>OZ004619.1:0-2541899 GCA_963924575.1 Pycnomerus fuliginosus | reverse complement strand
GGTAAAGTTAAAACAGCATTGTGTGCTTTTTATTGCTCCACCGCTTTGGTAGGTATATCTAATTCTTTGAACAGCTTTATTAATTAGATTATTGTGTTAGAAGTGCCGTTTGGCTTATATCAGAGGAACGGGATGCAGTTATGAATATGACCAAATTTCTAAGTGACTGCATGACAAAGTAGCCGTAAAATTTCATTGGACCTTTAAAGACATACGTATGGCCATGTTCAAGGTAATTTTTATTTCAAATAATTTAACATTGATCTTTATTTCATTTTTTAGAGCAACGATGACGGCATGCAGGAGGTCGTACGGACCTACACCTAACCGATATACGATAAGTACATCTAGGATGCATTAAAGGTCTGGGGGAAGTTGGCCAAACATCTTTATAGTGAGCAAAAATTACTGTTAACTTTAGGTTACATACATTAAACGCATAATAAAATTATACGTGTATTAAAATAGTTATTGGGAGGTATTATACACGTAACAGTAAACGTTAAATGAAGTGTCATTTGCAACGTTAAACAAAAGTAAATAACTGGGGTATTATATACGTCAAATATATCCCAATGAACATTAGTGGCGACTCGAAGTCACAGGTTGTTTTATAGACTGTTTATAGTGGTTCCCGGGATATATAATCTAGTAACGTCAGTTTATAAAATTACTAATTGGTATCAGAAGTCTATAACAGTTTTAAAAGATCACTAAAAGTAACAATTACCTCTGGATTTATAACTTGGTTGCCGAAACATCATTGCCACCGTCTTATAAAACCTCAAGTTTCCGCAGCGAAATGGTATATAAGAGAAATTTATAAAGGTTACCGTTCCTTTTTTATATAACCGAAAGTAACCTGTTTTTATAACTGTCTTGATAGTTACTCTAATAAATTGCGAAAACTGGAAGTTATGGATGACACCACTATATAACACGGTGACAAATAGTCACCATCAAGTATTACATTTTAGGTATGTATAAGTTTGCAATACAACCCTTATATAACATTTAGTTCCTTTAGCAAACAATATCCACCATTTTATTTTATTTTCCTTCATGTCATATGCACATCATACAGTAGAGTTTCCAATGTACAAAATGCAGCAGTGAAGCGGCTGGAACCTCCCCATCGCGTGGATCTTTGCCTTGGGTTTCTAGTCGAATTAGCAAAGAAAATGTATGACTGGTTTCCATAATGGTTTTAGAACTTTTTTAGAACATACAAATTGAAACATTCATTAGAGAAAAGTAGGTATAAGTAAGTCCTTTTTAGGCAGTTCTAAAACCGTCGTTGAAACCAGTCTTATACAATTTCTGTGCTAATTCGGCTAGAAACACAAGTCAAAGATCCACGCGATGGGGAGGTTCCAGCCGCTTCACTGCTGCATTTTTTTTGAAACCAGAATTTGAAGACCTTTCTGATGGTGACAATAAATCTTTCAAACACTTGTTTTGGGTGGTTAAATAAGTGAATAATTTAAAGTTGGACATTGGTGTGCCAAAACGGCACTTTCCGTGGGCCGATTGAATCCAAAATTTGTTCAGCTCTTTGACGTGCAATACAATCCCCATGTGCAAAATTTCAGCTAAATCGGTTCAGGGGCTTGAGCTGTACCGCGATTTTAAAGTCCGATAAAAATCAATTTTTTTTTAATTTTTGGTCAAAAGGGCACTGAGAGTGAATACATTTTTAGAAGCAGAATTTGAAGGCCTTTCCTATCGTGACGTGAAAAATGGGGGTTTGGATTTAAAATTAAAAAGTTGATGTGCCAAAATGGCATTTCTAGTTGCGCGATTGGCTCCAAAAGCTTTTCAGATCTAAGTTGGGCCTACGCACCAAATTTCAGCTAAATCGGTCTAGTAGTTTTGGCTGTGGCGTGTTTACAAACGTACGTACGTACGTACATACGTACACACACACAGACACATTTTGAAAACCGCTTTTTTGGGTTCCTGAGACCCCAAAACGTGAAGATCTGGTGCTATCTCAAATTCGAAAATTTTAGTGATTGTAGTAACCTCCCATTTTTTTAAAATTGTGATGGAGTTGGGGAGGTTAAAAATGAGTGCAGTGAAGAAAAGTTGGAAAAAAGTTAAAAGTTCAATTTTCACCTTACATAAATTTGAGGTTATGAGTAAACGTCGGTTGACTGATCAAGAACAGAAGTTTTATAAGATCACTAAAGGACTACAATCAGTAACGGAACATAACTTAAAGATTCTCCGATTCTCCCATCACTTCGAAGCCCCGATGGTACCATTAGTAATTTTATACCCCCAGAAGATATATAAGGACACCATTTTTGCCTTTTATGGATACGTACCCTTACTTTAAGTTACATATATTACATTTCCATTTGTTTTATAACCGTACTCAAAGTAATCGTTGGTATATTAAGGTTGTCTAAAGTTTATAATGGTCCTGATGGTTTTATCGAGCGGCTGCCATGTTTCATTTGGCTCCAGGTTGATTCAGAAATATATTAGGGGAGATCGGGGCATCATGGCCAAAAGCTAATAGCGAATAAAACTCTCTAGATTTCTAATAACACATTTTTAGTCAACATATCAACAAATTTTTAATCCAATTTTCCAAAGATTTCCGCGAACTTTAATTTTTAATTACCGGTACCTAATTAAAATACAGTGCTTCTATTTTTGTCTCATGAAAACGGTTCATTTACATTTTCAAACTGTTTTGAAAAATGAATAGCATTTTTCAAGAGCTTTAATTTTATTTTTGATATTTTTTACACCCGGCTTATTTTTATATTTCTGGAACTAAGGTGCCCTGAATATCGTAGTGTCATTTTATTGAGTTTTTTCTTTTTTTTGGGAAACTTGTTTCTTGATATCTAGATGTGCTGCGGTGCTCATATTTGGTGGACAAAAATGCCAAGTTGGTGGTCTCATTGTAATTTGTAAGAAGAAAAAATTATCCGTTTTCATGGACTAGATGTAAGCGGCATAGTGCCGTTTTAAAAAAAATAAGTATCAAAAAACATTTTTCAATATTTTGAAGCACCCCAAATATATGGTTTAAATAAGCCCGGCCCAAACCCAATTTTTTAAATTTTATAACAAAACTGACTCCCATAAAAGACAAAAAATGCCTGTCACAGCACTCTAAGTCCACTCCCAAATTTCTCCAAAGACAAGAAAAAACTCACCAAAATGGTACTACAATACTTAGAATGACCCTTAGATTCCAAAAATGTAAAAATATACCGGGTGTTCCATTTACAAATTGAAAATTATAGCAATTTCCGTCGAAACCGGTAGTGATAGAAAGTTGAAATGTATGTTAAAAAATGGTTTCCGGTGGGAATATTTACTGATGAGGAATTTTTCATATTTCTTTCTTAGATAATAGAAAAGTTATTGGAGCGTATATGGTCTCGTTGTCACCCGGTATGTTATATTCTATATGTACTAATAAAATATAATCATGGTTTCAAAAAATGACAGCGATAGAATTAATTCTTTAGACGAGGCATGATGTAGAATAAACACCGACGAGTTGGCGGGGCGTGCTGCACGACCCTTTTTTTAACATCAGAATTAAACAATATAATTAATATAATATTAACCGTATAAGTAGAGGACGCATATTCACGAAAGTAGATTATTTAACATTGAATAAACCATCATCATAAAATATTTAGATAGGTTACATGATCTAACATAACTTATTTACATATCAGCCTATGCTTCTTAATTATTTCACATGTTATAATAATAGCTAATTATATACATATTAGTCATATTTTCTTTCTAACTTCACACAATTAATATTAATAACTACAAAAATAACGCGGTGATCACTATAGCCCACGCTCCCCTACCTAATTATTTTCAACAGTAGTAAGGCCTGAAATTCTCTCAATTTCAATGGCGCATGAAATTTCAGAAGGCAGATCAGCAAATTACACGGTAACATAGAATGCGCCATAATTTTTTACCGCTAGATTCTCGTTTATTTCGTTTTTAATGCGTGAAAAAATGGTGAAAAGTAATAACTTGTAGTGTCAAGTGTCGCTCATAGATCTGGTTGCTAAAACGAACAAACACCATTAACCTTCCGTAAATCAGACAGAGAAACTAGACAATAAAATAATTATGGGTGATGGGGTGATCAGAAGAGAAAGAGAGAAAACCAGAAAGCAAAGGCAACAGAAACGTTTCAGTTACCGGTATAAATTATGTTTTATAACGGTGACCAAGATATTGCGGGAACCCACTCTGGTAACCAATAACTTGAGCAGACTGGATATATAGCAGTTATATAAGGGTTGCGGACCATTCATTATAAATCTGTTTGTTTTATATGGTGACTAGTTTGTAATCACCGTGACCCTTATATGATTCGCCACTTAAGCTCTTTAAGAGGTATATTGTGGTAGCAGAAATGTTTTGATCACCACCATCATTTGACCTTCAGTTTTATTAGCAGGTGATCGCAAAGTCGTGAGCACTTTTATAAACCAAAAAATGTTCATTGGGATATGTTTTGATTTAATATCAAATATACGTATAAAATATGTTGAATTGTACCGTTTATTGATCGTGTCCCTTAAACGAATAATACTCTAATACAGGATACTATAAAAAAACGTCTACCGCGCGGACATTTTCCCAAAAATTTAACGTTTCTCTTAAATCGTATATATACGGAGGATTGAGAATAACTATAAACGTTTAATACACTATCGTGTGTTGCCTGGGTTGATGTGCCAAAATGGCATTTCCGGTTAGCCAAATCGGTCTAGTAGTTTTGGCTGTGGCGTGTTTACAAACGTACGAACGTACGTACGTACATGCACACAGACACATTTTAAAAAGCACTTTTTTAGGTTCCTGAGACCTCAAAACGCATAGATCCGGTCTTATCTCGAATTCGAAAAACCTCCCAATTTTTAAAAATTGTGTTGGGTTGGGGAGGTTAAAAAGACGAATAGAAGAAATAATTAATATATTTTTGAAATTTTGGCTACGGACTCCTGTTGGCACCTAAAATGAAGGGCCGAAAAGTTCCCACCCCCCAAGTGTACGCTTCATCCCTTATTTGGCGAAAACCACCCCCAAATGTGACATGGCGCTAGTTTTTAGTATTTTTCGGCGAAACAATACATCTGACAAAAGTATTTGTTATGAAATTCTGCATTAAGAAAGTCCTTTTGATAATTTTGCTTACTCCCACCTGATTCTCGCAAACGACGTCCGAAGTTGTAGAACAGTCAAAATAGATTTTTGAGTAGAACTTATTTATATTTTTATGAAATTTTTCCTTTCCTTTGCTACGGACTGCTGATGGGCCCTGATGGGCACCTCCCAAGTGTAAGCTTCATCCCTCTTTTGAAAAAAACCTACTCCCAGACGTGGACATGGCGCCAGTTTTTAGCATTTTTCGGCTAAACTATCAAACGGACAAAAAATTACTCTAACCAGGATTATTCCTCGTGAAATTCTGCATCAAAAAGTCCTTTTCATCATTTTGCTTATCCCCACCTAATTCTTGAAACGACGTTCGAATTTGAGGGTACCGCTAGATTGATTTTCGGTGTGAGCGAGAAACAACCCTCAAATTCGGACGTCGTTTGCAAGAATTAGGTGACGATAAGCAAAATGATGAAAAGACTTTTTAATGCAGAATTTCACAAGAAATATTCTTAATTAGAGTAATTTTTTGTCCATTTGATAGTTTAGCCGAAAAATGCTAAAAACTAGCGCCATGTCCACGTCTGGGAGTAGGGTTTCGCCAAAAGAGGGATAAAGCTTACACTTGGGGGGTGTTAAGTTTGCGGCCCATCAGCAGTCCGTAGTCAAAATTTCAAAAATATATAAATTATTTCTTCTAAAAAACCTAATTTGACTGGACTAAAAATTTTATTACATTAGAAAAAGTTGTATTTTTCAGTGTAGATATTATAACTTAGTAACTAATCGGCAGATCATTATGAAATTTGCTTCAATTACATTACCTTGCACGAATTCTTTAAGGTATAATACATATTTTACAAACTATTCACATTATCAAAAAATTGTTCCAATAAAAGTCGAAATGGAAATTTAGACGCTTCTGTTGATGTGACTAACTCGACCATAATCTAGTAATAAAAAAAATGTATATGACGTAATTACTCAGTGAGACTCGGTGAGAAGATATCAAGATAAAGTGAATCGCATCAACTTTTACTGGAACAATTTTTTGATGAAGTGAATAATTTGTAAAATAAAGGGCCATATCCATACTTTTGGGAACACGTTCAGTTGACATTTTCTGTAAATTTACATTATGTAAGAGTATGATTTTATTACACCGTTGTAAAGAGAATAAAAAATGCTACTTGATCCAATCAAGAAATATACAGGGTGCCACGAGGGGTGCCATTTAAAATAACAAAGTGACATGTCGTTTGCGAATGAAATAAAAACATAAAAACTGATGCGGTCTGGGGAAATCTGAGGAAATCTCGGGAAAATCTGAGGAAATCTTGCGAAAAAAAATTCCGGGAAATCTGGGGAAATTTGAGGAAATTGAGGAAATCTTGGAAAATTTGAGATAATATCGGGGAAATCTGGGGAAATCTTAAGAAAAAAAAATCCAGGAAATCAGAGGAAACCTTGGGGAAATCCGAGGAAATCTTGGGAAATCTGAGGAAATCTTGGGGAAATTGAGAAAATCTAAGGGAAATCTGAGAAAATCTTTCCAAAAGGAAATCTAGTGTACAAAATTTTCCGCAACGACTCACCCCTCGCTCCATCAAAAGCTGTTCAGCTCTATGTTATTCAGTTACGAGTTGTTTATACAACAAATTTCAGTCAAATCGAATAAGTAGTTTGATTTTAAAAACAACTTCCTGGGACCTCGAAACGTCAAGATCTGGTGATATTTCAAATTCAAAAAATTCCCATTTTTTTAAAGCGGTCTAGGGAGGTTAAAAATAAGCTATGCAACCACCATTCGGCGAGTCTCGAAAGTGTATTTGTTGGTTGCCTTATAGGTACAGGGTGAGTCCGAAAGACTCCACATCCTTTATACCACAGAATCTACTGTTCAAATGATGAAGCTTAGTGCAAAAATTATTGGTCAATTGTGATTCCTCTTGATGTTATAAGCCGCCAAAGATCTTCATTTTTAAACGTTCTTTTTAAATATCTTTCGAAAGGTGTATCGTAGGATTTTGAATTTTTGCACAGCATTGTTACAGACCAAGATGCAACTACTGATGGTACTTAAGACATCATCCAAAAAGCGGATCCCTGTTATACAGGGTGGCCCCGATGTTATTTGCCCTTGAACTTTTTTATGTTTCAAAATATTGCTAATTTGCCTATGCGGCCGTATTCCCCGTTCAATTCTAAAACTTTTGGCTCTTAAAATTTTTCGAAAAAACTAACCACTCATGAGGAAAATTGAAAAAACCGAGAACATGATCATCGTGATAAACCTACAATTTCAATAAAAATCAAAGTGTACGTTGACACGCATCAGATTTCAACTGTTTTTTTGCATTGAAGGTGTCGTCCTACATCTGTGCCCAGAACCATTGCTCACAACTGAAGAAAAAACATTGATGGTAATTTCACTTTTTTATGAGGTAGACTCATCATTGGTTTTAAGGTGATTACCTGCATCATGTTTTCTGCACCCACCCTGTATAAGTAATGCCAATGTTTGTTCAATAAAAGTTTTGCATTAAATTATTTATATTTCGATATTAAAAAAAGACAGAAACAAAATAATAGTATATTAAAAAACACGTTTCATAAGGCCAATTATTATCGCACGAGGATGTTTGGACAACGAGGGCGAAAAGCCCGAGTTTTACAAAATCCGAGTGCGATAAGAGCCTTATGAAACACGTTTTTTATACAATTTTTTCTATTTCGGATACCCATAACCTGTTAGAAAAAAATTGGTTTTCCATTTTCATAGACAGGTCAATGTTCGCTTGACAGTTGGCGATTGTTGGACACAATCGTTGTCTAGGTTATGATGTAAACAAAAGCCGTGCTCTAATAGAGCTCATTAGAGAACGCGTTTGGGTGCTATAAAGTGTTCATTAGAAAACCGAAATAGAAAATAGTATATTATATAATAAGAGCAAAAAGTGATGTTTTAGAGCACGCACGTGATATTTATAGAACGAGGCGAAGCCGAGTTCTATAATCGCGTAAGAGCTCTAAAAAACACTTTTTGCTCGTATTATATACAACGTTTTATCTACGGCGGCAAAGTTTTTCAACCCAAACAAGACCACGAAAGTGTGATATCCAAACAAAAGTAATTCTTTAAGAACATCGAGACGCCCGAGTAAATTGACGTGGAATCATTGAGGCATCACTCATTGTCAGTGTCATTTGGAGAGAAATAATTTTTGTTCCGTAAAGTTAAAGTGAAACAGCAAGATAACTGCTAAAGGTAAGTATAGGTGTACCTACGTATTCTTGTTACAGGGAATTCTTGATTTCAAATAACAAAAACGATAATAATCCGTTCTTACCATCCGTCACACCATAAAATATTTGCAAATCAAAGTTGCCTTTCTGCGTTGCTGTGACAATAAACAAAAAACGAAAAAACACAATTTTATTCAGTCTTCTCAAAACAAAGTGCTTTTCAGTTTTAAGTAATCGCTGGTATTCAATGGACGATGAAGATTATACTTTTGAAGAATTTAATGGGACTCCACCAGAAATTGTAGAGGCAGCCACCGCAGCAACTTTAAATCTGTTACCAGAAAAATCCAGAAAACAGTACGAGATTGTCTACGCGCGATTTAAAACCTGGTGCAAAGAAAAGAATGTGAAGGTTCCCACAGAAAACGTGATGTTGGCGTATGTTTCTGAAAAATCGGAGAAACTTAAAAGTTCATCCTTATGGTCAGAATTCTCGATGTTGAAATCTACACTGGCCATAAAGGACAACATTGACATTAGCAAGTTTTCCAGAGTGCTTGCCTTTCTGAAAAAGAAGAATGTGGGATACCAGCCAAAAAAATCCAAAATTTTTTCAAGGCTAGAAATTGAAAAATTTCTCATTGAAGCGCCGGATGATCGTTATCTAATGTTGAAGGTAATAAACAAACAGCTTTTTAAATTAATTACCAATATTTTATAATGTAGGTGGCATTAATTATGGGCATTTCCGGGGCGTGCCGAGGGGATGAACTGACAAGGATGGAAGTGGATGATATTGAGCAAGCACGTTCAGTCTTAATAGTAAATATACCAGATAGCAAGAATCACAGGAAGCGAACTTTTACCATAACTGGAGAAACCCAAAAGTTGAATTTTATCGAAATCTATAAGAAGTACGCTGTTCTTCGACCTCCACATATAACCCATCGTCGTTTTTTCATTAACTACAGAAATGGTAAATGTTCAACACAAGCTGTTGGTATTAACACATTTGGAAAAATACCTAAGCAAATCGCAGAGTACCTTAAATTGAAAAATCCTTCAGCCTATACAGGACATTGCTTCCGCCGCTCCTCGGCAACACTACTTGCAGATTCAGGGGCAGATATTTTAGCACTAAAACGTCACGGGGGGTGGAGATCTTCGAACGTCGCAGAAGGATACATTGAGGAGTCAATCCAAAACAAAATTAAAACTGCGAATAAAATTCTAACCGGAGTTGAACATTTGGATTTCGATTTCGAAAAGGGCTGTCCGGCGGACATTGGTGAGCATTCAACCAGCAAGACATCGGTGGCCGATGAAGTGAAGTTGTCATCAGGAGAACGCCAGCGTGCAGGCACTCAAGCTCGCCTTGAAACTTCAACCCATGATCTTTCAACCAGCAAGATTTCGATGGACGAACAAATGAATTTGCTATCAGGAGAAGCAGGCAGTGAAGCTCACCGTGAATTTGCTTTTCACTTTAAGTTTGACGTTAATGTTAATTTTAACAAAAAATAAATTCTGTTAAGAATAGCAAATTCGGTTTTTATAACACTAGTGCAATAAAACTCCACTTTTTGCACGCAAAACAGTGCAAAAAGTACCAACTTTTTACACGTCCGTAGATAAAAATTATTATGCCATGGCAATATTTCCATAGTAACTGGGAATTTGTGGGTGCCCGGAAACTTTCCGGGAATATTTCCCGAAAAATAAATTCCCGGGAATCGCCCATCTCTAAGAAAATGTCAATGGACAGATGAATTTGCATCAAAAAATTCTGTTTTACTCAGCCTAGAAATACTGAGAATAAGTTGCCTTGTACCTCGGAGGAATCTCTTATATTCCATTGATCCAAATCAATTATGTACTGTGTGTAATTTGGGCAGGAACGAAAACCTTTTGCATTTGCTGATTGAATGTCCCATCTATAAGGAATTCAGGCACACCTTGGCTCTGAAAAGTGATGATCACCACAATATTCTTAGAGCTCTTGATAGAAATTCAGCTCAGATACTTTATAATTATCTTTTTAATTGTTTGAAACTGCGACACTTTGTTCTAACAGAATGGTAAGCTATTGATTCTCCAACCCTGCCGCACTGTGGAAAAAAAAGAGGAATGAAAGAATTTAATTTGTACTTAATTTATATACTTAATTTTATTTATATTTGCAGGCTAATCATACAGGGTGATTCACGTAGACCGTTCGTTAGAAGTTTTTCCACTTCCCAGTGGAATAGAAACTTGAAATTTGGTACCCGGCCATTATCGACAATTCTGAATTCACCTAAAATATTGGCAAGATTCCGTCACTTCAGGTTTCGCCGGAAATGATACCAACTTTGTTATTTTAAATGGAACCCTATAATTTTGATTACATATTAAAGATCGTCTTTTCAGACTGAGTATCTCTTATCTGAGTTATCTTCATCTACCTGTCACAGTTTTTGACTTATGTCAATTTTTTCGTTCAAAATGTCACATGCACACATGCTTTAAAAAATCGAAGCTCCTAAACGCTTTGCAATGATGAAACGAGGTTTTTTACAATCGATAGCGAAGGCATCAGAGAATCTTTTGAGTGGCTAACAATCTACGAAAATGGCTTCAAACGTTCACAATTAGTATTCAAAGTTGACGATGACAAAATGTGGAAAAGTCGATTTTTTCAAATGAAACGTACTATTTTTAGCAATGGCAATCGATAGACCGCTAAATTTTAGGGGCAGTTTCATCAACATGTTCTATACCCTCTACTTATCAACTCTGAGTTATTTACGAAAAAAGATATTCTGAAAAAATTAGGAGTTATCGGAAATTGAGTAGGCTTTGGAAAATTTGTCACGTCAAAAAGTGACATTTTCATTATTAATATTAGTAATTGTTGGCTTAATTTTGGCCTTACAACAACGGGGAACTACACGAATGAAGTTGTTTTTGATTTATTTGTGATTTATGGTCAAAATGACACAGCAAAATAAGAACGATTGTTTAACAAAAAATACTCTCAAGACATAACTTCTTTCATTTTATAACTTACAAATACAAATATTACAATATAACTAACAATTATCAACATTAACCCTTTTGAAAGAAACAATCGTAACACAATTTAACAAAGCTTTGTCGTTCATTACATTAATACAATTCGTCTTCATGCACGCAAAGGAGTGTATCGGCTAAGGCGGGTTTTTGGGCCAATGAAATCAAGTATTTGAATAAATATAGCTCACGTATATAATTAATTTATCAATTATGATTGTAAGCCCTTCATTAACAACAAATCAAAGAATTTTTTCGATATAAATTCGAGTCACTTAGAAATCCGCAAAAAGAAATATCCAAGAAAAGCATTTGCGGCAACCCGTTTTCAAGCAGCGTTTTTGGGCCCGGTATAATTAACTGGTGTTGGTCAAAATAATTAAGCTTCTTATCTTATGATATTTAGGAAATCTAGGATATACTCGATATACAAAGCAAAAATGGTGCATGCAATGATTTCAAATCAGTGGCGGGTACCTGCTGGGCCAGCGCAGGGAGGTGGTAGGGGAGGAAAACTTTTAACCAATTATTACATACTTATTATAAATGACACATGTTTTTTCTTGCCACATGACCGTGTAGGTACTTATTAGGTTTATACCGTATCGTATAACCCTAAAATATACAGCATGTCCCATCTAGGATTTCGGGTGACAATAACTTTTGATCCACTACACCGATTTGGTTGGAAAAAAAGGTCTATTAGCAATAATAATTGAAGGGAAACAGCGGATGTTGTGTGAATGCGCTGTGTGACAGAAGGCAAGTGGCGCTACAGTCGAATTATCATAAGGAACATACAGACAGCATGTGACACAGCATCTGAAATCCGTTTTTATGGGCCGCTATAACAATTATTATGGAAGTTGTATCACGTGTATCAACAAAGTACAAATTGAAGTGACGACGGTGGTGCGACCTATCTTCCTATCTACCAAATCGGAATCGCGGTTCAGCAGTAATGCTGCTTGAAGTGCCATGAAGTCCCATTTTCGATTTATTTTTACCATCCGGTGAAGGTGATACCGGTCGATCCTCCATAAAAATGACAAAAAGTCAAAGTAGCAGCCTACTGACTTTGTTGCTCTTACACGGGGGAATACGGTAATATAATATTGTACTCCAAAAAATATAAGTGTAATTTTTGTAGTCGAGATCACAAAATTAGCTACATTCCGCAGTGCGTACAGTATTTTTTGCAATACTTGAGACAGGGAGATAAAAATACTGTATACCTTGCACTGTAAGTAACACTTGCAGTCCATGGACGCGTTGTTTTGTGGAACGTGAAACTAAATATTTACAGCCTTTGTGCTTAAGCGTGTAGAAGCACTTACAATGCTGGTATTTCAAAAAATCGTTTTCACACAATCGTTTCGATATTTCAATTTACCATAGTTACTATAATGAGCGGAAAGTTGACCTTACCAAAAACAGTTTAGTTTCCATAGGAACAAAAAATAACAGTGCCGTTATGAACCATAACGGCATACTTGCGCGGTAAGTTAAACAAATGAAAATAGTAAATAGCGCGTGAGATGTCAAATAGGAATCAAAAACGTTTTAATTTAATAAAGTTTAGGTTTCCTGTGATTGCCGACTGCTATTTTGCTTCAAATTACTCGTCGGGTCGGTTTCAAACAGATTTTCCAAGTTTGTTATTACCTAATGGTAAAATTCGATTGTGCACCGCCTCGTTTTTACAAACTATTCCTCGATTCTGTTAACATGCACTTACCAACCTAGTATCGTTAATAACTATTTCCAATATCGTCAGAATTTTGTCTGTTGTTTCGTTAAACGGGACGAAATCGCTGTCACTGTCAAAAAGCAGAAACAATGGATATGCGACAATAATGAATAACAATGATCTCTAGCACTCTCCATTATTGTTATTTATTTTTTCTCGACAATGACAGGAATTTTGATGGAAATTATAAAAGCCCGTTTAAAAAAACAAAAAAAAGCCTGCTTTTGTTAGAAAATGTTATTGTAGGTACTTACCTACTGCAAAACTAGAATGCAGACCTATGAAACTTTTCAAACTTGACAAGATCCTTATCCTTATTTTGTTGTTTACTGTGATTTTTTTCGGGTTTTTATCATAATAATTGAAAAAGTTTTGACCTACATGATGGTATCGTTGTGACTCGGTAATGTTTCAAGGTATGACCTCAACTCAAAATATGTATGTAAAGTCTTGTCGAATATTAACGAAAGCGGGGTTGTGTGTCTCAGGTTTTTTTTCTGTTGGTTTGTAAACGGGATTTTAGTTCTGTCAAAATTAATGTCATGGACAATAATTAACAACAAACATTCCTTCGAGGATCCTTTTCAACCTCCATTGTTACTGGGGCTCAATTCTCGAATCTTTCGAAACTGTTTCGTATGCGATGTTACTAGGCAGCCGCCAATCAGATTGCTCGTACCTTAGTGATTCCGCATACGAAACAGTTCGTACGATTCGAGAATTGGACCCCTGTTTATTGACACTGACAGTGAGTGACGGGAGTTTTGACGGATGTGAAATCCCGTTTACAAACCGACAGAAAAAAAGCCTGAGACACAACCCCCGCATTCGTTAATATGCGACGGGACTTTAAGTAGTAGACTCTCCTTACTGTGACTGTGACTTTTCAATGTTTTACTTCCCGTTGAAGATAAAGAATGTAGAGTGGGATGGAGGCTTTAACGGGTTAGGTTGATGGTTTCACTTTGGGTTCCGGATGGGTCCCGTGTCAATTGGTTCGTTTTTACCGACGTTTCATTCACCGTTGCAGGCGACATCATCAGGGCTGAGTTGGCGCCAATCTAGCCCTGATGATGTCGCCTACAACGGTGCATGAAACGTCGGTAAAAACGAACCAATTGACACGGGACCGAGCCGGAACCCAAAATCCAACGATAAAGAATGTAATTTGAGAATTTTGCGTTGGAACTCGGTACATTGGTGTACAAGCTTTTTCACTCGAAAAAAATCGTAGATTCCAAATCCGTTGAGAGAAAACTATGATTCCATTTAAAAAATCTAAATTAGGGCACTTTCTGGTTATACCGAAAGTGCAAAAAAAGCGACTGATGTAAAACATTAGGTTGACCTGTCCCAGGATACTTCCGAAATATTTCCCTCGAAATAGTTCTTAATTTATTCCTTATAGGTACTTTTGAAATGCACTTATACATATCGATTAATATAGGGAATTGCGAAAAGATGAAATAAACCTCGAAATAAACATGCTTTCCGTCTTACTATACCCACAAGCAAGTATAAAATACAAATGCAACTGCGAAGAGACAGGAAAGGATAGGAATGATGCCCTTAGGTACGGGATGCTACATACAAATGTTATAATCAGTTACAATATCAATATTTCGAAAACTGTTATTTGAAAGAGACAATTATTCGAATTCCCATAATTTGCACCTCAAGACGGACTTGCTTTTCGGCGGCTGCGGCTGCTCCCTTACCTCGTCGCGTTTAAAACAGTAGCAAGAACGGGATGGAAACATAAGAAAACAACCACAAAGAATTTACAATAGCAAAGAGAAAAAATAGTGCAAGCGCTAATCATACACCCACACCTATGTGTAATGTCAATGTGTACACGTTCAGGTGAGCGGACAGAACATGAAAAATAGTTTAATAAAAAAACTTTACTTAAAAAGACCTGAATGGAAGTTGAAAATAAAGGAAATTGAGAAATATTAACCGAATTTATGAGTTGGTTTTGGCTATTGGGATGGCATAGTTTCGAAGAATTGTTCTTTGAAATTATTGTTTTCGAATAATTGCATTTTAATTCGAAGAATTGTTCGTTCGAATAATAATTCTCTTTCGAATAATTATTAAAAATAGGTGCCGTCATTCAGCGTAGGTATTTAGGAAATCTGTGTATTGGGGGCACAGTGTAAAAGATGCCGTCGGCAAGGGGGGGGTAGCGCAGCAGGCAATTTTTTCTTTACATAGTTATTATCATTAGGGACTATTACAGGGCAATAGGGAGGGCACAGGCATCATACTTTTTTCTGCTGTTTTGTTAAATAATGTTTCAGTTTCTTCAAAATTCTTGTCAGTGTCAAAAAAACAAACAATGGACTACAATTAAAAACAATAATGATCCCTTCTAACCTTCATTCTTACTGTCTATTATTGACACTGAAAGTAATTTTGACGGAACGGAAAACCTGGTTAACAAAACAGCATAAAGCTTTACTCACTCGCACAACCCTTGCATTAGTAGAAAATGATTTCATTTTACCAAAAGTCGCAACGCTATCTCTTGCTTAAATGCTTATTAGTCAGAAAGATGAAGTAAATAAACTATCTGTGTGTATTTTTTTTTCTTTTTTGCCAATTGCACAATTTAGTTCGTATTTACTTCCTTCAACCCCCTCCCCCCTTCTTATCCTTCCTATTTCTCCACCTTTTGAAACCAGCACAGAAATTCGTCTGATGGATAGTTAATCCTAAAGAAACATTTTTAGGACCGCTTGACAATCATTTACAATATGATTTTTGTTACTTGACCAAAACAAAGTGTAACTTCGAATTATACTGACAGTTTGACTGAAATATTAAGTTATTGTTTAATATTATACAGGGATTTTTTTAAAGTTCCCATCTTGAATATCTTCAGACGTAAAAAAGAAATTGAAATGAAATAAACGTGGGTAAGTCCTGAAGGAGGGAGACACTTGCGCGTGTATTCAGTTTTTTTTTCACTTCCGGTTTTACCGGAAATTACCCTAATTTTGGTTTCTCAAATGGGATCATACTTTTTTCTCAACGGACTCTGAATCTACGATTTCTTCTCAGTTAGAAACATGTATCATACTTAACCGGAAGTACCTATAGTCACGGCCACCCTAGATTTTCAAAAATATCGAAGAAATCAGTGAAAAATTGAGATTTTCAAATAAAGCAAAAACAGGTCAACTTAATTTTTTTGATGCGAATTCATCTGTGCGATAACATTTTCTATTTATTTATTTCATTAATTTATAAGAAACGAGACCTATCGGAGGCTTTAATTTCCGGTTAAACCCGAAGCTGAAAACAAATATCAGACTATACCATCAGATCCATCTTTAAAAAAACCTATTTTTGCTATTATCAAAAATCTTAATATTTCACCGATTTCTTCGACATTTTTGAAAATCTAGGGTGGCCGTACTTCTGGTTAGGTATGATACATGTTCCTGACTCAGAAAAAATCGTAGATTCATAATTCGTTGAGAAAAAAGTGTAATCGCATTGGAAAAACCAAAATTAGGGTAATTTCCGGTGAAACCGGAAGTGAAAAACATTACCTGAAAGTGTCCCCCTCCGTACAGGGCTGACCAGCGTTTATTTCATTTCAATATCTTTTTTACGTCTAAAGATATTCAAGGTGGGAAGTTTTAAAAATAACACCCTAATCGTGTCCGAAAAAAGTGTAGGTCCGGAAGGGGTTTTCATGGTTACGTTTTTTTCATACTTCGGCTATAAAATAGTAATGGCATAAAGATCATAATGTGACCAAATTTAAAAAAACGTAACGATGAAAACATAGTGGCCCATCCTGAAGAGTAATCCAATACACTCCTTTACCCTGTCATCTGCGCTAAATCTGAATACTTTGCGTTCAATGGCTCGGCAAGTTCTGTCTACAATTCGGTCATTTTGACCATAAGTCACATAAATAAATCAAAAACAACTTCATTCGTGTAGCCCTCAATAATTTATTGTTGTAAGACCAACATTAAGCCAACAACTGTTAATACTAACTATGAAAATGACACTTTTTGACATGTAACTAATTTTCCAAAGCCGATAACTAATAATTTTTTCAGAATATCTTTTTTCGTAATTAACTCAGAATTGATAAGTAGAGGGTATAGGATATGTTGATGAAACTGCCCCTAAAATTTAGCGATCTATCGATTGCCATTGCCAAAAATAGTACGTTCCATTTGAAAAAATCGACTTTCCCATATTTTGTCATAGTCAACTTTGAATAGTAATTGTGAACGTTTGAAGCTAAGTTAGTAGACTGTTGACCACTCAAAAGTATCTCTAATGCCTTCGCTATCGATTGTAAAAAAACTCGTTTCATTATTGCCAAGCGTTGAGGAGCTGCGATTTTTTAAAGCAACTCTTGTATGTGACATTTTGAACGAAAAAATTGCCATAAGTCAAAAACTATGACAGGTAGATGAAGATAACCCAGATAAGAAATACTCAGTTTGAAGAGGCGATCTTAAATATGTAATGAAAATTATAGGGTTCCATTTAAAATAACAAAGTTGGTATCATTTCCGGCGAAACCGGAAGTGACGAAATCTTGCCAATATTTTAGGTGAATTCAGAATTGTCTATAATGGCCGAGTACCAAATTTCAAATTTCTATTTCACTGGGAAGTGGAGAAACTTCTAACGAACGGTCTACGTGAATCACCCTGTATATAAAATTAGGCAATCCCTTGCTAATGATAATGTATTATTATTTATAGCAATAAATCTATTGTAAATATTATTATTATTATTATTACTGAGAATAATGTCGTAAAATATAATTAAAACTGAACTGACGGATATTCTACACCTGCAACTTTTCTGAAAATTGTTGACATTATTGGAAAAGTATCTAATTGCAGAAAAAGTAACTAGTTACTTTGGAAAGTAACTAAATACATGAAAAGTAACTAGTTACTTTTTTATGTCTTTAGATTCTTACCAAAAGTAACTAGTTACAAGTTGCTTCAGTACAGTAACTAGATATAGTTACTTTTCACAGGGAGGAAAAAAGTAACTAGTTATATGAAAGTAACTTTTTTCTAAAGATACTCCCAGCTCTGACTTAAGCCTATGCATAAACAAAAGCCAACGAAAGATGTATATCAATGCGATGTGTGTCCCTGTAGATGTTTACCTTGTTAATGTGTATGTAGGGGCGAGCTGAATTTACTGGTGGAGTCGGGTGCAGATTTTATAAATCTGCACCTAGTAGTAGTGCCTCCGCAGACGCACAGTGGTGTTAAAAAGACGAAATTATGAAAATTGGCCGTACATAATTAAACAGTAGAGAGTTAACAAAAAAACATCATATTTGCGAAGTAGGTATGTAGAATTAGCACTAAGGGGGTTGAAAAAGGGAATGAGAAGTCCAAGGTAATGAAAAAAGGTGATGAAAAGTCAAGAGGAATGAAAATGAAGTGTGGATTAAGTAGAATTACGAAATAAAACACTAAAATAACCAAATTATGCAATTAAAACTTTTGTGGGGGTTGAAATAAGCACTTATACCTACCTATTGCGAAGGAAACTGAAAAATTGTAAAAGGTAAACTGAATCCCAAATGCGTTCAATTTTATAACCGTCGAAAAATGAAATTATGCGAATTTTGCAAAATTAGCACTTAGGGGGTTGAAAAATCGTAAAGGTGGATGAAAAATCAAAAGGTATCAGGATTAACCGTGGCTAAGTAAAATTACGGAAAATAACACCAAATTAACCCAATTATGTAAATTTAGCATTTGAAGACTTGAAACATTGCGAAGGGGGATGAAAAAAGTGAAAAATTTAATCATCATCCAAATGGGTTCAATTTATCACAGAAGAAAAACGAAAATATCCGAATTTGGCAAAACTAACACCTAGGGGGTTGAAAAATTGTAAAGGGGGATGAAACGTCAAAGTGGATGAGAATTAATCGTAATTAAGCAGAATTACAGAAAATAACACGAAAGTAAACCAATTATGCAAATTTAGATTTTGGGGGTTGAAATGTTGCGAAGGGGGTTGGAAAAGTGAAAAAGATAAACATAATCCAATTGAGTTCAATTTATTACCGAAGGAAAACTAAATTATGTGAATTTTGCAAAATAAACACTTAGGGGGTTGAAAAATTGTAAAGGGGGATGAAAAGTTAAAAGGGATGAGAATTAATCGTAATTACATAAGTAGAATTACAGAAAATAACACGAAAATAAGCCAATTATGCAAATTTGACTTTTGGGGGTTGAAAAATTGCGAAGGGGTCGAAAAAGTGAAAAAGGCAAGAACAATTCATAAGGCAAAACTGCGCGAATTTTACAAAATTAACCAGCGGAAATCACCCGAAAAAGAAGCGGTCTGGGTAAATTTTGCTCTTTGAGGGTTCACATATCATGAAAGGGGTTGAAAAATTGTGGATGGGTCAAAAATTAATGAAAATCACTTTAAATTAATAACAAATTAGAAGAAACCAAAAAAAAGTAAATGAAATATATTTACTCCGCTTGCTAGGGCTTAGGGGTTGTTAGTAGCGTAGGGGTTGGTTTTAGGATGAAGACTCATAGGACTTTTTTCAATGGTTGACCGAAATCTATTGAACCCCATAATTTTATTCCACCACTTACATGAAAAAATTTCCAGTTTCAACCCTTAAATTTCATCCCCCTTGTTAGATATTAATGAAAATTTGCCCATCCGCCTACAGTGGCGCTGTAAATTACCACATCAAATTTAGCCCTGATACGTTGAGCAGTTTTTGAGTTCTCGCATTTTTTTGTTTCGGCATGTTAGGGGGTTGTACCGCCTTTAAGGGTCGTTTTTCGCGAATGATGGATAAGACCTTTTTTGTACCATCAATAGAAAACTATCGAATGGTAATATTTTCAACTATACATTCTTCATTGAAAATTCGAGTTTCCACCCCTAACTTTCATCCCCTTCGATAATTTTCTCCTAAAATTCGATCTTCCCTTCTCGAAGATGCAGTGTGTAAGATGTCACAGTTTCGCAGAAGATATTGCTTCTCTGTGTCAAATTACAGGGCTTTATGGACGTTTCAACCCCTAAACTCCAACCCCCTATTTCACCACCCCCACATGCCCTAAAGGAAGTTGTGTTTTCAATTTCACCACCCTAACCCAATTCGTTTAAAAATTAAGGTAATTTGTAGATTCATGTTTTCAACACCTCATGATTTCACCCCTTTATGATTTACAGGGGTGAGTTTATTTTTCCGGTGTGACATAACTCCTTGCGTATTTACTGACTTCAATTGTTCATAAATAAACCAATAGGGTTTCAGAAAAAATAAATAAAATATAATTATCGAGTTGCAAAGAGTTAGGGGTGGTTAATGGCCCAGGGGTTGGTTTTAGATTGAAAACTCATAAGACCTTTTTTCAATAGTTGACCGAAATCTATCGAACCCCGTAATTTTAGGCTACCATTTACTTGAAGAAATTTCAAGTTTCAACCCTTAAATTTCATCCCCTTTGTTAGATATTTTTGAAAATTTGTCCATCCACCTATAATGTCACTGGAAATTCACAAACCAAATTCTGCCTTGATACGTTGAGTAGTTTTTGAGTTCTCGTATTTTTGTGTTTCTGCATGTTAGGGGTTGTAGCGCCTATAAGGGTGGTTTTTCGCAAAATATGAATGACACCTTTTTTGAATAATTAATGGAAAGCTATCGAATGACGCCAATTTCGACTAGTACTTATTAAGCGGAATTTCGAGTTGCTACCCCTAATTTCCACCCCATTTGTTCGATTTTACGAAAAAACGCATCCCCCACAAGATTTCACCGATATATGTGTGTACGTTGAGTTTCCGACAGCTGCGTGCAAACCTTGCGGAGTTATCATATTTTTTGTGGTTTTCATCGCCTAAATTTCATCCCCCGAAATTGCCACCCCCTCACTTTCAACAGACTTGAAGGTCGAACGTGCATACTAATTTTCAGCAAGATATCTCGACTAGTTCTCGAGTTATTGCAATTAGTAGTTTTTCGGTTTTTCACCCCTAGCTCCCACCCCCTTGGTCCGATATGGCCCAAAAGCAATCCCCGCCTTACTTTTCGGGAGACGAAGCTGCCTACCAAGTTTCAGCTCGATATCTCAATCCGTTCTCAAGTTATCCGACGGACAGACTGAGGAGCGATCGAGCGAGCGAGCGAGCGAGCGAGCGATAGAGCGAGCGATAGAGCGAGCGATAGAGCGAGCGAGCGAATAAGCTAAGACAAGAGTACCTCCGCATTCTGCTACGGCACTAAAAATGAAGAAAGCACAAACTCACCTGTGTGTAGCAGCAGATCAACGCGCGGAAGCGCTTCATTCTTCTTATTTCTTATGGTCCCTAAAAAGAATAACTCAAATCAAGTCGCCACAAAGCCAAACAAATGAAAAGTAAGTTTTCCGCCATCAAGCTGTGAGATGTGAAAGCTCCTGACAGCTAGCCTCATCAAACGAGGTCATAAAAAGGTGTGGAATGCAACATGTTCTCATATGTTAAAACGAAAGAAATCTATTGTTCGTCTCCAGTAACGTTATGAACCTTCAAAAATGTAGAGGTTTAAATTTCGAAATTTTTAAATGGCACCACTATCAAATGTTATAAGCTGTAACATTAAATTTACTTTCGTTTGATATAAGATGTCTCTATATCCAAGTCTAAAATTTTTCGTTTTATTCATAGTCAGGGCGCATAATGCATCCCGTGGGCTACTGGAGTAAGATAATATGTGTTATACATATATCACTGGATTCGTCTTGAGGCGTAGAATACGAAATGCGATGGTACCAAGCCCGCAGGGGTGGTAGAGAGGCGTAATGCCCTTTTGACTTCAGAACCTTGGAAGCGCTGTAATCTTGTTATTTTTAAAGATAATGAGATGAAACAAAAAGTATTGAAAAGCTCGTTTAATTCTCTACAAATTTTATTCTTGCACAATTTTCATCAAAACGCTTAATTTTCCGGTAAATATTTTTTTTATATAAAAATGCAAAAAGTAACGTTTTGGACATAATCTATGAAATCTTCTCTTTGATTTCCATGCAATTTGTAAATAATTTTGACTATTTAAAGAACTTAACAAATTTTTATAATAATTTCACAATTTAAATAATATTATAAGGTTTTATGACCCATCATTATCCAAAATATGTATACCTACAGATGCATAGCTGGATTATTATTATTATAGTACAATTTTCTCTAAAACGTTTCAGTTTTCCGGTAAATTATTAACTTCTACGCTCAAGGCGGAGCAGTATATAAAATCGATCAAAAATTCGAAATTGAACTGACATCAAATCTTTACGTTTCGGGGTCCCAGGAACCCAAAAAACCTATTTTTGAAAAATGTGTGTCTGTCCGTGTGTCTGTCCGTATGTCTGTGGACACGCTACAGCCGAAACTACTGAACTGATTTTGATCACGGAAAGTGCCTTTTTGGCACATCAACTTTAAAAATTTAAATGCAAACCCCCATTTTTCGCATTACCATATGAATGCTCTTCAAATTCTGCTTCTAAAAATGTATTCACACTTGGGCCCTTTTGACCAAAAAATGGTGCCGTGAAAAAAAAACTATGCATAAATGTATATTTTTATTACCGGATTTGATAACTGATTTTTTTTCAAGCCGAAAACCTTAGTGCCATTTTTTCGAAAAATGTCATTTTAGTGGCAATTTATTTTATTGTCTGTGCGGGAGAGGAGCTGATTCGATTTTGAAGCCGATCAGTCAACCCGAAGTGCCCTTTTGGCATAGCAACTTTCTTATTTTAAATATTTAAAAATTTAATAAATGCTGCTGTTATTAATCCAATGCAGTGCGGCGTAGAAGTTCCTGCCGTCTCCGAGACCGCCTTTTTTTTTTATAAAATTGCAATTGCAATGCAATAACAGGCATTAGTGGCAATAATAATAGATTTATTGCTATAAATAATAATACATTATCATTATTATTTAAAACTGTATTATTATATCCATCCTGATAGTCGTACAAATAATACCTAAAATTTGTTATTTCCGTATTTTGTGGCCATCTGTTCCAGTTAGGTTTATGCATTATTCCTTTGTTTGAGTAGTTTGTTGCTGACTACCTACATCGTCTTTGAACATTTTATAATTACATAATTGGGCATTTGTGCAGTGGAATTTTTACTGACTGTTGTTAATAGTGAACAATTCTCGATTAAATGATAAGCGGTCGCGATTTTAAAACAATTCTGTTAAAACGCTGTAATTAATAATTCACAACAGGGGCCAACGTGATTCTTAAACATAATATTTTGCAACTTTTAAATTTAAATACAGGGTGTTCCAATGAAAAGTATCCACCCCAAATATTTCGTAAACCAAATAAAATATGAAAATTCGCTCGGACAGGTCGATTTTTATTTAAAGGGGGACACTTAAATCCATGCTTGGCGAAATTTCAAAACTCACCCCTTAACCACCACGTACCCTCGCTTCAAAATTTTAAATGGCAGCCCCCCACTTGTGATACATCATTTGAAAGCTAATTTAATTGCCAATCTAACGCTGCAACAATTTTTTTATATTTGTTCAACTCTAGCGCTCTCTTAGGTCAAATTTCAAATTACATTAGGGCCCTTTGCGATACATCATTTGAAAGAGATTGAAATTATCTGTAAACTAATGCAAGAATTTTTAAAATCTATCCATCCGTTCAAAAGTTACAGCCTAATCTTGAAGGATTCCTAGGCCCAGAACCAGCTCATATCTTTCAATGTAACTTTTGAGCGAGTGAGTGGATTACAAAAATTCTTGCATCAGCTTACAGAGAATTTCAAACCCTTTCAAATGATGTATCATAAAGGGCCTTAATGTAATTTAAAATTTGACTATAGAGGGCGCTAGAGTTGAACAAATATCAAAAATTGTTGCAACGTTAGATTGGCAATGAAATTAGCTTTCAAATGATGTATCACAAGTGGGGGGTTGCCATTTAAAATTTTGAAGTGGGGGTAGGTGGGGGTTTGGGAATGAGTTTTGAAATTTCGCCAAGCATGGATTTAAGTGTCCCCCTCCAAATAAAAATCGACCTGTCCGAGCGAATTTTCATATTTTATTTGGTTTACGAAATATTTGGGGTGGATACTTTTCATTGGAACACCCTGTATTGTAATTAGGTAGGAATAGACGTGTAAACAATGCAGGGGTTTGTCCACAGGGTGTCCCTGAGAAGTTTTTTTACAAAACTGATAACTGATGGCTTTTAAAAACCAAACTATAACCTGACAATTGCAGGCACATTTTCCAATAAGTCTTATTTCCACTTTATTCTTAATTTTTGAACATGCTTTCTTAATATTTTGAGGCTATAAAGTTCATGAGTGATATAACTGATAATATCTTGCAGACCATTTCATATTAAGAAACCAAATTTCCATAGCTTAAACTAGAAGAGCTAAGCTATATTTAGGTAATCTACTCCTGTTTTGATATTGTCAGATGTGGGAGTTATGGATTTTCAAATATGTAAAACAGCAGTTCTCGATATCTGTTTCTAGAAAACACAATTCCAAATTTCAAAACTGCTAATAAGTAGCAAATTTAATTTAGATTCGAACTGTATTTTTTTAATTTTTGAGTTTATTAATCATTGCATGAGATTATAGAAAACATCATATCTCCCAAACGATTTCATATTAAGGAACTGAACATTTGTGTCAAAAGTCACGTCGCTTAACTCGTTTTTTCTGATCACGATGGTACCTACTTGCCTCAAGTAAATTATTTGCAAATTACCTCTTGTAGGTACCCGATTTTTCGTACAACTCGATTAGACACAAAATGTCAAAATTCAGTAGCCAATCGGCGATAAACGTGTTCTCCAAGTTCTGTTTAAAGTTGGACTGAACCTTATTGAGTGCATCTTGGAAGGTTTTTACGAAACTCACTTCGCTAAGTACCTAGTTAAGGAGGTACACTTTTTTGTGTTATATTTAGTGAATGACGTCCACAATGACGATTTCAGAGTTAGTAAGATTGTTCTTTTTCGATCATTTGGAAGAATTGTAGCACAATTTATTGTCTCTCTCTCTCTCTCTCTCTCTCTCACTCCCCAAGGAGGGTAAACAATTAAAAATTGTCTTCGTCATTAGATCATAAGTTCATTTCCAGTTTGAATTTCATGACTAAATTACTTTTTAGTACAGAATCAATAATAAAAGATTAGGCCGTGTTTTCTAATTCTGTTCAATTTGCAGTAATTGCTGAGAAAAATTCAAAAGAAAGTGAGACGTTTTAAAATAATTGTTGTTAGACATTCGGCCTGATTCTGTAACTTGTTGATAACTAGTCAATATTGAGATCAATTGCGAAAATTGATTGGAGGAGTAAGCTTTGTTTACGTCGTTTCTTTGGAAACATAAATTTTTATATCAATATTTTTTGCAAGTCAATTGAAATTCAAGCAACTCTCAAAACCACTTGCTTAAAATGTTGATAAGTTTCTGTAAAATATTGATATCTCCAAGATAACAGCGTAAACAATAGTCACATTGACCAATCCAGTTATCTCAATTGATTTCAATGTTGACAGATATCAACAAATTACAGAATTAGGCCGAATGCTCTAGCATTGATCAGTTACTTTTTGCATTGGAACTTTTCTTTGACTTTTAACTAGTCAGGGCCGTATTAAGGCCGAATCGGTGAGGCGACCGCTAAGGGCGCAAAAATCTTGGAGCGCAAAATTTCAGATCGTTAAAATTATTTTAATACGCGACCATTAGGTATTTCTTTCCAGCAAAGACGAACGGCGGCGATGCGGCGCCCAGAGAGTTCTAATTTATATTATTCACTTACAAAACACAACAATGCATGAAGTAAAATTGCTTAAGTACCCAGTTTTGGGAACCGATTTCCCATGAATGGTATTGTGCGCTTCCAGAACGTCAAATAATAATTTATTATCGGGTATTCGGGGAATATTTTCATGATTTTCAACACTCATTTTTGTTTTAGTCTGCTGGAGGACTTATTTATTAGATATATTTAGATACAAAGATAAAGATAAAAATGCAACTTCTTTGTTTTTCTTCGTAGTATCAGGTATATTGCTATACATATAATTCAAAAGTTTGTGGAACTAATGTGGATAAACTTCATTTTTTATGCTTCAAAGATCTTTTGTAGTAAGTGCGAATTTGATAAAAATCTATTTTATAGGAGTTAAGTTTTTCACATTATTTCATCCTCACTGACACTCTGAAATGCTTAGAAAATGTGTGACCTTGAAATTTTCAAAAATTTTCACCTGCGGCGCACTTCATTTTTCAGCTAAAAAAACATTATTTTATTACCTAATAGTAATAATATTACAGGTTAGGTATTGTGTAAAGATTGAACGAAAGAAGAAAAAGAAGAACAAAATTATTGTTTGGTTCGGATTTGGACTGAAAATACTGAAAATCAGGTGCAAACGAGGGGGGGTGTAAAATTATTATTATTCTTAGTAATATTATGATTGGGGCGTCAAATTTCATCCTCGCCTCACCTAAAATATTCCCTTAACACGGCTCTGACTAGTATTTTAATGGAAATTAAAAATTTCATTTGCGAGAATTCCCATTACGTACATATAGGGTGCCCCAACAGTGAGACAAAGTCCATTTATGTCCACGTCATTAATAATATCGAAAATCTGTGTACGCCAACTGTTAGTGACTGAAAATGTGCATATTCTAAAATTACTATGAACTCACATGGGCGGCTCGTATAGGGGGGGCAGCACAAAATTACATTTAGTGAAATGGAACACCCCATATATCAATGCATTTTTGGTTTCTACGTGTCATTCTGTGCAATTTTTGTCAGGTGTGCCCCATACTTAAATTCAATAGTTTTTGAGTTATTTAATAAAATGTGTAGAATTTGGCAAAAACAAGACTTCAGTTAAAAAAATGGCAGCAGAGAAGCGGCTGGAACCTCCCCAACGCGTGGGTCTTTGATTTCAGGGACTTCTGTTTAAAATTCTAAAGTTGATATGCCTAAATGGCACTTTCCGTTGACCAATTGCTCCCAAAAGCCTTTCAGCTCTTCAACGGGTTACCTGACCTCCGTTTACCAAATTTCGGGCAAATCGATCCACTAGTTTGGGCTATAAAGTGGTTTCAGTGTTATTACAAAATTTCGATTTTTCTACCCAAAGGGTTCTAAATGCGAATAAATTTTGTCTCATTTAAAACCAGAAATTGAAGACCTTTCTGATGGTGACCTCGATAGTGACAATAAATCTTTCAAAAACTTGTTTTGGATGGGTAAATTAGAGAATAATTTTAAATTTCGAAATTGGTGTGCCAAAACGGCACTTTCCGTGGGCCGATTGAATCCAAAATTTGTTCACCTCTTCGACGTGTAATACAATCCCCTTGTGCAAAATTTCAGCCAAATCGGTTCAGGGGCTTGGGCTGTACCGCGATTTTAAAGTCCGATAAAAATCTTTTTTTTTTATTTTTGGTCAAAAGGGCACTAAGAGTGAATGCATTTTTGGAAGCAGAATTTGAAGGTCTTTCCTATCGTGACGTGAAAAATGGGGGTTTGCATTTAAAATTTAAAAGATGATGTGCCAAAATGGCATTTCTGGTTGCACGATTGGCTCCAAAAGCTTTTCAGATCTAAGTTGGGTTATCACATGCACACGTACCAAATTTCAGCTAAATCTGTCGAGTGGTTTGGGCTGTGGCGTGTTTACGAACGTACGTACGTACGTACAAACGTACGAACGTACGTACATACATACAGACACATTTTAAAAACCACTTTTTTGGGCTCCTGAGACCTCAAAACGTATAGATCCGGTCTTATCTCGAATTCGAAAATTTTAGTGATTGCAGTAACCTCCCTTTTTTTTAAATGGTGAAGTGGAGTGGGGAGGTTAATTAATATTTTCGAAGCCTTGAAGTTTTTCTCTTCCAAATTAATGGCACATCCTAAAGAAAGGTTAGGACTACCTGACGACACATTTGGGTGTCAAATTTCGTGGACAGAGTGTCCTCTATAAAATTTCAAATTAACAGAAATTGAAAAAACAAAATCTCAAAAATTTCAAATGGAATGACCTTGAAATTTTTTCGCAAAAGATTAACCTTAAAAGGAACATATTGTCAAATGTGATGGGTGATGTACGAGGTGATGTCGGTATTTGTCAGAAAATTGCGAAATTAGTCACTGACGTCAGACGATAAGGATAAAAAAAAATCTGTTGAATTGACTACTATCTACACAGAATACAAAGATCCACGCGATGGGGAGGTTCCAGCCGCTTCTTTTTTTTACTTTAAAATTTATATTATACAGGGTTAGTGTTGTAATGGTCGCACAGGATGAATAAATCTTATCTATCTATCTATCTATCTAGTACAAAGTCCCTGGACGGTCAGTTATCTCCGTTATTTCTTAAGATTTTACTTTGAGGCTTGGTACCCAAGCACAATTAAATACAGGGAATTCAAAACTGTTTTTAAAAATTTTAATACTATAAAATTAAAAAGCACTCACAAATCTTTTTGAATAAAGAAATCTTAATTTATCTAACAAAATTTTGTCCCGTGAAAGAATTATCCCAATTCGTTACCACCGGGTTATTATCTTTTACGTATAATAATCATCTTTTACCTCAAGAATCTGCAAGCTACCTGCATATAATTGCAATGGTCATAAAATTATCAAACACCGCACCCCAAGGGTTGCAACCATAGTTGTAAGTTGGAAGACGGAGAAAGAGAAAGGTAGTGAAGGACAAAATATGCTTGATAGGTTTTAATCCTCAAACATCGAGATCAAATATCTCCATAACCTTTCGATCGATTTCATTAAAACAAGAAATAATGGACTTTAAATCACATGGGCTACGATATGACTCAAGGAAATTTCCGATTTCCGGTTTTTAAGTTAGATAAGATTTTCGACGATTTTGTCGAATCTTTATCGCTTATTAACCCAATTATTTTTTAGAATTTTAAAAATTTGTTGAGTCAGTTGCAGCATAAGATTCTGAAGACCCTACCATGCAAATTTCAGCTCGAACAACTGTAGGATAACATGGTAAATTTGTCGCGCAAATGCATTGAAATCCCCATAAGAAGGTGAACTGTGGAGGCCTCTTAACTTTCTTAACAACTCCCTATACTTAAATGGCATCCTTTCCAAGTTACTTAAAATTTTTGGTTTATAGCTTAATCCGTCTGGAGTTAATAACCACCTTTAATTCAAATATCGATGTCATTGTCACTATTACGGTTAGAAATGATTTTGTTAATTGACTTTGGTATTGTATTAATTTTTGTTGACTTTAGAAAACATTTCCGAATTAATCACTGTTTTTCCCTATTAAACATCCGTTAACCGTCTTATTTTGAATTATACGTTGTTATGCACCGTAGAATTTATCGTTTTAAAGATATTCCCTTGTTCTGTTACTCTTATCAGTAACTCGGAAACGAATAAAACCACAACACAGACCTAATACTAGTGATAATTTGAAAAATATGCTATTTATGTATAGGTATTTGTTAAGAAAGTCGACCTAGAATTTACTTCTCTAATAGTGGGAGAAAAAAATTCAAGTTCATTCCATTTAAAATTTTTAAAATTTTGTCTTTTTAATTTCTGTTAATTTAATAATTTATCGGGGATACGCTGTGCATGAAATTTGACATTAAAGTGTGTCATCAGGTAGACCTGACCTTCCTTTAGGATGTGCCATAAGTTCGGAAGAGAAAAACTTCAAGGCTTCCAAAATATGAATTTTTGACTGAAGTCTTGTTTTTGCCAAATTCTACACATTTTATTAAATAACTCAAAAACGATTGAATTTAAGTATGGGGCAAACCTGACAAAAGTTGAACAGTATGAAAGGTAGAAACTAAAAATGCATTGATATATGGGGTGTTCCATTTAACAAAATGTAATTTTGTGTTGCCCCCCTACACGAGCCGCAAATGTGAGTTCATAATAATTTTGGATCATGCACATTTTCAGTCACTAACGATTGGCGTACACAGATTTTCGATATTATTAATGACGTGGACATAAATGGACTTTGTCTCACCGTTGGGACACCCTGTATGTGGTCTTGAATGTTTCCTAGCGGAAAATTCTTCTAAATACTTCAACCCAGTCTTTGTTCAGTTTTTAATAGAAAGAAATTTCTGTTCAATTTGTCAAAATAAGAAAATGTTCAGTTTCTAATGGAAATGTCCACTTGTATGTAATGTATACTTGGCATTTTGTACAAGATCGTTCACAGTTCGTAAAACAGCTGACAAAGCGCGAATTTCCCAAATTTAAATTTTTTTACTCGAAATTAATTTTAATTGTACTTAAATAGAAGTAGCGTAATTTCCAATTTAAGTAATAATAATAATAATAATAATAATAATACACCTTTATAGGTCCTTTAAGGCACTGCACTGGTGGGGGTTTATTGTGCTTGGCCCCGTATGATGCGCATGCGTTGATCTTGTGTCATTTCTAGTGCATTTATACGTCATCTGTCACTACTGTCAACAGAATCTGGGACCTTTCACGTTTACCACGTGCTATTTTAACCTACAATGATGATAAATGACACATAACTGACAGTAGACATTCAAGTAAATTCTGTCAGCGGTCAAAAAATGACTGCGCATACGGCCATACATGGCGTCATGACGTCACGCTTACAGGACCTATTGGGAAAGTAATAAGTCTACATCAACTGAACAAATAAAGTTTTTCTAACCCAAAAGGGCAGAAACAGCACATTGCTGATTCAATTCTACCCATATAATTAACTGAAATAAGTTTCATCACATACAACACTAAATAGAAAAAAAACATTATGATAACCAGTGGCGTATATTGCACGCCAAGAACAGAACAAAAGTAATACCTCAAATATAACATAAACATGTGTTTGTTAAGGCACACCAGAAAAACATATAAGCAGGGGCTAAGATACAATTAAAAAAGATGAACATTGACATTTGATAATTGCTCGTTTAGTAGCAATGTTTTTAAATTATTTAATATAAGCCTGTCAGACACATTCATGCCGTATGGTCGAACCACAATGTTTAATATGTATGCCGCCAGATAAGAAAAATATGCTTTGAAACACGATAAGTTATGCCCTGGTATACTCACAGTGAGTTCACCAAAACGCAGAGTACGATTGTGAACAAATAGTGAAAATTAATGAGACATTTCATTAAATGTGATATCCTAAGTTCTTCCTCCGTTTGCACAAGTTTGTTAATTTCAGCAAATCTTCAGTTTTTTTTAACGTGTCTTAAACTAAGTTGACAACGGCTTTAATTTTACTGGAATTTGACCAGACGATTTATTTGATATCATACTGTGGAAATTTCCACGTTTCCTATAAAGACTTTCCATTTATCTTAATTGTGGAAATTCCTTTCTAATTGAGTGTTTAATTCTTGGCCATATCATTGCTCCTAGTCGTTTGAAGGAGGAGACTCCATAAATGTTCGTTTTTAATTTTGAAACTAATTTTTAATTTCTACAAAAACACATTTTCTGTGGCGGGATGTTGTCATTTTCCTTCCTGCTATTACCTTCGTAAGCTAGTTTTCTTTAATTTAAAATAGTTTCTATGGTTGGCCTTTTAAGAGTTTTCCTGGTGGGAATTTTCAAATTTTTAGTTAAATTTCCCATAATTCTATACTTTACGTGGGAATTCGTCAGAAACAGTCTTGTCAGGTAAATGTTGAGTAAGAGAGTTGAAAAATGAAAAACGTTGATGTCAATCCAGTGTTCTGGAACGGACAGTTCTGACAATGTTCATTACGACTATCAGTCTGATTATAAGCAATAAAGCGAGAATTATTTTCAGGTGAGTGCAATCAGAGGGAGGTATTGGAGGGTCTGGGCGTGAAGAAGCAAGGTCCACAGCATAACGTGTTTACTAACTAAAAATTCGGACGACAGTTAGTAGACACGATCATCGCATAAACATTCTATTCAGGTGAAAATGGTACAAAGCGTTTTTGCCTTTACATCAATATTTTTGTACTGAACTTTAAATAAGAGAATACTGAAATGTTACAATCGAGATTATTTTATAGAATGCTTCCAAATATGTTCATATGCTTCCCGTTATAAGCAATTCGTAGCTATGTAACAATCAAGTTGTAAATAGTTGTGAAACTCATCGTTCATTCTCAGGATCTACCATAATCATTCTGAAAGTACAAATTGCGTTTTTTATTATTTTCAGGGATTATAGTCTTGCCAATATCATAAAGTCAGTGATAATATTCACTTATAATCTCATAAGAGCATTAATTCTTTCCGGAAATTTTTGGAGTGCATTCCAACAACGTATTAATCGGCCCGAGTGGAACACGAGGGCCCGATTACGTTGTTGGGATGCACGACTAAAATTTCCAGGAAATGAATTAATGCTCGAATGCAGATTCGGTAAGAAAATAGCAACGATACAGCCACAGAAATTTAATAAAAATGATTTTTGACATTTAATTTGACATAAAAATTTCCACTTATTAATTTCGTTTAGGTTGGTCTAGGTAGGTATCAAAAATTTCCAGGAAATCATCGAGTTGCCATGGTAAACACATAGAAATCAATTTTTCTATTGGCTAATCATTAGTATCGTGCGATTTTCAGGTGAATTTAATAATCAGGTGTACTTATATCGTTTCATCAGTCATTAGGTTAAGGTAATTGCGCTTCTCCCCTGTAGTTCTTCCATTTTCTTTAAAAATGCAATACACGGTTTCTTTTTTGGATCCAAAATATTTTTATACCTCGCGTTCATGCTTGTCGTTGTTTCCCGGTGGTAATAATCATTGTTGAATGTTCATAGATTCTGCTTGCGTTCTATAAGAATAGAAATAGCGATAGCACTCGAATAGAGGTCATTGTTAATTATTGATTAAGGTAGGATAGGCTATTGTTAAATACTTCGATGTATACTGTGCCTAGCCCAGTGACTAATTTGTTGACTACTACTACTTAAGAGCACGACGAGACGACAGTAGTCAAAAATGAGCTTGACTACCGTTCCTTCCACTAGACTATAACGAAGGAACATCTATTATGGTGCTTTTGTTTCAAAAATATTCATTTGAGGTATGTTATTGTATATAATCTCAGATTGTTACGTTGTGGCGTTTCAAATTTAAATGTAAATAAGTTTATTTAATATAATACGTTTTTCGTGATTTTAGTATTATTTTTTGATATTGTTGTTTTACTACCTCATTTACTCAACCATGACAGGTATTACTCAGAAATGACATTGCAGATCTCTTTCCAACAATACTGGTATTTTTTTGTACTTAAACAAAATATCAAAAAAAATATTTTTTATTAGTAACTTTGATGTACAGTTGTTTTATATATTTGCAAGATTGTGAGAATCCTTGCGGGACTTATGGCGAGCTTATTATGTGTGCAGTGCCATATTTACGATAAATTTCTAGCAGCCAGCTATAGGACTCTTTGGCAGTCGTTAAGAAATGCAAATAAACCGGAATAATGGTTCCTAATTATTTTAAGTACGGTTCCTCAACAATATTTTTTTCTCCGTCTTTCTGATGTAATAGTCCCGAGTTTCTCTCTCTCTCTCTCTCTCTCTCTGCCGTGCTTACTTATTGTTGAGGGACTGGGTGCCTTCAGAAAAATAATTTTTTGGCATACATATTTAGTGGGCACTTTGCGTGTGCCGATTAGATTTTGAGCCAGATCGGTCTAGAGAAAGTGAAATTTTGGCAAAAAATCGATGCCGTGAGGAAAACTAGGCATATCTAAAACATCAACCTTATACATTTTAACTGTACTTCAAATTTGTTTCTGTGTAATTATTATTACTCACACTTTTAAGGACAAATTGGTATATTCATAAATTCTTTGAAAAAGTAGAAGTTTCTACCGTCTCCGAGATTGCCAATTTGTTTAATTTCATTTTTATAGATAGTTCCGAAGGAATTTTAGGATCCTGTTCGTTTCAAATATTAATCCGAATCATAGTTCACTCAGAAAAAAATCGTGAATGTGCTTTCTGAAAAAGAAATGGACAGCAAAGAAGCGGCTGGAACCTCCCGATCCGGCGGGTCTTTGAGTTCCTTGTAGGTAGCAGCATCTATGCAGAATTTAATTGTCTATCATTTTAATCTACGTGTTTGCCATAAAATAGTTAGGGCATTCCATTCGAAAGTTGATGATTATGTTTAAAAATTTTCAGAGGACACCCTGTATGTATTTTATGCAATTGGAATCCAGTAACGGATACACCCGAAATTAGACTTCATGCCAAATTAATATAGTTTTCTCATTTCATACTGTAAGGATGTTACAGCACATACATTAAAAGCGAAATTCTTGACTTTCTTAAAAACGGTTGATTTTTGGCATAGCAATTCTTAGTAAAAATTCACCTAGAATTAAACGTAAAATAAAAAGTGCAGCAGAGAAGCGGCTGGAACCTCCCCATCGCGTGGATCTTTGTATTCTGTGTAGATAGTAGTCAATTCAACAGAATTTTTTTAATCCTTGACTAATTTCGCAATTTTCTGACAAATACCGACGTCACCTCGGACATCACCCATTAAACCTCATTCACAACCACTTTACGTACGTGACATAACAAAGTTTAACAATCGTCAACAATTACTAGAAAAGTCAGAAGCTGTCATGAACAATTATTGACCATTGTTAAAGTTTGTTACGTCACGTACGTAAAGTGGTTGTGAATAAGCTCTTACGTTTGACAATATGTTTCTTTTAAGGTTAATCTTTTGCCACCTTTTTGACAACAACCATGGCCGTCTCTAGTTCCAGGCCATGTCCTTAACCATTTGGCAACGCGGCCGGAGGAGATTTAGCGTCAGTTTGACAAATTGTCATAGATTGTCACTGAAGTGAAACATTTGCAAAAATTACCAAAAATAATTGTATTTTTATCAATTTCGAATGATTAAGGAATTGAAATTCAATACTTTGAGAAAGCCTGTAAGTTGTGCCCTGTAAGTAAGTTTAAAATGACAAATTCTGCTTCTAGGTCCAGAGAAAGACATTTTTTGCACAACTCTTTTCAAATTTTATCGAGATTACAGCTTGGGTTATTTCTAAGCATCTGGGTCTCAAACAACTCCCTTGGAAGCAACTGCGAGTCCTCCATGTTTTAGTGCCGACGTATAATGTGGAGACACTTTAGTTTTTGACCCAGAAAAAGAAATTTTTTACAAAATCCTTTTCAACACAAAGCAAATTCAATCGAGATTGCAGCTTGCATGATTTCTAAGCATCTGATGGGCCTTAAACAATTACCTTTGAAGCAACTGCTAGTCCTCCACATTTTATAATTTAGAGATGATTGAAACTTGACATTTACGCAGAATTATTTGTTTATTGAGAATATACGTAGTTTGTATAGAAATAAAGACAATATAATGTTAAATTTTTATTTTTGAACGCTTGGGCGCCTCATTTAGAGTTTAGCAAAGTCTTACAGTTCTATTAATTATGAGCAACATAAAGTTGGACTGAGGAATAGATTTTACAACTGCACAAAATAATAATGATTAGGTATCAATTTCAATTGATAATCTTCGTTTAGCAGTTTGATTGCGGCAGAGTACGATATTGTGTCAACTTTACACAAAATTCTACAGATGAAAATGGTCCAATTCCTGCCTTTTACCATCAGTGCAACGATGAAATAAGTCTTGTCTTAAATCTTAAATGTGGTTTATCCATCCAGTCAGGTTTTTTAAACTTCCTAATGATAAAAGCTCAATTCCAGTGTGTGTAATTCAAACACGGCGAAATCTTTTTTTGCAAAACCCTCTTGTACGCCGCATAGTATTTAAATGGGTCTGTAATCAAAATTTATCTCTATAAATTTACTAAATACCACCATATCTTACATACTTTCTTCAAAATATTCATTTTCAGTACGTTAATCATTTGAAATTGGTAAAGATTCCACCATTTTTGGTCTTTCTTCGCAAAAGTTTCACTTTATAATGACAATCAATGACAATCAGAGACAATTTGTCAAATTGACGGTAAATCTCCTATGCTTAAAATGGTACTACCCGTTGGCCAATTGCTTTCAAAAGCCTTTCAGGTCTTCAACGGGTCACCCAATCTCCATGTACCATATTTCAGCCAAATCGATTCAGAAATTTGGGCTATAATGTATTTTTACTGTTATTATAAAATTTCGATTTTTTGAACCAAACAGCGCTAAATGCGAATTAATTTTGCCCTATTTAAAACCAGAATTTGAAGACCTTTCTGATGGTGACAATAAATCTTTCAAAAACTTGTTTTTAATGGTCAAATGAGAGAATCATTTTAAATTTGGAAATTGGTGTGCCAAAACGGCACTTTCCGTGAGTCGATTGAATTCAAAATTTGTTCAGCTCTTCGACGTGTAACACAATCCCTATATGCAAAATTTCAGCCAAATCGGTTCAGGGGCTTGGGCTGTACCGCGATTTTAAAGTCCGATAAAAATCAATTTTTTTTTATTTTTGGTCAAAAGGGCACTAAGAATGAATACACTTTTAGAAGCAGAATTTGAAGGTCTTCCTTATGGTGACGTAAAAAATGGGGGTTTGCATTTAAAATTTAAAAGTTGATGTGCCAAAATGGCATTTCCGGTTGCACGATTGGCTCCAAAAGCTTTTCAGATCTAAGTTAGGTTACGAGATGCCTATGTTCCAAATTTCAGCCAAATCGGTCTAGTAGTTTTGGCTGTGGCGTGATTACAAATGAACGTACGTACGTACGTACATACAGACAGACACATTTTAAAAACCCCTTTTCTGGGTTCCTGAAACCTCAAAACGTGAAGATCTGGTGCTATCTCAAATTCGAAAATTTTAGTGATTGCAGTAACCTCCCATTTTTTTTAAATTGTGATGGGGTTGGGGAGGTTAAAAATATGATAATAAACAGGGTGTTCCATTTAAAATAAAGAAGTTAGTACCTATTTCCGGTATAACCGGCAGTGCGCCATTGAAGAAAATATTTTACGTCAATTCAAAATTAATTGAAACCCTTGTGTACAAATTTTCATGACGATGCTAGAAACATTTCTCTAGATACACTATCACTAGATACGGCTAACTGACGCTCGTCGAGGGATAGCCTGTATAGGACGTATAGCTGAGGGCTGAGACTTTCGATCCCCCCCATTACATTTTAGTGCCGTAGCAGAATGCGGAGGTACTGTAGTGTTAGTGAAATCGCTCGCTCGGCCGGCCGGCGGGCGGCTCGTCCGTCTACTCTGTCCGTCGCATAACTTGAGAACGAAAGCAAATATCGAGCTGAAATTTTGTACACAAGCGTATACCCCGAAAATCTCGGCGGGGATTGTTTTTGGGCCACATCGAACCGTAGCAGTCGAAGTTACGGATGAAAAACCGAAAGAAAGTGCAATTTTCGATGTTTAATCGTGAACGCTGCCTCAACGCTTGAAGATAGATCAAAAGCTTGAAGGGAGAAATTGTCGGCATTGAAAAGATCTACAAAAAAGTCCGCGACGGCCTATGGCTATCTATAATGGGTAGCCCACCGTGATTGTTTTTGTGTTTTAATTTTTGATGAAAAGCCAACGAAAGATGTATATCAATGCGATGTATATCTCGGTAGACGTTTATCAAGTTAATGTGCATGTAGGGGCGGCTGGTCTTACTGGTGGAATCGGGTGCAGATTTTATCAATCTGCACCTAGTAGTAGTGCCTCCGCAAACGCACAAATGTGTCAAAAAAGCGAAATGTTAAAAAATTATTGTTACAAAATTTAAAAATAGAAAATGAACAGGAATGAGTAAATGAAAAGAATTACCGGAATTAAAACAAAATTTGGCGAATTTTGAAAAATTAACACTCGGGGCTGAAAAATTGTGAAAGGGGATGAAAAGTCAAGAGGAATGAAAATTAAGTGCGATTAAGTAGAATTACGAAATAAAACATGAAAATAACCAAATTATTACTGAAGAAAAACGAAAATATCCGAATTTGGCAAATTTAACACCTAGGAGGTTGAAAAATTGTAAAGGGGGATGAAACGTCAAAAATAACACGAAAGTAAGCCAATTATGCAAATTTAGCTTTTGGGGGTTGAAATGTTGCGAAGGAGGTTGGAAAAGTGAAAAAGACAAACATAATCCAAATGAGTACAATTTATTACCGAAGGAAAACTAAATTACGTGAATTTTGCAAAATAAACACTTAGGGGGTTGAAAAATTGTTAAGGAGGATGAAAAATCAAAAGGGGTGAAAATGTACTGTAGTTAAGTAGAACTAGAGAAAATTACACGAAAAAGAAGCGGTCTGGGTAAATTTTGCTCTTTGAGGGTTCACATATTATGAAAGGGGTTGAAAAATTGTGGATGGGTTAAAAATTAATGAAAATGGCTTTGAATTATTAACAAATCAAGACTCATAAGACTTTTTTTCAATAATTAACCGAAATCTATCGAATCCTCTAATTTTATTCCACCACATACATGAAAAATTTTCAAGTTTCAACAATTAAATTTCATCCCCCTTGTTAAATCATAATGAAAATTTACCCATCCACCTACAACGTCGCTGTAAATTGCCACACCAAATCCAGCCCTGATACGTTGAGCAGTTTTTGAGTTCTCGCATTTTTGTGTTTCGGCATGTTAAAGGGTTGTACCGCCGTTAAGGGTCGTTTTTCGCGAATGATGAATAAGACCTGTTTTGTACCATCAATAGAAATTTATGGAATGGTATTAATTTCAACCCTACATTATTCAGTAAAAATTCGAGTTTCCACCCCTAACTTTCATCCCCTTCGTTAAATTTCTTCTAAAATTCACTTTTCCCTTCTCGAAGATGCAGTGTGTAAGATATCACAGTTTCGCAGAAGATATTGCTTCTCTGTGTCAAATTACAGGGCTTTATGGATGTTTCCGACAAATGCGTGGAGCCCTTGCGGAGTTATCATATTTTTTGTGGTTTTCATCCCCTAAATTTCATCCCCCGAAGTTAGCACCCCTTCAGCTTCAACAGGCTTGAGGGCGTACATACCAAGTTTCAGAAAGATACGTCCACTAGTTCTCGAGTTATTGCAATTAATAGTTTTTCGGTTTTTCACCCCTAACTCCCACCCCTGTGGCCCGATATGGCCCAAAAGCAATCCCGCCGAGATTTTCCGGGTATACACCCGTGTACAAAATTTCAGCTCGATATCTGCTTTCGTTCTCAAGTTATCCGACGGACAGACTTGAGGAGCGAGCGAGCGAGCGAGCGAGCGAATAAGCTAAACCAAGAGTGCCTCGCATTTTGCTCCGGCACTAAAATCACGGTACAGCCGAAACCTCTGAACCGATTTGGCCGAAATTTCGGACGCAGAGATTGTATTACCCGTCAAGGAGCCTGAAAGGAGGCAAATGTAGGGTTGCCAGACCTCCCGATTTAGGCGGGAGCCTCCCGATTTTCGATCGGACCTCCCGCCTTATACTGAACCTTGCAAAACTCCCGCTTTTGTATGAACCTCCCGAATTATGAAATGTTTTTATTAAAAGCCAACGAAAGATGTGTATCAATGCGATGTGTGTCCCTGTAGATGTTTACCTTGTTAATGTGTATGTAGGGGCGAGCTGAATTTACTGGTGGAGTCGGGTGCAGATTTTATAAATCTACACCTAGTAGTAGTGCCTCCGCAGACGCACAGTGGTGTTAAAAGTCAAGAGGAATGAAAATGAAGTGTGGATTAAGTAGAATTACGAAATAAAACACTAAAATAACCAAATTATGCAATTAAAACTTTTGTGGGGGTTGAAATAAGCACTTATACCTACCTATTGCGAAGGAAACTGAAAAATTGTAAAAGGTAAACTGAATCCCAAATGCGTTCAATTTTATAACCGTCGAAAAACGGAATTATGCGAATTTTGCAAAATTTGCACTTAGGGGGTTGAAAAATCGTAAAGGTGGATGAAAAATCAAAAGGTATCAGGATTAACCGTGGCTAAGTAAAATTACGGAAAATAACACCAAATTAACCCAATTATGTAAATTTAGCATTTGAAGACTTGAAACATTGCGAAGGGGGATGAAAAAAGTGAAAAATTTAATCATCATCCAAATGGGTTCAATTTATTACAGAAGAAAAACGAAAATATCCGAATTTGGCAAAACTAACACCTAGGGGGTTGAAAAATTGTAAAGGGGGATGAAACGTCAAAGTGGATGAGAATTAATCGTAATTAAGCAGAATTACAGAAAATAACACGAAAGTAAACCAATTATGCAAATTTAGATTTTGGGGGTTGAAATGTTGCGAAGGGGGTTGGAAAAGTGAAAAGATAAACATAATCCAATTGAGTTCAATTTGTTACCGAAGGAAAACTAAATTATGTGAATTTTGCAAAATAAACACTTAGGGGGTTGAAAAATTGTAAAGGGGGATGAAAAGTTAAAAGGGATGAGAATTAATCGTAATTAAGTAGAATTACAGAAAATAACACGAAAATAAGCCAATTATGCAAAGACTTTTGGGGGTTGAAACATTGCGAAGGGGTCGAAAAAGTGAAAAAGGCAAGAACAATTCATAAGGCAAAACTGCGCGAATTTTACAAAATTAACCAGCTGAAATCACCCGAAAAAGAAGCGGTCTGGGTAAATTTTGCTCTTTGAGGGTTCACATATCATGAAAGGGGTTGAAAAATTGTGGATGGGTCAAAAATTAATGAAAATCACTTTAAATTAATAACAAATTAGAAGAAAGCAAAAAAAATAAATGAAATATATTTACTCCGCTTGCTAGGGCTTAGGGGTTGTTAGTAGCGCAGGGGTTGGTTTTAGGATGAAGACTCATAAGACTTTTTTCAATGGTTGACCGAAATCTATTGAACCCCATAATTTTATTCCACCACTTACATGAAAAAATTTCCAGTTTCAACCCTTAAATTTCATCCCCCTTGTTAGATATTAATGAAAATTTGCCCATCCGCCTACAGTGGCGCTGTAAATTACCACATCAAATTTATCCCTGATACGTTGAGCAGTTTTTGAGTTCTCGCATTTTTTTGTTTCGGCATGTTAGGGGGTTGTACCGCCTTTAAGGGTCGTTTTTCGCGAATGATGAATAAGACCTTTTTTGTACCATCAATAGAAAGCTATCGAATGGTAATATTTTCAACTATACATTCTTCATTGAAAATTCGAGTTTCCACCCCTAACTTTCATCCCCTTCGATAATTTTCTCCTAAAATTCGATCTTCCCTTCTCGAAGATGCAGTGTGTAAGATGTCACAGTTTCGCAGAAGATATTGCTTCTCTGTGTCAAATTACAGGGCTTTATGGACGTTTCAACCCCTAAACTCCAACCCCCTATTTCACCACCCCCACATGCCCTAAAGGAAGTTGTGTTTTCAATTTCACCACCCTAACCCAATTCGTTTAAAAATTAAGGTAATTTGTAGATTCATGTTTTCAACACCTCATGATTTCACCCCTTTATGATTTACAGGGGTGAGTTTATTTTTCCGGTGTGACATAACTCCTTGCGTATTTACTGACTTCAGTTGTTCATAAATAAACCAATAGGGTTTCAGAAAAAATAAATAAAAAAATGCAGCAGAGAAGCGGCTGGAACCTCCCCATCGCGTGGATCTTTGTATTCTGTGTAGATAGTAGTCAATTCAACAGAATTTTTTTTATCCTTATCGTCTGTAATTTCGCAATTTTCTGACAAATACCGACATCACCTCGTACATCACCCATCACATTTGACAATATGTTCCTTTTAAGGTTAATCTTTTGCCAAATTTTTGACAATAACTGCCACTTTATGTCATCCACTGTCAGCCTGCTCCCTTTTAATGAGAAAGAATTTTTTCTCTATTTTCCATTGAAATGGCAGAAATTGTAAGTACATTTTTAGAACCAGAATTTGATCGTCTTTCTAAAGGCGACATAAAAAAGGAGGCCTTGTATTTAAAATTTTAAGTTGATATGCTTAAATGGCAGTTCCCGTGGGCCAATTGCTCCCAAAAGCCTTTCAGGTCTTCAACGGGTCACCTAATCTCCATGTACCAAATTTCAGCCAAATCGATTCAGTAATTTGGGCTATAATGTGTTTTTACTGTTATTATAAAATTTCGATTTTTTGAACCAAACAGCGCTAAATGCGAATTAATTTTGTCCTATTTAAAACCAAAATTTGAAGACCCTTCTGATGGTGACAATAAATCTTTCAAAAACTTGTTTTTAATGGTTAAATGATTGAGTAATTTTAAATTTGGAAATTGGTGTGCCAAAAGGACACTTTCCGTGAGTCGATGGAATTCAAAATTTGTTCAGCTTTTCGAGGTGTAATACAATCCCTATGTGCAAAATTTCAGTCAAATCGATTCAGGGGCTTGGGCTGTACCGCGATTTTAAAGTCTGATAAAAATCAATTTTTTTTTAATTTTTGGTCAAAAGGGCACTAAGAATGAATACATTTTTAGAAGCAGAATTTGAAGGTCTTTCCTATGGTGACGTGAAAAATGGGGGTTTGCATTTAAAATTTAAAAGTTGATGTGCCAAAATGGCATTTCCGGTTGCACGATTGGCTCCAAAAGCTTTTCAGATCTAAGTTGGGTTATGAGATGCCTACGTACCAAATTGCAGCCAAATCGGCCCAGTAGTTTTGGCTGTGGCGTGTTTACAAACGTACGTACGAACGTACGTACGTACGAACATACACACAGACACATTTTAAAAACCACTTTTCTGGGTTCCTGAGACCTCAAAACGTGGAGATCTGGTGCTATCTCAAATTCGAAAATTTTAGTGATTGCAGTAACCTCCCATTTTTTTAAAATTGTGATGGGTTTGGGGAGGTTAATATAATTATCGACTTGCAAAGAGTTAGGGGTGGTTAATGGCCCAGGGGTTGGTTTTAGATTGAAAACTCATAAGACCTTTTTTCAATAGTTGACCGAAATCTATCGAACCCCGTAATTTTAGGCTACCATTTACTTGAAGAAATTTCAAGTTTCAACCCTTAAATTTCATCCCCTTTGTTAGATATTTTTGAAAATTTGTCCATCCACCTATAATGTCACTGGAAATTCACAAACCAAATTCTGCCTTGATACGTTGAGTAGTTTTTGAGTTCTCGTATTTTTGTGTTTCTGCATGTTAGGGGTTGTAGCGCCTATAAGGGTGGTTTTTCGCAAAATATGAATGACACCTTTTTTGAATAATTAATGGAAAGCTATCGAATGACGCCAATTTCGACTAGTACTTATTAAGCGGAATTTCGAGTTGCTACCCCTAATTTCCACCCCATTTGTTCGATTTTACGAAAAAACGCATCCCCCACAAGATTTCACCGATATATGTGTGTACGTTGAGTTTCCGACAGCTGCGTGCAAACCTTGCGGAGTTATCATATTTTTTGTGGTTTTCATCCCCTAAATTTCATCCCCCGAAATTGCCACCCCCTCACTTTCAACAGACTTGAAGGTCGAACGTGCATACTAATTTTCAGCAAGATATCTCGACTAGTTCTCGAGTTATTGCAATTAGTAGTTTTTCGGTTTTTCACCCCTAGCTCCCACCCCCTTGGTCCGATATGGCCCAAAAGCAATCCCCGCCTTACTTTTCGGGAGACGAAGCTGCCTACCAAGTTTCAGCTCGATATCTCAATCCGTTCTCAAGTTATCCGACGGACAGACTGAGGAGCGATCGAGCGAGCGAGCGAGCGAATAAGCTAAGACAAGAGTACCTCCGCATTCTGCTACGGCACTAAAAAGTTAACTTATACAACCAACAATTCAAGCCGTCAAATATCTGGAAAATTTCCCCATTTTTGAAGTTATACGAACCTCGGGGGTGGGTGGAATGTCATTCACATGTCATGTCGACTCATTTTGTGCTCGTTTTTAGTGCCGTAGCAGAATGCGGAGGTACTCTTGTCTTAGCTTATTCGCTCGCTCGCTCGCTCGATCGCTCCTCAGTCTGTCCGTCGGATAACTTGAGAACGGATTGAGATATCGAGCTGAAACTTGGTAGGCAGCTTCGTCTCCCGAAAAGTAAGGCGGGGATTGCTTTTGGGCCGTATCGGACCAAGGGGGTGGGAGCTAGGGGTGAAAAACCGAAAAACTACTAATTGCAATAACTCGAGAACTAGTGGAGATATCTTGCTGAAAATTAGTATGCACGTTCGACCTTCAAGTCTGTTGAAAGTGAGGGGGTGCCAATTTCGGGGGATGAAATTTAGGGGATGAAAACCACAAAAAATATGATAACTCCGCAAGGGTTGCACGCAGCTGTCGGAAACTCAACGTACACACATATATCGGTGAAATCTTGTGGGGGATGCGTTTTTTCGTAAAATCGAACAAATGGGGTGGAAATTAGGGGTAGCAACTCGAAATTCTGCTTAATAAGTACTAGTCGAAATTGGCGTCATTCGATAGCTTTCCATTAATTATTCAAAAAAGGTGTCATTCATATTTTGCGAAAAACCACCCTTATAGGCGCTACAACCCCTAACATGCAGAAACACAAAAATACGAGAACTCAAAAACTACTCAACGTATCAAGGCAGAATTTGGTTTGTGAATTTCCAGTGACATTATAGGTGGATGGACAAATTTTCAAAAATATCTAACAAAGGGGATGAAATTTAAGGGTTGAAACTTGAAATTTCTTCAAGTAAATGGTAGCCTAAAATTACGGGGTTCGATAGATTTCGGTCAACTATTGAAAAAAGGTCTTATGAGTTTTCAATCTAAAACCAACCCCTGGGCCATTAACCACCCCTAACTCTTTGCAAGTCGATAATTACATTTTATTTATTTTTTCTGAAACCCTATTGGTTTATTTATGAACAACTGAAGTCAGTAAATACGCAAGGAGTTATGTCACACCGGAAAAATAAACTCACCCCTGTAAATCATAAAGGGGTGAAATCATGAGGTGTTGAAAACATGAATCTACAAATCACCTTAATTTTTCAACGAATTGGATTAGGGTGGTGAAATTGAAAACACAACTTCCTTTAGGGCATGTGGGGGTGGTGAAATAGGGGGTTGGAGTTTAGGGGTTGAAACGTCCATAAAGTCCTATAATTTGACACAGAGAAGCAATATCTTCTGCGAAACTGTGACATCTTACACACTGCATCTTCGATAAGGGAAGAGCGAATTTTAGGAGAAAATTATCGAAGGGGATGAAAGTTAGGGGTGGAAACTCGAATTTTCAATGAAGAATGTATAGTTGAAAATAATACCATTCGATAGCTTTCTATTGATGGTACAAAAAAGTTATTATTCATCATTCGCGAAAAACGACCCTTAAAGGCGATACAACCCCCTAACATGCTGAAACACAAAAATGCGAGAACTCAAAAACAGCTCAACGTATCTGGGTTAAATTTGATGTGGTAATTTACAGCGCCACTGTAGGCGGATGGGCAAATTTTCATTAATATCTAACAAGGGGGTTGAAATTTAAGGGTTGAAACTGGAAATTTTTTCATGTAAGTGGTGGAATAAAATTATGGGGTTCGATAGACTTCGGTCAACCATTGAAAAAAGTCTTATGAGTCTTCAACCTAAAACCAACCCCTACGCTACTAACAACCCTTAAGCCCTAGCAAGCGGAGTAAACACATTTTATTTTTTTTTTTGCTTTCTTCTGATTTGTTAATAATTCAACGTCATTTTCATTAATTTTTAACCCATCCACAATTTTTCAACCCCTTTCATGATATGTGAACCCTCAAAGAGCAAAATTTACCCACACCGCTTCTTTTTCGTGTGATTTTCGCTAGTTCTACTTAACTACAGTACATTTTCATCTCTTTTGAGTTTTCATCCCCCTTAACGATTTTTCTCCCCCCCGAGCGTTAATTTTGTAAAATTCGCGCAGTTTTGTCTTTTTTCGGTAATAAATTTTACCGAATTTTACTCGTATGAATTGTTACTGAGTTTTTCACTTTTTCGACCCCTTCGCAATGTTTCAACCCCAAAAGTCAAATTTGCATAATTGGCTTATTTTCGTGTTATTTTCTGTAATTCTACTTAATTACGATTAATTTTCATCCCTTTTAACTTTTCATCCCCCTGTACAATTTTTCAACCCCCTAAGTGTTTATTTTGCAAAATTCACGCAATTTAGTTTTCCTTCGGTAATAAATTAAACTCATTTGGATTATGTTTATCTTTTTCACTTTTCCAACCCCCTTCGCAACATTTCAACCCCCAAAAGCTAAATTTGCATAATTGGTTTACTTTCGTGTTATTTTCTGTAATTCTGCTTAATTACGATTAATTCTCATCCACTTTGACGTTTCATCCCCCTTTACAATTTTTCAACCCCCTAGGTGTTAGTTTTGCCAAATTCGGATATTTTCGTTTTTCCTCGGTAATAAATTGAACCCATTTGGATGATGATTAAACTTTTCACTTTTTTCATCCCCCTTCGCAATGTTTCAAGTCTTCAAATGCAAAATTTACATAATTGGGTTAATTTGGTGTTATTTTCCGTAATTCTACTTAGCCACGGTTAATCCTCATACCTTTTGATTTTTTCATCCACCTTTACGATTTTTCAACCCCTTAAGTGCTAATTTTGCAAAATTCGCATAATTTCGTTTTTCGTCGGTCATAAAATTGAACGCATTTGGGATTCAGTTTACCTTTTACAATTTTTCAGTTTCCTTCTGTAATTCTACTTAACTTGGGTTAATTTTCACCCTCTTTGACTTTTCATCCCCCTTTACAATTTTTCAACCCCCTAAGCACCCATTTTACTAAATTCAATATTTCAACCCTCCAAGGGCTAAATTTGCATAATTGTCTTATTTTTGTATTATTTTCTGTAATTCTACTTAACTTGGGTTAACTTTCACCCTCTTTGACTTTTCATCCCCCTTTTTTTCATAATTTCGTCTTTTTAACACCACTGTGCGTCTGCGGAGGCACTACTACTAGGTGCAGATTTATAAAATCTGCACCCGACTCCACCAGTAAATTCAGCTCGCCCCTACATACACATTAACAAGGTAAACATCTACAGGGACACACATCGCATTGATACACATCTTTCGTTGGCTTTTTAAAATAACTTTCATGAAATATTTCAAGGGGTGTGAAATATTTCAATGAAATGAAAATTTTAAATATTTCAGCTTTACAACACTAGAATTTTCCCTTTTTATGGGTAAATACCAGAGTATTTACACGGATATTTACCCCAAAATATAAATACCCGGGTATTTTACATTCCTACTCACAGATAATAAAATTATTGAATATGCAATAGTAATATTTTCACTCTACTGACTTATTAGTGACTCATTTTGCGCGCGTTTTTTAAAATAAGTTTCATGAAATATTTCAAGGGGTGTGAAATATTTCAATGAAATGAAATTTACTTGAAATATTTCAGCTTTACACCACTAATAAAGAGGTTTTCACGTTCAATTTTAATGTTTTTGATAAGGCTTGTGAGAATCTATCCACATTGTGAGCGGTCTAGGGCCATTACTTTATCTCCTGAATGTACACCACAGTTTTTGAATAATTTGCATAATTTCTGAATAGCTTCCACCATTTCCAAATAATTTCTCATGTTAGTACATACACCACAATTTCCAAGTGGTCAACAGCTCGTAATTTCCAAATATTTTCAACAATTTGGAAAAATATGCTTAGGTAGTTTGTAATGGTGTTGTGAAATAAATTACTACATAATTTATGTTGTTTCGGATTTGAGCGCAAAAACCACTGAGAAAAAATGTCGGGGGGGGGGCCACTTTGGCACATTAATTTGGAATTTTAAAACTACTCTCATTTAACGATCCAAAACTAGTTTGTGCGAAATTTGTTGTCAGTTGTCACCATCAGAAAGGTCTTTAAATTCTGGTTTTATATGAAACAAAATTATTTACACTTAGTGCCCTTTAGGCAAAAAAAAAATCGAAATTTTGTAAGAGCATTAAAAACAGGCTAGAGTCCAAACTACCAACTCGATTTATAAGGCGGAAAATGTTAAGTGAGCAATAAGTACCTACCGATTGTCGGATATGAGTGTGTACTATGGTACTCCCCTTAGTATTTTCTAAGTTATTTTCTTATACAGGGTGAGTCTGAAAGACTACACATTCTTTATACTACAGAATTTACTGTTTAAATGATGAAGCTTGGTCCAAAAATTGTGATTCCTCTTGATGTTATAAGCCGCCAACGATCTTTATTTTTAAACGTTCTTTTTAAATATCTTTCGAAAGGTGTATCGTAGGATTTTGAATTTTTGCACAGCATTGTTACAGACCAAGATGCAACTACTGATGGTACTTAAGACATTATCCAAAAAGCGGATCCCTGTTATACAGGGTGGCCCCGATGTTATTTGCCATTGAACTTTTTTATGTTTGAAAATATTGCTAATTTGCCTATGCGGCCGTATTCCCCGTTCGATTCTAAAACTTTTTTGACTCTTAAAATTTTTCGAAAAAACTAACCACTCACGAGGAAAATTGAAAACAGTGATGGGCAATTGCAAGTAGACAATTATTGTCTACATTTTATGTAGACAATTGTAGACAAATGTAGAGAATTGTAGACAATAGTAGACAATTCTTTTTGAGGTTATGTTTAGGTTAGAATCCTTGCCGGTCGCAGTCTTTCCAATGTCTTTACACACGAATCACACGATAAAGCAAAATAATAGCATCTCGGGGTCGTCCACGCAACAAAAGCTTTTCCTTAGGCTTCGATTTGAAGAACAATGAAAAGGGGCGGTATGTGGCCTATTCAGTGATGGACGCGTAGACAATGAAAATGTAGACAAATCTTGTGTAGACAATTCGAATAGTCTACGTGTAGACAATTAATTGTCTACATTTTAATTGTCTACGCGCCCATCACTGATTGAAAAAACAAACCGAAAAGATGATCATCGTGACAAACCTACAATTTCAATAAAAATCAAAGAGTACGTTGACACGCATCACATTTCAACTATTTTTTTGCAATGAAGGTGTTGTACATCTGTGCCCAGAACCATTGCTCACAACTGAAGAAAAAACATTGATGGTAATTTAACTTTTTTATGAGGTAGGCTCATCATTGGTTTTAAGGTGATTACCTGCATCATGTTTTCGGTTTTTTCAATTTTTCTCGTGAGTGATTAGTTTTTTCGAAAAATTTTAAGAGCCAAAAAAGTTTTAGAATCGAACGGGGAATACGGCCGCATAGGCAAATTAGCAATATTTTCAAACATAAAAAAGTTCAAGGGCAAATAACATCGGGGCCACCCTGTAACAATGCTGTGGAAAAATTCAAAATCCTACGATACACCTTTCGAAAGATATTTAAAAATAATGTTTAAAAATGAAGATCTTTGTCGACTTATAACATCAAAAGGAATCACAATTGACCAATAATTTTTGCACCAAGCTTCAGCATTTGAACAGTAGATTGTGTGATATAAAAGAAGTGGAGTCTTTCAGACACCCTGTTTATGACTCATCAACAATATGAGTAGGTATAATAGAGAAGAAATATTTAAAAAAATATATCACGGCTCGATAAGATTTTACAAAAAAAATTATTTACAAACATTGCCTAGAGATGTTGTACCTTCGACTTGCAGTTCCAATAATTGAATTTCCTTTATTTATTTCATCATTAATCAACGCGAAAGTGGGGCCACTTTTTCATGCAATTCCAATGTTTGCAATTTCTTTTGTAAAATTTTATCAACCGTTAGGTACCTATTGCGTTTTAATTTTTCAGTGATTATTTTCAAATCTCCTTTTAAACCAATCAATTAGACTCATTTTTAAATTTCTATCCAATCAAGTTCATTTAAGAGTGATTAATGCATTTTATCGGTGTTTGCACGAGTCATTTAATCGTTTCCGATGACCACTTGATTTTAAACACAATTTGTTCACTGCTGAAAATCACCACTTAAACAAAATTATGGGAAATAAAGGTCCACAAATACGACCACCAAACACAAGTCTTTCCAAAAACCATATTTTAGGTGTTTTTGGACATAAAGAACGCTGATTTCTTCTGGATATATCCTAAAAACTCAATAACATTTTGTTTGCACGGTTCCTAACCTCAAACGTCATTAATGTCAATGAGCTATAAAGGCTCGTTCGCAACATCATATTGGGCTTTTGAGTATAGGCAACCCCGGTTTAAAAAATCATAATTTTATCAAAACAAGAGTTTAATTTGTGAAATAATCTTACCGAATACCACTCGTGCATCGCTATTGCAATCGGTTAAATTTTAGGAATAATTACTCAAGCTTTGTTGCCGTATAGGTAAAACAATTCGAACTAAATTGGCATTTATTATCAAAGATTAAAGCCCTCGAGCTAAAGCTCTCGGGCTTTAATCAGATAATAAATGACAATTTAGTTCTCATTATTTTACCACCGGCAACAAGCTTTCGTAATCATTTTCAAAATTTAACCGATTAAATAGCATGCACTTGTGGTATTATAAGCGATTAAACAACTCAAGAATTTTAAACCAATCCAACGTCAGAATTTATAGACAGTCGACCAATCACCATGGTTTTGTACTGAAAAACACCACGAGTGAAAAGCAGGACGGTTTTCCAGCGAAAAAATTTCTGTCAAACGAAATGTCATGACAACGAGCATGGCAACCTTATTGTTTCCATTGAAATTTCTTTGGTTGTTTAATCATCCGAATATAATTTCGTGGTCTGATTTTTTCTGCAAAATTTGCTTACAAATACATTCGTAGCTTTTGCTTTTGGAAAATCGCCACTCGCGCTAAAGCGCTCGTGACGATTTTCGTTTCAAAAGCTACTCATTTATTTGTTTCGCAAATTTTGTCGGAAAAAATCAGTACCACTCGTTATATTATTATATGACAAAAACCCTTAAGCAGTTTTAGCGCCAGATTCCGCGAAATTTCATGTCTGCATTCTCAAATACAAGTGACGAATAACAAATACAAAATGGCACTTTCTCAAATGAATAATTTTCTCAAACAATAAATTGAAAGAGATATGTACATTTTTTAAGTTCTGTTGCATCTTTCATAAAAACACTGAAGAAAATCTTGGGAGCTACTTCGATAAAGTAATAATCGCCGTTTGAGCTTACTTTGGAGAACACTAAAACCAATTTTCATAAAAAGTAGTAAACCTCTTGTTTGTTAAAAAATCGTACACTGTCGATTGGAGGTAAAAAAATGAGTAGAACCTTTTTCGTGGAGAGTAATAATATTGCTCTCACCATTATAAAGAAAGAATGCCTTTTTTGGAATTCTATTAGGTAAGTCTGATGGTGATGATAGACAATTTTTTTTTATTTTTTTTTATTTATTATTCCTACCTTGCTATAGTGCAGTGACGATTCTGACACACAAGACAATGTAAACTCAAAAAAAAATTAATACACTCACGATTTCACCGTTATAAAAATAATTCGTCTGAGACAATTTAACGATTAAACACAGTTAAAGTTCAGTGTTTATAAATTATGCTGATACGAAAGAGGATGGTGGTAGTGGGGCTACCGGAATGGTGTTCAAGGCCGAGGACTAATTTATCCAGGAATATTTCCAGATTTAAAGCGGATTTTTTGCGTTAGAACATTTAACATTATACTAAAACATTTTTTTATTTTCTTCAATATTCTAATCAGAATTACTTCCTTATTGATGGTACGCAAGTAATAGCAATCTACATTTAAAGATACCTACCTACCCCCGAGGGGGCATACCGAGAGAAATTTTTGTTAGACGTTAACAAAAATTGAATTGCTGCAGCAAAATATCTGCATTAAATAGGCGCTAAGAAAGCGGTTTTGCACCTACTGATAAAAGCACTTTGCTCAACGCACTTCGCTACACTTAATAAGGTTACTTGATAGAATGCGTTTGGCTGCGGTAAGTGGGTTTGACCGCTAACCACTAATTTATCGTTACTCTCCACCAAGTACTTCTTACTAAATTATTTGTTGAAGTTAAGATAATTCTTTATAATAGGTACTGTTCACTAACTACCTGGTACATAATACTTTGCAACGGTAACTAAACTTTTTGTTACTCTAACAAAATACTTTGCAGCAGTAACAATGTAGCGTTTTACTGGGAATTCAATAGGAAATTATTGTTATTAAGCACACTGACTTGGGGTTATTGGTATTGCACTTACCTTTAATGTGTTGATTTATTAACTTCAATTACTTCGTTATGTAACAGTAACAAAATTTTTTGTTACTCTAACCGAGCGTGCTTTGCACCCACGGATTGCAGTGAGTTTAAATTTTTCAGGTACAGGGTGTTTCATTTCAAATGGACCCCCCTTTTATTTTCCTATCTGATTAAATTAAAAAATAATTTTCGCGATATAGGTACATAAAACTTTCCTTTTTTTAAATGGGACACCCCGTATACTTTAACACGGTTGAATTGATCTTTCTTCAAGAAATTCATTAATATATACTTTAACATAAGTAATTCTCTTTGACAGTTCTTGAGACTTTGAGATATAAAAAAGTTAAGTCTTGTATATCGCGAAAAGTTGACGTTCAATTATTTTTTTGTTCACAGATTCAAAATCTACGGAAACATTGCTATAGATTTGGTTAATGAAATTCAGGAAGGTCGAAAGAACTATTAGGCATATGCTACTTCATTAAATAACGATTTTATTAAACTAACAATGTTGCCTAATACAGTGTAATATAACATAATTCTTTACGGTCAATTATTGCATTATACATATCAACTGAACAAATCGTCGGCTGGGTATTGGTTTGTCCTATCTCCAATTTTGGGGCAAATTGAGTTAGATACACCGTTTTTCTCGCTGAAATGCGCTTGTTCTATCTCCACAAAAATTTTTATTGAATTTTTATTCCTTGTCCTATTTCCTGTGTCCTTTCTCCAATAAAAATATTTGTGAGTTAGTTTTATTTTGTCCTATGTCCATAAGCCAATAGAAATTCTCCATCTTCGGAACCGCGTGCTGCTGTCGGTTATGCCACAAGTATCTTACTGTTACAACCCGATAAGGTCTATTTTTCTGCTGCATTACGAAACTGTAAGGGCGCACGTGTTGCTTGTCTATTATTTTGACGAGTTGAGTATGTTATTAATATATTAGTTGTCAATAATCATCGTGTAGTGTACGTATAGCTACGTTTATATTTCGTTTGTTATATTTGTCGTTAGTTACTGAAAAATATGCGTTGGGGATTTAACTGAACCCCATAAAAGAGTTTTATTAACGCCAGAAAAAATGGTGATATTGGTGATAAGTAAATAATTAAGTAGGAACACCAATATTGAGGTATGTACATACCTCGGTACATACCTACTTACATAGTTTACGATTAATACTGAATTCGAATTAGGTACCTACCTACTTATTCTCGCTTATTCTTAATTTTGCTGCATCGTTCAAATAACTATTTTGTCTAAATCCATGCTAACTCTACCTGCACATTTTGTTTGTAAAACATGGTAAGACTTGAACGAACATTGAATTACAAATAATTAATAATTAACTATAAAAATAATGTATAAACTAAAATCCAAACGGATTGAAGATATTGTGCCGCTTTTTTGTCTCATTTCCCTGTTTAAATAAATTCCGAACGGATTTAAGATTACCAACATTTTTGTCTCATCTGCCTATGTTATGTCTTATCTCCATACAAAGTATTTTAGGATATGTGTGTGTCCTATCTCCAAAGTGTTTTTATTTTTTTGCGGGACTATTGTAATTATTAAGTTAATTATGTAAGTGCAATTTGATTTAATCAACACCAAAGAAAATTAACGAACTACTACTTATTGTCTAGCAACTTTCTGCTTCTTGTGAAAAAGCTTCAAACTTTCAAATGGTCATATCTCCGTTTCATGATTTTGGAGATAGGACAAACCAATACCCAGCCGACGAAATGTCATCAAAAACAGTTACAAGGTTCCTGATCCTCCAAATAATTTCTTGTGGAGACGAGCTGGCATGGCGGCTATGGCATTTATTATGTCTTAGTTCATTCGAGTAAGTACAACTTCTTGGCAGACCCCCCAGTTTACCTACAAAGACCAACGAAAACTAAAATTATTTCCTGGATTATTTCAAATTGGTTCTCAGTTCGCAAAATAATCACACCCCAAAAGAATTCGGTGGTCACTGAAGAACCCGCGTCGAGATTAATTAACAGCAACACGTACTTTGTTACATCAACGACGAGAATAGTACCACCGCCATTCGATTAGTACAAAAAACAATTAGGTATACTAAAAGGAAATGAAACTTTCGTCTTTCCTCACAAATAAAATCATTGCTACTGGCCACACAACTATTTCGAATTGCTGCCAGTAGTAAAGGCTATCCGCGAACTAATTTTTCAAACTATTTTTGTAGGTACTTATTCAAATTAAACTCAAAATTCGCAATAAAGCAATACTGGAATTTCTCAATCTTTGCGTAAGACGAAAGCTTCGTTTCCCAATACTATAGCAGTAATATTTATTATGATGCTGCACTTACCTTCAAACTTAGCAATATATTCCTTTAAACCCCACTCTGTAAGCAGTGACTTGAATGCCATATCCATATTGAATAATAATAACACAATAACAGAATCACAAAAACAGACTGAAAAAATGCTAAAAAAGTTAGGTTAGCACGTGTACGAACCGAACACTGCGGACTACTGGTTACAACTGATTGAGGACGTACTGCGCATGCGAGTCTTGCGACTCAAAAGTTTCAAATTCACATTTTAGTAGTGGCAAATGAGGCCTTATTACTCACGGATAGGGTGTTATGTTGATAGAATAGGTAACATAATTGTGCTAGCTCTAGGATAACTTACCACTAGTTAGTTCCACAATGATTAGGTCACTTACTACCCGCAACTACAAAATTAACTGTGCCAACATATTTCTTGTTTTATTTAGTAGAGGTAAGTAGACAAAATGCTATGAGTGGAAGGCAACTTCCTGTCTCAACACTTCCTTTTCAGCAAATACATTTTAGTTGCCCCTGCAATTTAACGAATTTGTGACAAGTTGAAATGAAGGAGTAGGTGCAACTTTTTTTTCAATCTTAACTCAGTGTGTCTCAGCAAAAAACTTTGCTAGAAAATTTCTCTCGGTGAAACCACTCACAAAAAAGGTACCACGGACTAGAACTAGGCCGGACTTTTTAAGGACTAGCAGGACTAACCCCCGATTTCATAATCAAAGCTAAAGTCTCCTTTAAATATTTGCTTAGCAACATGTGAAAATGGCTGCTTCTGATTAGCCAAAATGCTGTTTAAAGTCGACTTTACTTTAAAAGACCTTTAATTTTTATTATGAAATCGGGGGTAAGGGCCGATTTCATAATCAAAATTAAAGTGTCCTTTAAATATTTGCTTAGCAACATTCCAGAAAGGTTGCTCCTGATTGGTCAAAATCCCCTTTAAAGTCGACTTTAACTTTAAAGGACCTTTAACTTGTATTATGAAATTGGCCGTGAATTAAAGTGAACTTAATTGTACTAAGGGCCGATTTCATAATAAAACTTAAAGGTCCTTTAAAGCTAAAGTCGACTTTAAATGGCATTTTGACCAATCAGGAGCAATCTTTCTGGAACGTTGCTAAGTAAATATTTAAAGGACACTTTAATTTTGATTATGAAATCGGCCCTAAATCGGACAAATTTGCCTCATGCGGCATTGCGGCGTCCAAAATGTGTTCTCTACCGTGTCCAAATTTCAGAGATGGGTGCGGTTTAGTTCAATTTGTCCCAGGCTAGTCCGTTTTAGTCCAGTCTAGCCTGCGTTAGTTCAGCCTAGCCTGTTTAGTCCAGTTTAGTCTGTTTAGTTCAATCTAGTCCAATTTAGACAATTTAGTCCATTTCGTCATGCTAGTCCGTTCTTATACCGGGTGTCAACGAACCCATGTAACACTCCGCCATCTCCTTATTTTTTGAGATATATCAGATTGAAAATTTTATGGGTCCATATATCTAGTATAAGAACGCTAATTTTGACACATTCACAAACTTGTTGTTTCTTCCGGTTTCACAGGAAGTTACGTTAATTTTGTTATTTTAAACAGCAAGGTGACGGTTTTTTTGCGCGATTTAAGAAACATTTTGATTCTCTTTACACTTAGCCCACCTTAAATATGGCAGAATTGAGAAATCCAGTGTTGCCCTACATGCTTTACACAATGACCATAGAATAAGTGATAATATTAAGTTAGTTTGTAGCGTTAACAAGATGCAGATGCTCGACGCTTGGGAGAGTATCGTAATTTATAAGTCTAGAGATAGGCTTATGAACGCTGATACAGGCCCGATCAGATATTCATCTCTGTTTACGCTACTTTAAGTATGACTTGTTATATTTATACGTGTTCACCCATGCGTGACCTTTTCTCGACCTGTGATTGGTCTAACCAACTCAGCCGAGGGGCGGAGCTACACGGGTGGGCCTATAAATATTTCAGTTTTTAGACAGGCAGGTTGTTTAGTTTCGGCTTTGATAATGAGCACATTGTGTTCGAAACGCTTCAGCAGTGAAAATCAAGTGTTTCGGTGTAGTGGGGTGTTTCTAGTGATAGTGCATTTTTCCACCGAAGTTGTCCAGTGTTTCCATTCCCAATTTATGATATTGTAGGTATAAGATGAAGACCATTCAAAATTAATTCGTGAAATTTCAGAGATATTTTTCTCAATATTTTAGTTTTTGTAAATGAGTATTTTTTATAAACAAACATGTTGGTTATTTCAAGCCGTTTTCGATCGAGTCCCCAAATATTACATATTTTCTTGTCTGTAGACAATTTTAATTTTTTAAATTTTTTAAATTTTTAATTGTATTGTACCTACAATAAATATTCAAATTATGTTTCATTTTGGTCTTTGGATCACTGAGATAAATGTCCATTAACCATTGTAGCAGTTAATGGAAACTTTTAAATCTTTGAACGTAGCTATACCTATATAGGTACCACTAATAGACTATTTTGTCGTGACTACAAAATTGTGCTTATTTGTAGTTAACACAGCTGTAAATCATAAAGGATTCAAAACATGAACTTCTAAATACCAGTACTTTTTCAACGAATTGGACTAGGGTGAAAGGATTAAATTTTTAATCTTTCCAACCCTTTACACGAACATTAGTTAAGCATTTGGTATTCGAAAGGTCTTTCTAAATACGTGCACATTAATCTTTAGAATCAGAACTTTGACAAAAAGTAAAATATAGAAGATAGTATACAGGGTGAGTCTGAAAGACTCCACACCCTTTATACCATAAAATCTACTATTCAAATGATGAAGCTTGGTGCAAAAATTATTGGTCAATTGTGATTCCTCTTGATGTTATAAGCCGCCTAAGATCTTCATTTTTAAACATTGTTTTTAAATATCTTTCGAAAGGTGTATCATAGGATTTTGAATTTTTGCATAGCATTGTTACAGACCAAGAAGCAACTGCTGATGGTACTTAAGACATTATCCAAAAAGCGGATCTCTGTTATACAGGGTGGCCCGATGTTATGTGCCCTTGAACTCTTTTATGTTTGAAAACATTGCTAATTTGCCTATGGGGCCGTATTCCCGGTTCAATTCTAAAATTTTTTTGGCTCTCAAAATTTTTCGAAAAAACTAACCACTCACGAGAAAAATTGAAAAAACCGAAAACATGATGCAGGTAATCACCTTAAAACCAATGATGAGTCTACCTCATAAAAAAGTGAAATTACCATCAGTGTTTTTTCTTCAGTTGTGAGCAATGGTTCTGGGCACAGATGTAGAACAACACCTTCAATGCAAAAAAACAGTTGAAATGTGATGCGTGTCAACGTACATTTTGATTTTTATTGAAATTTTAGGTTTATCACGATGATCATGTTTTCGGTTTTTTCAATTTTCCTCGTGAGTGGTTAGTTTTTTCGAAAAATTTTAAGAGCCAAAAAAGTTTTAGAATTGAACCGGGAATACGGCCGCATAGGCAAATTAGCAACATTTTCAAACATAAAAAAGTTCAAGGGCAAATAACATCGGGGCCACCCTGTATAACAGGGATCCGCTTTTTGGATAATGTCTTAAGTACCATCAGTAGTTGCATCTTGGTCTGTAACAATGCTGTGCAAAAATTCAAAATCCTACGATTCACCTTTCGAAAGATATTAAAAAAAAACGTTTAAAAATCAAGATCTTTGGCGGCTTATAACATCAAGAGGAATCACAATTGACCAATAATTTTTGCACCAAGCTTCATCATTTGAACAGTAGATTTTGTGGTGTAAAGGATGTGGAGTCTTTCAGACTCACCCTGTATGTTGTATATTATAATTATGTTATGTTGTTAGCAAAATGTGTACATTCTCCTGTGGGTTAGGTATTGAAATAGACCCCCAGCACTAGTGTTGGTGGCACTAAACGTCGCCCTTTCTTTATAGAATAAGGGGTATTATTATTATTATTATTATTTGGCTGAAATTTGGTACATGGAGAATGTGTGACCCGTTGAAGAGCTGAAATGCTTCTGGAAACAATCGGTCCACGGGAAGTGTCATTTCACAACAAATTTAAAATGCAAGAAGGTTCAAGTACACTCCCCATAAAAAAAAACTGTAAGTTCAAATGTGATGAAAAAATTACCGATAATGTCATTAGCTGCAAGGAAGCTTCACACAAAATTTTAAAAAAATTGTTCGTCCCGGGACCTTAAAAAAAATAAAAACGAGTTTTTTTTTCAGTTTTTATTTTTTTATGGGCCTCACAGACGAACGATTTTGCAATTTTTTTTTTCGTTACTTCATTACATACATATGATCAAATTGTTGGTAATTTTTTCGTTACGTTTGAACTTACAGTTTTCTTGTAAAAAAATCAAATACTATAAAAGTTGTCATAATTCGCATATTTATCAATAAATTACAACGAAATAAATATACGTGAAAGATTAACATGGTGTTTAAACGTTTACATGAGAACTAAACGAATAAATCCTTATATTGCAAAAAATAATATAAAGTTAGTTTAGTATTTTAAAACTGACGGCCTTTCTTCTCCGCCTCGAGAGGTGCTGCCAATTTATGGTAAAACTTGAAACTAAATCTTGACTAAATCTGCCTTCTGTTGGCCGGAAGTCAGTACTAAGTCAGTAATGCAATAACATCTACATTGTTGCCAGAATGACTGAGCAGCACAAGGTGCAATCTGAAGCCTCTCAATTTGCATGATCGTTGCTACTATTCTGGCATAATTTTATGCATAGGTTCTCTCTTACTATCTATCTACCTACTTACTTATGTACCTAACCATGTATGAATTTTAAAATTATAGTGTAGGAATCGATAGCCACTGTGCTTATATTGTTTAAAAGCTCATGAAACGGCTGGAAGAGCGATTATTTAGGAAAGGTCACTCCTTGATTCAATTGATCAAAAATCGCTCGAAGTGGTCGACTTTTACATCGAGATCGGGACCCGTCAATCTGTGTTGGGTACAATTAAATTTGACGATGTACCCCCTAAACCCGCTGAGATGTAGGTAAAAAGTGAATAATATTCTTTCTGACTGCTGAGATGTCTGGTCGTCCCGCACAGTCGGGGGTAAATTGTTTAGCACAGGACGTAGGTAATTAGGAGAGGCAACAAGATATTTTGGTTGTGGGATTTGCACACATTATAGACACCCCTTATTAAGGCGGCCTCTCGGCCGGTTCCCGCCAAAATAGTGTGTTTTGCTTCTAATTTAAATTTGAGAATTACTATCAGCTTACAATTGCTATTCTACCTGCACGTTTACTCCTGTAATACGCTGGTTAACAAATTATTGTTAAAACTACACCGGTTTTTCAAATTTGTACAATAATGTAGGTTTTTGGCGCGAAATCGGAAAATTCTACAAATTTGAAAAACCAGTGTAGTTTTAACAATAATTTGTTAACCAACGTGTTACAGGAGTAAACGTGCAGGTAAAATAGCAATTGTAAGCTGACAGTCCTTCTCAAATTTAAATTAGAGGCAAAAAACACAATTTTGGCTGGAACCGGCCGAGGGGCAGCCTTAAGAATGATAATAGTATGCGAATACCCCCTAAACAGTAAGTATCTACAAATAGGTATTGATCAAATATTTGAGAACGACAATAAAAACATGAGGCTTCATCAAAACACTTTCGTTTTTGCCAATAATTTTTGTTGCGACAAAAAATTTGTTAACTATTTTTGTGTTTTATATAAGAAATATAAAAATATAAATGAATTTTTAATTTTGTCCAAGGCGGCTTCCCATACATACTAAACTCATTTTATCGACAGCGGGAAAAGATTGCATGAAGTGAACATTTTAGAGTCGTACTCAAACAACAAAAGAAGCAAAAGCTAATCGATACTACTTTTGCCAGTTCAGGAATTTGAGAACTAATAAATTAATACATAGTACGTTTATTGTTTCATGAGAATTTGTTTGATTATAATAATTCGAAAATCATAATATTAAGCGATCGAAACAACCATCCTGGCATGTTTCAAATTTACCTGGAACAGGCGAGCGCGAAAACGCCTGACTTTAATTTGAATGGATGTGTCTGGTTTCACAAACCTTTGGGCAGTAGAGCAAGCGGCAACACTGGTATACCTTCGGCGTACTGAAAAATTACCGATTCGAAACAACCCTGCTCACAAAGGGATCTAGCAAAGATCGAGCGAACGGGAAGAAGCTGCAACCAGTCATCCGAGGGTACTAGTGCACCCTCGGATGACTGGTTGCAGCTACATTCGATTTTAAATCCCCCCCCTGCTGCCCCCTACTGCCTGAGAAACGAAATAATTTGCTGTGGGCTTGCATGTTAACTGTTGGATTTTAACCTCCCCAACCCCATCACAATTATGGGAGGTTACTGCAATCACTAAAATTTTCGAATTCGAGATAAGACCGGATCTATGCGTTTTGAGGTCTCAGGAACCCAAAAAAGTGTTTTTTAAAATGTGTCTGTGTGTATGTTCGTACGTACGTACGTTTGTACGTACGTTTGTAAACACGCCACAGCCAAAAGTACTAGACCGAATTGGCTGAAATTTGGTACGTAGGCATCTCATAACCCAACTTAGATCTGAAAAGCTTTTGGAGCCAATCGTGCAACCGGAAATGCCATTTTGGCACATCAACTTTTAAATTGTAAATGCAAACCCCCATTTTTCACGTCACCATAAGAAAGAGCTTCAAATTCTGCTTCTAAAAATGTATTCACACTTAGTGCCTTTTTGACAAAAATTGAAATATTCGGGATTGTTAACGTACTTTGAAAACACGATACAGCCGAAACCTCTGGACCGATTTGCCAGAAATTTTGTACATGGAGACTGTATTATACGTCGAAGAGCTAAAAAATGTTTGGAGGTAATCGACCCACGGAAAGTGCCGTTTTGGTACATCAATTTTCAATTTTAAATATACTCTCATTTTACCACCCTAAACAACTTTTTTTAAAATTTATTGTCAGCATCAAAAAGGTCTTCAAATACTTGTTCTAAATAATACAAAATTCATTCGCATTTACTGCCCTTTGGGTTAAAAAGAATGAAATTTTTGTAATAACACTAAAACACATTATAGCCCAAACTACTGGATCGAATTCTCTGAAATTTGGTACATGGAGATGGGGTGACCCGTTGAAGACCTGAAAGGCTTTTGGAAGTAATTGGTAGACTGGAAGTGCCATTTAAGCATATCAACTTAAAATGTTAAATACAAGGCCTCCTTTTAGTGCCGTAGCAGAATGCGGAGGTACTCTTGTCTTAGCTTATTCGCTCGCTCGCTCGCTCGCTCGCTCGCTCGCTCCTCAGTCTGTCCGTCGGATAACTTGAGAACGGATTGAGATATCGAGCTGAAACTTGGTAGGCAGCTTCGTCTCCCGAAAAGTAAGGCGGGGATTGCTTTTGGGCCATATCGGACCAAGGGGGTGGGAGCTAGGGGTGAAAAACCGAAAAACTATGAATTGCAATAACTCAAGAACTAGTGGAAGTATTCTTCTGAAACTTGGTATGTACGTTCGACCCTCAAGTCTGTTGAAGGTAAAGGGGTGCGAATTTCGGGGGATGAAATTTAGGGGATGAAAACCACAAAAAATATGATAACTCCGCAAGGGTAGCACGCAGCTGTCGGAAACTCGACGTACACACATATATCGGTGAAATCTTGCCGGGGATGCGTTTTTCGCAAAATCGAACAGATGGGGTGGAAATTAGGGGTTGCAACTCGAAATTTCGTTTAATAAGTATTGGTCGAAATTGACGTCATTCGATAGCTTTCCATTAATGATTCAAAAAAGGTGTTATTCATATTTTGAGAAAAACCACCCTTATAGGCGCTACAACCCCTAACATGCAGAAACACAAAAATACGAGAACTCAAAAACTACTCAACGTATCAAGGCAGAATTTGGTGTGTTAATTTTCAGTGACATTGTAGGTGGATGGACAAATTTTCAATAAGATCTAACAAGGGGGATGAAATTTAAGGGTTGAAACTTGAAATTTCTTCAGTAAAAGATAGCATAAAATTACGGGGTTCGACAGATTTCGGTCAACTATTGAAAAAAGGTCTTATAGTTTTCAACTTTAAACCAACCCCTAGGCTATTAACCATCCCTAACTCTTTGCAAGCGGATAATTATATTTTATTTATTTTCTCTGAAATCCTATTGATTTATTTATGAACAACTGAAGTCAGTAAATACGCAAGGAGTTATGTAACACCGGAAAAATAAACTCACCCCTGTAAATCATAAAGGGGTGACATCATGAGGTGTTGAAAACATGAATCAACAAATCACCTGAATTTTTCAACGAATTGGGTTAGGATGGTGAAAATGAAAACACAACTTCCTTTAGAGCACGTGGGGGTGGTGAAATAGGGGGTTGGAGTTTAGGGGTTGAAACATTCATAAAGCCCTGTAATATGACACAGAGAAGCAATATCTTCTGCGAAACTGTGATATCTTACACACTGCATCTTCGAGAAGGGAAGAGTGAATTTTAGGAGAAATTTATCGAAGGGGATGAAAGTTAGGGGTGGAAACTCGAATTTTTACTGAATAATGTAGGGTTGAAATTAATACCATTCGATAGATTTCTGTTGATGGTACAAAAAAGGTCTTTCGCGAAAAACCACCCTTAAAGGCGGTTCAACCCCCTAACATGCCGAAACACAAAAATGCGAGAACTCAAAAACTGCTCAACGTATCAGGGCTGGATTTGGTGTGGTAATTTACAGCGACGCTGTAGGTGGATGGGTAGATTTTCATTATGATTTAACAAGGGGGATGAAATTTAAGGGTTGAAACTTGAAATTTTTTCATGTAAGTGGTGGAATAAAATTATAGGGTTCGATAGATTTCTGTTAATTCTTGAAAAAAGTCTTATGAGTCTTCAACGTAAAACCAACCCCTACGCTACTGACTACCCCTAAGCCCTAGCAAGCGGAGTAAATACATTTTATTTTTTTTTTTTGTTTTCTTCTGATTTGTTAATAATTCAAAGTCATTTTCATTAATTTTTAACCCATCCACAATTTTTCAACCCCTTTCATGATATGTGAACCCTCAAAGAGCAAAATTTACCCAGACCGCTTCTTCTTCGTGTGATTTTCGCTAGTTCTACTTAACTATAGTACATTTTCACCTCTTTTGATTTTTCATCCCCCTTAACAATTTTTCTCCCCCCCGAGCGTTAATTTTGTAAAATTCGCGCAGTTTTGCCTTTTTTCGGTAATAAATTTTACCGAATTTTACTCATATGGATTGTTCTTGCCTTTTTCACTTTTTCGACCCCTTCGCAATGTTTCAACCCCCAAAAGTCAAATTTGCATAATTGGCTTATTTTCGTGTTATTTTCTGTAATTCTACTTAATTACGATTAATTCTCATCCCCTTTAACTTTTCATCCCCCTTTACAATTTTTCAACCCCCTAAGTGTTTATTTTGCAAAATTCACGTAATTTAGTTTTCCTTCGGTAATAAATTGTACTCATTTGGATTATGTTTATCTTTTTCACTTTTCCAACCCCCTTCGCAACATTTCAGCCCCCAAAAGCTAAATTTGCATAATTGGCTTACTTTCGTGTTATTTTCTGTAATTCCGCTTAATTACTATTAATTATCATCCACTTTGACGTTTCATCCCCCTTTACAATTTTTCAACCCCCTAGGTGTTAATTATGCCAAATTCGGATATTTTCGTTTTTCTTCGGTAATCATTTGGTTATTTTCATGTTTTATTTCGTAATTCTACTTAATCGCACTTAATTTTCATTCCTCTTGACTTTTTCATCCCCTTTCACAATTTTTCAGCCCCGAGTGTTAATTTTTCAAAATTTGCTAAATTTTGTTTTAATTCCGGTAAATCTTTTCATTTACTCATTCCTGTTCATTTTCTATTTTTAAATTTTGTAACAACAATTTTTAAACATTTCGGCTTTTTGACACATCTGTGCGTTTGCGGAGGCACTACTACTAGGTGCAGATTGATAAAATCTGCACCCGATTCCACCAGTAAGACCAGCCGCCCCTACATGCACATTAACTTGATAAACGTCTACCGAGATATACATCGCATTGATATACATCTTTCGTTGGCTTTTGGCTAAAAGGAATGAACTTGCCAGCTTTATAGAAGAGACAATCAAGATTCGGAATCCACTTGTCGTAAAAAAATCGTAGGGTTTCTAAGGGCGCAAATCAAGATTTTCTAACTGAGTACACTACGTCATAGAGATAAGTGATGTGCACTTCTCAAGCCAAAAATAATTACAATTTTTGTACAAAAAGTATTTTTAATTAATTATTGAATCTTGGCGTTAACATGGGGTCTTATGGAGCGGAAATTCAGTTAAAGGCCGTTTTCTCGGTTTAGATCGACCGAAAAACTAATTATTTTCAGGCGCATTTGCCGAATAAATTGCGATATCTTTAAAACTATTGCAGACACGAAAAAAGTTATTCTTAGCAAAATGTGTAGTAAGGTTGCAGATGTGTATTAAACGCGAAATTATATTTTTTGGAGCAATAATAAAGGAGATATTTAATTATTTGTCAAACGATAGCAAATTTTTGACACCCAGCGGGCGCGTCAGACTGCAGCGAACCTCGATCCCCCACCACAACTCCCGCGCGTTTACCAACCCGCACTTCACCCCGATCGCACCTAAATGCTGGCGTTCCACTGCATTCCTTTATTATAAATTATTAAAGATCTATTGAAAATATTATCTATAGACCAATTTGTTGTTAAAATTATGATTATTAACGGACCTTTTGACAAAACGTGTGTTTTTCTCTTGACATTAATTATTAATTGACAACAACCTATCTAACAATTAACAAATTATATTGCAAAATTAATTATTGAATACGGAAAAATATAAATATACAATTATTGTCTTGGTACCTAGCTACCTCCCACTAGTCGCTGTCGTCTTCATCAAGCGAAGGAACTACTGTCTCTGATGGTGTGCCTTTTTTACGATGAGGGTTCTTGCATGTTTTTTGTCCCATTGAATAGATACGGCAAATTTCCTTTTTTGAATGAACACACCTTGCTGGCGCAGTCTAAAAGAACAACTGATTTCCCTAGACCCTAACTCTGAAGTTTGAATACTGACCTTTTTTTTCATTTGCATGTAGGTCAGTATTCAAACTTCAGACAACGCAAGAACCCACATAGTAAAAAAGGCACATCACCAGAGACAGTGGTTCCTTCGCTTGATGAAGACGACAGCGACTCGCGGGAGGTAACTAGGTACCAAGACAATAATTGTATATTTAAATTCTTAGGGATCCGAAGTGGTTGAGGGGTAAAATGATTGTTATTCATTGCCACGGGTGCGTTTTGGGTCCTTTTCCCTCAAAAATTAAAGCTTTTAACTTGTTGCTATATATATATTTCGGTTGTATGTTAACGAACCATCATCAGGCAACTTGTTATAGGTTGTATAATTGCGATTGCCTTGATTTCCCCGCGTAAAAATTTAAATTTAAGTTGGCAACATAGTTGGTAGATACTCAATTCCCCTAATTTCACGCAAGCGCTAGGAACAGCGTCATTGTCCTTTATTCGACATTTGGAGGTTAAAGACCGGAACCTCGTGTCTCTCCTTGTCCTGAATACAAAAGAATTGGATAGTTCATCGAAAAATGTCAATTTATTTTAATGTAACCATATTTGTAAGTAATTGACCATGTGTATAGATCGTTTTAATTGTAAATTTCAGTAACAAGTTGCCTGATGATGGTTCGTTAACATACAACCGAAATATATATATATATAGCAACAAGTTAAAAGCTTTAATTTTTGAGGGAAAAGGACCCAAAACGTACCCGTGGCAATGAATTACAATAATTGTATATTTATATTTTTCCGTATTCAATAATTAATTTTGCAATATAATTTGTTTATTGTTAGATATGAAGATATGTATTATTGTTGTCAATTAATAATTAATGTCAAGAGAAAGACACGTTTTGTCAAAAGGTCCGTTAATAATCATAATTTTAACAACAAATTGGTCTATAAATAATATTTTCAATAGATCTTCAATAATTTATAATAAAGGAATGCAGTGGAACGCCAGCATTTAGGTGCGATCGGGGGGAAGTGCGGTTTGGGAAACGCGCGGGAGTTGTGGTGGGGGATCGAGGTTCGCTGCAGTCTGACGCGCCCGCTGGGTGTCAAAAATTTGCTATCGTTTGACAAATAATTAAATATCTCCTTTATTATTGCCCCAAAAAATATAATTTCGCGTTTAATACACATCTGCAACCTTACTACACATTTTTCTAAGAATAACTTTTTTCGTGTCTGCAATAGTTTTAAAGATATCGCAATTTATTCGGCAAATGCGCCTGAAAATAATTAGTTTTTCGGTCGATCTAAACCGAGAAAACGGCCTTTAACTGAATTTTCGCTCCATAAGACCCCATGTTAACGCCAAGATTCAATAATTAATTAAAAATACTTTTTGTACAAAAATTGTAATTATTTTTGGCTTGAGATGTGAACATCACTTATCTCTATGGCGTGGTGTACTCAGTTAGAAAATCTTGATTTGCGCCCTTAGAAACCCTACGTTTTTTTTACGACAAGTGGATTCCGAATCCCGATTATCTCTTCTATAAAGCTGGCAAGTTCATTCCTTTTAGCCACAAAGTGCCTACGCGGGCACAAAAATTAAGCGACATCTCCAGGCGCGGGCACTCTACTAAAATCAAGAGTTCCTCGCATTTTTTGCTCCGGCACTAAAACGTAGCCTATGTGAAAGAAAGTTACTACAGGAGAATTTTCAGATAAAAATCATGCTGGCTTCTAATATTTCTGTCAGTTCAATTTTTATCGGCCTTAAGCGAACAATTTTTAACCAACAAAATAAATGTCCGTAGCTTTACCGTAGCTAACAGGAAGTTTTCAATTCTAGACCGGAATGGTGGGAAAAGTAAGTTAGGCATTTTCGCTGACCCCGGAAGTGAAAAATTTTCAAATTTAATTTCACCTGTACAGGTACAAAAACGATAACCATCCAAGTTGAAGTTACCTAATATTAGGTTAGTTCGAACCGTACAAAAGAAACGAGTAGGTAAAATAGTTAGAAACTTTAAAAACACAATTTGTCAACCAGAACAAATGTCCGTTCATTGTCTATATTTTTGTCGGATTTTGGACATTGCATCTGCATCACGACGTTATTTTTGCGATTAGAGGATTTAAAAAACGAAATTCCTGCAGGAACGTCCTCGGTTCGATTTCCTTTGTCTAACTCCTCTCAACGATTGAACAAAAAAAAAAATAAACATCGTTAAGGTTAAGCAAGAATGTTTACATTTTTTTTTGACTTCCCAAACACGATTTTATCAATTTAAGAACTAAGTTGTGGATCAATACGTACCTTTTAAAAACAATTTTTTTCCAAAACAAGAACAAACCAACAAACAACTAGCGTGTCGTCAAAATACAACAAAGTCTTCAAGGATCAACCAATACGATAGAGCGACCGCCACTGGACGATAGGTAATCAATTTCAAAATATCTGAAAAAACTGCGCGGCCTTGCACGCGGAGCGCTGCGAAAGAATGTTTTGGAGAAACCTCGGATATATCGCTGAAGTTAGTTTGGGATTGGGATTGGGATTGATGAAATTTACAGCGGACCAAACAAGTAGTGTTCGAATAATGTTTTCTTTGCTTAAATGAACTTCCTGACCATTTCGGAGTACCGCAAACTATGAATAAGGCCTAAAAATGATTAAAACGAAACCGCCCCTTTATTTACAAGGGAGAAAACGAATTGCAACCCCCTTAACAAACCCGCTATTGCTTGGAGAGAAAAAAATCTTGCACTGTGGTCTTCGGTGTCAAAAACGATGTTCACTCCAAGAATTTATACCCGTAGGTACTGCAGTGGCGGATCCAGAACACAATCTCGGGGGGGGGGCGAATTGATGGGAAATAATAATTTTAAACCAGTGGACGCAGGGGCCGCTTAGGAAGTTTTGCCGCCCCAATAGTGGGGCTCGTTGAATGGGGGAATAATTTGTTAGACAGTAATGGCAGGGGGTGGGTGAAAATGCGCCGCAGGCGAAAATTTTACAAAATTTCAAGGTCACGCATTTTCTAAGCACTTCAGAATGTTAGTGACATTATTTGAAAAATTTAAGTCCCATAAGGAGAATTTTTTATCGAGATCGCATTTTTTACAAAAAGAGTAAAATAGGACATTTCTATACATGAAATTTTCGAATCATAGCGACTAACTCTACTTCCCCTAGGACGTCCTAGGTCCCGCCCTTGCTTAAGTATACCTATACATTTTATTTTAAAACCTCATGTCTGAATGATTATTATAAGAAATGCTCAATCAAATTGGTAGGTACTAGGTACAGACACTTACTGCGGATACATGCACACACTTAGCTCGAGCTAACTAAGCTCGGTACTTTTTAAACAGCGTTCCACGAGACTTTGCGGTGGTGACAGCCTTTGAAATGCAGTTTCCCTATTTGATTTCGGAGGGAAAACTGTATTTCAAAGGACACCCCCGCCAAAAAGTCTCGTGAAACGCTGTTTAAAAAGCCAACGAAAGATGTGTATCAATGCGATGTGTGTCCCTGTAGATGTTTACCTTGTTAATGTGTATGTAGGGGCGAGCTGAATTTACTGGTGGAGTCGGGTGCAGATTTTATAAATCTGCACCTAGTAGTAGTGCCTCCGCAGACGCACAGTGGTGCTAAAAGTCATGAGGAATAAAAATGAAGTGTGGATTAAGTAGAATTACGAAATAAAACACTAAAATAACCAAATTATGCAATTAAAACTTTTGTGGGGGTTGAAATAAGCACTTATACCTACCTATTGCGAAGGAAACTGAAAAATTGTAAAAGGTAAACTGAATCCCAAATGCGTTCAATTTTATAACCGTCGAAAAACGAAATTATGCGAATTTTGCAAAATTAGCACTTAGGGGGTTGAAAAATCGTAAAGGTGGATGAAAAATCAAAAGGTATCAGGATTAACCGTGGCTAAGTAAAATTACGGAAAATAACACCAAATTAACCCAATTATGTAAATTTAGCATTTGAAGACTTGAAACATTGCGAAGGGGGATGAAAAAAGTGAAAAATTTAATCATCATCCAAATGGGTTCAATTTATTACAGAAGAAAAACGAAAATATCCGAATTTGGCAAAACTAACACCTAGGGGGTTGAAAAATTGTAAAGGGGGATGAAACGTCAAAGTGGATGAGAATTAATCGTAATTAAGCAGAATTACAGAAAATAACACGAAAGTAAACCAATTATGCAAATTTAGATTTTGGGGGTTGAAATGTTGCGAAGGGGGTTGGAAAAGTGAAAAGACAAACATAATCCAATTGAGTTCAATTTATTACCGAAGGAAAACTAAATTATGTGAATTTTGCAAAATAAACACTTAGGGGGTTGAAAAATTGTAAAGGGGGATGAAAAGTTAAAAGGGATGAGAATTAATCGTAATTAAGTAGAATTACAGAAAATAACACGAAAATAAGCCAATTATGCAAATTTGACTTTTGGGGGTTGAAACATTGCGAAGGGGTCGAAAAAGTGAAAAAGGCAAGAACAATTCATAAGGCAAAACTGCGCGAATTTTACAAAATTAACCAGCGGAAATCACCCGAAAAAGAAGCGGTCTGGGTAAATTTTGCTCTTTGAGGGTTCACATATCATGAAAGGGGTTGAAAAATTGTGGATGGGTCAAAAATTAATGAAAATCACTTTAAATTAATAACAAATTAGAAGAAAGCAAAAAAAAAATAAATGAAATATATTTACTCCGCTTGCTAGGACTTAGGGGTTGTTAGTAGCGTAGGGGTTGGTTTTAGAATGAAGACTCATAAGACTTTTTTCAATGGTTGACCGAAATCTATTGAACCCCATAATTTTATTCCACCACTTACATGAAAAAATTTCCAGTTTCAACCCTTAAATTTCATCCCCCTTGTTAGATATTAATGAAAATTTGCCCATCCGCCTACAGTGGCGCTGTAAATTACCACATCAAATTTAGCCCTGATACGTTGAGCAGTTTTTGAGTTCTCGCATTTTTTTGTTTCGGCATGTTAGGGGGTTGTACTGCTTTTAAGGGTCGTTTTTCGCGAATGATGAATAAGACCTTTTTTGTACCATCAATAGAAAGCTATCGAATGGTAATATTTTCAACTATACATTCTTCATTGAAAATTCGAGTTTCCACCCCTAACTTTCATCCCCTTCGATAATTTTCTCCTAAAATTCGATCTTCCCTTCTCGAAGATGCAGTGTGTAAGATGTCACAGTTTCGCAGAAGATATTGCTTCTCTGTGTCAAATTACAGGGCTTTATGGACGTTTCAACCCCTAAACTCCAACCCCCTATTTCACCACCCTAACATGCCCTAAAGGAAGTTGTGTTTTCAATTTCACCACCCTAACCCAATTCGTTTAAAAATTAAGGTAATTTGTAGAGTCATGTTTTCAACACCTCATGATTTCACCCCTTTATGATTTACAGGGGTGAGTTTATTTTTCCGGTGTGACATAACTCCTTGCGTATTTACTGACTTCAGTTGTTCATAAATAAACCAATAGGGTTTCAGAAAAAATAAATAAAATATAATTATCGACTTGCAAAGAGTTAGGGGTGGTTAATGGCCCAGGGGTCGGTTTTAGATTGAAAACTCATAAGACCTTTTTTCAATAGTTGACCGAAATCTATCGAACCCCGTAATTTTAGGCTACCATTTACTTGAAGAAATTTCAAGTTTCAACCCTTAAATTTCATCCCCTTTGTTAGATATTTTTGAAAATTTGTCCATCCACCTATAATGTCACTGGAAATTCACAAACCAAATTCTGCCTTGATACGTTGAGTAGTTTTTGAGTTCTCGTATTTTTGTGTTTCTGCATGTTAGGGGTTGTAGCGCCTATAAGGGTGGTTTTTCGCAAAATATGAATGACACCTTTTTTGAATAATTAATGGAAAGCTATCGAATGACGCCAATTTCGACTAGTACTTATTAAGCGGAATTTCGAGTTGCTACCCCTAATTTCCACCCCATTTGTTCGATTTTACGAAAAAACGCATCCCCCACAAGATTTCACCGATATATGTGTGTACGTTGAGTTTCCGACAGCTGCGTGCAACCCTTGCGGAGTTATCATATTTTTTGTGGTTTTCATCCCCTAAATTTCATCCCCCGAAATTGGCACCCCCTCACTTTCAACAGACTTGAAGGTCGAACGTACTAATTTTCAGCAAGATATCTCCACTAGTTCTCGAGTTATTGCAATTAGTAGTTTTTCAGTTTTTCACCCCTAGCTCCCACCCCCTTGGTCCGATATGGCCCAAAAGCAATCCCCGCCTTACTTTTCGGGAGACGAAGCTGCCTACCAAGTTTCAGCTCGATATCTCAATCCGTTCTCAAGTTATCCGACGGACAGACTGAGGAGCGATCGAGCGAGCGAGCGAGCGAGCGAGCGAATAAGCTAAGACAAGAGTACCTCCGCATTCTGCTACGGCACTAAAAGTATCGAGCTTAGTTAGCTCGAGCTAAGTGTGTGCATGTATCTGCAGTAATTGTGTAACTGTGACGCCCCAAAAACTTTTTGGAAAACCCAAACTGCCGCCCTAAAATTTTGCCGCCCCAGGCGGCCGCCTACACAGCCCACCGTGTAGAGCGGGCCCTGAGTGGACGATTTGGCACGGATCTCGGGGGGGGGGGGGCGATCGCCCCCTCGCCCCCCCCCCCCCTAAATCCGCCACTGAGGTACTGCCCATTTCCCCGGAGGCAGGGGAGTGGGATTTGCCACCCCCAAATTTTAGAAAAATGCCAAAGACTGAACCGACTCTGGTGCCGCCACCATTTCATCGCCAAACATTCTTAATTTAGCCTAGAAGGCCTCCTGCCAAGTTTAAACGATTTCCACGGGGGATGAGGGTGGTTTCGCCACCCCCCAAATCTTAGAAAAACGCCACCGACTGAACGAACTCTGGTGCCGCCACCATTTCATTGGGGGGTGGCGAAACCACCCTCATCCCCCGTGGAAATCGTTTAAACTTGGCAGGACGCTTTCTAGACTAAATTAAGAATTTTTGGCGATGAAATGGTGGCGGCACCAGAGTCCGTTCAGTCTTTGGCATTTTTCTAAAATTTGGGGGTGGCACATCCCACCCTCATCCCCGTGGAAATCGTTTAAACTTGGTAAGAGGCTTTCTAGGCTTAATTAAGAATTTTTGGCGATGAAATGGTGGCGGCATCAGAGTTCGTTCAGTCGGTGGCATTTTTCTAAGATTTGGGGGATGGCGAAACCACCCTCATCCCCCGTGGAAATCGTTTAAACTTGGCAGGAGGCTTTCTAGGCTTAATTAAGATTTTTTGACGCTGAAATGGTGGTGGCACAGAAGTCCGTTCAGTTAGTGGCATCTTTGGGGGTGGCAAATCCCACCCCCCTGCCTCCGGGGAAATGGGCAGAACCTACGGGTATAAATTCTTGGAGTGAACATCGTTTTTGACACCGAAGGCCACAGTGCAAGATTTTTTTCTCTCCAAGCAATAGCGGGTTTGTTAAGGGGGTTGCAATTCGTTTTCTCCCTTGTAAATAAAGGGGCGGTTTCGTTTTAATCATTTTCGCACAATTGTATGTTATAACTCTCTTACCGACGTAGTTAAAATAAGGTGTAAGTTGAACTTACCAAGCGCGGTTTGGTTTCCCAGGCAACGAAAAATAACAGTGCTGTTATGAATTCATAACAGCACGCATATCTGATACAGGCATGGTAAGTGAAACAATTGAACCGGCAAAGGTATCGGAGCATTTGGAAAATTCGGCGATCTGTCAAACAGGATTTGTTTAATGGCTGACGAAAAATGTTCAATAAGTTAATTTCAATTGTGCGAAAAATCATATACGATACACGGTTGTTAAGTACATCTAACATAATCTCGGAAATTGCAAAAACTCGTCTTCGACTCGTTTTTGTAAACCTTTCCTCGATTCTGTTATACTGTACTTACCAACCTAATATCGTAATATACTATTTTAGGCCTTATTCATAGTTTGCGGCACTCCGAAATGGTCAGGAAGTTCATTTAAGCAAAGAAATCATTATTCGAACACTAATTGTTTGGTCCGCTGTAAATTTCGTCAATCCCAATCCCAAAATCCCAAGCTAACTTCAGCGACATACCGCGGATTGCGAGTGGACGTTGGGAAATTGGCGCTTTTCAAAATCGGATAAAAATGCGGTCCTATTCTAAGAACACGTCCTAATATCACGAAATAGTGTTATAATTATCATTATTCCAAAAACCCGTGATTACAGATTTTTTCCGTAAGTAGGGGAGACCGGTGACGATTGTAACATGGGTTAGTTGTAACACGGCCGCCTTATAACTGAACTGCAAACTAAAATAGTATTTTGAATCTCTGCCAAGAGGTGGTGGTTTATATTTGGCAGATAATCCATGAGAGTAAGTTTTTTCTGTCAGATTCTTTTGGTAACAGTTATCGGTTATCACCTCGGTTATCACAAGTCACTTGAATTTTTCTCTCGTCGTACCTACTTGAATATGCATCAATTAAGGTTTACTTTTCATTTAGTGATAACTGATGTCACATTAAGATGAGGTTAAGTTTCTTATAGTATTAACACTGAAAGAACACGTGGCCAGACGCTTGCCAATTGTAAAACGGAAAAGGTGTCGATTGTAGCGTGTTAATAGGACCTTATTTTCTGAATATTTACAATTTTTATTTATTTACGTATCACTTTCATCCTGATGGCTTTTGACATTTAATTTTTAACCTCCCCAGGATCACAAAAAAGTGGTTTTTAAAAAATGTCTGTTTGTATGTACGTACGTATGTGAGCACGATTTCTCGGAAACTACCGAACGGATTTTAACGAAATTTGGTACGGAGGTTATCGTTGACCTTATGGTGAGCCCAGTTGATTTTGTTGCGAATTCGCAGACGCCAAGTGCCTTAGTGGCATGTAAACTATGAAGTTTGACTAATGAACACTATTTTTTCTTATCAGCACATGAAAGGCCTTGAAATTCTGTATCTGAAACTGTATTCCCACTTAGCACCTTTTTGGCATAAAATCGAAAAACTCGAAGTTTCGAGGAAACGTTAAATAACACGCTACAGCCCAAACTGCTGGATCGATTTGGCTGAAATTTGGCAAGTAGAGATACTGTTACCCGCCGAGGGGCTGATTTAATTTTGGTGGCAATCGGCGCACGGCAAGTGCCATTTTGGCATACCAACTTTGAAATTTGAATAATGAACTCCCATTTCTCGATCAGCACATTGTATTCAAACTTAGTGCCCTTTTGGCTAAAGATCGCAAAATTTAGAAAAAACACAGAAAGCACCTTAGGTTTGGCGGAACAAAACTTAGGTATAGCAAATAGTAAAATTTACTTGATATTGGTGATAGGATTGGATCATTTACCAAGTGGGGAGGTTCCAGCCGCTTCCGTAGCTGCCAATTTTTTTTTCATGAGTTTGAAGTTTCATACACGACGTCGTAGGCGGTGTATCAATCAAACGAGTGAAAAAAAGATACTTTCATTACGTGTTGTACACGTAATTTTTTTGTATATTCCCCCCATACGCGAAAAAGTGGAAAAGATTTTTTTTCTATATGAGGGAGTAATGATTGGCAATACTGGGTAGCCCTTTACTTCCTTGGTGTGATAATATAATGTAACAATGTAAAGATGTAAGATGTAAAGATGAAAAAATGTTAAAATCGTTAAAAAGGTGATTACGATTTTTCATTAAAAAAAGACTACTTTCATTGGAAACATGCAAAAAAGGTAATTTGATTTCTGAGGCGCCATTTTTCCGGCATAACGATGGTGGCGTTATAGTAGAGTGCCCGCGCCTGGAAATGTCGCTTAATTTTTGTGCCCGTAGGCACTTTGTGGCTAAAAGGAATGAACTTGCCAGCTTTATAGAAGAGATAATCAAGATTCGGTATCCACTTGTCGTAAAAAAAACGTAGGGTTTCTAAGGGCGCAAATCAAAATTTTCTAACTGAGTACACCACGCCATAGAGATAAGTTGTGTTCACATCTCAAGCCAAAAATAATTACAATTTTTGTACAGAAAGTATTTTTAATTAATTATTGAATCTTGGCGTTAACATGGGGTCTTATGGAGCGGAAATTCAGTTAAACGCCGTTTTCTCGGTTTAGATCGACCGAAAAACTAATTATTTTCAGGCGCATTTGCCGAATAAATTGCGATATCTTTAAAACTATTGCAGACACGAAAAAAGTTATTCTTAGCAAAATGTGTAGTAAGGTTGCAGATGTGTATTAAACGCGAAATTATATTTTTTGGGGCAATAATAAAGGAGATATTTAATTATTTGTCAAACGATAGCAAATTTTTGACACCCAGCGGGCGCGTCAGACTGCAGCGAACCTCGATCCCCCACCACAACTCCCGCGCGTTTACCAACCCGCACTTCCCCCCGATCGCACCTAAATGCCGTTCCACTGCATTCCTTTATTATAAATTATTGAAGATCTATTAAAAATATTATTTATAGACCAATTTGTTGTTAAAATTATGATTATTAACGGACCTTTTGATAAAACGTGTCTATCTCTTGACATTAATTATTAATTGACAACAATAATACATATCTAACAATAAACAAATTATATTGCAAAATTAATTATTGAATACGGAAAAATATAAATATACAATTATTGTCTTGGTACCGTCCTAGTTACCTCCCGCGAGTCGCTGTCGTCTTCATCAAGCGAAGGAACCACTGTCGGCACTGTCTCTGGTGATGTGCCTTTTTTACTATGTGGGTTCTTGCATGTTGTCTGAAGTTTGAATACTGACCTCTTTTGCATTTGCATGTATTTAAAAGTTAATATATTTACCAACGTCTTCTGGAACAGACGGCAGTGTTTGCAATATTGGTATTAGGCTACAATTTTCGCTATCCATGCGCCAACCGTGCTTGAAAAGATCTGCATGGCCAGCTCAAGTCTGGGATTAAGACTGTTTAACCAAATTTTTGTTTGAAAATGAACACGAAGGCAATGTTGAAGAAGGCTGTCTTCAGTTGAAAGAAGCTTATCAATTGTTCTTGAAATGGATAACAGGGCTCTTAATTCATTGACTTATGCGACATTTTCTTTCTTAGTGTATATCTTTATCACAAAGTTATGCACATTTGCAAAATGAATGTCGTCAAATTCACCTAGGCCTATCTCAATATCAATGTCAATTAACTGACAATACGACAGGTACATTTTCCAGCAGACTTTTTTGGCCAATCCATTAAATTGGCTGGTGCATGGTGTCGCAGCCTATCCAGTGTGTGGAAAGCTGGTAAGTTCTTCAAAAGCTGTGGCTTCATATTCAGCTCGAGGATTGGTATGAATCTCATTGATTCTTTGTATCCTAGTTTTAGCCAAGTTTCTGGAGTTAAGTGGATTTTAAAATGGGCCAATAAAACGATAGCACGTCTGTATCTCGACAATCCACAATAGACCTTACCTAGCCAGCTTTCTTCGCTGATAGAATGTGAAAAAGTATTCTATGGTGTCAAAGTTACTCTTGTAGGTACTCAAAAATTGACTGGTTACTACATTAACCAGGGTCGTATGCTTAAAAATATAATTAAACGAAATACTTGGCTAAAAGTAGGACACAAAGAATAATAATGAGATTCATACCAATCCTCGAGCTGAATATGAAGCCACAGCTTTTGAAGAACTTACCAGCTTTCCACGCCCTGACAGGTTGCGACACTACCAGCCAATTTAATGGATTGGGTAAAAAAGTCTGCTGGAAAGCCTACCTGTCGATGTCGTATTGTCAGTTAATTGACAAGATATGCCTAGGTGAATTTGACGACATTCATTTTGCAAATGTGCATAACTTTGTGATAAAGCTATACACTAAGAAAGAAAATGTCGCATCAGTCAATGAATAAGAGCCCTGTTATCCATTTCAAGAACAATTGCTATAAGCTTCCTTCAACAGAAGACAGCCTTCTTCAACATTGCCTTCGTGTTCATTATCAAACAAAAATCTGGTTAAACAGGCTTAATCCCAGACTTGAGCTGCCTGATCTTTTCAAGCACGGTGGCGCATCGATAGCGAAAATAGTAGCCTAATGTTCCAGAAGACTTTGGTATATTAACTTTAACTATACCTACATGCAAATGCAAAAAAGGTCAGTATTCAAACTTCAGAGTTAGGGTCTAGGCAAATCAGTTGTTCTTTTAGACTGCGCCAGCAAGGTATGTTCAGTCAAAAAAGGAAATTTGCCGTGTATCTATTCATGTTCGTGTATGGGACAAGAAACATGCAAGAACCTTCATTGTAAAAAAGGCACACCAGAGACAGTAGTTCCTTCGCTTGATGAAGACGACAGCGACTAGCGGGAGGTAGTTAGGTACCAAGACAATAATTATTGTATATTTATATTTTTCCGTATTCAATAATTAATTTTGCAATATAATTTGTTTATTGTTAGATATGTATTATTGTTGTCAATTAATAATTAATGTCAAGAGAAAAACACACGTTTTGTCAAAAGGTCCATTAATAATCATAATTTTAACAACAAATTGGTCTATAAATAATATTTTCAATAGATCTTTAATAATTTATAATAAAGGAATGGAAGTGGAACATTTAGGTGCGATCGGGGGGAAGTGCGGGTTGGTAAACGCGCGGGAGTTGTGGTGGGGGATCGAGGTTCGCTGCAGTCTGACGCGCCCGCTGGGTGTCAAAAATTTGCTATCGTTTGACAAATAATTAAATATCTCCTTTATTATTGCCCCAAGAAATATAATTTCGCGTTTAATACACATCTGCAACCTTACTACACATTTTGCTAAGAATAACTTTTTTCGTGTCTGCAATAGTTTTAACGATATCGCAATTTATTCGGCAAATGCGCCTGAAAATAATTAGTTTTTCGGTCGATCTAAACCGAGAAAACGGCCTTTAACTGAATTTCCGCTCCATAAGACCCCATGTTAACGCCAAGATTCAATAATTAATTAAAAATATTTTTTGTACAAAAATTGTAATTATTTTTGGCTTGAGAAGTGCACATCACTTATCTCTATGACGTAGTGTACTCAGTTAGAAAATCTTGATTTGCGCCCTTAGAAACCCTACGATTTTTTTACGACAAGTGGATTCCGAATCTTGATTATCTCTTCTATAAAGCTGGCAAGTTCATTCCTTTTAGCCAAAAAGTGCCCACGGCTGAACGATAGAGGCCTCATTGCACTCTACTATTAGCCCGAACGTCACGAGGTTGCTATCAGGTCTAGAACGCTATTACTTTTTACAGAGTTGCAACAAAAATATCGCAAATTTATTAACCTATTACGTCCTACAACGATTATTGTTGCAAACGAGACGAATCTGAATCTTTTGACATACTTTTCAACTTTTTATAACTCACCAGAAATGATGGCCATAACTTCGAATTTTTAAGTGGGACATCAATAGCGAGTACACTGAGAGAAATCTTCGTTGTATTTCTAGCAATATGGGTTTGTTGACTAAATTTCAGTTAAAACTGACATATCTTACATTAAAAGCAACAAAACCAGTTATTTCGTAAAGCAATATTAGTATTGTTATTTTCATATTATTGGAAGTAGGTACCGTCTGAATGGTTAAATCAATTGAATGCAAAGAATACCCTTATGTTTTGTTATATTATTGTATGATTGGTACTACAATACATATGTTTATGCACATTATAAAGGATATTAGCAACTACACCTAGTTGTTCGTTTGACTATTTTATATCGTTATTCTAGCTAAGATCGTTCGTTCCTTCTACATTTAGGCGCCAAGCGCCTAGTTAACAGATATAAACGTATTGTATGATTGTTGTTACAATACATAACCTTTATGAAACACTAACAAAAATTTTAACAATTACAAATAGTTGTTTCGTTTAACTATTCATATTGTAATTCTAACTGAGAGAGTTGTACCATCAGACGCCAAACTGTTAGTCATGACGCATTTGCGTGACACACATGATGCAAGTTGGATGCAAATTTCGAAGTGAATTGTGAAGAGTGTGTGTTATTGTGTTAAAGTGGAAGTGCAAGAGAACCATTTCATCCATGATCCAGGTCCAGGTAATTTTTGATGAGCAACGGCGGAAGAGATGGAAGAAAACGAGACAGCAAACTCAGCAAAAGAGCAAGTGCAAGACCGGGTCCAAGACCTTCTTGTGCAGTGGGGTTTGCCCCATTTAGTTGAAAAGAATTGTACGTTACCAGTAAACATGCTTTATAATTATAAAATTTTCCAGAACAATCCTGGACAAATGCAAGTTAATTTTCTGAAACCAATATATGTTATTGTCAGTTTTAAGTTTAAAATTTGTTATGTTTCGTTGCATCTTAATATAGTTCTTTCTATTCTACGTCGTATTCTGTATTTTTTAAAACCAGATTTATGGTGTGGTCCTATTTAAACTAAATTATGTTGTTAAAATTACGGTGATTTGTACACGTGACAACAATATTTTAATGGTAAGTATAATTATAATAATAATAATAATAATAATAATACAAATAATATTAATAATAATAATAATAATAATATTTATTAGCCTTTGAGGAATACAGTGGAAAACCCGTGCTGTACAGATCTATTAGGCACGTCAACAAAACAAAGAAAACTATACATATGTGAACATATTACAACATATATCACTCACAGAGTATAAGGTACATATTCTGACTTAACATTTCACACAATTCAAGACACGAGTACTTTAGGCAGTAACAAATTCTTCAATAGAGTAAAATGCATGGGCAACCAAGTACTCATGTAGACATGACTTGAATTTTAAAAAGTTTGCAATATACCCAAATTTATTTGTAAATACATTGAGTAGTTTTATTCCCATATATATGTGGGAGTTTTGGGCGACGGACAATCTAGAAAATGGCTGACACAGATTCCCGGAATTCCTGGTCGCGTGACCATGTACAGAACCTGTCGTGCGAAAGTCTGACTCAGTCTTCTTTATGTTCAGAATGACATGGAAGACGTACAGGGATGGTAATGTTAAAACCTTGAGGTTAATGAATAGTTGCCTACAAGAAGCCCTTGGATGAGAACCCGTCAAACAACGAATTATGCGTTTTTGCATTATGAAAACTTTTTGAGAATGGGCAGATGCTCCCCAGAAAATCAAACCGTATAACAATTTTGACTGAACTAAGCCAAAGTATGCTAAACGCAATAACTGTATCGCTACTGTCCCCCTTAACTGTCTAATTACGAAAGCTTGTGTGGAGAGTTTCGCGACTAACTTGTTAATGTGAAGCTCAAAGGTTAGTTTGCTATCTATAGTTACTCCTAGAAAATTATGTGACATTACTTGGGTTAATGACTTGCCGTTGAGCTTCACTAACAAGCTGCTGGTCAAAGGCGTATTTTTTGTAGTGAAATTCATTAAATAGGTCTTTGAATCGTTTAGTATCAAGTCGTTTTGCATACACCAGGCATCAAATTGTAATGCCACTTGCTCAGCCGTGCGTATGGCCTCTATCTCCGTGCGATGTGAAATTATTTTGGTCGTGTCATCTGCATAGAGAATGCTTTTGACTTCACCCGTACTGTTGGTTGGCAAATCGGACATGTACGTTATGAAAAATAAAGGGCCGAGCAACGATCCCTGGGGGACGCCTCTGTCCATTTCAATCATGGCAGATCTCGTGTCGCCCAGCACCACACACTGCTTTCTGTTCTTTAGATAAGATATAATCCAGTCCTTTGCCACTCCGCGTACACCGATATCTTCAAGTTTACTAAGAAAAATATCATGATTTATAGTGTCGAAAGCTCGGGTTAAATCGAAAAACAGGGCAACCGTGTCCTGTTTCATGTTTAGTGAATTGTATATTGTTGACATGAAGTCCGAAATGGCTGTGGTTGTTGACTTTGAGTTTCTAAAGCCATGTTGGCTTATAGGCAAAATTTTGTTTGTTTCCAGGAATTTGTAAAGCCGATTCTTAAAAGCCATCTCAAAAATCTTTCCTATCTGACTCTGGAGACTTATATTCCGGTAATTGGTTACCTCGCGTTTAGAACCCTTGTTTTTATGGATGGGTATAGATTTGGAAATTTTGAGGTTGTCAGGGTAGATGCCGCTGAGAAATGAGTTGTTTAAAAGATGTGATAGTGGTTCCCCTAGCAGGTCCCCTACAAACTTTAGTACTTTTCCGTTTATTTCATCAATTCCAGCTGCAGGACTGAGTGTCGTTCTCTTTATGATATTACATACCTCAGTAGGGGTGGTAGGTTCTAAAAATATTGTTTTATAATTTTTTGTGTTTTGGCTGCGATAAGAAACATTTTCCGCAGGGCCTCGTGGTATGTCGGCAAAAAATTTGTTGAATGCATCGGCAATCAATTTCGGGTTATCGATGTCACAGTCGTCTACAGTAATTTCCCGAGGAATATTACGCGTGGAAGAATTTCTGCTTTCATTGATAATATTCCAGCTTTCTTTGACTACATTCGGGGAAATTGCAAGTCTGTTGTTGTTGAAATTCAACAGAAAATTTTGAACCCTTTGGCGATAAATGTTTTTTAATTGTAAATATTTTTCATTATAAAATTCGTTTTGAATTGTCTTATTAATAGATTGCATTTCACACAGCAGTGAATGCATCTCCCTTAGTTTCGTAGGAAACCTGTGTTTTTTATTTTGGTTGCGCGTGTTGAATTTTCTCAAAGGGAAAGACCTATTATAGTGATCCGACAAGGTTGAATAGAAATTGGTAAATTTATCTGTGAATTCTGGGGCAGCATATACAGTTGACCATTGCTCATTTGATAGGGTCTCTCTAAATTCCTCCATAGCACTTCTGGTAATTATTCGTCTATACTGGTCGTTCTTATTGTCAACAGACTCGCATGTCACCCCAAACACAAGACTGCAAATTTGGTACGTGTGATCAGACAACAGGTTATCCTCCACAGTCACGCGATCCGAGACTAGGTCTGAACATATCACATCGATACAAGTTGATGTTTGATTAGTGATCCTCGTCGCATCACATATATATCGGTTTAATCCGAACTCTGCAAAGCAACCGGCCAACACTTCTGACTCCTGACTTACATTGAGAAAATTAACATTTAAATCTCCACATAAAACAACATTCACATTGGGGTTGCAGAATCTATCTAATGTTTCATATAGCATATCAAAAAATTCTTTAAAATTGCTTTTGGGTGATCTGTATATAGAGATAATGTACAAGTCCTTTACATTTTTGTTTTTCATGTTATTGCTAGTATTTGATTTGTTTAGGTTTTTTATGCAAATAACTGAAATTTCAAATAATTTTTCAGCACAGTTGTCGACGGCTACGACATTGACATTAGATCTGAATCTTTCATGAATGAAAATCGCTACACCACCTCTTTTATGGGTCTGTCTACAAAAACTATTAACTAGTATAAAATCATACAAATTTATGGTCATAATTTCATTAGATTTTAGCCAATGCTCGGAAAGACATAAGACATCAATTTTATATGATTGCAAAATATGGTCTATAAAAACCTTTTTCCCCGCGAGGCCCTGAATGTTGAAGTGCATCACATTAAGATGACCTCTGATGGGTTCCCGCGAAGCTGCTGGATTTGGGATGCTTTTGGAAAGAGTCGGGTCTAATGTAGTATCCTGAATAGACCCAGCGTTTTTTATGACGAAGCTTCGTTGATTTCTCGTACTGTCATCCCGCGAGCAGGACTTCGGGCTCTGTTTTTGAGTTTCTCCAAGTCTGACCCTAAAAAATGACGGCCCCTGTTGAAGTCGAAACGTGAGAAAGCCACTCCCACGGGCCAGACTTGTGGTTTATATACCTCATCTTGGTGCTGCAGAGGAACCCCAACAATAAAGCAATTATTATCCTTTTAGGTATATACGTGTATATACCTAGTTACCAGAAAAAAATAAAATGGTAAGAGTAGGTAATCAAAAAAGTCAGGTTGTCTTTACCCATTTATGGTTTCAATTACTGAAAATTTTGTTGTCTCGACTGGCCACAATTAGTTTCCATGAACATACATTATAGTAGACGTAACAGAAAATTTGCTAAGGGCAACTTTTAACAAACTGTTAGTCTAACCTTAAACTACCTTGTTAAAAAAACCAAGTCACGTTTGTTGAAGTAACGGAAATGCAATAACTATGCACATTTGGTTCGAGTAACTACAATATATCTTAGTCCCTATACTAAGTATAAAAAATAGTTAACGTTACTATATTTTGAGTTATTGTAACGATAAATTTCTCTCAGTGTAGGTAGGTATAGCACCTATTTTTTTTCATATAGGTATTTGGAACGTAGGGGTTCTCTGAGAATCTGAGTAATTTTTATTTTTTTATGTATTTATTAATATGACAAGTTAGTGGTATCATTGCTCGTAAAAAAATATCGGTTCTCATGGATTAGGTATTGCTGTACCCGGACGGTGGCTACCACGTAAAATAAGCAAGCCTGTAAACTTAAACCGTGTTAAAAAAATGTTCTTAATGCACCTGAACATTTGCAGCATAAGAAATAAAATAAATGATCTTGAAGTCCTTCTGGAACAATATAATCCGGACTTTCTATGTATTAGTGAACATTCTTTGAAAGAAGAGGAGATACCATATTATAAGCCTTCAAATTACACTTGCATATGTAGTGGCCCAAAGGGCTCTATAGTCAAGCATTATTAACTCTAATTGCAAAACAAAAGCACATTCATTTCAAAATTCAGGCGATTCAATTAAAAGCAAAATTTTAATCGTAATATAAACAAACTCTCCGTGGGAAAATGCTGAATCGATAAAATAAGAAGACGTCACACATTCCCAGACATCCAAAAATACCCCTAAGGTCAAGCATGACAGTATCGATCGCCATAAATCACCAAGAAAGCTCGCATCAGCAGAAAAAGTTGGAATCATTTCAACCACCGCATGTGCTACTTGGCTCCACCCCCTCAATGTAAATCTAATGCAACTATCCCACCCTTTTGCCACGACGTAGAGGAAATTCAGCGGAACCGAAATCCAATAAAAGGGGGTAGCAATCAACATGCACTCGAAGTCAAGAAGTGAAGTCAAGAAGTAACAGTCGAAGTTCAGTCAGAGTTCCAGCCGCAAGTGCAAGTGCAGTCTAAGTCACAGTTCCAGTTGCAGAAGCAGTTCCTTGAGATGTTGCCATTCCAGTGAAGCAAATCCAATACTAGTGGTCAGCTCAAGTCCAAATTGACAAGCAGAAAAAGTGTTGTTCCAAGAGCAACCCAAAAGTACCAGCCAGAGCTTAGGATGAATCCATCAAACACTCCGTGTAGCACCGGTATGTTTTAAATTGGGAAAGCTTATTCGTAATGAATTTCGATAATTGTTTCGCGTATTTTAATTCTCTTTCAATAGAAATTATTCGTTTAAACACAGTTAATAATGCTTGCGAAAATAATACGGAAATCCTTTGTAACTAAATTTTAATTATTGTCAAAAATGTAACTAAACCAATTATTTTCTAATTGCTGTAAACTATACCAGAGGAAACAAACCATTCAGCTAACTTGCTGTAAAGTACCCTTATTCTTACCTATCAATTTTATAATTATCTTGTTATTCATTAATCATCGTTATTGTTAATAAAAATTCCAAAAGCTACTTTTGCAGTATGAATGCTGATTAAGAATCATCCCAGCTTCCCTTTTCTGTACTAATAGTAAAGTGGTATTAAATAGCCAATTAATTAAACGTAATTCAAGTGGTCCAAAGCACGGCCACGAAACGCAATAAATAAACCCGCTCGACCGACCTGCACGGCATAAAAACTGGTGGCGCGATAAAAATAGTAAAGCCACCAGCACATATAACTTCTTTCTGCCGTACATTCTCGTTGCGTGGCGGAGTAGCTTTATATTGCAATCCTGATAATTCTTTAAATATACAAGATCTGAAAATTGATGTTACACCTACAGAAAAAGATTTCGAGTATTGCTGTTTTCAATTCATTTCAAGACAAATTAACTGTACAATCATTGGTTTATATAGATCACCAAATGGAAATTTTTTCGTATTTCTTGAAAAGTTAACGGAAATATTGGAAAAGACGTTCTCACCTAACAAAAAACTAATTGTTTGTGGAGACTTTAATGTTCACTTTGGTTCGGATGACAGAGAATCAACTGAACTTCTTCACCTACTATCCTCTTATAATCTTGAAAGACAAATATATGAGTCAGACGCGCGACACTGCTTATACCTGGTTACGTAATATGCGGTTTCGCACGAGCTACTGAAAATTTGGACGCAACCGTGATAAATTTTGACGCGTCAGACGGCGGCTGCCAGACGCGACCGTCAACGGCTTGAAACTGTACCTTAACAGATTCAGCATCAACGACTTACTAAAGGTACCCAATTTCACGTTGCTATCTTTAACCGTTTTGAAGATATTTAGAAAAAAAACTCTTTCGAAACAGCCCCTTTGAGGGGCCTTAGCTTAGGAGGCATTTTTCGACACATGTTCCATACAGTGCGTTCGCGAGACTTAGCCCCATGAGCTAGAGGCTGCAGTTATCAACGATGTGACCGACGTCTGTAATAAGCGATGCTTGGTATTTCCACCAATGTTAGCGAAGCCAGTAAGAGCGCGTACAAAAATTAACCGTCGTCGTACATTGTGTGGTGGAGAGATCAACCGGTCCTCAGTGACGCTTCAACGAACGTCGAACGTTCAGTTTACTTTCTTCCTCAGATAAACGAGTCGGAGTGAGACATAGCGCACGACACGATCAGGGCGTTACGCTCAAACTTTCTCGGTCTACGTGCAACAACGCTGGAGAGAGATGGCTTTCAAAACGTACGTGTATTATAACAGGGCACGATGGGGCTAAGTCTCGCGAACGAACTGTAGGAACTTTTCGACATATTTTTATAAGGAAGCTTTTGTTAAGCGTCGGCATCATAATTGTGGGACACCCTGTATAATCCAACAATCAATACAGGAAAATTATTCAAAAAAAAAGGCAGCAGAGAAGCGGCTGGAACCTCCCCAACGCATGGGTCTTTGATTTCCGTGACTTATTGTGTTTAAGATTTTAAAGTTGATATGCCTAAATGGCACTTCCCGTGGACCAATTGCTCCCAAAAGCCTTTCAGCTCTTCAATGGGTTACCTAACCTCCATGTACCAAATTTCGGACAAATTGATCCAGTAGTTTGGGCTATAACGTGGTTTCAGTGTTATTACAAAATTTGGATTTTTCTACCCAAAGGGTACTAAATGCGAATAAACTTTATCTCATTTAAAACCAGAATTTGAAGACCTTTCTGATGATAACAATAAATCTTTCAAAAAGTTGTTTTTGATGGGTGAATGAGAGAATAATTTTAAGTTTCGAAATTGGTGTGCCAAAACGGCACTTTCCGTGGGTCGATTGAATCCAAAATTTGTTCAGCTCTTCGACGTGTAATACAATCCCCATGTGCAAAATTTCAGCCAAATCGGTTGAGGGGCTTGGGCTGTACCGCGATTTTAAAGTCCGATAAAAATCAATTTTTTTTAAATTGTTGGTCAAAAGGGCACTAAGAATGAATACATTTTTAGAAGCAGAATTTGAACGTCTTTCTTATGGTGACGTGAAAAATGGGGGTTTACATTTAAAATTTTAAAGTTGATGTGCCAAAATGGCACTTCTGGTTGCACGATTGGCTCCAAAAGCTTTTCAGATCTAAGTTGGGTTTTCACATGCACACGTACCAAATTTCAGCCAAATCGGTCGAGTAGTTTGGGCTGTGGCGTGTTTACGTACGTACGTACGAACGTACGTTCATACATACAGACACATTTTAAAAACCACTTTTTTGGGTTCCTGAGACCTCAAAACGTATAGATCCGGTCTTATCTCGAATTCGAAAATTTTAGTGATTGCAGTAACCTCCCTTTTTTTTAAATGGTGAAGTGGAGTGGGGAGGTTAATATACACCGTGGGCCAGAGAATGTTGCTATATTTTTCTTTGTGCAATAACTTTTTTGTTTGAAATCCAATTTAAATTTACTTTTGGTAGTAGAATCCTCACGCTTCAACCATTCATGAAAGTTATAACACTTAAATAATCACTTAAGGATCTGCAAGAACCAATGCACTTTCTTAACGTGTTTCTTCTTCTACGTTGGCCAGATTTTTGAAAAGCCAATTTTTTTATTTTTCTAATGGTGCTAAAATCCAATATGGCGGCCACAAGAAAATGAAACGTTGAGTGTCGTTACTAAAAATCTGGAAAGCCTAGAAAATTCCTGTCGACACCATTCAATAGACAGCTGTCAAAAATATAAAAGTTCCAAGCTTCATCTAAATACCATCAAAAGAAAGATTTTAACCTCCCCAACCCCTTCACAATTTAAAAAAAATGGGAGGTTACTGCAATCACTAAAATTTTCGTATTTGAGATAGCACCAGATCTCCACGTTTTGAGGTCTCGGGAACCCAGAAAAGTGGTTTATAAAATGTGTCTGTGTGTATGTTCGTACGTACGTACGTACGTACGTTTGTAAACACGCCACAGCCAAAACTACTAGACCGATTTGGCTGCAATTTGGTACGTAGGCATCTCATAACCCAACTTAGATCTGAAAAGCTTTTGGAGCCACTCGTGCAACCGGAAATGCCATTTTGGCACATCAACTTTTAAATTTTAAATGCAAACCCCCATTTTTCACGTCACCATAAGAAAGACCTTCAAATTCTGCTTCTAAAAACGTATTCATTCTTAGTGCCCTTCTGACCAAAAATTAAAATAAAATGATTTTTATCAGACTTTAAAATCGCGGTACAGCGCAAGTCCCTGAATCGATTTGGCTGAAATTTTGCACATAGGGATTGTATTACACGTCGAAAAGAAGAACAAATTTTGAATTCCATCGACTCACGGAAAGTGTCCTTTTGGCACACCAATTTCCAAATTTAAAATTATTCAATCATTTAACCATTAAAAACAAGTTTTTGAAAGATTTATTGTCACCATCAGAAAGGTCTTCAAATTTTGGTTTTAAATAGGACAATATTAATTCGCATTTAGCGCTGTTTGGTTCAAAAAATCGAAATTTTATAATAACAGTAAAAATACATTATAGCCCAAATTACTGAATCGATTTGGCTGAAATTTGGTACATGGAGATTAGGTGACCCGTTGAAGACCTGAAAGGCTTTTGGGAGCAATTGGCCCACGGAAACTGCCATTTAAGCATATCAACTTAAAATTTTAAATACAAGGCCTACTTTTTTATGTCGCCATTAGAAAGACGATCAAATTCTGGTTCTAAAAATGTACTCACAATTTCTGCCATTTCAGTGGAAAATAGAGAAAAAATTCTCTCATTAAAAGGGAGCAGGCTGACAGTGGATGACATAAAGTTGCAGTTATTGTCAAAAAGGTGGCAAAAGATTAACCTTAAAAGGAACATATTGTCAAATGTGATGGGTGATGTCCGAGGTGATGTCGGTATTTGTCAGAAAATTGCGAAATTAGTCACAGACGATAAGGGAAAAAAAAATTCTGTTGAATACAAAGATCCACGCGATGGGGAGGTTCCAGCCGCTTCTTTTTTTTCAAAAAACCCCATTTTCAGTTTTTTCAGAATAAATAAGGAACGAATAAAGATATGGGAGAATTCTTTACAGATTTGTAAGCAGCCCAAAGAAGCGCAACTTTTTTCTAATTTAACAGATTTTCTAATGTTTTCCGAGATCATAGTGGGAAACGAAAAAAGCACCACCCTGTGTACCCCTTCGAGGATTTTCTTCAAGAATGCCATTGCCACACCATTGCCAAAAAAGAAAAAAACTGAATAATCTAGTTACGAACTTATCATTAAGTTATTATTGACAATTTTATTCGAGCAAGTAGGTATGTACCTACCTAATTAAGCATTCAAAAAAAGAAATTTTAGATATACGGTTTTGTCCTAAAATGGATTATGTGGGAACTATGCCCCCTACTTCAAATGCGTGTCCCAAAAATCAGTTTTTTCAAGTTTACTCGATGATGAAATTTAGAACATAGCCCAGTGGGATAAAGGGCTTCATTCTGATTATTTCTCAGATTTTTAGTAATATCAAAGGGGAGCGTTCTTGAGGAGGCCTTACACATTTTCTGTAAAGTAGTAAAGAGACTATCATCGGCAATCCACAATTCACCACAAGATAGGTACTCTTTATTTTATCAAACCTAAATGCCAGCAAACGTAAGAGTGCCCGTCATAGTGTTTGTAATATCTAAGGGTTGGATACCTCGTTTAAGTTTGATTCCACGTAAAAAAAATAAAAATTGCAAAAAAATAGTTTTTGCACAACTTACATTAAACCTCCATTCTACTCCCTCAAAAGGGGGACTAAAACGTTACTTTTACTCCCTCAAATTTTAGGAAGAAAAATTTGCCTTATTTACAAATTGTCTAGGTACCAGCTAAACTTTCAAACTTGCTATCTGCATTTTATCATGATTTTGTCTGCAGTTAAAGGATTTTAAGATTAACGGCTTTCGGTCGTGCAAAAAATAACGTATATAACACTGGACTAAAGTACCTTTTGATCCCTGGTGTGCGGGTTCAAAAGTTACACTTCAGTCCCTTGATATACAGGGTGAGTCAACAAGGCGACGGCGGTCCATAACTTCTGAACCCTTCCAGCTAGGAAATCAATTCAAACGCCATAATGTACAACACCGCCAATTCTACATCCAAAAAATACTTTCAACTATACATGGTGTCCCAAAACACTTGCAACGCATGGCAACTTGATTTTTTTAAATGGAACAGCACCATTTTGACGCCATATTCTGGATCACCTATAACAGCTTTACATCGACATAAAACATTCGATGTTTTAAGGCTCTGTTCTAAGGTAAAAAATTATTTTTGTATCTAGAGAGCTGAGATTCGGTACGAATATGAAGGAGGGTCTATTCCATCTATCTAACAGGATAGCTGTCATTATCACTATACAGGGCGTTAAAAATTCTGTGTCAAGTTTGGAAAATTTCAAATATGCAAAACTCCATTTTTTCAAATGGCACCCCTTGTTATTATTGTGCAATGGGGTATTAAGTATGTCCTATACGTAAAGTCAATACTTCAAAAGATATTCTTTGTCTCATTTATTTTATTGAAGATTATTACGATCCACAGTGGTTCAGACTATTACATTTTGCGGCCAAAAATCATAAAAATTGAATCAACACTAAGCCTTAAGTATTTCATATTTCAATAATCAAGTATTCATAGGTCTCTAAAAAAGCAAAACAAATCGCAATTGCTTGGTCCTGTCATTAGATTACTAAGTGTTAACTTTGACTTTCTTCAAAAGTCGATTTCTATAGTTACCAACAAATATAATTTTTTTTTTAATTGAGGGATTAGTGCGGCGTAAGTTTTTAAGAAATCAATTTTATGCACCGTTACCTGTAACTGACGCATATTTTTTATCATTCATCAACATTCATTTTCTATCTATACGATAAAATTAAGTTTATATTATGAAACCAATCTTTATCTTGACTTTTAGCTAAGTGCGGGGTGTTTCCGGACCAAAATTTTAGACTCTGATGATAGCCCTAATTGAGTATTTAAATTCTGAACAAAGATTAGCCGCCCCCTTTTGCCCTTTTGCTTTATAGGCTATATTTAAATAAACAGTACACGTAGGGATAAGTCCAAAATAAGATTTTACTAGTTATTATTTGTACTACTTGTGGCGAAAGAACCTATCCTAACTTTTTTTCATGAGGTTAATGTTTGACGCATGACGCCGAAGGCGAAATGCATCAACCAAATGAGTGAAAAAAGGATATTTTTTCATTACGTGATGCACACGTAATTTCATCTCTCCCCAAATCGATTTAATTTTCTTCAATATATTTTCCGGTTTAGCCACCGCTTGATTGACAAAACCTCCAAGTTTCATAATGTTTCAAATTGTCTGGTAACCATGTAAATAAACAATGTTAATCATAACTGTCATACAGTCCATGGCATTCGTAATAATCTTCAATAAAATAAATAAAACAAAGAATATCTTTTGAAGTATGTATTGACTTTAGGTATAGAACAAACTTAATAGAAAAGCCAACGGAAGATGTATATCACTGCGATGTATATCTCGGTAGATGTTTATCAAGTTAATGTGTATGTAGGGGCGGCTGGTCTTTCTGGTGGAATCAGGTGCAGATTTTATCAATCTGCACCTAGTAGTAGTGCCTCCGCAAACGCACAAATGTGTCAAAAAAGCGAAATGTTAAAAAATTGTTGTTACAAAATTTAAAAATAGAAAATGAACAGGAATAAGTAAATGAAAAGAATTACCGGAATTAAAACAAAATTTGGCGAATTTTGAAAAATTAACACTCGGGGCTGAAAAATTGTGAAAGGGGATGAAAAGTCAAAAGGAATGAAAATTAAGTGTGATTAAGTAGTATTACGAAATAAAACATGAAAATAACCAAATTATGCAATTAAAACTTTTGTGGGGGTTGAAATACGTACTTATACCTACCTATTGCAAAGGAAACTGAAAAATCGTAAAAGGTAAACTGAATCCCAAATGCGTTCAATTTTATGACCGACGAAAAACGTGAAATTACGTGAATTTTACAAAATACTTAGGGGGTTGAAAAATTGTATAGGGGGATGAAAAGTTAAGGGGATGAGAATTAATCGTAATTAAGTAGAATTACATAGAAAATAACACGAAAATAAGCCAATTATGCAAATTTGACTTTTGGGGGTTGAAACATTGCGAAGGGGTCGAAAAAGTTAAAAAGGCAAGTACAATCCATATGAGTAAAATTCGGTAAAATTTATTACCGAAAAAAGGCACAACTGCGCGAATTTTACAAAACTAAACGCTCGGGGGGGAGAAAAATTGTTAAGGGGGATGAAAAATCAAAAGGGGTGAAAATGTACTGTAGTTAATAATAATAATAATAATGTTTATTATTACCCAACAGACAGGCTGTCCATAAGAGGGTACAAATACGTAAATCAAATTATACATGCTAAATAATTAAAACTAAAACTAAAACAAAGTTAGTAATGACGGGAAAGTAATAAGTGGGAGTGACTACAGAGTAATAAAACATTTAAACTGGTCAGGGTACACTACTGATCAGGTGGAAATAATCTGTACACTGCTTAACAAATGCATTAAGATTGTTACCGAAGATATCATTGACATAAGAAATCTCATTATATAATTTACACATGTTGACGATAGGAGAATACATCAAGGCATTAGTCCTAGCAAAATTAACACGAAAAGTTGAGGTAGATCTGGAGTTTAACCTAGGCACATTGAGGCTAATAAACGATAATAAATTGGAACATAAAACGAAACCATGAACAATTTTAAACAGAAATACAGCACAAGCAATTTGTCGCCTTGCGTACAATGTAGGCAAACCAAATTCATGGAGAAGTTCACTTTGTATATAACCCCTTTCTGGGTATACGTGATGTCTAACAAAGAATAAATATTTACAAAACTTTCTCTGAACCTTTTCTAAAGCATCTATGTGACAAATAGAGTGTGGCTGCCAAACTACAGAGCAATATTCTAATTTAGATCGAACTAGGGCGATGTACAAAGTTTTTAAGCACTCAATGCTGGTGAAATCTCTAGTGTTTCTAACAATGAACCCCAAGGTCTTCATTGCCTGATTACAGACATAAGCAACGTGAAATCGAAATGACAATTCAGAGTCCATCAGAATACCAAGATCTTTAATCTGTGTTTTCGATTCTAAGCGAGCAGCATCAACATGATGATCATAAATCAAATTATTAACTTTACGGGAAAAAGTTACTACGCTACATTTTGTAATGTTGACATCAAGCTTATTTTCAGAACACCAGTTAACAAAACAGTCAAGATTCAATTGAAGCACTTCACAGTCCTTAGCGCATGTGATAGTTTGAACAAGCTTCAGATCAGTTAAGTAGAACTAGCGAGAATCACACGATAAAGAAGCGGTCTGGGTAAATTTTGCTCTTTGAGGAAAGGGGTTGAAAAATTGTGGATGGGTTAAAAATTAATGAAAATGACTTTCAATTATTAACAAATCAGAAGAAAGCAAAAAAAAGTAAATAAAATGTATTTACTCCGCTTAAGGGTTGTTAGTAGCGTAGGGGTTGGTTTTAGGTTGAAGACTCATAAGACTTTTTTCAATGGTTGACCGAAGTCTATCGAACCCCATAATTTTATTCCATCACTTACATGACAAAATTTCCAGTTTCAACCCTTACATTTCATCCCCCTTGTTAGATATTAATGAAAATTTGACCATCCGCCTACAGTGGCGCTGTAAATTACCACATCAAATTTAGCCCCGATACGTTGAGCAGTTTTTGAGTTTTCGCATTTTTGTGTTTCGGCAGGTTAAGGGGTTGTACCGCCTTTAAGGGTCGTTTTTCATGAATGATGACTGACCTTTTTTGTACCATCAATAGAAAGCTATCGAATGGTATTATTTTCAACTATACATTATTCAGTAAAAATTCAAGTTTCCACCCCTAACTTTCATCCCCTTCGATAAATTTCTCCTAAAATTCACCCTTCCCTTCTCGAAGATGCAATGTGTAAGATGTCACAGTTTCGCAGAAGATATTGCTTCTCTGTGTCAAATTACAGGGCTTTATGGACGTTTCAACCCCTAAACTCCAACCCCCTATTTCACCACCCCCACATGCCCTAAAGGATGTTGTGTTTTCAATTTCACCACCTTAACCCAATTCGTTGAAAAATTAAGGTGATTTATACATTCATGTTTTCAACCCATCATGGTTTCACCCCTTTATGATTTACAGGGGTGAGTTTATTTTTCCGGTGTTACATAACTCCTTGCGTATTTACTGACTTCAGTTGTTCATAAATAAATCAATAGGTTTTCAGAAAAAATAAATAAAATATATTTATCCGCTTGTAAAGAGTTAGGGGTGGTTAATAGCCTAGGGGTTGGTTTTAGGTTGAAAACTCAAGACCTTTTTCAATAGTTGAACGAAATCTATCGAACCCCGTAATTTTAGGCTACCATTTACTTGAAGAAATTTCAAGTTTCAACCCTTAAATTTCACCCCCCTTGTTAGATATTATTAAAAATTTGTCCAGCCGCCTACAATGTCACTGGAAATTCATACACCAAATTCTGCCTTGATACTTTGAGTAGTTTTTGAGTTCTCGTATTTTTGTGTTTCTCCATGTTAGGGGTTGTAGCGCCTATAAGGGTGGTTTTTCTCAAAATATGAATGACACCTTTTTTGAATCATTAATGGAAAGCTATCGAATGACGCCAATTTCGACCAATTAAGCGGAATTTCGAGTTGCAACCCCTAATTTCCACCCCATCTGCTCGATTTTGCGAAAAACGCAGCCCCCGTAGGATTTCACCGATATATGTGTGTACGTTGAGTTTCCGACAGATGCGTGCAACCCTTGCGGAGTTATCATATTTTTTGTGGTTTTCATCCCCTAAATTTCATCCCCCGAAATTAGCGCCCCTTTAGCTTCAACAGGCTTGAGGGTCGAACGTACATACCACGTTTCAGAAAGATGCGTCGACTAGTTCTCGAGTTATTGCAATTAATAGTTTTTCGGTTTTTCACCCCTAACTCCCACCCCTGTGGCCCGATATGGCCCAAAAGCAATCCCCCGAGATTTTCCGGGTATACACCCTGTCACAGTCAGTTCTCGCAGGGAGTAGGGTAGGCCCACTGGTCAAGAGGGCCCACAGCTGACAAGTGTGCACTCAAAGAAAGGAGTTCTGAAAAATAAAACGCAAGCCCGATCCCAGGGGGGTGGATCTTCTCCCGTACGGGAGGTAGGTAGCGAATAGGCAGGCTACTAATTGAAGTTGGTAATTAAGGACGCCACTGGCTTTATTTACCCTGATGCGACGACGTCGAAAGCCAGAAATCACAAGATAAATCTCCTATAAACTGAGGGGAGTGGCTAGCTTTAGCAATAACACACAAACATAAAAACTATGTACATTTATATATATGTATCAGTTTGATATAAAAATTCGTTTACAAGTTATAATGGTGATAATTTCATAACTTAAAATGATGACAGCAGAATCGTACCGCAATCCGGACGAAACAGAGCCTTAACGGAGCTCCAACTTAGTTGACCGGTAAATTTCGAGCGCAAATTGGACGGCCGCAGGTACCTACTAATCCGCAAAATGACGCAAATGATCGCGCAAGTTAGTGAAGGGTCGAATTAAGCGGAGGCCATAAACGGCCACACGTAAAGTACCGCCACGAACGGATATTTTTGGTACTAAATGGCTGAAGGCCAAATTAATAACAGTTAAAGATTATGAGTTTACAATTAAATGGCAAAATTTGAGTAATGTAGCAGAGAAAGACAAATTCGTACTGAATAAAACAAATTAAAGGGGGTGAAGCCCAAATACACAATTCAAAATAACTCAAGGGGGTGCAGATTGTGTTCACACCCTCCAATTCTGAGTCGGAGGGACAGTTCCGGATGTGCCGAAGCCCCTCGGTGAAAATATGGAACGGACTCACCGAATACAGCTCCGAAGGAAGGCAAGGACTGAGCGAACAGCTGTGCTGAGCCAAGATCGTCGCCCCCTAGCCTGGGGGTGGCCTCGAGCAGATATGGCCGGTCCTGTCTCAATCTCTCGATACCTATAGCCGGGGAAGGAAAATATCCGCCACAGTGGTTGGACTGAACGAGTGCTTCAACAATCCACAATATTCTAACCGGAACAACACGAAGATGGGGGGAGAATCTCCAACCCTATAAATATAACCAACACAAGGTGGTCTTCAAACCCCTCGAAAAACACTGAAGGAAGGGTACTCCAATTCCCACCCGAAAAATGCTAAGGCACTTAAGCCCTACCCAAACCAAAATAGGAGCGTTCAAGCCCTATCCGAAAACCCTAAAATAAATATTAGAACAAGAAATCTTTCATTAAAGTTTTACCTCGTGGTAGAGGGCGTACTGTCAAACAACCGACGAAGAAATTCTGCTTTGAGGTCAACAAAACCCGACAAACGGTATGTTGGGGCACCGATCAAGGGCACTTCACCAACCTGGGGCGGAATCCTGCAATCTCCCGAAGGAATTCACACAAATACCAGGACGCCGTCTACGACCTCTTGTTACGTCAATTGCCTGACCGGAAAAGAGGTCCGAAAATGGCCGGAAGCCTGACGGAAGACACAGCGCCCTCTCTGGCACCTTCCGGAACCAAAATTCCCCCAGACAGATTAACATTGGTAGCCCAAATTCCCCCGCTCGTAGATAAAACTAACTTAACCTCGAAATCTGACAGTTGTTGATATTCCGCAATTTAATGATAATTCGGCCAAATTGGCCGTGAAACCCAGATTTAAATACCGAAACGGGGTTACGGATCCCTAATAAACCACCAGGTAAGTAATTCTTTACCATGTGACTTATTTATCGACACTAAACTTTGAGACACAAACGTCATCCGAAGCGCCCCCAAAAGACGCCGATCTTCCGCTGCCACCACACGACCCCTGCAGAGGGAGGCCGAGAATTATAACCGATGATCCAAAATAGCAGCGGAGAAGGAGAAACCGAACAATATCCACCCTTGAAAGTGGAGCAGCTCGGGGGCTCGAAAATGAACGTGACAACCCGTGTACAAAATTTCAGCTCGATATCTGCTTTCGTTCTCAAGTTATCCGACGGACAGACTTGAGGAGCGAGCGAGCGAATAAGCTAAACCAAGAGTGCCTCGCATTTTGCTCCGGCACTAAAAATCAAGTTGCCATGCATTGCAAATGTTTTGGGACACCCTGGATAGTTGAAAGTATTTTTAGGTTGTAGAATTGGCGGTGTTGTTGACTCACCCTGTATAATATACTATTTAAAGTTTTTGTTTCCTAAAAGTTAACTGTCAAACCGTGCATCCCCAGCGATATTTAACAAAAGCACTTTTTAGTGTATCGTGGAAAGAAAATTGTGTAAGACCCCACCAAGAACGCCCGCCTCTGATATTACTGAAAATCTGAAAAAAATTCAGAATGAAAACCTTTATGCCGCTAAGTCATGTTCCAAGTTTCAAATTGATATTAGGTATACTTACTGAGTAAATTGGAAAACACTGTTTTTTAGGGTACCTACCCATTTGAGGGGTCGTAGCTCTTAGAGAATCCATTTTAGGACAAAAACTTATTGTTACTTTTTGTCCTACTTTCACGTAAGGAAGTTTCGGTTAGCCGTTGTCCCTATAATTCTGTGTCGCCCTGTACGGGTGGTCGAAATGTATTAATACAGGGCTCTCACGGCCAAACGGTAAGATAAATGAGTAAAATAAAAAATCCAGGGTAAATTAGAATTAAATACCTTTATTTTGTCGCCATTTGGAACTCCCCATCTTATTGCATAATTTAGCAATAAACAATAAATACATTTTTAACCTCCCCAACCACAGTATATAATAATAATAATAATAATAATAATTTATTGCCCAACAGAGCTACCTCCAATTACAGGGCATACATAGAACAATATAATGTTAAACAAGAGAATGAAAAGAAATTAAAACTGCACAACTGAATATAAACCGAAACATGCGGAAATGAAAATAATGTCAGATTACATATTGCAAATATGAAAACCAAGAAATATAATGAGAATAAAGAAAAAAAAAAAAAATAACAAAGTACATGCCAACCCAAACTGACAAAGCAAAGTATATCGATGATGTTGGTGTTCCCTTCAGTAGGGACAGCTCGGTTGTCAACGCAAACTGTCTTCGTTGACCTTGAGGCTCCATGGGTGTTCGTTGGCTATTGTACCCCTAGATGGCGCTCGCTCATGTCTTCACTCGTCATTAGTCGTCTGCGTCTGACAAACTCAATCATTGGAAATTTTCTAATAATTGGAAAATTGCTATGGATATAATTGTTACAACAATGTGCGTTGCTGTCGCTTCTTCTCAATAATCTCAATCTTTGAAAGTCACCGACACCGTAATAAGTCCGAATGGCTGTGCTGAAAAAAGCCCGCAATGTTATAAGTGCAGTGTCTCCAGTTCCAGTACGAGGATGTAAAACTAGGTACCTACGTCTTTGACGAGGTATGTCTTTGAGAAGAAGTGAGTTTAGGAGATGATTGTGGATTTCTCTAATAAATTAATAAATTAAGTTTTAGATTGCAAGCAAAGGGTAAAATTGTCTGCATACGAATACCTCCTAAATGTTACACCTCTATCGGCTTTGAATACATCCAGGTATAAAGCATGCCACCTACATTTTGCGGAAAAAATGTTTGTCATGGGGTAAGGACAGCAAGGCTGCTTTTTTGATTTTTTTATGTCATTAAATTGTTCAGGTACTGGAAAGTGCAAAGCGGTTGGTGGACAATAGTCTTCCCACACTAAATCTCCCACCACATGAAAAACTTCCCGCAATTTGCAGTTCCACCATCTGGAGAACTGATTGTTGCCAACCCTCAATTGGAGAATCCTTTGGAGCATGGTGTAGCATGCTTCTCACATTGTATGGTTTATTTGTAATTGTTAACCTCATCACTTTGAAAATGTTTCAATATCTCAAAGAAGTATTTTGTTAATAAAACGTTGGTAAAAAACCTGGAATTGTTATAAGGGTAACAAGTACCGTTTATAAAATGCTATTTTGTTACGTTTTCGCCTTTATAACTTAACGATTATGGCGGTTAAAAAGAAAGAGAAGTTGCGCGCTAATTTTCAAATCGCCCAGCGCCAGCTATCGGAGAGTAGCTGTACGAACACCCATGGCAGCCATGACAGTTTTAGAATATTTCCACGAGATCAAAGGTGCCGACACGAGCTGTCCCTACTGAAGGGAACACCAACATCATCAATATACTGTGCCCCAACCCCATCACAATTTAAAAAAAATGGGAGGTTACTGCAATCACTAAAATTTTCGAATTTGAGATACCACCAGATCTTCACGTTTTGAGGTCTCAGGAACCCAAAAAAGGGGTTTTTAAAATGTGTCTGTGTGTATGTACGTACGTACGTTCATTTGTAATCACGCCACAGCCAAAACTACTAGACCGATTTGGCTGAAATTTGGAACATAGGCATCTCGTAACCTAACTTAGATCTGAAAAGCTTTTGGAGCCAATCGTGCTACCGGAAATGCCATTTTGGCACATCAACTTTTAAATTTTAAATGCAAACCCCCATTTTTCACGTCACCATTAGGAAGACCTTCAAATTCTGCTTCTAAAAGTGTATTCATTCTTAGTGCCCTTTTGACCAAAAATTAAAAAAAAAATTATTTTTATCGGACTTTAAAATCGCGGTACAGCCCAAGCCCCTGAACCGATTTGGCTGAAATTTTGCACATGGGGATTGTATTACACGTCGAAGAGCTGAACAAATTTTGAATTCAATCGACTCACGGAAAGTGCCGTTTTGGCACACCAATTTCCAAATTTAAAATTATTTTCTCATTTGACCATTAAAAACAAGTTTTTGAAAGATTTATTGTCACCATCAGAAAGGTCTTCAAATTCTGGTTTTAAATAGGACAAAATTAATTCGCATTTAGCGCTGTTTGGTTCAAAAAATCGAAATTTCATAATAACTGTAAAAATACATTATAGCCCAAATTACTGAATCGATTTGGCTGAAAATTGGTACATGGAGATTGGGTGACTCGCTGAAGATCTAAAAGGCTTTTGAAAGCAATTGGCCCACGGGAAGTCCCATTTAAGCATATCAACTTAAAATTTTAAATACAAGACCTCCTTTTTTATGTCGCCATTAGAAAGGCGATCAAATTCTGGTTCTAAAAATGTGTTCACAGTTTCTGCCATTTCAGTGGAAAATAGAGAAAAAATTCTTTCTCATTAAAAGGGAGCGGGCTGACAGTGGATGACATAAAGTGGCAGTTATTGTCAAAAAGTTGGCAAAAGATTAACCTTAAAAGGAACATATTGTCAAACGTGATGGGTGATGTCCGAGGTCACGTCGGTATTTGTCAGAAAATTGCGAAATTAGTCAAGGATTAAAAAAATTCTGTTGAATTGACTATCTACACAGAATGCAAAGATCCACGCGATGGGGAGGTTCCAGCCGCTTCTCTGCTGCATTTTTTTAAATGGCACCATTCATGTTTCAATTTTTTTTTGGATTCCCTTTGATCCCCTCTTTATGGGTTTATTTTTTTGAAAAATTGAGCAGTGAACTTAGAAATTTTTGTTGATTCAAGTTTCGCGCGGTGATCCGGCAACAATGCGCTTCACCATTAGTTTCATGGAACCGCCCTCGACTCACCGTATGTCTCCCACTACAGGGTACTGTGTACACGCCCTCTGGAAGAATCTGACCGGTCCTAATAATAAATAGCCTGTTTACTTCATTAGGTACAAAGGAAAGGATATTCTTCAGAGTGCAGGAGCACGATTACGAGCCATTTGCTACAATTTTTATTCATTTTTAGGTTTTCAATCAAATTTACCTTTCCTGATAAAAATTGTAGCAAATGGCTCGTAATCGTGCTCCTGCACTCTGAAGAATATCCTTTCCTTTGTACCTAATGAAGTAAACAGGCTATTTATTATTAGGACCGGTCAGATTCTTCCAGAGGGCGTGTACACAGTACCCTGTAGTGGGAGACATACGGTGAGTCGAGGGCGGTTCCATGGAACTAATGGTGAAGCGCATTGTTGCCGGATCACCGCGCGAAATTTGAATCAACAAAAATTTCTAAGTTCACTGCTCAATTTTTCAAAAAAATAAGCCCATAAAGAGGGGATCAAAGGGAATCCAAAAAAAAATTGAAACATGAATGGTGCCATTTAAAAAAATGTTTTTATTGTTTATTGCTAAATTATGCAATAAGATGGGGAGTTCCAAATTGCGACCAAATAAAGGTATTTAATTCTAATTTACCCTAGATTTTTTATTTTACTCATTTATCTTACCGTTGGGCCGTGAGAGCCCTGTATATGTATAGGTATGTAGTAACCAGTAAGCAACTATTTTAAGCAAGATTGGAACTAACCAACAAATTATGTTGCACTAATAACGTTTCGGACTGATACAATTCGTCTTCAATAGACTGATAGCTTTTTAACTTTTAAAAATAGGTACCGTAAAGTGGGGTGGCTTTGGAACTCGGTGTGAGATTGGCCACTTTTTAGAATTTGTTAGTGGCGCTCTGTACAATTTTGATGTTTATTATTTGGCAGTTTAAAATATTGTAGCATATCTGGCAAACCTTCCTCTTACCTCCAGTATAATTTTTTTCGTAATCAATTGCTTGGTTATTGCAAAAAAAATATTTTTCAGACTACAAAAATTCTACCAAAATTGAAGGTCAAAAAACTTCTCCTGCCCCCACTAAATAAGTGACTGGAACGGAAATTCTTCACCGCCCTTGTGATTGTACGTCTCTCCCCTTGTAGTACCACCCAAATTTAATGGGGGTAAATCACCCCCCTGACTCCTAGAGGGTGGCTAAACTTAGACCGAGATTTTTACAGGTTGGGAGTGTAAGTTTGGCCGCCCTAGGAGCCAGGGGGGTGATTTACCCCCACTAGATTTGGGTGGAACTACAAGAGGAAAGATGTACAATCACAAGGGCGGTGAAGAATTTCCGCTCCAGTCAGTTATTTAGTGAAGTTGAGACAGAAGTTGGGAGTGAAATTTGAGAGAAATTTGTTTGTTTTTTATTATATGAATATTGTCTATTTTTATAAATAAAATATCTCTTTGTAGTTCAATAGAATATAATGCATTTACCACACAGAAAATATGCGTTACAAGGGTTTTAAACCCTACAAAATTACCAAATGCTAAAAAAAAAGTTTTTTGGTGGCCAATCTTAAACCTAACACAGTTTAAATTGATTTAACATGCAAAATAAACACGTGGCCAATTTGACCCCCACTTGCCAGGTAACATTTAGCACAGTCTGAAAGTACGCATCGAGCACGTATATACACAAAATTTGGAATAAATCGGCCAACTGTGTCAAAAGTTACAACTTTTTAAACTCGAAAAGTGGCCAATTTGACCCCACTTTACGGTACACGCAGTAGGCAGTTACAGTTTTCGGTACAGTATTTGAGATAATGCTTTTCGACTATTTGAACATCATCGTCCAAGAATTTTTGAAGTAAATTTTATACCTACCTACTTTGAACTGCTAGGTCCTTTCATTTGAAGGTCAATTCTTCCAGCTCTTGCCAATTTATTCCAATATTTGAGACATTTTTTTGCACCAATAAGTAACTATCTAGAACTAAAAGTTCTTGAATTCTTGTATTTTATTGGTTAATTAAGAAGCTAGAACTAGAACTGGAATTAAAAAAACAATAATAATAATAATAATATATATATATTTCATCCAACAGACCGAAGTCTATAGTGGATACAAAAATCACAAAATTATATCCAAAACTATAAAAATGCAAAATAAAAGATAACTACAATTTATATATAGAGTACAATCTCTCTTTAACCGCACCAGTGCTAAAATTATTACAGAAAACATCGAATTCTACATCATTTAGACAATTATAAAGCCTATAACAGGAAATTAACAAACTATTGAAATGATGGTAGGTATTGGGTATTTTATAATAAAACGTAATAATAGATCTAGAGCCTAGTCTTGGGACAACGTATTGCACGGAACTACATAACACGTGACTATTTATAACGCCTTTGACAATTTTCTGTAAAAATATCAGTCTACTTACATTTCTTCTAGCGCATAAGGAAACTTCATTACAAATTGATAGGAGTGCCGATTGACTGAACTGCCGCATAGGATACTGATTGAACATTTTAAAGTATATGAATTTACAAAATTTTCTCAATATATTCTCCAATAAATCAATGTACAAAGTATAAAATGGGGACCAAACGATGCTACAGTATTCCAGCCTCGAACGGACTAAACTATAAAATAACAATTTAATACAGGCCAAGTTATCAAAATCCCCAGTACTCCTGATAATGAATCCAAGTTGCCGAGCCGCTTTATTAGTGATACTAATGACATGTGAGGAGAAGGACAGTCCTGGATCCATCAGAAGCCCCAAATCAGAAAACGAATAACATTTTTTTATTAAATCATCGCAAATGCTATAAGGGAATATTACATTATCAGCTTTCCTTGTAAACGTCATACTTTTATATTTTTCCACATTTAGTACCATTCTATTGTCATCACACCAAAATTTAATTGAATCAAGACATTTTTGCAGAGCGTGACAGTCCTGCACTGATTCAATGACTTTGACTATCTTAAGGTCATCAGCGTAAATATAACAATTACAATCATCCAAGCCATGTACTACATCATTGAAAAACAAAATAAATAATAATGGACCCAAGTTGGAACCTTGAGCCACACCAGACCCAACATGAAAAATGTTGGAACTGTAACCGCTATAATCCACATATTGTTCTCTGCCAACTAAAATAGATCTAAACAACTGCACTAGTCCGTCACATATACCGAAATTCCTTAACTTCTTAAGTAAAATACAAAAATTCACTTTGTCGAACGCTTTGGACAGATCCGTATAGATTACGTCCACTTGTTTCCGATTGTCCAAAGCGGAAGACGTCAACATGACAAATTCTGACAAGTTAGTCACAGTTGATTTACCACGACAGAAGCCATGCTGTTGCGGAATAATTAGATTTTCAATATGAGAATACAAAGCTTCAGAAACCGCAACTTCAAACAATTTTGCAAAATTACATAACAGGGAAACCCCCCGATAATTTTCAACGTTAAACTTATCGCCTGATTTATAAATGGGAATTATTCGCGATTTCTTCCATTCCAATGGATAAACGCACTGTCGCAGAATAAGGTTAAAAACGTGCCACAGAGGGACCAATAGACACTGCAGACAGTCTTTCAGAAAGAACGCAGGAATGTCATCTGGTCCGGAAGTTTTATTACCCTTAAGCCTCTTGGCAGCTCTTATTAACAACAGTTCATTGACTTGAAACTGGTGTAGCACATTAACATCCGCATCCTCATTGACACTAAGCGAACAAGAGAACGAAGGACAGCACTTCAAGTTACAAAAATCACAAGCGAAATCGCCAAGATTACAATTCACAGAGCACACATGATCGGGACCATAAGTATTATCATACACACTCGAGAAATGAGCTGAAAATGCATTCACTATATCTTGAGAACTCAACAGGTCTTCTGATTTATAAACCATACGGCCGGGTACACTGGATGATTTACGCTTTAAATTCACGAACGTCCAAAATCGTTTCGGATCCTCCTTAAGCATTTCCTGAGAGCGGTCCCTAAATTCTCTGTAGGAAGACTCAATTTCAGACTTAATGATCTTTCTCAACTGTTTTACTCTGTCCAAGTGACACGAAGCTTTTGTTTTCCTGTATTTGTTCCATTCTTTATTCTTTTCCTTGATGTGCTTAATTGTCGACTTCGTGAACCACATCGGGAATTTATCGTAATGATCGGTGTTTCCATAACACTTAGGGATATGTTTCTCAAACAACTTATAAATAACTGCGTAAAGAAAGTCTGAAGCTTCGTTTACGTCATTTAACTGCTTAATCGGTGACCAATCAATAACACTGATGTCTGAGTACAATCCGATAAAATCGGCCTTCTTGAAATTATATCTTAAACGCCCAGAGCTGCTCTTGAACTTATAGTCTTCCGTTGTTACCATTGAGGCTGTTATGTAAAGGGATGGATGATGAGTGTCTTCAATAACCAATGGAACGTCATTCCTGCATATTTCAATCTGAAAAGCTTCATTAGATAAAACAAGATCCAAAAGCCTTTGATTCACATTCTCAACGCTGTTATGTTGATTGAGCAGGTTTACTTGAAGAAACTGGCTGTAATAGTTGTAAAGCTGAGTTGTTTGGACTCCCAAAGCATATAATAGCCCATAACTTACCGTATTTGTTGTAGTACATTTCAAAATCTAACATAATTTTTGGCCAAAACATTACAGCGAAGTGACTTTTTGAACTTCTTCTGGATTAGATATGTTCACTCTCAAACATTAACTACGATTGAGCTCATCGAGAATTTTTTAACGTTCTTAACGATCGTTCTTAATGAGTATGTCAGGATTATTTTTCAAATGATGTGATAATATACGTCATTTATCGTCCCGATAAAATTTATTGTGGCATCTGATGCGTTTTGAATGAAAAAAATTGCAAAAAAATCAATTTCAAAGAACCTTATAATTTGCTGTTGGACAGATACCGGTTTTTGTTGTAAATATACAGAGTGGTGCTTATTTCGTTGCTCACCGCAAACAGTAAGAGTTAGAAAATCGGTTAAATTAGAAAAAAAGCTAATTTTGAAGGTGATCAAAAAGTTGTAAAGAATTCTTCGTTATCTTAATTCGATAATTTTTCTTTTAACCTCCCCACTCCACTTCACCATTTAAAAAAAAGGGAGGTTACTGCAATCACTAAAATTTTCGAATTCGAGATAAGACCGGATCTATACGTTTTGAGGTCTCAGGAGCCCAAAAAAGTGGTTTTTAAAATGTGTCTGTATGTATGTACGTACGTTCGTACGTTCGTACGTACGTACGTTCGTAAACACGCCACAGCCCAAACTACTCGACAGATTTAGCTGAAATTTGGTACGTGTGCATGTGATAACCCAACTTAGATCTGAAAAGCTTATGGAGCCAATCGTGCAACTAGAAATGCCATTTTGGCACATCAACTTTTAAATTTTAAATGCAAACCCCCATTTTTCACCTCACGATAGAAAAGGCCTTTAAATTCTGCTTCTAAAAATGTATTCATTTTTAGTGCCCTTTTGATCAAAAATTGAAAAAAAAATGATTTTTATCCGACTTTAAAATCGCGGTACAGCCCAAGCCCCTGAACCGATTTGGCTGAAATTTTGCACACGGGGGGATTGTATTGCACGTCGAAGAGCTGAACAAATTTTGGATTCAATCGGCCCACGGAAACTGCCGTTTTGGCACACCAATTTGTAACTTTAAAATTATTCACTCATTTAATCATCCAAAACAAGTTTTTGAAAGATTTATTGTCACCATCAGAAAGGTTTTCAAATTCTGCTTTTAAGTAAGACAAAATTCGTTCGCATTTAGTGCTCTTTGGGTCAAAAAATCGAAATTTCATAATAACACTAAAAATATATTATAGCCCAAATTAGCGAATCGATTTGGCTGAAATTTGGTACATGGAGATCGCGTGACCCGTTGAAGACCTAAAAGGCTTTTGGAAGCAATTGGTCCACGGGAAGTGCCAATTAAGCAAATCAATTTTAAATTTTAAATACAAAGGTCTCCTTTTTTATGTCGCCATTAGAAAGACGATCAAATTCTCGTTCTAAAAATGTATTCACATTTTCTGCCATTTCAGTGGAAAATAGAGAAAAAAATATTTTTCATTAAAAGGGAGCAGGCTGACAGTGGATGACATAAAGTATCAGTTATTGTCAAAAGGGTGGCAAACTGTTAACCTTAAAAGGAACATATTGTCAAATGTGATGGGTGATGTCGGTATTTGTCAGAAAATTGCGAAATTAGTCACAGACAATAAGCATAAAAAAAATCTGTCGAATTAACTACTATCTACACAGAATACAAAAATCCACGCGATGGGGAGGTTCCAGCCGCTTCTCTGCTGCATTTTTTCTTATGGCATTGGATTTTAACACCATCACACACAAAAAATAGGCTTTTCAATAATGTAACCAAGATGTTAAACATGTCAAAGCCATTGAATTCAGTTGTTTCAATCTGTCGTAAGAAATTGAAGAAGCTGGTGTACTTTCTTGCAATTCACGTTGGTTACATTTTTGAAAAGGTATATTTTTTTTGTATCCCATGGTATTAAAATAATATATGGCGACCATAACAAGAAGAAAAACTGATTGTCATTGCTCAAAATCTAAAAGGCCTAGAAAATTTCTCTCAAAACCACTCAGGAACGAATTAAGATATCGGGAAATTACTCTTCACAGATCACCCCCAATTTTATAAGGAATGTTCTTGATGAGAATTCATTTTTTGTCAGATGAATAGTTTCTCCGAAAAATGCTAAAAACTAGGGGGGTGGTTTTCGCCAAATAAGGGCGTAGCCAAAACTTCAAAAATATATAAATTATTACCTACATAACAATTTCGTTCAGATCAAGCAGCTAACATGTAATATTTTTAAATTTTTAGCGCTTGAATTTTTGTCAGTAGTTACACTAGCCTATCTGAAAGTGAGCAGTCTTATTTTTTGTAATTAAACAAAATTAAAACTATGAATTAACAGACAAAATTCGTTTCTGAAGAATCTTATTAACATAAAACTTTTCATGTTACATATTTCAATTTTCAATGAAAATCCTGTCGATAATTCAGATAGTTCATTAGCCCAGTCAATAAAGACTGGAATTTGGCAAATAGGAACAAAAATTACTGCAGTTCTGCAAATTGGCCGAAGTTGTAGCTTGAACCATTCTGTTGAACATACTAAAAGTCCTAGGATGGGGTGTGAGTTCGAGCCACCATCAAGGCGAAGCGATGCAGTTTTTATTAAATTTGCAAATATCTTATATCGAGTCTTATACAGGGTGTCCCAATTGTCTGTATTCGGTCGATAACTCCATTGCTGTTAGAGATAGCGAAAAATTGTTAAATACAAAGTTTCAGAGGGTCAAAAAAGGCACATTTTAAAAATACAATACTGTATACAGGCTGTCCCACTAAGGAGTAAGAGCACAAACATAGGTTTTTTTTAAATGGAACATCCTGTATTTTAATTTTTTATTGGATTCTATGATGAATTCCAAGTAACATTCATTAATCATGTTTCCATCTGAAGCGAATGGTTTAGAGGATATTGGTAATTTTGTGGGAAAAATTACTTTTGCAGCACTTGTTTTAAAAAGTCACCCCACAACCAATTTTCAACCTTTGGTTTTGGAAATTTACCACGTCATTAAGGAAGGTTTGGGCTATACTTAAAGCTCTTGAAAACGGTCTTAGCTTCTGAAGTTCGTCCCCAGTAACATTATGAACCTTCCAAAATGTAGAGGCTAATATTTCGAAATTTTTAAATGGCACCACTATCAAATGTTATAGCCATAAGCTGTAGTATTAAATTTGCTTTCGTTTGATATAAAATGTCCCTATATCCAAGTCTTGAATTTTTCGTTTTATTCAGTTAATTATGATTTTTAGGAATTTCCATTTTTAGCCTACAATAATGTTTTTTACAACCCCGCATAATTAAATTAAATTTAATATTTTCAGTTTATTAACCTCGATTCCACTTCACCACTTAAAAAAAAAGGGAGGTTACTGCAATCACTAAAATTTTCGAATTCGAGATAAGACCGGATCTATAGGTTTTGAGGTCTCAGGAACCCAAAAAAGTGGTTTTTAAAATGTGTCTGTATGTAGTACGTTTGTTTGTAATCACGCCACAGCCAAAACTACTAGACCGATTTGGCTGAAATGCGGTATGTAGGCATCTCATAACCAGAGCTGGGCTACTCAGTATCGAAATGTACTTGAAGTACAGTACTGATTACTTTTGGTACTTAAAGTACCGGTACTTAAGTATTTTGAAAATTCAGTACTGGTACTGGGTATTTCAAGTACTTCTTAAAAGTACTTGATACTGGTACTTGAATAATTTTTTCGAGCGAAGTATTTGTACTTGGTATTTTAAACCATGCGGCATCAAGTACTTAAGTATCGAGTACTTAAGTATCGAGGACTTAAGTATCGAGGACTTAAGTATCGAGGACTTAAGTATCGAGTACTTAAGTATCGAGTTCGGTACTGAATCTTTTACTGAAAAATTGGGGGTTTTTAGAATATTTATTAGGTTGGGGCATATCCAAGAACGACTTCACTTTGTTCATTTCTCAGAAGCCTGAAATTCGCAAAACAATACCATAAATCTTATTGAAATGGAGCACTTTTTGCGTGGTGTCGTTATCAGAACTCGAAATTATTATACGGGCACGGGGTGCAGACTGCAATCCTGTCACTTTTTCATGTAAATAAGATGGCACATGACATGTTTACAATCACCCTCACCGAAAACGCAGCGGTCAGGACGTCAGTCAAATGTTTTTTTGTAGCATGTGCCATCTTATTTACATGATATTCAGGGCCCCAATTTTTTTTACAAATTTGATATACCTACCGAAATTGTCGCTAGCCCGCTGTCTATAAGAGTATACTCAATAACAAGTAGATACTTGAGTACTATGCCAAGTACTTAAGTGCTGAAAGTACTTAAATACCTTATTAAATACTCAGTCTCTTATTTTACTTAAGTACTATGTCAAGTACTTAAGTATTTTATGAAGTACTTAAGTACTTCATTAAATACTCAGTCCCTTATTTTATTCAGTACTTTTAAGTATTGGTACTGGTACTGGGTACTTAACGTGTGCGCACTAGTAAAGTACTGGACTTCAATTTTCAAGTACTTCTATCCAGTACTGGTACTTGATACTTGAAGTATATTCAAAATATCAAGTATTTAGTACTTGATACTTAAGTACTTTTTTTCGGTACTTGGTCCAGCTCTGCATAACCCAACTTGGATCTGAAAAGCTTTTGGAGTCAATCGTGCAGCTAGAGATGTCATTTTGGCACTTGAAATCGCGGTATAGCCCAAGCCCCTGAACCGATTTGGCTGAAATTTTGTGCATGGGAATTGTATGACACGTCAGTGGTTGGAAGTAATTGAATTACTTTTTTTTAAATGTAATTGGTAATTGTAATTTAATTACTGGCTATGAGTAGGTAATTGTAATTGAACCTTTCAATTCCTTTTCTCAATTACTTTTTCTTTCAAACTTAAAAATGACCGAAGTTTACTTTCCTCATTTTTAAATTCAAAAATTGAAATATTCCAAGAACAATTATTTGTTTCGTTTAGTTTTCAACCGTTTTCCTGTATATTGCTGCCCTCCAAGAAACTGATAATGACGCTTGGGGCCCATCTTTACCGTTAGGGATTAGCCGTAACTCAACTCAATACCCTGGTCAGTCGATCGATATCATTAGTGTAATTTTGATCGAAATAGTTAAACGAGGGTGCAGGCTATTGCTAATCGGTGGGGGGAAAATGATTTCGATTTTTCAGATGATGAGATGGAGGGAGACCTTCTATAATGAAGTTTTCTGAAATTTTGAATATGAACTGTGAAATGAAGGCACTCTGTGTTCAGTCAGATTGTTTACAATAAAGAACGTTATTGCCAAAAAAACAGTTTCGGTATAATTAAGATATTTTCGTAAAAAAGTAATTGTAATTGTAATTCAATTACTTTCCCACAAAAGTAATTGGTAGTTGTAATTCAATTACTTTTTAACCTCCCCACTAAAATTTTCGAATTTGAGATAGCACCAGATCTTCACGTTTTGAGGTCTCAGGAACCCAAAAAAGCGGTTTTCAAAATGTGTCTGTGCGTGTGTACGTACGTACGTAAGTACGTTTGTAAACACGCCACAGCCAAAACTACCAGGCGGATTTGGCTGAAAGGTGCGTAGGCATCTCATAACCCAATTTAGATCTGAAAAGCTTTTGGAGCCAATCGTGCAACTAGAAATGCCATTTTGGCACATCAGTTTTTAAATTTTAAATGCAAACCCCCATTTTTCACGTCACCATAACAAAGGCCTTCAAATTCTGCTTCTAAAAATGTATATTCACTCTCAATGCCCTTTTGACCAAAAATTAAAAAAAAAAAGGCAACAGAGAAGCGGCTGGAGCCTCCCCAACGCGTGGGTCTTTGATTTCCGGGACTTGTGTTTAAGATTTTAAAGTTGATATGCCTAAATGTCATTTCCGGTGGACCATGAAGTTAGAGATGAAAAACCGAAAAAAATTGCAATTTTCGACGTTTGATCGCGAACGCTGCCTCAACGGTTGAAGATAGACCAAAAGTTTGAAAGCGGGAATTGTCGGCATTGAAAAGATCTACAAAAAAGTCCGCGACGGCCTATAGCTATCTATGATGGGTAGCCCATCGTGATCGCTTTTGCGTTTTAATTTTTGACGAAAATGGCTTCGGTCGCTTATTGTCGGCTATCCGTAACAGATATTTATATGCTGTCGCGGACTTTTTTGTAGGTCTATTCCTTGTCGACATTTTTTCCTTATAGGATTTTAATCCATCTTCAAGCGTTTAGGCAGCGTTCGCAGTAGAAGCGCGAGTGTGCGAGATTTTCTCGCGGGAGCGAAAAATTATTAATTGTATAACTCGAGAGCGAGTGGAGGTATCTTACTGAAACTTGGTTTTCGAATTCTACCATCAAGTCTGTTGAAGGTGAAAGGGTGTCAATTTTGGGGGACGAAATTTAGGTGTTGAAAATCACAAAAATACGAAAACCACTCAAATATATGTTGCACGTTGAGGTCTGGAACCCGACACACAAGTTAGAAATAAACTCCTGTAATTATAAAGTGGTGCAATAAAACCTCCCTACGAGAAAACAAAAACTACTCAACGTATGCAGGCTGAATTTGGTGCGTCAATTTACAGTGACGCTGTAGGCGGCTGGGCAAATTTTCATTATGATCTCACAAGGGAGATAAAGTTTAAGGGTTGAAACTGGGAAATTTTTCAGGTAAATGGGAAAATAAAATTATGGGGTTTGATAGATTTCCGCGGGGATTTCCGTCAACCATTGAGGCTTCAATCTAATACCAACACCTAGGCTACTGACTGACAACCCCTACCCTTGGCAAGCGGAGTAATTACATTTTATTTATCTTTTCTCGGGTTTTTATGTGCTTCCTCTGTAGATGATTCAAAGTCATTTTAATTAACTTCACCCTCAAAACCCTCATAAAGCTAAATTTAGGCAGACCGCTTCTTTTTCGTGTAATTTTCGCTAGTTCTACTTAACTACAGTTAATTTTCACCCCCCTTAACTTTTCATCCCCCTTCACAATTTTTCAACCCCGCGAGCGTTAATTTTGTAAAATTTGCGCAATTCTGTCCTTCCGGGGTAATAAATTTTACTCATTTAATTTATATTTTTTTACTTTCACTTTTTCGACCTCCTTCGCAATATTTCGACCCCCCAAAACCCAAAATTTGCATAATTGGGTTATTTTCGTGCTATTTTCTGTAATTCTACTTATCTACAGTCAATTTTTATACCCTTTGACTTTTCATCCCCCTTTACGATTTTAGAACCCCCTATGTGTTAATTTTGCAAAATTCGCGTAATTTCGTTTTTCGTCGGTAATAAATTGAACTCATTTGGAATTCAGTTTACCTTTATCAATTTTCAAGTTTCCTTCGCAATAGGTAGGTATACCTAATGGAAATGAAACTTCCGTTTTACGCACAGATGAAAAAATTCCCCCGTTGTCGTATTTTGAATTTTGAGTTCAATGTGAATATCTACAATACAAAAATAGTTTGAAAAATTACTTTTCGGATAGCCTTTATTGGTAACAGCTGGTATTAATTGTATTAGCGGTAACAATTATTTTAGTTGTGATGTAGGACGAAAGTTCTTTTTACGTATATAAGTCGGTATTTCAACCCACACAAAAGCTTTTAAATGTATAATTGGATTAATTGGATGATTTTCAACAAGAAATTTTTAACATTTCGCCTTTTTGGCACATCGTGCGTCTGCGGAGGCACTACTACTAGGCAGTGGCGTGCCGTGCCCTTAGGGGCGGGGAGGGCGAGGCATTCTTGGGGCGCAAAATATTGGTAATGCAATTTATTTTTTATTATTATTATCTACATTTAGGTACTACACATTTTAATGAACAATTATTACAAAGCCATTCTTCGCATTTTTAATCCTTTAAATCGGTCTAAAACCGCATTCAGGTCAATATTTTTTACCAAGTCCGCTTCAATTGATAATAGTGCCAAACTATACAGGGTGTATTACGAATATGGAGCAGTATCGATATCTCTGGACATAAGCAAGGTACAGTTCTAAGAGTTAGCATTTACAGAAATTGACACATTCGGAGTCTATTGAAATTATTGGCGACGATGGGGTACTTCCGGTTATACCGGAAGTAGGGTCCAACTTTAAAATTTTAAATGGCAACCCCCATTTTTCATTACAGATTCGGACAGAGGAGGAAAACCTAAACCTAAAACACCTAACAAGTAACTTGTTTGCACCAGCCGCCTAGATTTTATTAACGTTTTTAGAGAAAAGTTCAGCAAAACAGTGCTATGTAAAAATGGTCATAACTTGTAAACCGCGGGCGATAAAAATAAAAATGACACACCATTGTAAAGTAGAAAGACTGTTTTACATTATGCTTGCCAAAAAGTCATATGAAAGCTGATTCAAAGTCGATTTAAAGAAATTGAAATGTTGGAAATTTAAAAGCCGAATGACATTTTCTTCTTATGGAAAAAACAGCGATTTTAATCGTTTCCTTTTTTGACACTTTATGGGCACCGTTGAAAAGAGAATAAAATTCTGCACCCATCCATGCAGAAAAACTTGTATGCTGCCATTTAAGAAAAAAATGTTATTCGGGTTTGAAATTTCCAGTATTGCAGTTTCTCGAAATCAACTTTCAATTAGTTTTCTTAGGATTTTTGGCAATCATAATGTAAAACAGTCCTTCCGCTTTACAACGGTGTGTCATTTTTATTTTTATCGCCCGCGGTTTACAAGTTATGATCATTTTTACATAGCACTGTTTTGCGGAACTTTTCTCTAAAAACGTTAAGAAAGCCTAGGCGGCTGGCGCAAACAAGTTACATGTAGGTGTTTTAAGCTTAATTTTTCTTCCTCTATCCGAATCTGCAATGAAAAATGGGGGTTGCTATTTAAAATTTAAAAGTAGGACCCTACTTCCGGTATAACCGAAAGTGCCCCATGGTCGCCAATAATTTCAATAGATTCCGAATGTGTCAGTTTCAGTAAATGCCAAATCTTACAACTGTACCTTCCTTAAGCCCAGAGATATCGATACTGCTCCATATTCGTAAGACCCTGTATAGCCAAAATTATAGCGCACTAAACTTAAAACTTCTTCTGGGAATCACAATCACTGGCACCGTTGAATTTTACTAGGATCAATTCTTTTCCTTACCTAACCATCCTTCATCCTTTTTAAATCTTGAGTGACGGACATTATATCTGTAGATGAGGACTGTCTTCGTGAAATTATGAGTAACTTGGTTTTGTTTAATATGAAATATCAAATAATAGAAAGGTCTGCGATCTGAGGGCGCTGACAATTTATGGAAAAGGTGCTCCAAATCCCCAATACAGGCAAAATCGATACCGCCGAGGTAGCCACGAGCTGCCGTGTTCAAAATTTATAAACAGTTATTTAGTTTCTTCTCTATTTGGGGCGCCCGCCCCCAAGCAACTGTATTATAGTGTAGCTCTTAAATAGCTACATGCTTCGTAGAGAAATAAACCTTTACCTTCAGTTATTTATTACATCAGAATGGCAGAATTCGACCGGCTCTGAGGAACAGCCTTTTTTGCTTGGGCGGAAAGGGCGGCACAGCCTAAAGGGCGGGGGGGGCGGTCGCCCCCCCTAGCCCCCCTGACGGCACGCCACTGCTACTAGGTGCAGATTGATAAAATCTGCACCCGATTCCACCAGTAAGACCAGCCGCCCCTACATACACATTAATTTGATAAACATCTACATATATCATATATCATATACATCGCATTGATATACATCTTCCGTTGGCTTTTTTTTTAATGGTGAAGTGGAGTGGGGAGGTTAATAGATTTTTATCGGACTTTAAAATCGCTGTACAGCCCAAGCCCCTGAACCGATTTGGCTGAAATTTTGCACATGGGGATTGTATTGCACGTCGAAGAGCTGAACAAATTTTGGAATCAATCGGCCCCCGGAAAGTGCCGTTTTGGCACACATTTTCAACTTTAAAGTTATTCACTCATTTAACCATCCAAAACAAATTTTTGAAAGATTTATTGTCACCATCAGAAAGGTCTTCAAATTTTGGTTTTAAATAAGACAAAATTCGTTCGCATTTAGGGTTGTTTTGGTCAAAAAATCCAAATTTTGTAATAACAGTAAAAAGGCAGCAGAGAAGCGGCTGGAACCTCCCCAACGCGTAGGTCTTTGATTTCCGTGACTTTTGTGTTTAAGATTTTAAAGTTGATATGCCTAAATGGCACTTTCCGTGGACCTATTGCTCCAAAAAGCCCTTCAGCTCTTCAACGGGTCACCTCACCTCTATGTTCCAAATTTCGGACAAATCGATCCAGTAGTTTGGGCTATAACGTGGTTTCACTGTTATTACAAAATTTCGATTTTTCTACCAGAAGGGTACTAAATGCGAATAAATTTTGTCTCATTTAAAACCAGTATTTGAAAACCTTTCTGTTGGTGACAATAAATCTTTCAAAAACTTGTTTTGGATTGGTAAATGAAAGAATAATTTTAAATTCCGAAATTGGCGTGCCAAAACGGCACTTTCCGTTTGTTCACCTCTTCGACGTGTAATACAATGCTCATGTGCAAAATTTCAGCCAAATCGGTTCAGGAGCTTGGGCTGTACCGCGATTTAAAAGTCCGATAAAAATCAATTTTTTTTAAATTTTTGGTCAAAAGGGCACTAAGAATGAATACATTTTTAGAAGCAGAATGTGAAGGTGTTTCTTATGGTGACGTGAAAAATGGGGGTTTGCATTTAAAATTTAAAAGTTGATGTGCCAAAATGGCACTTCTGGTTGCACGGTTGGCTCCAGATCTAAGTTGGGTTATCACAAGCACACGTACCAAATTTCAGCCAAATCGGTCGAGTACTTTGGGCTGTGGCGTGTTTACGAACGTACGAACGAACGTACGTACGTACGTACATACATACAGACACATTTTAAAAACCACTTTTTTGGGTTCCTGAGACCTCAAAACGTATAGATCCGGTCTTATCTCGAATTCGAAAATTTTAGTGATTGCAGTAACCTCCCTTTTTTTTTAAATGATGAAGTGGAGTGGGGAGGTTAATACATTATAGCCCAAATTAGTGAATCGATTTGGCTGAAATTTGGTACATGGAGATTGGGTGACCCGTTGAAGACCCAAAAATCTTTTGGAAGCAATTGGTCCACGGGAAGTGCCATTTAAGCATATCAATTTTAAATTTCAAATACAAGGCCTCCTTTTTCATGTCGCCATTAGAAAGACGATCAAATTCTGGTTCTAAAAATGTATTCACAGTTTCTGCCATCTCAGTGGAAAATAGAGAAAAAAATCTTTTTCATTAAAAGGGAGCGGGCTGACAGTGGATGGCATAAAGTGGCAGTTATTGTCAAAAAGTTGGAAAAATATTAACCTTAAAAGGAACATATTGTCAAATGTGATGGGTGATGTCGGTATTTGTCAGAAAATTGCGAAATTAGTCACAGACGATAAGGATTTAAAAAATTCTGTGCCTCTTATGGCGTAAGGCTACGCCCCAGATTAACAATTGCCACAGTGAAGGACGCTGCTTCTGATGGTTTCATTTTCACGTCCAGGCCGCTAAAATCAGGGGAAAACGTGTATTTTATATTGCGTCGGATTTCTGCCGTCTTGAACCCCATGATATTCCCACTTGCCGTGGGATTCACCACCTGCGACCCCAGCATTTTCAAAGATCAACGCCGATCCCTCAAATACAATGAAGTCGAAAAGGATACAGCTAGATTCAATATCACTGCCCTGGCGCGCAGGCGCGGCTGGTCCCATGAAGCAGGTGAGGCAGTGCCTCACCTGAGCTTTTTAAAATCAATTAAAAATTACCAATTATTGTCAATTCGAAATTTTACCGCGCCACCGGCTTGCACGGCTCTGGGTTGTCATAACATAAGCCAAGCTGAGAATTCCCGTTAGGGGCCGAAACATGCCGAAAGTAGATGGACCGAGGAGGACCGAGAGGCACCAGTAAATTTGCCGCACGTCCGTCGGGGTGGACACCGCCTGATGTTTTCTGTACGCAACGTAGTAAATCTCGGACTTTTTTTGTTCGACTAGTAGTCGAAGATTTAAGAAGCCTATGAGGCAAATCTCGAAAAGCCTCTAACCAATCACGGGCTTAGAATCTAGAACTGTAACATGCACTACAATAAGGTCGTGCACATGCTGTAAAATGCAACCTGTTTGCTGGTTTCTTTTCTTCTTTTTCATTGAGTAGTGAAAATTGGTACTTATAGGTACAGATCGTGTAGTGGGTGCTGGTGCATTTGTATTGCGAAGGTATTTTTATTCAAATCCTTGAGTAAGTGAGCGGCAAAGTGCAAACATGTTTCAAGAAGCAGATATATCCGTTCGAGAATGTGGTGAGGATGTCGTTAATTTTTTATTGAAATTTTCATTTTCTTTCCTGTCATACGATGATAAAATTTTTGTTAAAGAACTGGGAGTTCCCCACCCAGATCTCAGCAAAATATTAGTTAATATCGGTAGTGGATCTGGAGCTCGTAAACAATCAAATCGAGGGTTTCAAAATTCATGGTATGACAGGTGTAATTGGTTAACTGGCAGTGCTAAACGCGGGAAGTTATATTGCTGGCCCTGTATTCTTTTTACAACCGCTGGTGAAGATGTTTGGTTTAAGTCTGGGTACACCGATCTAAAAAATTTGTCGCGTTCAATTACATTACATAATTCACGAAAACAACATGTATTGGCTACATTGAAACTTCATTCTTTAGGAAGGCAGAACATTGCAGCTTTAATGGATACAGCCCGTCAAACCGAAATAAAAAATTTTAATGAGTCAGTGAGAAAGAATCGGGAAATTCTGAAAAGTTTAATTGATGTTTCTTTGTATTTGTGCAACCAAGAGTTAGCTTTTCGCGGGCACGACGAAAGTAGTGAATCTGTAAATCAGGGCAATTTCAAAGAACTTGTTTCATTAATGAGCAAGAGGGATGAAATTTTGCAAGATTTTTTTAAAAAGTCCTCAGTTTTTTCTGGGACTTCCAAAACAATTCAAAACGAGTTAATAGAATCCAGTGCGGTCATTATTAGGCAGGTAATTGATGAAGAAATAAAAAACTCTTTTTTTTTCTCCTGGCAAGTAGATGAGACAACAGATATTAGTTGTCATTCACAGTTGTCCATTATTATAAGATACGTAAAAGAAGGAGCTGTTGTTGAAAGATTTTTGGGACTTTTTGATGTGAGCTCAGGTCGGACAGCGGAAGATTTGTTTAAATTGTTAACAAAAACGTTTGAGAAGTACGATTTGAAAAACAAATTGATAGCCCAAACTTACGATGGAGCAGCGGTAATGTCTGGTCATTTAAATGGGCTTCAGGCTAAAGTAAAATCGGTTGCTCCTCAAGCGTTGTTCACTCATTGTTATGCCCATTCTTTAAATTTGGTTTTGAGTCAGTCATGCAGTTGCATTAAAGAGGTCAGAATTTTTTTCTCTAATCTGACCGGGTTTTCTTCATATTTTTCAAAATCCACAAAAAGGAGCAATGTTTTAAATACAATTTGTAAAAGCAGATTACCAACAACAGCGCCAACTCGTTGGAATTTTACATCTCGAATTGTATCTACCGTTCATTCCAATCAAGAGAAATTGATTGAAGTTTTTAATTTTATCATCAATGACGCCTCGTTCGATGCCATTTCGGTAAGAGAAGCAGTAGCCTTACGAAATCTCTTGCAAGACAGTACATTTCTCTTCTTTTTGGATGTTTTCAATTTAATTTTGGAACAAACTGATGTTGTCTATTCAATTCTTCAAAATAAATTTACAGATATTCTGTATTCAAGAAGCCGTTTACAGTCACTTATTCAAAAATTAACTGAGTTCAGAAATGTAATGAGTAGATATACTATGCCGATTCTAGCCCACCTAAGCGGTAATTGACCTGAGTAATACCTCGTCGTTACGAAATCATGGTCACGTGACCCCGAGGCGAATCACGTCATTTTTTCGCTTTTGACCACGCGATCGCGACCCACTACGTCATCGTGACGTCACGTCGCACCTGCAGGTCCCGACCTCCAACGGGCTTCCGGACCCGACCGCGGTCCCCCGATTTCGGGGGTCCTGGATCCCGGGATCGACCGCCCGATTCCAAAATGTTTTATCGTCGTGCATGCCATACGCGTGCCGTCTCGACTGTAATAATAATAATAGTTTGAAACTAGATACCTAGCTCTCCACCGATAAGGATAACGACCAAGAAAAACATGGATCAGATAAATTTATTTATTTTCAAATTTTTCATTTACATTAAATTACATTACATTATATACATTATATACATTATATACATTATATACATTATATACATAGGTACACACATACATCATTACGTAGGTACATAAATAAATACATAAGAACAACCAAGTAAATTCTTGAGCGTAAATTATCATCTATGAGTTTTCAATCAATCAAAATCATCATCCCTTTCCATTATTGAGAAATGCCCCCACGGTGAGGTATTGAAGGAATTACTCAACAAATAGCGCTTATCGTCGTGAGCGTTTAATGCTATCTTTGTTTGTGTAATTGTGTTTACATTATGCCGTTGCGATTTTATAAAATTTTGGTGGACCAATTTTTCTTTTTCGGACGTTAAACACTCTACATAGTCCTCGAAAGAAATTTGTTGTTTGACGACTGAGCGTTTGACACCTTTTGATTTTTTTACAATTTCGCAGTTCTCGGCATTCATGGCATACATTTTCGCTCGTAAACCCACAAATTCTAAAAATATATTTCCGCAATGCACGTCTTTCATTAATCCGAGCACTTTCTTGTTTACCAATGGAATATTGTAGATATTGTTTGCGAGATAATCGCTGGTATCGAAATGAAGATGACAGTCCTGCCGAATTATATCGTACAGATCATCACATTTGATTTGATAACTCAAACTATCTGTATCGGAATAACAGATTTGACACTTGTCACCGAATTTAGGTAGCATATAATCGTAATGAAATTTATAGATAGTGGTTTTGGCTAAATCTAATATACACATCCCTAAATACACAGGTTTCCGAAAATATAATTCGGTTTTATTTAACTCAACGGCAACTAAATTTTCCTCGAAGACGGTGCACGATTTAAATTCCGGTTTGGCTATTAGGGCTCCGGCACCGTAACGTCCGCTCCATTCTTTTACTAATTTTACGATCGAATGCTTTCGAATATTTTCCATTGTTTTTCCATAAGTCGCGTTGTTCATTAGCTTGTACTGTTCCTTCTCGAAATCAGTTTTTGCCTGTTTTCTCAGTTCCGTATTCAAGTCGATGTAAGATTTTAGCCAAGGAGATTGATTAAATTTCAAGATTTTGTGTATTTTTTTCAATTTAAGACCGTGAGCTAGGGCCTGTTGTAAATTTCTATAGTGTATCACGTAATGATCTTTATCGTAGACAGTGGCTAAAAGTTTTTCATGTTTTGAACCGGGTGGACGTCTGTGTTCGGGGCAAAATGGTAGATCAGAATGAGCATCGTGTAATTCGTGCGGATATTCTAGATCGACTTCTAAAACGAATCCCACCTGAGAATCTTCAGCGATCTCATTTATATTGAAATCCCGAATTTCGGTTTCGGATAACCAGCTGAAGTTACCATAAGGAAGGGGTTGACTCATGGCCCAACCGTATTGGTTATTTATATCGAAATACATCAAGAATTTGGAAGGTTGCGATTTATCAAAATTCGACATGTATTTGTTATTTGCCTTGGAGTACCGCTTGCAGCATACGCTCAAACCACCTCTTATTCCCATCTCAAATGTCATCAGCTTATCTACATCAGTTAAGAGTTCCAACTTGATGTTGGTAAATTTTAACATGCAATCCCAGGTGTATCCGGGGAGAGTGTAGTAGTGAGCCGGATCTAACCCGTATGTAGCGATAGAATTCGTTCTGAACTGCTCAAACACGTCAGCCAATAGTAAAACGTCCGTCTTCAAATAAAGATCACAGTATTCGCCCAAATTTTTAATTTTAAATTCGTCCCAAACATGTCGCGCATGTGCATATTCTTTATCACTTATATCGTTATCTTCTAGGTTATTGTAAAAGTCGGATTTTGGCGGAAGTTTTCCCTCAGCAAACTTATCAAATGAATCCATATAATCGTAGGGATAAACGCCCTTGCGACTCAACAATTTTATTTGTTCGTTATTTAATTCCGGGAATTGAGATCGCAAAATTGGAAAATCGGTTAAATAAGATGCCAGTTCACTTAGACCTGATGATAGAAAGCGATAAGAGTCGATGAATCGCAATTTAACAAGACTACCGTTTATGGTTTTCGTAAACGATATATACCGCTCTCTGTTGATGGGGAGCAAGTCGACTCGACCATCTAAATCTGTGGCGAGTTTTTTAATTATGAAATGTGAGTCATATCCAGTCAAATTGTGGAATAATATTGGAACAGTGTGACTGTCTTTGAAATTAAGGTTACATCCCCTATGACAAATCCCACGTACCCTCCCTGTCAGGTGGTTGTGGTCTAATACCTTTTGATCGAGTTCGGTGAAGGGTATTTCGCAAATGTGACACACTGTACCGTTTCGCAATTCGAGTTCTTCCTCGACCGTGAGGGTTTCCATAGGTAGAGGACACAAAAAGACCGTTTCCAAATTTTCGCTAAAATTTTTAAGTTCCTTAATAAACCAATCTATACAATCCTCCCCGCGATAACTGTGATAGGATGATAGGGTGTCATCATAATTGCATTTAATGTAATAAGCCACGCTGCAAGGTATGTGCTTTTGACATTGACCGTCTGTTTCTTCGTTACCCTGCACTAAAACGCATTCCAGATCGGCAAATATTACGAACGGAGAAACGATTTTATTCTTAAAATTTTCAAATTTTAAAATTTTCCTATCATCAGGTGGCATGCGAATTTTACAGTGATTCAGTTTTATACAAATTTCATAATGTAGATCTAATCGGTTTTTAGAATAGAAATAATGTAAACATCTGTCACAAAAATAGTTACTGTGTTGATGACTGTTGGTTTGTGATGATAGCAAACGTGATAAATTTTTTATCAAAACAAAGTGATATCTTATTAAAACGTGATCGTTATTAGGTTGGTTTCTGCTCTGGTTGTCATCATAAAAATAATGGTTCTGAATCATGAGCAAATTAACGTGCTTAGCTTGCTTATTCTTAGTGAGGTATACAGGTAATGTTTCAAAATTATTATTTTTAAGTTTTTTTAAAATATAAACATTAATGGAAACTTCATTTTGAGATTCGAATTTCGGTATCTGTCTTAAAGTTATGGGAAACGCAATACCTATTAAATTTAGTGCGCTGTCTGGTGACGGATACTTGGAGATTCTTTGCGGATGTTTCGATGCTGGATAAAGGGAAGCTAAGATGGACCACGCGAAACATCGGTTGTCATTGTTTCTAACGTTAATGCAGGCCTTCTTCTTTTCTATAAGGGGCGGTAAAGCGATGTAAGATGATCCTACCATGGGTGTGAATTTGTTTACATTTATCTGCAAATTCACGATGGACGATAGACCCCACCCACTGTCGCGCTCCTGGAAAGATTCCAGATTCGTCAAAATTGGGTTCCTGATGTACTCATCAAACCACTGACGCAGATCAGTCGAATTCGACTGAATTATTTCATTTTTGGTATTAAAATATTTAAATTCGAATTTTTCATTATTTTCTTTTGTGATTTTAAATTGTCCACAAAAAACGGCGTTCACCTTAACCATTTCAAACTTTGTCAATGTACTTCTAATTTTTACTGAGAAAAGGTTACATGCTTCGGCCAGGAAGTTTCGGGGATCTTTGTGCCGCAAATTTATCACGAATGCAGTTTGAATGCGGTTTTGAAACGCAGAATGTCCGATTTTCCATTTCAGATTAATCACTCGCTCATCGATATTTGTGTTACCGCTCTTGGTGTCACCTCTCGAGCCGATTCCTCCACCAATTTTACCCCCCAAACATTTTAATTGTTCGGCAAAGTAAATCAATTGCCCCAGGCAGGTAGTGAGGGCTTGTTTTTCGCTTACATCATGTACTCCCGTTAAAAGTAAAGCATTTAATTGATCGATGTCGGCACAACATTCTTCTAAACATGCATCCGCGTTTAAAGGGTCTTGTCTTGCTCTCAAAAAATTAAAGTTAATCCTCTGTGTGATTTCCTTGCACAAATTGACAACCATATCTAAAAACGTGAATTGTTTATGGTTATTCTCGCCAATATAGCTCTGAACTTACCGTATTCAAATTCGATGTATTACAATATCCAATTAATATTTTTATTAAGCGCGAGTAGGCAGCACGAATTAAATTTTCACCTGGCTTCAAAGAACCATCAATGACTTGTGGTCACTGTTCGTCGATAGGAATGTGTTAGAGAGAAACAAGGAGCACGTGTCCAAGCGATAGCTTATCGGAACATAAAGCTTGTTTTAATAACTACGCATCGTTATCAATAAATTATCTTTATAAGGTTTTTTCGTTTACAATTTATACATAAAATTTAAGTTCTTATGTCGGCTTCATCCACCCAGGAATCGTGGGTGGCATCGAACCCTAACCACCTAACAAGTACTTTGGACCCACGCCTTTTTAAAACTTTTTCCACTAAATAAATATCGGGATATTTGGTCCTTATCATCTCTTCGTTGTAAAAGGAACCTTCGATTGGTGTTCCGTCGGTGGCCGCCAGCAGATAAGTAACAGGAACGGTGTTTTGAATTTTCCTGATTTTAAATATTTCAGTGCTGTAATTGGGGGTGTACCCTTTTTGAAAAATCGTTTTATATTTGCTGATCCTGACGTTTTCATGCAATTTAAACTTGGCTTTTTTGGTTATTTTTATTCGGTTGTAAACGGTCGATAGCAAGTGTTTTTCGTTTCTTTTATTAACTTCGCTCGGTTTGAGTTTGATGGTACGATGGACGGAATTGTTGTACTCATCCAGAAGATCCCCCAAAATGTTAATCCACTTGTAAGAACCTTGAAGTGAGAAACGCTTCCACATTTTCTCCTTTAAAGTTCGATTAAATCTTTCGCAGATCGATGCTTTCAGATGAGTGAACCTTGAGTACAGATTAATTTTATAGGTATCCATCAATTTCCTAAATTGTGGATTGAAAAACTCGGACCCCCGATCCACGTGTAGGTTTTTTGGAATTCTTTTGGAAGCGGTAAATATGGACTCCATCGCTGAAGTAACTTCCTGTCCGGTCTTTCGTTTGATAGCGACGGCCCATGCAAACTTCGAGAAAGTATCGATCACGGTCAGGATATATTTAAAACCCGAATTTACCTTGGCGTACGGTACCATTTCGACAAGGTCACATTGTAGTGTATTATCGATTGATTTCATGATAACTTTCCGTCATTTAAAGTTCTTTCGTGCTCTACGGTGCAATTCATCCACTATCTCCTTTTTACTCATGTTACTTGTTATTATTGACACTCCGCGTACCCACACTGAATGATTACATATGAATGACGATGCTTTAATATAGGATTAAATTAATAAGACGGATCATTTATTTCTTAGCTGATAATATTAGCCTCCCTCAATTCTTCTAGTATCGAGAAGATCTCTGAATCATTTCCATTGTTACCGGCCGCTTTGGAAGCCATCAGAATTTGTAATCTCTCGACCAACTCGTCCGCCGTATTCCAGTATAAATAGTCAACGTTATTTTGGTCATTTAAAGTCATATTTTTCGGAAGCAGACCTTCTCCGGCCGTCAGGTAGCTGTTTACATCTCCATCACTTCCGTCACTTAGTCCATCGCTGCTGTCATCATCGCTGGCGTTACTTTTGGCAACCGTAGACTTTATTTTCTTTACACTTTTTGGAGGACTCAGATTAGCCGACTTATTGACAACATATGACTTTGCTCTGTTGACTGTATGAGGAAATAACCGTGATATTATGCTTTTATATTTTAAGCTTTTGTTTCGGTTTATCGCTGCGTTTGGTGCGTAGCTTCTTCTGTGAGCGTTCGTCTGCACAAGAATATTTTTATAATTATTCAAATCGTCTTGTGAGTACAAGTTTGGGTTGGGGGTTTTCTTAACAATCAACTCAAAGAGACCCTGAGTTCCTTGATAACTGACACCCTGTATCTTAAAATCTTTATTTTCAAATTCGACTACCGAACTTCCCATCATTAAATTATTGTTTTCCAATCTCATTCCATATTTTAAATCGACGACCGAAGGTGACAAAACCAATAGATTTAAATAGGATTTAGGAAGCGGATGAAAATTTTCGAACGGTGTTGCAAAAATGGAGGAAATTTTCGTCGCGGTGACGGTCAAAGCTGTAGAAGGTAGGGATTTTTGTTTTATAGTGTCCGTTATGGGTTTATATTTTTCTTCTAATTGCATGGTTGTAGTTAACTTCCCGATTTTTAAATTGTTTAATTTTTTTTTAATCACTTGGCGATGTTTAATGATATCACGTTTCAAGTTATCATCGAATGAAGACGTCATAGAATGCATGGTGGCTCGTCTACCGTCGTCCTTTCACCTTGAACGTGTGAATCGTAATGCCGATTAAGATTATCACATTCACTTATTTATTCAATCAATCGATAATTATGAATTCGTCGAGTCCCCTTCGATATCTCCCATCATTAAATTCCCTCTCTTTATCGATGGTGAGAAATCCAAATTTTTGTGTCCAGCAGGCTGCACAAAGATTCAAAAATTCATGAAAGTTGAAATCTGGAGAAACGTGTTCTTGAAATATATGCTTCAGATTTCTTTCGTCTTGTTTGAACACCACGATTAGATTGGCATTATCCCGAATCAGTTGTTTGGGTATTTTCGAATAAGTTTGGTTCAAAATATGACAATCGATTCCTTTATGCCTTCCCATAGCGAAGTACTCTTGTATCGTTTTATTTTGTATTGAAGACGCCCCAATATCGTCAAAAATAAAAGTTGAATCAGGTTTGGCTTTATCCACCGTTGTTATGTCATCTTTACTATCACTGAACGTGGTTAACTCCACATTTTTTATCGGCTTTATTATGCATTCTAACAGTTTATATTTAGGTTGAAACAAAGACTTTGAATAAATGTAGAGATTTTTGAAGCTTATTCCATTAGGATCTAATATCAGACTGATGAGAAAATTTGATTTGCCAGAATTTGAAGGGCCCACGATGATAGATCTAATGTTATTACTCAATAATGGTCCATGCCGCTCTTTCTTCGATGACGATCCGGTCTCTAAATTTTCACACACGTTTTTGATGGATAAATTTTGCTTCTGTTTTTGAAATCGAACCATACTTAACAAGAAGCTAACACATAAACGAGTGATAAGACGAGGAAACATATGACGCAAATCATGTCATCTGACCATGATGGGGATGCTATCGTAATAGTGACGTTGTAATGTGCTATCGCTCGAGACAATGAACTCTCATCGCTGACAACTTGTTTATATTCCTTATTCGGTTCATTTTCTGTTGTCGCTAGTTGAATTTTCTCTAAACATTGTGCGAAGACACATTCAGGGGAAAATTTCAGGTGCTCCATTATCGGTATATCTTTTTTATTCCACGAACAAATTTGAACCCCGCAAAAAGCGCAGCAAACTTTATCGTCAATTCCTTTGTAATAAAACCCGCACGCTGCCAATTCTCGAGTACTTTGACTTTGGTTGCCCCACCCCATATAAGTTATCAACCTGGAATCAAAACATCTTAAATGACTGATATCATGGATATCTTGACTCATGCCACAATCGCATTGAGTTCGAACTTGTACCCCCACCATTTCTCTAGGAACACTGACGATAAATTCACCAAATAATGTAGATATATCCTTATGTACCATTTTTTTTATTTTTTACATTTTACAATAGGTAAAATAATATAAAAATAAATTTACAACCTTTTATTAATAATGATATACATGTATTGCAGAAGAAGGCTGGCTGGCTGGCTGGTTGATTGGGGGATGGTTCGCTGGTACAAAGGGGAGGCCGTTATCATTTATGAATTTTTCTATATCGAAAAAAGATTATTAGAATTATTTTTGTTCTCAACTAACATTATTTTTAATTGCTTACCTTATGCAGCCTTCCGAAACTCGAAACACAGTGCCGCTTTCGGCTTTCCAACTGCCTTCTCACCCAGATATACCAAAGACAATTGGGATTGGGTAAAATCGTCCAGCTGTTTCTGATTCAGTCCCTTCAAAATTCGCCGGGGTAGGAAAATTCTCCCAAGATGTATGAGGTCGGCAGCCACCACCGGACCGAATTTGGACTGTATTAGGCACAGTCCACTGATGGGATATTCAACCCCAATCTCTAACGACTGCGCTTTGATGTATGGTTTTAAAGTGCAAGCAGCCATCTCGTTTATTTCGGTCAGGGATTCCTGTAGGTTAGAGAACGTCCCATCATCAGTCGCCATGCCATCATCTTTATTGCTTGTCGATGCCGTTTGGTCTTCTTTAGTAGAACTCATTTTTTTATTTTCACTGGATCACTTCACGACTCGACGATTTATTAATAATGATAATACATAACTTTACCTGTCAGGTATATGTAAGCTTGCATCACATGATTGGTCAGGTGATCCATATTGACGCGTTCAAAGTTCAAATATATACCTACATCCCGTACATTCCGAACGTCGAAAACTGCGAAGTAATAATTGTTATACTTTTAAGTATAAGGTGACGCTATAATTAGCACAAAGGAATTTAAAAATTATGATTATAGTTACCTACTGTCCCTCTATGAATCGTAAAATAATGTTGCCTTACATTTTCGATATCATAATAATACCATATAGTATCAATATCATATTGAATATATTTTTAGTCGTTGAAAACCAGTCGATACTTGTTAAATTTTTCTCACGTGACTCACCTGCTCCGTCCCCCACTAATTAAATATTTACCATTTCCAATAAATTTTTAGGAACTATAAATGATGAATATTCAGTTTCTTAATTCAGTCTTTTGGTAGTACAGTGCTATCTTGTGTTGCTGTTTTTGATAGTGTCTCGCCGAGGTGATTAGCGAAAAAGATAAAATATGTCCCTTTCTCAGCGATTGAATGAAATTGTGAACAAAAAAGAATACATCCGTTCAAATTCCATGATGTTAAATCAAAAATATTTCATCATTGGCTGTAAAAAAGTTGAAGAAAGCATATCATCTTCAGTTCCTTCGAAAAAATCCAAAATATGTTTGGATTTAGAATCATGCCTACTAGTCTTACCTGAAAAATTTGGCCGCTACATCAACCGCGATCTAATAGAAGAAATAAATAGTAATAAAAAGTTGTACGTAATCAACGTGGGAAAGGATTCGAGGGGGCACCATAAACTTATTTTCGGAGAGGAAGATATATTTCTATACACCCCGTCAGATTTGGGAAATAATACGAACGATGAAATCAATTTTGGATACTGGAACAAAGATTTGTTTTAAATGCTTAATAAGAAAAAACAATTGTACCTACCTAAATAAATAACACAAACCGTAACATATCTAATCAGAACGATCATGGACAAGTTTGGGCATGTATCTTATTCGCATCCCACCTCCTTTGCGGAAACACGAAACAGTTTCGGTCATAATAATTTTGGAATTCACATTAGCTTAGATGGACAATGTGATGTCGAAATGAGAAGAATCGTTAATCTAGATGAACCGAAACATGATTATGACGCAGTAAACCGAAAATATTTAACGACCAATTGCGCGTTAATAAGAAAACACGGTGACAGGGGGCAAGTTCTGGACATGGGGGATAAAGCCATTATCAAATTAAAATTGCCCGAAAGATCACGTGACGCAGCACCGAAGGCATATGTTGACAATTGTATTTTCGCCACGGAATACAAGTTGTTGAATTTAATCAAGAAAATTGAAGAGAAGATAAAATAATAAGCACGCTTTTAATATTAAGTTACTCTCGTATGAGATAATAAAACATTTACCTTATAGTCTATTAATAGATACATGAATGAATAAAATGCAATTATATCAATAACTAGTTTTTATTTTTTCCTGTTTTACAGCGATAACGTATTGGTATAATATCTTACAATATTTTAAACTACAAGCTACGTTTTCTTTATTAAACTTATGGTTAAAACACTGCGAAGCTCCTCGTTTTAAAACTGGTGCTTGAGCCTCCGTTTCCAAGTTTATAATTTCGGGAACTTTCGCCATAGCGTTGATGTCACAGCTGGAGTTCGAGTGAATCTGTTCGATTACGTTTTTCAGAAAATCTTTTTTAATTAGACCCTTAAGGTAAATCGTATCCACACCATCTATAATATTTTTAACTATTTCATGGAGACGATTGTAGTCGACGAAGCCTTCATCGAACCTGATTCCACAGTGGTTAAACGTCAAGTATTGGACCTGCTTTTTCTCATCTTCCGTTAAATGTTGAAAATGGTATGGAGGTTTGAATATATGGTGTGAAAGTCGTTCTCCATCGAAAAACGCCATTTCTTTCACTATGAATCGGCCTTGGGAACACCGAAATCCCTGCATGTCGACGGTCAAAAACTTCATATTTTCTTCAACTTCAGGCTATTCTTTGATGTAACGGCTACAACATCAGAACTTGAACTGATGACCTCGATATTCATTGAATATTTAAGACAATTTCCGGACAATATTGCTTATTGGATTGTAATCCATGATACGATCATGCAATATTAGACAGTACGCAGTAGTGTTTGCGGGGACATTTCCGCTGAATTCGAAATCTATACGTAGATCCACAGGTCCCGCTTTGATGCTCTCGTTCTGTCGCGAGCAATCTATGACTATCATAGGGCAGGTTGATGAAAAACGAGACGGATCCAACAGCGGGTGATTTTTTCCTTTACCGTTGAAGCTGCATTGAAATCTCGCGTACATGTCGTACAATTGGGCAAAATTATCTCTGGTGTAGTCGATGTTCAAACTGTCATAAGGGAAATACTGAGAATTTAAAAAAACTTTACAGTCCCTGAGGTTCGCCTTATCAAATATGCTTGCATTTAGAGTCTTCACATTTTTTCGATTTGTTTGGAATGCAATAAGAATGTATCGGGCACGTTCCAGACTGGGCGAAGTATTGGTTTTCCAGGTGATCCTGTCGGCTATGGGCAGGACCGGATATTCATGTAACTCCCAAGTTCTAAAAGCCATGGTCAACGGGTGATTTCTCTCGACAATCTTTAACAGTTTTAGTTTCGTTACATCCGAAACGTTTACGTGAGGGACACGCCAATGTAATTTCGAAATTGTAATCTTCATGGTGTCGGTAGCCGACAGGAGACAGTTGTTGTCATTTCTCGCTCGTAACAACACGAGTTCATGTTTACAATTCAATATTAATTTACGGTAATCCGAGAAAAATCCCATCAGATATTTTAGGGGAACGTCATAGGCGAAATAACCGTGAGCTGTGATGTCGTGCACCAAATTGACATCTTTACAGCAAAACCCCGCATTCTTCGTTTTCGTCGCGTCATCGGCGGTAAATGAAGCGAAGGATTTCAAAGTTGTAGTAATGCCTACATTCTTACATCTGTCTATTTCGACTCCGTTAAGTTCATATCGAAGTTCATCGAACATGAATCCCACACAGTTATTGGTCAAAGTTCCGGTTGCCGAAATCGTACCATCGCTTTTAGTCAATTTCCCTTCAATGTAAAGCGAACTTTCCGAAGGTAAAACATACAGATCTTGTGATTGAATGGCAATTCGAATTTCATCGGAATTTGAAAAGGAATTGTTGTACGGAGCGTACGAATGAAACTCGATACTGCTGATTGTATTATCTTCAAGCGGTTGGTCTGTTATTGACAACATTGTTATCATTCATTCGTTATTCCTTACTTATTATTCTTGATTTTTAAACCCAAACTTTGTAAATAATTTTTGTTGGTTTCCTTTAAAGTCGGCGACTTTTTGGGCCTTTTTGCCAACGACTCCGCCTGTGATATACTCGTTGTTGTTCGCTTGACTGACGAACTAGTTATGACGTTATCATCTGATGAAAAATTCTTTATGTAGGATCTCCCAATGTCTGAGTTTTCGTTGTAAATCAACATGGTTTAAAATGCAGTCTTATCGTAATGGTTTCACCACGAAAATTTACCAAATCTGAATCTTGATCGACTATTTTCAGAGATAACGAAGATATAGTACGACCTATCACCGGCAAGTAAATGACTTTTTTTGGACGTTCCGAGATTTTATATCCGGGACCTACGGCCGGACCAAATTCATGAAGTACATGCACTCTTCGCCCATTTATGTACGCTCCGGAAGTAATGTTCGTTTCAACTCGTATGATGTTCACTTTTAATATTTTGATTGGTAAATCTGATTCGTGTTTCTGTTCGGCAGACAACTTAAGTTTATTGAAACCCAATAATGAACCGATAGATCGATCACCATCAAAGTTTATCGTTTCTGAACATTTTACTTCACATTTGAGGGTATTGTGATTGGGTAAGATTGAAACGTATTTTTTCTTGGTGCGGGCTAATTCTTTAAACTCTCGCTCGAAACACAGTTGAAGATATTTGTTTATGTCGGCTATTTCATAGGAACCGACGGGGATTTCAAAATATTTTCCCTGCTCTCCGTAATGAAACCTGTTGTTATGAATATCGATGTTGGGAATTGAATTGAAAGTTTCCAGATCGATTAGGGCACAAACGTAGTCGCTCGATAGTTCGATCGGTGGAAAATAATCGTGGGAGAACTCAGATTGGTTACCAGACAGAGTAATCGTGAAAGACATATCGTGTTTCTCTTGTAGCTATCTCGAATGAAATGAAAGCATCAACATGATATTATAACATTTTATTCGATTTGTTGATACAAAAATTTGATACAAAGGTGTCCGCAATACACTGAATTAAATGATTGATATCTTTCGTAATTATATTGTATTCGACAATTTCTGAAATAATGCACGACTTCCAACGGTGGCCGAATATTGCCGAAGGGTTCGAAATACGTCACGTGATTGCCGAATTTACGATAAGCCACCCAATGTGTTCCGGGTCCACTAAATTCGTCCAGATTTACGATACAGCTTTCAAATTTCCAAGGTCGTTTAGGTAAGGTATCTCTCATAAACACCCCTCGAAAGTGTGGCAAGGGTTTACAATACTTTATAATATCGACATTAGTTAGAGGTCTGTCTGGTAAATCTCGCATTAGCGCCCCGAAGTTTACACGTTTTTTGGAAAAGGATTCAAATACAGTCCCAGTCCTTCCCTATAGGGCCTCAAGTACAGTCCTTTGCCGTTTTTCAACGCCACCGCTTCCATGTTGCGATTGTGACGTTCATTTTCTTCCATCTGTTTTTTGGCGTCTCGAACGGCGTTGATTGTTCTTGCCACGCCGGAGATACCCCCAGCCAAACCGCCGATGGCTGAAAGTGCGGCTAATGCGGGCATCAAAAACGGTATAAATCCGCCGCTCTTGACTGGAATAGGAAGAACCCTGGGCTTAGCAATTTTCCTTCCGCTCTTGGCAATTTTTTTGGCCGCACCCAAAGCGATTCCGATGTCCGTCTTGATGTCGCCCGTGGTAGCACTACTACTACCGCCGATATTTTTTTTCAGAACATCGCCCGCCGCTGTGACGATCCTCTTGAACGTCACCTTTTTATTATTCCTTTCACAATTTCGACCATTGTTCTTCTTCTTTTTTCCAAGAATCTTTCTCTTCCTGTTGATAACTTTATTGCTTTTACCTAGTCCTGCCCCCAATTTTAATTTGGCCTTCATTGCACCGGTCACAGCAAGGGCACTTGCACGTTCGCCGAAAGTAGCGTTTCTTGACTTTACCCTCTGCCAGGCTTCGGATGCCAATATCTCGTCAGCCTTATGTCGATCGTTTAAGTCCGAAGAATTCGCGTATGCAATATCGTGATGTTTGCATGCAACGTCCAAGGGATTTATGCCTTGATCTCCTCTGGCTAACCTCTTTTTCAACTTGGTACCGGGACCGCAAAATGAATATCCGGGGATATGCGCCTCAAAGGGTAAATTGTTGATGACTGAATTTAAAATGCCACCACCCTTACGTTTTGTTTTATCACGTTTCGCGATCTTTCCATTCTTTACACACATGATATACTGTTAAAATGCAACACAGACCAGTCCTAATGACTGCCGCCAAACGAATGTATTGCAAAAAGATAAAACCCTTCTGCTCGGATCGTCTTTCTGGGGATTCGTCGGGTTCGCACCTTCGGTAAATTTGATACTCTGGATTTTGTGTGATACTGTCAGGTAATATATCCCAGACGGTGTTCAATTCTCTACCGAAATATTTCACCAAAATTTCGAACGGAATCGAAGCAATTTCATCTTCGGTCATAAGAGACAATGACATACTATCCGATTTCCGTGAATGTTGACTTTCGAATGAAATCAATTTTTATTGACAACTTGTTTATAATGTATATGCTAGCATCAGTGTATGTGCAACAACCAATAAATTCCTACAATATCTTCTAAGGGGTCCGTGATGATATTATTGTTTTTCTTGTCGTTATCCTTATAAGTGTGTCAGCTATCTTGCTTCAACACGATAACGTGTGGCTAGGTATCTAGTTTCAAACTATTATTATTATTACAGTCGAGACGGCACGCGTATGGCACGAGGATAAAACATTTTGGAATCGGGCGGTCGATCCCGGGATCCAGGACCCCCGAAATCGGGGGACCGAGGTCGGGTCCGGAAACCCGAATTTTTGAAGGTCGGGACCTGCAGGTGCGACGTGACGTCACGATGACGTAGTGGGTCGCGATCGCGTGGTCAAAAGCGAAAAAATGACGTGATTCGCCTCGGGGTCACGTGACCATGATTTCGTAACGACGAGGTATTACTCAGGTCAATTACCGCTTAGGTGGGCTAGAATCGGCATAATATATCTACTAATATCTCCACCTGCGTTAACAAGGAGAGTTGCTGAACTGCGACGAAACGAATGACCACTATAACTTTTTGGATTTTCCAGTTTCAGGAAAATCGCAATCTTTTTTGGAATTTGTCCGAAAGAATTAATTCCAACAACTTGTCGAGTGCACTTGCCTTTATGGTATTGAAAAAAAAATCTAGAAGGTGCATTTTTGCGACGTAAAGCAACATAACGTCTGAACAAATCAATTCGCGAAAATCAGCAAAGTGTCTGACATCTGGTGGCAATACTTTAACTACACTGAGAGACCGGATACGGAAATACTTTTAAACGTCCGTCATCATAATTTCGGCTTACGTCAGTCAGTTGTCAGTTGCGAGGTTAGGTAGTAGTTTTGTTAGGAGACATCTCTCGCTGTCTCGAAATTTTGTGAATAATTCTGTGGAATTTTACGTTTTGTGTACTTAAGGTGCAACATTGTAAATCCAGGAAAACTTGGCTTTTAAAAAATCCACGATCGATGTCACTGATGTCACCAAGTGACACTGTCAGGCACGTCACGCTAGAATTCTCACTTCCGGCTCCCCAATCGGGTGAGACCGCCATTTTGTGGTTTACCAATGCCATCTATTAGCAGCTGATTTTCGCGAATAGGGTTAACACCAAAACCTTCACTGACAACTGAATCTTCTTTCCTTATGTGTTTTACTATCAGGAATAGTAACGTTCAAAACATCTCCACAGTCCTCTATGTCTTCATAATTCATACTGCACAATTCTGCTTTACGACACGCTCCTCCAATTCCGAACAGTAAAGCGATCTTCATAAACAAATAGTCTTCATTTCCAGCTTGCAGTAAAAATGTTTCAATCTCTTTTCGCGACAACACCTTGGACTTTTTACCACGATAACCAACATTCAAATTCTTCAAATAAGGAACAACTGCACCAAATTTTTCAATATCCACGTTCTCTTTACACTTCAGAGTCGCTTTTAACATACAATATTCTGGCCACAAAGATGCTGGGCACAGCTTTTGTGACCTCATGTCAAGATACGTTAAGATCACGTCTTCAGTCATTTCACAATACCTTTTTCTGTCCTCCATTTTTGAAAACTCACGTAAACCTTTTCATACGCATCTTTAGATTTCGCAGGTAACTATTTTCCACGTAATTCAATACCTTTCTTCAATATTTCGTCCGGAATATTTTCGGACATTTCAACTACAAACTTTTTTCAAAATTTGTCAAAATTTGTTTACATGATAACCATAGCAACCATGGCATTCTTTATTTTTACATACAACCATTCGCACGTATATTTTAAAGAAAAATTAAAATATCCTGCTGTATATGGCATTATATGGTTAGTGTTAGAAAAAATGATGAAGACAACACGTGTTTTATAGTTTAAAAATCTCGGCCTATTATATTTTCGCTCCGCTCAAATATAAGCTACTACCTCGATTTTTAAACTGTCTATAAAACACTTGTTGTCTTAATAGCTATAAATCTGCTTGCCATCTTACGTCAAAAATGACAAGACATTTTCTACCGACTGGTGTGGACTGGTGGTGGATGTAATAAATCAAAAAAATGGAAAAATTTTGGTGTTTAAAGTACAATAACAATGTAACTAGTCATATCTAGTAAAGATATGGGAAACAAAAATGCTATTCCATCGGATGCGCTGGAGGGGAATGAAAATTGCGCGTACCCTGTACCAACAATGCAAATAAGTTGAAATTCTGTTTGTTTTTATTGGAAATATCCGTGTAAAAAGTAGAATACATACTTTGTGCGTTAACAATATTTGCGCACTCGCGAGCAATGGACACCTTGCGCGCTTTGCGCACTCGGTTTCCAAACCTGCTCGCTAGTGCGCGAAAATTATTGTTACCGCACATAGTATGTAATAGTATATTACGTAACGAGAGTTGTAAGAAGCATATTACGCACGTGTGGAAGAAGTTGTACACGAGCCGCGTAGCGGCGAGTGTATAATTCCACAGTGCGTAATTGCCTTACAACTCGAGTTGCGTACGATACTTTTTCTACGACCACACAATATTTCTTAACTTTTCTCAATAGTAGGTTTAATAAATTGAAGAACTTCTTCGAGAGGAATATTTCGGAAATATCCTGAGACAAGTCAACCTTATTTTTTTGATGTGAATCCAGTGGTATAGTCAGATATTTTTAGCACTTCCGGTTCAACCGGAAATGACCATAATTTTTATTTTTCAAATGGAATCATACTTTTTCTCACAAGCATTTCTCACAAAAGATGTTATGCAAATTTACTCTGCATTATTTTGGTTCCTCAAACGTTTTTTTCCAGCATAAATAATTGATTCGTGCTTACAATGGAATTACTTGCCTTAAAGTCAACTAAATTAACGGTTGATTGTTTCTGGGTACCAAAAACCTGCCAGTATTCTATATTATGACAATTTCTTTAAAATACCTGCTCATAGGTTCAAGATAATACGAATAAATACAACTTACCGGTCCCAAGGCATTTTCAGACGAAAAGATCCTGCGATATAACCTAACTTTTGCACAGAAGATTTTTATTGATTTTACCTCGGATTTTACTTTGCAGTTGAACTGCTTTTATGCTGGAAGAGGAGTAGTCGATATGTTTTTAAAATGTCCTAATAAATAAGGGGAGAATAATGAATTTAACAATAAAATTGAGTGAAAAATGACATTTGACAAATGACAATTGAAAACTGTGCGATTTTCACTCTTTACGCACAGTTTTAGGTTTGTGTGCGTAAGGAACGGCTTAAGTACTATGGTGATCCCGGAGTACCCTATTTTCCCCTACTCCGAGCCCACAGTTACCCTCCCTTTTTACCCCTAATTACCGCCCTTTTCCAAGGCAATAAAACCTCTGATTAATTAGTGAATTTTTCACTTACCGTGGTTTACCGTTGTGATCATCTAGATGAAATTTAGGACCATTGAGTTTACTCACCCCGTTGTGAAAGGTGGTTATTTGTTTAAACAAATTAATTGAACAAAAGGATTAAACTAATCTCCTATGTTCCCCCCTCCTGCAGGATCTTTTATTTAAAGTAGCACCTTGATGAGAGTCAGGTCAATAAAAGAGAGTGAATTATTTTGATTTTGATTTATTCAAGAAAATTTTGGTTTTTCTTTTCGTTTGCGGCCGCTGCCGTCTTGCAATGAATCTTTTAATCCAACTCGGATTCCCACAGATCGAAAACTCCATAGAGAAGTCCTTTCTCTAAAGTTTTCCCGAACTGTAAACGAGGGAAACAGCGGAAAACCCCGTTTGAGATTGGATGATAATAATTACAATTATGGAATTACATTGATTGCCAAGATTAATTGACAAAATGAATTCTGAACAATGTTGAACAATGTTTAGCCCTTGTTGAATAACAGGAAGTGTGACAAAGACAACTTAAACAAATTGAAATTAAACAAATAAAAATCATTGTCAAATCTAAAAAGCATTGGTTCGATTGTGGTACCGTGGGACTTCTAAGATGATGGCATTTTCCTATTGTAAGAAATGGGTAAGAAAAATGGCGGTCGGTAAAGAAGATGGCGGACAGATATTTGTGTTGATTCGCTAAGACAAGTTAATTCGACTAGTCAAGCCCTATCAGGTGGTAATTAAGAATCTAAAATTTTGTGCATTACATAGAATTGTTCAATAGTTGTCCACGCTCATGCAAGCAAAATTAAATTGTTATCATGCAGTTTATGCTGTTATTTTGCGAGAACAAAATCCATGTACGCCTGGAGAATTTCTCCATTGTTGCCAGATGTCTGAAAGAGTTATCAACCAGTCAAATAACTGTCGGTAATGTAGAAAACTTCCTCTTTTATTTTCTTTGTCTTTTCGTTGTGTTTTTTTTGTTGTTTGTTTGCTTGTTTACCCAATAAAAATTGGTAGCTGCATAGCTTGTAAACATAATTAGTTCAAAGTCAAACCGGAGTAGTTCAAAGTTCCACAGTTTGTTGTTGTTTTCGCAGATACCCCCCCCCCCGACGATAGTGTGTTTTTCCCTCGTTGGCAGCACTTTAAGGTGCGCTAGAGCCATCAGCCAGTTACTGGGCTCTAGGAGTTCTCGAAACCCGAGAAACTCCGGTTAATTAGTTTATAACAATTCGAAAATTGTTTTTGTTTTTTCTGTTGTTGTGTGAACTGAACATACTCATGGTGTTTCGAGCTTTAAAATGAACTCTATATCGTTAATTTGTTGCTGAAGGCAAAGAGGAAGATTTCACCCCTAATGGCTGAGGTAAAAGGGTTAATTAATCAAGTTTGGTTAATGAAGATCTGGTTAAGATGTGAAATGAAGAGATTTTCCTGTAAATGTGAGCTGTTGAGCGTCCTTCCAGAAAGCTGGGGTAGTTTGATCGTATTGTGATTTCCAGGTGTAATTAATTAATTGAACAGGTATAATTCAATGACGAGATAAGGTCGTAGATGTGAATACCTGGCATTTAGATGCATTTGAAGTGAAGATGGTTGTCCTATGGCTAGATTAAGAAAGGGTGATGATTTTAATTAATTAATTAGGGTGGTCGATTAATCCGAGGATTAATCATGGAAACTTGAATTAATCGAGATGTGTTCTGAACTGCTTGGGATGTGTAAATAATCCAGTACCGCTTTATAGTAGTACCACAATCTCTAACAAATGACCTAGCGTCCTTTTTAAGCGTCCTTTCAATTAAACCGCAATTAAAATCGGGTTTACACAGAATAAAATGATTACAACAAATCTAGAATGTTTCCTACCTTTTCCTGAGATTTGGGCTGCAATACCTAGGTTCACACAGTACTACACAAATAACTATTAAATTATTACTAACAATTTTCACTGAAATAAATATAAATGCGTCTCTTTTGGTTGTCGGTTCGAAACTCTCTGGCTTACTAGCTGGAATTCCACTTTACCCCTCTATGGCTTTCTTCAGGTAGTTTTTCCGTCCCTTGCGGTTTCGTTAACAAAATTTTAGCGCTGTTGCTGTCCCTGTCGAATTCGCGCGTGCGAGCGAGATGTCCGAGGGTGAATAACTTGACCGAAAACCCTGACGTAAGCGTGGGTGACCTCGGACGCTTTCGAATATTCCGGAAAAAAAAATGCCCTCTGCTGTTAATTTAATTTTCTAAAGATTTGCGTAAAATTGGGCATTCCGGCGGATCAGTTCATACGCCCCCTGCTTTGCGTTGGGTCCTGCAGGAACAGCGGAAAGCATAGACTTGAGATGAACGGCGGTATGGACAATTTTCAATTTTGGTGGATGCGCCAAATCACGCAGCGTTGAAGTCTCCAGATTGGTTGGTCTGTCAGTCCTAGTAGTTCGCCCCCATTTCTTGCAGTTTTATTCAGTACTGGAATTCTGATTTCCTGCTGGTAGTGAGAACTGTCGCCCCCAATTCCTGCTAACGTGTCGATTCTGCCAATAACTCCTTCTTTTGCGTTGGGTACGACTGAGTGCTGTCTTGACCGTTGGCGTCGGTGACGGTTTGGCCAAGCTCAGTTCAGCCTTTGCAGAGTAGCAGGCAGCAGGGTTTTGTTGGAGTATTTCCTGCTGTGCTTGAATGAATCCTGCGGTTTCTCGGACGGTTTTCGGTGAATTTACGGCCCACAAAGATTGGATGTGATTGGGGTAATGGCGGATTAATGTGCGTACAAGGAGTTCTTCAGGATACGTGATGGTCAGTTGACTTGCCATTTCCACATAACGAGCAAAGTGCAATCGCATGGTAGTTCCACTTTTCGCATCGTACGTGTCCATTTCAATTTTCCTGCGAATTTCCATTTGACGATTTTCTGTCCAGTAGGTGTTGAGAAAGTCACGTTTAAAGTCTGCATAGGTTAACCAGTGGCGTTCGTAGATGGCGGTCCAACATTTGGCTGTACCCTTTAGGCAGTCTTGGGCAAGCTCAAGTTGCTGAGTTGGTGTGAGTTTCAGCGCTTCGCCATAACGTTCGAGTTGTTGAAGAAAGGTGATTGGATTTCGTCTTGGTTTTCCGTCAAATTTGGGTTTTTCAGGTAGTGTCATCGCCTGCTGAATTAATTCGGTCAAGGTCTGGCTGAATGTCGGTCTTGTAGAAGTCTGGACAAGTTGATTATTTTCCTCGATTCCGCTAACTGGAATAATGGCTGACGTAGAAGGCATCGTTGTGGTTTCTGCTGGTGTTATGCAGTTTTTCAGTTGCTGAATTTCCTGTCGAATTTCCTTTGCGAATTTCTGGAACCAAATCGGTGCAGTTTCGACGGAGCTGTTGAAAGTTGATGTCCCGGCTTCCCTTAAGTCCTGGTTCCCCGCGTTAGATGTCCTTGAGGATCTCTTGGAAGTCATCTTTTAGGTGGAGGTATTCAAATTTGAACCTGTAATCACAGAGACCAGCAGAGATTGCTCTAACATTAATAGGTGTTCTCCTAACTGAATATTTTTGCTCGAAATCCTGGGCAAAATTAGTTGAATTTCGATGTGACGCTTTGTCTACCTAAATTATGGTGCTTGGTGAAGCCTGATTATTTCCTAGTTTGTTTTTGTTTTGGGCAAACATTTTTTTTCCTGGACAAAAGGCAACAAAAATCCGACTCTAGTAAAGACCTGATACTCATCTACATCCTAGGCTTGGAGTGCAAAACCTAAACCTAATCCTAGTCCAAAAAAAAGTGATTTTAGACTTGTGGTCTGAGACAACAATTCTAGGTTGTGGTGTTTTTCGACTTTAACTCCTGGTCTAAAGTAACCAATTTCTAGGTTGTGGCATCAATTCCTAGGTTGCGGTGCTTTTCGACTTTAAATCCTGGGCTACGGCAGCAATTTCTATGGTGATCCCGGAGTACCCTATTTTCCCCTACTCCGAGCCCACAGTTACCCTCCCTTTTTACCCCTAATTACCGCCCTTTTCCAAGGCAATAAAACCTCTGATTAATTAGTGAATTTTTCACTTACCGTGGTTTACCTTTGTGATCGTCTAGATGAAATTTAGGACCATTGAGTTTACTCACCCCGTTGTGAAAGGTGGTTATTTGTTTAAACAAATTAATTGAACAAAAGGATTAAACTAATCTCCTATGTTCCCCCCTCCTGCAGGATCTTTTATTTAAAGTAGCACCTTGATGAGAGTCAGGTCAATAAAAGAGAGTGAATTATTTTGATTTTGATTTATTCAAGAAAATTTTGGTTTTTCTTTTCGTTTGCGGCCGCTGCCGTCTTGCAATGAATCTTTTAATCCAACTCGGATTCCCACAGATCGAAAACTCCATAGAGAAGTCCTTTCTCTAAAGTTTTCCCGAACTGTAAACGAGGGAAACAGCGGAAAACCCCGTTTGAGATTGGATGATAATAATTACAATTATGGAATTACATTGATTGCCAAGATTAATTGACAAAATGAATTCTGAACAATGTTGAACAATGTTTAGCCCTTGTTGAATAACAGGAAGTGTGACAAAGACAACTTAAACAAATTGAAATTAAACAAATAAAAATCATTGTCAAATCTAAAAAGCATTGGTTCGATTGTGGTACCGTGGGACTTCTAAGATGATGGCATTTTCCTATTGTAAGAAATGGGTAAGAAAAATGGCGGTCGGTAAAGAAGATGGCGGACAGATATTTGTGTTTATTCGCTAAGACAAGTTAATTCGACTAGTCAAGCCCTATCAGGTGGTAATTAAGAATCTAAAATTTTGTGCATTACATAGAATTGTTCAATAGTTGTCCACGCTCATGCAAGCAAAATTAAATTGTTATCATGCAGTTTATGCTGTTATTTTGCGAGAACAAAATCCATGTACGCCTGGAGAATTTCTCCATTGTTGCCAGATGTCTGAAAGAGTTATCAACCAGTCAAATAACTGTCGGTAATGTAGAAAACTTCCTCTTTTATTTTCTTTGTCTTTTCGTTGTGTTTTTTTTGTTGTTTGTTTGCTTGTTTACCCAATAAAAATTGGTAGCTGCATAGCTTGTAAACATAATTAGTTCAAAGTCAAACCGGAGTAGTTCAAAGTTCCACAGTTTGTTGTTGTTTTCGCAGATACCCCCCCCCCCCCCCGACGATAGTGTGTTTTTCCCTCGTTGGCAGCACTTTAAGGTGCGCTAGAGCCATCAGCCAGTTACTGGGCTCTAGGAGTTCTCGAAACCCGAGAAACTCCGGTTAATTAGTTTATAACAATTCGAAAATTGTTTTTGTTTTTTCTGTTGTTGTGTGAACTGAACATACTCATGGTGTTTCGAGCTTTAAAATGAACTCTATATCGTTAATTTGTTGCTGAAGGCAAAGAGGAAGATTTCACCCCTAATGGCTGAGGTAAAAGGGTTAATTAATCAAGTTTGGTTAATGAAGATCTGGTTAAGATGTGAAATGAAGAGATTTTCCTGTAAATGTGAGCTGTTGAGCGTCCTTCCAGAAAGCTGGGGTAGTTTGATCGTATTGTGATTTCCAGGTGTAATTAATTAATTGAACAGGTATAATTCAATGGCGAGATAAGGTCGTAGATGTGAATACCTGGCATTTAGATGCATTTGAAGTGAAGATGGTTGTCCTATGGCTAGATTAAGAAAGGGTGATGATTTTAATTAATTAATTAGGGTGGTCGATTAATCCGAGGATTAATCATGGAAACTTGAATTAATCGAGATGTGTTCTGAACTGCTTGGGATGTGTAAATAATCCAGTACCGCTTTATAGTAGTACCACAATCTCTAACAAATGACCTAGCGTCCTTTTTAAGCGTCCTTTCAATTAAACCGCAATTAAAATCGGGTTTACACAGAATAAAATGATTACAACAAATCTAGAATGTTTCCTACCTTTTCCTGAGATTTGGGCTGCAATACCTAGGTTCACACAGTACTACACAAATAACTATTAAATTATTACTAACAATTTTCACTGAAATAAATATAAATGCGTCTCTTTTGGTTGTCGGTTCGAAACTCTCTGGCTTACTAGCTGGAATTCCACTTTACCCCTCTATGGCTTTCTTCAGGTAGTTTTTCCGTCCCTTGCGGTTTCGTTAACAAAATTTTAGCGCTGTTGCTGTCCCTGTCGAATTCGCGCGTGCGAGCGAGATGTCCGAGGGTGAATAACTTGACCGAAAACCCTGACGTAAGCGTGGGTGACCTCGGACGCTTTCGAATATTCCGGAAAAAAAAATGCCCTCTGCTGTTAATTTAATTTTCTAAAGATTTGCGTAAAATTGGGCATTCCGGCGGATCAGTTCAGTACTTAGTTTGTACGTTGTACAAAATTGGCTATTTACAATAGTGGTCGTAGAAAAATAACTATTACGCAAACTAAATAGATTACGAAAATTAGGAACGTCTTCTACCTGTTGGGATATCTGGGCTGCAACCACTTGACTAACCGTAATGCCGAATAATTATTATTAAACATTTTTTCACTGCAAATAAATAAATGCGTCCTGGGGTCCCCTTGAGCGGGCTGCAACTGTTCTTTCTGAAGGCTGAAATGTCATGGTTTCTGTACCTGCAAGCTACCTTGCGTGTCCCTGACACAAGTATTCGCTGTTAACAGGGGCCCAAAAGCAGCCAAACTAAATTTCTGTATTCGAACGTCCCATATTTTTGGAAAATGCAAGGATTTGTGCAATTATTTAGAATTGGCTACTTGGCATAATTTTGAATTCCATCACAATACACTAAATTTGCATATTTAAGCCGTGGGAGAGAGGAATAATGTTTTATTTTTCATTCATTAATTTATTAGGCCAGTCATATCAAAATTTAGCAGCCTAGCAGCCAAGAATTCTTGAGTTACGGCAGATATGAGTCCCAAATAAGAACAAATGTCTGGAATATATTTGTACCAGTTTTAACCTAACTTAACCTAACAACGAACCCCTTTGTGCAAACCTGCACACTTGACCATCCGTAATGCAGCGTTCGCATTGTGGAAGTTATATACCTATGGACCTTTTACCATAATATCATAATTATAATTAGTTTACAGTTCAAGAGCGTTATTTCGCTCATTGTTACTTCCGAATTATTATTTTAGTATTTTACCAAGTTCGAAATCTGTAATCAATCGTTATTAAAATTGTAGTGATTTTTAAAAAGTCGTTTCCATAAGACACGAACATAATTCACGCAGTTAATATATTTTATTTTCAAACGTCACATAACAATTATTTAAATTGGTTGAAAGTTTGGTTCATTTTTCAAAGAGGAACTGATGTTTGATTATACACAAGGTAGTTTCAAAGTCTTGTTCCACAAAATTTACTTACTGTTTATATAAAAGAAATTAACACAAAATACAAAACAGTTGCCTGGAAAACGAAAAAACGTTTGGGTCAAAGAAAAATAACAGCTTTTGAGTCACACTGTAAATTCATCGAAAGACGCTCAAACATTGAAGAAAGGCGCGAAAAATTTGGGGAAATTTGGTGGGTGGTGGGAAAAGGTTTAGAGTCACACTAAAGTCAAAAGCAGCAACAGAGGTTGACACCCAATCTGCTTTCGCTGATCACATCCTAAAAGCTGGACATTCTTTTGACCCGAATTCCAACGTAGATCTATCTGCTGCATGTTTGTCTTCTTAATAATCTAGAAATTCTGGAAATTAAAAATGTGCCACAATCTTCTCTCCTTAACGATCAAGTACAATTTATTACTCCAGTTATCTCGGGTCTGTTTTAATAGGCTTCACGTTCTTAGTTTTATCGTCCCATCGAAAAAAAATTTCTTACAGGTTATGTTTTCCCCCGTGTTTTTCTTTGACAGGTGACAAGTCATAGCTCCTCCTCTGGAGCGGGTTTTTCCAAGTTTTTCGCGCTTGCCGCGATCGACGGTCAGGTTGACGCCTGTGTCGCGCTCCTTTCTTTGCTATGGCATAGACAGAGACGGGTACAGTTGCGCTGAACCTGACCGTCTTCATCTGGTCGGCGCGCAGAAGCTGCTTTTGAATTTAGTGTGACTCTAAAGCTTTTCCCACCACCCACCAAATTTTTCGCGCCTTTGTTCAATGTTTGAGCGTCTTTCGATGAATTTACAGTGTGACTCAAAAGCTGTTATATTTCTTTGACCCAAACGTTTTTTCGTTTTCCAGGCTACTGTTTCGTATTTTCTGTTAATCTCTTTTATAGCTGAAGATAGAGTAACACTCCGAAACGCGTCCTAAACATGAAGTAAATTTTGCGGAACAAGACTTTGAAACTACCTTGTGTAATCAATTATTTAAATGACGGTGTTGACAGGGTTTAACCGTCATTTCTATTACACCATTTTGAGCATAGTGTTAAACTCCGGAGGAGCTTAAATTCATCATTATTTGCAATTTTGCAAAGTGTCAAAGTGACGTGCAACGGTCGTGATTAGAAAATTTTCAATTTTTTCGTTTGAAAATAAAATATTGTATTTTATTCGGAGTTTAAGCGACAGTATGTGACTCGTATGGTTTTATTTTAATTTAAACTTCCATACTCCGTCACATAATGTCTTACTTAAACTCCTAATAAAATAAATATCTAATAATTACGGCTCAAAAAATGCCAAATTTGCACCAGAACAGAACAACTTAAACCCTCCGTTTAAGTTGTTCTTTTTTGTTGCAATTTCGTACTCATTGTACTGATCTTTATTTCTCCAATCCCCAATATGGATGGTGTTTCCGTCACTTGATGGCAACCGAAAACTCAGATTTCTTTGACTTTGTAACATTCTCCTGCAGTAATTCCCAATCGTCCGAAAAATTTGACCATAGTGAATAGAACAACGTCATCTTTAATGCTACATTGGGTGCTTCCATCTTCAAATTGTGATTTCCCAGCTGGTCTTCACCATAGAGTTACGTATAAGGAGTCTAAAGAGGAAAAATGGCTTTCTGCCGAAACCATTAGGGATAAGTTACACGAGAAAGACGTATCTTTCAATTTGACAGGCCTACCATATGCCTATACCTTTTACGATATAAGAGTCACTATGATCTCGGCACCGGCGTTACACGATGATGAGTCTCTATGGTCCCAAAGTGCAGCTAAAACAGAACGGACTCTAGCCAAAAGTCAGTTACCTACTTAATTTTTTTTATGAAATTCTCAATCTTCTTTACAGTACCAGATAACCCACCACGGACTGCCCCGGGTGGCTTTCAAGTTAAAAATGAGAAAACCAGAGAATTCACAATTTATTGGAAGGAAATACCTGAAAAGGAGAAAAACGGCCCCGAATTTGATTACCACGTTATTGTGCATGAGCACCCCGAAATCAACCCAAAGGTAAAAAATTCTTCTGCCATTCTCAATCTCACTGATGTGACAATAAATTACCAAATTCGGATATGGTCAAAAAACAGTAATGGTATATCAAAAAATCATTCAGTTGTAGTCATACCAAGAGAAGAGGAGCGTAAGTACCTACATTGACAGTCTATTTTAAAAAATGTGTATTTTATATAATTAGGTTTGAAGAAACCCTCATGTGTTACTGCTGTGACGGGTTGTCAAACTAACAATTACACGGTATTTTGGTTGCCATCAGAGAATCCTACTTCAGTTACGTATTATACTGTGTTTTGGTGTAGAGATACGCTACCTGATCATATTTGCACGGTAAGTACACAAACGACACAAAATTTTTTTGAAATATTTATTGAGGCAAGTGCACTTTATTAAAGTGAATCTTCCACGTTGACGTAGCCCTTATCAATTGAAAATGTGCTGTAGGAGTAAATTTTATTACTGCGATTTGGCTAAATATTTAAATTACATACATAAATAGGCCATTAAATTAAATTAACTGAATCCTTTCTTTCCCCCGTCTATCTTCTGTTTCCGTCTTGTTTTCACCCCCTCTTCTTCATCACTACCTGTTTCCCCACTGTATTTCCTCTGCTCTTTCATTCAGTAGGTACACACTCTCTCTCTCTCTCCCTTTCCACATAACTCGGTAACCCCTTAATTACTTGTTATGTTTCTATATTTTGCATTGTTCTCTGATTTTTGTTCTTCTCTCCTGTGTAGGTACAGGAGAGAAGAACAAAAATCAGAGATGTAAGTAGAATAAGATGTAGGTATCCATGTCTCTATCTCTCTCCCTTATCAATATATTCATCTAAACTGCTCAACAATTCAATTGGTCCACTCGGAAATTTGAGTCAAATTCAAAATGCCGTAACTTCTCAAGCAGTTGATCGATTTAAATTAACCTTTTTTCCACGGATAGCCCATTTCATTGGCTTAGCCCAGTCAAATTAGACAAAAAAGTGGCGATCGAGTGAAAAAAATCCCGGAGTTTTGAAATTTGGCATGGTTGTTCGCTAGTATCTACAGAACATCACACTAAAAGTACCCGAGGGTGGGGGGTGAGCGCGAGGGGGCGGAGCTGATTGAATGTGCGTTCTCTGCGTCTTTCGTATATATCTCCGTAACTACCAATCCTAGCGAAAATTATTTTATATACAAAATTAAAGCAGACTAAATTTCCTATCAAAACTGTCATATTCGTTTTTGTCGTAGGATTCATACTTTAAATGTTATAAGCATGACAATTCTCATATTTACTTGGGATGGCTCCAGCCAAGGAGTTTAAGGTTTTGACCCGCACAAAAATAAAGAAGTGCTGAAAATTGGCGCTTATGCTCTACTGGCAGTCCTGAATGACGTGTCAAAAGTTCCGGAGCCTGCGGTGCCGGCGTCCTATTTTTTTGGTACCGGAAGGCCTTAAGTGATAGTCATACATTATTTTCCGCTTAACATGATTATTTATTATAATCAATACTGATACTCCTGAAATTTTGAGATGAAACATCCTTTTTTTTTCTTGGAGAAATCGTGCTCCAGAATCGACTTCGTGTTGCTTTTTTGCGATTATTTCTCCAACGGCTTATCGGACGACAAAAATGTATAGGATCTTTTCGTTGCAAATTTTATCCTGAACATTTCAGCTACTACACATTTTTGCCGTTAGATAAACCATTGAGGAGATAATCGGAAAAAAACAGCGCGAAGTCGGTACTGAAGTACGATTTCTCCGAAAAAGGACTTCGCGCTGCGAAGGAACTGAAATGTTCAGGATAAAATTTGCAACGAAAAGATCCTATACATTTTTGTCGTCCGATAAGCCGTTGGAGAAATAATCGCAAAAAAGCTACACGAAGCCGATTCTGGAGCACGATTTCTCCAAGAAAAAAAAAGGATGTTTCATCTCAAAATTTCAGGAGTCTACCCGTAGTATCAGTATTGATTAGGTCGTTGTAGTCATTTTGAGACCAATCCCGATCAAATCGGTTCATAAATAATCATGTTAAGCGGAAAATAATGTATGACTATCACTTAAGGCCTTTCGGTACCAAAAAAAAATAGGACGCCGGCACCGCAGGCTCCGGAACTTTTGACACGTCATTCAGGACTGCCAGTAGAGCATAAGTGCCAACTTTCAGCACTACTTTATTTTTGTGCGGGTCAAAACCTTAAACTCCTTGGCTGGAGCCATCCCAAGTAAATATGAGAATTGTCAAGCTTATAACATTTAAAGTATGAATCCTACGACAAAAACGAATAGAACCGCTTTGATAGGAAATTTAGTCTGCTTTAATTTTGTATATGGAATAATTTTCGCTAGGATTGGTAGTTACGGAGATATGTACGAAGAATGCAGAAAACGCCTATTCAATCAGCTCACCCCCCACCCTCGGGTACTTTTAGTATGATGTTCTGTAGATACTAGCGAACAACCATGCCAAATTTCAAAACTCCGGGATTTTTTTCACTCGATTTGTCTAATTTGACTGGGCTAGCTACGACATTACATGTTCCGCTTTTTATGCAGATCCCCCTTATTTGATATACAGGATGTCAGAGTCGGGTACTGCTAAGTGGCGAAAATTTAAACCACCCCCGATTCTGAAAGAATTTTTTTTAATTTTTTGTGCCTGGTTGAGAATACGTCTTAGGTCCATACCTCCAGAAGTGTTTTTGAAATTTACTCCATCTCCTCTAATTAGGGTGCAGGCCCAAGAAAACTGTTTTTTAACCGGTAGTTAATAAAAGCCTCTTTAACTTCTACTCAATTTTTAGTTTCTTGAGGTCATTGTGTCGCAAAAACTTTGCTCTAGGACACCATGAGGTCAAAATTAATCTAAAATAAGGCGTCCCAAAAAAGGGGGCCCGTTGAAATGGACCCAATTTTATTCTGCTTCCTAAGTGATTTTTAAGTAAAGACGGACTTTTGAAACGATATTTTCATAGAGGCATTTGTCCTGAACATTTTAAGATGCTCTTCATCTGAATTGAATCACAATCACCGGTGCTCAAACCAACTTTTCAACTGACTGTTTTCAGACAAAATACAGCCCCCTAAATTCGTGAAACCAAGGTGGTAAAAATTAAAACAAAGAGCCATATCTCGTTGACAAGGTAACGATCATTTAGGCTTTCTCAAAATTTATTTGTCCGAAACCCGTCAGCCAAAGTACTGGTATGAACACCACCAAATGTGAACCAATTCAGACGAAGAGCATCTTAAAATGTTCAGGATAAATGGCTGCATGACGTTATCGTTTCAATTTTGGTCCGTCTTTAAGCAAAGATCATTTCAGACGCAAAAATTGCCCCCTTCAACCCCCTACCGCAAAAACTTGACTTGAAGGAAATTTAACCTTGCACCGCCTGCTACAACCTAAAGAGTTGAATTGAACAAAAAACTGCGCCCCTAAAACTCACTCAATTCAACCCCGGAATGCAAAAAAATGTCTTGGACGGAATTTAACCGTTGGACCACTCATTATCGCAGGAGACTATTTTGAGTTGCAACCCCTAATTTCCACCCCAACTGTTCGATTTTACGAAAAATGGATCCCCACAAGATTTCACCGATATTATGTGGGTCAAACGTGCATACCAAGTTTCAGCAAGATACCTCGACTAGTTCTCGAGTTATTGCAATTAATAATTTTTCGGTTTTTCACCCCTTACTCCCATACCCGATCCGTTACTTTTCGGGAGACGAAGCTGCCTACCAAGTTTCAATTCGATATCTCAATCGGTTCTCAAGTTATGCGACGGATAGACTGAGGAGCGAGCAAGCGAACGAGCGAGCGAATAAGCTAAAACAAGAGTGCCTCGCATTCTGCTACGGCCCTAAGAATTGCATAAAATCTGTTCTCTACTCATTCATTATCATAGATGCAAAAATTCTTTTTATTTTTCACGTACCTACCTATTATATGTTGATAATACCATTATAATACCTACCTAGGATACGAAGCATATAAACAAGACCATAACATCCGGGGTATTATAAGAAGGCGTTATAATTCATAACATTATATAATCAGGAGTGTGGATTTCACTTCCTGTATATCGTCTAATTCTAAGTAGGTGAGCTCTTGTCTGTGGCACGCTCCAGCTATTCCAAAAATTAAGGCTACCTGTTCAAATAAAGGTTAACTATTAAATTAGTTTGAAACTTTGCTTACCTTATTCATTAAATATTTATTTCGTCTGGAGCCTAGTACAAAGCAGATTCAATTTCTTCCATAGTCAGAACCTTGGGCTTTTTAGGCTTAAACCCTTCTGATTTTCTTTTCAAAAATCCAAAGAGGGAGGAATAATTGTTAATAATATCAACTTGATGATTCACTTTTATTGTGGCCTTCAACATCGAATAGTCCTACGACCAAAGGGATGAAGGTTTTTTGTCCTTAGAAAGGTGCCAGAAATAAGCCAAAAGACTGTTTTCGCAATGGTAATTTTCAATACAGTCCGTCATATTACACCACTTCACATATTCGCTGTACGTTTTCTCGTAGATTTGCTTGGATTTTTCGGGTATAGCAGCCCACAACTTCTGGCTTTCTCAGCGGCCTCATCAATTTCGTTAACTTCCATACTTTGTAAATAAAGCAGAGCTCAAAATTTTTGCACAAGTTGACAAAATGGCTACCTTTGTTACTGTCAATGCTATAGTTACGCAAACAAAATCTATGTGAACTACGTGATCATTTTATTTCTTGCAATTTTTAGATTTATTTTATTTTAGGGACAACGATTGTGCATAAAATAGTGTATACACTACGGGCTTTTATGACCCTACAGCATTTTCCTAGCCCTCGCTAACGCAAGCCTTGTTATACCCTTAATATATAAATAACTATTACAATATACATGTTCTGATTATTGTTTCAGGAATCCGACTGGTCCGAAATAAATGGAACTCAAACAAACTTTACCATCATTGGAACTAATGAGAATTACAAATATAAGTTTGCAGTTTCCGTAAATTCGTACAATAGGTCGAGTGGATTGTCATTGGTTGATGTTGCACCACGCCAACTGAAGGAAATGAAAGGTATTCGGTTTAAAAGCACAGGTTCGACTTATATTGAAGTCGGGTGGATTTTGGATTGCTACCACAAAATGGTTAAATCAAAATTTATAGTATCCTACTGCCCTGTAAAATCACCTAAACAAATCGAGTGTGAAGGTAATCATAGAAACTGTCTTTTCCTTCTAATAAGTTGATGTAGAAACTGAACAGAAAATGACTTTCGCCAATCCCGAGGCTACGTCTGGAAATATAACTAACTTGAAACCATGCACAACGTATACAGTTAAAATAGCACATACGTCCCTTAAATGTAACGGTGCATACAGTCCGGAAAGTGAGCCCAACAACCATACAACGAATGCAGCACCCCTCAATTTCCACCTGGATGAAGTTACTAATACTTCTGCGGTTTTATCCTGGGAGCCAACTAGCTGCGTATTTTTGAGAAATTATGTCATAAGATGTAACCGGGAACAAAACGCAACGAAAGAAAATGCTAATGTTACCAAAACCAAAACTTCTTATGAGGTGAGCATTTTTTCAAAATTCTTTTATCATTCCTACTTTACAGTTCACGAAGTTGGAAATTTACGAAAAATACTGCATAACAATTGAGGCGTGCTACAATTGGACATGCTCTGATGTGGCACAATTGAACTTTATCACACGAGCTGGCCGTAAGTTTTTTCTCCTACTTTAACTGAAAATGAGAAATGAATAAGCAGTAGGTAGACACAAATTTTTCCGGCTAACAGTGAAAATTTCACTTTGCTCGATTTTTTTTTGGTGTAGGAAGGGTAATGTGAATTGTGAACCACAGCGTGAAAGTAGTTTTCCGGGTCCGGGGAAATGGTCAGTTTTTTACGACCCGGAAAACATTCACTTTCACGCTTTGGTTTTGGTACATAAAACTACCGTAGTTCCATCACGAATATCTCTGGAAGTGAAAATAATGTTGAAATATGACAAACGGTGATCAGTCCTGTATATGTACCTAATTTAAGTAAATTAATTGCATTAGTGCCGAAGCAAGACAAAATCATGGTTCGCAATGGCCGCTACGCCGACAGTGTTGCCACACTGTAACCGTAGCACTTGGTACCGGCCTTGAGAACAACCAAACACACTGTAACCGTAGCACTTGGTACCGGCCTTGAGAACAACCAATGACATGCGCACTAGAAACTGATGTATTACGTAGGAACCTACTACCTACTAGGTACCTACTTACTCTGCGTGTAAGTATTATAATATATTACCTAACAACTTGAAAATGTTACCATTAAAAGCTTTTAAAAGTAAAATTAAATTATATCTTATGACAAATTGTTTCTATTCGATCAGTGAATACGAAGAATATGTAGCAATTAATTCACAACTATTGTCAAGCTGTTAGTTTCTTCTTTACATCCCTTTGTCTATATTCTGTTTTTATGTAGTCATATTCTTTATTGTAATTTTTGACCTCTAATTAGCCGTAATTTTTCAACGAATTGCATTGGGGTGGTGAAATTGAAAACACAATTTTCTTTAGAGCATGTGGGGGTGGCGAAATAGGGAGTTGGAGTTTAGGGGTTGAAACGTTCATGAAGCCTTGTAATTTGACGCAGAGAAGCAATATCCTCCATGCGACTGTGAGGTCTTACACATTGCATGTTCGCGAAAGGAAGAGTGAATTTTAGGAGAGTACCTATGTGGGACTGGTGAAATGGGAGTTGGAGTTTAGGGGTTGAAACCCTGTAACTTGGCACACAAAACAATATGTATGCTGTGAAACTGTGACGTACTATACATTACATCTTCGAGAAAGAGGGAGTGAATTTTAGGAGAAATTTATCGAGGGGGATGAAATTTAGGAGTGAACACTCGGAATGCCATAAGATAGCTTTCTATCGATGGTACAAAAAACGTCTTAGTCATCATTCGCGAAAATCCACTCTTAATCGTAGGTATTACAACCCTCAAAATGTAGAAACGCGTAAAAAAGCATGATGGCAAATCATTATTTAAAATGTTACGGTAGAGTTTAAGTGGTAATTTATAACGATCGACAATGTAGAAATTAAAAGAAAGTCATTTTCATTGTTTTCCATCCCTCTAAAATTTTTCAAACCCTTTCTCGGTATGTGGCTTCCTCAAAAAGCTAAATTTACGCAGATTATTCTGTTATTTTTGCTAGTTCTACTTACAGTCAATTTTCACCCCCTTGACTTTTCATCCCCCTTCACATGCCCCTTAGCCAAAATCGGGCAACTTTCTCGTTTTGTGGTAAATTTGTTTATGGATTATGTTAACTCTCTTTTCACTTTTTCAACCCCCTTCGCAGTATTTAAACCTTCCGAAAGCTAAATTTGCATAATTGGCTTATTTTTGTGTCATTTTCTGTAATTCAGCTTACCAAACTGCGGCTTTTCATATCTAGGTACTCCTTTCTTTACAATTTTTCAACCTCATATGATGCGCATGTTTTGCTGAACTCGCATCATTTTGTTTTTCTTCGGTAATAAATAAATTAAACTCATTTGGGTTTTTTTCGCTCTCTTCAGCTCCTTTCGCAATATTTCAACCCTATCGTAAAATTTCAACTACCCAAAAGCTTAATTTGCGTAATTGGCATATTTTTGGTGTTGTTTTCTGAAATTCTACTTAACCATCAGGGTTAATTTTCACCCCCTTTGACTTCTTAAAATTGCACTCCCAAAATCCAACCTCTTCAACCTCCCATCGCAAAAAATTGAAATGGAGAAAATTTAACCCTTGGACCACTTCTTACCGCAGGATATGAATTCACCTCCTTGTACCCCCAAACACAAAAACTTGATTTATAAGAAATTTAGCAATTGGAGCGGTTGAATTTAACGAAAAAATTGCGCCCCTAAAACTCACCCCTTTCAATCCTCAAACATAAATAATTGACTCGGAGGAAATGAAATACTTTTTTCTCAAACGGATTCGAAATCTGCAATTTTTTGTGAATTAAAATTGTATCAAACTGAAAAGGCAGTCACGACGGCGGCCAACCCGGATTTCCAGAAATTTCAAATAAAATCAGGGAACAACACGTCAACTTAGTTTTTTTATGCAACATCTGTGCAGAGGATCTAATGGAGGCTGATTTAGGTACTGTTACGCCCGAAGAGGGAAACTGTGACTGTATTTTCAGTCTTTCTAACTCAGAAATAATTGTAGATTACGAATCCGTTGAGGAAAAAGTATGGTTAGACACTAAAAAAACTAAGTTGTAATTTTCGGTTAAACCGGAAGTGGAGAAAATTACTTGAAAACATGCTTAGTTGCCCCCGTCCATTCGTGGCTGATCAGCGTTTATCCAGGCCCGGCGAGAGGGGGGGACAGCCGGTGCAAATGCCCCGGGCCCGGGGTGTTCTTAGGGGCCCGGGCCCGGGCCTGTCTCTCAAAATTCACCGAAAAGTCGAAAACGCCGCTTCCCAATTGTGCAATTCGCAAAATCACTGAATTCAAAACGTAAACACGCAACACCCTCATTTGTACCATATTCCAATAATGTAATTTCGAGAATCCCAGATTATTTCTTAAAAAACACTGACCTTTTTAGGAAAATAATCGCAAAATCAGTAAAAAAATCGCCTTGCTAAAGTTAAGTTTTATATTTTCTTCCTTGCGCTTGTATTCTGAAGTGCTGGGAAAATGCGTGACCTTGAAAATTTCAAAAATTTTCACCTGCGGTGCCACTTTGTTTTTTCACTTACGGATTTTTTAAGGCAGTTTAAAAAAAGCATTATTATTATTATTATTAGATTATTAGATTAGATTAGATTAGATTATTAGATATTCAAGGCGGGACGTTTAAAAGAACATCCTGAATACAATTTTATAGATTTTTTATAGATCCTTCAGAGGTCGTTCATCCAACGATACGATCAAACGATTCTCTCTTATTAATTGAGTGGACTCGTCCAAAACTTCCGAGGGGCAGAATTGATTTTTACCAAGTAAATGTCACAACATTCTATGATGGGAAGAATCACTCCGAAATTGCCAACGTGAGCCGTAAGTACTGAAAAATTGATTATTTCAACAGAGACCTACCTATGAATGGGCAACTTGCATTCAATTGGAATTCTAAGTGGTTGCTTAAAAAACTATTTTCTGTTTTTCATATTCTTTCATTTTATTATTATGTTAAGGCTTCATTCATGAATGCTGCTCCGTTTTTTTTGTTTCGTTTATCAGAGAAAAAGTTAGGTACACAATTACGAATTTTTATGTTATTTGCTTAATTAAGCATGTAAAATCTTTCTGCATCCTTCCACTTTTTCCCATCTTGTAATAGCTGATTCATTTCATTCCACTCTATACTTTTCCTAACTTCCTTTCCGTCCATGTTTTTCTTAGTCTTGCCCTTTGCTTCCTCCTTCCCCTTTGCGATTCAAATACCTTCCACACTAAAGATCGAAAAGCCACGCGAATGGTAAGGTTCCAACCGCTTCTTTGCAGCATTTTTTTAACGAACAAATTTCTAACAATTAATTCCATGAAAATCAAGCCAACTGTCAGTAAATGTCATTATTTCACTTTAGGGCTACTTTTACCACGTCGAGTTATGAAAACTCAGTTTTTGTTATCATAACATTGACGGTCTCATTGGTCGGGGCCTGGCAACATACCTTGAGTTTTCACAACTCGGACATGGTAAAAGTGGCCCTTAAGTCATTAATCGGTGCAATTTCGTAGTTTTCCTTGAATGAAGCAACTCTATTACCTAATGTTTATTTTAATATCATTTACGTGGTTATCAACTGCTGTAAGGAAAAATTGCAATATGCCATCTGTTCACTGTCGTGAACTCCCGCACTGCACTCTCATGTAATGCGAGTATTTTTTGATATTGTTGTTGAAATGATACACATGTAATGTGCTTAATTACATCTATATTGAACAGACTGATGAAAGAGTACACGAATACGAAATGATAGTTATTGAATTTAAAATAAGAGTCTCTCGACGGGGGTTAGTTACGATAAAAAGCGAAAAAATGAGACTCTTACTGAGTACGGCTACAATGCGACTAACTGACTGACTGAAGTTTAAAATTCTGTTGAAAAGGAATAAGTGAATAGGAAACACATGTGAGAACAAGAAAGGTTGGTCAAGTGTTCGGAGAATTAGGGGCGGACGTTGGGTGTAATGGGATATGTTTCAGTCGTCAATATTTTGTAGAAATTAAGTACGTAACATACTCCCCGGGTTGAGAGAATTGCGATCAAGTAAACAAGATAAAAAAAGTAAAAGAACAATGTCGATACAAAAAGTTAAGAAAAATACAGAAGACAATGAATAAAAAAACGATAAATGTATAAAAAGTTAAGTGTCTGATCAATGTCTGAAAAACTAAGTGTCTGTATCCACTGGTAGAGGGGCGACACGTTTAACATTACGGGTCAATTCACCATTTGCGGTCTTTAAACGTATGGTTCGCACAACACCATCACTTCCAGGGTAAGTCTCGATAATGCGTCCAAGACGCCACTGAAGAGGCGGAAGGTTGTCGTCACGGATGATTACTAGAGTACCTTTTTTTATCGGATGTTGACCCCGGAACCATTTATGGCGAATATTGAGTTCATTTATGTACTCTTTATGCCATCTGGTCCAGAAATGTTGTTTGACCTTTTGAATGTGCTGCCAATAAGACAAACGGCTGGTGAGGGTGTCAGAAAAATCACGTTCAGGCAATTGAGTAAGTACATCACCAATTAGGAAATGAGAAGGGGTTAACGCTGATAGATCATTAGGATCTGAGGATAGAGGCAGTGGGTTAGTATCATCTCATCCCAATGACCAACTCATCCCATCTGACAACTCACCCCAGACCAACTCATCCCAGATCAACTCATCCCAAACTAACTCATCCCAGACCAACTCATCCCAGACGAACTCATCCCAAACCAAGTCATCCCAAAAGACAACTCATCCCAGAACGCAACTCATCCCAGACCAAGTCATCCCAACAGACAACTCATCCCAACCGACAACTCATCCCAACAGACAACTCATCCCAAACCAACTCATCCCAGACCAACTCTTGCTTGTTATTGTTTGGGCTGTTCGCTTTAAGGTAGCCGCGGGCTAATATCATCTCATACAATTTTCCACTTTGGACGGGCAAAATTTGAGAGAAAATGTTATTAAAAAAAAAACCTGACCTGACATAGACCTGAACTGCCCTAGCTTCTCGCACTGCAAACCGATATTTTGACGCTTTGCTCGCGTGGAACTTTGGACGGACAGAATTTGAGAGAAAATGTTATTAAAAAAAAAACCTGACCTGACATAGACCTGAACTGCCCTAGCTTCTCGCACTGCAAACCGATATTTTGATCTGGGATGAGTTGTCTGCTGGGATGAGTTGTCTGTTGGGATGAGTTGTCCGTTGGGATGACTTGGTCTGGGATGAGTTGTCTTTTGGGATGACTTGGTTTGGGATGAATTTGTCTGGGATGAGTTGGTCTGGGATGAGTTGGTTTGGGATGAGTTGGTTTGGGATGAGTTGGTCTGGGATGAGTTGGTCTGGGATGAGTTGTCAGATGGGATGAGTTGGTTATTGGGATGAGATGATACGACACCAGAGGCAGTAAAGGACGTGAGTTTAAGATAGCCTCGATTTGTATGACGAACGTATGTAATTGTTCATATGTAAACAATGCGGTTCCCACGATTCTTCTAAAATGATGTTTAAAGGACTTCACTGCTGCTTCCCAAATACCTCCTACATGTGGTGACTGAGGTGGAATAAAGTTCCATTTTATTCCTTGATTTGCTAGAACGGTGGCGATTTGATTGTTGCGATCAGAAGACTTCAAAATTGGTTTTAATTCGTTATTGGCTCCAACAAAGTTTGATGCATTGTCAGAATGAATTGAAGCACATTTGCCTCTTCTGGCGATGAATCGTTTCAAGGCTTCGATAAATGCTTCAGTACTGAGATCCGCAACAAGTTCGATATGTACAGCTTTCACGGATAGACAGACGAAAATAGCGACGTAGACTTTGATTTTATTCTTGTTGCGAAATCGTTTTTCCTTTATATAAAATGGTCCACAATAATCTACACCACTATTCGAGAAGGGGCGAGATTCCGTCAAACGTACCTTGGGTAAATCACCAATGACGTAATTTACCGGTAAAGGGTTGGCCTTGGCGCAAGTGATACAATTTCGAATTAATTTTCGGACTTGGTTCCGTCCGTCGATAGGCCAATACCTTTGACGTAAAGAGTATAATGTAGCTTGTGTACCAGAGTGCATCATATCGTTGTGTTCCTTTTCGATGAGTAGTTTTGTAATATGATGATTTTTTGGTAAAATTATTTGGTGCTTCTTGTCAAATGAGTAATCAGATTTTTGCAGTCGACCGCCAACTCGCAATAATCCATCTTCATCCAAGAATGGTCTCAATTGAAGGAGTTTCGATTTGTTGGGTAACGGTTTCGACGAATTTAAGCATTTTAATTCGTCGTGAAAAGAGTGATTTTGGACGATTCTTATTATTGCGTTCGATGACCTTTTCATTTCCGAGGGCCATAAAATTGGTCCCTTTATTTTGTTTCTCCAACGAAGACATCTAGTGACCACATGAACGAGATTTTGAAAAGACGAGTAGGAATTGAGGAAACTAGTGTCATGGGTTGAGAGAAGGCAGGTAGTTCGCTTGAATTCAAGGGAAGTGTCGGATGTTTCAGATAATTTTAATTTCAAGTCAGGCCAATTTTCTTCTCCCCGGGCTAACCAATGTGGCCCTTCTGCCCAGATTCTCGAATTCAATAGCTCCGCGGGTGGTACGCCCCTAGAAAGCAGGTCCGCGGGATTGTCGTGTGTTCTCACATGTCTCCATTGAGTCGGCTTTGTTTTCGAAATAATATTGGTGACACGATTAGCTACGAATGTTTTTAGTAAATGTGGAGATGTGTTAATCCAATGGAGAATAATCATGGAATCACTCTAAAAAACGGTTTCATTTACGGCGATTTCTAGACAGGAATTGACACTTTTAAAGAGATCGGCGAGCAAATTTGCGGCACATAACTCGAGACGAGGAATAGTTTGGATCTTTTTGATAGGCGAGACTCTCGATTTGGCACAGATAAGATGAACACGAATATTTCCTGATCCATCCATCGATCTGAGGTACATGCAGGCACCGAAGCCTTTTTCGCTGGCGTCGCAGAAACCATGAAGCTGTACGTTAACGGACTGGGGGTATGCTAATTGCCGCTCGAACGAAATTTTATTCAGTAGGGGTAGTTGATCGACGAAATTGTTCCATTTTGTGAATATTTATAACGGTACAGAAGCTTCCCAGTCTAACTGCAATCTCCATAACTCCTGCATGATTAATTTTATAGGTACTATCACTGGATTTAGTAGTCCCAGCGGGTCAAAGATCTTAGAGATTTCCGAAAAAATGACGCGTTTCGTTGTTAAAGACGGTTTTTTGATAGGTGCGACAGTGTAAATGATTTTGTCATCTTCGGAATTCCAATATAAGCCGAGAGTTTTGAGTGTAAGATTGTCTTTGTCTTGGAGCTGCTTGTTGATATCGTGCTCCGGTAACCCTTTCAGTACTTCCGGTGAATTTGAGGCCCATTGACGGATGTTGAATCCGCCAGATTTGAGGAGATTAGAGATTTCATCGCGTAATTTGATTGACTCTTCGATGGTTTGAGTACCGTCCAGGTAGTCATCAACGTATAGTCGTTTTTTAATTCTCTCGGCCGCCCTAGGAAATGTCGATTCTTCATCTTGGGCTAGCTGGTGAACGGTTCTTATTGCGAGAAATGAGGATGGACCGAGACCAAATGTGTTTGTCGTTAGCTGATACGTTGAGATGTTCCCATCCTTATCCCTCCATAGGATTCTCAGATACTTTTGATCTTCTTCTCTGATTAAGACTTGCCTAAACATTTTTTCGATGTCCGCGGTAATTACGTAATTGGGTATTCGGAAATGGAGTAAATGAGAAAATAGATCATCCTGTATAACTGGGCCGATCATGAGTGCATCATTCAATGACACTCCGGTGTTCGATTTTGATGATCCATCGAAAACGACGCGTAATTTGGTGGTTAGACTCGATTCTTTGATTACGCAGTGATGTGGTAAGAAATATCCATCTTCCGGTTGACCGTTGATTTTTCGCATATGCCCAAGTCGTTCGTATTCTTCGATTACATTTGAGTATTGTTGCATTAAATCAGGATTTCCTTTTAATCGTCTTTCGATTCCCAATAACCGTTTGAGTGCAACAGAACGTGATTCGCCGATTTCGGATTTTCTTTGGTTAAAGGGAAGAGCGACTACATATTTTCCGTCGATATTGCGAGTGAAATGAGATTTGAAATGTTCTTCACATGCGGCTTCTTCGTTTGATAAATATTTGATCGTGGTTCCTTCTTCGATTTCCCAGAAACGATTGATATCGAAATTGATATTTGCGACGTTACATTTAGCGATATTTTGACGAGAAATTGTTTCGAGAGTACCTGCCCATCCTAACGTTGTTTTCTGGAGGTATATTTCCGAGTGTTTAGGGGTTGACAACCTGATTTGACCGATATTAAAGAGAGAGAGTGACAACCCTGCCGAGAATAAAATTTGTATGGGTGCAGGTTTATGAAATTCTGGGTCGGCTAAATTGATATTCGAAGGAATGTCGAGAAATTGTCGATTAATATGTTGATTTGGAGTATCAGTGGTAATTGACGGTATTACGAGAAGATCGATAGCTTTTTGATAACCATTGTTACGAGACGATATTGTAGCGGTAATATATTGATTAACAATGGTTGTTAGATTGTTGAGACCGTCGATTGGGTAGAAACATTTTTTACGTTTCATACCGAGTAGATTCGTAAGTCCCTCGCAGATGAAGTTTTGCGTGGATCCTGTATCGAGAATTGCTCTGCAAGGTACTTTAGCTTTGTTAGAATTTAATATGTAGATCATAGCCGTAGGAATAATGTCGTCTGTTGGAGCGTCTAGTGGTAAAGATTTATAAGCCCCCGAGTGTAGTCAATCTGAAGATGCGGTGGTAGATGCGATTGGGGCAGTTTCTATATGAAGCAATGTGTGGTGTTTGAGATTACATTTTCTGCAAGTACCTCCCCTGCAATACCGTATTGGATGACCCTTACCCAGACAGTTAAAGCACAATTGAGCTTTCTGAATCAATTCGATTTTCTGTGCATGACTCGCTTGCATAAATTTGTTGCAAGTGTAGATCTTATGGTCATCTGCTTGACATATGCTGCATGATACGAAACGTTGATCCCTTTTGTTCTGATCGTTGAAGTTTGACGAATTTTTGTCGTTGGATGCAACCAACGTTCGACCTCGAGGTTGGTTTTGAGATTTATTGTTGTGAAGGGTCCTAGAATCTTGTCTCTTGGGTGTGTCGGCGTGACAGTTGCTTCTTTTCTGCCGAAACTCCAATAAATTTGTGTAATTTGGCATTTTGTTGTCGGGCAAAGTGGTTTCCCACTGGTATTTCGTTTCATCGCTGATTTTCGACAACAAAAGGTGAATGATACAGCCATTAGCTTGATCTACCGGTTCGTTTAAACCCTTTAATGCGCGAATGTGTTGTTCAAATGTGTCCGTTAAGTCTTCCAAACCTTCAGGTGTGTCTTTCTGAAGACGTGGAATATTGTGAAGAATTGACCAGCGACGTAAGATGGCTTTTCGCGTATTATCATATTTGTCTTTTAGAATTTTCCACGCAACGTCATAATTTTCTCCCTTAGTTTCTATTGCCTCGATTGCGCGAGCTGCCTTACTTGTTAATGATGATTGTAGATATTGTATTTTGTCAATTAGCGAAATGTTAGGATTATTTCCGATGCGCGATTCGAATTTGTCGCGGAATGATTGCCAGTTCTCAATCGTACCATCAAACTTCGGCAAAGAGATGTCAGGTAATCGAATGGGTTGTGTCGTGATTGCGATTGATGCGTCGATTAACATGATGGTGTATTCGATGACGTACGATCTGGATTAGAATCATCTCGAGGTGGATTTTCGTGGAGACATGAAATTTTTCGAATTAATTTTCGGGCTTCTGCGGTCACTGAGTAAAATTCTTCTTCCATGGCCTCGTGTTCCTCTAAATGTATTTCTTCTTCCGCAGCCTCTTTTTCGCATAATTTTTCGGTAATGAGACAAATGGCTTTGAAATTCTCTGCTAAAGTTTCTAGACGGACTTCGATCTGTTCCAGTTGTGGTTCGTCTTGCAGTTTTTGATTGTTAAGGAATGTTGAAAATCTCGTTACCTGGTTTTTGATTTGCGCTCGCTTAGATTTGAAATAGGCTACGCTAGTCATGATGGGGTTTTAGGATAATTGATAGGAAGAATATAGAGGGGATAAATTGGTGATTGTACTCACTTTGCGATGATTTACGTGTAGGTAGATTCGTGATTCTCGTGGATTTCGATGTTGACTTGTTGGTTCCGTATCGGTGACAATTTGGAGATGACGAGATTCGGCGATAGATTATTGTCACAGGTACACTGAGCTTTTGCTGATATCCGGCTCGAAGGACCATAAAATGTTCACTGTCGTGAACTCCCGCACTGCACTCTCATGTAATGCGAGTATTTTTTGATATTGTTGTTGAAATGATACACATGTAATGTGCTTAATTACATCTATATTGAACAGACTGATGAAAGAGTACACGAATACGAAATGATAGTTATTGAATTTAAAATAAGAGTCTCTCAACGGGGGTTAGTTACGATAAAAAAGCGAAAAAATGAGACTCTTACTGAGTACGGCTACAATGCGACTAACTGACTGACTGAAGTTTAAAATTCTGTTGAAAAGGAATAAGTGAATAGGAAACACATGTGAGGACAAGAAAGGTTGGTCAAGTGTTCGGAGAATTAGGGGCGGACGTTGGGTGTAATGGGATATGTTTCAGTCGTCAATATTTTGTAGAAATTGAGTACGTAACACCATCTGCCAAAGAAGGTATGTAGATTATCCCTGAGGTAATTTCTTCGTGGATATAATTGCATTTGAGATGAATCGAACGTGTAAAGAGAATATCCTCTCCCTCAAATTATAAACATTTCCCTAGCACATTTATTAGTGCTCCTGTTGACTTTTCATTCCCCTTAACAATTTTTCACCCGCCGGGCGTTAATTTTCTAAAATTCGCGCAGTTTTGCTTTTTTTCGGTAATAAATTTTACTCACATAGATTTTTCTTGCCTTTTTTACTTTTTCGACCACCTTCGCAATATTTCAACCCCCAAAAACCAAATTTGCATCGTTGGCTTATTTTCGTGTTATTTTCCGTAATTCTATTTACGATTTGTCAACCCCCTAAATGGTAATTTTGCAAAATTCGCATAATTTCGTTTTTCGTCGGTAATAAAATTAAACTCATTTGGGATTCAGCTTACCTTTTACAATTTTCCAGTTTCGCTCGCAATAGGTACAAGGCATAAGTACGTATTTCAATTTCAACCCCCACAAAAGTTTTAATTGCACAATTTGGTTATTTTCGTGTTATATTTCGTTATTCTACTTAATCACCCTTACCTTCCTCTTGATTTTTCATCCCCTTTCGCAATTTTTCAACCAAATTTTGTGTTGCCTAATTCCGGCAATTCCTTTAATTTACTCATTTGGCTTATATTGTCATTCTTTTTACTTTTCAACCCTCAAAATTTTTGTGTTTTTTCTGTTCATTTTCTACTTTTTAATTCCGTAACAAAAATTTCTTAACTTTTCGCCTTTTTGACACATATGTGCGTTTGCGGAGGCAGAGCATCACATTTGGTGTGGCTAGGCCGGGCTGTCGCACAGCACGAGTCCTAAGTATTTTATTCACTTTTTCTGGTAGTTTTCCCCTTGAATCACTAAGCTTAATTCCCCTGCTGGTTTTGCTAGATCAATTCTCAAGTTATAGCATTTGGCGTTGTTTTTCATCTAATTACCTACTCGTCTTTGTTGGCAAATAGGATCAAGGGGAAAATTATTGATCCTTTGCTTGTTAACGAACGCCCTCACAGATCGTAACCAATCACAGAAGTGGTACCATTGTGACGCACCTAGATGGAGCTCGGGCGCCAGATTTTTGTGCTGGTTTACTCCAGATATCGCTCGAGGGTCGCTTTTGTACAGTAGCGAAAATAATTCGAGGCGCGCAAGGGGGATTACGGTAGCGAAGGAGGTCACGTGCAGACAAGGACAGAGTTAGTTAGACTTTAAACTAATTATTTAGGGATGATCCGAAGGGGTTATCTATCACGTTGGTCTTTACGGCCCTGGTGCATCCAACGGTGGGAAGTTCGAAAAAAACGGGGCGGTGATTCGCAGGGGATGGTGACGACGATTTCGCTTCGTCACACCATAGTAGGGTTGCACCGAATGTTCGGAATTATTCGGTCATTCGGCGTATTCGGCCTGTTCGGCCGAATATTCGATTCGGCCGAATAGCAAGTCTAATATTCGGCCATTCGGCCAAAAATTCCAAGTTTCTTTCTACCATCACTTATAACACATTACTAGAAGTTGGAACGTTTAATAAAAATAAAGTAAAATTGAAATAATAAAACAATACAAAACAAAACAAGAACTTAAAACTGCAAAATACTTTGGTTAACAAAATACATAATTCATATTCTGGTTTAGACTGTTTTGTATGAAACTGCAAAAGCACAAGTTTCAAGGTTACGCCGGTTGATGCGCATCTCGCACTGCACAACTATTCGGCGGAAAAGGCCGAATATTTACTATCCGATCAGGCCTAATATTCACTATTCGGTATTATATTCGGCCTTAAGGCCGAGTATTTACTATTCGGTATGATATTCGGTATTCGGCTGTAGAATTCAGCCGAATATTCGATTCGGCCGAATATCCAAAAATCACTATTCGGTGCAACCCTACACCATAGCAACTACGAGTGATCGCTAATTTGCGAACGGCCAAGAATTTAGGACAAGGTCGTACATAAGCTCATTGATTTTTATAGTTTTCACTTTTCTGACACCAACTGTGCTCTTTTATTTCATTAACATAATGAACAGTAGGGGACTTCTGATGCTGCCCTGCCTGACACCGCTTGTTGTTTTAAGCTCCTCCGGCATACTGCTCCTATTCCCACCACGTTATCTAGTCCCTGTATATGCTTTGTAGGTACTACCAACCTGAATCATTCTTCATTTATTACTCTTTCATCACCCTCCATATTTGTTCTCCATTTATGCTGTCAACGGTCTTCTTTAGCCAATTGTACATACGAATATAATATACAGGGTGGTCGTTTGATCTTGAGACTGGCAAATATCTCGGAAAGGAAGCATTTTAATCTTTTTCGAAATACCTAGAAATTCCCTAGTACCTAACAGCGGCACGACAAAACAAATGATCAACCGTTGTATCTTAGCAGTGATGAATTCTAGACAAATAAATCACAAGAATTGTTGTAAATTCTGTTTTTGTCATGCTGCTGTTGCTAGGGAAGGCAATGGATTTCGAAGAAGACTAAAATTTTCATTTAAATATCTGACAAACTATCCATCGGATCCAAAAATAGTTTAGATGAGAGTTGTTTGTTCTTTTACGGGGAATAAGAATCTGTAATAAAAGAATGTAGGTTTCCATTTAAAAAAATTAAGTTGACCTTCGTTTGACTTTGAAAATGACCTTGAACCAAAATAGCGTTAATGCCATCTATTTTCCCCCTCGAAGTTATAAAACTTTTATACCAACCATTTCTTTATAAAATGCTTCCTTTTCGAGATATTTGCCAGTCTCAAGAAAAACCGACCATCCTGTATAATTACTTTATTTTTAACAAAATTTGTAGAACCCGTAAATCAGAACAGTCCCGGAGCCCTGCTCCGCATGTACTACGTCACTAACTGCACTAGATCTGACGGCCGACAATACGCTTTTTATATGGCCATCCGAGCCGTCAACAATGACAGCGGATTACTGCTACCAGGTCCATGGAGCCAAGAAAAAGAAGATCCCACTCCCTGCAGAACCCCTGAAAGTCCTATACTCATATTCTCAATAATAGCGGACTCGATTCTGTTTTTACTGGCAACGAGCTACTGCTGTATTAGGTACACCTATTTTTGAACCCTCAGATAAATCGAGTTCTAATTCTGTTCGTTAAAGATGCTGGAAGCTCTACAAAGTGATGAAGCGTGATGTGGAAGTCGAATTACCTGCAGGACTACTTCTTCCTTCGGACAAGGAGGACAAGAAGGAACATGTGGAGGAGCGTAAATCGCATTCTTCCTATACCGAGTGGTTGCTTCTTCTGGACATGACTGCGGGTAGACAATTCAGGGAAAATGAAACTTCATCACTACTAGACGCAGATGAAAACTTTACTAAATTGTCATCTGCTGCTTCCGCTGCGAACACTTTGGACTCTGGTGATAAACAAGACGACAATTATTGTGCCTTGGGGGTCGATCCAGGAGTTACTTCCGCAAATTCTGGCTATGTACCTCTTAACGATCTGGTTTTGAAAGGTTCGGGCTATGTAGTAACAGGAATTAAGCCCGAGATGAATAAACAGGATTAGTAGCTTTTTATTAATTTTCCTACGACCCTAATACCTAGAAAGTGAACGTTTCCACCCCTTTTTTGGGGAGGAAAGTGGTCATTTTCCTCCATAGTAGGCACAGAGAGGAAAGTGGTCACACTCTCCTTCGCAGAGCCTCTCGCCAAAGGGCTGATACAATTTATTCGCAAACCAAAGAGCCACCGATATGGTAACATTAGCGGTAAATACAACCGTCAACGCCGCTTTAGTAACTTTAGGGACATACCTTGACGTACGATATAATTTAAGGTTATATCACCCAAATTTGGTAAGTTCGCGCGGGGAAATCATCTCTTTAGGAAGATTACCTTGCTTTTCATATTATTGCTGAATTATCACTGTTGTACCTTGTAACGAAGTGAATTTCTCCGTTACCAATTTCGGTACTCCGCCCCTGCATTCATTAATCTGCCGCGCCGAGTTGTTGATAAACACCGCGTTATCAACACCGCCGACTGTCCGCCCCACTAGCTTCAAGAGCCGTGTGGTGATTTCGTCGCCTGGAAGGAATAGAATAATTTCGAACCCACAGGATTTCCTTTCGCCATCGCTGGACTTCAAGAACCTTTAATATAAATTCCATATTTCAGGAATATTTCAGCCGTCAGCCCTGAAGGAAGATGTCACCACATCGAGCGCTCCCCCACCGCCGAGGAAGACACCGAGGCCGCGCGAGCAGTACCGAATTCCCTCTCCGCCGTACCATCTCCACTCGACGTCGCACCAGCACGTAGCCGCCAGGAGTGGGAAATCTATATAAGAGCGCTCCGTATTGTTTATGTTCAGTTTTAGCTTGAGACTTCACTCAGCATAAACGCCAGAGTCCGAATAGCCGAGTAGTAGCTTGAGTTTTGATTCAGCCGTTTAGTATTGTATACCGAGGTAACCGTCCGGGTTGATTAATATACTAGTTGTGTCTGAATAAATGTTTTATTAGGTGTTCTGTCTCTCTCTTCCCGTTAGTTTGATTGCAGCGTCATTCTTGTTATAGTTGGGATTTCCTACCGATTTTGTCTGAGCGTGCGAAGGGGTTCCCATCGACAATCGCATAAAATCGGGAGGAAAGGTTTGCTGTCCGCCTCCGTTATCGTGAAGGGGATTTCCTGCCGATAACTCGTGGCCCGGCGTTTTGTTCGAACGTGAGAAGGGGATTCCCTTGATAGGCGAACAAAAACCGGAGCCGACAGTCCCGCTGTCTGCCATCTTGTCCGTGAGCGCGAGGGGTAACCTCTCAGCTTCCGAACAGGGTAGTACGAAAGGCGTCCCGCCGTCTTCTGTCATTTTAAATCGTCCGAGCGAGAGGGAGCGAGTTCACCGAAATCGTAGACTGTGCCGTTTCTGTACCGTCCATCTTTCGTCATAACTAGTTGTGACCACCCCGCTAGCTCTGGTCGTTAGTTCAGGTGTTCTGATTTCCGACTATTTGTCCTTGGGCGCCAGACACCATTCGATGTCAAAGGAAAATGGAGCCGAGTACTACCTACCCTGTGATTCCGACCGCTCCCACCTCTAGCCGGTCGGGTCGGGGTTGCTGAGATGACAGTAGCTTGCTTAAACCACGTGACCAATGTCACTAGTGTCACTTGTCACCTGACGTGACGTAAACGACGAAGTTAAGTGAAAGAATGTTAAATTATCTTGTTCAGCCTCAAATAAACCCTTGGCCACCCCCCCAGAATACCACAATCACCACTAGTAAGTCAACAACTCAATTTGGGGTGTATTAAAATTTGTATTAAAAAGTTGTAGATGTTGACACAACGTAATGAGGTAGGCCTTATATTTACAATGGATTTCTACGTGGCAGCAGCTGCTCCCCTCACAAATATTAAATTTAGATTGCTAACGTGAAATAAAATGGTTCGAAGCTATGGCCGCAGTTCAAAAGTTGTGGTTTGAAAGTGGCGAGGACATCAGCCACGAAGGAGACTTTCGAAGTAATACGATGAGGTGTACTCACAAATCGAAGCGTTGACGGTGACGTCTTTCCTACGAGAGGAAAGATAGTGAATTGGGGCGACTGGACTAGTAGCCGAAGGCTGGCTGTTCAAGTTCTCGGGTGAAACTGGTGGACGGAGATGTGGTCGACTTAATAAGTTAACGTAGGGGCTGGGCTGCGCCGAAACTAGAAGTTCTTCAGATGGAATGTACCAAAAGACCTGAAATCTCTACTTGAGGCCCAGAAAATTGATTGTGCATGGACATACCTCAGCTCGTATAAGGTCTTTTGAATAAAAGATGTTTAATCTATCGTTAGAAAGAGTTTAGTGACAGTTGAGTTTATTTAGAGCCTACAAATTGAGTTTAGTTTAATTATTTAACAGATTTTGTACCTTTAGGTGTTCTGAAAGCGTTCTTCTCGTTTTAGAATGGTCACACCCAGCGAAAATTCTTTGATTGTCACTTTTTTCTTTTCTTATCTCCTCTCCCCATCAGTTTCGCGCCAATTTCACGAGAGCACGTGGTGGCGGCAAACTTAAATTATTGCAATGTTTGACTGAATGTTATTACTCTGCACCACGTTACGTTACACCCCCCTTAGTTAAATAAAAAATTTTGAAATTTTTTTTCCTTTTTTTTTTTCCCCCCACCCCTTAAGACTATATTTGTAAATCTGTAACCCTAACTCTAATTTGAACTCACTATGCTAACTATCGTTGGTGTACGCGTCCACCAAGACTGAAATTATACTAACTTATGACTAACAATTTAACGAATCTGGTCATAATTAAAAGAAATGTTACAAGCTATGTAACGAATTCCTAGGTAAGTACTTTAAAGATGAATTGAAACCATGGTTGCTGGATTTTCTTGAACTAAAGACGTCTTTGAATGTGCACACGCCCTACCAACCTGAAATATGCCATATTAAGATAAGATCAAGGTCATTGCGGTTGTATCACTCTTGCATGCATTCTTCCTCATTCACGAGATCATCCACACTCTTCACTTCTACGCACCAAACACACCTTCTCATAACGAGGCCCGACTACGGCTTGAGATCTTTGACATGCCATCGGCCTATGTCCTTTCCACGCTCGTCCTCCAACTGGTAGACAAGCCGGGACACCACCTTCTTAATCCTACATAATACATATTTCGGTGCCAGTTTCTTTGAAAAGTCAGCTGGGGCACTTGACTGGGCATAATTTCTCTTCCACACCTTATCGCCTACTACGTAGTGATCGGCTGGCCTTTTCCGTAAGTTGTAGGTACTACGGTTTTTCTCATAGGCGGTGTGAAGTTTCTGTTGTACTTCTCTGTACACGTCGGCAAGAGCTTTAATCTCGTCCGCATATTTGTTCCGACCTTCGGGGTTCAGGTCTGCCTGCCTAGGGTCGTCCGGTTTTCCATAATACCTCCCATTCGTCGGGACATACCTTCCAAAATTCAGAAATACCGGGCTGTACCCCGTTGATTCGTGGACCGCAGTTCGCAAAGCGAATCCTATCTTGGCAAGATTCCCATCCCACTTTTTGTGGTCTTTACCATCTTTGATATAAGATCTAATGGCTGCGCCCGCTACGCGGTTCACCCGTTCCACTGGGTTTACCTGCGGGTGGTAGTTCGCGTTATACCATATTTGCACGCCATATTTTCCCATTACATCCTGGAACACCTTACTTTTAAATTGGACTCCATTGTCGCATATCAGTGTCTGGGCCGCTCCATAGACCAAGAATACTTCATCCTCGATGAGTCTGGATATCTTGTTCGCTGTGGCTTGGCGCATCGGGAACAACAGAGTGAATTTGGAAAACCAATCGCAAATCATTAGAATGCAAGTATTTCCTCGCGTGGACCTAGGGAGAGGTCCTAATATATCTGCTGTCACCAGCTGCCAAGGATACGCAACTTTCTTTTCGGCCCCCATAAAGCCTGGTCGCGGAGTATTCGCAGCCTTTTGTGCCTTGCAAGTGTCGCATTTCTTGACATAGTTTTTCACATAATTTTTTATACCGGGGAAATAATAAAGCTGCGCCGCTCGCCTATACGTCTTGAATACCCCTAGATGAGCTGCGGTACTATCGTCATGGCAAGATTGTATCACCGATTGTCGTTCCGATCCAGGAACTACCAACTTCCACGGCGAGATATTTCCTATAACTGGTCCGTTGCCTGGTTCGTGTTTATACAGCAGATCTTCCTTTATGCTCCACTCTCTGTATTTTTCCGGATCTGCGCCGATCTTTTCGCGCATATCGGCATACCATTCATCCTCATCACATTTCCGGGGATCCAATTCCAGCATGCAAACCTCGCCCACTGGGGCTCTCGATAATGCATCTGGTACAACATTTTGCTTTCCCTTGCGGTGTTCCAAGGTCATATCATGCTGTAGAAGTTTCATTGCCCATCTGGCAAGCCGGCCAGTCGGCTCCTTTAACTGATGCAGCCACAAGAGACTATGGTGATCCGTCACGACACGAAATCTGGTTCCCTCCACATACGGCCTGAATTTCTCGACGCCGTACAGCACGGCAAGGCACTCTTTTTCCGTGACCGTGAACTTACGTTCATTATTGGTGAGAGTTCGACTTGCAAACGCTATTACCACCTCTCTTCCATCATTTGTCTCCTGAGTTAGCACGCAGCCGAGTCCCAAGTCTGACGCGTCGGCCTGAATGGTGAACATTTTCTCGAAATTCGGACTTGCCAGTATGGGTGCAGATACCAGAGCTTCTTTGATCTTTTTGAAGCTGTCTTCGGCTTCATCATTCCAGCGTAATTCCTGTTTTTTCATTTTTCCTTTTATAAGCTCCGTTAACGGGGCTGTCAACAGTGAGAAGTTCTTGACGAATCTTCGGTACCACCCACACATTCCAATGAACCTTTTCATCTCGGTCACTGTTTGAGGTTTAGGGTAATTCAGCATGGCAACGATTTTATCAGGATCCGTCCTCAATCCTTGGCGATCCACTATGAAGCCGAGGTATTTCAGGGAAGGTAAACAAAACTCACACTTCTCCAAGTTGATAGTAAGATTGGCGTCCTTGAGTCGCCGAAACACTTCTGTCAAGATCTCCATGTGTTTCTCGTAGGTAGGGGTAGCTACGATGATATCGTCTAAGTAGACGAAAGCGTATGGTTCGAGAGCAGGACCTAAAATTGAATCCATTAACCTCTGCTGCGTTTGCGCTGCGTTGCTGAGGCCGAAGGGCATGACAGTGAACTCAAACAAACCTCGACCCGGGACCGTGAAAGCTGTCTTTTCACATGACGAAGTCTCCAGGGGTATCTGCCAAAAGGCAGACTTAAGGTCGATACTCGATAGGTACTGAGCTCCCGATAGCATGCTGAGTATGTGGTCAACCAACGGCAAGGGGTAGGCGTCACTTTTGGTGATAGAGTTCAGCTTTCTCCCGTCGAAACAGAACCGTTTCTCGCCATTCGTCTTGTCCACTAACAGCACCGGGGATGACCAAGAGCTCGACGACGGTCTGACTACCCCCAGTTGCATCATTCCGTCCAACTCCTTATTGAGATGTGCCAACATATATGGAGACATCCTATACTGCCTCATTTTAAATGGAGAAGCATCGCCGGTGTCGATCTTATGTACCAATTTCGTGGTACGTCCCAACTTTGTCCCCTGTTCCCACGACAGTGTGCTGAATTTTTCCAGGACTACCGACAGTTGGTTATTCTCCGCTTTGCTTAGGTCTTCTCGAGATCGTATATAGTTGATGGCAGCCACCATAGGTTGGCCGTTTGTGGGCGGGTCAGCCACCCATTCTAAAGTTCTTTCACCTACAAAGTACATATTTGTAGAGAAATCTAATTTAAGACCGAATTCTCGACAGAAATCAGCACCCAGGAGGATAGTATGACAGATAGAAGGTACTACCCAGATTTTTATCATCCTGAATTGATTATCAAGTACTACTGGCAGATACACATAACCTATAACCTTCTTTCGCTCACCTCCCGCGGTTCCAATACTATTCATGTGCGACTCATGAAGATCTAATTTAAAATATTCGATAATTTGCATGCCATCCTTACCGATTATCGAATGGCTCGCTCCACTATCCAACATTGCGACGATTTCCACCCCAAGAACTGATATTGAAATGAAGGGTCGATTATCGTGTGGTTCATCTACGAATGTGAGGTTAACACAGGCCTGGCGCGAGGGCGGTGCGAGAAAATGACGGCCTGCCTTCTCGCACCGTCGCCGTCTTAGTTTTTTGAGCGGGAACATCGTGGACAATTTGGCCGGATCACTCCGACTTTTCCACATCCTGCACAAATCGGCTGTTTTGCAGGTGTTTTCTTCTCTGCAGCACGACCACTCGGACATTCTCGACGGAAATGGCCCTCCTGATGACAGTTGTAGCAGGTGTATGCGGCTACTTCATTCCGCCTATAGTCACGGTTTTCCCCTCCAAAAGTTTTTTTTAACGGACGGTCGCTGCTGGAGGTACTACTTGTAGCCCGTGAATCTACGTCCCCTTGGCAAGCCAAATCCGGCTCCAAGAGCGCACTATTCTTCCGTGGAGGTGGCACGTATTTTCTTTTGGCCGTGTTAGCACCCTCTAGGATTCTGCATACTTCCATCAGTCGATCCAGACTGTCTATGGTCTGCAGAGCTAAGTGAGGCTGGTACCAAGGTAGCAGATTCTTCTTGATGGTTTTAAGTTGAATCTCTTGAGTGGGTACCTCTAACAGCCGAGAAAAAAGACCTTGCATTGACGTTATGTATATAATAACTTTCTCATTAGTGCCTTGAGTTCTTTGTCGGATTTCTGTCCAAAGCTCTTCGTCGAAATCCGCAGGTAAAAAATCACGACGTAGTTGTTTCACGAGGCCGTCCCAGTTAGTCACTGTAGACGAGACAGACGCATACCACACCCGTGCGGGACCTACGAAGAGATCAGAGGCCTCTTTGAACAATTCAGCCTTGGTTTTGTTCCTGGCTACTCTCAGTTCTTCTACTCGGCGAAGGAAAGCGCTTACCGAAACTTTTCCCGAGGATCCATCGAAAGTCAAACCCCACTTAAAGACAGGTACCGACTTAGTAGTAGGTGGGTCGTTTCTGGCGACCGGTGGACCCCTGTCGAGCAGAGCCTGAAGGAAGGCGGCCGGTAGTAACGGCTCTTCTACCCTCCCATCCCTGGGATCCCCTGAGGCGTCATCCGTTTGTTCTCCGTGTCCCTCAATAAGCTCAAGGGCGTCTTCCTCCATCGCCATGACCTCTACCAAGTTGGTGCGCTTAAATTCCGCAACTTTTTCCGTATCCTCTGGCAATCTTCGCAATCTTCCCGTAATATGCTTGCCCCTGGTTTTAATTCGACGACCTACATCCCGGTTGGTACCGTCAAATTCTGCCACTGTTTGTCTCAATGTCTGGATGCTCTCTATCAATTCCTTGGCCTCTGTGTCGAGGTCCATATTACTGGGTCGCTTATATTCCATCATGGGTCTGGCAGCATCAGATCTCAATTGTTTACGGAGGCACTTCCTTTTTGCGTCTACGGATGTCTTTTCCGAATATAGCCCCCTTATTTTGAGCTCATAATTTAGTTCGAAGGACCTAAGACTATTGGGATCCATATCATACTCCGCCACTTCCCCCATTTTAACTAGGCGCCTATAATAACAGGTACCTACGAAATACTAAACAGGACAGAGGTGTGAGATTCCTATTATTAGTTTAAAATGAGCGCCTCTAAAGTAGGTAGACCAGATCCGCTAATCGTTAGGGTTATGATAATTTCAGTTATCTATTACAATATGGTATAACCAGGCAATTTAACACAAAACGCAGACACTACAAGCGTTTACAAAACACTGTACCTACTTAGGTACTAGAAGATAAAAACGTAAAGGATCAAAGAATTTAAATTATTGCAACCACAGAACCAAATTCCCCAAATAACTATTTTTTGGTACTACTTATGGTACTACTTATTTCCGGTGTACGTAGACGTGGTGTTAAGATAAACCCCCAGTTTAGGTAGTACTAGAAAGGAAATCGGAAAGGTTGTAGGAAATATGAACAAATAGTCGTGCCCCACACGTTGGGCGCCACTTTTGTGTGACCACCCCGCTAGCTCTGGTCGTTAGTTCAGGTGTTCTGATTTCCGACTATTTGTCCTTGGGCGCCAGACACCATTCGATGTCAAAGGAAAATGGAGCCGAGTACTACCTACCCTGTGATTCCGACCGCTCCCACTTCTAGCCGGTCGGGTCGGGGTTGCTGAGATGACAGTAGCTTGCTTAAACCACGTGACCAATGTCACTAGTGTCACTTGTCACCTGACGTGACGTAAACGACGAAGTTAAGTGAAAGAATGTTAAATTATCTTGTTCAATCACCACTAGTAAGTCAACAACTCAATTTGGGGTGTATTAAAATTTGTATTAAAAAGTTGTAGATGTTGACACAACGTAATGAGGTAGGCCTTATATTTACAATGGATTTCTACGTGGCAGCAGCTGCTCCCCTCACAAATATTAAATTTAGATTGCTAACGTGAAATAAAATGGTTCGAAGCTATGGCCGCAGTTCAAAAGTTGTGGTTTGAAAGTGGCGAGGACATCAGCCACGAAGGAGACTTTCGAAGTAATACGATGAGGTGTACTCACAAATCGAAGCGTTGACGGTGACGTCTTTCCTACGAGAGGAAAGATAGTGAATTGGGGCGACTGGACTAGTAGCCGAAGGCTGGCTGTTCAAGTTCTCGGGTGAAACTGGTGGACGGAGATGTGGTCGACTTAATAAGTTAACGTAGGGGCTGGGCTGCGCCGAAACTAGAAGTTCTTCAGATGGAATGTACCAAAAGACCTGAAATCTCTACTTGAGGCCCAGAAAATTGATTGTGCATGGACATACCTCAGCTCGTATAAGGTCTTTTGAATAAAAGATGTTTAATCTATCGTTAGAAAGAGTTTAGTGACAGTTGAGTTTATTTAGAGCCTACAAATTGAGTTTAGTTTAATTATTTAACAGATTTTGTACCTTTAGGTGTTCTGAAAGCGTTCTTCTCGTTTTAGAATGGTCACACCCAGCGAAAATTCTTTGATTGTCACTTTTTTCTTTTCTTATCTCCTCTCCCCATCAGTTTCGCGCCAATTTCACGAGAGCACGTGGTGGCGGCAAACTTAAATTATTGCAATGTTTGACTGAATGTTATTACTCTGCACCACGTTACGTTACATAGTATCTCTGTCTGTGCCGTCTGACTAATCAACCCCCCTTTTTCCTTCTCGCCGCGGCCGTTCGAACACCTGACTTATTTCTCGACTGTCTAAAAGCAGCCCGCGAGCAACTGGAGTAAACCAGCCTAAAAATCTGGCGCCCGAGCAACCGTCGACACACCGAGCGAAGCGCGTCACAACCTACAATAGTTACTCCTCAAAAATGTGTTCGTTTATAAAAGCGATTTTATCATAAAATTCTAAAAACTCAAAACAGTAGGTACTCCGGTTCAGCAAACGCAACAGATTTATAATTCAGCAATAATATGAAAAGCAAGGCAATCTTCCTAAAGAGATGATTTCCCCGCGCGAACTTGCCAAATTTGGGTGATATAACCTTAAATTGTATCGTAAGTCAAGGCATGTCCCTAAAGTTACTAAAGCGGCGTTGTCGGTTGTATTTACCGCTAATGTTGCCATATCGGTGGTTCTTTGGTTTGCGAATGAATTGCATTATTGTCGGAATGTCTTGCACACTGCAACTACCCATTGCTTTGGCCTAGTCACTTCTAATCAGTTCCTGGCAATGCCTAATACAATTCTGCCCTTACCACAGACATTTTTGTCTCTGCTGTTAATAAATTTCTCTCCTTTCTGTCCATAATAAGGGAGAAACAACACTCGTTGACATTTGTTGCAAAGACTTGTCAGTTTTAAATTTGCAAAGGGCAACCTAGTGGTGTAAAAATTTCATGAAACTTATTTTTTTGAAATATTTCAATAAATCTGAAAGATATTCTAACTTTGTTGGTCCAGTTTAAATATTTATAAGAATTAATATTTTTTAGTTACAAATTTAAGTAGGCAAAACCCACAAGAAGTTTCAACACTACTTTTCAATTATGTATAAGAAATTCGTCAAAATTTAGAACAATGTTAGGCATTTTAACAAAAGAAATAAAAAAAAAACATCAGATCTCCAAATCTTTAGGTATGTGCTCATCTGCGAAGTAGTTATACGAACCTCGGTGGTGGGTGGAGTGTCATTCACATGTCATGTCGACTCATTTTGCGCGCGTTTTTTAAAATAAGTTGTTGCGGATTGGAGGATTCCCTACTTTGATGAAGTGTGCGTAAAAAAAATGTAATGTCACAACAATAAATTCTTTCAACTTGTCAATTTTTCCCTGATTGAATTTAAAAAACCAGAAAAGTACATATTACAAAACTCAACATGGTCCTTCGAGCCGGATGGCAAAAACTAGCGTGCGAGGAGCTTTGTGACAAGTTTCGAGTGTCTGAGAGCCATCAAGAACTTCAAGAAAGGTTCCCTGGACCTGCCCTGTCACAAACTTCGACGGAAATATTAGCTGCTCAATCCAACGAATTGGGCGCCGGCTGTAATTCTACAAAGATCCACATAGCAAAATCCATCAATTTACAAACAAAAAGAAGAATTAAACGAACGAGAGGAATTTGAAAATACATATTATTCACTAATTTCTCAAGAAAAAAGGCTAAAGCAAAATTTCATGATGAGAATTGTCCAAAATAATATGGTTTGGAACCTTTCACAGTTCAAGCAGGTTATTCCAAATCTCTCATCAAATTGCCAACTATCCAAATTCCTACGTTCTTTGGTAATTTCGACAAATGGTTGGAGTATCACGATACTTTTCAATCTTTCATTTACAAAAATTCTGAAATAAATGACACAGAAAAGTTTCATTATTTGAAATCTTCACTAAGCGGCGAAGCAGCGAAGTAATCAGTTCTTTGGACTTGTCAAGTTCAAATCACAAAATAAATTGGCAGTTAATTTGCGAAAGATATTCTAACAAAGAACTACTAATACATAATCACATCAAAGCCATTTTAAACATTCAATGTGTAGCACAAGAATCGGCTAAACAAATTCGATATCTGATTGACAATGTGTCCAGTCACATCAGAGCTCTCAATTCTCTAAGCCAACCTACTGATCAGTGGGATCCAATGCTAATTTACCTAATATGTAGCAAACGGGATTTACAAACAAATCGCGAATGGGAAATTCAAAAATGCCACATTTTCCGAATTATTAGACTTTTTTAAAGAAAAGGTAGACATTGCGGAGAAAATTGATTCAAACGAATCATTCAAATTGGGAAACAGAATGTTCGAAACGATTCTCGCAAGGAAAAGAATAATTCTCGGAAAACTCTTGTTGCAAGCGATCAACCACTGTGCACGTATTGCAAATGTAATCACCGCGTTTATAACTGTCCAGAATTTCAAAATGTATCGGTTGATTCCCGATCTAAAACAGCGATCAAATTCCAACTTTGTCTCAATGGTTTAAACGCAGGTCACAAGGTTGAAACCTGCAAGTTTGGTGCATGCAAAAAATGCTCCTCCAAACATAATACGTTACTGCATAACGAAGATAATTCCATTCCAGTGTAGCAAAAGGCACTTCAAATGGTGCAACAGGCAGTTCAGATGCAAATAATTCGAAAAACATTTCAAATCCACAAAATTCAGGAAGCAATGTATCACTGTCTACTTCTAGCAATGGAGACAGAAATGTTACATTAATATCGATTGTTCTGCTACAAGTCAAAGACGAAGGCGGCTCTAATCAAATCTGCAGAGCTGCTCTAGACAGTGCTTCTCAGAGTAATTATATTAATCAAGATTTGTGTAGTTCCTTACATTTAACTACTCAACAAGTAAACATCTCGTTGGAAGGGATAGGTCATGTATCTTCTCCCATACAACATAAATGCATGGTGATCATCCAATCACGTCATACACCTTTTTCCCTGTCCATCACATGTTTAGTAATTCCAACAATTTGTAGTCACCTCCCAACTCAAAAGATCAATGCCATTCGTTCTCTGTATCAACTATCCATTGACATTCAACAATAATCATTTCCTGAAGCATCTTTTATAATTGCAAATTCATTTTATGTTGATGACTTACTCACTGGCGATGATAATCTTTATCAACTTTCAATGCACTGTCAACAAGAGTCGCAGATCAAAGAACAAGCAGGATTTCTGGATTTCAGTTAAGAAAGTGGATTTCTAACGATCCAGAGGTTTTTGCAGAAATTCATTGTATATATTGTATATTGTAAATTTAGTGATATTACATTAATTAAAAATGTTTTCACACGTCACATTAATAACAGGTTTACAAACACTTGACTACACATATATATGACAAATGTAACAGAGAAAAACGAAAAGCTTTCATTTTAAGGATACTAATAATGAGCATTCCTAAAACAGTCGAAATATTCCTCAAATGAATAAAATGCATGCCGCTTCAATATTCTACATAATACTGTCTTTAGATTATCCGGGGGTAAGCACCTGTACTGTTCCGGCAGAGCATTATAAAAAATGAACACCATAGTAGCCCGTTGCCTCCCTGGAGCGATAAACCCTGTGAAATCTCGGGACAATATTTTGTTTGTTTCTAGTGTAGTGATCATGCAGATGTGTTTGGTAGGCGTTCTCATTGTTTTTCACAAACATTACGGCATTTAAGATATACAGACATGGCACTGTTATAATATCCCCAACTCGACAAATTTAGACCTACAATCGGGCCTGTACGGCAAACCCGACATGAATCTAACACATCTTCTCTGCAAGGAGAAGACCTTCTTGGTGTGCACTGAGTGACCCCAGACTAATATAGCGTAGCACAAGTGACTCTGGAATATAGCATGGTAGGCTTGTAGCAAGAAATTTAACGATAACGTATTTTTTAGTTGTCTAATTGCAAATATCTGCTTAGAGAGTGTGCAGCAGAGATTCGATATATGTGCCTCCCAAGTTAAGCCAGAGTCCAATAGTACGCCCAAAAATTTGATGGGATTATTTTCGAAGGTGTGGTTTTTCAAGGAAAAAATTATGCGTTGAGCTTTATCCCCATTACAGCACAATTTATTGGTATTAAACCAGTTTTCCAGAGACTGCAGTGTGTTCTTGGCTGTATCAGACACTTGTGCGAGATTGTTTGTTGATGTATAGCTGGATGTGTCGTCAGCAAACAATAAGATATTAGATTTTGTGCAATTAGGAAGATCGTTAATGTATATTATGAACCTTATGAACAAAGTAGGGCCAAGTACCGACCCCTGCGGTACCCCAATTCCTATATTTTTTAGGGTTGATCGTTTATTGCTACACTTAACTATGGAACGCCGTTTTACTTTTTAATGTAACAGCACGCTGTGGTAGCCAAAGAAATGAGATAATTAAAATTCAAGTACTGATAATTAAAATTCAAATACTGTTAAGAGAAAATAAACCTATTTTTATTATCTGAAATGCAATTTCTATTATCACTCCCAGAATTTCTCTTAACACTAATTCAATTTCTGTTAACAGTAATACAATTTCTCTTAAGAATAATTTATTTTTACTTAACAGTAATTCGGAGAGATAATGAAAATACGTTATTGGACTGTCTTACTTCTCTCTCGGACTAATTGAAATTACATCTTCTGTTGCACTCGAGCATGCGTGGTCGCGATAATAAAAATAGAATTTCACTTAACAGTAATTCGGAGAGATAATGAAAATACGCCATTGGCCCATTGGGTTGTCATCTTTCTCTTTCGTACCACTTGAAAATACATTATCTGTCGCACTCGCAGTTCATACATGCGCGGTCGTGATAATAGAAATTGAATTTCACTTAACAGTAATTCGGAGAGATAATGAAAATACGCCATTGGCCCATTGGGTTGTCATCTTTCTCTTTCGTACCACTTGAAAATACATTATCTGTCGCACTCGCAGTTCATACATGCGCGGTCGTGATAATAGAAATTGAATTTCACTTAACAGTAATTCGGAGAGATAATGAAAATACGCCATTGGCCCATTGGGTTGTCATCTTTCTCTTTCGTACCACTTAAAAACACGATATCTATCTCGTACGGAACGCCGTTTTACTTTTTAATGCAACAGCACGCTGTGGTAGCCAAAGAAATGTACGGAACGCCGTTTTACTTTTTAATGCAACAGCACGCTGTGGTAGCCAAAGAAATGCAATCCCAGGCATCGTGTTAATAGAAATTCAATTTCACTTAACAGAAATTCATTTACTGTTAACAATAATTCATTTTCACTTAAGAGAAATTCATTTACTGTTAACATTAATTCATTTTCTCTTAAGAGAAATTCAATTTAACTTAACAGAAATAGAATTTTTATTATCTCGCTTTAGAGAAAATTGAAATACAATTTCACTTAACAAAAATTCGTGCAGTGATAATCGAAATAAATTTGGTGATTTACACTGATCTTACGAGCCGTTTTAATTTTTATTGTATATATTTAAAATGTTTGAATTTTTTTGAAATGCATAGGGTATGGGTTGCATTAAAAAGTAAAACGGCTCCTAAAACTACGGTTTTATTTCAATTTATCTCTAAATGAATTTTTGTTAAGTGAAATTGTTTTTCTATTTCCTCTAAGCAGTGATAATTGAAATAGAATTTCTCTTAAGTGAAAATGAATTAATGTTAACAGTAAATGAATTTCTGTTAAGTGAAATTCAATTTCCATTATCACGACTGCGCTTGCGCGAATGAGACAGAAGATATAATTTCAACTGGTGCGAGAGAGAAGGAAGACGTATTTCCATTATCTCTCTGAATTACTGTTAACAGAAATTGAATTAGTGTTAAGAGAAATTGTGGGAGTGATAATAGAAATTGTATTTCAGATAATAAGAATAGACTTATTTTCTCTTAACAGTATTTGAATTTGAATTATCTTATTTCTTTGGCTATCACAGCGTGTATGTTCCATTAAAAAGTAAAACGGCATTCCATACTTAACGAATTGTCGCCTGTCCTCTAAATATGAGGCCATTAATTTTAGGCTGCATTCTGAGGAATTATAAAATTTAAGCTTTTCTAATAGGATGCCATGGTCGACGCAGTCAAAAGCCTTCGTTAGGTCATAAAAATGAGCATCGAAAAATTTGTTATTATCGAAGGACTCTGAAATTCCCTGACATAGTTTACTTATAGCAAGTGTTGTTGAAAGATTATTGCGAAAACCTAATTGACTAGAATGAAATAAATTATTCTGTTCAAAGAATGTGCAGATTTGAGTCTTTAGCACTTTTTCAAAAACTTTGCTGAGGACTGGCAAAAGTGATATCGGTCGGTAGTATGCAGGGTCGGTACGATCACCTTTTTTATATAATGGCACGAACTTTGCCAACTCCAATTCGTCCGGAAAAATCCCGCTTTTGATGCAGGCATTCATCAGGTCAGTGAGTGGATTCAGTGTATTCAGATTCATCACTGTCAGTTTTGAAATTGGATCCTAGCCAAAATTCAAATACTCTAGGTGTGCTCTGGTCGTCATACATACTGATTCATTAATCATTAATACATCTTCATGTTTTAGTGCCAGTCGTAGTTAGTAGGTACTAAAAGATATATATTATCAGAAATTTCTCAAATCTTCGACCCTTTGGGTCTCCTAAGCCCATGCGTATAATCATTGTTAAAATTCTCATTCAAAAACTATGGCTTGAAAAATTAACCTGGGACGAAGGAGTCCCTATGGACATTCATTCATCTTGGATGAGATTCAAGAATGAAAGGATGAATCTTCACAATTTTCAAATTCCACGCCACGTACGGTGATCTTCCAGTTAATCAAAGGTGGCACCTACCAAATCTCTTAGTATTCCCAGGCTTGAGCTTTGCGGTGCTCTAACTGCTGCAAGTTTGTCGCACTAAATCATAAATTCACTTAATGATCAATTTGATAAAACCTTTTCTTGGTCTGATTCAACAATTGTTCTTGGTTGGATTCGAACAGTACCAAATTTGTTAAAAACTTTAATTGGCAACCGAATCGCTGAAATCCAGACAAAAACCAATCCAGATTGCTGGCGTCATGTCAATTCAAAGGAGAATCCCGCGAATTTACCCTCAATGCTAAAACCTTCAAAATTATGGTGGCACGGACCTAACTGGCTGTAGACCAGTAGACAGGTGGCCAAATAATACGATGGCCATCGAGAATACAAATCTTCCAGAACTCAAATCTATACCAACAACGTCCTTACTTACCAATAACGTAAATAACGACGCCTTACAACATAAACAACTTATGGGTGCTTTACCTGTAGGCAGAATTCCCAAATCGTTTCCCTTTAATATTACGGGAATTGATTGCTGTGGTCCTTTTTATGTGAAGAATCGAAAAGGCAGTGGATCAAATATCATAGAAGCTTATGTCAGTATTTTCGTTTGTTTTGTCGCAAAGGCTATCCATATTATAGAACTGGTTTAGGGTTGCCTCTGCACACCACGGGAAACAAATCTGCGAGAAATGGCAGGCGATTCAAGAAAATCATATGAATTATCATGGCGAAATAGACACCGTCCTATTCCCAAATTTTCATAATATTTTGCTATTATTTATGCTTTGTAACGGACAATAAACGGCATCGAACATTCTAGAAAGCGTACCACCCTCGACCGTACGCGCTCCTTACCTCCACGCTCAGGTGCGATACCATTGGATCCCCCACTAGCGCCCGCAACCTACCATTGGATCGTTATTCTATGGATCGCCCCCACTTAGGAAACCACCACTATATAAGGTCGAAGCGAAACCAATTCCTACTGGCAGGTTGCCCCTGCCAAGAAGGCCGTCGCCCCCAAACCACCCAAGCCCGCCCCCCGCAAAAACAAGCCCGGAACTGAGAAGTCGAAGGCTGACACCAGGACGGAATCGATCCTCAGGGTCTGTTCCACCGTGTCGGGGTCCAAAACCACTCAAGAGGCCTCCACCAACATCTTCCCGTTGCTGGTTGACCTCATCGATTCGCTGTTAGAAGTATGAATTAACGGACCAACAGTATCAAATCTCTTCAGACAGCGTTTTTCAACGCAAACGGGCTCGCTTCCAAGCGCGACAAATTGGAAGTGTTCATCCACGAACACAACCTTGAAATCGTGCTTGTCAATGAGACCCATCTCTCACCGAGATCCTAAAATCCGTGGATTCACTCTTCACAGAAGCGATCGACTAACCGGACCCGGAGGGGGAACTGCGATCTATGTAAATAACCTCATCCAACACTGTGTTTCAGCCCTGCCAACTCTACACAGACTTGAAGCCGTGGGCATCGACGTCGAGACAGTCCGAGGGCCTCTCACTCTCTTCTCCTGCTACAACACCCATCAGATCCCCCTTGACGAACTGGCGGATCTCCTGGACAGTGGCAACTCGGTCATAGCGGCGGGTGACTTCAACGCCAAGCACACGGACTGGCACAGTCGGGTAAACAACGCAAACGGACGCAACCTGCGTACGTTTGCCGACGACAACGAACTGTGAGGTCCTTGGGACGGAGGAGCCCACCCACCACCACTATGTATCGGGTATTCCAGACGTCCTGGACAACGCCATCATCAAGAATGTCCCACTCCAAATTGTCCTCACCACAATCAGTGACCTTTCCTCAGACCATAACCCCGTCCTGATGCACATCGGAGACGAGGCCAACGACCCGGCAGAACCAATTGGTAAGTTTACCAATTGGATTTCCTACCGCAGGAACGTTGAGAGCAACTTCGGACCGATTCCCTCCATCAAGGATATCGCAGACCTTAACCGGGCTGTAGAATCTTTTGAGGAGAAAATCACCGAAGCCCTCACAGCTTCGACCCGTGCATTTCCAAAAACCTCCAACAAGCCCCCCCATCTCCCCCGGCACATCCGTGACCTAGTAGTAGAGAGGAGAGAGGCCAAAAAGACTGCCCAGAGAACGGGAGCCCGGGCTGACAAAACCAGATTCCACCGACTGGTTCACCAACTCAGGTATGCTCTTAAGGATCTTCGTAACGAGAACTTTCAGAACCACCTGGACTCGCTCAACACCGAAGACAACTCTGTGTGGAAGCTGGCCAAGACTCTCAGGAACGACCGCAAACCCCTCCCGCCAATCCGCGGCCTGAGAGGTCTAGTCTTCAGTGAACAGGACAAAGCCGAGGCATTCGCTGAATGCCTGGAGCTGCAATGCAGGGTCCCGACTCCGGAAGACGCGGACCTCGACCACTACGACCTAGTGGAAGACTACGCCGAAGCCGTTTGCCAGGAAGCCCTGGAAGACGAAGACCACATCCGCCACACCTCCCCGGAGGAAGTCTTAAAGGTAATATCCAGCCTCAAAACGAGGAAAGCCCCAGGCCCCGAACAGATCCCCAATCTTGCCCTCAAGAATCTTCCCAGGAAAGCCATCGTCGCTCTAATAGGGATTTTCAACGCCATGTTCCGCCTTCGCTACTTCCCCCCTCGGTGGAAGTGCGCCAACGTAATTTTCATCCCCAAGCCCGGTAAAGACCGTAAGTTCCCTCAGAACCATCGGCCAATCTCTCTTTTGTCCAGTATCAGCAAAGTCGCTGAACGCCTCATTCGCTCACGTCTCACCGAGATCGTCTCCGATCTCGGTATCATTCCTCCGGAACAATTTGGCTTTCAACCCAAACACTCCACGACCGATCAATTGATCAGAGTTACAGAGCTCTCCTCACGATGGCTTAGCTGGGGTCACGTCGTCGGCGCCACCTTCTTTGATGTATCGAAAGCCTTTGACACGGTCTGGCATGAGGGACTTATTTATAAGCTCTCTCAGGCCGGAATCCCCACGTCAATGGTCCAGATCATCAACTCCTTCCTGGCCGATCGCTCCTTCAGAGCAAAGATCCACAACTCCTTCTCGGATGAACACCCCCTGGAGGCCGGGGTACCTCAAGGCTCCGTCTTGTCCCCCACTCTCTTCGCCCTCTACGTCGCAGACATGCCTCGTAGCCCAAATTCAACCCTGGCCGTCTACGCCGACGACACGTGCACCCTAGCACACTCCCGAAGCCCTCAGCTGCTCACCCAGTATCTCCAGGAAGCAGCTGACAACCTGGGCGAATTTTTCACCCGTTGGCGCATCGTCGTCAATCCCGAAAAAAGTTCCGCCCTTTTCGTCTCTCGTAGAAGAGAAGTGCCCCACGGTCACGTGGTGATGGACGAGGAGGAGATCCCGTGGCGCAACGAGGTCAAGTACCTCGGTCTCAAGTTGGATAAACGACTCAGCTTCATCCCACACGTTGACTACGCAGTCTGCAAAGCCAAAATGGTAATGGGCCACCTCTACCCAATGATTTGTAGAGGCAGTCGCTTGTCTTTCCGGAGCAAGCTCCACCTCTACAAGGCAGTGGTTAGACCAGCCATGACCTACGGCTCTGGAGCCTGGGGGCACGTTTCCGACACTCAGATACGAAAACTCCAAGTCATCCAGAACCGCTGCCTAAGGTACGCCTTTGACGCACCGTGGTACGTTCGAAATTCCCAACTTCACGAAGAAGCCAACCTCCCGACCATCAAAGACTTCCTCTTTGAGCTGAACTCCAACGCCTTCGCCCGGGCAGAGGAGCACCCCAATCAGCTAGTCCGAGCCGCGGTCGATTACGATCCGGCCGATTTCAGGATCCGTCGGCCAAGAGCCGCTCTCGTCCACCCTCCCTAGAACCCACTAATGTTTAGTCTGTTTCAGGTAGCACTCATCGTCATGTCGTCGTTTTCCTTTTCAGGTCATCGTTTCTCTTTCAGGTTTTCTCTTTCAGCGATTCCCAACCTAGCCCCTCCTTGCCCCTCAGGCAAATTGTCCTTCCTGGGCCCCTCAGGCCCTCTCAGGAAGTTCCCTTCAGGAACTCACTGCCCTGGTTGCCCCTCAGGCAACCAGACCACTTCAAACCCCAGTCATGTCAACATCAAACCAAAAAAAAAAAAACGATGATGAATATCCGTAACGTGCAGGTTTACCTTACGTTGCAATGAGGATAAGGAGCAGTAGGGGCCTATGGCCTGGCTCTTCTGAGTTTTTTTTTTTTTTAATTCCTACTGGAAAGACTGCTTCTACTTCTACCTTCGCTCGCTTCCTGCTGGAAATTGTGACTCACCGTGTATATTGTAGGGGAGACCGGTGACAATTGTAACGTGGGTCAGTTGTAACACGGCCTTTCTCACTGCCACCTAATGACTGAAATCGAAACTTGTTGCACAGTAAAGCAGTATTTTATTTCTTTCCCAAGGGTGGTAGTTTATATTTGGCAGATAATCCATGAGTGTTTTTTATGTCAATATGTTGAATTTTCCCCTATAAAGTAAGTTTAATTTTTAATTAATGAAGTCGCATAAAGTTGAGGTTAAGTTTTTTATATTAATTCGGTATTAATTCGGACGGTGTCAATTGTAACAACGGAAAAGGTGTCGATTGTAACATGTTAATACTTAGGCCAATAAATAAAAAATGCACGGAGGAATGGATTCAATGCAGGGAGTGTAAAGATTGAGCGCACTATCTGTTAATAACAATTATTTATATTCTTGCTACAATTATTGTGATTCTGATTAAGAATTTAGATGAGTAAAAATTTGTTTTGTGAGGACCTTCTTTTCTTAATATACCTATCTACAATTTTAAGTTACTTTATAACTTTCACCCTGTAATGTTGGTTGGACTTTCTTACGTTTGTTAATTTTATTATCATGATAATAAATTAAAACAAATTGGGCCGTATTCAGCGACCTTTGCTAACTTTAGTAACGCGTTATTAAAATGTTAATCAAGCCTAACTAAGGTGTACCTATTCAGCGCCCTTGATTAGCACTAATCAAGCTCTATTACCGACGCGCGAACTGTCAGTTTAATAACGATTTTTAAACACGGTACCGAGCATGTTTAAGACCTTTATTAGTGAAAAATTTTGGAAGAATTTTGAACTTTTTCGAAATGTTCGACCTCCGTAAGCCCCTTTGCAGTCTTCAGGCGTGATATAGTGGAAATCCTCCCGAAATCGACGGAGACGACAATGAAAAAGGAAGATACCTACCTGAAAGCTAAAAGTTTTGAATATTTCTGAGTTTCACTTGCTTTGAGGTGCTTCGCCAAAGACTCCGGCCAAATTGAACAGGTGCCTAAGTGATTTTTAATTAATAAATTTGAGGTTATGTTGTCTAATTTTTTAATATTTGTGACCGAGTTCATAATAGCATTCATTATAAACTTATAAACAGTACAAATTTAATTATAGATGGTGATTTGCAAGGTATCGGCCAAGCCAACAGCCACGAATCCCAGAGCTGGAAGATTACATTTCGTTCAGTGGAGCAGCAACCAAAATACTTGTCTCGGACACAATTCAGCAATAATTTGAAGTTCATGGATTGACCGAACTACCGAACACTAAATTCTTGAATGTCAGGCCTTCTTGAGTATGCTCGAGATATAAAAAGTCCAGATGGTGCATGGTTCTTAATTTACTGCAATCGGAAATGCCTAAAGTTGAATCACGAATATGATAACATGGTGGAGAGGAAGTGCTTAGGTTCTCCCGTGACCTTTCCATCAACAAACAGTATTAGGAACAGTAGTTTTCGTTATTCGGTGAAATTTTCGTCTTGGGCACTTTTTCCCTCATGGAGGGCATCTACTCGTAAACACACGTTTCACAGCTAAACCACAATAATTGATAGTGCATTGCCTAATAAATAACTGATTGAAATGCTTGTATTTCATTTTTCCTGATTCGTAAACATTAATTTTAACCTCACTCTTGTTAAAAGTCCTAAAAATTGCTATGTTGTCAGCTCTCATTTCTTAAACAAGCTTTATTAGTTAATCACGGTCTTAAAAGAGGCGCTGAATAGGACCATCACTAAAATCGTTGCTAAGTCTTAATAACGTTATTAGCTAATCAAGGCTTAATCACGGTTTTAATAAAGGGCGCTGAATACGGCCCAGAGTTTTTACTTGTTTTCAGCTCATGTTACAATAATTGACACATTGGTTGTTACTATTGGCACATTGGTTGTTACTATTGGCACCACAATAGTAACACTTTGTTTTTGACATTTCATTTTTTTCTGCAAAAATGTTTGAAAATACATTAATGTGTCTTTGCTCCTTTAATTGTCAAATATTGACGGACTCAAGGTGCATTTTTAATTAAGAATTAGATGTTTGCTTGCGGAGTTAAAACTAAAAGACTAAAATCTGTTACAATTGATCCGGGTCTCCCCTACTGTATTTTGTGTACTGCTATTAAAATGCATCAGCAATTCGCGACTTTCATTCCAACTGAGCCGCCACAGCTTTGATTTACTTATGACTGGAGTAATGGCAAAAATAATGCAGTGTAAATACAAAAATATTAGATACCTAATGACTTTTCATTTGCAAAATCATTTGACCAATCATGTACTGTAATGTAAACACACTTTTACAGTTTCTCAACTTCTTAAAGTTGGCTTGGCCAAATTAGCTTATTTTAGGTACATTTTATTTTCGGTATAGGTACGAAACTATAGCATTGTTTAGCTAGGTAGGTAGGTACCAGTTAATTTTGACTTTTTTCGATTTCTCAAATCCTTTTCACCGTTTTCGCACTCAAATGCTAATTTTGCACATTTCTATTTCTCCTTCAGTTATTTTGTTAGCTCGTGCTAAATTGCTAATCTTAAATTCTTCAACCCCCTTTTTCACAATTCGCTTATACCTACTTACTTCTAGTTCCTTTGCAATATTTTACTCGCATCAAAAATAAATGTGTTACCTTATTTAACGCTAGGTAGCAAAATTTCTCTTATTAGCAGTTTCTGATATCGCAGATGTAAATAATCTACACCCAAAACAACCCAGTCCATTTACCTGTAAGGATACACATCGCTTTGATATAAATCTCCCGTTAGCCTTTATTTCAGTGAGCGACATTGAGTGGGCTGTCCTTAGTTGCCCCTTGCGTCGACGTCTCCAAGTGCTGCGTACGTTATGCAACTTACAATTATTGGGATAGCCATTTCTCGGTAAAACTTCAGTACAGTTTCAGACAGATTTACGCAATTTACGCACAGCTAGTGAGAGTGACAGTGGAAAAAAGAAAAAAAAATCACATTAAAGAAAAGGTCGCTACTGAGGATTAACACTGAAAGGAGCAAGATAGGTATAAAAAAATCATTTTCAGCAATTTATTCATAAAAGAATAAATCATACCTACCTGAGCATTAAAATTTCCTCCTTAATAGATTAATCTCTTTTGATTATTTGAACACGAATGTCGTCGTATTCAAAAAATATCTGGAATCTGTCGGTCTTAGATCTATACTGAAGCTATGTATAGCTGGGAAAAAGGTTATTAAAATATTGGCTGCCTTAATGACAAAACAAAAAGAGAAGCAGCTGGAACCTCCCCATAGTGTTGGTCTTTGATTTTCGTGTCTTGTGTTTAATAATTTGTGTTCAAAACTTCCCTTGGACCAATTACCCCTAATAGCCTTTCAGCACGGGTCACCGATCTCCTCTTGCACCAAATTTCAGCCAAATCGATCCAGTAGTTTGAGCTATAACGTGGTTTTAGTGTTATTACAAAATTTCGATTTTTCTACCCAAAGGGTAGGACTAATTGCGAATTTTGTCTTATTTAAAACCAGAACTTGAAGATCATTCTGATGGTGACAATAAATCTTTAAATGAGAGAATAATTTTAAATTTGAAAATTGGTGTGCCAAAACGGCACATTCCGTTGGCCGATAAAATCCAAAATTTGTTCAGCTCTTCGACGTGTAATACAATCCCCATATGCAAACTTTCAGCCATATCGGTTCAGAGGCTTGGGCTGTACCCCGATTTTAAAGTCAGATAAAAATCTCAATTTTGTATTTTTTGGTCTAAAGTACACTGAGAGTGAATACATTCCTAGAAGCAGAATTTTAAGGCCTTTCCTATAGTGACGTGAAAATGGGGGTTTGCATTTAAAATTTAAAAGTTGATGTGGCGAAATGGCATTTCCAGTTGCACGATTGGCTGCAAAAGCTTTGCAGATCTAAGTTAGGTTATCAGATGCTAACGTACCAAATTTCAGCCAAAGCGGTCAAGTAGTTTAGCCTGTGACGCGTTTACGCACGTACGCACATACAGACACATTTTAAAAACCACTTTTTTGGGTTCCTGAGACCTCAAAACGTATAGACCCGGTCTTATCTCAAATTCGAAAATTTTAGTGATTGCAGTAACCCCCTTTTTTAAGTGGTTTAGTGGAGTGGGGAGGTTAAAACAGCTAAAACAAATTGCGTTATAGTTTACTGAAGGTAGGTTTTTCACTAAAACAATGTTCAAAAATCAAACGTTATGGACAAAGGTCGACACATTTTTTTACATTTTTATCAATTTTTTGAGATTTTCAAAATTTTCCGACCGTTCTCGAAACGTTTTCATAAAAATTAATTTATCGTTCAACATTTTGACTTCAAAATTTTGGAACTTTTAAGGGCGGCTTGCGAAGTTCACGACTTTTGGTGTCTTTGTGAGACTTGCGTACCAAAATTTAGTGTCTTTATGAAATAATTCGTGATAGATAATAATTGATTACACTGCAGCTTCAAAGAAGAGATATAAATAAACCAAATATAAACAAATTCCCCAATACTTATCTCTTACTAGCCATTGCTCTAAATTACGTATTATAATTCTCGGGATTTTCTTATTTATCTCTAACTTTATATCTATCAGTATTTCGTCGAGTGCTCTGGGTTCGTATTATTTTTTGGCTCTTCGTATTTTTTCATTTAAATAGATTAAAATGTGACTGTATTGACAAAAATGGCTGTACCTAATAAGAATTGTGCACTTTTTATATTTTCGTGGGGTTAGGGGTTGAAACTCAATTTTTCAAATTTCAAATAAGTACACCGGGTGTCAACGAAACCAGGCTCACCACCTTTTTTCCTTTTTTTGACATTTAGAAAGATTTTGAGTCACGGTTAATAAAAATTGCAGAATTTCATAGATCAACTATCAACTATCAACTAGGTACTTAATGGAAAAAGATTATACGCTGCCCAACACCCCTCAAACATTAATTAATTTAATTTTCGTAAAATCTTGTTATTTGTGTAGGTACGTTTTTTATACTTAACCCATATTCTGGAAAAAGATTTCAGGAAATTGCACTTTCTCGTTAACAATACCAGTTACCCGTTAACAATACCGGTTGTCGATGGCTGATGCGCCAAAAAATGGCACTAAGGTTTTCGATCCAGCAATGCAATAGCTATCCAATTCGATAATGATAATATGCCCTTGTGCTAAGAAAAATTCAAAAATAAGTATTCTTGCCCCTAAAATGTCAATTTTCTAAAAATTGAACTGAGGTTTTTGATCCGGTAATACAATAGCTGTCGAATCCGGTAGTAAGAATATGCTTTTTTGTAAAATTAATTGAAACTAGGGCCCTTTTGCCACTAAAATGACATTTTTTGAAAAAATAGCATTAAGGTTTTCGGTTATCAAATCCGGTAATAAAAATATACAGTTAGGTATGCATAGGTTTTTTTTCATTGCACCATTTTTTGGCCAAAAGGGCACAAGTGTGAATACATTTTTAGAAGCAGAATTCGAAGAGCATTCATATGGTAACGCTGACGCTAACACTGAATATGTGTGCCAAATTTCATCTCGATACGTTCAGTAGTTTGAGCTGCAGCGCGATCACAGACAGACACACAACCACACAGACACATCACAGACAGACCGATTTCTTCCATGTTTTTGAAAATCCAGGGTGGCCGCGACTTGACTTCTGGTCAAGTATGATACATGTTTTTGACTTGAAAAAATTCGTAGATTCCGAATTCGTTGAGAAAAATGTATGATTCCATTTAAAGAAACGATTTTTAATGTCACTTCCGGTTTAACTGGAAGTCCAAGAAAATTTTTGAAAACAGCTTTGAATTCCCTGTATTTAATTGTGTCCGTGTACCAAATTTCAAAGTAAAACATCTTAAAAAATAACGTAGATAACTGACCGTTCCGGGACTTTGTACTAACCCTGTATTTAAGGATGCACCACAAAATACGCAAACACTTAGCTGCCACAGGAAATTATTCTTATTAAATTCTTGTTTGTCCAACAAAAACAAAAATATTGTTGAGATGCTAATTTCAGGGGCTGAGAATCCACAACATTAATTGAAGGACTTCTATTTTTGTAAATGCATCCTATGGCTTTTACTGCAAATAGGTACGTACAATCTCACGGGGTAGTTTTGCGGACTCACTTCAGTTATCTATACGCTCACTCGGTCGCTTTAAATATAGTGAAATCCTGTTCACAGCATAAGCAAACTATTTTTCTTAGCAAACGAGCAGATTATTATTATTATTATTATTACCGAAGTCGATGGCTGTTATGTTGTATTGCTACTATTTCGACAAAAGTAATTTTAGGGGCGAAGTGATTTAACGCTTGAATTCGACTCGAATGAAATTGAGATAACACCAGAACTTTACATTTCAAGGTCCCAGGATCACAAAAAAGTGGTTTTTAAAAAATGTCTGTGTGTACGTACGTACGTACGTATTTGAGCAAGATTCCTCGAAAACTACCGAACAGACAGAACAGATTTTAATGAAATTTGGAACAGTAATTAGTGTTGGCCTTCTGGTGAGTCCACTTAATTTTGTTGCCAATCTACAAACGCCAAGTGCTTTTTGGCGTATCAACTATGAAATTTGACTGATGAACACCAATTTTTCTTATCAGCATATAAAAGGTCTTCAAATTCTGCGTCTAAAAATGTATTCATACTTAGCACCTTTTTGGCATAAAATCAAAAAAATCGAAATTTCGAAGCAACATTAGATAATACGCTACAGCCTAAACTGCTTAATCGATTTGGCTAAAATTTGGTAGGTAGGAATGCCAGTGCCCGCCTAAAAGCTGATTTAATTTTGGTGGCTATCTATCGGCCAACGGTATAAGTGCCATTTTGGCATATCAAATTTGAAATTTGACTAATAAACTCCCATTTTCTTTACCAGAACATGAAATGTCTTCAAATGTCATTTCCAAAAATGTCCTCAAACTTAGACCCTTTTGTCAAAAAAATTATAAAATTTTGAAAAATCCCAGTAGTAAAATTAGGTATAGGAAGTAGGAAAATTTACTTAATTTTGATGGCAAACGACCAATAACAAGTGCCTTTTTGGCATGGCATCTGTGAAATTTGAAACATGACCACCATTTGTTTAATCAGCACATGCAGTTTTCGAATTTTGTTTTCAAAAATTCAACTAAATTTAGTGACCTTTCGGCAATAAGTAACAAAAATTTTGAAAAATACCAAAACACTTAGGTAAGAAACTGGATTGAAATTTATCGGTGGTAGGATTGGGTCATTCTCATCAAGTGGGGAGCTTCTAGCAGTTTCCGTAGCTGCCCATTTTTTTTGTAATGATACTATTTAGATATGTAAAGTACCTATTAATATCTGACCTTGACCTCCACAATTATTGGGTTCAGGACTATTTATTCTTCAATAGAATTTTGGTTGTAACTTATCAAGAGTTGCATCGGTAAACGACAAAAATTTAGTTGCGAATTGGTATTTGAAGCTTGGCGATAGCCATCTACTCATCTATATAGGTACTTCGTAAAGCGGCAATAGCTGTTTCGTGTTTCACATTTAAAGCAGCAGATACTTTGATACTTACCTAACTCAATAAATAAGTGTAACTGTACCTAATCAACAAATCCCTATCTACGGTTTATAAATAAAAAAAATATTTGTAAAATAAAATTTTTGATCTCAATTTCAATCGTTTTCAAGTTGTCAGTTTTTGTCATCAAAGTGTCATCTTGCAATCAGCCAAGTTTTTTTTGATAGATTCGTTATTTGTAAGGGGTGTTTTTGCTAACCTTCTTCAACTAGGTACCGAATAAGCTCATGTACCTATCATGATTTGATTTTTAAACGTTAGTATGGTTTAGTGTTGTGCAAACTCATCCAGGACTATTGAAAAAAGGTCTTGAGTTTTCAATCTAAAACCAACCTCTAGGTTATAAACAACCTCTACCTCGTTACAAGCGGATAAGTACATTTTATTTTTTTTTCTGAAATCCTATTGATTTATTTATGAACAACGGAAGTAAGTAGAACGCAAGAAGTTATGTATAAAGGACGGATTTCTGGTATTTTGCTTTTTTTAAATATTGTAAGCAGAACGAAATGCTCTTGTTTCTTTCCGTTTCATAAAATTTCGAATCATTTGACACTAATTTTATTTTGCTTATTTTTGCCTAAAATTCGCGTAAGTGGTTATTTACGGATTTTGTGAGCTTTTTTAAGTCTTTTCTAGCCCATTAGTGCTTTTCCTTTCTAGCTTACCACGTTTTTGGTCTATGTTATATTTTTATTTATTTCCCGGTGAAAGCCGATCTTTAATTGCAATTTCGCAACCTTAATTGACTAAGATAATGTACTGGCACTGAAATGAAAGGAACCTTAACTTAAAGGTTTCTTTGTCTATGGTGAGATGCGTAGATAGAGAACAAAGCCGACCGAGGAGTGACAGAGATGGGTGACTGCGCAAAAAGACGAAAGATGTGCGCGTGGCTTCTGCGCATAGTGCGCTTGCAGGGGGCGCGTAAAGAGAGATAAATTGTTACAGACACGCAAGTTAGCACGCAATAGGAAATGTACACTGGAAAATAAATTCTTTTTAATCCGCCCTTTAGATATGTAACACCACAGAAATAAACTCACCCTTGTAAATTAGTAGGGATTGAAAACATGAATCTATAAATCCTCGCAATTTTTAACGGATCGGATTAGGGCGGTGTAATTGAAAACACAACTTTCTTTAGAGCATGTGGGGGTGGTGAAATAAGGGGTTGGAGCCCTGTAATTTGACGCAGAGAAGCAATATCTTCCTGGAAACTGTGACGTCTTACACATTGCATCTTCGCGAAACGAGGAGCGAATTTTAGGAGAAATTTATCGAAGGCGATGAAATTAAAGGGTGGAAACTCGAATTTTTACTAAATACGCAAGAAGTTATGTAACGCCGTAAGAATAAACTCACCCCTGTAAATAATAAAAAAGTGAAATCCTCATTATTGGGTTGAAAACACGAGTTTCTAAGTCGTCGCAATTTTTCAACGAATAGAATTATGGTGGTTAAATTGAAAACGCAACTTTCTTTAGAGCATTTGGGGGTGGTGAAATAGGGGATTGAGGTTTAGTGGTTGAATCGTTCATGAAGCCCTGTAATTTGATACAGAGAGACAGTATCTTGTGTAAAATTGTGAGGTCTTACACATTATATCTTCGAGAACGGAGCAGTGAATTTTAGAAGAATTTTATCCAAGGGGGTGGAATTTAGGGTTGTAAACTCAAATTTTTACTAAATGGTGTAGGGTTAAATTTAATACCATTCGGTAGCTTTCCATTGATGGTACAAAAACGGTTATGCAACACCGGAAAATCGAGGGAAAAATAAACACCCCTGTAAATCATAAATGGTTGAAAACATCAATCTGTAAATTGCCGCACTTTTTCAACGGATTGGATTAAAGCATTTGAGGATTGTGAAATAGAGGGTTGGAGTTTAGGGGTTGAAATGTTCATGAGGCCCTGTAATTTGACAGAGAAGCAATATCTTCTGTGAAACTAACTCTTCAAGTCTTCAATACGCAAAAACATCACTCTCCAGTCACAACCTGGTTCACGTTGTCAGTTTCTTAAGAAACTGACATCGTGAACCAGTGGCAAAATTAACTAAATGTTAACTGAAAGTGCCAATATCTGTTTTCTCTGATAAGTCCGCGGCATTTTCAGATACGTTATATCAAAAGTTTACGAGTAATGGTGACGCCAACTCGCGGATTAAATGAAAAATTAATACGAGATTTTAGTTGTAAATTATTTTACCGACATTACTTGCAGGAGATCGCAAGGCGATCATCATTATAACTTGGTGAAACAACTGCTCAGAGGGCTAAATACCCCTACCGTGTACTGATACCCTCAGTCCCCTATCTATCGGGTGTCCCAAAAAAAACCGCAATACTTTAATTTTTTAACTGCAATTTACTCAGATAAAATCAGCATGCACTCGCGTTGTGATTTTGAGGTAAAAATAAAACATAACTTCTTATTGTTATTCAGATTCCTATGCAAAACATGGATTTTCAAGGATGGAGCATATTTCCCTTTGTTACATTTTTATTAAGTGGAAAAGTACTATCTCAACTTTCTTGTTCATTTGGACTGTCATCTCTGGGATGTAAGTAGGTGGTACCTAAAATATCTTTATTCCCTTTGGCACCGGTTTAGACACATTTCCACAAGGAGATATCAACTTAAGGTACGGAAGTCCTTTGGACATATTATGCGTCTTGCACAATGATTCTGGCTATAATTCAAGTTTAATGCTATTTAAAAAAAACGGAGAAGACGTCAAGAAATGGGTAGGTCTCTTTCGAAAGTATGCCTATAAAATTATATTTTGTTGAATTATAGGTAAAGGGTGAGAATTCCACAGCTATTCGTCTACTTATTGAAAAACCCGCGAGGACAGAGGGCGACAAATACTCCTGCGAAGTGAGGCTGAGTCCGCCTACGGAGGTCTGTACGAACACGGTGTGGATTGGAGGTGACATTTTCGATAATACCTGTCTGTTCAATATCCCGCGTATTCTTAGACCCCCCTCGTCAAGTCGAAAATTTGAGATGCACTAGTAAAAATTGTGAAAAGTTGACATGCGAATGGAAAGCACCTAAAAATTATATGTTGACTATTTATGATTTTCTATATTATGAGAACAGTACAGCGTCTTGGTAACGATGAATGATTTGAAAGTAATATCAGCAGTTTTTTGAAGGGAACGCTACTGGGACGGAGAAAAAAATGACAGATATCTCGATAGCAAAAGCCCTGGCAGACGTATGAGCCGCACCTGGACGACGTTTGAGAAAGAGTGGACTTATGGTCAATTTAAAGTTTCAGTGTATATGCGCAATGCTTTGGGAACCGCATTTACGAACAAAACCATAAGCCTTTGGGAATATAGTAAGTAATTTGATCAACTTTAAAATATGCACTTTTTGCTTATCCTCCCTCCCTTCTGTATTTTATTTGTAAATTTTTTTTTGTTGCTACTACCTGCGTCTCTTTCTTCTTCATAATTTGGTTTTATATAAGTTTTTATAAGTATACGATTTCGAGCGTGCCACAATCTACAATAATCTCTAACGAAAAACAAAGCTTCCTAGCGCCGGTTCAATTAAATCGGATTAAAATGGATTTACGCAAAATAAATTGATTACGAAAATATGCGATATTAGCGATGACATGGAACCGCCATCTTTGTTGTGTATGGTCATAGTCAACGCCTCCCACTGAAGCCAAACAAAGCCAGATTTCATGTGCAAATTCCAGAAAACTTGCATTTTTCGTCTAATTCCTTATTTACAATTATTTTACATTATACTGTGTTGCGTTTTAAGACCTTAATATTGACAAAATAAAGATTGCTAGCGATTAAATCGTTACATCATGTCTACAATGAGCTTTGTGCTGAAATAATTGAATCTACACATGGAAGTTCTCGCATTGTTCAGCTTTATTGCCATGGTAACACCTTAACCTAGCCCAACAAAGATAGCGGACCTACGTCACGCTAATAGCCCGTATTGGGAACGTCCCGTTAGGGCATCTGGGCTGCAACCACTAGACTAACCGTAATGCACAATAGTTATTATTAACAATTTTTAGACTGCAAGTAAATAAATTTTCCCGTCCCCTTGAGGGTTGCAACTGTTCTTTTTGAAGGCTAAAATGCCATGGTCGTCGTGCCCATCTTTGGTTTCCGTAACTGCAAGCTACCCTTGCGTGTCCTTGATACAAGTATTTGCTGTTAAAGAGATCCCAAAGCAGCCAAACTAAATTTCTGTTCTCGAACATTCCATATCGTCGGAAAATGCAAGGATTTGGCATAACTTCGAATTCCATCACAATATTTGCTGGATTTTATACAAAATTTGCATATTTAAGCCGTGGGGGAGAGGAATAATGTTTTATTTTTTCATTCATTAACTTATTAATAGGCCAGTCCTAAAAATTTAGAAGAGACAAGGCCTAGCAGGCTTGAACGACAACAGATGAATCCCAAACAAGAAGTAATGTCTGAGATATATTTATACCTACAAGTTTTTATTTAGTGCCGTTTTTATTTATTTTAAAAACGACGAACTCGCTTTTTTCTGCCTTTTAGCAAATATCTCGAAAATTAACAAAGACAGAGCAACGAGGTAGACGCACTTTTTTATAGAGCATTTAATTCCCTACAAGAATGGTTTCAGCGCCCGAAGTCAGTTTAATTAAATCGGATAAAAATGGATTTACGCAAAATAAATAGATTACGAAAATTATGAACGTCTTCTACCTGTTGGGATATCTGGGCTGCAACCACTTGACTAACCGTAATGCCCAATAATTATTATTAAACATTTTTTCACTGCAAGTAAATAAATGCGTCTCGGCGTCCCCTTGAGGGCTGCAACTGCTCTTTCTGAAGGCTGAAATGTTATGATCTTCACGCACGTCGTCGGTTTCTGTACCTGCAAGCTACCTTGCGTGTCCCTGACACAAGTATTTGCTGTTAAGAGGGACCCAAAAGCAGCCAAATCAAATTTCTGTATTCGAACATCCCATATTTTAGGAAAATGCAAGGATTTGTGTAACTATTTGGAATTGGCTACTTGGCATAATTTCGAATTCCACCACAATACACTAAATTTGCATATTTAAGCCGTGGAGAGAGGAATAATGTTTTATTTTTCATTCATTAATTTATTAGGCCTGTCATATCAACATTTAGCAGCCTAGCAGCCAAGCATTCTTGAACTACGATAGATGAGTCCCAAATAAGAACAAATGTCTGGGATATATTTGTACAAGTTTTATTTTTTTTTCACAATGGAAACACTGGACAACTTTGGTGAAAAAACGCACAATCACTAGAAACACCCCACTACACCGAAACACTTGATTTTCAATGCTGACGCGTTTCGAACACAAATGTGCTCATTATCAAAGCCGAAGCCAAACAACCTAACTGTCAAAAAACTGAAATATTTATAATCCCACCGGCGTAGCTCCACCCCTCGGCTGTGAAAGTTAGACCAATCACAGATCGAGAAATGTTCACGCATGAATGAACACGTATAAATATAACAAGTCCTCCCTAAAGTAGCGTAAACAGAGGCCTGTACCAGCATTCATAAGCCTATCTCTAGCTTATAAATTATGATACTCTCCATAGCATCTAGCATCTGCTACTTTGTAAACGCTAAAAGCTAACTTAATATTATCACTTATTCCATGGTCATTGTGTAAAGCATATAGGGCAGCACTGGATTTTTCAGTTCTGCCATATTTAAGGTGGGCTAAGTGCTCCTCTGGTGTTGAGAGACCTTCGTGTTTGACCTACATACACAATTTTGACAATTTATTTCGTATATGCCAGATTTTTCGCTATTCCCTACTTTATCTGTCGAGTTGCCTAAACGGTTCTTCAGTTTGTTTTCGCTCCTAATAAAATAAATGTCTAATTGTGGCTCAAAAAATGCCTTTGCACCAGAATAGGGACGGTTCAAGTTGTTCTTTTTTGTTGCAATTTCGTACCCATTGTACTGATCTTTATTTTCCCAATCCCCAATATGGATGGTATTTCCGTCACTTGATGGCAACCGAAAACTCAGATTTCTTTGACTTTGTAACATTCTCCTGCAGTAATTCCCAATGGTCCGAAAAATTTGACTGTAGTCAGCAGAACAACGTCATCTTTAATGCTACATTGGGTGCTTCCATCTTCAAAGTGTGATTTCCCAGCTGGTCTTCACCATAGAGTTACGTATAAGGAGTCTAAAGAGGAAAAATGGCTTCCTGCAAAAATCATTAGGGATAAGTTACGCGAGAAGGACGTATCTTTCAATTTGACAGGCCTACCATATGCCTATACATTTTACGATATAAGAGTCGCTTTGATCTCGGCACCAGCGTTACACGATGATGAGTCTCTATGGTCCCAAAGCGCAGCTAAAACAGAACGGACTCTAGCTAAAAGTCAGTTACCTACTTAATTATTTTATGAAATTCTCAATCTTCTTTACAGTACCAGATAACCCACCACGGACTATCCCGGGTGGCTTTGAAGTTACCGATGAGAAAATCAGAATTCATTGGCAGGAAATACCTGAAAAGGAAAAAAACGGCCCCGAATTTGATTACCACGTTATTGTAGATGAGCATCCCGAAATCAAACCAAAGGTAGAAAATTCTTCCGCCATTCTCAATCTCCCTAATGTGACAAGGAATTACCAAATTCGGATATGGTCAAAGAACAGTAATGGTACATCAAAAAATCATTCAGTTGTAGTCATACCAAGAAAAGAGGAGCGTAAGTACCTACATTGACAGTCTACTTTAAAAAACGTGTATTTTATATAATTAGGTTTGAAGCAACCCTCATGTGTTACTGCTGTGACGGATTGTCAAACTAATAAGTACACGGTATTTTGGTTGCCATCGGAGAATCCTACTTCAGTTACGTATTATACTGTGTTTTGGTGTAGATATATGCACCTTGATATTTACACGGTAAGTACACAAACGACACAAAATTTTTTGAAATATTTATTGAGACAAGTGCACATTATTAAAGTGAACCTTCCACTTTGACGTAGCCCTTATCAATTGAAAATGTGCTGTAGGAGTAAGTTTTATTACTGCGATTTCGCTAACTACTGCTCAACAATTCAATTGGTCCACCCGGAAATTTGTGTCGAATTCAAAATGCCGTAACTCCTCAAGCAGTTGATCGATTTGAATGAACCCTTTTTCCACGGATGGCCCATTTCATTGGCTACGACATGACATGTTCCGCATTTTATGCAGGTATCCATTATTTGGTATACAGGGTGACAGAGCCGGGTACTGCAAAAGGACGAAAATTTAAACCACCCCCGATTCTGAAAGAAATTTTTCTAATTTTTTGTAGCTGGTTGAGAAAACCTCCCAGGTTCATACCTCCAGACGTTTTTTTGAAATTTGCTCCATCTCCTCTAATTAGGGTGCAGAGCCGAAAAAACTGTCTTCTCAACCAGGCAAAAAAAATTAGAAAAATTTCTTTCAGAATCGGGGGTGGTTTAAATTTTCGTCATTTTGCAGTACCCGGCTCTGACACCTTGTATATCAAATAAGGGGCACCTGCATAAAACGCGGAACATCCCGTGTCGTGGCCAATGAAATGGACTATCCGTGGAAAAAAGGTTCATTCAAATCGATCAACTGCTTGAGGAGTTGCGGCATTTTGAATTCGACTCAAATTTCCGGGTGGACCAATTGAATTGTTGAGCAGTTTATATAAATTACATACATAAATACGCCATTCACTTAAATTAACTGAATCCTTTCTCTCTCCCTGTCTATCTTCTGGTTCCGTCTTGTTTTCACCCCCTCTTCTTCATCACTACCTGTTTCTCCATTGTATTTACTGAATCCAGGAAAAAAGCCCCTGGAAAAAAAGCCCCCGGAAAAAAAGCCCCCGGAAAAAAAGCCCCCAGGAAAAAAAGCCCCCAGGAAAAAAAGCCCCCGGAAAAAAAGCCCCATACTTCTGTGATGCATCAGAAGATTGAAATTTTGTGTCTTAATCAAGTCTGTTTTCACGAGTAGTTCGTATTACCTGGATTTAAAATTAAAATGCAATTAATTAAGCCAAAATTTCATTTTATAAAATTTCTTTTTATTGTACCTACTTTAATTTTCAACGATTATAATATGCTTATGTATAGAAATAAAATGTCTTATAATCTAATAGTTACTAAATAGGAATGATTGCCAGAATGAAGGATTAGCTCCAGGTACCTAGCTCTAATTACAAGTAAACATAATTATACCTACATGTTGGCTTGATAAAGGCAAATCCAAAAATCCCAATCTTTCCGAGGGCTTTTTTACCGGGGCTTTTTTTCCGGGGGCTTTTTTTCCGGTTACCGTATTTACTCTGCTCTTTCATTCAGTACACTCTCTCTCTCTCTCTCTCTCTACATTCAACTTACTCCTTAATTTTTGTTACTCCCTCTTTCTCTCTTAGGCTGGGGCGTAAAAAATTATTAATTGCAATAACTCGAGAACCAGTAGAGGTATCTTATTGTCAATTTCGAGGGATGAAAACCACAAAAAACATGGTAACTTCGCAAGGGTTACACTTAGAAGCTTGAAACTCGACATGCATCTTGCATGCATGGGGATGCATATTCGGCAAAATCGGACAGATGGGGTGCAAATTAGGGGTTGCTACTCGAAGTTCCGCGTAAGTACTGGTCGAAATTGGTGTCATTCGATAGTTTTCCTTTAATTTGCATAATTTGGTTATTTTCGCGTTATATTTTCTAATTCAAGTTTTCGCAATTTTTCAGCTCCGAGTGTTAATTTTTCAAAATTCGCCAAATATTATTTTCATTCCGGCAATTCTTTTCATTTACACTTTCCCGTTCATTTTCTACTTTTTAATTCTGTAACAAGAATTTTTTAACATTTCGCCTTTTTGACACATCTGTGCGTTTGCGGAGGCACTGCTAAAAATTGCACCCTCGAAAACCACCCCCTTCAACCCTCGAACACAAAAATTTGATATAGAGAAAATGTAAGCATTGGACAGTGTTGTTAAAAATACTCTTTTCTAAGTATTTAAATACAAATACAAATACTTTTCTAAAAATGTATTTCAAATAATATTTAAATACATTTCTTACAGATGTAATTAAATACAAATACAAATACATTTAAAATGTATTTAAATACTTTTAAATACTCAAGGTCAAAAAAATCAAACTTGGTCTGTTCTGTAGGTCTGTTGGTCTGTAAGAACTAAAAAGGAAGAAAAATTTAATATAGGGGATCATAATACATTTTCATTCTTCTATTGAGGGCAACAGCAGCTATGGAGAATGGATTCGTGGCACTGACTGGTGGATTTAATTTTTGAAACTTTTATTTTTATTTAAGAATAGGTAGGTAAAAAATTAGAGGTCTTGTCACTTGAAATTATTTTAAAAAAAGAACCATTTTGTAAGAGCAAGGCAGCTTTTTGGAGTAAGGTATCCATAATAATGTTAATTTAAAAAATTATGGCGCTCGACACTTATAAAGTAAACAGAATAAGGCAGCGAAGAAGACACTTCAATGAAACAATTACTCCGTATACATGCACACACTTAGCTCGAGCTAACTAAGCTCGGTACTTTTTAAACAGCGTTCCACGAGATTTTGCGGCGCGGTGGTAGCCTTTGAAATATAGCATGCCTATCTGATTTCGAAGGGAAAACTATATTTCAAAGGCTACCATCAGTACCATCGCCAAAAAGCCCCGTGGAACGCTGTTTAAAAAGTACCGAGCTTAGTTAGCTCGAGCTAAGTGTGTGCATGTATACGGAGTAAATAACTTTTTGTACATTTGATTAAAATTAAAACACCACGTTACCGCTTGTGATTTATTCTGCGAAAAGCAATAAATTTTGCAGTCCGGGTTAATTTACAGTAGCCAGATGATTACCTACATTCATCCTGTGCTGCAGGTACTTTTACCTGGAATTCAATAAGCCTTTTGCGTCGTCGGGGGTTAACCCTCAGGCAAAATTTCTTAGAAAGGCCAGGATATCGATTTTAACCGCAACGGTAAAATTTCCATCTCGCAGTTGAGAATGTATTTAAATACATGACAAAAAAGTATTTGAAATACTTTAAAAATACAATGAAGTATTTAAAATACATTTTTAAATATTTGTATTTAAATACTTAACAACACTGGCATTGGACCATCTCTTCCGGAGGATACTATAATTTAACAAAAAAAATTGCACCCCTGAAACTAGCCCCCTTCAACCCCCAACCACAAAAACTTGATTTGGAGGAAATTTAACTCTTGCACCGCCTGCTACAACCGAAAGAGTTGAATTGAGCAAAGAAACTGCGCCCCTAAAAGTCACACCCTTCGACCCCGAAATTCAAAAAAATGTCTTGGACGGAATTTAACCGTTGGACCACTCATTATCGCAGGAGACTATTTTGAACGAAAAAATAGTATCCCCAAAACCCACAGCCTTCAACCCTCGAACACAAATAATTGACTAGGAAGAAATTGAGCCTAGACTTTGGAGCACTTGTTACGGTAGAACACTAATCGAACGGAAACAAATTGCACCCTCGAAGTTCATACCGGTCAACCCTCAAACATAAATAATTGACTCGGTGGAAACTTAACCCTTAGGCTACTTGTTACTCGAAGATACTAATTGAGCGCAAACAAATTTAAGATTTGGACCATATTGTTATTGGGGGATAGGAACCAATTAAGCGCCCCCGAAACCCACCCAATTCAGCGCCTGAGGATAATAAGTGAACGGAAAAAATTGCACCCCCTTCAATAACCAACACAAAAAATTGACTTGGTGGAAATTTGATGATTGACCCATACTTACAACCGGAAGATACTAATTGAGCACAAAAAAATTCATTACCTGTTCATACACCCTCACGATTTCATTATCATGATGAGCTTCGGCACTACCACTAGGTGCAGATTACATCTGCACCCAAATCCACCAAGTCCAACTCAATATATAATTCATACAGGGATACACATCGCATTGATATACATCTTCCGTTGGCTTTTTTGTACCATCGATAGAAAGCTATCGAATGGTATTAATTTCAACCCTACATTATTCAGTGAAAATTAGAATTTCCACCCCTAACTTTCATCCCCTTCGATAAATTTCTCCTAAAATTCACTCTTCCTTTCTTGAAGATGCAGTGTGTAAGATCCCACAGTTTCGCAGAAGATATTCTTCTTTGTGTCAAATTACAGGGCTTCATGGACGTTTCAACCCCTAAACTCCAACCCCCTATTTCACCACCCCCACATGCCCTAAAGGAAGTTTTATTTTCAATTTCACCACCCTGATCCAATTCGTCGAAAAATTGCGATGATTTGTAAATTCTTGTTTTCAACCCGAGTTTCAACCCTTCATGATCTCACCCTTTTATGATTTATAGGGATGAGTTTATTTTTCCCGTGTTACATAACTCCTTGCGTATTTAGGTACTGACCTCAGTTGTTCATAAATAAATCAACAGGGTTTCAGAAAAAATAAATAATAGTAGTTTATACCTAACCCAAAGCGTGAAAGTGATGTTTTAAAAACCACTTTTTTGCTGTGGTTTATACCTACAACATTTTTCTTCCTACACCAGTTAAAAATAAATAATTAATTAATTTTGAAATTTGAGAACCCAAGTGACAGATCAAGGAAATCTAGACGTCTAGTCCTACAATTTAAATTTGGCAAAATCGCGCGTGCTGTGTTCCGTCATACGTCAATCGCCGTCGCCATATTGTTCATTTTACACGCCTAGCCGCTAGTATAATTTTTACACGACTATCCGTGAGAAGCGGTCCTTTCACAACCCTTCTGAATCCCGAAAATCTCATTTTCAGTTAGTGTAGGAAGAAAAATATATTTATCCGCTTGCAAAGAGTTAGGGGTGGTTAATAGCTTAGGGGTTGGTCTTAGGTTGAAAACTCATAAGACCTTTTTTCAATAGTTGACCGAAACCTATCGAACCCCTTAATTTGAAGCTACCATTTACTTGAAGAAATTTCAAGTTTCAACCCTTAAATTTCATGCCTCTTGTTAGATCTTAGTGACAATATAATTCATACATCACATGACCTTATTTGCTCCAATTGAAATCCACAATTTGCATGGTTACGAAGCTATCACAGCGGTGATAAAAAACAAATGCTGCTATCATCGTATTGTGGTCCGTTGCTACGATCGACAATACTGCTACAATAATTGTAAAAAGTTGACAGTTGAGTGAAAAATGTCTAATAATCGTTGGGGAGAAGCAAGTGAAAGCGAAATTAACGCAAGTACTAGCAATTCTACTCCCAAAAATACCGTTCTAAACAAGAGGTCACAGTGGCGTCAGTTTACGGACTTTTGTGAATCGAAAAATTATAAGATTGATCAAAGTGTCACGGTTCAGGAAATAGCATCAATTTTAAAGAATTGGGCGTTTAATATGAGGAGGAAGGACGGTACAGACTATAAAGAATCGGTCATCAGGACCCTTTGGAATAACACTGCTAAAACTCTACAAGAAACTTTCTTGAAACAATACAACATCAAATTCAATCCTTTTGAGGATATTGAATTCTCAGACGCAAGAAAAGCGAGGGATTAGAAGCGCAAACAGCTTCAAAATATTCCGGAAAAGCGAAAAGTCAGTGCAACTGCATTTACCTTAGAAGAACATAACAAAATGCAAAAAGAATGGGACGAAAATGTGCCAGAGGGGTTACTGAAGAAATTTTACACAATAGCATCGAAAGAATTAGCATGGAGAGGCAATGAGGCAGCATATGCAATGGTGTTTCATTTTAAAGTTGAAACATCCAATACTGGAAACCCGACTGGTAGACTGGTAGTAAAACGAACCAAGGAGGTAACAAAAAATGTGCAGATAAAAATCAGGATGAAACTCTTTGTCCAGTCCGCCTATACCTCAAGATTATAGAAAAACGACCAAACAGCGCCACTACGGACCGCTTCTTCCTGACGCCAAATCCAAACTATCATTTAACCAATTCTTGTGGGTGGTACAAAAACTGCCCGGTTGGAGTGAACAAACTTTCCTCCTGGACAAAAGAAACGGCCCAGAGAATTGGACTCGACATAAAAAACAAGAAATTTACCAATCACAGCAACAGATCTACTGCCGTCACACACCTCGCTGATGCCAATATACCAGAGCAGCAGTTGATGAAGATTACCGGTCATTCCAATTCGAATTCTATCCAACCGTATTTACAGATTCAACCAAATCAACATCAAAAAATTATTAACGCAATGAGAGGAAGCAGCGACCACACAGAGAAACTTCAAGAAAATTTGGTGAAGAGTACAACTGTGACCCAAACTATAACATCGATAACACCTAGTTTACAGACAGTGGCGTAGCTACCGGGGCAGCAGGGGCAGCAGGTGTTGCCCGGCGCCAGATCTTAGTCGGCGCCGCTGAAAACGCCTAACGGCCGCTATTTTAGTTTATTATTTTTATAGCGCTACCAAGAAATATGGCCTAATGCTAATAAACAATGGTCCTGAACAGAAAACGATTCCCAAGAATTTTACAATTGCGGCGGCGGCGGTGGCGATGTCACTCTAAAGCAGTGAACTCTATGTTATACAACAACTGGAACGGATGCTCAATGTACACAAAGTGAGGCAGGCCTAAGTATGCAACCTGCAGTACTGTAGGATATCTATCTGACACATTACATAGGTGTTCGATTTAAATCATTTTATGCCATTTTCCCGAAAAAATTCTAGTATCAACCCTTCATTTCATCCCCCTTGTTAAATCATAATAAAAAATTGACCATCCCTCCACCACTGTCACTGTAAATTAACACACCAAATTATTATTATTATTATTAATAGGCGCAACCCTCCATCTCTTACCCGGCGCGTCCTATACTAGCTACGCCACTGCTTACAGAAGCAAACATCTGTTCCTCAAATTGTGTATCAAAACTGTATTTTTAACGTTCAGAATATGTACTCTGGCAGTGGAGAATAAATGCCCGATGTTTCATGTTTACTGTTTTATTCATTATATTTTCCCGTCGAATATAACTCGTGAAATGATTAATAATCGAAGATATTACTCGTAAAACCGCAGCGGCACATGCAACTCGCCCTACGGGCTCGTTACATCTGCAGCTCGGTTTTACTCGTGGAATATCATCGATGATAATCATGTCACTTGTTATATTATAGCTGATTATTTTATTCATTAAGTATTGAACCAATCCAAAGGAGCATTTAGCATACCAGTAATCCTGATTACAGTGATAAGACTACAACGTCAACTTGACACTACTTACTCAATACTTTAATTCATAAAATAATCTGCAAAATACGATTCGTAGTCTCTTGGTTGCCTTGTTGAGTCCTCATGGATGCACTACTTGTCAAATGGTAGATTTATTGTCACCATCAGAAAGGTCTTCAAATTCTGGTTTTAAATAAAACAAAATTTCTTTGTAATTAATTATAATCCTTTGGGTGGAAAAATAGAAATTTTGTAATAACACTAAAACCACGATATAGCCCAAACTACTGGATCGATTTGGCTGAAACTTGGTAGGTACATGGAGATTAGGCGACCCGTTGAAGAGCGCAAAAGCTTTTGGGAGCAATTGGTCCACGGGAAGTGCCATTGAGGCATATCAACTTTAAAATTGTAAACACAAGACAGGGAAATCTAAGACCCACGCGAAGGGGAGGTTCCAGCCGCTTCTCTGCTGCCATTTTTTGTGTTTCTGTATGTTAGGGGTTGCAGCGCCTTGAAGGGTGGTTTTTCTCAAAATATTAATGATACCTTTTTTAATTAAAATGAATGGAAAGCTATCGAATGAAACCAATAGGTACTTATTAAGCGGAATTTCGAGTTGCAACCCCTAATTTCCACCTCAACTGTTCGATTTTACGAAAAACGCATCCCCACAAGATTTCACCGATATACAGGGTTAGTACAAAGTCCCGGGACGATCAGTTATCTCCATTATTTCTTACGATTTTAGTGCCGTAGCAGAATGCGGAGGTACTCTTGTCTTAGCTTATTCGCTCGCTCGCTCGCTCGCTCGCTCCTCAGTCTGTCCGTCGGATAACTTGAGAACGGATTGAGATATCGAGCTGAAACTTGGTAGGCAGCTTCGTCTCCCGAAAAGTAAGGCGGGGATTGCTTTTGGGCCATATCGGACCAAGGGGGTGGGAGCTAGGGGTGAAAAACCGAAAAACTACTAATTGCAATAACTCGAGAACTAGTGGAGATATCTTGCTGAAAATTAGTATGCACGTTCGACCTTCAAGTCTGTTGAAAGTGAGGGGGTGCCAATTTCGGGGGATGAAATTTAGGGGATGAAAACCACAAAAAATATGATAACTCCGCAAGGGTTGCACGCAGCTGTCGGAAACTCAACGTACACACATATATCGGTGAAATCTTGTGGGGGATGCGTTTTTTCGTAAAACCGAACAAATGGGGTGGAAATTAGGGGTAGCAACTCGAAATTCCGCTTAATAAGTACTAGTCGAAATTGCCGTCATTCGATAGCTTTCCATTAATTATTCAAAAAAGGTGTCATTCATATTTTGCGAAAAACCACCCTTATAGGCGCTACAACCCCTAACATGCAGAAACACAAAAATACGAGAACTCAAAAACTACTCAACGTATCAAGGCAGAATTTGGTTTGTGAATTTCCAGTGACATTATAGGTGGATGGACAAATTTTCAAAAATATCTAACAAAGGGGATGAAATTTAAGGGTTGAAACTTGAAATTTCTTCAAGTAAATGGTAGCCTAAAATTACGGGGTTCGATAGATTTCGGTCAACTATTGAAAAAAGGTCTTATGAGTTTTCAATCTAAAACCAACCCCTGGGCCATTAACCACCCCTAACTCTTTGCAAGTCGATAATTATATTTTATTTATTTTTTCTGAAACCCTATTGGTTTATTTATGAACAACTGAAGTCAGTAAATACGCAAGGAGTTATGTCACACCGGAAAAATAAACTCACCCCTGTACATCATAAAGGGGTGAAATCATGAGGTGTTGAAAACATGAATCTACAAATTACCTTAATTTTTAAACGAATTGGGTTAGGGTGGTGAAATTGAAAACACAACTTCCTTTAGGGCATGTGGGGGTGGTGAAATAGGGGGTTGGAGTTTAGGGGTTGAAACGTCCATAAAGCCCTGTAATTTGACACAGAGAAGCAATATCTTCTGCGAAACTGTGACATCTTACACACTGCATCTTCGAGAAGGGAAGATCGAATTTTAGGAGAAAATTATCGAAGGGGATGAAAGTTAGGGGTGGAAACTCGAATTTTCAATGAAGAATGTATAGTTGAAAATATTACCATTCGATAGCTTTCTATTGATGGTACAAAAAAGGTCTTATTCATCATTCGCGAAAAACGACCCTTAAAGGCGGTACAACCCCCTAACATGCCGAAACAAAAAAATGCGAGAACTCAAAAACTGCTCAACGTATCAGGGCTAAATTTGATGTGGTAATTTACAGCGCCACTGTAGGCGGATGGGCAAATTTTCATTAATATCTAACAAGGGGGATGAAATTTAAGGGTTGAAACTGGAAATTTTTTCATGTAAGTGGTGGAATAAAATTATGGGGTTCAATAGATTTCGGTCAACCATTGAAAAAAGTCTTATGAGTCTTCATCCTAAAACCAACCCCTGCGCTACTAACAACCCCTAAGCCCTAGCAAGCGGAGTAAATATATTTCATTTATTTTTTTTTTGCTTTCTTCTAATTTGTTATTAATTTAAAGTGATTTTCATTAATTTTTGACCCATCCACAATTTTTCAACCCCTTTCATGATATGTGAACCCTCAAAGAGCAAAATTTACCCAGACCGCTTCTTTTTCGGGTGATTTCCGCTCGTTAATTTTGTAAAATTCGCGCAGTTTTGCCTTATGAATTGTTCTTGCCTTTTTCACTTTTTCGACCCCTTCGCAATGTTTCAACCCCCAAAAGTCAAATTTGCATAATTGGCTTATTTTCGTGTTATTTTCTGTAATTCTACTTAATTACGATTAATTCTCATCCCTTTTAACTTTTCATCCCCCTTTACAATTTTTCAATCCCCTAAGTGTTTATTTTGCAAAATTCACATAATTTAGTTTTCCTTCGGTAACAAATTGAACTCAATTGGATTATGTTTATCTTTTCACTTTTCCAACCCCCTTCGCAACATTTCAACCCCCAAAATCTAAATTTGCATAATTGGTTTACTTTCGTGTTATTTTCTGTAATTCTGCTTAATTACGATTAATTCTCATCCACTTTGACGTTTCATCCCCCTTTACAATTTTTCAACCCCCTAGGTGTTAGTTTTGCCAAATTCGGATATTTTCGTTTTTCTTCTGTAATAAATTGAACCCATTTGGATGATGATTAAATTTTTCACTTTTTTCATCCCCCTTCGCAATGTTTCAAGTCTTCAAATGCTAAATTTACATAATTGGGTTAATTTGGTGTTATTTTCCGTAATTTTACTTAGCCACGGTTAATCCTGATACCTTTTGATTTTTCATCCACCTTTACGATTTTTCAACCCCCTAAGTGCAAATTTTGCAAAATTCGCATAATTCCGTTTTTTGACGGTTATAAAATTGAACGCATTTGGGATTCAGTTTACCCTTTACAATTTTTCAGTTTCCTTCGCAATAGGTAGGTATAAGTGCTTATTTCAACCCCCACAAAAGTTTTAATTGCATAATTTGGTTATTTTAGTGTTTTATTTCGTAATTCTACTTAATCCACACTTCATTTTCATTCCTCTTGACTTTTAACACCACTGTGCGTCTGCGGAGGCACTACTACTAGGTGCAGATTTATAAAATCTGCACCCGACTCCACCAGTAAATTCAGCTCGCCCCTACATACACATTAACAAGGTAAACATCTACAGGGACACACATCGCATTGATACACATCTTTCGTTGGCTTTTACTTTGAAACTTGGTACCCGGGCACAATTAAATTCAGGAAATTCAAAACTGTTTTTAAAAATTTTCTTGGACCCTAAAAATCAGTTTTAGTGCCGTAGCAGAATGCGGAGGTACTCTTGTCTTAGCTTATTCGCTCGCTCGCTCGCTCGCCGGCTCCTCAGTCTGTCCGTCGGATAACTTGAGAACGCATTGAGATATCGAGCTGAAACTTGGTAGGCAGCTTCGTCTCCCGAAAAGTAAGGCGGGGATTGCTTTTGGGCCATATCGGACCAAGGGGGTGGGAGTTAGGGGTGAAAAACCGAAAAACTACTAATTGCAATAACTCGAGAACTAGTGGAGGCATCTTGCTGAAAATTAGTATGCACGTTCGACCTTCAAGTCTGTTGAAAATGAGGGGGTGCCAATTTCGGGGGATGAAATTTAGGGGATGAAAACCACAAAAAATATGATAACTGCCCAAGGGTGGCACGCAGCTGTCGGAAACTCAAGGTACACACATATATCGGTGAAATCTTGCGGGGGTTGCGTTTTTTCGTAAAATCGAACAAATGGGGTGGAAATTAGGGGTAGCAACTCGAAATTCCGCTTAATAAGTATTGGTCGAAATTGGCGTCATTCGATAGCTTTCCATTAATGATTCAAAAAAGGTGTGATTCATATTTTGAGAAAAACCACCCTTAAAGGCGCTACAACCCCTAACATGCAGAAACACAAAAATACGAGAACTCAAAAACTACTCAACGTATCAAGGCAGAATTTGGTTTGTGAATTTCCAGTGACATTGTAGGTGCATGGACAAATTTTCAATAATATCTAACAAAGGGGATGAAATTTAAGGGTTGAAACTGAAATTTCTTCAAGTAAATGGTAGCCTAAAATTACGGGGTTCGATAGATTTCGGTCAACTATTGAAAAAAGGTCTTATGAGTTTTCAATCTAAAACCAACCCCTGGGCCATTAACCACCCCTAACTCTTTGCAAGCGGATAATTATATTTTATTTATTTTTTCTGAAACCCTATTGGTTTATTTATGAACAACTGAAGTCAGTAAATATGCAAGGAGTTATGTCACACCGGAAAAATAAACACCCCTGTAAATCATAAAGGGGTGAAATCATGAGGTGTTGAAAACATGAATCTACAAATCACCTTAATTTTTAAACGAATTGGGTTAGGGTGGTGAAATTGAAAACACAACTTCGTTTAGGGCATGTGGGGGTGGTGAAATAGGGGGTTGAAGTTTAAGGGTTGAAACGTCCATAAAGCCCTGTAATTTGACACAGAGAAGCAATATCTTCTGCGAAACTGTGACATCTTACACACTGCATCTTCGAGAAGGGAAGAGCGAATTTTAGGAGAAAATTATCGAAGGGGATGAAAGTTAGGGGTGAAAACTCGAATTTTCAATGAAGAATGTATAGTTGAAAATATTACCATTCGATAGCTTTCTATTGATGGTACAAAAAAGGTCTTATTCATCATTCGCGAAAAACGACCCTTAAAGACGGTACAACCCCCTAACATGCCGAAACACAAAAATGCGAGAACTCAAAAACTGCTCAACGTATCAGGGCTAAATTTGATGTGGTAATTTACAGCGCCACTGTAGGCGGATGGGCAAATTTTCATTAATATCTAACAAGGGGGATGAAATTTAAGGGTTGAAACTGGAAATTTTTTCATGTAAGTGGTGGAATAAAATTATGGGGCTCGATAGACTTCGGTCAACCATTGAAGAAAGTCTTATGAGTCTTCAACCTAAAACCAACCCCTACGCTACTAACAACCCCTAAGCCCTAGCAAGCGGAGTAAATACATTTCATTTATTTTTTTTTTGCTTTCTTCCGATTTGTTAATAATTCAAAGTGATTTTCATTAATTTTTAACCCATCCACAATTTTTCAACCCCTTTCATGAGATGTGAACCCTCAAAGAGCAAAATTTACCCAGACCGCTTCTTTTTCGTGTGATTTCCGCTAGTTAATTTTGTAAAATTCGCGCAATTTTGCCTTATGAATTATTCTAGCCTTTTTCACTTTTTCGACACCTTCGCAATGTTTCAACCCCCAAAAGTCAAATTTGCATAATTGGCTTATTTTCGTGTTATTTTCTGTAATTCTACTTAATTACGATTAATTCTCATCCCTTTTAACTTTTCATCCCCCTTTACAATTTTTCAACCCCCTAAGTGTTTATTTTGCAAAATTCACGTAATTTAGGTTTCCTTCGGTAATAAATTGAACTCAATTGGATTATGTTTATCCTTTTCACTTTTCCAACCCCCTTCGCAACATTTCAACCCCCAAAAGCTAAATTTGCATAATTGGTTTACTTTCGTGTTATTTTCTGTAATTCTGCTTAATTACGATTAATTCTCATCCACTTTGACGTTTCATCCCCCTTTACAATTTTTCAACCCCTTAGGTGTTAATTTTGCCAAATTCGGCTATTTTCGTTTTTCTTCTGTAATAAATTGAACCCATTTGGATGATGATTAAATTTTTCACTTTTTTCATCCCCCTTCGCAATGTTTCAAGCTCGGTTTCAAGTCTTCAAATGCTAAATTTACATAATTGGGCTAATTTGGTGTTATTTTCCGTAATTTTACTTAGCCACGGTTAATCCTGATACCTTTTGATTTTTCATCCACCTTTACGATTTTTCAACCCCCTAAGTGCTAATTTTGCAAAATTCGCATAATTTCGTTTTTCGTCGGTCATAAAATTGAATGCATTTGGGATTCAGTTTACCTTTTACAATTTTTCAGTTTCCTTCGCAATAGGTAGGTACCTATAAGTGCATATTTCAACCCCCACAAAATTGGTTATTTTCGTGTTTTATTTCGTAATTCTACTTAATCACACTTAATTTTCATTCCTCTGGACTTTTCATCCCCTTTCACAATTTTTCAACCCCGAGTGATAATTTTTCAAAATTCGCCAAATTTTGTTTTAATTCCGGTAATTCTTTTCATTTACTCATTCCTGTTCATTTTCTATTTTAAAATTTTGTAACAACAATTTTTTAACATTTCGCCTTTTTGACACATCTGTGCGTTTGCGGACGCACTACTACTAGGTGCAGATTGATAAAATCTGCACCCGATTCCACCAGTAAGACCAGCCGCCCCTACATACACATTAACTTGATAAACGTCTACCGAGATATACATCGCATTGATATACATCTTCCGTTGGCTTTTTTTCTTTGGCAATAAGTTGAATTCATATAGTTTATGTTTTCCTTTTTCACTTTTTCCAGCCCAATCGCAATATTTCAACCCCACAGAAGCTAAATTTGCATAATTGCCTTATTTTCGTGTTATTTTCCAAGGTCGTTGCAATAATATCAAAAAGCAGTTACGTAATGGAGAATAAAAAATATCGGTAAGTATACGTTTCAATATATTTTCATTACCTTGGACTTCTCATTCCCTTTTTCAACCCCCTTAGTGCTAATTCTACATACCTACTTCGCAAATATGATGTTTTTTTGTTAACTCTCTACTGTTTAATTATGTACGGCCAATTTTCATAATTTCGTCTTTTTAACACCACTGTGCGTCTGCGGAGGCACTACTACTAGGTGCAGATTTATAAAATCTGCACCCGACTCCACCAGTAAATTCAGCTCGCCCCTACATACACATTAACAAGGTAAACATCTACAGGGACACACATCGCATTGATATACATCTTTCGTTGGCTTTTTGAATAGAATCATACATTTTTCTCAACGGATTCGGAATTTACGAATTTTTTAAAGTAAAAAGCAGGTATCATACTTGATTAGAAGTCAAGTCGCGGCCACCCTGGATTTTCAAAAACATCGAAGAAATCTTTCAACAAGCAAAATTTTCCAAAACCGCAAGTACACGTCAACCTAATTTTTTTAATACAAATTCAACTGCGCAATTACATTTCCTTTTATTTGTTTTTGCTTTAGTGAAATTTATTAAATGTTCACAATCAATCAAAATAGGAAAAATAAGGTTGACGAGTACTTTCCGTTTTGAAAAATCTTGCTTTTTGACCGACTTCTTCGATGTTTTTGAAAATCCAGGGTGGCCGCGACTTGACTTCTGGTCATGTATGATTCATGTTTTTAACTTTAAAAAATTCGCAAACTCCGAATCCGTTGAGAAAAAAGTATGATTCCATTTAAAAAAACATTTAGGGTCACTTCCGGTTTAACCGGAAGTCCAAGAAAATTTTTAAAAACAGTTTTGAATTCCCTGTATTTAATTATGCCTGGTTATGAAGTTTCAAAGTAAAACCTTAAGAAATAACGGAGATAACTGACCGTCCCGGGACTTTTTACTAACCCTGTATGTGAATACGTTGAGTTTCCAATAACTGCGTGCAACGTGCAACACTTGCAGCAGAGTTATCATATTTTTTGTTGTTTTCATCCCCTAAATTTCATCCCCCGAAATTAGCACCCCTTCACCTTCAACAGACTTGAGGGCGAACGTGCATACGAAGTTTCAGCAAGATACCTCCACTCGAATTATTGCAATTAATAATTTTTCGGTTTTTCACCCCTAACTCCCATACCCTTGGTCAATCCCTTACTTTTCGGGAGACGAAGTCGTTATGCGACGGACAGACTGAGGAGCGAGCAAGCGAGCGAGCGAGCGAATAAGCTAAAACAAGAGTGCCTCGCATTCTGCTACGGCATTCATTCATTATCATAGATGCAAAAATTGGGCATAAAAGCCTTCTTTTTACATCATACCTACATGTTCTGATTATTGTTTCAGGAACCCGGCTGGTCCGAAATAAATGGAACTCAAACAAACTTTACCATCATTGGAACTAATGAGAATTACAATTATAAGTTTGCAGTTTCCGTGAATTCGTACAATAGCTCGAGTGGATTGTCATGGGTTAATGTTGCACGCAAACCGAAGCAAATCCAAGATATTTCGTTTAAAAGCACAGGTTCGACTTATATTGAAGTCGAGTGGGATTTGGATTGCTACGACAAAACGGTTAAATCAAAATTTATAGTATCCTACTGTCCTGTAAAATCACCTAAACAAATCGAGTGTGAAGGTAATCATAGAAACTGTCTTTTCCTTCTAATAAGTTGATGTAGAAACTGAACAGAAGATAATTTTCGCCAATCCCGAGACCACGTCTGGAAATATTTCTAACTTGAAACCATGCACAACTTATAAAGTTAAAATAGCACATACGTCCCTTAAATGTAACGGTGCATACAGTCCGGAAAGTGAGCCCAACAACCATACAACGAATGCAGCACCCCTCAATCTCCACCTGGATGAAGTTACTAATACTTCTGCGGTTTTATCCTGGGAGCCAAATAGCTGCGTATTTTTGAGAAATTATGTCATAAGATATAACCGAGAACAAAATGCAACGAAAGAAAATGCTAATGTTACCAAAACCAAAACTTCTTATGAGGTGAGCATTTTTTCAAAATTCTTTTGTCATTCCTACTTTACAGTTCACGAAGTTGGAAATTTACGAAAAATACTGCATCACAATTGAGGCGTGCTACAATTGGACAATAATTGGCTCTAATGTGGCACAATTGAATTTTTCCACACGAGCTAGCCGTAAGTTTTTTTTCCTACTATAACTGAAAATGAGAAATGAGAATAGGTAGACACAAATTTTTCCGGCTACAGTGAAAATTTCACTTTGCTCGATTTTTTTTTGTGTAGGAAGGGTAATGTGAACCACAGCGTGAAAGTAGTTTTCCGGGTCCGGGGAAATGGTCAGTTTTTTACGACCCGGAAAACATTCACTTTCACGCTTTGGTACATAAAACTACCGTAGTTCCATCATGAATATCTCTGGAAGTGAAAATAATGTTGAAGTATAACAAACGGTGATCAGTCCTGTATATGTAATTTATGTAAATTATGTGTTTTAGTGCCGAAGCATATGCGTATTTTCATTAAAAGGGGGAAGAAATTTAAGGGCTGAAACTGGACATTTTTTCATGTAAGTGGTGGAATCAAATTATGGGATTCGCTATAGATTTCGATCAACCATTGAAAAAAGTCTTATGAGTCTTCAGCCTAAAACCAACCCCTAGGCTACTAACAACGCCTAAGTCCTAGCAAGCGAAGTATGTAAATAAATTTGATTTATTTATGAAATACTTTTTTCTCAAACGGATTCGAAATCTGCAATTTTTTGTTACTTAACAATCAGGGTTAATTTTCACCTTCTATGACCTCTTAAAATTGCACCCCCAAAATCCAACCCCTTCAACCTCCCATCGCAAAAATTTGACATGGAGAAAAGGACCCTATCGGATATGCCCCATATTTGGGCCGCTTGTAGCTGGCCGTAGCTGGCATTACTGTTTCCTAATTTTTTGCTCACAAACTCAGGAAGAACGAAGCATTCGGTTGAGGGACCTTTTTTGAATCAGTCATGCCAGCTACTATTGTTCTTTAAGCCTTTAACGTATCCATTTATCACAAAACAATTTTTCTTAAATTATGCCAAAGCTTAAAACATCATATATTTTGCGATTCTCACCTAACACTATGGTTACTTTAATTCATGAGGTTACTTCATATGTACCCACTAGTGTTTCAAACACTCGTTTATGAAAAAAGTTAAGGCTGCTAGTTAAAAGGGGCCCAAAAACCGGGCATATCAGATAGGGTCCTTTAACTCCTGGACCACTTTTTACCGCAGGATACCAATTCACCCCTTTGTACCCCCAAATACAAAAACTTGACATGGGAAATTTAAAAATTGGAGCGGTTGAATTTAACGAAAAAATTGCGCCCCTAAAACTCACCCCTTTCAACCCCAAAATACAAAAAATGGCTTAGGCGAAATTTACCCCTTGGACAGTTAATTGAAGGCAAAAAATTGCACCCCCAAAAACCACCCCCTTCAACCCCAAATCCGAAAAATGCAGAAGTTAACTGAACGGAAAAAATGGCTACGCCGAAACTCACCTCCTTCAACCCTCAAACATAAATAATTGACTCGGAGGAAATTTAACCCTTGGAAATGAAATACTTTTTTCTCAAACGGATTCGAAATCTGCAATTTTTTGTGAATTAAAATTGTATCAAACTGAAAAGGCAGTCACGGCGGCCAACCCGGATTTCCAGAAATATCAAAGAAAATCAGGGAACAACACGTCAACCTAGTTTTTTTATGCAACATCTGTGCAGAGATCTAATGGAGGCTGATTTACTGTTATGCCCGAAGAGGAAAACTGTGAATGTATTTTCTATCTTTCTAACTCAGAAATAATTGCAGATTACGAATCCGTTGAGGAAAAAGTATGGTTAGAAAAAACTAAGTTGTAATTTTCGGTTAAACCGGAAGCAACATGCCTAGTTGCCCCCGTCCATTCGGGGCTGATCACCGTTTATCTCATTTCAATATATTTTTAAATACGAAGATATTCAAGGCGGGACGTTTAAAAGAACATCCTGAATACAATTTTATAGAATTTTTATAGATCCTTCAGAGGTCGTTGATCCAAAGATAGGATCAAACAATTCTGACTTGTTAATTATTGAGTGGACTCGTCCAAAACTTCCGAGAAGAATTGATTTTTACCAAGTAAATGTCACAACATTTTATGATGAGAAGAATCACTCCGAAATTGTCAACGTGATCCGTAAGTACTGAAAAATTGATTATTATGTTAAGGCTTCATTCATGAATGCTGCTCCGTTTTTTTTGTTTCGTTTATCAGAGAAAATGTTAGGTACACAATTACGAATTTTTGTGTTATTATTATATTAAGCATGTAGGTAGAATCTTTCTGCACCCTTCCAGTTTTTCCCATCTTGTGATAGCTGATTAATTTCATTCCACTCTATATTTTTCCTAACTTCTTCCGTCCATGTTTTTCTTAGTCTTTTGCCCTTTGCTTCCTCCTTCCCCTTTGCGATTCAAATACCTTCCACACTAAATTGTTCGTAATTTTTGTTTCTAGCTTACCTGAATATTGTGTTCCTGTTTCTGATCCCATAATCTTGTCTCCCTCCTATTTTCCTTAAATATCTTATTACTAAGCTTTGTACTCTGTTTTCCTGATTTTCCCTTCTCAACAGCTCACTATTACTATAAACACCCCAGTAAGTATAGTAGTCCAAATCCTGTAAGGTTATATGGCGGCAATAAAATTAGTAAATAATCCTAATAGGTCATTACCTGGGGTTTTTCCCGCACTGCACCTTTGGTAGCTTCGCAGGCCCGGCTTCAAAATTCCTTTCCCCAATGAAATAAAATTAACATCAGAAAAATTAATTTATTTAATTAATAATTTATTAAGACTATACCTACAATTAATACATCAAATAATTACGAAAATAGAACAAGATACGCGCTGGAATCGTATATAATCGATGCGGCCTCGACGGGCGCTAAGTTGGAGTCCGGCTCTGGCAGCTCAGCAAAGGCTTTACCTGGTTTGTTTACATTATCATCACTACTGGCCCATTGTTCCTTCAATTGGCTTTTAGACAATGCAAAATTTTTATGAGGGCCATATAACCTTACAGGATTTGGACTACTATACCTATACATCGAAAAACTTGATTTACGCAGCTGACGTTTTTCGAACACAAAGTTCTTGTTACCAAAATCATACTGCTCTATATTAGCAAAACCAACAAAATTTATACGACCCCAGCACGAAGGTCGAGGAAAGATTCTACACAAGCGACACATAAATATCATGAGCAGCATTCTATAGTAACGTACACAAAGGAGAAAATGCTATCGAACCATCCCCGACGATGACGAATCTGTACACTTGCTCATAGCAACCAAAGACCGGAGCGACGTAAATATTCGCGAACTCACGCCGATGAGAATAGGCGAAGGAAATACAACTAAAACCGGCACTAAACGAAACAACTGTCAACAAACGAACGTTCACACTATCAACCCGGGAGACCTCAACAGCAAACCGCTTTGAATCCCTCGACAACGACACTAGAAACGAAACAAGGCCGACCCGTCCCACTGGTAAACCCTCCAGACTATAGCCACGACACAAGGAAGGATGACGGAACCGAAAACTTATGGCAGACGCTGCTCCCTAAGAAAAACCCGTGGACGAAAACATGAAATCCAGAACCAAATAATGAAACACAGAAGCCCGAACAGAAAACCAAACAAACCAACCACAGTAAATCCAAATCAACAGAAAAAGATAGAAAAACAATTTAGTATTATAGAAAAACTCATCATGCAAGACCGCAAGAATCCCACAGGAAAGGAAGTAATTAATTCTAAGCTAAACAGAGGCGCTTCAGAAAACCGAGAAGCGCCAGTCTACCAGTGTAACCAAAAAAAAATAAAAAAAGGCGAAACAAAGAACTCTGCCCGCGTAACCAACCCAGATCCAATACGTAAGAATAGTTTCCGAAACGACTGCAAACCGCTCTCTCCAATCCTTGGCCACAGAGGGTAAAGCTGAGGTGCTCGTCGAATGTCTGAAACTGCAGTGCGGAGTCGCTACTTAGTGGAAGCTTTGTGCCAAAACGTTCTGGAGGCTAACGACTTCATTAACCACACGCCAAAGAAGTCCAGCATCAAAACGAGGAAAGCCCATAAGGACCGAAAGTTCCCCCACAATCATCGGCCAGTCGCCCTGCTCTCTAGGGTCAACAAATTCGCTGCGTTTCCAATCTTGGAATCATTCGCTTTTCAACTCAAACATTCCGCGACCGATCAATAATTGATCAGAGTCACGGAGCTCACCAGATGGTTTATATCATCAACTCTTTTCCGTCCTATCTCTCCTTCAATCAGAGCAGAGATCGAAAACCGCTTTTCGAAGGAGCACCCCTTGGAGACCGACAGAACTCCCTCAGGGCTGTCCTCTCACCTCTTCCCCTTATCAGACACTGACCGTCTACGCCGTCGAGACCTTCAACTTACCACAAGCTTACAAGACGGAGCTTACGGTTCTGGCACCTGAAGTCACGTCTCCGATGCTCAACTCCACAGGCTGCAATCCGTCCAGAACCGATGTCTAAGGTTCGCCCTCGACGCTCCTTAGTTCGTCCTCGACAATCAGGAGCACCCCAAGTCGCTACTGAGAGAAGCTGTCCACTACTCGCCGGCCACCTTGACCTAATTAATGTTGAGTTTGTCCAGGAAGTCTCCAGAAGGGCGTCTTCTCCCAGCGAAATTTACCACCTCGCCCTTCAGGAAGAACGTCCCTCATGGCCCCTCAGGTAGCACCATTTGGAACTCCCCTTAGCAACTCCACCCACTTGTAGCCATTCTGAGGACTTATCCCACCGAGCCACCCTCCAGGTGCAAAGAAATGAGAGCAGTGACACAGATCTGAGTTTCTTTTTTAATAGTTTGGTTCGAGACTTCGGAACTTTCGGTTCGAAACGCGTCAGCTGTGAAAATTTCTTTTTATTGGGCTATGTCTAGTACTGCCGTATTTTTCCAACAAAATTGTCTATTGCTGTTTCTACTGGCTTTTCTACTTTTTAAAAAATTTGCACTTTTGTTTACTTCGGTATTTCTTTGTTTGCCAGAAAGCATAGTCTCCCTGCTGGTCCCGTTCACTCTGTAATTTTTTTAAATTTTACATTTACATTATCTATTTTTACTTTCTTACTTATTCGGAGCCTCTTCTTCCTTTGGTGGTTCTTCTCCATCTTTTCCTATCCCCGGCGTCAATTTTAACTTGCGTCTACGATTATCCTTTATTCTTTAGGTTACTTATCTCTGGGCCTTCCTCTCCTTTTATTTTCAGTGACCGTTTTCTAAATAGTTTTGACTGTCCTTTCATCCGCATTCTCGTTACGTGCTCGATCCACCCTAATAGCCGAGTAGTTTAAGATTTTTACCCGCGCAAATATAAGGTAGGGCTGAAAATTGGTACATATGGTCTACTGGCGGTCCTGAATGACGTGTCAAAAGACCCGGAGCCTGCGGCGCCGACGTCCTATTTTTTTTGGTACCGGAAGTGAATCATACATTATTTTCCGCATAACATGATAATTTATGAACCGATTTGATAGGGATTTATCTCAAAATAACACAACGACTTAATCAATACTGTGCCGGAACGGCTGGTAGGAAGTGTGATCAGGGTTGTGCAGCAGACAATCGGGGAATTACAGTGTTTATTAGTTCTTAAAATGAGCCGAGACACTGACTGTGTGGTCGTTCGGAGCTTAGTGATTAAGTGGTAAATCAGAAGAGGTGTTAATCCGTCGACAAACTCTGGCACCAGGTTTCCAAAAGGAATCTTGCGATCACCTCAAAGAAGCACCCAAAGGATACCGAGTCTCTCGGCGACATGGCAGTTGAAGCCCAAATGAGTGGGAATTTTATTTTCTAACAAACATGGCTCGCATCTGATCCTAAAGGGTACTGGTCTTCATCCAACTCGGGAACCACAAACGTGCCCCCCTGGTAATTAAGTTCCAAGCATCTCTTGGAAAAATTTACACAAATTCCCGAAGGACGCAATCAGTCAAAACCGATAACCATTACCAGTTCAGGTATTATCACAAATTCATGGCCAAACTGGCAGTTACCATCAGCCACTGAAAATGCGAGGTCAACTTGGTGCGTAATCTTCAGGTTCTTTGATTTGAAAGCGCCGGGCACTTGGACACTACTTGGGGTAGAAAACATTACCAAATTACGATTGAGCGAAATTAAACCGAAAACTTCCTGCGAAACCGCAGAAATCTCACTGCCAGAGTCGATAAGGGCTGGCAATGTATAAATGGAAAGATCAATTATTACAATGGGGTTACTAGTATCTAGCAAACTCTCCTCCTGGTACATTTCTCCTCCTGGTACATTTCAGTATCGGCAAGCAGGTCTTCTCGTGGTGAACCTGAACAAAATTTTACCCTTGAGCCACCTTCAATCAGAGGAGACTAACTGATCGCAAAAAATTGCACCCTCAAAACTCACCCTCTTCAACCCCCAAACTCAAAAGATGGACCTGGACAAAATTTGACCATCTGTCGGCTCACACGGATTCACATAAAAAAAATAAGGTTGACTTGTCCGCGGATAATTCCGAATTATTTTTCTCGAAGAAGTTCTTCAATTTATTACCTACTATTGAGGAAAGTTAAGTACCTACCTATTGTGTGGTCGTAGAAAAAGTATCATACGCAACTCGAGTTGGCAATAAGGCAATTACGCACTTTGCCGCTTCGCGGCTCATGATGTACAACTTCTTCCACACGTGCGTAATATGCTTCTTACAACTCTCGTTACGTAATATACTATTTCGGGCAATCGTGTGCTATAACTCTCTTACCGACTTAGCGCGGTTTGGTTTCCAAGGCAACGAAAAATAACAGTGCAGCACGCATTTAGCCAGAGCATGGATGGATAGATTTTATCAATCTGCACCTAGTAGTAGTGCCTCCGCAGATGCATAGACGTATCAAAAATTATGCAATTAAAGTTTTTGTAGGGGTTGAAATGCCTATTGCGAAGGAAACTGGAAGATTGTAAAAGTTAACCTGAATCCCTAACGAACTCAATTTATTACCAACGAAAATCGAAATTACGCTTTTGCAAAATTAGAACTTAGGGGGTTGACAAATCAAAGGAAATGAGAATTAACCGTGGTTAAGCAAGATTACAGAAAATAACACCAAAATAACATCATTATGTGAATTTAGCGTTTGAAGAGCTGAAATATTGCGAAGGGGATTAAAAAAGTGAAAAACGTAAACATCGTCCAAATGAGTTCAATTTATTAGGTAGGTACCGAAGAAAAACGAAATTACAAGAATTTTGCAAAATTAACACTTACGGGGTTGAAAAATCGTAAAGGAGGATGAGAAGTCATAAGGTATGAAAATTAACTGTAATTAAGTAGAATTACAGGAAACAGCTCGAAAATAACCCAATTATGCAAATTTAGGGTTTTGGGGGGTTGAAATATTGCGAAGGGGGTAGAAAAAGTGAAAAAGGCAAAACACAATCTAAATGAGTAAAATTTATTAGTGCAGAAAGACAATTTTGCACTAATTTTACAAAATTAACACTCGCGGGGTTAAAAAATTGTGGATAGATTAGAAGTTAATTAAAATTACTTTGAATTAACAAAAAAGACCGAAAAGATAAATAAAATGTATTTTACTCCGCTTGCCAAGCGTAGGGGTTGTTAGTAGCCTAGCTGTTGGCATTAGATTGAAAACTCGTAAGATTTTTTTCAATGGTTGACGGAAATCTATCGCACCCCGTAATTTTATTACATCATTTACCTGATGCAAAATTTCCCAGTCTCAACCCTTAAATTTCATCCCCCTTATTGTTAGATTATAATGAAAATTTGCCCAACCGTAGTTTTAGTGAAATCGTTGCTCGGCGGTCGGCGCACACTGGGTGCTGCATGCTTATGTAAAAAGCCAACGGAAGATGTATATCAATGCGATGTATATCTCGGTAGACGTTTAACAAGTTAATGTGTATGTAGGGGCGGCTGGTCTTACTGGTGAAATCGGGTGCAGATTTTATCAATCTGCACCTAGTAGTAGTGCCTCCGCAAAAACGCACATATGTGTCAAAAAGGCGAAATGTTAAAAAATTGTTGTTACAAAGTTTAAAAATAGGAAATAAACAGGAATGAGTGAATGAAAAGAACTACCGGAATTAAAATAAAATTTGGCGAATTTTGAAAAATTAACACTCGGGGCTGAAAAATTGTGAAAGGTGATGAAAAGTCAATAAGAAATAAAACACGAAAATAACCAAATTATGCAATTAAAACTTTTGTGGTGGTTGAAATACGCACTTATACCTACCTATTGCGAAGGAAACTGAAAAATTGTAAAAGGTAAACTGAATCCCAAATGTGTTCAATTTTATGACCGATGAAAAACGAAATAATGCAAATTTTTCAAAATTAGACTTGAAACATTGCGAAGGGGGATGAAAAAAGTGAAAAATTTAATCATCATCCAAATGGGTTCAATTTATTACAGAAGAAAAACGAAAATATCCGAATTTGGCAAAATTAACACCTAGGGGGTTGAAAAATTGTAAAGGGGGATGAAACGTCAAAGTGGATGAGAATTAATCGTAATTAAGCAGAATTACAGAAAATAACACGAAATTAAACCAATTATGCAAATTTAGCTTTTGGGGGTCGAAATGTTGCGAAGGGGGTTGGAAAAGTGAAAAAGATAAACATAATCCAAATGAGTTCAATTTATTACCGAAGGAAAACTAAATTACGTGAATTTTACAAAATAAACACTTAGGGGGTTGAAAAATTGTAAAGGGGGATGAAAAGTTAAAAGGGATGAGAATTAATCGTAATTAAGTAGAATTACAGAAAATAACACGAAAATAAGCAAATTATGGAAATTTGACTTTTGGGGGTTGAAACATTGCGAAGGGGTCGAAAAAGTGAAAAAGGCAAGAACAATCCATGTGAGTAAAATTCGGTAAAATGTATTACCGAAAAAAGGCAAAACTGCGCGAATTTTACAAAATTAACGCTTGGGGGGGAGAAAAATTGTTAAGGGGGATGAAAAATCAAAAGGGATGAAAATGTACTGTAGTTAAGTAGAACTAGCGAAAATCACACGAAAAAGAAGCGGTCTGGGTAAATTTTGCTCTTTGAGGGTTCACATATCATGAAAGGGGTTGAAAAATTGTGGATGGGTTAAAAATTAATGAAAATGACTTTGAATTATTAACAAATCCGAAGAAACCAAAAAAAAAAAATTAAATGTATTTACTTCGCCTGCTAGGGCTTAGGGGTTGATAGTAGCGTAGGGGTTGGTTTTAGGTTGAAGACTCATAAGACTTTTTTTCAATAATGACCCGAAATCTATCGAACCCTCTAATTTTATTCCACCACTACATGAAAAAATTTCAAGTTTCAACCCTTAAATTTCATCCCCCTTGTTAAATCATAATGAAAATTTGCCCATCCGCCTACAATGTCGCTGTAAATTACCACACCAAATCCAGCCCTGTTACGTTGAGCAGTTTTTGAGTTCTCGCATTTTTGTGTTTCGGCAGGTTGGGGGGTTGTAAGTCCTTTATGGGTCGTTTTTCGCGAGCTATGAATAAGACCTTTTTTGTACCATCAATAGAAGGCTATCGAATGGTATTAGTTTCAACCCTACATTATTCAGTAAAAATTCAAGTTTCCACCCCTAACTTTCATCCCCTTCGATAAATTTCTCCTAAAATTCATCCTTCCCTTCTCGAAGATGCAGTGTGTAAGATGTCACAGTTTCGCAGAAGATATTGCTTCTCTGTGTCAAATTACAGGGCTTTATGGACGTTTTAACCCCTAAACTCCAACCCCCTATTTCACCTCCTAAAGGAAGTTGTGTTTTCAATTTCACCACTTTAACCCAATTCGTTGAAAAATGAAGGTGATTTATACATTCATGTTTTCAACACCTCATGATTTCACCCCTTTATGATTTACAGGGGTGAGTTTATTTTTCCGGTGTGACATAACTCCTTGCGTATTTACTGACTTCAGTTGTTCATAAATAAATCAATAGGGTTTCAGAAAAAAAAAAATATATAATTATCCGCTTACAAAGAGTTAGGGGTGGTTAATGGCCTAGGGGTTGGTTTTAGATTGAAAACTCATAAGACCTTTTTTCAATAGTTGACCGAAGTCTATCGAACCCCGTCATTTTAGGGTACCATATACTTGAAGAAATTTCAAGTTTCAACCCTTAAATTTCATCCCCTTTGTTAGATTTTATTGAAAATTCGTCCATTCACCTACAATGTCACTGGAAATTCACACACCAAATTCTGCCTTGATACGTTGAGTAGTTTTTGAGTTCTCGTATTTTTGTGTTTCTGTAGCGCCTATAAGGGTGGCTTTTCTCAAAATATGAATGACACCTTTTTTGAATCATTAATGGAAGGCTATCGAATGACGCCAATTTCGACCAACACTTATTAAGCGGAATTTCGAGTTGCAACCCCTAATTTCCACCCCATCTGTTCGATTTTGCGAAAAATGCATTCCCCGCAAGATTTCACCGATATATGTGTGTACGTTGAGTTTCCGACAGCTGCGTGCAACCCTTGCGGAGTTATCATATTTTTTGTGGTTTTCATCCCCTAAATTTCATCCCCCGAAATTGGCACCCTCTCACTTTCAATAGACTTGAAGGTCGAACGTGCATACCAAGTTTCAGAAGGATACCTCCACTAGTTCTCGAGTTATTGCAATTCATAGTTTTTCGGTTTTTCACCCCTACCTCCCACCCCCTTGGGCCGATATGGCCCAAAAGCAATCCCCGCCTTACGTTTCGGGAGACGAAGCCGTATACCAAGTTTCAGCCCGATATCTCAATCCGTTCTCAAGTTATCGCTCGGACAGAGTGAGGAGCGAGCGAGCGAGCGGACGACGAATAAGCTAAAACAAGAGTGCCTCGCATTTTGCTCCGGCACTAAAAGGCGCTAAAAATATATTTTTTAATGATTAAACAATTCAAGAATTTTAAACCAATCAAACGTTAGAATTTATAGACAGTCGACTAATCACCATGGTTTTGAACTGACAATTTTTTTTTAGAAATATTGACCAATGATAACGATCCATTATTCAATTTTAGCCAATCACAACCGATTTGTTTTGACAAATTTGGGAGTAGTTCAAATGAGTGAAAAAATCCCTGTCATATTGAAAAAATCCCTGTCATATGGTGAAAAAATCCCTGTCACTTTTGACAGCTTCAGATTCATAATTTTAAAAAATCCAAAGCACTCGAAACTAGTAAATCACTTTTAATCTTGCGAGGAAGGGTATTTCCGAGCAGTAAGTTATAAAAATAACAGGACACGGTGCTTCTACTTCCCTAAAACTGTACATGCAACTAACTGAATGAAGAGCATCATGCAAGTAAGAACAACATGCACATTGTAAGATTAATCAGCAATATTTTTGCAGGTGGGTGTAGAGTGTAGGGTTTAGGTAATCAATGAACACTTGTTTCATAAATAAGCAGTGTTCAGTTTGATTTTTGGATATCTATTCCTTCTGACCCATTACACACTGGACACTGCGTTCTGAATCTGATATTAATTATTCACAACACTACCTATTTGGGGATTAGCATCGTACGGCAAGACAAATTGTATTCCCATACAGAAACCAGCTGTTAATGTTGCAAGTGGGCAGGAATTTTGTGATGATGTGGTTTATCTGATTCTGGGTTTATCATAATTCATAATCCAGTATTCAACGCGCGAACTTGGCCCACTTTAATATACCTACTTAGCCATCTCGTTAGCCATCATCAGTCACCATTATTGCTAAAATGTAAATTATTAGAACCAGTTAAAATCCCTATTAAAATCATTAATTTTTGAATCTCAAAATGAAATAAACAATTTTAATTAAAGTCATACCCACTTATTTAGTATTTTCCTCGGTATTTCCTAACAAAATAAAAATAATGATTCATTCAGAAACGATATCTGACAGCTTGTTCCTGGCATTGAAGTTAAAGTAGGTAATATTCAACTGCAACACTTATAACCTACTACCATGCTGTCACGGGGAGAAGTTAGGTGCAATATTTCTTTCAAAAAATTGTCTTCCGAAAAGCACTCGAGAAATGGTAATTTTTCATGAAATGAAATAGGTTCACCCTCGATAAATGTCCCTCGGGCGTTTGCCTACTGTTTGTTTTGGAAAAAAAGCCTCGACTGCGTCTCGGCTTCTTTTCGTCCAAACAGTAGGCAAAAGCCCTCGTAGACATTATTATACTCGTGTAACCAACTTCATTTCAGAAAAATTACCATTTCTCTAGTGCTCTTATATATGAAAAACACCACGAGTGAAAAGCAGGACGGTTTTCCAGCGAAAAAATTTCTGTCAAACGAAATGTCATGACAACGAGCGTGGTAACCTTATTGTTTCCATTGAAATTTCTTTTGTTGTTTAATCGCTTATAATACCACAAGTGCATGCTATTTAATCGGTTAAATTTTGAAAATGATTACGAAAGCTTGTTGCCGGTGGTAAAATAATGAGAACTAAATTGTCATTTATTATCTGATTAAAGCCCGAGAGCTTTAGCTCGAGGGCTTTAATCTTTGATAATAAATGGCAATTTAGTTCGAATTGTTTTACCTATACGGCAACAAAGCTTGAGTAATTATTTCTAAAATTTAACCGATTGCAATAGCGATGCACGAGTGGTATTCGGTAAGATTATTTCACAAATTAAACTCTTGTTTTGATAAAATTATGATTTTTTAAACCGGGGTTGCCTATACTCAAAAGCCCAATATGATGTTGCGAACGAGCCTTTATAGCTCATTGACATTAATGACGTTTGAGGTTAGGAACCGTGCAAACAAAATGTTATTGAGTTTTTAGGATATATCCAGAAGAAATCAGCGTTCTTTATGTCCAAAAACACCTAAAATATGGTTTTTGGAAAGACTTGTGTTTGGTGGTCGTATTTGTGGACCTTTATTTCCCATAATTTTGTTTCAGTGGTGATTTTCAGCAGTGAACAAATTGTGTTTAAAATCAAGTGGTCATCGGAAACGATTAAATGACTCGTGCAAACACCGATAAAATGCATTAATCACTCTTAAATGAACTTGATTGGATAGAAATTTAAAAATGAGTCTAATTGATTGGTTTAAAAGGAGATTTGAAAATAATCATCCGAATATAATTCGTGGTCTAATTTTTTCTGCAAAATTTGCTTACAAATAGGGAAAATCTAATTTGCTGACTGGGGAAAAATGGTACTACCAGACAAACCAATCATACTACCACTCTGTATATGGGCTCAGATGCACCCTGGGACACCCTTTACCAGCTACCGAGATTTCAACCCTCTACCCCCACATTTAGGGGTAGTTCCCTCTTTGCATATTTCAGTTTTCTGCTACTACCGGCGAAACCAATCAAGCGACCAGTCTCTGCTTGGGCTCAGATTCATATTGGTACACCCTTTACCTGCTACCGAGATTTCAACCCCCTACCTCCACATTTACGGGTAGTTCCCTCTTTGCATATCTCAGTTTTCTGCTACTACCGGCGAAACCAATCAAGCGACCAGTCTCTGCTTGGGCTCAGATTCATCTTGGTACACCCTTTACCTGCTACTGAGATTTCAACCCCCTACCTCCACATTTAGGGGTAGTTCCCTCTTTGCATATTTCAGTTTTCTGCTACTACCAGCGAAACCAATCAAGCGATCAGCCTCTGCTTGGGCTCAGGTCCATCTTGGGCCACCCTTTACCTGCTACCGAGATTGCAACCCCCTACCCCCACATTTAGGGTAAGTTCCCTCTTTGCATATTTCAGTTTTCTGCTACTACCGACGACACCAATAAAGCGGCCAGTCTCTGCTTGGGCTCAGGTACCTCTTGGGACACCCTTTACCTGCTACCGGAATTTCAACCCCCTACCTCCACATTTAGGGGTAGCTCCCTATTTACATATTTCAGTTTTCTGCTACTACCAGCGAAACCAATCAAGCGACCATTCTCTACTCGGGCTCAGGAAAATCTTGGGGCACCCTTTACCCGCTACCGAGATTTCAACCCTCTACCCCCACATTTAGGGGTAGTTCCCTCTTTGCATATTTCAGTTTTCTGCTACTACCAGCGAAACCAATCAAGCGATCAGCCTCTGCTTGGGCTCAGGTCCATCTTGGGCCACCCTTTACCTGCTACCGAGATTGCAACCCCCTACCCCCACATTTAGGGTTAGTTCCCTCTTTGCATATTTCAGTTTTCTGCTACTACCGACGAAACCAATAAAGCGGCCAGTCTCTGCTTGGGCTCAGGTACCTCTTGGGACACCCTTTACCTGCTACCGGGATTTCAACCCCCTACCTCCACACTTAGGGGTAGCTCCCTATTTACATATTTCAGTTTTCTGCTACTACCAGCGAAACCAATCAAGCGACCATTCTCTACTCGGGCTCAGGAAAATCCTGGGGCACCCTTTACCCGCTACCGAGATTTCAACCCTGTACCCCCACATTTAGGGGTAGTTCCCTCTTTGTATATTTCAGTTTTCTGCTACTACCGGCGAAACCAATCGAGCCACCACTCTCTACTCGGGCTCAGGAACATTCTGGGACACCCTTTACATGCTACCGAGATTTCAACCCCCAACCTCCACATTTAGGGGTAGGTCCCTCTTTACATATTTCAGTTTTCTGCTACTACCAGCGAAACCAATCAAGCGACCATTCTCTACTCGGGCTCAGGAATATCTTGGGACATCCTTTACCTGCTACCGAGATTTCAACCCTGTACCCCCACATTTAGGGGTGGTTCCCTCTTTGTATATTTCAGTTTTCTGCTACTACCGGCGAAACCAATCGAGCCACCACTCTCTACTCGGGCTCAGGAACATTCTGGGACACCCTTTACATGCTACCGAGATTTCAACCCCCAACCTCCACATTTAGGGGTAGCTCCCTCTTTACATATTTCAGTTTTCTGCTACTACCAGCGAAACCAATCAAGCGACCATTCTCTACTCGGGCTCAGGAAAATCTTGGGGCACCCTTTACCCGCTACCGAGATTTCAACCCTCTACCCCCACATTTAGGGGTAGTTCCCTCTTTGCATATTTCAGTTTTCTGCTACTACCGGCGAAACCAATCAAGCGACCAGTCTCTGCTTGGGCTCAGATTCATCTTGGTACACCCTTTACCTGCTACCGAGATTTCAACCCCCTACCTCCACATTTAGGGGTAGTTCCCTCTTTGCATATTTCAGTTTTCTGCTACTACCAGCGAAACCAATCAAGCGACCAGCCTCTGCTTGGGCTCAGGTCCATCTTGGGACACCCTTTACCTGCTACCGAGATTGCAACCCCCTATCCCCACATTTAGGGGTAGTTCCCTCTTTGCATATTTCAGTTTTCTGCTACTACCGACGAAACCAATAAAGCGGCTAGTCTCTGCTTGGGCTCAGGTACCTCTTGGGACACCCTTTACCTGCTACCGGGATTTCAACCCCCTACCTCCACATTTAGGGGTAGCTCCCTATCTACATATTTCAGTTTTCTGCTACTACCAGCGAAACCAATCAAGCGACCATTCTCTACTCGGGCTCAGGAATATCTTAGGACATCCTTTACCTGCTACCGAGATTTCAACCCTGTACCCCCACACTTAGGGGTAGTTCCCTCTTTGTATATTTCAGTTTTCTGCTACTACCGGCGAAACCAATCGAGCCACCACTCTCTACTCGGACTCAGGAACATTCTGGGACACCCTTTACATGCTACCGAGATTTCAACCCCCAATCTCCACATTTAGGGGTAGCTCCCTCTTTACATATTTCAGTTTTCTGCTACTACCAGCGAAACCAATCAAGCGACCATTCTCTACTCGGGCTCAGGAAAATCTTGGGGCACCCTTTACCCGCTACCGAGATTTCAACCCTCTACCCCCACATTTAGGGGTAGTTCCCTCTTTGCATATTTCAGTTTTCTGCTACTACCGGCGAAACCAATCAAGCGACCAGTCTCGGCTTGGGCTCAGATTCATCTTGGTACACCCTTTACCTGCTACCGAGATTTCAACCCCCTACCTCCACATTTAGGGGTAGTTCCCTCTTTGCATATTTCAGTTTTCTGCTACTACCAGCGAAATCAACCAAACGACCACTCAGTATATGGGCTCAGATGCACCTTGGGACAGCCTTTACCTGCTACCGCGATTTCAACTCGCTACCCCCACATTTAGGGGTAGTTCCTTCTTGGCATATTTCAGTTTTCTGCTACTACCAGGAAACAGTCGGCAACACAGAAATCAAAACCAACTTATGGAAAATAAATGGCAACCGCTTAAGTCTTCGGGTTGCATAACAGTCAATAATTGCAGCTATATGTGGAAAGGTTCGTTTCGGGTGTCTCACATCTACCCATTTCTTTTTTAAAAAGATTTTTCACAGAATATGATTGGTTTGACCCTATATTGGTGTGGGGCAGCTACAACACCCCTTCAATTGCAACGTAATATCAAAAGCAGTTTTAAAGGACCCCGCACACTTCTTATGGGAAATTTAGATCGATGGATTTTTTTTGTTTTTTAATATGTTGTAGCCAGGGCGATGCTGATTAAAACGTCTCACGGGCGCAACCTTGTGGGGCCCACGGTTTGGCCGGTAGAGCGCCCCAAAGACAGGTCCGAACTCCATGAGGCAATAATTAAAAAATCGATATCTCAGTTATCTTTGAAGTTAGAGCCTTCGCTCAAAAAGTCTTTGGTAGATATTTTGCCAAACTATCTTGTCATGTACATAGAAAAACAAATGACGGTCTTTGATAAGAGGACTTAACTTTTATTTATGTACTTTTTAAAAGGGGTTGTATACATATGACTACGTCCAAGCGGAAACTTTAGCCGGCTCTATTTGAAGTTCTTCTCCTTTATTAGCGTAGTGGTATCAAGAATATATGCAGTTCGGTATACAGAGTGGTCCAACATCTGTTTCCAGCGGCAAAATAACACTTTACATTGATATTAGAGTTTTGAATTTTTTGCATGGTGACTGGGTAGGGTTACCTGCCCAGTAGTTGACCAGTTAAGGACAATTTTAATTTTAACATTTTATAATTTCTAAAATTAGAACTTAATCATCTTTTTGTACATCTAGCTGAAGTCTATAAGGTTCTATTGTTGCCGTGTATATCTTAGATTCGAAATAAATCCGTTCTTGCACTGCCAAAAAAAATAATCAGTATTCAAATCAGAATTTGCCAGCAATTGACCAAAGCTAACCCAGTTGTTGACCATCAGTTTGCCAGTGGTTGACCATAATTTAAACTCTCAGTCTTTTTATGGTTTATTTAAAATGAAAATAATATTCTGCAGATTGATTAAAACGTTAGTTTAGTTCAATAACATGTCGGATTCTATAGGGTTGTTACAAATTATTGTACCAGCGATGCTTTGTTTTCACATTTTCTTTCTATGCGTTAAACGTCAATTCCATTTTTTAAGTCACCTACGATGTACGATGGTACAATAATTTGTAATAACAACCCTGTAGTAGCTTATCAATGCGAGGGAAAGGCAAAGCAGACCCAAAAGTATTAGTCCAGGAGACAGTGAACATTTTTGGTATGTCATTTCAGCGAACTTCATTTCGCAATTTTCTAGTTATTTTCATGCTGTAGATTACTAAAACAGAAGTCTGCCGCAAATCTTGCGGGACAGAGGGGCTAATGGCAGCTATTTTAATTTCTCAAAAATTGACAACTCGGATACCGTAAAAGATACGATATTTTATTAAATTAGAATAAAGTGTGCTTTTCAGTGTAGATGAATCTGGAAAGAAATTGAAGATATCTGGTTTGGTTCCTGAAATATACTGAAAAAATTGAAAAATCTCATATTTTAATCTAGAAGGCTTAGAAAAGTTTTTGTCGCCTCATTTTATTCTTCGCGCAAGGTAATGTAATTGAAGCAAATTTCATAATGATCTGTCGATTAATAACCAAGTTATAACACATTGTCAATTTTCAGTTTTTTCAGTATATTTCGGTAACCAATCTAGATATCTTAGATTTCTTTTCAAATTCTTAATCTACACTGAAAAATACAACTTTTTTCTAATTAAATAAAATTTCGAGATGTTAATTTTTGAAAAATTAAAATGGTCGCCTTTAGCCCCTGTCCCACAAGATTTATGGCAGACTTCCGTTTTAGTAATCTACAGCATGAAAATAATTATAAAAGTGCTGAACGAAACTCGCTGAAATGACATACCAAAAATGTTCACTGCCTCCCGGACTACTTGGTCAACTACTGGATACAATACAATTATATTTTTTTCACAAACAGGATCTACCAAATGACCATCCAAATTGCACTGCATTCGATTTCAATAATAAAACATTAAGATGAGCAATTTATTTAAAAAACCAGTGGTTATGACCATTTGGTCAACTACTGGAAAACCATGAAAAACATGTAGCCAATAATTGACCATGAGCTTTTTTGTTATAAAATAATAGTTTTTCAATCATCTTCATTGCAAAATCATTGTTTAGAGTTTTTTAAGCAATACAGTGCAATCACATTTTGCTTCAGCACCTCATTCTACCAAAAATAAATTACTAGCAAAACAATGCTTAGCAAACCTTGCTTATAGCGTTTTCACCGGTTTGAACGGTTCACCAGCAATGATGGCACTTATTCCTCGATTACAAAGGGACCGCTACAAACTTTGGTGAATGCACTTGCACCAGTTGTACTGAACCTTTATAAGCGTAAATACTACCTATTAGATTGACACTACGGGTTCGTGTATTCTTAGCAGACGACGATTACTAATTTGTGGTCAATTATTGGGTGGTGGTCAACTACTGGGCAGGTAACCCTACTTAGTAGTAGGGCTGTACGGATCCAAATTTTTTCCAGATCCGGATCCAAAATCTGGGATCCGGATCTTAAAAAATATCCGGATCCAAATCCGGATCCAGATTCGAATCGAGATCCGGATTCAGATCCGGATCCAAATCCGGATCTAATCCAGATCCATATTCGGATCCAAATCAGGTACTGAAAATAAACCATCAACGAGTTTTGTCATTTATTAGTCATAATTCAACCATGTAGGTGAAAATTCTCATAACACCTCAAATTATGCAGCATCAATTTTCTTCAGCAGAATTTTTCTATTTTGTAAGCAAAGACGTCAAATTAAAAACCTGCTCAATAATTAATAGACACATGAAAAAGTGTAACAAACTGGATCCGCGGATTCGGATCGCAAACTGGATCCGCGGATCCGGATCGGAATCGGGATCCGTGGATCCGGATCGCAATCTGGATCCGTGGATCCGGATCGCAAACTGGATCCGGATATTTTTTTTTCACAAATCCGGATCGAAATAAAAATCCGGTCGATCCGCACAGCCCTACTTAGTAGAAGCCTTTCAGATGAAGTTGGATGTTTAATTTTACCAAACATATGACTCCACAGGATTTCAAATATAGATTTGAAGTCTGGTGTAGTCACAATAGCTAGGTACAAAGAATTAATAGTTTTTGTCCATAATGTGGTTATTTGGTTATTTTGAGCCTTAAGATTATGATAACAAGATTGTTTAATTTTTTAACGTCAGGTTATAAAACTGCACAAGACAAAATAATAGTCATTTTTGTATCCGAAGGATTCAATATGGCGACCATAAGAGAATCAAAAGTTGACTATCATTGCTCAAAGTCATTCGACTGACAGCTGTCAAAAATGGGAAATTTCCAAGTTTCATTTAAAAAGCATCAAACGTTATTGAGATATTACCTAATTCTATCGCAATTTTAAGATTACATGAAATTGTTTTTTCTTAAAAAACTCGAGTTCCCCAAAGGGACCAATACATGGACAATGGTGTATTTGCAATGATCCCTTTGGGAAATTTTTCTTTAATATCGAGAAAAGCGAGTTTCTTCAAAGAAATGCCTCATGATGTCATGATGGCTCCTAATTAAGTAAGGGACTTAAATTTAATCCCTTTCCACAAGTAGGGGTGTTACAATCCTCGAAAAGACACCCCCTTTTTTCTCATCCTCATATAGAAAAAATACCTTAAAACCACAAAAGCGAGCTTATAAATAACTGTTTCGAAAATTTTGCCGAGAACAGGCGTTAGGGAGATAGGTCTATAATTATGAATTCAGCCAACTACCCCTAAATGTGGGGGTAGAGCGTTGAAATCTCGGTAGCAGGAGAAGGGTGTCCCAAGATGAACCTGAGCCCAAGTAGAGACTGGTGGCTTGATTGGTTTCGCCGGTAGTAGCAGAAAGCTGAAATATGCAAAGAGGGAACTACCCCTAGATGTGGAGGTAGGGGGTTGAAATCCCGGTAGCAGGTAAAGGGTGTCCCAAGAGGTACCTGAGCCCAAGCGGAGACTGGTCGCTTTATTGGTTTCGCCGGTAGTAGCAGAAAATTGAAATATGCAAAGAGGGAACTACCCCTAAATGTGGGGGTAGGGGGTCGAAATCTCGGTAGCAGGTAAAGGGTGTCCCAAGATGAACCTGAGCCCAAGCAGAGACTGGTCGCTTGATTGGTTTCGCCGGTAGTAGCAAAAACTGAAATATACAAAGAGGGAACTACCCCTAAATGTGGGGGTAGGGGGTTGAAATCTCGGTAGCAGGTAAAGGGTGTACCAAGATGAATCTGAACCCAAGCAGAGACTGGTCGCTTGATTGGTTTCGCCGGTAGTAGCAGAAAACTGAAATATGCAAAGAAGGAGCTACCCCTAATTGTGGAGGTAGGGGGTTGAAATCCCGGTAGCACGTAAAGGGTGTCCCAAGAGGTACTTGAGCCCAAGCAGAGACTGGTCGCTTTATTGGTTTCGCCGGTAGTAGCAGTAAACTGAAATATGCAAAGAGGGAACTACCCCTAAATGTGGGGGTAGGGGGTTGAAATCTCGGTAGCAGGTAAAGGGTGTCCCAAGATGAAGCTGAGCCCAAGCAGAGACTGGTCGCTTCATTAGTTTCGCTGGTAGTAGCAATGTTTCCCCAGTCAGCAAATTAGGCTGTACCTTACAAATACATTCGTAGCTTTTGCTTTTGGAAAATCGCCACTCGCGCTAAAGCGCTTCTGACGATTTTCGTTGCAAGAGCTACTCAGTTATTTGTTTCGCAAATTTTGTCGGAAAAAATCAGTACCACTCGTTATATTATATACGAGAAAATTTCTGACAATTAATTGCATAAAAATCAAGCCAACTGTGAGTAATAATGTCATTATTTCACCTTAGGGCTACTTTTACCATGTCCGAGTTATGAAAACTCAGTTTTTGTTGTTATGACATTGACGGTCACATTGGTCGGGGAATGGCAACATACCTTGAGTTTTCATAACTCGGACATGGTAAAAGTGGCCCTTAAGCAGAGCTGGGCCAAGTACCGAAAAAAAGTACTTAAGTATCAAGTACTAAGTACTTGATATTAAGTACTTGAAAATTGCAGTCCAGTACTTTACTAGTGCGCACACGTTAAGTACCCAGTACCAGTACCAATACTTAAAAGTACTGAGTAAAATAAGAGACTAAGTATTTAATGAAGTACTTAAGTACTTCATAAAATACTTAAGTCCTTGACATAGTACTTAAGTAAAATAAGAGACAATAAGGTATTTAAGTACTTTCAGGACTTAAGTACTTGACACAGTACTCAAGTATCTACTTGTTATTGAGTATACTCTTATAGACAGCGGGCTAGCGACAATTTCGGTAGGTATATCAAATTTGTAAAAAAATTGGGGCCCTGAATATCATTTGCTCCCGTCTGCCTGTCAATTTTTCATGTAAATAAGATGGCACATGTTACAAAAAAACATTTGACTGACGTCCAGACCGCTGCGTTTTCGGTGAGGGTGATTGTAAACATGTCATGTGCCATCTTATTTACATGAAAAAGTGACAGAATTGCAGTCTGCACCCCGTGTCCGTAATAATTTCGAGTTCTGATAACGACACCACGCAAAAAGTGCTCCATTTCAATAAGATTTATGGTATTATTTTGCGAATTTCAGGCTTCTAAGAAATGAACAAAGTGAAGTCGTTCTTGGATATGCCCCAACCTAATAAATATTCTAAAAACCCCCCATTTTTCAGTAAAAGATTCAGTACCGAACTCGATACTTAAGTACTCGATACTTAAGTGCTCGATACTTAAGTACTCGATACTTAAGTCCTTGATACTTAAGTACTCGATACTTAAGTACTTGATGCCGCATGGTTTAAAATACCAAGTACAAATACTTCGCTCGAAAAAATTATTCAAGTACCAGTATCAAGTACTTTTAAGAAGTACTTGAAATACCCAGTACCAGTACCGAATTTTCAAAGTACTTAAGTACCGGTACTTTAAGTACCAAAAGTAATCAGTACTGTACTTCAAGTACATTTCGATACTGAGTAGCCCAGCTCTGCCCTTAAAGGAGGATTCAACTCAAGAATTCGACTCTTGGCTTACCTCAGTTTCTGGTCAATTTTAGTCTCCTGAATCTAATGGTGACATTAAAATGTTGAAAAACCCCCTATTTTCAGAATTATTTGAAAATTAAGAATTCTCGAATTCCAGGCATCTAGATCTTAAAATTGCATCAATTACGACATGATTATTCGTTATGTTGGCAACAATTTGTGATTAGGGGTACATCTCTCAAAATTATGCCAAGCCATTTTTTAAGGTTATGTTTGACGGCAAATAGTATTGATGCATAAATTAATATTAAAAAAAATCACACAGAGACATTTTGAGGACAAGAAGCGTTTCAAAGATCTTTCACCACCTTCTTTTATTCAGTAACTTCCACCGCAACCGCAATTCTTCAGCATGATCCATGGCATATTTCGGCATTAAGAAAAACTTATCAAAAATGATTCTACTGTAAAACTCGACAGCACACCACCACTTCCACATTCCACTATACATGTATACTTAGGTACCTCATTTCATTAGTTTATTTTAACAAAAATACAGCTGGAGAAGCCCAGATTACGAGCCTCAAAATTTACCCCAACGTTCAAGGTCAGGAAAGATTCAATCTACGGACTAATAAACAGCACACGTAGATTTTACCAGGTATAAAATGACGATGAAATAATTCATAATCATATAGCAGCCGATTACAATAGTATAGGTATGTATAGGTATAAATTTATGCGTAATAATTAATAAGATAATCAAACCGAAACTTAGGTGCACATGCTCAGACTGCACCGCATGCGCAATTTGATCACACAAAAATTTCGCGCGTTTTATAATAACATGGAGTTCCGGAGAATTGAAAGAAATTATGTCAATTATTATATGGCAACTGGCAACAAATGAAACAATCCAGTATTTTAGTAATTTCATTTTATTCCACAAACTAAGTACCTACAATAAGTTAGTCCACATAATGTTTTGATAAACAGCTACGTACTACAATAATTAATCGAAATACTTCAAATCAAATCCTTCTGCTGCTTTAAATCCACTATAAACTCCATCTTTTTCGGGAAATTGTTCTCTTATTTATGACACAACACATGCTGGAACAACTCTTCTTTGGAACTTGCCTAAAGATTGAAAAGCATCAACTCAAAAAATAAACTGTTTATAAGCAATAAAACACCAAACCCGATTCGATGATGACTTCAAAACAGCCATTTTCTCTAGATTGTCTTTTGCCATGAGTATAAGGCCTGCTGCTTGGCATCTTTTAAGACATTCGCATCCAATACAACACTGTAAAAAGAAGAATGTTGCACAACACATTCGTTGCCTTCTTCTACCAGTTTTGAAATTAAAGTCGATTCCCTGCAACAAAAACATTCTTCATTTAGCAACATTATCTTACAAAAGCCAACGAAAGATGTATATCAATGCGATGTGTGTCCCTGTAGATGTTTACCTTGTTAATGTGTATGTAGGGGCGAGCTGAATTTACTGGTGGAGTCGGGTGCAGATTTTATAAATCTGCACCTAGTAGTAGTGCCTCCGCAGACGCACAGTGGTGTTAAAAAGACGAAATTATGAAAATTGGCCGTACATAATTAAACAGTAGAGAGTTAACAAAAAAACATCATATTTGCGAAGTAGGTATGTAGAATTAGCACTAAGGGGGTTGAAAAAGGGAATGAGAAGTCCAAGGTAATGAAAAAAGGTGATGAAAAGTCAAGAGGAATGAAAATGAAGTGTGGATTAAGTAGAATTACGAAATAAAACACTAAAATAACCAAATTATGCAATTAAAACTTTTGTGGGGGTTGAAATAAGCACTTATACCTACCTATTGCGAAGGAAACTGAAAAATTGTAAAAGGTAAACTGAATCCCAAATGCGTTCAATTTTATAACCGTCGAAAAACGAAATTATGCGAATTTTGCAAAATTAGCACTTAGGGGGTTGAAAAATCGTAAAGGTGGATGAAAAATCAAAAGGTATCAGGATTAACCGTGGCTAAGTAAAATTACGGAAAATAACACCAAATTAACCCAATTATGTAAATTTAGCATTTGAAGACTTGAAACATTGCGAAGGGGGATGAAAAAAGTGAAAAATTTAATCATCATCCAAATGGGTTCAATTTATTACAGAAGAAAAACGAAAATATCCGAATTTGGCAAAACTAACACCTAGGGGGTTGAAAAATTGTAAAGGGGGATGAAACGTCAAAGTGGATGAGAATTAATCGTAATTAAGCAGAATTACAGAAAATAACACGAAAGTAAACCAATTATGCAAATTTAGATTTTGGGGGTTGAAATGTTGCGAAGGGGGTTGGAAAAGTGAAAAAGATAAACATAATCCAATTGAGTTCAATTTATTACCGAAGGAAAACTAAATTATGTGAATTTTGCAAAATAAACACTTAGGGGGTTGAAAAATTGTAAAGGGGGTGAAAAGTTAAAAGGGATGAGAATTAATCATAATTAAGTAGAATTACAGAAAATAACACGAAAATAAGCCAATTATGCAAATTTGACTTTTGGGGGTTGAAACATTGCGAAGGGGTCGAAAAAGTGAAAAAGGCAAGAACAATTCATAAGGCAAAACTGCGCGAATTTTACAAAATTAACCAGCGGATATCACCCGAAAAAGAAGCGGCCTGGGTAAATTTTGCTCTTTGAGGGTTCACATATCATGAAAGGGGTTGAAAAATTGTGGATGGGTCAAAAATTGATGAAAATCACTTTAAATTAATAACAAATTAGAAGAAAGCAAAAAAAAAATGAATGAAATATATTTACTCCGCTTGCTAGGGCTTAGGGGTTGTTAGTAGCGTAGGGGTTGGTTTTAGGATGAAGACTCATAAGACTTTTTTCAATGGTTGACCGAAATCTATTGAACCCCATAATTTTATTCCACCACTTACATGAAAAAATTTCCAGTTTCAACCCTTAAATTTCATCCCCCTTGTTAGATATTAATGAAAATTTGCCCATCCGCCTACAGTGGCGCTGTAAATTACCACATCAAATTTAGCCCTGATACGTTGAGCAGTTTTTGAGTTCTCGTATTTTTTTGTTTCGGCATGTTAGGGGGTTGTACCGCCTTTAAGGGTCGTTTTTCGCGAATGATGAATAAGACCTTTTTTGTACCATCAATAGAAAGCTATCGAATGGTAATATTTTCAACTATACATTCTTCATTGAAAATTCGAGTTTCCACCCCTAACTTTCATCCCCTTCGATAATTTTCTCCTAAAATTCGATCTTCCCTTCTCGAAGATGCAGTGTGTAAGATGTCACAGTTTCGCAGAAGATATTGCTTCTCTGTGTCAAATTACAGGGCTTTATGGACGTTTCAACCCCTAAACTCCAACCCCCTATTTCACCACCCCCACATGGCCTAAAGGAAGTTGTGTTTTCAATTTCACCACCCTAACCCAATTCGTTTAAAAATTAAGGTAATTTGTAGATTCATGTTTTCAACACCTCATGATTTCACCCCTTTATGATTTACAGGGGTGAGTTTATTTTTCCGGTGTGACATAACTCCTTGCGTATTTACTGACTTCAGTTGTTCATAAATAAACCAATAGGGTTTCAGAAAAAATAAATAAAATATAATTATCGACTTGCAAAGAGTTAGGGGTGGTTAATGGCCCAGGGGTTGGTTTTAGATTGAAAACTCATAAGACCTTTTTTCAATAGTTGACCGAAATCTATCGAACCCCGTAATTTTAGGCTACCATTTACTTGAAGAAATTTCAAGTTTCAACCCTTAAATTTCATCCCCTTTGTTAGATATTTTTGAAAATTTGTCCATCCACCTATAATGTCACTGGAAATTCACAAACCAAATTCTGCCTTGATACGTTGAGTAGTTTTTGAGTTCTCGTATTTTTGTGTTTCTGCATGTTAGGGGTTGTAGCGCCTATAAGGGTGGTTTTTCGCAAAATATGAATGACACCTTTTTTGAATAATTAATGGAAAGCTATCGAATGACACCAATTTCGACTAGTACTTATTAAGCGGAATTTCGAGTTGCTACCCCTAATTTCCACCCCATTTGTTCGATTTTACGAAAAAACGCATCCCCCACAAGATTTCACCGATATATGTGTGTACGTTGAGTTTCCGATAGCTGCGTGCAACCCTTGCGGAGTTATCATATTTTTTGTGGTTTTCATCCCCTAAATTTCATCCCCCGAAATTGGCACCCCCTCACTTTCAACAGACTTGAAGGTCGAACGTGCATACTAATTTTCAGCAAGATATCTCCACTAGTTCTCGAGTTATTGCAATTAGTAGTTTTTCGGTTTTTCACCCCTAGCTCCCACCCCCTTGGTCCGATATGGCCCAAAAGCAATCCCCGCCTTACTTTTCGGGAGACGAAGCTGCCTACCAAGTTTCAGCTCGATATCTCAATCCGTTCTCAAGTTATCCGACGGACAGACTGAGGAGCGATCGAGCGAGCGATAGAGCGAGCGATCGAGCGAGCGAGCGAGCGAGCGAATAAGCTAAGACAAGAGTACCTCCGCATTCTGCTACGGCACTAAAACCCACATCTACACCAGTTTAAATTACATAATCTTGATGAACTACTACTTATCTGGGTGGTAGCCTCTGGAAATGGCATCGGGTTGAAGACTTGAACTCCCTTGCCATTACCTTCATCGCTGGCTTATAAGCCATGATTGCGCTCGAGGTACAATATTAGGAATAGGAACTTTACAAACTTAACTTTCACTGAAGAGTGAAAATCGGAAATTCTTAATTATTGCTTACACCCCAAATGTCAAAGACTCGCTTTGACAATTGGCATAACCGCCCTGACGTCTGCAAAGTTGAGACGTCGTATTAGACACAAAAAACCACTGCCACCAACAATACAATTTAATGCTTCCAGAAACAGAATCGAAGTTACCGATGATTTGGGGAAAGATGACGTCAGCTTTCTCTCTGTTTTTAACGAATATCTTCAAAAAGGTAAAGAATTGTTAAATTCTGATAACACCATTCGACTCAGACGCTCCCCTGATACTAGAATCAGCCATAACCTCAACATCGATTTCTTGAGTTGCATCCTCCTTTAAGTCATTAATCGGTGCAATTTCGTAGTTTTCCTTGAATGAAGTAACTCGATATTAATGTTTATTTTAATATGATTTACGTGTTATAGACTGCTGTAAGGAAAAATTGCAATATGCCATCTGCCAAAGAAGGTATATAGATTATCCCTGAGGTAATTTCTTCGTGGATATAATTGCATTTGAGATGAATCGAACGTGTAAAGGCAATATCCTCTCCCTCAAATTATAAACATTTCCCTAGCACATTTATTAGTGCCGTAGTAATTTGCGAGCCACTCTTGTTTTAGTTTATTCGTCCGCTCGCTCGCTCGCTCGTCGTATCGCTACTCACTCTGTCCGAGCGATAACTTGAGAACGGATTGAGATATCGGGCTGAAACATGGTATACGGCTTTATCTCCCGAAAAGTAAGGCGGGGATTGCTTTTGGGCCATATTAATAAATTGCAATAACGCGAGAACTACTGGAGGTACCTTACTGAAACTTGGTATGCACGTACGAGCTTCAAGTCTGTTGAAAGTGAGGGGGGTGACAATTTCGGGGGATGAAATTTCGGGGATAAAAACCACAAAAAATATGATAACTCCTCAACACAGCTATTTCAAACCCAACGTACACACATTTTTCGATGAAATCTTACGGCGAATGCATTTTCAATAAAATCTTTAGAACATGGGGGGTGGTGAAATAGGGGCTTGGAGTTTAGGGGTTGTAACGTTCATAAAGCCTTTAATTTGACGCCAGAGAAGCAATATTTTGCGGGAAACTGTGAGGTTTTACACACTGCATCTTCGCGAAAGAAAAGCTTTCTATTGATGGTAAAAAAAAGGTCTTGATCATCATTCGCGAAAAATCACTCTTAAAGGCGCTACAACCCCTAACCTGCAGAAACACAAAAATACGAGAACTCAAAAACTACTCAGCGTATCAAGGCAGGATTTGGTGTGTCAATTTTCATTAAGATCTAACAAGGGGGATGAAATTTAAGGGTTGAAACTGGAATTTTTTTCATGTAAGTGGTGGAATAAAATTATGGGGTTCGATAGATCTCTGTCAAATCTTATATGTGTCTTCAACCTAAAACCAACCCCTACGCTACTAACAACCCCTAAGCCCTAGCAAGCGGAATAAATACATTTTATTTATTTTTTTGGGCTTTATTCATTTTCATTAATTTTTGACCCATCCCCAGCCCCTTTCATGATATATGTGAACCCTCAAGAGGCAAAATTTACCCAGACCGCTTTTAACCTCCCCACTCCACTTCACCACTTAAAAAAAAGGGAGGTTACTGCAATCACTAAAATTTTCGAATTCGAGATAAAACCAGATCTTCACGTTTTCAGGTCTCAGGAACTCGAAAAAGTGGTTTTTAAAATGTGTCTGTGTGTATGTACGTACGTACGTACGTTCGTTTGTAATCACGCCACAGCCAAGACTACTGGACCGATTTGGCTGAAATTTGGAACATAAGCATCTCGTAACCAAACTTAGATCTGAAAAGCTTTTGGAGCTAATCGTGCAACCGGAAATGCCATTTTGGCACATCAACTTTTAAATTTTAAATGCAAACCCCCATTTTTCACGTCACCATAAGGAAGACCTTCAAATTCTGTTTCCAAAAATGTATTCATTCTTAGTGCCCTTTTGACCAAAAATTTAAAAAAAAATGATTTTTATCGGGCTTTAAAATCGCTGTACAGCCCAAACCCCTGAACCGATTTGGCTGAAATTTTGCACATGGGGATTGTATTACACGTCAAAGAGCTGAACAAATTTTGAATTCAATCGACTCACGGAAAGTGCCGCTTTGGCACACCAATTTCCAAATTTAAAATTATTTCCTCATTTAACCATTAAAAACAAGTTTTTGAAAGATTCATTGTCACCATCAAAAAGGTATTCAAATTCTGGTTATAAATAAGGCAAAATTCGTTCGCATTTAGTGCTCTTTGGGTCAAAAAATCTAAATTTTGTAATAACACTAAAAATACATTATAGCCCAAATTAGTGAATCGATTTGGCTGAAATTTGCTACATGGAGATTGGGTGACCCGTTGAAGACCTGAAAGGCTTTTGGAAGCAATTGGTCCACGGGAAGTGCCATTTAAGCGTATCAGCTTTAAATTTTAAATACAAGGCCTCCTTTTTTATGTGGCCATTAGAAAGACGATCAAATTCTGGTTCTAAAAATGTATTCACAGTTTCTGCCATTTCAGTGGAAAATAGAGAAAAAATTCTTTTTTATTAAAAGGGAGCGGGCTGACAGTGGATGACATAAAGTATCAGTTATTGTCAAAAGGGTGGCAAACTGTTAACCTTAAAAGGAACATATTGTCGAATGTGATGGGTGATGTCGGTATTTGTCAGAAAATTGCGAAATTAGTCACAGATGATAAGCACAAAAAAATTCTGTTGAATTGACTACCATCTATACACAGAATACAAAGATCCACGCGATGGGGAGGTTCCAGCCGCTTCTCTGCTGCATTTTTTGTGTGATTTTCGCTAGTCTACTTAACTACTTCATTTTCACCCCCCTTGACTTTTCATCCCCTTTATCAATTTTGTAAAATTCGCGCAGTTTTGCCGTTTTTTGGTAATAAATTTTACTCGTATACATTGTTCTTGCCGTTCTGACTTTTTCGACCCCCTTCCCAATATTTCAACCCCCAAAAGCCAAATACGTAATTCTGTTTAAATACCATTAATTTTCATCCCTTGTGACTTTTCTTCACCCTATACGATTTTTCACCCCCCCGAGCATTAATTTTTTAAATTCGCGCAGTTTTGCCTTTTTTCGGTAATTTTACTCACATAGATTGTTCTTGCCTTTTCCACTTTTTCGACGACCTTCGCCATATTTCAACCCCCAAAAGCCAAATTTGCATCATTGGCTTATTTTCGTGTAATTTTCCGTAATTCTGTTTACTATTTTTCAACCCCTTAAGTGGTAATTTTGATTTTGATTTGGAAAAAATTTAAGCATTGGACCATCTCTTTCATAATAATTTAACACACAAAATCGCCCCCTTCAACCCCCAACCACAAAAACTTGACTTGGAGGAGATTTAACCCTTGCACTGCCTACAACCGAAAAAGTTGAATTGAACAAAAAAACTGCGCCCCTATAACTCACCCCCTTCAACCCCGAAACACAAAAAAATGACTTGGACGGAATTTAACCCTTGGACCACTCATTATCGCAGGAGATTATTTTGAACGCAAAAAATTGTACCTCCAAAACCCACAGCCTTCAACCATCCAACACAAATAATTGACTTGGGGGAAATTGAGCCCTTGGACTATCTACAACAGAAACAGACTAACTGAACCTCGAACTGAACGCAAAATGTTGCAACCCCGAAAACCACCCCCTGCCCCAACCACCAAACACGAAAAATTGGCATAGAGGAAATTTAGCCTTTGGAGCACCTGTTATCGTAGAACACTAATTGAATGGAAACAAATTGCACCCCCGAAACTCAGACCCTTCAACCCTCAAACATAAATAATTGACTCCGTGGAAATTTAACCCTTAGACTACTTGTTACTGGAAGCACAAATAAATTTAAGATTTGGACCACTGTTATTACATCTGCATCCAAAACCACCAAGTCCAAATCAATAAGGAATCATTCACGGTGAATAAACATCTACAGGGATACGCACAATGCATTGATATACATCTTGCGTTGGCTTTTTAACTTACCAACTATACTCTGACTAAATGCTTGCTGTTATATGAAATCGTAACAGCACTGTTATTTTTCGTTACCTTGGAAACCATACCGCGTTTGGTAAGTCGAACTTACACCTTATTTTAACTACGTCAGTAAGGGCCGGAATTTCAAGGGAAGGTTAACCATCAGATCTGTTAGTTATCCAATCAAATAAGTCCATACTTCAAAACTTTCTGATGATCTGATTGGATAACCATCAGATCTGTAGGTTAACCTTCGATAGAAATTCCGGCTCTACGAAAGTTATTACATACGGTAATAACTCAAAAAACGAACACTACTTGCGCAGCATGTACCATGATGCATGAGCACATTTGGTGAGGCTAGGCCGGGCTGTCGCACAGCACGAGTCGCTTTTAGACAGTAGCGAGAATAATTCCAGGCGCGCAAGGGGTACGGTGGTAGCGAGGGAGGTATAGTAGCGCTACATTTATAAGAAGGTGAACGAGGCTAGACGATTAGCACCCCGCTGGTTAAAAAGAGTCCTTTAAGATATTTGCACAGAGGACCAGGCAAGACGATGCTTGACTGGAGGACCGGGTTGAAAGTGTGAACCAGTATTTCGCTCCTCGCTCAGTCTCCAACACCGCTCTAAAAAGCCAACGGAAAATGTATATCAATGCGATGTATATCAATGCGACGTATATCTCGGTAGACGTTTATCAAGTTAATGTGCATGTAGGGGCGACTGCTCTTACTGGTGGAATCGGGTGCAGATTTTATCAATCTGCACCTAGTAGTAGTGCCTCCGCAAACGCACAGATGTGTCAAAAACGCAAAATGTTAAAAAATTGTTGTTACAAAATTTAAAAATAGAAAATGAACAGGAATGAGTAAATGAAAAGAATTACCGGAATTAAAACAAAATTTGGCGAATTCTGAAAAATTAACACTCGAGGCTGAAAAATTGTGAAAGGGGATGAAAAGTCAAGAGAAATGAAAATTAAGTGTGATTAAGTAGAATTACGAAATTAAACACGAAAATAAATAAATTATGCAATTAAAACTTTTGTGGGGGTTGAAATACGCACTTATACATATGTATCTATTGCGAAGGAAACTGAAAAATTGTAAAAGGTAAACTGAATCCCAAATGCGTTCAATTTTATGACCGACGAAAAACGAAATTATGCGAATGTTGCAAAATTAGCACTTAGGGGGTTGAAAAATCGTAAAGGTGGATGAAAAGTCAGAAGGTGTGAGAATTAACCGTGGCTAAGTAAAATTGCGGAAAATAACACAAAAATAACCCAATTACGTAATTTTAGCATTTGAAGAGTTGAAAATTGCGACGGGGGATGAAAAAAGTGAAAAATTTTATCATCATCCAAATGGGTTCAATTTATTACAGAAGAAACAGAAAATAACACGAAAATAAGCCAATTATGCAAATTTGACTTTTGGGGGTTGAAACATTGCGAAGGGGTCGAAAAAGTGAAAAAGGCAAGAACAATCCATATGAGTAAAATTCGGTAAAATTTATTACCTACCGAAAAAAGGCAAAACTGCGCGAATTTTACAAAATTAACGCTCCGGGGGGGGGAGAGAAAAATTGTTAAGGGGGATGAAAAATCAAAAGGTATGACTTTTTTCAATGGTTGACCGAAGTCTATCGAACCCCATAATTTTATTCCACCACCTACATGACAAAATTTCCAGTTTTAACCCTCAAATTTCATCCCTCTTGTTAGATATTAATGAAAATTTGCCCATCCGCCTACAGTGGCGCTGTAAATTACCACATCAAATTTAGCCCTGATACGTTGAGTAGTTTCTGAGTTCTCGCATTTTTGTGTTTCGGCAGGTTAAGGGGTTGTACCGCCTTTAAGGGTCGATTTTCGGGAATGATCAATGAGACCTTTTTTGTACCATCAATAGAAAGCTATCGAATGGTATTAATTTCAACCCTACATTATTCAGTAAAAATTCAAGTTTCCACCCCTAACTTTCATCCCCTTCGATAAATTTCTCCTAAAATTCACCCTTCCCTTCTCGAAGATGCAGTGTGTAAGATGTCACAGTTTCGCAGAAGATATTGCTTCTTTGTGTCAAATTACAGGGTTTTATGGACGTTTCAACCCCTAAACTCCAACCCCCTATTTCACCACCCCCACATGCCCTAAAGGAAGTTGTGTTTTCAATTTCACCACCCTAACCCAATTCGTTGAAAAATTAAGGTGATTTGTAGATTCATGTTTTCAACACCTCATGATTTCACCCCTTTATGATTTACAGGGGTCAGTTTATTTTTCCGGTGTGACATAACTTCTTGCGTATTTACTGACTTCAGTTGTTCATAAATAAATCAATAGGGTTTCAGAAAAAATAAATAAAATATAATTATCTGCTTGCAAAGAGTTAGGGGTGGTTAATGGCCTAGGGGTTGGTTTTAGATTGAAAACTCATAAGACCTTTTTTCAATAGTTGACCGAAATCTATCGAACCCCGTAATTTCAAGCTACCATTTACTTAAAGAAATTTCAAGTTTCAACCCTTAAATTTCATCCCCTTTGTTAGATATTATTGAAAATTTGTCCATCCACCTATAATGTCACTGGAAATTCACACACCAAATTCTGCTTTGATACGTTGAGAAGTTTTTGAGTTCTCGTATTTTTGTGTTTCTACATGTTCTAGCGCCTATAAGGGTGGTTTTTCTCAAAATATGAATGACACCTTTTTTGAATCATTAATGAAAAGCTATCGAATGACGCCAATTTCGACCAACACTTATTAAGCGAAATTTCGAGTTGCAACCCCTAATTTCCACCCCAACTGTTCGATTTTGCGAAAAACGCATCCCCCGCAAGATTTCACCGACATATGTGTGTAAGTTAAGTTTTCGACAGCTGCGTGCAACCCTTGCGGAGTTATCATATTTGTTGTGGTTTTCATCCCCTAAATTTCATCCCCCGAAATTGGCACCCCCTCACTTTCAACAGACTTGAAGGTCGAACGTGCATACCAAGTTTCAGAAGGATACCTCCACTAGTTCTCGAGTTATTGCAATTCATAGTTTTTCGGTTTTTCACCCCTAGCTCCCACCCCCTTGGGCCGATATGGCCCAAAAGCAATCCCCGCCGAGATTTTCAAGGCATACACCTGTGTACAAAATTTCAGCTCGATATCTACTTCCGTTCTCAAGTTATGCGACGGACAGACTAGACGAGCGAGCGAATAATCAAAGACAAGAGTACCTCCGCATTCTGCTACGGCACTAAAAGTCGCCCGGTAATCAAGTCCTCCTCGGCGACTATAGAGACCAGAAAGGCCAGTAAATGAAATCGGTTACGGTAAAGTAAAATTAAATGCAAGGCCATGCGGTTGCGGCAACGGAATCCCATAAAAACTGTTATCACAACCGAATTTAAACTAATTGTTTAGGGATGATCGGACGGGGTTGTCTATCACGTTGGTCTTTACGGCCCTGGTGCATCCAACGGTGGGAAATTCGATGGTGACGACGATTTCGCTTCGTCACACCATAGCAACTACGAGTGGTCGCTAATTTGTGAAGGGCCAAGAATTTAGGACCATGTCGTAAATAAGCTCATTGATTTTTATAGGTTTCACTTTTCTGACCCCAACTGTGCTCTTTTATTTCCTTGACTATCTCATCCATTAACATAATGAACAGTAGGGGACTTCAGATGCTGCCCTGCCTGACACCGCTTGTTGTTTAAGCTCCTCCGGCATACTGCTCCTATTCCCACCACGTTATCTCTCCCCTGTATATGCTTTGTACTATCTGAATCATTCTTCATTTATTACTCTGTCTTTCATCACCCTCCATATTATTTCTCCATTTATGCTGTCAACGGTCTTCTTTAGCCAATTGTACATATACGAATATAATATACAGGCTGGTCGTTTTATCTTGAGACTGGGAAATATCTCGAAAAGGAAGCATTTTATAAAAAAATGTTTTGTATAAAAGTTTTATGACTTCGAGGGGGAAAATAAATGACATCATCGCCATTTTGATTCAAGGTCATTTTCAAGGTAAATAAAAAAGGCAGCAGAGAAGCGGCTGGAACCTCCCCATCGCGTGGATCTTTGTATTCTGTATAGATAGTAGTCAATTCAACAGAATTTTTCTATGCTTATCGACTGTGACTAATTTCGCAATTTTCTGACAAATACCGACATCACCCATCACATTTGACAATATGTTCCTTTTAAGGTTAATAGTTTGCCACCCTTTTGACAATTAATAACTGATACTTTATGTCATCCACTGTCAGCCCGCTCCCTTTTAATGAAAAATATTTTTTTTTCTATTTTCCACTGAAATGGCAGAAACTGTGAATACATTTTTAGAACTACAATTTGATCGTCTTTCTAATGGCGACATAACAAAGGAGGCCTTGTATTTAAAATTTAAAGTTGATATGCTTAAATGGCACTTCCCGTGCACCAATTGCTTCCAAAAGCCTTTCAGGTCTTCAACGGGTCACCCAATCTCCATTTACCAAATTTCAGCCAAATCGATTCACTAATTTGGGCTATAATGTATTTTTAGTGTTATTAAAAAATTTCGATTTTTTGACCCAAAGAGCACTAAATGCGAACGAATTTTGCCTTATTTAAAACCAGAATTTGAAGACCTTTCTGATGGTGACAATAAATCTTTCAAAAACTTGTTTTGGATGGTTAAATGAGTGAATAATTTTATAGTTAGAAATTGGTGTGCCAAAACGGCACTTTCCGTGGGCCGATTGAATCCAAAATTTGTTCAGCTCTTCGACGTGTAATACAATCCCCATGTGCAAAATTTCAGCCAAATCGGTTCAGGGGCTTGGGCTGTACCAAGATTTTAAAGTCCGCTAAAAATCAATTTTTTTTTATTTTTGGTCAAAAGGGCACTAATGTGAATGCATTTTTAGAAGCAGAATTTGAAAGCCTTTCCTATCGTGACGTGAAAAATGGGGGTTTGCATTTAAAATTTAAAAGTTGATGTGCCAAAATGGCATTTCTAGTTGCACGATTGGCTCCAAAAGCTTTTTAGATCTAAGTTGGGTTATCACATGCACACGTACCAAATTTCAACCAAATCGGTCTAGTAGTTTTGGCTGTGGCGTGTTTACAAACGTACGCACGTACGTACGTACGCACATACACACAGACACATTTTTAAAACCACTTTTTTGGGTTCCTGAGACCTCGAAACGTGAAGATCTGGTGCTATCTCAAATTCGAAAATTTTAGTGATTGCAGTAACCTCCCTTTTTTTATAAGTGGTGAAGTGGATTGGGGAGGTTAATGAAGGTCAGTTTGATTTTTTTAAATAGAAAACCCATGGAAAACTATTTTTCAATTACCGATTCTTATTCCCCGTAAAAGAACAAACAACTCTCATCTAAACTATTTTTGGATCCGATTGATGCAAATTTTAATCTTTTTAGAAATCCCTAGAAATTCGCTAGTAACAGCGGCACGACAAAACAAACAAAACAATCGTTGCATCTTAGCAACAACGATGAACTCTAGATAAATAAACCACAAAAATTGTTGCAAATTTTCTTTTTGTCATGCGGCTGTTGCTAGGGAGGGCAATGGATTTCGAAGAAGATTAAAATTTTCATTTAAATATCTGACAAACTATCCATCGGATCCAAAAATAATTTAGATGAGAGTTGTTTGTTCTTTTACGGGGAATAAGAATCTGTAATAAAAAATGTAGGTTTCCATTTAAAAAAGTGAAGTTGCCCTTCGTTTGACCTTGAAAATAACCTTGAATCAAAATAGCGTTAATGCCTATCTATTTTCCCCCTCGAAGTCATAAAACTTTTATACAAACCATTTTTTTATAAAATGCTTCCTTTCCGAGATATTTGCCAGTCTCAAGATAAAACGACCGACCTGTATAATTACCTACTTTATTTTTAACAAAATTTGTAGAACCCGTAAATCAGAACAGTCCCGGAGCTCGGCTCGACACGTACTACGTCACTAACTGCACCAGATCTGACGGCCGACAATACGCCTTTTATATGGCCATCCGAGCCGTCAACAACGACAGCGGATTGCTGCTACCAGGTCCATGGAGCCAAGAAAAAAAACATGCGACTCCCTGCAGAACCCCTGAAAGTCCTATACTCATATTCTCAATAATAGCGGACTCGATTCTGTTTTTATTGGCAACGAGCTACTGCTGTATTAGGTACACTTATTTCTGAACCCTCAGATAAATCGAATTCTAATTTTATTCGTTAAAGATGCTGGAAGCTGTACAAAGCGATGAAGCGTGATGTGGAAGTCAAATTACCTGAAGGACTGCTTCAGGACATGACTGCGGGTAGACAATTCTGGGAAAATGAAACTTCATCACTAGAGGCAGATGAAAAATTTAGTAAATTGTCATCTGCTGCTTCCGCTTCGAACACTTTGGACTCTGGTGATAAACAAGACGACAGTTATTGTGTCTTGGGGGTCGACCCTGGAGTTACTTCCGCAAAGTCTGGCTATGTACCTATTAACGATCTGGTTTTGAAAACTGCGGGCCTTGTAGTAACAGGAATTAAGCCCGAGATGAATAAACAGGATTAGCAGCTTTTTAGTACTTTTCCTACGACCCTAACAGAAAGTGAAAATTTCCACCGCTTTTCTGGTGAGGAAAGTAATCATTTTCCTCTCTAGTAGGCACTTTCCTTCCTTTAGGGTGGTCAGGACGGGGAGGGAGGAAAGTAGTCACACTCTCCTCCACAGGGCATCTCTATCCTCTCGCCAAAGCTCTGATACAATTTATTCGCAAACCAAAGATGCACCGATATGGCAACATTAGCGGTAAATACAACCGACAACGCCGCTTTGGTAACTTTGACATACCTTGACGTACGATATAATTTAAGGTTATATCACGCAAAGGCAAGTTTGCGCGTGGAAATCATCTCTTTAGGAAGATTACCTTGCTTTTCATATTATTGCTGAATTATCACTGTTGTACCTACAATAATTACTCCTCAAAAGTGTGTTCGTTTATAAGAGCGATTTTATCTTAAATTCTAAAAACTCAAATCGGTACTTCGGTTCAGCAAACGCCTCTTCACTGATGGTACCCAAATTGGAGCATCCTAATACAATTCTGCCCTTACCACAGACATTTTTGTCTTTGCTGTTAATAAATTTCTCTCCTTTCTGTCCACATAATAAGGGAGAAACAACATTCGTTCACATTAGTTGCAAAAACTTGTCAGATCTGATTTTGCAAATTTTAAAAGCACATTTCAAATTTTGAAACAAGCAGTACCTATGGGGTGCTATGGGTATCATGAAAACTCGAAATCATAGTTAGGGGCTTTTTTTATTTGGCCAACCTAGCCCCTCTAGCGGTGGTTCTTTAATAAATGAACAGAGTTTAGTTTATCTGAATTTGAATCATTGGACATCTCCTTTTATCCCAAACTGGACATCCATTATAGTAGGGACGCTCTTGGGCTTTACCCTGCACTTTATGATTAAGCGATGGTACTTTGCACACTTCTTACCTAGATGCCAAAGATCACTTTTTGAGGTGTTGCCAAGTTTGAATTCTATCCGGCCACTTGCCTTGGCGGGTTGCCTATCTCTAGGGCCGATACTTTTCGGAATTTTAATTTAAAATGCAAACCCCCATTTTGCACGTCACCATAAGAAAGGCCTTCAAATTCTGCTTCTAAAAATGTATTCACTCTTTAGTGCCTTTTTGACAAAAAATCAAATATTCGAGATTTTTTAACGTATTTTTAGAAACGCGATACAGCGGAAATCTCAGGACCGATTTAGCTGAAATTTTGCATATGGAGGTTGTATTACCCGTATTACAGCTGAAAATTTTTTGAAGGCAATCGATACACGGAAAGTGCCGTTTTCGCACATCAATTTTCAAATCTAAACATACTCTCATTTTACTATCTTAACAAGTTTTTGAAAATTTTATTGTCACCATCAGAAAGGTCTTCAAATTCTGGTTTTGAATAAGACAAAATTCATTCGCATTAAGTGCCCTTTGGATTAAAAAATCGAAATTTTGTAACAACATTAAAAATACATTATTATATTAGGTCACTTATGGAAATAATCAATCATGGTGGCCTTCACTTTATTTGTGGTGATTTCAATTTCAATTTCATGGATGAAACATGCAGAAACACTCTAGGTCTTATTGACGTCTTCGCCTCCTTTGGAATGCGCCCTTTGGTTCATCGCGTCACCAGAATGCAGGGCAACTCTAGATCGGGGTTGGATAACATTTTTTCGAATTTACAAAATAAGTTTGAAGTAAAGGCGGTGGAAAGTGATCTGTCGGACCACCTCGGACAGATTTTGTTTGTGTGTGCCGGCGACGATGCTAGTCGTAGAGATGAACGTGTTGAATATAAGCGGCGCTTCTGTGAGGACAATATCAGAAACTTTCAATACTTCCTTTCAAGGGAGGCTTGGAATGACATTTACTCGAAATCCAATGGAGATGGGTTTGTCTTATTTTATAGGATTTTTAACCTCCCCACTCCACTTCACCATTAAAAAATGCAGCAGAGAAGCGGCTGGAACCTCCCCATCGCGTGGATCTTTGTATTCTGTGTAGATAGTAGTCAATTCAACAGATTTTTTTTTATCCTTATCGTCTGACGTCAGTGACTAATTTCGCAATTTTCTGACAAATACCGACATCACCTCGTACATCACCCATCACATTTGACAATATGTTCCTTTTAAGGTTAATCTTTTGCCACCTTTTTGACAATAACTGCCACTTTATGTCATCCACTGTCAGCCTGCTCCCTTTTAATGAGAAAGAATTTTTTCTCTATTTTCCACTGAAATGGCAGAAACTGTGAGTACATTTTTAGAACCAGAATTTGATCGTCTTTCTAATGGCGACATAAAAAAGAGGCCTTGTATTTAAAATTTTAAGTTGATATGCTTAAATGGCAGTTCGCGTGGGCCAATTGCTCCCAAAAGCCTTTCAGGTCTTCAACGGGTCACCTAATCTCCATGTACCAAATTTCAGCCAAATCGATTCAGTAATTTGGGCTATAATGTATTTTTACTGTTATTATAAAATTTCGATTTTTTGAACCAAACAGCGCTAAATGCGAATTAATTTTGTCCTATTTAAAACCAGAATTTGAAGACCTTTCTGATGGTGACAATAAATCTTTCAAAAACCTGTTTTTAATGGTCAAATGAGAGAATAATTTTAAATTTGGAAATTGGTATGCCAAAACAGCACTTTCCGTGAGTCGATTGAATTCAAAATTTGTTCAGCTCTTCGACGTGTAATACAATCTCCATATGCAAAATTTCGGCCAAATCGGTTCAGGGGCTTGGGCTGTACCGCGATTTTAAAGTCCGATAAAAATCAATTTTTTTTTAATTTTTGGTCAAAAGGGCACTAAGAATGAATACATTTTTAGAAGCAGAATTTGAAGGTCTTTCTTATGGTGACGTGAAAAATGGGGGTTTGCATTTAAAATTTAAAAGTTGATGTGCCAAAATGGCATTTCCGGTTGCACGATTGGCTCCAAAAGCTTTTCAGATCTAAGTTGGGTTATGAGATGCCTACGCACCAAATTACAGCCAAATCGGCCCAGTAGTTTTGGCTGTGGCGTGTTTACAAACGTACGAACGTACGTACGTACGAACGTACGAACGTACGAACGTACGAACGTACGTACGAACGTACGTACGAACATACACACAGACACATTTTAAAAACCACTTTTCTGGGTTCCTGAGACCTCAAAACGTGGAGATCTGGTGCTATCTCAAATTCGAAAATTTTAGTGATTGCAGTAACCTCCCATTTTTTTAAAATTGTGATGGGGTTGGGGAGGTTAAAAAAAAGGGAGGTTACTGCAATCACTAAAATTTTCGAATTCGAGATAAGACCGGATCTATACGTTTTGAGGTCTCAGGAACCCAAAAAAGTGGTTTTTAAAATGTGTCTGTATGTATGTACGTACGTACGTTTGTTCGTTCGTACGTTCGTACGTACGTTCGTAAACACGCCACAGCCCAAACTGCTTGACCGATTTGGTTGAAACTTGGTACGTAGGCGTCTCATAACCCAACTTAGATCTGAAAAGCTTTTGGAGCCAATCGTGCAACTAGAAATGCCATTTTGGCACATCAACTTTTAAATTTTAAATGCAAACCCCCATTCTTCACGTCACGACAGGAAAGGCCTTCAAATTCTGCTTCTAAAAATGTATTCATTTTTAGTGCCCTTTTGATCAAAAATTGAAAAAAAAATGATTTTTATCCGACTTTAAAATCGCGGTACAGCCCAAGCCTCTGAACCGATTTGGCTGAAATTTTGCACACGGGGATTGTATAGCACGTCGAAGAGCTGAACAAATTTTGGATTCAATCGGCCCACGGAAACTGCCGTTTTGGCACACCAATTTGTAACTTTAAAATTATTCACTCATTTAACCATCCAAAACAAGTTTTTGAAAGATTTATTGTCACCATCAGAAAGGTCTTCAAATTCTGGTTTTAAGTAAGACAAAATTCGTTCGCATTTAGTGCTCTTTGGGTCAAAAAATCGAAATTTCATAATAACACTAAAAATACATTATAGTCCAAATTAGCGAATCGATTTGGCTGAAATTTGGTACATGGAGATTGGGTGACCCGTTGAAGACCTGAAAGGCTTTTGGAAGCAATTGGTCCACGGGAAGTGCCATTTAGGCAAATCAACTTTAAACTTTAAATACAATAAGGTCTCCTTTTTTATGTCGCCATTAGAAAGACGATCAAATTCTCGTTCTAAAAATGTATTCACAGTTTCTGCAATTTCAGTGGTAAAGAGAGAAAAAAATATTTTTCATTAAAAGGGAGCAGGCTGACAGTGGATGACATAAAGTATCAGTTATTGTCAAAAGGGTGGCAAACTGTTAACCTTAAAAGGAACATATTGTCAAATGTGATGGGTGATGTCGGTATTTGTCAGAAAATTGCGAAATTAGTCACAGACAATAAGCATAAAAAAAATTCTGTCGAATTGACTACTATCTACACAGAATACAAAGATCCACGCGATGGGGAGGTTCCAGCCGCTTCTCTGCTGCATTTTTTTATATTATTTTAATGAAGCTTTTCCGTTAAAAAAAGTTGGGCCTGCCAGACATATGCGTAGAAACCCGTGGTTAACTGTCAAAATTGTGGAGGACGGCAGAATGCTTAGAGAATTACATAAAAATTACAAAATTACATTGGATCGAACACATTTTAACCCAATATAAGGATCTGAAAAGGAAGCACACAAAAAATATATCTGAAGTAAAGAAAAGATATAATGAGGACTTGATAAGGAACTCCAATAATGTAAGCAAAACTGTTTGGGGTTGCGATGTCCTGGAGACGGCGCATGCGCAAGATGCATATAAATACCCAGGGGACCGCGTCTTCCGCTCTCTAGTTGTGTCCGTTCGTTGGTGCGTGTCAGACGTGCCAATCCTAGCGTGCTTCACAGCGATCCGAGTGTTCCTTTGTGTTCAGTCAGCGGTCCGCCCCTAGCTCACTTCAGGGAGCCGAAATTTATTTCGGTTCTTTTGAAGAGTGTTTAGTCTGCCGTCCGCCCCTCGTTTACCTCCACTGTTTGAAGTCACCCTTCCAAGTTTCGTTTCGTGTAATGTTGCTTAACTTTGCATAAAGCGAATCTCGGTCACCCATCCAGATTTTCGACACACGCGAAGTTGCTTAACTTCGCGTGTGTAGAATTCCGGATTGACGACAAGCGTGGTAGTTCTCGGGTGCTCTCACCAGCTAAACGCAGCCGAAGCGAGGAAAATTCACATCTCGTATGAGAATTTTCCGAATTCGGTAAACGGTTCTTCGAGCCATCAACGCCATGGCATCAACATCAACTCAGATGGATGGTGCCCCCAAACAAGTGTTAGGAGGGGAGAATGCAGCTCTCGCCTCCATGCTCACCCAGACGATCGCGAGAATGTTCGGCGATTTCAGGGAGGAAATCATGTCCTCTCTAAAATCTATAGACGAGCACCTCGCCGAACAAACCGGAAGACTGGACGCCAGAATCGACGCCATCACTGGCGAAGATGAAGATATCGTCTCAGTCCGCTCATTTGGGTCCCAAATTTCTTTTAGGTCCACCTCCAGCTCAGTCACCGAAGCTTTCACGGACATCGCGATTTCCATTTCAGCCAGCCTCCCCTAACTTCGAAACGGCAAACCGTTTCGTAACTTTGATGGAGCTGGACAACGGTACCCCGGCCCACGATGAGGAAGATGCCGCCGCCATCGAGCCCCCGACCAAACGCGTTGCGAAGGAGAAAGCGACCCCTACTGAGGGGCGCAGCTCTCCCTCCCCCGGAACTTCAGCCCCCAAGCTGCAAGGCGCCACCCCCAAGGGTACCGCCTCCAAGTTTACCGCCTCCAAGGGCGCCGCCCCCAAAAATTTCGCCCCCAAAAATTTCGCCCCCAAGGCAACCGCCCCCAAGGGCACCGCCTCCAAGGGTACCACCCCCAAGAGTGCCACCTCCACGAGTGCCACCCCCAATGTTGCCGCCCCCAAAGCTGCCACCCCGAAGTACGTCCCCCCCCGCTGGGTTGCTATTAAGAGCACTCCACAGCAGGCCCCTTCCGAGGAAACCCTACCGGGAGACTCGGAACAATCCCAGGCACCCCCCTCCCCGGAGGCCGGCCCTGAACCCTCAAAAGTCCCCCAAATAGTAATGAAGGAACCAGGTAAGTGGTTGACCATCTCGGCCAGTTTCAGGACAGAGAAGGTCAACTATACCAAAGCCAAGACCTGCCAGCTAGGGATCCGGATCTTCCCTGCTACAGCTGGCGACTTCCGAGCCATGGTCCGGTTCTTCGTCAAGTACAAGATCCAGTACTTTTCCTACAATGACCCCGACAACCGAACAGCCAAAACTGTCATCCGCGGCCTCCCGAGGGATTTCACCCCCGCCGAGGTTGCTGACGAACTGCTGGATATCGGCATCCACCCCAACTCGATCCAACAACTGGTGAATCGATACACCAAAACTCCGTTCCCTCTCCTCAGGGTAGAAGTACCAATAGAAGAGAAAGCGAAGATGTTCGCCATCACCAGACTGGCGAATCTGGTCGTTCGTGTGGAACCGGCTAACAAACCCTCACAGGTTTCGCAGTGTCACCGCTGCCAGCTCTTCCACCACGGCCAGCGCACCTGCGGAGTCAATCCTAGGTGCGTCAAGTGCGGTAGCGACCACTTCACTAAGGACTGCGGGAAAACGGAGGTGGAGGCTCCGAAGTGTGCCAACTGTGGAGGCGCTCATCCCGCCAGTTACAGGGGGTGCCCCAGGTTCCCTCCCCCGAAGAAGATGGCGTCCAAGCCTTCGAAGCCCAACGGTACCTCATCAGGAGCTTCAGCCCCGAAGCAGGCCGCCGCCCCCAAACAGAGCTCCTCTTCAAAGCCTGTTTCCCCAAAACCAGCCCCCCGCACTAAACCTCGTGTGGAACCCGCTACCTGCGACTCCAGGGCCAGACTTCTCCTGGAAATCTGCCAAATGGTTTCGTCTTCGGAGAGCACCAAACAAGCCGCCACCAACATTCTTCCGCTGTTGGTGAAACTCATGGAAACTATCCAACAAGAATGAATCCACGGCCGAGTAGGATCAAATCCCTTCAGACTGCGTTTTTCAACGCAAATGGTCTCGCTGTCCGGCGCGACGAACTGGAAGTGTTCATTCATGAACACGACCTGGAGATCGTGCTCGTCAACGAGACCCACCTCAGGGAAAACCACCGAGATCCGAAAATCCGTGGTTTCACTCTTCATCGCAGAGACCGACAGACTGGCCCAGGAGGGGGAACGGCCATCTATGTAAGTCATAAAATCAAACATTATGTTTCAGCTTTGCCAGAACTACACAGACTGGAAGCCGTAGGCATCGTCGTCGAAACAGTCCGAGGACCTCTAACCTTCTTTTCTTGCTACAACACACAAAAGATCCCCCTTGACGAACTGGCGGATCTCCTGAACAGTGGCAACTCCATCATCGCGGCAGGCGATTTCAATGCCAAGCACACAGACTGGCACAGTCGAGTCAACAACGCAAACGGTCGCAACCTGCGAACTTTCGTTGATGACAACGACTATCAGGTCCTGGCTCCAGAGGAGCCCACTCACCACAACTACGTGTCAGGTCTGCCCGACACGCTGGACATCGCCATCGTCAAGAATGTCCCCCTCCAAATCGACCTCACTGCCATCAGCGATCTCTCCTCAGACCACAACCCCGTCCTGATGCACATCGGCGACGAGGCTAATGATCCCATCAATCCCATAGGGAAATTCACAAACTGGATTTCCTTCCGCAGAAACGTTGAGGAAAACTTCGGACCGATTCCAACTATTGATGATACTGCAGACCTTAACCGGGCTGTGGAGTCATTCGAGTTGAAAATCTCCGAAGCCCTCAACGCTTCAACCAGAACCTTCCCCAGACCTCCAAACAAGCCCCCTCGTCTTCCCCCTCACATCCAAGCCCTGGTAAGAGAGAGAAGAGAGGCCAAAAAGACTGCCGACAGAACGGGAGCCCGGATCGACAAAACCAGGTTTCACAACCTGGTTCACCAAGTCAGGTACGCGCTGAAGGATCTCCGTAACGAGAACTTTCAGACCCACCTGGAGTCCCTGAACATCGAGGACAGTTCTGTGTGGAAACTGGCCAAGACTCTTCGAAACGACCGCAAGCCACTCCCGGCAATTCACGGCCCCAGAGGACTCGTCTTCCGGGAGGAGGAGAAAGCCGAGGTGTTCGCCGAATGTCTGGAACTGCAATGCAGGGTCCCGATACCGGAGGACGCAGATCTCGACCACTACGACCTAGTGGAAGACTTCGCTGAAGTTTTCTGCCAGGAAGCCCCGGAAGACGACGATCACATTCGCCACACCTCCCCGGAGGAAGTCTTTAAGGTAATATCCAGCCTCAAAACGAGGAAAGCCCCAGGCCCCGACCAGATTCCCAATCTTGCCCTCAAAAATCTTCCGAAAAAAGCCATCGTCGCTCTGACTGGGATTTTCAACGCCATGTTCCGCCTTCGCTATTTCCCACCCCGGTGGAAATGCGCCAACGTAATCTTCATCCCCAAACCCGGCAAAGACCGAAAGTTCCCTCAGAACCATCGGCCAATCTCACTGCTCTCTGGTGTCAGCAAACTTGCTGAACGCCTCATTCGCTCTCGTCTCACCGAGATTGCCTCCGATCTCGGTATCATTCCCCAGGAACAGTTCGGCTTTCAACCCAAACATTCCACGACCGATCAACTGATCAGAGTCACAGAGCTCTCCTCACGATGGCTTGACTGGGGTCACGTAGTAGGCGCTACCTTCTTTGATGTTTCAAAAGCTTTTGACACGGTCTGGCATGAGGGACTTATTTATAAGCTCGCTCATGCCGGAATCCCCGCGTCGATGGTCCAGATCATCAACTCCTTCTTGTCCGGTCGCTCCTTCAGAGCCAAAATTCAAAACTCCTTCTCAGAGGAGCACCCTCTCGAGGCAGGTGTCCCACAAGGCTCTGTACTCTCACCAACTCTCTTCGCTCTCTACGTGGCAGACATGCCACGCAGCCCAAACTCCACCTTGGCCGTCTACGCCGACGACACGTGCACCCTAGCACACTCCCGTAGCCCTCAGCTGCTTACCCAATACCTTCAGGAAGCAGCTGACAACCTGAGCGAATTCTTTCTTCGTTGGCGCATCGTCGTCAATCCCGAGAAAAGCTCCGCCCTATTCATCTCGCGCAGAAGAGAAGTGCCGCACGGCCATGTGACGATGGACGAGGAGGAGATTCAGTGGCACAACGAGGTCAAGTACCTCGGGGTCAAGCTGGATCGACGACTCAGCTTCATTCCTCACGTGGACTACTCAGTCGCCAAAGCCAAAATGGTAATTGGCCACCTCTATCCAATGCTGTGTAGAAGCAGCGGCTTATCTTTCGAGAATAAGCTGAGGCTCTACAAGGCAGTGGTTAGACCAGCCATGACCTACGGCTCTGGCGCCTGGGGACACGTCTCTAACGCGCAACTCCAAAAACTCCAAGTCATCCAGAACCGTTGTCTGAGGTACGCCTTTAACGCTCCCTGATACGTTCGTAACACCCAGCTCCATCAAGAAGCAAACCTCCCGACAATCAAAGACTACCTCTTTGAAACAAACACACGAACCTTTGCTCGAGCAGAGGTTCATCCCAATCCGCTAGTGAGAGATGCGGTCGACTACGACCCAGCGAATTCCAGAATTCGTCGTCCCAGGACGGCTCTCATCCACCCACCTTGAACCACTAATGTTTAGTATGTTGCAGGTAGACCACAGCAAGATTTCGTCGTTAACTTTCTTTTTCAGCGAACTCTCCCACCTAATGCCTCTCCTTGCCCCTCAGGCAAAACGCTCCCCAGACCCTTCAGGTCTCCCCTCTAAGGAACTCCCCTCAGGAGTCCCTTACTTAACTTACCTCAGGAGCTTTGCTCCAGCCCGACACATCAAAAAATAAACAATGATGATACACCGCACGTTGCAGGCTTGCCTTGACGATGCACATAGGTGATGAGCAGTAGGGGCCCTTGGCCTGGCTCTTTTCTGAGTTTTTTTTTTTTTTTTTTTTTTTTTTCTTCCGCTCTCTGTCATGTTATGTACATCTTGGAGTATCGTGTATCTGTGTAGTTCGACTACTATTCACCGTATGTGAATAAAGACCTTAGAAGTGTACCAAGGGTTATTCTTTCCCCCTTCGTTAACCCATAAACACATCAGTGGCGACGAGGATCAAGGTTACAGTGAGTGGTGGTTAGCTATTTGCAAAATCACGAAACACCACATGTAGATTAGCGGCGGTGTCCATCTTGAAGCGAACCGACAGAACAGCAGAACACGAACGTGACACGAACGTCACATCACAGCAAACGGCGGTGTGACATTATTGACGTGAGTGATTTGGTGGAGCTCAACTTAAGGCTGAATTACACTGGTATATTTCCGTAATATTTTCGGTCAAGTCTATTCCAGGTTCTAAATGGAAATGGCATGAGCTGTCATGTTTCACTTTTCGTTCAAGATAAAATGGTGGATGTTGACAACAGCTGATTGGAAGCCAATTTGTCTGCAAATTATTTTGTTTGTTTTGTTGTGGTGGTGTTGTGACTGTTGTGCTTAAAATAAAAAATGAATGTTCAGAAATACAATAAAATTAATCGCATTATGTTAATAAGTACTGATTATAACTTTTCAGAATAATCTCAGAACGTCTAATCCTACAAAAACTTCCAAGGAAACTGAAACTGAAAACAAGCCAGTACAACCTATTTAAATACGAATCACTAAATTATTTACTTACTGTCTGTTGTGGAAAATAATCTTTAATTTAACTGTGTAAAGAAACAAAACCAAACAAAAACAATGTCACGTGCACACATAATCCGACATAACCTCAATTTCAAGTCGCCAACCGCGGATAAATCACCAGATATCTCGCCTAAACTTACCAGTTTCTACGCCAGACACCAGAAAAATGGCACGAAAAGTAGAGCATGTTCCACTTTCGCTCAAGATTGATTCAAGATATTCTTGCCTGAATAGGTCCGAATTATCACGAAACTTGAATGAAAATTGACCTGTGTGAACGCTTATTCCAGGACATTATTCCTTGAACGAAGACATTGAATCAATCTTGACTGAAAATATTACGGAAATATACCAGTGTAATTCAGCCTTTAGAGCCAAACACCTGCACTTTGCATTTATAAACATGAGTGCGATTCCGAACTTTTTGGCTTTTCACCCGGGAAGTGAAGATTGGGAGCTATATTCGGAGCGTCTCGAGCAGCATTTTGAAGCTAACAAGATCACCGACAATAAGATCAAAGTGGCAGTGCTTATAAGTCCGTTGGCGGCGGAAACGTACAATTTATTACGAGACTTGACGTTCCCCGACTTACCGAAAGACAACACTTTCGTAGAACTAACGGCGTTGCTAAAAACACAATTTGGGAAACAAACCAGCGTTTGGCGCGAGCGGCGGAAATTCCACGGATTAACCCAAATTGAGGATGAACCGATAGCGGAGTGGTATGCTCGAGTGAGGAGTGCCGCCCGACACTGCGAGTTCGGAGGGTCATTGCCAGAAAATTTAAGGATAGATTCATGTCCGGCTTGAGGCAGGGTAGGATGATGGACCGAGTTTATGAAGAGAAATCGACTACGTCCTTGGAGGAGTTGGTAAAACTAGCCGTGAAGGTGGAAACTGTCACCAATTCGGACCGAGGGGCACAGTCTGTGAACTACATGGGCCGTTACACCAGTAGAAGACAGCCTGCAACCGTCCATCGCCGGTCCGGTGAAGATGAAAATTCCCGCCAGGATTTTAGGAAGGGGATGCCATCCAATCAGCGACAAGGACAATCGAACTCCAATCAGGCCAATCAGCGGCAACACTCCAGCTCGGTCGGTATCAAACCTAACCAATATAAATGTGACAGTGCAAATGTCAATAAATGTAAACATTGCCATTCTAACTCTCATGTTAGTGCTAACTGCTTATACAAAAATAATCGATGCGAGTTTTGTAAGTTTGTAGATAAAAAGGCGCCTATTACGGTAAATGTTAAGATTGAAAATCGCAATTTTGTCATGATTATAGACACTGGTTCCAGCATAAATGCTTTTAGTAAACAAATATACTTGCAGTATTTTTCTCATTGCAGGTTGCTGAGTGATGGCACCATTTTGAGGACGTTCGATGGCAATTCTTTCAGTCCAGAGGGGTTCATCGAGACTAATGTGACCTATCGTGGGGTAACCAAGAAGCTGAGGTTCTACGTCGTGCAAGGCGGAGGCCCATGCTTATTAGGGCGTGAGTGGATAGCTGCATTTGACATTAAGTTTGATGTCGTAGGGTATATGCTTGCTGAGGGTGAGGAAATTGATAGACTGATTGCTAAATATCCACGAGTATTTGAGGATAAATTGGGATCTTTTAAACACCTTGTGGTTAGTTTAACTCTTAAGAAAGATGCTACACCGGTGTATTTGAAGGCTCGTAATGTTCCATTGGCATTTAGGGACAAAATTGACTTAGAATTAGACAAATTAGAAAAAGACGGAGTAATCACACCTATAGAATGTAGCGAGTGGGCCACCCCATTAGTCCCAGTATTAAAAGGGAATGGCGAAATAAGACTCTGTGGTGATTATAAAAGTACTGTCAATTCAAGGTTAGAGAATTTTATTTATCCTCTTCCTAGGATTGAAGAGATATTTGCTAAACTAAACGGGGGAAACCTGTTCAGCAAAATTGACTTAGCCAAGGCGTACAATCAATTTGTGGTGGACGAAGAATCCAGCAAAGTTCTCACCTGGAACACACACAGGGGGTTGTATAAAGTAAATAGGTTGCCTTTCGGTATAAAAACGGCAAGTAGTATATTTCAGAAAAACTTGGAAGCTATTTTGCAGGGCTTACCTGGAGTGGTTAACTTCATGGACGATATACTCGTTACAGGAAAAGACTTGGAAGAGCATTTAAAGAATTTAGATCAGGTTTTTGCTAAGTTAGATGAAGCTGGTTTAACGGTAAAACGGGATAAGTGCAAATTGTTTCAAAAAGAGGTACAATATTTGGGTCACTGTATCTCAGGGGCAGGGATAAGAAAATCTGCGGATAAGGTCAAGGCTATTGTGGAGGCTCCACAGCCCTCCAAAGTGTCTGAAGTAAGAAGTTTAGTAGGTCTAATAAACTATTACAGCAAGTTTATTCCGAATTCGTCAGAGATACTGCAGCCAATGTACGAATTGCTTAAAGCCAACACTAAATTTAATTGGTCAGATGAGTGTAAGTCATCATTTGAAACAGTTAAGAAAATTTTAGTGTCAGATGTTTGTTTGGCTCACTTTGATCCTAAACTTACCATAGTGTTAACAACAGATGCGTCTAATTCTGGTGTCAGTGGTTATTTGGCTTATATACAAAAATAATGAGGAACGCATAATTGCTTGTGCGTCCAGAACTTTATTGTTGCCGGCAGAAACGAAGTACAGTACTATCGAAAAGGAAGCTTTGAGTATCATCTTTGCCATTAAGAAATTTTACCAATATTTAATTGGAAACGAGTTTATTCTCAGAACTGATCATAAACCGCTGGTGGCGTTATTTTCTGAAACTAAGGGTTTACCTCAAATGACGGTATCTAGATTGCAGAGATGGGCCATGTTTTTAGGGCAATTTAATTATAGGATAGTACACATTAAAGGGGTGGATAATCCACTAGCCGATTGTTTGTCAAGATTGCCCGTGGCTATCGAGGGCATACCCAAGGACGAATCTGATAAAGGCCTTTACATAAATTTTGCGGAGACGGTAGAGTCGTGGCCGATAGATAATGACGAAGTAAGAGCCGAAACCTTGAACGATAAAGTTCTGTGTAGAGCTTTACAGTGCGTTAAGTCAGGAAAATGGCCAGCTAAGCCGGATCTAGAGCTAAAACCTTATTTTGATAGGCGAGGTGAGCTGTCGGTAGAAAGAGATATTTTAATATGGGGACATAGGTTAGTAATTCCGAGTTCATTGAGGGTCAGATTATTGAATGAAGTTCACACAGGGCACTTCGGCATAGTTCGCACCAAAGCGCTAGCCAGATCTGTTATTTATTGGCCTAAGATTGATTCGGACATCGAAAATATGATCAAGAGCTGCGAAGCGTGTCTAAAAACTAAAGACCATCCACCGAAAAACAGTCCGGTAGCGTGGCCCAAAACAACACGTGTCTTCGAACGAGTACATGTGGATTTTCTGGGTCCTATGAAAAATAAAACCATATTAATTTTGATAGATGCTTATTCTAAATGGGCCGAGGCTTTTGTAGTAGCGAACACATCCTGTAGCCAAGTAGAGCAAAAGTTAAGGGAAGTTTTTGCGCGTATGGGTTTACCCGTCAAACTTGTCAGCGATAATGGACCGCCATTCTTTTCAAGAGAATTCCAAAATTTTTTGAAATTTAACGGTATTAAGTACATTAGTAGTCCACCGTTCCACCCTCAGAGTAATGGTCCTGCTGAGAATACGGTTAAAACTTTTAAGTCAAAAATGAGAGCCGCATTGGAGGATGAGAGAAATAGGGGCAAACCTTTCTCTACTGTAATTTCTAGATTTCTAATAACTTACAGGAATACCCTTCATGCAGTCACAGGGAAAACTCCTGCAGTCATGGTTTTTAACAGGCCTATAAGAACTAGGTTGTCCTTATTAAAGGAGAGTAGGGAGCCGGTAAATTCTCAGTTGGAGCCCCAGGTAGATAACTTCCAGGGTAGGCAATTCCAAGTGGGGGAGGCGGTAATGGTTAGGGATTACAGGAAAGGTAGTAATAGGTGGACAAAAGCCAGGATTAACTCCAGGTTGGGAAAAACGGTATATCAATGTGAATTGCCACAAGGTATGATTTGGAAACGCCATGCGAATCAGATAATTAAAACAACCTTATTAAATGTAAATGTTGGTGGTTCGGAAGGTCCCAATTCACATTATATTCAGTCTGGATGTGACCCACTTTCAGCATGCAATATAGAAGGCGTAAACTTGGGCCCGAATCAGGAGCCAGAAGGGGCCTCCAATTTGCAAGACGTGGAAGAAATTCCAGCTAGGAGATCATTAGAGTTAAGTAATAGTTCACACAGTTCTGTTGATGAATACTATTCTGACGATGATGTAAATGTGGAGTTGTCATCGACGCCTCAGAGTGGGGACAGGGCTGAGCGTAACATGCCTGCAAAAGTTGTATGTAAGCAAGATCATATGCCGAAAAGACCGAAAAGAAATGTAAGATTGCCTGAGAGATATAGAGATAACACTGTAATAGACTGAAGGGTGTTTAGAGTGAATTGTTGTGTATATATTGTTGATATTGTATAAATCATCATGTATGTATCATACATATAGATATCCTCACCAATTGATGTACTCAATCACATTAAAAATGTCGTGTATACATTTGATAACTTAGTGTGGGGGAGTGCGATGTCCTGGAGACGGCGCATGCGCAAGATGCATATAAATACCCAGGGGACCGCGTCTTCCGCTCTCTGTCATGTTATGTACGTCTTGGAGTATCGTGTATCTGTGTAGTTCGACTACTATTCACCGTATGTGAATAAAGACCTTAGAAGTGTACCAAGGGTTATTCTTTCCCCCTTCGTTAACCCATAAACACATCAGGGGTATTATAAACAATAAAGGTAAAAAAAATGGAAGCCTCCCGGGGTCATTCAAAAAAGATCAGAGCACTGAGGTAAATAACCCTACGGAAATGGCACGTGATTTTAACTGTTACTTCATAGAATCGGTTTGTGCTTTAATTCAAAATAGTCAACAACCAAAATACAACAGTGTAAATGGGCAAGTCAATGCAAATTCTCTTTTCCTTGAGCCTATCACGGAGAATGAGGTTTTTAACATAATTCTATCGGTGTCTAAAAAATCGTCCTCTGGTGTCGATGAAGTCCCCTGCAGTTTACTAAAAAGCGTTGTCCAGTTCATAGTCAATCCTCTCACATACTTAATAAATTCTTCTTTTCAGAAAGGTCTTTTTCCCGATGAACTATGTAAAATTATCGCTTGTCATTCCAGTATTTAAAAGTGGAGAGCACAATATATATAAAAATTACAGGCCTATCTCACTACTGTCTGCATTTTCAAAAGTTTACGAAAAAGCAATGTACTGTCGAATTCATCAGTTTGTGACAAAATTTAATTTGTTGTCTGAAAATCAATTTGGTTTCTGTAAGGGAAAAAACACTGAAAATGCCATTATAAATTTTTACAAATACTTAATGGAGGGATTGCAGGCTAAGAATCAGACTGCAGGAGTCTTCTTTGATTTGGCCAAGGCCTTTGACACTGTGGACCATGGGTTACTGTGTCAGAAACTATGCTCCTATGGAATTAGAGGTAAGGCATTGGAGTGGGTAACATCATATCTGTCAAATCGTTCTCAAATTGTAAAAGTAAAATGTAGAGCCGGCACTGCATTATCTACAGCTAGTGAAATAAAAAGAGGTGTTCCGCAAGGGAGTGTTTTAGGTCCTCTTTTGTTTGTCATTTTTGTCAATGACATATTCCCTTCATTACAGATGCATAATCTAACTCTTTTTGCGGACGATACTTCTGCTGTTGTAAGTGCACCTGATCTTTTGGGGTTACGTTTCAATATTGAACAGTGTATTTTAAGTGTCAACTCGTGGTCTACAAATAGTGGACTTGTGCTAAATCTAGATAAAACTAAGTTCATGCTGTTCTCCTCTATCCATGCACCAAAACGAGATAGGAGTATTTTAGTAAGATCCGACCACAGATTGATCGAACAGAGTGCTAATTTCAAATTTCTGGGATTACATGTGGATGAAAATCTAACGTGGGCAAACCATATTTCAGTGGTCATCAAAACATTAACGAGTAGGGGAGAGACGGGTAAGATGACGAAGAGTGTAAGATAACGAATTGACAATATGTGACCATATATACATAGTACTCAAATTTTAAACATGTGTGGCATCTAGGTATGTTTCAGAGATATAAGATCCACCATGTCGAGTAGAAATCTGTGAATCGTAATTAAAATAAAAGCCTTTTTGTCAGTTCCTTATAAAATTCGCCGGGCAGAAATAAGGCTTTTCAATAAAAATACGGTAAACCACACATTTTTATTGTGTAATACTGTTAGTTAATACCATGGACCAAGTAATGATGAAAACTGAATTGGGCTGAATTCTATTCTGTTTGAGTTTCTCAACAAACATTTTCTAACCTTAAAAAGGGCAAGATGACGCAGGTAAGTTGACGAATGTGTATCAAAACAGATTTGGACAGAACGGTGTAAAAACACGGCGGGGGTTTGTGCAGTTTAAACAATAGGGTACTACATGCCCCCCCATATTATTTTTTGACGCTATCGCATGAGAGATGAATTGTTAACACTATGTTCTAATGTATGGAAGTTTTGAGGAAGAAAACCATCATATTCGTCACAAAAAATGGATTCAATATGTCATGTCTGTTTATTTGTGGTGGCATATGGAGGCCTATACAGCAATTATGATTACCGGGAAATGTTCAATTACGATTTGTGTTAAAAACATTATATTCGTCATTTTACCCGTATATGTTCGCCATCTTACACGGCATCGCGGGTAAGACGACGAACTTTGACATAATTTATTTTTCGAGTTTTTCTTAAATAATAAAGGCTTTTTCGAAAAAGTAAATATTCTATTTTATACCTTAACGTATGTGTAATGTACACTTGCAATCTCAGATTTGTAGTCTTACTCCTACATTCTCAAAAAAAATATTTTGCTTACCTTCGTCAACTTACCCGGCTTTCCCCTAGATGTTATGCAATGTATCTGCTTCGGGACGTTGTAGATCAGCGTACGCTTATTATGTACTATTACGGGTGTATACATCCAATAATAAACTACGGGATTCTCTGCTGGGGTGCGTCGGTACACATGAGCGAACTGTTCATAATGCAAAAAAGAATCCTGCGGACCATGTTTTGTCTGCCTTATGGGCATTCTTGTCGTGAGGTTTTTAAAAAACACGGCTTGATGACCATTTATTCGATGTACATACTTAAGCGTGTTATGTATGTAAAACAAAATTTAACGAGTTTCAAGAGATGGGGAGACGTCAACTCATACGCCACACGCGGTAAAGAAAATATTTATGTGCCAAAGGCTGTTTCAACCATGATGCTAAAGGGACCGGAGATAAACTCCATTAGATTGTACAATCATTTACCGGATCAAACTAAAGCCATAACAAATGCGAACAAGTTCAAAATTAGTGTAAAGGCACTACTGCTGGATCATACCCTCTACTCAGTGGAGGAATTTTTTTTTAGAACAAAGATATTGTAAATTGTATGTGATGTGTATGTGATGTACGTATTTATCCTGTTTATTATTGTTATTTTTTTATCCTGACTATTCATATCTATTGTACAAAATAGCCCAATGATGAATATATATTATTAATATGATCATAGATCCAGTAATAACTCGAAAATATGTGATAATTTTACAGTCTTAGGTCCAAGTGTCCCCAAGTGCATTTCGAGTTAAGCAGTATCAATACACAGTATTAACTCCCAAAATAAGGTTGAGTTATGCATGAAACAGGATAATGACCAACAGATGTCGCCGGGTAATTGACTTTATAAATAAATCTTGTTTCATTGTTCAACCTTGGATATCGACGCTGCATAACAAAATACACGCTAGTTGCTCAGGTTGCTTATACCTTGGGGTAATTTAAGGGGCGTGGTCTCAATATCGCTCATCAGGGACAATTTACTTTATTTAGTAGAATTTATGGTAACCGTGGCATTAATCCGAACATTTGTCCGTTGACGTAATTTCCTAAACGGGATAGATTGTTTTTTATAAAGAGTGTCAGTCATGTCGGGGATCTCATCTATGTGATGGTGCTCTTATTAATAAAATACGGAATGTCTTATAAAGATCTATTAGACAACGTGCTTACAGTTACATCTGTGTACTCGAGTCGACTACTTGTCTAGGCTGCAGGCCTGGGGTCTGCATCCCTCAGTCCTAGGGTGGGGGTGTCTATTGTACAGGTCTAATTACACCATGACATCCCCTCTCCTTTAGCCAAATCAAGTAACCCACAAATTAAGGTACCTATTACTAGAAGAATACTAATAATATAAAAATAATAAAACTCATATAACTATAACCACTGCACAAGTTCCTAGACTAATACTATCCTACTATACTAGTAACTACCTGTCCCATACATTTCCCCCCCCCCTTTTTTTTTTTTTTTTTTTAACTAATTTCTAACATAATTCTCTAAGTATGCTGGTGGTCTCCTTTGTCTTTTTGGCCTATCTATCTTTTGCGTTGCATTTGATCTACCTTCATCAGGAGTGCTAATTGTGGTAGATGTACCAGGAGTTACAATAAGGTCGGTTATTTTCGTTATTTTCCAAGTATGAATCTAAAATTTCCTTAAAATTATCGTGATCAAATTTGATTTCAGGTGAGAAATTATTTTCAGTCATTGGCCTTAAAAATTTTCTGTTCCTTATAAGTACATTGTTGTTTTTATCAAATTTTACATGATATGCCCTGGGTCTGCTTGAATCTTTTTTTATTATCACTCCCGGCTCCCATAATTTCGTGTATTTATCCTGGACTACAACTAAGTCCCCCGGTTGCAACTCTCGCAAATCTCGCGCACCATCATTATAATATTGTTGTTGAATTCTTTTCTCTATATCCTGATGTTTGATTATGGGTCTGATGTCATAATTTGGCAGGAGGAGCCCCTCTTTTATTGGAATTTGTCCCTTTAGCCTACGCCCAAATAACAATTGTGCTGGTGATGGAATGTATTTGCTAATGGGAGTGTTTCTGTATTCTAGTAACGCTAAAAATATATCTTTGCCTTCAAATAAGTTTTTTAATAAGACGTTTTTTATAGTTTGCACATGTCTCTCTGCAAACCCATTTGATTGAGGATAATTTGGAGAACTTGTTTTGTGTGTGATGTGCCACTCTTTTAAGAATTTTTGCAGAAGTTCATTCACGTATTGTGAAGCATTGTCGGTATATAAACAGTCCGGTTTTCCGTGTCGCGCAAAAATTGCTTTAAACTCATTAACTACGCGTGATGCTGTTGTATTTTTTTGGAAACATGCTATTTCTGGATATTTTGCAAATTCATCAACTACTAATAAATATTCTTCATTATTAAACTGAAAAAAATCGGCCGAGACAAACTGCCAGGGTCTAGTTGGAACCTCCCTTGAACAAAATGTCTCTTTTTGGTTAGACTTCCCATATCTTAAGCAAGCTGCACAATTTCTAATTTTGTCAGTTATCTGAGACGTCATTAGTGGCCAGAAAACCAACTCCCGGGCTTTATTGCATGTTTTTTCAACCCCTAAGTGTACATAATGTAGTCTGTCCATGATTTCGGACCGCATATTTTTTGGGATAACAATTTGGTTATTTTTGAAAATTACCTCATTGATAATCGTTAAATCATCCCTGTGTTTGTGATAAGGTTTAATTTGTTCCGGTAGCGACTTTTTGCTATTTGGCCAACCATTCATAATAACGTTTTTCAAAGCCTGCAATTCTGTGTCCTTTAAGGTTTCGTCTTTCACTGTCTCAAATTTTTGTGGACTCATTTCTGTATACTTAATAAAGTTGACCTGGAGATCAACATTTTCCTCGATAATTTGGAAATTCTTATCGTCATAGTGAGCTCTTGAGAGAGCATCTGCCAGATATAACTGACTCCCGCTTTTGAATTTAACTTCCAAGTCGTATATTTGTAATGTAATTCGCAATCTTTGTATTCTTAAAGGACATTGATTTAACGGTTTTTTGAAGATCGTTTCAAGTGGTTTGTGATCGCTTTCTACTATAAATTTTTTCCCATATAAGTATTGATGAAACCTTTCGCACCCAAACGCAATTGCTAGGGTTTCTTTCTCTATTTGCGCGTAATTCTTTTGTGCGTCTGTTAGGGACTTCGAGGCATATATTACGGGAGCCCCCTCATGTAAAAGTACCGCGCCTAGTCCATCTTTTGAGCTGTCTACCGATAGAGTTAGATCTTTTTTTGGATCGAAATACTGCAGCACTGGCGTTTGCATTAAGGCTTCTTTTAGTTTGTTAAATTCTTTTTCATGCACTTCTTCCCACTGAAAAATATTGCTATTTTTGATTAATTCCCGCAAGTTAGCTGTTAAGTTTGTAACATTTCGAATAAATTTTCCTACATATGTAATCATGCCTAAGAATCGTGATAATTCCTTGACATTATTAGGTGACTTAATTTGCCTAATCGCTTCTACTTTGTCTCCGTCTATTTTAATTCCCTCTCGGGTTAAGATATGTCCTACATATTTAATTTCGCATTTCTTCAAATTGCACTTACTTTTGTTGAATTTCACTCCAAACTGCTGCGCTCGTATTAACACATTCTCTAAAATTTTGTCGTGTTCTTTTTCCGTTTTTGCATAAATAATAAGATCGTCAATGTATATCTTTACTCCTACAATTCCTTTAAATACCTCTGTGAATGTACGATGAAATATTTCCGGTGCGGACGAGATACCGAAAGGCAACCTCAAAAATTTAAATCTACCGAAAGGAGTCGCGAATGTAGTTAGATTGGCAGATTCTTCGGTCAGAGGAATCATCCAAAACCCTTTATTAACGTCCAATGTTGAAAAATATTTTGAACCCGCCATATCACTATAGTCAATTCTTCAAACGTCGGGATGACGAAATGTTCTCTAAGTAACGCTTTATTTAAATTTTGGGGGTCGAGGCAGATTCTTACTTCGTTATTGGGTTTGTTGACCAGCACTATTGGGTGCACAAACTCCGTTGGCTCTCGCACTTCTACAATGACTTCGTCCGCAATCATTTTTTGTAGCGTATTTTCTAATTTGTCTATTAGGCGAAATGGCATTTTCCGACAAGGCACAACTACGGGATTATAGCTTTCTTTAAGTTTTAGTTGGCACTGTACGTTATTTATTTTTCCCAAGCCTGAAAAAACATTTTCATATTTGCTAATTAACTTGTTTTCTGTAGTTTGCGATAATGCATTTACTTCAATTCTTTGTATTAGATTTAGTGTTGTAGCTGCTTCTAACCCTAAAATTGGACTGGCCCTATTGTTGGTGATGATAATGAAAAATTGCAATCGGTGGACCCGGTCCCCACAAGAAACACGAAACTGATGGGTTCCGTAAATTTCCAAGGGCATACCAGCATAATTTGATACCCTAACTTGGACATTCCTATTTTCACATTTTACTTTTAGCGAGTCAAACATATATTTAGGCATGACATTTATATGGGATCCGGTATCAAGCTTAAAATTGATCTTAACATTGTAATCTACTAGTGAAATTTCTTGATACCACTCCCCTTTTTGAGGCCCACTTTCTGTAATTTCTCCTAAAAGATATCCTTCGTCGTCATTAAAGTCATTTACAACTCTAAAACTCTCGTGACTACCTGATTGGAAATTTTCCGCCTGAACCGCATGAACGCTTTTAAACTGAGAGTTATTTCTACACATGTTACCGAAATGTCCTAGTCTCGAACATCTGTTGCACATTTTATTGCTTGCCGGACAGTACTCACGGGGGTGGTGGCTGCGCCCACATCGATAGCATTCCTGGAAGGTCCGTTGGAAGGGTCCTTGGCCGCCCCCTCGACTTTGTTGTACATTTCCAAATTGCTGGTACGGGTAGCAACGGTTATTAACCCCCTGGGGTGCCCTGCCCTGTTGGTACGTTTGGTACGTTTTGCTGCTACCTGCCTCCGCTTCCACTGTTTGCCTCTGGAAGGTATTATTATGCCTGTTGTGAGGGTTTGAAATATTCTTCGTTTTCATTTCGTTTACATTCAGGGAACCCATTTTATTTGTTGTTGCCGTTAATTGTTTTATGTGCTCCTCAGTAACTTTGGCTGCCCGCCCAATTTCTACGGCCTTATCCAGTGTTAAATTTTTCTCTCTGAGTAATCTATCTTTTACTCGGGGTTTCCTGATTCCGCACACAACGCGATCTCTTATCATGTCATTTTTCACATTGTTGAAATCGCAGTTAGCCGCGATTTTTTTTAATTCTGTGAGAAAAGTGTCAAACGATTCGCCGGACTCTTGGACCCTGTTGTAAAATTTGTTTCGCTCTACACTCGGGTTCGTTTTTGGGAGAAAATACTCGTCAAATTTGTCTATTATTTTGGCTATTTTCGTCTTATCGTCTGGATCCGGGAATTCAAATGTTTCATATATCTCTCTGGCTTGTTCCCCAACAATGTGTAAGAACGTCGCGGAAATTACTTTTTCCCCTCGAGCTTCGCAAGAAGTCGCAACAGCGTAGATTTTGAAATTATTTTTAAATTTTTTCCAGTTGACTTCCAAATCTCCCTCAAAGTTCATTGGGGCGGGTTGTGATAGGAATTCCATCTTCGTAACTTTACTAACAATCGGTAATCCACTGATTTTCACACTATACCACCACACTTTTTTTTCTGTCCGCGGTTTTCGATTGCACACCCACTACGTCTCACCCTTTCCGTAATAGAATACACGCTATTTATGTTCTTTTTTCCGACTGCGCCATGTGATGGTGCTCTTATTAATAAAATACGGAATGTCTTGTAAAGATCTATTAGACAACGTGCTTACAGTTACATCTGTGTACTCGAGTCGACTACTTGTCTAGGCTGCAGGTCTGGGGTCTGCATCCCTCAGTCCTAGGGTGGGGGTGTCTATTGTACAGGTCTAATTACACCATGACACCCTTTGCTTCCTCCTTCCCCTTTGCGATTCAAATACCTTCCACACTAAATTGTTCGTAATTTTTGTTTCTAGCTTACCTGAATATTGTGTTCCTGTTTCTGATCCCATAATCTTGTCTCTCCTCCTATTTCCTTAAATATCTTATTACTAAGCTTTGTACTCTGTTTTCGTATATAATACAACAAGTGGTCTCAATATTGCCGGCAATTTTTGTCACTTTGATGCAACGAGCACGCGTTGGGACGAAAATTATCACGAGCGCTTGCGCGAGAGATAATTTTCCAAAAACAACGCCTGCGAGTCATAATCAAAGTGACAAAAATTACCAAGATAATTGAGACCATGAGTTGTATTCGGCAAGACAATTCAACGACTTGACGTTTCTCGTTTTTGACAACTGCCTGGCAATCACCACATGTACAAATTGCCAAATTAGTCACGCTGTGATTGGCTTAAGCGGTTAATTCATATTGGTTTATAAATTAAAAGTTGAATTGTCCTGATTTTCCCTTCTCAACAGCTCACTATTACTATAAACACCCCAGTAAGTGCATCGAAAAACTTGATTTACGCAGCTGACGTTTTTCGAACACAAGGTTCTTGTTATCAAAATCATACTGCTCTATATTAGCTAAACCAACAAAATTTATACGACCCCAGCACGAAGGTCGAGGAAAGATTCTACACAAGCGACACATAAATATCATGAGCATCATTCTATAGTAACGTACACAAAGGAGAAAATGCTATCGAACCATCCCCGACGATGACGAATCTGTACACTTGCCCATAGCAACCAAAGACCGGAGCGACGTAAATATTCGAGAACTCACGCCGATGAGAATAGACGAAGGAAATACAACTAAAACCGGCACTAAACGAAACAACTGTCAACAAACGAACGTTCACACAATCAACCCGGGAGACCTCAACAGCAAACCGCTTTGAATCCCTCGACAACGACACTAGAAACGAAACAAGGCCGACCCGTCCCACTGGTAAACCCTCCAGACTATAGCCACGATACGAGGAAGGATGACGGAACCGAAAACTTATGGCAGGCGCTGCTCTTTAAGAAAAACCCGTGGACGAAAACATGAAATCCAGAACCAAATAATGAAACACAGAAGCCCGAACAGAAAACCAAACAAACCAACCACAGTAAATCCAAATCAACAGAAAAAGGTAGAAAAACCACCATCACAGAATTTAACAACTTTCACATCAGCCGAATTTTAAACCTAATTTAGTATCATAGAAAAACTCATCATGCAAGACCGCAAGAATCCCACAGGAAAGGAAGCAATTAATTCTAAGATTAACAGAGGCGCTTCAGAAAACCGAGAAGCGCCAGTCTACCAGCGTAACCAAAAAAAAAATAAAAAAAGGCGAAACAAAGAACTCTGCCCGCGTAACCAACCCAGATCCAATACGTAAGAATAGTTTCCGAAACGACTGCAAACCGCTCTCTCCAATCCTTGGCCACAGAGGGTAAAGCTGAGGTGCTCGTCGAATGTCTGAAACTGCAGTGCGGAGTCGCTACCTAGTGGAAGGTTTGTGCCAAAACGTTCTGGAGGCTAACGACTTCATTAACCACACGCCAAAGCAAGTCCAGCATCAAAACGAGGAAAGCCCATAAGGACCGAAAGTTCCCCACAATCATCGGCCAGTCGCCCTGCTCTCTAGGGTCAACAAATTCGCTGCGTTTCCAATCTTGGAATCATTCGCTTTTCAACTCAAACATTCCGCGACCGATCAATTGATCAGAGTCACGGAGCTCACCAGATGGTTCATATCATCAACTGTTTTCCGTCCTATCTCTCCTTCAATCAGAGCAGAGATCGAAAACCGCTTTTCGAAGGAGCACCCCTTGGAGACCGACAGGGTTGTCCTCTCACCTCTTCCCCTTATACGAAGCAGACACTGACCGTCTACGCCGTCGAGACCTTCAACTTACCACAAGCTTACAAGAGCAACCATGACCTACGGCTCTGGCACCTGAAGTCACGTCTCCGATGCTCAACTCCACAGGCTGCAATCCGTCCAGAACCGATGTCTAAAGTTCGCCCTCGACGCTCCTTAGTTCGTCCTCGACAATCAGGAGCACCCCAAGTCGCTACTGAGAGAAGCTGTCCACTACGATCCAGCGAATTCCAGGACTCGCCGGCCACCTTGACCTAATTAATGTTGAGTTTGTCCAGGAAGTCTCCAGAAGGTCGTCTTCTCCCAGCGAAATTTACCACCTCGCCCTTCAGGAAGAACGTCCCTCATGGCCCCTCAGGTAGCACCATTTGGAACTCCCCTTAGCAACTCCACCCACTTGTAGCCATTCGGGTGACTAATCCCACCGAGCCACCCTCCAGGTGCAAAGAAATGACAGCAGAGACACAAATCTGAGTTTCTTTTTTAATAGTTTGGTTCGAGACTTCGAAACTTTCTGTTCGAAACGCGTCAGCTGTGAAAATTTCTTTTTATTGGGGTATGTCTAGTACTGGTGTATTTTTCCAACAAAATTGTCTATTGCTGTTTCTACTGGCTTTTCTACTTTTTAAAAAATTTGCACTTTTGTTTGCTTCGGTATTTCTTTGTTTGCCAGAAAGCAGTCTCCCTGCTGGTCCCGTTCACTCTGTAATTTTTTTAAATTTTACATTTACATTATCTATTTTTACTTTCTTACTTATTCGGAGCCTCTTCTTCCTTTGGTGGTTCTTCTCCATCTTTTCCTATCCCCGGCGTCAATTTTAACTTGCGTCTACGATTATCCTTTATTCTTTAGTTTACTTATCTGGGCCTTCCTCCCCTTTTATTTTCTAAATAGTATTTTCTAAATAGTTTTGACTGTCCTTTCATGCGCATTCTCGTTACGTGCTCGATCCACCTTAATAGCCCAGTAGTTTAAGATTTTGACCCGCGCAAATATAAGGTAAGGCTGAAAATTGGTACATATGATCTATTGGCGGTCCTGAATGACGTGTCAAAAGACCCGGAGCCTGCGGCGCCGACGTCCTATTTTTCTTGGTACCGGAAGGCTTTAAGTGAATCATACATTATTTTCCGCATAACATGATTATTTATGAACCGATTTGATAGGGATTTATCTCAAAATAACCACAACGACTTAATCAATACTATGCCGGAACGGCTGGTAGGAAGTGTGATCAGGGTTGTGCAGCAGACAATCGGGGAATTACAGTGTTTATTAGTTCTTAAAATGGGCCGAAACACTGACTGTGTGGTCATTCGGAGCTTAGTGATTAAGTGGTAAATCAGAAGAGGTGTTAATCCGTCGACAAACTCTGGCACCAGGTTTCCAAAAGGAATCTTGCGATCACCTCAAAGAAGCACCCAAAGGATACCCAAATGAGTGGGAATTTTATTTTCTAACAAACATGGCTCGCATCTGATCCTAAAGGGTACTGGTCTTCATCCAACTCGGGAACCACAAACGTGCCCCCCTGGTAATTAAGTTCCAAGTATCTCTTGGAAAAATGTACACCAATTCCCGAAGGACGCAATCAGTCAAAACCGACAACCATTACCAGTTCAGGTATTAACACAAATTCATGGCCACTGGCAGTTACCATCAGCCACTGAAAATGTGAGGTCAACTTGTTGCGTAATCTTCAGGTTCTTTGATTTGAAAGCGCCGGGCACTAGGACACTTGTTGTAGAAAACATTACCAAATTACGATTGAGCGAAATTAAACCGAAAACTGCGAAACCGCAGAAATCTCACTGCCAGAGTCGATAAGGGCTGGAAATGTATAAATGGAAAGATCAATTATTACAATGGGGTTACTAGTATCTAGCAAACTCTCCTCTTGGTACATTTCAGTATCGGCAAGCAGGTCTTCTCGTGGTGAACCTGGACAAAATTTTACCCTTGAGCCACCTTCAATCAGAGGAGACTAACTGATCGCAAAAAATTGCACCCTCAAAACTCACCCTTTTCAACCCCCAAACTCAAAAGATGGACCTGGACAAAATTTGACCATCTGTCGGCTCGCACGGATTCACATAAAAAAAAATGCAGCAGAGAAGCGGCTGGAACCTCCCCATCGCGTGGATCTTTGTATTCTGTGTAGATAGTAGCCAATTCAACAGAATTTTTTTAATCCTTGACTAATTTCGCAATTTTCTGACAAATACCGACGTCACCTCGGACATCACCCATCACGTTTGACAATATGTTCTTTTTAAGGTTAATCTTTTGACACCTTTTTCACAATAACTGCCACTTTATGTCATCCACTGTCAGTCCGCTCCCTTTTAATGAGAAAGAATTTTTTCTCTATTTTCCACTAAAATGGCAGAAACTGTGAACACATTTTTAGAACCAGAATTTGATCGCCTTTCTAATGGCGACATAAAAAAGGAGGCCTTGTGTTCAAAATTTAAAGTTGATATGCTTAAATGGCACTTCCTTTGGACGAATTGCTTCCAAAAGCCTTTCAGGTCTTCAACGGGTCACCCAATCTCCAGGTACCAAATTTCAGCCAAATCGATTCTGTAATTTGGGCTATAATGCATTTTTACTGTTATGATAAAATTTCGATTTTTTCAACCAAACAGCGCTAAATGCGAATTAATTTTGTCCTATTTAAAACCGGAATTTGAAGACCTTTCTGATGGTGACAATAAATCTTTCAACAACTTGTTTTTAATGGTCAAATGAGAGAATAATTTTAAATTTGGAAATTTGTGTGGCAAAACGGCACTTTCCGTGAGTCGATTGAATTCAAAATTTGTTCAGCTCTTCGACGTATAATACAATCACCATGTGCAAAATTTCAGCCAAATCGGTTCAGGGGCTCGGGCTGTACCGCGATTTTAAAGTCCGATAAAAATCAATTTTTTTTAAATTTTTGGTCAAAAGGGCACTAAGAATGAATACACTTTTAGAAGCAGAATTTGAAGGTCTTCCTTATGGTGACGTGAAAAATGGGGGTTTGCATTTAAAATTTAAAAGTTGATGTGCCAAAATGGCATTTCCGGTTGCGCGATTGGCTTTTCAGATCTAAGTTAGGTTACGAGATGCCTAAGTTCCAAATTTCAGCCAAATCGGTCAAGTAGTTTTGGCTGTGGCGTGATTACAAACGAACGTACGTACGAACGTACGTACAAACGTACGTACGTACATACCTACACACAGACACATTTTAAAAACCCCTTTTTTGGGTTCCTGAGACCTCAAAACGTGAAGATCTGGTGCTATCTCAAATTCGAAAATTTTAGTGATTGCAGTAACCTCCCATTTTTTAACCTCCCCAACTCCAACAAAATTTAAAAAAAATGGGAGGTTACTGCAATCACTAAAATTTTCGAATTCGAGATAGCACCAGATCTTCACGTTTTGAGGTCTCAGGAACCCAAAAAAGCGGTTTTCAAAATGTGTCTGTGTGTGTGTACGTACGTACGTTTGTAAACACGCCACAGCCAAAACTACTAAACCGATTTGTCTGAAATTTGGTGCGTAGGCATCTCATAACCCAACTTAGATCTGAAAAGCTTTTGGAGCCAATCGTGCAACTAGAAATGCCATTTTGGCACATCAACTTTTAAATTTTAAATGCAAACCCCCATTTTTCACGTCACGATAGGAAAGGCCTTCAAATTCTGCTTCTAAAAATGCATTCATTCTTAGTGCGCTTTTGACCAAAAATTTAAAAAAAAATGATTTTTATCGGACTTTTAAATCGCGGTACAGCCCAAGCCCCTGAACCGATTTGGCTGAAATTTTGCACATGGGCATTGTATTGCACGTCGAAGAGCTGAACAAATTTTGGATTCAATCGGCCAACGGAAAGTGCCGTTTTGGCACACCAATTTCCAACTTTAAAATTATTCACTCATTTAACCATCCAAAACAAGTTTTTGAAAGATTTATTGTCACAATCAGAAAGGTCTTCAAATTCTAGTTTTAAATAAGACAAAATTCGTTCGCATTTAGTGCTCTTTGGGTCAAAAAATCGAAAATTTGTAGTACCACTAAAAATACATTATAACCCAGATTAGTGAATCGATTTGGCTGAAATTTGCTACGTGGAGATTGGGTGACCCGTTGAAGACCTGAAAGGCTTTTGGAAGCAATTGGTCCACGGGAAGTGCCATTTAAGCATATCAACTTTAAATTTTAAAGCAAGGCCTCCTTTTTTATGTCGCCATTAGAAAGACGATCAAATTCTGGTTCTAAAAATATATTCACAGTTTCTACCATTTCAGTGGAAAATAGAGAAAAAATTCTTTCTCATTGAAAGGGAGCGGGCTGACAGTGGATGACAAATTCTGTTGAATTGACTACTATCTACACAGAATACAAAGATCCACGCGATGGGGAGGTTCCAGCCGCTTCTCTGCTGCATTTTTTTTTTAATTATGATGGTGTTAGGGAGGTTAAAAATAAGGTTGACTTGTCCACGGATAATTCCGAATTATTTTTCTCGAAGAACTTCTTCAATTTATTACCTACTATTGAGGAAAGTTAAGTAGGTACCTACCTATTGTGTGGTCGTAGAAAAAGTATCATGCGCAACTCGAGTTGGCAATAAGGCAATTACCTACGCACTTTGCCGCTTCGCGGCTCATGATGTACAACTTCTTCCACACGTGCGTAATATGCTTCTTACAACGCTCGTTACGTAATATACTATTTCGGGCAATCGTCTGGTATAACTCTCTTACCGACGTAGTTAAAATAAGGTGTAAGTTGGACTTACTTAGCGCGGTTTGGTTTCCAAGGCAACGAAAAATAACAGTGCAGCACGCATTTAGCCAGAGCATGGATGGGTAGATTTTATCAATCTGCACCTAGTAATAATAATAATACCAATAATAATAATAATAATAATAATAATAATAAGATTTATTGATGCAACAACTGAGTAAACAGTAACACATAAGTCAATACATTTTAATAACATCTATATCTGCTTGCACAATTGAGTTAAATCACAGTCAAAATAATCACTAATAGAATATATACAATTGTATATTAGAAAAGACTTGAGTTCTTTGCAAAAAATCCTACAAGGGAGCTTCCGAAATTCTGTCGGAAGAACATTGTAAAACTTTACGCAGAAGTACCTAGTGCCCGTTTGTGTTCGGGTTAGTCTAAGTGGGAGTAAAGAAATATTGTCCCTGTTACGTGTGTCGTGGGTATGGAGCTCAGATGTCAGATTGAATTTACTTAAGTTATTTCTTATGTACTTCAAGCAATGATAAATATACAAAGCTGTTAATGTTAAAATTTTATGTTTAATAAAATACTCTTTGCAATCAGCTCGATAGGGTAGATTAAAGATTGATCTAATTGCTTTTCGTTGAAGTGAAAAAATTCTGTGCCTACATGACGAATGACCCCAATGGAGGATCCCGTACGTCATCCTTGTCTGAAAAAGAGAATAGTATGCCATCATCAACACATTAAGTGATACACATCCAGATAACTGCCTTAGAATATATACGTTCTTTGTTAGTTTTTTTGCTAGTGCTTCGCCCTGGGAATCCCACAATAGTCCCTCATCAATAGTGACGCCTAGGAAGTTTACCGAGCTATCTCTATAAATTTCTGCATCCGCCGAAGATCTATTTTTTAGAGTAAATAGCACTACGCTAGTCTTATCCTTATTTACGCTTAGGCGATTCGTATTCAACCACTCGAAGGCCCTCGACTGTGATTTTTCTTGCTCCCTGTCTACCTCACCCAATTCCGAGCCCCTGCTAATAATCGTTGTGTCATCAGCATATAGTATGACTTTAGAATCAGTGATGAAAGAGGGCAAATCATTTATGAAGATTAAAAAGAGCAAGGGGCCCAGAATGGATCCCTGAGGCACCCCAAAAGTTACTGGAAGTGAGGCCGACGCCTCATTGTTGACCGATACCTGTTGTTCCCGGTTAGTTAAGTACGACTGTAGCATCTTTATACTACAAGGATGCAAATTATACATATATAGTTTTCTGACTAGTATTTCTGAGTCGACACAGTCAAAGGCCTTCGAGAGGTCCAGAAAAGATACAGCAGAATACGAACTACCATCAAAACTATCACATATGGAATCGACTAGCTCAGTTATTGCATCAATTGTGCCAATGCCCTTTCTGAAGCCAAATTGCTCAGTGTTGATAAATTTATGTTTTTCTAAGTAGTCACTAAGCTGTGCTAACAATATCTTCTCTAGGATTTTAGAGATAAATGGCAGTATAGATATAGGTCGGTAATTGTTAACACTATGTGGGTCACCTTTTTTCAAAATTGGTATAATTAATGCCCTTTTCAGGCAGTCCGGAAATATGCTCATCTCAATGCATTTATTTATGAGCTTCGTCAGTGGACCCAGAATTACTTCTGTGATGGCCTTAATTATTTCAGCATTGAGGCCATAACAGTCTTTACATTTTTTGTTTTTTAAGTTTCTAATGGTTTCCCGCACGTGGACACTAGATACTTCCCTAAAACCAAAATACTCAACTGTACTATTACAACCGACATCACATTGATTGGAACACATTAAAAAAATTGGATCAGAATTTGATACCGGCAGTTCATTTATCATGCTGCTGGCTATATTAGCAAAGAATGCATTAAAGTCATCTAACATAATGTTCACACTATTTATCTTACAGTCATTTGTTTTACAATTTGGTTTAATTATAGACCATATGGCCTTTACATTGTTGGGATTCTGCCTGATGTAGCAGTCATTAGCTTTAATTTTAGCATCCTTGATAGCCAGCCTGTAACGCTGCCGCATGGAGTTTCTAGCTAGTTTGAGTTCCTCACTGTTTGTAGCCCGATACAGTTCATTTAGATATTGTAGTTTGTCTTTTAGTACTTTCAGATTCGCATCAAACCATTTCGCTGGTTTCTTTGAATTTGATTTTACAGTTTTCTCGGGAAAGCATCGAGTCGCATAGTGTTCGATTACATTTATGAATTGTAGAAAGGAAATTTGAATATCGGTGTTGTTAACGTCTATTATGGATTCCCAATCAATTGTCTCTAGATGTTTAAATAACTGAAATTTACCAATATCTGTTATAGGCCTAATTATTTTCGAGCAGTTATTACTTTCTGGTACATACAAGTGACTCAGTTTTAGCACAATACCAGTATGATCTGATAGTAACAAGTCTAGGGGGGCTACCTCATACGATTCAATGTTTGTAAAAACGTTATCGATACAATTTTGTCCTCTTGTATTGAAATTGACTACCGGTCTCAGATTGTAGCTAGACATTAAATCTTGGAGCTCTGCTTTGTTGCTGTTATTAACATTAAATTGTACATTGAAGTCTCCCCCTACTAAGATTTTCTTAGAGGGGTCAATTTTAGTACAGACAGTTGTCATCACCTTTAAGAAAAGTTCGTAGTCTCCTGATGGAGGCCGGTATACTGATACTATAATTAAGTTCAAAGGGTGGACAGTAATTGCAGAGACCTCACAGCTCCCCTCAGAAGACAGCCTGCTTAACCTCTCCATTCCTGATGAGTCCAGTGATTCATGGGTCAGAATCATCGATCCTCCATAACCTCTCTGGCCCCGGGTAAAAGCTGACTTTAAAATAAAGTTGTCAAGTTGTAAGATTTCAGATTCGTCAGCACTCATCCAATGTTCACTAAAACATAAAACTGATAGTGACTGGAGTTCATCACTTAAAAGCACGTCAAGTTCACCAATTTTAGGCCGTAGCGATTGTACATTCAAAAACAAAATCTCAATCTCACTGTTCAGTAACATTTTCCTTGTATTCGTCCATCCCTTTGGGGGGGATAACAAACTATTACGTTGGTTGTTGAGGTGGAAAACACCCAGTTCATGTACGGGTGTTATATCTGCCTGGGGACCTTCGGAGTCTGATGGAAAAAATAACGCTTATAAAAAATGCCTGCAGGCCAGACATCAGTCTTCATAGCTTCATCTAGATTGTCCAGACTTACAGTAACTTTAAAAGATGAATACTTGTCAGGGTGTTTGGAAGTCACACTTTCACAGCGAGCCTCTGAGAACCTACTCTGAATGTATTTTTCCAGATCGTCAGCTGTTGTTTCAGGGTCAAACCTGGTAGCAAAAATGTAGCCAGGCTTCTGAGCTACTTTTAGTGACGATGCACTTTGAGAGCATCCCAAACTGCCCTTACTGGAGCGGGGTTTTTTATTTTTAGGTTTGGAAGTTGATGTATCCAACGGTTTCTTGATATTTATACTCGTACGCTCCTCTTCGCCTGTCGCGGGCTTAATCTTGCGTAGATCCTTCTTCGGTTTGCTAATCACGGTAGTCCACTTGTCACACTGCGACGGTGTCTCCGGTGTCTCTCCATGAACTTCCTCATCGCGCACGCCCTCAGGTTGCGTCGCCTTGTCAGATTGAATTTTCCCACTCGGAGCTGAGAGAGCAGGACTGCTTTCCGACACCGCGGGAACTATGAAATTTTGTTTACCGGCAGGTTTTTGCGGTTGTTTTCCGATGAGTGGGGCCATCGTCGATTGATTTGAGGCTTTCGAGCCTGTCATCTTATTGAACTTAAAGGAAATGTCCTTCGTCAGCAGCTTTATTAGCTCAATATTTGATTCTTTCAAATTTTCCATCTCGAATTGTAGGTTATGAATTTCATCACGTAGTGGCTTTGTTTCCTCTCGGATAACAAATCCCATGATATTTTTGAAAAGATCGCTTTTCAGGAAATCTACCGTTGAAAAGGTGACAGGCTGTGGCAAAGATTGCAGATCAAACGAGGGCACTGCAGATTCCGCCAGTTGTCCATGTGCGATGTCCTTACCTTGTGAGGTTAGGTTGCACTGTTCACATCGCCAGGAGCTGATCTGACCTTTGTGAAACATTTCGGAATATTCAGCCGGGCTCATGTTCCCGCATTTAACATGAAAACCACTTTCACAGTCAACACAAACAATTAAATGGTCATTTGCCACAAAACGAGAACAAACACAGCATTTGACCGCCATGCGTGCTGTAGTAGATGCATAGACGTATCAAAAAACCGAAATATTAAAAATTTCTTGTTGAAAATCACCCAATTATGCAATTAAAGTTTTTGTAGGGGTTGAAATGCCTATTGCGAAGGAAACTGGAAGATTGTAAAAGTTAACCTGAATCCCAAACGAACTAAATTTATTACCAACGAAAATCGAAATTACGCAAATTTTGCAAAATTAGTACCTACTTAGGGGGTTGAGAAATCAAAGGGAATGAGAATTAACCGTGGTTAAGCAAGATTACAGAAAATAACACCAAAATAACATCATTATGTGAATTTAGCGTTTGGAGACCTGAAATATTGCGAAGGGGATTAAAAAAGTGAAAAACGTAAACATCGTCCAAATGAGTTCAATTTATTAGGTAGGTACCGAAGAAAAACGAAATTACGCGAATTTTGCAAAATTAACACTTATGGGGTTGAAAAATCGTAAAGGAGGATGAAAAGCCATAAGGTATGAAAATTAACTGTAATTAAGTAGAATTACAGGAAACAGCTCGAAAATAACCCAATTATGCAAATTTTGTGTTTTGGGGTGTTCAAATATTGCGAAGGGGGTAGAAAAAGTGAAAAAGGCAAAACACAATCTAAATGAGTAAAATTTATTAGTGCAGAAAGACAATTTTGCACTAATTTTACAAAATTAACACTCGCGGGGTTAAAAAATTGTGGATAGATTAGAAGTTAATTAAAATTACTTTGAATTACAAAAAAGACCGAAAAGATAAATAAAATTTATTTTACTCCGCTTGCCAAGCGTAGGGGTTGTTACTAGCCTAGCTGTTGGCATTAGATTGAAAACCCGTAAGATTTTTTTCAATGGTTGACGGAAATCTATCGAACCCCGTAATTTTATTACATCATTTACCTGATGCAAGATTTCCCAGTCTCAACCCTTAAATTTCATCCCCTTTATTGTTAGATTATAATGAAAATTTGCCCAACCGTAGTTTTAGTGAAATCGTTGCTCGGCGGTCGGCACATACTGTGTGCTGCATGCTTATGTAAAAAGGCGCTAAAAATATATTTTTTAATGAGAAAATTTCTGACAATTAATTGCATAAAAATCAAGCCAACTGTGAGTAAATGTCATTATTTCACCTTAGGGCTACTTTTACCATGTCCGAGTTATGAGAACTCAGTTTTTGTTGTCATGACATTGACGGTCACATTGGTCGGGGCATGGCAACATACCTTGAGTTTTCATAACTCGGACATGGTAAAAGTGGCCCTTAAGTCATTAATCGGTGCAATTTCGTAGTTTTCCTTGAATGAAGTAACTCGATATTAATGTTTATTTTAATATGATTTACGTGTTATAGACTGCTGTAAGGAAAAATTGCAATATGCCACCTGCCAAAGAAGGTATGTAGATTATCCCTGAGGTAATTTCTTCGTGGATATAATTGCATTTGAGATGAATCGAACGTGTAAAGGGAATATCCTCTCCCTCAAATTATAAACATTTCCCTAGCACATTTATTAGTGCCGTAGTAATTTGCGAGCCACTCTTGTTTTAGTTTATTCGTCCGCTCGCTCGCTCGCTCGTCGTATCGCTACTCACTCTGTCCGAGCGATAACTTGAGAACGGAATGAGATATCGGGCTGAAACATGGTATACGGCTTTATCTCCCGAAAAGTAAGGCGGGTATTGCTTTTGGGCCATATAAATAAATTGCAATAACGCGAGAACTACTGGAGGTATCTTACTGAAACTTGGTATGCACGAGCTTCAAGTCTGTTGAAAGTGAGGGGGGTGACAATTTCGGGGGATGAAATTTCGGGGATGAAAACCACAAAAAATATGATAACTCCGCAAGGGTTGCATACAGCTATTTCAAACCCAACGTACACACATTTTTCGATGAAATCTTACGGCGAATGCATTTTCAATAAAATCTTTAGAACATGGGGGGTGGTGAAATAGGGGCTTGGAGTTTAGGGGTTGTAACGTTCATAAAGCCTTTAATTTGACGCCAGAGAAGCAATATTTTGCGGGAAACTGTGAGGTTTTACACACTGCATCTTCGCGAAAGGATAGCTTTCTATTGATGGTAAAAAAAAGGTCTTGATCATCATTCGCGAAAAATCACTCTACAACCCCTAACCTGCAGAAACACAAAAATACGAGAACTCAAAAACTACTCAGCGTATCAAGGCAGGATTTGGTGTGTCAATTCTCACTAAGATCTAACAAGGGGGATGAAGTTTAAGGGTTGAAAGTGGAATTTTTTTCATGTAAGTGGTGGAATAAAATTAGGGGGTTCGATAGATCTCTGTCAACCATAAAAAAAAAGTCTTATATGTGTCTTCAACCTAAAACCAACCCCTACGCTACTAACAACCCCTAAGCCCTAGCAAGCGGAATAAATACATTTTATTTATTTTTTTGGGCTTTATTTATTTTCATTAATTTTTGACCCATCCCCAGCCCCTTTCATGATATATGTGAACCCTCAAAAAGCAAAATTTACCGAGACCGCTTTTTTTTGTGTGATTTTCGCTAGTCTACTTAACGACAGTTCATTTTCACCCCCCTTGACTTTTCATCCCCTTTATCAATTTTGTAAAATTCGCGCAGTTTTGCCGTTTTTCGGTAATAAACTTTACTCGTATACATTGTTCTTGCCGTTTTGACTTTTTCGACCCCCTTCCCAATATTTCAACCCCCAAAAGCCAAATTCGTAATTCTGTTTAAATACCATTAATTTTCATCCCTTTTGACTTTTCTTCACCCTATACGATTTTTCACCCCCCGAGCATTAATTTTTTAAATTCGCGCAGTTTTGCCTTTTTTCGGTAATTTTACTCACATAGATTGTTCTTGCCTTTTTCACTTTTTCGACGACCTTCGCCATATTTCAACCCCCAAAAGCCAAATTTGCGTCATTGGCTTATTTTCGTGTAATTTTCCGTAATTCTGTTTACGATTTTTCAACCCCTTAAGTGGTAATTTTGATTTTGATTTGGAAAAAATTTAAGCATTGGACCATCTCTTTCATACTAATTTAACACACAAAATTGCACCCCTGAAACTCGCCCCCTTCAACCCCCAACCACAAAAACTTGACTTGGAGGAAATTTAACCCTTGCACCGCCTACAACCGAAAAAGTTGAATTGAACAAAAAAACTGCGCCCCTAAAACTCACCCCCTTCAACCCCGAAACACAAAAAAATGACTTGGACGGAATTTAACCCTTGGACCACTCATTATCGCAGGAGACTATTTTGAACGCAAAAAATTGTACCTCCAAAACCCACAGCCTTCAACCATCCAACACATCCAACACGAAAGTTATTACATACGATTGGGCGAAAAGTACATTAATAACTTAAAAAACGAATACTACTTGCGTAGCATGTACCATGATGCATGAACACATTTCTTGAGGCTAGGCCGGGCTGTCGCACAGCACGAGTCATAAGTATTTTATTTGCTTTTTCTGGTAGTTTTCCCCTTGAATCACTAAGCTTAATTCCTCTGCTGGTTTTGCTAGATCAGTTCTCAAGTTATAGCTTTTGAGTGTTGTTTTCCATCTACATAATTACCTACTCGTCTTTGTTGGCAAATAGGATCAAGGCGAATATTACTGATCCTTCGCTTGTTAACGAGCGCCCTCACACATCGTAACCAATCACAGAAGTGGTACCATTGTGTCGCACTTAGCGGTTAAGACGGTAGCTCGGGCGCCAGATTTTTGTGCTGGTTTACTCCAGATATCGCTCGAGGGTCACTTTTAGACAGTAGCGAAAATAATTCCAGGCGCGCAAGGGGGATTACCTACGCTAGCGAGGGAGGTATAGTAGCGCTACATTTATAAGAAGGTGAACGAGGCTAGCAAGGAGGCTAAGATGTTAGCACCCCTCTGGTTAAAAAGGGTCGTTTAAGATATTTGCACAGAGGACCAGGCAATTTTAAGATCTGACGCGTATAAATGTACACTGTGCAGGTGTTAAAACTGCCTGGTTCTCTGTGCAAATATCTTTAATGACTCTTCTTAAGCAGCAGGGGTGCTAATCGTCTAGTCTCGTTGCTAGCCTCGTTCAACTTCTTATAAATGTAGCGCTACTTGGTGTTAATGGTCACGTGGAGACAAGGAGAGACTTAGTTACAGTTTGGACGGCACAGCTACGGATTGACGCCCTTAAAGTCGATCGGTGCACGAGGCCTCCTCGGCAACTATCCGACTGGATACTTAGTCACAGACGACGCTTGACTGGAGGACCAGGCTCCTCGCTCAGTCTCCAACATCGCTCTAAAAAGTCGCCCGGTGATCAAGTTCTCCTCGGCGACTATAGAGACCAGAAAGGCCAGTAAACGAAATCGGTTACGGTAAAGCAAAATTAAATGCAAGGCCATGCGGTTTCGGCAACGGAATCCCATAAAAACTGTTATCACGCGGAGATAACATAGCCCTTGTAAACAACCGAATTTAAACTAATTATTTAGGGATGATCGGAGGGGGTTATCTATCACGCGGTGGTTCGCAGGGGATGGTGACGACCATTTTTTCGTCACACCATAGCAACTACGAGTGGTCGCTAATTTGCGAAGGGCCAACAATTTAGGACAAGGTCGTACATATTTTTATAGGTTTCACTTTTCTGACCCCAACTGTGCTCTTTTATTTCGTTGTCTATCTCATCCATTAACATAATGAACAGTAGGGGACTTCAGATGCTACCCTGCCTGACACCGCTTGTTGTTATAAGCTCCTCCGGCATACTGCTCCTATTCCCACCACGTTATCTGGTCCCCTGTATATGCTTTGTACTATCTGAATCATTCTTCATTTATGACTCTGTCTTTCATCACCCTCCATATTTGTTCTCCATTTATGCTGTCAACGGTCTTCTTTAGCCAATTGTACATATACGAATATAATATACAGGGTGGTCGTTTTATCCTGAGACTGGGAAATATCTCGGAAAGGAAGCATTTTATAAAAAAATGTTTTATGACTTCGAGGGGGAAAATAAATGACATCATCGTCATTTTGATTCAAGGTCATTTTCAAGGTAAAATGAAGGTCAACTAGTTTTTTTTTAATGGAAAACTGTATTTTTATTACAGACTCTCATTGCCCGTAAAGTGCAAACAACTCTCATCTAAACTATTTTTGGATCCGATTGATGTAAATTTTAATCTTTTTCGAAATTCCTAGAAATTCCCTAGTAACAACGGCACGATAAAACAAACAAAACAACCATTGCATCTTAGCAACGATGAATTCTAGATAAATAAACCACAAAAATTGTTGCAAATTTTCTTTTTGTCATGCTAGGGAAGGCAATGGATTTCGAAGAAGATTAAAATTTTCATTTAAATATCTGACAAACTATCCATCGGATCCAAAAATAATTTAGATGAGAGTTGTTTGTTCTTTTACGGGGAATAAGAATCTGTAATAAAAAATGTAGGTTTCCATTTAAAAAAGTGCAGTTGCCCTTCGTTTGACCTTGAAATGACCTTGAATCAAAATAGCGTTAATGCCATCTAGTTTCCCCCTCGAAGTCATAAAACTTTTATACTAACCATTTTTTTATAAAATGCTTCCTTCCCGAGATATTTGCCAGTCTCAAGATAAAACGACCATCCTGTATAATTACTTTATTTTTAACAAAATTTGTAGAACCCGTAAATCAGAACAGTCTCGGAACCCTGCTCCGCATGTACTACGCCACTAACTGCACCAGATCTGACGGCCGACAATACGCCTTTTATATGGCCATCCGAGCCGTCAACAATGACAGCGGATTGCTGCTACCAGGTCCATGGAGCCAAGAAAAAGAAGATCCCACTCCCTGCAGAACCCCTGAAAGTCCTATACTCATATTCTCAATAATAGCGGACTCGATTCTGTTTTTATTGGCAACGAGCTACTGCTGTATTAGGTATACCTATTTTTGAACCCTCAGATAAATCGAATTCTAATTTTATTCGTTAAAGATGCTGGAAGCTGTACAAAGCTATGAAGCGTGATGTGGAAGTCAAATTACCTGAAGGACTGCTTCCTCCTTCGGACAAGGAGGACAAGGAGGAACATGTGGAGCAGCGTGGACCGCGGGGTTCCTCTACCGAGTGGTTGCTTCTTCAGGACATGACTGCGGGTAGACAATTCAGGGAAAATGAAACTTCATCACTACTAGACGCAGATGAAAATTTTAGTAAATTGTCATCTGCTGCTTCCGCTCCGAACACTTTGGACTCTGGTGATAAACAAGACGACAGTTATTGTGTCTTGGGGGTCGATCCCGGAGTTACTTCTGCAAAGTCTGGTTATGGAGCTATTAACGATCTGGTTGTGACGATCTGGTTGTAACGGGAATTAAGCCCGAGATGAATAAACAGGATTAGCAGCTTTTCAGTAATTTTCCTACGACCCTAACAGAAAGTGAACATTTCCACCGCTTTTCTGAGGAGGAAAGTAACCATTTTCCTCCCTAGTAGGCACTTTCCTCCCTTTGGTCAGGACGGGGAGGGAGGAAAGTGGTCACACTCTCTTCCACAGGGCATCTCTATCCTCTCGCCAAAGTTCTGATACAATTTATTCGCAAACCAAAGATGCACCGATATGACAACATTAGCGGTAAATACAACCGACAACGCCGCTTTGGTAACTTTAAGGACATACCTTGACCTACGCTATAATTTAAGGTTATATCACGTAAAGGCAAGTTTGCGCGTGGAAATCATCTCTTTAGGAAGATTACCTTGCTTATCATATTACTGCTGAATTATCACTGTTGTACCTACAATAATTAAACCTCATTCACAACCACTTTACGTACGTGACATAACAAAGTTTAACAATCGTCTGTAATATTTGGACCTTTTACTGTTAGGGGTTGTTGGATAGTTTATGGGAAAAGAAGACCTCGATTGGAATAGTCTCTACTTTATTCTATGAACCCATCTTAAGAACTAATTAACAAATTATTGCGCTGCGATGATCGACACCGTCATCAGCGTGCTACTTACATTACCCGATTTCCTAACCTAATGACTCGACAATATAATGCAATCTAATGTGTAACAATTAATATCAAATCTTAACTAAAATCCTAAAATATCCTATTTTATTCACTACACGTCAATAATTATTAGAAAAGTCAGAAGCTGTCATGAATAATTGTTGACTATTGTTATAGTTTGTTATGTTATATATATAATAAGAGCTTATTCACAACCACTTTACGTACGTAACGTAACAAAATTTAACAATGGTCAACAATGATTCATGACAGCTTCTGACTTTTCTAGCCATTGTTGACGATTGTTAAATTTTGTTATGTCACGTACGTAAAGTGGTTGTGAATGAGGTTTAACTTAACAAAGTTTAACAATCATCAACAATGACTAGAAAAGTCAGAAGCTGTCATAAACAATTGTTGACCATTGTTAAAGTTTATTACGTTACGTACGTAAAGTGGTTGTGAATAAGCTCTTAAGGTCTTACTCCTCAAAAGTGTGTTCGTTTATAAAAGCGATTTTATCATAAAATTCTAAAAACTCAAAACCAACAGTACTCCGGTTCAGCAAACTGTCCTCTTTGTGACGCCCTATTTAGCCTAGGCAACGAAACAAACAAAAAAGACACAAAAACGAAATGAAAACTAGGTACAAGGCGAACCAAAAATATATTTGCCGCAATAGTCGCCACGCGCACACACCTGTCCGGCCTGTCAGTGGAGAAAGGCCGTGGGAAAACAAAGATGGAGGAGAAAATGGGCGCCACGTAATCGTCAAGGTGAATGCGCATTCGCGTGGGCGACGAAATCCCAATTACGAAAGATAGTTATCCTGATATCGCGGAGGTTACTCGTACCAGTTAACAAGATAAATTCATACCACAGGAATTAATAATAAAACAACAATTTACCAGTAGAAACAAAAATATATATGTAATATTTTCGAATAAAAAAACAATGACAATTCATAAATGAACTAAAATGACTCTATACTATTAGTGACGAAGGTAATCCTTATTATCCGGCCTAGCTGCTAATGCTTCCCAGCTACCCCAAATTAAATGAAAGCGCAACGTGGATTCGTAAATATTCCGACTTAAACGTAACGCAAGCGAGCTAGACGAGATTTACAAGTTTCTCAAATTAAGTTTTATTTTAATTTAAGCAAAATAGGGAATTTCCAAAAGGAAATTTATTTTGTTAAAAAAAAAGATAAGAACGAAGTTAAATTGGGCTGAAGGCCGCGACAAAATATGAATGAACTAATATTTAAAAAAATACAAAAAGGCAGCAGAGAAGCGGCTGGAACCTCCCCAACGCATGGGTCTTTGATTTCCGTGACTTGTGTTTAAGATTTTAAAGTTGATATGCCTAAATGGCACTTCCCGTGGACCAATTGCTCCCAAAAGCCTTTCAGCTCTTCAATGGGTTACCTAACCTCCATGTACCAAATTTCGGACAAATCGATCCAGTAGTTTGGGCTATAACGTGGTTTCAGTGTTATTACAAAATTTCGATTTTTCTACCCAAAGGGTACTAAATGCGAATAAATTTTATCTCATTTAAAACCAGAATTTGAAGACCTTTCTGATGATAACAATAAATCTTTCAAAAAGTTGTTTTTGATGGGTGAATGAGAGAATAATTTTAAGTTTCGAAATTGGTGTGCCAAAACGGCACTTTCCGTGGGCCGATTGAATCCAAAATTTGTTCAACTCTTCGACGTGTAATACAATCCCCATGTGCAAAATTTCAGACCAATCGGTTGAGGGGCTTGGGCTGTACCGCGATTTTAAAGTCCGATAAAAATCAATTTTTTTTTATTTTTGGTCAAAAGGGCACTAAGAATGAATACATTTTTAGACGCAGAATTTGAAGGTCTTTCTTATGGTGACGTGAAAAATGGGGGTTTACATTTAAAATTTAAAAGTTGATGTGCCAAAATGGCACTTCTGGTTGCACGATTGGCTCCAAAAGCTTTTCAGATCTAAGTTGGGTTATCACATGCACACGTACCAAATTTCAGCCAAATCGGTCGAGTAGTTTGGGCTGTGGCGTGTTTACGAACGTACGAACGTACGTACGAACGTACGTACATACATACAGACACATTTTAAAAACCACTTTTTTGGGTTCCTGAGACCTCAAAACGTATAGATCCGGTCTTATCTCGAATTCGAAAATTTTAGTGATTGCAGTAACCTCCCTTTTTTTTAAATGGTGAAGTGGAGTGGGGAGGTTAAAAAATGCGAGGTTATTTATTTTCCAAAATCAGTTCTGGGTTACTGAAATTCAGGCTCGACGGTTAATTGCCGAGTTCGAAGTACGACGACAAAGGAATCGTAAAATTTGGACTTATCTGGACCGAATGGGCGACTTGGCGAAAGCAGGCAGTTGGTGAAGACGAGAAATTGATCCTGGATGATCAGCAGTGGATCCAGGAAGCAACTCCCAATGGGTTCCGGAAGTTCATCCAATAAAATTGGAAATACCCCCTCGATTGGTACCCTGCGATTTTTTTAGGTCGACTTTATCGGAATTCCTACTAAAATTGGACTTACTCGGGGTGTTAAACGGGGAAGAAAAGTGTTAAGGTGTGCTTCTCCGGATAAGCGAAGAATTCCAATAGAATATCGAAGAAATCAGGCCACAATTCACAGCGATATTAACCGCGATACACAACGAAGATTTTTAGGCACTTTTCGAAGAAGGATGGATAATTTAAACGGAAATAATTGATGAATTTTTGCGATGTTATTGTTATCACCGATAACCGGGAGAAGACATTACATAACGGAAATCGTTTGATTTTCGACCTTGCACCTCATAGCTGAGAGATGAAGAAGGGGTTAGATTTTGAATGACCGCGTCGCTAAAGCGGAAGTGTGTCAATCAAAAGGAGGACTTTGTTGTCAATCGGACAAGTGACATTTATCTAACCTAACTTAAATGTAAACAAAAGATTTTCAGGTGGATGACCGGTTGAAATGCGTTAGTGTGATTTTCGGAGTGTCACATCTTCACTGATGGTACCCAAATTGGAGCATCCTAATACAATTCTGCCCTTACCACAGACATTTTTGTCTCTGCTGTTAATAAATTTCTCTCCTTTGTGTCCATATAATAAGGGAGAAACAACATTCTTTGACATTTGTTGCAAATATGTTGCAAAGACTTGTCAGATTTGATTTTGCAAATTTTGAAAGCACATTTCAAATTTTGAAACATGCAGTATGTGTAACATGAAAACTCGAAATTATGTTAGGGGCTTTTTTTATTTGGCCAACCTAGCCGCTCTAGCGGTGGTTCTTTAATAAATAAACAGAGTTTAGTTTATCTGAATTTGAATCATTGGAGATCTCCTTTTATCCCAAACTGGACATCCACTATAAGCGAATAATCATTTACTGCCATCTACGACTAAGCGCCCTCTCTTATTTAAACAAATAATCAGTGAATAATTTAAAAGCCAACGAAAGATGTATATCAATGCGATGTGTGTCCCTGTAGATGTTTACCTTGTTAATGTGTATGTAGGGGCGAGCTGAATTTACTGGTGGAGTCGGGTGCAGATTTTATAAATCTGCACCTAGTAGTAGTGCCTCCGCAGACGCACAGTGGTGTTAAAAAGACGAAATTATGAAAATTGGCCGTACATAATTAAACAGTAGAGAGTTAACAAAAAAACATCATATTTGCGAAGTAGGTATGTAGAATTAGCACTAAGGGGGTTGAAAAAGGGAATGAGAAGTCCAAGGTAATGAAAAGAGGTGATGAAAAGTCAAGAGGAATGAAAATGAAGTGTGGATTAAGTAGAATTACGAAATAAAACACTAAAATAACCAAATTATGCAATAAAAACTTTTGTGGGGGTTGAAATAAGCACTTATACCTACCTATTGCGAAGGAAACTGAAAAATTGTAAAAGGTAAACTGAATCCCAAATGCGTTCAATTTTATAACCGTCGAAAAACGAAATTATGCGAATTTTGCAAAATTAGCACTTAGGGGGTTGAAAAATCGTAAAGGTGGATGAAAAATCAAAAGGTATCAGGATTAACCGTGGCTAAGTAAAATTACGGAAAATAACACCAAATTAACCCAATTATGTAAATTTAGCATTTGAAGACTTGAAACATTGCGAAGGGGGATGAAAAAAGTGAAAAATTTAATCATCATCCAAATGGGTTCAATTTATTACAGAAGAAAAACGAAAATATCCGAATTTGGCAAAACTAACACCTAGGGGGTTGAAAAATTGTAAAGGGGGATGAAACGTCAAAGTGGATGAGAATTAATCGTAATTAAGCAGAATTACAGAAAATAACACGAAAGTAAACCAATTATGCAAATTTAGATTTTGGGGGTTGAAATGTTGCGAAGGGGGTTGGAAAAGTGAAAAAGATAAACATAATCCAATTGAGTTCAATTTATTACCGAAGGAAAACTAAATTATGTGAATTTTGCAAAATAAACACTTAGGGGGTTGAAAAATTGTAAAGGGGGATGAAAAGTTAAAAGGGATGAGAATTAATCGTAATTAAGTAGAATTACAGAAAATAACACGAAAATAAGCCAATTATGCAAATTTGACTTTTGGGGGTTGAAACATTGCGAAGGGGTCGAAAAAGTGAAAAAGGCAAGAACAATTCATAAGGCAAAACTGCGCGAATTTTACAAAATTAACCAGCGGAAATCACCCGAAAAAGAAGCGGTCTGGGTAAATTTTGCTCTTTGAGGGTTCACATATCATGAAAGGGGTTGAAAAATTGTGGATGGGTCAAAAATTAATGAAAATCACTTTAAATTAATAACAAATTAGAAGAAAGCAAAAAAAAAAATAAATGAAATATATTTACTCCGCTTGCTAGGGCTTAGGGGTTGTTAGTAGCGTAGGGGTTGGTTTTAGGATGAAGACTCATAAGACTTTTCTCAATGGTTGACCGAAATCTATTGAACCCCATAATTTTATTCCACCACTTACATGAAAAAATTTCCAGTTTCAACCCTTAAATTTCATCCCCCTTGTTAGATATTAATGAAAATTTGCCCATCCGCCTACAGTGGCGCTGTAAATTACCACATCAAATTTAGCCCTGATACGTTGAGCAGTTTTTGAGTTCTCGCATTTTTTTGTTTCGGCATGTTAGGGGGTTGTACCGCCTTTAAGGGTCGTTTTTCGCGAATGATGAATATGACCTTTTTTGTACCATCAATAGAAAGCTTTCGAATGGTAATATTTTCAACTATACATTCTTCATTGAAAATTCGAGTTTCCACCCCTAACTTTCATCCCCTTCGATAATTTTCTCCTAAAATTCGATCTTCCCTTCTCGAAGATGCAGTGTGTAAGATGTCACAGTTTCGCAGAAGATATTGCTTCTCTGTGTCAAATTACAGGGCTTTATGGACGTTTCAACCCCTAAACTCCAACCCCCTATTTCACCACCCTAACATGCCCTAAAGGAAGTTGTGTTTTCAATTTCACCACCCTAACGCAATTCGTTTAAAAATTAAGGTAATTTGTAGATTCATGTTTTCAACACCTCATGATTTCACCCCTTTATGATTTACAGGGGTGAGTTTATTTTTCCGGTGTGACATAACTCCTTGCGTATTTACTGACTTCAGTTGTTCATAAATAAACCAATAGGGTTTCAGAAAAAATAAATAAAATATAATTATCGACTTGCAAAGAGTTAGGGGTGGTTAATGGCCCAGGGGTGGGTTTTAGATTGAAAACTCATAAGACCTTTTTTCAATAGTTGACCGAAATCTATCGAACCCCGTAATTTTAGGCTACCATTTACTTGAAGAAATTTCAAGTTTCAACCCTTAAATTTCATCCCCTTTGTTAGATATTTTTGAAAATTTGTCCATCCACCTATAATGTCACTGGAAATTCACAAACCAAATTCTGCCTTGATACGTTGAGTAGTTTTTGAGTTCTCGTATTTTTGTGTTTCTGCATGTTAGGGGTTTTAGCGCCTATAAGGGTGGTTTTTCGCAAAATATGAATGACACCTTTTTTGAATAATTAATGGAAAGCTATCGAATGACGCCAATTTCGACTAGTACTTATTAAGCGGAATTTCGAGTTGCTACCCCTAATTTCCACCCCATTTGTTCGATTTTACGAAAAAACGCATCCCCCACAAGATTTCACCGATATATGTGTGTACGTTGAGTTTCCGACAGCTGCGTGCAACCCTTGCGGAGTTATCATATTTTTTGTGGTTTTCATCCCCTAAATTTCATCCCCCGAAATTGGCACCCCCTCACTTTCAACAGACTTGAAGGTCGAACGTGCATACTAATTTTCAGCAAGATATCTCCACTAGTTCTCGAGTTATTGAAATTAGTAGTTTTTCGGTTTTTCACCCCTAGCTCCCACCCCCTTGGTCCGATATGGCCCAAAAGCAATCCCCGCCTTACTTTTCGGGAGACGAAGCTGCCTACCAAGTTTCAGCTCGATATCTCGATCCGTTCTCAAGTTATCCGACGGACAGACTGAGGAGCGATCGAGCGAGCGAGCGAGCGAATAAGCTAAGACAAGAGTACCTCCGCATTCTGCTACGGCACTAAAACTAAATTATGTGAATTTTGCAAAATAAACACTTAGGGGGTTGAAAAATTGTAAAGGGTGATGAAAAGTTAAAAGGGATGAAAATTAATCGTAATTAAGTAGAATTACAGAAAATAACACGAAAATAAGCCAATTATGCAAATTTGACTTTTGGGGGTTGAAACATTGCGAAGGGGTCGAAAAAGTGAAAAAGGCAAGAACAATTCATAAGGCAAAACTGCGCGAATTTTACAAAATTAACCAGCGGAAATCACCCGAAAAAGAAGCGGTCTGGGTAAATTTTGCTCTTTGAGGGTTCACATATCATGAAAGGGGTTGAAAAATTGTGGATGGGTCAAAAATTAATGAAAATCACTTTAAATTAATAACAAATTAGAAGAAAGCAAAAAAAAATAAATGAAATATATTTACTCCGCTTGCTAGGGCTTAGGGGTTGTTAGTAGCGTAGGGGTTGGTTTTAGGATGAAGACTCATAAGACTTTTTTCAATGGTTGACCGAAATCTATTGAACTCCATAATTTTATTCCACCACTTACATGAAAAAATTTCCAGTTTCAACCCTTAAATTTCATCCCCCTTGTTAGATATTAATGAAAATTTGCCCATCCGCCTACAGTGGCGCTGTAAATTACCACATCAAATTTAGCCCTGATACGTTGAGCAGTTTTTGAGTTCTCGCATTTTTTTGTTTCGGCATGTTAGGGGGTTGTACCGCCTTTAAGGGTCGTTTTTCGCGAATGATGAATAAGACCTTTTTTGTACCATCAATAGAAAGCTATCGAATGGTAATATTTTCAACTATACATTCTTCATTGAAAATTCGAGTTTCCACCCCTAACTTTCATCCCCTTCGATAATTTTCTCCTAAAATTCGATCTTCCCTTCTCGAAGATGCAGTGTGTAAGATGTCACAGTTTCGCAGAAGATATTGCTTCTCTGTGTCAAATTACAGGGCTTTATGGACGTTTCAAACCCTAAACTCCAACCCCCTATTTCACCACCCCCACATGCCCTAAAGGAAGTTGTGTTTTCAATTTCACCACCCTAACCCAATTCGTTTAAAAATTAAGGTAATTTGTAGATTCATGTTTTCAACACCTCATGATTTCACCCCTTTATGATTTACAGGGGTGAGTTTATTTTTCCGGTGTGACATAACTCCTTGCGTATTTACTGACTTCAGTTGTTCATAAATAAACCAATAGGGTTTCAGAAAAAATAAATAAAATATAATTATCGACTTGCAAAGAGTTAGGGGTGGTTAATGGCCCAGGGGTTGGTTTTAGATTGAAAACTCATAAGACCTTTTTTCAATAGTTGACCGAAATCTATCGAACCCCGTAATTTTAGGCTACCATTTACTTGAAGAAATTTCAAGTTTCAACCCTTAAATTTCATCCCCTTTGTTAGATATTTTTGAAAATTTGTCCATCCACCTATAATGTCACTGGAAATTCACAAACCAAATTCTGCCTTGGTACGTTGAGTAGTTTTTGAGTTCTCGTATTTTTGTGTTTCTGCATGTTTCTGCCAATTTCGACTAGTACTTATTAAGCGGAATTTCGAGTTGCTACCCCTAATTTCCACCCCATTTGTTCGATTTTACGAAAAAACGCATCCCCCACAAGATTTCACCGATATATGTGTGTATGTTGAGTTTCCGACAGCTGCGTGCAACCCTTGCGGAGTTATCATATTTTTTGTGGTTTTCATCCCCTAAATTTCATCCCCCGAAATTGGCACCCCCTCACTTTCAACAGACTTGAAGGTCGAACGTGCATACTAATTTTCAGCAAGATATCTCCACTAGTTCTCGAGTTATTGCAATTAGTAGTTTTTCGGTTTTTCACCCCTAGCTCCCACCCCCTTGGTCCGATATGGCCTTACTTTTCGGGAGACGAAGCTGCCTACCAAGTTTCAGCTCGATATCTCAATCCGTTCTCAAGTTATCCGACGGACAGACTGAGGAGCGATCGAGCGAGCGAGCGAGCGAGCGAATAAGCTAAGACAAGAGTACCTCCGCATTCTGCTACGGCACTAAAAAGGTAATGTAGCACCTTTTAATCGATATTCGTATTACTGCGAACCTGTTTCTGTCCTTGGAGATAGTATCCTGATATTTCGACTAAAAGTGTAGTTAACTCTCTTTGGACTTATCGAGACTTTTACCGTTCTTCATTGGTCTTCTCCCAGTCCAGTGAGACCTTCCTAAGTTACTAAGAAACTCTCAGGATGGCAGTACACCCCCTAAAACGTGTTGTTCCAATGGAATTGTTGATTACTTTAGTCGAAGAGCTTTTTCATCATCAGGACAAAGGCTTAGTTTTAGAGACGTGAATTTCGCAATTTTTCCTCGGATTTTTCGCGAACACAAAATGTTCAGCGGTTCCAACAAATTAATATGTACATCACGTTAAACACGTGTTAACGTGATGGAAAATCATTTGCTTAGCGTTAAACGAGTGAACTGGTTGGGAAAATCCCGCGTGGACATTTCAATTCGGGCAAAATCTTCGAAATGCTTTACTTTCCATTCTTTTCAGTTTGTAGGGGATTCGAGGATTTCATTTATTTTTACTGCCGGAGCAAAAATGCGAGGCACTCTTGTTTTAGCTTATTCGTCGTCCGCTCGCTCCTCACTCTGTCCGAGCGATAACTTGAGAACGGATTGAGATATCGGGCTGAAGCTTGGTATACGGCTTCATCTCCCGAAACGTAAGGCGGGGATTGCTTTTGGGCCATATCGGGCAACAGGGGTGGGAGTTAGGGGTGAAAAACCGAAAAATTATTAATTGCAATAACTCGAGAACTAGTGGACATATCTTTCTGAAACTTGGTATGTACGTTCGACCCTCAAGTCTGTTGAAGCTGAAGGGGCGCTAATTTCGGGGGATGAAATTTAGGGGATGAAAACCACAAAAAATATGATAACTCCGCAAGGGTTGCACGCATCTGTCGGAAACTCAACGTACACACATATATCGGTGAAATCCTACGGGGGATGCGTTTTTCGCAAAATAGAACAGATGGGGTGGAAATTAGGGGTTGCAACTCGAAATTCCGCTTAATAAGTATTGGTCGAAATTGGCGTCATTCGATAGCTTTCCATTAATGATTCAAAAAAGGTGTCATTCATATTTTGAGAAAAACCACCCTTATAGGCGCTACAACCCTTAACAAGCAGAAACACAAAAATACGAGAACTCAAAAACTACTCAACGTATCAAGGCAGTATTTGGTGTATGAATTTCCAGTGACATTATAGGTGGGTGGGCAAATTTTCAATAATATCTACAACGGGGATGAAATTTAAGGGTTGAAACTTGAAATTTCTTTAAGTAAATGGTAGCCTAAAATTACGGGGTTCGATAGATTTCGGTCAACTATTGAAAAAAGGTCTTATGAGTTTTCAATCTAAAAGCAACCCCTAGGCCATTAACCACCCCTAACTCTTTGCAAGCGGATAATTATATTTTATTTATTTTTTCTGAAACCCTATTGATTTATTTATGAACAACTGAAGTCAGTAAATATGCAAGGAGTTATGTCACACCGGAAAAATAAACTCACCCCTGTAAATCATAAAGGGAGGAAATCATGAGGTGTTGAAAACATGAATCTACAAATCACCTTAATTTTAAACGAATTGAGTTAGGGTGGTGAAATTGAAAACACAATTTCCTTTAGTGCATGTGGGGGTGGTGAAATAAGGGGTTGGAGTTTCGGGTTGAAACGTCCATAAAGCCCTGTAATTTGACACAGAGAAGCAATATCTTCTGCGAAACTGTGACATCTTACACACTGCATCTTCGAGAAGGGAAGGGTGAATTTTAGGAGAAATTTATCGAAGGGGATGAAAGTTAGGGGTGGAAACTTGAATTTTTACTGAATAATGTATAGTTGAAAATAAAACCATTCGATAGCTTTCTATTGATGGTACAAAAAAGGTCTTATTCATCATTCGCGAGAAACGACCCTTAAAGGCGATACAACCTGACCTGACCTGCCGAAACACAAAAATGCGAAAACTCAAAAACTGCTGAACGTATCAGGGCTAAATTTGTTGTGGTAATTTACAGCGCCACTGTAGGCGGATGGGAAGATTTTCATTAATATCTGACAAGGGGGATGAAATTTAAGGGTTGAAACTGAAAATTTTATCATGTAAGTGGTGGAATAAAATTATGGGGATCGATAGACTTCGGTCAACCATTGAAAAAAGTCTTATGAGTCTTCAACCTAAAACCAACCCCTACGCTACTAACAACCCTTAAGCGGAGTAAATACATTTTATTTACTTTTTTTTGCTTTCTTTAGCCCAGGCATTTTAGTCTCAAAATAGGCAAAACCTCGGAAAAAATAATGTAAATCTGAAACTTGGCAGATCAGCTCTATTTGAAGTGCTTAACAACATACTAAAACTCCCAAAACCTCCGGTGCCGGCTTTATGGAATTCCAGCCGCTGGAACATCTGGAACACTGAGGAAGTGGAAGTTTGCGATGGAACTGACGCTACGGTCAAACGGTTAGTCATATCGGCTTCCAATCGATCTTAAACGACTGTATGAGAAACGGGCTATCTTTCTTCGTGCTTTTCAATAATTTTAAATTGTATCCAGGCCTCCCGAAAGTGGCAAAAGCCCTCGAAATAATGAAAAAAATCTTTTCTTTTTAATTTGAAATTAGACGGTTTTCTGTGAGAGATATCGCAAAAATACACGAAACAAGCATTGTAGAGGATAAAAAAAGCTTTCAAACGACACCTTCATAATATTTCTACGACCAATAAGAACGGAGGTTCACGACCTTGAACACTGCCACGCTGGTTGCCGCAAGCCGAAATCCGCGCGCCGTTTGAGCCGGCCGCTACGTTCCTATTGGTCGTAGAAATATTTTGAAGGTGTCGCTTGAAAGCTTTTTTTTATCCTCTACAATGTTCATTTCGTGCATTTTTGCGATATCTCTCACAGAAAACCGTCTAATTTCAAATTGAAAAAAAAAAGATTTTTCTCTTTATTTCGAGGACTTTTGCCACTTTCGGGAGGCCTGGGATACAGTTTAAAATCATTGGAAAGCACTAAGAAAGATAGCCCGTTTCTCATACAGTCGTTTAAGATCGATTGGAAGCCGATATGACTAACCTTTTGAATGTAGCGTCAGTTTCAACGCAAACTTGCACTTCTTCAGTGTTCCAGATGTTCCAGCGGCTGGAATTCCATGAAGCCGGCACCGGAGGTTTTGGGAGTTTTAGTATGTCGTTAAGCACTTCAAATAGAGCTGATCTGCCAAGTTTCAGATTTACATTATTTTTTCCGAGGTCAAAATCTAAAACGCCTGGGCTACTTCTGATTTGTTAGTAATTAAAAGTCATTTTCATTAATTTTTAACCCATCCACAATTTTTCAACCCCTTTCATGATATGTGAACCCTCAAACAGCAAAATTTACCTAGACCGCTAATTTTTCGTGTGATTTTCGCTAGTTCTACTTAACTACAGTTCATTTTCACCCCTTTTAATTTTTCATCCCCCTTAACAATCTTCTTCCCCCCGAGCGTTAATTTTGTAAAATTCGCGCAGTTTTGCCTTTTTTCGGCAATAAATTTTACCGAATTTTACTCATATGGATTGTACTTGCCTTTTTAACTTTTTTGACCCCTTCGCAATGTTTCAACCCCCAAAAGTCAAATTTGCATAATTGGCTTATTTTCGTGTTATTTTCTGTAATTCTACATAATTGCGATTAATTCTCATCCCCCTTAACTTTTCATCCCCCAATACAATTTTTCAACCCCCTAAGTGTTTATTTTGCAAAATTCACGTAATTTCACGTTTTTCGTCGGTCATAAAATTGAACGTATTTGGGATTCAGTTTACCTTTTACAATTTTTCAATTTCCTTCGCAATAGGTAGGTATAAGTGCGTATTTCAACCCCCACAAAAGTTTCAATTGCATAATTTGGTTATTCTCATGTTTTATTTCGTAATTCTACTTAATCACACTTAATTTTCATTCCTCTTGACTTTTCATCCCCTTTCACAATTTTCAGCCCCGAGTGTTAATTTTTCAAAATTCGCCAAATTTTGTTTTAATTCCGGTTAATTCTCATCCCTTTTAACTTTTCATCCCCCTTTACAATTTTTCAACCCCCTAAGTGTTTATTTTGCAAAATTCACGTAATTTAGTTTTCCTTCGGTAATAAATTGAACTCAATTGGATTATGTTCATCTTTTTCACTTTTCCAACCCCCTCCGCAACATTTCAACCCACAAAAGCTAAATTTGCATAATTGGTTTACTTTCGTGTTATTTTCTGTAATTCTGCTTAATTACGATTAATTCTCATCCACTTTGACGTTTCACAAAAGGGGTGAAAATAAACTGTAGTTAAGTAGAACTAGCGAAAATCTCACAAAAAGGAAGCGGTCTGGGTAAATTTTGCTCTTTGAGGGTTCACATATCATGAAAGGGGTTGAAAAATTGTGGATGGGTTAAAATTAATGAAAATTACTTTGAATTATTAACAAATCAGAAGAAAGCAAAAAAAAAATTAAATGTGTTTACTCCGCTTCCTAGGGCTTAAGGGTTGTTAGTAGCGTAGGGGTTGGTTTTAGGTTGAAGACTCATAAGACTTTTTTTCAATGGTTGACCGAAATCTATCAAACCCTATAATTTTATTCCACCACTTACATGAAAAAATTTCTAGTTTCAACCCTTAAATCTCATCCCCCTTGTTAGATATTAATGGAAATTTGCCCATCCGCCTACAGTGGTGCTGTAAATTACCACGTCAAATTCAGCCCTGATACGTTGAGCAGTTTTTGAGTTCTCGCATCCTAAAATTCACTCTTCCCTTCTCGAAGATGCACTGTGTAAGATGTCACAGTTTCGCAGAAGATATTGCTTCTCTGTGTCAAATTACAGGGCTTTATGGACGTTTCAACCCCTAAACTCCAACCCCCTATTTCACCACCCCCACTTGCCCTAAAGGAAGTTGTGTTTTCAATTTCACCACCTTAACCTAATTCGTTGAAAAATTAAGGTGATTTATACATTCATGTTTTCAACCCATCATGATTTCACCCCTTTATGATTTACAGGGGTGAGTTTATTTTTCCGATGTTACATAACTTCTTGCGTATTTACTAACTTCAGTTCATAAATAAATCAATAGGTTTTCAGAAAAAATTAATAATAGTATATTAAGTATTAAGAACGGTAAGGATAATTTACCGGCCGAAGACAATGTTTGGAAACTGAGCGAAGCGAAGTTTCCAATTTTGTCCCGAGACCGGTAAATTTCCTTAACGTTCGTGATGCTTATACAATTTTTTGCACGATCGAAATAGAAAATTAAATGAATTTACACTCTGAATTATTTATTTGTTAAAATCCATGATTAAGGATCTACGTTCCTAAGCAGGCCGTTGCTTCTACGTTGCCATGGCGTTGTTTATTGCATTTTCTGAATTTTTCATTTTCTGTCAAAGGTTGATGGTTTTAATATCCCAGATACTAATAACTTTCTAATAATGAGCGATTCCGATAGTGAAAATGCTTTGATAGAGCAAGCATGGAATATTGGGTGTGCAGCGTTAATTCCTGAAAAATCGAAACAGGGCTACAACACGTATGATGGAATTTTCAAGAATTGGTGTGAAAAGAATAACGCAAGTATTAGCGAAACGGTTTTGTTGGCATATCTGAGGTTTTTACTAAGGAAGAAATGTCCCGATTTCTAATTGAGGCACCTGACGATTCCTTTTTAATTTATAAGGTAAATAATTCTGATTATATGTAAAGCACTACATAAGTGTATGCTCTGCTTTTAGGTGGCAATGATATTTGGGATAGCAGGGGCATGCAGAGGGGAAGAATTGTATAACATGACTAGAGGGCGGATTTCTGGCATTTTGCTTTTTTTTAATATTGTAAGCAGAACGAAATGCTGTTGGTTCTTTCCGTTTCATAAAATTTCGAATCATTTGACACTAATTTTATTTTGCTTATTTTGCTAATTTTTGCCTAAAATTCGCGTTAAGTGCTTATTTACGATTTTGTGAGCTTTTTTAAGTCTTTTGTAGCTTATTAGTGCTTATTCTTGCTAGCTTACCACGTTTTTGGTCGATTTTTACTTATTTCGCAACCCTAATTGACTAAGATAAGGTACTGGCACTAAAATGAAAAAAACCTTAACTTAAGGTTCCTTTGTCTATGGTGAGATGCGTAGATAGAGAACAAAGCCGACCGAGGAGTGACAGAGATGGGTGACCGCGCATACAATCGGAGAAACGTTTAACCAAAATTTAAATTTGTGATGTTTTTTAAAATCATGGTCGAAATTAACGTTTGGGGGGCTCATTCGACGCAGAATTTAGTGCGCTTTAATTTCGACAATAGCGAACTTTCCGCTAGGAAGCACTGTTTAGAAATTATAAGCGAAAAACTGAAAAAAGTCAGAAAATTTCGGGGTTTTTTGGACACCCTATCATACGCACACATCCTGGGAAGTTGCAAAACTAGGATACTTCTATTAGATGCCTACTAAAGGGTTTAAGATCATCTCCCGCTTTCCAAGATTTATTGTAACCTCCGGTCCCTATTTGACTGGTCTATTAGGCATTTCCTGCAATTAGCGAAAATGTAAATTTTCAATTTGCAATTTTGAAATAGTTGAACTTTTAGGTGCTTATTTTCACTTTTTTGTAGCTTAATTTTCGATTTTTGAAGCTTTTTATAGGCGCTTATTTCTGGAAAATAAATGCTTTTTAATCCGCCCTTTAAACATGACCAATGAAGATATTGAAGATCGTAGAGAAGAACTTGGAGTACGTGGAGCAGTATATTAAATTACGACCAAGCCATGCAAAGTCTTCGCACTTGTTTTTGAAAAAACCACTACGGTTGCGATTCCATTTTCCGTTGGTTCGATTGATAATTGCAATAACTGTGTTTTTAATCTTATTAATAAATAATTATTTTGTTGATGTTTTGTTATGTTATTTAGTTATAATCAATTTGATATCTCGTCGGTAAGCATTTTACTTACTGTTCTAGAACTGTAAGTCAAATACTTACCATTCAGTTGGCCATAGAAAACAGTAAAGTCAACATACTGTCTTGGCAACAGGCTTTGTAAATTAACAAAATGGTTCGATCGTGCAAAAAATATATTTATCCGCTTGCAAAGAGTTAGGGGTGGTTAATAGCCTAGGGGTTGGTTTTAGGTTGAAAACTCATAAGACCTTTTTTCAATAGTTGACCAAAGTCTATCGAACTCCATAATTTTATTCCACCACTTACATGACAAAATTTCCAGTTTCAACCCTTAAATTTCATCCCCCTTGTTAGATATTATTGAAAATTTGTCCATCCACCTACAATGTCACGGAAAATTAACACACCAAATTATGCCTTGATACGTTGAGTAGTTTTTGAGTTTTCGCATTTTTGTGTTTCTGCGTGTTAGGGGTTGTAGCGCCTATAAGGGTGGTTTTTCTCAAAATATGAATGACACCTTTTTTGAATCATTAATGGAAAGCTATCGAATGACGCCAATTTCGACCAATACTTAATAGGCGGAATTTCGATTTGCAACCCCTAATTTCCACCCCATCTGTTCGATTTTACGAAAAAAACTCATCCCCCGCAAGATTTCACCGATATATGTGTGTACGTTGAGTTTCCGACAGCTGCGTGCAACCCTTCCGGAGTTATCATATTTTTTGTGGTTTTCATCCCCTAAATTTCATCCCCCGAAATTAGCACCCTTTCACTTTCAACAGACTTGAGGGTCGAACGTACATACCTAGTTTCAGAAAGATACGTCCACTAGTTCTCGAGTTATTGCAGTTAATAATTTTTCGGTTTTTCACCCCTAACTCCCACCCCCCTGGTCCGATATGGCCCAAAGCAATCTCCGCCGAGATTTTCCGGGTATACACCCGTGTACAAAATTTCAGCTCGATATCTGCTTTCGTTCTCAAGTTATCCGACGGACAGACTAGACGAGCGAGCGAGCGAGCGAGCGAATAATCAAAGACAAGAGTACCTCCGCATTCTGCTACGGCACTAAAATGCCGTAACTCCTCAAGCATTTGATCGATTTGAATGAACCTTTTTTCCACGGATAGCCCATTTCATTGGCTATGACATAACATTTTCCGCATTTTATGCAGGTATCCATTATTAGTGCCGTAGCACAATGCGGAGGTACTCTTGTCTTTGATTATTCGCTCGCTCGCTCGCTCACTCGTCTAGTCTGTCCGTCGGATAACTTGAGAACGGACTGAGATAACGAGCTGAAACTTGGTGTGCAGTTGTGTTTCCCTAAATACTCGGCGGGGATTGCTTTTGGGCCATATCGGGCCACGGGGGTGGGAGTTAGGGGTGAAAAACCGAAAAATTATTAATTGCAATAACTCGAGAACTAGTGGACGTATCTTTCTGAAACTTGGTATGTACGTTTGACCCTCAAGTCTGTTGAAGGTGAAGGGGTGCTAATTTCGGGGGATAAAATTTAGGGGTTGAAAACCACAAAAAATATGATAAGTCCGCAAGGGTTGCACGCAGCTGTCGGAAACTCGACGTACACACATATATCGGTAAAATCTTGCCGGGGATGCGTTTTTCGCAAAATCGAACAGATGGGGTGGAAATTAGGGGTTGCAACTCGAAATTCCGCTTAATAAGTATTGCTCGAAATTGGCGTCATTCGATAGCTTTCCATTAATGATTCAAAAAAGGTGTTATTCATATTTTGAGAAAAAACACCCTTATAGGCGTTACAACCCCTAACATGCAGAAACACAAAAATACGAGAACTCAAAAACTACGCAACGTATCAACACAGAATTTGGTGCGTCAATTTTCAGTGACATTGTAGGTGGATGGACAAATTGTCAATAAGATTTAACAATGGGGATGAAATTTAAGGGTTGAAACTTGAAACTTCTTCAAGTAAATGGTAGCATAAAATTACGGGGATCGATAGATTTCGGTCAACTATTGAAAAAGGTCTTATGAGTTTTCAACCTTAAACCAACCCCTAGGCTATTGTAGCAGTCGCTATGGGCATGAAGGAATTAGACCTGAATTATTTTTCAAATCAATTAACCGCTAGCAAAGTACGTCGAAATTTATCAGAAAGTTGAGACATAAAAGTCGGCAGGATATAGCACATTCCTGAGCGAGTTGAAATTATAAAGATAATTGCATAGTCAGGAGTTCAAGAACAGTTGTGCCCACAGGAAAGTACAAATAAAATAACGTCGAATAAGTAAAGTTAGCTTACTGGAAAAATGATAAGCAAACTTGCTGAGTAGCAAGTTCACATGAACTCTTCGCCGCCCCCAAGAGTGGTGACGAAGAGAGCAGTCGAGTAAGTGGACAGTCGAGAGCGGGCCGCAAAGAACGGTGCCTCGAGAGAGTAGTAAAAAGTCGAGTCAGAGGACTTGGAGTGCGGGACCGCCAAAGCCGGCGTCCGAGAATAAGTTTTTGAGTAGGAAAGCCTTGAGAGAAGGTTTTTGTTTTTCTTTAAATAGAGTGCCGGAGCAGAGCCCCGTTGTTTTAAATATTCGATAATTAATCGTTGAATTGAGTTAAAGTGTGTAGAGTCTTTGTTGCGAGAATATATTTTGCTAGTGGAAATAATTAAACACGCGAGTTGCTCGCGTAGCCGTATTCAGTCATATGGTGGAAATCCTTAGTTCCTGGAGGTTGGAGTTGTAAATCACCCCCGGATCCTGTATATTTAGCAAGAGGACGGAGGTCGCCGTTATCGCGGGCCCAGTAGAGAGCTCCGTTGTTTAAGGGATGATTATTGGGTGAGTCGCCCCCAAAAATATTGTATTAACCACTATTTCTTTATATACTAAATGTATGTGAATTTTCCTCTTATGTATAACTTGTTCATTGATAATGTTGCCGATGTAATTGTCGACGAAATCCCGAGCGTAAGAATTCGCGACGTTCTGTTCGTATTTTATAAGGTACAGGCGGCCGTATAGGCGCCCGACGCACATACGCGTGTAATTAAATTGTTCCCTACACAGTAGAGACTTGTGTGAAGTTAGCGCCCGACGCTGGCGCCCAAAAGTAGCGGTCTCGCCCCACCACCAAACCTGTCTCACACCGTAGAAATACAGAGGTTAGAAGTGCGTGTATTGCTGGTTGCATCGACTAGAGGCTGCCCTGTATTAACTTTTTAGTACGAAATATCATAGTTTATCCATCAATCCATCACCGCATTACATTTAACATTTCCCCAAAAATCAAAATAGTCCTCCCACTCAATATAAGACAAATTCTTACAACCTCTACCGACTACCGTAACTCTGCTAAGACGTTTAAGGGAGTTGGCAGTCAGTGACAGAAATCTTGTCAATGATTTGCTCATTAGATAAGAAAATTTTGCTTTCCGACGATAACCTGAAAAGGCGTTAATTGTTTATTTTCGAAGTCATTCCCATGTCTCAGCGCCACCGTTTTAAACCATCGCGAAGAGAAAAAAATTAGCTTTCGTTTGATGTATGAAACTTGATCGGTCAACCCCCTCTAGGGGGTGAAAAAAATTGAAAACCACTTGAAACGACGTTTATTGTTTATTTTCGAAGTCATTCCCATGCCTTAGCGCCACCTTTTCAAGCCGGTGCGAAGAGAAAAAAATTAGCTTTCGTTTGATGAACGAAACTTGATCGGTCAACCCCCTCTAGGGGGTGAAAAAAATTGAAAATCACCTGAAACGACGTTTATTGTTTATTTTCGAGAAGTCATTCCCATGCCTTAGCGCCACCATTTTAAGCCAACACGAAGAGAAAAAAATTAGCTTTCGTTTGATGTATGAAACTTGATCGGTCAACCCCCTCTAGGGGGTGAAAAAAATTGAAAACCACCTGAAAAGGCGTTAATTGTTTATTTTCGAAGTCATTCCCATGTCTCAGCGCCACCGTTTTAAACCATCGCGAAGAGAAAAAAATTAGCTTTCGTTTGATGTGTGAAACTTGATCGGTCAATCCCCTCTAGGGGGTGAAAAAAATTGAAAACCACCTGAAACGACGTTTATTGTTTATTTTCGAAGTCATTCCCATGTCTTAGCACCACCATTTTAAGCCAACACGAAGAGAAAAAAATTAGCTTTCGTTTGATGTATGAAACTTGATCGGTCAACCCCCTCTAGGGGGTGAAAAAAATTGAAAACCACCTGAAACGACGTTTATTGTTTATTTTCGAAGTCATTCCCATGCCTTAGGGCCACCATTTTAAGCCAACACGAAGAGAAAAAAATTAGCTTTCGTTTGATGTATGAAACTTGATCGGTCAACCCCCTCTAGGGGGTGAAAAAAATTGAAAACCACCTGAAACGACGTTTAGTGTTTATTTTCGAAGTCATTCCCATGCCTTAGGGCCACCATTTTAAGCCAACACGAAGAGAAAAAAATTAGCTTTCGTTTGATGTATGAAACTTGATCGGTCAACTCCCTCTAGGGGGTGAAAAAAATTGAAAACCACCTGAAACGACGTTTATTGTTTATTTTCGAAGTCATTCCCATGCCTTAGGGCCACCATTTTAAGCCAACACGAAGAGAAAAAAATTTGCTTTCGTTTGATGTATGAAACTTGATCGGTCAACCCCCTCTAGGGGGTGAAAAAAATTGAAAACCACCTTAAACGACGTTTATTGTTTATTTTCGAAGTCATTCCCATGCCTTAGCGCCACCTTCTCAAGCCGGTGCGAAGAGAAAAAAATTAGCTTTCGTTTGATGTACGAAACTTGATCGGTCAACCCCCTCTAGGGGGTGAAAAAAATTGAAAACCACCTGAAAAGGCGTTAATTGTTTATTTTCGAAGTCATTCCCATGTCTCAGCGTCACCGTTTTAAACCATCGCGAAGAGAAAAAAATTAGCTTTCGTTTGATGTGTGAAACTTGATCGGTCAACCCCCTCTAGGGGGTGAAAAAAATTGAAAACCACTTGAAACGACGTTTATTGTTTATTTTCGAAGTCATTCCCATGCCTTAGCGCCACCTTTTCAAGCCGGTGCGAAGAGAAAAAAATTAGCTTTCGTTTGATGAACGAAACTTGATCGGTCAACCCCCTCCAGGGGGTGAAAAAAATTGAAAATCACCTGAAACGACGTTTATTGTTTATTTTCGAAGTCATTCCCATGCCTTAGCGCCACCATTTTAAGCCAACACGAAGAGAAAAAAATTAGCTTTCGTTTGATGTATGAAACTTGATCGGTCAACCCCCTCTAGGGGGTGAAAAAAATTGAAAACCACCTGAAACGACGTTTATTGTTTATTTTCGAAGTCATTCCCATGCCTTAGGGCCACCATTTTAAGCCAACACGAAGAGAAAAAAATTTGCTTTCGTTTGATGTATGAAACAGGAAACTTGATCGGTCAACCCCCTCTAGGGGGTGAAAAAAATTGAAAACCACCTTAAACGACGTTTATTGTTTATTTTCGAAGTCATTCCCATGTCTCAGCGTCACCGTTTTAAACCATCGCGAAGAGAAAAAAATTAGCTTTCGTTTGATGTGTGAAACTTGATCGGTCAACCCCCTCTAGGGGGTGAAAAAAATTGAAAACCACTTGAAACGACGTTTATTGTTTATTTTCGAAGTCATTCCCATGCCTTAGCGCCACCTTTTCAAGCCGGTGCGAAGAGAAAAAAATTAGCTTTCGTTTGATGTGTGAAACTTGATCGGTCAACCCCCTCCAGGGGGTGAAAAAAATTGAAAATCACCTGAAACGACGTTTATTGTTTATTTTCGAAGTCATTCCCATGCCTTAGCGCCACCATTTTAAGCCAACACGAAGAGAAAAAAATTAGCTTTCGTTTGATGTATGAAACTTGATCGGTCAACCCCCTCTAGGGGGTGAAAAAAATTGAAAACCACCTGAAAAGGCGTTAATTGTTTATTTTCGAAGTCATTCCCATGTCTCAGCGCCACCGTTTTAAACCATCGCGAAGAGAAAAAAATTAGCTTTCGTTTGATGTGTGAAACTTGATCGGTCAATCCCCTCTAGGGGGTGAAAAAAATTGAAAACCACCTGAAACGACGTTTATTGTTTATTTTCGAAGTCATTCCCATGTCTTAGCACCACCATTTTAAGCCAACACGAAGAGAAAAAAATTAGCTTTCGTTTGATGTATGAAACTTGATCGGTCAACCCACGCAAGGGTGTGAAAAAAATTAAAAACCACTCTAGTGATTCAAGTGAATGAGCTTATTTTGTCTTCAGATTCCAATTTTGGCATGGTATGCAGGTGTAATTAACGTCGGAGTAACTTTGATCTTGATGAAGCTCTGGCGGCAAACAATTCAACATGGTCCATCGCTTGCAACAATCGCATTGCACCCAATTCGCAGTTTCGTTTTTAAGGAAAGTGCGACCACATATTAAACAGTTATCATGCATATCGTCGGAGTTAGTTAGAATTGTCTGCCTCAAACCCATCCTAAAATTTTCTGGCTCAAGCCCACAAAACAGATTAAAAGATTCAGAATGGTCAAAAATAATTTCTGAAAAATTAAGAATAAAAATTCCACAATTGTATGAGTCGGTCTGTATGGGATGATCGATTAAAAGGGATTTCCATCCAAATGGGATCAGGTCAAATTTTCGTGTTAAGTAATACAAAAATTTCTTCAAATACTTCTCCGTCTCAGGTAAACTGCTGCCAAAAGGGTTAATATAATAAAACGACTTTGCCGCGAAATTCGCCACTGCCAGGCACCAGTGGTTATTGTCTTGGCATACTGGAATTAGACAGAGGCCAGCAGTTGAAATCGAAGTAAAAGTTTTGTAGTTCTTATTATGGAATACGTTACAACCATCATGGGAAGTAATGAAAGATACTGAAGGGTTTTTTCTCTTCAAAGCGAAAATGTGCAACGAAACGTCAATAATAAAGCTGTTTATCCAAAGATCTCTGGCAGGCTTTGAAGATGAATAAGAGAGTAAATTGAAATCGTTAATGTAAATATTATTAACGGGCAATTTTGCCTTTGAAAACATGGCGACCACAAACTGATACTTGGACTCGACATAATATTCTTCATTTTCAACCAAGCCATTAGGCAGCAATTCCTGAGGACTATTATGCTGTTCATTAATTTTTCCACTGTCTTCTCGTACACTGCTTTCCTCTGGTATTGCTTCCATCACCAATTTTAAGTCTGCTGGAAAAAGAACTCGTTTCAAATGTCGCGCGTGAAAATGCGTACCAGTTGTTTTTTTAGATTTGCGCATCCAATTTTCTTTATGCGAGAGCATCAAACCCGAATCGCTCTCTATTGAGGAAGCAATACTCATCTTATCGTCATCATTAGTCAAGTCTATTGGTTGAGAACATAACTCAGGTTCAGGTAGGGAAGGTTCAATAGTGGATTTCTTAATAAGTTTAGGCACACTGGCAAGATTAGTTTTTCCAATGTTGAATTTTATTTCCCGAAAAACCATTAAGACATACTCCCTGGATTTGCGAACAAATATAGCAGATGGTAACTGAGATGCTTGTTCCAAAATAAGCAATTTTAATATTCCAAAATATCTCTCAACCGGATTATTTGTAATTCTTTTAGAAGGCAAACTGCCTTTATTTGGGATTAACATTGTCCATAAGGGCAAGAACGGAATATACATTTCATACAGACAATCGAAAAAAGCAGGACAACAGTAATGATTTAAAGCTGAAGATTTTAATTGATCGCAGCTTTCCTGATACGAAGTAATTTGTTTATAATCTGCATTGAGATGTTTGTAGAAAGGACTATTGTGTTTTAACTGTTTGTTACTAATTACCTGATCAATAGTCGTAGCATAAGCTGCCTCGCCAGTGGAAAATTTGTGGTCATCTCTTATTCTGGAGCCCAAGTCTTCGTTGGGAATAAGTGATTTGAGAGTAATAAGGGCGTTTTGGATTTCGGGGCCGTCATACTTTCTGGTCAAGATTATACCCACACTCTTAAACCATGCAACGATTTCGTCAAAGCTGGATAAGTTAAAAGCACACGCTACAAGTTCCTTTAACAGTGATTTGCTGTTATTCGTCTTATCTTTGTCGCAAATTTTGTTTAGGTGATCGCAAATATTTTTCATTAGATGAGCCGTACACAGATTTATCACAATCAGTTTTTTAGACTTCATTGTTGTTCCACTTACCATGTTATAGCAAGCTTGCAAATATTGGGACAAAGTCATATTGTTAAATGTTAGACAAGCAGCGTGTAAGTTCGCAAAGCTGAAGTCAGTTGTGATACTTTTGAAAGGAACTGTAGAAATCTTATTTTCCTTACAAAAGCTTAAGAATTCTCCGAACAAGTACTGAATATTATTTGTATCGTGTTGACATGAAATCATCTCAAACACTGGACATATTCTATGATGAGGTACAATGACGACTCCACAGTAATAGTACACAGTTTTTTTTTCGTCCCCTTGAGAACGAATAACTGAACCTGTAGCGTCGAAATATAGGACCATATCTAAAGATTCCTTTAAAATATGAAGTTGTTCTTTGCTGAAAATTTTTACATTTAAAGGCGAGCTTACTTGATATATGTATTCGGGATGTCTCGATTTCAGTTCCAGCAAATCAAAAATATCATCATTGTGGACTTTTAATTGGTGTATAGATTCTGACCTGATTTTTCGGATTGTTGGTTCCGACTTGACATCTTGTAAATTCCCGGCATTGACTAGTTTCATACTCGTATTAGCTAAAGTTTGTTTTCTGTAAGTTAAGGGCTTGGTTTTTAGAAGGGAGTTACGGAAGAGGTCCCTTTCTATGCCTCTGACCTGACCGGTAATTTTGTAAGGATGACAGTAATCAATAGAAGTCGAATAAACTTTGGCATTCATGCAATCATTGTTACGTTTTGTTATGATTATTTTGAAATTTTTGCATTTGTTGTTGTTATTTCGGCAATATCCCAGAACAATATATTTTTCGTTGTAAACCCGACATTTATAAAAAGCAACGTTGCACACATTATTAACAAATTTTGTAATTCTATTTCGAAAAATGCAGCAGAGAAGCGGCTGGAACCTCCCCATCGCGTGGATCTTTGTATTCTGTGTAGATAGTAGTTAATTCAACAGAATTTTTTTAATCCTTGACTAATTTCGCAATTTTCTGACAAATACCGACATCACCTCGGACATCACCCATCACGTTTGACAATATGTTTCTTTTAAGATTAATCTTTTGCCACCTTTTTGACAATAACTGCCATTTTATGTCATCCACTGTCAGCCCGCACCCTTTTAATGAGAAAGAATTTTTTCTGTATTTTCCACTGAAATGGCAGAAACTATGAACACATTTTTAGAACCAGAATTTGATCGCCTTTCTAATGGCGACATAAAAAAGGAGGTCTTGTATTTAGAATTTTAAGTTGATATGCTTAAATGGGACTTCCCGTTGGCCAATTGCTTTCAAAAGCCTTTCAGGTCTTCAAGGGGTCACCCAATCTCCATGTACCATATTTCAGCCAAATCGATTCAGAAATTTGGGCTATAATGTATTTTTAGTGTTATTATAAAATTTCGATTTTTTGAACCAAACAGCGCTAAATGCGAATTAATTTTGCCCTATTTAAAACCAGAATTTGAAGACATTTCTGATGGTGACAATAAATCTTTCAAAAACTTGTTTTTAATGGTCAAATGAGAGAATAATTTTAAATTTGGAAATTGGTGTGCCAAAACGGCACTTTCCGTGAGTCGATTGAATTCAAAATTTGTTCAGCTCTTCGACGTGTAATACAATCCCTATGTGCAAAATTTCAGCCAAATCGGTTCAGGGGCTTGGGCTGTACCGCGATTTTAAAGTCCGATAAAAATCAATTTTTTTTTTATTTTTGGTCAAAAGGGCAGTAAGAATGAATACACTTTTAGAAGCAGAATTCGAAGGTCTTCCTTATGGTGACGTAAAAAATGGGGGTTTGCATTTAAAATTTAAAAGTTGATGTGCCAAAATGGCATTTCCGGTTGCACGATTGGCTCCAAAAGCTTTTCAGATCTAAGTTAGGTTACGAGATGCCTAAGTTCCAAATTTCAGCCAAATCGGTCTAGTAGTTTTGGCTGTGGCGTGATTACAAACGTACGTACGTACATACACACAGACACATTTTAAAAACCCCTTTTCTGGGTTCCTGAGACCTCAAAACGTGAAGATCTGGTGCTATCTCAAATTCGAAAATTTTAGTGATTGCAGTAACCTCCCATTTTTTTTAAATTGTGATGGGGTTGGGGAGGTTAAAAAGTAAGGATATGTCTTGGTTACAAATTTATTATTTAAAAAAATTTCCTTCCATTGAGACATTGTGATCAAGAACCTGCCTTCCAATATTTTACAGCCGCTGTAGTTATGTCGGGTCACTTGCAAATGATGAGGAACATTTTTTGAACCAAAGGGTAATAGCTTTCTTTGCTTTTTTTGCTTCCTGTCGGAGGCAATACTTGACATAGCGTCTGGAATGTCTATGTATTCACTGCTTACGTCCAGTATGGAGTTAGACTTTTGGCTGCAGGGGGACCAAAAATCTGTTTTATTGTCAGTGGGTTTATAAGGGGTCGAATAATTTGACGTCTGTAATTTTAAAGGAGAAAAATTTTTTTTTTCAGGCGTCTCCCTATAAATATCCCGTATGGAGTTAGACTTTTGGTAGTAGGGGGAGAAAAAATCTACACCTTCGTCAATTACTTTATAAGGGGTCGAATAATTTGACATACGCAGTTTTAAAGGAGAACCATTTGGTTTTTCAGGCGTTTCCCTCGAAATGTCCCATATGGAGTCAGACTTTTGGTTGTAGGGGGAGCAAAAATCTACACCTTCGTCAGTGGGTTTATAGGGGGTCGAATAATAATTTGACGTCTGCAGTTTTAACGAAGAAACGTCTTCTATTTCACGCGTCTCCCTATCGTTCAGTATGGAAATATACTTTTCGTTGTAGGGGGAGAAAAAATCTACACCTTGGTCAGTGAGTTCATAAGGGGTCGAACAATTTGAGGGCTGCAATTTTAAAGGAGATGGTTTTTTTTCTTCGGGCGTTTCCCTAGAAATGTTGCCTGGAGGAGGAAGAGTTCTACCTTGAGCTAGAATGTCCGGGTTATTGATATGCGGAAAAGAACGTTGACGAATCGGTGACAAGTGTTTTAAAACACCGAAAGTATCCAAGTCACTCACAATGCAATTATCGTTGTTTATTTGGAGTTTTGAAGCTGGAACTGTGGATGATGAAGCTCCAACCGAAAAAATTTCCTCACTTACAATTTCACCTTCTTTAGATACCATAGTTTCAACAACAGAAAGGCAAAGTGGATTATTCGGCAAAAGAATAGAAGCTGAATTTTTATTAACTATCATAACATCAGCCATAAGAATGGGAGCATGATGCAATGATATTAAAACAGTGTTCGTAGGATCGATTTCCCTCGTGATTTGCTTACTTCCAATGCCATCATTCACCGCAGATATTTTTGAATATTGAGTGTTTGACGGGGAAAATGTAGTCATCTCCTCAGATACCACTTCCAGGGGTTCAGGTTCAGATAAGGTAACGTGCGGCAATGAAGAAAGCGCACAAATTTCGTCCGCGACACCCTGATCTGTCTCAGAATTGATAATATTGTCTGCCTGAAAAAGACAGTGAGGGACAGAAGTAGTAGATAATCTATCAATTATTTCGCAAATACTTCCGATATTTCTTTTCAAAACGTTTTTAATGCTCCTAATTTTGTTGTCTTTATCCTTTTTTGTTTTGATGCGATGTAATTTTCTTACGCAACTTTCAAACACTGACTTACGGTTACCGAAATTCAAGAAATATTTGGAATTCTCTCCAGGGCATAAACTGGTCAACGTTTTGGCAATTTTCTCAACGGAGGTGTCAACTCCGAGAACCGCTTTTTCCATTTTTAATAATTATTCCAAAATTCTGTTTACTTAGCTATATTATTCTTATTTAAACGCGTATAAACAACAACAACAATAAGCAATAAGTGAGAAAAAAGTGATAAAAAGAAAGCAATGGACTATACCTTCATAAAACAGAACAAAACAAACAAAAACAAATACCAACACAACACATTATAATGAATGAAAATCAAGGTTCTGAAAAAAAAGTTGAAAATACGAGAAACGGAAATTTTAAAACTAAAAATTAAGTGAACTAAACACTATAGGCATCAACCTATATTCCTGATGCCTAATACTAATAACTAAGTATGGAAAAGTATCTACAGAGAAAATCACTACCTAAGCGAAAAAACTGAAAGATATGAATTCGAAAACTAATAAAAAAAAATGCAGCAGAGAAGCGGCTGGAACCTCCCCATCGCGTGGATCTTTGTATTCTGTGTAGATGGTAGTCAATTCAACAGAATTTTTTTTGTGCTTATCATCTGTGACTAATTTCGCAATTTTCTGACAAATACTGACATCACTTCAGACAATCATCACCCATCACATTTGACAATATGTTCCTTTTAAGGTTAACAGTTTACCACCCTTTTGACAATAACTGATACTTTGTCATCCACTGTCAGCCTGCTCCCTTTTAATGAAAAAGATTTTTTTCTCTATTTTCCACTGAAATGGCAGAAACTGTGGATACATTTTTAGAACCAGAATTTGATCGTCTTTCTAATGGCGACATAAAAAAGAGGCCTTGTATTTAAAATTTAAAGTTGATATGCTTAAATGGCACTTCCTGTGGACCAATTGCTTCCAAAAGCCTTTCAGGTCTTCAACGGGTCACCCAATCTCCATGTAGCAAATTTCAGCCAAATCGATTCACTAATTTGGGCTATAATGTATTTTTAGTGTTATTACAAAATTTCGATTTTCTGACCCAAAGAGCACTAAATGCGAACGAATTTTGTCTTATTTAAAACCAGAATTTGATGACCTTTCTGATGGTGACAATAAATCTTTCATAAACTTGTTTTGGATGGTGAAATGAGTGAATAATTTTAAATTTGGAAATTGGTGTGCCAAAACGGCACTTTCCGTGGGCCGATTGAATCCAAAATTTGTTCAGCTCTTCGACGTGCAATACAATCCCCATGTGCAAAATTTCAGCCAAATCGGTTCAGGGGTTTGGGCTGTACCGCGATTTGAAAGTCCGATAAAAATCAATTTTTTTTTAATATTTGGTCAAAAGGACACTGAGAGTGAATACATTTTTAGAAGCAGAATTTGAAGGCCTTTCCTAAAGTGACGTGAAAAATGGGGGTTTGCATTTAAAATTTAAAAGTTGATGTGCCAAATTGGCATTTCTAGTTGCACGATTGGCTCCAAAAGCTTTTCAGATCTAAGTTGGGTTATGAGATGCCTACGCACCAAATTTCAGGCAAATCGGTCTAGTAGTTTTGGCTGTGGCGTGTTTACAAACGTACGCACGTACGTACGTACGTACGCACATACACACAGACACATTTTTAAAACCACTTTTTTGGGTTCCTGAGACCTCGAAACGTGAAGATCTGGTGCTATCTCAAATTCGAAAATTTTAGTGATTGCAGTAACCTCCCTTTTTTATAAGTGGTGAAGTGGATTGGGGAGGTTAAAAGAGAAGTGCTTCTGTAAGGCAACTTCTTGAACAAACAAACCAAACACTGAACTGAAATGATATGTGAACTAAACACTATATATACATACCTACCTAATAGTAATATATATACAATACCTACCTAACACCTATGAAAAAGAACTGAGAAAATCAAAAAAATTGGAAGTTCGCCACGTCACACAAGACGACCTTTTCATCAAACGAAATACCTACTTACCTAAACCACTGGCATATAGAAAGGAAATAATAAAAAAACTTACGTACCTACTTCTCGAAATCGCCTTTAAAAAGACACCACAACCACAACGCAATTGCAAATTAGCGAACACCACCTTCGCTGCCAAACCACCATCAGAGAATGATCCAATTAAACATTGTTTGCCTTCTTTACGAGAACTGTAATAAAAAAGAAGCGCGAAGACTTCAATTTTCTGATTGGCTATTCCTATCATCCCTGGAGAGCGTGATACTTGGCTCCACCACGCATAAGGTGGACTCCCCCGCGATTGCCATCTACCGCGGTGCAACTCCACAACTCAGACAGGGCACGCGCCTTGGTAAATAACGTGGAAATTAACAATTTCGTTACATTTAATTTGGAAGAGAGGTCTTACCTATTGCATTTCCGCTTCCGAGAATCCGAGTTGTTACAAATGCAACACAAGACCAAACTCAGTCATAACAATCAGGCAAGAACAAAGCGAGAATATATTTATTGCATTTACATATCAAATTTCATTAGTCCGGAGGATCGAGATTGGTCCTAATTTTAGCAATTATTTTATTTGTAGCAGAGAAGTGGCTAGAACCTAACTGGTATTTAAAATTTAAAGTTGAGATGCTTAAATGACCAATTGCTTCCAAAAGCCTTTCAGCTCTTCAGCGAGTCCATGAGCCAAATTTCAGCCAAATCTATCCAGTAGTTTGAGCTATAATGTGTTTTTTAGTGCTGTCAGGAACCGTGATTTTTTAGAACCGAGGACCCGTTCAAATAACTATCCGAACCCGTATTTTAACGAGATGCATTATTTCATTCCAGTTTATCGTCCGCTTTGCAACTTAATATGCCATAAAAAAAACAAACTTAGTTTTGTTGATATTTTATTAGATTGCGGTCCGAAAACTATGAGAAATTGTTTTGTCTTTTGGTCGTTATTTATTCTTGCGTTTAGTTTTGGTCGGCGAAATTTGAGAGTAAGTATAAAAAAAGGCCAACGGAAGATGTATATCAATGCGATGTGTATCCCTGTAGATGTTTATTCACCCTGAATGATTCATATATTGAGTCGGATTTGGTGGTTTTAGGTGCAGATGTAATCTGCACCGAGTAGTAGTGCCGAAGCATAATGCTCCTGATAAAGGAATCGTGAGGGTGTATCAGCAGGTGATGAATTTTTTTGCGTTCAATTAGTATCTTCCGGTTGTAAGTTGCAAAGAGTTACGGGTGGTTAATAGCTTAGGGGTTGGTTTTAGGTTGAAACCTCATAAGACCTTTTTTCAAGCAATCCCCGCTTTAGGTACTTTTCAAGAGACGAAGCTGCCTACCAAGTTTCAGCCCGATATCTCAATCCGTTCTCAAGTTATGCGACGGACAGACATGAGGAGCGATCAGGTGGTTTTCAATTTTTTTCACCCCCTAGAGGGGGTTGACCGATCAAGTTTCATACATCAAACGAAAGCTAATTTTTTCTCTTCGTGTTGGCTTAAAATGGTGGTGCTAAGACATGGGAATGACTTCGAAAATAAACAATAAACGTCGTTTCAGGTGGTTTTCAATTTTTTTCACCCCCTAGAGGGGGTTGACCGATCAAGTTTCATACATCAAACGAAAGCTAATTTTTTTCTCTGCGTGTTGGCTTAAAATGGTGGTGCTAAGGCATGGGAATGACTTCGAAAATAAACAATAAACGTTGTTTCAAGTGGTTTTCAATTTTTTTCACCCCCTAGAGGGGGTTGACCGATCAAGTTTCATACATCAAACGAAAGCTAATTTTTTTCTCTTCGTGTTGGCTTAAAATGGTGGTGCTAAGACATGGAAATGACTTCGAAAATAAACAATAAACGTCGTTTCAGTTGGTTTTCAATTTTTTTCACCCCCTAGAGGGGGTTGACCGATCAAGTTTCATACATCAAACGAAAGCAAATTTTTTTCTCTTCGTGTTGGCTTAAAATGGTGGTGCTAAGACATGGGAATGACTTCGAAAATAAACAATAAACGTCCTTTCAGGTGGTTTTCAATTTTTTTCACCCCCTAGAGGGGGTTGACCGATCAAGTTTCACACATCAAACGAAAGCTAATTTTTTCCTCTTCGCGATGGTTTAAAACGGTGGCGCTGAGACATGGGAATGACTTCGAAAATAAACAATTAACTCCTTTTCAGGTGGTTTTCAATTTTTTTCACCCCCTAGAGGGGGTTGACCGATCAAGTTTCATACATCAAACGAAAGCTAATTTTTTTCTCTTCGTGTTGGCTTAAAATGGTGGCGCTAAGGCATGGGAATGACTTCGAAAATAAACAATAAACGTCGTTTCAGGTGATTTTCAATTTTTTTCACCCCCTAGAGGGGGTTGACCGATCAAGTTTCGTACATCAAACGAAAGCTAATTTTTTTCTCTTCGCACCGGCTTGAAAAGGTGGCGCTAAGGCATGGGAATGACTTCGAAAATAAACAATAAACGTCGTTTCAAGTGGTTTTCAATTTTTTTCACCCCCTAGAGGGGGTTGACCGATCAAGTTTCATACATCAAACGAAAGCTAATTTTTTTCTCTTCGCGATGGTTTAAAACGGTGGCGCTGAGACATGGGAATGACTTCGAAAATAAACAATTAACGCCTTTTCAGGTGGTTTTCAATTTTTTTCACCCCCTAGAGGGGGTTGACCGATCAAGTTTCATACATCAAACGAAAGCTAATTTTTTTCTCTTCGTGTTGGCTTAAAATGGTGGTCCTAAGGCATGAGAATGACTTCGAAAATAAACAATAAACGTCGTTTCAGGTGGTTTTCAATTTTTTTCACCCCCTAGAGGGGGTTGACCGATCAAGTTTCATACATCAAACGAAAGCTAATTTTTTTCTCTTCGTGTTGGCTTAAAATGGTGGTGCTAAGACATGGGAATGACTTCGAAAATAAACAATAAACGTCGTTTCAGTTGGTTTTCAATTTTTTTCACCCCCTAGAGGGGGTTGACCGATCAAGTTTCATACATCAAACGAAAGCAAATTTTTTTCTCTTCGTGTTGGCTTAAAATGGTGGTGCTAAGACATGGGAATGACTTCGAAAATAAACAATAAACGTCCTTTCAGGTGGTTTTCAATTTTTTTCACCCCCTAGAGGGGGTTGACCGATCAAGTTTCATACATCAAACGAAAGCTAATTTTTTTCTCTTCGTGTTGGCTTAAAATGGTGGCGCTAAGGCATGGGAATGACTTCGAAAATAAACAATAAACGTCGTTTCAGGTGATTTTCAATTTTTTTCACCCCCTAGAGGGGGTTGACCGATCAAGTTTCGTACATCAAACAAAAGCTAATTTTTTTCTCTTCGCACCGGCTTGAAAAGGTGGCGCTAAGGCATGGGAATGACTTCGAAAATAAACAATAAACGTCGTTTCAAGTGGTTTTCAATTTTTTTCACCCCCTAGAGGGGGTTGACCGATCAAGTTTCATACATCAAACGAAAGCTAATTTTTTTCTCTTCGCGATGGTTTAAAACGGTGGCGCTGAGACATGGGAATGACTTCGAAAATAAACAATTAACGCCTTTTCAGGTGGTTTTCAATTTTTTTCACCCCCTAGAGGGGGTTGACCGATCAAGTTTCATACATCAAACGAAAGCTAATTTTTTTCTCTTCGTGTTGGCTTAAAATGGTGGCCCTAAGGCATGAGAATGACTTCGAAAATAAACAATAAACGTCGTTTCAGGTGGTTTTCAATTTTTTTCACCCCCTAGAGGGGGTTGACCGATCAAGTTTCATACATCAAACGAAAGCTAATTTTTTTCTCTTCGTGTTGGCTTAAAATGGTGGTGCTAAGACATGGGAATGACTTCGAAAATAAACAATAAACGTCGTTTCAGTTGGTTTTCAATTTTTTACCCCCTAGAGGGGGTTGACCGATCAAGTTTCATACATCAAACGAAAGCAAATTTTTTTCTCTTCGTGTTGGCTTAAAATGGTGGTGCTAAGACATGGGAATGACTTCGAAAATAAACAATAAACGTCCTTTCAGGTGGTTTTCAATTTTTTTCACCCCCTAGAGGGGGTTGACCGATCAAGTTTCACACATCAAACGAAAGCTAATTTTTTCCTCTTCGCGATGGTTTAAAACGGTGGCGCTGAGACATGGGAATGACTTCGAAAATAAACAATTAACTCCTTTTCAGGTGGTTTTCAATTTTTTTCACCCCCTAGAGGGGGTTGACCGATCAAGTTTCATACATCAAACGAAAGCAAATTTTTTTCTCTTCGTGTTGGCTTAAAATGGTGGTGCTAAGACATGGGAATGACTTCGAAAATAAACAATAAACGTCCTTTCAGGTGGTTTTCAATTTTTTTCACCCCCTAGAGGGGGTTGACCGATCAAGTTTCATACATCAAACGAAAGCTAATTTTTTTCTCTTCGTGTTGGCTTAAAATGGTGGCGCTAAGGCATGGGAATGACTTCGAAAATAAACAATAAACGTCGTTTCAGGTGATTTTCAATTTTTTTCACCCCCTAGAGGGGGTTGACCGATCAAGTTTCGTACATCAAACGAAAGCTAATTTTTTTCTCTTCGCACCGGCTTGAAAAGGTGGCGCTAAGGCATGGGAATGACTTCGAAAATAAACAATAAACGTCGTTTCAAGTGGTTTTCAATTTTTTTCACCCCCTAGAGGGGGTTGACCGATCAAGTTTCATACATCAAACGAAAGCTAATTTTTTTCTCTTCGCGATGGTTTAAAACGGTGGCGCTGAGACATGGGAATGACTTCGAAAATAAACAATTAACGCCTTTTCAGGTGGTTTTCAATTTTTTTCACCCCCTAGAGGGGGTTGACCGATCAAGTTTCATACATCAAACGAAAGCTAATTTTTTTCTCTTCGTGTTGGCTTAAAATGGTGGTCCTAAGGCATGAGAATGACTTCGAAAATAAACAATAAACGTCGTTTCAGGTGGTTTTCAATTTTTTTCACCCCCTAGAGGGGGTTGACCGATCAAGTTTCATACATCAAACGAAAGCTAATTTTTTTCTCTTCGTGTTGGCTTAAAATGGTGGTGCTAAGACATGGGAATGACTTCGAAAATAAACAATAAACGTCGTTTCAGTTGGTTTTCAATTTTTTTCACCCCCTAGAGGGGGTTGACCGATCAAGTTTCATACATCAAACGAAAGCAAATTTTTTTCTCTTCGTGTTGGCTTAAAATGGTGGTGCTAAGACATGGGAATGACTTCGAAAATAAACAATAAACGTCCTTTCAGGTGGTTTTCAATTTTTTTCACCCCCTAGAGGGGGTTGACCGATCAAGTTTCATACATCAAACGAAAGCTAATTTTTTTCTCTTCGTGTTGGCTTAAAATGGTGGCGCTAAGGCATGGGAATGACTTCGAAAATAAACAATAAACGTCGTTTCAGGTGATTTTCAATTTTTTTCACCCCCTAGAGGGGGTTGACCGATCAAGTTTCGTACATCAAACAAAAGCTAATTTTTTTCTCTTCGCACCGGCTTGAAAAGGTGGCGCTAAGGCATGGGAATGACTTCGAAAATAAACAATAAACGTCGTTTCAAGTGGTTTTCAATTTTTTTCACCCCCTAGAGGGGGTTGACCGATCAAGTTTCATACATCAAACGAAAGCTAATTTTTTTCTCTTCGCGATGGTTTAAAACGGTGGCGCTGAGACATGGGAATGACTTCGAAAATAAACAATTAACGCCTTTTCAGGTGGTTTTCAATTTTTTTCACCCCCTAGAGGGGGTTGACCGATCAAGTTTCATACATCAAACGAAAGCTAATTTTTTTCTCTTCGTGTTGGCTTAAAATGGTGGCCCTAAGGCATGAGAATGACTTCGAAAATAAACAATAAACGTCGTTTCAGGTGGTTTTCAATTTTTTTCACCCCCTAGAGGGGGTTGACCGATCAAGTTTCATACATCAAACGAAAGCTAATTTTTTTCTCTTCGTGTTGGCTTAAAATGGTGGTGCTAAGACATGGGAATGACTTCGAAAATAAACAATAAACGTCGTTTCAGTTGGTTTTCAATTTTTTACCCCCTAGAGGGGGTTGACCGATCAAGTTTCATACATCAAACGAAAGCAAATTTTTTTCTCTTCGTGTTGGCTTAAAATGGTGGTGCTAAGACATGGGAATGACTTCGAAAATAAACAATAAACGTCCTTTCAGGTGGTTTTCAATTTTTTTCACCCCCTAGAGGGGGTTGACCGATCAAGTTTCACACATCAAACGAAAGCTAATTTTTTCCTCTTCGCGATGGTTTAAAACGGTGGCGCTGAGACATGGGAATGACTTCGAAAATAAACAATTAACTCCTTTTCAGGTGGTTTTCAATTTTTTTCACCCCCTAGAGGGGGTTGACCGATCAAGTTTCATACATCAAACGAAAGCTAATTTTTTTCTCTTCGTGTTGGCTTAAAATGGTGGCGCTAAGGCATGGGAATGACTTCGAAAATAAACAATAAACGTCGTTTCAGGTGATTTTCAATTTTTTTCACCCCCTAGAGGGGGTTGACCGATCAAGTTTCGTACATCAAACGAAAGCTAATTTTTTTCTCTTCGCACCGGCTTGAAAAGGTGGCGCTAAGGCATGGGAATGACTTCGAAAATAAACAATAAACGTCGTTTCAAGTGGTTTTCAATTTTTTTCACCCCCTAGAGGGGGTTGACCGATCAAGTTTCATACATCAAACGAAAGCTAATTTTTTTCTCTTCGCGATGGTTTAAAACGGTGGCGCTGAGACATGGGAATGACTTCGAAAATAAACAATTAACGCCTTTTCAGGTGGTTTTCAATTTTTTTCACCCCCTAGAGGGGGTTGACCGATCAAGTTTCATACATCAAACGAAAGCTATTTTTTTTCTCTTCGTGTTGGCTTAAAATGGTGGCCCTAAGGCATGAGAATGACTTCGAAAATAAACAATAAACGTCGTTTCAGGTGGTTTTCAATTTTTTTCACCCCCTAGAGGGGGTTGACCGATCAAGTTTCATACATCAAACGAAAGCAAATTTTTTTCTCTTCGTGTTGGCTTAAAATGGTGGTGCTAAGACATGGGAATGACTTCGAAAATAAACAATAAACGTCCTTTCAGGTGGTTTTCAATTTTTTTCACCCCCTAGAGGGGGTTGACCGATCAAGTTTCACACATCAAACGAAAGCTAATTTTTTTCTCTTCGCGATGGTTTAAAACGGTGGCGCTGAGACATGGGAATGACTTCGAAAATAAACAACTAACGCTTAACGCCTTTTCAGGTGGTTTTCAATTTTTTTCACCCCCTAGAGGGGGTTGACCGATCAAGTTTCATACATCAAACGAAAGCTAATTTTTTTCTCTTCGTGTTGGCTTAAAATGGTGGCCCTAAGGCATGGGAATGACTTCGAAAATAAACAATAAACGTCGTTTCAGGTGGTTTTCAATTTTTTTCACCCCCTAGAGGGGGTTGACCGATCAAGTTTCGTACATCAAACGAAAGCTAATTTTTCGCACAATCGTATGTTATAACTCTCTTACCGACGTAGTTAAAGTAAGGTGTAAGTTCAACTTACCAAGCGCGGTTTGGTTTCCCAGGCAACGAAAAATAACAGTGCTGTTATGAATTCATAACAGCACGCATATCTGACACAGGCATGGTAAGTGAAACAATTGAACTGCCAAAGGTATCGAGAGCATTTCGAAAATTCGGCGATATGTCAAACAGGATTTTTTTAATGGCTGACGAAAAATGTTCAATAAGCTAATTTCGATTGTGCGAAAAATCATATACGATACACGGTTGTTAAGTACATCTAACAGAATCTTGGAAATTGCAAAAACTCGTCTTCGACTCGTTTTTGCAAACCTTTCCTCGATTCTGTTATACTGTACTTACCAACCTAATATCGTAATATACTATTTTTCTCTTCGCACCGGCTTGAAAAGGTGGCGCTAAGGCATGGGAATGACTTCGAAAATAAACAATAAACGTCGTTTCAAGTGGTTTTCAATTTTTTTCACCCCCTAGAGGGGGTTGACCGATCAAGTTTCACACATCAAACGAAAGCTAATTTTTTTCTCTTCGCGATGGTTTAAAACGGTGGCGCTGAGACATGGGAATGACTTCGAAAATAAACAATTAACGCCTTTTCAGGTTATCGTCGGAAAGCAAAATTTTCTTATCTAATGAGCAAATCATTGACAAGATTTCTGTCACTGACTGCCAACTCCCTTAAACGTCTTAGCAGAGTTACGGTAGTCGGTAGAGGTTGTAAGAATTTGTCTTATATTGAGTGGGAGGACTATTTTGATTTTTGGGGAAATGTTAAATGTTGTAATGCGGTGATGGATTGATGGATAAACTATGATATTTCGTACTAAAAAGTTAATACAGGGCGGCCTCTAGTCGATGCAACCAGCAATACACGCACTTCTAACCTCTGTATTTCTACGGTGTGAGACAGGTTTGGTGGTGGGGCGAGACCGCTACTTTTGGGCGCCAGCGTCGGGCGCTAACTTCACACAAGTACAGTAGAGGCGTTTGAATTATTTTAAAGTCAGCTGTTAGTCTTAGTTTCTTTCAATATATGTATTAATTGGAAGTCCCGAGCTTTTAATTTACCTGTCACTTGAGTTCTGGTTCCCCATAGTTCTCCGTAAGAGAAATCAGCTTGAGCGAGCGGCTGAGAGCCAAATCTTTCGGTTAAACTTACCAAAATTACGAGATAATATTTAGTGTGGTACCAAATTATCTGCGCCAGGATCGCAGTCAGTTGGTGTACTTCCAGGCCAACGAAAACAACCTGGAGGTTGGTGGCAGCCTATCCGAAGAAAGTAGTAAGTAACAGGTCGAAGCGGACGCCGAAATTCGCACAGGTACCACACATCCACCCAAAACGCAGAGTTTTGAAGGTAGAGTACCCAATTCCGGGCCTCTCGGGAAGGGCTCGCGCTGGGAAATATTAGTTCCCGTTTGTACACGGGGCTTGGGGTATTTACAATTGGTGGCCAAGCGGGTGGGATTGGTAAAACTTAGAAAAACAGAACTCGAAAGACAGGAAAAACTTCAAAAAATAAACGCAATTGTAGCAGGTTTTACAATCGGTGGCCCAAGTGGCTGGGATCGGTAAAAATTAAGATTGAAAATCGGAACTCGAGAGACGGTCGGAAAGTTGAAAGATAAAAAGAAGTGGTCGAGAATTTTACAATTGGTGCCCAGAGGCTGGGAGTGGTAAAACTTAGAAAAACAGAACTCGAAAAACGGGCGAGAAATTTAAAAGATAAACGCAATTGTTGCAAGTTTTATTCTTGGAGCTTAGCGACGGAAAAGATAAAAGTAATTGTCGCGAGCCGACGGATAAAAATTAGGTGTGAAATCGTGGTAAAATCACGGAAATCGACGGTTATTCAAATAAATATTTAAAATAAATAATGAAATAAGTAAGGAATTCGTGTCCTGATGCAGGATTAAATTGAGTAAATTGATGAAAGTATCGCGAGATGGTATCGAGCGGGTATTGAACGGAAAATCCGGGAAAAATTACTCGGCAGAGTTATTTGTTTTTTTTTTCAGGTGAATTGTGCATGATAAATACTAATTTTTTGACTAACTATTCTTCTCAGTGTATATTGAAGTTATTTTTGTTGTTTTATTGATTGTCGTGGTGTAGCATTGATTTTGAGGGGTATTGATCTGTTGATTATCGATCGGAAATACTGATTGATTGGAAATAGGTAAGCGGCTACGGCCGGAAGCGTAAAAATCGAGGTAAAAACATTATAAAACCGGAAAAATGGACAATCAAAATATACTAGCACATTTACTCGGTGGAGGCCGCCTTGGCATGCAACCTCCCCCTGACGACGAGGGTGAAGATCAGATAGACCCCAACGCAGATGTAGGCGAGGGCCATGATCAAAGGAGACGAAGATTTGTGGATGAGCGTCGGGAAATACCGCCACCGATAAATCCAGTAAATAATGCGGGCGCGGGAATTTTGGACCCAGCCCCGGTAGCGCAAATGCTAGGGTTAGTAGCAACCACCCTGGAAGGATTTTCCGGGAAGGAAAACGTAAAATTTTATTTTGATAAAATAGAGCAGCGAGCTAGACTCGATAATTGGTCGCGAGAGACGTTATTGAGATTAATTAAATATAAATTGTCGGGCGCGGCCCAGAAATTTTTTAAGTCGGACCCCGAATTAGATAATTTAGGGTATAAGGACTTCAAGGAAGCGTTGATTAAACACTTCGCACCAGTAAAAATACCGGGCGAAGCACTCGCTAAATTATTAAGCTGTTTTCAACGACAAGATGAACCCGTGACGGATTTTATAACGCGGCTGAAATATTTGAGTCGAGAAGTAATAAGTGAAGACCGGGAACTAGCCAATAGGGATGAATTAGCCGGGATACAATTTAAAATGGAGCAATTAGTACTAAATCAGTTAAAAGTAGGACTACGTCAGGACATTTTAAGAAGCATAGGGCCCTTTTTATTAATGGTCAGGAACGCGGCAGATTTAAAGGAGGTCGAGGAAGTCGCGAGAAAAGTTGAACTTAATCAGCAAATTATGAAGCAGAGAACCGGACGAGGCTCAGGGCCCCCCGGACCATTATTTGGGACGCAAAGTGAACCGCGACGTTATCGCGAGCAAGAAAGAAGATGTGACGTGTGCGGCGAAATAGGTCACCTACGTCAAGTGTGTAATCAGGCACTTTCCAGGGAAGATGTCCGAAATTTTAGACGGGAAGTTATTTGTTATAAATGTCATAAACCGGGCTATTATAGTAGGAATTGTCCGAAAAATCTTTATGAAGTACGGGAGGATTCACCTCGACGAGACTTTCCACAAAGTAACGCTCGGGAGCGGCGTGAACCATGGAATTTCTCAAATTTTAATAGGCGCGATAATCGCGTAACCCCGGAAAATGCGAGAGGTCAAGAAGCTGCAGCAGGAAATAGCCGAGGGTCATCGAGCGCGCCGCCGAGAGCGGCTGAGTCAGCAGAATTCTTTAACCGCGGCGGACGCGGAGAACAAACCTTTCGCCAAAATAATTTCGCTAGGAACCAATCGCAGGATGCGCGAATGGAAAATCAAACTAGATCGAATAGGAACCGGAGATTCGGTCAGGACCAGGTAGAATCAAGGGTATTTACAAGAAACGACGGTAGAGGTACACAAAATTGTGTGGAGCCGAGGGTTAATAATTCGGAGAGGGTTCGCACCGAGCCTTTAAACTCCGAAGCCCGGCCCCTGGTTCCTCAAAGGAAGTAAGGTGGTCGGGCGGAGTTTTATTAGCAGATAGGGTAGTTTCAGGAAATTCGGACGAATTTCTTACAAATAAGGAGGGAACGCCATCCCCAAGCGCAGGTGACGCTTGGATGACACATAGGTGTATGGTTCCGTTATTTTTGGACGGATATAAATATTTTTTGTTAGTAGACAGCGGTGCCGCTCTGTCATTAATACGACAGTGCGAGATAATTAATATGGAAATTGACGTATCGAAGCGAGATACGCTGCGAAGCATCTCGGGGCATGACCTCGAATGTAGTGGAGTCGTGTCAGCGGTAGTCAGTAACGACGGGTCACGTATATTAGGTACCCAGGAATTTTTGGTTTGCGAAAACCTACCTATTGAAGGATGTGGTGTCCTTGGAAGAGATTTTCTTTTATCGCATAAGGCCGAAATAAATTTCGGGAATGGAACTATTAAAGTCCACGGGGAAATTTTACAAATGATAAGTGTTATCGAAGCTGAAAAAATTAAACAGGAGCTATATCGATATGTACGAAAGGACGACGAGGACTACGAAGGGGAAGAGTCGTACGGTTCCGGGTCAACTTATGAAAAATACTGCGAAACGTCGCAAGATTTCGAGGAGCCGTCCTCAGATATGGAAATAAATCGCATGTACGGATGTGTACAGAGTAAGGAATACGAAGAAAAAAATACCCAAAAAGGGGGTCGAAGAAACAGGAAGCGAAGAAGGGCTTCGAAGCGAGAAGTCGAAGAATCAATAGAACGGCCGCAGCCGGACGATAAAATTCGGGTGGTTGACGATAGAATTATTAGACCCGGGGAAGAAATGGAATTAAAATGCTACGTTAATGCGGAGTTCGCTGGAATTTTGCGAAAAATGGGGAAGGCCATACAAGTTTATGGATTTCATGAAGCATGGCTATCGGCCACTACGATAATATGGAAGTGGGAGAGATCAAGGATGAACTACCCCTCTACACTGTCGAGTTACCTCAGGAAGGGGGAAGGCGGAGTCCCATTGGGGAATCCGAGGAATTGAGGATCGCATATCCGGATACGGGAGTACAGGAGTTACGACTTACTACAAATATGGATATACCTCCGAGAAGTGACACCGAATTGGAATGCGAAGTGGTTGGCTCGGAATTTTCAGGACCCCAGGAGGACACTCTGGAACTCAACGAAGGAAATAATTTAACAATACTGCCAACATCGGTGAAAGTTGGAAATAAAATTTATTTAGGGGCCCGAAATGAAAATAATTACGTAATAAGGGTTGCCGAGGGTGCCTTGATAGGGCGAATTAGGCGGATGCGCCTCAACCAGGGGGTGCGTTCAGGAAGTTTTAGGGAGGATGACTCACCCCCACCAAGGGTGGAAGAATTTAATCAAGTTCAGTTGAAGAAGGGGATGAACCTACCCCCTCGAAGTGAAGTGAACCTTATTGGATATTTGGACCGGAAGTTCAAAGGAAGTTGTGGACAGCCGAATTTAGTGATTGAACCGGAGGAGTTCCCCGAAATTATAGTAGCACCAACGGTGGTGAAAGCGGATCGGGAAGTACGCGTTCGAGCAATCAATTTACAGGAGTACCCCGTTCACCTCGAAAAGGATGTGGTGATAGGAAGAGCCAATACCAATTTTCACATTTTGGAAACGGAAGTGAATCACAGGGGAGGCAAGCCTCACCCAGTGGCGGCGGTGATGCCGGGGATATCGGAGCAAGAATTTTTGAATGAGTTTGAACTGGAGCATTTAAGTGAAGAAGCTTACGAGCTACTTGCCCAATTCTTATTGAAATATCGGGATTTATTTATCGATGATAATGAAGAGTTAACGGTGGCACATAACATTAAACATAGGATTCTGACGGAAGATGTGATGCCGATGTCGAAGCGACCCTACCGGGTACCCTTTCATCAGAGGGAGATATTAAGAAAAGAAATTGATCGACTATTGGATGCCAAAGTGATTAAGCGTTCGGAGTCACCATGGTCGGCACCCATCGTTCTAATCACTAAACAACTACCTAATGGAGAAACCAAGGTTAGGATGTGTATTGACTACCGACAATTGAATACGATAACCAAGAGGGATTTCTACCCCCTTCCCAACGTGGACGAGACGTTATCGTATTTCAAAGATTCATGCTTGTTTAGTGTGTGTGATATAACTTCAGCGTATAATCAAATAGAAATGGACCCGAGAGACAGGGAGAAGACTGCCTTCTCCACCCCTTATGATCATTATGAATATTTACGGATGCCGTTCGGGTTAATGAACGCCCCGGCGACGTTTCAAAGGTTTATGAATGCCACGCTAGCACGGCTAGCGCCGCAGGTTTGTTTAGTATATTTGGACGATATTATCGTTTATAATTCAGGAGACGTTAGAGAGCATCTTCAGCGTCTAGCAGCAGAATTCGAGCGACTGCGTTCGGTCAATGTTAAGCTAAAGCCTAGCAAATGTAAATTCTTACAATCTCAAGTAAATTATTTGGGTCACGTGATAAGTAGAGAAGGGGTAAAACCAGACCCCTCTAAAGTGGAAGCCATAAAGGAATTCAAGATCCCTACAACAGTGAAGGGAGTGCGAAGTTTCCTGGGACTAACAGGATGGTACCGGAAATTTATTAAGAACTACAGTCAATTGGCAGAGCCATTGACGGAACTTACGAAGAAGGATAAGAAGTTTGTGATTACTCCAGAAGTAGTGGAAGCAGTGGGCAGTCTCAAGGGCGCCCTCACTTCGGAAAGTGTATTAATCCATCCGGATTTCAACGAGCCATTTTATTTATCAACGGATGCCAGCGGAACCGGGCTAGGCGCCATTTTGAGTCAAATTAGAAATGATGCCGAGAGGCCAATTGCTTTCTACAGTAGGAAGTTGAATAAAGCGGAAAGAAATTATTCAGTAACGGAACTAGAATGTTTGGCAGTTGTCCAGGGGATCAAACAGTTCCGATCGTATTTATATGGTAAGAAATTTTTCGTAATCACGGACCACCGACCCCTTCGGTGGATAATAAACTTAAAGGGCCCCGCATCGCGGTTAGCCAGATGGGCGTTGTACCTGGCGGAATATGAATTTAAAGTGGTATATAGGGCGGGACGTCGACACGGAAACGTGGACGCCCTCAGCAGAGTGTACGAAGATGATACGATTTCCTTCGGAGATTTTTTACCGATCTTAGAAAAAAAGAAGATAGTCAACAATAATGTGAGCATAGTAAACGATGACTTATTCAATGCCCCAGAGGGTATGGCATTGGCACATTGTGTGGCACGAGACCTTGCAATGGCAGCTGGTATAGCTGTCGAATTTAAGAGACGATTTGGAGGAATCAAGGAGTTACAGGATCAAAACTGTGAAGTAGGACAAGTGGCTGTGTTGAATCGTCAAGGACGAAACGTGTACTACTTGGTCACTAAGGAACAGAGTCAGCAAAAGCCTACTTACGAGCACTTGTGGGAAAGTCTCTGGGATTTAAAGTATGCGTGTTTACTGCACAAGGATTTCGAAATTGCGATACCAAAAATTGGATGCGGTATAGATGGGCTGGATTGGAATACCGTCCTGCCAATGATAGCTTTCGTTTTCGGAAGAACGGAAATAAAAGTGAATATCTACTTGCCTAGAAAATCGCTAGGGCCAACGTATGCAGTAGAGGGAACACCCGAGCTAGAGCCAATATGGGATCGTCAAGTCATACGAGCAGCTCAGCAACTGGACCCCTGTTGTCAAGAAATAATGAAGCTACTTTTATTTTGGGTTTCCCAAAATACCTTTTTAAAAAAATTATTAATTACTGATTTACAACTATTTATTGAAAAAGTGAAATATGTACGTGTTTATAATATAAGGAATAAAGTCAGACTGTCTGTAAAAAGCAAAGCAGGAATTATCGGTTGCTCATCCCAAGGTGTCTCCTATTTCCATTACGGAATGTGCATATGTCTTTGGGCTTCATTTTACATGTAGCTAGTCATGATACCAGCCCTTTTGAGAAGAATGCAGAATTTGCTAAATTTAACTTTTATAAGGCTGATCTACCTCGTTTGTATGGATCTCTGGCTGAAGTGGATTGGTCCCAGATTTTGTCATTAACAGATGCTGCTGTGGCTTGTGACTACTTCTATGATATAATCTATGATCTCTTTCGTGAACATGTGCCACTCAAGACTAGTTCTGCTGGCACTGGGCGTTCAAAGTATCCGATGTGGTACTCACGTTCTCTTATTGAACTAATAAGAACCCGAAGTAAGCACTGGAATTTGTATAGAAAGACTGGTTCTGAATATCATTATGACAGGATTAAGAAATTGAGGAGTGAGATAAGGAAGGAGACTAGAAGTGACTATCTGAATTTCATTAATCGTGCCGAGAACTCCATCAATACTGATCCCAAGAATTTCTGGCACTTTGTGAACACTAAATGCAAATCTGACACTATTCCTGGAAAAATGATGTATAATGAAATTGAACTGTCCTCGCCTCAGGATATAGTTGATGCATTTGCGGCGCACTTTGCTAGTGTGTACTCATCTAATAAGCATGGTCACTTGTGCACTACTAACTGTGAGCTAACTGATGATGATGGACGGCTGTGTTGTAGATACTGTGATAAAGTTAGCTGTGATAGTCTGAGATGTGATTTTGGAGTTCATAGTCTGCCTGCTCTACATAAATTCTCAATTTGTGACAGTGATATTTTTGCGGCGGTGAGGAAATTTAAGAATAATTGTGTCTCTGGTCCTGACAATGTACCTGCGTTCTTTGTAAAGGATTGTATTCATTGTCTGGTCATGCCTCTGTGCCATATATTCAATCTTATTGTCGATAGCTCTGGTTATCCTGATATATGGAAAACGTCACGGATCTGCCCTGTATTTAAGTCAGGAAATAAACGCGATGTGAAAAATTATAGACCAATTGGTCTTTTGTCCAACTTTGCAAAACTGTTTGAGTCTGTGTTGTCTAATATTATTTATTCTCATGTTTCCAAATGCATTGTACCTCAGCAGCATGGATTTGTCAAAGGTAAATCTACGACTACAAATCTGTGTGAATTTACGCAACATGTCTCGTTGGCTATGGACAACCGTCTGCAAGTGGATGTCGTATATACGGATTTGTCCAAAGCGTTTGATAGGGTGGATCATTGCATTTTGTTACGCAAATTGGAGTTTTTTGGCTTTTGTGACAGTCTCGTACATTTAGTTTGTTCACTGCTGAATCAGCGATCACAAAGTGTAGTGCATAATGGGTTTTCTTCTGCACCTTTTATTGTTAATACTGGTGTTGTACAGGGGTCTAATCTAGGCCCATTGCTCTTTATCTTATTTTTTAATGATGTAGTTGAATGCTTTAGCCATTGTACGCCTTTCATATACGCAGATGATTTAAAATTAGCTTGTATAATTAGATCTTGCTATGATTGTTTGGTCATGCAGGACAATATAGATTCTTTTGTCACTTGGTGCGACAAAAATAAACTTGATGTAAATGTTAAAAAATGTAAAAAAATATCATTCACCAGGAAAGCGTCCGCAATAAATTTCTGTTACAATATACATGGTCAACCTTTGGAAGTTTGTAAGCAAATTATGGATTTGGGTATACTTATGGATTCGTCACTGTCGTTTGGTTCTCATATTGAGTATATCACTAAGTCTTGTATGAAAACATTAGGATTTGTAATTAGAAACACAACTGATTTTGTTAATTTGGATTGTATTAAGTTGTTGTTCTACACGTTGGTACGTAGTAAGTTGGAGTATTGCTGTGTAATTTGGGACCCAATGTATACAACATATGTTGAAATTTTAGAGAGTGTCTTGCGTAAGTTTTGTAAATACCTATATTTTAAGAAGTTTGGTCACTACCCCAGTTGGCATTGCGATCAAAAAGCACTACTCAGTATTGTTAACGAGAAATGTTTAAAATCTAGAAGGTGTGTAAATTCACTTGTATTTTTACAAAAAATTCTCCTGGGTGAAATTAATGCACCTGAATTGCTCAGTGAGATAAAACTTTTAGTTCCCAGGGCAAATATGAGAACTGCAATTACTTTTTACTATAGTGTTCCCAATACGTTTCATCATTATAACTGTCCGCTGTTGAGATGTTTCAAATTGTACAATTGTTTACCAAATGATCTGTTTGATATATTCAATTCTGTTCTGTCCAATAGTAGTACTAAGCGTAAATTGTTGGAATTTTTCGATAACTTATAAGTATTTTCCTTTTGTGATTGCCTGTGCAATGCATATTATTAATTTGCCTTTTGTATCCATCATGGACATTTTGTTCGTTGGAATAAACTTTATTATTATATGTGCTTATGCACGGGAGAATGACCTATATAACTCCTCCATCCCTAAATGGAAGACGGGGGCGGATCGAGGACCGATGGCCCAGGTGGGTGTCCCTTTCTCTTACGAAGACGAGGGTTCCCGAAGGGGCTAAATTTGATAACCAACAGTGCAATCAGTAGGCCGATGACAGCAAAGATCGATAAGATGAAAAACACGATGGTCCACGCAGATATTCCTTGTGGCGACGGGTATTTTTCCTGTACGTGTTTTACTCTGGATTGGTCTTCCTTAATTTGGTTTAGTCTGTCCAATGGGAGACTTTGGAGTCGAACTGCTGGGCTCTGTTCTTCTTTGGGTTTTTCGGGGATGTTCATTACTGGCAACACGATGGGTCGGCCGGGGGTGGATCCATCTTCGTTGAAATATTTGGCTGTTGGAGTAGTGAAAGAACAGTCTCTTGGTAGGGTGACGATGTAGGTTCCCTTCAATAGTTTAGACAGTTCCTGTTGGCAGTAAAATGTTAATTTTGTTCTTTGGGGTAGAATTACGATGTAATTCGAATCATCAATTTTTTCTATGATTTCGTGTTTTAACTTAGCCGGAATCTGTTCGCACAGGGTGGTTTTCTCTTCTTTCAGTTGGATCAATTGAAGAACGCAATCTTCGATTTTCGACAATTGGTTGTTGCAGAAGTACGAAGGGGGTACATATTGGCACGGTTCTTCCGAATAAGCGTAGTCTTCTTCGTTCATTGTCAGATAAGGATAGGGTGGAATTATTAAAGTATTATTTCTGTTGGGTATTGAATATAAATGATAGAGATCGAATCTATTGGGATAGAAAATTGGAAATTTCATCAAATAAACTAATTTGTGTCCAGAGAAATAAGCTTCAACTTTTAACAACTGATAATATTTGTGAGCGTCTTCATAATCGTTCCCAAAAGGCAATTGATTTTGCGAATAATAATTTTGCAATTCAGCCAAAATATGTTCGAGATCTTCGATTTTCAATATATCGCTGTTAATTATACCTAGTCTGGAAAATGTTAAGGAATTTTCAATATTTTGAGTGAGATCCACCAGGATATTCAATAGGGCGTTTATTTGGTCTAAAATATTTTTCGTGAAGTAGTAATTATCGAAGGAAAATTCGAGTTTATCGATTTTCGCATTGAGTTGCATTATCCGACTTTCGAGAAGAACTTGATTGTTTTTAATTACGGAGAAGGTATGATTGACCTCATCTATCAATTTCGTCGAAAGGGTGATCTGCTCGTTCAAGGTTTTTATGACATCATGTTGGTTTGTCTGTAATGTTCTTATCGCCTCGTCGTATTTGTGCCCATCTGCCGCGTCTAAATTACCAGTTATGGCTTTAAATACTGATCCAAGTCCGTCAATTAGGCCTCGTCGAATTCTATGTTTAGGGTTGATGGCGTTATGGCGCGCTTTTAGGATTTTAATTTGGTAGAGGGTGAACTTGTTCAAATTGTTCATTTCTCTAATGTAAACTTGTCCTGAACTGTTGAGTGAATTTTGAAAATTTTGGTAATGGTCCAGAAGGTTATCAATTTCTTGGGTGATTTGTCCGATTTCCACATAGTGAATAAAAGTATGGGTATGAGATTGCATGTAAGCGTAACCTAATCTAAAGGGTAGTATTCCCGGTGCTTCGGAAACGTCAATTATTGTCGGGTTTCGAGGAGCATCCTGGCCTCTCGTCAGGGTTAGCAACGTCCTGCAACAATTGATATTTTAGGGGTCGTTTGATGTTATGTTTGCTATATTTAGGGTTGTTACCCTTTTCCGTAATGATACTGTGCTGATCATTTTCCGCGACAACGTGCTTCTTAAATTTAGGGGCCGTTTTATCACGAATATGCGTCTTATGGTACACATTTTGTCCGGGATCGTAGTTTAAGGGCTCGTGCCTGTTTTCGTTAACCGTTTGCATTGTTTTTTCCTTGCTATTGATCAGGGTTTGATTGATATTACGATATATTTCTTTAGTGGTCTTTTTATGATTCTCTGCGTAATCGGTATAGAGTCTCGCGGTGGTATTGATGTCGAACGGTGATTTGGTCACGAGATGTCCGTTTATGATTTCGATAGGGGTCAATTTTGTTCTTGAATGAATCGTATGATTGTACCCTAAAACTGCTTTTGGGATTTGATCCAAAACGTTGTCTTTATTTTCCGTCGCTTGAATAATTTTGAGGTGTTCGAGCAATGAACTATGAAGCCGTTCGATTGATCCGTTCGAATTTGGATTTAACGGGGTTGTATAGTGCAATTCGATCTGATGTAATGCCAAAAATTCTTGAAACGTTTTGTTTTGGAATTCGGAGCCGTTATCTACTGTAATCATCAAAGGGCTTCCGTGGTGAGACATAAAAGTGATCACAGACTTGATGACATGTACAGCGTCTGCTGCATCGATAGGATAGGCTTGTGCGTATTTGGAAAATCTATCAATGACGGTCAGAAATTTCTTTCCTCGAACTGTAAACGTGTCGAGATGGATGATTTCAAAGGGTGTAGATGGTATGGGTGCCGACAGGTATTTCTGTTTAGGTGGGTTTCGATCTTATTTAGTAGTTTGGCAAATTTCACAGTTATTTATATATTCGGAGATTGACTTGGACATGTTTGGCCAGTAATAGCGAAGTTTTAATTTTTGTTCCGTCTCATTGATTCCTCTATGATTAGTTTTGCTAATGTGATAATTTTGGATAAGTCGGGTTTGATCTTCTTGTTTTTCTACGTCCTCCAATAGACTTTTGGTAATAATTACCTTGAATGCTGAATTTTGGAAGGTATTGGAAATTATGACCGACAGTTTTTCTAGATTTCGAGCTTGTTTTAAGAAAACTGCAAACGTCTTATTTTCGGTTGTAAATTCTTTAAAGAGATTGATGACATCTCGTTCGAAATTATTTTTGCGAATTTGGACATGGGTTCTGTTTTTATTGAATAGTTTACTCAATTTTGGTTTGGCTGGTGAATGCAAGACTTCTTCGATTATTATTTGATCTTTGTAGAAATTAATAGCCTTTTCGCTTATTAATGGTGAAGCGGATGGTTCCTCGATACTAGTGTGAACCGTTTGTGTATCGGAGTCTGCGGGTGTTTCATTTTGAGTAGATAGCCCGAGGATTTCCTCGACTTCTTCGTTTGAAATTTCTGGGAGTTCGGAAATATTTGCTATGACGGATTCCAGATCGGTTTCGTTAATATTACATTCGTCTATTTTTATTCTAGAAAGTGCGTCCGCGTTACTATTTAAAATACCGCGTTTGTACATAATTTTGCAATCGTATTCTTCCAATTTTAGCTTCCATCGGGTCAAACGAGCATTGGAATTTTTGATGGAAAAGAGCCAGTTTAGGGGTTTATGGTCCGTGTAGATTTTGAAACGGCGGCCATATAAGTAGGGCCGAAAATAAGAAGTAGCCCATACCACGCCTAGTAATTCTCGCTCTATTGTTGAGTAATTTTGTTCGGCTTCACTGAGAGTCCGTGAGGCGTACGCGACTGGTTTATCAAAGGGTGGTTCTCCCTGAGAAAGGACCGCGCCTAATGCTATTTGGCTAGCGTCCGTGGTAAGGTTGAAATCTTTTTCGAAATTTGGATACTGCAATAGGGGTTCGTTGGTCAAGAGTTCTTTACATGTCTCGAAACATTGGCGGTATTTTGGGGTTAAACGAATTTCTGCACCCTTTTTTAGGCATGTTGTGAGAGGTTTGGTCAATTTGGCAAACTCTGGTATGAAACGACGGTAATATCCTAACAAGCCGAGAAAACTTTTAATTTCTCGCGTAGTTTTGGGAATTGGGAATTTAAGAATGGCATCGATCTTTTTAGGATTGGGTTTCACACCGTCTGTCGTTACTATATGCCCTAGAAACTCGGTTTCTCGCTTTAGGAATTCCGATTTATCTGGTTGTATCTTGAAATTGGTTTCACGGAGGCGTTGGAATACTTTCTTTAAATTTTGGGTATGATCTTGGAGTGATACCGAGAAAACGATGATATCATCTAAATATACGAGGCATCTGTTTCCTATTAAGCCTTTCAAGAGATCGTCCATGACACGTTGGAACGTAGCCGGCGCGTTTTTTAAACCGAATGGCATCCGGGTAAATTCAAAGTGGCCATGCTCCGTATTAAAGGCAGTTTTTTGGATGGAATCGGGGTGCATCTCTATTTGGTGGTACCCACTGGCGAGGTCAATGGTCGAGAAGTAGTTGCTTCGCCCTAGACGGTCTAAAATGTCTGAAATATTGGGTATTGGATATCTATCGCTCGGGGTTTTTTCGTTAACCTTTTTATAGTCAATCACTACGCGGAATTTTCGCTTCCCTGACACATCTACCTTTTTCGGAACTACCCATATGGGGGAAGACCACGGGGATTGACTGGGTCTGATAATTCCCTGATCTAACATTTGGCCAAGTTGTCTATTCACCTCCTCTTTTAAGGCGAAAGGATAGCGATATTGCTTTTTGTAAGTTGGAACCTCATCGAGCGTTCTTATTTCATGCTTCACACTGTTGGTGAAAGTTAGGGGTTGATTTTCCTCATAGAATATGTCTTTGTATTCGTGGCATAATTTTAAAATTTCGTTCCGCTCTTCCGAATTCATGTGATCGGTTCTGATGACTTTCGATATGTCTAAAATATTAGTTTCGATCGGGGGAGATGAGAAATGATAACATTCAATTCGATTTTCGACCGGGTACGAGATTATTGGGTCATCAAAGGTTATGCAGACGTCTTCGTCCGTGGGGTTGTGCACTTCTACCAAAGCTTTACCTTCGGTGGCGAAAGTTAAAATTTCGGGAAACAGACAGTTTAGAATTTCGTGTGCAGGAATCATGATTTCGCCATTGAATGTTGAGACTGGTATTTCTATGGGCACGATTGATTGGGCTGTCACGTTGATTTCGTGAATTTGTGACCCTATGGTCCATTCTCTGATGGGGACGAATGTATTTGGAAGGACGATCTTGTTTTCGGGCAAATTTAGGGTTGCCTTCAAAGATCGGAGGTTGCCAAGTCCTAGCAATCCATTGAATGTACTATGGAATTTATGGGCAAAGAATTTAATGGGGGTGCCGGTCTGAAACTCTGCAAATGCAGGGATGGTTATAGAATTTTTTACAATTGATTTGTGGGCGAAAAAGTTCGTAATTCGTAATTTTAGCTGGATCAGGTTGTATTTTGTCGGCGAAATATTTTTGACAGATATCAGGGTCCAGATAAGATTTGTTTGACCCGGTGTCTATTAGTAGTTTTAGGGGTGGATAAGCAATCTTTATGTAAGGTAATCGGTTGTCGTCGATAGTACCATGGCATTCGCTTACTGTCATTCCGGATTGTTCTGGAGGCTCGTTTGATAAAAATCCTGATCGAATTCTTCGTTAGGGGTATCGTCGAGGTTTTGTTCGGGGTATGATTCGTAATTTTGGCGTTCCTCGAACCCTGCGTCCATTACTGGATACTCATTGGTTCCGTAATTTTCTTGTTCGGCATTGTGGAGTTCTTCGAAATGGAAATTTGGTCTTTGATTATTATTGGAAAAGAAATTGTTCGCCTGCTGCGAATGTTGCGGGGGTCTTTGATTTGTTTGAGCTTGAGAAATACCACTCATGGGGGTCGGTTTTTGGAAGGAACCTTGCTGGTTGGGTTTCCAGACATTTTGCTGTGGGCGTTGTTTTCCGAAAACTTGTTGATTGGTTGGCCATTTTTGTTGTGGCGGGACTGGCCTTGGATTTAGCCTGATTGGTCCCTGGGGGAAAGGTCGCTTAAAATTTAGGTACGGGTTTTGACCCATAGGACGATTTTGGAAATTCTGTTGAGAATAGTTAGTAGAATTTTGACCGTAGAAGCTTTGTTGGGGTGAGAATTGGTTTGAATTTAGTGGTTGAAAATTCTGCCTGAATGTATTGTTCGGTTTTTGATTGGTTATTTGTTTTTGGGGTTGAAATTGTGGTTTGAAAGTAGATTGTCTTTCTCCAGCCAAATATCTGTAGTTTTCTTCGCGTTTGATAAATTCGATCGCGTCTAATAGCGATGCAGGCTCTCGAGTTCGCAACATGGTAGCATAGGGTTGTTTTACCCCTGCTAAAAATACAGTGAGGGCATTTTTTGTGTACTGCTGAACTTTTACTTTGCGAATATTAGCATCTTGTTCGTGCAAAGCAAGATAGTTCGATAAAATATTCAGTATTTGTCTCACCCTGTCGTAAAATTGATAGGAAGATTCATTTGGGCTCTGACGCATATTATTTAAGTCGTACGACAGACTTGCTTCATTTCTATTGTCGGAGAAATGTCTTATTAGTTCTTGACGAATTTCATTTAGAGTAGTGGCCGATATTGTATCAATCACTTCTCTTGCAACACCGGATAATTTGGAAATTATTGTACGAAATATTATCTTGTTTTGGAAATTTTGAACATCCTGTCTATCGGCGAAATGGTCAACGACATCGTCAAAACTAGCTATAAATAACCGCAATTCACTTGGATTACCATCAAAATTTGGAATAGTGTCCGCGTGGACCTTTTTAAATTCTGGCGGTGCCATTACAGTATTATTATCGTCTTCTGAGATCGATATGTTGCTTAAGTTTGCAACTAAAGCGTCTAAAGTTTGACCAATATTTGGATCAGCTAAATTCTCTTCTAAATCGCTGGGAGAAGAACCGGGAGAAGTAAAAGAGGAGTCTGACATATGAACTTACAAAATTATTATTCTTCGTTGCATCATCTGCGGGGGTAGATCCCTGGATTTTCTTTATTCTTATGCGTAAATAATCCCTCGTAATCCGCACTGGAAACTCGGAATGTCACAGGTCCTTAATTACACTCGCGCTGAGAGCACTAAGGTTTGATTGGATCACAATTAACGTTTGAAAACGAAAAGGAAATCTTCGATAGAATCCTTTTTGTGTATCCGTTCCGACTGCGCCACTTTTATTTTGGGTTTCCCAAAATACCTTTTTAAAAAAATTATTAATTACTGATTTACAACTATTTATTGAAAAAGTGAAATATGTACGTGTTTATAATATAAGGAATAAAGTCAGACTGACTGTAAAAAGCAAAGCAGGAATTATCGGTTGCTCATCCCAAGGTGTCTCCTATTTCCATTACGGAATGTGCATATGTGCTTATGCACGGGAGAATGACCTATATAACTAGCTTAAGAATCAAGAAAACTTCGAAGAAACCTACTACCTAGATCGGGATGGGTTACTATACCGAGTAGACCCTAGGACCCACAGTGATGTGCTAATTGTGCCTAAAAAGTTGGTGCAGAAAGTGATACATGATTACCATGATCTGCCAATGGCAGGACACCCAGGTCGGGATAAGACGCTGGAGCACATAAAGGAGAAGTTATATTGGACTACTATGAGGAAGGATGTTACGGAATATGTCCAAAGCTGTGATGCGTGTAACCGGAGGAAGACCTCCCCCCACATGAAGACAGCGCCAATGGGACGATTTGCAGAGATAACGGAGCCTTTCGAAAGGACCGCCATGGATATTGTAGGACCTTTTGTGACGTCAGACAAGGGAAACAAGTATCTGCTGACGTTCCAGGATCACTTCAGCAAGTATCCGGAGGCCTACCCAATACCAGATCAGTCGGCGGAAACGGTCGCAAAAGTGTTTGTGGAAGAAATAATAGCAAGACACGGGACACCGAAGTCCCTGATTACCGACCAAGGTTCAAATTTCCTGTCGAAGCTGTTTCAGGAGGTATGCAGCCACCTCGGAATCCAGAAGATACAAACCACTGGATATCACCCGCAATCCAATGGTGTTCTGGAGAGAAGTCACAGAGTGTTCAAGGACACGCTGTCTCATTTTATATCCAACTCCCAAAGGGACTGGGTGTACACGATCCGACCCGTCCCGTGTGGGCGATCGTGGGCCACCGACCTGCGTGACCTGGATTGGGGGGTGTTTGGTACCCTATGCGAATTTCAGCGGGAATTCGACGCTTTTTACTTACGTTTCGAAGGTAATGCTGCCACTAACTCCAGATTTGATTTTATGGCGTTGGCCTGGAAGTCCGCCAACGGGCTGCAACGTAGTTACAGGAATTTTTGGGTACCAAACGTTATTCCTACTTTTACTCTTCTGGTAGCCTTAACCGAGCGGTTACCTATCCGTAATCGCGTTCTCTCAATATTCTATTTTTTTGTCTGGAGGCTGTGGGGAACCAGAACTCGAAATGCAATAGGAAAATGAAAATCGGGACTTCACACTACACTTATATTCAATGAAACTAATCCTAACAGTTCAAGAAAAATCCTGTCCTCGGCGGACAACTACGAATATACCTAACTTACGACGGCGGTGCCGAAATCGACTAAGAAATACCACTTACAATACAATTTTCCGACAGCTTTTAGTTTAGCGACAATTTATCGGACGTGCATTTACGAAAATAAACTCATGCAAATATGATAATGGTTAATTAAAAGAGAAGAAACCCTTGCAGACTGATAGTTATGGGTGCGACTCACCGAGACTATGTCCTCACAATTTTGGTCTCTGGTAGTCCAGACAACCGGGGGTCGCCCAACTCTAGTAGGTACAATTATTCTACAGCTTTCGGGGGTGATTCACAAAACCAGCCCTCCTGGAACCACGTTCCTGGACACTTCCCTACAGTCACTCACGGCACAATCGGAAGTTTGACCTCTTTCTCGGGGACGCGGCTAACAAAACGCTCGCAGATTATCGATAATTGATCGGCGGTTTTCACGGATTAATAGATCTCCCAAATACCTCAAAGTTCCCAAATTACACAAATTATTAAAGTTTCTCTAGGAGTTTTCGCTCCTCCGACTCGTACCCTTGCCTATGCCTAGTACGCAGCTCGACGCAACAACCCCTTTTCTTTTTGCTTTATTTTCGGTAATTACGCGGTTTCGCTCTCTAGCTTCGACCGTCGCGGCACGAAGCTCACACACGGACTTGTTACCTTCCCATCAGGGGCGGCGTACTCGTGGAACTTGCTACTTCAGCAAGTTTCCATTTTTTCTCAGTAAGTTATACCTACTGATTACTCGCTGATATACAATACTTATTTTCCTGCCTTGCGGCGTCAAACCCTGACCCAGCAGTTACTCTTATTTTCGTTGATTTTCACAGGAATTTGCTCTGCTCGCTACCCTGTTTATTATTTCGCAACTTGATGATAAACTCCACGACGCATTTTGTCAGCTTTTTCAATTCAAAAATCAGTTTCGATATTAGGTCAAATTTCTCTGTGCCCGTAGCGACTGCTACATCACCCCCTCCTTAAAAAAAAGAATGAGTGTTCCATCAACACTCGTTCTTTTCGTACATAATAACAAAAATTCCAATATAACAGTATAAAATAGTGCAAGAAACATACCGTAAAAAGTCGTTCAATAAAGTTCAATTTTTCGTCTTCGTATAGATGTCTTCTGTCCATCCCAGGAAGTCCGCAATTGTTTTTGGCGCACTACACGACCGTTTGTCGGGCTCGACTTACACTTCGCGCCACAAAGTTCCGAGGTTCGCGGCCACTTGTTCAGTTCGGATGGACCTGATTGGTCCAGTGCGTCAGCTTTGGATACAAATCAGCAATATTTACTTTGGTCTGATTATTATTGATAATTTAAAAGTGGGACAATAATAAAAAAAGACCCTGTACATCTTCCTCTTCACTAGCAGGTTGCTCGCTCTGTTTCCTCAGGTTCTGATGAACTACCCACAACGCTAGGGTGTTCCATACACCGGCTAGGACAGAAAATCCACATCCGACAACTTGGTAGATCTGCCAACTATTTATGGCTCCTCCAATTACATACTTAAATAGTCGGAAAACGACATAAAATCCCATGACTCCACTGATAACTCCAAAATCTGTAAACCAGCCCCACATGTGATATAGGGTGGAGTGGGCCAACTTCTTTAGTTCAGCTCCATCAAACATACTCAGGGAGGACAGTCCCTGACTGTCGGTTTCTCCTCCGGTCAATTTTCGTATCAATATAGTTTCTACGGCCTTCCGCTCTTGTCCAAAAATAATAGCTTTTTGGCTCCTCGCCACTTCTTCTTGAGTGTATATACCACCTGATCCTAGCGGTTTTACCGGTTCAAAGGTCAATCTTGGTTGCGGGTCAACACTTAACGTGACTGGCGGATTTCTCACCATGGGGTGTGGAGCTAATCCTACCCACTGCTCATTGATGTAGTACACCGGCGGGGAGAGGGAGCTGCAGTCGACCTCTTCCGCGTGACTCTGGATGATGTGGCTCAACGGCGATAAAAACTTCGATGCATTATTTACAACTATCGGCAGTTCATGATAACACTGGTCTGTCCGACGAAGCGCGACCGGTCTGGGGGTGCATTGCACCAGATATATCACTTCTCCTAATACGCGACCGACGTATCCACGTTCGCTGGTTAATAGCTCTCCAATCATGGATGGGTTTACAGCGGCCATCCACAACCTATTTTTCAACACCTCGCGATGAAGTTCACACCTTCGAAACAAGGTATCCACGTAAAGTTTTTCCACCTCGCGTTTGTAGGCGGCTTCCACGTACAAAAATTTACTGTTTATGTAAGTCACTAAGTTTATTTCTTCCGCGGGCACCAATTTCGACCCATGGAAACTAGGGGCATGCTCAACTTCCAATACTAACAGACGAGGGTGCTCGGTGACCCAAAGTTCTCGGTCACAGGCCGCAGTTTTCTTCACGAGGGTGACTGCGAAGACCTTGTCTTCTTGCTCGACAACTAGGTACTGCTGTCGTGTGGTTGAATCGGTTACTTTCTCGGCTATCCCCTCGTACACGATGACAGAGTGGGAACATTCTTCCTTGGGTTCAACTTCCCAGACTGATTCTCCGGTGAGGCTGTTCATACAGTACCCCTGGAGGTAGTTACATGTTACTCCTTCCTGACAGCACAATCTCATTGTTCTCCGTTCTCACAATGGCGTTGTATTCCTTCAAGGTTATTTTAATGGTGGCTTGTATTATGACATCTTCCCAAGTCCTACCATTCTCTGAGAAGACGGTGCCGCGACAGGCACCATCCGCGTCTATTTTCCCATATAAATTAGCATCTACGGTAGTGGACCCATTTTTCTCTAGGCGGCCTACATGAACATTGTAGATGCTGGTCGTTTGTGATTGGTGTGCATTGGAGCACTCTTCTGCACCCATTTTGAATATGTACGAGGTCAATCCTCCCGACACTGCTGACACGTGGCTGTGCATCCCGCAGTAGAACATCTGCCGGTAGACCTCTACAAGGCAGGCCTTCACTGGTTGTCGCTTGACTTCGGGCCTCTGCAGAACTTGAACGGCTATGGCCTGGCTGAGGTAATTGGAGGCGTCCTTTTGGCACGGAGCTACCGCCCTCCGGGAGACCACAGTGACGTTGGTTGTCGGCGTCTCACAATCGTACGCGATAAGGGTTTGGCCCAGCGGAAACACCAGCAGGTTTAACCAAAATACCATTTGCTTCATGGCCGTATGACTTTTGAGCTGTAAGTTCAGCGGAATTAATATCTGCTCCTAAAGCTAAACATTTTATAATATACAATGAAACAGTTTTTTTTTTCATTCATTATCGCTTATTTTCTAAATCTCGCCTCAGAAACATCCATTTCCCTAACGGGGGATGAACGCTTCTGGGTTACGCGTACCTTACGATCATTATCATTTTGTTTTTTTCTTCTTCTCACGATACTACGTGACGGGCTCACATTCCCTATTTTTTTTTCCCAGTGTGACCTTGTCATTATCACCTTAGTACGTCGAGTCTTCTCGACACTCCATTTTCTCAGTATCTTGTAGCATAAAAATCCTCAAATTTTTCAACGTCCTCTATGGGACACAATTTCCGCTGCTCTCGGCAAGTAAACACATAGCAAAACTTTTCCTCTGCACTCGGCAGGCAAACACGTGGGCCTATTCTTTGCTGTAGCCGGGCTTTAGGCGGCTATACATTTTTAACAAACACTCCTCTGCTCTCGGCAGGTAAACACATAGCAAAACTTTTCTTCTGCACTCGGCAGGCAAACACGTGGGCCTATTCTTTGCTGTAGCCGGGCTTTGGACTGCTGTAAACCCTGCTAGCCCCGTGTACAAACGGGCACTAATATTTCCTAGCGCGAGCCCTTCCCGAGAGGCCCGGAATTGGGTACTCTACCTTCAAAACTCTGCGTTTTGGGTGGATGTGTGGTACCTGTGCGAATTTCGGCGTCCGCTTCGCCCTGTTACTTACTACTTTCTTCGGATAGGCTGCCACCAACCTCCAGGTTGTTTTCGTTGGCCTGGAAGTACACCAACTGACTGCGATCCTGGCGCAGATAATTTGGTACCACACTAAATATTATCTCGTAATTTTGGTAGGTTTAACCGAGCGATTTGGCTCTCAGCCGCTCGCTCTAGCTGATTTCTCTTACGGAGAACTATGGGGAACCAGAAATCAAGTGACAGGTAAATTAAAAGCTCGGGACTTCCAATTAATACATATATTGAACGAACCTAAGACTAACAGCTGACTTTAAAATAAGTCAAACGCCTCTACTGTGTAGGAGACAATTTAATTACACGCGTATGTGCGTCGGGCGCCTATACGGCCGCCTGTACCTTATAAAATACGAACGGAACGTCGCGAATTCTTACGCTCGGGATTTCGTCGACAAGTACATCGGCAACATATCAATGAACAAGTTATACATAAGAGGAAAATTCACATACATTTAGTATATAAAGAAATAGTGGTTAATACAATATTTTTGGGGGCGACTCACCCAATAATCATCCCTTAAACAACGGAGCTCTCTACTGGGCCCGCGATAACGGCGACCTCCGTCCTCTTGCTAAATATACAGGATCCGGGGGTGATTTACAACTCCAACTTCCAGGAACTAAGAATTTCCACCATATGACTGAATACGGCTACGCGAGCAACTCGCGTGTTTAATTATTTCCACTAGCAAAATATATTCTCGCGACAAAGACTCTACACACTTTAACTCAATTCAACGATTAATTATCGAATATTTAAAACAACGGGGCTCTGCTCCGGCACTCTATTTAAAGAAAAACAAAAACCTTCTCTCAAGGCTTTCCTACTCAAAAACTTAGTCTCGGACGCCGGCTTTGGCGGTCCCGCACTCCAAGTCCTCTGACTCGACTTTTTACTACTCTCTCGAGGCACCGTTCTTTGCGGCCCGCTCTCGACTCTTCACTCACTCGACTGATCCCTTCGTCACCACTCTTGGGGGCGGCGAAGAGTTCATGTGAACTTGCTACTCAGCAAGTTTGCTTATCATTTTTCCAGTAGCTAACTTTACTTATTCGACGTTATTTTATCTGTACTTTCCTGTGGGCACAACTGTGCTTGAACTCCTGACTATGCAATTATCTTTATAATTTCAACTCGCTCAGGAATGTGCTATATCCTGCCGACTTTTATGTCTCAACTTTCTGATAAATTTCGACGTACTTTGCTAGCGGTTAATTGATTTGAAAAATAATTCAGGTTTAATTCCTTCATGCCCATAGCGACTGCTACATCACCCCCTCCTTAAAAAAAAGAAGGAGTGTCCTTACGACAGTCATTCTTTTCCCTTACAACACATAACATTTATAAAAGTAAAATACAATAAGTTCTCAAATTTAACTCATAAAATATCAACGTTTAGTTGATTCCAATAAAACAATTCATCATAACTCACGGTTTAACAAAGTTTTTTTTTAAATCTTCGTAAGATGTCTTCGGATCTTCGGGAAGTCCGGATGCAAAAAGGTCTCAAGGTTCGTTCACAGTTCGCGACACTTACGTTTGTTGGTTCGCGACCGAACTTCACTTCTGTCGGTTCTCATCGGTCCAATGAGTCGACTTCGGATACAAGTCTACGACACTAACATTGGTTTGCTTGTTAGCGGTACCACGGGGTTGTGTGTCGTGCACTTCTCGCTGATGAGGTACTGGTCTCTCGGTAAATACCTCGGGCGAAGCCTCCCTCGGCTCTGGACAGCAATTTTTCGGTGTGTCTGCCTCTTCATCAGAGGGCTTTCTGTCCTGTTTTCTGAGGTTCTCATGAACTACCCACAAGGCAAGGGTGTTCCACACTCCGGCTAGGATAGAGACTCCACATCCGACAACTTGATATATCTGCCAGCTATTGATAGCTAGGTACTCCAAGAATATATTTAATCATTCGAAAAACAACATAAAAGCCCATCACTCCACTGATGACGAGTCCAAAATCTGTAAACCAACCCCACATGTGATATAGGGTGGAATGTGCTAACTTCTTCAGTTCAGCACCATCAAACATACTAATTGAGGTTAACCCTTGATTATCGGTTTCCCCTCCAACTAGTTTTCGTAATAGGATTGTTTCGACCGCCTTTCGTTCTTGTCCAAAAATAATTGCTTTTTGGCTCTTTGCCACCTTTTTTTGAGTGTATATTCCACCTGAGCCTAATGGTTTGACCGGTTCGAAACTCAATCTGGGCTGCGGGTCCACGCTTAATGTGATTCGTGGGGTCCTTACGATAGAATGTGGGGCCATTCCTACCCACTGGTCATTAATATAGTACATAGGCGGGGAAAGTGAGCTGCAGTCTACCTCTTCTGCGTGGCTCTGGATGATATGGTGTAGTGGTGAGATGAATTTGGTTTCATTATTTACGGCTATCGGCAGCTCGTGATAACACTGATCGGTCCTTCGTAGCGAAACAGGTCGGGGGGTGCACTGCACCAAGTAGATTACTTCTCCCAACACACGACCGACGTATCCACGTTCGTTAGTCAATAGTTCTCCGATTGAGGATGGATTTGCAGCTGCCATCCACAGTCGGTTCTTTAACACTTCGCGGTGAAGTTCACATCTTCTAAACAAAGTATCTACATAAAGTTTTTCTACGGCACGTTTATGCGTCGCTTCTACGTACAGGAATTTACTGTTTATATACGTCACTAAGTTTATTTCGTTCGCTGGCACTGTCTTTGAACCGCGAAACACAGGGGCTTGTCCAACTTCCAACACCAGCAGGCGCGGATGCTCTGTAACCCAAATTACTCGGTCACAGGCCGCACTTTTCTTCACGAGGGTAACGGCGAAGACTTTGTCTTCTTGCTCCACGACTAGGTAGTGCTGACGTGTAGTTGAGTCCACTACCTTCTCGGCGGTACCTTCGTAAAGGATTATAACGTGGGAGCATTCTTCCTTCGGTTCAACCTCCCACACGGATTCTCCAGCGAGACTATCCATACAATAACCGCGGACGTAGCTACACGCTACTCCTCCCGATACTACTATTTCGTTTGTTTCCATTCTTACAACGGCATCATACTCCTTTAAGGAGATTTTAATGGTGGCTTGTACTATTACATTTTCCCAAGTCCTCCCCTTTTCGGTGAAAACGGTACCTTGACAAGCACCGTCAGGGTCTATTTTTCCAAATAGCGTGGCATCTATCGACGTGGTTGCGTTCTTCTCTAGGCGTCCCACGTGGATATTGTAGATGCGGGTTGTTTGTGTGCGGTGAGCACTGGCGCAGGCCTCTGCTCCCATCTTGAATATGTACGAGGATAGCCCTCCCGATACTGCTGACACGTGGCTGTGCATGCCACAATAGAACATTTGGCGGTAAACCTCCACCAAGCAGGTTTTCACTGGCTGTCTTCTGACTTCCGGTCTCTGCACCACCTGAACGGACAGGGCCTGGCTGACGAAATTGGACGCATCCCTTTGGCATGGTGCGACCGCCCTCAGGGAGACTGCGGTGACGTTCATCGTCGGAGTTTCGCAGTCATAGGCGATGAGGGTGTGGCCCATGGGTATCATCAACAGGGTGACCAATAACTCTACCAAGCGCTTCATGGTCGTATGACTTTTTAGGCTGAAACTTCAGCTGGATTAATATCTGCTCCTACAAAGCTAATTACTTATAACATAACAATTTTTATTTTATTGACTTCCCAGTATTTATACATACTACTTTACTCCCTCGACTTCGCCTCAGGAGCATCCATCTCCTTTTGGAGGGTGAACGCTGCTGGGTATTTTACTTTTATCATACTCACGTACTTAGTCGACAATGTCTTCTCACCTAAATTTTATTTACGGCCCTCTCTGGGACTTGACATCTTCTGCTTTTAGCAGGTAGACAACATAGGCCTATTCTTTGACACAGCCGGGCTTTAGCGGCTACAAATTATCCACGAGCTCTTCCTTGGCTCTATTTCCATCGGTCCACCTTGGGACTTTCTCACTCTTGAACGTCCAATATTGGACACAGAAGGCAGAAGGAATTGTGTCCAATAACGATATATAATATTCCTTCTGCCTTCGGCAGGTAACAATACATAGGCCTATTCTTTGACACAGCCGGGCTTTAGCGGCTACACCTTCTTAACAAACACTCCTCTGCTCTAGGCAGGTAAACACATAGCAACTCCGACGTGACCGTTGTCGTGGAGACCACGGACATAACAGTGTTAGTGCCCTAGTCTCGGACGGCAGGGTACTGAAAATCCCGCCCATTATATAATTTTAAAATGACCCCGCCCCTTTTTTGGGTGAAAAGGAACAACTAAAAACGGGTCACATTTTAGAGGACTTTTACCTCTGGTAAGGGACCAACCCTAGGGGTATTCTTCTACCGCCCCTAAACAGCTACATACGGGTCATATACTTATGGTGCAATAACAGGACGGTCATGCCGGTTCTCGCCACCGCACATGTACCGTCTGTTCCTCCGTCTCCTATTTAGAGGACTTTTACCTCAGGCAAGGGAACAACCCTAGGAGTATTCTTCTGCCGCTCCTAAACAGCTAACGTGGGTGTCGCCTTTTAGAGGACTCCTACCTCAGGCAAGGGACGGAAACCTCAGGAGTATTCGCCTACCGCTCCTGAACAGCTAAAAGCGGGTCACCTTTTAGAGGACTCCTACCTCTGTTAAGGGACCAACCCTAGGGGTATTCGCCAACCGCCCCTAAACAGCTACATAGATAAGAGAACCTTACAGGTTCAACCTCTGGGGGGGTCGACGCGCACGGTTCGACCGCCTAGGCAACTGCCTGTCCTCTTCTTGCTCGGCCCTGGGCCCTTGAGGGCGTGGAGGGTTAACACCTGGTTCCTCCCTTGGCACTGGGGGTCGCCGGTTACCCATTTCAATCAGGAACGGTACTAGGGCCATGGCGGCCTGTTGTTCCTCCTCAGCTTCGTCAATGATGGGATCCGGTATCGGCAGCTCCTCTGGATCCGCGTCCTGCTGGTCCTGGTCTGCCGGTTGGTCCCTGATCACAGTTCGATATGGTTTCAATCGGTTTACGTGCATAACCAGTCTTTTCCTATTATTAACGTCCTTAATCTCATACGTTAAGGGTCCCTTCTGGTCAACCACCCGATAGGGTCCATCCCATTTCTTCATCAATTTGTTCGAGAGGCCCTTTTTCTGCGCAGGGTTGTACAGATACACTAGGTCTCCTAAGTCGAAAGTTTTTTCACTTGCTCGTCTGTTGTATCGATCCTCACGATCGTCTGCAACTTCTTCCATTCGTTTTCGCACTTCGCGCACCGCTCGGTTCATTCTCGTCATCATTTCTGATGCGTAATTTTCTGCCAAGTCATAGCGTGGTCTAGTTGACTTTATGACGTCATCGAATGGCAAGACCATGTCTCTGCCATATAAAAGAAAATGCGGGCTATATCCCGTTGAGCGATGTATGTGCGACCGGTACGCCATTAATACATAGGTAATCCACTCATCCCAGTCCCTTTGGGAGTTGGATACAAAATGAGACAGCGTGTCCTTGAACACTCTGTGACTTCTCTCCAGAACACCATTGGATTGCGGGTGATATCCAGTGGTTTGTATCTTCTGGATTCCGAGGTGGTTGCATACCTCCTGAAACAGCTTCGACAGGAAATTTGAACCTTGGTCGGTAATCAGGGACTTCGGTGTCCCGTGTCTTGCTATTATTTCTTCCACAAACACTTTTGCGACCGTTTCCGCCGACTGATCTGGTATTGGGTAGGCCTCCGGATACTTGCTGAAGTGATCCTGGAACGTCAGCAGATACTTGTTTCCCTTGTCTGACGTCACAAAAGGTCCTACAATATCCATGGCCGTCCTTTCGAAAGGCTCCGTTATCTCTGCAAATCGTCCCATTGGCGCTGCCTTCATGTGGGGGGAGGTCTTCCTCCGGTTACACGCATCACAGCTTTGGACATATTCCGTAACATCCTTCCTCATGGTAGTCCAATATAACTTCTTCTTTATGTGCTCCAGCGTCTTATCCCGACCTGGATGTCCTGCCATTGGCAGATCATGGTAATCATGTATCACTTTCTGCACCAACTTTTTAGGCACAATTAGCACATCACTGTGGGTCCTAGGGTCTACTCGGTATAGTAACCCATCCCGATCTAGGTAGTAGGTCTCTTCGAAGTTTTCTTGATTCTTAAGCTTCATTATTTCTTGACAACAGGGGTCCAGTTGCTGAGCTGCTCGTATGACTTGACGATCCCATATTGGCTCTAGCTCGGGTGTTCCCTCTACTGCATACGTTGGCCCTAGCGATTTTCTAGGCAAGTAGATATTCACTTTTATTCCCGTTCTTCCGAAAACGAAAGCTATCATTGGCAGGACGGTATTCCAATCCAGCCCATCTATACCGCATCCAATTTTTGGTATCGCAATTTCGAAATCCTTGTGCAGTAAACACGCATACTTTAAATCCCAGAGACTTTCCCACAAGTGCTCGTAAGTAGGCTTTTGCTGACTCTGTTCCTTAGTGACCAAGTAGTACACGTTTCGTCCTTGACGATTCAACACAGCCACTTGTCCTACTTCACAGTTTTGATCCTGTAACTCCTTGATTCCTCCAAATCGTCTCTTAAATTCGACAGCTATACCAGCTGCCATTGCAAGGTCTCGTGCCACACAATGTGCCAATGCCATACCCTCTGGGGCATTGAATAAGTCATCGTTTACCAAACTCACATTATTGTTGACTATCTTCTTTTTTTCTAAGATCGGTAAAAAATCTTCGAAGGAAATCGTATCATCTTCGTACACTCTGCTGAGGGCGTCCACGTTTCCGTGTCGACGTCCCGCCCTATATACCACTTTAAATTCATATTCCGCCAGGTACAACGCCCATCTGGCTAACCGCGATGCGGGGTCCTTTAAGTTTATTATCCACCGAAGGGGTCGGTGGTCCGTGATTACGAAAAATTTCTTACCATATAAATACGATCGGAACTGTTTGATCCCCTGGACAACTGCTAAACATTCTAGTTCCGTTACTGAATAATTTCTTTCCGCTTTATTTAACTTCCTACTGTAGAAGGCAATTGGCCTCTCGGCATCATTTCTAAATTGACTCAAAATGGCGCCTAGCCCGGTTCCGCTGGCATCCGTGGATAAATAAAATGGCTCGTTGAAATCCGGATGGATTAATACACTTTCCGAAGTGAGGGCGTCCTTGAGACTGCCCACTGCTTCCACTACTTCTGGAGTAATCACAAACTTCTTATCCTTCTTCGTAAGTTCCGTCAATGGCTCTGCCAATTGACTGTAGTTCTTAATAAATTTCCGGTACCATCCTGTTAGTCCCAGGAAACTTCGCACACCCTTCACTGTTGTAGGGATCTTGAATTCCTTTATGGCTTCCACTTTAGAGGGGTCTGGTTTTACCCCTTCTCTACTTATCACGTGACCCAAATAATTTACTTGAGATTGTAAGAATTTACATTTGCTAGGCTTTAGCTTAACATTGACCGAACGCAGTCGCTCGAATACTGCTGCTAGACGCTGAAGATGCTCTCTAACGTCTCCTGAATTATAAACGATAATATCGTCCAAATATACCAAACAAACCTGCGGCGCTAGCAGTGCTAGCGTGGCATTCATAAACCTTTGAAACGTCGCCGGGGCGTTCATTAACCCGAACGGCATCCGTAAATATTCATAGTGATCATAAGGGGTGGAGAAGGCAGTCTTCTCCCTGTCTCTCGGGTCCATTTCTATCTGATTATACGCCGAAGTTATATCACACACACTAAACAAGCATGAATCTTGGAAATACGATAACGTCTCGTCCACGTTGGGAAGGGGATAGAAATCCCTCTTGGTTATCGTATTCAATTGTCGGTAGTCAATACACATCCTAACCTTGGTTTCTCCATTAGGTAGTTGTTTAGTGATTAGAACGATGGGTGCCGACCATGGTGACTCCGAACGCTTAATCACTTTGGCATCCAATAGTCGATCAATTTCTTTTCTTAATGTCTCCCTCTGATGAAAGGGTACCCGGTAGGGTCGCTTCGACATCGGCATCACATCTTCCGTCAGAATCCTATGTTTAATGTTATGTGCCACCGTTAACTCTTCATTATCACCGATAAATAAATCCCGATATTTCAATAAGAATTGGGCAAGTAGCTCGTAAGCTTCTTCACTTAAATGCTCCAGTTCTAACTCATTCAAAAATTCTTTCTCCGATATCCCCGGCATCACCGCCGCCACTGGGTGAGGCTTGCCTCCCCTGTGATTCACTTCCGTTTCCAAAATGTGAAAATTGGTAGTGGCCCTTCCTATCACCACACTCCTGTAAATTGATTGCTCGAACGCGTACTTCCCGATCCGCTTTCACCACCGTTGGTGCTACTATAATTTCGGGGAACTCCTCCGGTTCAATCACTAAATTTGGTTGTCCACAACCTCCTTTGAACTTCCGGTCCAAATATCCAATAAGGTTCACTTCACTTCGAGGGGGTAGGTTCATCCCCTTCTTCAACTTCAACCCTTGGTGGGGGTGAGTCATCCTCCCTAAAACTTCCCGAACGCACCCCCTGGTTGGGGCGCATCCGCCTAATTCGCCCTATCAAGGCACCCTCGGCAACCCTTATTACGTAATTATTTTCATTTCGGGCCCCTAAATGAATTTTATTTCCAACTTTCACCGATGTTCGCAGTATTGTTAAATTATTTCCTTCGTTGAATTCCAGGATGTCCTCCTGGGGTCCTGAAAATTCCTTGCCAACCACTTCGCATTCCAATTCGGTGTCACTTCTCGGAGGTATATCCATATTTGTAGTAAGTCGTAACTCCTGTACTCCCGTATCCGGATATGCGATCCTCAATTCGTCGGATTCCCCAATGGGACTCCGCCTTCCCCCTTCCTGAGGTAACTCGACAGTGTAGAGGGGTAGTTCATCCTTGATCTCTCCCACTTCCATATTTTTCGGAAAAATTAGGGGCTGGTCCGCCCTATTCTCGATTTTAATCGATACATCCATTCCATATTTTATCGTAGTGGCCGATAGCCATGCTTCATGAAATCCATAAACTTGTATGGCCTTCCCCATTTTTCGCAAAATTCCAGCGAACTCCGCATTAACGTAGCATTTTAATTCCATTTCTTCCCCGGGTCTAATAATTGTATCGTCAACCACCCGAATTTTATCGTCCGGCTGCGGCCGTTCTATTGATTCTTCGACTTCTCGCTTCGAAGCCCTTCTTCGCTTCCTGTTTTTTCGACCCCCTTTTTGGGTATTTTTTTCTTCGTATTCCTTACTCTGTGCACATCCGTACACGCGATTTATTTCCATATCTGAAGACGGCCCCTCGAAATCTTGCGACGTTTCGCAGTATTTTTCATAAGCTGACCCGGAACCATACGACTCTTCCCCTTCGTAGTCCTCGTCGTCCTTTCGTACATATCGATATAGCTCCTGTTTAATTTTTTCAGCTTCGATAACACTTATCATTTGTAAAATTTCCCCGTGGACTTTAATAGTTCCATTCCCGAAATTTATTTCGGCCTTATGCGATAAAAGAAAATCTCTTCCAAGGACACCACATCCTTCAATAGGTAGGTTTTCGCAAACCAAAAATTCCTGGGTACCTAATATACGTGACCCGTCGTTACTGACTACCGCTGACACGACTCCACTACATTCGAGGTCATGCCCCGAGATGCTTCGCAGCGTATCTCGCTTCGATACGACAATTTCCATATTAATTATCTCGCACTGTCGTATTAATGACAGAGCGGCACCGCTGTCTACTAACAAAAAATATTTATATCCGTCCAAAAATAACGGAACCATACACCTATGTGTCATCCAAGCGTCACCTGCGCTTGGGGATGGCGTTCCCTCCTTATTTGTAAGAAATTCGTCCGAATTTCCTGAAACTACCCTATCTGCTAATAAAACTCCGCCCGACCACCTTACTTCCTTTGAGGAACCAGGGACCGGGCTTCGGAGTTTAAAGGCTCGGTGCGAACCCTCTCCGAATTATTAACCCTCGGCTCCACATAATTTTGTGTACCTCTACCGTCGTTTCTTGTAAATACCCTTGATTCTACCTGGTCCTGACCGAATCTCCGGTTCCTATTCGATCTAGTTTGATTTTCCATTCGCGCATCCTGCGATTGGTTTCTAGCGAAATTATTTTGGCGAAAGGTTTGTTCTCCGCGTCCGCCGCGGTTAAAGAATTCTGCCGACTCAGCCGCTCTCGGCGGCGCGCTCGATGACCCCCGGCTATTTCCTGGTGCAGCTTCTTGACCTCTCGCATTTTCCGGGGTTACGCGATTATCGCGCCTATTAAAATTTGAGAAATTCCGTGGTTCACGCCGCACCCAAGCGTTATTTTGTGGAAAGTCTCGTCGAGGTGAATCCTCCCGTACTTCATAAAGATATTCCGGACAATTCCTACTATAATGGCCCGGTTTATGACATTTATAACAAATAACTTCCCGTCTAAAATTTCGGACATCTTCCCTGGAAAATGCCTGATTACACCCTTGACGTAGGTGACCTATTTCGCCGCACACGTCACATCTTCTTTCTTGCTCGCGATAACGTCGCGGTTCACTTTGCGTCCCAAATAATGGTCCGGGGGGGCCTGAGCCTCGTCCGGTTCTCTGCTTCATAATTTGCTGATTAAGTTCAACTTTTCTCGCGACTTCCTCGACCTCCTTTAAATCTGCCGCGTTCCTGACCATTAATAAAAAGGGCCCTATGCTTCTTAAAATGTCCTGACGTAGTCCTACTTTTAACTGATTTAGTTAGATTTTTGCCGGAAATGCCATTTTGTTTTTACGGTTCTCTGTTTTATCGGCGAAACGAAAACCCTACAACTTTGTCGTGATTTGAGTTACGGCCGGCCTCCGAGTGACAACCGTCACGTCATTTCGATCTGTCAACAGTGTCAACTGTCGTCGAAAGAAGAGAAGAAAACTGCTATAGAACTGCTTTCGCTTTAATTTGTGGAAGTTTACAAAGATTTTCTAGCAAATAATCTCAAAGAAATGGATCCTTACCAATTTGAACACGAATACAACATATAGCAAGACGAAGCGCTTCAAAGGAAACAAACAGAAGCTGGCACCAATTCCAGCCCCCCCAACAGATAAGTAAGTACTCGTTAAGTAATTTAAATTATAAACTGGGTGTAGTTGAGGCTCAAGTATGTTAATGCCCACTAATAATTAATCTATTTCTTGTAGGAAATCAACTACCAGATTTCAACCATTGTTGAAATCTGAAACCCGGCTCGAAAAAAGTTGATAAAGTCATCATCAAATAAAATGTGGAGATGTCTTGCTTACAGGCAGTATGTGTTTTGATTATTTAAAATCGATTTTGTTCAATAACTTTTTACTTTTAGATTAATAGTTGGGCGAAACTGGGACGATATCAGAGAAGAGTTACTCCAACTTGTGTTGTCGAAAGCACTATCTCGAAGAAGATGGACAATATACTGATCTCAAATGTTAGAGGAGGCCTGTGATTATTTTTATTGCTTAAGTACAGTATTTTAATTGAATATGTTACATATTTTATTAAGTTTTAACTGAGCTTTCTAACACATTTGCATGAACGTGGAACCAAATCGAGCTATTTTTCTGTAAGAATAAGAATACAGATTTTAAAACCCTCAGTTACAATTCACTTTTTAATCTCTAGTTATCTTGTCGTATCCAACCACACTGGAATCCACAACTCACTTTATTATCACAATTCTTTGTCTTCGGCTCTTCATATTTGTCGATCATGAATTTATTATTTCCTCGTTATAAAATGTGGCATCAGTAAGGAACTATTATTTACCAGACCCTGCTCAAGGATTACCTCACAAATGAAATAGGTCAGTACAATTTTACCTCCTTTCAGGACCCTTTTCTTGAACAGCAATTCAGCTATTATTTTGAGGTTAAGAAATTCAAAATCAGTGTCATCAATGATCATTATAGTTCGGCAGAAAAATCTTCATTACCTTTCCAAACCTGACATAAAAGTCCAACTATTATTTAATACTCTACATTTTTAAGGAAAACTGATTAAAATGTCATGTCAATTCGATGATGCTTTTGGAAACTTTAGCCACATAAAAATCGAGCAGCGAAAAAAAAATCCCTAACAGCCATATCCGGTTCGGAACCAGGGTGGAACTTGCTGGAACTTGGTCGTTTCACGACAGTATCCCTTTAAAGTCCTCATACCCTAAATTATCTAATTCGGGGTCCGACTTAAAAAATTTCTGGGCCGCGCCCGACAATTTATATTTAATTAATCTCAATAACGTCTCTCGCGACCAATTATCGAGTCTAGTTCGCTGCTCTATTTTATCAAAATAAAATTTTACGTTTTCCTTCCCGGAAAATCCTTCCAGGGTGGTTGCTACTAACCCTAGCAATTTATTGTAAATCCATTGACTCACATAATCAATTTCTCCTTTGAGGTTGGTCGGGTTCCTCCTCAGTGGAAGTCTTGTTTGGTGAAGCCTATTCCTAAGAAAAACATCCCTTCGAATCTGAGTGACTACCGGCCTATTAGCCTACTTTCAAATTGTCTTAAAATAGCTGAAAAAGTTCTTGCTCTCCAATTCAATGATTATCTTTCTGAATCTTCTATACTACCTAGCACTCAGTCTGCTTACAGGAAGAACTACAGTACCTCTTCAGTTTTATGCTCACTCACAGATGATATCTTGCAAGGGTTCAATGATGGAAACGTGACTTCGCTTACTCTACTCGATATGTCAAAGGCCTTCGATAGTTTGAACATCAGATTGTTACTGAGTAAGTTAAAGTATTACGGAGTTAAAGACTGCACGTTGAGTTGGTTTACCAGCTATCTTAATGACAGGATTCAGTATACTTCATTTGACGGTCAGTTGTCGACCCCTTTGTGCCTTAAAACTGGAGTTCCGCAGGGCTCTGTATTAGGGCCAACTCTCTTTTCTCTGTACTCTGCGGATATAGCGATGGTCACTAATCACTGCTCCTTGTATATTTATGCGGATGATGTTCAAGTCATTCTTACGTTTCCACCTGAAAAGTTACCAGAATCTCTTTCGATTATTGAGGCTGACCTAAATGAAATTTTTAATTGGACTACTAAAAATTCTCTGCTTCTAAATGCGGCAAAAAGTAACACTATTATGTTTGGTACTGCGAAAAAACTTGCTCAGATTGGAGACGACTTCAGAATAAATTTGAATGGTACTGTCATACAAAACTGCAACGTAGTGAAAAATCTGGGTCTCCTATATGATTCATCTCTCAAGTTCGTTGAGCAAGTGGATTCCGTATGTCGAAAAGCGTTTTTAGCCTTAAGACAAATTTCACCTTTCTATAAAGACTTAGACCGAGACACCAAAAAACTACTTGTAGAGGTGCTTGTTCTTTCCCATTTAAATTACGCGGATATTGCCTACGCTCCTTGTCTTACTCTTCAACTGAAGAACCGCTTACAAGTAATCCAAAATCAGTGTGTAAGATTTACTGTTTTTGTCCCTTACACTCATCACATTACTCCTTACATTCGCGATCTTGGTATGTTAAGATTGAATGAGCGTCGTTTACTTCATTTTGCTTCTTTTGTGCTTAAAATTAAATCCAAAAATTCTCCATCCTATTTAAGTCGCAAAATTACATCTCGTTCTGCTGTTCATGATCGTCCTTTAAGGTTCACTGAGCTCATGGTTAGCGTCCCTACTTATACCTCATCCAGTTACCGAGGTTCGTTTTCTTATTTGGCTGCTTGCTTACTCAATTTTTTCGCTTTAAGTTATGATGTCGATATTTCTGAGCGTTCACTTATCACCAAGTTGAAAGATTCACTCTTAAAGGGAGAGCAATTGTCCATTGACATTCAGATGTTTTAGTTTTTGCTTTTTTTCTTGTCTTCACAACATGTTGTGCGTAATAGCTTTTTCCAGTTTGCCTGGGTAGGATTAAATCAGGATATAACCTGTTCCTATCCTTTTGAGTGTTGTAATACCTACTAGCATTGTTATTTTATTTTATTTTATTATGCAGAATGCAATTTATTTATATTGTGCTGCTTATTACATCTCAATAAATGTATTATTATTATTATTATTATTATTATTTGCGCTACTGGGGCTGGGTCCAAAATTCCCGCGCCCGCATTATTTACTGGATGGGAGGTTGCATTCCAAGGCGGCCTCCACCGAGTAAATGTGCTAGTATATTTTGATTGTCCATTTTTCCGGTTTTATAATATTTTTACCTCGATTTTTACGCTTCCGGCCGTAACCGCTTACCTATTTCCAATCAATCAGTATTTCCGATCGATAATCAACAGATCAATACCCTTCAAAATCAATACTACACCACGACAATCAATAAAACAACAAAAATAACTTCAATATACACTGAGAAGAATAGTTAGTCACAAAATTAGTATTTATCATGCACAATTCACCTGAAAAAAAAAACAAGTAACTCTGCCGAGTAATTTTTCCCGGATTTTCCGTTCAATACCCGCTCGATACCGTCTCGCGATACTTTTATCAATTTACTCAATTTAATCCTGGGTCAGGACACGAATTTCTTACTTATTTAATTTTTTATTTTCAATATTTATTTGAATAACCGTCGATTTCCGTGATTTTACCACGATTTCACACCTAATTTTTATCCGTCGGCTCGCGACAATTACTTTTATCTTTTCCGTCGCTAAGCTCCAAGAATAAAACTTGCAACAATTGCGTTTATCTTTTAAATTTCTCGCCCGTTTTTCGACTTCTGTTTTTCTAAGTTTTACCACTCCCAGCCTCTGGGCCACCAATTGTAAAATTCTCGACACTTCTTTTTATCTTTCAACTTTCCGACCGTCTCTCGAGTTCCGATTTTCAATCTTAATTTTTACCGATCCCAGCCACTTGGGCCACCGCTTGTAAAACCTGCTACAATTGCGTTTATTTTTTGAAGTTTTTCCTGTCTTTCGAGTTCTGTTTTTCTAAGTTTTACCAATCCCACCGCTTGGCCACCAATTGTAAACCCTGCTAGCCCCGTGTACAAACGGGCACTAATATTTCCTAGTGCGAGCCCTTCCCGAGAGGCCCGGAATTGGGTACTCTACCTTCAAAACCCTGCGTTTTGGGTGGATGTGTGGTACCTGTGCGAATTTCGGCGTCCGCTTCGCCCTGTTACTTACTACTTTCTTCGGATAGGCTGCCACCAACCTCCAGGTTGTTTTCGTTGGCCTGGAAGTACACCAACTGACTGCGATCCTGGCGCAGATAATTTGGTACCACACTAAATATTATCTCGTAATTTTGGTAGGTTTAACCGAGCGATTTGGCTCTCAGCCACTCGCTCTAGCTGATTTCTCTTACGGAGAACTATGGGGAACCAGAACTCAAGTGACAGGTAAATTAAAAGCTCGGGACTTCCAATTAATACATATATTGAACGAAACTAAGACTAACAGCTGACTTTAAAATAAGTCAAACGCTTCTACTGTGTAGGAGACAATTTAATTACACGCGTATGTGCGTCGGGCGCCTATACGGCCGCCTGTACCTTATAAAATACGAACGGAACGTCGCGAATTCTTACGCTCGGGATTTCGTCGACAAGTACATCGGCAACATATCAATGAACAAGTTATACATAAGAGTAAAATTCACATACATTTAGTATATAAAGAAATAGTGGTTAATACAATATTTTTGGGGGCGACTCACCCAATAATCATCCCTTAAACAACGGAGCTCTCTACTGGGCCCGCGATAACGGCGACCTCCGTCCTCTTGCTAAATATACAGGATCCGGGGGTGATTTACAACTCCAACTTCCAGGAACTAAGAATTTCCACCATATGACTGAATACGGCTACGCGAGCAACTCGCGTGTTTAATTATTTCCACTAGCAAAATATATTCTCGCGACAAAGACTCTACACACTTTAACTCAATTCAACGATTAATTATCGAATATTTAAAACAACGGGGCTCTGCTCCGGCACTCTATTTAAAGAAAAACAAAAACCTTCTCTCAAGGCTTTCCTACTCAAAAACTTAGTCTCGGACGCCGGCTTTGGCGGTCCCGCACTCCAAGTCCTCTGACTCGACTTTTTACTACTCTCTCGAGGCACCGTTCTTTGCGGCCCGCTCTCGACTCTTCACTCACTCGACTGATCCCTTCGTCACCACTCTTGGGGGCGGCGAAGAGTTCATGTGAACTTGCTACTCAGCAAGTTTGCTTATCATTTTTCCAGTAGCTAACTTTACTTATTCGACGTTATTTTATCTGTACTTTCCTGTGGGCACAACTGTGCTTGAACTCCTGACTATGCAATTATCTTTATAATTTCAACTCGCTCAGGAATGTGCTATATCCTGCCGACTTTTATGTCTCAACTTTCTGATAAATTTCGACGTACTTTGCTAGCGGTTAATTGATTTGAAAAATAATTCAGGTTTAATTCCTTCATGCCCATAGCGACTGCTACACGGCTATACCTTTTTGACAAACACTCCTCTGCTCTCGGCAGGTAAACACATAGCAACTCCGACGTGGCCGTTGTCGTGAAGATGCCAAGAACAAGACCCCGCGACACCACGGACATAACTGTGTCAGTGCCCTAGTCTCGGACGGCAGGGTACAGAAAATCCTGCCCAATACATAATTTTAAAATGACCCCGCTCCTTTTCTGTGTGAAAAGGAACAACTACCTCCTACAATACTTTATCATATTCTCACCCTTTACTACACCGCTTACGAAGGTTCTTTTATCTCACCCCTTCTCTACTACTGCTCTTGCAGGGCGGCCATGCCGGTTCTCACCACCTGACATGAACCGCCTGCTTCCTCCGTCTAACCTGGCTCCGTTTAATCGCCGTGGTTTTTCGTGCGACAGGGTACGGTAACCCCTGCCCACTGCATTGTTTTCGTACCATTCAGCGCTACTACGCACTGCAGGACGGTCATGCCGGTTCTCACCACCTGACATGTACCGCCTGCGCCTCCGTCTCCTATTAGAGGACTTCTACCTCAGGCAAGGGACCAACCCTAGGAGTATTCTTCTGCCGCTCCTAAACAGCTACATATGTCACCTTTTAGAGGACTTTTACCTCAGGCAAGGGACGGAAACCTCAGGTGTATTCTCACGCCGCCCCTGAACAGCTATCGATATCACCTTTTAGAGGACTTTTACCTCAGGCAAGGGACCAACCCTAGGAGTATTCCTCTGCCGCTCCTAAACAGCTATCGATATCACCTTTTAGAGGACTTTTACCTCAGGCAAGGGACCAACCCTAGGAGTATTCTTCTGCCGCTCCTAAACAGCTACATAACGCCTTTTTACAAATTCAGCCTTTTCGGCGGTCTACGAATTCGCCTCGACCTCCTAGGTGTGGGATTGTCTTCGACACGCTCTTCCCGAGGGTCTCGAGGAGCCGGAGCCTGGGGTTCCTGTCGCACCTCCCTTATGTGGGGGTCTTCCCTGCGTTCCCTCGGGGGCTGAACCACTGGGCGGGTTACCCACATTCAACAGAAACGGTAACAGGGCCATGGCAGCCTGTTGTTCCTCATCGACTTCTTCATTGATCGGGTCTGCAGCTGGGTCGTCTACCTCAGCTACGTCTTCCTCCTCCATTTCCCCCTGTTGGCCCTCAACAGTGGCGCGATAGGGTTTCAACCTATTCACGTGGACAATCATCCTTTTCCTGCTCTGAACTTCCTTTATCTCGTAGGTTAAAGGTCCTTTCTGGTCAATTATCCGATAGGGTCCGTCCCATCTCCTCATCAGCTTGTTTGATAGGCCCTTCTTCTGGGCCGGGTTATATAAGTAAACCAAGTCTCCCAACTCGTGGTTTTTCTCAGAAGCTCGCCGATTATATCGTTGCTCTCGTTCATTTGTAGTTTCTTTCATTCTTTGACGCACTTCCAGGACGGTCTGATTCATTCGGGCCATCATTTCCGCAGCGTAATTGTCGGTTATGTCATAACGAGGTCGGGTTGACCGTACAACATCATCGAAAGGCAGTACCATGTCCCTGCCGTACATAAGAAAGTACGGGCTATATCCCGTCGAAGTATGTAAATGTGACCTATAGGCCATCAAGACATAGGGGATCCAATCATCCCAGTCTCGTTGAGACTTCGCAACAAAATGTGACAGAGTATCTTTAAACACTCTGTGACTTCTCTCCAACACTCCATTAGACTGCGGGTGATACCCGGTAGTCTGTATTTTCTGAATTCTCAGGAGGGCGCATACCTCCCGGAATACCTTTGACAAGAAATTTGACCCTTGGTCAGTAATCAAATATTTCGGCGTCCCGTGACGCGCTACTATCTTTTCCACAAACATTTTTGCGACTGTTTCTGCCGTCTGGTCTGGTATGGCGTAAGCTTCTGGATATCTACTAAAATGATCTTGGAACGTCAATATGTATTTGTTACCTCGGTCCGACGTCACAAACGGTCCCACAATATTTCGGGAAACCGCCCCATCGGCGCTACTTTCGTATGAGGCGACGTCTTCCTTCGATTGCAGGCGTCGCACTTCGTGACGTAGTCCACGATGTCCTTTCTCATCGCATCCCAAAAAAATCTTTCCCTTATATACGATATAGTCTTATCTTGACCTGGGTGTCCAGCCATTGGTAGGTCATGAAAATCATGCATCACCTTCTGCACCAGTTTTTTCGGTACCACCAGCAAATCCTGGTTGGTTCTGGGGTCCACTCGATACAATAACTCATCCTTATCTATGTAATACCGTTCTTCAAAATTTTCATGATTTTTCAGTTTCATTATTTCCTGGCAATAAAAGTCTAACTGTTGCGCTGCACGGAGCACTTGGCGATCCCAGATGGGCTCAAACTCCGGGTTGCATCCTACTGCATAGGTTGGTCCTGGCTGTTGCCTAGGTAAGTAGATATTGACCCGTATCGCGGTCCTTGAAAATACAAACTTGATCATTGGCACGACGATATTCCAATCTAGGCCATCTATGCCGCACCCAATTCTTGGCATCGCGATCTCAAAATCTTTCTTCATCAGACAGGAATACTTTAAGTCCCATAAGCTATCCCAAAGATGCTCATACATAGGCTTTTGGTGGCTCCTCTCTTTGGTAACCATATAGTACACATTCCGTCCTTGACGGTGCAACACCGCCACTTGTCCTATCTCGAAATGTTGATCCTTTAGTTCGTCAACTCCTCCAAATCTTTTCTTGAATTCGACAGCTATTCCAGCTGCCATTGCAAAGTCTCGCGCCACACAATGCGCCAAGGCCATACTCTCCGGTGCACTGAATAAATCCCCACTTATAATGGCCACATTCTCGTTAACCACTTCCTTTTTCTCCGATATTTGTAGAAATTCTTCCCAACTAATGGAGTCATCCTCGTATACTCTGCTGAGGGCGTCCACGTTCCCGTGCCGGCGCCCAGCTCTGTAAATTACCTTAAACTCATATTCGGCCAGATATAATGCCCATCTGGCTAATCGCGAAGCAGGATCCTTCAGGTTCATTATCCACCGAAGGGGTCGGTGGTCTGTAATTACGTAAAATTTCTTCCCATATAAGTACGAACGGAACTGCTTGATCCCCTGGATCACAGCCAAACACCCTAATTCCGTTACTGAATAATTCTTCTCTGCCTTATTCAACTTCCGACTGAAGTAGGCGATTGGTCTCTCGGCGTCATCCCGGTATTGGCTTAATATGGCGCCCACCCCCGTTCCGCTGGCATCCGTTGACAGGAAGAAGGGTTGTCTAAAATCTGGATGGATGAGTACACTTTCAGAGGTGAGGGCATCCTTAAGTTTTTCCACCGCCTCCACTGCTTCTGGTGTAATTACGAACTTCTTGTCCTTTTTCGTAAGTTCGGTCAAGGGTTCGGCTACCTTACTATAGTCCTTGATAAATTTCCTGTACCATCCTGTCAGCCCTAGGAAACTCCGAACTCCCTTAACGGTTGTCGGAATCTTGAATTCCCTTATCGCTTCCAATTTACTAGGGTCTGGCTTTACCCCTTCCTTGCTAATCACGTGATCTAGGTAGTTCACCTGTGATTGTAGGAATTTGCATTTGCTGGGTTTAAGCTTAACATTGACTTGCCGAAGTCGATCAAATACTAAGGCCAGACGCTGGATATGTTCCTTAACGTCTCCTGAGTTATAAACGATAATATCGTCCAAATATACCAAGCAAACTTGCGGCGCTAGCTGCGCTAGCGTGGCATTCATAAACCTCTGAAACGTCGCCGGGGCGTTCATCAACCCGAACGGCATTCTCAAATATTCGTAATGATCATAAGGGGTGGAGAAGGCGGTTTTCTCCCTGTCCCTAGGGTTCATCTCTATTTGGTTATATGCCGAAGTTATATCGCATACACTGAACAAACACGAGTCCTGAAAATAGGACAGGGTCTCATCCACACTAGGAAGGGGATAAAAATCCCTTTTTGTCACCGTATTTAACTGGCGATAATCGATACACATCCTCACTTTGGTCTCTCCATTCGACAATTGTTTAGTTATCAATACTATCGGCGCCGACCATGGCGATTCCGAACGTCTTATCACTTTGGCATCCAAAAGTCTATCAATCTCTTTTCCCAAAGTCTCCCTCTGATGAAAGGGCACTCGGTAAGGTCGCTTCGAAATAGGCATCACGTCATCAGTTAGGATCCGATGCTTTATGTTATGTACTACCGTTAGTTCTTCGTTATCTCCGATAAATAGATCCCGGTATTTCAATAAAAACTGCGCAACTAACCCATATGATTCATCGCTTAAGTGATCCAGTTCAAATTCTCCCAAAAATTCTTGATCCGATATCCCAGGCATCACCGCCGCCACTGGGTAAGGCGTGCCTCTCCTTGGGATCCCTTCCGGTTCTAAAATCCTAAAATCAGCTGTGGCTTTCCCTATCACCACATCCTTTTCAACATGAACGGGGTAATCGTGTAAATTTATTGCACGCACGCGCACTTCCTTATCTGCTTTCACTACGGTCGGGGCCACCATAAATTCTTGGAACTCCTCCGGTTCAATCACCAAATTCGGTTGACCTTGACCGCCTTTAAACTTTTTCCCCAAATATCCAATTAGGTTTACTTCACTTCGAGGGGGTAGGTCCATCCCCCTCTTCATCCTGACTTGGTTGCTTTCCTCCTCTACCCTCGACGGCTTCGGGTCATCCTTTCCAAGCGTCGACGGCTTCACCCCCTCATTGGGGCGCATCCTCCTAATTCTTCCTATCAGCTCACCCCTATTGAGCTTCACTGGGATGGTATTTTCATTTCGTGCTCCCAGGTATATTTTATTCCCAATTTTTACCGATGTCGGAAATACTACTATCTTCTTCCCTTCCTCGATCTCCATAACATCATTTCCAGGAGCCTGGAATTCCTTCCCAATTAATTCACACTCCAATTCGGTGTCACTTTTCGCTAATATCTCCATTTCGTCGGTAAGGCGTAACTCCTGCACCCCCATATCTGGATATGCATCCCTCAATTCGTCCATAAGATCCCTGGAATTCGGCTCTCCCGACTTCTCTGGCACTCCTTGAAGAAGGGGGAAAGTTTCATCCCTTATTTCTCCCACCTCCATATTTTTCGGGAACAACAATGGTTGGTCCGTTTTATTCTTGATTTTAATGGACACGTTTATCCCATATTTTATGGTTGTCGCCGACAACCCTGCTTCGTGAAATCCATAAACTTGAATGGCCTTCCCCATTGTCCTTAAAATCCCGGTAAACTTGGTGTTGACGTAACATTTCACTTCCGATTCCTCTTCCGGTTGTATGATCGTGTCGCTAACCACCCGAATTTTATTGTCGATTTCTAATTGCTCCTCTGAACCACCCTCTTCTGAGTTTTGGAATTTATATGCCGATTATTTCGACGTCTCAGCTTTAAGTCGCCCTCTTCGACCAATCCACCGCTTTGTGTGCATCCATACATCTGATTTGATCCCTTGGATAACCCTTCTTCGAAAATCAGTGGTAATTCCTCAACCTCATAATCGATTGATTTCCCAAAATCATCCTCGCCGGTACCGCTCGTTGCAATACCCGGTCGATCCCCCTTGACATATTCATATAATTCGTGCCTACGTCGCTCCGCCTCAATGACACTTATCATTTGCACGGAGGTGCCGCCGATTTTAATTATTCCGGTGCGGAAATTTATTTCGACACCATGAGCCAGCAGGAAGTCCCGTCCAAGGACACCGCAGCCCTCGATAGGTAAATTTTCACAAACGAGAAATTCCTGGGTACCTAACACATGTGTCCCATCATTACTGATTATTGCCGTTACTGCGCCCCTACATTCGAGATCATGTCCCGATATACTTCTCATTATCTCCCGTTTCGATACATCGACTTCCATATTGATTATCTCGCATTGTCGTAATAACGACGTAGCCGCGCCGCTGTCCGCTAGCAAAAAATATTCATATCCGTTTAAAAATAACGGTACCATACACCTATGATTCATCCAAGCGTCACCTCCGCTTGGTGACGTCACCTCCTCGTCATTACGTGACGTCAACTCCCTTAAAACTACCTTATCCGCTAGTAAAATTCCGCCCGACCACCTTAATTTCGGCGGGGAATACGATTATTTTCCACGTTATTAACCCTTGGCTCCACAAAATTCTGCATACTTCTTCCGTTGCCGCTTGCAAAAACCCTCGACTCCACTCGGTCGTTTCCGAATCGTTGATTCCCGTTCGGCCTATTTTGGTTATTGGCCCGACTATCCTGTGAATAGTTTTTATTGAAATTATTTCGCCCTGACGCTTGTACTCCGCGTCCGGTACCTTCGTTAACTCCTGCCGATTCAACCGCTCTCGGCGGTGCAGGTGCTCCGCGGCTATTGCCCGGATAAGCCTGACCTACCCCATGTCCCGCGCTTTGGCGATAACTGCGATTATTTGAGTTTGAATAATTCCTCGCTTCTCGACGCTCCCCAGAATTATTATTATTCCGCGGCTGCTCATTTCTGGGCCTAGTTTCGGCTGCTTCAAATAAATTTTCCCGGCAATCCCGGCTATAGTGCCCTAATTTTGAACATCTATAACAAGTAACCTCCCGCCTATTATTTCGGACATCTTCCCTCTGCTCGACTGCACTCAAAACGGAAGTGGCCCCTTTCGCCACATCCATAACACCTTTTCTCCTGTTTCACATTGGTTTCCGGGTCTCCTTGAACCCCATACGACGGGCCGGAAGGTCCCGAGCCTCGTCCAGGTCGTTGTTTCATAATCTGCTGATTAAGTTCAACCTTTCGCGCAACTTCGGCTATATCGTTTAAATCGCCGCCATCCTTGGCCATCAACAAAAAGGGCCCAATACACCTCAGAATATCCTGGCGTAAACCGACTTTTACCTGGTTCAACAATAGTTTTTGATCGATTTTAAACTGTATACCCGGTAGATCAGTTCTTCTTGCTAATTCCCGGTCCTCGCTCATTACTTCCCGACTTAAGTATTTTAGGCGTGTTACGTAATCTATTACAGGTTCATCCTGCCGCTGATAAGAGCTCAACAATTTTGCGAGGGCTTCGCCCGGTATTTTCACCGGCGCAAAGTGCTTGATAAACGTTTCCTTGAAGTCATCGTACTCCAAGTCGTCAAATTCAGGGTCGGACTTGAAAAATTTCTGGGCCGCGCCCGACAATTTATATTTAATCAACCTCAGCGTAGTTTCTCGCGACCAATTATCGAGTCTACTTCGCTGCTTGATTTTATCGAAGTAAAATTTTACATTCTCCTTTCCTGAGAATCCGTCCACCGTGATTGCTACCAACCCTAACATTTGTGCCAACGGTACTTGCGCTTGAGCTTGTCCTTGAACCCATGGTCGGTCCCAAGGTCCCGCTTCCATTGGCGGAAACCTAAACGGCGGCGGCGCTTCGGCCCCTCCAAGAGCACCTCTATCTGCTGCCGCATTTTCGTCAGCGCGATTACCCTGAGCTACCCCACCTACGGCGCCCAGTTCTTCCCAGCTGGAGGCTCCACAAGCGGAGGCGGCCTCCCCTGGTTACCTCCGAGTGCCAAATTTTCCAAAAAGTTATTACGAACCATCTCCTATGGCCTATCGATTTTTCAACTATAGTTGCGCGTTTTTCCGCCCTAATTTCGTAATAATCGACTTATACCCTTGGCTATAGCCACTTACCAACACCCAATTAATCGATATTTCGATCAATAATTCATGAATCGCTCAAAATCAGTATAATTACAACAAAATCAACAACAATCAATTAAAAATCACTTCAATATACACTGAGAAGAGTTGTTAGTCACACAATTAGTTAATTTTTCATGCACAATTCATCTGAAAACAGCTGAAAACAAAGACACTTTTGCCAAGTAATTTTCTCGACCTTTTCTCTCGCCGTTTTTCCAGCGACCTATTCCGCGATCTCGCGATATTTTAAGATTTATTCTCGTTTTCAATACTTATTGCTTAGGCGCTAATATTACTTTTCAATATTTTCCTTCCTCCCTGGATTGGGAAACCAATAATTGATCTGACCGCTACTACTTAATTCACGTATTCAACGACTTTATCTATTTTTTTTTTTCCGTCGGCTCGCGACAATTATTTTACAACGCTATTTTTCCCGTTTTCGAGTCCTGTTTTTGGAGATTTTACCTAATCCCACCGCTTTGGCACCAATTGTGCACGATCCGACCCGTCCCGTGTGGGCGATCGTGGGCCACCGACCTGCGTGACCTGGATTGGGGGGTGTTTGGGAGCCTATGCGAATTTCAGCGGGAATTCGACGCTTTTTACTTACGTTTCGAAGGTAATGATGCCACTAACTCCAGATTTGATTTTATGGCGTTGGCCTGGAAGTCCGCCAACGGGCTGCAACGTAGTTACAGGAATTTTTGGGTACCAAACGTTATTCCTACTTTTACTCTTCTGGTAGCCTTAACCGAGCGGTTACCTATCCGTAATCGCGTTCTCTCAATATTCTATTTTTTTGTCTGGAGGCTGTGGGGAACCAGAACTCGAAATGCAATAGGAAAATGAAAATCGGGACTTCACACTACACTTATATTCAATGAAACTAATCCTAACAGTTCAAGAAAAATCCTGTCCTCGGCGGACAACTACGAATATACCTAACTTACGACGGCGGTGCCGAAATCGACTAAGAAATACCACTTACAATACAATTTTCCGACAGCTTTTAGTTTAGCGACAATTTATCGGACGTGCATTTACGAAAATAAACTCATGCAAATATGATAATGGTTAATTAAAAGAGAAGAAACCCTTGCAGACTGATAGTTATGGGTGCGACTCACCGAGACTATGTCCTCACAATTTTGGTCTCTGGTAGTCCAGACAACCGGGGGTCGCCCAACTCTAGTAGGTACAATTATTCTACAGCTTTCGGGGGTGATTCACAAAACCAGCCCTCCTGGAACCACGTTCCTGGACACTTCCCTACAGTCACTCACGGCACAATCGGAAGTTTGACCTCTTTCTCGGGGACGCGGCTAACAAAACGCTCGCAGATTATCGATAATTGATCGGCGGTTTTCACGGATTAATAGATCTCCCAAATACCTCAAAGTTCCCAAATTACACAAATTATTAAAGTTTCTCTAGGAGTTTTCGCTCCTCCGACTCGTACCCTTGCCTATGCCTAGTACGCAGCTCGACGCAACAACCCCTTTTCTTTTTGCTTTATTTTCGGTAATTACGCGGTTTCGCTCTCTAGCTTCGACCCTCGCGGCACGAAGCTCACACACGGACTTGTTACCTTCCCATCAGGGGCGGCGTACTCGTGGAACTTGCTACTTCAGCAAGTTTCCATTTTTTCTCAGTAAGTTATACCTACTGATTACTCGCTGATATACAATACTTATTTTCCTGCCTTGCGGCGTCAAACCCTGACCCAGCAGTTACTCTTATTTTCGTTGATTTTCACAGGAATTTGCTCTGCTCGCTACCCTGTTTATTATTTCGCAACTTGATGATAAACTCCACGACGCATTTTGTCAGCTTTTTCAATTCAAAAATCAGTTTCGATATTAGGTCAAATTTCTCTGTGCCCGTAGCGACTGCTACATGGGATGAGTGGATTCCCTATGTATTAATGGCGTACCGGTCGCACATACATAGCTCAACGGGATATAGCCCGCATTTTCTTTTATATGGCAGAGACATGGTCTTGCCATTCGATGACGTCATAAAGTCAACTAGACCACGCTATGACTTGGCGGAAAATTACGCATCAGAAATGATGACGAGAATAAACCGAGCGGTGCGCGAAGTGCGAAAACGAATGGAAGAAGTTGCAGACGATCGTGAGGATCGATACAACAGACGAGCAAGTGAAAAAACTTTCGACTTAGGAGACCTAGTGTATCTGTACAACCCTGCGCAGAAAAAGAGCCTCTCGAACAAATTGATGAAGAAATGGGATGGACCCTATCGGGTGGTTGACCAGAAGGGACCCTTAACGTATGAGATTAAGGACGTTAATAATAGGAAAAGACTGGTTGTGCACGTAAACCGATTGAAACCATATCTAACTGTGATCAGGGACCAACCGGCAGACCAGGACCAGCAGGACGCGGATCCAGAGGAGCTGCCGATACCGGATCCCATCATTGACGAAGCTGAGGAGGAACAACAGGCCGCCATGGCCCTAGTACCGTTCCTGATTGAAATGGGTAACCGGCGACCCCCAATGCCAAGGGAGGAACCAGGTGTTAACCCTCCACGCCCTCAAGGGCCCAGGGCCGAGCCAGAAGAGGACAGGCAGTTGCCTAGGCGGTCGAACCGTGCGCGTCGACCCCCCCAGAGGTTGAACCTGTAAGGTTCTCTTATCCATATCGCTGTTTAGGGGCGGTTGGCGAATACCCCTAGGGTTGGTCCCTTACCAGAGGTAAAAGTCCTCTAAAAGGTGACCCGTTTTTAGCTGTTCAGGAGCGGTAGGCGAATACTCCTGAGGTTTCCGTCCCTTGCCAGAGGTAGGAGTCCTCTAAAAGGCGACACCCACTTTAGCTGTGCAGGGGCGGCAAAAGAATACTCCTGAGGCTTCGTCCCTTGCCTGAGGTAAAAGTCCTCTAAAAGGTGACCCGTTTTTAGCTGTGCAGGGGCGGCAAAAGAATACTCCTGAGGCTTCGTCCCTTGCCTGAGGTAAAAGTCCTCTAAAAGGTGACCCGTTTTTAGCTGATCAGGAGCGGTAGGCGAATACTCCTGAGGTTTCCGTCCCTTGCCTGAGGTAGGAGTCCTCTAAAAGGCGACACCCACTTTCGCTGTTTAGGGGCGGTTGGCGAATACCCCTAGGGTTGGTCCCTTACCAGAGGTAAAAGGCCTCTAAAAGGAAACCCTTATCGTTTTTCGTGGTTAATGGTAGCCGCTAAAGCCCGGCTGTGCCAAAGAATAGGCCTGTGAGTTGTTTGCCTGCTGAAGGCAGAGAAAAAAAAAATGTGTTCCTAACCGTAAGGGACGGTCGGAAGAAGTTAAGGTAGTGTCCCATGGAGGACAACGTACCGGAGAGCGTGGGAGATTCCCCAAATACAGTTTGTAGCCGCTAAAGCCCGGCTGTGTCAAAGAATAGGCCTATGTTGTTTACCTGCTAAAGGCAGAAGATGTCAAGTCCCCCAGAGGGCAGTAAATAAAATTTAGGTGAGAAGACATTGTCGACTAAGTACGTGAGTATGATAAAAGTAAAATACCCAGCAGCGTTCACCCTCCAAAAGGAGATGGACGCTCCTGAGGCGAAGTTGAGGGAGTAAAATAGTATGTATAAATACTGGGAAGTCAATAAAATAAAAATTGTTTATGTCATAAGTAATTAGCTTTGTAGGAGCAGATATTAATCCAGCTGAAATTTCAGCCTAACAAGTCATACGACCATGAAGCGCTTGGTAGAGTTATTGGTCACCCTGTTGATGATACCCATGGGCCACACCCTCATCGCCTATGACTGCGAAACTCCGACGATGAACGTCACCGCAGTCTCCCTGAGGGCAGTCGCACCATGCCAAAGGGATGCGTCCAATTTCGTCAGCCAGGCCCTGTCCGTTCAGGTGGTGCAGAGACCGGAAGTCAGAAGACAGCCAGTGAAAACCTGCTTGGTGGAGGTTTACCGCCAAATGTTCTATTGTGGCATGCACAGCCACGTGTCAGCAGTATCGGGAGGACTATCCTCGTACATATTCAAGATGGGAGCAGAGGCCTGCGCCAGTGCTCATCGCACACAAACAACCCGCATCTACAATATCCACGTGGGACGCCTAGAGAAGAACGCAACCACGTCGATAGATGCCACGCTATTTGGAAAAATTGACCCTGACGGTGCTTGTCAAGGTACCGGTTTCACCGAAAAGGGGAGGACTTGGGAAAATGTAATAGTACAAGCCACCATTAAAATCTCTTTAAAGGAGTATGATGCCGTTGTAAGAATGGAAACAAACGAAATAGTAGTATCCGGAGGAGTAGCGTGTAGCTACCTCCACGGTTATTGTATGGATAGTCTCGCTGGAGAATCCGTGTGGGAGGTTGAACCGAAGGAAGAATGCTCCCACGTTATAATCCTTTACGAAGGTACCGCCGAGAAGGTAATGGACTCAACTACACGTCAGCACTACCTAGTCGTGGAGCAAGAAGACAAAGTCTTCGCCGTTACCCTCGTGAAGAAAAGTGCGGCCTGTGACCGAGTAATTTGGGTTACAGAGCATCCGCGCCTGCTGGTGTTGGAAGTTGGACAAGCCCCTGTGTTTCGCGGTTCAAAGACAGTGCCAGCGAACGAAATTAACAGTATATAAACAGTAAATTCTTGTACGTAGAAGCGACGCATAAACGTGCCGTAGAAAAACTTTATGTAGATACTTTGTTTAGAAGATGTGAACTTCACCGCGAAGTGTTAAAGAACCGACTGTGGATGGCAGCTGCAAATCCATCCTCAATCGGAGAACTATTGACCAACGAACGTGGATACGTCGGTCGTGTGTTGGGAGAAGTAATCTACTTGGTGCAGTGCACCCCCCGACCTGTTTCGCTACGAAGGACCAATCAGTGTTATCACGAGCTACCGATAGCCGTAAATAATGAAACCAAATTCATCTCACCACTACACCATATCATCCAGAGCCACGCAGAAGAGGTAGACTGCAGCTCACTTTCCCCGCCTATGTACTATATTAATGACCAGTGGGTAGGAATGGCCCCACACCCTATCGTAAGGACCCCACCAATCACATTAAGCGTGGTCCCGCAGCCCAGATTGAGTTTCGAACCGGTCAAACCATTAGGCTCAGGTGGAATATACACTCAAGAAGAGGTGGCAAACAGCCAAAAAGCAATTATTTTTGGACAACGAAAGGCGGTCGAAACAATCCTAATACGAAAACTAGTTGGAGGGGAAACCGATAATCAAGGGTTAACCTCAATTAGTATGTTTGATGGTGCTGAACTGAAGAAGTTAGCACATTCCACCCTATATCACATGTGGGGTTGGTTTACAGATTTTGGACTCGTCATCAGTGGAGTGATGGGCTTTTATGTTGTTTTTCGAATGATTAAATATATTCTTGGAGTAGCTATCAATAGCTGGCAGATATATCAAGTTGTCGGATGTGGAGTCTCTGTCCTAGCCGGAGTGTGGAACACCTTTGCCTTGTGGGTAGTTCATGAGAACCTCATAAAACAGGACAGAAAGCCCTCTGATGAAGAGGCAGACACACCGAAAAATTGCTGTCCAGAGCCGAGGGAGGCTTCGCCCGAGGTATTTACCGAGAGACCAGAACCTCATCAGCGAGAAGTGCACGACACACAACCCCGTGGTACCGCTAACAAGCAACCCAATGTTAGTGTCGTAGACTTGTATCCGAAGTCGACTCATTGGACCGATGAGAACCGACAGAAGTGAAGTTCGGTCGCGAACCAACAAACGTAAGTGTCGCGAACTGTGAACGAACTTTGAGACCTTTTTGCATCCGGACTTCCCGAAGATCCGAAGACATCTTACGAAGATTTAAAAACTTTGTTAAACCGTGAGTTATGATGAATTGTTTTATTGGAATCAACTAAACGTTGATATTTTATGAGTTAAATTTGAGAACTTATTGTATTTTACTTTTATAAATGTTATGTGTTGTAAGAGAAAAGAATGACTGTCGTAAGGACACTCCTTCTTTTTTTTAAGGAGGGGGTGATGTAGCAGTCGCTATGGGCATGAAGGAATTAGACCTGAATTATTTTTCAAATCAATTAACCGCTAGCAAAGTACGTCGAAATTTATCAGAAAGTTGAGACATAAAAGTCGCCAGGATATAGCACATTCCTGAGCGAGTTGAAATTATAAAGATAATTGCATAGTCAGGAGTTCAAGCACAGTTGTGCCCACAGGAAAGTACAGATAAAATAACGTCGAATAAGTAAAGTTAGCTTACTGGAAAAATGATAAGCAAACTTGCTGAGTAGCAAGTTCACATGAACTCTTCGCCGCCCCCAAGAGTGGTGACGAAGAGAGCAGTCGAGTAAGTGGAGAGCCGAGAGCGGGCCGCAAAGAACGGTGCCTCGAGAGAGTAGTAAAAAGTCGAGTCAGAGGACTTGGAGTGCGGGACCGCCAAAGCCGGCGTCCGAGAATAAGTTTTTGAGTAGGAAAGCCTTGAGAGAAGGTTTTTGTTTTTCTTTAAATAGAGTGCCGGAGCAGAGCCCCGTTGTTTTAAATATTCGATAATTAATCGTTGAATTGAGTTAAAGTGTGTATAATCTGTCCGGGATCCACACGACCGGGATTCACCCTATTTCCATGGCGAATCATTGTTGTCAACAATGAATCGCCATGGAAATCGGCTGAATCTCGGTCGTGTGGATCCCGGACAGACCATAGAGTCTTTGTTGCGAGAATATATTTTGCTAGTGGAAATAATTAAACACGCGAGTTGCTCGCGTAGCCGTATTCAGTGAGTTAGACAACAGGTCTTAATTCTAAGTGTGTGCCGAAAGCAAGTGCTAGGTCATATGGTGGGAATCCTTAGTCCCTGGAGGTTGGAGTTGTAAATCACCCCCGGATCCTGTAGATTTAGCAAGAGGACGGAGGTCGCCGTTATCGCGGGCCCAGTAGAGAGCTCCGTTGTTTAAGGGATGATTATTGGGTGAGTCGCCCCCAAAAATATTGTATTAACCACTATTTCTTTATATACTAAATGTATGTGAATTTTACTCTTATGTATAACTTGTTCATTGATATGTTGCCGATGTACTTGTCGACGAAATCCCGAGCGTAAGAATTCGCGACGTTCCGTTCGTATTTTATAAGGTACAGGCGGCCGTATAGGCGCCCGACGCACATACGCGTGTAATTAAATTGTCTCCTACACAGTAGAGGCGTTTGACTTATTTTAAAGTCAGCTGTTAGTCTTAGTTTCGTTCAATATATGTATTAATTGGAAGTCCCGAGCTTTTAATTTACCTGTCACTTGATTTCTGGTTCCCCATAGTTCTCCGTAAGAGAAATCAGCTAGAGCGAGCGGCTGAGAGCCAAATCGCTCGGTTAAACCTACCAAAATTACGAGATAGTATTTAGTGTGGTACCAAATTATCTGCGCCAGGATCGCAGTCAGTTGGTGTACTTCCAGGCCAACGAAAACAACCTGGAGGTTGGTGGCAGCCTATCCGAAGAAAGTAGTAAGTAACAGGTCGAAGCGGACGCCGAAATTCGCACATCCACCCAAAACGCAGAGTTTTGAAGGTAGAGTACCCAATTCCGGGCCTCTCGGGAAGGGCTCGCGCTAGGAAATATTAGTGCCCGTTTGTACACGGGGCTTGGGGTATTTACACTATTAACCACCCCTAACTCTTTGCAAGCGGATAAATATATTTTATTTATTTTCTCTGAAACCCTATTGATTTATTTATGAATTTATGAAGTCAGTAAATACGCAAGGAGTTATGTAACACCGGAAAAATATCCTCACCCCTGTAAATCATAAAGGGGTGAAATCATGAGTGGTTAAAAACATGAATGTACAAATCACCTTAATTTTTAAACGAATTGGGTTAGGGTGGTGAAATTGAAAACACAACTTCCTTTAGGGCATGTGGGGGTGGTGAAATACCGGGTTGGAATTTAGGGGATGAAGCGTCCATAAAGCCCTGTAATTTGACACAGAGAAGCAATATCTTCTGCGAAACTGTGACATCTTACACACTGCATCTTCGAGAAGGCAAGGGTGAATTTTAGGAGAAATTTATCGAAGGGGATGAAAGTTAGGGGTGGAAACTTGAATTTTTACTGAATAATGTAGGGTTGAAATTAATACCATTCGATAGCTTTCTATTGATGGTACAAAAAAGGTCTTATTCATAACTCGCGAAAAACGACCCTTAAAGGCCTTACAACCCCCTAACCTGCCGAAACACAAAAATGCGAGAACTCAAAAACTGCTCAACGTATCAGAGCTGGATTTGCTGTGGTAATTTACAGCGACGCTGTAGATGGATAGGTAAATTTTCATTATGATTTAACAAAGGGGATGAAATTTAAGGGTTGAAACTTGAAATTTTTTCATGTAAGTGGTGGAATAAAATTATAGCGTTCGATAGATTTCGGTTAATTATTTAAGAAAAGTCTTCAACCTAAAACCAACCCCTACGCTACTAACAACCCCTAAAGTCCTAGCAAGCGCAGTAAATACATTTTATTTTTTTTTTGCTTTCTTCTGATTTGTTAATAATTAAAGTCATTTTCATTAATTTTTAACGCATCCATAATTTTTCAACCCCTTTCATATGTGAACCCTCAAAGAGCAAAATTTTTCCAGACCGCTTCTTTTTCGTGTGATTTTCGCTAGTTCTACTTAACTACAGTACATTTTCACCCTTTTGATTTTTCATCCCCCTTAACAATTTTTCTCCCCCCCGAGCGTTAATTTTGAAAAATTCGCGCAGTTTTGCCTTTTTTCGGTAATAAATACCAAATTTTACTCATATGGATGCCTTTTTAACTTTTTCGACCCCTTCGCAATGTTTCAACCCCCAAAAGTCAAATTTGCATAATTGCCTTATTTTCGTGTTATTTACTGTAATTCTACTTAATTACGATTAATTCTCATCCCCTTTAACTTTTCATCCCCCTATACAATTTTTCAACCCCCTAAGTGTTTATTTTTCAAAATTCACGTAATTTAGTTTTCCTTCGGTAATAAATTGAACTCATTTGGATTATGTTTATCTTTTTCACTTTTCCAACCCCCCCCGCAACATTTCAACCCCCAAAACCTAAATTAAATGTCTACCGAGATATACATCGCATTGATATACATCTTCCGTTGGCTTTTTGATATACAGGGTGACAGAGCCGGGTACTGCAAAATGACGAAAATTTAAACCACCCCCAATTCTGAAAGAAATTTTTCTAATTTTTTTTACCTGGCTGAGAAGACGTCTCAGGTTCATATCTCCAGACGTTTTTTTGAAATTTGCTTCATCTCCTCTAATTAGGGTGCAGGGCCGAAAAAACTGTTTTTTCATCGGTGGTTAATAGCGCCAGTAGTACACAAATTTTAATTTCCTGGTGGTCCTTGTAGCGCAAGAACTTCACTCTAAATTGTCATCAATTCAAAATTATCCTGATATAAAATGTCACAGAAAAGGGGGCCCACTGAAGTGAATCCAAAATTATTCTGCGTTTAAAATGATCTTTGATTAAATACGAACCAAAATTGAAACGATGCCGTCATAGAGCCATTCATCCTGAACATTTTAAGATGCTCTTCGTCTGAATTGGATCACATTTGGCTGTGCTGTGGTTGAAGGATTTCGGACAAAAAGCAGGCATTTCGCACATCTGCAATTTCGTGAAACCAAGGCGACAAAAATTTTGACAATGCCTGAAGGATCGTTACCTTGTCAACGAAATATGGCTCTTTGTTTTCATTTTTGTCACCTTGGTTTCACGAGGAGATGGAGCAAATTTCAAAAAAACGTCTGGAGGTATGAACCTGAGACTAGGCCTGCGACTTTTAATTGATATATCGATATATCGATTATCGATATATCGATTATCGATATATCGATATATCGATAAAAGTGTGTTATCGATATACCGAAATATCGATATATCGATATATCGATAACATATCGATAAGTTACTGATATATCGATAAGTTATCGATGCAGTAAAGTCACTGTATTTTGCATTTGTTCGTTCTAAATTGGAGTACTGTTCGGTAGTTTGGAACCCTTACTATTTACGTCATATTGCATCTGTTGAGTCCGTTCAACGAAAATTCCTTAAGTTATTATTATTTCGTTCTGATGGTGTGTATCCCCCCCAGGGAGTGTCAAACGCTTCGCTTCAACTAAGGTTCAATGTATGTTCACTGGAATTTAGACGGTCAGTTTCGTGCTTAACTCTATTATGTATAAATTACTGAATAACAAGATTGACTGTTCTGAATTGCTGTCTAAAATCAATTTATATGTTCCTAGACTAACGAGTCGCCAGGAGATTGTCTTTCACTTAAACAAATGCAATACCAACATCCTGTATTATTCCCCTTTGCACGTGATGTGCCGTGTTTTTAATTTCATCGCTAGTTCGTGTGACATTTTTTGTGTGAGTTTGCGAATGTTAATCGCTGCTTATCATTTGTATTCCAATGCGGATTATCCTTAGATATTATTCCATGATTTTCTCTCTTTAGTTACTTACTTTGTCATCATTCGATTACTTTACTTTCAATTTTTTTTGGTTTAATTTGAATTTTTTGTTTCATTTAATACTTTGTGCATGTTGTCCTGTTATTGGTGTAATCACTGTTGGACAATAAAGGTTATTATTATTAAGGTTATTATTATATACCGATATACCGGTATATCGATAACCGGTGTCCCGTATATCGATACATATAATGACACTTCTGAAGTTCTGACTTCTTTTAAATGTAGGAGTAGGTATTCGGGCTGACTCAGTCATTTGTTGAAACACTGAAAATATTGAAATAAATTGACAAAATTGAGGAATCTTTGCGTATACGTCTTGGAGATATCAATATTTTCGTGCAGTGTATAAACAATTAGTATATAAACAATTTAAACAAGTGATGGTAGGAATTACTATACTTATTTAAACGACTTGTAGAAAATTGGACATCGCAACGCAACTGATGTTTGGGCCCTAATATCGTTTATTTCGAATCCTACGTTATTTTCCAGGGCACAACGTAAACAATAATGCTTGAGCGCTCCAATCCAATCGATTCAATCAATAATTAATTTCAATATGATTAACTAACTAACATCAAGAAACTACAGAAAAACGTCTATTACCTATTCATACCTATCTAGCTCTTAAAACTAAGATGTTACTCGATTACAGATATAATACCACAGTAACGATAAGGCGATATATCGATAAATCGGTATATTTAGTTATCGGTATATCGATATATCGATAAATCGGTGTATCGGTATATCGATAAATCGATATATATATGTATGCGTATTGATCCCTTTGGGGAGGCAAATTCAGGGGGTTCTTTTATCGACTGAAATCAAAGAATATTCCGCGATTGTTGATTTGCTCCGACTTTTACTGCCCTAGGGCAATCCGTTTCGAAGCTGTGCTCATTAATCATATAATGGTCAGTTTGGGGAGGTGACCTGGTTCTGATCTCGGCTAGTGATTCTGCATTCCCAAACTGACCATTATATATTTTTCTCCAATGGATATATAACTGGTTGTCTAAATTGACAAATCCATACACAACAGTATATGTACAACGATCCCTTTGAGGAAGTATTCCTTAACAATTACTGCAAATAGAGACGTTTTTTCTAGAGGAACATATCAGTAGTTCCCACTTTCTACAGATATGTTTCATGACGTTTGGGGTACTTGGTTTTAGTGGACAATAGGCTTTTGATACTACTTTTTACACTGAAAGAACCCTTAGGGTGATCCGACTTATTACTCGAAGTAAGGATTCGCCCTGGGGAATGTAACGCCCCTATTTGTGGAAAGAGTGAGTCCCTATTCAATTAGGAAACTTCATGAGGCAATCGTGCGGTGATTACTGATTTTCTGAGAAAAACCTTAGGAACGGCGCTTTGGCGCTTTTGGTGACAGTCACATTTTTGGACATTTCTGCTTTGAAAGGGTTCTGTTCACCACAAGTAGGGGGACGGGAGGTAGTTCTGGGATTTTTTCTGCGAACAAATAATTTTATTATGTTTGGGGTAGTGATTTGAGGTGGCTCTTGTGAGGTTTCTGCTAGGAAACCTCAAAGATGTTGTATTTATCGATATTAGGGAAAGCTTCCCCAAAGGGATCAATGTACATACCCTATTGACATATATTGTCTATCTATTGGTCCCTTTGGGAAACTCTAATTTTAGAGAAAATCACATTTTTGGGCGTAAGCTATTTTTCTCTACATTGGGAGGACTCCTGAACAGGCCCGTTCACCACCCGGAAAAGAGAGTCTATTTGGGGAATGCAGCACCCCTATCTGCGAAAAGGGATTAACTTTGGGTACGACACTCCCTTAGGAACCATCATGAGGCTTCGGGCAACGGTTTGAGGTGGTTCTCGCAAGGTTTCTGCCTCAAAAATGTTGCATTTCTAGATATTAGAGAAAGCCTCCCCAAAGGGATCAATGTACATACCCTATTGACGTATATTGTCTATCTATTGGTCCCTTTGGGAAACTCTAATTTTAGAGAAAACCACATTTTTGGGCGTAAGCTATTTTTTTCTACATTGGGAGGACTCCTGAATAGGCCCGTTCACCACCCGGAAAAGAGAGTCTATTTGGGGAATGCAGCACCCCTATCTGCGAAAAGGGATTAACTTTGGGTACGACACTCCCTTAGGCTTCGGGCAACGGTTTGAGGTGGTTCTTGCAAGGTTTCTGCCTCAAAAATGTTGCATTTCTCGATATTAGAGAAAGCTTCCCCAAAGGGATCAATGTACATACCCTATTGACGTATATTGTCTATCTATTGGTCCCTTTGGGGAATTTAATTTTCTAATAAAAAATCTATTTCGCCCTTTCTGGTGCTTTATTGTGCCCTAGTAGCTTTCAACTGTTTTGTAGTATAAAACTAGGGTTCCTAGTATTGGTCAGTACCAAAAGTAGGTACGCGAGTTCCAAAAATCTTCGGATTGTACCCTATACTAGCATCCTACGGATTATCTACTAGTTTGGGCAAATTTGAAGCTTTAATTCAGATATGACATTGCAATTGAGTACGTCAATCACTTAAAAGACATCATGAAACTTCAGGCCGTGATTCGAGGTGGTCTTGTGAGGTTTTCTAGCACAAAATCTCAAAAGTGTTGCTTTTCTCGATATTAGGGAAGGCTTCCCCAAAGGGATCAATGTACATACCCTATTGACGTATATTGTCTATCTATTGGTCCCTTTGGGAAACTCTAATTTTAGAGAAAATCACATTTTTGGGCGTAAGCAATTTTTTTCTACATTGCGAGGACTCCTGGACAGGCCCGTTCACCACCCGGAAGGGAGAGTCTATTTGGGGAATGTAGCACCCCTATCTGCGGAAAGGGGTTAGCTTTGAGTACGACACTCCCTTGGAAACCATCATGTGGCTTCAGGCAATGGTTTGAGGTGGTTCTTACGAGGTTTCTGCTAGGAAACCTCAAAAATGTTGCATTTCTCGATATTAGAGAAAGCTTCCCCAAAGGGATCAATGTACATACCCTATTGACGTATATTGTCTATCTATTGGTCCCTTTGGGAAACTCTAATTTTAGAAAAAATCACATTTTTGGGCGTAAGCTATTTGTTTCTACATTGGGAGGACTCCTGAACAGGCCCGTTCACCACCCGGAAGGGAGAGTCTATTTGGGGAATGTAGCACCCCTATCTGCGAAAAGGGATTAGCTTTGGGTACGACACTCCCTTAGGAACCATCATGAGGCTTCGGGCAACGGTTTGAGGTGGTTCTTGCAAGGTTTCTGCCTCAAAAATGTTGCATTTCTCGATATTAGACAAAGCCTCCCCAAAGGGATCAATGTACATACCCTATTGACGTATATTGTCTATCTATTGGTCCCTTTGGGAAACTCTAATTTTAGAGAAAATCACATTTTTGGGCGTAAGCTATTTTTTTCTACATTGGGAGGACTCCTGAACAGGCCCGTTCACCACCCGGAAGGGAGAGTCTATTTGGGGAATGTAGCACCCCTATCTGCGAAAAGGGATTAGCTTTGGGTACGACACTCCCTTAGGAACCATCATGAGGCTTCGGGAAACGGTTTGAGGTGGTTCTTGCAAGGTTTCTGCCTCAAAAATGTTGCATTTCTAGATATTAGAGAAAGCCTCCCCAAAGGGATCAATGTACATACCCTATTGACGTATATTGTCTATCTATTGGTCCCTTTAGGAAACTCTAATTTTAGAGAAACTCACATTTTTGGGCGTAAGCTATTTTTTTCTACATTGGGAGGACTCCTGAACAGGCCCGTTCACCACCAGGAAGGGAGAGTCTATTTTGGGAATGTAGCACCCCTATCTGCGAAAAGGGATTAGCTTTGGGTACGACACTCCCTTAGGAACCATCATGAGGCTTCGGGAAATGGTTTGAGGTGGTTCTTGCAAGGTTTCTGCCTCAAAAATGTTGCATTTCTCGATATTAGAGAAAGCTTCCCCTAAGGGATCAATGCACATACCCTATTGACGTATATTGTCTATCTATTGGTCCCTTTGGGGAATTTAATTTTCTAATAAAAAATCTATTTCGCCCTTTCTGGTGCTTTATTGTGCCCTAGTAGCTTTCAACTGTTTTGTAGTATAAAACTAGGGTTCCTAGTATTGGTCAGTACCAAAAGTAGGTACGCGAGTTCCAAAAATCTTCGGATTGTACCCTATACTAGCATCCTACGGATTATCTACTAGTTTGGGCAAATTTGAAGCTTTAATTCAGATATGACATTGCAATTGAGTACGTCAATCACTTAAAAGACATCATGAAACTTCAGGCCGTGATTCGAGGTGGTCTTGTGAGGTTTTCTAGCACAAAATCTCAAAAGTGTTGCTTTTCTCGATATTAGGGAAGGCTTCCCCAAAGGGATCAATGTACATACCCTATTGATGTATATTGTCTATCTATTGGTCCCTTTGGGAAACTCTAATTTTAGAGAAAATCACATTTTTGGGCGTAAGCAATTTTTTTCTACATTGCGAGGACTCCTGAACAGGCCCGTTCACCACCCGGAAGGGAGAGTCTATTTGGGGAATGTAGCACCCCTATCTGCGAAAAGGGATTAGCTTTAGGTACGACACTCCCTTAGGAACCATCATGAGGCTTCGGGCAACGGTTTGAGGTGGTTCTTGCAAGGTTTCTGCCTCAAAAATGTTGCATTTCTCGATATTAGAGAAAGCTTCCCCAAAGGGATCAATGTACATACCCTATTGACGTATATTGTCTATCTATTGGTCCCTTTGGGAAACTCTAATTTTAGAGAAAATCACATTTTTGGGCGTAAGCTATTTTTTTCTACATTGCGAGGACTCCTGAACAGGCCCGTTCACCACCCGGAAGGGAGAGTCTATTTGGGGAATGTAGCACCCCTATCTGCGGAAAGGGGTTAGCTTTGAGTACGACACTCCCTTGGCAACCATCATGTGGCTTCGGGCAATGGTTTGAGGTGGTTCTTACGAGGTTTCTGCTAGGAAACCTCAAAAATGTTGCATTTCTCGATATTAGAGAAAGCTTCCCCAAGGGGATCAATGTGGTACATACCCTATTGACGTATATTGTCTATCTATTGGTCCCTTTGGGAAACTCTAATTTTAGAGAAAATCACATTTTTGGGCGTAAGCTATTTTTTTCTATATTGGGAGGACTCCTGAACAGGCCCGTTCACCACCCGGAAGGGAGAGTCTATTTGGGGAATGTAGCACCCCTATCTGCGAAAAGGGATTAGCTTTGGGTACGACACTCCCTTAGGAACCATCATGAGGCTTCGGGCAACGGTTTGAGGTGGTTCTTGCAAGGTTTCTGCCTCAAAAATGTTGCATTTCTCGATATTAGCATTGAGTAAATCAAGAGGAGTCATACAATGGTATGGAAGCGTGTGCTTGCCCATTAGCTATTTTTATTCATTAATAGGCAACACATAAAACACCATGTTACTTTGGTCTATTTGCGCCCAATTCTAATTATCATATGTTGAAGAAACCTGTAATACAGCTGAGCCCCCTCTCTGCACCAAACGCAAAACCTGTTAGCAGCGCGACGTCAAAGCCAACAATGACGTCATAGTGTTCCTATGACGTCATTGTTGGCTTTGTCGCACGAGATGTTAGAGGAGGGGGCAAAATAAAAATGTGATGTGACTGATGGGCTCACGCCGCGCCGCCGCCGCCGTGGCATCGTCGGTGATTATTATAATAACTCCAATCCAAACTCGACTAACTCACGAAGAAAAGTTGAACAACGCGGTAGGTACACACACCACCTGGGCCCCTAAGCCGATTTCGTTAACAATATTTTATTATATACCTATACGAACAAAATTCAAAATTACACCAGTCACAGTAGCGTCCTTTCAAAAATCTGCATTTAGTAGTAGGTATAGCGGGGTTCTGGACCAATTGAGGTTATGTTTTCATGTGCCATCGAGTTCTTCGGCGACTCCTGGTAATTGTTGATTTTTTTCACAGAACTGAAGGGGTAGGCCTCCATTTTGTATGTACTCCCTAATATTGAGGGTGCCTGGCCTGCCTGCCTGCCTGCCTCCCCTTTAAAATAGGGAAACTGAAATTTTCCCTCGCAGACTGTAATCTTGAAGTTTTTTTCCTTTCTAAAATGAAATTTTGGTGCGCAGGCCGTCATGGGGGTTGAAGTTTTCCCGCTTTCGTTAGAAATTTTGCCGCGCAAACAGGCGGGCCGCGCATTATCGCGTGCATGTAATTAGACCATTATTTTTGTTTCACAGCTCATTAAGATAAAGCTTATCAAGTAAAATACTTATAATTAGGTATAGCAATTTAGACTTTTGCATAAATTGCTTCCTAGTATTTTATCAGTAAAACTAAGGCCATTATTATTATTATCTTCGGACTTGACCAATTAGTGCCCCCCAGCGTGTTTATTATTCACAGTTAAATATTTAGACCATTATTTTTGTTTCGCATTATTTTCCAATGGAATGAACAAATAATTGCTTCCTTGTACTTTATCAGTTAAGTAAAAAAAAAAATCCACACTATTTTTCGTTTTGAAATAACAATTATTCATTATTCCATGACTATGTATAAACACACCATTATTGTTTTGAACCCTTTAAGATAGGGTAATAAATTTTCAAGTCTGAACAAGTTGACTGAGAGATAGAGAGAGAGAGAGAGAAAGAGAGAAGCAATCTAGCAAATATGGACTCCGCTTCACTGGAGAAGAGGCAATTAATCGACGAACTACACAGAATGGCGAGACGTAACTACCCTCGACGAAGGACCATCATTAAGGGCTTATTTGACCTTTGGCAGATCGATTTAGCAGACATGAGGTCGTATGCTCGTCAAAATAGAAATTTTAAAATGATTCTTGTGGTGGTCGATTGTTTTTCCAAATTCGCTTGGACGAGACCGTTGAAAACGAAAACCGGACAAGAGGTGACTGCAGCATTTGCCGACATTCTCGCTCACTCCAAACAAGTACCAAGGAACGTCCAGAGTGACCAAGGAACCGAGTTCTTCAACGTTAAATTTCAAAATCTTATGAAGAAACATGGCATTAATCACTATAACACCTACAGCGTGGTCAAATGTTCAATGGCTGAAAGGCTAATTCGTACACTGAAAAGTAAATTATACAAACATTTCAGTCTAGTGGGTAGCTACAAATGGATAGACATTTTACCTGAAATTACCAAAAATTACAATGAAACTAAACACAGCTCTACTGGATATCGTCCATCTAAAGTTTCAAAAGCTAATGAACAAAAAATTCTTAATACAAAATTTAACCACATCAAACTAAGTGGAATGGCAAAATTTAAAAAAGGTGATATTGTTCGTATAAGCAAAAACAAACACGCGTTTGCCAAATCGTATACGCCGAATTGGTCAACTGAACTTTTTAAGATCACCCAAATACGCATAACCAATCCTGCAACGTATGTTCTCGAAGACATGCATGGACAACCAATCAAAGGCACTTTCTACACTGAAGAATTACAGAGAACTTTAAATCCCGACATTTACCTGGTTGAGAAGGTGCTACAGAGGAAAGGCAAGAAAGTCAAAGTTAAATGGTTGGGTTTAGACAGTTCCCATAACAGTTGGATCGATAACATAGATTTTGTATAAAACCTAAAAGCTACCGCATTTCATATTAGTATTTAATGATCTATTGGTAGTGTCGATTGAGAATGACAATGACAATGCAGAGGTGTAGTAGTGTTATTGAGCCGTCACAGTTCGAGAAAGCTATTCTTGAACATCGTGAATTTGGAAAACCATTAAATGAATTCACCTGTGAGGAATTGCAATACTTTTCACTTTATTACTTAATCAAGTATGCAAAACCTTGGGAACTGCTAGAAGTATGGTCAAGACTACCATCGACGTTCAAAGGAAATTTCGATCTACGTGTGATGCTACCATGTTTCATACACTACAATAGACCAGACTCTACAACACATTGGGATGGTTCAGCTCCTTCACAAAAAAATTGTGTTTTCTGTAACCAAACAATATCAATAAATTAAATAATAAAGAAAAGAAATTAATTATTTATTGAACCCATAAACTGAACATTTCTTAAAGTTAAACTGGTAAATTTCAATACAACTGAGACAGTTGATTATGGAATAATGAATAATTATTATCTGTCCATCTCTGGCATGCCCCCATGGTATTTATCCATTTCAACATGTTCAGACTTGAAAATTTATAAATTAGGTCAATTAGTTCTGCTGACCACCATCACCACCAGCAATACTCTTTTGACGTGTGTTCACAATCTCATTAGTGAATCGAAGAAAACTTTGATTCAGGCTATTTAAGTGTACATCTAATGCATCAATTTTTTTCGCAATTCTCGCTGCACGTTCCACTATCATTGATATGTCCGATCCCACTATTGGCAGCGTGGTACTAATCAACGAAATTTTGTCATGCACTTTCTCTAGTTCTTCGTAGTAATGTTTTTCTGAGGTTCTAATTTCGTCAATGTGACTCTGAAGCTTGGATGTTTGTTGATCAATTCCATCTATTTTTCTGGTCAACTGGCCTTCAATGGTTTTTTGAATTGCCTCGTTTGCGTCGGCAGTCAGCTTCTTAGCCAACTCGGTGAGAACGAAATTGTTTGCAGAATTGAAATATGCCAAAGTGACAACGTCTCCATCGTCTGTAGGATCTTTTACGTTGCTAATTTTTATGTTCCTTAAATCTATGTTTCCATCTGGTGTGTGAGATAAAAACGGCGATGGCGATTGCACAACCCGAGCAAGTTTGTACGGAAATTTGCCATGTGAGACCCGTCCGAATTTATCCAAAGTCATTGTTGAAGTGGTGTCTAGGAGAAACGCATTAAATAGTTATTGTGCAATCTGATGCAACTTAATAATACGTGCCTACCACTTTTTTTTCAATTAATATATTATTTTAGCTTCCCTCAACTCGTTCAAGATGCTAACGATTTCATTGTCATGTGAGGTAGTATTTCCGGCATGTTTGGATGCAATAAGAAGCTGGAGCCTCTCTACGAGCTCGTTGGGGTCATCCCAATAAGTGTACTCAATAGGATCTGTATTGTAAATTATTTGATTGTCAAAAGGTAGACCAGCACCACCAGCCTTTTTGAACATTGGTTTAATGACCTCGCTATATTTTATAGCAGTTGAACCCTTTAAACGTCCCATGCTATCCCGATGAACATCGGACAATTCCAAAATCTGTTTATATGCTGCTTTATCTTCATTATTGAAGGCTGGATCCTTGTAAAAAATCAGTTGGTACAGACCCGGTGTACCCTTAAATTGTCTTCCACTGATAACTATATCTCCGGTGCGCTGATCAAAATCCAGTTTCTGTTTTCCTAGAAACCATCCTGATGTCACAGCATCATATACTGGACCATAATTTTTATCAATCTGATCATCTTTCGATAGGTGCTCCTTAACATATTTTTGAGCAGCGACTGGATATTGTTCTAGATATCTTTCTGCTTCCTCCATTGTTACGTTAGCTAGAGACATTTCAGCATCATCATAATTATCATCATTGTCATTAACTTCACTATAATCGTCATCGCTGTTTGCTAACGTGATCTCTTCTAGAGGTAAAAAGTTGGGTCCTTTAATTTTCTCTTGTTTTACAGATGTTGGAGATGTGGTTGTTGCAGGCTTTTGTTCCTTTTGTTCCTCTTGCTTTTCCTTTTTTAATTCCTTTTTGATGGAAGCCAACGTTTTTAAGTCGTTCACTTTTTTATTGAGTGCATCAGATGTCTTCTCGAGTTGTTTCAACGGTGTAGAAACAGGTTTGAATAGCTTTTCTATTGCCTGATCTTGTTCAGACCTGCCCAGCTTTAAAGCGAGATATTTTTTTCGAACTTGTCTTGCCAACTGATTGATTTTATCTTTTTTCCAAGCAACCTTAACGGCATTGCTATCAGTGTGCACATTCATGGTTGACACAAGGATGAGGGTGAAATAGTGTTCTTAGACATTTATATATTTATCGTACCCCTTGCGATAACGACCTCCTCTTAATTCACAGTCTTTCACAATTACCAAAGGTTTGTATTTCTCAACCCAACATTCAGAACACATTTGTTTGAATTGTTCAAAAGATATATCTGGTGAGACGTGTTCATCAAATATGTGTTTCAGGTTAATTCCATCCTGTTTGAAAATCACTATCAAATTAACATTATCACGAATAAGCTGCTTTGGAATTTTTGAATACGTTTGACATATATAGAATACATCAATATTTTTGTGTCGACACATTGAAAAGTGCTCCTGAATTTTCTGCTGTCCTCGATCGCAGGCTATGTCATCAAAGATGAATATTGAGTGACTCCTAGCTTTCGATGGACTGATTATGTCTTCATTTTCTTTAAACGGAAAATATCCCAATCCTCTAACTTTTTTTACAACTTCTTGGAGTAGCTGATACTTGGGTTGCCAAAGGGATTTCGAATAAATGTAGATATTTTCATATTTTGCTCCATTCGGGTGAAATAATATTGCCAAAACTGCATTTGTTTTACCCGAAGAGCTCGGACCACATACTATCGCTCTGAATGAGTTGGGTAAGAGCGCACCATGAGGCTTAATTTCTTGTTGACGATTTGATAGATGCATAATATGATCATAGTTATCAATTGGCAGCGTTCGTTCTTGTTGGAGAACCTTCATTTTCTGGCAATTATTCTTTGTATTCAAAGCTATAAATAGTTTATGAGTCACATCCATCCATTATTTTCTATGTTGATCTATCAGGGTGAAGGTCTCTTGAACTCTTTAATTAATAAGTTACCGTTCGAGTTACATATTCCAGGAGGATATCAATTTTGTGGTCCCGGTACGTATGGAGAATACTGGGTTCATGGATAATTTTCATCTTTCTAGGAACCAAATTAGAAAAACGTCTCTCTAAGGGGGAAAAAGGTATAAATCCTTTGGATGCAGCCTGCAGAGATCATGATATTGCCTATTCTCAAAACAAATCTCTAGAAGATAGACATAAAGCTGATTGGGTACTTGAAAATAGAGCTTGGGAGCGCGTAAAAGCAAAGGACTCTAAATTGGGTGAAAAGGCTGCTGCTTGGTTCGTAACGACAGGCATGAAGACCAAACGCAATTTAGGCATGGGAATGCGTAAAATGAAACCATCAGTCTCATTAAGAAAAAATGTTATAGCAAAAGTTGTTAAGGCATTGAAAAAGTCAAATCCACATAACAGTTTGAAAAAATCTGCTTTGGATGCATTGCAGGCTGCACGAGTCGCTGTCAAACAAGCTGGTGGACGTAAAAATATTAGAATTCCTAGAGTCATACCCGTTCAAGATCATACTGGGGGGTTCCTACCTTTACTACCAATTCTAGGTGCTCTAGGTGCTTTGGGCTCCCTAGCGGGAGGAGCGAGTGCCATTGCAAAGACCGTCATTGATGCTAAAAACGCAAAAAAGAAACTGCAAGAGGAAAATAGACACAATCAGGCCATGGAGGCTATAGGTGCAAAAGGTTCTGGACTATATCTGAGAAAGAATCAGAAAGGAGGCTTTGGATTGTTCTTAAAAAAACAAAAAAAAAAACTACCAATAAAGCTACCCAACAGACCTATGTATGACACTGACTTGCTATGTTATGCTAAAAAACTTAAACTGAAACATTTTCGAGGAGTTTTCATGAGAGACACATTGCCATCAGCACCATGGTCAAGGGAATGTGGAATCCTTAATTTAAATTTACACACACAAACGGGCAGTCATTGGGTTTGTTACACAGTCAATGGAAAGTTGGCAAATTTTTTTGATAGCTATGGTGGTCTCAAACCGCCTGAGGAGTTGGTTCAGTATTTAAAGGGTATTAAAATAATCTACAACAACCTGCAGTTCCAAGATTTCAATCAAAGCAATTGTGGTGGACTTTGTCTAGAATTTTTGTATAAAAACAATAAATTTAAATAGTTTTCATCAGTCATGTCTGTTATACTGACTCTTAAAAGCAGAAATTCAATCCTATCCATTGATTTTATAACGCCTATACATTTGGATCCAAAAAACGAGTACGGTTTGGCTTTACTTAGTTTCCACTCCTTCAACAGTATTCCAAATATAGAAGACGAATGCAAAGTGTACTTATTTGAAGACGGAGATAAAAGCAAAGAGAAAATAATAGAAATTCCTGTGGGTGCTTATGAAATTACCGACATCGAAGGCTTCATTCAGAAGGAATTGACTATCCACAACACTGAAGCGAACCCTGATAAAATATTTTCATTAAAACCGAACCTCAACACATCTAAATGTGAAATATTTAGTAGGAAATATGCCGTAAATTTTGAACCTAAAGATTCTATTGGACGAACATTGGGGTTTTCGAGGAGAGTGTTGGAACCGAAAACGATTCACAGTTCGGACTTGCCCGTTGACATTGTAAAAGTTCGCACAATTCACATAGATTGCAATATCACAATTGGGGCATACTATAACGACAGGTCATCTCACACGATCTATGAATTTGCAGTTGACTCCGACCCTGGCTACTCAATAGATGAGGTTGCCACACATCTTATCTATCTACCAATAACAAACAAAACGGAAATCTACAACATCACGCTTGATGTGCGAGATCAGAATTTTAAGTTGGTCAATTTCAAAGGTGAAGAGATTATAATCAGGTTGGAGCTGAAAAAACTGTCATAATGGGTTTAGTTTTCAACCAGAACACTTGTTTCCATCAATCCTATAAGAAAAAGTCTACAATTTCTCCTACAACAGTGACATCTGAGATTTTTTACCGTAACGTAAAAAACAACAACAGAAACGTCATCAAGAAGAGGAAAAAGAGGAAGTTGTCATCAGCAAATATCCGATTTTTGAAATCACTCGGGTATAATGGCCCAAATTTTTAACATCTTCCAAAAACCCAGTTTTGACGATTCAATTATCAAGGTTGAACCGAAAAAGTATATTCCCTTCTTTAAGTCTTTTGGAAATAATGATGTAATTGAAATCGTTATTAATCAAGCAGATTCTTTTAACGCTACATGTGAAGGCCACTTATTCATTTCGGGTAAAGTGATTAGATCTACTGGTGACGGAGATGCATCGTTTGTCAACAACGCTGCGGCCTTTATGTTTCCCACTGCTATATATGAAATGTGTTCTAAAGAGATGGAAAACGTACGTGAAGTCGGAATTACCAGTACGATTCGAGGGTTTCTCACCTATGAGGAAGAGGATTCGAAACAAATGGAAATCGCCGGTTGGAAGTATCCATCAGCACCTGTGATAAATAAAACAGATGGATCATTTAATTTCCTCATCCCCCTTAAGCATATTTTTAATATTTTTAATGATTATAAAGTGGCGATGTATGGTAAACAGACATTTCGATTTATTCGAGCCAGTAACGATGATGACTGTTTTATCGTCAGGGAGAAAAAGACTCCACCGGATGTTAAAACAACAGTCAGGCTTGAAATTCACACGGTAGAAGTAAGGATTTCACGCATTCTCCCCAATTACAATATTAAAGCCAGATTATTGCAAAATATTAAGGAAGACAAACCCCTCATCATACCATACAGAAAATGGGACCTTCACATGCTACCTGCTCTAACTGCTGGAGCCAGAAAAGAAAGCTGGTCAGTACGGACGAGTCAAGCGGTAGAGGCACCAAGACTTGTAATAGTATGCTTCCAAACTGATAAACAGGATCGACTGGACAAAGACCCTACAGAATTTGATCATGTAAATATTGTTGACATCAAATTAACGTTAAATGGAGAAAATTATCCATCAAATGACAAAATGTCCATAAATTTCAAAGAGAATGATTGGGTTGAACCGTATTCAGCTTATTCCAAATTCTACAGGAATTATGTAGGTGACACTAGGAGGCATGTGCTGCTTGATTATTCAAACTTTAAGAAGCATGCTTTGTTTGTAATCGATTGCTCACGAAGAGACGAAAGTGAGAAACCGACCACAGTCGATGTGAGATTAGACATCGAAGCAAGTGAAGGATTTCCAGCAAATACCAGAGCGTACTGTATAATAGTGCATGATTCAATCATGGAATACCTCCCACTAAGTGAAACTGTTAAAAGTCTATCTTAAGAACCAGTGCAAATCAAATTCAAACTTTAGTATATTATAAGTGGTAACTAACTCAAGAGCACTCAAAAACCATAATGAAAATTGCAGTAGTTGATATTCAAGGTTTTGTACTGGGCAATAACAAACAGTTCTATCCTAAAGAGTTGGCAATAAAGGCAGGAAGTTACACAAACCATTTTCTGTTCAAACCGCAAATTGAATATTCAAATCTAAGTTGTGGAGACAAAAGACAAGTCAATTTTTTGGAGCGAAAAATACATGGTTTAAAATATACAAGTGGGTATGTGAATTATGATGAAATAGACCGAATTTTGGTTAACAATTTACGAGTCGACATTATTTACGTACGAGGACATCAGAAAATCCGTTTCTTGGAGGAAAAACTGAGAGAGCTGTCAATGGAAAATACTCTAATAATCAACCTGGAAAAAAATGAAGACTCACCAAAATTCAATTCAAATCAGCAGATCTGTCAATACCATTGTCAGGGAAACTTCAAATGTAGCATTCAAAATGTTGAAATGATGTATAAGTGGCTGTTAAATCGCTTACCTTAAACTATTAAATTAATGAAATATTGTGTTTGGAAGGCTATTTATTAAAAAATTATGTTACTATTAAATTAATATATTAAATAAAAGAAGTAGATTAAGATATGTTTCTTATTTCTTAAAATATCTAACAAATTATAAAAAAATTGAACCTCACGAAGATTATAAAAACTTTAACCATCTTCACAAATTGTTTCATCAGAATCGTAATCACTTTCCTCAAGTTCATCTAATTTATATAAACTTTTAATCGTCCTTTTAAGATTTGATGATAGAATGTCTGATTTATCTACAATGTTAGCAAGATCGTTTTTGCTTAATTGTCTAGGATTTCTTATAATACTAGTAATAACACGACACTCGTTTCGAACTAAAGGTCTTCTGCGAAGATATTCTTTTAGTTCCTTCAGACGCGCGGCCTTTTCACTTACAGTAGTGTTCACCATATTACTTATCCACTAATCGCTGTCAGACAGTACTTCATAACACGTAAGGTCCAATTTCTTATGTTTCGATTTCTCAACAGCAGTATGTTTTGCTATTGAGTCGGAGCAGAAACAGAAATGCTGATAACAATTCTTACAAAATATTGTGCCATAAGGCAATATATAAAGAATTTTTTTATTTGTTTTTTGAAGTGTTATTGGTGTTATTCTTCTTACAGTTTTGAAACTTCGTTCAAAGCGGGCTTTATCAGTGAGTACTTTCTCCCATCGCTCATTGATGTGCTGCTGTGGATAATAAAAAAGAATATAAGCAAATAGTATTAAAATTAGTCAAATCACCTTTGTGAGAAGAATATATATATATAGAGAGAGTAGGACTGATCGAAACAAAAGCAGAGATAAATTTTCAATCAAGAATATCCCCAAGGTAGCGTATTTGTATACACATAATTGACTATTCTTTTGTCGTCATGAGGACTTAAAGCCAATTTTCTTTGTTTCATAGTAAAGACATTGTGATTTTCAGATTGAATAAGATTTTGTGAAACTTCAAAAGGTTTATTGTCAAATAGGCACTCATAATAATCTTTAAATTGAATTTGTTTCTTTAAAGCTGAGGACTTGACTCCTTTGGCCTTTTTAACTATTCCAAAATTACCCATGAAATAATGTAATTCGCGTTCACTAACCAACTTGCTCCTAAGATTTTCCAGTTTTTCAAGTTTTTCACCTTCAGAAATCTGTAGTTTAAATGTGTACATTTTAGAGCGCAATCCGATAAATTCTATCATTATTACTCCTTTATTTTCATCCTTCATTATACCCAAAACTTTTTTATTCCTCTGCGGAATATTATATATGTTGTCTGTAGGATAGTCAGATGTGTCAAATTTATCGATGTCATGTTTTATGTGCATATAAATGTCATCAACAAAAAACTGATAAATTAAACTATCAGTATCTGTGTATAATAATTTTGCCTTGTTTCCAAATTTTTTATGAACATAACAGTAGTGAAAGTGATACAAAAGTGTTTTTGAAATATCTAAAATTGACATACCTACATAAATTGGTTTGTTACAGGTCACTTTTAGCCTTTTCATTTCAATGATTATCATATCTTTACTGAGTATAGTACAACTATGAAAATTTGGTTGAGATATGTAATAACTTGCACCAAACTTTCCTGACCATTTAGTCACCAATTTCACATCTCGATACTTTTTTACATTTTCAATTGTCTTTCCGAAAACTGCGTTATTCATTAGTTTATAAAAATTCTTCTCAAAATCATTCTTGCTCTGTTTCCTCAGTTCTGTATTCAAATCAATATATTTCTTTAACCATCTAGATTGTTTGAATTTCAGGCACCTATGAATCTTTTCAATTTTTAATCCCAATTTAACAGCTTGTTGTAAATTTCTGTGATGTATTACATAGTTCTTTTTGTCATACAAAGTTGTTAACAATTTTGGAATATTGGAATCAGAAATAGGTGGAACCAAATGTTCAGGGCAAAGAGGTAAATCTTTATGTGAATTAAAAAGTTCCCTAGGATAATGTAGGTCCACTTCTAAAACATATCCATAGTTACTATCTTCTGATAGGTCTAGGATGTTTTCTTTGTAAATATCAACATCTTCTACCCATTGAAAGTCTCCAGTAGGTAATGGATAAGACATTGCTGCACCATAGAGGTTGTTTACATCAAAATACATTAAATAGGATGTTTGCTCATCAGGATTGTAATCTTTTCCCATATATTTATTATTTGCCTTTCCATACCTATTGGAACATTGACTAACTCCACCTCTTATGGATTTTTCAAAGAACAAAACTTTATCTACATCTGTTAGCAATTCCAATTCAACATTACAAATTTTCAGCATACTATCAAAAGCAAGACCAGGTGCAGTAAAATAGTGCAAACTGTCCAATTCGTATGTCTTTAAACAGACCGCTCGAAAATTTTCAAATATGTCTGCAAGCAGTAATACATCAGTCTTTAGATATAATTCTGCATATTCTTGGAGGGAATTAATTTTGAAAGTATTCCAAATCGTGCAGGCATGGTTGTAGTCTGCACCCGAAATCTCTTCATTGTTTAGCTTGCTATAAAATTCCTCTTTAACTGGCAAAGAGGTTTCCTTTAGCTTTTCCCAACAATTGAGGTATTCATAAGGAAAGATACCCTTTCGCGTAACCAATTTAAATTTTGACTCATCAGCATAGTAGCTTTTGGTTATAATTTTTTGGTTGTCAGTCAAGTATGACGACAAGCTATCAATGCTACTGGGCATAAACCTGAATGAATCTAAAAATCTAAAATTTACCTTTGTTTCCTTAACATATTTGGTAAATGAAATGAATTTTTCCTTATTGAGTGGTAGTACATTCATTTTACCTTCAAATTCCGAACAGAGCGCTTTAACTAGGAAATGACTATCATATCCTGACAAATTGTGAAAAATCACAGGTACCATATGAGAGTCTTTATAATTTAAGTTACATGAATTGTGTGCAGGACCTCTGTAGTTCCCTGAAAGATGACAATGGTCAACAACCCTGATATCACCCTTTAAAAATGGTTGTGAACAAATATGACAAATTTTTGATGATCGAAAATTGTTTTTTTCAGCTGTGGTTAGAGGCTTCATCGGACTAGGATTGTTAAAGATTGAGTCTAATGTTTTGGCTATGTCATGGAGTTGACGAACAAACCACTCCTGACAATCTTCACCCGTGTACATTTTGAATTTTGATAATGAGTCATCATATGAACATTTAATATAGTAAGCTATGCTAAATGGTACATGTTTTTGATATTTTTTACATTTATTTGTATTCTTATCATCCTTGTAGTCCGTTAATATACATTCAAGGTCAGCATATATCACAAAAGGAACCATTTCCTTATTTTTAAAGTTTTTGAATTTCAACATTTTCTCATTTTCTTTAGGAAGTACAATTTTAGTTTTATTTAAATTTTTACAGTCATCCGTATGCCTAATTAATGTATCTTCAGTGTAAAAGTGATTCAAGCAACGTTCACAAAACCATTTTTTGTTTCTAATATTGCCAACTTGGTTACCTACTAATTTTGATATGTTTTTAATGTATGCGAAATGATACGAAGGTGGATTCAAAACATCACACATATCATCATCACCACTCTCAGACTGATCTAAAACAATTTTATCACAGGTGTTGGTGCTATAGGAAACCATAAGTAAATTTATGCATGGCGAAAAACTTGTTTTAGTTAATAGCAAAGGAACAATTTCGTCTTCAACAACAGTGAATACATTTATAGCTATACTGTTCATGAATTCAAATTTTGGAATACTTTTCAATTCCATTGGAAAATCAATTCCATCATATTTTAAAACTTGAGTAAAGTGAGGATACGAGCTTGGACGATCAACGTGTTTATCAGCGGGATACAATCCACACACTATAGACCACAAGAAACAATACATGTCATTATTTTTGATATTGATTACACTGTGTGTTTTTTTAATAAATGGAGGTAAAGCAATGAATGTGGAAATACCCCCACTTATGGGATTTAACGTATTTATATTTACTTTTAAATGAAAAATTTCACACAAGGCCCATCCTGAATCTCGTTCCTGGAATTCTTCCAAATTTACCAAAATCTTATCCAAAACATACCTTTTATACCATAACTTTAAATTGGAATTTTGATCAATAGTTCTATTTTTGGTTGAGAAAAATTTCAAGGATTGTTCTCCTGTTTGAGGCTTCACAAACAATCCAGCAAAGACAACATTGACCTTCAACATCACTCTTTTTAATTCTTTTCTAATTTTCAGTGAAAAACTTTGAAAGGCATTTTTCAGAAAGTCCAGAGGTTCCTTGTACTTTAAATTTGTTATTACACCGGATCTAATACGACCCCTAAAACACGATTCCAAATCTTGCCAAATTAACTTTTGTTTCTTCAATTTTGCTGACTTACTTAACTTGACTTTAAATTCTGCAAGATATTTCTTCAAAAGACTTAAATTTGACTCCACCTTGGAAAAGTTCTTAATACATTTCAATTTCTCTCTGATGGCTCTTTCAATAACAACAATAGTTTTTTTTAAATGGGCAATAAATTTAGAATATTCTGCTTTTGTTTTGATAATTCTACTCACTTTTTCCATGGTCGTAACAGCATCCGTTGAAAGCTTATCGATCACTGGATGACTCATCTTGAATAAATTTCTGTTGATAGATAAAAATAGAATAAAATTAACTTACCTCTATTACTGTTTCTGCAGATGTGAAGACTAAAGTGAGACACTTTCAGAAGACTGATAAGTGATAATGATTTCAAACAAACAAAAACGCGAGTTTATATATGGTTTCAATATCAAAAACAATTACGCAAAAGTCTAAATTGCTATAATTATAAAGTAGTTTACTTGATAAACTGTATTTTAATGAGCTGCAAAACTAAATTAATGGACATTTTTTAAATATTTGTTGATAAAACCTAGTAAATGCAACATTAATAGTATCGTTTCACTGATAAACAGACAATAATGGCTTTAGTTTTACTGATAAAATACTAGGAAGCAATTATTTATTCATTCCACTGATAAATGAAAATAATGACTACCATTTTTTGATAACGGTACCTATGTATAAAACCAGAAGAAAAGCTTAACCACATCAGTCTTCAGCAGAAAACTAACTGAATTCAACATGACAGGCATACCATCTACTATTGTGATTTTTACGGAAGACTCCGTAAATTTTCCTATTAAGGTGGCCCATGTGGTCATCATGCAGATATTTCAGTAAGTATCTACCGTTTTTTTTTTTTTTAATTTTCATTTTATTTTTTTAATTTCCCATAGATATGGAGCTCTCTCCACTGAGGTAAAAGGAGATAAAATCGTAGTGAATTTAAGTTATACTCCTGCTGGTAATTCGTTAAAAAGAAAATTTGGGGATTTGCCAATAAGATACTTGAGGACAAATCTGGACGATGACAAAGAATTGAAAATTCTTGAATCGATTTCAAGTAGGTATAAATTCAACCTCCTTGATGGCGAGGATCATGTGAAACCTGGAACCTCAACCTCAAATGACAAAGGCAAAAGAAAAGCAAAAAAATTTGCTAAGCCTCCTCAACCAATTAAAAGAATTAAAATGGAACACAATGAAATTATTAATTTAGATGAGGAAGATGATGATAATGATAATAGTGGTGGTTATGAAGAGGAAAGCCAGGTTTTTTAAATAAATATATAATAGAAATATATAATATTTCAGGGTGGGATTAAAATCAGATTTTATTTGTTCCCATCCAATTGAATGTACTAGTTATTATTACTTACTTATTATCATTTATATTTACAGTAGTGCATTTCAATAAAATTATTATTGTGTAATGTTTTCTCTCAGTATTCCCTTCACTCTTGTGAAAAGAGCAAGATCAAAAGAACTAAAACGTTATACAGCAAAAGTACCTCATTTTCTTAGTCTTTTAAGAATTATGACGCATCTAATCTTCAGTATATTTGTCAATTCCCTTCTTTATTGTGCAATACCAACTAATGTTTGGCGCATGTTCATATGTGTCATGGATGGTGAAAATTCAACAGAAAATTTTTGTAACAGCAATAATTCTTCATCATCATGGAAACTGATGAGATTTACAAGAATCCCTGATCTAACAATCCCAGTGTTTACTTTTAATATTTCATCATTAGAAGCTTACAACGATTCACAGCTGTATTATAAGATTAAATTGGTTTATAGGAACATGGTAGAGTTAAATACTGAGGTGTATACCATATATTTAGCGAACAGTGGTAGATCAAAAGATAACGGCTGTATTGACAATTTTATTAAAGACAAAGTAAATCTAAAAAACTATATGAATAAAATTTTAGTGTTTTTTGGAGTGGAATTTTTCATACTTTCCATAATATTAGTTGAGCTATTATTTATAATAAGAATCTATGTAAATTGTTTTAGGGTAAGAAAGTCCAAGTGTGAACTTAATTGTGTCAACTTAAATTGTAATGATTAATCACATACGGTTTAAATTTAAAAAAAAAAAAAATGTTTTCTCTTGAAGATAAAAATAAAATGTACTTCTTAAACTAAAATATCTACATCATCGCTCTACCTTTCAAGTCTAACGCCATCCTGACCATTGTTTCATTCTTCGGAAGCAATTATTTGTTCATTCCAAATATTTAACGGAAAATAATAAACACGCTGGGGGGCACTAATTGGTCAAGTCCGAAGATAATAATAATAATGGCCTTAGTTTTACTGATAAAATACTAGGAAGCAATTTATGCAAAAGTCTAAATTGCTATACCTAATTATAAGTATTTTACTTGATAAGCTTTATCTTAATGAGCTGCGAAACAAAAATAATGGTCTAATTACATGCACGCGATAATGCGCGGCCCGCCTGTTTGCGCGGCAAAATTTCTAACGAAAGCGGGAAAACTTCAACCCCCATGACGGCCTGCGCACCAAAATTTCATTTTAGAAAGGAAAAAAACTTCAAGATTACAGTCTGCGAGGGAAAATTTCAGTTTCCCTATTTTAAAGGGGAGGCAGGCAGGCAGGCAGGCCAGGCACCCTCAATATTAGGGAGTACATACAAAATGGAGGCCTACCCCTTCAGTTCTGTGAAAAAAATCAACAATTACCAGGAGTCGCCGAAGAACTCGATGGCACATGAAAACATAACCTCAATTGGTCCAGAACCCCGCTATACCTACTACTGCATTTTCTATCCGTGACTTTTTGGGGCCCAGGCCCATAGCACAGAACTCTAAATATTCCCTCAGGTTTCAGGAATTAACAATAAAGTTGTGATGCATTACGCATATGTTCAAGTAAATATCCCATAATGCACACATCTACTTTTTTTTGCAATGAAAGAGACACGTGTTTCGTGTTTATATTTGGGCGAAAGCTAGCACAATACTCATTGTTTTATAATTAATTTACGACTGTTTTTCTTCGTCCAGCTTATTCGGTCAGTCCTCTTAGCGGTATCGCCCAACAAATTAGTTTTAACAATTGATATCCTTACCTTTCTCAATCAGTGTTGCCAGAGTTAGTACTTTAGTACTCTTCTAGTACTTTTTAACTTGTACGCTTAGCGAAGCAAGTTAATAAAATCGATCGAAAAATCGAATCGCCAAAAACATCAAATCTTTACGTTAAAGGGTCCTGGGAATCCTTAAAAGTGGTTTTTGAAAAATGTCTGTCTGTCTGTGATCGCGCTGCAGCTCAAACTACTGAATGTATCGAGATGAAATTTGGCACACATATTCAGTGAGAGATTTGTAGGTGGCTGATTAGAATCTGGGCCACATCGGTTCGCAGAAAGTGCCTTTTGGCACATCAACTTTAAAAATTTAAATGCAAACCACCATTTTTTGCGTTACCATATGAATGCTCTTCGAATTCTGCTTCTAAAAATGTATTCACACTTGTGCCTTTTTGGCCGAAAAAATGCATAACTGTATATTTTTATTACCAGATTTGATAGCTGATTTTTTTTCAAGCCGAAAACCTTGGTGCCATTTTTTCGAAAAATGACATTTTAGTGGCAAAAGGGCCCTTGTCTCAATTTATTTTATAAAAGAAAAATATTCTTACTATCAGATTCGACAGATGTTATATTGCCGGATCAAAAACCTTAGTGCAATTTTTTAGAAAATTTCCATTTTAGGGACAAAAAGGCCCCTTTTTGAGTTCTTCTTAGCAAAAGGGCATATTATCATTATCGAATTCGATAGCTGTTGCATTGCCGGATCGAAAACCTTAGTACCATCTTTTCGAAAAATGTCTATTTTAGGAGTGAAAAACATTTGTATTTTAGATTTTAGTAAATGAGCGCCGGGTGCATCAGCCATCCAACCGCTCCGCACGCCCGACCTTGGTTAAATAAAGATAAATGCTACATTTTACAAATTCTGTGAAAAAGTAGAAGTTTCTACCATCTCCGAGACTGTCAACTTTTTTGCAAGGAAAGAGACACGTGACACATGTTTCGTGTTTATATTTGGGCGAAAGCTACTACAATACGCATTGTTTTATAATTAATTTACGACTGTTTTTCTTCGTCCAGCTTATTCAGTCAGTCCTCTTAGCGGTACCTATCCCCAACAAATTAGTTTTAACAATTGATCCTTTGTCAATTTTCTCTGCGGTTCTTTCATAAGAAATATTTTCAGTTTTCCTCTTCACAAGTATGATCATCCTTTGTTTAACGTTTGTGAGTGTAAAAAACTTTTTCTAGGGAGCGGCGGTAACAAATACCGCGGACGGCATGCATTTAATAAGTTGGGCTAATTATTACGTTATTGAAATACATTCTAAAAATTTACCGATAACAATCAATGCACTAAGGAGATTTTACAATATTTATAATGATTGTTATGTAAAGAGAGGTATCAATAATGGTATCATGACCACAGATGCTGTGGTAACCAAATATGCCGTCGCGGACTTTTTTTTAGATCTTTTCATTGCAGCGTTCGCAATTAAAGCGTGGAAATGGAGGTGAAAACTTGATGGTGGTCACAAAAAGCTAACGAAACACCATTTTGCAGGTTTAAAATTTTTTTCTCGTTCTATCGACGGCACTATCTATCCACATGCCAAATTTCAGCTCGTCACCTTCGGGAAGTCGTATTTCTTTTCCGGACACTCACCAAAAATCTGGGCTTAGCTTTATACATAATACATGCCTACAGGGGTATTATTTTTAAAACTTCCCACCTCGAATATTTTTGGACGTAAAAAAGAGATTTAATTGAATAGAAATAAACGCTGCTCGTCTGGACACGGAGGGGGACACCTGCGCGTGTACGAATTCGGGACCTACAATTTTTTCTGAGTTAAAAGTATGTATTATACTTGACCGGAAGTACATAATCACGGCCACTCTTGATTTTCACAAATGTCGAAGAGATGGGTGAAAAATAAAGATTTTTGAAAATCGCAAAAAGGGGTGTATACTTTATTTACTTTTTAGAGACGTATGTGATGGTATAATTGTCTAACATTTGTTTTCAATTCCGGTTAGGAAATTGAGGCCTCCGATAGAACTCGTTTCTTATAAATTAATGAAATAAAGACATAAAGCAAAATGTAATTGCACAGATGAATTCAGAGGACAAAATGTTTTTGAAAATCTGGGGCGGCGGTGACTCCACTTCCGCTCAAGTATGATACATGTTTCTAACTCAGAAAAAATCGTAGGGTCTAAATCCATTGAGAAAAAACTATAATTCCCTTCCATTTGAAAAAAATTGGCAGTCTCGGAGACGGTAGAGACTTCTACTTTTTCACAGAATTTGAAAATGTAGAGTATTACCCTATTACCTAATAAATTAACTTGTGTCGATATTTTTCACCCCTAAAATGACATTTTCTGAAAAAATGGCATTAAAGTTTTTGATCCGCCAACGCAACAGCTATTGAGCTCAATAACAATAATACACATAGTGGAAATTTTCTAGAAAATTGCACTAAGGTTTTTGATCCGGCAATACAACAGCTGTCGAATCCGATAGTAAGAATATGCTTTTTTGCTAAATAAATTGAAACAAGGGCCCTTTTACCACTGTAATAAAAATATACAGTAATACATAGGTTTTTTCACGTCACCATTTTCTGGCCAAAAGGGGACCAGTGTGAATACATTTTTAGAAGCAGAATTCGAAGAGCATTCATATGGTAACGCGAAAAATGGGAGTTTGCATTTCAATTTTAAAAGTTGATGTGCCAAAAAGCACTTTCCGTGAACCGACGTGGCCCAAATTCTAATCCGCACCTACAAATCTCCCACTGAATATGTGTGCCAAATTTCATCTCGATACGTTCAGTAGTTTGAGCTGCAGCGTGATAACAGACAGACAGACAGACATTTTTCAAAAACCACTAGATTGCTGGAAACGAGCGCTAGCATGCCGCAAAAAGAGAATTATTTTATTTTCAACTCCAAACAGCGTCGCAAAGATCCGTCATGACGCCATATGTGATAAGCGCATAAGCCGCGTGTGCTTGCACTTGGAAAGCATTTCCTAATTTCGAGCTTCAACCCCTCACTTGCAATACATCATTTGAAAGCTAATTTCAGTACCAATCAAATGCTGTAAATATTTTTAATATCCGTCTATACCTTCCAAAGAGTATGAAATCCTTTGTAAATCAATGCAACAATTTTTGAAATCCATCCACTCGTTCAAAAGTTACAGAAGAAACAATAATTATTTCTACGGGGCGAGATCCATGATCACTGCCGGCTGACAAGCACGAGCGGACAGGTGTATCATAGCGGTATCTCAAATGACGTCACGCGCCTCACCCAAACAACGAATTGGAGTTCTTTGGGGTAATTTTATTTACGGCAACATTTATAAAATGCCCTACACCACGGTGTGGTAACAGGAAGGGCACTGTGATTAAATAAAAAAATATAATCTATCAATTGGACCAATTTTTGAAAAATTAATATTTTTGAGTTTACTGTTCCTTTAAGTTTCAAGGGTCTTATAAACCCAAAAAAGTGGTTTTTGAAATATGTCACGCTACAGGCTACAGTCCGCTTCTGGACCTACCTGGCCGAAAATTGGCATGCGCAGCTTACATGAAAAAAAAGGAAGAACTGATGATTAGATTTTGGGTCAAACCCACGGAAAGTGCCATTTTGACACATCAACTTAAAAAATTTTAGTGCAAACTTCCATTTTCACCACACTATAATATGAAAGCTCTTCGAACTCTGCTTCTAAAAGTATTCAGTATTCACACTTGGTGCGTCTTTGGCCAAAAATCGTTGCCGTGAAAAAGACATGTATAACTTCCCCACTTCACTTCACTTAAAAAAAGGGAGGTTAATGCATTACTGCAATCACTAAAATTTTCGAATTTGAGATAACAGCAAATCTTCACGTTTTGAGGGCTCAGTTCAGGGACCCAAAAAAGAATGTTTTAAAAATGTGTCTAAAATAAATAAATTTTGTCTTATTTAAAAGCAGAATTTGAAGACCTTTCTGATGGTGACAATAAATCTTTCAAAAACTTGTTTTCAGCTCGCCGACCCCCATGTGCAAAATTTCAGCCAAATTATAAAGTCCGACAAAAATCTCGATTTTTTTAGTTTTTGGTCAAAAGGGTACTGACAGTGAATACATCTTTGGAAGCAGAATCTGAAGGCCTAGCAACGAATTGAAGTTCTTTGGGGCAATTTTATTTATGGCAACATTTATAAAATGCTATATAAACTATCAATTAGACTAATTTTTGAAAAATCAATATTTTTAAGTTTACTGTTCCTTTAACTTGCTTTGGGAAGCGTAGAAGTTAAAAATAGCAAGTTGCATCCACAGCGCTTAAGATCCGACGGTGATCGCTGAGAGGAGAGTAAGGTCCAGAACAAAACTTGGGAGTACGGTCTACGGCCTACTCCAATTTAAAAGTGGGACAATAATGAAAAAATACCGTGTACCATTGGGTGAATCTAATAATAAAGTGTAAAAAAGCAGTCCGATAAAATTATTGCAAGCGAAGCGACAATGTTCCGTCATCACACATTTCAGGATATCAATGAGCAAAAATATCCGATCCGATCCTCGGTTTGCAATAGGGAACAGGTTTGCTGCAGCTGCAACTTGACCTTCGGCGTTCCTAACCTTCCCCAACCCAAATAACTTCTATTGTTCCAAGGTTCGCTTAACGATGACGTCACGATTTACGCCCCTACAGCTGCATCTACTATACGATAGGTGGCTCCGGTGCAAGGGCCAGCTGTGTTAGTAACAACTATGATTCTCAGGTGGCGTTAGTTGAATTCTTAACGATTTTTAGTAGCGACACCTGAACATGAAAGTGATCTCCACACACGGGTTTCGCCTTTTAAATAACTCCTCTTGATTTACTCAATGATATTAGAGAAAGCTTCCCCAAAGGGATCAATGTACATACCCTATTGACGTATATTGTCTATCTATTGGTCCCTTTGGGGAATTTAATTTTCTAATAAAAAATTATTTCACCCTCTCTGGTGCTTTATTGTGCCCTAGTAGCTTTCAACTGTTTTGTAGTATAAAACTAGGGTTCCTAGTATTGGTCAGTACCAAAAGTAGGTACACGAGTTCCAAAAATCTTCGGATTGTACCCTATACTAGCATCCTACGGATTATCTACTAGTTTGGGCAAATTTGAAGCTTTAATTCAGATATGACATTGCAATTGAGTACGTCAATCACTTAAAAGACATTATGAAACTTCAGGCCGTGATTCGAGGTGGTCTTGTGAGGTTTTCTAGCACAAAACCTCAAAAGTGTTGCTTTTCTCGATATTAGGGAAGGCTTCCCCAAAGGGATCAATGTACATACCCTATTGACGTATATTGTCTATCTATTGGTCCCTTTGGGAAACTCTAATTTTAGAGAAAATCACATTTTTTAGCGTAAGCTATTTTTTTCTACATTGCGAGGACTCCTGAACAGGCCCGTTCACCACCCGGAAGGGAGAGTCTATTTGGGGAATGTAGCACCCCTATCTGCGGAAAGGGGTTAGCTTTGAGTACGACACTCCCTTAGAAACCATCATGCGGCTTCGGGCAATGGTTTGAGGTGGTTCTTACGAGGTTTCTGCTAGGAAACCTCAAAAATGTTGCATTTCTCGATATTAGAGAAAGCTTCCCCAAAGGGATCAATGTACATACCCTATTGACGTATATTGTCTATCTATTGGTCCCTTTGGGAAACTCTAATTTTAGAGAAAATCACATTTTTGGGCGTAAGCAATTTTTTTCTACATTGCGAGGACTCCTGAACAGGCCCGTTCACCACCCGGAAGGGAGAGTCTATTTGGGGAATGTAGCACCCCTATCTGCGGAAAGGGGTTAGCTTTGAGTACGACACTCCCTTGGAAACCATCATGTGGCTTCGGGCAATGGTTTGAGGTGGTTCTTACGAGGTTTCTGCTAGGAAACCTCAAAAATGTTGCATTTCTCGATATTAGAGAAAGCTTCCCCAAAGGGATCAATGTACATACCCTATTGACGTATATTGTCTATCTATTGGTCCCTTTGGGAAACTCTAATTTTAGAGAAAATCACATTTTTTAGCGTAAGCTATTTTTTTCTACATGGCGAGGACTCCTGAACAGGCCCGTTCACCACCCGGAAGGGAGAGTCTATTTGGGGAATGTAGCACCCCTATCTGCGGAAAGGGGTTAGCTTTGAGTACGACACTCCCTTAGAAACCATCATGCGGCTTCGGGCAATGGTTTGAGGTGGTTCTTACGAGGTTTCTGCTAGGAAACCTCAAAAATGTTGCATTTCTCGATATTAGAGAAAGCTTCCCCAAAGGGATCAATGTACATACCCTATTGACGTATATTGTCTATCTATTGGTCCCTTTGGGAAACTCTAATTTTAGAGAAAATCACATTTTTGGGCGTAAGCAATTTTTTTCTACATTGCGAGGACTCCTGAACAGGCCCGTTCACCACCCGGAAGGGAGAGTCTATTTGGGGAATGTAGCACCCCTATCTGCGGAAAGGGGTTAGCTTTGAGTACGACACTCCCTTGGAAACCATCATGTGGCTTCGGGCAATGGTTTGAGGTGGTTCTTACGAGGTTTCTGCTAGGAAACCTCAAAAATGTTGCATTTCTCGATATTAGAGAAAGCTTCCCCAAAGGGATCAATGTACATACCCTATTGACGTATATTGTCTATCTATTGGTCCCTTTGGGAAACTCTAATTTTAGAGAAAATCACATTTTTTAGCGTAAGCTATTTTTTTCTACATGGCGAGGACTCCTGAACAGGCCCGTTCACCACCCGGAAGGGAGAGTCTATTTGGGGAATGTAGCACCCCTATCTGCGGAAAGGGGTTAGCTTTGAGTACGACACTCCCTTAGAAACCATCATGCGGCTTCGGGCAATGGTTTGAGGTGGTTCTTACGAGGTTTCTGCTAGGAAACCTCAAAAATGTTGCATTTCTCGATATTAGAGAAAGCTTCCCCAAAGGGATCAATGTACATACCCTATTGACGTATATTGTCTATCTATTGGTCCCTTTGGGAAACTCTAATTTTAGAGAAAATCACATTTTTGGGCGTAAGCAATTTTTTTCTACATTGCGAGGACTCCTGAACAGGCCCGTTCACCACCCGGAAGGGAGAGTCTATTTGGGGAATGTAGCACCCCTATCTGCGGAAAGGGGTTAGCTTTGAGTACGACACTCCCTTGGAAACCATCATGTGGCTTCGGGCAATGGTTTGAGGTGGTTCTTACGAGGTTTCTGCTAGGAAACCTCAAAAATGTTGCATTTCTCGATATTAGAGAAAGCTTCCCCAAAGGGATCAATGTACATACCCTATTGACGTATATTGTCTATCTATTGGTCCCTTTGGGAAACTCTAATTTTAGAGAAAATCACATTTTTGGGCGTAAGCTATTTATTTCTATATTGGGAGGACTCCTGAACAGGCCCGTTCACCACCCGGAAGGGAGAGTCTATTTGGGGAATGTAGCACCCCTATCTGCGAAAAGGGATTAGCTTTGGGTACGACACTCCCTTAGGAACCATCATGAGGCTTCGGGCAACGGTTTGAGGTGGTTCTTGCAAGGTTTCTGCCTCAAAAATGTTACATTTCTCGATATTAGAGAAAGCTTCCCCAAAGGGATCAATGTACATACCCTATTGACGTATATTGTCTATCTATTGGTCCCTTTGGGAAACTCTAATTTTAGAGAAAATCACATTTTTGGGCGTAAGCAATTTTTTTCTACATTGCGAGGACTCCTGAACAGGCCCGTTCACCACCCGGAAGGGAGAGTCTATTTGGGGAATGTAGCACCCCTATCTGCGGAAAGGGGTTAGCTTTGAGTACGACACTCCCTTGGAAACCATCATGTGGCTTCGGGCAATGGTTTGAGGTGGTTCTTACAAGGTTTCTGCTAGGAAACCTCAAAAATGTTGCATTTCTCTATATTAGAGAAAGCTTCCCCGAAGGGATCAATGTACATACCCTATTGACGTATATTGTCTATCTATTGGTCCCTTTGGGAAACTCTAATTTTAGAGAAAATCACATTTTTGGGCGTAAGCTATCTTTTTCTATATTGGGAGGACTCCTGAACAGGCCCGTTCACCACCCGGAAGGGAGAGTCTATTTGGGGAATGTAGCACCCCTATCTGCGAAAAGGGATTAGCTTTGGGTACGACACTCCCTTAGGAACCATCATGAGGCTTCGGGCAATGGTTTGAGGTGGTTCTTGCAAGGTTTCTGCCTCAAAAATGTTGCATTTCTCGATATTAGAGAAAGCTTCCCCAAAGGGATCAATGTACATACCCTATTGACGTATATTGTCTATCTATTGGTACCTTTGGGGAATTTAATTTTCTAATAAAAAATTATTTCACCCTCTCTGGTGCTTTATTGTGCCCTAGTAGCTTTCAACTGTTTTGTAGTATAAAACTAGGGTTCCTAGTATTGGTCAGTACCAAAAGTAGGTACACGAGTTCCAAAAATCTTCGGATTGTACCCTATACTAGCATCCTACGGATTATCTACTAGTTTGGGCAAATTTGAAGCTTTAATTCAGATATGACATTGCAATTGAGTACGTCAATCACTTAAAAGACATTATGAAACTTCAGGCCGTGATTCGAGGTGGTCTTGTGAGGTTTTCTAGCACAAAACCTCAAAAGTGTTGCTTTTCTCGATATTAGGGAAGGCTTCCCCAAAGGGATCAATGTACATACCCTATTGACGTATATTGTCTATCTATTGGTCCCTTTGGGAAACTCTAATTTTAGAGAAAATCACATTTTTTAGCGTAAGCTATTTTTTTCTACATTGCGAGGACTCCTGAACAGGCCCGTTCACCACCCGGAAGGGAGAGTCTATTTGGGGAATGTAGCACCCCTATCTGCGGAAAGGGGTTAGCTTTGAGTACGACACTCCCTTAGAAACCATCATGCGGCTTCGGGCAATGGTTTGAGGTGGTTCTTACGAGGTTTCTGCTAGGAAACCTCAAAAATGTTGCATTTCTCGATATTAGAGAAAGCTTCCCCAAAGGGATCAATGTACATACCCTATTGACGTATATTGTCTATCTATTGGTCCCTTTGGGAAACTCTAATTTTAGAGAAAATCACATTTTTGGGCGTAAGCTATTTTTTTCTACATTGGGAGGACTCCTGAACAGGCCCGTTCACCACCCGGAAGGGAGAGTCTATTTGGGGAATGTAGCACCCCTATCTGCGAAAAGGGATTAGCTTTGGGTACGACACTCCCTTAGGAACCATCATGAGGCTTCGGGCAACGGTTTGAGGTGGTTCTTGCAAGGTTTCTGCCTCAAAAATGTTGCATTTCTCGATATTAGAGAAAGCTTCCCCAAAGGGATCAATGTACATACTCTATTGACGTATATTGTCTATCTATTGGTCCCTTTGGGGAATTTAATTTTCTAATAAAAAATCTATTTCACCCTTTCTGGTGCTTTATTGTGCCCTAGTAGCTTTCAACTGTTTTGTAGTATAAAACTAGGGTTCCTAGTATTTGTCAGTACCAAAAGTAGGTACAAGAGTTCCAAAAATCTTCGGATTGTACCCTATACTAGCATCCTACGGATTATCTACTAGTTTGGGCAAATTTGAAGCTTTAATTCAGATATGACATTGCAATTGAGTACGTCAATCACTTAAAAGACATCATGAAACTTCAGGCCGTGATTCGAGGTGGTCTTGTGAGGTTTTCTAGCACAAAACCTCAAAAGTGTTGCTTTTCTCGATATTAGGGAAGGCTTCCCCAAAGGGATCAATGTACATACCCTATTGATGTATATTGTCTATCTATTGGTCCCTTTGGGAAACTCTAATTTTAGAGAAAATCACATTTTTGGGCGTAAGCTATTTTTTTCTACATTGGGAGGACTCCTGAACAGGCCCGTTCACCACCCGGAAGGGAGAGTCTATTTGGGGAATGTAGCACCCCTATCTGCGAAAAGTGATTAACTTTGGGTACGACACTCCCTTAGGAACCATCATGAGGCTTCGGGCAACGGTTTGAGGTGGTTCTTTCAAGGTTTCTGCCTCAAAAATGTTGCATTTCTCGATATTAGAGAAAGCTTCCCCAAAGGGATCAATGTACATACCCTATTGACGTATATTGTCTATCTATTGGTCCCTTTGGGGAATTTAATTTTCTAATAAAAAATCTATTTCACCCTTTCTGGTGCTTTATTGTGGCCTAGTAGCTTTCAACTGTTTTGTATTATAAAACTAGGGTTCCTAGTATTGGTCAGTACCAAAAGTAGGTACGCGAGTTCCAAAAATCTTCGGATTGTACCCTATACTAGCATCCTACGGATTATCTACTAGTTTGGGCAAATTTAAAGCTTTAATTCAGATATGACATTGCAATTGAGTACGTCAATCACTTAAAAGACATCATGAAACTTCAGGCCGTGATTCGAGGTGGTCTTGTGAGGTTTTCTAGCACAAAACCTCAAAAATGTTGCTTTTCTCGATATTAGGGAAGGCTTCCCCAAAGGGATCATTGTACATACCCTATTGACGTATATTGTCTATCTATTGGTTCCTTTGGGAAACTCTAATTTTAGAGAAAATCACATTTTTGAGCGTAAGCTATTTTTTTTACATTGCGAGGACTCCTGAACAGGCCCGTTCACCACCCGGAAGGGAGAGTCTATTTGGGGAATGTAGCACCCCTATCTGCGGAAAGGGGTTAGCTTTGAGTACGAAACTCCCTTGGAAACCATCATGCGGCTTCGGGCAATGGTTTGAGGTGGTTCTTACGAGGTTTCTGCTAGCAAACCTCAAAAATGTTGCATTTCTCGATATTAGAGAAAGCTTCCCCAAAGGGATCAATGTACATACCCTATTGACGTATATTGTCTATCTATTGGTCCCTTTGGGAAACTCTAATTTTAGAGAAAATCACATTTTTGGGCGTAAGCTATTTTTTTCTACATTGGGAGGACTCCTGAACAGGCCCGTTCACCACCCGGAAGAGAGAGTCTATTTGGGGAATGTAACACGACTACCTGAGGATAGGGATTAGCTAGGATATTGCAACTGAGTACGTCACTCACTTAGAAAACATCATGAGGCTTCATGCAGTCATTTGAGGTGGTTCCGTGAGGTTTTCTCCGAGGAAACATCAAAAATGTTATTAATCTCGATATTGGGGAAAGCTTCCCCAAAGGGATCAATGCACATGCACTATTGACATTTATTGTCTATGAATTGATCCCTTTGGGGAACTCAAATTCAGGAGAAAATTTAATTTTCCGGCTTATGCTAAATTTTTCTACGTTAGAAGGGCTCCTGGATAGACTCCGTTCACGGCGCGGAAGGGGGCCCGATTTGATTAATGTAACACCCCTATTTGTGGAATGTAACGCATCTATTTGTGGAAAAACGTTAGCCTTGAGACCCCTACTGAGCGGGGAAGCATTTATTCAGTGTCCTGGACGGTAGCATCCCTATTTGTGGAAGATGGGTGGGGCTCTGAATTCCTCATTCGCTTAGGAGCCACCATGAAGCATTTATGCTATGATTTAAGGTGGTTTTATGGTTTTATGGTTTATGAATTTATGGTTTTATGGTACTTTTTTCCACATTGGAAGGGCTTCTGCACAGTCCAGGATCACCACGTTGAAGAAGAGGTTCATTTTGGGAATGCAACACAACTATTCGTGGAAAGGGGTCAGCATTGAGCCTCCTACTCGAATAAGAACCATTATGAAGCGCTTATGTAATGATTTGTGGTGGTTTCCTGTGATTAATCCTGAAAGATGTTGCTTTTTTCGACATTAGGGAAAGCTTTCCCGAAGGGATCATTGCACATATACTTTTGTCTATGCATTGGTCAATTTGGGGAAGTCAGATTTTTGAAAAATTTATCTTTAATGGCCCGTTGTTCAAAATGAGGGGTTTTCGGTAGTGGACGATGATAAAACCCGTGTTTGCAATAATTCTAATAAGCGATCGTTTAAAATGCATCTGTTCAGCAAAATTCAGGGGTAGATTCCGGGGGGGGAGGGTGATAAAATCCGGCTTAGCTAATTGAAAATGTGATCGAAGATGGAGCATTTATTTTTGTTTAAAATGTCTATTCAAGAAAATTTGGAAAAAAATCTAAGTGCCCAGGGACAGCCTCGGAAGGTTAGAAGCACCAATTTTTGAAAATACGTCAGTTTAGCGAAATTTAGTAGTATTCAGGAAATTATGAGGTTCCGATACTATCCCGTATATAACAATTACGAAAATACGTTCCGTGACAGAATTTTAATAGAGTGGGAGCGTTTTAGGACAACCTGTATGTTGTTATCGTTAAACAACCACATTTTCATAGCTGAAACCATTATGATTATTATTATTATTTATTATTATTTAAATGAGACTTGGAGCTATTATATTTTTGACAGCAGCTGTCAATTGAATGGCATTAACAGAAATTTTCTAGGCCTTCTAGATTTTGAATAAAGACAGTCAACTTTTCTCTTTCTTATGGGCGCCATATTGAATTTTAACATCGCCGGATACACAGAAAAATTAGCTTGTCCAAAATGTAACCAACATGGATGTTTTTCAAAAAATATGTGAAAACCCGAGTCACACGACCGCGAGGGGCGGTTCACTCACTAAAATGTGTACACCTGCTTCGACTTTATTCGAAGTACTTTGATATTTTGATGGGACTTCGAGTACTTCGAGTACTTCGACAAGTACTTCGAGTACTTCGAATACTTCGACCAAGTACTTCGAGTACTTCGAGTACTTCGACAAGTACTTCGAGTACTTCGACAAGTACTTCGAGTACTTCGACAAGTACTTCGAATACTTCGAGTTATCTAAATGAATTTCCCGATATTTTGATTAATTCCTGAGTTATCGCGAAAAATCTGAAAATTGCCAATTTAAAGAAAAATGAATATCTTCCTAACGTTTTGATGTTATTTAAATGAAATTTAGAACTTCTATATTTTTGACACATATCAATTGAATGGCATCGACAGAAATTTTCTAGTCCTTCTAGATTTTGAATTCTTTTATTCTTTTATGACCGCCATATTGAATTTTGACACCATCAGATACACAAAAAAATTTTCTTTTCAAAAATGTAGTCAACATGAACTTTTTTGACAGATGTCAGAATTTGAAAATTGGTATAAATAATTTGTAAAATCAGCCTAAATTTAGGTAAAAAACAGTTGCAAAAAAGTACGCCGACTTCGTTAATCGCTTATAACATGTGAAAACAATTGAATTCAACATTAATAAATTACATCTTGCGGTCGTGTGACTCAGGCTTTCACATATTTTTTCAAAAACGTCAACAATGTTGGTTACATTTTTGAGAAGCTAATTGTTCTGTGTATCCGTATTCAAATTTTGACATCTGTCAAAAAAGTTCATGTTGAATATATTTTTGAAAAGCCAATTTTTTTGTGTATTTGATGGTGTCAAAATTCAATATGGCGGCCATAAAAGAATCAAAAGTTGACTGTCGTTATTCAAAATCTAGAGGGCCTAGAAAATTTCTGTCGATGCCATTTAATTGACAGCTGTCAAAAATTTAAAAGTTCCAAGTTTCATTTAAACAACATCAATCGTTAGGGAGATATTAATTTTTCTTTAAATTGCCAATTTTCAAATTTTTTGTGATAACTCAGGAACGAATCAAGATATCGGGGAATTCTCTTCAGATTCTTAATCATCAACAAATAGCGCAACTTTTCTGTAATTTAACTGACCCCGTATCTTTTACCGTTTAGGAGATCCCAATGGTGAGCATCGAAAAATTACCCACCCTGTATACTATTATTGTTATTATATTTAAAATTGAAAATTGATGTGCCAAAACGGCACTTTCCGGGGGTCGATTGCCTCCAGGTATTTTTCAGCTCTTCGACGTATAATACAGCCTCCATGTACAAAATTTCATCCAAATCGGTCCAGAAGTTTCGGCTGTATCGTGTTTTTAAAGTACCTACGTTAACAATCCCGAATGTTTAAATTTTTGCCAAAAAGGCACTAAGAGTGAATACATTTGTAGAAGCAGAATTTGGAGGCCTTTCTTATGGTGACGTGAAAATGGGGGTTTGCATTTAAAATTTAAAAGTTGATGTTCCAAAATGGCACTTCCGGTTGTACGATTGGCTCCAAACGCTTTTCAAATCTAAGTTAGGTTATCAGATACCCACGTACCAAATTTCAGCCAAATCGATCTAGTAGTTTTGGCTGTGGCGTGTTTACGAACGTACGTGCGTACTAACATACCCAGACACATTTTAAAAAACACTTTTTTGGGTTCCTGAGACCCCAAAACGGTCTCGAATTCGAAAATTTTAGTGATTGCAGTAACCTCCCATTTTTTTCAAATTGTGATGGGGTTGGGGAGGTTAAAATCGATACAAAAATGTTTGAACAAAATAATGAATTCAGCATCAATGACTTACTAAAGGTGCCCAATTTCACGTTGCTATCTTTAACCGTTTTGAAGATATGCCCCTTTAAGGGGCATTTTTCGACGAAATTATGTTCACAGGAACTTTTCAACAAATTTTTATGTAACTTTATGTATGGAAGGAAGCTATGGTTAAGCGTTGGCATCATAATACGCGATATTAGCGATGACGTGGAACCGCCAGCTTTGTTGTGTATGGTAATTCTTTATTGACAGTTACTGTGCGTTTTAAGACCTTAATTTGACAAATTAAATAATACTATAATAATAATACTTGTGCTGAAATGATTGAATCTACACAAGGGAATTTTCGCTTTGTTTAGCTTCATTGCCATGGTAACAACCTTAACCTAGCCCAACAAAGATGGCGGACCTACGTCATGCTAATAGCCCGTACCTATTAGGGAACATCCTGTATGTCTATAGGTTAGCTATGTATATTATTTTGTACAATCCTCATCGAAATGTCGATTAAAAACGTGCATTTTCAAGTTCCTCTTTTGTTTAGTCTTGTACTCGCAATGCTCACACTCAAACCATTTCACTTGGTCTTCATTCAGATGTTTATTCATTACGTGCGGCCGCAAGTTTTTCTTCTGTTTTGTTCTAAAGTCGCATTTTTCGCACTGAAACCACTTGATCTCCTCTTGATTCACGTGTTTATTAATCACGTGCCCTTGCAAGTGCTGCTTTTGTTTAGTTTTATACTCGCATTTCTCGCACTTAAACCATTTGATCGCGCTCGCACCGAGATGTTTACTAGTCTCGTGGCCTTTCAGGTGACTTTTCTGTTTAGTTTTGTAGTCACATTTTTCACAATGGAACCAATGGATTTCGTTTTCATTCAGATGTTTGCTGATCATGTGCAGTTTCAGGTTTCCGTTCTGTCTAGTTTTGTACTCGCATTTCTCACATTTAAACCATTTGACTTCGGCTTCATTTAGATGTTTATTAATTATGTGGTGTTGCAAGTGCTGTTTTCGTTTAGTTTTGTAGTCGCATTTGCCACATTCAAACCATTTAGCTTCTGCTTCGTTTAAATGTTTATTAATAGTGTGACTTCGCAGGTTACTCCTCTGCTTAGCTTTGTAGTGGCATTTTCCGCACTGAAACCACTTAATCTCCTTTTTATTCGGATGTTTATTAATCACGTGGGGTTTCAATTCTTCTTTGGATTTGTAATCACTTTCTTCACACTCAAACTGTTTGGCTTCGTCCGCCACGTGTCTCAACTGGTCTTGCATGTTACAGTTCTCACTTATAGCCATTTCCGCTTGCTCCGGTTTTACTGGCATCGCTAGGGCTTCTTGGGACAGGCGAGGACTTTCTTCTGCATTTACCTCAAACCATTTCATTTCAATATCTTCTTTATTTTCTTCCTTTAAGCCTCCTTCGTTACCGGTGTATAGATAGCTCCATTCTTCTTTGAGTTCTTCTTTAATAATTTCCTCTTTAACTTCATCATAGAATGTTGACATTTTGAAGCACTAGGACTTGAATTTTATTAAGATTCGCCTATAAGCCTCTAATATTAATAGATTTTATTTTAATTATATCCAGGCTTACCTTAATATACGGTTTTGTCTGAAAAAAATTAATTCTGAGACACTCTGACACTCGACACCATAACCTCAATTGTGTAATACGTCAAATGAAATGACATTTAAAACAATTTTTCGCGAGCGTGCTTTACGTCGAATATGGAATGATTGTCCTTGTCAAATGCATGCAAACTGATATGCTTCGGACATTCGGACATCTACGTGTGGTAGGTATGTTGAGTCGGACGCGTCCGCATGCACATAAATACATACAGCTTGTTCCAATGAAAAGGAGCCACCCCAAATATTTCGTAAATCATTTTTATTTGGAGGGGGACACTTAAGTCCATGCTTGGCAAAATTTCTTTCCCACTTCAAAATTTTAAATGGCAACCCCAACCCCCCACTTGTAATACATCATTTGAAAGCTAATTTCATTGCCAATCGAACCCTCTGACAAATTTTGATATTTGTTCAACTCTAGCGCCCTCCATGGTCAAATTTTAAATTACATTAGGGCGCTTTGTGATACATCGTTTGAAAGGGTTTGAAATTATCAGTAAACTAATGAAAGATTTTTTTAAATTCATCCATTCGTTCAAAAATTACAGCCTAAACTTGAAGGATTTCTAGGCCCAGAACCAGCTCAATGTAACTTTTGAACGAGTGAGTGGATTTCAAAAATTCTTGCATCAGTTTACAGAGAATGTTAAACCCTTTCAAATGATGTATCACAAAGGGCCCTAATGTCATTTAAAATTTGACCATAGAGAGCGCTAAAGTTGAACGTTGAACAAATATCAAAAATTGTTGCAGCGTTAGATTGGCAATGAAATTAGCTTTTAAATGATGTATCACAAATGGGGGGGTTGCCATTTAAAATTTTGAAGTAGGGGTTAGGGGGTGAGTTTTGAAATTTCGCCAAGCATCCCCTCCCCTCCAATATGTTGCCATATTGGTGGTTCTTTAGGTGAATTGTATACATATAAGACTAAACTTTTTCTATTTAGATACAACAATATAAATTAACACTTACAAAACTGCATTTTTTTCTTTTTGCGCCTTATTTTTCCTATCAAGTGTGAAAAATACAAACATTTCTGCGATTAAAAGGAATACCTATCAATAAATTTATTTGCTAATCTTATACGCAAAATAATTTTGGACAATATTTTGTCTAAAGGCCTCCCAGCCAATAAACCTTCATTTCCTCTTCCTACATATTAATTTGCAATAGAATCATGCCCGTTCTTAATTTTCATCGAAATACCACTGGACGCTTATCTTTGAAACGGGGAGATCATCTCACAGGTGAGATTTAGGCAACACGCCGCTCTCAGCTGCATATAGAGCTGCGGCAACCTGTCAGATTCAATCACCCTTGGTCAGGGGGTTATGCAGTCTCTTTTTCTTTGTACAATAAAATTCAATTCCAAAAAAATTCCAAATAATCCCACAAAAATTCACATAATTCCAATAATTCCAGTAAAAAATTCAAAAATTCCAATAATTCCAAAAAAATTCTAATAATTCCAAAAAAATTCCAATAATTCCAAAAAAATTCCAATAATTCCAAAAAAATTCCAATAATTCAGTCCCTTTGCGCATGCGTACCAAATAGGCGGCAATTTAAATGACGACAGAATTGCTATCCATTACATTCCCAAGAGCCACGATTTAGTAGATACATTTCAGATTACACCAACTAATGTAAGCAACCATCAACTAAGGTACTAATTTAAAGAGCTTCAACAGCGGTTTTTTGTTCTACAAGGAATATGTATAGATATATCGAGACCTATATACAGGGTGGGTAATTTTTCGATGCTCACCATTAGCATCTCGGAAACTTGCTTTTCAAAAATGTAGTCAACATGAACTTTTTTGACAGATGTCAGAATTTGAAAATTGGTATGAATAATTTGTAAAATCAGCTTAAACTTAGATGAAAAACAAATGCGAAAAAGTACGCCGACTACTTCAATCTCTTATAACATATGTGAAAACAATTGAATTTAACAATAATAAATTACGTCTTGCCGCCGTGTAACTCAGGCTTTCACATATTTTTTCAAAAACGTCAATGTTGGTTACATTTTTGAGAAACTAATTTTTCTGTGTATCCGGAGGTGTTAAAATTCAATATGGCGCCCATAATAAAAAGGAAAGTTGACTGTCTATTCAAAATCTAGAAGGCCTAGAAAATTTCTTTTAATAGCATTCAACTGACAGCTGTCAAAAATATAAAAGTTCCAAGTTTCATTTAAATAACTTCAATCGTTAGGGAGATATTATTTCTTTTTAAATTGACAATTTTCTGATTTTTTGTGATAACTCAGGAACGAATCAGAATATCGGAGAATTCTCTTCAGATTCTTAATCGCCAAGAAATAGCACAACTTTTCTCTAATTTGACCGATCCCGTAACTTTTACCGTTTAGGAGATCCCAATGGTGAGCATCGAAAAATTACCCACCCTGTATAAGTTTTTGGGCCACAAAGAAGACACACATTTTCGATCATTTCACTTAATCTTACAATTAGAAAGAGAAGTACAATTTTTTGGCAAAAGATAGGTAATTAATTCAATTTTTAAACCTGTGCAACCTATCAGAACGGACCCTTCTCGAGTTTTTTCGTAATAACCAAACTAACCAAGTTTTTTTAACGAGAAAAGGTTGTGTGTTCTCACCTACAACTACCCTTACAAAATCTTCATTGCCCTCTTTTTCTTCAAAAAAATAATTTGTAAACATAACCTCGAACCTCGCCTCACTTCATTCGAAATGTCATAGTTGTCACCGTGAGCTTGTGAAAGTGCGCAGGTCTGGACGCAGGTAACCTTGGTGCGCATGCGCGTTAGGCATATTAATTCCAAGATAATTCCAATAGTTCCATTAAAATCACTTAAAAATTCCAATAATTCCAAAAAAATTCCAATAAATCCAAGAAAATTCCAGTAATTCCAATAATTCTATTAAAATTCCAATAATTCCATGAAAATTCCAATAATTCCAAAAAAATTCCATTAATTCCTAACTTTTGTACAACTAATTCCAAGTGCATAGCCCCCTGCCCTTGGTTAAACGAAGGGAGATCGTCTCCCAGTTCCCAGGTTAGAATGCGCATGCGTGTGCAACAAGTTGCAACAAAATGCCAGCGGTATTTCGATGAAAATGAAGAAAAGGACATGATTCTATTGCAAATCAATGTGTCGAAATAGGAAATGTAGATTTATTATTGGCTAGGAGAGCCTTTAGACAAAATATTGTCCAAAATTATTTTGCGTACCTAAGATTAGCTAATAAATTTATTGATATTCATTTTAATCACAGAAATATTAATTACTACATAGGTAATTATAAGACTGACTACTAAGGGCCGGTTTATCGATGCTCAGATAAGTGTCAGCTAACAGCAAACTGACAGTTTGTAGCCAATCAGATCGCTAGTTGCTAGGCAATTGGCTTTCAGTTTGCGATGACTGAGCATCGATAAACCGGCCCTAAGTAACATAACTTTTAGTAGGATGGATCCATACAAAAACATCCAAAATAAAAACGTCCAAAATAATTGGATCCAAAATAAAAACATCCAACGTAAAAGCGTCCAACGTAAAATTATTCAAAAGCAAGGTCGATGCTGTCAAACTGTGGCACTAGAATCCGCATAAAAACATCCAAAATAAAAACATACAACGTAAAATTATCCAAACCCAAGGTCATGTTGTACACACAGTTTTCACCAGTGAACTTTGTTTTCACATGGTTTTCACAAATACCTTAACCTTAAAAATTTCGTCACTGATTCTCGACATTTTTAAAAATAAATGGGGGCTAGCGCCTTCTGCACCCCCTTTTCCTTTTCAATCGTGGACTGCAATCATATGTAGGCACCCAGGAATACAAATCACCTGTCAAGTGATTTGCGGCGAACCGTATTCTATGCGGTGCGACGGCGCAATAGCGACCTTGGTTTTGGACAATTTTACGTTGGACGTTTTTACGTTGGATGTTTTTATGTTGGATGTATTTACGCTGGATGTTTTTGCTTTGGACGCAATTATTTTGGATGTTTTTACGTTGGATTATTTTATTTTGAATATTTTTGTCTTGGATGTTTTTATTTTGGATGTTTTTGTGCATCCCCATTTCAAAAACTCAATTTGAAAAAAAAACAAACTAATTCGGCACTTTAGCTTTGAATATGGGATAAACCTATACAAACTAATAAACAACAAACAAGAAAGTTAAATCAAAAACCTAGTAAAACCTCAAAAATTCGCGTTTATTTTATAGTTATTTTTGATTTTCGCCTCAATTGTCAACGTTCAATTCTTGTCATGCACGAAAATCTCATTTATGTTCAAAAATAGGTTCGGGGAGACTCCGTGATGAGATAAGTTGCATCTCCCCGGTGAGACCATCTCCCCGTTTCAAAGATAAGCGTCCTGGGATTTTGTTGCAACTTGTTGCACACGCATGGGTATTTTAACCTGGGAACAGTGTAAATGGAAAGCAAAAGGAACTAAAGGTGGTCGTCAGGTCAGGTTGGCAATGCTGGAGTGCGTCCATAAACTGACATTGAGCGCAGAGTGTTTGACGTCAGAGTGGAGTGAATTTTACGCAGGAGTGCGCAGAGAGTGTTGAAGAGTTTTTGAACGACATCGATAGGTATCTGTCAAATCTGTCACTTCAGATGTCATTATCACTTGTCCGGGTATAAGGGATGAAATGTAATAAACAATAACAAATCAAAACATAAGCGCAAGTGGAATGGACCTATTTCTTGGGTGAGGTCACGCGACGGCCATTTGGAGGCTCAAAATATATTTCTCCCTCTCCCGCCCATTAAAGAAAGGAATATCGGTCTCTGTCGATCGCCTCCAATTGCGCGCGAATCATATTGTCATCCTTTTTTAACGCATTCAGATTTGAGCATAATGTGTACTCTTTTCTCTCAAGAAATACCTGGATTTATGAACGGTCTTGCGCGTCTCATAACGCACAGTGCGCACTCGAGTGTCATTTATGAACGTTTTATCTATCTGTCACACGTCAAGCCGACGGTTAGGTTATGTTGTCAAAGACCTAATTTTTCATTAAACAAGTTAGGTAGGTAACTCCGAATATAATTTCAATTAATCGTAATTAATTCAATTACATGAGCGCAGAGCCATTTCACGAATTAATCGCTCCAAATCCAATTTCTTCAAATGGCAGCCCTCGTAGTGGGACAGGTCTTCATTAAAGAAGAACCCAAAGAAGAATGCAGCGGCTCATACGCGAACAATGAGAATGCTGAAGAATTCGTGAAGATAAAACTTGAAGAAGAAATTGAAATCTATGAGCACGACTTAAAAGTAGAAAATCTTGCCTCGGGTCCCCAAGAAATCATTTCAGTGCTCCTGGTAAAAGAGGTTCTTGATAAAACCAAATGGTTCCAGTGCAACAAATGCATCTATAAAAGTACACACATGGGCAACCTGAACCGACACATTACTGTCAAACATCTAAACGAAGAGGAGATTAAATGGTTCGAGTGCAAGAAATGCGACCATAAAACCAAACGAAAGTATAGCCTGAAAGCGCACGTGATTAGCAAACATCTGAATGAAGAATCTGTCAAATGGTTTGAATGTGAAAAATGTGAGTATAAATCTAAAAGGAAGCACGGCCTGAAAGTGCATGTGATTGGTAAACATTTAGGCAAAGACGAGATCGACTGGTTCAAATGCGAGAAATGCGATTACAAAACTAAGCAGAGGCAAAACTTGAGGCTGCACGTGGGTAATAAACATTTAATTGACGAGGATAAGTGGTTTAAGTGCGAGAAATGCGATTATAAATGTGCACAGAAAAATAAGCTGCAGCAGCATGTGCTGCATAAGCATCTCGACGCAGACAAGGTCACGTGGTTCAAGTGCGAAAAATGCGACTATAAAACTAAATGGAAGAGGGCTGTGAACGTGCACGTGATTAGCAAACATCAAAATGAAGGGGAGATTAATTGGTTTAGGTGCGGTAAATGCGATTACAAAACTAAACATAAACATCATCTGGGGCGGCACATGGTTGGCAGTCATCAAAACTCGACAAATGACACTAAAGTGTACTCAACCAATGGAAATGAAGACAAGTTCGGGTGGTTCCAGTGCGTGAAATGCGATTTCACTGCCAGATGGAGGAACTGCCTTAAAACGCACGTGATTAGTGAGCATCCAAAAATTATGTGGTTTAAGTGCGAAAAATGCGAGTACCAAGCTAAACAAAAGATAGCCCTGTATAAGCACACGGTTAGGAATCATCTAAATGAAGAGGACATCAAGTGGTTTCAGTGCAAGATGTGCTACTATAAAGCTAAGCTCAAATGTGACTTAAATCGTCACGTGATGAATTACCATAAGGAAAGATACTTTGGTCCTATGGTGCAAGTTTAAACCGGTTTAAAATAATAAAATCCATATGTTCTAATTCGTTAAGTAGGCCTTGTAATCACCTTAAACTTTTTGAGTAACGAAAAAATTGGAAATGATATTGTTTTTCAATGAAATTTATACCTACTTACCTGTAACAAAATAACTGATGTAGGTATACCTACCTAAAACAAGGATACCTCGAAGGATATTTACCTACCTGTAATAATAATAATAATTTATTCATTCATAGTGCCTATAACTAGACATGGTATAATGAGTCACAACGTGTATACAGGTTGTTAGGAAATGGTACCGTTTAATTTTAAAGGCGGCTATACCATGAAAAATGTCGAAAAGTCCTTTACCATTTTGGGCTAAGGCATACCTATTTTCTGCAGGGAATTATGTTCAAATATTACTTATCCTCAAGTTTGAGAACTGCTGAAAACCATAGAAAAATAAAAACTACCATGCAAACATTGTCAAATCGACATCACTGTTCGATTTTCACTTATAATCTCATAAGAGCCGGAAATTTTTTGGAGTGCATTCCAACAACGTATTAATCGGCCCGAGTGGAACACGAGGGCCCGATTAAGTTGTTGGGATGCACGACTAAAATTTCCAGGAAATGAATTAATGCTCGAATGCAGATTCGGTAAGAAAATAGCAACGATACAGCCACAGAAATTGAATAGAAATGATTTTTGACATTTAATTTGACATAAAAATTTCCACTTATTAATTTCGTTTAGGTTGGTCTAGGTAGGTATCAAAAATTTCCAGGAAATCCTCGAGTTGCCATGGTAAACACACAGAAATCAATTTTTCTATTGGCTAATGATGAGTATCGTGCGATTTTCAGTGCAAGAATATACAGCAGTATCATGTATTAACCTCCCCAACCCCATCACAATTTTAAAAAAATGGGAGGTTACTGCAATCACTAAAATTTTCGAATTTGAGATAGCACCAGATCTCCACGTTTTGAGGTCTCAGGAACCCAGAAAAGTGGTTTATAAAATGTGTCTGTGTGTATGTTCGTACGTACGTACGTTTGTAAACACGCCACAGCCAAAACTACTGGGCCGATTTGGCTGCAATTTGGTACGTAGGCATCTCATAACCCAACTTAGATCTGAAAAGCTTTTGGAGCCAATCGTGCAACCGGAAATGCCATTTTGGCACATCAACTTTTAAATTTTAAATGCAAACCCCCATTTTTCACGTCACCATAAGAAAGACCTTCAAATTCTGCTTCTAAAAATGTATTCATTCTTAGTGCCCTTTTGACCAAAAATTTAAAAAAAAATTGATTTTTATCAAACTTTAAAATCGCGGTACAGCCCAAGCCCCTGAATCGATTTGGCTGAAATTTTGCACATAGGGATTGTATTACACCTCGAAAAGCTGAACAAATTTTGAATTCCATCGACTCACGGAAAGTGTCCTTTTGGCACACCAATTTCCAAATTTAAAATTATTCAATCATTAAACCATTAAAAACAAGTTTTTGAAAGATTTATTGTCACCATCAGAAGGGTCTTCAAATCTTGGTTTTAAATAGGACAAAATTAATTCGCATTTAGCGCTGTTTGGTTCAAAAAATCGAAATTTTATAATAACAGTAAAAACACATTATAGCCCAAATTACTGAATCGATTTGGCTGAAATTTGGTACATGGAGATTAGGTGACCCGTTGAAGACCTGAAAGGCTTTTGGGAGCAATTGGCCCACGCGAACTGCCATTTAAGCATATCAACTTAAAATTTTAAATACAAGGCCTCTTTTTTATGTCGCCATTAGAAAGACGATCAAATTCTGGTTCTAAAAATGTATTCACAGTTTCTGCCATTTCAGTGGAAAATATTGAAAAAATTCTTTCTCATTAAAAGGGAGCAGGCTGACAGTGGATGACATAAAGTGGCAGTTATTGTCAAAAAGTTGGCAAAAGATTAACCTTAAAAGGAACATATTGTCAAATGTGATGGGTGATGTACGAGGTGATGTCGGTATTTGTCAGAAAATTGCGAAATTAGTCACAGACGTCAGACGATAAGGATAAAAAAAAATCTGTTGAATTGACTACTATCTACACAGAATACAAAGATCCACGCGATGGGGAGGTTCCAGCCGCTTCTCTGCTGCATTTTTTTTTTTCTACGACCACTAAAGAAAGTTGTAAATATTGCACAATTAAGTAGGCGCGAAAGTTGACACTAAACACACGCGTGTGTTAGTGCTGTGGTTTTAAATCATAACGGAATTTTTACCGAAGCATGCAAGGCGAGAATCAGTAAAGCGCGTACAGCTTTGGGCGCAGTAAACCATATGATTCGGAGAAATGGTATCGAAAATTGGTGGAGCCAGCTAAAATTATATCATTCCGTAATTTTGTCAACCTTAAGTTTCGGCTTAGCAATCTGGGGTCCAAAATATTGTGACAATATAGAGATAATTCAGGCTCAGTTTATCAAACTCCTTTTTAACCCCCCCACTCCACTTCACCATTTAAAAAAAAAGGGAGGTTACTGCAATCACTAAAATTTTCGAATTCGAGATAAGACCGGATCTGTACGTTTTGAGGTCTCAGGAACCCAAAAAAGTGGTTTTTAAAATGTGTCTGTATGTATGTACGTACGTTCGTTCGTTCGTTCGTTCGTTCGTAAACACGCCACAGCCCAAACTACTCGACCGATTTGGCTGAAATTTGGTACGTGTGCATGTGATAACCCAACTTAGATCTGAAAAGCTTTTGGAGCCAATCGTGCAACCAGAAATGCCGTTTTGGCACATCAACTTTTAAATTTTAAATGTAAACCCCCATCTTTCACGTCACAATAAGAAAGGCCTTCAGATTCTGCTTCCAAAGATGTATTCACTGTCAGTGCCCTTTTGACCAAAAACTAAAAATATCGAGATTTTTATCGGACTTTAAAATCGCGGTACAGCCCAAGCCCCTGAACCGATTTGGCTAAAATTTTGCACATGGGGATTGTATTACACGTCGAAGAGCTGAACAAATGTTGGATTCAATCGACCCACGGAAAGTGCCGCTTTGGCACACCAATTTCCAAATTTAAAGTATTCTCTCATTTACCCATCCAAAACAAATTTTTGAAAGATTAATTGCCACCATTAGAAGGGTCTTCGAATTCTGGTTTTAAATGAGATAAAATTTATTCGCATTTATTACCCTTTGGGTAGAAAAATCGAAATTTTGAAATAACACTGAAACCACGTTATAGCCCAAACTACTGGAAGGATTTGTCTGAAATTTGGTACATGGAGGTCAGGTGACCCGTTGAAGAGCTGAAAGGCTTTTGGGAGCAATTGGTTAACGGGAAGTGCCATTTAGGCATATTAACTTTAAAATCTTAAACACAAGTCACGGAAATCAAAGACCCACGCGTTGGGGAGGTTCCAGCCGCTTCTCTGCTGCCTTTTTTTTCCTTAATAGAACTACGGCGGGGCATATTGTGAGAAATGAGTTTCGACTTCCCAAACTAACCTATTTGGTGGTAAAATACTGCTTAAATTTCCTTTTGAGAATTCAAAATATGCAACAAAACAGGTACCCCTTTTTAGCATACCAACATCTCCGGTTCGTGGACCAAGCACCCTCAAATATAGAAAAGCTTAACTGGTACACCCAAATCAAAAACATAGTGGAAAAATTCGAGATATTGAGTGAGGTAGACCTTAATAGTTTAACAAAGAATAAAATAAAAACCGCGCTCGACCCCTTACTCGTTTACTTAAAGACTCAAGATGAAATCTCCGTTTTGCTTTCCGTTAATTTCTCGAATTACAAGTACTTCACAATGTTACCAAATTATTCATCCCCAGATCTTCCTTTTCACCTAAAGCGATTTGTTGCGCAGATTCGCACAAGCAGTATATTTAACTGTACTCTTTTCTTGAATAAAACTTCACATACAATTGATTTTTCCAAGAAATGTCCACTTTGCAACTCCCGGCAATTTGAGACGTTGCAGCACATAACTTTAGATTGTCCAATCTACGAACCATTCAGAGCGAACTTGAGAACCAAAAAATTACGCATGTCAATGCCGGTATCTTCGAGATCACGCAGAGCCAGAATCTTGATCTCATCGAATGTTTATATTATTTCTTTTCAAAGGCAATGAAACTGAGAGACTTCTTTTTGGAAGAATAAATCCTTGAGCGCTTTTTCACAGAAAATGAGATGGCCACGATGGCCAATACGGGTTAAAATGTATTATTCATGATTATAAAATTGTTAATTAATTTTCATGTAAAATTAAGTTGTAAGTACTCTTACGTTACACTCTCTCCTGTTCGAATGTATTCCTTATCGAACAATATATATATTATTATTATTATTATTATTAAATAACAGAGTTTAACAAACAGGAATATCCGGGGGTTGGGGTTAACTCTCGAGGGGTTTAATTCAAAGGGTGGAACGTGGGATGACTTTTATTTTGTCTCAATTTGACAAATCTTATAATAATTATCAAACAACAAGTGACGGGGAGGATGGGTATGCTACAAGAGTTAAATATCAGCAAAAATTGTGTTAAATATAACATGGATGTTAATCGAGGTGTTAATTAACCATTTTAAACGAGGGGATATGCCACGGTCCGATTTGAGAGACAAAAAAATTCCTCCAATACAAAAATGCCACAGAAATGACTTTTATCTCCAAAAAATTCCATTCAATCCAGGTATTTCTTGAGAGAAAAGAGTACACATTATGCTCAAATCTGAATGAGTTAAAAAAGGATGACAATATGATTCGCGCACAATTGGCGGCGATCGACAGAGACCGATATTCCTTTCTTTAATAGGCGGGAGAGGGAGAAATATATTTTGAGCCTCCAAATGGTCGTCGTGTGACGTCACCCAAGAAATAGGTCCATTGTCCCAAATGCCACAATTTCACGAAAAATTCCTCAAAAATGCCAAAAAATTCTTCGACAATGCCAAAAAATTCCTCGAAAATACCACAAGGTTCCTCAGAAATGCCTTGAAAATAATCACAAACAACAAACCTTCATGCTTATCCATATTAGGTAAGTATGTATATACTTGCATATACAGGGTATGTATTATTTTTAAACTTTTTTTTTAAATATATTCAGACGTAAGAAATTAATTTCCCGTTAAAACGGAAGCCGAGAACAAATCAGATTATACCATCAGATACATCTTTAAAAAATATAGTAGAAAAATTGTAGATCCAGAGTCCGTTGAGAAAAAAGTATAATCCCATTTGAAAAACAAAAATTAGGGTCACATCCAATGAAACTGGAAGTGAAAAAAATCACTTAAATACACCGTTTATTTCATTTCAATGTCTTTTTACGTCTAAATATATTTGAGGAGAAAAGTTTTCAAAATAACACCCTGCATGTATACTGTATGCTCACTTCCAGAATACCCTTTGGAAGTGGGCATACGGTGCACATACTATTAAAAGAAAAATAATAATATAGGTATTATAAGAATTTATGTTATTAAAAATTAAAAGGCAGCAGAGAAGCGGCTGGAACCTCCCCAACGCATGGGTCTTTGATTTCCGTGACTTATTGTGTTTAAGATTTTAAAGTTGATATGCCTAAATGGCACTTCCCGTGGACCAATTGCTCCCAAAAGCCTTTCAGCTCTTCAATGGGTTACCTAACCTCCATGTACCAAATTTCGGACAAATTGATCCAGTCGTTTGGGCTATAACGTGGTTTCAGTGTTATTACAAAATTTGGATTTTTCTACCCAAAGGGTACTAAATGCGAATAAACTTTATCTCATTTAAAACCAGAATTTGAAGACCTTTCTGATGATAACAATAAATCTTTCAAAAAGTTGTTTTTGATGGGTGAATGAGAGAATAATTTTGTTTCGAAATTGGTGTGCCAAAACGGCACTTTCCGTGGGTCGATTGAATCCAAAATTTGTTCAGCTCTTCGACGTGTAATACAATCCCCATGTGCAAAATTTCAGCCAAATCGGTTGAGGGGCTTGGGCTGTACCGCGATTTTAAAGTCCGATAAAAATCAATTTTTTTTAAATTGTTGGTCAAAAGGGCACTAAGAATGAATACATTTTTAGGTGCAGAATTTGAACGTCTTTCTTATGGTGACGTGAAAAATGGGGGTTTACATTTAAAATTTAAAAGTTGATGTGCCAAAATGGCACTTCTGGTTGCACGATTGGCTCCAAAAGCTTTTCAGATCTAAGTTGGGTTTTCACACGCACACGTACCAAATTTCAGCCAAATCGGTCGAGTAGTTTGGGCTGTGGCGTGTTTACGAACGTACATACGTACGTACGTACGCACGAACGTACGTTCATACATACAGACACATTTTAAAAACCACTTTTTTGGGTTCCTGAGACCTCAAAACGTATAGATCCGGTCTTATCTCGAATTCGAAAATTTTAGTGATTGCAGTAACCTCCCTTTTTTTTAAATGGTGAAGTGGAGTGGGGAGGTTAAAAGAACAACTCTTAAAAATAAGAAACAAATAATAACGCCAACATAATTAAAAGATTAACAAACACGCGAGAACAAAAGAGGCTTATGAATTTTTAAATTTTTGTTTGGCTTTGTGGCGGCAACGGTTAAAAACTTATGTTACGTTGCGTCGGTAACTACCCCACATCGAGTACGGGAGAGAATGTACATAGATGGTAGAAAGAGTCTTAAGTTAGCACTACTGCAGGAATATGTGCCTGCCTTGCTTATGTTGACCACGCCATTCAATCCAATACTTTTATTATATATTGTTGAATTTATTCGAGAGTTTAATTTCCTACCTCGACCTACAACCCTAAAGCTTCTCGATCCTGTCAATCAGAGCGTGGTTGCAAATTCCACACAAATTCTATTAAATTCCTCACATTACCTTGCAAATTTCACAATTTCCTCAAAAAGGCATTCAAATACCTCTGTAAATTCCAAAAAAATTCTTAAAATTCCTCTGTGAGCACGGACAACAAATTTCTCGCGTGGAAACCCCCTCGATTTTAAATAACAAAACACTGTTAATTATTCGTTAACATGTTGATGATAATAATTAATAACCGTTACAATAGTTATTTATGATATAAGTGTTAAAAGTGGTATTTTATTTTTTGAGAAGGGAAGTTTGGGACACGACGCGCAGCGGAGTGGCCCATCCCTTCGAACAAAATAAAATCACTTTTAGCACGCATATCATACACAATTTTTTCTACAAACACGACTAAAAGCAAAATTTTTCTTATTATTAGTTGAAAACGTGCATGAAATTCGCTGTAACTAAGGTATAGTGACAATTTGTTGTCGGGGCTTGTTTAATTGTTGTTGCATTGTCACTTTTAACAATGAGTGTTAAAAGTAAATCACTTTTAACATAAATGTTAAAAGTAAATGACTTTTAATACTGGTATCATAAAATGTCGTTTTTAACAATTGTCAACAAACGTTAAAACAAGTATTTTTAATAGTGGTCGTAGAAAAATGTATTTAATGGTAGGTAAGCATCGAAAAATTACCCACCCTGTATACCTACCTGATTTACCTACCAAGCTTGAGCTCGATATCTCAGTCCGTTATTCTCAAGTTACCTATCTGACGGGCAGACGAGCGAGCGAGGAAATAATCAAAGACAAGAGTTACCTCGATCGACATTCTGCTACGATACTAAAATAATGTAAAATAATAAACCAATCAATTATGAACGGTAGGATGCATTTTAAACGAGGGTGAAATCAGTGTGCAAGCTAGGTGAAATCGGGCGAAATCATCAAGTGTAATCACGGTGAAATCAGTGTACAAAATTTGCTCATAGATTTGCCCCTCGATTTTGAACGAGATTTTCAACAACAAAAGTCGAGGAAAGGTATCGGCGCAAGAATTTTAATAATAATAATAATAATAATTCCATTTATTGAGAAATGTGTTTTAACAAAACAATAAACTCTAACCACAACAAAAATAAAAATAAACAGTATAAGCACACACTCAAAAGGGCATCAACAGCAATATGCTGATTAAAATTATACCTAATACTAATAAGAAATACCGTATTCCGAAACAAAAGTTGAAACCAAGAACAGAAGATCACACGGTGAGTATAATAAATAGTAATGTTGAAATTTTAAAAAGAAAATAAGTCAACAATAATATTGATTGCAAGAGAGAACAAAGCAAACAAAAAATTTGGAAAGTGAAACAACGAATTATATAACCTAACATTAAAACAGTTTGAAAATGGTGTCAACATCTAAGAGTTCTTCATCAAATAACTTGGACTGGTATAGTTCCTAAATAGAGACTAGCAATTGGTTAATCTCAAATGAATTGATAATTTTATTTAACGTAAAGCTGGACAAATAAGAAAATGATGATTTGAAACAAGACTAAAAATCCATGACGTATATTAAAATATGGCGGATTGACAAAGGGCTAGTTTTTTTACAAAAGCAACCCGCCTGAATGCTACTGGTAAATACTGTTTGGTTCTCGAAATCGGCATAGTTATTAATTTAATTAAAGTTTGATGTCGGGCTATTCAGAAAATATGTGATAAACAAGGTGACTATTATGGAAACATAAGAATCGCAATAATCTGTCCAAAGGACGTTCGTCTAAAATTAGTTCGTCTACTATTACGTATTATACCTACCTACCTCGATCGTCACAAAAATTATGCAGATAATAAGGGTTTTCAGTATCAGATTGTCTTTTTCCAATTGTGACGTCATGCGCAGCCTATTTCTGCGCAGAGTGCGCCTTTGGTAAATTGGTGCTTAAGCTCAGGCGGTACATTTCCCATTGCGTGCTAGCTGTCACTTTCTTTTGCTCCGAGCGGTTGCGCATCTTTGTTAGACTTGCGCGTCTGTAAAAATCCTATAGGCGCACTATCCGCAGCAACCACGCGCACATCTTCCGTCTTTTTATATCAGAAACCCTTATTGCCGCCCACACAGCACAAAGTGATCCTCGTGATGTCCCATGCATGTTTCGTATCAGCGATGCATATGTCCTAGGTATGTCTTTTTAACCTCCCCAACTCCATCAAAATTTTTAAAAAATGGGAGGTTACTGCAATCACTAAAATTTTCGAATTCGAGATAGCACCAGATCTTCACGTTTTGAGGTCTCAGGAACCCAAAAAAGCGGTTTTCAAAATGTGTCTGTGTGTGTGTACGTACATGTTTGTAAACACGCCACAGCCAAAACTACTAGACCGATTTGTCTGAAATTTGGTGCGTAGGCATCTCATAACCCAACTTAGATCTGAAAAACTTTTGGAGCCAATCGTGCAACTAGAAATGCCATTTTGGCACATCAACTTTTAAATTTTAAATGCAAACCCCCATTTTTCACGTCACGATAGGAAAGGCCTTCAAATTCTGCTTCTAAAAATGCATTCATTCTTAGTGCCCTTTTGACCAAAAATTAAGAAAAAAATTATTTTTGTCGGACTTTTAAATCGCGGTACAGCCCAAGCCCCTGAATCGATTTGGCTGAAATTTGCTACATGGAGATTGGGTGACCCGTTGAAGACCTGAAAGGCTTTTGGAAGCAATTGGTCCACGGGAAGTGCCATTTAAGCATATCAACTTTAAATTTTAAAGCAAGGCCTCCTTTTAACCTCCCCAATCCACTTCACCACTTATAAATTTTATGTCGCCATTAGAAAGACGATCAAATTCTGGTTCTAAAAATGTATTCACAGTTTCTGCCATTTCAGTGGAAAATAGAGAAAAAATTCTTTCTCATTAAAAGGGAGCGGGCTGACAGTGGATGACAAATTCTGTTGAATTGACTACTATCTACACAGAATACAAAATTCCACGCGATGGGGAGGTTCCAGCCGCTTCTCTGCTGCATTTTTTTTAAAGATGGAAGTTGTACGTAGGGCGTCCCGGGGACATACAAATGTCACAAATATTGACGTCCACCGTTCGTCAGTGGGAAATATACTTCGTACATATGTTTGAAGATGTCCTTCTGATAACATCTCTGGACATCCTGTGACTATCTTATAAAGGAGGTTAGGTGCCTATTCACAGGCCTATTCATTAAGGGGTGTTCACACATTTTGTTACTTTAAGACTGAATTAGAGCGAACAATCTTTCTCTCTCGCACACTACGACAAATAATTTCATATGTGCCAGAGATAAAGAAGACTCGCTTTAATTCAGATCCTGTTTCGATGTGGAATAAGTGTAAAGCAAATTAGCAAACAACTATTATATTATCAAAAGGAACAGGAAGATTGGTGGTTTTATACATACTTGTTTAGTAGGTACCTACAATATTAATTTATAACTTAACGCATCTTCTACTTTTTGGAGATCCTCTTTGGCGCATTCTAGTAGGTTGTAGATAAAGGGTCATCTGAAAAATAATAGAGGTCGCAGAAATTCAATAAAGGAAAACCGGGAAGAAAACCCTCGGAAAAACTTAAGTGGAAAAAAGCCTTACCACATAACCTAACCTATATTAATAAAAATCTTATTGTTACGGGGCCTCGCCTTTTGCTTAGGTACTAGGACAAAGAAAATAGTAAAGTATATCTACCGCTTAACTATTTCCAGCAGAAAAACGATCAAATAATTCACCATAATTACGCAGACAACACAAACACCTGTCCACCATGACTTCAAGTACCTACAGCCACAGTACAGCACATTCATGACGATTGCAGCAGAACTTGCTTGTTTCCTATTGGTAGACAGACCACGCTACTAGTCATGATGTAGGCAGATGGGCTATGTCCTCTTGATATCGGTTAAGTGACATCCTCAGGATGTTCTCAAAGGACAACATAAGAATTTAGCAGTCCGGTCATCCAGATGACACGCGGTGAAAGACTCTAAACATGCATACATAAAAACGACTTCATGGGGATGACTTAGAGGCTAAGTCACATAGATTTCCTAGCTAATTTATCATATGGCTGTACGGTCCCTAGGTCCCTAGGATTTCGTGTGCTATGTGGGCGGGAGCAGCGAAATTACTGCGGTTGGCATTATCTGCATCCTCTTCACTTTTATGACCTTGTAACTCGTAACGCGATATACAGGGTGAGTCTGAAAGACTCCACATCCTTTATACCACAGAATCTACTGTTCAAATGATGAAGCTTGGTGCAAAAATTATTGGTCAATTGTGATTCCTCTTGATGTTATAAGCCGCCAAAAATCTTCATTTTTAAACGTTCTTATTAAATATCTTTCGAAAGGTGTATCGTAGGAATTTCAATTTTTGCACAGCATTGTTACAGACCAAGATGCAACTACTGATGGTACATAAGACATTATCCAAAAAGCGGATCCCTGTTATACAGGGTGGCCCCGATGTTATTTGCCCTTGAACTTTTTTATGTTTGAAAATATTGCTAATTTGCCTATGCGGCCGTATTTCCCGTTCAATTCTAAAACTTTTTTGGCTCTTAAAATTTTTCGAAAAAACTAACCACTCACGAGAAAAATTGGAAAAACCGAAAACATGATGCAGATAATCACCTTAAAACCAATGATGAGTCTGCCTCATAAAAAAGTGAAATTACCATCAATGTTTTTTCTTCAGTTGTGAGCACAGGTTCTGGGCACAGGTGTAGGACAACACCTTCAATGCAAAAAAACAGTTGAAATGTGATGCGTGTCAACGTACACTTTGATTTTTATTGAAATTGTAGGTTTATCACGATGATCATGTTTTCGGTTTTTTCAATTTTCCTCGTGAGTGGTTAACTTTTTCGAAAAATTTTAAGAGCCAAAAAAGTTTTAGAATTGAACGGGGAATACGGCCGCATGGGCAGATTAGCAATATTTTCAAACATAAAAAAGTTCAAGGGCAAATAACATCGGGGCCATCCTGTATAACAGGGATCCGCTTTTTGGATAATGTCTACCATCAGCAGTTGTTTCTTGGTCTGTAACAATGCTGTGCAAAAATTCAAAATCCTACGATATACCTTTCGAAAGTTAAAAATAACGTTTAAAAATGAAGATATTTGGCGGCTTATAACATCAAGAGGAATCACAATTGACCGATAATTTTTGCACCAAGCTTCATCATTTGAACAGTAGATTCTGTGGTATAAAGGATGTGGAGTCTTTCAGACTCACCCTGTATACACTGCAGCTGCAAGACAGTCCGAACGTGCTAAGAAGTTTCTCTGTCTTATTTTTTCACGGCATTGATTTTTCGCCAAAAGGGTACTAAAAGTGAATGCATTGTTAGAAGCAGAACTTGAGTTTTTTTTACGGAAAAATGGCGGTTGCATTTAAAATTTAAAAGTTACTGTTTCAAAATGGCACTTTACTTGTGAACCGATACGTCCCAAAATCTAATCAGCTTTTCCGTAGATCATATAATGTGCACATCCCAAATTTCAGCCAGATCGATTCAGCAGACATTCAAAAACCACTGCAGATTCCGCGCCAAATTTTAAATCCAACAGTGATTTTGCCGCTGGATTCTAGGGATTTCCATTAAGTGACACCTGTCACTCTTTTCCCTAAAATCATAAGCGGGTAAGTGTCATTCGTGTTTATTTCTCAAAAAACAGTAAGTTTTCGTCGCATTTGTGAAAAAATATCAACACAAAAAGAAAATTCCGTTTAAAATCTACCCTCCTACCCGTTTTAGTCAAATTTTACCTGAAAATTGCGACGATGATAGTGGATGAAGTGACATAACCTCGAAAATCTGTTTGCAGGAATGGCTGATTCCGCGGCGAAGAAACCGAAATCTACCCCCAAAAAGGCCAAGGAGGGTGCGCCCGAGGCCCCCTCAGTCACCCGAAGGCCGTTCAAGAGGCACGGGCGGCTTTACGCGAAGGCTATCTTCACGGGGTACAAGCGGGGGCTCCGCAACCAACACGAAAACACCGCCCTCTTGAAGCTAGAGGGGACCAGTGAAAAGCAGGACAGCTGGTTCTACGTGGGCAAGAAATGTGTCTACGTTTACAAAGCGAAGAACAAGACCTGTGTTCCTGGCAAGCCCAAATCCGTCAAATCGAAGGTCAGGGCCATTTGGGGGAAAGTGACGCGACCCCACGGCACCAGGGGGGCTGTCAGGGCTAAGTTCAAGAGAAACTTACCTGCAAAAGCTATGGGACACCGCATTCGCATTGTAAGTAATCAAGTTTGCTTTAAAAGCTAGACAGCCAATCAGGCGAATTTTCAAATCAGCCATGTGGAGTAAAAAAACTGGCATAAGTCGTGTAATTTCAGAGGAAAAAAAATGATTTAGAACCAGTCTTCTGCATCTGAAATGGGCATAGACGATTTTTTTATCGGGCTGAGAAGTTATTCCAAAAAAATGTGAAACCTCGTTTTTTGATCATTTCATTTAGTTCAGGGTACTTGGACAAAATATTGTCGGATAGGGGAATTAAATCCAATAGTTTTGAAATTTGGCATACTTATTCTGTGTGGCTTGCTGATAAATGTAGAAAAAGTCCCCAACTGGGGGTGGTGCGCTTGAGCCTCCAGCGCATAAAGTAGGGGCGCACGAGTAGTCTTTTGCTTTTATCTTTAAAACCGTTGACGCTATCGTTATTGTAGTGGTAATAGAATTTGAAGCTTATAAAATTCTCTACAAAAAATATGGAGTGACTTTGTTTCGTATATGCAATCATTGTGCCGTAATTTGACTATAATAGGTACAGGGTGTTTCCCAAAAATGCGGCAAAAATTTAATGGGTGGTTCCTCAGGTATTTTTATGAAGAAAAGTTCACATAAACATTTGCCGAAAATGCTTCCTAAGGGAGCTACGCCCCTTCAAATGGGGCACCTTGAAGACAGTCTTTCCTCTATATTTCCGAAACCCTTCATAATGAAATTTGGTATACTGCATAAACTTTTGGCGTTGAATCAGAATCTGAACCCACAATTTTCAGATGACGTTCAATGCAAACCCCCAGGCACCGAGGCCCAACGAAAAAAAAAATGTTTTAAGTTGAATATTTGCCAAACAATGGCTCCTTCCGAAAAAATGTATTATATCTTTTTTATGCGAAATTAAATAAGCTTTAATTTTTGTTATTACTATGAAATCGATGTTATTAATAGTTATCGAAATAAAAGTGAAAAACCGTCGGCGCGCTCCATTTCGTGACACTAAGGGCCGGAGCGTAACACCTACAGTCGGGGACTTTTAGTATGTTAAATCACAGACTATTTCAATAAGGGTTTTCAGCATAAAAGGATGGAAGATGTGCCATGTCAGACCCCCTATGCGCCGCCATAAACAGTATACCATCTGCGCATAGTGCGCTGCCGCTTGATTGGCTTGACGTCACAATTAGAAAAGGACCCTCTTATACTAAAAACCCTTATTATGTATCGCGATTTTTCAAAACTATTGGAATTAATTCCACTATTTTTCCTAATGTAGTGGTTCAAAATATACTTCCAATTCTTTTTTTTTTTTTTGTTTAAAAGTACAGACCTGAGCGATTCGTACTGTATCCCTCAGCACAAGACTTGATTGGATGATCATCCTCAGGAGCGAGGGGTTAACCACTTAGCGATTTTCGTGTACTGTTCTCTGGAATTTGGCAATTTTCTAGCGATTTTGGCAATTTTCAAGCAAGTTTCCGGCGATTTTCAAGCAAGTTTCCAGCGAAGAGAAATTGAACAAAAACGTCGCTACATTTTGAAAAAGAAGCATTTTCGGGAGCATTTTTAAAAAATCGTCAAAGTGACGAGGACGTTACCATCCAATTATCTTTCAATGCTTTAAACCTCGTTCCGCGAGACTTTGCAGCGGTAGTCGCCTTTGGAATATAGTTTTCTCAGTTTTCCCATTTAGTTTAGGTACATGGAGAAGCAAAATCTCAAAGGTGACTACCGCTGCAAAGTCTTGGAACTCAGTTTAGACCCATATAAATGACGTAATAGCCGATTATTATTAATTATTTTCTCCAAAACAGTGAAGAAAATTGCAAAGTCATGATTTAGACCCTCTTTATTATTAAGATTAAATTAAGAGCCACATCAAACAACTTATGCTTTTTTTTAGAAATATCAGGTATTCTATGACGATTATCATCGAACTTTATTATTTTTTATGAGAACTTTGGTGGCGATTTCCGCTTGTTCTGTTAATTTTCAGCAACTTGGCGATTTTTGACAACTTTGGGCAGTTTTTAGCGATTTTGGTGATTTTCTTACAATTTGCGATTTTGTGTACACAAATTTACCATGTGGTTAACCCCTCGCTCAGGAGCAATAAAATTAATTACACACTCATTGAATAATACAGGGTGTTCACATATGCCCGGAAATGCTTTATAGGGGAGTTACGCCCCTTCAAAGGGGTACTCAAAAAGTTATATTTTTTTAAATTTCTCAAAAAATATTAATAATAGAGATTTGGAACAATCATTAGTGTTATAAACTTTTTTTCAGATTCTTAATAATATCACAGGCGTGCATTCTTGGAGGGCCTTACACATTTTTTTACATTTTCTTTTGATGTAGTCATTTTTATCATCAAAAAATAATAAAGTCTTAATCAGTGGTCGATTCTACCCAGAAAAGAGGCTCTTGTTGAATGTCGCTAAAACGCACCCTTTTCGATTAAAGTGACTGGTTTAGAGAGCGAAAATTCTGTTGTAAGATTTATTTTGTTTTCCTAATTAGTGAAAATAAACTCAGAATGTGATTTCTTACATTATTTTAGGAAGAAAAGTTCATATGGACATGTAATGATAAATAATTCCTAAGGCGGCCATGGTCGTTTGAATGATATGTTTTCCAAGACTCCATTCGAAGGACCATAGCTCTTTTAGGAAACATTTTCTGCCGCATTTTAATATGAACTTTTCTTCCTAAAATGATGTGAGGAATCATTCTTCATCTTTATTTTCACTAATTAGGCACATAAAGTAAAGTGCTAGTCACAAATTTTCGCCGCCTAAAGCAACTGCAATCATTTTATTCGAAAAGGGTGCGCCCTAGCTACATTCAACAAGAGCACCATTTTTATGTGCAATAGACCAGAGATTACGATTTTGTTATTATTTTGCAAAAAAAAGGCCAACAACAAAGGAAAATGTAAAAAATATGTAAGGCCCCCCAAGATCACACACTTCTGATGTTATTAAAAATCTGAAAAAAATTGAAGAGAAAGCACTTTATAGCACTAACCATTGCTCTGAATTTCAAAATCCTATTGTTCATATTTTTCGAGAAATTTTCAGAAAATTGATTTTTTGAGTACCCCTTTAAAGGGGCGCAACTCCCTTATAAAGCATTTCCGGACATATGTCCATTAAAGCGTGTCATTAGGTAGCCCTGACCTTCCTTTAGATGTGCCATAAATTCAGAAGAGAAAAACTTCCAAGGCTTCCAAAATATAATTTTTGACTGAAGTCTTGTTTTTACCAAATTCTACACATTTTATTAAATAACTCAAAAACGATTGAATTTAAGTATGGGGCACACCTGACAAGTTGCACAGAATGACACGTAGAAACCAAAAATGCATTGATATATGGGGTGTTCCATTTAACAAAATGTAATTTGGTGCTGCCCCCCCTACACGAGCCGCAGATGTGAGTTCATAATAATTTTGGATTATGCACATTTTCAGTCACTAACGGTTGGCGTACACAGATTTTCGATATTATTAATGACGTGGACATAAATGGACTTCGTCTCACCGTTGGGACACCCTGTATATGGCTGAAAAGAGAATTCAACCATGTACAAGATCAGTCAAGAAATGTATAGGTTGTCTTCTAAAACAATAAAAAACACCGATGATGTAATATGTTTGACATGGGTGACGTCAGAGACTTAAAATTTATAATTTAAATCAATTTGACATGTCCAACAGATTTAATCAAAAATTGCTGGTTACACAGTAATCGCGAATATTTCATAATCTATAAGATTTTTTTTACGTTATGATTTTGGTTAAATTTTTATACAGGGCTGTCCGGAAATAACGTCACAATATTGCGGGGGGTGATTCTACACCTAAAAATAGGAGGAAAACTTCATATGAACAGCGGTCCGAAAGTGCCTTTGGGGGCGCTACAGGCCTTAGAAAGTCTTTCTCAAAAAAACAGATATTTATTAATTATTTTTGAGGCGGTTGGAGATCGAATATCGAAATTTTGGTTCTGGGGTAATTTTGGGGTGACAAATTATCTGACAGAAACAAAACAGGTGATTGACGACCATAGGCGTGCGAAACAGGAGGGGCCTAGGAAAAAATGCCTTACAACTTTTTTTCCCCAGCTTTCTTGAATTTTTGACTTCAGATAACAATTCTCCAAACAAATCTACATAAAAAAGTACTCTTGATGCTAAGCCATAGGATCAACCGTTTTAAAGAAAAACGCGATTAAAACACGTCATATGCCCCTAGTAAAAATTTATAAATGTAAAAAACAAGTTGGCTTGCTTCACAAATGTCTTTAGTCTGTCACTAATGACTACAACTTGTTATTCTAGCTCCAACTTTCAAAAAATAATTAACACTTTCGGACATATGTTCATATAAACTTTTCTTCCTAATTTTAGGTGTAGAATCACCCCCCGAAATATTGTGCCGTTGTTTCCGGACACCTGTATAGCTGAAAAGAGAATTCAATAATGTATCGAAATCAGCCGAGAAAAGTATACGCTTCTACTTAAAAAAAATATCGATGACGTAATATGTTCGACGTGAGTGACGTCAAAGACTTAAAAATGACGTCAAAAGTTTCGCAAGAATTTAAGGGCTGATTTCATAATAAAAGTTAAAGGTCCTTTAAAGTTAATGTCGACTTTAAAGGGGATTGTGACGAATCAGGACCAACCCTTTTGAAATGTTGCTAAGCAAATATTTAAAGGACACTTTAATTTTGATTATGAAATTGGCCCTAAATCAATTTGACCTGTCCCTCAGATTTTCTCAAAAATTGCTGGTTGCAAAGTTATTACGAATATTCCGTACTTTATCACCACCCTGTATTTCTGGCTACTGCAACCTTTATTTATTTATACATTTTCCACGTGTTTGGCAAAACAAAATAGGTATAAAGAATAATGGTCATTTTCAAACGATATTTTACTATGAAGACCTTTTTTGGACCTATAACTCCGGAATGAATATTTTCAGTTTTTTTGGAATAACTTTTGTCTGCCCTGTTAAAAAAATTCGTCAATGCCTATTTCGGATGCAGAATAAAATTATGAACCAGTCCCTATAGGTCTGATCTGGTTCTAAAGAAAAACATTTTTTTTTGAAACGTTTTTATGGCAATTTTACTCCACTTGCCTACAATTCTATTTTCTCATGATGTCATGACATTTGAAACCCGAATATTCTTGACGAACAATTCCACTGATTCTCAAGTAAATTAATCAAAAATCGATTTCATTTAACTTTGACTAATTAAATTTTTTTCTCTTGCAGATGTTGTACCCATCCAGGATTTAAATTTTGTATAAGTTAATAAATCAATTTTTATTGATGATTGGCGTTTTGTTTTAAGATCAGGTAACATTTATTTGTCTAACAAACATAACAACAAAATATCACGGATTCTTTATTGAGAAATTCCGGGGGGTTCTTCTGAACCTCTTCAGTTCCTCACGAAAGTAGTCGACAGTCTTGCGGAGCCCCGTGTTGAGATCAACGCGTGGTTCCCAGTTCAGGTAGGTCTTGGCCCTGGTGATGTCGGGGCGGCGCCTCTGGGGGTCGTCCTCCACCCCCGGTAAGTTTTTGATTTTGCTCCTTCCCCCGACGAGGTCTTTTATTATTGTTGCAAACTCTGCCAAATAATACTTTGTTGAAAGGGGTGTATGGATTAGAACTTGGACATGTGCCACCCAGTTCTCAAAGTACCGCACATGCCATTTTGGCATATGATGCTCTAGAACACATAAGGAAACTATGCACAAAAAATCACGTGTGCGGTATTTTGAAAACACTGTTGGAAATAAGACAAAATTGAACATTTATTCTTACTTGAACTTTATTTTCAACTTGACGCAAGTGCAGTAACCCTATAAACTTCAATACCCTCTTTTTTTTGTTAATATGACTGCCGGTGTAAAAGAGATATAATATTTCATTTAACCTGATATTTTGCCCAAAATAGTGGCTTATCCCATACAATCCTTTTATAACCTACAATTTAACATCGAGAAGGCCGTGAAAGTTGAACGGCATGTCGAGACTTTACTGATGGCCACAAAATTAGCTGCTCAGGATATAAACTAGGTGGCGAAAATTCTTGCTTTACATCAGTAAAGTCTCGACCTGCCGCTCAACTTTCACGGCTTTTGTGAATGCTAAATTTTGTTGTAGGATTAAGATCGATATCATATTTTTGTCGTCTACTTTATGCTAACTACCCACAATACAACATTTTGACGAATGTCGGAGAAAGTTCACGGAGGATGTTTTTTTTTGCATCTACCTACAACACAGTCTGATCAATAAAAGTTCATGTTCGAGCTAGCTTGGCAAGAGAGTTTGACTTTTCCAAAGCCCATTTTGAATTAAAGCTTATTAAAAACGACATCTATTGGATCTATGTAACATCAATAAAAGATACATTGAACCTTTAGGACCACCCACAACCTGAAGAGACTAATTGACCGTCAAAAGTTTCACCCACCAAAACGTACCCCCTGCAACATTCAACCCTTAGATCATCTTTAACTTAAAGAGACCAGCAGCTAAAAAATTTTATTCCCGAAATTCAACCCCCACCCCCGAAGTTAGTAAGTAGTAAATCTTCATCTTTTTCCTGTGATAAATATCTATAGGGATACAATACACATCGCAGTGATAAATACACCTTCCGCAGCCTTTTTTTCTTAAATATTGTATCTACCGTAAAGGTAATCAGAGAAAAGGAGGGCTAATGACAGTTCAAGCCTACATTAACTGTCATTACTGCCAATTGTTTTCTAAAACAGACTTCAACTGTTATTTAGTGTCAAGCAACTGTTTTCCCAAAGCCTTTCCTTTTATTGCAACAAAATACTTAGCGATTTGAACGACTCTGGTTCAGTATTTTAGAGTTGGCAAGTGTTTGACACTAATAACAGTAGTTGTGTCAAACAATTATTTTTCAAAGCCTCCCTTTATTCTTCGTTCAAAAGTTGGCGACATCTATTGAGCTTTTGCAGTAAAAATCTAAAAAGGAAACTGTATGGGTCGGCATTTCCTATAATTTCAAAAGTCCGAACTAGTAAATGTCGGTATTCTCATAATTCCACAGGCTTGTGGTCTAGACAAATCATACAAAAATAAATTATTTTTATGTGTCGACATCTGGTAGAAAACCTTTAACTAGGTACTTTCATTTTCAAAAGTGCTGTGACTTCTGATTTGTAGTGGTTACTTTGTGGGCAAAAACAAGTAAAGAACTTATCTTCAACAAATCAGTAAATAAAATGAAGTTTTTCTGGATATTTGAGACTTTTACTGTCACTGTCACCAGTGAAGCGGCCCTTTTTCTTATTTTCCATTAATTTTTCAACGTCAACAGTATCGCCTATTTTTTAGTGTTAAAAATTCCCTAGTAACCCGATACTTATAAGAAATAGTTGTTCAGGATAAATGTTATATTTCTTGGGAGAAAATCCTATTTTGCAAATGATGGAATTAGTGACAAACGTTTGATTGATTACAGTCAAACCAATTCATTTCAATTGTTTTTTATGTCACAGTACACTTTGTTGCAAAAATATTGAACTTTACGATTTTCTCCCAAGAAATTTTTTATTCTGGCCTGAAGCTTCGGATTTGCCCATTTGGAGTCATCCTGAACAACTATTTCTTATAAAACTTTTCGATAAAACAATTCCTAAGACGATTTCTCGATTTTGGCGTCTTTATTTAATTGCAGTAGGCCGGGATTTCGCCCTATCAAGAAAGTGAAATATCACACAGGTGCAGCTTTTCGAGTTCTGCATGCAGAAAAAAAAACGAATTGATTTGGTGAATATTAACCGAAATATTTTGAGTGTTTCCACTCAAAATGAAACACACTGTACATATTTCCAGCACTGCGTGCAATAGGGTAAATTAGTTTTGCTATTGTTTTTTTTTAAATTACTTATGGTAAGTACGTCTCTTTCTGTAGTGTGAAGTCATGCGCAGGGTTGGGTAATTGTCTACATTTGTGACATTTACTACGTCGCAATTTAAATATTTATGTCGTAAATGTAGCAAATTTTAGATAAGTGTCAACATTTAAGGTTGTGTTTTCGTACAGAGCGCGGAGCAGACAAGTTGCTTGTTGCTGTTAAGGATGTTAAATCTTTCAAACAATAATTATTCGTGTTTCAAAGTTAAATACGTACAAATTCAACTTAAAACAACCAAAGTTATAGTTCAAGGAAAAAAGCTTTTAGGTTATGTAGCAAATGTAATAAAGTTGATACAAATCCGCAATGTCGCAAATTACATTTGTTACCGATGTAAATTGAGTTGAATATGTATAATTTGCGACGACCCCTACCCTGGACTCATGTGCAATGGTTCTGCACATTTATAGGCACAATTTGACACTTAATAGTAATAGCGTTGGCTTTTGCCAGTAAAATGACGACTGACGGACATTTGATAGTTTGAAACCTTAAGCGCGTTCCTTTTCCACCAATTCTCAGATATTCTTACCTCAGTTGCACTTTCCTCAGTTTGCAACGCGTTCCTTTTACATGAACTGAGGTGAGAATTTTACCTGCCCCTGGAGCACATGCTGCAGAGCAAGTGCTTGAGTAAGATTTTTGGCTCATCTGAGCGGGTAAGTAGGGTTAAGGCGCGGTTGTTCTGTCACGAATTAACCTGGGTTTAGCCTAAACTTGGTTTTTTGTTGCCAAGCAAGAGCGAATTAAAACGCTTAACTCTGACCTTTAATCAGGTTTAAAAGAGCAATCAGCCCCAAAAGCACCCTGTTTGAGGTTATGAATTTTTGTCGCAACTGAGGTGAGTAAAATACGTTTCTTTTAAAGACAAAACTGCGGCGAGAATCTCATCTCAGCAAACGAGGTGATATTTTTCCCTCAGTTGTAAAAGGAAAGCGCTTCTTAGCTACATCTAACCAGTTTGTACAAAAAAATTGTAAAAAGGAAACTGTAAATGTCGGCATTCCCATAATTCCACAGGCTTGTATTTATGGCGAATTATACAGTCTTCGCCTGAGAGTATCTCTATTTCACTCGTCACATCGCCTCGCTATAAGCAAAAAAAGGATGCAAATACTATAAGACTATACTGCAAATCAAAGCATTTGCATCCTTTTCCCGTTCTCGGCGAGGTAATCTAAAAATGAAATAGAGATGCTCTCAGATCACTCTGAGACGAAAACGCCATTAGTTTTGCCAGTTTTGATATTGTTTTGTTTTTAAATTATGGTTTCCAATCTTGTACGTCTCTTTCTATCGTGTGACGCCATGCGCAAGGATCCTGCACATTTATAGGCAAAATTTGATAGATGACAGTATTAACGTTATTCTTTGCCCGGACCTTAGCGACATCTATCGAGCTTTTGCAACAAAAAGGCTAAAAAGAAAACTGTAATTAGTTTTACCTGAAATACTCTGTTCAGTGGGATTCCCCAAATTCACCGGCTGAGAGTAATTACTCTTCATCAGGGCTATCAACCCATCGACTAGATCCGTAACGTACTGGAAAGACCTCGTCTGCTTCCCAGACCCGTAAACCTGAAACCCACGGATAATTTTCGACTTTTCACTTAAACCATCGTACGGTTATCACTTCGTTTTGCAGGGCTTGCAAGATAAAGTTCGACACCACCCTCCCATCGTTCATGTGCATCCGCGGTCCGTACGTGTTAAAAATCCTCGCAACCCTAACTTCCATCTTCTCCTGCTTGGCGTACGCATACGTCAAAGTCTCGGACACCCTCTTACCCTCGTCGTAGCAGGCCCTGGGCCCTATGGGGTTGACGTGTCCCCAATACGTCTCCGGCTGGGGATGAATATCCGGATCCCCGTAAACCTCCGAGGTGCTTGCGATTAAAATCTTGGCGTTGACCCTCCTTGCCAACCCGAGCATGTTAATGGTCCCTAAGGTGTTGGTTTTTATGGTTTTTACGGGGTTGTACATGTAGTGCGGGGGGCTGGCGGGACTGGCCAGGTGGTAAATCTCGTCCACTTCTATGAACAGCGGATTTACAATGTCGTGATGGATCAACTCGAAGTTCTCGTGGCCGATCCAGTGCTCCACGTTGCGTTTACGGCCGGTGAAAAAATTGTCGACCACTATAACCTCGTGCCCTTGCAACATCAGCCGGTCGATTAAATGCGACCCCACGAATCCAGCCCCCCCTGTAACCTGCAATTCATGATAAGAAAATTCAAGCATTTGATCGATCAAGACCAGAGTTGGCAAGAACTGTAACTATAAGATACTTTTATACTCTCACAAAACGTAGCTGTATCTTCATTAGTTATTAGAAGTATCTTGTACCTAGATACTTTTGCTGTCTAAATGAAGTGAAAAATTACCGGGGGATCCGCCTCCTAAATACCGGGTATAAAGTGTACGCGATGATACTAGGGGAAAGAATGAGAGAAGAACTAGAGCGAAAGAGGATCTTGCCAGATAGCCAGGCGGGTTTTAGGACGGGGAGGGCTACCATAGACAACGTGTACATCCTAAGTCACTCAGCGGAAAAAGAAATACAAAAGAAAAAGGGGAAAATGTACGCGTTGTTTGTGGACCTGAAAGCAGCGTTTGATAGTGTGGATAGAGGGAAACTGTGGGAGCACATGAGCAAAATAGGACTGAATGGGAAGGTGGTAAGAAGGATAAAAGAAATATATAATGAAACAAAGAATGTAGAAAGAGTGAATGGACAAGAGAGCGAGTGTTTTTGAACAAGGAAAGGAGTAAGACAGGGATGCCCACTCAGCCCAACGCTGTTTACAATTTATATAAACGATATCGATGAGATGTTTAAAATGGCGCAGGCAGGGGGGGTTGTGGTGGGCAAAGAGAAAGTGTGGTGTTTGGCATATGCAGATGATTTGGTGATGGTAGCGAACGAGGAGAGGAATGAAAGATGCGATAAGAAATGCATAGAGATATATGAAGAGAAAAAGGTTGGAATTAAATGTGGAAAAAACAAAGATGATGGTTTTTGGGAAAGGGAGAGGAAGGGCAAAAGAAAGTGAGTGGAAGTGGAATGAAAGAAAAATGGAGCAAGAAAGGGAATTCAAATACCTGGGGTACGTATTTAATGAGAGGAATACATACAGAGCGCATGTAAGAGTTGGTTAAAAAAGCAAATAAGGTGGTACGAATGATTTGGGGTTGGAGAGAGAAAGTTTGAGCATGATTTTAAGAGACGAGGAATGATGTTTGACAGTCTGGGGGTGGGAGAGAGTGCAGGATAAGTAAATAAAATGGGTGCTGGGAGTACATAGGGAGACACCCGGATGCATAATAAGAGAAGAAGCGAAAAGGAGTAAGTTAGGAGTGGAGACAGGGAAAAGGGCGGTGAAATATGAGGACAGAATGGGAGAAAGAGGAGAGTGTAAGATATTACAGGAGTGCTGGAAAGAGAGAAAGAGAAGGAAAGACAGAGAGAAACGAATATGCAAGGAAAGATATTGTAGAAAGACGCAAGGAGCAGGGGAGATGGATGAATGGAGCGATGTGGGAAAGAGATGGAGACGTAGATGTACAGGAAAGAAGAACAAAAATCAGAGAATCAAGATATAACGCAAAATATGAGAATATAATAAGTGAAGGGTTACCAAGTTACTTGAAGAGGGAGAGTGAGAAAGAAAAAAGAATGATAGCGAGATTCAGATGCGGGAATGTGGAGAGGGACAACAAGTTCTGGCTGAAGGAGGAAGAGAGAAAGTGCAGAGTATGTGGAGAGGGGAGAGAGACAGTAGAATACCTGTTGAAAGAGTGTGAGGGAATGAGAGAGGAGGAAAGAAAGAGAAAGAGTATTCTGAACGAATGGGGAGAGGGAATAGAATGGATGAAGGAAGTCACGAGAGCGAGAGAAGGAAGGGGGGGAGAAGAGAAAGCAGAAGACAACCGAGAGAGAAAGAAGTAGCCGAAGAAGAAGGAACAAAAAAAACTAGACCAAAATATGTAAATATTAAATTAGTATGTAAAAGGGCACGGTAGTAATAAAATTTTCTAATCTAATCTAGAGGAATTACCAGGGGAATTAGAGGAATTGGCAACAATTTGGGAATTAGTGTACAAGAAAATTTTCTGCGAAATACCCCTCGTTAAATTCTGAATTTCGGCATGAGTATATTTCGACGTCCGGCGCATCTTCTCAGATAATACACTATTATGCTTCACTTCCGGTTAAACCGGAAGCCGACATCAATTTTGTTATTTTAAATAGCTACCCACAATTTTTTTGACGGAATCGTGTCAAGCCTGTCAAATGCAGTATGAAAAACCCAACACGTCAACTGTTTGCATCAGCCGTTTTGATTTTATAAAAAATTTTTGAAAATTAATAAAATCGAGTAGGCTAGCAAACGTGATTGATTTTTCGCGTTTGAGGCCATGAAAAACATTGAGCCTTCATAACCCATTGCATCAGAAATGTCTCTTCGACACTCACCGAATATTAATAACATATCAACACATTCGTTTGATGAAAGTAGTAGGGCTTTTTGAAAATAATAAGTTAGTTGCATTGTCATGCAAAACACTTAATGTCATGAATGGCATAAGTAACTACTAACTTGATGTTTTTAATTGCCTCACATCACTCACGCTTGCCAGCCTACTCAATTTTATTAAATCATCAAAAAATTGTTATCAAATCAAAACAACTGATATGTTGGGTTTTTTAGACTAAATTTGAATCGATTCCGTAAAAAAATGTGGGTTGCTATTTAAAATAACAAAATTGATGTCGACTTCCAGTAAGACTGGAGACACCCTGAACATTATATTTCTGATCTTAATAATAATTTCAATAGTGCTTACTAGAATTCGCCTCCTGGCTAGGTAGTTGAGGAATTTCACCTCAGGGTAAGTTTTGGGGACGCGAGCCTCCAAAGCGAAGATTTTCTCCTCGAGCTCATGGATTTTCTTCGAAGCTTCCTGCAGGATTTGCTTGTTGGCCTCCAATTCATAGTAGGGCAAGAAATGGTCAGTTTTGATGTGATTTGAGCTTCTTAACAGCAGTAATAATACTACTGCAATTTTTGTAGTGAACATAACCTCAAAGTTTTTTTTTCAGTCTTACCGCCGAGGATGAATATTATGAATATTATTAGATGCTTAATCTTCCAAACAGCAATCATGTTACGTTATTTACCAGAGAAATTCGCATTTTTTTGGATTTTTTTTAAAACTCGCTGTTTTGACGGATGACTGACAGATTTAGGGACTTTAGGACCTTTACCAGGGATAAATTGTTACACCTTTTTTCCCTGGTGCTACCAACGTACAACTTGTGGTACTAAAAAGAACTAACCGGTTTTCTAATTCCCCAAAAAAACTGGTTAGAAGGTTAAAAGAGTCAGGTTCTTCTTAGCTCCAAAAGGCGTCGGCCTCGAAAGCTATTTAGTATTTCAGTCATTTACTGTTTATAGTATTAGTGTCCGCTCCAAAAATGTTGTATCCTTGAGCTATGCAACACTAGATACAACAGAATAATTCTGGTTGCATACGTTTAGAAAAATAAGTATCATATCATAAGGATTAATAAGTAGGGGAGAGGGGAGGCTACATGGCACAGTGGGCACATACGGACAATTCGAATTTGGGAATTTGCCGCTAATACGATTTCGCCCAGTTTTGAAATCTTCACAATTTGAGGATGTCATATATCCAGTTTGTCTCGTGAAATCGGAAAATAGTTATTTATGGTGCGTGTGTCTTATAAGATAAGGCATTTTAGACACGCAAGAAATGTTTAGGCACGAGACCGAAGGCCGAGTGTATAATTTCTTAAGTGTCTAAAATGCTGATAAGATACGAGTGTGCCACAACGTTATATCCACAACCTGTCTACTATTAGGGCATAGATACATACCTAAACCTAAATAAATGAATAATTATACATGACCGTGGCAATTTATCTTAATGTAGATATCGCAGAACTAGGCGGTCATGATCGAGATACCTATTTTTGCTACCGTAGCAACCTGTTGAGTGCTTTATGAAAAATAAAACACTGGTGTTTTATAGCATATAGTTTATATAAGTAGAAAGTAGCAATGCGTGTTTTATGAAGAATAAAACACTAGTATTTCATGGCATATAGATTATAGATAGGTAATGCAAACAATATGTAATGATATTATACTTGTTTTATATACCTAAATAATAGGCAGGGCAGGTTGTGGATAAAGTTTGTTTTTATACGACTGTTCCAGTAGGTACAGAGCTGGGAAAGTTACTTTTGTAAAGTCGTACCCGAGGTCGTACCTAACTAAGTATGACTTTTCATAGTTACTTCATAAAAAGTAAAGGTACCTAAGTAACTTATGTAGTTACTTCTAACACAGTTACTTTATAATTACTATAACTTTTCACTTTTAGGGCCGGTTTTTTCATGTCATGTTAAATTTAACATGAGGTTACTTCCATAGAAACAAATTGTTGTCACTAAGGTGACAAACCTCATGTTAAAGATAACATGAAATGAGAAAACCGGCCCTTAAGTATTAATAAAAATAAAAAAATAAAATTGGTTTAAGGGATTATTGGTGCGCATTAGTAACAATAGTTTGCAATATTCTTGTCAGACAAAACACGATGAAGACATTTCACCTGATTTATTCGTGCACCAAGAAGACTTTGGTGAACGAATAAATATGAGGCGAAGGAATGAAAAACTAAGAAAAACACTGTACATATGTACAGTACACGTAGGAACGAGTCGATTTTTGCAAAAAGAAGACAAAGAAGCTTGTGCAGGGTGAGTCTGAAAGACTCCACATCCTTTATACCACAGAATCTACTGTTCAAATGATGAAGCTTGGTGCAAAAATTATTGGTCAATTGTGATTCCTCTTGATGTTATAAGCCGCCAAAGATCTTCATTTTTAAACGTTCTTTTTAAATATCTTTCGAAAGATGTATCGTAGGATTTTGAATTTTTGCACAGCATTGTTACAGACCAAGAAGCAACTGCTGATGGTACTTAAGACATTATCCAAAAAGCGGATCTCTCTTATACAGGATGGTCCCGATGTTATTTGCCCTTGAACTTTTTTATGTTTGAAAATATTGCTAATTTGCCTATGCGGCCGTATTCCCCGTTCAATTCTAAAATTTTTTTGGCTCTCAAAATTTTTCGAAAAAACTAACCACTCACGAGGAAAATCGAAAAAACCGAACACATGATCATCGTGATAAACCTACAATTTCAATAAAAATCAAAGTGTACGTTGACACGCATCACATTTCAACTGTTTTTTAACCTCCCCACTCCACTTCACAATTTAAAAAAAATGGGAGGTTACTGCAATCACTAAAATTTTCGAATTCGAAATAACACCAGATCTTCACGTTTTGAGGTCTTAGGGACCTAAAAAAGTGGTTTTTAAAATGTGTCTGTGTGTATGTTCGTACGTACGTACGTTTGTAAACACGCCACAGCCAAAACTACTAGACCGATTTGGCTGAAATTTGGTATGTAGGCATTTCATAACCCAACTTAGATCTGAAAAGCTTTTGGAGCCAATCGTGCAACCGGAAATGCCATTTTGGCACATCAACTTTTAAATTTTAAATGGAAACCCCCACTTTTCACGTCACTATAAGAAAGGCCTTCAAATTCTGCTTCTAAAAATGTATTCACTCTTAGTGCCTTTTTGACAAAAATTGAAATATTCGGGATTGTTGAGGTACTTTAAAAACACGATACAGCCGAAACCTCTGGGTCGATTTGACTGAAATTTTGTACATGGAGACTGTATTATAACGTCGAAGAGCTGAAACAAGTTTGGAGGCAATCGACCCACGGAAAGTGCCGTTTTGGCACATCAATTTTCAATTTTAAATATACTCCCATTTTACCATCCTAAACAACTTTTTTAAAAATTTATTGCCAGCGTCAGGAAGGCCTTCAAATACTTGTTCTAAGTAAGACAACATTCATTCGCATTTACTGCCCTTTGGGTAGAAAAAATTTAAATTTTGTAATAATAACACTAAAAACACATTATGGCCCAAACTACTGAATCGATTTGACTGAAATTTGGTACATGGAGATTGGGTGACCCGTTGAAGACCTGAAAGGCATTTGGAAGCAATTGGTAAACGGGAAGTGCCATTTAGGCATATCAACTTAAAATTTTAAATACAAGACCTCTTTTTATACGTCGCCATTAGAAAGATGATCAAATTCTGGTTCTAAAAATGTATTCACAGTTTCTGCCACTTCAGTGGAAAATAGAGAAAAAAATTTTTCTCATTAAAAGGGAGCGGGCTGACAGTGGATGACAAAGTGGCAGTTATTGTCAAAAATGTGGCAAAATGTTAACCTTAAAAGGAACATATTGTCAAATGTGATGGGTGCTGTTCGAGGAAATGTCGGTATTTGTCAGAAAATTGCGAAATTATAGCCACAGACGAAAAGCATAAAAAAATGTTTGTTGAATTGACTACTATCTACACAGAATACAAAGACCCACGCGATGGGGAGGTTCCAGCCGCTTCTCTGCTGCATTTTTTACATTGAAGGTGTTGTCCTACATCTGTGCCAAGAACCTTTGCTCACAACTGAAGAAAAAACATTGATGGTAATTTCACTTTTTTATGAGGTAGATTCATCATTGGTTTTAAGGTGATTACCTGCATCATGTTTTCGGTTTTTTAAATTTTTCTCGTGAGTGGTCAGTTTTCTCGAAAAATTTTAAGAGCCCGAAAAGTTTTAGAATTGAACGGGGAATACAGCCGCATAGGCAAATTAGCGATATTTACAAACATAAAAAAGTTCAAGGGCAAATAACATCGGGGCCATCCTGTATAACAGAGATCCGCTTTTTGGATAATGTCTTAAGTATCATCAACAGTTGCTTCTTGATCTGTAATAATATGCTGTGCAAAAATTCAAAATCCTACGATACACCTTTCGAAAGATATTTAAAAAGAACGTTTAAAAATGAAGATATTTGGCGGCTTATAACATCAAGAGGAATCACAATTGACCAATAATCTTTGCACCAAGCTTCATCATTTGAACAGTAGATTCTGTGGTATAAAGGATGTGGAGTCTTTCAGACTCACCCTGTATAAAAAAGGAAATTAGGTACTTACCTTTCAAGTAGGTAATATTTAGTTACCAAAAATGAACTTAGTTACCATCATAGATGGCACTACATGTAAGCTATCTTACATATACTTGTCTTGTTTCTAACAGTAACTAAGTTCAGTTATTTTTTCACAGTAACTGAATCTAGTTCCTTTCAGACGAATTTGAAATAAGTAACTAAGTTACACTAACTTAGTAACTTAGTTACTAAATATAGCTAAGTTTTTTAAAGTAACTAAAACCTGAAGTTATTTCCCAGCTCTGAGTATAGGAATGTAATTTTTTATCTTTATATGCAAGGGTATTGGCTTTGTTGAGTGGATGTTTTGCTCATGTGAATTTATTATACATACAGTTTGTCTCATTTTAATTGGAACCACCCAAATATTTCGGTTGATTTTAATCGAATCAATGCGTTCTTTTTTTCTGCATATAGAGCTCCAAAATCTGCACCTACGTGATACTTCACTTTTTTTATAGACCAAAATCCCAGCCTACTGCGATTTAATAAAAAGGCCAAAAATGACGAAATCGTATTAGGCATTTTTTCATCGAAAAATTTTATAAGAAAAAGTTGCTCAGGATGGCTCCGAATGGCTAAATCCGAAGTTTAAGGAAAAAATAAAAATGTTGAATTTCTTGAGGAAGAATCACAAAATAAGGAAAAGTTCAATATTTTTGCAACATAAGGGGTGCTGTGATATAAAAAACAATTGAAATGAATTGATTTGACATTTGCTATCGCCGGCTATGGATGGATAAAACTTAACAATCGCAGAAAAAGTTGAAATTACTAAAATGACTAATCTGTTGCAATGTGCCACAAACAGCAAACATATGCGCTTCCATTGTTTTTTATTTCACATCACCCGTTATGTTGCAAAAATATCGACGTTTTCGTTATTTTATGATTCTTCCTCAAGAGATTCAACATTTTTATTTTTTTCTGAAACTTCGGATTTAGCTATTTGGAGAGATCATGAGCAACTTTTCTTTATACAATTTTTCCATAAAAAAATGCCTAATACGATTTCGTCATTTTTGGCCTCTTTATTAAATCGCAGTAGGCTGGGGTTTCGGTTTATAAAAAAAGTTGAGTATTACACAGGTGCAGATTTTGGAGCTCTACATGCAGAAAAAAAGAACGCATCGATTCGGTTAAAATTAACCGAAATATTTGTGTGGTTCCAGTTAAAATGAGACGCACTGTATAAGTATACAGTATGCTTTTCAAAAGTAAGGAATAAATTCAAGAACTTTTCGAGAGGAATACCTATCATCACTTTTTAGGCGCTTTCCATTTACACATTTCTCTGAGGAGCCTCAGTCAGTGTCAGCAATTTGATTGGTTCATATAAATATTAACCAATCAAATTGCTGAGTTAAGTGAGCCTTCTCAGATAAATGTTAGTAAATAGAAAGCAGCTTTTATTTCATAATATTAATATTACAGATACAATAAGATAAAACTGCGAACTAGTCATAAATTTACAGTTACAACCCTGTGACTCCGTGATGGTTACAACTGTGAATTAGCTATATGTATAATTCACAAATAAAACTATGAAATTAGCTATAATTCGCAAAAAAAACTGAATTACCTTTCCATAATTCACAGTTTCTTCTGCGAAAACTGTGAATTATAGCTAAAGTCCGTTCATTTACTATAGCAGAACTAAAATTTTTCTGGAACTGTACAACCCTAATTTGTAAGAGCGTGCGTACATTTGATTGGTCAAGGTTCCTATCTAGTTTAATTTGTGAATTATAGCTAATTCACAGTTTTATCTGTAAATTATGGCTAAATCACAGTTTCTACTGTGAATAATAAAATAAAAAGTGCGCCCGGACAAAAATTTCAGAATATATGCGTTCACATATACACGCTGAAGTATTGGAAGTTGCCTATAACTAGCATTTGCGTGCGAACTTTTTAGGACCACTGAATGCTGGGGAATTTTCGAGGCGTGGCTCCTCATTTCCAAGGGGTTTTCAGGGCCCGAGCCTGCTCCGGATTACAATTAGTAGATTCTGCATTAATAATTACCGCCAAATTTACGAATTGCCATTGGTTAAACCGTTAAACCGCGATTTTATCCCGTAGTTTGCTAAAAACTTGGAGGAACGAAAGTAACTAGATTCACCTTGCGCGTGCGCGACAAACGTCAAAGCTGTGACGTCACGCGTCATGTCAATATTGTGATAGCGTCGGAAAATTCCCGAGAAAAACTAATTATTGCTTTAATTAGATTGGAAAAAGCAATGGGGAGGTCGCGATCGCGAAGCAGATCACCTCGGAAGCACCACAAAAGCAAACACCACAAACGAAGCAAATCAAGAGAAAGGTCGGAGCGAAGGTCAACCTCCCACAGTAAAAGCTACAAAAACGTGGAAAAAGTCAAAGAAAAAAGCTCAAAATCTCGGTAAGTCCAGGGGGTGTAAATGGGGGTGTTATGGGGATTCGCCCGTAGGAAAAGGTCTCATTCAGTCTCCTCGAGCTCCAGCACCGACACCTCCATCGACCTCACGAATTCCAAGCACAAAAAGAACAGGTCGAGGAAGATGGACGAGGTGGAGAGACTGGCGGAGATGGAGAGGCAGAGGCGGCAGCGAGAGGCCGAGCAAAGACTCATCGAGGAAGAGACTGCAAAGAGGATCGAGGAGTTGGTGAAGAAGCGTGTGGAGGAGGAGCTGGAGAAGAGGAAGGACGAGATCGAGAAGGAGGTGAACAAGAGGGTGGAGGAGGCCAAGAGGATTATGGAGAAGCAGATGATGGAAGATCTGGAGAGGAGGCGGGAGAAGCAGAGGGAAGAAGAGAGACGCAGAGAGGTAAGATTAAAGTTACGGCCACCCGCCGATTTCATCTTGATTTAATCTCTTGAACTTGTTAAATTATCGAAATTTCAATAGATTTGTGTTGTGTAAACTGCGTCTATTTGTTTGATATTATTGTCTTCGGGAACTGTTGGTGGTCGCGGGGTCTGTTGGAATTTTTAAGTTGGCACCACTTTCCGAACGTCAAATCAACTGTCATGGCCACCTTGGCATCTTGATTGTTTTCCTTGTAATTCAACATTTTTCTTCTGCGTTATACAGGGTGTTTATAAATATTTCTAAATAGCATTTTTTCCAACGCCTTCTAGTCTTTGTTGGTCATATTACTTGAGCTAATCAGATACACGCTCTTTTGTTTTTGGCAACAAGTAATCCAAAATTTTGTCAAAATATCATTGTTCTTACGAAATTATTGACAAAAAATGTCAAAAACGAAGCAATCAAAGACATAAATCCCTGATGTTTTTTATTACTTTTATTGAATTTTGAAGTTATAGTAACTTTTCTCGAAATGGGTGAGCCCTATAACTTTGAAATTTACATCAATCGATTCTCCTTTAAATTTGAGCAAGTATGATGGGTCACACTTTTAGCATACAGCAACTTTTTGAAAATCACCTTTCTAATGTAGTGAAATTTGACTTAAAACTTTTGGTTTTTTATTGTTTTTATTGGATTTTGAAGTTTTAAATTTATATAAAACCTCTTTCCTGCAAGTGGGTGAGCTCTAGAAGCTTCTAATTTGCACCAATCGATTCTCCTTCAAATTTGAGGAAGTGAGATGGTTCACACTTCCGGCATCCAACAACTTTGAAAAATCATCTTACAAATGTATACTTGCTAGTCGAACTTACGTTTCAAGTTTTTCACGAGAAAAATTCGTGGCAATTAATTTCTCTAGATTCTCTGATGATACAAAATGTGATTTTACTTAAAACTTTCTATTTTTTGTTGGATTTTGAAGTGTTAAAGCCACTTTCCTCGAAGTGGGTGAGCCCTAGAACTTTGAAATTTGCACCAATCAATTCTCCTTCAGATTTGAGAGAATAAGTTGGGTCACATTTCCGGCATGCAACGACTTTAAAAAGATCACCTTTTTAATGTATACTTGTTAATGAAAATTACTTTTCAAGTCTTTCACGAGAAGAATTCGCGGTAGTTAGTGTCCCCAGAGTCTCTGATCATACAAAATTCAATTTTGCTTAAAACTTTTCTTTTTTTATTGATTTTATTGAATTTTGAAGTTTTAAAGTTATTTACAATTCACTTTTCTCAAAATGGGTGAGCCCTAGAACTTTCAAATTTGCAGCAGACGATTCTCCTTCAAAATTGAGGGAATAAGATAGGTTACACTTCCGGCATCCCACAATTAAAAAAAAAACAACTTTTTAATGTATTGTTTTGGCCACGAGAAAAATTGGTGGCAATTGGTTGTTTGCCTAGAGTCTGTGATTGTACAAAATGTGATTTTACTTAAAACTTTACGTTCTTCATTGATTTAACTGGATTTTCATGTTTTAAAGTTATGCAAGGCCACTTTTCTCGAAGTGGGCGAGCCTTAGAAGTTTCTAACTTCAACCAATCGATTCTCCTTCAAATTTGAGGAAGTAAGTTGGGTCACACTTTAGGTATCCAACAACTTTTAAAAAATCACCGTTCCAATGGGTCATATTAATAAAATATAGCATATGCTAATACTACCAATTTTATAAGCATATGCTAGTAGATATCGTTGAACCGGCCAATAAGATCTCAGGATTTGGTAGCATTTGCTTACAAACTTGTATCATCAGCACATGCTAGCGTTTTATTAATACCACCCATTGTATAGTTGCTAGTGAATTTTTACTTTTCGAGTTTTTAACGGAAAAAATGGTGGCAGTTAGTTTACCAAGAGTCTTTGATGATACAAAATGTGATTTTACTTAAAACTTTCCGTTTTTTAGTGATTCTCTTGGATTTTTAAGTTTTAAAGTAATGCAGAGTCACTTTTTTCGAAGTGGGTGAGCCTTAGAAGTATGTAATTTCCACCAATCGATTCTTCTTCAAATTTGAGGAAGTAAGTTGGGTCACACTTTAGGCATCCAACATCTTAGAAGTTTCTAATTTCCACCAATCGATTCTCCTTCAAATTTGAGGAAGTAAGTTGGGTCACACTTTAGGCATCCAACAACTTTTAAAAAATCACCGTTCCAATGTATAGTGCTAGTGAATTTTTACTTTTCAAGTTTTTCACGAGAAGAAAATGGTAACAGTAACAGGAAACTAACAGTTAGTTTCCAAAGAGCCTTTGATGATACAAAATGTGATTTTACTTAAAACTTTCCGTTCTTCATTGATTTAACTGGATTTTGATGTTTTAAAGTTATGCAAGGCCACTTTTCTCGAAGTGGGTGAGCTAGTAAATTTCTACTTTTCCAGTTTTTCACGAGAAAAAATGGTGGCAGTTAGTTTTCAAAGAGTCTTTAATGATGCAAAATGTGATTTTACTTAAAACTTTCCGTTTTTTAGTGATTTTCTTGGATTTTTAAGTTTTAAAGTCATGCAAAGTCACTTTTTTCGAATTGGGTGGGCCTTGGAAGTTTCTAATTTCCACCAATCGATTCTCCTTCAAATTTGAGGAAGTAAGTTGGGTCACACTTTAAGCATCCAACATCCTTTAAAAAATCACCGTTCCAATGTATAGTTGCTAGTGAATTTCTACTTTTCCAGTTTTTCACGAGAAAAAATGGTGGCAGTTAGTTTTCAAAGTCTTTAATGATCCAAAATGTGATTTTACTTAAAACTTTCCGTTTTTTAGTGATTTTCTTGGATTTTTAAGTTTTAAAGTCATGCAAAGTCACTTTTTTCGAATTGGGTGGGCCTTGGAAGTTTCTAATTTCCACCAATCGATTCTCCTTCAAATTTGAGGAAGTAAGTTGGGTCACACTTTAAGCATCCAACATCCTTTAAAATATCACCGTTCCAATGTATAGTTGCTAGTGAATTTCTACTTTTCCAGTTTTTCACGAGAAAAAATGGTGGCAGTTAGTTTTCAAAGAGTCTTTAATGATGCAAAATGTGATTTTACTTAAAACTTTCCGTTTTTTAGTGATTTTCTTGGATTTTTAAGTTTTAAAGTCATGCAAAGTCACTTTTTTCGAATTGGGTGGGCCTTGGAAGTTTCTAATTTCCACCAATCGATTCTCCTTCAAATTTGAGGAAGTAAGTTGGGTCACACTTTAAGCATCCAACATCCTTTAAAAAATCACCGTTCCAATGTATAGTTGCTAGTGAATTTCTACTTTTCCAGTTTTTCACGAGAAAAAATGGTGGCAGTTAGTTTTCAAAGTCTTTAATGATCCAAAATGTGATTTTACTTAAAACTTTCCGTTTTTTAGTGATTTTCTTGGATTTTTAAGTTTTAAAGTCATGCAAAGTCACTTTTTTCGAATTGGGTGGGCCTTGGAAGTTTCTAATTTCCACCAATCGATTCTCCTTCAAATTTGAGGAAGTAGGTTGGGTCACACTTTAAGCATCCAACATCCTTTAAAAAATCACCGTTCCAATGTATAGTTGCTAGTGAATTTCTACTTTTCCAGTTTTTCACGAGAAAAAATGGTGGCAGTTAGTTTTCAAAGAGTCTTTAATGATGCAAAATGTGATTTTACTTAAAACTTTCCGTTTTTTAGTGATTTTCTTGGATTTTTAAGTTTTAAAGTCATGCAAAGTCACTTTTTTCGAATTGGGTGGGCCTTGGAAGTTTCTAATTTCCACCAATCGATTCTCCTTCAAATTTGAGGAAGTAAGTTGGGTCACACTTTAAGCATCCAACATCCTTTAAAAAATCACCGTTCCAATGTATAGTTGCTAGTGAATTTCTACTTTTCCAGTTTTTCACGAGAAAAGATGGTGGCAGTTGGTTTTCAAAGAGTCTTTAATGATGCAAAATGTGATTTTACTTAAAACTTTCCGTTTTTTAGTGATTTTCTTGGATTTTTAAGTTTTAAAGTCATGCAAACTCACTTTTTTCGAAGTGGGTGAGCCTTGGAAGTTTCTAATTTCCACCAATCGATTCTCCATCAAATTTGAGGAAGTAAGTTGGGTCACACTTTAGGCATCCAACATCTTTTAAAAAATCACCATTCCAATGTATAGTTGCTAGTGAATTTTTACTATTCGAGTTTTTCACGAGAAAAAATGGTGGCAGTTAGTTTCCAAAGAGTTTTTAATGATACAAAATGTGATTTTACTTAAAACTTTCCGTTTTTTTCGAAGTGGGTGCACCCTAGGACTTTGAAATTTGCATCAATCGATTTAAAAAAAATCGCCTTTCTAATGCACATACCGGGTGGACCAACACTATTGCCCACCTCAAAAATTGCCCTTTATTTTAAAGCTGGGACTTCGAAATTTTTACAGTGTATATGGCTACCAAGGACCCTTCAAATGACGGCAAAAGTTTATCTGTCATGCAAAAACTGTGACGTCACGAAATTTTGAAATATCGTTTTTCCAAGAAAAAAAAAATTTTTACCCATAAAATCGTTTTTTGGGCTAATACCTTTATGTTAAGCCCATTTTTTTAAATTTCCGTCATCAGATTAGCCAACTGTAGCAAGCTAAAAATGGTCCATTTTTATTCACAAGTCGGCCACGTAAACAATTGACTACTATGCGAGGGCTTTCTTGGATAACAGCGTACGCTTTTTTCATCTGTCACCAGTTGACAGCGACACCAAGCGACACGACGCGGCCATTGAACTGCGAAATTGTTTTTAATTTTAATAAACGTGGATTTTTGTAACGAATAATGTTGAAATATCGGTTTAAACTGGGCATCCACCATTTAATTCGCCCACCCAAGGTGCCAGGAGAGGTTACGAACACGGACATTTTATCAGATGGCGGTGAAAAGGGGCTCCAGTTTGTGTGAAGGGCTCCGGTTTGTGTGAGGGGGTTTTTTCAAATAGCCATTTCCATAATTCGCATTATTCCATACTTATGTAATTCCACAGGTAATTATTTTGTTGTTATGGCCTGTTTTTTAGTTGACATTTTTAGGTTAAGTGAGTCGACTTAGTTTGCCCCGTTGAGACTAATATCGAGGACTAAGATATTCACAGCCCAGAATTTAACAGCAACTCGTGTCAAATAAGGACCAAGGAATCGTTTTGCATAACAAAATTGATATTTACAGCCTCTAAATTTAACATCATCTGATCTAAATAAGGGCAAAGGAATTGTTAAACTATCGTTTCAACTAACATAATTAAAATTCAGAGATAAACTGTAGCCGAAGGTAGAAGAATTATAGCCCGATGCCATTTCTTAACTAGTTGGGTTAAATTGTTTGGTAAATTGTAAGGTGATGTAAAACCAAGTGTTTTTAGCTGGCGAAAGTGTGTTGCTGTAAAGTTGAAGTTGCAATCCCAATAATTATAATTTTTCAAGGATATAAATTGAAACTTAAATCCTGTATGATCAAACTAACAACAATAAATTGAATTTGATTGACTGATTGTGTTACATAAACTATGGTCTTTTAGCTGTTTTGGATGTCTCAGAATTGTGGATCCTTCAAATATTGTGAAAGAGCTCTACTAATCATCATAGACAAAATTGTGTACAAGGAACTTACGGCTTGTACTTACCTAAAGTGATGCATTACTCACTACCACAACCCATCACTACACAATCATCACCAAATTCACTGCACTGCAACCACTATAGCACAGATCACTTCACAAAAAGTACTTACCTGATTACAGGTACTGCTCAAAGTGGTGGCCTTCTCTTTCGATGCACATCTGAGCACGTCGCTGAAATGAATTTTGGACTGTAGCTGCTGTATTTCGTTCATTGATTGTCTGGAAGGCATCTACGAGTCGTTGCTGCATGTCTTGTCTCGTGGTTGGCTGTGTTCTGTACACAATTTCTTGCACAACTCCCCATGTGAAAAAATCCATAGGTGTGAGATCGGGAGATCTAGCTGGCCAAGCAATTGGACCACCACGACCAATCCATTTATCTGGAAACTTTTCATCTGCCACACCACGAGCTTCTCGACTGAAATGTGGAGGCGCACCATCTTGCTGAAACCACAAATTTTGGATCACATTTAATGGCACATCTTCTAGTAAGTCATCTAATGAATTTCTTAAGAACTCTGCATACATCGCACCAGTCAGATGGCCTTCAAAAAAGAATGGACCAACTAATCGGTTGTCAATAATTCCTCCCCACACGTTCAGTGACCATATGTCTTGTGTTTTTTCTTCTCTCATCCAATGTGGGTTAACCACCGACCAATAGTGCATATTATGCCTGTTTACGTGCCCATTAGATTTGAATGTGCATTCATCGGTGAAAAGCACAAACTTGAAGAAGTCCTGATTTTCCTGCAGTTTCTCTTGGGCCCACGTGCAAAATCTCACCCTGTTCATAAAATCCTCTCCATGTAGTTCCTGATGCAGTTCGATGTGATATGCATGGAATTTGTGCTTTTTTAATATTCTTAGAATCGATGACTTACTTATGCCGCTTGATTGCTTCATTTCTCGACTGCTGACTTGGGGATTATTTTCAGCTATGTTCAAAACAATAGCTTGATTGATTTCATGAGTCACAGCGGGATTTATCACTGTCTTTTTCTTGGGCTTCAAACTGCCTGTCTCTCTAAGTTTCTCTACAATTCTTTTAAATGTTCGTCTATCTGGTTGAAGTCTGTCTGGGTAACGTTGGGCATACAATTCTGCTGCTTGCATTGCATTTTCCTGGCATTCTCCAAAAATCAAGATCATGTCGACCTTGTCTGAAAAGGAAAGATGTTGCATCGGCATGATAAAAATTAAATGCACTCCACTAAAATAGAATAAAACTATTAATTAACACTAGGTATAGGAAATTCACCAAGATTCACTTCTACACGTAATTATAATTAACACTCACAACACAGAAAAACGCGTGAAAGCTTCCCTGGAGGGAAACCAGGATAAGAGCTGTGAAAACAGCTAACAAGTAGGTATGTAAAACTAACTTGGAAAACACTTCTCTTCAAGAGGTTGAAGATTTCACAAAATAGCAATTTTTCTCAAAATTAGCAACCTAAACACTGCAACACTATTGTAATTCACACACTAATCACACTAGTGGGTGACTAATGATTAGCTAAAAGGGGTTGGAGGAGTTTGAGCGGGAAATTAACGCGCGTAATGAAATAAATGCGCGAAATTCAAGTAAAAATATGAAAGCCTGCTTTATTAAATTTACTTAATAGGCAATTATTGTTTAATAAACGAAAGAATAATCTCAGTATTCTTAGTTCATTCTAATGACAAAAATTGAAACTCAGGCACACACACACATCTTGTTTATGCACTGGATGGCTTGTCGTGTGATCAATGATTAATTAGTCCTTATTTGCCCACCATGATGATGATTATTAAATTCCACATTGCACCTTTTTGCTTCTGCTGTTCAAATAATAACTTGAGTTCACCAACTTCAAAGCATCAATTATTAACGTCTTGATTTTGTTTAGGAGGTACCTACGAGGTATTTGCCAATCGAAAACTGACACTTGCACCACCTTCGATTACAGTTTATCTTTGAATATGAATTATGTTATGCAAAACGATTCCTTGGTCCTTATTTGACACGAGTTGCTGTTAAATTCTGGGCTGTGAATATCTTAGTCCTCGATATTAGTCTCAACGGGGCAAACTAAGTCGACTCACTTAACCTAAAAATGTCAACTAAAAAACAGGCCATAACAACAAAATAATTACCTGTGGAATTACATAAGTATGGAATAATGCGAATTATGGAAATGGCTATTTGAAAAAACCCCCTCACACAAACCGGAGCCCTTCACACAAACTGGAGCCCCTTTTCACCGCCATCTGATAAAATGTCCGTGTTCGTAACCTCTCCTGGCACCTTGGGTGGGCGAATTAAATGGTGGATGCCCAGTTTAAACCGATATTTCAACATTATTCGTTACAAAAATCCACGTTTATTAAAATTAAAAACAATTTCGCAGTTCAATGGCCGCGTCGTGTCGCTTGGTGTCGCTGTCAACTGGTGACAGATGAAAAAAGCGTACGCTGTTATCCAAGAAAGCCCTCGCATAGTAGTCAATTGTTTACGTGGCCGACTTGTGAATAAAAATGGACCATTTTTAGCTTGCTACAGTTGGCTAATCTGATGACGGAAATTTAAAAAAATGGGCTTAACATAAAGGTATTAGCCCAAAAAACGATTTTATGGGTAAAAATTTTTTTTTTCTTGGAAAAACGATATTTCAAAATTTCGTGACGTCACAGTTTTTGCATGACAGATAAACTTTTGCCGTCATTTGAAGGGTCCTTGGTAGCCATATACACTGTAAAAATTTCGAAGTCCCAGCTTTAAAATAAAGGGCAATTTTTGAGGTGGGCAATAGTGTTGGTCCACCCGGTATAATTGCTAGTGAATTTACTTTTCGAGTTTTTCACGAGAAAAATTAGTGGCAATTAGTTTCCATACAGTCTCTGATGATACAAAGTGCCAATTTCCTTGAAACTTTCCGTTTCCTAGTGATTCTATTGATTAAAGTTATTTAAATTCACTTTTCTCGAAGTTTGAAATTTGCCCCAATCGTTTCTTCTTCAAGTTTGAAGAAATAAGATGGTTCATACATTTTTTAAGTCTTTCACGAGAAGAATTCGTGGCAATTAGTGTCTCTAGAGTCTCTGATTGTACAAAATTTAATTTTACTTAGAATTTTTAGTGATTTTTGGGGGGCATTTCACGCCCCAAAAATTTGTACACCACTGCCGAATTTTTAGGGCACTGCCGTAAATTTGTACACCACTGCCGAGTGTGAAGTCCCCCGACAGCCTAAAAATTCATAGACCACTGTCGAATTTACTCAATTTTTGCAACCACTGCCTAACATTTCCCACTAACACTGCCGAAAATTTGTACACCACTGCCGACTGTGAAATCCCCCCCAGTGATTTTACTGGATTTTGCAGTTTTAAAGCCATGCAAAGTCATTTTCTTCAAAGTGGTTGAGCCCTAGAAGTTTCAGATTTGTGTCAATCGATTGTCCTTCAAATTTGAAGAAGTTAGAGGGGTCACACTTTTGGCACCCAACAACTTTTTTAACAGAGTTGAAGTCTTTCACGAAAAAAATTGTGGTTATTAGTTTCCCTAGAGTTTCTAACGATACAAAATGCGATTTTACTTAAAAATTTCCGTTTTTATTGATTTTATTTAATTTAGAAGTTTTAAAGTTATTTAAAGTCACTTCTCTCGAAGCCCGGTGAACCCTAGAACTTTGAAATTTTCACCAATCGATTCTCCTTCAAATTTGAAGAAGGAAGGTCACAGGTTTGGCATCAAAAATTAAGCTGTCTAATGTCTATTTGCCAGTGAATTTCCCGTTTTAAGGTTTTCATAAAAAAAATTAGTAGAAATTAGTCTCTAAATGCGATTTTAGTCAAAATAAAGGGGTGCTCCAAAATGTTTATTTCGTCCACTCGAAGATTCCCACGTACCGTGCGATCACTCCAACGTTCCCACGAAGATTCTTACATAACACGGCTCCCATTCCCCAAACCTCCCCCAAAACTGCTCCAAAATAAGGTTCTGACGTGGTTGCACACATTAGGTAGAATGTAGATGAGTGTCTACATTGTCCCGAAAAGTTATGTAATTAATATGCCAATAGCATGTAAGCTAAGGGTCGACAGTGAGCATAGACGAGAGATAAGGCGTTTAGTGGTCGTCGATGCAGTGGACAGCGCAGCGCGCCTCAGGTATTATCCATTTTTTATCACTTTTACCTTGACTATGGATTTGTATTATTTTTTAAACCCTACCGGCCCCGACCCGGCGTGAACGCAGCCCAGAAATCGCGTCCGAATTTGACGTGCGAACGTCAAATTCGGACCGCAGCTTTGCGCTGCACCTCCCGAATGACTGACAGATGACAGAGCGAGTGACAGATAGGTCGGGGCCAGGCAAAAGCGACGGGGGGCGGTCGTTAATTTCCGGCAATGTTTTATAGGAGGAAGAGCAGCGAAAGCAGCAAATGGTGGAAAAGATCCTCGAGGAGAATCAAAGGAAGATCGAAGAAGCGCAACGAAAACTGGTAAAAGGGGGATTTTTGTTTAGGGGGTTGTATGTGGTGTGATTCAGGCTGAAGAGAGGTTGGCCATGGTGGAAGAGCAGAGAAAGATGGACGAGGAGAGGCAGCGACTGAGGAAGGAGCAGGAGAAGAGGGTGAAGGAAGAGCAGAAGAAGATTTTGGGAAAGAACAATTCCAGACCCAAGTTGTCGTTCTCGTTGAAACCTGTTGTGTAGAGTGAAAGTGAACTGGATGTTTAAAAACGATTCTTTTTTACATTAATATGTATATATAGGGGCTCAGTTTATATAAGTCGGATAAGTTAATACAATATTCACACCGGTTTGTGTTTTTTTTTGATTAATAGCTATTAACATACCTAGGAATGTTATGACCATCATAACAGACGCAGATGTCAATTGAAATTCGAGCTCGGAGAGCGAGGATTTTAAAACATCTAAGTCTGTTATGATTCATAACATCCGAGGTTTGTTTAATAGTTTATCGGTTTAGGCGATTAAAGCCAAAATTAATAAAATTTTGCATAAATTCGTTTCATTTTGACAATCGAGATGGGGTTATTGTTGTCAAGCCATTAGATAACGTTATGATCTGCTTACCACCCTATTTTTATGCATGTTAAGAACGCTTTAATCGCCCGAAGCCGGTAAAAGCACATAAAATGTCAAATTGACAAGATGTACATACGTTTATTATTAAAGGTGCTAAACTTTAATAGCTACTTTAAGCCAAAATCTTCGTCAAATAGACAAGAAACTTGTAGGAGAAGCGAAGCAAAGTCAAATTTTTAATAATCGATGGACCTGACATGTTTTGTAACATTAGTTTGCCGATAAAGCATGATGCTGTATAAACGAAATGGATATTTTCTGCAAAAATACAATGCAGCATAATTTTATTTTAAAAGACAAGTAGGTAAAGCCGTAAATGTATTAGTACCTCTTTAACGCCAGGTGGCGTTGGAAGTGCTGGTGATGTGGCATTGTGCCATATGGGATCTAATAAAAACAATGAATTAATTAAAAAAATTAAAAATGGTTCAAGCATTTTTTTTTAACTATTTAAGGTTGTTATAATTATGTATTACAAAATAAAACTTTTACATTTTTTTGACATAATTCGCCTACTTACAAAAATTATGAACTTTTACGGTCTTGCACTCAATATCCACAAAATAGACAGATTTTGAAAATTTTAAAAAAATAGCAGTCACAAAAATTAATTTGTCCAGGAACGGTTCAGTTTCCTTGTCAGTTTAGCCAACGTAATGGAATAGTGGATTCCATGCCCAACTCTTAATTCTTTTTTATTAGATCTCACGGTATCTGAATCTTCAGATTAGAAAAGGTACACAGGACATTGCTTGAGAAGAACTTCTGTAACCATGCCTGTAGGTGGAATTACGTGTTTAACAGCATTGGGGTGGAAATTTGATACGGTTGCAGAAGGTAGGGTACATCGAAGGCTCTGTAGAAGGCAAGAAAAAAACTCCTTAAACCTTTTAATGATGAAGCAAAAAGGTCTTGAAATGGACACTGTAATTTTTCTCTTCCTGCCTGAGGTATTTCAAAAAATACTGTACGCACCCCGGAATGTACTTTATTTTTCAAAATTATTGGTACGTAATATGTATACTATACGTAAAGGAAATGAAACGTTCGTCCTTCATCACAGCTAAAATAATTGCTACCGGTAATACAATTAACACCAACTGTTACCAGTAAAGGCTATCCGAAAGGTAATTTTTCAAACTATTTTTGGAGATACATTGAACGCAAAATTCAAAATACGACAACGGGGGAATTTTTTCATCTGTGCGTCAGAAGTTTCATTTCCTTTATCATATACACACTATTTTTAAATTATTTTTTGGGAGCAGGGATTTTCGTTCACGTTTTTTGGATTCTGAATCACTTGCAGCGCCGCCTCCGTTGATCCGAGGCGGCGGAAACTCTTGCAGATGATCAGATTTGCCATTTCGGTAACACCTTGAAAAAATCAGGACAGTAATTTAATTTTTGGACGATTCAAAAGGGCATTTTCGGCAGTAAGGTTTTCGACATTGCAGGATAAGGGCTATCGAATAGGTACAGCTTAGAAACATGAAGATGCCCACCCAGAGCTGAATATTTACCTGGTCGCATGGACCAGGCCACGACAGAGACCGTGCAGAAGTTAGTTACCCCTACCTAATAACTGTTATTCGAATGCTAGGCGACCAACTAAATATCCAGCTCTGGGTGGGCATGTTCATATTTCTAAGCTGTACCTACTGCAATAAAAAAGTGGAGTATCTGTGGTTATAGGTAAGTATCTGCTTTTTTTTCAGCGGTACTGTTCAGATGCCCTTTTTACCCTTTCCCGTATGCGGATTATGCCCATTCATGAACTAAAGTTCCGTCGCATATTAGCGAAAGCGGGAGTTGTGTGTCCCAGGCTTTTTTTCTGTTGGTTTGTAAACGGGATTTCAGTTCTGTCAAAATTTCTGTCATGAACAATAATTAACAACAAAGACCCCTTTCAACCTCCATTGTTACTGTTTATTGACACTGACAGTGAGTGACGGGAGTTTTGACGGATGTGAAATCCCGCTTACAAACCAACAGAAAAAGAGCCTGAGACACACAACCCCCACTTTCGTTAATATGCGAAGGGGCTTTAGGTCGAAATATTCACGGTACCTACCCGCCACCCAAATTTCAAAACGATATCTCAAAGCGTTCAAAAGTTATCGCGTCTGGAAAAAAAAGTGAACGGTGGGCTGAGCGAGCGAGCGAACAAAATGTCCTTGGGTTACAAAGCAATGGTCTCGAGGCTAAAGCTCGGACCTAAAGACCACTTTTTCGTGATTCTAGCAACTCAAAACGTAAAGATCTCGTATCATCTCAATTTCGAAGTTTGAAGTGATTGCAGGTAACCTCCCATTTTTTTAAATTGCTTGTGGGGAGGATAAAAAATCACGAAAATTAATTACTATGTCACATAAGTACCTGTATGACTGGTAAACAGAGCAGTTTATTATTACCTACCTGTCTCTTAATCACCGTAAACCGAAGATACATAAGCGGGCGCGGTGGGAAAAGCCGAGTCGGACTACCAAATGCCTGCAATATTATTGCAATCTTCATAACTGTACCTACCGATCTTACAACAGCTACCTATCCTTCAGTTTAATTTATTTTCATTTAAAAACTTGCAAAAATGGCCGACATCAGAATAAAAAACTACGTTAAATCGCACATCAAGGAATGGTTACCCCCACACTTGCACGTAGGTACCTACTTAACACTTAGATTTTTCTTCACGTAGGTATGTACCTACCTACTTTATACTGATTCTATGTTTTGAGTAACCTACTTATTGCAAAATGTTTTCAGCGCTGCTCTTTGGCGTTTATCTCGGGAAGAGCTGACCCTGATACAAACACCTCGACAACCGATACCTCACCTTCTGTCGATGGACTTCCACTATGGACAGGGGTAGTACAGGGTACCAAAGTTGAGGTACACATCATGGATGGTCCAACACCCGACAATATGTTATACACATTTATTGCAAAACAGAATTAAGATTTTAAAACCTTGAGGCTGATGAAGACTATCAAACTACGTATTGGTTAATTTAAGGACATTGTAAAGCCGCCAATAAATATACAAATTTTGACATAAATCGGGTATTACTTAAAAAATTGAATTTTAGTAATTGTTTTTAGGTAGGTACCTAAAACAAACGGTTTTTAAATTTACTGCCACGGCGGGCAGCAGGCTTGATTGTGAGATTGTAGTCGTCGTTCGTTTTCGTTTATCATGTCGGTAATAGTATATTACGATATTAGGTTGGTAAGTACAGTATAACAGAATCGAGGAAAGGTTTGCAAAAACGAGTCGAAGACGAGTTTTTGCAATTTCCGAGATTATGTTAGATCATTGAGTAAATCAAGAGGAGTTATTTAAAAGGCGAAACCCGTGTGTGGAGATCACTTTCATGTTCAGGTGTCGCTACTAAAAATCGTTAAGAATTCAACTAACGCCACCTGAGAATCATAGTTGTTACTAACACAGCTGGCCCTTGCACCGGAGCCACCTATCGTATAGTAGATGCAGCTGTAGGGGCGTAAATCGTGACGTCATCGTTAAGCGAACCTTGGAACAATAGAAGTTATTTGGGTTGGGGAAGGTTAGGAACGCCGAAGGTCAAGTTGCAGCTGCAGCAAACCTGTTCCCTATTGCAAACCGAGGATCGGATCGGATATTTTTGCTCATTGATATCCTGAAATGTGTGATGACGGAACATTGTCGCTTCGCTTGCAATAATTTTATCGGACTGCTTTTTTACACTTTATTATTAGATTCACCCAATGGTACACGGTATTTTTTCATTATTGTCCCACTTTTAAATTGGAGTAGGCCGTAGACCGTACTCCCAAGTTTTGTTCTGGACCTTACTCTCCTCTCAGCGATCACCGTCGGATCTTAAGCGCTGTGGATGCAACTTGCTATTTTTAACTTCTACGCTTCCCAAAGCAAGTTAAAGGAACAGTAAACTTAAAAATATTGATTTTTCAAAAATTAGTCTAATTGATAGTTTATATAGCATTTTATAAATGTTGCCATAAATAAAATTGCCCCAAAGAACTTCAATTCGTTGCTAGGCCTTCAGATTCTGCTTCCAAAGATGTATTCACTGTCAGTACCCTTTTGACCAAAAACTAAAAAAATCGAGATTTTTGTCGGACTTTATAATTTGGCTGAAATTTTGCACATGGGGGTCGGCGAGCTGAAAACAAGTTTTTGAAAGATTTATTGTCACCATCAGAAAGGTCTTCAAATTCTGCTTTTAAATAAGACAAAATTTATTTATTTTAGACACATTTTTAAAACATTCTTTTTTGGGTCCCTGAACTGAGCCCTCAAAACGTGAAGATTTGCTGTTATCTCAAATTCGAAAATTTTAGTGATTGCAGTAATGCATTAACCTCCCTTTTTTTAAGTGAAGTGAAGTGGGGAAGTTATACATGTCTTTTTCACGGCAACGATTTTTGGCCAAAGACGCACCAAGTGTGAATACTGAATACTTTTAGAAGCAGAGTTCGAAGAGCTTTCATATTATAGTGTGGTGAAAATGGAAGTTTGCACTAAAATTTTTTAAGTTGATGTGTCAAAATGGCACTTTCCGTGGGTTTGACCCAAAATCTAATCATCAGTTCTTCCTTTTTTTTCATGTAAGCTGCGCATGCCAATTTTCGGCCAGGTAGGTCCAGAAGCGGACTGTAGCCTGTAGCGTGACATATTTCAAAAACCACTTTTTTGGGTTTATAAGACCCTTGAAACTTAAAGGAACAGTAAACTCAAAAATATTAATTTTTCAAAAATTGGTCCAATTGATAGATTATATTTTTTTATTTAATCACAGTGCCCTTCCTGTTACCACACCGTGGTGTAGGGCATTTTATAAATGTTGCCGTAAATAAAATTACCCCAAAGAACTCCAATTCGTTGTTTGGGTGAGGCGCGTGACGTCATTTGAGATACCGCTATGATACACCTGTCCGCTCGTGCTTGTCAGCCGGCAGTGATCATGGATCTCGCCCCGTAGAAATAATTATTGTTTCTTCTGTAACTTTTGAACGAGTGGATGGATTTCAAAAATTGTTGCATTGATTTACAAAGGATTTCATACTCTTTAAAATAATGCATCACAAATGGTCAAATTTAATTTAAAATTTTACTGTTGAACGGGTTGGAAGGTATAGACGGATATTAAAAATATTTACAGCATTTGATTGGTACTGAAATTAGCTTTCAAATGATGTATTGCAAGTGAGGGGTTGAAGCTCGAAATTAGGAAATGCTTTCCAAGTGCAAGCACACGCGGCTTATGCGCTTATCACATATGGCGTCATGACGGATCTTTGCGACGCTGTTTGGAGTTGAAAATAAAATAATTCTCTTTTTGCGGCATGCTAGCGCTCGTTTCCAGCAATCTAGTGGTTTTTGAAAAATGTCTGTCTGTCTGTCTGTTATCACGCTGCAGCTCAAACTACTGAACGTACCGAGATGAAATTTGGCACACATATTCAGTGGGAGATTTGTAGGTGCGGATTAGAATTTGGGCCACGTCGGTTCACGGAAAGTGCTTTTTGGCACATCAACTTTTAAAATTGAAATGCAAACTCCCATTTTTCGCGTTACCATATGAATGCTCTTCGAATTCTGCTTCTAAAAATGTATTCACACTGGTCCCCTTTTGGCCAGAAAATGGTGACGTGAAAAAACCTATGTATTACTGTATATTTTTATTACAGTGGTAAAAGGGCCCTTGTTTCAATTTATTTAGCAAAAAAGCATATTCTTACTATCGGATTCGACAGCTGTTGTATTGCCGGATCAAAAACCTTAGTGCAATTTTCTAGAAAATTTCCACTATGTGTATTATTGTTATTGAGCTCAATAGCTGTTGCGTTGGCGGATCAAAAACTTTAATGCCATTTTTTCAGAAAATGTCATTTTAGGGGTGAAAAATATCGACACAAGTTAATTTATTAGGTAATAGGGTAATACTCTACATTTTCAAATTCTGTGAAAAAGTAGAAGTCTCTACCGTCTCCGAGACTGCCAATTTTTTTCAAATGGAAGGGAATTATAGTTTTTTCTCAATGGATTTAGACCCTACGATTTTTTCTGAGTTAGAAACATGTATCATACTTGAGCGGAAGTGGAGTCACCGCCGCCCCAGATTTTCAAAAACATTTTGTCCTCTGAATTCATCTGTGCAATTACATTTTGCTTTATGTCTTTATTTCATTAATTTATAAGAAACGAGTTCTATCGGAGGCCTCAATTTCCTAACCGGAATTGAAAACAAATGTTAGACAATTATACCATCACATACGTCTCTAAAAAGTAAATAAAGTATACACCCCTTTTTGCGATTTTCAAAAATCTTTATTTTTCACCCATCTCTTCGACATTTGTGAAAATCAAGAGTGGCCGTGATTATGTACTTCCGGTCAAGTATAATACATACTTTTAACTCAGAAAAAATTGTAGGTCCCGAATTCGTACACGCGCAGGTGTCCCCCTCCGTGTCCAGACGAGCAGCGTTTATTTCTATTCAATTAAATCTCTTTTTTACGTCCAAAAATATTCGAGGTGGGAAGTTTTAAAAATAATACCCCTGTAGGCATGTATTATGTATAAAGCTAAGCCCAGATTTTTGGTGAGTGTCCGGAAAAGAAATACGACTTCCCGAAGGTGACGAGCTGAAATTTGGCATGTGGATAGATAGTGCCGTCGATAGAACGAGAAAAAAATTTTAAACCTGCAAAATGGTGTTTCGTTAGCTTTTTGTGACCACCATCAAGTTTTCACCTCCATTTCCACGCTTTAATTGCGAACGCTGCAATGAAAAGATCTAAAAAAAAGTCCGCGACGGCATATTTGGTTACCACAGCATCTGTGGTCATGATACCATTATTGATACCTCTCTTTACATAACAATCATTATAAATATTGTAAAATCTCCTTAGTGCATTGATTGTTATCGGTAAATTTTTAGAATGTATTTCAATAACGTAATAATTAGCCCAACTTATTAAATGCATGCCCTCCGCGGTATTTGTTACCGCCGCTCCCTAGAAAAAGTTTTTTACACTCACAAACGTTAAACAAAGGATGATCATACTTGTGAAGAGGAAAACTGAAAATATTTCTTATGAAAGAACCGCAGAGAAAATTGACAAAGGATCAATTGTTAAAACTAATTTGTTGGGGATAGGTACCGCTAAGAGGACTGACTGAATAAGCTGGACGAAGAAAAACAGTCGTAAATTAATTATAAAACAATGCGTATTGTAGTAGCTTTCGCCCAAATATAAACACGAAACATGTGTCACGTGTCTCTTTCCTTGCAAAAAAGTTGACAGTCTCGGAGATGGTAGAAACTTCTACTTTTTCACAGAATTTGTAAAATGTAGCATTTATCTTTATTTAACCAAGGTCGGGCGTGCGGAGCGGTTGGATGGCTGATGCACCCGGCGCTCATTTACTAAAATCTAAAATACAAATGTTTTTCACTCCTAAAATAGACATTTTTCGAAAAGATGGTACTAAGGTTTTCGATCCGGCAATGCAACAGCTATCGAATTCGATAATGATAATATGCCCTTTTGCTAAGAAGAACTCAAAAAGGGGCCTTTTTGTCCCTAAAATGGAAATTTTCTAAAAAATTGCACTAAGGTTTTTGATCCGGCAATATAACATCTGTCGAATCTGATAGTAAGAATATTTTTCTTTTATAAAATAAATTGAGACAAGGGCCCTTTTGCCACTAAAATGTCATTTTTCGAAAAAATGGCACCAAGGTTTTCGGCTTGAAAAAAAATCAGCTATCAAATCTGGTAATAAAAATATACAGTTATGCATTTTTTCGGCCAAAAAGGCACAAGTGTGAATACATTTTTAGAAGCAGAATTCGAAGAGCATTCATATGGTAACGCAAAAAATGGTGGTTTGCATTTAAATTTTTAAAGTTGATGTGCCAAAAGGCACTTTCTGCGAACCGATGTGGCCCAGATTCTAATCAGCCACCTACAAATCTCTCACTGAATATGTGTGCCAAATTTCATCTCGATACATTCAGTAGTTTGAGCTGCAGCGCGATCACAGACAGACAGACATTTTTCAAAAACCACTTTTAAGGATTCCCAGGACCCTTTAACGTAAAGATTTGATGTTTTTGGCGATTCGATTTTTCGATCGATTTTATTAACTTGCTTCGCTAAGCGTACAAGTTAAAAAGTACTAGAAGAGTACTAAAGTACTAACTCTGGCAACACTGATTGAGAAAGGTAAGGATATCAATTGTTAAAACTAATTTGTTGGGCGATACCGCTAAGAGGACTGACCGAATAAGCTGGACGAAGAAAAACAGTCGTAAATTAATTATAAAACAATGAGTATTGTGCTAGCTTTCGCCCAAATATAAACACGAAACACGTGTCTCTTTCATTGCAAAAAAAAGTAGATGTGTGCATTATGGGATATTTACTTGAACATATGCGTAATGCATCACAACTTTATTGTTAATTCCTGAAACCTGAGGGAATATTTAGAGTTCTGTGCTATGGGCCTGGGCCCCAAAAAGTCACGGATAGAAAATGCAGATTTTTGAAAGGACGCTACTGTGACTGGTGTAATTTTGAATTTTGTTCGTATAGGTATATAATAAAATATTGTTAACGAAATCGGCTTAGGGGCCCAGGTGGTGTGTGTACCTACCGCGTTGTTCAACTTTTCTTCGTGAGTTAGTCGAGTTTGGATTGGAGTTATTATAATAATCACCGACGATGCCACGGCGGCGGCGGCGCGGCGTGAGCCCATCAGTCACATCACATTTTTATTTTGCCCCCTCCTCTAACATCTCGTGCGACAAAGCCAACAATGACGTCATAGGAACACTATGACGTCATTGTTGGCTTTGACGTCGCGCTGCTAACAGGTTTTGCGTTTGGTGCAGAGAGGGGGCTCAGCTGTATTACAGGTTTCTTCAACATATGATAATTAGAATTGGGCGCAAATAGACCAAAGTAACATGGTGTTTTATGTGTTGCCTATTAATGAATAAAAATAGCTAATGGGCAAGCACACGCTTCCATACCATTGTATGACTCCTCTTGATTTACTCAATGGTTAGATGTACTTAACAACCGTGTATCGTATATGATTTTTCGCACAATTGAAATTAACTTATAGGTCGTTTAAGGCACTGGTGGGGGTTTATTGCGCTTGGCCCCGTATGATACGCATGCGTTGATCTTGTGTCATTTCTAGTGCATTTATACGTCATTTGTCACTACTGTCAACAGAATCTGGGACCTTTCACGTTTACCACGTGCTATTTTAACCTACAATGATGAAAAATGACACATAACTGACAGTAGACATTCAAGTAAATTCTGTCGGCGGTCAAAAAATGACTGCGCATACGGCCATACATGGCGGCATGACGTCACGCTTAAAGGACCTATTGAACATTTTTCGTCGGCCATTAAACAAATCCTGTTTGACAGATCGCCGAATTTTCCAAATGCTCCCGATACCTTTGCCAGTTCAATTGTTTTACTTACCACGCCTGTGTCAGATATGCGTGCTGTTATGAATTCATAACAGCATTGTTATTTTTCGTTGCCTGGGAAACCAAACCGCGCTTGGTAAGTTGAACTTACACCTTATGTTAACTACGTCGGTAAGAGAGTTATAACATACGATTGTGCGAAAAGGTACTTAATTCACTACTTTTCCAGTAGAGGGCGCTAAAGTTCTCTATCACTGCCATTAACATCTCTGTGTTGTATAAAGACTGAAGCTGAAATTTTTGAGTCGCCATCCAAATGCACTTCGCTGATGAGGGCCAATAAGCGTGAAAGCGGTACCTACGGAGTTTTTTGGGTAGAGCAAAGGTGAAAACTGAAAATTCTGAAACCACTGTTTGGGGTACAGCCGAAGTAATTGAAAATGAACAGTTGCTGACATTCCAACCCTGCACGGTAACATTCTAAGATACCGGATTTTTTGCGGCCGAGTGTTCGGCAGCGGTTTGAGTGGAGCTTTCTACCTGAATTGAAATGAACTAATGGAAAGGGTGGCTGCACATTTATGAAACATACGCGGAAACATTTCAATGAAACAAATCAACCGTAATCGTTATTAATGTGCGAATTCGTTGTTCATTAGTCGTTAGTTTCATTAACTAATTGAGGATTTTTAAGACTTATTTTAATGTCCTTTTTATTTAAATTAAAATTATATCGCTCCAATGAAAAAAAAATCGCTTTTTTTGTTATACTTGCAAAGTTCGACCAATTTCGATGTTATTTGTTCAATTAGTCTGCAACGTAAATGTTTCTACATTATTTAAAAAAATAAAAACAGATTGTAAATGTGATTTGTGCGGTAAAAGTTTAAATCAAATTCAGCCAGCTACACGAGGATATGCGGGACACTCCGCAGACTAACTACACAACACACCCACTATGACGTCATATATGCTTACCCGGAATTTTAAAAAAAGACTACGAAGCTTTGAAACATTTTATTTGCTGAGAAGGTCTTGACGAAGTGTATTCTTTATAATTCTATCATTTTAAAAGTGCAAGAGGTAGTGTAGTTTCTGAATTCAATCGACCATCGGATCGTGTGTAAGTAAATCGAAAATTTAATTACGTTAACAAAGATATTGGGCCGAAAATGTCGAGGGCGGCCCAGGGGGCGCCTGTGTTGGGCACCACGAAATCATCAGCTACATTATTGAAATCTTCATCGTTCGTAATGGTCTTGTGGAAAATTTCAGCAAAATCGGTTGAATGGTTAAGACGTGGGAATTAATTTTCGATTTTTGGGGCTCACTTTTGAAGAGCCCTATTGACGAAATGGGGGCCCATCTAGTGAAAAAAAAATACGGGTCTTTTATTTCCATGCAAGGAATCTGTGGCTGAAATTATTGTACTCTGAGACGGGACACCCTGTATGGTTAAATAACGACCGCTGTTGTTGCTAGTGTAGGAAGTTTCTGATTGTTTATATTTTTTATAAGAAAAGAAAAAGTTTCCACTAATTCATTTTCGACTTCTGAGTCTTGCTGTTTGGATGTTACCCTTATTTAATCCTTAATTAATTAATGAAACTAACAATAATAAAATACGGCTAATTTGTTTCAATCAAATCCAGCAATGTTTCCGATTACGTTTCAAAAATGTAGCCATCCTTTCCATTAGTTGATTTCAATAAGCAAGATTACATTATTTTGTTAGGTGAGTGGATAGGTATTCAATTCAGGTAGAACAGTCTACCCAAACCGCTACTGAACACATGGCCGTAAATCCGGTATCTTAGAATGTTACCGTGCACCCTGTTCATTTTCAATTACTTCGGCTGTACCTATAGGCCAGGCGTCAGAACGGAATTGGAATAAATTCCTAGAAAGTTGAAAATTGTTTTAATTGACTTATTTTAAAGTTTGTTATGAGTGTACTAAGGAAATTTCGTACTAAGGAAGGCCCCCCGTCGAGTTTTTTCGAAAATACCTATCTAGTCAACCGTTAATTTAACGCAAATCTTAATCTAGCTAAATTATTCAAGATAGGACAGCCCCTGAGAAAATTGTTCCTTGACAAAACACTTTCCGAAATGCAGCCGCTAGAAAATTCTTACAAAATCACCCATTTGCAGACTTCCTTCGTACGGGGTATGGCAAAGTAATAAATGAGTAAAAATTGAAGAGAAATCTGTTTCGATAAAATGCTTTCCAAGGGTGATGCACGACCCTTCTCTGAATCATGGGTAATTCGCAGTCCTTTCTGTGATGGGGGAGGGTAAACAAAAACAAAAAAAGTTGTGCTAGAATCGGTAAGTATTTTACCAAGGGCTATCTTGAAAGTTATTCCTCGGACAATTTTGTGATGGGGGTAGTTTCATTTAGAATTGCTGTTTTATTCGGCAAATTACTTTTTTTGCGGAAATAGGACCACTTGCGGTCGGACCACTTGCGACTCGACTGAAAATCGACCCACTTGCGACCGACGCGATTTTTACCTGACGTCGTTCGACCCACATGCGGCTCATATCGATATGACATATTTGCAAACATTAATTGAAACAAACCTCAAACAACTAATATACTTAAGTATTATGTAAGTACATGTATTGCAAAAGGGCTGGGACGACTTCACATACCTATTTTGAGTTGCAGCAAGCCAAAAATTTTTGCTTTAAAAGTGAAAACGCACCAATAAGGTTTATAGGTTTCAAAGATTGTATAATATTTCAAAGGATGACATTATGTTACTCCGATGTCCCAAATCCTGCCAAGTAGGCAAACAAATTTTAATTGATTCTTTCGTGGAAAACTGATTATTGTTAAGAAAGAACACATGCTGTGATTGCTGTGAGAAGAATTAATGGATTAGTATGATCATATCTCTCGGCATTACCTACTAAACAAAATAATGGAAATAGTCAAGGATTCGAAAAATTGTGGGTCTATCGATTACCTACCCTATGTTCTGTCAAAACGTTAACCTGAAGTAATTGATTAGTTTTTATTAATATTTATAAATGTATGTGATGATATTGGGTTGAGCCGCATGTGGGTCGGTGGATGTCAGGTAAGAACAGCCCCGGTCGCAAGTGGGTCGATTTTCAGTGGAGTCGCAAGTGGTCCGGCCGCAAGTGGTCCGACACCCTTTTGCGTTTTCAGGGATCGCAAATCAGTACCTAACCGAAAAAAAATAAGATCACTAATTGCTAAATGCAGACCCTTTTTAAGAAAACTTAAGATGATAACCTAATAAAAGACAAATTGTTCCTTTCGCCTTTTAAATCGCTGCGCCTTTTCGACACTACGTAAGTAATTAGATGTTTGCATTACAATTGACGGATTCTGAAGTACAATTTGACGCAGTCTGAATTTGAATTGACTATGACCTGAATTACAATTGATGGATTCTGAAATTAAAGGCGCTTTCCTTTTACAGATTTGTCTGAGTATAATCTCAGTTAATCTCAGCAATTTGATTGGTTCATTTGAGTATTGACCAATCAAACTGCTGAATTAAGTGAGCCTTCTCAGATAAATGCGTAAATGACAACCAGCTTAAATTGCCAATTCTGAAATTCAATTGACGTTTTCTTTATTTCCTGAATTACAACTGGAAAAGGTGTAGACAGAGAGTATTACACCTTTTCCAGTAGTATAGGTAGTTCAGATTCAGAAAGCAGGTACCTAATTGAGTTTCAGATTAGTCAATTAATTTTCAAAAAAAGGATCAATTGAATTCAGTATTCGTTATTAGTTGTAATTCAGAAAACCTCAGGTTGTTCAGGCATTAGGTAAGCTCTGAACTACAATGGGCCTATACAGCGATTTTTTTTTATTGGTGAATATCAATCTACATTAAAAATAAAAATACCCGTATTTTTTTATTTTGGAATATTCCCATTAGTAGACCTCTAAAAAAATGTTGAAAGTTTGAAGAAATCTGAGCCTGATCAAACGCAGGCGAGTAGGCGGGGATAGTGACGTAAAGTAGTAAGATCCAATCACCTTGTAAGCGTGATTGCTTTGCCAATTCTGATTGTTGAATAGTATACGTCACGCGCTTCACTCTCGGTGCCGAACCAATAGAAAATGAGGTCAATAGCCAGGCAAGTTGGTTCCGTTTGAATGCAAAATGAATTGCGCAGAACTTTGAATGAATTTTTTAAAGTCAGGGTTTACGTTAGGGTTGCAGTTTTGCCATGACAATTAAGAATAATTTTTAGTAATGGCCTGAACATAACGGATTCTTGAATTTACACAAAACTGTATAGGCCCATTGACGGATTCTTAGTTTCAATTATTGATGCCTTTCTGAATATCAATTGACAAAATAATATTAGCTATATTATACTTAGCTATTCTGAAATACCTGACTATATTTGACTAATCTGAAATATCATTGAAATCATATTGATATAGTATTACTATCGATGGACCCTGCCGTGCGCTTCTTATGGACGTCTTTTGTCCGCTAAACAGAGATCGGTTAACTCACTCAAGCTGTGTCTCATGCGCGACTTGTCAGCTGTTCGCTGTTCCGAAGTTGTCATCTCGCTCGACTCCGTCTTCCATCTTTGATAAGATTATTATGTTTGTTATTTGTTTGTGTTCAATGATTTTGTGTTTTCGTCATTTTAATTAAAAACAAAATGTCAACGTGTGCCCTGTGTGAAGAAAACTATAAGCCAGGCTCCTTCGTTTCATTCCACAAGTGCTAGTAATTTAGTATACATACCTATCCTACTCAAAATTATATAGTGATTATTTCTAAATTTTTAATAAATTAAATCACTCGAGCGTTGAGGGGTTTGCAGTTGTCTCTGGTTACGCGTAAATCATCTAATAAAAGGCTTTGATTCTCAACTTAAATTTAAATTATTTTCGCGCTTGAAGCTTTTAAATTGTAGCGCATGGCACATCTAAAAGAAAAGGATAATGGGATGGCAGCCTCTTTAAGTATGAGAGCGAAAGCAATACCTGCTTGTCTGTGATATGTTAGAGCCAAGCGTAACTTGAACCAGGCCCATCCATGTTGACAACAATGATTCGCCATGGAAATAGGGTGAATCTCGGTCGTGTGGATCCCGGACAGACCATCAATGATTGAAACCCTCAATTAAAGTGCAAGTTAATCTTTTACAGATTCCTTCTTTTGATATGACATTAATATTTCAGTGTAACAGTAGAATAGCCCAGTCAAATTAGACAAATCGAGTGAAAGAAATCCCGGAGTTTTGAAATTTGGCACGGTTGTTCGCTAGTATCTACAGAACATTATACTAAAAGTACCCGAGGGTGGGGGGGGAGCTGATTGAATGTGCGTTTTCTGCGTTTTTCGTATATATCTCCGTAACTACCAATCCTAGCGAAAATTATTTTATACATAAAATTAAAGCAGACTAAATCTCCTATCAAAACGGTCCTATTCTTTTTTATCGTAGGATTCATACTTTAAATGTTATAAGCTTGACAAGTTTTCATATTTACTTGGGATGGCTCCAGCCAAGGAGTTTAAGGTTTTGACCCGCACAAAAATAAAGTAGTGCTGAAAATTCGCACTTATGCGCTACTGGCAGTCCTGAATGACGTGTCAAAAGTTCCGGAACCTGCGGTGCCGGCCTCCTATTTTTTTGGTACCGGAAGGCCTTAAGTGATAATCATACATTATTTTCCGTTTAACATGAATATTTATGAACCGATTTGATCGGGATTGGTCTCAAAATGACCACAACGACCTAATCAATACAGATACTACGGATAGACTCCTGAAATTTTGAGATGAAACATCCTTTTTTTTTCTTGGAGAAATCGTGCTCAAGAATCGGCTTCGTGTTGCTTTTTTGCGATTACCTACTTCTCCAACGGCTTATCGGACGACAAAAATGTATGAAATCTTTTCGTTGCAAATTTTATCCTGAATATTTCAGTTCCTACACATTTTTGTCGTTAGATAAACCGTTGAGGAGATAATCGGAAAAAAGCAGCGCGAAGTTCTTTTTCGGAGATATCGTACTTCAGTACCGACTTCGCGCTGTTTTTTTCCGATTATGTCCTCATTGGTTTATCTAACGACAAAAATGTGTATAAGCTGAAATGTTCAGGATAAAATTTGCAACGAAAAGATCCTATACATTTTTGTCGTGCGATAAGCCGTTGGAGAAATAATCTCAAAAAGGGCAGCAGAGAAGCGGCTGGAACCTCCCCAACGCGTGGGTCTTTGATTTCTGTTTAAGATTCTAAAGTTGATATGCCTAAATGGCACTTCCCGTTGACCAATTGCTCCCAAAAGCCTTTCAGCTCTTCAACGGGTCACCTCACCTCCATTTACCAAATTTCGGGCAAATCGATCCACTAGTTTGGGCTATAAAGTGGTTTCAGTATTATTACAAAATTTCGATTTTTCTACCCAAAGGGTTCTAAATGCGAATCAATTTTGTCTCATTTAAAACCAGAAATTGAAGACCTTTCTGATGGTGACCTCGATAGTGACAATAAATCTTTCAAAAACTTGTTTTGGATGGGTAAATTAGAGAATAATTTTAAATTTCGAAATTGGTGTGCCAAAACGGCACTTTCCGTGGGCCGATTGAATCCAAAATTTGTTCACCTCTTCGACGTGTAATACAATCCCCTTGTGCAAAATTTCAGCCAAATCGGTTCAGGGGCTTGGGCTGTACCGCGATTTTAAAGTCCGATAAAAATCAATTTTTTTTTCATTTTTGGTCAAAAAGGCACTAAGAATGAATGCATTTTTAGAAGCAGAATTTGAAGGCCTTTCCTATCGTGACGTGAAAAATGGGGGTTTGCATTTAAAATTTAAAAGTTGATGTGCCAAAATGGCATTTCTGGTTGCACGATTGGCTCCAAAAGCTTTTCAGATCTAAGTTGGGTTATCACATGCACACGTACCAAATTTCAGCTAAATCTGTCGAGTAGTTTGGGCTGTGGCGTGTTTACGAACGTACGTACGTACGTACGAACGTACGTACATACATACAGACACATTTTAAAAACCACTTTTTTGGGCTCCTGAGACCTCAAAACGTATAGATCCGGTCTTATCTCGAATTCGAAAATTTTAGTGATTGCAGTAACCTCCCTTTTTTTTAAATGGTGGAGTGGAGTGGGGAGGTTAAAAAGCAACACGAAGCCGATTCTGGAGCACGATTTCCCCAAGAAAAAAAAAGGATGTTTCAACTCAAAATTTCAGGAGTCTATCAGTAGTATCAGTATTGATTAGGTCGTTGTGGTCATTTTGAGACCAATCCCGATCAAATCGGTTCATAAGTTATGCGAAAAATAATGTATGACTATCACTTAAGGCCTTCCGGTACCAAAAAAATAGGACGCCGGTACCGCAGGCTCCGGAACTTTTGGCACGTCATTCAGGACTGCCAGTAGAGCATAAGTGCCAATTTTCAGCACTACTTTATTTTTGTGCGGGTCAAAACCTTAAACTCCTTGGCTGGAGCCATCCCAAGTAAATATGAGAACCTGTCAAGCTTATAACATTTAAAGTATGAATCCTACGACAAAAACGAACAGGACCCTTTTGATAGAAAATTTAGTCTGCTTTAATTTTGTATATAAAATAATTTTCGCTAGGATTGGTAGTTACGGAGATATATACGAAAAACGCAGAAAACGCACATTCAATCAGCTCCCCCCCACCCTCGGGTACTTTTAGTATGATGTTCTGTAGATACTAGCGAACAACCATGCCAAATTTCAAAACTCCGGGATTTTTTTCACTCGATCGCCACTTTTTTGTCTAATTTGACTGGGCTAGAAATAAATGCTGAACATAGCCTAACCGGCCTTCCGTATAGAGATGCGATATTAATATTTGTTAGAAAAATCGACGTTCGCCATCAGTGGCTCTAAAATAAAAACACCTACATAAAATCGTGCTACTGGTTGCATAAGTGATACCCGATGTCAATTTGAATAAATAACTAAAATCCCAAACCATAGCAGCCAGTAAAAAAAAATTGGCAGTCTCGGAGACGGTAGAAACTTCTACTTTTTCACAGAATTTGTAAATGTAGCATTTAACTATTTAACCAAGGTCGGAAGTGCGGGCGGTTGTCGATGGCCGATACGCCCGGCGCTCAGTCACTAAAATCTAAAATACAAAGGTTTTTCACCCCTGAAATGACATTTTTCGAAAAAATGGCACCAAGGTTTTCGATCCGGCAATGCAACAGCTATCGAATTCGATAATGATAATATGCCCTTTTGCTAAGAAAAATTTAAAATGGGGCCTTTTTGTCCCTAAATTGGAAATTTTCTAAAAAATTGCACCAAGGTTTTTCATCCGGCAATACAACTGCTGTCGAATCCGATAGTAAGTATATGATTTTTTGAATAAGAAATTGAAACAAGGGCCCTTTTGCCACTAAAATGACGTTTTTCGAAAAAATGGCACTAAATTTTTCGACTTGAAAAAAATCAGCTATCAAGTCCGGTAATAAAAATATACAGTTTTGCATAGGTTTTTTTTGCGGCACCATTTTTTGACCAAAGAGGCACAAGTGTGAATAGATTTTTAGAAGCAGAATTCGAAGAGCATTCATATGGTAACGCGAAAAACGGGGGTTTGCATTAAAATTTTTAAAGTTGAAGTGCCAAATAGGCACTTTCCGTGGACCGATGTGGCCCAAAATCTAACCAGCGCCTACAAATTACCCACTGAATATGTGTGCCAAATTTCATCTCGATACGTTCAGTAGTTTGAGCTCCAGCGTGATCACAGACAGGCATTTTTTCAAAAACCACTTTTTTGGGTACCCAGACGTAAAGATTTCATGTTTTTGGTCTGCGGAATGTCCACCAGAGGCCGCCTCTGTGGTTCTGAGACACTGCAACACAATATTCGTACGCGTAAGCGCGTTGCCTACCTCAATAGCAAGTTAGGCGTCCATTTACCTTCTTCCAATTTTTTCGTCGGCATAATCTCAGGGCCAAGTAGGTAGGTACCTACCGCATTGACATCTTCAGTACCAATTTAAAACAGGAATTTCTACAAAAACGCCCAACAATTAAATAAACGATTACCATAATTATCGGCATTATCATAATCGCATGCAAATGTTTGACGCCAAACCCGACCGTCCTCCAAACCAAATAATTCCTGTCGGTACCACATTTTTGCACCCATTATCCTTATTATTCCATCGAAGACAGAAAAGGAATCGAGAATACCTGTTCAGATCCGACGTGCCCCCTTTCCTCTACCTACGTCCGAGTCAAACCTCGACTCACCCAAGAACCCAGTATGGGTTCGGCTCTTGGCGAGTACTTGACTCCGTCATATATCTTGTGGGGTGGTACCGAGGTGTGTGCTGTGCCTTATGAATGAAATTCGTGCTTTTGCAGTGGTACCCCGATAAATTTCGTTCGTTCCAATGATTTAGACCACCAGGAAGTGTAGCGGTACTTGTGGTACTCTTGTTTCAGGAGTTACCGTGTGCGCTCGCCGCAGGTAGGTGTTTACTGTTTAATTATTTACCTTCGATTCAGGTAACTCAAGTTCATTTACTTCCTTTTGTTGATTATTACTGTAATTATGCAACGCCGAGGAAAATATCAACAGTACCTACCGCCCAATTTTTTAGAGGTACGACGGCGATTGCCAGAGGAGAGGCCTACTTATCGCTAACTGTTGTTTCCCATTAAGAAAAACGCATTCCTCGGCGTCTCGAAACTGTTGTCACCTCTGCGCTCGGAAATTCGACGAGACAATTGGTTCTATTGGTCGGGAAAATTGGTACTGACCTTGCGGCCGCGATTAACGACCGCTTATCTCGAATTGTTTTCGATAATAATTATTATGTGCGTTTCATTTACTATTTACAAGTTGCCGATGTAATGTCTGCTGCTGACTTGAAGTGCCCTTACAGAAATTGAAGAACAAATTTTTCTGATCTATCTTTCATTGTTCCAAAATTGCCTTTTTAGGTATGTTTATTAGATTCTTGATTCTTAGTTTCAAAATCTGGAGTTTTCCAAAATTGCAAAAATTGGTGATAGGTACTCATCGGTAGGTAATTAATTATTGCAATTACTGCTAAGGCTGGGCAAATATACCGTAAAGATAAAGCATATAAGCAAATTATATGCCGTAAAGGCAAATATGCCGCAAAAACCTTCAAATAAGTAGGTACTTATGCTCTTTTCACAACGTTCCAAACTTTTGGGCATCCCTGTATTTCAACCCCCACAAAAGTCTAAATTGCATTATTGGCTTATTTTCGTGTTATATTTTGTAAATCTACTTAATTACAGTTAATCTTTACCTGCAATAATTTTTTTCTTGCTTGTAGGGCTAATTTTTTGTTCATTTTCTGCCGCAAACCCTGTAACATTATTTCCGGTTTCTCATCCCGATTCAGTTTTTTAATATTGCATTTTTCAACAATTCGCCTTTTTGGCACATCTGTGTATCTGCAGAGGCACTACTACTAGGTGCAGATTGATAAAATCTGCACCAGATTCCACCAGTGAATTCAGGCGGCTCCTATATACTCATAGCGTGATAAACATCTACAGGGATACACATCGCATTGATGTACATCTTCCGGTGGCCTTTTCGTCGGTTTTTCATTCATTTTTAACAAGTCGTAATAATAGTACCTAAGTTAAATTATTGCAAAGTGATGTTGTTTTTTCAAAGATTTATAGCGCCACTAAAGATCCTGAAAATCTTGTCAAGATCGGAAAATGGTGGCCCGGGAAAAATAGGGTAAAATCGATACAATTTATAATAATAATGTTATAGCCCAAAACAGCCAAAAATAAATCGTTCGGTTTTTTTGGAACATTTTATTTTTGCGTCGCTGCCAACTTTTGCCCAAAAATTCTCAAACATTTTACTTCAAAATACGAAAATTCTTGTCTAGAAAATGGGCTATAGATGGGGGGCATTTCACACTCCAACAACTTGTACACCACTGCCGAATTTTCATGGCACTGCCGTAAATTTGTACACCACTGCCGACTGTGAAGTCCTCCGACAGCCCAAAAATTTAGACCACTGCCGAATTTGACACAATTTTTGTAACCACTGCCTAACATTTCCCACTAACACTGCCGAAAATTTGTACACCACTGCCGACTGTGAAATGTCCCCCAGCTATAGACTAATAAGCTATAGTTTTAGCGCTATAAGGTAATTGAATTTAAAAAAATATACAATAATGGGCCTTTCAGGTTGTTTGCATTACAATAGGGATCTACGGAAAGATATTACTCAATAATTTCCTGCTTTTCCTGTATTATTTTGATGTCGTATTTAAACTAGAATAATTATATATTATATTGTGATTTTATGAATATTACCTGCATAAAATCGTAAGTACATCATTTTAGAATGAAAACAGGGGCAGTGTAAGTCAGACTATTTTAAGTTGTTTTTAAACCTACCTCGGTTTACGTCACAATATGTCAGTGTCAAAAAGCTACAATTAACTGTTAGGTTGGTACCTACTGTTGATTGACACTCGCTGAAATTTTCACGTGAATCGAAGCCCGTTTTACACCACAGCAGAAAAACAGTTAAGTCACACTGCCACTCTGTGTCAAAATAAGATGGTTCTACCTACTTATACCGACACTTAGGCCGGATTGTATATAAAACATTTAATCCTGCCTTAAAGTTAATCCTTCAAAAATTCTATAGCAACAAATTGTTGACAACAATTGTTTCTATGGTATCGTAAGGGGTTAGCGTTAAGTCCAGGATTAAATGTTTTATACAACCCGCCCTTAGGGTCGTTTGCACCAACGTTACTTAGCACTTAAGTCCAACCTAAATATTAAGAGTTTTTTTTATAGGAAAAATGTAATTTTTCTCATTTTAAGCTCCTCTTAAGATTAAGTAACGATGGTGAAATTGCGGCTTACTTGTTTAGGAAGTTAAGTTCTCACCTATTTACTTAGCTAGACCAGAGAAAGAGACAGTTGGCAAGATTGACGTCAGAAGTTGACAGAACTAAAGAGTGCGGTCAGAAATTTCGAGAATGTATGTTAAATTCAATAAATCTGCGGCAGTTGGTAATACTGCCTGCTGAATACCAAAACTACCACCCTCAGAAATCCTCAAGAAATAGTCAAAATTTGATAGATGTTGGTCTTTGACAATGACGACTGACAAACATTTGGCAGTTTATAACAGAATTCACATGCATTTTGAAAGAAGTTGCGTTTTATGAAGAAAGACATTCATGTGTTTTGTGATATTATCTGTAAAATGTCCGTTAGCCGTCATTCGCTGTCAAAAATCTACGTCAATGCTGTCATCTGTCTAATTTTACCTATAAATGTGCGAAAGCATTGCCCTTACTATCTATCTCTTTACATTAGACACCTGAATTTAACCGATCGTGGTAACTAAGGAGTAACAGGTGGCAAGACTGACATTTTCAGAAGTTTAAACCCGTACTGTAAACAAAAAATCCCCAGATTGTACATGCACGTAAACAAAAGAGGTTGGCAATTTTGATCTAAGAGTCTTTGAGCGACTACGAACTCATGGAAGAAACATTTCGTTTTCTGCCAACATAATGAAGCCAAAGTTACTAAACCAACATAATTCTTTGTTATACCAACTCTCTAGAATGAAAAAAACATTTCAAACTTACAAACTAAAGTAGAGTTGTAACAATCTTCAAGCGACTGGTACCTATGGATTAAGAAAAATGTAATTTACCGCCAACATGATTTCCCAAAAAAATTCCTCAACAGGAAATTGTAGATTATTTCTAGAACTAGAAGTGCTACCTAAAGACAACAAAGGCCCTAAATTTCCTAAAATTCCAATACATTTTTAGAAAGAATCCTTAAAAGTTGGCATCCCTGTCACTAGCAGCACGTAGTCAAATGTTTCGCAACGAGAAAAATCACCAAATTGACAGTTGTAAGCCATTATCTATTTGAAAATCCTAAATTTCCTAAGTTGTTTTTTCTCAGGTTTTTTCGCTTTAAGTGCGTCATTTAAAAATAATCAATTTCTTGTTAAACGTTGGCATGCCCTTTCTTTAGCTTAACTTGAAATAGTTACTTTCCAGTTTAAGTTGGTGGCAACTGTAAAACACGTTGAAACTGGAATCTTTTCTCAAGCGAATCACGATTTTTAAAGATTTCATAAGATAACCGCACGAAAGTTTCATTTAAGAAAGAGGAGAGTGTAAGATATTACAGGAGTGCTGGAAAGAGAAAAAGAGAGAGAAAGAGAAAGGGAAGGAAAGACAAAGATATTACGAGAGGAACGGATATGCAAGGGAAGATATAGAAAGACGCAGGGAGCAGGGGAAATGGATGAATGGAGCGATGTGGGAAAGAGATAGAGACATAGATGTACAGGAAAGAAGAACAAAAATCAGAGAATCAAGATATAACGCAAAATATGAGAATATAATAAGTTACTTGAAGAGGGAGAGTGGGAAAGAAAAGAGAATGATAGCGAGATTCAGATGCGGGAGTGAGGAGAGGGAAAACAAGTTCTGGCTGAAGGAGGAAGAGAGAAAGTGCAGAGTATGTGGAGAGGAAGAGAGAGACAGTAGAACACCTGTTGAGAGAGTGAGTGAATGAGAGAGGAGGGAATGAGAGAGGAGGAAAGAGAGAGAAAGAATATTCTGAACGAATGGGGAGAGGGAATAGAATGGATGAAGGAAGTCACAAGAGCGAGAGAAGAGAAAGCAGAAGACAACCGAGAGAGAAAGAAGTAGCCGAAGAAGAGGGAACAAAAAAAACTAGACCAAAATATGTAAATATGTAGGGCAGGGCTCATTACAGACCGAAAGGTGGTAATAAAGTTTTCTTATAAGCTTCATTTAAGATTATCTTCAACTTTTATCGATTTTGTGAGAAGTCTTAAGAATATTTGAGAAGTATTGAGAACAACTTTGAATATTGGAAAATAATCTTGAGACGATTTGGATTGAGACAGCATGTAACCTTCAAGTTATACGTAAGAAACATGATTTTTAAGATGTTGATTGTTGAGAATCTTCAGGTATTCTTATGAATAATTTTAAAGAGTGATTTGAAATCTTAGATTCTTGACATTTTTTGAACTTGAGACGTTCTTGAAGAATCCCGAAGGGTTCTTGGCAGCCACGAGCAAGATTAATAACCCATAATTGCCTGACGAAAGTGGAAACACGGTAAACAACAATTCATTACCCACTTTTTGCGGTCGTTTCGTTCCTCGACGAAAACAAGAATTATTATTATTTCGATTACTTAATGAAGTCGACGTTTATGCAAATGATCCTATATTTAGTCGAACGTCGGTAAATAACAAGGCAGAAGATCACGTAAGGAAAAATCCGAAATGTCTCGACTTTCTCTCGGTGCAACCAAATGCACTGGTAACTGGTACCGGACGTTCGCATGCAAAGAACGTGTCCAATCATGAACCTAACCAGATAATAGCTGAGATGATAACAATTCTAGAACAATGCGGAGTTAGTTCCAATTAATCCTGCTGTCCTCTCGAAATTTCTTTTTGTCAAGGAATGCTAATTACGGCAATTAGAAACTTTCTAAGCGAAAGTGATTTGACTCTTCCATTCGCCTCCGAGAAAGAGACATTAACCCATTAGGATCCAGCAAAAACCATAACGACAGTATAATTCGCATCTACGGAGGACGATAACTGCATCCACAATTATTTATGTTCGTTGCTCAAATCGGCGTTTAAAGTCCGCGTGTTTTCCTTTAATTACATTCAATTATGCAAAGTTGCAGCTGTTACGTAAGGTGAATTAACAAATTAATTATTATTTTTATTGTCACGCGCTCGGAGGTGACGGGCCAAGCGATTTCCGGGCTCAAAGGACCAAAAACGCAACCAGTGCTTGAAAATATACTTAATTCTATTATTACTTTGCGAAAAAGTAATTGAACTGCTGTTTTGTTTTTTTACAAAAATGTAGTTCAATTACAATAATTTTACAATAATAATTATTGTAATTGACATTTTTCGGCCGTAAAGTACGAAAACGTGTAGAGCTGCCATGATATTTGCTGACTTTTTTATTTTGTAAATTTACAGAAAAAAGTGTAAGTTTCAGAAAAAGTGTAAATTTACAGAAAAAGTGTACCTAAATTTACAGAAAAAGTGTAAATTTACAGGAAAAGTGTAAATTTACTACAGAAAAAGTGTAAATTTACAGTAGAAAAAGTGTACCTAAATTTACAGAAAAAGTGTAAATTTACAGGAAAAGTGTAAATTTACTACAGAAAAAGTGTAAATTTACAGTAAAAGTGTAAATTTACAGAAAAAAGTGTGTTTCAGAAAAAGTGTAAATTTACAGAAAAAGTGTGCATTTATGTTCCCATTCTGAGAGCACCGTTACCGAGTTGTACAGGGTAGTTTAAATGTATTAATATGCGGCACTCAAGGCCAAACAATAAGATGAACGAATAAAATAAAAATCCAGGGTAAATTTTGCGAAAAAGTAATTGAACAATTTTGTTAACTGAGCCCAGTAACTAGCGTCTTTACGAATTTCTGTCGTCAAAAATGCAATTCAATTACAATTACTGTAATTGCAACTTACAATTTACCTTCAGCTTTCAGACATTCGATCTAAATGCGAGCCAATTTCGACAGAAGATTGGCCAACGTTACATAATCGCATCGGAATGGCCTATCAAACCGCAACGATTATAAATCAGGAAAATCCTGGGTGTCAGCAAAAAGCGATTAAGTAACGCGGCTCTTCGCCTATCCGAAACGTAATTAATTACAAGTCGAAATGATAGTTTCTAAGGCCCTTGAAAGGTCAAAAAACGGTTTGATAATTTATTAATCCAGATCTTAGATTTCTTTAACGTGTGGGCGTGACGATTATTATGCAATTTTACCTCTCACCTGACGAATTCGGATGCGTAGGTTGCAAGAGTTGAAGAGCCTCGCCAATAATAATAACAGCATAACCAAGGGACTAAATATAAAACTTTTGATTAATTTTAATTCGGTTTAAATTAGATAATTTGTTTATTTATAGCGTGATAAAGGCAAGAAAATTGGCGGAGCTTCCTGTTGATAGCCTACAAACGGTGGTGGACTAAATTAGTCTATTTTAATTCTTTGCACCAATTTTCACATCTAGAAACCTCTTTATTTTTCATCTTTCCAACAATTGCGTAGGTAACTTCTCAGAGTGCCAACTGTAAAATGCCTTGAACTGCAAATTTACCAACTTCCTTCTTAAATGGTAAAAAATACAAAAGTGAAATTACTGCGGTTGACAGTATCTGCATCCTTTTCCCTCTTATGACTCTGTAACAGATAACATGAAATAGATATACTGCAGCTGCAGGACAGCCCAAACGTGCTATAAATTTTAACTCAGACATTTGTTAGATACCAACTTCATGAACAATGAATAACTGTAAATTCTAATTTTCAGCTGTTGTAATATTCAACACTGAGGGTTTCTAGTGCTAACTTCGCAGCAGTATAACTGATATAAATAATTTAATAAAAAAATTTTTTTGACCAGATAAAATATCGTTCATATTTACAAAATTACATCCATTGGTGTCTTCAATTAAGGATACCAGATATTCGCAATTCTATCTAGCTAAACTTTGTGGCGCCACATGGGGGAATGTTTTGTTGGAAATATCACTAAAAAATGACGTGCAGAAAGTGCGCATTATTACACGATCGAATGGAACACTGTTGCCAACATGATAAATTGCGAAGTCTCCAAAGTGATGCTAAGAAATGTCAGTTGTCATTTTGGCAACACTGTTGGAATAAAGTTTTTGTGACTGAACTGTGGTCTTCTATAAAACGCAAATTTTAGGTTGGCTAAATGGCTTTTTGTTGTCTGCATCTTACCTTCAAAGAAGCTATTTTCTGTCTCTTTTTAGTCTTAGCAAAAGGAACGTGTTTCTTTATAGTCTTAGCAAGGAGAACGTTTCTGAATTTAGCCCGTAGCCCTGAGAAGTGTCTGTCAAATGTAGAATGGTTTTCTGCTTTTGCTTCAGAACATTTAAACTACTCACTTCGCTTTGCCTCAATTCGCAGTGATTTTAGTAATCATTCGCTTCGGCTTCGCCGCAGAATATTCAAACAACTCAATAATTGCTCACTTCGACTTCGTTTGAGAACATTTAAACTACTCGCTTCGGCTTTGCCTCAGTTTGCAGTCATTTCAATAATCATTTCGCTTCGGCTTCGCCTCAGAATATTCAAACTACTCGCTTCGGCTTTGCCTCAGCTCGCAATCGTTTCAGTAATTGCTCACTTCGACTTCGTCTGAGAACTTTTAAACTACTCGCTTCGGCTTTGCCTCAGTTCGCAGTCATTTTAATAATCATTTCGCTTCGGCTTCGCCTCAGAATATTCAAGCTACTCGCTTCGGCTTTGCCTCAGCTCGCAGTCGTTTCAGTAATCGCTCACTTCGACTTCGTCTGAGACCATTTAAACTATTCGCTTCGGATTTGCCTCAGTTCGCAGTTATTTCAGTTAGCATTCACTTCGGCTTCGCCTCAGAATATTCAAACTACTCGCTTCGGCTTTGCCTCAGCTCGCAGACGTTTCAGTAATTGCTCACTTCGACTTCGTCTGAGAACTTTTAAACTACTCGCTTCGGCTTTGCTTCAGTTCGCAGTCATTTCAGTTAGCATTCACTTCGGCTTCGCCTCAGAATATTCAGACTACTCGCTTCGGCTTCGCCTCAGTTGTTTCAGTAATCGCTCACTTCGACTTCGTCTCAGAACATTACTTTAATAGTTACTCACTCGGCTTTGCCTCTTAACCTTTAAACTACTCCCTTCGGCTTCGCGTCATAACCTTTAAACTACTCGCTTCGGCTTCGCCTCACCTAGCTTTCAATAATAATTACTCAGTTCGGCTTCTCTTCACAATACTTAAACTACTCGCTTCGGCTTTGCCTCAGTTCGCAGTCATTTCAATAATCATTTCGCTTCGGCTTCGCCTCAGAATATTCAAACTACTCGTTTCGGCTTTGCCTCAGCTTGCAGACGTTTCAGTAATTGCTCACTTCGACTTCTTCTGAGAACTTTTAAACTACTCGCTTCGGCTTTGCTTCAGTTCGCAGTCATTTCAGTTAGCATTCACTTCGGCTTCGCCTCAGAATATTCAAACTACTCCCTTCGGCTTTTCCTCAGCTCGCAGACGTTTCAGTAACTGCTCACTTCGACTTCTTCTGAGAACTTTTAAACTACTCGCTTCGGCTTTGCTTCAGTTCGCAGTCATTTCAGTTAGCATTCACTTCGGCTTCGCCTCAGAATATTCAGACTACTCGCTTCGGCTTCGCCTCAGTTGTTTCAGTAATCGCTCACTTCGACTTCGTCACAGAACATTACTTTAATAGTCACTCACTCGGCTTTGCCTCTTAACCTTTAAACTACTCCATTCGGCTTCGCGTCATAACCTTTAAACTACTCGCTTCGGCTTCGCCTCACCTAGCTTTCAATAATAATTACTCAGTTCGGCTTCTCTTCACAATACTTAAACTACTCGCTTCGGCTTTGCCTCAGTTCGCAGTCATTTTAATAATCATTTCGCTTCGGCTTCGCCTCAGAATAATCAAACTACTCGTTTCGGCTTTGCCTCAGCTCGCAGTCGTTTCAGTAATTGCTCACTTCGACTTCATCTGAGAACTTTTAAACTACTCGCTTCGGCTTTGCTTCAGTTCGCAGTCATTTCAGTTAGCATTCACTTCGGCTTCGCCTCAGAATATTCAGACTACTCGCTTCGGCTTCGCCTCAGTTGTTCAGTAATCGCTCATTTCGACTTCGTCTCAGAACATTACTTTAATAGTCACTCACTCGGCTTTGCCTATTAACCTTTAAACTACTCCCTTTGGCTTCGCGTCATAACCTTTAAACTACTCGCTTCGGCTTCGCCTCACCTAGCTTTCAATAATAATTACTCAGTTCGGCTTCTCTTCACAATACTTAAACTACTCGCTTCGATTTCGCCTCAGTTCGCAGTCATTTCAGTAATCATTCGTTTTAGCTTCGCCTCAAAATATTTAAACTACTTTGTTTTAGTAACTATCCACTTAGGCTTCCATCATTTTAACTACTCGCTTTGACTTCGCACAGATCGTAACGGTTTTAAATAAGTTCACTTTACATTCGAAGATTTTAGCTACTCTTTTGAACTACTCCGACCTCGAATAAGTTCTTAGCGTTTTAGTAATTATTTGCTTAGGCTTCCGTCATTTTAGCCAAGTCGTTAAATTGTCTCAAATTGACGCATTTTAGTGATTTTTCGAGTTTTTTTTGACAATAAATTTTGACTTCCTATCCGACAAGTGTTTTTTAAGTTCTTCATATTTCCGCTAAAACGGCTCACGTTTTGACTTTAAGAGGAATTTTTTTGACGTATTTCACTGCTTTTTGAAAAATTTTTGTAAAATTTTCGACTTTTTCAAAATAAGGTTGATTTTTCCACCAAAAATTTACTTATTTTAATGATGAAAATCGAGTTTTTGAAGTTCAAAATGCGTTCTTTCGTTTGTTCAGCAAAAATATTGACATTTTATCTTTGAAATAATGCTTTGACTATTTTAGTGATTTTTGTTCTTTTTTGGAAAATTTTGACTTCTGCCTGATCTGCCTGAAATATTCAGAATAGTGTTTTTTAGCGTATTCGGCTGGGGACTGCCCCAAAACCATCCCAGGACACGGTTACGCTGTCCGGGACTGTCTCAGGGCAACTCCAATCTAGGACGGTCACGTGACTGTCCTCTCCCGAGTTGAGTGAAAATAATTTCAATGCCATTTTTGAGTTCAATGGTTATATAAAATGTATAAAACAAAGCGTAATGGTAGCTGATGACTTGTAGTTGTGCTTGACATCAAGGTCAGGACAACACTTGTCCCAGCTTCGATAGGTGGTACAGATTTTGCGTCCCCACTTGGGTCGATATGCGCCAGCCGAATACACACTTCAAACCGTTCCGGGTTGGGACACTACCAGCCGAATACGCCAGAAATGTGTCCCAGTCATCTTTTGCGTTACTACGCATGCTCGGTCTGTCCTGAGACACTCTGGGACTGCCAGCCGAATACGCTATTTGAAGTTCAAAATAGTTTTTTCATTATTCCACCAAAAATGTTGACAATCTGTTTAATTTGGTATCACTGCAAACTTTTATTTTTGGTGTTTGGCTTACACAAAGTTAAATCAAAAGTAATGCAGCTTAACCAACCGCATAAAACAAAAAGTAGTCAGTAACAATGATCGAAATGTCATGCACACTCGCCAACGTTGTAAAACGAATGATTGAAACGCTAACAAGCAAACCAAAAAAAAATATGTTGATGATACTACTGATTGTCAAATTCGTATTATAGCGAGCTTCACATGATTACCAATCTAAGAAAATTAAGCCCTAAAACCTTATTGATCGGTTTTGCAACAGTTTGACAACAGTAGTACCAACTTAAAACTTGATGGAGAAACTTTCGCGGGTTAAATTTTTAGATGTCTAAATACAGTTCTACCACCAACAGACGGTTGGTAACACTGCATATGAGCTAAACACATCTTAATTCGAAAATATTACAGTTAATAACTATTAATGAGTTGTTGTATGTGTAAAGTATAAGAGAACTACGCATTTTCCAACTGATTGGATTACCCAGGGTGGCTTGCGACCCGACAAGCAGGGGAGTGTAATCGCCTTAAATTGCTTTGTCCATTGCCAACTTGTAAAAAGAAAAAATACCATAGCCACTTAATTCTTGAAACACGTGTTACGAATAATTGCTCCATATGAAAAACTGAAAACACCAACCTTATAAAGCTTTCGCACCAAAAATAAAGCAGAATGTGAATTTGTGCATGGAATCCTTGAGGGTACTTCGCGTGTGGCCCCACATCTAAAAATGGCTTGATAATAGCAATTTAAAAACCGCACATCCATTTTCGACAAATAGTGATAAACGATACAAAGCAATAATAATAACGTAATGATGTTTTGTTTACTTTTTAGCACCGAGGTGGGTGTCTTGCTCAAAATAGGCCGGCGAAGAGGTTCCGTCTCGCACTCGCAAGGCTGTTAACTCTCTCTAACGCAATAATAGCCATAATAATAATTTTGCAACCACATTTTAAATACCTTAAAGTAGGTAATCTCGATTTAAAAGAAAACTCGTGTTCCATTCGGTCAATTAGCTTAGATTTATGGCGAACAATTAAAATTATACGTCCCGATATGAATGCTCGCACATTCTAACCTTGCGTTCTACGCCGATTAATTTGAATAAAATCTTTTCTTCCTACAGATAGCCATCGAGATTGCTATTGTCGATGGTTATTGTTGTAATTGTTAAAGTTAATTTAATGTTTCGGCAACGCATTCCTTTCATAATTATTCATGTTTTTCGATCTGCTCTATTGATTTTTGTGCAACAAACTTGAATTGGGACATGTTTCTTGAATGCCCGACGAACAGGTTACCTTTTCTCTTTTATAAGTTGGTGTCTACTGCACAGTTTTAGTATCTTTTGTTCCAGCAAGTTGATATCAAAGTCCAAACCAAGTTTACATTGTTTTATTTTGGAAGGTTGGTGATACCTACTGGGGGTAAACCGCTAACCGTATTTTGTACACCAGACATCCTCTGAAATTCCCGGACATCCCCCTGAAATCCCCCTTGAAATCTCCGGACTTCTCCCCTAAATTGTCCACCTACCTACTCTCAGCCTCACGATGTCCGATGTCCTGTTTTCAGATTTAGGTACAATATTTAAAAATCTTCAAACCAAATTATTGTTGTACACCTGAATTTCTAGATTTTTCTGAAGTTTATCGTGCTTTACTTCTCTTTATTCTCAAAGTTGACTATTTTAGGTTGGTACCGTGTGAATGTAAAAACCCATGTGGATTTACAAAATAAAATTTTCCCTTTCACTATTCTTATTTTTGAATTTGACAAATTTAACGATGTTTTTTAATTTTGTAAAGTTGGTACTTCGCAGAAGCAGGTTTACCAGTCTTCTATTTTGTACAGTTGGTAATTCGTGAGCAAGAAATTTCGCGACTTTTATTTTCATTTTGTCGCAGTTGCTTCTTATTTAATAGTAGACAAATCCTTTTAAAATTTAGAATCTTTAGTTTGTGCCGAGGGGTCAACCATTGTGGGAAATAACTGCAATAGTGGTAATGAAGGCAATTTTCGGCAATAGCAAGCGCTATTCGGGCAATACTTCGCATTAAAAAGTTGAGTAATAACGGCAAAAAATTTGGCAATACATCAGCAGATGGTTCGTGGACACGCAAAATACAACTTGCAAAATAAAGTTTTCTTAGGCAATTTTCGGTGGCCAAAATCTGATGAGTACTGGACCGAAAAAAACGGCACATTCAACCCTTTTACAGCCCAAGAAAAGTAACAATAGTAAATGAATGAAACTAATTTTTTTCGGACTGAAACTATAAAGACTTTGAATCTGTCGGGTTTTTTTTTGACCGACACTTGACAAGTCTCTCCAGCATCCCTTTCATTTGGTCACGTGTAATATAATCTATTGCAAAATTTGCTTGTTCTGCCAAAAAACTCAAATCTTGACGACCTGTCATGTATACATACGACAAATGACAAAGATATTATGAAAAAAATTTCGACAATAAATGGACAAATTTTGCAATATGTGGGCAAATCGGCAATAAATAGGCAATTTCGTTAAGTGGATAATTTCAGAAATAAATAGGCAATTTCGGCAATAAATGCGAATTTACGGCAATTAGCAATAACGGGAATTTAGGCAATAAATAGGCAATTTGGGCAATCTCGGTAGTACTTGTACAAGATTTTGAGGAGTGGTTGACCCCTCAGTTTGTGCAGTTGGCAACGTTCTTTACTTAAGCGATGCAATAGAATCCAATTCTTCGAATGTGTAAATTCTTATTTTCAGCTGTGTAATACAGACTATCAGGCAGAATAGTTGCAATCTCTCACTTTGCCATTCAAAAACAAAGTCTGTATTACACAGCCGCACAGACATGTGAGAGGACTTAAGATCTGAAATAGACTTTAGTTACATTCGTGACCTAGATACTTATTGCCAACTGTTTTTAATTCTGATTTTTGCTGTTTGTTAGCGGGATTTTTGTTTTAACTGAGTTGTTGTTTTAGTTCTTTCTTAGTAGTTAGGTATTAAGTTGGTAACACGAAATGAAAAACTATAAACGCAAGGATATAAGCCCCGATAAGCACCTACCAACTTTGAAAAATAAAATTTCTCCCGTTCCATAACAAATCATAACAAATCCCAACTGCACTTTATTTTCTTATAGTTGGTAGTTCGGCTGAAATAATAGATTAGCAGTTTTGATTTGATGCACAAAGCATTTTCCTAAATTCTGTTTTTAGCCCTTAACCTTTCCGCTATTCCTAATTAGGTATTTGCAAGGGTATCTGTTTAATGCGCTGCCATATTGGAGCCCAAATTTATTGCAAGTCCTCCATTTTTATAGCTCCAATTCCGCCAACCATTCCTACCATCCCTAAACAAGTTTATCTTCCAAAAAATAATCTTTTTTAAGTTGGTATTCACTGCACAGATTTAGTACCTAGCTTATTTTGTTCTATCAAGTTGACACCAAAGTCCAAACCAAGTTCAGATTGTTTATTTTGGAAGGTTGGTAGCATTCCTGTGGTCAAATTTAGGTACAAGATTTAAAGGTTTTAAAACTGAATTGACAAGGTTCGTACACCTGAATTTATTGATTTTTCTGTAATACAGACTATTATTCAACGGGATTTTTGTGTTAAATGTATTAAGTTGGTAACTGTAAATGTGAGGATATAGGTCCCAATAGGCACCTACCACCAACTTTGAAAAATGAAATTTCTCCACTTCCCTGCAGGTACTTTTATTTTATGCAGGGAGAACTTGGCCATTCAGATATATGATTCTTTGTAAGTAGGTACCGCTATTCCTAATTAAAATGTTTAATGCGCTGCCATTTTGGAGCCCAATTCTATTACAAGTCCGCCATTTTAATACGTTCAATTCTGCCAACCATTCCTAACATCGCCAAACAAGTTTCTCTTCCAAAAAAAAAAATTTCACATTTTTATTGTCGAACAATTTAAAACCAAACAAGCTCCCTTGTGTGCTTTTTTGCTTTGAGCAGCACGGACGACTGTCACGAGCTCGTTTTTCACGCTCGACATAAAATAAAAATTGACAATAATTCCCGTCGCTCTAAAAAAAACATTAAATATTAACAACTTGTTTTTATCCATCGCGCAAACACTTTTTTGCGATATCGCAGGTCGGGTAATGAATGATAAAAATAAAAAGCACCAAGCGACCGGTTGTTGTTTGCGTTTGCCGTCAAACTGCGCAGAAATTATTCAAAATCCTCGAAACGGTAAATTCGGTCTCGGATTTTATGCTCGCTGGTTTTAATTTCATAGTTCCTCGTTTTTAAGAAACTTCCTGTCGCGCAATTATTCCAGTTATGCGGCAGAACTAGAAATCCGCAAGTTCTAGTTTTTTTTTGTCAGGTTTTAAATAATTTCTTGCTTCGGGGAAAAGGTTGGCTATTCTGTTTGTTGTTTGCGTTGCCAAGTTTATAAATTAAGTTATGCGCGGAAGCGTGCTGGGCCCATAACCTCTTGGATTAGTATATAAAGGGAATAAAGAAATGAATAATAATGAATAAGTTGAATATATTGACAGACGCACACTCGACGGACTCGCGGTTCTTCTCTAACACTTTTTTAGTTTCTACATTTTTTATCAAGTTGGCAATTAGTTCCATAAAACAGAGGCAAATTACCGAAAGTAAAAGTCACTATGCTTCTAAATCTAGGTTTAAGACTATATCTGCTGCTGTAGTGCTTTTTTTAAGCTGGAGCTTCAATATTTACAATTTTCATTTTTCAAAAGTTTCATACTTTTGATTTTGAGTTAATTGAATTGAATCTTGTTACAAAAGTGTTGATAAGACAAAACATTTTATATTTTGAAGGACATTTTGGTTGTGAAATCCCAAAATTTTCCACTTAATGTTTCCAACATCGCGAGACGCGAAATATATGTCGCGATTTTTATCAGCCACTTGAGAACAGATTGAGCAACTTTTTTAACAAGTAAGGTAACGCACTGATTGTAAACAAATACCTACAACTACAAATAATAATAAAGGAAATTCCTAGCCGGATGGATGGAGTAAACAATGACCTGACCTGATACGTGATCTGCAGGGCGTCTGTGACATGTTTTTATTGCACAAATTGACATAAATTTCAATTAAAATAGAATAAGGAGCAGTTGGCAATAGTAGTTATTTATTACCAAACATTTGTTAAACGTTGCCCACTTTGATGGCAATGAAACCACTAAACTAACAGTGTCAACCGCAGTATACGGTAGTAGATATAAAGTAAACTTGCAAAAACCGCTTGTCAGTTGTCAACAAAACAAAAAAAGAGGAGTTTTATTTGTTACAGTTGGTATTGGATCTGTCTTGGACACAAATATGTAACTTGATTGACTGCCATCTTAACAAATTAAACAGTGATCCGATATGTATTGCAGGCCCACTCAAATTTCATAGAGAAGTTGGTATCATTGCATTGTGACACTTTTAGAGCCTTTTGGTTTTTATACATTTTAGGTTTTTCTTGATCTTTTTTTGTCTATTATATATTTTTTTGGTCTCGTTCGATCTTTTTTAGTTGTACTCGACTGTTTCTGGTCTTTTTTGGTAAGTTGTCTATTTTTTGCGCTTCCTTGTTTTTCTGGATCTTTTTTGGTGTTCCCTGTCCTATTTTATAATTTTAGTGATTTTTTCTTGGTCTTTGGCCTTATTTGTTTTAACTTTGCTTAGTCTTTCTTTATACCGACTTTTTTTTGTATTTTCTTGGCCTTAGGCCTTCCAAGGTCTTTTTTACCTTTTTTTTTTAATGTCTTTTTTGCTTCTTCTGTTCTTAGTCTTCGTGTAATTTGTCTCTCTTGTTTTTGCCTTTTTAGAAATTTTCGGTCCTTTTGTTTTTTAGATTCCTTTGCCCTGGCCTTTTTTTTAACTTTTATGCCCCTTTTGGTGCTTTTTATCTTTTTTCACTATATGTTCATCTGTTCTGTTTCTGAAAATTTTGGTCTTTTTTGTTCCTTTTGGGTTAATTTGTTTTTTTTTTTTTTGGCGTTCAATGGCCTCATTTGTTTTTTTCAATCTCTTTGTGATGCCGTTTGTCTTTTTCCTTGGTCCTTTTGGTTTCTTTTGGGCCTTTTTTGTATTTCTTTATCTTTTTTGGGCTTTTAAGTATTTTTTTATTTGGTCTTTGTTTGGTGTTTTTTGTCTTTTTCGCTTTGCCGTTTTTTTTGATTGAAGTAATTGCTTTGGGCTGGTCTTCTTTGGTAATTTGTCTATTTTTCTTTTTTTTGCTCTTTTTTCGTTTTCTTGGTCTTCCTTGCTTTCCTAGTGCTTCTCTATTGTTTTCTTGGTCTTTTTTGGCCTTTTACTTTTTTGTTCTTTTTTCTTTTTTTGTATCTTTTTTCCCTCTTTGGTCTTCCTTTGTCTAATTATTTTTCGTCTTTTTTTATTTTTGGTATTCTTTGTTCTTTTTTGTACAATTTTGACATTGAATTTTTTGCCTTCTAAAATTTCTTTAATAATATTTGTTAACGCAGAAGCATTTTCCAGTCTACAAAACCAGTTTAAAAAATAATAAGACATGGAGTGCTGAGTAGGAGGGAGTTACTAAGACAAGATAATACAAAAACTTAATGCTTTTTAAATCTTTTTTTGAACTTCGTTGGTACTTATTCCTTGGTTTTTTGTCTCTTTTTAACAATTTTGATCTTTGGCGTTTTTTGACCGTTTATGTCCTTTTTGGACTATTTAGTATTTTTTGGTCTACTTTGGTTTTGGGCTTTTTTTTCTCTTTTTAGGACTTCTATGGTCATTTTGATGATATAAATATTTATTTTTTGGACTTTTTATCCTTTTTCTCTTTGACATATTTCTTGGTCTTTTGTAGTCCTCGTTATTTATTTTTGTCTCCCTTGTTTCTTTACATTTTCACTCCTCTTTGGTTTTCTTGTTTTTTAGACTCCTCTGCTCATTCTTGACGTTTTTTCTTTTTTAGACTTTTATGGTCTTCTCTTTTTTGTCTGTTTTGTTTCTAAACATTTTGTTTTTGGCTCACCTAATGGCCTTATTTGTTTTTTCAATATTTTTTGACTTTTTTTGCCTTTTCATTTTTAAATTTTCTTTGGTGTTTTTTGGGCATTTTTGGTCTTTCTTGGTCTTTTTTTTGTCTTTTTTCAACCTTTTATGATTTTTTTGTTTTCTCTGTCTTTTTTCTCGCTTTTTTTGCTCTGCCCTGCTTTTTCTTGTGCTTCTCTATTGTTTTTTTGGCCTTTTGAGGTAATTCTTTGTCTTTTTTTGGGATTTTTGATCTTCTTCAGTCTTCCTTTGTCTGTTTTTCCCGTTTTTTAGTGCTAATTATTATTTTTTGTCTTTTATGTCCTTTTTTGTTTTTGGTATAGACACGATAATGCAAAAATTTGATGCTATTTTAAATCTCTTTTTGAACTTCGTTGGTACCTATTCCTTGGTTTTTTGTCTTTTTTTAACAATTTTGATCTTTAGCCTTTTTTGGAGGTTTATTTCTTTTTTCAACTTATATTTATTATTTTTTGGTCTTTTTTAGACTTTTTTGCTCTACTTTGGTACATTTTTGTCTTTTTTTCTCTTTTTGACCAATTTGAACGATGCACTATCAATTTTAACATTGCCCATTTATTCGACTAGGAATCACTCAGTAGGAAAATCTGATAAGTAGTACTTATTTGCTACCTGCTTTAATGTTTTTTTCTTTAATTTAAGTTAAGAACACAGGAAACTTAGTGACTTTCATGTTGCATAGATGGTAGAAAAGAGAAGACTGAATTCTCTTGACGTGTATTGCACAAAATACGATTCAAATGAATAAACCTACTCTCGGATTACCAACTGTAAAAAATATTTCATTTATGTACTGCCAAATAGAAACTTTATATTATACCTACATAATTTACTTTGAACCTTAAGAAGGCAACTACCAACCTAAAAGTGAATAAACCAGTGAATAAAGTAAAAAGTGAATAAACCAACCAACTTAATGAGTCAAAAGTTACCAAGTTGCAAATGTTTTTCGGGTACCAACTGCGTAAAATCAAAGTCCATCAATTTGATAGGTATAACGTGTGATCAAAAAGGGCGCAGACTGTTGTAATTATCACTCAAAACGAAATTTTGCCAGTATGTCTACGTCTCTCATGACAAGGGCTAACTAGATCGGAAGAGTTTTTGATCGCACTTTATAAATCTAATTATCTAATTGATCAATTTGAAAAAAGATATTGTAAATGTTGCTAATAAAAATAATAATAAATAACAATAATAATAAAAATTCTACCCCAACCGAAATTAGAACCCCAAAACCCCCATTCCCAGAATTTCTTTCTTTGTTTTCATTCTCCAAGAAGAATGCCAGTTCCGGAGAACACCGCAAGGTCGTTGAATCATGATCAATTGCATTAATTGTTACCTCCCACGAGAGGCAATTAAAAGTCACGATCCAGTCCCAGCTCACATCCTTAGTAATCGCATTTACGGCGGATTCAATTAATTTCATCGAAAAATAGCGTTTTCTCGTCCGTTATCGCCGAGCGCGTTTTACGCTAATTACCTATCGATTCGAAAAAAATAGCAGACCTTGAGTTTTGGAAAAATAACGCGTGCCGCTCTGAAAACTCACCGGAATCGAAAAAGTGAAGCGCAAATCGAGTTTTCGTGTTGACCTGAAATTTTGCAGGGACAGTTTTGATACGATCGCGCAAAATCCCGGTTAGATCACATTGTTTCCTTGGAGTCGAGTGGTTTTTGTTAAAAATTTATCGTATCGGCGACAAAATACCGAATAACACTTGGCAAAGTGCAGGGTCATATCTATCGACACACCTCTGATTGTTCTCGAAAGATTATTTTTTGGACAAAAGACATTTTTCGACAATCAGGACCAATCATTGCAGAGGTATGTACGTGCCTGTTCAAGTTGTTTTTGTCTCACAGTTGGTATCCACTCGATAAACGGAACAGTTTAGTAATTTTTGTTTTAAGAAGTTGGCTCTTGTTTGACAATGCTTGAGTTTTATTATGCCTGGCGAATAAAAATAAATTGGGATCGAATTTTTCGTAACGGTTTGATTTTGCACAGTTTAGTGACTTTTACCTTAGGAAATTGGTCCTTTGTTCGGAATATTGTTGAAAACAGATGATTGAACCAAAAACCTGAAGCTTAGTAACTTTTACTTCATGAAGTTGGTACCTTTAGAGAATTGTTAGCAACATTAAAAACCTAAATAAAAAAGATTTTGCTCTATTGATGATTTCAATAATTCCAGTGCATGAAGGGAGTCAGTCTGCGCAGTAGGTAAAACAGTCCAGCTGTATTATCGGCTCAACCAGTTTTAAGGTTGCTGTGACACAAGAATGACAAATTATGACTAACAAATAAATAATTTGTTATTTTCGTTTAATCACGTTGATTCAAGTAAGTATTCATAGATGCCCTTCTTTTATTAAAATCATCAATTGAACGAGTTGCCGGGCCTCTAAGTTAGTGTTTTTTACTTTGAAAAGTTGGAACTGTTATAAAGTAGGAAAAGTGGGAACAGTGAGACGAATGGAACAGTGAGACAAGGTCAAGTTTGGGGAAAATTGATGTGTAAGGTTGGTGCTACCTGCTACCTATATTCGCGAAAATCAGCAAAGTGTCTGACATCTGGTGGCAATGCTTTAACTAAACTGAGAGACAGGATACGGAAATACTTTCAAACGTCCGTCAGGTCCGTCATAATAATTTCGGCTTACGTCAGTCAGTTGTCAGTTGCGAGGTTAGGTAGTAGTTTTGTTAGGAGACATCCTCTCGCTGACTCGAAATTTTGTGAATAATTCTGTGGAATTTTACGTTTTGTGTACTTAAGTGGAACATTGTAAATCTAGGAAAACTTGGCTTTTAAAAAATCCACGTATCAATGTCACCGATGTCACCAACTGACACTGTCAGGCACGTCACGCTAGAATTCTCACTTCCGGCTTACGCTGTACGTAAATAGTACGTACAAGGAAATGCATCCACTGTACGTCCACAACGGTACATCCTCAGTACGTCCACAGAATGTCCAGGACGGACAGTACAAAAGCTGTACCAAAAATGTGCATCCAGAGTATGTACATGAAAATGCATCCAGTGTACGTCCACAGCGGTACATTCTTAGTACGTCCAGAGAATGTCCAGGACGTACAGGACAAATGCTGTACCTAAAATGTACATCCACTGGACGTCTTGTGCTATCTGGGTGGGAACACTGAGACAAATGCACCATCTTCAATTTTTTGTTACCACTTTTTTTTTCCTTTAGATAAGTGTAATATTGTAGCTTATTATACTTGCTAATATGATAAGATATCTACATTTAATTTACAGACCAAATACAATTCTGTTTTGTATTGAATTTAACCGTTTGAATTTTTCCGTCTTACTGTACCCGCCTCTCCCCTACCGTTTTCAAGATTGGCGCCCCTTTATTGTTCCAACTAAAGTTTTTGAAATACAGTTCTTGTTATCCTCAAAGTTAAGTTGGTATTCTTTTCGTGCTTCAACATAAAATGAAAATTAATAAAATTTCTACAATGCGTTTTATACGGCTCATTATATCGGAAGAATTTTTGATCACACGTTATTTATGATTTTAATAAAAGCAGGACATCTAGGTACTTACTTGAATCAACGAAAATAACGGACGTCAGTCTAAGGGTTGCCAATTTTGGTGCTTAATGCACTAGATCTGGTGCTTTTGGGGTCTTTTATCACATGACATTTTGTGACCAATTTTGTGACAGATTAGTTGTTTGTTAGTCGCAATCTCAAAAACTGGCAGAGCCGATAATACAGCCGGACTGTTTTACCTACTGTATAGACTGACTCCCTTCATACACTGGAATTATTGAAATCATCAATAGGTACATACCTGTCAAGTTGAGGGTGACTTTGATTTTTCGCAGTTGGTCCCCTAAAAACGCTTGCAACTTGGTAACTTTTGACTCATCAAGTTGGCAGTGTATTCACTTTTAGGTTGGTAATTGCCTTCTTAAGGTTCAAAGTAAATTATGCACAAAGTTGGTATTTGGCCGTAGGTTTCCAAATGAAATATTTTTTACAGTTGGCAATCTGAGACTAGGTATATTTATATCAATCGTATTCTGTGCATTACCCGTCAAAAGAATTCAGTTTCCTTTCCTTCCATCTGCGTAACGTGAAAGTCACTAAATTTTCTGTATACTGGCAACTTAAATTTAAAAAAAAACAACATTAAAGGTAGTAAATAATATTTGCAAGAAAAAAGACAAAAATGTACCAAAAGAGACCAAAAAATAAAGATTCAAAACACCAAAATGACTATGAAAGGCATAAAAAGACAAAAATGGCCCAAGAAAGACCAAAGTAGACAAAAAAGTATAAAAAGACTAAATAATCGAAGAAAGAAATAAATGGCCAAAATTGTTAAAAAAAGACAAAAAACCAAGTAATAGGTAGGTACCAACAATGTCCAAAAAAACACAAAAGAAGACAAAATATAAAAAAATTTTTAAAGCCCAAAAAGAAAAAACCAAAAGAGACGAAAAAGACCAAGCAAGACTAAAAACAAGTTGAAAAAAACAAATAAGGCCATTAAACTCCAAAAAAAACAAATTAAGCCAATAACGACAAAAAATACCAAACAAGGGAAGGAAAAAGACCAAAATGTTCAGAAACATAACAGACAAAAATAGTCAAAAAAGATGAAAAGCACCAAAAAGACCGTAAAAGTCTAAAAAAGAAAAAAGGCCAAGGATGAGCAAAGGATTCTAAAAAACAAAAAAGACCAAAAATGTCAAAAAGAGGCAAAAGAACCAAGAGACAAAAAAACGAAGACGAAAAAATTAAGGAAGACCAAAAAAGACTCAAAGAACAGAAAGAGGACTTTTATTTTGTGCAGTTGGTCCTTACGTAATCGAAGATTGAGCTGCTGAGGCTGAGGGCAGCGGATTTAATTTTGTGTTTGATCGTAAACTTAGTAACTCTTGTCTTGTCAAGTTGGCAACTCCCTCACTTTTAAGTTGGTGCGGTTACGTTCCTAACTTGCGGTACCTTTTAATAATACATTGCGACGTTCAATAAGTACCAAACTTTAAATATAAAGTTTCTTGTCATCGAGAAATCTTAATAATAATTATTTTTCTTTTTGACATTTTATTACAAAATGTATTTGTTTCACTATTTTTTACAGTTGGTAATCCGAAATAAGATATAATTTCAACTGTTTGTGCAATAGGTAGGTACCTCTGTCCAGGGAATTCACTTTGCTTCTGTTGGTTAAACCAACATCAACAGCGTAAAATGAAAGTCACTAAGCTTCTTTTTAAAGAATTAACAAACCTACACGCATCCTGTGCTTTACAAACTTTGCAAGTTGCGAATTAAATAAACCTTAAATGATATTTTATCCAAAAAAATTGGAAAAATTGCCACATGCAGTGATATCAGCCTCTTATCTATTGAAATTTGAGTGAGTCAGGTTTATGTCAACAGGCAGATTTGGTGATTTTATCCATATTAATTTAAATTTTAAGTTGGTAACTCATATTCGTCAAACGTTAGGCAATTCTTTTCAAGGGACTAAAGGGCAATTTGCACCAACTTTACTGCTTAAGTCTAACTTAAAAATTACGAATGACATTTTTCTTATAAGGCAAACGTCATTCTTGTCATTTTATGTGCCGCCTAAGTTAAACACTTAAGTAGGTACTGTGCAAACAGATGTTAGTGACTTTCATTTTACTCAGTTGGTTTAATGAGTTGAGGTTGTTTAAAACGGAAGTTGGTACCTGCATTTCCATCACATTAAGCTGTAAAAGTGTGTAAAGTAGGTAAAGCAGAAATCTACTATATCTTTTGCATTACATAATCCTGACAGTTTCGACCTTTATTTCTCTGTCTTACGATTGGTGCTTTACAGAATGACTTGTTGTTACCAACCGAGGCGATGACCTTCAAATTGCGAATTACGTACTCATTCCCACCCTGACAGACAAAAAATTACCGTTTCGGTTACTTTTCAAGCACGCCAACTTTAAGACAAAAAAACATTGATCAGTATGCAAATTCCCCTCCAATTAACGGAAGCAACTTTCATTTTACTTTCGTTAGTAAAAAGCCGCAGATAATAGCCGTCCGATAAGTCGTCGGCCACACTTTCCTTCTCCGAGCGCGACTATTTCATAAAAATTAATTGCTTTCGCTCTTTCACTCCGACTTTTATTGTTTTAAATGTGAATGACACGTAATTATCCGCACAATCGAACGTAATTCCGCCTTTTGACATCGGTATTTGCGTGCCGATAAGTCGTTAGGCGGTGCATGGGAAAGCGGCAGAAGATGCGAGTCTTAGATAATATCTTTGGATGGACGAGACGACTGACGATGACGGTTTCTGGTCTGGGATGGGTTTTTGCATAATTGTCGGGCGGTTATTTCTTTTTTGATTTATGAGGAAATGTTCCGCGGATGGTTTTGCTGTGTTGCCAACCGAGCGGAACGAACAAGCTGGGGATTTGACGGTTTAGATTGCCGACAGTTGGCGCGATTGATACGTTTTAGAAGAGGAATTCGCTATAGGTATGGTGAACGATTATTACCAACTTTTTTAGATAACTAAACATCACCCAGTGCTACCAATTGGCGAATATTGTGCTGTCAACTTATACTAACTCACAGGTTCTTGCATTAAGTTTAGTGGTACTAACATCCCTCTAGCATTTGATTTGTGAAGGTTAACTAGTCTAAATGTTTTGATTTTGTCAACTTTTCGACCAAAAAACCCTACTCATCAGTATCTAAAGTCCGTTCATTTTCTGTAGCAGAACTAAAATTCTTCTGGAACTGTACAACCCTAATTATAAGGCAGTGTACTTTTGACAATTTGATCGGAATTTGGCGGGAAAGCAAAATCATGACAAACCAAATCTTCTAGGGTTTATTTTTATTATCTGCAGCAGCGTCACAGATAAACATACCTGAGGCTTTTTCGTGAATATTTTCTTTGCATTTTACTCAAAACTGCACGCACACAAAGGCCATTTTGGGCCAACTCAGAGCAATTGCAAAATTTTGACATTTGTCATGTTTTCTGACGTATCGCATTGAAATCTTTTCTACCAACTCACCTGTTAGTCAAATTCCTTACAAAATTTCCTCATACCAACCTAAAATTCAAATTTTGACGTTCTGTCACTTCAATAGAAAGTGAATGGAGAGTAAGTTTTACTTTATTAAACATAAATTGTGATCTTGCTAAAATTTTATGAAGGGCTGCCAACTGCTAACTCACCCGAGAAGTCTTTATTGTTTTAGTGGCTTCAGTGTTGCCAACTGTTTGTTTTGTCCGCATGTTAATGATGAATACGGAGTTCAGTGGTGCCAACATTCCCTCTCTACAGCAGTTCTCAATTGCCAGAGTATTCTCTTGCCAACAAGAAAACGATTAAATGAGTACTTTTTTTAGTTTTTTAATTCTGCAAAATTTTATACACGGCGATTAATGGCGGACTCTGTCAAATGTCCGTCATTGTCACGTCAACTGTCAAAGTCTCACGTTAACAGTGTCATCTGTCAAATTTTGACTCCAAATGTGCATATTCCTTCCACATGGTGTCACACAATAAAAAGAGACTTGATTAGAGACCTCAACTCGGGACCTACATGAAACTTTGCGACTTTTGTTTTACGCAGTTGGTATTTTCTGTTTTGGCTGCCAACCAAATACAACCCAAAACCCTTGATATTTGGTGCTTTTATTTTGATTTATAATGTTGAGTTTCTCTATTTTGTCAGTATGTAACAAGAAAATTTGGTGATTTTTAGGAATTTTAGTTTACAATTTTGCTTCTTTTTGTCAAATACATAAACAAAAAGTCACTGTAGAAACAGTATTACCAACATTGTAGCTTGTGGCAGTCCTAGAGAGCTTAAAATCTTTAAGCAAAATTCATTGAATGCAATTCAATAAAAATTCAAACAAAGAAATTTGACGACTTTTAGCCGTTTTGGTTTGCAATTTTGGTTTTCTTTTTGCCAACTTACACGAACAAAAAGTCACTGCAGAAATAGTATCTATTTACCAATGTTGCAGGAGTCCTAGGAGGGCTTAAAATCCTTAAATAAAGTTAATCAATGTCAGTGACAAAATAATGTGACGTGAAGTAGGTATAGGTACCAACTTAAAGAATAAAAATTCTCCAGGTTGTCACCAACAAAAAAAATGGTGACTTTTACGCATTTTGTTTGCAATTTTTCCTTTCTTTTTGCCAACTTGCATGAACAAAATGTCACTGCAGAAATAGTATCTATTACCAACGTTGCAGAAGTCCTATGAGGGCTTAAAATCCTGAAACAAAGTTAATTAAATTCAGTGACAAAATAATGTGGCGTGAAATACCTAGGTATAGGTAGGTACCAATTTAAAGAATAAAAATTCTCCAGATTGTCACCAATAAAAAAATGGTGACTTTTAGGCATTTTGTTTGCAATTTTTCTTTTTTTTTGCCAACTTGCACGAACAAAAAGTCACTGCAGAAATAGTGTCTATTACCAACGTTGCATGAGTCCTAGGAGGGCTTAAGATTCTCAAACAAAGTTAATCAATGTTAGTGACAAAATAATGTGACGTGAAATAGGTATAAGTACCAATTTAAAGAATAAAAATTCTCCAGGTTGTCACCAACAAAAAAAATGGTGACTTTTAGGCATTTTGTTTGCAATTTTTCTTTTCTTTTTGCCAACTTGCACGAACAATATATCACTGCAGAAATAGTATCTATTACCAACGTTGCAGGAGTCCTATCAGGGCTTAAAATCCTTAAACAAAGTTAATAAAATTCAGTGACAAAATAATGTGGCGTGAAATAGGTATACGTACCAATTTAAAGAATAAAAATTCTCCAGGTTGTCACCAACAAAAAAAATGGTGACTTTTAGGCATTTTGTTTGCAATTTTTCTTTTCTTTTTGCCAACCTGCACGAACAAAAAGTCACTGTAGAAACGGTATCCATGCGGTATCCCCATAGCTTTATAGCAGTCCTAGGGCTTAAAATCCCTAAACAAAATGCATTCAACTCGGTTACAAAATAATGTGAAACATAATTTGAAGAATAAAAATTCTCCAGATTGTCACCAACAAAAAAATTTGGTGACTTTTTCGCATTTTGGTTTGCAATTTTTCTTTTCGCCAACTTACACGAACAAAAAGTCACTGTAGAAACAGAAACCTTGTAGCAGTCCTGTTCTTTTTGTCAACTGGCACGAACAAAAAGTTACTGAAAAAACAGTATTCCCAATCTTGTAGCAGTCCTAGAGCTTAAAATTCCTAAACAATGTTCATTCAACTCAGTTACAAAATAATGTGAATTACGTAGGTACCAATTTAAACAAAAAAAATGCTGACTTTTAGACATTTTGGTTCGCAATGTTTCTTTTCTTTTTGCCAGCTTGCACGAACAGGAAATTGCAGAAACAGTATTACCAACTTTTGTAGCAGTCCTAGGACTTAAAATCCCTAAACAAAGTTAATTCAACTCAGTTACAAAATAATGTGAAATAGGTACCAATTTAAAGAATAAAAACCCTCCAGATTGTCACCAACCAAAAATTTTTCTGACTTAGGCATTTGGGTTCGTAATTTTTCTTTTCTTTTTGAAGTCACCGTAGAAACATTGTTACCAACCGGCAGCTCCAAGACTTAAAATTCCTAAACATTCGTCTTACAGGAAATGCAGGCCCCTCTGACCGGAAGTAGCGTCACCAATCGATCCACCGACGTCACAAATTCCGTTTTTCACATCGTTTCTTTTACGTCGTGGTCCGGTTCAGTAGGCCGTGTCGAGCTTTCGGCGCCACCTTGATGCGGATCGCATCCACTTGTTAGCGTGCTGTGCACCGGCAGTTGTTTCCTAGCGTTGTCGCGGAGCAGTCGCGCCCCCGCCGCCTGTGTGAAACTAGTTTTCGACGGTTTTTTGTTTCATTTTTTGAATAAAGCCCCCTGCATTCGGATTTTATCCATTCAATTTTTTTGTAAGTACTTCAAAAAAATAATAAATAAATAATTATATCGACCGGATTCCTGCCGGTAATTGGGCCGGTTGCTCAACTAAATATCAACTACTTTTACGATTATTAAAAATGCCATTAAATTAAGCAAAGGTGGAAAAATGCGACCTCGAAAGGCAGTCTTGCAGTTTTGGTTTCGTTGTCGCGGTAATTGAATTTAAATTTTTTATTTTTAGAGAAGTGCTAATTGCTGTTTGATGATTTTATTGCTATTCTCGGGCCTTGTATATGTTTTTTATGAATTTGCTGAAGATAGGAAGCCGCCTCTGTTAAGGTCAGGGCTGGAAAAGATTATGTTATCTTTCACCTTCGCGACATTTGTTTAAAAAATTAATAAACGTCGTTTAGCGAGTTATTACCATCCTTTGACTTTAATGGCTTTTTGATTATATTATCGCTTAATTTTGCACAGGTGGCAAAACTGATGGTCAAAAGTTAAGCAAATATTACTTTTATCAATCAATTTTTTCATTTTCTTCACATCAATTGAAAAAAGATGTCAATATTTTCGCGTTATTTTGTCATTTTTAAATGTTGCAAAGCTGATTGTAGAAACACATTTGAAATCGAAAAACCTGGCTATTATCTGCTTTTTAGTTATTTGTCGATGTTCGTGATTGATAGATCAAAAATCGAGGTCACAAATATTTGTTGTTTTAATCAAAATTATGATAAATGGACCTAAAATCAGAAGTAGGTAGATCTTTCAACCTTGAAGGCTTTTCTTTGTGACTTCACAAAAATCATTCTTGGGGCCTTTGTTATGCATTAGTTGGCAGTGGTTGGCAGTTATAGGAGGTAATACCAGAGTTTGACATTTTAATTTCCTTGCTAATGTTGGCAATTGTGGATTTGGTTAAGACTACTTTTATTGCATTCAATCATTGGTCAATATTTGGGAAATTTATCTTTTCCAGTGTTACCACCAGAAATGATATATCACACTCAAAAATTATTTCTATAGTAGCCCTTGCCCCTTGATGCGTGAAACGTAAGGCGTAGCCTGCAGAAAATCTGTCACCATCACCTTTCGTCTTGAATGATAATTTTAGGAGTCTACGCGCTACGTCTCCCACGGCAAGGGCAATTAGATTAAAAAAGTTTTTTATTACACGTTATCTATTAACATCAATTAGAATAAAATTGTGTTACCATGCAAACGACATAGGAACTTATCATATTCGCCTTTTTCGTTGACAGTGTTGATGATCGGACATTATTTTAGGTAGGTATACTGCCAACATAAGAAAGCTGAATTTATTGTACTGAAGACTCAACCCTGGAATAAACATCAGTATTACTAACTTATAGAAAACAAACACCTATTTGAAAATATTACAAGTTGCAGTATGGAAATGACATTCAAAAGTTTATTTATTTTCCAAAAAATTGTAGCAGACAGGGAGAATTTAATTTTTGACAGTTATTAAAGCTGTCAGTTATGGTCCATCAGTGACTTGAAGCGTTTTTTCTCGATTCTATGTTTTTCAATAGGTACAAATTAATACAAATGGGTTCTAGTGATTGGTCAGCTTACTATTTTTTTAAATTTGTATTGAAATACTGTCACTTTTGCCGTCAGTTTCAAATTTTTCTCGAAAGTGCGATTCAAATCTGACATTATTTTGAAGGTATTTCAATACAAAACAAGATTATTTCCTATGCTTTCAAATGCAAGGTTGCATTTCAATACGTAAAACCGCGAAATTCCATGAACATTAACTTTGGCCATTGTGGTCATTTTTTGTAACTTTTAGCGATTTTTAGCGTATTTTTGGCGATTTTTATTAGAATTTTTGTTTAATTTCCGCAATTTGATTGGTCAATATTCAAATAAACCAATCAAATTGCTGAGATTAAAGAAAATCTCTATAAATTGCTGTTGGGAATACATATTGTTTCTACAGTTATTTTTTGTTCGTGCAAGTGGGCAAAAAATTGCAAACCAAAATGCCTAAAGGCCATAAAAAATTTTTGTTGGTGACAATCTGTAGAGTTTTTATTCTTTAAATTGGCAATTATTTCGCACTATTTTGTAACTGAATTGACTGAACTTGTGTAGGGATTTTAAACCCTAGGACTCTTACAGGGTTGGTAATACTGTTTCTGCAGTGACTTCTTGTTCGTGCAGGTTGACAAAAAGAAAAGAAAAATTGCAAACCAAAATTGAATTGGTACCTATTTCACATTATTTTGAAACTGAGTCGAATGAACTTTGTTTAGGGATTTTAAGCCTTATTGCTACAAGGTTGGTGATACTGTTTCTGCAATAACTTCTTCTTCGTGCAAGTTGGCAAAAAGAAAAGAAAAATTGCAAACCAAAATGCCTAAAAGTCGCAAATTTTTTTTGTTGGTGACAATCTGGAGAATTTTATTCTTTAAATAAGGGTTTTCAGCATAAAAGGATGGAAGATGTGCCATGTCAGACCCCCTATGCGCCGCCATAAACAGTATACCATCTGCGCATAGTGCGCTGCCGCTTGATTGGCTTGACGTCACAATTAGAAAAGGACCCTCTTATACTAAAAACCCTTATTGGTACCTGTTTCACATTATTTTGTCACTGAATCTAAACTTTGCTTAGGGATTTTAAGTTCTAGGACTGCTACAAGGTTGGGAGCGAGGGGTTGACAGCTGGGTAAACATCTGTACACCAAAATCTCCATAATTTCTAAAAAATTTCCAGAAAATGTGCAAGATTATGTAAAAATATCCAAAATTTTCAAGAAAAAATTTCCAAAATTCCTGAAAAAAATTGTACAAATTTCTCATGCTTGTACACCAAAATTTCCAAGTTGTCAACCCCTCGGTTGGGAGTATGGCCGTAATATACCCAAGTTTATTTAATTTCCAGAAAATGGTAGCAATTACGATAATTGGCACTCCTGACAGGTAAAATTTAATTTTTGACAGTTATTGAAGTTGGCACTTATGGTCCATCAGTGACTTTTACAGTTATTATACTGTGAACATCAACTTTGGCGATTGTGGTCATTTTTAGTAACTTTTAGTGATATTCAGCGTATTTTTGGCAACTTTTAGCAATTTTTAGAGATTTTCTTTAATCTAAGCAATTTGATTGGTCAATTTTCAAATAAAGCAATCAAATTCCTGAGATTAACTGAGGCTCCTAAGATAAATGTATAAATGGAAAGTGTCTTCAGTGAGTGTACACAAACCCGAGGGGTTAACCACTTGGCGATTTTAGCGTGAATTTTGGAAAGTTTCTGCCTTTTTATGCGGCTTTCTAGTATACTAAATGGAAATAATACTTTTGTCTTTCATGACAACTAAAGTCGTTGCTACTGACACAATTATTATGAATTGATTTGATAACTTCTTAGCGATTTTTGGTCTGACATTATTATATGAATATGATTTTAACAGTTTTTGGTGCTTTTCGGCAATTAAGGTTTGTAATTTAAAAAAACAGGGAACATGCGCAACGATTCTGCACATTTAGAGGAGGAAACTGCCATGGCGGACTCTGTCAGCCGTCATTTTACTGTCAAAAGCCTACGTTAATTCTGTCATCTGTCAAATTTTGCCTATAAATGTGCAGATCGCTTGCGCATAACGTCACAGGACAGAAAGACATTGACGCATTGCGCATCTCCCAGTCCCCCTAAGCGGAGAGCGGTCAGTTTGTGGGTCGGTCGATCGACTCGGGGATGGTTTACGCACTGCACGCTGCACGTGTTATCATAATTCTCCGACCCGTTCAACCCGCTATAATCCTTCGAAGTGTCCTTTTAGGGGCGAAAAGCCCCTTTTCAAATTTATGTTAATCATAAATTTTTTGTTTATAATTGCTACAATTACATGTGAAAAAGTAAAAGTTTCAACCCTCCCCGAGACTGCCAATTTTTTGCTTTAAATGGAATTTTATACAGGGCGAAAAAGAGGCTTTAGAGACTCGTGAAAGAGAACTAACTTACGTCTTTCACTAGTTTCTTGTATAATGAATAAACAAATAGCTATTAAACAGAGATAAATAAGATTTAAAATAAGCAATTTGTTGGAATATTGGGATGGCAACAAGTAGCTCGAAAGTCGAGCACAACTTCGAGAGGTCATTATGAAGTGCCAGTCCAACCCCTTTTGATAAACGTATCAAAAGATCTGTTTTTGTCACTAGAACAAAATAACAAATATTTCGGAAAAACCGACGTACCTACTTATTAAAACCATAGACTTATTGACAAAAAAGTCAAGTGCTTAAGTTACTTAAGTGCTTAGATACTGCTTAATCCAGCCCTGATCTTCTTATATCGGTAAACAGTTCTGTCAAATGTCGGGTCAAGACAATTTTAAAAATAATGTGAAGATTGAATGATTACATTGTGTTTTGTTGAATGTTGATAATTTTTTTTTTTATTTTTAGTGCCAGAGATCGCATTTACATTTAGCGTTAGATTGTAAGAAAAAACTACTATTTATTATGTTGATCTATGTGAGGAATATTTATTTTAGAATATATTATAAAGGTGGCCCATAAAAAGCAAACAATTTTTTTTCTATATACCTTCGTTAGTTTTTGCATGATATTTTTCAATCTAGTACTGGATGTAGCTGAAGGTTGGGGTTGTCGATTCCACTCATTAGATTTTAAGGTCGCGGATTTCTAGCTGTTATTTATTGCATTGAATTCGTATAATGAAATTTCCTCTAAAACGAGATATCACAAGTAGGAATTACCCTTATTTAAAATTTTGTGCTATTTTTGAGTCTTTGTGCTACTTTCAAGCTCTTTTTGGGCGGTTTTATGCTATTCTAAGTACTTAAAACAACTTTTCCAAGATGTCCCTCAAACTGAAAACTTTCCATCCTTTATTTTTTTGTGAATTAAGCTATGATGCTTCTGTTTCTTCTGTTTTTTTTTGTTTTCTTGTTCTCTCTTTTTTGCCCTTTTATGGTCTTCAGTCCCTTTTGTATCTTTCTTCTCGCCTTTGTAATCTCTCAAGAATTTGATTTAAAAAAACTACCAAGGTCTATCTAGCCAAAGTAGTACTTCTCACTGAATCTTTTTGTAAAATATTCATATTCTTAATTTTTTTTCTTTTTGTGTTTGGTCACTTTCTGTCTTTTGATCTTTCTTGATCCTTTTTTGTTTCGATTGGTTTTCCTTGCCCTTTTTGGTAGTTCGTTTTTTGTTAAATTTTGTTCTTTTTGGTCTCGTCTTTTCTGGATTTTCGTAGATTTCCCGTCTATTAGTGCTTCTTGTACCTACCCTTTTTGTTTTTCTTATTCTCCTTTCAGTCCCTTTCTGTCTTTCTTTTGGTATTTCCATGTCTGTTTTCTTTCTCGGTCGCCTTTTTTGTTTTTTTCTATGTTCGTCTCGTCTGGTCTTTCTTTGTCTTTTCTTGTCTTCCTTGGGCTTTCTTGGTCTCCTCTTGTCTTTTTCGGTGTTTTTTAGCTTCCTTTTCTCTTTTTTTGGTACTTCTTGGTCTCTTATTGCTTTTTTTTTTGCTTTCTTGGTGTTTCTTTGGTCCTTCTTGACCTTTTAACCCCCCCACGCCACGTACGTACGTTTGTAAACACGCCACAGACACAATTACTAGACCGATTTGGCTGAAATTTGGAACATAGGCACCTCGTAACCTAACTTAGATCTGAAAAGCTTTTGGAGCCAATCGTGCAACCGGAAATGCCATTTTGGCACATCAACTTTTAAATTTTAAGTGCAAACCCCCATTTCTCACGTCACCATAAGAAAGGCCTTCAAATTTTGCTCCGATATTATCTCACTTTTTGGAAGCGAGATGACCGTCGAGTTTTGCACAATTATGAATCATAAATTATCTTTTTTTGATGTCAGGAGATCGGGGCGAGGATCAATAAGTAAGTAGTTGACTTTGGAGGACCACGTGACAACATGGATTAATCATCGACATGTGACTTGCATGTCGGTTTTTCCAAAATGTTTGTTATTTTGTTGAAGTGGTCAAAAACAGATCCTTTGATAGGTGTATATCAAAAAGGGTTGGGCTGCCACTTGAAGTTGTGCTTGACGACACGTACTTGTTGCCAACCCAATTTTTTCTAACAAAATGTTTGTCCCTCTTTAAAAAGCTTTTTTATCAAACAAAAAAAATTATCGTCTTACGAAGACCGTAAGAGTTTAGTGGCACGTTGAGACAAAAAAGAGAACAAGAAAACAGAAAAGCCCAGAAGAAACAAAGAGACCAGAAAGGGCAATAAGAGACCAAAAGAAACAAAAACTGACCAAAATAAAAACCGAAAGACAGGAGGAGACCAAAGGAGACAAAAAAATAGACCAAGAAAGGGCAGACTAGACAAAAATATAAAAAACAAACAAAGACAAAAAGAGGGCAAGAATGTTAGAGAAAGTTTTTCTTTCTTTTGGTCTCTTTGTCCGTTCTATACTTTTTTGTGTTCTTGTTCTCGTTTTTGCCATTTTATGGTCCTCATTAGCCTCTTTTGTGTCTTTCTTCTCGCCTTTGTAATCTCTCGAGTATTCGATTCAAAAAAATACCAAGGCTTACCTAGCCAAAGTCGTACATACTCCTCACCGACTCTTTTTTGTAAAATATTCATATTCTTCATTTTTTCTTTTTTGTCATTTTCTGTATTTTGATCTTTCTTGATCCTTTTTTGTTCCTATTTGTTTTCTCTATTTGTTTTCCTTGTCCCTTTTTTGGTCTTTCTTTGACTCTTTTGGGCTTTTTGAGTTTGTTTTTTTTGTTCGCGAAAATTATTTTTAGTTAGATGTACCGAACTGTGAGTGTCAGTAAAGTCTCAACGTGCCGCTACACTCTCACTGTCTTCTTAAGATGATAAATTTTGTTTTGATAAAAAAGCTTTGTAAAGAGGGACAAACAGTTAGAAAAAATTGGGTTGGCAACAAGTACGTGTCGTCAAGTACAACTTCAAGTGGCCCTCGTGACGAAGCAGCCCTACCCTTTTTGATCTACAATTGTCAAAGGATCTGTTTTTGACCACTTCAACAAAATAACAAACATTTTGGAAAAACCGACATGCAAGTCACAATCGATGACTAATCCATGTTCTCACGTGGTCCTCCAAAGTCAAGTACTTATTGATCCTCGCCCCGATCTCCTTACATCAAAAAAGATAATTTATGATTCAAAATTGCGAAAAATCGACGCTGATCTCGCTTCCAGAAAGTGAGATAATACCGGAGCCACGCTTCCTCTTCAAATTGTTTGCACTTAGCTAACAAATTACCTACGCAAATCGCGCAACAGTAAAGAACGTGGAAATCACGCGTCTGGTCTTGACGATTTTTTTGCCCAAGTGTCTAGTCGAAATTTTAGATTCTAGGAAATTTAATTTCAACCTTTATCACGAAGGTGTGAGCCCAATCACCAATGCGTCAATTGGCAAAGCCTTCAAGGGCCCGTTATCACCTCTAAACGACGATTTTTAATTGCAGGTGCAAAGATAATCCGGCGATGTGACGTAAGGACCATAAAGTGATTTAAGATACGCACACGATGTAAATCGGCTCAGTACTCGACGAACAATAACGGTGTTCCGGAAGTCTGCTATCTCTTTCGACCACTTCCGCCATGCAACTGGGACAGGATGCGGTGGACGCCGCCATTTTGCCGAGGCCCAAGAAGGTGCCCTCCATGGAGGCCCTCAACAGCGAAATGCCCTGCAAGGGCTTCCAGAAGGACAGGGGCAGGAGGATGATCAAGACTTTGATCAACAGGCTGAGGCTGAGGAGATCTGCCAGTGTGACCATCTCCAGGCCAGATCCGACCTATAGGGTCGCCTATTTGGGGAACGTCGTCACGGGGTGGGCCAAAGGTGAGTCGAGTTTTTTTTTTGAAAATCTTTTTGGATTGTTTCGGTTAATGATTCAGTTGTTGCGGCATGCATTTCCTATTAGTAATTATGTGCTGGCCTATGTTTTTGTTATATAAAACTGGGTGGCGATTAATATTCATAAAGATGACTGGTTAACCTTACTGCTGTAACCGGCGGCGATTGTGTTATATAAAATTCTAGTCGGTTCAATGAGATGCTTGACTCATATTTTATGGTATTTCGAGGTAAAAGGTGAAATTGTAGAAAATGCGCCGCAGTCAACTTCCTGTTCCTGAGAATCTTAAAATTTCGAAGATTTCTCTTGTTAAGTTACCTGTCTCAAAAACTTTAAAGAGTATCCCTTAAAATATATGAATCTCAAAATAGCAGGAGACTCAAATCTCCCAGTTTTATCACAAACAGTGACGTAATAATTACATTTGGTGGGCCGCCCGCAAGATCTAATTGGGGCCCTTCACTTTTAATATGATTATTATTAATAGTATTGTTTTTCGAAATAATGTACCGATTTAAAAATGAAGTGCGCCGCAGACTAAAATTATTGAAAATTTCAAGGTCACGCATTTTCTAAGCACTTCATGTTAGTGTAAGGTTGAAACAATGTGAAAAACTTAACTCCTATAGAAAGGATTTTTATCAAATTCGCACTTATTATTAAAAGATCTTTGAAGCATAGGGCAGATTATCAACATTAGTTCCACAAACTTAGAGGTGACAGACAGCTATGTAGGTATAATAATAATCCTGCTGCAGCTGCCTGACCTAATTATAGTAAAAAAAAACAACAGATATTTTTTGCATTCTCATTGGTATGAGTTTTTATTCATTTTTAAAAACAAAAATTATTATTATTAAAAAATCAGGGGCCGCTAGAGGCCCGGGGCCCCCCCCGCTCCAAGGGGTCTGCGGGGCCGTTGTTACGTCACTGATCACAAAAACATTAAATATTAATTCCGGATATTAAAAATCTCAGTTCTTGCTTCAGTTCCTCGAATTGTTGTAAACCGTAAAACTTGTATATATGGTCTGTCCGGGATCCACACGACCGGGATTCACCCTATTTCCATGGCGAATCATTGTTGTCAACAATGAATCGCCATGGAAATCGGGTGAATCTCGGTCGTGTGGATCCCGGACAGATTATAGTGCCTAAGTATCTCAAGTATCTCAAATATAACCCGAGGAGTTCACCATGACTGGGATCACTGGAAGTTAGCGGATGACTTGAAGCACTAATGTTTTCACACCACTCCATCTTTAGTGCTTCATTATCATTAGTGCTTCTTAGTGCTTCAACCCCAACCCCAGCGGACCAACCCTTTCAGAGTTATTAACACTTCTTTTTCGTCCGCCAACTTCACACTTAGCGAACGACTTGAAGCACTAAAGCTTTCACACCCCTCCATCTTTAGTGCTTCGTTAGTGCTTCTTAGTGCTTCAATCCCAACCCCAGTGGACCAACCCTTTCAAAGTTATTAACACTTCTTTTTCATTAAAAAGGAGCGCACTGTCAGTGGATGATGTAAAGTGGCAGTTATTGTCAAAAAACCAAGCAAAATATTAACCTTAAAAGGAACATGTCAAATGCGATGGGTGATGTCGTTATTTGTCAGACAATTCCGAAATTAGTTACAGACGAGAAGTCTAAAAAGTTTTTCTGTCGAATTGACTACTATCTACACAGAAATCAAAGATTCACGCGATGGGGAATCGGAAGTTAGCGGACGAAAAAGAAGTGTCAATAACTTCGGAAGGGTTGGGCCGCTGGGGTTGGGGTTGAAGCACTAAAAAGCACTAACGAAGCACTAAAGATGGAAGGGTGTGAAAACATTAGTGCTTCAAGTCGTTCGCTAAGTGTGAAGTTGGTGGACGAAAAAAAAAGAGTCAATAACCCTGGAAGGGTTGGGCCGCGGGGGTTGGGGTTGAAGCACTAATGAAGCATTAATGATGGAGAGGTGTTGTACCATTAGTGCTTTAGCTCGTTCGCCAAGGTCACGCAGCCCTATGACTGCTCGTTTCGGCTCCACCAAACCTCGCAAGACTTTGGTTTCGCCTCAATTATTTACTGTTAAGGCGAAACCGAGGTTTGGCGAGGTTTGGCTAAGCCAAAAGCGAGTAGTCAATCGAAGCTGTAAAAAACTGAGGCGAAGCCGAAGTTATGCGAGCTTTGGCGGAGCCAAAAGCGAGAAGTCAATTGAACTGGAAACAACTTCGGTTTCGCCCGAGGAGTTCACCCCATGGAAATGTGGTGTACGTGAGGGCTGAAATGTGGCGCAAATATTGGAAAATATTAAATGTGATGTAAAATTTTTTAAGGCCCTTCGGCTTCGCCTCATTTTTTTACAGCTTCAATTGGCTACTCGTTTTTGGCTCCGCCAAAACTCGCAAAACTTCGGCTTCGCCTCAGTTTCTTACATCTTCAAATGACTGCTCGTTTTGGCTCCGCCAAACCTCGCAAGCCGTCGGCTTCGCCTCAGTTATTTACTGCTCAGACGAAGCCGAAGTTTTGCGAACTGTCACGGAGCCAAAAGCGAGTAGTCAATCGAAGCTGTAAAAAACTGAGGCGAAGCCGAAGTTTTGCGAGCTTTGGCGGAGCCAAAAGCGAGAAATCAGTTGAAATAGTCAAACAATTTCGGTTTCGCCCGAGGGGTTCACCCCATGGAAATGTAATATTGGAAAATATGGAATGTAGTATAAAATTTTTTGAAGCCCTTCGGCTTCGCCTCATTTTTTTAGTTTCAATTGACTACCCGCTTTTGGCTCCGCCAAATCTCGCAAAACTTCGGCTGCGCCTTAGTTTTTTACTGCTAAGGCGAAGCCGAAGTTTTGCGAGCCTTGGAGGAGCCAAAAGCGAGAAGTCAACTGAAATAGTAAAAAAAAACTTTCGCCCGAGGGGTTCACCCCTATGGAAATGCGGGGTACGTGGCGATTGAAATGTAGCAGAAATACTGGGAAATATGAAATGTGGTGTACAAATATTTGATGACTGATCAGCCCCTCGATATAACCTCTATTCTGATATTCTCAAAAACCCAGTCCTTCCCGCGTTGGTCATCATTAGAGTTTTTACCGAATTCTCGAAGACCTCAAAAAAATCACAATATTACAATCAATCTCAATCTTTAAGCTATCAAAAATCGTGATTTTTTGAGATAATTGAGATATGTACTCTGTAGTTTAATACTTGAAACCTGATGAAATGTTAGCTCGAATGTTAGGCAAAAGCTTCACAAACAAAAAATATCTACGAGTTAAACAACTGCGAACTTTCAAATTCCACAAAATTAAAATCCAATTTAGTTAAACAGTTTCGATTTTAAGGTCGAAACTATTTATTTATTTGAAAAACATGTTGGCTTTTGTCGTAATAATTTCTAGCAAACTGGTTTGAAACTTTTTGCGTGAATCTCCAGCCTCGAGCCTTAATTGGAATCTCCTTCCAATTAGCGATCGCTATTAGCGATCGCTCCGATCGCGATTTATCGACACGCTGATAACGGCCACTCGAGCGCTAGACGGTAAATCTCAAGATTAGGCCGTCTAGGAGGACTTCTGCCGGGCACGTGCGGGATTTTCGACGGAAACACGCCTCGACGGCATGTCTGCATCCTAATTTTCACTTTTAAGACAATGGCGGAGAGAAATTTGCAAGGCGGGGTCAACGCTCGCCGTGAACTGATTTTGTTTAATTCGACTGCAAAATTTAAAGTTTTGAAAAATGATCGAAAGTGTAGTTTTTCCAACATTTAGGGGTTGAAATGCAGATTGGCTCCAGTTAGAAGTTGAAAAAACAGGGACGAAATCTGGACCCTGGTGCTAAAAACCCATATTTTACGTTTCGTTTTTAATAAAATTTCGTTTACGTAAGAGAAATCTGCATCGGGGGAGCAACTAACTCGCGAAATATTGACCCAGTTTTTCTTTGAACTAATTTTTTTGACATTTAGACTCGAACGTCCAAATTCCCGTTTTGAGTGGTGAGAAATTTTTGAAAAATGATTGAAAGTTTCGTTTTTACAACATTTGGGGGTTGAACTGCGGATTGCCTCCAGGTGGAAATAGAAAAAAGTTGGATGAAATCTAGACCCTGGTGCTAAAAATCTATATTTTCGAGTTTGCCCCGCAAGTTTCGTTTTCAATAAAATTTCGTTCACGTAAGAGAAATCTGTATCGGGGAGCAATCAGCTCGCGAAATATCGACCGAGTTTCTCTTTGAACTAATTTTTTTGACATTTACACCCAAAAATCTAAAATTTCGATCTTGAGTGGTGAGAAAGTTATGAAAAATGATTCAAAGCTTCGTTTTTCTAACATTTGGGGGTTAGGCTGCAGGGAGCCTCCAGTTTGAAGTAAAATAAACTCGGATGAAATCTGGACCTTGGTGCTAAAAACCCATACTTTTCTTTTCCTTTTCACTTTCAATTAAAATTCCGTTCGCACAGGAGAAATTTGTATCCGTCCGGTCATTACCTCACAAAATGTTTACCAAGCGTCTCCTTGAAGCTTAAGATTTACGCCAGGTGAGGTTTGGGAACACGAGACGTTAACCCATGCAAAGCCTCCGTTAACAATCCGAATAAATTAGACACACGTGTGCGGACTTTCAATCCAATGTTGTGGCGAATCGCGGACACAATTAATGAAACGCAATTAAGCCGGTTCAAAGGCTGGAAAACCGTGAAAATATTTTCGAGACATCGGCAAGTTCGAGGAATGCGTCAAGAATTCGGCCGCACATTCGAACTTTCTAATAGGTAGAAACGGCCTCACGTTGCATTGTAGTAACAATTACGGTCGCCGCCGGCGATGGTCTTACATAAACGGAGGAAATTGCGCCATTGCACCTTTCCATCAGCGCGAAATCTCAATGTCAAGGTGCCGAATTTGAGATCGAGGTGTGAAATTCCCGGTAGATGTTTGTTTGGATGGACGGATGCTAATTGATTACGCAAATTCGACGGTAAAAAATTATTTTTCGACGAGACGATCGATCACACTTTAAAAGGCGTGTCAACAATGCCGCGGTGGGTTTGAGACACTCAATAATTTTTTGAACAACATACAGGTACCGAAAAAACCCGTTTATCGGAAGGTTGCCCAAACATTAGGTGATTATTTAAATTTTTGAGATACTCGACTACGCAGCTCTAGAACGTACGAAGCTCTAGAAGGGTCAAAAATTTTCATATTAAGTTTTCAGGTTAATGTCATGTTACTAACACGACGTTTTCTTTTTGCCGTGTTACTAGTACGACATTTTCGTTTTGTCGCGTTATTGACACGGCATTTTCTTTTTGCCGCGTTCTAACACGACATGCCGTATTAATTACGCGGCAACATGTCAATGTCGTGTTAATAACACGGCAAAACCAAAAAGTCGTGTTAGTAACACAGCAAAACGACATTTTCGTCTTGCCGCGTTATCAACACGACATTTTCGTCTTGCCGCGTTACTCACACATCTTCTTTTAGCTGCGTTATTAACACGAAATTCTCATTTTACCGCGTTACTAACACGACATTTTTCTTTTGCCGCGTTATTATTTTGTTTTACCCCGTTACTAACACGACATTTTCGTTTTGCCGCGTTACTAATACGACATTTTCGTTTTGCTGCGTTACACTGCATTTTCATTGTGCCGCGTACGTAACACGACAATTTCGTTTTGCCGCGTTACCAACGCGGCATTTTCTTTGAAATACTGTGGTAATGAAATGAAAATGCCGTGTTAATAACGCGGCAAAATGAAAATGTCGTGTTAATAACGCAGCAAAACGAAAACGTCGTGTTAATAACGCAGCTAAAAGAAGATGTGTAAGTAACGCGGCAAGACGAAAATGTCGTGGTGATAACGCGGCAAGACGAAAATGTCGTGTTGGTAACACGGCAAAACGAAAATGTCGTGTTAGTAATATGACATTATATACTGGAAATATTGAAATGTTGTGTTAAATAAAATGAAAACGTCGTGATAGTAACGCAGCATAACGGAAATGCCGCGTTAATAATGCGGCAAAAAGAAAATGCCGTGTTGATAACGTGGTAAAATGAGAATTTCGTGTTAATAACGCGACAAAAAGAAAATGTCGTGATAGTAACGCGGCAAGATGGAAATGTCGTGTTAGTAACACGGCAAAACTAAAATGTCGTGTTAGTAACGCGATAAAACGAAAATGTCGTGGTATTAAGGCGGAAAAAAGAAAAAGCCGTGTTAGTAACACGGCAAAACGAAAATGTCGTGTTAGTAACCTGACACTATGCTGGAACTGTCGTGTTAGTAACGCGGCAAAACGAAAATGTAAGGTTAGTAACGCGGCAACACGAAAATGTCGTGTTAATAACGCGGATGTCGTGTTAGTACTTCGTTTTGCCGTGTTACTAACACGACTTTTTGGTTTTGCCTCGTTATTAACACGACATTTTCGTTTTGCCGCGTTATTAACACGACATTGGCATTTTACCGCGTTATTAACACGGCATTTCAAACGGAAATGCCGTGTTAGAACGCGGCAAAATGAAAATGCCTTGTCAATAACACGGCAAAACGATAATGTCATGATAATAACGCGGCAAAACGAAAATGTCGTATTAGTAACACGACAAAAAGGAAACGTCGTGTTAGTAACATGACGTTAACCTAAAAATTTAATATGAAAATTTTTGACCCTACTCCTTCACCTATCTCAAAAAGCCAACGGAGGATGCATATCAATGCGATGTGTATCCCTGCAGATGTTTATTCACCGTGAATGATTCATACAGGGTTTGTTACGAAAATGGAACAGTAATGGTATCTCTGGACTTAAGCTAATTACAGTTTTGGCTCTTACAGAGATTGACGCCCGCAATCTGTTAAAACTATTCACGAGTATGGGGCACTTCCGGTTATACCGGAAGTAGGGTCCAACTTTGAAATTTTAAATAGCAACCCCCATTTTTCATTGCCGATTTGGATAGAGGAAAAAAAATTAAGCCCAAAACACCTACATGTAACTCGCTTACACCAGTCACCTGAATTTTATTAACATTTATTGGAAAGAAATACGCAAAGCAGTGCTGTGGAAAAATGGTTATAACTTTTAAACCACAGGCAATAAAAAGAAGAATGACACACTGTTGTATGCAGTGTACCAAGAGAGTCTTAAATGGCACCCTATAAGTTTCAACGGTGCCCATAAAGTGTTAAAAAAAGAAAAGTTAAAATCGCTCTTTTTTCCGTAAGAAAAAAATTTTATTCGGGTTTTAAATTTCCAACATTTCAATTTCTTTAAATCATCTAGAACAGTCTTTCTACTTTACAATGGTGTGTCATTCTTAACTTAATTAAAAGTTATAGCCACTTATTCACAGCACTGCTTTTTCTAAAAATGTTTATGTTTAGGCGGCTAGTGGAAGCAAATTACATGTTAGATGTTTTAGGCTTAGTTTTTCTTCCTCTATCCAAATCTGCAATGAGAAATGCAGAAATGAGGGTTGCTACTTAAAATTTCAAAGTTGGACCCTACTTCCGGTATAACCGGATTTTTTTTCTGAATGTGCCAGTTTCTGTAATTCCCAAATGTTATATCTTATAACTGTACTATACTTAAGTCGAGAGATATCGAATGGCGCCACTTTTGATCGATACTTATTAGGCGAAAAGAGTTGCAACCCCTAATTTCCATCCCATCTGTTAGATTTTGCGAAAAATGCATCCCCCGGAAGATTTCACCGATATATATGCAGTTATCAAGTTTTTTATGGTTTTCATTCCCTAAATTTAATCCCCCGAAATTGGCACTCTTTCACCTTCAGCAGACTTGACGGTCGAACGTACATACCAAGTTTCAGCAAGATACCTCCACTAGTTCTCGAGTTATTACAATTAATAATTTTTCCGTTTCTCACCCCTAACTCTCACCCCCTTGTTCCGATATGGCCCAAAAGCAATCCCCCCCGAAATTTTCCGGTTATACACCCGTGATCAAAATTCCACTTCGATATCTGCTTTCGTTCTCAAGTCATGCGATGGACAGAGTAGACGAGTAGACGGACGCCGAGCGAGCGAATGCTCCGGCACTAAAACGTTGTCGTGTTAATTTTTGCGATCTCACTATTTTCACATTAAGGCCTTTGTTGTTTTTCCCTTTGAAGGTTCTGCGAGACGACGCAAAGCGCCATCTCTGGAGGGCAACTTGATCCTCGATCAAATTACTTTTGAATTATGTTTCCCTGGTTAGTTTCTTGCTGATTTTAGATATCCTCGGTAGTGTTGTAAAAATTTCATGAAACTTATTTTTTTGAAATATTTCATGAAATGTTTCACGAAATATTTCATTAAATATGAAAAATATTCTAACTTTGGTCCAGTTTAAAAATTTATAAGAATTAATATTTTTTAGTTACAAATTTAAGTAGGTACAACCCACGCAAGTTTCAACACTACTTTTTAGTATATATGAAATTCGTCAAAATTTAGAACAGTGTTAGACATTTTAACAAAAGAAATAAAAAAAAACTTTTCAGATCTCCAAATCTTTAGGTATGTGCTCATCTGCGAAGCACAGTATTATTAAATTTTCTGGAAATTTTCCCCATTTTTGAAGTTATACGAACCTCGGTGGTGGATGGAATGTCATTCATGTCATGTCGAGTCATTCTGCACGCGCTTTTTAAAATAAGTTTCATGAAATATTTCAAGGGGTGTGAAATATTTCAATGAAATGAAATTTATTTGAAATATTTCAGCTTTACAACACTAATCCTCGAGTTATTTTGGAATAATTATCTAGGTAGTTGAGATTTCTTTGGTTTCCTTTGGTTGGCACTGTCCAAAATAACCTTGTGACGTCTAGATCGCCATAGTTGCGTACCCAGTGCATAGATTACGGGATAGTAGGACATTTTAGAAAAGAGGAAATGCCCACTCTTGAAGGTGCGGCCAAAAACTACGCGACTGGTCCGCTGCAGCTGCAAGTTGAGCAGTATCGATCAGTTCTTTAGGTTTCCTGCTTAATGTTATGCCCTTGATAATTATTTTAATACGTAGACTGGGGGTTGATATTTGAGACTCTAAAGATTGTTTTTTTTTCAGGCGAGGGCTGCGTTGAGAAGCCCCTGGCCACCCTCTGGCGCAACTACACCCAGTCCTCCCGCCCCGACGTGCGCATGCAACTGACAGTCAGCAGCGGCGGCCTTAAGGCCACCACCAAAGACCACGGCCTCACCGAATACTGGGCCAACCGTCTGACCACCTGCTGCGCGCCCCCCCAATTCCCGCGCCTCTTCTGCTGGGTCTACCGGCACGAGGGCCGCCGCCTGAGACACGAGCTCAGATGCCACGCGGTCCTCTGCCCCACCGCCGCCATGGCCAAGCAAATCGAGACCCAACTCCAGCACTCCCTGCGCCTGGCCCTCCAGGAGTTCAAACGGGACAAGATCTGCAGACAAAACGCCCGTCTGAGCCTCGCCAACTCCGTCTACGAGAACCCCACGATCCCCCGAAGGAAGATCCTCCTCAGCACCGGCTCCCAGAACTACAAACCACCCCTCGAGCGGTCAAAATCCGCCCCCAAGCTCACGAGCATCGAGGAAATAATCGAGGAGGAAGAAGATCAGGAAGTCAAAAATTGTCTGTACCGGAAGATCTTGAGACACTACGATAGCACGAGCGCCCTCCTCGACAAGCGGAGACACTACCTCAAGAGGCTTCACGAGAACTACAGGCCGGCTGTGGTGCCTCTGAGCGAGGATATCTGCGAGACGGACGATGAGAGTGATCAAATTTTGGACGATTTAGCTCAGAACGATCTGCTCGAATCCTGCGAGAGGGCGTGGTTCGCCTTGGGGGAAAAACTGGACGGAGACGAGGGGTCCCTGTCCAGCGGATGCGAGTCCGCTACGACCACGTCCGATCTGGAGCAGCCGGTCTTCCCGACGATAGAGGAGGAACCGACGAAGACTGATCCCGATTTCAAGGTGGGAGGGTGCGTTTTGGCCAGGAGTCTGGAGCAATTCTCTGCACTCAGGGGGGAGGAGGTCTCGCTGATTCCGGTGGGAGAGAGTCCCTCCGATTTCAGTTCTCTGAAGGTGTTCAAGAGGAGGACCAGGGAGGTTTCTGCGGACGAGACTGAAGAGGAGGATTGTGATCGGGACGACGAGAGCGCCTGCAGCGATGAAAGCGGATATGAAGAAGAAGAGATTACTAGTTCTGTTGCAAATATTGTTCTAGTTTAAATGACTGTTATGTATATAGTGTATATAGGAAGCTGTTATGTGTTACCAGGTCTGTTGTAAATGGGTGCACGTTCTCTATAGTACCTCTCTACTCATATTTATGTACAATTTATTGTTAAGTGTCTGATGATGTGACAATTAAAACATTTTATAAATTTGATCTTATTTTTCTGTTAGCTATAATTAGAAACTGCTAACTCTTAAACTAAACAAGACAGGAATTGTTGGAATATGGTTAACACCTGAATGGTTGGAAAAACTGTTAAGTCACAGCTCTAGTACCCACCTAACAATTATCTAAAAACATTAGAACTAGAATAAGCGGTTAGATATCGAGGTAAAAATACTTCGAAAATCTTGTTTTTCTACGTTTTCTTAATAGATGAATCAATAAAACATCATATTGATGTAGATGAGTCCTTGTGAGTTCTTTGTAGGTATCTTTAAACTTTCTGTATGGCAGAACTCTTCTGCGTCTTGTAGACCCACCAAATCTGGCGAATGTTACCAAAGTTTTCTTCTTGAAGTTTTTCTAGATCTATACACATACAGTAAGATCAGACATCTACAAGTTTCAGTTCTGTCTGGTCATCTATGGCTACATAAATCTTTTTAAATTTGTGGCGATCTTAAATCTGCAGGAATCTCCTTTACCTTGTTTATGAATGAACAGCAGAATCCAAGAAAAGAAGTTGTTGGAGCCGATATGTGTATTTTGCTGTTGGAAATTCACACTACAAACCAATTGAAAACCGATTACGAAATTGTAAGGAAAGCCAACAGATTCCAACGTTACATGTGAAATTCACAATACTATCCAATACCTATCGCAACTCGCAAGTATGCCAATAAAATCTAATGGTTACCATATAAAATTTGCAATACAATCCAATAAATTTTCCTAAATATCCCATTCATTTCCAACCATACACTTATGGTTGTTAAACGTCAATTCTTTTGTGTTTTTAAAGCCCCCGCGACGGTACAATCATTTGTAACAACCCTGTACAATCAAGACATCAGTATGCAATAAAATTAGAAAAATCTATTAAATACGAAGGATTTGCTTTGGAGCAATTAAGGCCATAAAATGCATTAGGGCCTCTGAAACAATAATGAATCCTATAAGTAGTTCGAAATATTAATATTTTGTAAGAGTTAGAAATTAGAAGTTCCGTTTCCGAGAATAAGATAAGGTGAACCTCGGATACAAAAAATTTACCAGCATCATTGTGTTCTAATGTCTGGGAACAATGCACGTTTGCCGTTATTTTATGGGATGAAATTTTGAATATGCTACGACGATTCGTCAGTTCACAAAATGAAAATTATTAAAATTTGAATTACCTATTTCAAAAATAAACATGCGGTCCTGAAGAAGGCTTAAAATAAAGGGAATTATACCGTTATGCGACATTCGAAAAAACACCCATAGAGGTACCCAATTACTATTTTTCTCAACACAACACAATTACTCGGAAAAATAGCAATCACATCAATCTCGAAGACTCGTCAAACTAAATCTGTAGTTGAAGGTGGTAAACATAAATAGGTACCTTATCTGCCCTTGTAAGTGAAATAGACTCGTCCAGGTCTACCGCATTCAAAAATAAGTAAAAGTAAAAAAATAAGTAATAACATTTTGATTGACTAGAACTAGAAATTCACGTTAAGATCCAATAACATTTCTATTGGAACATCACAATCGAAACTTCACAATTCAGAACAAAAAGCAATAGATATTCCAACATGATTGGGATTTGCCAATAGGAAACAATTGAAATCAAAAGTAGCAAGACCAATACGCTCCAATATACCACAATAAAACTTTGGTTGTAATGTTAAGTGTCCTAACAGATTTGTAACAGAGGGTAGGTATACCTCCGATAGATGGTGAAACAACAATGTTGCGTTAGCATTCTGCTTAGATATTTATTTAGATCTACCAACCCTTGCTTTGAGGTATGTAGGTATCATTCCTTGACAGAAAAAACAAATTATTCCAACATTATACAATAATATTTTCCAAAGGAGTCAAAATGCTTTACGAGAACTACAGACCCGGCTTTTAAATGAACTTTTGAGGTATTGGCTGGTATGAACAAATAGTATCTAGGTAACAAAACTTTTTTGCTTACATGTATGTATACCTATGTATAGTTCTAAAATTTTCTCTTACAAGAAGAACTTTTATCCCAAAAATAGAGTGCAGAAGAAATCTTTTCTTCAAAAACTTAATGTTATGCTTTATTAATTCAAGATGTTCTACGTTTAAAGCAATCTTACTTTTATATTAGTTACATAGTGACTATTAATATTTATTTACTTTAGGAAGGCGGAGTTCCTATCATTAACATTGACAGTAATGTTCAAAGTTGCTCTAGCATTATCGATGCTCAGTCATCGCAAACTGAAAGCCTAGCAACTATAGCAACTAGCGATCTGATTAGCTACAAACTGTCAGTTTGCTGTTAGCTGACACTTAGCTGAGCATCGATAAACCGACCCTTAGTCAGGCAGCTTTAATTTTGTACCTTAATTGATAACTTATGTAAATAGTTATTAGTTAGAACAATACTTAATAAACAGTTTCGATTGTTCGAACTCATGAATCATGAATTTAATTTTAAATCGGCAAGACTATGTTCACCTACCTACATATAGAAAGAAGTCTTGGAGCTACTTTGAGTACCTAACTTTTGGCCTTGCAAAGGTAATTGTAATTGTAATTGTAATTGACTACATGTTGGTAAAACTCTATTTTCAAAGTAATTTAGGGTTAATTTAGGTTACTTGTTTGTAAATATACGACATAGTTCCAGAAACTTCTTTTCCCCCCGTCCTCTTCCTCCCCTCGCCATTCTGCCCCCTTCATCAACTATATTCGCTCTCCCCCTTCATTCGGTATACTCTTGCTCTCATTTCCTCACACTCTTTCAGCGAATGTCTCTCTCGTAGTATTTCTGCCTTTCCTGCCTTCTTTCTTCTCTCTTTTTTCCAACACTCCTGTAATATCTTAGTCTCCATTTCCCTCGTTCTTGATCCTGTCACTACCCTCATCTTACTTCTTCTTATATCCCGGTGTATCTCTATTTACTTCCAGTCCACATTTTATATACTTTTCCCGCACTCTCCACCTTCTCTTTTTTTCCCATCCCCATTGTCGAAACAGTAATTCGACGTGAAATTAGTTCCTAGGAAGCGTATTCTTTCAGTATAACATTTATACCTATGTACCTATAATATTATTGCATAAAGAAGATGTGTTTTTGACTTTTATCCAAGTTTTCCTAAGCATTATAATTTATAAGTAACCTAAGTGGATTTACCTGAAGTGTGTTCCACGAGAGTTTGCATATATTAAAATAATTTAAATCGAAATTTATATGCTACATAATTTTGCATTATAATTGTATACCTTTAAAAGGCTTTCCTACCCGACACGTTGCTACCATAATTAGAGACCATTTAACAACACTTGAAACACTAAAAATAGAACTTCCCATAACCAAACTACTTCGGCTATGTTTTTGTCAAAGCACTCTTTCATCTTCTTTTGTGGGCATAAGTAATCAACACTGTTATAAATCCTATGACATGTCAAAGAATAAATTTTAGTTACACTAGACGACTTTAGCGACCCTGGATGCGTTTTGGCAAGAAACGCTACCAGTAGTGTTACAGTTCTATTTACATACTACGTTCCTAATAAAACCCTGATTTACAGCTCATTAACCTCCCCACTCCACTTCACCATTTAAAAAAAAGGGAGGTTACTGCAATCACTAAAATTTTCGAATTCGAGATAAGACCGGATCTATACGTTTTGAGGTCTCAGGAACCCAAAAAAGTGGTTTTTAAAATGTGTCTGTATGTATGTACGTACGTACGTTTGTTCGTACGTTCGTAAACACGCCACAGCCCAAACTGCTAAACCGATTTGGCTGAAATTTGGTACGTAGGCATCTTATAACCCAACTTAGATCTGAAAGGCTTTTGGAGCCAATCGTGCAACCAGAAATGCCATTTTGGCACATCAACTTTTCAATTTTAAATGCAAACGCCCATTTTTCACGTCACGATAGGAAAGGCCTTCAAATTCTGCTTCTAAAAATGTATTCATTCTTAGTGCCCTTTTGACCAAAAATAAAAAAAAAATATTTTTATCGGACTTTAAAATCACGGTACAGCCCAAGCTACTGAACCGATTTGGCTGAAATCTTGCACATGGGGAGCGCATTACACGTCAAGGAGGTGAACAAATTTTGGATTCAATCGGCTCACGGAAAGTGCCGTTTTAGCCAGTGGTCGGAAGTAATGCATTACTGCAATGAAATTACTTTAGCTGGTAATGAGTAATTGTAATGCATTACTTTGTAATGGGTACGGATGTTCCAGACTCAGGTGTTGTCCCGGCTAGCTTATGTGATCTGAAATTAGCCCTTAAAAGATGGTAAGGGGCGCCACCTACTTAAGAACTTACACCCTGCAGTAGGTGCATTGAGTCTGGGACCTCTCAAAAAGGATTTGGATCAGCTGTGAGGGTTGCTAAATAAACACTCCGGATTAAAACCTTATTTACAATATTTATTGAGTATTGAAACTGCGTGCAAGCGCAACCCCAACCCTGAAAATCTCCTTCTAAGAGCACAACTGCTCGAGTGATCCCTAGTTAACCGCTTGAGTAAGATAGCTATCTCATTCCTTCGTCGATTAACGCATTTACTCTTAACGAGACTTCACGAAGGGTATTGATCCGACACTAGACAATAACATTCATAGTATAATAATGACGTCACTAAAATTAATCCGAAATAGTCTTACTTATAACACGTGGTATAACAAAGGGGTAGCTAGCGTAGTTACCCACTCGCTGACTTGATCCCGAAGGATAAAATGAATTATCGTGCAAATCAGACTTGATCTTAAAATTATGAATAATAAATCTGGCCTGGCTAGATGGTTCCTCCTTATCCGATGGTCAACGTCAGGTCCTCCTAACCGAGTCCTTTTCAGGAACCCGAGAGCCCTGAAGATATCGAGGAACACTACCCTGGGGGTACTTCGTGGACTGGAGTTATGACGTGGTGATGATAGTGGAATCGAGGGGTTGAATCACGTTCTCTCAATTAGCTAGATAACGATCCTAGACAATGATCCTAGACAACGACCCTTGAAAATATAGCTGAAGCATGCTTTTCGATATAACCTCAAAATTTACCTTAATCATCGTAAGGGTAACGATTCCAACAATCCCTGACCATGCAGCCAACTTATTATCTTCGCCGATTACTTCGATGAACATGGATTACTTCGATGAATGTGGATTTAACAAATTTAGCCCCACATTTAATTAAATCGGACGCACGCCATTCAACGAACGAAAATGGAAGAGGCTGTCAACAGTGTCACCTGTCAACTTAAAACCCACCGCGCAGAAGCTAGCGGGGTGTAAATAATGTAATAATGTGTGTAATAATGTGTTGCCTACGTCGCTTCCCATGAAGAAGTGTTTAGCGTCAAAAGTGACCATTACAATACCCTCCCTGCTTAAAGAAAATTTCCCAATGAAATGAAAATTTTCTCCCGAATAAGCAGCTGTACAAAAAAAAGATAGGAATTCAAAATGTGTCAGGTTGCAAACACAATAAATCCCAGACCGAACCGGAAAGTACTCCCTCACCGAGAAGAAGACCAAAAAAAGACATCGTCAGAAGAAAATCCAGGTAACTGTTACATACTCCTGAACAACGGCGTGTTTATCCCCTGACACAAAAAAAAAACCTAGCGGGAGACATGGAGAAGAAAAAAAAGAAAAATGAAGTGCTTTAAAAGCACGACCTGCTGAAATGGTAAAATGGTAAAATGGTAAAATGGTAAACGGTAAACGGTTAAGGAGTCCAAAGGTGAAGGCGAAAAACAGTCAAGATGGCGCCTCCGAGAGGCAACAATAACTGCCAAAAAAAAACACATGCACAAAACCTTGGTAAAGCCGACCCACTGGGAAACAGACGCTTTGCCGAAGGCGAATAGGACAGAACCTGTCGGCCGCTCCACTGGAAACAGACGCCGAACAGGCTGAAGAGATAGGCCGCTCCTCTGGAAACAGACGCCTAGGTCTTCACCATGGAGTCGCTGGCAGTAGGATCCACTCCATTACCTAGCGATACCGAAGTATCGGCCAGACACGACAGATAAGGGGCTTAATGTTATTATCACAGTTAAAGTCAAAGTCGATAGGTTATAGTATTGATCAGAAAGGTCTTGTATACGTGGAAAAATCCCTAAAAACTTCTTTAAGGTTCACAAAACTTAGGCAAATCAACATGGTCGCTCCCAACCGGAGCAGTCAACACCAAAAAAAAACCGATAAATTCCAACTAACAGAATTTAAAACTCGCCCTAAGTTTGCGATTAACTGAACTTGTAAGACCTAAAAATCCAACCAATCCCAAGGTTGCAGAAAAAGAAAGCCAATAACTCAAAATTGAAAATAGACAAAACTGCGAATGGTCATAACAAGTTACCACGTAGGCCTATCTGATCAAGGACATAATAAGGAAGGTTAGTCGTCGGAGTCAGTGTCATTAACGTTAAAAGTCTCCCTGAGGTCTTTGGCATGCCAAGTGCCTTTAGCTCTGCCCTGACGATCTCTCAATTCGTAGGTCCAAGGTGAAGGCTTGGCATGGATAATAAATGGACCGACATATTGCGGAGCTAGTTTAGCCATGAAGTTGTCCGCCCTTTTCGACAAAACATAGTTCTTACGGAAGACCAAATCTCCTATTCGATACGACGGTATCCTGCGATGTAGATCGTAAATAGTTTTATTTTTATCAGCAGCCTGTGCTATGCGTTCTTTAACTTCTCGGTATAGATTCTCAAAAGCTTGACTGCGGTCATACCCAATATTTGGCTCACCCTCCTCTGTAGGAATCGCAATCTCATCAGATTTTCCTAGGAGGTTGATTTCTCTTCCGAAATTTACAAAATATGGAGTAAAACCCGTCGAATCGTGTATCTGAGAACGCATCGCACATGCAATTTTAGGTAGATTTGTGTCCCAATTTTTATGATTGTCGGTCACATAACATCTTAACATTATGCCTAGGGTTTTATTAGCCCGTTCTGTAGGGTTTGCCTGCGGATGGTAGTGGGCAGTATATGAGGTCTTAACGCTATACGACTTTAAAAGATTAGTTAATCTCCTACCGGTTAACTGTTTACCGTTATCCATGATTAACTGATCGCAAACTCCGAACATTAAAAATAATTCTTCTTCGACCAACTGGCAAATCTTTTCCGCCTTAGCGTTCTTAAGAGGAAAAATGAGGCAGAATTTACTGAAACAATCCAGAATGACTAAAATGAACTTATGGCCCTTGGTGGACCTAGGGAAGGGACCCATGAGATCAAGTGATACGACTTGCCATGGCCTGGTAATGTTCTTACGAGGTACCATCAGTCCTGCCGGTTTTTTCTGATTCGGTTTACAGGTAGAACAAATGTGGCAACGCGCAACGTACCTACTAACGTCAAATTTCATCTTGGGCCAGTAATACTGGTTACTCACACGATGGAATGTTTTATGAACACCTGAGTGTCCGGCAAGTGGGTTATCATGACAACGCTTTAATATTTCGGCTCTATCTGGTTTAGGAACTACAATTTTCCAACGGTCTGCCTCTTCAGTCAAGCCTGGAAAACCATATTTCATATACTTAAAGAGTTTGCCGTTAGCCACGCGCCAAGATGGGTATTTTAATGGGTGTGATTTGACGGAGCGGTACATGCGATCGACCCAACGGTCGCCAGTAGCTTGATCTACCGTTAAAGCTAAAATTTCGTCATCGTCAAAGTTGGTTCTCGATAACATGTCCGGTAAATTATGAATTTTCCCTGCTCGGTGTAAAATGGTGAAATCGTACTGCTGAAGGCGTACCGACCACCTAGCTAAACGTCCAGACGGGTCCTTTAAGTTATTGAGCCACATAAGAGCATAGTGATCTGTTATCACTGTGAAGTGTGAACCTTCTATGTACGGTCTAAGCCTCTCAATCGACCACAAAACAGCCAAACATTCTCTCTCAATAGTAGAGAATTTTCTCTCATTCCTACTCAAGGATCGGCTTAGATAGCACACAGGACGTTCACCTTCCGGAAACGATTGCGTTAAAACGGCTCCAATACCATAACTACTAGCATCCGTCTGTACCGAAAATGGTAGAGAAAAGTCTGGACATGCCAAAACCGGTGACGTTACAAGACATTCCTTGATTTTCTGAAACGCAGATTCCTGATCCTCATTCCATTCAAAACGACAACTTTTCCGCAGTAGTTTAGTTAACGGCGCAACTAAAGTACTGAAATTGGGGATAAATCTACGGTACCAAGAAGCAGAACCAAGGAGACTTCTAACGTCTTTACTTTTTCGCGGACGCGGAATGGCCATAATAGCTTCTACCTTACCACTATCAACTTGTAAACCGTTTTTATCTATAACGTATCCGAGATATCTAAGTTCCGGGCGACAGAATTGACATTTTTCTTTACTGAGAGTTAAGCCCGCCTTTTTCAAACGTTCAAAAACCTTCTCCAGAACGGCTACGTGATCTTCAAAAGTATTTGTTACGATAATAATGTCATCCAGGTATGCAAAAGCCTGGTTATCTAACTCTGGAGTTATTATTTGATCAATTAGCCGATTCCAGGTAGCTGGTGAATTTTTTAACCCGAAAGGCATCTTATTAAATTGGAATAATCCTCTATTAGGCACCGTGAAAGCTGTAAATTGGCGACATTCGGTTTCCATCGGAACCTGCCAAAACGCAGATTTCACGTCCAAGGTAGACAGAAAATTCGCGTTCCGTAATTTATCTAAGATTGAATCAACTCTAGGCATCGGGTAGGCATCAGTAACAGTTACATTATTTAGTTTACGGAAATCCACACAAAAGCGATAACTACCGTCCTTTTTCTTAGCTAGTACCACGGGACTGGCCCATGGGCTAGTAGTTGGTTCTACAATCCCCGAAGCTAACATTTCATCCAGTTGTTCATCTATATGCCTCTGCAAAGTAGGAGATACTGGATAAAATCTCTGCTTAATTGGAACTGTTCCGTCTTTAACTGTAATCTGATGGCGTATTAAGTCAGTACAACCTAGTGAATTCCCTAATGATTCGAAAAGTTCGTCGGTTTTACTACTAAGAACCGATCTTTGCTCAGCAGAAAGAGAACTCATGTCTTTTAAAGACTCAATAGCAAACAATTGCTCGGAGCAACTACTGTTTTCGGATAAAAATGACCAAGAGTTAGATAAAAGATTCGGAATTATGCCTATGCCTTTCCAAAAGTCAACGCCAAGTATAAGACAATGTGGAACTTCAGGTATCACAAGTACGTTAAAAAGTTTTTCCCTATCTTGTAATTTAATAGGTAGCAGCAAAGTACCAATGCATCCTACTTTATCACCGCTGGCTAAAGTAACGTTGCAGATCTGAGAAGTGTCTAATAGATTTTTATCCAAGCCCATGGATTGAATGAGTGCAAGACCACGTGAACCCAAAATAGTGCACGTAGCACCAGAGTCAAGTAAAGCCAAAAACGGTTTGCCATAAATAGAAACGTTCACATATGGTCGTTGGTCATTCTTGGCATGAGCTAGTATAAAACTCAAGACAGGATCTATGTTAGTGTTATTAATACGTTCTGGCCCTTTCGGCATAGAATCACGATGGCCAGTTAAGCGTGACTCTGCGGAGCGTTTTCCGAGTTATTTTTCAACAGGCAAGTTGGGCAAGAAGACGTAAAAACGCCTTTAGTATTACACTTGGTACACTTAATAGGCTTTGTACAAGTTCTCACTAGATGACCTGCGATACCGCAATTATAGCAAGTTCTATTTGTTACAGTTTTGTTTTGATTGGAGCGAGGACCACCCTTAAAACTTGTTTTGGGTTGTTCAATATTAGAAACAAATGCCAAATCTGGCTCTAATCTATCGCCGCTTCGGTTCGAACTTGTTGGCTTATAATCTTTCGCGAGGTCCATTCTATTATCAATAGCTTGACATGCCTTCGTTAAGTCGTCAACATTGTTAATAGGTTGAAAAGCTAAATGGGTCTGATAAAAAGGTAGGATGTTCGATTGTACAATATGCAACTTCTGTGCCTCAGGAATACCAACTTCCAATCTAGCGAACAAATTTTTCATGACTGCTATAAAGTCACCAAATTTTTCGTCAGACTGTTGCATTCTAGATCTGATCTCGTCCAGAAGTTTATAATTGTACCCAAAAGGAAGAAAATGCTTGCGTAACGCGGAAACTAAGTCTGCCCAAGTATGAAAATCATCTCTATTGGCCCTGAACCAGGTTAAAGCACGACTTGTAAATAAATCAACCGCTTGTTCGAACAAACTCGACTCAGAAGTACGTCGAGGAACTAGCAATTCTTCTACTCTAGTTAAAAATGCATTAAGAGATAACCCTTTACCATCTCCAGAAAACGAAACGCCCCAATCCTTGACAGGAATTGGTTTTTGAAATGGCTTCTGTGCCTGCCCATGCTGAAAACCCACGCTATTATCATCTATAGCAGTACTTTGTCGTTGTATAGGGGGAATGGCACCATCAAAAGCAGAAGTTGTAGGGTTAGATACCAATTTGACCCCAAGACTATCGACTAATGTCAAAAGTTGAGTTTTAAAGGTAGCAACTTGTTTAGCTTCTTCAGGAGTAGAAGTGACTGTCCTAGAAATACGACCTAAACAATGAGCGACTTTACACCTGAAGCGTTTTTCACCGTGACTCGAAATAGGATCAGGAGAATCTAATTGCTTATCTATAAAAACTTTAAGCTCCGTAAGTTTTTCAGAAACAGCTGTAATATCTTCATGAAAAGTAAATGGGTGTGCACCAGAAGGACTCACAAAGGAACCATCAGCCTCTAAGTGCAAAGCTGCTCGTAAAGCTGATTGTAAATCTTTCAATTTGTCCTGTTCAGTAAAAGCACAACCTCTTACTTTTAATTCGTACTCCACTTCATCCTTGCTCAAGTTAGAACTCTGAATTTTATAAGTCGGCATTATGAAATAATAATCTCGTTAAACCACGTATTAAAAAAAAAACCTCCTCACAGCTGAATAAAATTGACACGTTGGGCGCCAATTGTAATGGGTACGGATGTTCCAGACTCAGGTGTTGTCCCGGCTAGCTTATGTGATCTGAAATTAGCCCTTAAAAGATGGTAAGGGGCGCCACCTACTTAAGAACTTACACCCTGCAGTAGGTGCATTGAGTCTGGGACCTCTCAAAAAGGATTTGGATCAGCTGTGAGGGTTGCTAAATAAACACTCCGGATTAAAACCTTATTTACAATATTTATTGAGTATTGAAACTGCGTGCAAGCGCAACCCCAACCCTGAAAATCTCCTTCTAAGAGCACAACTGCTCGAGTGATCCCTAGTTAACCGCTTGAGTAAGATAGCTATCTCATTCCTTCGTCGATTAACGCATTTACTCTTAACGAGACTTCACGAAGGGTATTGATCCGACACTAGACAATAACATTCATAGTATAATAATGACGTCACTAAAATTAATCCGAAATAGTCTTACTTATAACACGTGGTATAACAAAGGGGTAGCTAGCGTAGTTACCCACTCGCTGACTTGATCCCGAAGGATAAAATGAATTATCGTGCAAATCAGACTTGATCTTAAAATTATGAATAATAAATCTGGCCTGGCTAGATGGTTCCTCCTTATCCGATGGTCAACGTCAGGTCCTCCTAACCGAGTCCTTTTCAGGAACCCGAGAGCCCTGAAGATATCGAGGAACACTACCCTGGGGGTACTTCGTGGACTGGAGTTATGACGTGGTGATGATAGTGGAATCGAGGGGTTGAATCACGTTCTCTCAATTAGCTAGATAACGATCCTAGACAATGATCCTAGACAACGATCCTAGACAACGACCCTTGAAAATATAGCTGAAGCATGCTTTTCGATATAACCTCAAAATTTACCTTAATCATCGTAAGGGTAACGATTCCAACAATCCCTGACCATGCAGCCAACTTATTATCTTCGCCGATTACTTCGATGAACATGGATTACTTCGATGAATGTGGATTTAACAAATTTAGCCCCACATTTAATTAAATCGGACGCACGCCATTCAACGAACGAAAATGGAAGAGGCTGTCAACAGTGTCACCTGTCAACTTAAAACCCACCGCGCAGAAGCTAGCGGGGTGTAAATAATGTAATAATGTGTGTAATAATGTGTTGCCTACGTCGCTTCCCATGAAGAAGTGTTTAGCGTCAAAAGTGACCATTACAACTTTTTTTAAATTGTAATGCATTACATTTTTTTAGTAATTGTAATGGAAAACCATTACTTTTTCCATTACTTTTTTTACCCTTAATTGATAAACTCAAAAATAAAACTTTTATGAAAAATGTAATTCTGTGAAATGAAATAACCACCACAGGAAGTAGCTAGGTACTACTGGTATCAGAGTTAACCCTACCTACAGCCTCCAAAGCAAACATTGATGCATTCTGAAGAGGTTTTCCTGCTATTTTTAAGTAGCGATATTCTCTGCAATTACTCCGGATTAAATATTTCTACAGAATTGAAATAATTTCCTAGCTGAAGAAAATAAAACTAACTTTAGCCATCTCAAGCAGTGGTAAATTTTGAAACGCAATTGTTATTCAAATTAAATTAAAATTAAATAATACATTTACTGTTTTAAAATAATACACCTACAGTTTTTTTATAACGTGGCATTTTTTAAAATTCCAATTAGAGTTGGCCGTGTCTTGAATGACGTATGTTTCAATTTACTGCAGATCTCAAAATCTGTCAGCTACAATTAGAAATTTCAGAAATGTCACGTTAAAAGTAATGTATAAAGTAATGCATTACATTTATTAAGTAATTGTAATTGTAATGCATTACTTTTTGAAAGTAATTAGTAATTGTAATGCATTACAATTTCGACGAAGTAATGTGTAATGGTAATGAATTACTTTTTAAAAGTAATGTTCCGACCACTGGTTTTAGCACCCAATTTCGAAATTTAAAATTATTCATTTACCCATCCAAACCAAGTTTTTGAAAGATTTATTGTCACCATCAGAAAGGTCTTCAAATTCTGGTTTTAAATGAGACAAAATTTATTCGCACTTAGCACCCTTTGGGTAGAAAAATCGAAATTTTGTAATAACACTGAAACCACGTTATAGCCCAAATTACTCGATCGATTCGTCCGAAATTTGGTACATGGAGGTGAGGTAACCTGTTGAAGAGCTGAAAGGCTTTTGGGAGCAATTGGTCCACGGGAAGTGCCATTTAGGCATATCAACTTTAAAATCTTAAACACAAGTCTCGGAAATCAAAGACCCACGCGTTGGGGAGGTTCCAGCCTCTTCTCTGCTGCCATTTTTTTAAAATTAAATTATGAATAGAAAAACCAGAAACGAAAACAAACTACTCTTGGACATCAAGTTTTATAACGTCAATCATCGTGTTTTGTTAAAGTTAGGTACTAGTGAAACCCACATAAAAACTAGAAACCAGAAGTTATACAAAATTGTAACCGTTACCTTTAAAAAACATCATTATATAAATTATGGTCACCGACACTTAAAGGTGTATAAGGTGGTTATATAACGCTTGCGGTTACCTCGCTGTAAAATCTAAAGACCCGGAACTTTTAATAACACAAAACAACCCTTATAAATATCGGTTACCGAATAGTAATTCTATAAATCAGTAATATAAACTTACTTACCTATAGTAACAGAAAATTGTTTATTGGGATTATAGGTTACCAATAAGTAAATGGGGCTATATTACACCTCCTTTAGTTTAGAATGTTATTTAACGACAATTTAAAATAAAAGAATGCAGCGGAGAAGCGGCTGGAACCCTCCCATCGCGTGGGTCTTTGATTTCCGTGTCTTCTATTTAAAATTTTAAATTTGATAAATGGAACTTCCTGTTCACCAACTGCTTTAAAAAGCCTTTCAGCTCTTCAACTGGCCACCCAATCTCCATGTAACAAATTTCAGCCAAACCGATCCAGTAGTTTTGTGTTTTTTGTGTTATTACAAAATTTCGATTTTTTTGAGTCAACGGGCATAAGTGTGAATGAATTTGGTCTTATTTAAAACCAGAATTTGAAGACCTTTCTGATGGTGGCAATAAATGTTTCACAAACTTGTTTTAGATGGTTAAATGAGTATCATTTTAAATTTGAAAATTGCACTGCCGTTTGTCGATTGCCTTAAAAAAAATTTCTGCTCTCCGACGTGCAATACCATCTCCATGTGCCAAATTTCCGCCAAATCAGTCCAGGGATTTGGGCTGTATCGTGTTTTAAAAGTTCCTTAAAAAATCTCGAATTTTGAGATTTTTGTTAAAAGGCCACCAAGTGTAACGAAGTGAATTTCTCCGTTACCAATTTCGGTACTCCGCCCCCGCATTTATTAAATCTGCCGCGCCGAGTTGTTGATAAACAGTAAACACCGCGTTATCGACGCCGCCGACTCTCCGCTCTACTAGCTTCAAGAGCCGTGTGGTGATTTCATCGCCTGGAAGGAATGGAATAACGTCGAAGCCACAGGATTTCCTTTCGCCATCGCTGGACTTCAGGAACCTTTAATATTAATTCAATATTTCAGGAATATTTCAGCCGACAGCCCTGAAGAAAGATGTCACCACATCGAGCGCTCCCCCACCGCCGAGGAAGACACCGAGGCCGCGCGAGCAGTACCAAATTCCCTCTCCGCCGTACCATCTCCACTCGACGTCTCGCGCACACGTAGCCGCCAGGAGTGGAAATCTATATAAGGAGCGCTCCGCATTGTTTATGTTTAGTTTAGCTTGAGACTTCACTCAGCAAACGCTCCGAGTCAAGTCAGCCGTATTGTTTAGCTTGAGTTTTGATTCAGCCGTTTTAGTTTTGTAAACCGAGGTAACCGTCCGGGTTAATTATTGTACTAGTTGTGTCTGAATAAATGTTTCATTAGGTGTTCTGTCTCTCTCTTTCCGTTAGTTTGATTGCCGCGTCATTCTTGTGATAGTTAGGAGTTCCTACCGATTTTATCTGAGCGTCCGAAGGGGTTCCCATCGACAATCGCATAAAATCGGGAGGAAAAGGTTTGCTGACCGCCTCCGTTAACGTGTAGTTGGGATTTCCTACTGATTTTATCTGAGCGTGCGAAGGGGTTCCCATCCACAATCGCATAAAATCGGGAGGAAAGGATTGCTGTCCGCCTCCGTTATCGCGACGGGGATTCCCCTCCGATAACTCGTGGCCCGGCGTTTTGTTCGAACGTGAGAAGGGGATTCCCTCGATAGGCGAACAAAAACCGGAGCCGACAGTCCCGCTGTCTGCCATCTTGTCCGTGAGCGCGAGGGGTAACCTCTCAGCTTCCGAGCAGGGTAGTACGAAAGGCGTCCCGCCGTCTGTTGTCATTTTAAATCGTCCGAGCGAGAGGGAGCGAGTTCACCGAAATCGTAGACTGTGCCGTTATCATGTGCCGTTTCTGTACCGTCCATCTTTCGTCATAACTAGTATCTCTGTCTGTGCCGTCTGACTAATCAACCCCCCTTTCCTTCTCGCCACCGCCGTTCAAACACCTGGCTTATTTCTCGACTGTCTAAAAGCAGCCCGCGAGCAACTGGAGTAAACCAGCCTAAAAATCTGGCGCCCGAGCAACCGTCAACATACCGAGCGAAGCGCGTCACACAAGAGTGAATACATCTTAGGAAAAAGAATTTGAAGGACTTTCTTATGGTGACGTAAAAAATTGGCGTTTGCATTTAAAATTTCAAAGTCGATGTGCCAAAATGGCATTTCCGGTTGCACAATCCACTTTTCAGACCTAAGTTAGTCAAATCGGTCCAGTAATTTGGGCACATTATGTACTATGTCCGGTAAATTCGAATTCGAAAATTTAGTGATTCCAGTAACCAGCCATTTTTTTTAAATTGTGGCTAGATTGTGGGGGTTAAAACTGTTTTTCGCCAGTTGCATTCTTTTGATTTTAACTTATGTAGTGTTATTCGAGTGAAAAATTGCACAAAAACTGCAAATTTATAAGATGGGGCCTATATACTATAATTATCAAGGATTCTTCGTGGACGGTAAAATTGGCAAAACATCGAGGGTCCACGTGAAAGTCGGATTGTTGTGTTGTCGACACCAATAAATAAGGCATTCAAATTCAAAAAGGGGCGAGTGTCAATCGCGGCCAAAGGCCAAGAAAATGCATTGAGTCGATAGTTCGAATACTATAATCTTTCACAATTGAAGTTAATGGATGGAAATTGAAAAAAACCCGAACAAATCGCAAAAAATTCGATAATTGTTATATTAGGGGTAGAAAAAATAATAAAAAAACTTACTTGATGTTCGTGAGATCAACAGTGGTCAAGATCGTGAAAGACAAAACAGACACAAACGGCCTTGCCTTTCACGATCAGCATCTCGATCACTTTTCTGTTCCATTTAAGGGTGTCCAGGGGTGCCAACTTGAAGCAGAATTTGACCACTGCTGTCCTCAGCAAAAACAACAAAGAAAAAGGAGGGCTGAAGCAAAAAACAAAACTGAAATAAAAGATTCTCTCCCCGTTTTTATCATCAACAGGTATATATTTCTTCAAATAGCAAAATATAAAATATTTATTCGTTTGGGCGCTTCTAATCATCCCACTCATCATCATTCGAATCCTCATCAGCATCGTCATCATCTTCGGAATGAATCGCTTTACTCCGCTCGGCCAAGGCTCGTGCCAATGCCTCAGCCAAATCTCCGCTCCTCGTCTCCACCACGTTGTTAATCGGCTTCACATCTCTCTCCTAAAAAAAACGTCAATGAAAAAACGGTTTTTTTCTAGTTATTACATAAGAGGGAGAAGTTACAGATTTTAGCGTAAGGTGTGAAGTTGGCTGCCGACGCGCAGCGGAGGGAAATAATCACACCGAACGCTAAGAGACTTCTCCCCCGTGTATAATACAATATTTTTTTCCATAACGCTGTGAAACTAGAGATGGGCGATTCCCGGGAATTTATTTCTTAGGAAAATTTCCCGATATTTTCCCGGAAATTTTCAAATACTTTTCCGAAAGACAATAAATTTCCCCTAGCTAAAGAAACTTTCCTTAGAAATGTTTCTTGGAAATATTTCCACTGCGCATACAAAAATTAAGAAAACATGCTGCATCTGCGCATTTAACGGCGGTATATTATATTAAAATGCGGGAATGTTCCCGGAAATATTGCCCAAAAAGCTTCCGGGAAAGTTTTTTTTAGGGATAGATTTCTTTCTGGAAAGTTTCCAATTTTCCCAATATTTCCTTGCATTTTATTAATATTGACACGACACCACATTTAGAAAACAGTGCCGCGTCTGCGCATTTAACGGCGGTATATTTAAATGTGGGAATATTCCCGGAAATATTTCCCAGGAAATGTTGCCCAAAAAGCTTCCGGGAAAGTTTAATTTTAGGGATTGATTTCTTCCCGGAAAGTTTCCAATTTTCCCAATATTTCCTTTCGGAAATATTCCCATCGCCCATCTCTATGTGAAACATTCAAAATTTTATTAATTTGTACAAATAGAAGGTTTCGCCGTGTTTTAGTAGTTTAATTTGAGAACCGTTGCCTTGGTGATACAATAAGAGTGATTACTAGATTGTTAAATTTGCGGGGGAGAAATACGCATTTCTGCTCCAAGGGAAATAATAATATAGTTCAGCCTCACAGGGTAAAATATGGAACGCCATCTTACTTTTGATTAAGATAAAATTGAAATTTACCATAAAAACTAACAAACATAATAATAGTATACTTTTTTTGACACGTTCGTAAAATTAGCATTTTTAAAACACTCAAAAAAAATGTTACAGAATGTTTACACTGCCTCAAAGATTAAACATTCATTTCTATGATTAATTGTTTGATCAAATAACGTTCGAAGGAATATTTACTGAATCAAAATTTATAAAAACAGTTTAAATGATGCCATATATGTATATTCTATATACATGGATTAATAGTAGAAGTCTGGAAATCGGAGCAGTTACCAGAGGAATGGCAGATCGGAGTTATCTGCCCAATTTACAAGAAAGGTGAAAAGACTGACTGTAAGAATTACAGAGGTATCTCATTGTTAAGCTCCTTGTATAAAATATTGGCAGCTGTACTATACAATAGATTAGAAGAACATATAGCAGATAAATTGGGAGAATTCCAAGCTGGGTTCAGACCTAATAGGTCATCGCTACACTCCGGGTACTATTGGAAAAGTGTAGAGAATTTAATATTAGTGTAGAGATGTTATTCATTGACTATCGACAGGCGTACGACAGCATAAAAAGGTCAAAAGTAGAAGAGTCACTTAGGGATATGGAGGTGCCAAATAAACTGATCCGGATGATTATGCTAACTCTGAAGCAAACTGAAAGCAAAGTACAGATTAATGGAATGCTGTCTAGAAAGTTTAAAACCAACAACGGATTGCGGCAAGGAGACCCTTTGTCCACGCTAATTTTCAATATAGTACTGGAGACGGTGGTAAGGAGAGCAAAGGTGGATAAAGGTGGAACAATATTTAATAAATCTGTGCAGATACTGGCGTACGCCGACGACATCGCAATAATTGCAAGGAACCGCACAAGTCTCAAGGAATCGTTCCAAGATTTGGAAACGGAGGCAATAAAGGTTGGATTAAAAATAAACGAGGACAAAACAAAGTTCATGAAGCTGAAGTTACCTAAATTTAAGGACGGAAATGAAGAGAGCATTAAAATCGGTTGTCACACATTTCAGAGAGTGAAAGAATTTGTGTATTTGGGCTCGTTAATTACCGAAGAGAATGACATATCAAAGGAAATAGACCGACGAGTGATATTGGCAAACAGGTCGCTTTATTCCCTGCGGCCTTTATTGACGTCAGAGTGGCTCTCCAGAAACAATAAAAAGATAATTTATAACGTAATGATAAAGCCGATACTATTGTATGGAGCGGAAACATGGCCACTGAATAAGAAAGACAAGGAAAAACTGTTGGTTTTCGAAAGAAAAGTCCTGAGGAAAATATACGGGCCGTGTAGAGAATCTAATGGGCTCTATAGAATAAGGTATAACCACGAATTACTGGAGCTGAACGATGGAGGAAGTGTGCTGGGAACAGTGAAGAAAGCGATTCTGAGATGGGCGGGCCATATAATGAGAATGGGGGCAGACAGAGTAGTCAGAAGAGTGGTTGAATACAAAGCAGAAGGGGTGAGAAGTAAGGGAAGACCAAAGCAAAGATGGATAGATACTGTAGAAGAGATCGTGAAGGAGTTGTCGATTAAGGGTTGGAAGCGTCTGGCATTGGACCGAAAGAACTGGAGGCACATTACAACGGAAGCAGAGGCCCTGAATGGGCTGTGAAGCTGTTTTAATAATAATAATATGTATATTCTGACCCCTTTAAGATGATAGTCAAATAATTCTTTGACAATTTATGGATCTCATCTCAATTTTACTGTTTGTTTAAATTTTCTGAGTACAATATTTATTTAGACGTTTACTTATTGTGAAACTTGAATATTTGGAATAAAATAAAAATTATTGTTATTCACAAAATACCAGAAGTTTTACCAGTAAAATACTTACGACTACTGTTAAAAATACATTTTTAATTCAAATGAGACCTAGAAAAAAATGTTAATAATAAGTGGCTGTATCTGTAAAAGTAGATTTAAAATTTCGCTTTCATTACTTTCAAAAATTGTAGTTTGTTCTGTTATCGGTTCTGTTGCATTAAAAGAACAATAAATAGAACATTAATATATTACATAAAGAATCATAAAAATAGAGAAACATTTTAATGATAATATTTAAAATGTAACTAAATATTTGCCCCAAAAGTTTTTGACAGGACGGAGTTGACTTTTAAAATAAAATGCCCGGTATATTTTAGCATATTTACAACCCCTTTAGGAGCCTCTGTTCATCCCTAAAATATTACGGTTTTTGAATATGTGGTTTGGGAAAAAAATTGGAGTTTACATCAATCTACCTAAAAATTCTCCATTTATACGTTTGCAGCTTTTATAAGAAAATAAGATGAGGATATTTTTGTGCAAGCCTTTAAGAAGAAAAGTTAAAAGTTGTCTGCAAACAAGAAAATTAATAATTTCTGCCAATAACTCGAAAACAGATGAAAATAACCAACATGTTTGTATTACAAAAAATGCAGCAGTGAAGCGGCTGGAACCTCCCCATCGCGTGGATCTTTGACTTGTGTTTCTAGCCGAATTAGCACAGAAATTGTATAAGACTGGTTTCAACGACGGTTTTAGAACTTTGGGGGTCCTGCCAAAAAAGGACTTACTTATACCTACTTTTCTCTGATGAATATTTCAATTTGTGTGTTCTAAAAAAGTTCTAAAACCATCATGGAAACCAGTCATACATTTTCTTTGCTAATTCGACTAGAAACCCAAGTCAAAGATCCACGCGATGGGGAGGTTCCAGCCGCTTCACTGCTGCATTTTTTTTTATGCTTATTGTCTGTGACTAATTTCGCAATTTTCTGACAAATACCGACATCACCCATCACATTTGACAATATGTTCCTTTTAAGGTTAACAGTTTGCCACCCTTTTGACAATAACTGATACTTTATGTCATCCACTGTCAGCCTGCTCCCTTTTAATGAAAAATATTTTTTTCTCTATTTTCCACTGAAATGGCAGAAAATGTGAATACATTTTTAGAACGAGAATTTGATCGTCTTTCTAATGGCGACATAAAAAAGGAGACCTTTGTATTTAAAATTTAAAATTGATTTGCCTAATTGGCACTTCCCGTGGACCAATTGCTTCCAAAAGCCTTTTAGGTCTTCAACGGGTCACGCGATCTCCATGTACCAAATTTCAGCCAAATCGATTCGCTAATTTGGGCTATAATGTATTTTTAGTGTTATTATGAAATTTCGATTTTTTGACCCAAAGAGCACTAAATGCGAACGAATTTTGTCTTACTTAAAAGCAGAATTTGAAAACCTTTCTGATGGTGACAATAAATCTTTCAAAAACTTGTTTTGGATGATTAAATGAGTGAATAATTTTAAAGTTACAAATTGGTGTGCCAAAACGGCAGTTTCCGTGGGCCGATTGAATCCAAAATTTGTTCAGCTCTTCGACGTGCAATACAATCCCCCCGTGTGCAAAATTTCAGCCAAATCGGTTCAGGGGCTTGGGCTGTACCGCGATTTTAAAGTCGGATAAAAATCATTTTTTTTTCAATTTTTGACAAAAGGGCACTAAAAATGAATACATTTTTAGAAGCAGAATTTAAAGGCCTTTTCTATCGTGAGGTGAAAAATGGGGGTTTGCATTTAAAATTTAAAAGTTGATGTGCCAAAATGGCATTTCTAGTTGCACGATTGGCTCCATAAGCTTTTCAGATCTAAGTTGGGTTATCACATGCACACGTACCAAATTTCAGCTAAATCTGTCGAGTAGTTTGGGCTGTGGCGTGTTTACGAACGTACGTACGTACGAACGTACGAACGTACGAACGTACGTACGAACGTACGTACATACATACAGACACATTTTAAAAACCACTTTTTTGGGCTCCTGAGACCTCAAAACGTATAGATCCGGTCTTATCTCGAATTCGAAAATTTTAGTGATTGCAGTAACCTCCCTTTTTTTTAAATGGTGAAGTGGAGTGGGGAGGTTAAAAATATTCGTTTATAAATTCTACATTACACTAGCTGAAAATATACGGGGTGTTCGATTTGAAAAAGTTGAGAAAAGCAACTTCAAAGTTCTCAAATTTTAAAAATTAATTTTGACCACCATGTGCATAGGGAAATAATGAAAACAGGATCAGAGCTTCCTAAAAGCCTGTACAACAAGATCCTCTTCTTATTTTCTTATAAAAGCTGCAAACGTGTAAATGGGGAATTTTTAAGTGGAGTGATATAAACTCCAATTTTCTTCAAAAATATTTTTTTGTTCCCAAACCACATACTCAAAAGCCGTAATATTTTAGAAATGAACAAAGGCCCCTAAAGGGTTTGTAAATATGCTAAAATATGCCGGGCATTTTATTTAGAAAAAGTCAAGTTCGTCCGGTCAAAAACTTTTGGGGCACCCTGTACATTTTAAAGTATTTTCTTAAAATGCACCCTCACTTATAGTTTAAGTATGCACTTGAAAGAAATTGCTAATTGAAATGGTTTAGACGCTATGCAACACCAACGCACTGTATATTCATTTGGAATAATTGTGAAACACAAAATATAATTCAGGATAAACGTGGTTGTTGGAATTTTCGAGGTTTATTTTTATGACTGTTGCATTTTTATGATTGTCTGAAAAATGGTCTAAAAAATTATCAAGTATTATGCCAAATTAATACCCATCTATTTCCATGTTTGTTGAATTAAAATGCTTGTTTGAAATTTATCAACAAACATTTTAATTCAACAAACAATTTCAAACAAACATTTTAATTTAACAAACGCGAAAAAGAGACGAAGGTTTTTTTCAATGTAGGTATATTAATAATTCCGAAAGAAAATTAATCCAGCAAACATTTTAAATATAGAAAAGGCCCAAATAAACATTTAACCCTTTAACGATCCCTGGTATACCTGTCTGACCGCCTCCATAATTTCTAAACTAATATTCAAAATAGAATAACCGAGGCACACATACATTTTAATAGTCATCCAGAAGCAACTAAAAAGATTCTTGAAACTGTATTACAGATTTGAAATGATATTATACTTAGAAATGTGTCATCCTGGTATAGGGGGTTTACCGGTGATTCTTCGGCGACATAAAATTGCAGTGTTTTCAAGGTGAGAGCAAAGTTTTGTTGTGCTGAGCATTGTTTACTTGATATTTTTGTGTAAAAACAGGTAAGTCTTATTCCTTTATGTCTTAGGCATACATTATAATGTATATTTGATTAATTGTTCCCCAATGTATGACGCTAAATGATAAAAATTCGGAACCCAAGTGTTTTGACGTAATTGAGGTTAGAATTCAAAAATTTTTTTAATGCAAAATTCGACATTTTACTTCGAAACAGTAACTATATACTAGTTATTTGAACACTTTACATTGAGTTTCTATTAGTTCGGTATGGCAATTACTTTGCGCTCGGAAAATTTTTCACTTCAAAGTGATTCATGTCACCTCTTTTCTTGACATTTTTTGGGACAATTTCAACCAGCGGTCTAATTTTGTAGTATTTTTTTATATTTCCGCTTCTTGTTGATAAATAATACATTGCCATAATAATTCAGGATATATTACATAATTTTAAAGTTGGAGATTTATTTCTTCACTGATGTAATGGATTTTTTTAGCCAAATATGGCATCTGATTCCAACTCTTGGAAAGGGAGAAGGCCACTAACCCAAAAGGAGTTGGAGGAAGCCATGTTGGAGATTACGGAGGAGCAGGCGGAAAATTCTGACATTGGGGGAGACTCAGAAGCAGAAGACGTGCTTGATGAAGCCGAAAATCCAAGGAGCAGTAGCCGATCCTCCAGAGGGACATCGAATTTTACGACACCTTCTACATCCCGTACATCCACCCCGCAATCCTTGGAAATGAGAAGGCCCTTTACGCGTCAAACATTAGCTTCCCAAACTCCAACGTCTACCCTGACATCAACTGTGGCGTCATCAAATAAACGAAAAACAACTGACATCAGTTGTGAAGCACAGGATTGCGATCGTGGCGACTGGGATTCTGACGATTCTGTACGAGACAAAAATTATGAACCAGACGAACCTCGTCTTCTGGAAACAAGACTCCTAGAAGAAACCGATTCCGAAGGTGAATTTCAAGAAGACGTAGGGGACATTTCCCCAGAATTTTCAAGTTGGCAGAAAAAGTCGGTCGCTCCAAAAAAGTTTATAAATTTCGACTTTGTTGATGAAGTTGGTCCAAATGTTCAGGTAATTCTGCCTTTGCTAAATTTTCTGCTAAATAAATGATCAGTATGTTTTTGTGTTCCAGGTGAATTCTGAACAGCCCATAGATTTTTTCAACATATTCTTCACACCAGACTTTTTGGAACATATTATACAACAGTCGAACCTCTATGCTATACAAGCTAGCAAACGCCTAGAGTTGTCAGTCGAAGAGTTAAAGGCTTTCATTGGTGTCTTGATAATTATGGGATTCAACAGTTTACCCCAGATCAAGAAATACTGGTCACGCGATCCAAACTTTCATAATGAAAGAGTAACAGGAGTCTTTCCAGTAAAAAGATTTTTGAAAATACTAAGATATTTACACGTCAATGATAACGAGCAAATGCCACCCCGTGGCAGCAATGAGTATGACAAATTATACAAAATTCGTCCAGTGTTGAAACACTTCAATGAAGTGTTTCAATCTGCACAAACTCCAAGTCGGAATGTCGCCATAGACGAAAGTATGGTAGCTTTTAAAGGCAGGACTTCTCTGAAGCAATATATGCCTATGAAGCCTATAAAGAGGGGCTTCAAGATATGGGCTTTGGCGTGCTCGAGGACGGGGTATTTATACGCTTTTGACGTATATCAGGGAAAAGAAGCTGAGGGTGATGAGCACACGCTGGGAGAGAGAGTAGTACTGAAATTGTCGGCTTCTCTGCAAAATAGAGGATTTTGCCTATATTTCGACAATTTTTTTACAACTATACCTCTGATGCAAGAACTGAGGGATAAAGGTTTGTTCGGATGTGGTACAATCCGACAAAGCAGGAAGCACTTTCCAAAAAGCAAGCTATTCGAAGATAAGAAATTATCTATGAGCCAAATCGACTACGCCGTCTGTAATGAGGTTTCAGTTTGCAAATGGAAAGACAGAGGTAAAAAAGCGGTAACTGTATGCAGCAACTTTCACAATGCTGAGGAAAGAGGTCAGGTGATGAGAACTAACAAAATGGGTAACAGGGATAATGTAGTTTGTCCGAAATCCATTGTAGATTACAACAATTATATGGGGGAAGTCGACCGTTTTGACCAAAGAATGGCAGCCTATACCATAGCTTGGAAAAGCCGACGTTGGTGGATGAAACTATTGTACTATTTTGTAGACGCCGCAATAGTAAACTCCTTCATTATGTACCAGGAAATGATGAAAAGACAAAATCCTCGTAAAAAGCCGCTAAGTCACCTTAATTTTCGAAGTAAACTTGCTAATCAGCTCATAGGGCCTTTTACCGCAAGGCAAAGGCCAGGACCTCCACTAGAAAGAGTTGACTTTGCAAATGTCACGCATTTGCCACAGAGGACAACTTTACGGCGTTGTCAACAGTGTTCCAAATTTGGAAAACAAAAAAGAGTGAACGTCATGTGCATTGATTGCCAGGTAGCACTTTGCATTGAGTGTTTTGTTCCTTTTCATATCAACAATAATTAGTTGTTTTGCTGTGTTTATTCCTTTGTTTTCTATTAACATTTTTGTAAGTAGATATAAGGCAAAATAAATTTGTTTTTCAGTGACCTAAAAACTGTTTTAATGTCGAAATGCTAAAAAAACTCAAGTAATTTATTGAGTGGTAAAACCCTTTTACCAGAGAATATTATCAGAATAAATATCGGTAAATGAACCCTGGTAAAACGGTTTACCGCCATTTTGAAAAAAAACTAAGGACCTAAAAAATTGAAAAAAAATTTTTCTGAGATGTTTTCGATACTGACTACTTGCTACTACCAATATTTGAAACAAAATACTTTCAGATAATTTTGCGCCTTAAAGGGTTAAAATGACAAAATTATGTACAATTTAAATGTTTGTTGGATTTTAATTCAATAGGTATCACTAAAATGTTTGTCTATTTTTATGATTCTTTAATATATGAAAGTTCTGTTTATGTTTATTGTTCTTTCAATGCAACAAAACCGAGAAGAGAAAAACTAAAATTTTTTAAAGTAATGAAAACGAAACTTTAAATGTCCTTTAAAGATACTGTCACTTATTTTTATTAAGATTTTTTCTAGGTCTCATTTGAATGTGGGGGGCAAACCGCTGGGGATGTCAGGTGTACAATTTAGGGGGAAGTCCGAGGATTTCATGGGGATGCCGCGTTGATTGTTATTCATTTTAGTACGAATTCTGGTGTACAAAATACGGTTAGCGGTTTACCCCCCATTTGAATGAATTTTTTTTTAACAGTAATCGTAATTCAATCGGCGATCGTCTTAAATATTAAAAGTATATTATTGGTAAAACTTCTGGTATTCTGTGAATAACAATAATTTTTATTTTATTCCAAATATTCAAGTCTCAGCATAAGTAAACTTCTAAATATTGTACTTAAAAAATTTAAATAAACAGTAAACTTGAGATGATATCCAGAAATTATCGAAAATGTATTATACGCAGATTTTTTAGTCAAATAAATAAAAAACATTATATTTATTTCAATTTTAAAATGATACTTTGTAATAATCATGCCATAAATGACGTATTCCCTATGTTATTCTGTAGTGATCAGGTAAAACAATCATAGAAATGAATTTAATTAAAATCTCATACATGTTTAATTTTGAGACAGGGCTTACTTGGTACCTATCCTCCAATAACAGTGGTCCAAATCTTAAATTCATTTGCGCTCAATTAGTATCTTCCAGTAACAAGTAGTCTAAGGGTTAAATTTCCACCGAGTCAATTATTTATGTTTGTCAATTTTTCGTATTTGGGGGTTGAACGGGGTGGTTTTCGGGGTTGCAACTTTTTGGGTTCAGTTAGTCTGTTTCTGTTGTAGATAGTCCAAGGGCTCAATTTCATCCAAGTCAATTATTTGTGTTCGAGGGTTGAAGACTGTGGGTTTTGGGGGTGCAATTTCTTGCGTTCAAAATAATCTTCTGCGATAATGAGTGGTAAAAGGATTAAATTCCGTCCAAGTAATTTTTTTGTGTTTCGGGGTTAAAGGGGGTGAGTTTTAGGGGTGTAGTTTTTTTGTTCAATTCAACGCTTTCGGTTGTAGGCGGTGCAAGGGTTAAATTTCCACCAAGTCAAGTTTTTGTGGTTGGGGTTTGAAAGGGGCGAGTTTCAGGGGTGCAATTTTTTGTGTTTAACAAGTTTCCTCCGGTAATAGATGGTCCAAAGGTTACATTTCCTCTAAGTGAATTTTTTGTCTCCAGGTTGAAGGGGTTGGGTTTTAGAGGTGCAATTTTTTTCTCTTCCTGTCGTAGGTGATCTAAGGGTCTAAGGACTAAACATATGCTGAAAACTTTTTCTGGGCCATTGATTAAAAGTTATCGAATTGCTTGAATTTCAAGCAACACTTATGTGAAATTTCGAGTTTCAACCCTTAATTTGCACCCCTTTCTGTTTCATCTTGCAGAAAAAAAACCATCCCTTATCAAATAGTGTCAAAATATATGTGGTTGCAGACCTCCAGGTGCAAAATATTTGAGAAGTTTTTGTATTTTTGTGATTTTCAACCCCTAAATTTCATCCCCCAAAATTGACACCTCTTCACCTTCAACATACTTGTACGTCAAAAACACATATCAAGTTTCAGTAAAATATCTTCACTGGTTCTCGAGTTATTACAATTAATAACTTTTCGGTCCCGAAAAAAAACTCGCATTCTTGCGCTTTTACTGCGAACGCTGCCTAAACGCTTTAAGGTGGATTAAAATCGTATAAGGGAGAAATGTCGGCAACGAATAGACCTACAAAAAAGTCCGCGACAGCATATAAATCTCTGTTACGGATAGCCGACAATAAGCCACTGAAGCTATTTTCGTCAAAAATTAGAACACAAAAACGATCTCGGTGGGCTACCCATCGTAGATAGCTATATGCCGTTGAGGACTTTTTTGTAAATCTTTTCATTGCCGACAATTCCTCCTTACAAACTTTTGCGCTAGCTTCAAGCCCTGAGGTAGCGTTCGCGATTAAACGTCGAAAATTGTAATTTCTTTTAGTTTCTCACCCCTAACTCCCACCCCCCTGGTCTGATATGGCCCAAAAACAATCCCCGCCGAAATTTTCGAAGTATACACATGTGTACAAAATTTCAGCTCGATATCTGCTCCAAGGAATGGGCCACTCCGCTACGCGTCGTGTCCCAAAATTCCCTTCACACAAAATAAAATACCGCTTTTAACACTATTATAAATTTTGGCTCAATAAAAAGTAAGATGGCGTTCCATAGTAAAATGTGACGTTTCAGCAACTGTCAGGAGGTAGAAAATGTCAACATTTCATATAGGTTATAAAAAAAAACAATTTCTTCTTACCCCAATCGGCTTCAACTTGGCCCCCTCCCTGATCTCCTTCAGCAACTGATTGCGGGAATCCTCCACAACTGGACTCCTCCTCCCCTCGACAGGTTTCAAGGTCGTCCCCGATCTGATACTCTCCATCAGGGCGGAATTCATCCCCCCCGCTTGCGAATCGACGAAATCGTTCATGGGGGGCGGCGGCGGGGGTTGGCAGAAGTCTAGTTCCGCCATGGGGGGCGGCGGGGGAGGGACTGCCCTCTCGACGCTGTTCGCGCTGGGCACGACTCCCCTGTTTCCGGGGGAGGGGGGCGGAGGGGGAGGCGCCGTCCGCGTGTGGGGGCGGACCGGCCCCCTCGGGGGCACGGGGGGCACGGGAGGCGCTTGCTGATTGGGCGAGGGCACCGCCGGCGCCCTCCTCGAGATCGACTCCTCGACCGCCTCCCTGCCCCCCCGCTGGTTGATGAAATCGTAAATGAACTCCTTGGTGTCCTTGTCCTGCAGTTGTTTCTCGGAAATGCCCGCCTTCTCGAAGAAGCACTTCAGGTTCTCGTCCTGGCTGTCGATGTCGCAGTCGAAGCCGGAGTGGGGGTTCCAGCCCACGTGGGATATGTGCTTGAAGTCGAGGGGGCTGCCGATGTCGGCCTTCGTGATGTTTCTTTTTCGCTTGGCCGACTTCACGGCTGAAATTTCAGTTTTTATTTGACGATGGAGATTTGGAAATTTAATTTTTCACTTATCTTTATAAACGGGAATTTATTTTTTAGGAAAAATTTCCGACATTTTCCAGGAAACTTTCAAATACGTTTCCGAAAGGCAATAAATTTGCCCAAGATAAAGAAACTTTCCTTGGAAATGTTTCTTGGACATATTTCCAACAAAATTTCAGTAAACTGATCAACGTTTATTTTTTTAATTTTTGTTCACATTTTCTAGATGGTCTCATTAACTCAAAGAATGCCTTAAATATAAATTGCATAAAAAAAGGCTCCGAGGATGAGTTGACAAATTATCGACACACAGGATAATCCGAGTTATGTGTGGTCTGGGGTACAGAGAGGATGCCACACGTTGTTTTCGAAAGTTAGGAATATTAACTGTTCCCGCTGTATACATATTATAATCAGTCTCTGTTATACAGGGTGTCCAGTAATTAGGCTGCAATATTTTACCAGTGCGTTCTACAATCAAAATTAGGACTAAAACTTTAGTAAACATTTTTCGAAAAATCCATCCTAAGGGAGCTAGGGCTCCTCAAAGGGGGTAAAAAAAATAGTTATTTCTTCAATTTCTGAGGAACGCCTGACGTTAGGGTCACGAAATTTTGAATTTTGTCGTAGATTTTTGTGCTGAACAAAACTAATGTAATGGTTTTTGGCAAAAGCTTCAGGGACGTGCGTGAGTGGAGGGGTCGCGGACATTTTTGTATCGAACTTTTTTGTACACCTTGGGTCAATTCTGAGCACAAATTTGAATTCTCCGTACATTTTTACGTAAGAAAGGTGCTCTAGTCGAAACTCGATAGCTCAAGTCGTTTTCGGGGAAAATCGATTTGAAAGTTCAATTTCGTGGTATAAAAGTGGGTAACTGTGGCACTCAAAATACATAAAATTATCAGATGCTACGTGATCAGCAAAAAACAAACAAGTTTAGCTTACTTGCATCTCATGTTTGAATTCCAAAGAAAATCGCAAGAAAATGGATTTTCCAGACTCTAGTCAATTTTGCACATTTTCGGCGTGGAAAAAGAACTTCAAATCGATTTTCCTCAAAAACGGCCTGAGCTTGACTTCGAGAGGTCAAGGTCAAGGTAATTTTCAAGGTCAAATAAGATCAACTTCATTTTTAACCTCCACACTCCACTTCACCACTTAAAAAAAAGGGATGTTACTGCAATCACTAAAATTTTCGAATTCGAGATAACACCAGATCTTCACGTTTTGAGGTCTCAGGAACTCAAAAAAGTGGTTTTTAAAATGTGTCTGTGTGTATGTACGTACGTACGTTTGTAATCACGCCAAAACTACTAGACGGATATGGCTGAAATTTGGAGCATACGCATCTCGTAACCTAACTTAGATCTGAAAAGCTTTTGGAGCCAATCGTGCAACCGGAAATGCCATTTTGGCACATCAACTTTTAAATTTTAAATGCAAACCCCCATTTTTCACGTCACCAAAAGGAAGACCTTCAAATTCTGCTTCTAAAAATGTATTCATTCTTAGTGCCCTTTTGATCAACAATTTAAAAAAAATTGATTTTTATCGGACTTTAAATCGCGGTACAGCCCAAGCACCTGAACCGATTTGGCTGAAATTTTGCACATGGGGATTGTATTATACGTCGAAGAGCTGAACAAATTTTGAATTCAATCGACTCACAAAAAGTGCCGTTTTGGCACACCAATTTCCAAATTTAAAATTATTCCTACATTTAACCATTAAAAACAAGTTTTTGAAAGATTTATTGGCACCATCAGAAAGGTCCTCAAAAATTAATTCGCATTTAGCGCTGTTTGGTTCAAAAAATCGAAATTTTATAATAACAGTAAATATACATTAAATTACATTAAATTACTGAATCGATTTGGCTGAAATTTGGTACATGGAGATTGGGTGACCCGTTGAAGACCAGAAAGGCTTTTAGAAGCAATTGGCCCACGGGACGTGCCATTTAAGCATACCAACTTAAAATTTTAAATACAAGGCCTCCTTTTTTATGTCACCATTAGAAAGGCGATCAAATTCTGGTTCTAAAAATGTATTCACAGTTTCTGCCATTTCAGTGAAAAAAAAAGGCGGTCTCGGAGACGGCAGGAACTTCTACGCCGCACTGCATTGGATTAATAACAGCAGCATTTATTAAATTTTTAAATATTTAAAATAAGAAAGTTGCTATGCCAAAAGGGCACTTCGGGTTGACTGATCGGCTTCAAAATCTAATCAGCTCCTCTCCCGCACAGACAATAAAATAAATTGCCACTAAAATGACATTTTTCGAAAAAATGGCACTAAGGTTTTCGGCTTGAAAAAAAATCAGTTATCAAATCCGGTAATAAAAATATACATTTATGCATAGTTTTTTTTTCACGGCACCATTTTTTGGTCAAAAGGGCCCAAGTGTGAATACATTTTTAGAAGCAGAATTTGAAGAGCATTCATATGGTAATGCGAAAAATGGGGGTTTGCATTTAAATTTTTAAAGTTGATGTGCCAAAAAGGCACTTTCCGTGAGCCGGTGTAGCCCAGATTCTAATCAGCACCTACAAATCTCCCACTGAATATGTGTGCCAAATTTCATCAAAATCAGTTCAGTAGTTTCGGCTGTAGCGTGTCCACAGACACACGGACAGACACACGGACAGACACACGGACAGACACACGGACAGACACACAGACACACATTTTTCAAAAATAGGTTTTTTGGGTTCCTGGGACCCCGAAACGTAAAGATTTGATGTCAGTTCAATTTCGAATTTTTGATCGATTTTATATACTGCTCCGCCTTGAGCGTAGAAGTTAAAAAGCGGGCTGCCAGTGGATGACATAAAGTGGCAGTTATTGTCAAAAAGGTGGCAAAAGATTAACCTTAAAAGAAACATATTGTCAAATGTGATGGGTGATGTCCGAGGTGACGTCGGTATTTGTAAAAAAATTCCGAAATTAGGCACAGACGATAAGGATAAAAAAATTTAATTGAATTGACTACTATCTGCACAGAATACAAAGCTCCACGCGATGGGGAGGTTCCAGCCGCTTCTCTGCTGCATTTTTTAAAATGGAAACCTACATTTTTATTACAGATTCTTATTCCCCGGAAAAGAACAAACAACTCTCATCTAAACTGTTTTTGGATCGGATGGACAGGTTTCCATTAAAAAAAATTAAATTGACCTTCATTTGACCTTGAAAATAACCTTCAATGAAAATGGCGATGAAGCCATCTATTTTCTCCCTCGAAGTCACAAAACATTTTTCTTTAAAACGCTTCCTTTCCGATTGTCAGTCTCAAGATAAAACGACCACCCGGTATTTGTTTCTATTATCGAAAAACTTCCAGTAAAGTTTCTTTTTAGGGATAGATTTCTTCCCGGTTTCCAATTTTCCCAATATTTCCTTGCATTTTATTAATATTGACATGACATGCCCAAAAAGCTTCCGGGAATGTATCTTTTTAATGGTTGATTTCTTCCCGGAAATTTTCCAATTTTCCCAATATTCCCATCGCCCATCTCTACATATATCAATGTCATTTTGTACCAGTCTGTATTGACGGGTGTACTAAAAAAAAACGGAACGAAATATTTTTGGGAGTAACTCGTGCATTTCTTATCTGATGAGAATGAACGTTTCCTTACGCTGTCGTAAGGCGCTGCCGTAGTGGTCTTAGTAATACTTGTTTTAAAGGTTCATTTTAGGTGCGTGGGGATTGGTCAGTTAAGAACCAATCGTTATGAGGCACTACGGGGTTACGGAGGTTACTACGTTTATTTTAGTTAATAATTTCTAGAAATTATTAACTAAAATAAACGTAGTAACGGGTGTCTTAAAAAACCGAATGAAATATTTTTGGTAATAACTCGGCCATTTTTTAACCGATTTGAATCATCGTGGTCTTAAATTAAAGGTTATGTGTGCCTCATAACGATTGGTTCTTAACTGACCAATCCCCACGCACCTAAAATGAACCTTTAAATCAAGTATTACTAAGACCACTACGGCAGCGCCATCTGTCGTAAGGAAACGTTCATTCTCATCAGATAAGAAATGCACGAGTTACTCCCAAAAATATTTCGTTCCGTTTTTTTTAGTGCACCCGTCAATACTGACTGGTACAAAATGACATTGATATATGTAGAGATGGGCGATGGGAATATTGGGAAAATTGGAAAATTTCCGGGAAGAAATCAACCCCTAAAAAGATACATTCCCGGAAGCTTTTTGGGCATGTCATGTCAATATTAATAAAATGCAAGGAAATATTGGGAAAATTGGAAACTGGAAAGAAATCTATCCCTAAAAAGAAACTTTACTGGAAGCTTTTCGATAATAGATAAAATCAAGTAAGCTTTGACATTTTTGAAGGTTAAGTAACATATTTCTACGTACTTTGTACTTCTCTATCAGACCCTACACTGTTACCCAAATCCGTGACTATGCTGCCAAAAAGTGGCTCTTTCGACAAAGAATCACTCTCATGGAGGGTACACCCTGTTCTTTTTCTACAGTGTGTCTCACTCTAGACGGCATCAGCAACACCCTTGCATCTTTGTTGTTTTTTGGAATATCCTAACATTTTTTTTTGGATGTAGACCTCAGAAAGTTGTTTTTGGAGTAGTTAAGGATTGCGATTGATAAGATTAGTGAGATTACCCCTCCTAGTTTGTTTGGGATTGATCGTAGAATGCGAATAGGAAATATCATAAAATTTTTTCAAAAATTTAACCACAACCTACCTACTAATAGACCGGGAGGCAGTCAACATTTTTGGTACGTCATTTCAGTGAGTTTGGTTTAGCACTTCTATAGTTATTTCATGCTGGAGATTACTAAAACGGAAGTCTGCCATAAATCTTGTGGGAAAGGGGCTAATTGCGGCCATTTTAATTTTTTAAAAATTGACATCTCGAAAACGGTCACAGATACGAAATTTTATTAAATTACAAAAAAGTTGTATTTTTCAGTGTAGATTAAGAATCTGAAAGGAAATCTAAGATATCTAGATTGGTTACTGAAATATACTGAAAAGACTGAAAATTGCAACGTGTTATAACTTAGTTACTAATCGGCACATCATTATGAAATTTGCTTCAATTACATTACCTTCCACGAAGAATAAAATGAGGCGACGAAAACTTTTCTAAGCCTTCTAGATTAAAATATGACATGTTCCAGTTTATTCAGTATATTTCAGGAACCAAACCAGATATCTTCAATTTCTTCCAGATTCTCAATCTACACTGAAAAACACAACTTTTTTCTAATTTAATAAAATTTCGTATCTTTTACGATATCCGACCAATATAAGACCAAAAATCCGAAAACCTATTATTTTCGATAAACGGGAATTTACCCGACTCTATAATAGTTATTACATGGCACTCTTGTCATGTTTGCAGCGAATAAAATTGGACTGATTCGGACTTAATTTTTTTTCATGAAAAAGTAAAACATTTTTTAAATTAAACGAAATTTCGTATTTGACCATTTGAGGCAATTCTGAACAACTTTTCCAAATGAAATTTTTCGATAACAAAATGCCTAATAGGTTTTTTGGGTTTTTGGTCTTAGTAGGCTGTGGTCAAATTTTTGAAAAAATAAACAACTTTCTGAGGTCTACATCCAAAAAAAAAATTTTTACGATATTCCAAAAAACAACAAAGATACAGGGGTGTTGCCATCTAAAGTGAGACACACTGTATGTGACTAAAGGTGAAAAATATCCATAGTAACCCATTTTACAACAATGGATTGCTATGGATTCTTTGCACCTTTAGTCACAACTTATGACGTCACCCCCGCAAATTTTGACAAATGCCTTCTATCCCCATGACAACATAAAACTGAAGGGTCAATTTGCTGTCATTTTTTCCCTAAATTTTTGCATCTGTCAGTTTTTGACGCATCCCCCATGGCCCCCCATGATTTCCTTACCAGGGTCCTGACTCTTCCTAAAAGTCGCCGGGTCCAGTGTCATACTCTTCATGGACTTCTCGGGATCCCCCATCGACAGCCTACTGGTACGTTTCTCTGCAAAAACTCCGTCAAACCCCGAAAAACTCATCGACAAACCTTCTCTCCTCCTCCGGACAGAAATCTTGTCCTCCACCACCGCCCGGAACTCCCTCGCCTCATCCGAGTTGGAAAAATTAAACGCCACGATCCCGTCCTCCCCCTCGAAAATGTGCAGGAACAGGGCGGACTGCACGTACTCCATGTTGTTGTACATCTCGTGCTCCCACACCATCGCGTTCTTCTGGAGGCAGAAAATTCTGAAGAAATAATTCTTCCGGGTGTTGTCCTTCACGAAGCAGAGCACCCCTACCTCCCTCTTGTTCCACTGGGAGTGGCTGGGGGGCTCCGTGGAGAAGCGCTGGGCCACGGTCGTGCTCAGGGACTGAAAAATCATAATCAAGTTGGCAGCTTGACAGATGGGGAGTCTAGGCCTACTTGACACCGATTTCCCAGGAGGCGGAAGATTTGGCTGTTTTCCTCGCCGTTCAACATTCGAGAATGCTTGTTGTCGATCGCGTTTGACGGCGGCATTTTCATTATTAAAATATAATTAGAATATTAAGTTTTGGGCGAAAATTGAGGAAAAGAACACTTTGACAGCTGACACTAGCGACATTTTGTGTCGAGCGAGGCGCCCTCTCGCGGGGCGCCAGACATAAAACGGTGCGGCGGTAGGCTCAGTGGCGTAGAATTTAGCAAAAGTAGCTTACAAATAATTAGTGAAATCGAGGTATTTTTTATGGATAATTACTAATTAGGGTTAGGAAATTACATGTAATATATTTTTTGTTACGTTACAGTGGAATATTTCAATATAACATTTGAAAAATTGTAATTTATAGTAGGTATGTGTAATCCAGGTATTTCTTGAGAGAAATGAGTACACATTATGCTCAAATCTGAATGCGTTAAAAAAGGATGACAATATGATTCGCGCGCAATTGGAGGCGATCGACAGAGACCGACATTATTTCTTTAATGGGCGGGAGAGGGAGAAATATATTTTGAGCCTCCAAATGATCGTCGCGTGCCGTCACTCAAGAAATAGGTCCATTTCTGGCGGCTATCGGGTGTGCTAGCCCCCCAGTAATAATCCTTTTCAAAATTAACAATATGAATGTTATAAGGATAACTAAAGTCTCGTCGCATATTAACGAAAGAGGGGGTTGTGTGTCTCAGGCTTTTTTTTGTTGGTTTGTAAACGGGATTTCACATCCGTCAAAACTCCCGTTACTCACTGTCAGTGTCAATTACTGCGTATACACGCACGGCACACACTAAGCTCGAGCTAACTAAGCTCGGTACTTTTTAAACAGCGTTCCACGATATTTAGCGGCGGTGGTAGCCTTTGAAATATAGCTTGCTTATCTGATTTCGAAGGGAAAGCTATATTTTGAAGGCCACCACCGCCAAAAAGTCACGTGGAACGCTGATTAAAAAGTACCGAGCTTAGTTAGCTCGAGCTAAGTGTGTGCATGTATACGGAGTAAATAAACAGTAACAATGGAGGTTGAAAGGGGTCTTTGTTGTTAATTATTGTCCATGACAGGAAGTTTGACAGAACTGAAATCCCGTTTACAAACCAACAGAAAAAAAGCCTGAGACACACAACCTCCGCTTTCGCTAATATGCGACGGGACTTTACATGCTCTCCATTAATTTTCTATTGAAGTGACAGAACGTCAAAATTTGAATTTTAGGTTGGTATGACGAAATTTTGCAAGGAATTTTACTAACATGTAAGAGCCGGGTGAGTATTGTTAGAAGCGATTTCAATGCGATACGTCAGAAAACATGACAAATGTCAAAATTTTGCAATTGCTCTGAATTGGCCCAAAATGACATTTGTGTGCGTGCAGTTTTAAGTAAAGTGCAAAGAAAAATATTCATATATAATACTACTAGTAAGTACAGAATTGTCGACAATTCCGTGATGCTTACCTGGAAACGACTGCATACTGCGACGAGAATTGGACGAGACCGTAGGTCGAGTCCAATTCTCTAGTCGGTATGCAGGAGTATCCAGGCATCACGGAGGTCGACAATTCTGTACTTACGAATAGTATTCGGAGGACAATTCGCCGAGTTAATATAAAAATTGCAACATCTCATGGAAATTGTGACAGCTATCAAAATAAATTTCAGCGGATATTTGGACTATACCTAATGGAAATGAAACTTTCGTCTTACGCACAGATGAAAAAATTCCCCCGTTGTCGCATTTTGAATTTTGAGTTCAATGTGAATATCTATAAAAATAGTTTGAAAAATTACCTTTCGGATAGCCTTTACTGGTAACAGCTGGTATTAATTGTATTAGCGGTAGCAATAATAAGGGTTTTTAGTATAAGAGGGTCCTTTTCTAATTGTGACGTCAAGCCAATCAAGCGGCAGCGCACTATGCGCAGATGGTATACTGTTTATGGCGGCGCATAGGGGGTCTGACATAGCACATCTTCCATCCTTTTATGCTGAAAACCCTTATTGTTGTGGTTGGTCAGAAATTCATCATTTGCTCTCTGTCATTGGTCAATTTCAAACGAGTCGAATTGTCACGAAAAAGCCTGCTAACAATAAAAATAAACCCCAGAAGATTTAGGTTAATGTAATGTTTTTGCTTTCCCGCTAAAATTTCGATCAAATCGTCAAAAGTAGAGGCCCTTACAAATTAGGGTTGCACAGTTCCAGAAAAAAATTAGTTCTGCTATAGAAAATGAACGGACTTTACAAACAAATCTCTGACATGAGCACAAATTAAGCTCAAATAGGGCATGCACACTATAATCGCGAGATACAATAAAAGTTTGCCTCCGATAAGTTGGCCCCCACACGATTTTTTTTAATAACTTGCCAAGTTGTGGAACATAAAATAAATAAATAGGTTTTTTTTTGTAACGTCGTAACGTTAATTTAGATTTTGTAATATTACGGAAATATTACAAGCTAGGTCAAATTATGGTAGTGACATCGGGCGAAATCAAGGAAAACCAGGCGAGATTAAGGGAAATCACCAAGTGTAATCATGGTGAAATCACGCAGGAAGGTGAAACCAGAGTGTACAAGATTTTGCTCAGAGATTATTGCCCCTCGGTTACAATTACAAACCTATATACTCTGTCCGGGATCCACAACACAACACAACACAACACAACACAACACAACACAACACAACAATGTTTCAACAATGTTTCGCCATGGAAATAGGGTTACGTGGATCCCGGACAGAGTAGGTACCTACCTAAAATAACATTTTTGTAATATTACACTTTTACATTTCTATGGATAATTGTTTTATTAAAATATGCAGATTTATAATATTACATCTTTTCATGTAGTTAATGCTAAATAAAGTTGTTCATATTATTGTAAATTAATTAGGTTCCTACTTATTTGAAGTCCCTTCACATATTAATGAACGCGGGGGTTGTGTGTCTCAGGTTTTTTTGCTGCTGGTTTGTAAACGGGATTTCACCTCCGTCAAAACTAGTCAAAACTCCTTGACAGAACTCAAATCCCGTTTACAAACCAACTGAAAAAAAGCCTGAGACACACAACCCCCGCGTTCGTTAATTTGCGACGGGACTTTAGTGTTATATGCACGCCACTGGCTTTCGAGTGGAGCGCCCCCCTGCGGCGACCCGCGAACGCGAATCCGCCGATCTGTCATCAGTGTCACCTGTCAGAGCCAGTTTTGTGTTCACGATTTTTCCAGAAAATCCTCAAAAATCGCCGTAATTTCCTCATAAAATGAGATAAGGGCCCAGAAACAATGGCATTCCTATGCCCCGTCCGCATTAGGCGTGGCAAGAAAAAAAAATGTGAGTATTCCCATTCATGACTTCACATAACTGTAAATGGTAATTACCCGCAAAAAAACGACGAAAACCTGAATTTTCCTCGAAAATTGCGTAAAATTGTTGCTTTGTTTGATTAAATTGCGCCGAAATGGGGGCGAGAAGGGGGGCGATGCGATTTTGTTTCATCCCTTAGGGAAGTGTCATTCAGGTTTTGCCCTAATTTTAAAATTTTGCATGAAAATTGTTACAATTTAGTTTTGTTAAATTAAATCGCTTTTATGAATATAAACATTGTTGACAATAATGCTTTGCCATGTAAATAGGATCGTGTGGATCCCAGACAGAGTACAGAGTTCAAGTTGTGCGTTGATCAAGTTAGCTATCCTGTCAATTCGAGTTATTGTTTCGCTAAACAAATGCACATCCAAGATCATAGAGAAACATCCGTCATTTTGACACTTGACATTGAAAAATCCACAATTTCAATCCGGATTTTAATTAAATGGGTTACCAAAAGAAATTCAAAAAATTTGTTTAGTAAGTTTTTCTATCAGAAGTTGTAATAACCACATTTGTATCTAAATATGAAATCGTTTTGGTGGTTGGTAGCACTGCCTTCTAATGCTTTTCAAAAAGCCACCGGAAGATGTACATCAATGTGATGTGTATCCCTGTAGATGTTTATCACGTTAATGGGTCTGTAGGGGCCCGCTAAATTTGCAAATTTTATCAATCTGCACCTATTAGTAATGTCTCCGCAGACGCACAGAGATGTGTCAAACAAGCGAATTGTTGGAAAATACAATATTAAAAAACCGTGAATTGGGATGAGAAATCTGAAATAGTCCTTTACAGAGTTTGTAGTACAAAATAAAAAAAAAAATACTGGAAAAATTGTGGAAGTCTGTGGAATTAGCACTACAGGCAAGAAAAAAAATTTACTGCAGTTAAGTAGAAAGAGGGGATTAAATTATGTGAAGAGGGTGGAAAACTTGTACAGAGTGAAAATATAATCCAAATGAGCGATTGATGAGTAGTTATCGAAAAAAATTAAATTCGGCGAATGGCGCCCCGTGGGTTCAAAATTGCGAAGATGAAATGAACACGAAAATAAACTAATTATGCAAATCCAACTTTTGTGGGGGTTGAAATACTTATACAGAATTCTTACAAATTATTGCACCATCGTAGGTGGCTTTGATGCTTTGTGTTGACTTTTGACATTTTATTTCCCCAGCCGTCAATGCGTTAAACGTCAATTCTTTTGTTTTTACGCGACCTACGATGGTACAATAGTTTGCAACAACCCTGTATAATTTATAAGTACCTATTGCGAAGGGTACTGAAAAATTGAAATGGTAAACTGAATCCAAATGAGTTCAATTTATTACCGAAGAAAAATGAAATTATGCGAATTTTGCAAAATTAACACTTAGGGGGTTGAAAAATTGTAAAGGGGATGAAAAGTCAAAGGGAATATGAATGAATCGTAATTAAGTAGAATTACATAATATAACACGAAAATAAGCCAATTATGCATTTGGCTTTTGGAGGTTGAAATATTGGGAAGGGGGTCGAAAATATGAAAAAGGCGAACAATACATGTGAATTTATTACCGAAAAAGGGCAAAATTTCGCGAATTTTACAAAACTAACGCTCTGGGGGTTTAAAAATTATTATGAAAGATGATGAAAAGTCAAGAGGGATGAAAATGAACTGTGGTTAAGTAGAACTAGCGAAAATTGCAGTTGTTTATGTGTTGATTGGTAACATTGTTTCTGTTGCTACAGTGTTATTCAGAAAATATGCGACAAGGGAGGCTAAAGTTAGTTTCCATAGCCCTCAGATAAAATGAAGACGTCCCGTCCCCAAACAAGTCGCCCGTAAAATGACGGATTACCTACATGTCCTGTATAGGCCTGCGACTTTTAATTGATATATCGATATATCGATTATCGATATATCGATAAAAGTGTGTTATCGATATACCGAAATATCGATATATCGATATATCGATAACATATCGATAATATATCGACATATCGATAATATATCGACATATCGATAATATATCGACATATCGATAAGTTATTGATATATCGATATAGCGGTATATCGATAACCGGTGTCCCGTATATCGATACATATAATGATACTTCTGAAGTTCTGACTTCTTTTAAATGTAGGAGTAGGTATTCGGCCTGACTCAGTCATTTGTTGACAACTCGCTAACATTGAAATGAATTGACAAAATTGAAGAATATTTGCGTATACGTCTTGGATATATCAATATTTTCGTGCAGTGTATAAACAATTAGTATATAAACAATTTAAACAAGTGATGGTAGGAACTACTATACTTATTTAAACGACTTGTAGAAAATTGGACATCGCAACGCAACTGATGTTTTTCAAAGCGCCCTTGGGCCCTAATATCGTTTATTTTGAATCCTACGTTATTTTCCAGGGCACAACGTAAACAATAATGCTTGAACGCTCCAATCCAATCGATTCAATCAATAATTGATTTCAATATTATTAACTAACTAACATCAAGAAACTACAGAAAAAGGTCTATTACCTATTCATACCTATCTAGCTCTTAAAACTAAGGTTACTCGATTACAGATATGATACCACAGTAACCATATCGATACAATAGTATAAGTACCGATAAGGCGATATATCGATATATCGATAAATCGGTGTATCGGTATATATCGATAAATCGGTATATCGATATATCGGTACATCGGTATATCGATATATCGGTTTATCGATATATCGGTATATCGATTAAATTTTAAATATCGATATTCGATATTCAAATTCCGATATCGCACAGCCCTAGTCCTGTACGAACAAGGTACGAACTAACTTTGGGCAAACGTCATTTCGACATATTGCTTTGTGGAAAAACAAAATTGTAGTAATACCAAATTTCCAAACAAATGTAACCAAATGCTTTAAAGCTGTTTCTCAACAAGATTATTACGTAATCTTTCAAAGATCATAAAAGTAGGGTGGTAAGTCTCTGATTTAAAATATGTATTTAATAGATCCATATAATTCAAATTAATTTAACCAGTTGGCAAGCCTGTGATCGACAAATGACATCTCAAATCTTGACATAGGATTCTAATCGGTTATTTCAATTTCCCGCTCAAAATGAGACGCCCTATTACCACATACTGGCTGATTCCACGTAAAAATTTGCAATTTTTTCAGTTTTTTATACGTTGGCAGAACATTGTCACCAACTCCGCAGAAATTACCAACCAGAACGGGATTGTTGGTAATGCCAACCTCTCAAACAAAACTCACGAACTTGAAGTGTAATTTCTGACGGGAACTAAGTTTCGGCTTGTGGCTTGTATGTTTGTACAAAATAAACGTCACAAAAATCACTAAAAATATGCTGGCAGGCCTGTTTCATTCAAATGGTGACTTTTGTTTTCATTTTGTTCCGTGAAAAAGGTTACCAACAATAAAATTCAATTTCAACAAATTGCACTAAAAATATTTGACAGTTGGTTTATTTAAATTTGCCGCGTAAAACATGACGCCCTTCAATATCAGACTAGAGGCGTTTTTTCTCGGTTTCATGTTTTCGAATTCAAATTAATACAAACAGGCTCTCATGACTGGCCGGCTTACCATTTTTGTAAAGGACCCCGCACTTTTCTTATGGAAATTGGGTTTGGGTCAGATTTTTTTCAAAAAAATATATGTTGTAGAGCACGACTCCCTGAGTAATTGTTACCATAGGGCCAACTTTGTGGACCTCACCGTTTCTTAGATATAGAGGTTTGTGACTGAGAGGGTGGTAATGCATAAAGTTAAAACGAATGTGAAGGCCGCTGTGTTCGCCATGGTCAACGTTACATATTGTCGTAACATTAAGCGGGGCATCATTTAAAACTCATTAAAGATGGCCATTGTTGGTATTTCTTCAGTATATTCAATGCTATTTTAACACCTTCTGGGCTGTAGTTAATTTGGGTCAGATTTCTTTTATTTTTTAATATACCATGCCTGTATACATATAGTTTCTGGAGAATTTTTCAAAAGTTTTGTCGTCCTTACCTCTTCAAGTAATTAAGGCGTAGAGTGAAGGTATGACCTACATACAAAGTGTGGGACTTTTTTAGTGGTACGCGAATTGAAATTAAGAAAGGAAATATTTTTGAAATTGCTATCATAATATATTACTTCTTATTAAACCATGTCCAAGCATAGAAGTGTTTGAAAACGGTGAAACTTTGCTTAGTTGAAGATTTTCTCCAGGCACAACAAATGTAGAATTTGCACCCTACTCCTTCGAAGAGGTAAGGGCGAAGTAACTTTTGAAAAATCATCGAGAGACTACATGCATTGAGGTGTCATATAATAAAAAATAAAAGAAATCTGACCCAAATTAACGACAGCCCAGAAGGTGTTAAAATAGCATTGAATATACTCAAGAAATAACAAGAATGACGATCTTCAATGACTTTCAAAAGATGTCCTGCTTATTGTTCTGACAATATGCAGCGTTGACCATGGCGCAAACAGCGGATTTCACATTCGTTTTAACTCTGTGCCTTACCACCCTCTCACCTACAACCCTCCATATGTGAGAAACGGTGAGGTCCACAAAGTTGGCGCAATGGTGACAATTACTCAGGGAGTCGTGCTCTACAACATATATTTTTTTGAAAAAAATCTGACCCAAACCCAATTTCCATAAGAAAAGTGCGGGGTCCTTTGTATTGACATACTGTCACTTTTGCCGTCAGTCCCAAATTTTTCTCTGAAGGACAATTCAAATCTAACATTATTTTGAACGTATTTCAATACAAAACAAGATTATTTCCTATTGATGATTTCAATAATTCCAGTGCATGAAGGGATTCTGTCTACGCAGTAGGTGAAACAGTCCAGCTGTATTATCGGCTCTGTCAGTTTTGAGATTGCTGTGACACAAGAATGACAAATAACGACTAACAAATAAATGATTTGTCACAAAAAGTCATAAGATGAAAGCGCCCAAAAGCACTATTTCTAGTGCATTAAGCACCAAAATTGGCAACCCTTAGACTGACGCCCGTTATTTTCATTTAAAAATGAAAATGTCATAAGATGAAAGCGCCCAAAAGCAGCATTTATAGTGCATTAAGCACCAAAATTGGCAACTCTTAGACTGACGCCTGTTATTTTCATTTAAAAATGAAAATATCATACGATGAAGCACCCAAAAGCAGCATTTATAGTGCATTAAGCACCAAAATTGGCAACCCTTAGACTGACGCCTATTATTTTCATTTAAAAATGAAAATGTCAAGATGAAGCACCCAAAAACAGCATTTATAGTACATTAAGCACCAAAATTGGCAACCCTTAAAGGCTGTTTACACTACTTGATTTTTCATATCATTTTCTGTATGACTTGAAATCACTATGGCGAATGATTGTTGATAACAATTTCAAGTCATACAGAAAATCATATGAAAAATCATGTAGTGTAAACAGCCTTTTGGACTGATGTCCGATATTTTCATTTAATCACGTTGATTCGAGTAAGTATTCATAGATGTCCTTCTTTTATTAAAATCATCAATGCTTTCAAATGCAAGTTTATATTTCAACACATAAAACCGAGAAAAAACGCATTTGATTTCAAACAGGAAAGACTGTCAACTTTTGTCTTTTTACTGGGGAATAGCAAAATTTCTCTGTAGAGACTGCAAAGAAGTGAATTGTGAGTTCGTTTTTACGTTTTTGACCGTATAACATGACCACGAATAAATAGATGTAATTTATAATTGAAACCAGTAAATCAGAAGGCAAAGTGAGTTAACGGAGAAGTTTTTGCTACAAGACCAGCTGCAATACTCTTGTAATTTAAATTAAAAAATTCTAATAATAGAACTATTTCAACTTTTTCCAAATCAGTTCTTTCTTAGGGCCGATCCAGTAGTTATGTCGAGTGTCCAATCAGATATCAATTTTAAAATTTCGGATGATTTGATTGTAAAAACGACCCTTAAAAGAGCAACTTGGTAAATTTTGATTGTGCAGTTGATATAAACATTTCTTTTGGAGTGTAATGGAAATGAAATCATGTGTACAGGTATAATGAAATAACCTTTTAGGGGATTGGTAATCCGTGTTAAGAAAAACAGCGGGTTTGGCAACAGAGCAAATTGAGTTGATGCTACGTCGGTGCTATCTCTAACGACTAGTTATACAAATACAGACGACTAGTTATACAAATACAGTAGTCGTAATTTTGTAGTAGCTTTCTACCTTAATCTTTAGTGACTTCTAATTTATTACTATAAAACGGTTGAACGTGAGACGTGAGAACAGCGTACCCAAACCCCGTTTGTTTGCTTTCGTTAACTATTTGGTTGAGTTTTCTTGGTTCTCCTGTTCCAAATTTTCTCGTGTCCATTTCGCTGGTCCGTTTTTTCCAGGCTGCGCTCCGACGCAGTTCGACGTTTCTGTAACTTTTGTAGATTCTTAAGTGATCTGGTTGCTTGCGCAAGCCTTTTGAGGTTGGAACCGTCCTCGGCGGAGTACACAATTTATTGTATAATAATTCAGCTATTTCAATGCAGATCTAATAATTTAATAAGACATTCTTGCCAACAGACTCGCGTGTTGCTTGGTAACGCTGTTTTTGTTTGCTGTCGGAAGGTTCTTTTTGGCTGGTAACTCTGAGTTTTTCCGACACAGCAAAACTTCCCCAATCAGAGTAGCTCCGCCCATATATCCCCTGTCAAACCTTGGTGAAGTTTGTCAAAATCTAGAATATCAATTTTCCTAAAGCAGCGACCCTGTATTGCATTTTGAAAGGATGACAAGAAATAGTTGTACTTAAGAGAAACTTGAGGAATACTGTCTGTTATCACAACAAATTTGCTTCAAATCAGTCCAACTATAGATAGGGGTGTGTCGTGTTTTGAACAGGTAGTCTTAATCCTATCCTTTTTTGTTCTAGCAACAATCTCTGACATAGACAAAGAGCTGAACCGACCCATAAATGGGGCCCCCGGAATGGGGCGGATCACCGGATCCGCCAGCATTGAAACCCTCGTCCGCGTGGGCATCGAAAAAGAACACGGCCTCTCCCCGGACAGCAAAATGGTCGTCTTGCACGACTTCACCCCCTGCGTCGACGACGAGCTCGAAGTCAAGAGAGGCCAGGTATTACCAACTCCGCTTAGGTTATTTTCAGGCTTGTCTTTTCCAGATCGTCAACATCCTATACAGGGAGAACGACTGGGTCTACGTGATAGGCCTGGACACCAGACAGGAGGGCTTCATCCCTTACTCCTATTGCTCGCCATACAACAGCCATCTTGCCGAATTAGCCATAAAAAAGAAACTGCCCCGAGACGCCCAGCTCCAATCGGGGGAGAGCTCTGATACTAACCACGAGTGTGATCTTGCAGGGCTGGACACGAGCGATTGTGACTCCCTGGGCAAGAACAAGGGGGCGGGCAGTCCCGTTAGTATCAGATCAGAGCCCGACATGCTCCCGTTCTCGAAAGACCCCTCCGGGCGATACATCGTCCTTTACACGTTTATCGCCCGCGACGAGAACGACGTGTCCGTCGAGAGGGGGGAGTTCGTTACGGTGCTGAACAAGGAGGACCCCGATTGGTACTGGATCGTGCGCAGCGACGGGCAGGAGGGCTTTATCCCCTCGGGCTTTGTCTACCCCGCCGACAATGTGATACAGGGCCATTTGAACAAAGTAGCCAATCAGAACCATTCTGGCAACCAGAATCAAAACAATTTGTTGGCGTCGTCGAGCGTCGACGATCTGCGCTACCACGGCACCGAGCTGGTCATGCTCTACGACTACAAGGCGCAGGCGCCCGACGACCTCACGGTCAGGAGGGGCGATTGGATTTACGCGGATCTCAATAACCAGACGGTGGACGGGTGGCTGTGGGCGTACGCGCCCAAGACGAGGAAGTACGGGTTCATACCCAAGGCGTACGCCAGGCCCCCGGCCATGACCAGTCTCTAATGTGCAACGGAATTATTTTTAAGCTCTATTTTCGATATTTTTATACGTTTACATTATTTTTATTGCCAGACATTTATTGTTAATAAACTTTTGAAATATTTTAAGACTTGAATGCCTCAACAACCATAGCATGCCCCGCCAGACTCTTGCTGACTGCTTAAGTTCTCTGTTAAATTGATTAATAAAGCAGAGGAAACCTATACGGAATTCCCTCAGGGTCTTTTCCAAAACTTGTTCATTCCTTGAGTGTCTACCAATCCGACTTTAGTTCTTAATTCCTTTGCCGCAAAAGATAGTAGATGAACAACAATTATTTGCTCGGTAACAAGACAATTCTTTTGTTCTTCTGCGTTCTACGATCACAAAACACCAGGCCTTCATATCATTTCAATCTCCTGTGGTTAAAATTTCGTTCTAACATCGTTTTTTTGTGTCCATCGTATCCAAGAATTTTGAGCCTTCCTCTTCTTCGTCTGTCTAATGTGATACTCACCCCAATATTTGCTTTTAGGGATTCTTCTGTCTCTCTCACATCTTCCATCCGCCACTATAAAAGAACTTCAATTCGTGGCTAGGATCGGTTTGAGTGAGGCGCGTGACATCTTCTCTTATGGATCTTTCGCCGTAGAAATAATTCTTGTTTCTTCTGTAACTTTTGAACGAGTGGATAGATTTCAAAAATTGTTGCATTGGTTTACAGAGGATTTAATACCCTTTAAAATGATGGATCACAAAAACTCCAAATGTAATTTAAAATTTTACTGTTGATCGGACTGGACGGTAGACGGATATTAATAGTAGTTTATAACCCAAAGCGTGAAAGTGATGTTTTACGCGGCGAAGGAAAATATGGACAGTCGAGGCGTAGGCGAGACAGGCCATTTCCTGAGACGCGTAAAACCACTTTTTCGCTGTGGTTTATACAACATTTTTCTTCCTACACCAGCTAAAAATAAATAATTAATTAATAGGTAATAATCCATCGTCTCAAAGTGGCATCAAAAGTTTATTTGGAATGAGAACTCTAAGTCTTGCCACCAAAAATTATATTGAAGTACTACATGTTTCGGCTAAAATTAGCCATCATCAGGTACAGACTAGAAAAAATACTTGTTGAAAAAATATACAGGGAGGAGGAGGTAACTTACATCAGCAAACGATCATTTAAATTTGAGGTTAATTAAAATTTGAGGTTAGACACTTAATTCATAACTACTGAAACACTGAAAGGTAAAATATAGATTAATTATCAACCAATAGTCACTAACTTACATTATAATACAAAAATTTGGAAAAATCCATGAAGGATTATGAAGAATTAAAGAAATTCAAACTGCATTTTCGTTAAGTTTGAATTTCTTTAATTCTTCATAATCCTTCATGGATTTTTCCAAATTTTTGTATTATAATGTAAGTTAGTGACTATTGGTTGATAATTAATCTATATTTTACCTTTCAGTGTTTCAGTAGTTATGAATTAAGTGTCTAACCTCAAATTTTAATTAACCTCAAATTTAAATGATCGTTTGCTGATGTAAGTTACCTCCTCCTCCCTGTATATTTTTTCAACAAGTATTTTTTCTAGTCTGTACCTGATGATGGCTAATTTTAGCCGAAACATGTAGTACTTCAATATAATTTTTGGTGGCAAGACTTAGAGTTCTCATTCCAAATAATAATTAATTAATTTTGAAATTTGAGAAATCTCATTTTCAGTTAGTGTAGGAAGAAACAATATTTACAGCGTTGGAGTGGTACAGAAATTAGCTTTCAAATGATGTGTTGGAAGTGAGGGGTTGCCGCTTGAAATTAGGAAATGCTTTAATGTAGCGACAATGCTTTCCAGGTGCAAGCACAGGCGGTTTATCACAGATGACGTAATGAGGGATCTTTGGGGCGCTGTTTGGCGTTGAAAATAAAATAAATTTCTTTTTGCGGGCATGTTAGCGCTCTTTTCCATTCATCTTCTGCTCCTTTATGCAATAAAAAATACATAACTTTTTTAGTTTACTGGGCCTTAAGTTGTTCTGGCCAATCTTGATTTTTCTTACCTTATTTGTGTTGGTTCTAGAGATTCGCAGAGTATTCAGTGAAGGTAAAAATTTTATTTTAGAATATTATTCTTGGCAGACAGAACGTTTGTTACACATAACACTTCATTTTTATAGCCAATCGACACTATCTTCAAAACTCCTCTTCGATTGAGTTTACTTAAGTCCTAAGCCTTCAGCTCACTTCAAGTGTTCCGCCTTCGGTAGTCCTTTTGTTAATATGTCACCTACAATTTCTTCCGCCGAGACATGCTCGTTTATTATCAAATTTTTGTTATGACTTTTCTGATGAAATGATGTCTAATGTCTATGTGCTTTGTACAGTCGCGAATTGATCAAAAAATGGAATGTTTAAGTGGTAGCTACCGGGGGGGGGGGGACGACTTCACCCGCTAGCAGGGAAATTTTGCTGCGTTCCGCCTCTAAATTTACATGTCTCTCTGGATTTCGGACTTAACCTAACAAGTGTCTCTTTGAGGTTTAGGGTTTAACTCGGGCTTCCGAAGGTGAACCCTTGGGTTCAACCTGTGACCAATGTTGACAATAATTCGGCTGCTACTGCTATTCGTACTACTATTTACGAAATGTATGAGAAAAGTAAGTATCATTATGGAATTACTCATGTAACAATAGGTAACAGATTTTATTTTCAGAGCAAAATGTTACTCTTTCAACTTTACATAAAGCTTTAAAGGAGAGACACCAGTTCGAGGGCTGTCAGAATTCTCTGCATACAGCATTACGTAATATGGGATTCAAATGGGAAAATGATGATCCACGTAGGGGTCTCATGGAACTTCCGGATTGTCTTGAAAAGAATACAATACTTAAAAACCTATAAGCAATTGAAAATGGAGGGTACCTACTTATCAATTTGTTTACCTGGACGAAACATGGATTTTTCAAAATGGTACTACCAGGCATTCCTGGTGGCAAGATAGCAATAAAAAAAGTGTGAGAAGCACTAAGGTCGATGGAAAACGCTACATTGTTCTACATGCAGGCAATTCAAACGGTTTTATTGAAGGTGCGGAATTAATATTTACAACGAAGAACAGAAATGAAGACTATCATGGCGATATGAACATAAATTGTTGGCAAACTTGACGGAGCCGTCGGTGACTGTTATGGACAATGCATCTTACCATAGCACCTTAGTAAGAAATACTCCAAATGCATCATGGAGAAAAGCCTCAATTCAAGAATGGCTACGCGAGCAGCAAATTGCTTCCGATTTTAATGAAATTTTGTGAGGTTGTTAACTCAACCTTTCTAAGTCGAAGCCACACACTTAATGTACCAACGCTCATTTAGTTTTTGAAATATTCTTCACAAAATGGAGAGGTGACGTTTAGGGTCGCTGCAAAATTAAATCAACGGTGACGGGCTGCTCTTCTTTATCTTAGAATCATATTTGAAGTTTTCTGAGCGGAGTAACACTGAAAAATTTGGACATTTTTTGTTCTCTTACTCAAAAACTAATTTAACTAAAATCTGCAATGTTTCGCGAGAAACCTGAAATTGTAAATCAAGTTGCCCTTGGAATTTACTTTTGTCACATTGACAAACAAATTTTAATCAGTTTAAGATGGTTCGATTATTGCTAGGAGATAAATTTTAATCAAAACGCTCCAAGAGCGTAATTTTAGAGCCTTCAGAAAAGTTGCAGTAATGCATTAGATTCTTCTGGCTCCAAAATTACGCTGGTGGAGCTGGTGGAGATTAAAATTTTATATCTTCTAGTAATAATCGAGCCATGTTAAACAGATTAATTTGCTTGACAATGTGACAGAAGTAAATTCCAAAAGGCAACTTGACTTACAATTTCGAGTTTTTCGCGAAACCGCAGATGTTAATTAATTAATTTTTGATTAAAAGAACGAAAAAGGTCTTAATTTTTTGATGTTGTTCTGCTCAGAAAACTTCAAATATGATTCTGAGACAAAGAGAAGCAGACCATCACCGTTGATTTAATTTTGCAGCGACCCTAAACGTTACCTCTTCATTTACTGAAGAATACTTCAGAAACTAAATGAGTGTTGGTGTATTAAATGAGTGCCATCGACGTAGAAAGGTTGAGTTAACAACCTCACAAAATTTCATTAAAATCGGTATAAATAAAAATTTTATTAACAGCCAAAGTTTGTTCCAACTTTTACGGGCCCACCCTGTATCTATTTACATAAGGTAATATCACAGATTATAGGCTAGGTTTAGCTGTTACCTAACTTGAGATCCACCTACGTGATCAGGCCTTCATTCGGTGTAAAATTAACTAATACTTTAGTTCATGGCCACTCGCTGACACTAGATGGTAAGTCATAAAAGTTGTTATTTAACCCAACCCCCGAAGACAGCTGTTTTCAGGTCTGATCGTGCAAAGGTCGTTGACAGGTGCCAACTCACGACCTGAACTAACGGTATGTCGGTTCAGTTTTCTGATTAAAATTAATACTTAAACGATGATCACGTAAGGCATCATGTTTAAAACAATCAAATAAAATATAACGTGAAACACATAAAGTAGGAAAGTATGAAGTACAATTGAACTCATGAACTTGAAGATTCAAATATGCATAGGTATATGATAGGTTCTAAAGCTTATATGGAGTCTTGTCCTGGTATATCCTATCGACTCAGGCTCCCCGATGTGATGTCACCACCAACGGAAGCGAAGCATTCTCCGATGACACAGTCACAAGGCTCAGGGGTTGCTCTCGAACACTATCTGATCGGCTGCCCAGCAAACCTGAATCTTATGGCCGGTTGCCGGCCGGAATGAGGCTGCCCGGACAAGCCGGAACCGGCCCAGAAGCGAGTGCCTTATCTGGCGCGGTCCGCATGTGTGCCTCTGGTTTTGTTACGGCCGATCTACGTTGCCCAGGCACGGGCCGGGTCTGGTTCTGTTTGAGCCCACATTACGGCGTTCTTATGGCCACGTTCAGGCCGGAACTACCTCGGGACCAAAAAAACGTGATAAAACGCTTCACCACCGGGAACCGAACCCGGATTCTTTGGACGACAGTCGAGTTTCTTGCTACTAGGCCGTTTCACTTCATACTTTACTTTGTTTGTATCTTGTACATAAACTAACCGGCAATTATTTAAAAAATATGTAATACTCTTTAACCCTTAGAGGACTAACGTCGCAACGTTGCGACAGAACCTAAAGTGTCAAATCCGCCTAATGTCGCGTATATGCGACACAGGTTTAAAGCCCTCGTAAGCCTTAGAGCGCGTATTTGCGACATCAAATTTTGCATGCACCTCTACAAGCCTAATGTCGACTCGTTCCGACACCGAGGTATAGTGCTGCAGCGCCTAGTGTCGCGTATACGCGACACTATTTAATGTCGCGCATACGCGACGCTAGGCACCATAGTACGTCGCGCATGCGTCAAATACCTCGTGGTGCCGGCAACACGTGGCATTGTTTTCAACGCTACTGCGACCATTGTTAGTTTGGAGCTTAGAGCGGACGTGGTGTTTTCTTAATTGTTCAATAAAAACATAATTATATAGCAAAACCGACCCTCAATATGATGTCGTGTATATGCGACGTTAGGTATATAGCATAAAACTGCCGTCGCGTATTGACGACGTTAGATCTAGGGGGAGTGAAAAATAACTCAGGCGCACGGGATATGTCGTCCCAAAAAAACCTCGTCCTCAAAGGGTTAATTTTGCGAATTGTATGATAGTTAGGGTTACATTATCAAATTAATCACTATCATCATATTATTTAACTACAGAAACATTTTCAATACGGCCAGAATGAGGCCGCCAGAGGCCGGCCGGGCTAAGGCTGTCAGGAGTCGGCCGGGATAGGGCTGCCAGAGGCCGGCCGTGCTATGGCTGTCTTTGTCTGGCCGTTGTTCGTATGCCCATAGTACGGCCACGTTGAGGCTGCTTTCGTATGGCCGATTCTCGTCTGGCCAGTACACGGCCGTAATTCTATTGCCAGTGCCGGACTTGCCGGACAGTTGCCATAACACGGCCAGACCTTCTGTGTTTGCTGGGTGGTTCTCGAAGGGATGAAAGATCGACCAATTGGAAAAAGTGAATTGGAAAGGCCTCTGGCAAACCAAAGTGTAAACCAGTGGGAAAATGCTCCTTAGCACAAACTGGTGGAAAATTGGTAAATGCTACCCAGCATAAATCGCCCTAATATAGAAAATCTTAACACCATGTGTCGGTAATTTGCAAATTCACCTTCAACAAGAAGAGCGTTTATATAAAATGGACCACTACTGACCTCGCAAAGTGTCCAACCTTTTTCCAGCTGCTGTGGCCCAAAAACGTGTAAGAGCGTTTTAACACACGTGAAGATGCCACAAGCCACGCTTGCAAAGACCAACAAGACCGGATGTTCGCTGTCATAAAACCCTATATCAGGTTAATTAGAAAATTCTGGAAGGGTGGAAGGATGTTGGTGAATTGTTGGCTGCCTACATGAACTTTCAAGATCGATGCCAAAAAGATGACGGTACTTCCGACGCATAAAGGAGCGGGAAGTTTCAAAATAACCAAACAATTTAGTGGAATGTGTTGAGGTTGGACCTTAAACAATTTAGTAACGTCGTAGATCAAAATTAGACCGTTACAAAAGTTTTAAAACTTAGGCGTTAGAGATTTTAACTTCAATGAATGATAAATCCACACTGAGCTGACCATAAAACTTGGCCGCCTGTTGTGGCAACGCGCCACTACAACCCCCCCAAAAAAATCTTCAAGAAACTTAATTATCTTCTTTATTTCGATCTTTGGCTTGAAGACAGCTCGGTTAATATCAAAACATGCACAAACTTGCAAATAACAAAAACTACCTCACGTTTATGGCAACCACTAGGAACGTTCTCCTTACGACTAGATCACGATATAAAAATACCTACTTAATCCTCCTTCGAGCCTTCGACGAATTTCCCCGTGGAGTTTTTCACCGGACTCGCATCCCTCAAACTCTCCTCCGTCAGAAAATACTTGTGCCACTTCACACACCCGAACACACACCCCATCGAGATGATCAGTTGCACGATCAACCACACCGCTATATTGATGGCCTGGGTCCGTTCGAAGAGTTCTCGTCCGTGCTTGATGCAAATCAGCGCCTCGGCGACCATGATGAACCCGTACACCCAGCACTGCGTCCCCACCCTCTTGCAAGTAGTGTCCGTGACGTAGCTGTAGTACTGCTTGACCGACGGAGCCACGATCACTCCGATCAAAACCAGCCGAGCAGTAACCAAGGGGTGCGAAGCCGGCAACTCGAAGACGTGCTTCAAAAAAAAAGTGTTGAGCTCCGAGATCTGCCAGAATAACACGAGCTGGCACAGGGCGAAGATCCGCATGTACGAGCACTTCGGATCCAGCCACCGCACCGAGATCCAGCTCTCCGGCGTGAACTGCAGCATGGCCCTCTTGATTTTCCCGGACGTCGAGTGGATGTCCTTGATGCTCACCCACTTGTACTCCCGCATTTCGAGTATGCGGCAAATCTTGAGCCCGCACCATATCCCGAACCCGTTGCACACCAGCACGTCGAGGATCAGGGCGTCCCACCAGCACTCGATGAAATTCGGCAAAAGGTGGGCGAAGGCTATCTCAGTGATCTCCCACATGCAACTGATGGCCCACAGGATGCCCATGTGCCGGATCAGGATGGCCTTGAACATCCAGCCGAGGTAGTGTCCGAGCGCGAAGACGTCGACGTGTCCCCAAATCCTCTCGAGAGTTATGTCCGAGCAGTTGACGCCGTACTCCTTGTCCATGTCGATGTGGAACTCCTTGAGGTTGGGATCGAACCACAGCAGGATACTTTTGACGGTTTGGTAGTTCTGGAAGAGGACGAAGAGGCAGGCTAGGAGGTAGATGACGCTCAAGCCGAAGACCATGCGCCAGATGGCCGGGTGGGGACGGATGAAAGGTCCGTTCGGGAATGCCAGCACGGAGATGATGAGGAAGAAGAACGTGCAGCAGACCATCCCCGCCCAGATGTTGTTCTCGACATTGTGGGTGTCCCTAAACAAGTGCTTTGAAGATAATGACAAAATTGTCGTCGAAAGCTGTCAGATTGGCGGTTTCTAAAGAACACAGATCATTGGTGTAAGGATGTGGTTAACGATTCTTCGTGGACGGTAAATTTGGCAAAACATGGATTGTTGTCGACAACTATAAAGACATTCGAATAGTGACAAGCCTCAATCGCGGCCACCAATAGGTTTGTTTTTCATTTTTTGCCCTAACCTTGATAGGTTTTGGCCGGAAGTTGCTGTTTTCCCATCAACCAGGCCAAGAATGAAATGCAGTGAGTCGATAGTTCGAATATTGGAATCTCTTGCAATTGAGGTTATTAGGTGGCATTTGAAAAAGGCGGAACAAAGACTTTTGTAAAACGAAAATTTAGATCCGATAATGTAAGTACCAACGTTAATTGTTCCTTATTGAACCCTGCCGACCGTGAGATAGTGTACCGACAAACGTATTTCAATAAATGTATCCTTTAATAGTAAACAATTTTTTTTTTAGTTCCCCAGTGATGATTAAACGGTTCACTTCAGTTCTGAAAAGAAGTCAATAAAGTGGTAATTGTAATATCGGGTGTGCAAAATAGTATATTATACAGTGTGTCTCATTTTAACTAGAACCACCCAAATATTTCGGTTAATTTTAACCGAAGCAATGCGTTCTTTTTTCCTACATGTAAAGCTCCAAAATCTGCACCTGCGTAATACTCAACATTTTTTATAAACCGAAACCCCAGCCTACTGCGATTTAATAAAGAGGCCAAAAATGACGAAATCGTATTAGGCATTTTTTATCGAAAAATTTTATAAAGAAAAGTTGCTCAGGATCGGTCCAAATGGGTAAATCCGAAGTTTCAGGAAAAAATAGAAATGTTGAATTTCTTGAGTAAGAATCGCAAAATAACGAAAACGTCAATATTTTTGCAACATAACGGGTGATGTGAAATAAAAAAACAATGGAAGCACATATGTTTGCTGTTTGTGGCAGATTGCAACAGATTAGTTTGGGTGTCCCTTGAAATTGTTAAGAAAACGAAAATATTACACTATATTTTAATAATTTCAACTTTTTCTGCGATTGTTAAGTTTTATCCATCCATAGCCGTTAGCAAATGTCAAATCAATTCATTTCAATTGTTTTTTTATTTCACAGCACCCATTATGTTGCAAAAATATTGAACTTTTCGTTATTTTGCGATTCTTCCTCAAGAAATTCAACATTTTAATTTTTTCCTGAAATTTCGGATTTAGCCATTTGGAGCCATCCTGAGCAACTTTTCCTTATAAAATTTTCCATAAAAAAATGCCTAATACGATTTCGTCATTTTTGGCCTCTTTATTAAATCGCAGTAGGCTGGGATTTCGGTCTATAAAAAAAGTGAAGTATCACGCAGGTGCAGATTTTGGAGCTCTACATGCAGAAAAAAAGAACGCATTGATTCGGTTAAAATTAACCGAAATATTTGGGTGGATCCAGTTAAAATGAGACATTTTTTACACTCCCATTCAATTTGAACCCAAAATAGTCGAAAAATGTTAAAATGTCACTTTGACGTAGTTTAATTAAAATAACGCAAGAAACGATGGATTTTTTATAAAATACCTAGCAACGGCACTTCAGTCCCATGGGAGTCAATGACCCACTTCAGTCCCTCAAAAAAGTGCCTAAAAGTGCCACTTCATTCCCGGGGATGCAAAAAATTTATTTCAAGGCTTTTGATAAGATATGTGATGATAAATGTAAATCGCATGACAAACTCTATTAAATGGCATCATTAAATCGTTCATATGATGACATAATTATGTCAAATTTACGACAGTCAACTTTTTTTCTTCAAGCGGATTCTTTTAGACATATTTTTTCTGTATTCAAGTAGATAACGGTATAAAGAAAATTTATACTCACATTATAAAAATTTGATAAAACTACATATTTCACTATTTTATTGTCAATAAACATAGTTAGCCATGAAAAAAATTGAATTATTGTGTTGACAAACGTCGCACCCAATCTAAGGAAAATATATTTTTTAAATTATAGTTTATTTTCAAACGTCACAGAACAATTAATTAAATTACACCATTTTTATTGGAGTGTTAAACTCCGGAGGAGTTTAAATTCATCATTATTTGCAATTTTGCGAAGTCTCAAAGTGACGCGCAACAGACGTGAGTAGAAAATTTTCGATTTTTTCGTTTGAAAATAAAATATTGTATTTTATTCGGAGTTTAAGCGACATTATGTGACTCGTAGTCCAGTCGGTTCGCGACAATATATGGTCGAATACTGCATTTCATTCTACAAAGGTGCCGTTTGGCACAGTTGTACATGGGACCAATACAAGTGATTTCACCCGCAGTGCCCAAAAAAATTGCCCTTAGACTTGGTTGTAATGTACAAGAAAAATATTTGTTGCTTCTTCAAATAGTTAATAATAGTTAAGATATTAGCAATTTTCGCGGAAATTTAGAAAAAACCGCCGCCATTTTGTTCCCAAGGGAAATTTTTTTGGGCACTGCGGGTGAAGTCACTTGTATTGGTCCCATGTACAACTGTGCCAAACGGCACCTTTGTAGAATAAAATGCAGTTTTATTTCTCGAACCGACTGGACAATAACGTTCTTACTATTAACAAGTTAATAGCCAAATGGGGTATTATTGTTAATAACGCATAAAAGACAAGTTATTATTTTTTGAGAAACTGTTTTCCTTTTAATGGCTAACTACGTTTTTTGACAACAAAATTGCCAAATTGTTCTTTCAAGTGTAAACTTTCTTCACATTTGAATATAGAAAAAATACAGGGTGATTCTGGTATGCAGTCATTAATTTTCAGGGGTGATTCTACGTCGAAAAATATGAAGAAAAGTTCCTATAAACGAGTGTCCGAAAATCGCTCCTAAGGGTGCTACGGCCCCCTGAAGGGGGCGTCAAAAATTCGATTTTTATTTAGTCACGCATTAAGTTTTTGCATACTATCTGACATTATTAAGCATCACCAGATTACTTTAGTTACTAATTTTTAGAATCCGTTCAGTTTTGTAATTTAATAAAAATAAATTGCCCCTTCTTGATCAGCCCGGTCAATGCAGATAAATTTTTGATTCCTCTTTTCTCGAAAACGGTTAGTCCTACGAAGTAACAGTATAAGAGGAGCTTTTTTATGTAGTTTTATTCAGACAACCATATTCCGGTGAGGAAATGTCAAAAAATGGCTCATCAAAAAATTTGGACACATGTTTATAAGAACTTTTCTTCATATTTTTCGATGTAGAATCACCCCTGAAAATTAATGACTGCATACCTGAATCACCCTGTATGTCTACAAGAATCCGCTAAGCATTGCACAATGCACAGCATTGTCACTTGAAGAAAATAAGTTAAATATCGTAATTTTGACATGTCGGCAAATAGACAATACAATGACGCCTTTTGCAAGAGTTTGTCATGCAATTTACAAAAACATGTGGTTCTACAGATTTTTCTGTTAAAATAAGAAAGTTATACAGCGGGAGGCGAATACCAAACTGAATCGCCAGGTACGTATAGGTAATAAAAATATAAAATGTATTTATGCTTTGATAATAAAAATGTTTGAATATATTGCAGATTTACATAACCTAGCATTTATAACAGCTTCATTTATAGGTAAATAGGTATAGGTAAAAGAAATCAACACAAAAATCGAAAATATTGCATATTGAATATTGCAAAATATTCAAAGCATTTCAAAATTGATTTGAGTTAAAGCTCGAGTTAAATGTTTCTAATTAAAAGAGATAGACAACATGCGTAACGATTCATTGAGGAAAAACTGTCATGAACTCTGTCAGCCGCCATTTTACTGTCAAAAGAATACGTTAATTCTGTCAACCGTCATTTTACTGTCAAAAGCTTACGTTAATTCTGCCATTCGTGACGTAATATGGAGGCAAAATTTAACAATGGTTGCATTCAGCCGACGGATCTAAAACGGTTGTCCCTCCAACCATTGTGACGCAATAGTTGCGCATTGGCTGGCAGTGCTATGTAGCGCACAATTTCAGTCGAATTATGTCGAACTGTCGCACAACAGTTGTCGGCTGAACACGACCAATGATACTTTTGCATACCGTGCTGTCAAATTTTGTCTCAGTTAATCTCAGCAATTTGATTGGTTCATTCGAATACTATTGTCTATCTCTTTCAATTGGAAACCCTAATTCAAATTGAGTCATTTGTTGAAATGTGAAAAAGCGTTGGCGGTGATTTTGCAAGACTTACCAATACTAATATTTTAAACCAAAAGTGCCCATTCGAAGAAAAACACTTTAGTGTGCTTTTAGGTACCGCCAATCTGACATTTTGGCTGATTTGTAGTTGTAGTTAAACCACGCTCGATAGAAAAAGTAAACCCTCGTTATATAACTTACCGGACGAATGCAAAATAGACTACGATGAAAATGGAGACTATGAAGGCGGAGATGGTGTGAGGCCTGTAAAAGAACTCCAAGGAGATGTCGTCGACTGGTTTTTCGTTGATCGTGCTGAAGCTGTCGTCCCTCGGCCTGGACCTAACCTTCAAATCTCGATTAGACATGGCGAGGCGCTTCACTTCTGGAGGTCATCTAGGCGCTGATATTAGCCTGATAAAGGTTTGTTCTTGATAAATAACATGATTTTGTTATAATTTCGTGGAAAAATACCGCTCGATTAAATGTAGAGCTGCCAACGTGATTTTGACGTTTGACGTTTGACTTTTGTGTTGTGACATAATAGCCAATTTTTGGCGAAGGCAAAAGTTAAAACATGACGTTTCCTGAAGTTAAAACTTGAGAGAATGTTTGACGTTCCCCAAGTATAAACTTGACATAATTGCCTTTGTCGCGAAAACGTCTATTTAAGGGAAAGAAAAAGTTGGAAAGTTCTCCACTAACCATAATTAGGAAAACTGCTCATAATCTTGACAATAATGCAATGAAAACTTGTAATCACATCATTTTACTTATCATTCAAAATAATAGAGGTTATATGTATTCTCCATTGTGAAACACATTGAATTTTGTTAATTCATGATTGTTTATTGCGCCTAACACTTTAGAACAAATACTTCATTAGTGAAATCCTGCAAGTTACGCTGACAGCCAAATTAAACAACTGTCAAGTTTCAACGTAGCTCGCGACCTATGTTATAACATGACAGTTAAAGTTATAACTTTAAATATGGCGGAGCTTCCGGTAAAGTTAATACCAGACACCGCAAAAATGTCAACAACTGTCAAAGTTTTAACAAAGTTAAAACTTTTCCATCGCCAAAAATCGGCTAATATGGTTGTGACAGTACAGGTTCTGGGCTTGGTTTAGTATAGACATGGTTAGTCACTCCGCACATTTTGGTAGCCACTCGATATGTCATGTGACGTCACGCTGTGCCCAATATTTGGCGCGAAATTTAAATCGCTGTGCTCGGAAAATTCACGGTAAAAATTTTTCTTTGTATAGGTATAATTAGAGAATCAATTGTGCAAGAGGCGTTTGCTCGATATATTACATAATTATTAACGTAAGTAGTAATTAATTAGCTATTAACAATACCGTTTTGAATCACCCTGATGAACCACAAGGCCGTTTTCATAATGATAAGATTACAAAATGCATTCTTAGACCACGGTGGCACACCCTGTGCTGAATCGGATAATATAATTAAAACAACTACCTATTATAATTATTTATTTACAATACAAGCATACGCACGTAATAAATACACTGCTAAAGGAGAATTTATTATCGAACCACCTAGAGGTACCTACACACAACAGGCTTACTTCACTTCAAGCACAGAGTCCACATGCTTTAATCCACTTGAATAACATTTCGCCAGATTTTGGAAAACTGAAGAATTTCACTCCTAAAGCCTTGCTTTTAGCGTTGGAACTTTTGCAACCTACTACAGAACACCTCATGTTACTATTTCATATATTTCACGAAATAGTTTTAATAAAAATTACCAAACCCAATCCATAAACGAAATTTTCTACTCAAGATTCACGAGATAGACACCAAATTACCAGTTTATTTAGTTCTTGGACTTGAATTCCCGCTTGTATTTGAATTTTGATTTGAATTTGTTGTTTGGCTGACATTGACGCGTGCGTGTCAGCCGAGGTGTCAGCAGTCCTGAATATGTCATGCACAGCATGACGAAAGCTGGTCCACGGGAATGACAAACCATGCCTATACTAAACCAAGGTTCTGGGGGAAAAAGCAGGGGCGACGTCGGTACCGGTTGAAGAATTATTTTTATCGACTTTCCATTAAAAACTGAAGGCGCTTTCCTTTTACGTATTTAGGAAGTATTTATCTGAGGAGCCTCCAGTTAACCTCAGCAATTTGATTGGTTTATTTGAATATTGACCAATCACGTTGCTGAGTTAAGTGAGCCTTCTCAGATAAATGTGTAAATGGAAAGCAGTTTTAATTATTAATTCATATTTTAATTATGCTCTATAGATTTCAACCCAGTGCCAGTGCGGTATTTCGAATTCTGGGGGAATAGTAGTTGTCATGTTGGTGATAGGTGATATAGGCACCACATTTTACGACTGCTTTGTCGGTGGTATAACTCCAAATTTATTTAAGTAAAGTCCCGTCGCATATTAACGAAGTGGCTGTGTGTCTCAGGCTTTTTTTCTGTTGGTTTGTAAACGGGATTTCAGTTCTGTCAAAATTCCTGTTATGGACAATAATTAACAACAAAGACCCCTTTCAACCTCCATTGTTACTGTTTATTAACACTGACAGTGAGTGACGGGAGTTTTGACGGATGTGAAATCCCATTTACAAATCAACAGAAAAAAAGCCTGAGACACACAACCCCCGCTTTCGTTAATATGCCACGGGACTTTAGGTACAAATTACAGTGTTGATTAAAAAGGCGTCTGCAAAATTTAAAATTTGCGCGCTTCGCACAACCTACCCCAATTCTTAGCAATACCTGCTTGTTAGTTAAGTAAAATCGCGAAACTTTTTAACGTACGCGGGGTTATTGCGTGGGTTATGCTTTTTTCTGTTGGTTTGGGATTCCAGTTTCGTCAAAATTAATGTCTGTATCAATCAACAGTAGCAATATGTAGATTGGAAGGGATCTTTATTGTCCATTGGTTACACACATGCAGGGTGAGTCTGAAAGACTCACACTCCACATCCTTTATACCACAGAATCTACTGTTCAAATGATGAAGCTTGGTGCAAAATTATTGGTCAATTCTGATTCCTCTTGACGTTATAAGCCGCCAAAGATCTTCATTTTTAAACGTTCTTTTTAAATATCTTTCGAAAGGTGTATCGTAGGATTTTGAATTTTTGCACAGCATTGTTACAGACCAAGATGCAACTATGGTATGTACTTATGGTACTTAAGACATTATCCAAAAAGCGGATCTCTATTATATTATACAAGGTGGCCCCGATGTTATTTGCCCTTGAACTTTTTTATGTTTGAAAATATTCCTAATTTGCCTATGCGGCGGTATTCCCCGTTCAATTCTAAAACTTTTTTGGCTCTTAAAATTTTTCGAAAAAATTAAGCACTCACGAGAAAAATTGAAAAAACCGAAAACATGTTGCAGGTAATCACCTTAAAACCAATGATGAGTCTACCTCATAAAAAAGTGAAATTACCATCAATGTTTTTTCTTCAGTTGTGAGCAATGGTTCTGGGCACAGGTAGGACAACACCTTCAATGCAAAAAAACAGTTGAAATGTGATGTGTGCAACGTACACTTTGATTTTTATTGAAATTACAGGTTTATCACGATGATCATGTTTTCGGTTTTTTCAATTTTCCTCGTGAGTGATTAGTTTTTTCGAAAAATTTTAAGAGCCAAAAAAGTTTTAGAATTTAACGGGAAATACGGCCGCATAGGCAAATTAGGAATATTTTCAAACATAAAAAAGTTCAAGGCCAAATAATATCGGGGCCACCCTGTATAACAGGGATCCGCTTTCTGGATAATGTCTTAAGTACCATCAGTAGTTGCATCTTGGTCTGTAACAATGCTGTGCAAAAATTCAAAATCCTACGATACACCTTTCGAAAGATATTTAAAAAGAACGTTTAAAAATGAAGATCTTTGGCGGCTTATAACGTCAAGAGGAATCAGAATTGACAAATAATTTTTTCACCAAGCTTCATCATTTGAACAGTAGATTCTGTGGTATAAAGAATATGTGGAGTCTTTCAGACTCAGCCTGTATATGGCGGGGTATATGGCTACACACACATTGTAGTGCAAGTTTAGGAAAATTGTAAGTGGGGTGTTGGTGTAAGTGGAAGATGACGTATCTGTCAACCGTGAACTCTGTCAAAGCAATAAAAAGGTACGAAACGTCCTCAAAACTGGCTCCGTAAAGATGGCAGTAAGTTTTTGTAATTTTGAGAAAAGCTTACGCCAATCGTTTGTAAGTGGTTAGCAAGTATTTGTAATTGCAATTTGATCGTTTGTAAGTCAGCGTGAGACCCGAAATTCATATTACAAAAATCCACTGCCAACTTTCGGTAGCAGTGGGTTTTTTACAAATCAAGTTAAAATTGTTATGGGACGTTTGTAAGTCGTTTGTAAATGTTTGTAAGCCCAACAAAAAAATTTGTAAGCGTTTACAAACCGTGTTATAATTTTTTAACAATTACATCACCAGCAGTAGGTTACTCTTCGATCGATTTCTAATTATGCTCAATTAATTCCAAATTGTTCGTAAGTGTTTGTAAGTCAATCCACGGAATTTGTAAGTGCAACAGAACTTATTTATCAGGATGTGATCATCTAAAAACTTGGCAGTGGGCTTCTATCTGAATAGGACCAAACTAACCTCAAACGTTTAGCAATCGTTTGTAAATGTTTGTAAGTGTAGTTTTATTGTTTGTAACACAACGAGAAACGGTATAAACCCAATAGATCACTAGGCTTCTTACCGCGTTGAGGTGCACTTACAGGATGGCCCATTAAAAAGCGCCACCCGAGGGACCACCCCACAGTTTTTGTAATTTTGAGAAAAGCTTACGCCAATCGTTTGTAAGTGGTTAGTAAGTATTTGTAATTGCAATTTGATCGTTTGTAAGTCAGCGTGAGACCCGAAATTCATATTACAAAAATCCACTGCCAACTTTCGGTAGCAGTGGGTTTTTTACAAATCAAGTTAAAATTGTTATGGGACGTTTGTAAGTCGTTTGTAAATGTTTGTAAGCCCAACAAAAAAATTTTTAAGCGTTTACAAACCGTTTTGCAATTTTTTAACAATTACGTCACCAGCAGTAGGTTACTCCTCGATCGATTTCTAATTATGCTCAATTAATTCCAAATTGTTCGTAAGTGTTTGTAAGTCAATCCACGGAATTTGTAAGTGCAACAGAATTCATTTATCAGGATGTGATCATCTAAAAACTTGGCAGTGGGCTTCTATCTGAATTGGGCCAAACTAACGTCAAACGTTTAGCAATCGTTTGTAAATGTTTGTAAGTGTAGTTTTATCGTTTGTAATCCAACGAAAAACGATATAAACCCAATAGATCACTAGGCTTCTTACCGCGTTGAGGTATACACTTACAGGATGGCCCATTAAAAAGGCGCCACCCGAGGGACCACCCCACAGTTTTAGTAATTTTGAGAAAAGCTTACGCCAATCGTTCGTAAGTGGTTAGTGAATATTTGCAATTGCAATTTGATCGTTTGTAAGTCATTGGGAGAACCAAAATTCATATTACAAGAATCCACTGCCAACTTTCGGTGGCAGTGGGTTTTTTACAAATCCAGTTAAAATTGTTATGGGACGCTTGTAAATCGTTTGTAATTGTTTGTAAGCCCAACAAGAGAATTTGTAAGCGTTTACAAACCGTCTTACAATTTTTTGACAATTACGTCACCAGCAGGTCCTCGATCGATTTCTAATTATGCTCAACTAATTCCAAATTGTTCGTAAGTGTTTGTAAGTCAATCCACGGAATTTGAAAGTGCAACAGAATTCATTTATCAGGATGTAATCATCGAAAAACTTGGCAGTGAATAGGACCAAACTAACCTCAACCGTTTAGCAATCGTTTGTAAGTGTAGTTTTATCGTTTGTAACACAACGAGAAACGATGTAAACCCAATAGATAATAATAATAATAATACACATTTATTGGGAAAGTAATAAGTCTACATCAATTGAACAAATAAAGTTTTTCTAACCCAAAAGGGCAGAAACAGCACATTGCTGATTCAATTCTACCCATATAATTAACTGAAATAAGTTTCATCACATACAACACTAAATAGAAAAACATTATGATAACCAGTGGCGTATATTGCACAGCAAGAACAAAAGTAATACCTCAAATATAACATAAACATGTGTTTGTTAAGGCACACCAGAAAAACATATAAGCAAGGGCTAAGATACAATTAGAAAAGATGAAAATTGACATTTGATAATTGCTCGTTTAGTAGCAATGTTTTAAAAGTATTTTACGTAACGAGAGTTGTAAGAAGCATATTACGCACGTGTGGAAGAAGTTGTACACGAGCCGCGAAGCGGCGAGTGTATAATTCCACAGTGCGTAATTGCCTTACAACTCGAGTTGCGTACGATACTTTTTCTACGATCACACAATAGGTACTTAACTTTTCTCGAAAGTAGGTAATAAATTTAAGAACTTTTCGAGAGGAATATTTCGGAAATATGCTAGTCAACATTATTTTTTTATGTGAATCCAGTGGTATAGTCAGATATTTTTTAGCACTTCCGGTTCAACCGGAAATGACCATAATTGTTATTTTTCAAATGGAATTATACTTTTTCTCTCTGCATTATTATTTTGGTTCCTGAAACGTTTTTTTCCAGAATAAATAATTGATTCGTGGTTACAATGGAATTGCTTTTCTTAAAGTCAACTAAATTAACGATTTATTGTTCCTGGGTAGCAAAAACCTGATACCAGTATTCGATATTATGACAATATTTCTTTAAAATACCTGCTCAAAGGTTCAAGATAATATGAAGAAATACAACTTACCGATCCCAAAGCATTTTCGGACAAAAAGGTCCTGCGATATAACCTAACTTTTGCACAGAAGATTTTTATTGATTTTACCTCGGATTTTACTTTGCGGTTGGACTGCTTTTATCCTGGAAGAGGAGTAGTCGATAGGTTTTTAAAAAATGTCCTAATAAATAAGGGGAGAATAATGAATTTAACAATAAAATTGAGTGAAAAATGACATTTGACAAATGACAATTGAAAACTGTGCGATTTTCTCTCTTTACGCACAGTTTTAGATTTGTGTGCGTAAGGAACGGCTTACTTAGTTTGCACGTTGTACAAAATTGGCTATTTACAATAGTGGTCGTAGAAAAAATTATTTAATATTAGCCTGTCAGACACATTCATACCGTACCTATGGTCGAACCACAATGTTTAATATGTATGCCGCCAGATAAGAAAAAGATGCTTTGAAACAAGATAAGTTATGCCCTGGTATACTCACTGTGAGTTCACCAAAACGCAGAGTACGATTGTGAACAAATAGACGTGGCTTGATCTTTTGACTTAAATATGGAGGTTTACCAGTGAGTTTCACTTTTAGCACTAGGGAGACAAAATGCAAAAATCGGCGTTCACTAGTCTTAAGATAACCTAAATCTCTAATAAAAGGTGTAATGTGAGCAGCAAAAGGAACATTTAAAATGAATCTAACACAGTGATTTTGAATTATTTGTAGACGGTTTTTTAGAAGACCAGTTAAACACGGTCCATATGCAGTGTCAGCATAGTTTAAGTGCGACAGAATAAGAGTGTCAGTGAGTAGTTTCTTGCTATCACGGTCAAGAAAATTCCTAAATTGTGCAATCTGCTTGAAACATAAAAACGTTTTTTTGCAAAGAGCATTAATTTGATCACTGAATTTTAGATTCGAGTCATATAAGACTCCAAGATTACGAACTGTTGAGCATTTAATTACAGGAGTGTTATTAACCTCGATCACAAAATCATTTTCAACTTGATTCAATCTAGGAACTGTACCAAATAAAATACTTTGACTTTTAGAAGGATTTAAAAGTAGGTAGTGAATTTTTGGCGCACCATTTACTGATATTATCTAAATCATAGTTGATTAAGGCAACAGCACTGCGCATATCTTGCGGCTTGAAGGGGAAGCAAACCTGAATATCATCGGCAAAAATATAAATTGAGCAAAATTTCACTAGGCGCCACCAGAGGGACCACCCAAATTCTATCCTATACGACTGATTTGAGAGCAATCGTTCGAACAGGACCATAATTAATTTCCAGAAGGAAGGGGAACACTCCGCCAACCCGACCTTCAAAATTTCAAATGCCACCCCCCGCAGACCAGATCTATACGCCTTGAATTATGGTTTTAAATAAGACAAAATTCATTCGCATTTATTGTTCTTGCTTGCAGTTTTGAGTAAAGTGCAAAGAAAAATATTCATGAAAAAGCCTCAGGTAGGTACGTTTATCTGTGACACTGCTTCTAACAATAAAAATAAACCTTAGAAGATTTCGGTTATGCAATGTTTTTGTTTTCCCGCTAAATTTCTATCAAATTGTCAAAAGTCCAGGCGCTTACAAATTAGGGTTGTATATTGTATAGTTCCAGAAAAATTTTAGATCTTCAATAGAAAATGAATGGAGTTTATGTGCAAAAAAAGTCTCGATTTTTGTAGTTTTTGGTCAAAAGGGTACTGACAGTTAATACATCTTTAGAAGCAGAATCTAAAGGCCTTTCTTATGGTGACGTGAAAAATGGGGTTTGCATTTAAAATTTAAAAGTTGATGTGCCAAAATGGCATTTCTGGTTGCACGATTGGCTTCAGATCTAAGTTGGGTTATGAAATGCCTAAGTACCAAATTTCAGCCGAATCGGTCGAGTAGTTTGGGTTGTGGCGTGTTTACGAACGTACGTACTTACATACATACAGACACATTTTAAAAAATTGACAGTCTCGGAAACGGTAGAAACTTCTAATTTTTCACAGAATTTGTAAATATAGCATTTAACTTTATTTAACCAAGGTCGGGGCGTGTGAGCGGTTCTCGATGGCTGATGCGCCCGTGCTCATTTACTAAAATCTAATTCAGAATCCGTTGAATAAAAAGTGCCATTCTATTTGAGAAAACAAAGTTGATGCCATTTTCGGTTAAACCGGAAGGGTAAAAAAATAATTGGCCACACCACCAAATCCACATTAAACAAATAAAATTGACCTGTCCGAGGATTTTTGCTACAAAACAAGGGCAAAAATTTAAGGAATTTTATTCCGAACTTTACACTCGCACTGTATTCTGTTGGACTGTATAATGCGATCGGTGCCATTTTTGCGGCTTTCTAGGCATTTCCTTGAACAATTCCCGAAATACAGCTAAATAATCCTATTAATAATGTAAAATGCATTTTTCAGAGATAGGCATCTTCAATGCTTTTATTGAATGGTCTAGGAATAAGCAACGATCATGCAAGTGTCCTGTTTGCTTACATCAATATACAGGGTGTTATTTTTAAAACTTCCCACCTTGAATATCTTTGGATGTAATAAAGTTATTGAATTTAAATAAAAGCTGGCCAATCCCGCATGGAGGGGGACACTTGCGCGTATATTGAGGGAATTTTTTCCACTTCCGGTTTAACCGGAAATGACCTTAACTTTGTTTCTCAAATAGAATGACACTTTTTTCTCAACGGATTCGGAATCTACGATTTTTTCTGAGTTAAAAATATCTACCATACTTGACCGGAACTGCAGTCACGGCCACTCTAGATTTTCAAAAACATCGAAGAAATCGGTGAAATACTGAGGTTTTCGAAAAACGCAAAAACATGTCAAGTTAGTTTTTTTGATGCAAAACTTGAGCAATTTAATTTTTTGATTTCTCTTCTTTCTATAAAATTTGTTCTTACCTCACAATGTGTCAAAATCTCAAAAGTAAATAAAAAGAAAATGTCAAGGTGTCATTCCATTTGAAAAAACAAAGTTAAGGTTATTTCCGGTTAAACCGGAAGTGGAAAAAATTCCCTCTATATACGCGCAAGTAGGCCTGCGACTTTCAATTGATATATCGATATATCGATTATCGATATATCGATATATCGATAAAAGTGTGTTATCGATATACCGAAATATCGATATATCGATATATCGATAAGTTATCGATAATATATCGATATATCGGTATATCGATATATCGGTATATCGATATATCGATATATCGATATATATCTACGTTTAATAAACGCTTCGGGCTCACCTACCCCTGCCCCCCCTGATTTATATATTTAAGTTAAACTTCGGGCTCACTTATATTTGTTTGTCCTGTAATCGAGGTTGTGATCTCGGATGAGGTTAAACAGCGATATACGCAAATACATATATTGAGTAATTAATAGTCTTATAACTAATTTTAAATTACAATAAAATTACACAACCGATGGCCTTATTTTGAAGAACAGGTTCCCTCAGGGATGTGTGGACTTGTTGTAAACGATGAAACCTCATGAATTTAGTGTGGTAGGGATGATAGCAGACATCAAGTTGGAGCTGACCCTTCGAGCTTAAATTAAAATCCAAAATTCCAAGTTCATTTTGCCGTTGATATTGAACCTATGCAGTCTACCTGGTCAAGGGGTCTGCAATGTGATTTGTCCTATCTACTAAGATGAGTAGATCGTTGTTTAAATTTGTGGCGCCGAAGTGCATATTAAGCGTGTTAGGTCATCTTCGTTGCAGCCTCCTTGGACTGCATCAAATAAGCTTTAGGCTACATAGAGCAGCAATTCGTTACACAAGAAGTTCTAAAATCCAACTCTTCGTCGACTAATGGGAATAGTATAGGCCCTTGGATCCTTCCAGTGAAACCCTAGAAGTATTAGTTAAAAATGAAATAAACAATGTAATTCCCACCTTTCGATTGGTCCACCACGAGTACGCCTGAATACGCAATTTATTATTTAACAAATTCAGCATAAAACAGCACAATCACACAGCTGTCAGTGTCACAGGTGAGGCGGAAATGTAGATTAAACACTTTTTTTATTTCTATGTATAACGTGCTCCTTGGCTTCTCAAAAAGTCAAATATATTTATGTTTCTGTAGACACCGTACCCTCTGGTCTCACAACGATGAGTGTACACTTTAAACGTACCTCGGCCTCACGAAATGTGAAGTAAGTACATACACCTGTTGCCACATACGCGGAAGGTGCCTACTTTCATTCTGGGGGTCAATTAGGAAGAGTCTCTGAAGCAGTGGGTGAGCTAGGCTTATCAAAGATGCCTTTTTTCCTAGAGCTGAACTCTACATAGTTCAAACTCCTTGGCCTCAGGACCAGATATACATATAAAACATTCTTCGGCCTCACAATAGCAAATTTATATTTCTGTATCCATCGTGCTCTTTGGCCTCATAAAATGGTCATGTAGATATTTCTTTGTCCAACGTTCTTTTTGGCCTCAGGACCATATACGTATAAAACATACTTCGGCCTCACAATAGCAAATTTATATTTCTGTATTCATCGTTCTCTTTGGCCTCAGGACCATATACATATAAAACATACTTCGGCCTCACAATAGCAAATTTATATTTCTGTATCCATCGTGCTCTTTGGCCTCATTAAATGGTTATGTATATATTTCTTTGTACAACGTTCTCTTTGCCCTCAGGACCATATACATATAAAACATACTTCGGCCTCACAATAGCAAATTTATATTTCTGTATCCATCGTGCTCTTTGGCCTCATTAAATGGTTATGTATATATTTCTTTGTACAACGTTCTCTTTGGCCTCAGGACCATACACATATAAAACATACTACGGCCTCACAATAGCAAATTTATATTTCTGTATCCATCGTGCTCTTTGGCCTCATAAAATGGTTATGCATATATTTCTTTGTACAACGTTCTTTTTGGCCTCAGGACCATATACATATATAAAACATACTTCGGCCTCACAATAGCAAATTTATATTTCTGTGTTCATCGTAATTTTTGGCCTCATAAAATGGTGATGCATATATTTCTTTGTACAGCGTACTCTTTGGCCTCATTAGCATATACATATAAAACGTAGTTCGGCTTCACAATAGCAAATTTATATTTCTGTGTCCATCGTGCTTTTTGACCTCATAAATTGGTGATGCATATATTTCTTTGTACAGCGTACTCTTTGGCCTCAGGACCATATACACATAAAACATAGTTCGGCCTCACAATAGCAAATTTATATTTCTGTGTCCATCGTACTCTTTGACCTCACAAAATGGTGACGTATATATTTCTTTGTACAACGTTCTCCTTGCCCTCAGCAGCTTTCAGCGTGCCCCTCGGTCTCAGAAGCGGAAAGGTGCTTTCACTCACAAATCATAAGACCAATCTCGTGTTCCTGGCGCCTTCTGGGGAACTACTGCTGCAGCTGATCTAGAGTTCCACATGTATCTCCCACTTCGGCCTCACGGCTACTTATAAAATATAAAACGTACTTTGACCCCATGACCTCCTCGAGAATCGTGATATAAGCATTTCTGAAAAATCGGGTGCGATGTTTCTATTAAATTTACCTTTTTGCACGAACTAAGCCTTAGCTACAAACTATAAGATCTATCTCGTGTTTCTGGCGTCTTCTGGGGGACTATAGTTTCAACTTATCTAGCAAACCACTTAGATAGTTCTATAGGTCATGGGTGTCTTTGTTCCAACAGCACATTTCTCGAAATTAGCTCAGAAACACAAGTAGGAAAACAATGAACTTTATTCGCCCTCAATGGCTAGCCACGACGATTTTGAGAAAAACCTCAGAATCAACGTGACGAAAAATTCAGAGGCAGGCCCATTGTGTCAAAATGGGGGGCAAACTACTGGGGATGTCAGGTGTACAATTTAGGGGGAAGTCCGGGGATTTCAGGAGGATGTCCGGGAATTTCAGAGGATGTCTGATGCACAAAATACGGTTAGCGGTGTCTAAATCGGATGTCTTTGTTTAAACAGCGCAATTCTCGAAATTAGCTCAGAGACACAAGTAGGACACCAATGGTCTTTGATCGCAATTCGAGGTAAATTTTTGAAAACATTCGTGGAACACTCTTCAAATAACTGAGATTCTGTCCCTCAGTGGCTAGCTACGACGATTTTGAGAAAAACCTCAGAATACCGGAGAAAGGGCCTTTCTAATTTTGAAATTTCCACAGATAAATCGCACTTCGGCCTCAAGGCCTTACTCATATAAAGCGTACTTTGACCTCCCGAAATCAGCAATCTTGACGAAAGATTCATAGGCAGGCCCATTGTGTCAAAATCAGAAGGAATTTTCACTCCGTGGGCTAACTAGGACCATTTCTGTAAGATCGGCTGAGATATTTCTATAAAAGTTACCTTTTTGCTCGAACTGAGCCCTGGCTACAAACTATAAGAAATATCTCGTGTTTCTGGTGTTTTCTGGAGGACTGCGCTTTCAACTCATCTAGCAAGACCCTAAGAGAGTTTTACAGGTCACGGATGTTGATGTTCCAACAGCGCAATTCTCGAAATTAGCTCAGAAACACAAGTAGGACGCCAATGGTCTTTGTTCGCAATTCGAGGTAAATTTTTGAAAATATTCGTGGAACACTCTTCAAATTACTGAGGTTTTGTCTCTCAATGGCTAGCCATGACGATTTTGAGAGAAACCTCAGAATCCCGGAGAAAGGGCCTTTCTAATTTTGAAATTTCCACAGATATCTCGCACTTCGGCCTCAAGGCCTTACTCATATAAAGCGTACTTTGACCTCACGAAACCAGTAAACGTGGCGTAAAATTCACAGGCAGGCCCATTGTGTCAAAATCGGAAGGAACTTTCACTCCGTGGGCTAATTAGGGCCATTTCTGGAAAATCGGCTGAGATATTTCTGTAAAAGTTACCTTTTTGCTCGAACTGAGCCTTGGCTACAAACTATAAGAAATATTTCGTGTTTCTGGTGTTTTCTGGAGGACTGCGCTTTCAGCTGATCTAGCAAGACCCTAAGAGAGTCTTATAGGTCACGGATGTTGATGTTCCAACAGCGCAATTCTCGAAATCAGCTCAGAAACACAAGTAGGACACCAATGGTCTTTGTTCGAAATTCGAGGTAAATTTTTGAAAATATTCGTGGAACACTCTTCAAATTACTGCGGTTTTGTCTCGCAATGGCTAGCCATGACGATTTTGAGAGAAACCTCAGAATCCCGGAGAAATAGCCTTTCTAATTTTGAAATTTCCACAGATATCTCGCACTTCGGCCTCAAGACCTTACTCATATAAAGCGTACTTTGACCTCACGAAACCAGTAAACGTGGCTTAAAATTCACAGGCAGGCCCATTGTGTCAAAATCGGAAGGAACTTTCACTCCGTGGGCTAATTAGGGCCATTTCTGAAAGATAGGCTGAGATATTTCAGTAAAAGTTACCTTTTTGCTCGAACTGAGCCCTGGATACAAATTATAAGAAATATCTCGTGTTTCTGGTGTTTTCTGGAGGACTGCGCTTTCAACTCATCTAGCAAGACCCTAAGAGAGTCTTATAGGTCACGGATGTTGATTTTCCAACAGCGCAATTCTCGAAATTAGCTCAGTAACACAAGTAGGACACCAATGGTCTTTGTTCGCAATTCGAGGTAAATTTTTGAAAATATTCGTGGAACACTCTTCAAATTACTGAGGTTTTGTCTCTCAATGGCTAGCCATGACGATTTTGAGAGAAACCTCAGAATCCCGGAGAAAGGGCCTTTCTAATTTTGAAATTTCCACAGATATCTCGCACTTCGGCCTCAAGGCCTTACTCATATAAAGCGTAATTTGACCTCACGAAACCAGTAAACGTGGCTTAAAATTCACAGGCAGGCCCATTGTGTCAAAATCGGAAGGAACTTTCACTCCGTGGGCTAATTAGGGCCATTTCTGGAAAATCGGCTGAGATATTTCTGTAAAAGTTACCTTTTTGCTCGAACTGAACCTTGGCTACAAACTATAAGAAATATCTCGTGTTTCTGGTGTTTTCTGGAGGACTGCGCTTTCAACTGATCTAGCAAGACCCTAAGAGAGTCTTATAGGTCACGGATGTTGATTTTCCAACAGCGCAATTCTCGAAATTAGCTCAGAAACACAAGTAGGACACCAATGGTCTTTGTTCGCAATTCGAGGTAAATTTTTGAAAATATTCGTGGAACACTCTTCAAATTACTGAGGTTTTGTCTCTCAATGGCTAGCCATGACGATTTTGAGAGAAACCTCAGAATCCCGGAGAAAGGGCCTTTCTAATTTTGAAATTTCCACAGATATCTCGCACTTCGGCCTCAAGGCCTTACTCATATAAAGCGTACTTTGACCTCACGAAACCAGTAAACGTGGCGTAAAATTCACAGGCAGGCCCATTGTGTCAAAATCGGAAGGAACTTTCACTCCGTGGGCTAATTAGGGCCATTTCTGGAAAATCGGCTGAGATATTTCTGTAAAAGTTACCTTTTTGCTCGAACTGAGCCTTGGCTACAAACTATAAGAAATATTTCGTGTTTCTGGTGTTTTCTGGAGGACTGCGCTTTCAGCTGATCTAGCAAGACCCTAAGAGAGTCTTATAGGTCACGGATGTTGATGTTCCAACAGCGCAATTCTCGAAATCAGCTCAGAAACACAAGTAGGACACCAATGGTCTTTGTTCGAAATTCGAGGTAAATTTTTGAAAATATTCGTGGAACACTCTTCAAATTACTGCGGTTTTGTCTCTCAATGGCTAGCCATGACGATTTTGAGAGAAACCTCAGAATCCCGGAGAAAGGGCCTTTCTAATTTTGAAATTTCCACAGATATCTCGCACTTCGGCCTCAAGACCTTACTCATATAAAGCGTACTTTGACCTCACGAAACCAGTAAACGTGGCTTAAAATTCACAGGCAGGCCCATTGTGTCAAAATCGGAAGGAACTTTCACTCCGTGGGCTAATTAGGGCCATTTCTGAAAGATAGGCTGAGATATTTCAGTAAAAGTTACCTTTTTGCTCGAACTGAGCCCTGGATACAAATTATAAGAAATATCTCGTGTTTCTGGTGTTTTCTGGGGGACTGCGCTTTCAACTCATCTAGCAAGACCCTAAGAGAGTCTTATAGGTCACGGATGTTGATTTTCCAACAGCGCAATTCTCGAAATTAGCTCAGAAACACAAGTAGGACACCAATGGTCTTTGTTCGCAATTCGAGGTAAATTTTTGAAAATATTCGTGGAACGCTCTTCAAATTACTGAGGTTTTGTCTCTCAATGGCTAGCCATGACGATTTTGAGAGAAACCTCAGAATCCCGGAGAAAGGGCCTTTCTAATTTTGAAATTTCCACAGATATCTCGCACTTCGGCCTCAAGGCCTTACTCATATAAAGCGTACTTTGACCTCACGAAACCAGTAAACGTGGCGTAAAATTCACAGGCAGGCCCATTGTGTCAAAATCGGAAGGAACTTTCACTCCGTGGGCTAATTAGGGCCATTTCTGGAAAATCGGCTGAGATATTTCTGTAAAAGTTACCTTTTTGCTCGAACTGAACCTTGGCTACAAACTATAAGAAATATCTCGTGTTTCTGGTGTTTTCTGGAGGACTGCGCTTTCAACTGATCTAGCAAGACCCTAAGAGAGTCTTATAGGTCACGGATGTTGATGTTCCAACAGCGCAATTCTCGAAATTAGCTCAGAAACACAAGTAGGACACCAATGGTCTTTGTTCGCAATTCGAGGTAAATTTTTGAAAATATTCGTGGAACACTCTTCAAACTACTGAGGTTTTGTCCCTCAATGGCTAGCCATGACGATTTTGAGAGAAACCTCAGAATCCCGGAGAAAGGGCCTTTCTAATTTTGAAATTTCCACAGACATCTCCCACTTCGGCCTCAAGACCTTACTTATATAAAGCGTACTTTGACCTCACGAAACCAGTAAACGTGGCCTAAAATTCACAGGCAGGCCCATTGTGTCAAAATCGGAAGGAACTTTCACTCCGTGGGCTAATTAGGGCCATTTCTGGAAAATCGGCTGAGATATTTCTGTAAAAGTTACCTTTTTGCTCGAACTGAGCCTTGGCTACAAACTATAAGAAATATTTCGTGTTTCTGGTGTTTTCTGGAGGACTGCGCTTTCAGCTGATCTAGCAAGACCCTAAGAGAGTCTTATAGGTCACGGATGTTGATGTTCCAACAGCGCAATTCTCGAAATTAGCTCAGAAACACAAGTAGGACACCAATGGTCTTTGTTCGCAATTCGAGGTAAATTTTTGAAAATATTCGTGGAACACTCTTCAAATTACTGAAGTTTTGTCTCTCAATGGCTAGCCATGACGATTTTGAGAGAAACCTCAGAATCCCGGAGAAAGGGCCTTTCTAATTTTGAAATTTCCACATATATCTCGCACTTCGGCCTCAAGACCTTACTCATATAAAGCGTAATTTGACCTCACGAAACCAGTAAACGTGGCGTAAAATTCACAGGCAGGCCCGTTGTGTCAAAATCGGAAGGAACTCCCTGATTTTGAGAGTTCCATGAATAATTTGCACTTCCGCCTCACGAGCGTGTTCATATAAGCCAGACTTCGACCTCGCTAAATCATATTGACCGATATCTCTAGGCTAGAGCCATATCGGGGGCAAAACCCCAGCCGGGCGGAGGGCAGCGCCCAAGTTGCGAAAGAATGAAGAAAGCCCTAATCGTGGTGTTCCTTAAAATGTAAAGAAACAAGGAAGCCGAATTTACTTAAAATGCAACACCGGATTGCACAGCGCCACTGCAGAGTCTGTCGTGGGGAGAATTTATCTTTTAATATCAATTTTGACGTAATTCAGGTAGATACGTTTTGGCGCTAGTGTTCGGAGGCAGTGAAGACTATTGGTCTCAAACCAATGCTCTAGTTGCAAAGTAACACCATAGATGGCGCTTTTGGGGCAAAATTGTCACAAATGAGTCCATTGTGGCTCATAACTGTATATGACACTTCGGCCTCTGAGGCCGAACTGAAAAATTGAAGCCAAAGTGCATAATAGATGTACCGACGCGACGCCAAAGGTCTTAGTAAATATAGATATATTGATATATCGATATACCGATATATCGATAAGTTATTGATATATCGATATATCGATATACCGGTATATCAATAACCGGTGTCCCGTATATCGATACCTATAATGACACTTCTGAAGTTCTGACTTCTTTTAAATGTAGGAGTAGGTATTCGGCCTGATTCAGTCATTTGTTGACAACTGGCTAACATTGAAATGAATTGACAAAATTGAGGAATCTTTGCGTTGGAGATATCAATATTTTCGTGCAGTGTATAAACAATTAGTATATAAACAATTTAAACAAGTGATGGTAGGAATTATTATACTTATTTAAACGACTTGTAGAAAATTGGACATTGCAACTGATGTTTTTCAAAGCACCCTTCGGTCCATAATCGTTTATTTCGAATCCTACGTTATTTTCCAGGGCACAACGTAAACAATAATGTTTGAGCGCTCCAATCCAATCGATTCAATCAATAATTGATTTCAATATTATTAACTAACTAACATCAAGAAACTACAGAAAAAGGACTATTACCTATTCATACCTATCTAGCTCTTAAAACTAAGATGTTACTCGATTACAGATATAATACCACAGTAACGATGTCGATACAATTGTATAAGTACCGATAAGGCGATATATCGATAAGTCGGTATATTTAGTTATCGGTATATCGATATATCGATAAATCGGTGTATCGGTATATCGATATATCGATATATCGATAAATCGGTATATCGATATATCGGTATATCGATATATCGGTATATCGATATATCGATATATCGATACATCGGTATATCGATATATCGGTATATCGATATATCGATATATCGGTATATCGATTAAATTTTAAATATCGATATTCGATATTCAAATTCCGATATCGCACAGCCCTACGCGCAAGTGTCCTCCTCCGTGCGGGATTGGTCAGCGTTTATTTCAATTCAATATCTTTGTTACATCTAAACATATTCAAGGTGGGAAGTTTTAAAAATAACACCCTGTATGAATCAATTAAATGGCCGTTCAAATATCAAACAAATAATAAATATTTCATACAATTCAATTTAATAATAAATTATGAGAGGAAAAAGCTAGCAAGTTGACAAGAAAATTTTCTTGATATTTGAAAGGATCACATTAGCCCCATTTTAACAATAATCCTGAATTTCAATCGAAGATTAACTAACAGATATCTACGTTAATTATCCAATAAAATAATAATTCAATTTTTAAAAGTTGTGGGCAATTGGTTAACATTAGACTGAAATTCCAGCCGTAAAAATTTTGTGCCTATAGTTACTTACCTGTACGGCTAATTAGTATTAGCGTTTAGCAAAAAAAGTTGGTAGATTGGACACACCACAAACTAACTACTGGGCCGTTATGATAATGAAATGATGGATGAGAACTGAACTGGTGGAACTTCAAGAAATATCTATTTGCGTTTAGGACAAAAATACAGAAATCGGTAGTAAGTACAATACCTAAAACCATAAAACATAAACATCTGGATCTGGGTGTACGGTACGATGTAAGGGTCATCATAAATCGAGTCATAAATAATTATTGTTTCCCAGATTTCGGACCAGATTTTTCAAAAAGTGCGGCCCGAACACAAAGAAGGTAGTAAAGCAGTAAAGGAACGTTTCTGCAATAGCAAGCGCGGTGCCATTTGTATTTGATTTGCATAATAGCATGTCCATGGTTATTGTCCTGAAAATTCTGCGAGCGCGATAATACAATCCATCACAACGAGGTACTTAGTTACCTACATGCTCAAAGATAAAGGATGACTACACCTGGAATAGGGCTGGCATATTCAACGCATATCTCATTCTCATCGATAAATAGGTGAAAAATCAAGGTTTTTAAAAAAGAAAGACACTGTCAACTTTATTTTTTTGATAGAATTTCAACTGTTTAAATTCTGGTTTCCAGTTAAAAGAGATAGGTGATTTGTAGGCAAAATTTGACAAAGCCCGGTTTGCGAAAACAGTGCAAAAGTATGTCATTGTCAAAAATGACGTCACGAAATAGAGAGAGACGTAACAAGATTGGAAACCTACCATTTCTCAGATTCCTTTTGTTGTTTTCTTTCTTCAATTTTCGAAATCTGTCAAAATTGCAACAAGAATTTTAAAAAATGTGATTGCGTACTTAATTGAATTCGTGTCAATCAAATCAGTCGCAGGAGATAGAATTTGGTTGGATCCTGGTGGCACCTTATTAATAATGGGAGACCGTGTACCTATGTACAACGCAGTATTCCTAGTGATCTATTGGATTTATACCACTCTCGTTGTGTTACAAACGATAAAATCATACTTACAAACATTTACAAACGATTGCTAAACGTTTGACGTTAGTTTGGCCCAATTCAGATAGAAGCCCACTGCCGAGTTTTTCGATGATCACATCCTGATAAATAAATTCTGTTGCACTTACAAATTCCGTGGATTGACTTACAAATACTTACGAACAATTTGGAATTAGTTGAGCATAATTAGAAATCTATCGAGGAATAACCTATCTGTGCTGGTGACGTAATTGTTAAAAAATTATAAGACGGTTTGTAAACGCTTACAATTTTTTTTGTTGGACTTACAAACAATTACAAACGATTTACAAGCGTTCCATAACAATTTTAACTTGATTTGTAAAAAACCCACTGCTACCGAAAGTTGGCAGTGGATTTTTGTAATATGAATTTTGGTTCTCCCAATGACTTACAAACGATCAAATAGCAATTACAAGTACTTACTAACCACTTACAAACGATTGGCGTAAGCTTTTCCCAAAATTACAAAAACTGTGGGGTGGTCCCTCGGGTGGCGCTTTTTAATGGGCCACCCTGTAAGTGCACCTCAACGCGGTAAGAAGCCTAGTGATCTATTGGGTTTATACCGTTTCTCGTTGTGTTACAAACGATAAAACTACACTTACAAACATTTACAAACGATTGCTAAACGTTTGAGGTTAGTTTGGTCCTATTCAGATAGAAGCCCACTGCCAAGTTTTTAGATGATCACATCCTGATAAATGAATTCTGTTGCACTTACAAATTCCGTGGATTGACTTACAAACACTTACGAACAATTTGGAATTAATTGAGCATAATTAGAAATCGATCGAGGAGTAACCTACTGCTGGTGACGTAATTGTTAAAAAATTGTAAAACGGTTTGTAAACGCTTACAAATTTTTTTGTTGGGCTTACAAACATTTACAAACGACTTACAAACGTCCCATAACAATTTTAACTTGATTTGTAAAAAACCCACTGCTACCGAAAGTTGGCAGTGGATTTTTGTAATATGAATTTCGGGTCTCACGCTGACTTACAAACGATCAAATTGCAATTACAAACACTTACTAACCACTTACAAACGATTGGCGTAAGCTTTTTTCGAAATTACAAAAAGCTACTGCCAACTTTATACTCCTCTCAAAACTTTATATTCACTCCTAAACACCACAAAACGTTACTTAAAATGCAATTTTGCTAAAATTAACAAAGTAGTTGATGGAAAATCGCTAACTTAGGTAACCCTAACCTCAGTTATTTTGACGTTTCGATGACAGCTGTCAACCTGCAAGTGTGTCAACTTTAAACGGTTGTCGCTCCAACTGTTTTGACGCAACAGTTGCGCATTGGCTGACAGTGCTATGTAGCGCACAATTTCAGTCGAATTATGTTAACTGTTGCACTGTTGTTATGTCTCGTCCAATTCTTGTCACAGTATGCAGTCTTATCTGGGGGGCAAATCGCTGGGGATGTCAGGTGTACAATTTAGGGGGAAGTCCGGAGATTTCAGGAGGAAGTCCGAGGATTTCAGGAGGAAGTCCGAGGATTTCAGGGGGAAGTCCGAGGATTTCAGGGGGATGTCCGGGGATTTCAGAGGATGTCTGGTGTACAAAATACGGTTAGCGGTTTACCCCCCAGTCTTATCAAGGTAAGTACCTATCACGAAATTGTCGACAATTCAGTACATACCTACTTATATACGTATAGTATTATATACGATATACGACAATTTCACTTCTAACCGACAATTTGTCACTTGTAACCGGCTGCAAACTGCTTCAGTGACGTGGGCAGAAATTATTCATTAAGGGGGGTGGGGGGTTAAGAAGAATAGTGTGTGCAGAAAGTACTAAAAGATCATAAAATCCGTACCTATGTATATTTTCGTGATTTTCTAAAAACAAAACAGAAAAATCTGGAATCACGGAAGTTGTAACCCCCTAACCCCCATTGCAAAAAAGTTTTTTTTCTGAAAATTTTACAATCTTTGTTGTGGCCCGTCTGCGCCTTCGTACACCAGGGGCACAGTGGTCAGATTTCCAATAAAATTACGAAATTTCGTACTTAGGAATTACAATTACAAGGGTAAAATGAAAACGTAAACCTTAAATCGCTTCATTATAGAACAGAAGAAATTTCTGTGGTTTAAAAAATAGATAAGTAATGGAAAAAACTGACTGTGCCCCCCGTTCTCCCTTAATTTTTGTGGAACAAGACTCTGAATTTACCCAGCGTAATCAAACATCAGGTCCTCTTTCAAAATGGACCAAGCTTTCAATAAATAAACTTTCACTAAAAATTAAAATTATTTATTATTGATATTGTTAAGCTACAATTACATATACCAGTAGGTTGTAAATGAAACATTTTCTACAGGGCGAAAAGTAATTTTGATGTTCATGGCGTTAACTGAATGGAGCGTTGGAAATTCCCATTACAGTTCAGGTACCTAACCCCCTTCACTTTAATTTAACAATTTCCTGAAATAATTAATCAACTCGCGTATGTATTAAGTAAGTATGTCCTTTGTATAGCCACACTGAATCCACTCAACTTGATCTGCTTTTTCTATCGTTTAAAAGAGTAAACACTTTAATACCTCGCAATATACCTACGTATACTTACATAATTTTTCACTAATTATTATATTTACAACAGAATAGGTAATTAGTTGAAAAACCGTGAAAAACTATCTGCTACATGCTACATTATTGATGTAGGTATTGGATTTCCAAAGAAAACAACGCTTATGGGTAGATACGTTTAGAGGGAAGTGCAATTCAAAAACGTCTAATATGCGTGACTCAAAAAAATTTTTGTGACGTCAGATGGGGGAATGTTGGAGGATGTTTTGTTGGAACTGTTACTAAAAAGTCTGTTGTCATTACATTTCAGCGTTCCCCATTAGCTCTGTTTCCCTCTGTCACGCGATCAGCTTCCCCAATTTGATGACTTTTCAAAAACTAATCTAGACGTTACTTCAAAATCTATTTTATTTTAAGCTTATCTATTTCTGTCTAAAATTGTAAATACTTAATTCTAGTTAAATTATTTTAATGTTATAATGGCACCAACTACGATACCATAATCCTAAGAAAATTTACTTACTTGGGAAAAAATTGTATTTTCCAAAAAATTCGTTGCCTATTTTTAAATGGATGTCTATAGATTACTTCTTGAGAGGTTATGTAGCATTCTAGACGAAGAAATTAAATCAAGTTTTTCGAAAACGTGACATCAGAAAGCTCGTCAGGAAGGAAAAAATAAACTTCATACACTTCTTTTCAAAAGTAAGGAATACATTCACTAACTTTTTGCAGAAGGATACTTCAAGAACAACCTCGAACAGGTCAAATTTATTGTCATAGTGCATATCCGGTGGCGTAGGCAGATTTTTTTTCCATTTTTCAAATGGAAACATACATTTTTCTCAACTACTTCGAAACATGTATCATACTCAATTGGAAGTGCAGTCACGACCACCCTAAATTTTCAAAAAACAATGAAAAATCAATATCTTTGAAAAAAATAAGAACACATCTTAATTTTTTTCATTGAAAGCCATCTGCGCAATTGAATTTTACTCAATTTTTTTGCAATTTTGAAAGTTTGTTACATTGCAAAAAAGAAAAAAATTACGAGTTCTTTTTTTAATCTTGATTTTTCACTGAAGTTTTCGATGTATTTGAAAATCGACTTCCGGTTAAGTACCTATATGTATGACACGTTTCCATTTAAAAAAAAACGTAGATTTTGAATTCGTTGAGAAAAATGTAAGTTCCTATCTTAAAAATTTAAATTTGGGTTAATTCTGATTACACCGGAAGTGTAAAAAATATCAGACTACTTAAAGACGCGCATCGTCAAAATAAATTTTGAGCTCTTTGACGTTTTTTTTACGATGCCCTTCTGTAAAAAGTTATTGAATTTATTCCTTACTTTTGAAAAGCACTGTAGCCATGTACTTCAAATTTTTCTAGGAATTTATAATCCTGCTCTCTAGAAACTTGCAAGTGTTTTAAATTCCCGCTAAAACTGAAAGTGACTTAAATCTCTCGAAGGATCGAATAACGTCGTTTATGATGTTAAATCGCCCCTCGAGAAAACCACTATATATGATCATCTCAAGTTGCATTTAACATTTAACTATGTGGCCTCGAAGGTTGCTCTTCCGTTTACATTTGTAGTCACATTGAGCGCAATACAACCATTTTATCTGATCTGAATTTAAGTGCATACTAATTGTGTGTCTTTTGAGGGTACTTTTTACTTTACACTTATAGTCACATTTATCGCAATGAGACCATTCTATTTCATGTGAATTTAGATGCCTATATAATGTGTGCCTTTTAAGGGAATCTTTTTCTTTGCATTTGAAGACACATTCTTCGCAGTGAAACCACTTTATCTTATCTGAATTTAAGTGCATATTATTTGTGTGCTTCTTAAGGGCACTTTTTTCTTTACACTTGTAGTCACATTTATCACAATGGAACCATGTTATCTGATCTGAATTTAGATGCTTATAAGACATGTGTCTTTTAAGGGAATCTTTTGCTTTGCATTTGAAGTCACATTCTTCGCAGTGAAACCATTTTATCTTATCTGAATTTATGTGCTTATTTTTTGTGTGCTTATTAAGGGCACCTTTTACTTTACCCTTGTAGTCACATTTGTCACAATGAAACCAGATTAGGTACTTCATCTGGATTTAGATGCTTAAAAACAGTGTGTCTCTTAAGGGCACGTTTTTCTTTACATTTGTAGTCACATTTATCGCAATAAAACCATTTTATCTTGCTTGAATGTATAGTCTGTCCGGGATCTAGGCGACTTTTGCTCCCCGGGAAATTTGAAATCCACGTCGCCGATTGGTTAAAATTCAGCCATAATTAATCGCAACAAAAATGTGGCTTGCAGGAATTAAGAATGTAGGTTTAAAAATCAAATTTACCTCGCAGGTCGACGTAAGTTACATTTTAAACCGTTTGCGCTGCATTACTTTTATAATATTGCAAAATTATTGATTTGCCGAGTAAAAATTTTGCTCTCATGACAGATATCCTGCTGTCTGTCACATCATTCCTGCGATACGTAATAGCCAATGGGTGCGATAAAAGCGGCTATTCTATTGGCTTATTTAAAGTTACCGCTATGAAAGCCGCCATCTTTCCGAATTCCTTCATAATAAAAATAAACACATGTGTGTCTGTACAAATTTCCCTAAGTTGAACAAGGTGCAGGTTCTTCTGGACAAAACCGCTGAGCTTACAGGTAAGGTCAAACACATTCCTCTTTCATGATAACGGTACCACACGTTATCTTTCAGGCCGATGTTCAACAACAATTAAAGCTTTATTAAAGGAAGAGCGTAGTACAAATACTCTATCACAGCCCAAAGTAGGTCGAAGGGATCAGCAGATTGTATTGGATGAACATGAAAAATATCTGTTGCGAAGGATAGTGCATCATAAGGAAATATCGGAAATGCCCTCGGGAATGTCAGAAAGAAGTGAGGGAAAATGTCCGAATGTCCTGGAAATGTTAGAAACCCCTCGGAGATAAAAAGAAAGAAGTGAGAGAAAATGTCCGAATGTCCTGGAAATGTTAGAAACCCCTCGGAGATAAAAATTCATCAAAAGTGGCAATTTCTGGTCCAAAACTTGATCAGGGCCCATTAAAAATGTAACGTCATGTAAGCAATTTTATATTTCGGTGTTTAATCACCTAAGGACATTTTCATACACCTTCCCACGAAAAATCACTATTCAGTGTTTGATTTAAATTTTTTCCTGGGCCGATGTCGTATAGGATTCTTTATAAATGTTAGGAAATAATCCATTTTATGGCTAATTGCCATTTTGAGTGTCCTGATTTGTAAATGCACAATTATATTACTAAAATTGTCTGTGTATATCAGGGAATGGGACGGGAAACTTCAATGATACACAGACAATTTTAGATTACGATGGACGAAGAATTGATTTCTTTGTTTTTCGATAATGTAGAAAGTAATAAATCGTTTTATTTGTCAGCTGACTATTTTGTATTTGTTCAAAACCCCAAATCGTTTAAACTGAAAGAAGATTTACTTTGAATTTTATGAGCCCCAAGGATTACTTTAAATTACCCCCTTAATTTCAATTTAAAGTTCCCGCGTTAAGCAAGCCAATCAGATTTAGCATATTTGAATTTGACATTTATCAGAAAATCCTGCTGGCGAAAAACGCCTAGAGAAGTTTTCCCATCATTCCCCATTGTGAAGCGGGCCGGTCGCCTGCAGGACGGACAGACTATAGATGCTTAACCACGTGCCGTTTTAAGTTGTCCTTCCTTTTGCATTTATAGCTGCAATTTGCACAATAAAAGCACTTGGTCTTATCCACTGTGGGCTCTGTTTGGTCAGTTTCAATTTTTATATTCTCCTCTTCTTTTACATTTGCAATGTCCATATCTGCGGTATCACTCAGTTCTTCTTTAACTTCCTCTTTAATATCCACGTCTTCATCGACTTCATCGTAAAAATCCACTAGGAAGCCAGACATAATGATTGGAAGGACTCAACAAGAAGCCAGAGGAACAATTTCTATAATTTTATACATAAATGTTAAACTCGGTCTTAAATATGGGCAGGGGCATGCACCATTTATCACAAACACATTCAGTGTTGTTCTGTCGGCCACTGAATCCAGTAACCAATCAAATCCTGATTACAGTGATAATACTACAACGCCAACTTGACACTACGTACTCAATACTTTCATTTATAAAATAATCAGCTCTGGTGCTCTTTTTATCCTAAAAAAGGCGGTCTCGGAGACGACAGGAACTTCTACGCCGCACTGCATTGGATTAATAACAGCAGCATTTATTAAATTTTTAAATATTTAAAATAAGAAAGTTGCTATGCCAAAAGGGCACTTCGGGTTGACTGATCGGCTTCAAAATCTAATCAGCTCCTCTCCCGCACAGACAATAAAATAAATTGCCACTAAAATGACATTTTTCGAAAAAATGGCACTAAGGTTTTCGGCTTGAAAAAAAATCAGTTATCAAATCCGCTAATAAAAATATACATTTATGCATAGTTTTTTTTTCACGGCACCATTTTTTGGTCAAAAGGGCCCAAGTGTGAATACATTTTTAGAAGCAGAATTTGAAGAGCATTCATATGGTAATGCGAAAAATGGGGGTTTGCATTTAAATTTTTAAAGTTGATGTGCCAAAAGGCACTTTCCGTGAGCCGGTGTAGCCCAGATTCTAATCAGCACCTACAAATCTCCCACTGAATATGTGTACCAAATTTCATCAAAATCAGTTCAGTAGTTTCGGCTGTAGCGTGTCCACAGACACACGGACAGACACACACACAGACACACAGACACACATTTTTCAAAAATAGGTTTTTTGGGTTCCTGGGACCCCGAAACGTAAAGATTTGATGTCAGTTCAATTTCGAATCTTTGATCGATTTTATATACTGCTCCGCCTTGAGCGTAGAAGTTAAAAAAATCTACCATTTTGACTCGTAAATGACAACCATTCAATGTACAGTATGCGTAGGTGAAAATGCCCACCCGGGAAGGTGGGAGACAAACACTGTATGTCTGGTCCACTTCAGTTGCAAGTCGGAGTGGGAAATATCGATGGGTTCTTCAGGTAAGTACGAGCTTCCTGTTTAAGTAATTTAACCCGAGACAAGGCGCGTATTGAAATTTGCGTTCTTGATGGCCGCTTTTAGAAATCTGCCCTACGCGCATTTTTTTTTTAAACTTTCCCGCATCAATGATTTGTTATTAACTTTTCGTTACAATTTAACACGAGGGACGTAGGTACTGAAATAAATCTCAACATAAAGATCATTAGGTAATCGAGTCATTAATGTCTAAATCATGATTGCGATTAGTGATTTAAATCTAATCAGGCTTCAATGAAAGTTTTCCAATCGATTTAAATCGAGGTTAAGGCGTTGAATGCGATTGGTTCGTATCGATTGCAATCGATCGCCGCGTTGAACGGCCCTATTAATCTTCACAAATTAAAGGGAGGTTTTTACGAATAATATGTTAAAACTAGGAACGAATTTTTCGCTAAAATTAGCACCTCCATTATTAACGTCTGTTTAATTTAATTTCTACCATTTTCTTTATATTGAAACCATTAATGTGTTATATGGGTCGAAATTGTTTACCATGCATGAAAGGATGGAAAAATGGTATCACTCGTGTGTCATAATTTATAAACAAATTACCTGGAGGTGTTAGGTTAACCTCTGAGAATCACACACGCTTAAATAATTCATAATGTCAGGAAGGTTTTATAAAATACCTAGTTATTCTCAAAATCAGAAATCTTCACATTATTATTAATTGAAAACGTCCGTGTAAATTCCCTGTAACTGAGGTATACCTACACTTAGATCAGTATAAAACTTTAATAATAGATATTTATTTTATTAGGAGTTTAAGGGCCGCTTGCACCGCTGCTGCCTGATTAGCGCTAATCAGTGGCTAAACTGACATTAATGGATTGTTTCGACAATTGTAACCAGGATTTTAAACATGATTAGCATTAATCATCGGCGGTGCTATCGGGCATTAGTAAGACATACGAGCAGTGTTGTTAAGTAACTAGATACAAGTATCTAGATACAGTATCTAGATACATTTGATGTATCTAGATACGTATCTAGATACATTTATCGTAACAGTATCTTATCTGTATCTAGATACATTTTTTATAGTATCTTGTATCTAAGACATTTCATAGATACTTAGATACACAATATACCCTAACTCGCATTTTAATAATTGACAACTACCTCGAGACAACGACAACTTTAAAATGTGAGATGTTTTTTTTTTCTCGGTTATAAGCGTCAAAAATGCAGATGTTTGGTTTCTTCTACACTCGCAAATAATCAATATCTTTGTGTTAAGGAGTCCTTTCCGGTGGGATCCTAAACAGGTATAGAAACACAAAGGGATACTCTATTCGAAGAACCTGGGTTTTCCCCAAAATGCCGATACCGAACTAATGAGTTTACAATTGTATGTACCTAGAAATATTTATTTGCTTTACTCTTTCTTGACCGTATCGTACCCGAGCTTTAGCAGACCCCCTTTTACAATTTTTTAAATAATGTGCATTTTTGTTTCCAAAAAACTTCGCGTTGCTTGCGTCATTCTGTTATTCTGATGGGTATCGATGGTCAGGCGGATTAGCGTTTCTCTAGTAATTGCCTGCATTCTGCACCCTAATGCCTAACAGGTATTCATACCTGTTCTAAATGAATTTTTTTTTGTTTAGGAATAAATTCAGCTATATAGGTGCATAACTGTAAAATATAGAAAACCGGAACCAGTAGGTAATAGATATAATATCAACTATTTCAGAAACTATTATTTCTATAAAAAGAAACAACATAAAGGTTGTTTTTTTAATTTTTTTTTAATTCAGATGTATCTGAAATGTATCTATATGTATCTAGATACTTATTGCAAGTATCTGTATCTGTATCTAGATACTGATGAAAAAAATGTATCTACCTAGTATCTAGATACTCCGTTCGAATAGTATCTGTATCTGTATCTAGATACTTCAAAAAATGTATCTTTAACAACACTGCATACGAGTCACATAATGTCACTTAAACTCTGAATAAAATAGAATACTTAATTTTCAAACGCAGAGTTAACTTTGGGGGCCCTGGGCAAAGTTGCTTGAAGGCCTACCCATCACAGAACCGTATCTCTTTATATGACTTGGGGGGGGAGGGGTAAATAAAAATTTGGCAATTTAAAACAATCGAATTTTCCAAACACTTCACAATAATACTTACAAATGAAGTAATGAAGAAAATGAAAAATTTAACTTTGGTAAGGCAGATTTTTTTTGCCAATTAGGTAAGTTTTATGCCTGCCAGGCCGGCTATCGAGTAGGTATTTTATAAAACTCTGCGATTTAATTTCGAAAAAGCATGGTGCCCGGTTTTAGTTTGCCGAATGTAACTGGACGACACCCGAAATTTGCCAACTGGCAAAACTGGGGGGGTGTAACTGCTATACACTACACCTACCTAATTTATTTTTTCTTTTTTTTCACATTGAATTTTTTTTTACCGCGAAGGGGGCTCCTTGAGGGCAGCAACAATGCAGTCATTGTTGCTACAAATAAACTGTAAATTATCTTGAAACACTCAAAATTTAGCCGCTAGAAGTGACGGTCGTACCTTTCCAACAGTCATTTAAGTAATTTATTGTTAAATGACGTTTGAAAATAATAGATATTTATTTAATTAGGAGTTTAAGTAGGACATTATGTGACGGAGTATGGAAGTTTAAGCGCCGAGCGGAGCGAGGCGAACTAAATCCATACGAGTCACATAATGTCACTTAAACTCCGAATAAAATACAATATTTTATTTTCAAACGAAAAAATTGAAAATTTTCTGCTCGCTTTTGTTGGGCGTCACTTTGGCATTTTGCAAAATTTCAAATAATGATGAACTTAAGCTCCTCTGGAGGCATAACACTCCACTCAAAATAGTGTCATATAAATGACGGTTATACCTTGTCAAGACCGTCTTAAATAATTATTGTTATGTAACGTTTGAAAATAAAGCATATTATAGTATATATAGGTATATATATACGTAAGGTAGTATTCTTTTTTTTTATACAAGGTTCATTTCGAGGACTCCGTGTCGTGTTTGGGGACGTCCCCAAATCCTACGCCCTTTTTGACATACATAATGTAGACTCCGGGGACCTCACTAAACCCCCAAGTGATCGGTATTTGAACTAACATAAGAATCGGAAATTACCCTTTAAGCCCTGTTTTACCGACTAGTAAAAATTGGCTGCCTATCATCCAGAAAATTTATTCATACTGTTTTTTTTAACTAACAGGTCATGAGCCCTTTAATTTAAGGTTAATGGCCTCTTACGAACCTTCATGTATTGTTGACTCCCCCACCGCGGTCGTGAATGTTACGTTACGTCATGAGGTCTGAGGACTTCGCTCTAGGTGGACAAATAGCCCCTTTTTGTGAGAACTTGAGGATATGTCCCAATTTATAGGAAACTGATGATAGATATGGGTCCAATAAGAACCATCTATAGCGGCGGTTGGGCCCCTGCAGAAGCCTCAGTAGTCATCAAATGAAATTTGTGGAGTCCCCGAATCTTACGTTGCATCATGAATCGTTTAGTCTGAGGTCTTCATTATTTTTCGAAAAAAGGATACCTACTTCTACCAATTATCCTGTAGCCTATTGTTCGTTAGACCAAAATTCAAACATTGGGCGGAATTCATATCAATTTCTTCAAAAATTGGCGCAAAAAGCAGGCATCGGCTCTAACTGGACAAATAACCCTTTTTCGTGAAAATTTTACGACCTGCTCCAATTTATAGGAAACTGGATGGTAGACGAGTTCAATATGGACCACCTACAGCAGCGTTTGGCCCTCTAGAGGAGCCCCCGTAGTCAGTGAAATAAAATTTTTGGAGTCCCCGAATCTTCCGTTGCGTCATGAATCGTTAAGTTTGGAGACTTCACTATTTTCAAAAAAAATTAAAAATTACATTACTTCTACCAATTATACTGTAGTCTATTGTTATTTGGACCTAAATGGAACCATTTGGGGAACATAGAAGAGAATTCATGGAAATTTGTCCAAAAATTGGCACAAAAAGCAGGCATCGGCTCTAAGTGGACAAATAGACCTTTTTCGAGAAAAATTGACGATCTGTTCCAATTTATAGGAAACTGATGGTAGATGGGTTCAATATGGACCATCTACAGCAGCGACTGGGCTTCTAAAGGAGCCCCAGTAGTCAGTGAAATAAAATTTGTGGAGTCCCCGAATCTTACGTTGCGTCATGAATCGTTAAGTTTGGAGACTTCACTATTTTCAAAAAAAATTAAAAATTACATTATTTCTACCAATTATACTGTAGTCTATTGTTATTTGGACCTAAATGGAACCATTTGGTGAACATAGATTAATAGGGCCGTTCAACGCGGCGATCGATTGCAATCGATACGAACCAATCGCATTCAACGCCTTAACCTCGATTTAAATCGATTGGAAAACTTTCATTGAAGCCTGATTAGATTTAAATCACTAATCGCAATCATAATTTAGACATTAATGACTCGATTACCTAATGATCTTTATGTTGAGATTTATTTCAGTACCTACGTCCCTCGTGTTAAATTGTAACGAAAAGTTAATAACAAATCATTGATGCGGGAAAGTTTAAAAAAAAAATGCGCGTAGGGCAGATTTCTAAAAGCGGCCATCAAGAACGCAAATTTCAATACGCGCCTTGTCTCGGGTTAAATTACTTAAACAGGAAGCTCGTACTTACCTGAAGAACCGATCGATATTTCCCACACCGACTTGCAACTGAAGTGGACCAGACATGCAGTGTTTGTCTCCCACCTTCCCGGGTGGGCATTTTCACCTACGCATACTGTACGTATGTGAGCATTTGAGCAAGGTTCCTCGAAAACTACCGAACGGATTTTAATAAAATTTGGTATGGAGGTTAGTGTTGGCTTTCTGGTGAGCCCAGTTAATTTTTTTTCGAATCCTCATATGCCAAGTGCCTTTTTGGCACGAAGTACATATCCGTATTAGTCGAGCGTACCCGTACCCAAAACGTTCAAGCGGTAGAATACCGAACTCGGTTATTTACCCGGTAAGTTACCGAAAAAATACGGTAAAATAAATGTTGTAAATTACCGAAAAGTACCATATTTTATTTGGTATTTTCTTTTGTAAATTACCGACTCACATCACTGCTGATTGGTGTAACTAGACTCGCCCTGTAGAACTGAAAATTTTGAACCGTTGGCAGTACTCAAGATGAAATTGAACAATATAATAAAATAAAATTTCCTATCCTTGGTTATTTGTTTGTAATTTACCAACACAGTAAAGAAAAATTCCCTATTTTGAATTGTTAGTTTATTACCAACCTACCAGATTAAAATTAACTGTATAGAACTGAGATTTTTGCAACGTTGGTAGTACTGGAAACAAAAATCCTCAATTTGAAAACTTGTCATTATTACTCTCCATGTACCAAAACTGATGCCCCATTATGGTCCTGCTTGGGGGGTAGGTACACCGCTAACCGTATTTTGTACACCTGACATCCCGAGCGGTTTGCCCCCCAGTCCTGCTCTATAGGTCCTTTAAGCGTGTCGTCATGCACCCATGTATGGCCATATGCGCAGTCATTATTTGATCGTCGATAAAATGTACTTGAATGCCTATACTGTCAGTTAAATTCCATTCATTTTCTATTGAAGATCTAAAATTTTTCTGGAACTGTACAACCCTAATTTGTAGGTCTGTACTTTTAACAATTTGATCGAAATTTGGCGGGAAAGCAAAAACATTGCATAACCCAAATTAGGGTTTATTTTTTATTGTTATCAGCATAGTGTCACAGATAAACGTTCCTGAGGCTTTTTCGTGAATGTTTTTCTTTGCACTTTACTCAAAACTGCACGCACCCAAAGGCCATTTTGGGCCAATTCAGAGCAATTGCAATTCAAGGATAGGTAGGTACAGTTACTTAAAAAAATGTTTTTGTTGAACAATATTTTTGACATAAAATACTTTTTTCAATTGGTCCTTTAAGCGTGACGTCATGCCGCCATGTATGGCCGTATGCGCAGTCATTTTTTGACCGCCGACGGAATTTACTTGAATGTCTACTGTCAGTTATGTGTCATTTTTCATCATTGTAGGTTAAAATAGCACGTGGTAAACGTGAAAGGTCCCAGATTCTGTTGACAGTAGTGACAAATGACGTATAAATGCACTAGAAATGACACAAGATCAACGCATGCGTATCATACGGGGCCAAGCGCAATAAACCCCCACCAGTGCCTTAAACGACCTATTTAGGGTTTTTTAATTGAAATGTGACTGAAATTACCAGAAGAGGGATAAGCGGGATTTTTTCTGCCTTGGTGAGGGATTTTTGGCTTTATAGGGTTGGCAACACTGTCTGTCAGCCATTAACTCTGTCACAGCTCATAGTCACAGCCGAGCCGACGCCACGCCGACGCAACCTAGCGCAATAAAAAGGTACGAAACATCCCCAAAACTTTATCTTCACTTCTAAACACCGCAAAACGTTACTTAAAACGCAATTTTGCTAAAATTAATAAAGTAGTTCATGGAAAATCGCTAACTTTAGTGACGAACACGCCTCCAGGTAATCTTAACCTAAGTTATTTTGACGTTTCGATGACAGCTGTCAACCTGCAAGTGCGCCAACTAAAACACAACAGAAATTTAGTGCCTAAACTTTACTGCTCGGATGTTTTATATCATTTCAGTGAGGTTGTGTAGTGTTGAGAAAAAAATTTAATTAACCCGACAGCCATGTCTGGCTTCCTGGTCAATTTCTACGATGAAGTCGAAGAGGAAATAATTAAACAAGAAATCAAAGAAGAAGTCGAAGAAGAAATTCCCTTTAATCTAGTCGAAACTGAAAAGTTTCAGTGCGCACGATGCGGTTACAAATTTAAAGACAACGGAAGCCTGCGAAAACATACAATTAATAAACATCTAAACGAGGACGAGATAAAATGGTTCAAGTGCGAGCGATGCGACTACAAAGCTAAGCAGAAATCGAACCTCTCTCAGCACACGATTAGTAAACATCCAAGCGAAGACGATAAGTGGTTCAAGTGCGAGAAATGCGAGTACAAAGCCAAGTTCAAGGGCAGCCTGAAAAAACACGTGATGACGCATCTGAACGAGAACGAGATTAACTGGTTTATTTGCGATAAATGCGACTACAAAACTAAAGACAATGGCAAACTGAATCGACACGCAAAATGGAAACATGTGAGCGAAGACGAGGTCAAGTGGTTTCGCTGCGGGCAATGCGACTACAAAACCAAAGAGAAGAGCAATCTGCGTCTCCACGCTAATAACAGACACCTGAGTAAAGACGAGGCTAAGTGGTTTAAGTGCGAGCAATGCGACTTCAAGTCCAGGCAAAAGACCACTTTGAAAACTCACGTGGTTGCAAGGCACCTAAAATGGGAGGAAATTAAATGGGCACAGTGCGGAAAGTGTAGCTACAAGACTAAGGACAGGAGGCACTTGCGCCAGCACGAGATCAGTAAACATCTAAGCGAGGACGAGATTAAGTGGTTTAAGTGCGAGAAATGCGACTTTAAGTGTAAATCTAAGTCCGGACTGAGCACGCACGTGATACGCAGGCACTTGAGTGAGGACGAGATTAAGTGGTTTAAGTGCGAGGAATGCGAGTTAAGGTTCAAATCCAGGGGCGACTTACGAGGCCATGTGGTTTGTAGACATCTGGGGGAAGATGAGGTTAAATGGTTTTATTGTGCGGATTGCGAGTATAAGTCTAAACACAAGGGGACTCTGCGAGATCACATAATTTGTAGGCACATAAATAAAAGGAAAATTAAGAAGTAGTTGGTGACAGCGAATGTAGGGGAAATACCTAAAATCTTACGAGATTGTATAGCTTAGGCTGATTTTTTTATTTTTTCCATTCCATCTTTTCGGTTTTTTTAGTTAGGTAGGTATTGTTGCATGTTAGTCATTTTAAGTAGTTTTATTAACGGCAGAATTAAATAAGCAATGTATTACTTTATTTGTCAGTAAATATAGGTATTAGGTAGGTATCTACAACTATCATTATCATCAACAACAACAATAATTATAAATACTCATGAGCACTCTACGTACAATACAAAAGGTATTTTGTACCGAATATTCTATCTGGATTTCCGGGTTAAAACCGATAAAACCCTATTAAATCAAGTATGCTTTCAAATCCAGGTCCAGAGACTTCTCCAGCAAAGTTCTTCTTTCGGACCTTCAATACTATTGCAAAAAGTGTAATTTTCTCTTTATGTAGGTACTTATTTATAGCCCTCCAACATAGTTAATAGCGTTTATTAGACATTACCCGTAATAACGAAATGTCGAATAATCGGGGCTATTCTGTAACTCGTGAGCGAAAGTGGGACCAATCAGGATAGTCCTACCGCATCAACAGCAATATTGCTAGCTTTAGCAATCTGCTGACGACTTACAGAATAGCACCGATTACCTCTAAGTCTTGATTATGTATTCTATCTTGTACGTATTCTTCAGCTTTAGCTTCATTGCTTATTTTCAAATGCCAGAAGATAAAAGTAAGGTTATAATAAGATATTTTAGCGCTTTTAATATTAATACCCCATATTATTATTTTGTAACGTAACGTAATAAAATATATTTTTTAATAATTTTGAACCAATCGTACCAATCGTCTCAAATCTCAGATTAATATATTTTTAAATTTTAACCTCCCCAACCCCATCACAATTTAAAAAAAATGGGAGGTTACTGCAATCACTAAAATTTTCGAATTTGAGATACCACCAGATCTTTACGTTTCGAGGTCTCAGGAACCCAAAAAAGGGGTTTTTAAAATGTGTCTGTGTGTATGTACGTACGTACGTTTGTAATCACGCCACAGCCAAAACTACTAGACCGATTTGGCTGAAATTTGGAACATAGGCATCTCATAACCTAACTTAGATCTGAAAAGCTTTTGGAGCCAATCGTGTAACCGCAAATGCCATTTTGGCACATCAACTTTTAAATTTTAAATACAAACCCCCATTTTTCACGTCACCATTAGGAAGACCTTCAAATTCTGCTTCTAAAAGTGTATTCATTCTTAGTGCCCTTTTGACCAAAAATTTAAAAAAAATTGATTTTTATCGGACTTTAAGATCGCGGTACAGCCCAAGCCCCTGAACTGATTTGGCTGAAATTTTGCACATGGGTATTGTATTATACGTCGAAGAGCTGAACAAATTTTGAATTCAATCGACTCGCGGAAAGTGCCGTTTTGGCACACCAATTTCCAAATTTAAAATTATTCTCTCATTTGACCATTAAAAACAAGTCTTTGAAAGATTTATTGTCACCATCAGAAAGGTCTTCAAATTCTGGTTTTAAATAGCACAAAATTAATTCGCATTTAGCGCTGTTTGGTTCAAAAAATCGAAATTTTATAATAACAGTAAAAATACATTATAGCCCAAATTACTGAATCGATTTGGCTGAAATTTGGTACATGGAGATTGGGTGACCCGTTGAAGACCTAAAAGGCTTTTGAAAGCAATTGGCCCACTTGAAGTCCCATTTAAGCATATCAATTTAAAATTTTAAATACAAAACCTCCTTTTTTATGTCGCCATTAGAAAGGCGATCAAATTCTGGTTCTAAAAATGTGTTCACAGTTTCTGCCATTTCAGTGGAAAATAGAGAAAAAATTCTTTCTCATTAAAAGGGAGCGGGCTGACAGTGGATGACATAAAGTGGCAGTTATTGTCAAAAAGGTGTCAAAAGATTAACCTTAAAAGGAACATATTGTCAAACGTGATGGGTGATGTCCGAGGTCACGTCGGTATTTGTCAGAAAATTGCGAAATTAGTCAAGGATTAAAAAAATTCTGTTGAATTGACTACTATCTACACAGAATACAAAGATCCACGCGATGGGGAGGTTCCAGCCGCTTCTCTGCTGCATTTTTTTACGATACTTTTAAATGCAGGTACCGTTAAGTTGGGTGGCGTTGGTCTACTTTGAAACTTTGACGTCCCACAGCTTTTCGCAGTGCTTTGAAGACGGTTGGATTCTGCTTTTGATTTCAACTGTTTTCTATTGGAAAATCCAAATTGTTTTGGATTGTTCTCAATTTTATTGTAATTTTCCAATAGAAATTAGATTGGAATTTTACGTGAATTTATGATTGATTGTGCCATATTCCTAGAAAACTAAATTTTATTTATAAAATCACAATCAAATCATCGGAAATATTTTACTTTTTCTCTGCTACAGATATCAATGCATTTCAAACGAAATTTCGTCACATTTTGTTTGTGAGTATATGCTTTTTTTGTTCTAATTGTCTTTTTGGTCCTTCCGAATTGTGAGCTTATAGTGATCTTCAGTCTATTTCACCTACAAGGGAAGATCAGGTACTTGTTTACCACTCTACATACAGTGTGTCTCATTTTAACTGGAACCACACAAATATTTCGGTTAATTTTAACCGAATCAATGCGTTCTTTTTTTCTGCATGTAGAGCTCCAAAATCTGCACCTGTGTAATACTCAACTTTTTTTATAAACCGAAACCCCAGCCTACTGCGATTTAATAAATAGGCCAAAAATGACGAAATCGTATTAGGCATTTTTTTATCGAAAAATTTTATAAAGAAAAGTTGCTCAGGATCGCTCCAAATGGCTAAATTCAAAGTTGCAGGAAAAAATAAAAATGTTGAATTTCTTGAGGAAGAATCATAAAATTACGAAAACGTTAATATTTTTGCAACATAACGGGTGATGTGAAATAAAAAAACAATGGAAGCGCATATGTTTGCTGTTTGTGGCACATTGCAACAGATTAGTTGGGGTGTCCCTTGAAATTGTTAAGAAAAACGAAAATCTTACAGTATCTTAATTATTTCAACTTTTTCTGCGACTGTTAAGTTTTATCCATCCATAGTCGATAGCAAATGTCAAATCAATTCATTTTAATTGTTTTTTTATTTCACAGCACCCATTATGTTGCAAAAATATTGAACTTTTCGTTATTTTGTGATTCTTCCTCAAAAAATTCAACATTTTTATTGTTTCCTGAAATCTCGGATTTAGCCATTAGGAGCCATCCTGAGCAACTTTTTCTTATAAAATTTTTTGATAAAAAAATGCCTAAAACGATTTCGTCATTTTTGGCCTCTTTATTAAATCACAGTAGGCTGGGATTTCGGTCTATCAAAAAAGTGAAGTATCACGCAGGTGCAGATTTTGGAGCTCTACATACAGAAAAAAAGAACGCATTGATTCGGTTAAAATTAACCGAAATATTTGGGTGGTTCCAGTTAAAATGAGACACACTGTATAATTTTCTACGATCTGGCCTCATTTCTAACCACTTGAAGCCTAACATAAAGTCGTCAACTTCAAGGAATTTTCAAATTTAGAAAATAAGGGGTAGGTATCTGGTAAAATTATGGAGAATTTAGTTTTTTTTAAACAGTTAAGCATATGGCTTTAAAGAGGATTAAAAAGGCGAAGAATACCCCAAACCGCATTTCTTCGAAACGTCCCATTCCGATTTAATGGCAGTCGAAGTTTTAAAAAAATTAGATTTTTTACTTTTAGCGTCGTAACTCAAAAGCGGGGCCTCGAAAGTGAATTTTTAAGGTCTCTTTGGAAAGAAAATTTAATTTTCGACGGATGACCTTGTTTCCAGCCACGTGAAGCCGAAAATAATCACGTCAACTTCATGGAATAAGTACTTGAAATTTAGAAAATAAGAGGTATCTGGTAAAATTATGGAAAATTTTGTTTTTTTTGAATGGTTTCAAAAGTGAACTTTTAAGGTCTCCTTGAAGAGAAAATTTAATTTTCTACGAGATGGCCTCATTTCCAACTACTTAAAGCCTAACATAAAGTCGTCAACTTCATGGAAATACTTCAAATTTAGAAAAAATTTGGATTTTGGTTTTTCTTAGACAGTCCAAAACGGGGCCTCAAAAGTAAAATTTTAAGGTCTCCTTTAAAAGAAAATTAAATTTTCTATGAGATGGCCTTATTGCCAACCACTTGAAGCCTAACATAAAGTCGTCAACTTCGTGGAATAGGTACTTCTTTAGAAAAATTATGGAAAATTTTGTTTTCTTTAAACAGTTAAGCATATGACGTTAAAGAGGATTAAAAAAGGCGAAGAATACCACAAACCGTATTTCTCTGAGTTGCCTCATTCGCATTTTACGGCCAGTCTAAGTTTTAAAATTTTAATTTTTACTTTTTGCGTCGTAGGTAACTCAAAAGCGGGGCCGCAAAAGAGATTTTTTAAGGTCTCTTTGGAAAGAACATTTAATTTTCTACGAAATGGCCTTATTTCCAACCACTTGAAAGCTTAAAATAAAGTCGTCAACTTAATGGAATTCTTCAAATTTAAAAAATAAGAGGTATTTGGTAAAATTATGGAAAATTTTGTTTTTTTAAACTTATTATTACGTTTTTATTACCTACCTACCAAATAAATGAAATAGGCATCTTGCAAATTTCCTAATTTCGGTTTATTTTAATGTAAATGCATCAACAAAGATACAGGGAATCGTCCGCGAACATCAATTTTATTTAAAAAACGTTTGCTTATTTGTAGATAAATTCAGAAACGCCGTTGTGCGACTTGTGACGTCATAAATCGTACAGCCGATGCGATCTGGCGGGTGACGTTTAATACTTTTCCTTACTTGTAATAGGTACAAATTACTATTTTTAGCCACGTCAGGACAGAAGATTTTATCTGAATTCAACAATATCGTATTGGTGGTATTGCTGTAAAAAAATTTCCAAATTTTTACGAAAATCCACTTTGACCTTGCGATTCTATCGAATCACGAAATTTCCAATAAAGTGTACTCTGTACATGAATAACAATCTAGAAGTATTTTTTGAGCAGTTTTTCATTTGGTCTTTGATTTTTTCAAATCGAACAATATAAATAAATTGGCCTCAACTTTTGTGACTAAAAAAATTTCAGCAGTTTGAAATAAAGAAGTACACTATCTTTTGAGGTTAAAGTCGGTGCTAAAAACAAATCGAGATCAAAATCGTTTTCTAAATTTAGTTTGAAGCAAAGCTTTCCTAAAATTTATAAATATTATTATGGAGATATCTTTCCATTAGGGTTGCACCGAATGTTCGGCCGAATAGCAAGTCTAATATTCGGCCATTCGGCCAAAAATTCCCAGTTTCTTTCTACCATCACTTATTACTAGAAGTTGGAACGTTTAATAAAAATGAAGTAAAATTGAAATACTAAAACAACACAAAACAAAACAAGAACTTAAAACTACAAAATACTTTGGTTAACAAAATACATAGTTCACATTCTTGTTTAGACTGTTTTGTATGAAACTACAAAAGCACAAAGTTTCAACGTTGCGCCGGTTGATGCGCATCGCGCACTACACAACTATTCGGCGGAAAATGCCTAATATTTACTATTCGATCAGGCCGAATATTTACTATTCGGTATTCGGCTGTAGAATTCAGCCGAATATCCAAAAATCACTATTCGGTGCAACCCTAAATTCTTCATATCGTCTTTGGAAGAAGTTCGCGCGCCACGAACTGGAGAACTCAAAAAATGTAAAAATAAATTTATTAAACTCTTTTATAACATTTTGTACAATTTACAAACCCCTCAAATGATGAGGCTGTCAGAGCCGATGACGTAAACGGAAGCGGAAGCTCAGCTATCCAAAGGATCGGCAATGATGAGCTCGTCGGCTTCGGAGGTGCTAATCGTGATCATCATCTTCTCCTCGCTGGAGCTGTCGGACGAGGGGGACTGCGTCGACGTCGCCGCTTCCTAAAACAAAGACCGAACTGTTTAACCTTGAACCGAGGGCGCCCGATTGGTCAACAAGCGTCCAACAGCTGCCAATGGTGTAAAGATTACTGTCAAGTGAATAAGAAAAAAGTTAAAATTTGTAATTGTAGCTACCTGTGCGTAATTGACTTGCGTGATTTCGTATTTAAGATTGCTTTTATTGTCAGTTATCCACATGGATTTCTGGGCGTCGCTGGGCGGCTCCTCCCTCCATTCCTCTTTGTCGTCGTCTTCGATCACGGAGGTCTCTCCGTCTACTCGCTGGAATATAAATGATAAAAATAAAAGTGGGAAACAGGGGTCAAACTAATCTTTACACCATTTCCGTTTCGGCAAAAAGCGAACCTTCAGGACAATAAGCGTTTCCGGCAATGCTGGGCAAAAAGTCAAGAAGGAGAAATTTTGAAGAAATGTCGAAAGCGTCTCCGCTAGAAAATTGACATTTCCGAATAACATTTGGAAATGTCAAAGTTTAGAACGATTTTTGGAGCTCGTTCAGAAAGTCAGTTTCTGCCTTCGTTTTACCTTTAGAGAGAGTATCTTCTATCCTTTTCTAATTTACTCAACGGTTACCCAGAGCTACGTTTCTGAACGCACCTCAGATTGTCGAAGACGAGAAATGTCAAATCGTGATGCGAGATTGACGTTTGTGGGGAAAAATTAAAATGTAGTAAGTATCTTCTAGTTTCCGAGAAAAAAAAATCGTGAAAATGCCATTCGGGGCCCAAATTGGTTAAGAGCCGCATAAAAATATGACCGCCGGGGAAAATTTGTACTCTCCATTCATTTTCTATTGAAGTGACAGAACGTCAAAATTTGAACTTTAGGTTGGTATGAGGAAATTTTGCAAGGAATTTTACTAACAGGTGAGTTGGTAGAAGCGATTTCAATGCGATACCTCAGACAACGTGACAAATGTTAAAATTTTGCAATTGCCCTGAATTGGCCCAAAATGGCTTTTGTGTGCGTGCAGTTTTGAGTAAAGTGCAAAGAAAAATATTCACGAAAAAGCCCCACCCAGGTACGTTTATCTGTGACACTGCTGCTAACAATAAAAATAAACCCTAGAAGATTTGGGTTATGTAATGTTTTTGCTTTCCCGCTAAATTTCGATCAAATTGTCAAAAGTACAGGCCTTTACAAATAAGGGTTGTATAGTTCCAGAAAAATTTTAGTTCTGCAATAGAAAATGAACTGACTTTATATTGAAAGTTCAAGAAGACTGGATCTTTATTACTCATAATTGCACTGGAAAATGGATTTAGATTTTATTTATGTTCTATTAGAAGTGAAACAACACGTCTACCAACAATAAAGCTCTTCGATTTTACTCCAAAAATTCATTTCTACAATGCCTAACCTCAAAAAATTGACGCCCCTGTTAAAAATGACCATTAAATGTCATACGTAGACTATTATAATTTTTAATGGTTTTACTTGGATTCGCTGGGATTATAATGGAAGCTTAAATTTAGCCCGTGTATCCTAATGGTTTTTATTGGGAATTATCGTCAATCAAATAAACCATTAGGAAATATTAAAATATTTAATGGTGTTTCCCATTAAGCGTTTAATTGGTGATTCGCATTAAAATGTGACTGTTTTATTATTTTGATTTACATTGTGCAGTGTAATGAGTAATTATAAGGAAAAGGACTCGAGCAAGCGCGAAGTGTATCAAAAAATGATAGGATGTGGAAACAAGAAATGGTTCGATTGTGAAAAACGGAAATTTGTGGGATTCAATCGACGAATCTACAACACTTGACTGCGCGATTTTTTACCTAATGTTATTAATGGATATTATTTATAATGGCGAAATAAACGAGAGTAGATTCAAGTTTTTGAATGAACCTTTGCATTTCACCAAATAACTGTTCAATTGAAATTAATAAGAAATCGTGTTTTACGCAAATCGAATAGCGAAAAAGTAAGCTAATGTTCGTAAAATGTTAAAGTTAAACTCCATTCATTTTCTATTGAATATCTAGAATTTTTCTGGAACTGTAAAACCCTAATTTGTAAGGGCCTGTACTTTTGACAATTTGATAGAATTTGGCGGGAAACCAAAAACATTGCATAACCCAAATCTTCTAGGATTTATTTTTATTGTTGGAAGCAATGTCACAGATAAACGTACCTGAGGCTTTCTCGTGAATATTTTTCTTTGCACTTTACTCAAAATTGCACGCACACAAAGGCCATTTTGGGCCAATTCAGAGCAATTGCAAAATTTTGACATTTGTCATGTTTTCTGACGTATCGCATTGAAATCGCTTCCATCAACTCACCTGTTATACTCTGTCCGGGATCCACACGACCGAGATTCACCCTATTTCCATGGCGATTCATTGTTGTCGTGTGGATCCCGGACAGACCATAGTAAAATTCCTTGCAAAATTTCCTCATACCAACACAAAATTCAAATTTTGACGTTCTGTCACTGTCACTACATAGCTAAACATAGCCAAAAAATGCGGTGTTGTCAGATTGTCCCTTTCGTAGCTAGGAAATGCGGTGTTCGATCAAGGTTAATTTTCAATATATTTTTTGCATTTGTTTAAAATTAAAGCGTGAGCGAAGTGAGCCTTCTATTTTGTCATATGCTGCCGAAGGAAACAAAAAAAATTTTTTTATGCGAGTTTTTGACAAGTAGCATTTCGAAATATATTGTAACTCCGGAACGGATCAATGTAACGCGATATTTTTTAAATTTCTAATCGCAGATGGCGGTGCCCGCGGTGACTCACGTCTATTAGAAATTTAAAACAGCACAAGGAGTTCCAAAGGAGCCCTGTGGCCTTAATAAAACCACACAGCAGCAGTGGCCTTTTCGACCTTTATCTCAACGTGTCTACATTTGTGACATTTAATACATCTATAAAACCTCTCAAATCTGACAAGAGTGACAAGCTCCTAATTTCCACATGCGTAATATAAATTTTAGATGTCAAATTTGACAATGTCACATAATGTGTCTGCCAAACGTTTTGCTCTTAAAGAAATAGTGAGAAATTTGAATTTGTTTCATCAGAATAAACCTGTAAGACCGTTTTGCTGGTGATTTGATTAAGGTAAGATTGCAAAAAGAATTCAATTATCATCTTTGACTTTACAAAAAAATTACGCCTCAACCCTTTTGACAAATATTTAACCTAAATGAAAGACCCTCTTACACAGCTGAGCGTTTGTAAGATTTACAAAACGGGTTCCGACTGCATGTCGCAAAGGTAGCAAATTTTAGGTAGGTAAATCATAAGTGTCAAAATTTAAGGTTAAGTTTTCTACAGAGCGCAGAGCAGACAAGTTGTTTGTTGTTGTTGTTGAGGATGTTAAATCGTTCAGACAGTAATTATTAGTGTTTTAAAGTCAAATAAGTATAAATTAAACTTAAAGCAAGCAAAGCCATGGTGCTGGAAAGAAACCTCTTAGGTTATGTAGCAAATGTAGCAAAATTGATACAAATTCGCAATGTCGCAAATGTATATTTTGTGACAGCTCCAACCCTGTATTGCGCCTTGTGAAAATTACATGATTTGTTTTGCCAAATGGAATCAGAAAGCATTTATTTTAAACAGCAGAGGTCCTTAACCTGCAGATCTGAAGCGGCTTTCAATAAATGATCACAATTTCCTCATCAATTATCAGAAACAACAAAGACAACGATTGATGATCATTTTCCATACCATCAGGAATCAATGCTTTGATGCGAAAATACAAATTTTATTTAGAGTACCTATTAAGTCGTTCTTCACCCTTAAACAAATCCTGAGTATTATTTAGGATTTTAGCGAAGGAGCACGCCCTCTGGTATTAATTGGGGAAGCCGACCGCGTGACGTCACAGAGGGGAATGCTGGAATATCACGACGGACAAACATTTCTAGTGCCATTAGTGACATTAGTCACAAAAAATGAGTTTGAATCGCCAATTTAAACAACTAACGCGTTTCGAACACAAAGTTCTCGTTATCAAAGGGTTTTGGCGAAGTGGGGTGTTTCTAGCGATAGTGCACTTTCCCACCAAAGTTTTTTGTTTTTATCACAGAACGGCTCATCATATTGTGTAGCTCTAACTAAAGACATACGATTCATGTATAGTATAGCATAGTGTATAGTGCCTATCCGCTATAAGCTGAAGCACTAAATTGCAGGAACTTTAGGTTTTACAATGTTTCCCCCTAGACTGTGGCAGCCCACTGACAGCCCCACTGGTGCGCTATTTAAAATAAAACTACATTTGTATAAACTGCGTTCCACGAGATTTTGCAGTGGTAGTCGCCTTTAAAATACAATTTTTCCATTTGTTTTACATGGAGAAATACAAAATGAAAAAATTATCGAGGGTGGAGTCACCCTTTAGTCCAGAGAGCTGCAGACCGGTTTAGGACTTATTAGTATTCGTTAGTACGGCACACCCCAGAAGGCGACTCGATCCACGCTCAACCCCGATTGTATGGGAAAATTGCACGTTGAGGGTAAGGGCCAGGGTAAGTATAGTAAAAGGTAGAGGATCCATGAGGTTTCTTTTCGTTTTTTCACGTTTTATGTACAAGGAAGAATCACAGATTTACGGAAAAGGTTAGTATCTACATAGCTGGCAGTTATTTTCCCAAAAAAATGTTTTTTGTCCCCTGACGAACAAAGACTTCAATAGCTTCATTAACTTCCTTTGCTGAGAAGTTTCTTTAAAAAGTAAATAAAAAGCTTCGCGGGTTCATTGGAGACGTCAAAGTATTTTTAACGTTCATATTTCCATGGAGAAACTTATTTCGTATTTCTCTTCAGATGGATGGCAATACAAAGTAAGATTCCTATTTTCATTGGGAACCCCCCAAAACGTTTCTATTTCCATAGAGAATGTTATGTTTCTCCATACAAATAGAAAGCACACGAAAAAGTTGCTCTTTTGAAACTTTCAATTTGATTAAAATTTTGCGTCTTCCGCGGATTTTCCCACTTTACCATCTCCATTTTCATGGAGAAGTTTCGTTTTTCTGTGTTTTCCATCGATTTGTAACGGATGCCCTTGCCCAGCATTGTCAAGAAACCCCGCCCAAAACTCACCGTAATCCTCTGCTTCTGGTGGGTCTTCAGGTGCTTGGACAAATGGTCGGACCTCATAAACTTCTTGTTGCACTCGTTGCACTGAAACCTCTTCTCCCCCGTGTGGGTCCTCCGATGCCTCTGCAGCTCATCCGACCTCGTGAACCTCTTCCCGCAGAACAGCCAACTACAGACGAAGGGCCTCTCCCCCGTGTGCCACCTCAGATGCGCCCTCAAATGCGAGGTCTTGCCGTAGACCTTGTTGCACCCCGGAATGTGGCAGATGTGCTGCTTCTTCCTGTCGGCGTGCCTCTCGCCCTCCTGGCAGTTAGGGCACGTGCAAGCCACCCTTCGCACCCTCTGCTTTTGGGAACCGTCCTGCCCGTTTTCCGTCGTCGACGCGTTGCTATTGCTGTTTTCTGGCAGGGCTGTGGCCACCACTACGCCCGGAGTCATCGGAGCCGCCGCCTGCTGCGTGGTGGTCACATTGGGGATCACCTGCCACTTGTTGGGGTCGTTGGGGTCCTGCTGGATGTGCTGCCCCACCGCCAACTGCGACGCGGCCGCAGGCTGGGTGATGACCTGCACGTTGCCCAATCCGGGGATGTTTTGCATGTTGGGAATGGTCTGAATGTTGGGAACTTGAATTATGTTGGCACCCCTGACCTGCTGCAGGGCGCCGGCGGGGATCACCGTGAACTGCTGGCCGTTGGCCCCCGTGAAGGTCAGGGGCGTGGTGATGTCCGATTGGACGTTGGCGCTTTGACTGACGGTGGGGGTTTGGGGGGCGGCCACCGAGGTGGCGATCTGCACCTGTTGCAGCTGCCCGCTGGGGGTGATGTAGCTTGCAACTTGCGGCATGATGTGCTGTTGGATTATGTTAGGAACTGTTGCAGCCAGTTGCACGGGGAAATGAATCGTTTGGTAGATGGTCTGCCCGTTGCCGGAGGAGATCGGGACTTGGATGGGGATGGTTTGTTGCATAGGGAATTGCACCACTTGGGGCATCGACGGACGAACCGCGACGCTTTGCCCGTTCGACAGTTGAACGGTTTGGAGATTGCCGGGGAGAACCCCCGGACTTCTGATTATCTGTCCTTGGCTGAAGATTTGCTGGGGCTGTTGCCCACCTGGAATGAAATTCATGAATCGTTCGGTTTTTGAGTTTTGGAGGGAGGTAATACCGGCAAGGGACATGGCAGGGATGAACAAGGCTTCTTGCCCGTCGACTGTGACCGTCTGCATGGGCTGCATGACGTTGTAGGCAAGGTTCTGTCCGCCTGCGCTGACGATTTGCGCCCCCTGTTGCTGTAAAAGCTGCTGGGGAAATCCTACGGGGACGCTAACGACTTGGGGGTTGCCCTGGGGCATGTTTTTGACGGGGGTGGGGGTCGTGGACATGGTGATTGTGGGGGGCGTCGGTTCAATCGAGGTGGGGCCGATCCTGCTGCAAGTCGCCGCCAGAAGCGCGAGGGGCGAGGGTGTTGGCTTGGCTTCCTGCGAATTTAAGTCACATTTAAACGATGCGAACCGAACATTGAAAGTGATTCCTTGATTAATACGAAAATGCAAATATAAGCAAAAGGAAAGTTTAACTTAAGTCGACCGCCCGTTGAGGTTGACAATGCAGGGGAATTCCCTCCATAAATCTTTCTACGCAGCCCATGTGTTCAACTACGAGAGCGCTGTACAAGATTTTATGAGGGAATTCCCCTGCATTGTCAACCTCAACGGGCGGTCGACTTAAGTTAAAAGGTTTGTCTTTATGGTTGTTCAATTATTTCTTGACAAACTTTAATCGTTTCTCTTCAAATAATGACGTTATGAAAGCTGTGAGCCCTAAATACACATTAATTAACGAAGCAAAATAATCGTCACCCACGCATTTGCTTCAAATTTCCCACCGTTCCCGGTGTCCGATTGACTCCGGTCTTACACTTGTGGATGTGTTTTCCCTTATTTTCACGCTTTTATGATGCGACTAAAGTAACAGTGATGCAAAAACAGCTTAATTTTCAGTAATAGCTCTCCAACTTGTCCCTCATTGGCAGTCACCTCTGTTTTCATCAAATGCCATAATTTATAACCAAAAATTATGCTGTTTGTGCGTCACTAACTTTACTCATCATCAGTTATTAAGACGTAAAGCCATATTTTTAAAAAATGGCAGAAAATGAATGAATCGAGTTTTGAAAAAAGATTTTTGCAGAAAAAGGAACGATCTTCAATGCCATTTGAGTCACATAACGATTGGTTCTTGTCTGACCAATCCCCAAGCACCCAAAAAAGCCTCAAAAATAAGTATCAATAGGGTCACTACGGCAGCGCCATCTGTCACATCAGTTACTCATTTGAATTATTTTTCACTAATTTACAACTTTTCCACCCTCTTCAACATACATTTTTCATCGCCTCCAAAACATACATTTGCTAAATTGTCTTATTTTCCGTGTTATTTTTGGTATTTCCATTTAACTGCAGTAAATATTTTCTTGCTTGCATTCTACAGACTTTGCAAAATATTAATGTTTTTTGTTAATTCTCTACTGCAAACACTGTAAAGGACTATTGGTCAGGTTTCTCATCCTAATTCACAGTTTTTTAATATTGTATTTATCAACAATTCGCCTTTTTGACACATCTGTGGTTCTACCAGTCTATTCAGGCGGCCCCTACATACACATTAATGTGATAAACATCTCCAAAGACACACATCACATTGATGTACATCTTCCGGTGGCTTTTTATTTTTCTGCATGTTAGGGGTTGTAGCACCTTTAATGATGGTTTTTCGCAAAATATGAATAACACCTTCTTTGAATCATTAATGGAAAGCTATCGAATGACGCCAATTTCGACGGATATTTAGGGGAGAAAGGGAATGGCGGCCCCCTAAGCGTTAGTACTAAGTGATAAAGTGATAAAAAGTGATTCAATGGAAAGCCAAAGGTATACTGAATCAAAGCTTTATTTGCCAAATTAATGAAAAACGTACCAAAAAAACTACAGGTATTTGAAAAAAATTAACGCTGATGGCCGACGTTACCCCCAACCTGTTGGGGTAATGGCAACCAGCATCGAAATGAATTGTTTAACTTCCTGATAAGGGATTAATCGTAGCAATTCGACAATTTAATAGCAAAAACACATAGGTATTGGTCGAAATTGGCGTCATTCGATAGCTTTCCATTAATGATTCAAAAAAGATGTCATTCATATTTTGAGAAAAACCACCCTTATAGGCGCTACAACCCTTAACATGCAGAAACACAAAAATACGAGAACTCAAAAACTACTCAACGTATCAAGGCAGAATTGGTGTGTTAATTTTCAGTGACATTGCAGGTGGATGGACAAATTTTCACTAAGATCTAAGAGGGGGGATGAAATTTAAGGGCTGAAACTTGAAATTTCTTCAAGTAAATGGTAGCATAAAATTACGGGATTCGATAGATTTCGGTTAACTATTGAAAAAAGGTCTTATAAGTTTTCAATCTGAACGAGTGGGTGGATTTCAAAAATTCTTGCATCAGTTTACAGAGAATTTCAAACCCTTTCAAATGATGTATCACAAAGGGCCCTAATATAATTTAAAATTTGACCCTAGTGGGCGCTAGAGTTGAACAAATATCAAAAAAATTGTTACAGCGTTAGATTGGCAATGAAATTAGCTTTCAAATGATGTATCACTGGTGGGGGATTGCCATTTAAAATTTTGAAGTGGGGGTAGGTGGGGATTAGGAGGTGAGTTTTGAAATTACGCCAAGCATGGATTTAAGCTCCAAATAAAAATCGACCTGTCCGAGCGAATTTTCATATTTTGTTTGGTTTACGAAATATTTGGGGTGGCTACTTTTCATTGGAACAGCCCTGTATTTCAACACACTTACTATGTAATTGAATTAGGTAGGTACATGGGTAGGTTTGTAAGTGCATACCTATCGTAAACATATCCTATTTTTGAGTCTACCGTTGTAACTTCCCTAACGCGCTGAGACCGTACCGCGCACAGCGGGATAGGAAAAAAATTGCAGACTGGTCATTTATTAAACGTCCATCTTTAAATATTTACATCCCTTAAAAGATATTCCAGGCATGACCAGGGAATTTTTTCAGATTTTTAAAATCATGCCCCCCCACGAGGTTTTTCATGACCTTGAAAAGTTTACGAGCAGTTTTCAAGCTGTATAATGATTTTTACAAAATACATAATACCGTGTCCATAAACAGCAATTCCTTTGGAGTAATTCAAAAAAAAATTGTGAAAAGTGAACTGTTATTTCAGGAGTTATGAGTGATTTATTGAGAGCGCGCACGAAGCATCTGTAAAAATTAAAGTGGCCGTATTTTAACAAATAGGCGTCAGACAGCGAAACGCCCGAAGACCTATAAGTTATTTTAATGTGGACTACAACATATATTAATTTCAACAAAATCCTTGCCAGTCGTTTTTTTTTTGATCGATTTGACGTGGAATGCGCCACAAGGAACTTAATAAAAACACGAAAATAAGCCAATTATGCAAATTTGGCTTTTGGGGGTTGAAATATTGCGATGGAGGTCGAAAAAGTGAAAAAGGCAAGAACAATCCATATATGAGTAAAATTTATTACCGCAAAAAGGCAAAACGGCGCGAGTTTTACAAAACACTTGGGGGGTAAAAAATTGTTAAGGAGGATGAAAAGTCAAGAGGGGTGAAAATGAACTGTAGTTAAATAGAACTAGCGAAAATCCACACGAAAAAGAAGCGGTCTGGGTAAATTTCGCTTTTTGAAAATTGTGGATGAGTGAAAAATTAATGAAAGTTACTTTGAATTATCGAAAAATCAGAAGCCCGAAAAAATAAATAAAATGTATTTACTGTGCTTGCTAGGGCTTAGGGGTTGTTAGTAGCGTAGGGGTTGCTTTTAGGTTGAAGACTCATAAGACTTTTTTTCAATGGTTGACCGAAATCTATGGAACAACATAATTTTATTATACCACTTATATGAAAAAAAAATTTCCAATTTCAACCCCTAAATTTCATCCCCCTTGTTAAGTCGTAATGAAAATTTGCCCGTCCACCTACAGTGTCGCTGTAAATTACCACCCCAAACCCAGTCCTGATACGTTGAGCAGTTTTTGAGTTTTCGCCTTTTTGTGTTTCGGCATTTTAGGGGGTTGTACCGTCTTTAAGGGTCGTTTTTCGCGAATAATGAATAAGACCTTTTTTGTACCATCAATAGAAAGCTATCGAATGGTATTAATTTCCACCCTACATTATTCAGTGAAAATTCGAGTTTCCACCCCTAACTTTCATCCCATTCGATAAATTTCTCCTAAAATTCACTCTTCCTTAGTCGAAAATGCAGTGTGTAAGATTTCACAGTTTCGCAGAAAATATTGCTTCTCTGTGTCAAATTACAGGGCTTCTTGAACGTTTCAATCCCTAAATTCCAACCCCATATTTCACCACCCCACATGCCCTAAAAGAAGTCGTGTTTTCAATTTCACCACCCTAATCCAATTCGTTGAAAAATTGCGGTGATTTGTAGATTCATGTTTTCAACCCCTCATGATTTCACCCCTTTATGATTTATAGGGGTGAGTATATTTTTCCGGTGTTAAATAACCCCTTGTGTATTTACTGACTTCAGTTGTTCATAAATAAATCAATAGGGTTTCAGAAAAAATAAATAAAATATATTTATCGGCTTGCAAAGGGGTCGATTTTAGATTGAAAACTCATAAGACCTTTGTTCAATAGTTGACCGAAATCTAACGAACCCCGTAATTTTATGCTACAATTTACTTGAAAAAATTTTAAGTTTCAACCCTTAAATTTCATCCCCTTTGTTAGATCTTAGTGAAAATGTGTCCATCCACCTACGATGTCACTGAAAATTAACACACCAAATTCTGCCTTGATACGTTAAGTAGTTTTTGAGTTCTCGTATTTTTGTGTTTCTGCATGTTAGGGGTTGTAGCGCCTATAAGGGTGGTTTTTCTCAAAATATGAATGACATCTTTTTTGAATCATTAATGGAAAGCTATCGAATGACGCCAATTTTGACCAATACTTATTAAGCGGAATTTCGAGTTGCAACCCCTAATTTCCACCCCATCTGTTCGATTTTACGAAGAACGCACCCCCCGCAAGATTTCACCGAAATATATGTGTACGTTAAGTTTCCGACAGCCGCGGTGCAACTCTTGCGGAGTTATCACATTTTTTGTGGTTTTCATCCCCCGAAATTAGCACCCCTTCACCTTCAACAGACTTGAGGGTCGAACGTACATACCAAGTTTCAGAAACATACGTCCACTAGTTTTCGAGTTATTGCATATAATAGTTTTTCGGTTTTTCACCCCTAACTTCCACCCCCGTGGTCCGATATGGCCCAAAAGCAATCCCCGCCGAGATTTTCAGGGTAGACACCTGTGTACAAAATTTCAGCTCGATTTGTCAACCCGTTCTCAAGTTATCCGACGGACAGAATAGACGAGCGAGCGAATAATCAAAGACAAGAGTACCTCCGCATTCTGCTACGGCACTAAAACTTTGCACACAATCGTTTCGATATTTCAACTTATACCATAGTTACTATAATGAGCGGAAGGTTGACCCTACCAAAAACGGTTTAGTTTCCATAGAAACAAAAAATAACAGTGCCGTTATGAACCATAACGCATACATGCACGGTAAGTAAAACAAATGAAAATCGTAAATAGCGTGTGAGATGTCCATGTCAAATAGGTATCAAAAACGTTTCAATTTAATAAAGCTTAGGTTTCCTGTGATTGCCGACTGCCATTTTGCTTCAAATTTCTCGTCGGGTCGGGCTTCAAAAAGTTTGTCCAAATTTGTCATTACCTAATGGTAAAATTCGATTGTGCGAAAAATTATCTAAGTACGATACACGGTTGTTAAGTGCTCCGCCTCGTTTTTGCAAACTATTCCGTATGTGGTCAATGGGAACCAAAAGTGTCGATATTAAGAATTTTAGGTACCTACTTATTAAGCGGAATTTCGAGTTGCAACCCCATTTTCCACCCCCTCTGCCCGATTTTGCGAAAAACATCCCCCGCAAGATTTTAGCGAAATATGTGTGTACGTTGGGTTTCAAATAGCTGCGTTCAACTCTTGCGGAGTTATCATATTTTGTATGGTTTTCATCCCCTAAATTTCATCCCCCGAAATTGACACCTCTTCACCTTCAACAGACTTGTAGGTCGAACGTGCATACCAAGTTTCAGCAAAATACCTCTACTGGTTCTCGAGTTATTGTAATTAATAGTTTTTCGGTTTTTCACCCCTAACTCCCACCCCTGTGGCCCGATATGGCCCAAAAGCAATCCCCGCCGAGATTTTCCGGGTATACACCCGTGTACAAAATTTCAGCTCGATATCTGCTTTCGTTCTCAAGTTATCCGACGGACAGACTGGAGGAGCGAGCGAGCGAGCGAATAAGCTAAACCAAGTGTGCCTCGCATTTTTGCTCCGGCACTAAAAACGAAAAGTTGACATCCGGTTGACATTGAAGTTGAAGTTGATAAGAAACAAAACCATCTTTGATTTGTAGTGTTTTATGAATACTTTCATTTGGTTTTTAGTTTACTAAGATCGGACCACAAATAACAAAGTTATAGCGTTCTGGAGTTAATCTCGCACCCTGTATATACGTTTGAGTTTCAAATAGCCGCGTGCAACCCTTGCCCCATATTTTTTGTGGTTTTCATCCCCGACATTGGCACCCCTTCTTCACCTTTAGCAGACTTAAGGTCGAACCGATGGGCTATCCACTTCGGCAATAGGTGTACAAATTGACGGGAATGGACGGAAATACAATAGGGAATGCGGAAATTCTCGGCAATGTTCAGGCAATGGACGGGAATTTTTGGCAATTGTCAGGAATGTACGGAAATTTTAGGCATTTCACGGCAATGTGGGAATACTGACGTCCCTTCGCTCGAGAATAGGTGTACATATCTCAAGGAAATGTGCGGAAATGTTGTAGAAAGAATGGAATTTGTTAGCAATGTCCAAGAAATGCATAACAATTTTCGGAACGCTTCGGAAATGCTCGGGAATTTCACGAATGTTTCGGAAATGTAGGGCAATTTCGGCAATGCTTCGAAACTGAGCGGCAATTTTGGGAATGCTTCGGAAATGACCGGCAATTTTGCGAATCTTAGGAAATGACCGACAATTTTAGGAATGCTCGGAAATTTTAGAAATATTTCGGAAATGATCGGCAATTTTGGGAATTCTTTGGAAATATATGAAAATAGGAACGTTCCGGAAAGGACGTGGAAATATCTCGGGAAATATCCAATCGAGAAAAATAAAGAATTAAAGAAAATTATAGGATAACTATATCAACTTTTCGTTCTTGTCGCGGTTTTCGTAACCGGGTACACTAATAATATAGGTAGGTACAATGGATAGACACTAATAATATAGGTACCTACAATCGAGGTACAATGGATAGACGGCGAGGTAGAAGGGTGGGCAATTGCATAAATAACCTAACATACCTAAAACTCGCAAAGAAATGAGGGAATGCGGGAATGCCTTGCGAAATTGAGGAATGGTGGGCAATTGTTCGGAAATGCGGCAATTATATGCTAATCATTGCCGCAATCGGCAATGGTATACAAAATTTTAGCGAGTGGATAGGCCCTCGGGTCGAACCTACTCGTACGTACCACGTTTCAGCAAGATATCTCCACTACTTTTCGAGTTATTGCAATTAATAATTTTTCGGATTTACACCCCTAACTCCCACCCCTTGGTCCAATATGGCCCAAAAGTAATCCCCGCCAAGATTTTCCGGGTATACACCTGTGTACAAAATTTCACCTTGATATCTGCTTTCGTTCTCAAGTTATGCAAGTAGACGGACGGCCGGCCGAGCGATCGAATTCTCTAAAACTATAGTGCCTGCACATATGCTTCGGCACTAAAATCATCAACACTCTCCCCTATCTATTAAAAATACTCTATACACATATTTATTGTTTCAAACAATTTTGACAACACCTAGGTATGTAAATTAAATCAAGCGTCAAAACATTTCTCGTTCACTCGTTTTCAGAGCCTACACAGAACAGTTAAATAAGTACTCTGCCTTGCATTATCGTGCAATAAATTCGGGTATTTAAATTCGAGGAAGTGGAACGAACGCCGGAATCTAAAAATAGCAAAGACAAGGGCGTCCGCAGCCGCACTCGCGTCACACAAAGCCGACCGTGACCGCTCCGCAAAAAAACCGAAAAATCGCCCAGAACCCAACCCCGACCCACCCCAACGCTGACGAAATTATCAAAGCCGAAACGCGTTTGAGACACTTAGAGCCCCGACCCCTGGTTGGAGCCAAAGTTCGACCTCCTCTCGCCTATCTTGAACCGGGACAAGCAACTCCCACAGCTAACGTCACGATCTCCGCCCTAAACTAGCAATCCAGCGGGCCACGGCCGAAACTGCCAACTTGATCAAACTGAATCTACACCCACCTGTGCTGAGTTTTGGACGTATTCGGTCTTGGCGGTCTGCGGCGCTTCAGAGGACATCCTGGCGGTCCATCGGGGCAGGAATTCTCGTCGTCGGCCCGACGAAAATCGATACACCTTTTCTCGCACTTGGCTCGTTCGGCCGGTGGCAGCACTGCTTTTTCTCAAAATCCCTAATTAACGGCCGCGGTGGTAATTGATTGAACACACGGTTGGGCGTGATGGGCCTCCGCAAGACACCCAACAAGGCCTAAATTGTGCGAGTTACAGGCAGGGCGACCAGAACGCAAACCACGCCATTATGGGACTGGCTTGGGTGGGGAGGGATCGGCGAGCGCGGGCTTTCAAATAACGGATGGCATACCTGCGCATAGGCGGCGACTGCTACCGGCGAGGGCGGGGGCCCCCTGACGATTATTTTCGATTTTTGGTTCGATTTACGCCGTTGGACGGACTGGGGCTGTTCCTAACTTCGCGCCGCATGTGTCAAACGTCAGTCAAACTTTATCTGCCACGCGGTATGGTAGCAAAATGTTTTCGGAAAATATTGGCATAAAACCATACTTGCATGTGGCGGTTTGAAAGTTAGTATTAGTAAGGCGAATTGCCCCCCTGGCCCCTAGAGTTTGTCCGCAATAGAATATCGGCAGGTTGACATTTCCAAATGTCACCACCGAATTATAACCTTCAAACGTCAAATTAATGTATTTTTAGGTTTTTTTTTAGAAAAATGTCTTTGAGAAGAATATTAATGTCTTTTTTCATAAATAAAGCATAGCCTTGAAGTTTAATGAATATATTTTATAGCCCATGGAAGAGCAAACAGCACAAAAAATACTTCGCGCCGCAAGTGTCAAACGTCAGTGAAACTTTATCTGTCACGCGGTGTGGTAGCAAAATATTTTCGGAAAATATTGGCATAAAACCATATTTACATGTGCGGGTTTGAAAGTTAGTAGGTGAATTAGGTACCCCCTAGCTCCAGTAGAGTTTGTTCACAAATAGAAAAATGTCTGTTTTTAAGAAGAATATTATTGACTTTTTTCATAAATAAAGCATAGTCTTGAAGTTTAATGAATATAATGCATTTATCCAGCAGAAAACATGTGCTACAAGGATTTTATAGCCCTTGGAAGAGCAAACAGCACAAAAAATACTTTGTCAGTCAAACTTTATCTGTCAAGCTGTATGATGGTAGCAAAACATTTTCGAAAAATATTGGCATTAAAACCATATTTACATGTTCGGGTTTGAAAGTTAGTAAGGTGCGAATTAGGTACCCCTTGGCTCCTAGAGTTTGTTCACCAGAGAATCTCGGCTGCTTGACATTTCTAAATGTCACTACCGAATTATAACCTTTAGACGTCAAATTAATGTTTTAGGTTTTTTTTTTAGAAAAATGTCTGTTTTTAAGAAGAATATTGTCTATTTTCATAAAAAAAGCATAATTTTGAAGCTTAACAGAAAATAATGCATTTATCCAGCAGAAAACATGTATGTTACAAGGATTTTATAGCCCATGGAAAAGCAAACAAAAACAAATATTTTAAATGTGGCCGAATTAAACCCTCACCTGCCCCAGGTTTAGGAAGATCAGCCACCCTATTTTTTCGGAATATTTTTCTTCATGATGAATAATTTGAAATGTGCAAAACACTTACTCCGTATACATGCACACACTTAGATCGAGCTAACTAAGCTCGGTACTTTTTAAACAGCGTTCCACGAGATTTTGCGGCGGTGGTAGCCTTTGAAATATAACTTACCTGTCTGATTTCGAAGGGAAAACTATATTTCAAAGGCTACCACCCCCTCAAAATCTCGTGGAATGCTATTTAAAAAGTACTGATAGCTTAGTTAGCTCGAGCTAAGTGTGTGCATGTATACGGAGTAACTGTCTGAAAGTAAGCATCGAGACCCGCATCATATGCACAAAATGTAGGGTCAAAAGTTATAGCCTTGATCTCACTTTACGGTACTTGCATGTAGGTGCCTCCCCACTCTACTTCACCATTAAAAAAAAAGGAAGATTACCTAAGTACTGCAATCACTAAAATTTTCGAATTTGAGCTTGAGGTAACACCAGATCTTCACGTTTTGAGGTCTCCAGGAACCCAAAAAAGTGGTTTTGAAAATGTGTTCGTTCGTTTGTAAACACGGCACAGCCAAAACTACTGGACCGATTTGACTGAAATTTGGTAAGTAGGCATGTCATTACCCAACTTAGATCTGAACATTTTTGGAGCCAATCATGCAACCAGAAATGCCATTTTGACCAAAAACTAAAAAGATTTTTGTCGAACTTTAAATCGCGGTACAGCCCAAGCTCCCGAATCGATTTGACTGAAATTTGCACATAAGGATTGTGTTATACGTCAAAAAGGTGAAATTTTTTTGATTAAATCGACCAACGGAAAATGCCGTTTTGGCACACCAATTTCCAAATTTAAAATTATTCTCTCATTTAACCATCCAAAATAAAGTTTTGAAAGATTTATTGTGAAATAAGAAAATGTAGAAAAATCGAAATTTTGTAGGTAATAAAACTTAAACCACGTTATAGCCGACTACTCATATGGATCCATTTGGCTGAAATTTGGTACATTTGGTGACCCGTTGAAGAGCTGACAGGTTTTTGGGAGCAATTGGTCCACGGCAAGTGCCATTTAGGCATAAACTTAAAAATTTTAAACGTCACAAGATACGAAAATTAAAGACCCACCCGATGGGGTTCGAGCCGCCTCTCCGCTGCCAATATTTTTCTTTTATCTTAAATTCATCTAGGTACGTACATAATTATTATTACAAATAGGTAAGTACTCATTTCTGACCATCACGTGATTTACCATAAAGAGAAAATTAAGGAATTCAACTCAAGAAATCGAATTTTGGATTACCTCACTTTCTGGGGACCTATACTCGACCCGTGAAAGTTCACATGCGAATGCGCAATGTCATCTTATTCGTGCGATCTTGACAGTTGTACATTCTTGAACACTCGCATCACTTTAGAGTGCTCGTATATTGCAGCGAGCACACATTTGGCAAACGTTTTGCGAATGCGAGTGCTCCGATTGATTTCATCCGTCAATTTTGACGTTCTCACTTTTCAGGTACCGATGTTTTCTTATAAATTTATTATTTGACGAACTGCAAGATACAGAAGAAGCAGCACAATGGATTTATGAGCAGCGTCGAGATATTTGTGGTCGAGATCCTTTTGTGAAATTATCAGATGTTTCCTGTCATCGAAGAAGAATAATTGTGCCGATTGGGGCTAGATAATGAATAGCAAAAGTTCTCCTTTAGACTTTACTACGCTGGCATTTTTCTTCATTGTGTTTCTGTCTCTTGTTTATCATCTTTCTTTTCCCATGTCTATTGGGTTTTTCCAGGATCATCATCAACAATCCGAACTACACCAAATAGACCATAGCCTGGGGCACCAAGTTCGAGGGTGCGCATTCTCGGAGGCGGTGATTTTTACATATCTACATACGTCTATTTATTACTAAAAATACTGAAAAACCTCACAACTATTCTTTTTACAAGTTTCGATCACATCGGCCTGAAATTTTTAAAAAGAGAGCAAGTCCACAGCAAATCAACAAATCCGCCAATAATGAATTACAGCATTGCCATGTTGTGCGTACGCATTAAAAAATTCGTGCACCGGAACCGTTTTCGATTACACATTTCGAAGTGTCAAGAATAGGCGAACGATTGCGAGCACGCTTTCTAGCGTTCGCAAATCATACATGCGAGTGGAAAAATGCACTTGTCGAGTATAGGTCCCCTGGTCTATTAACCTCCCCAACTCCAACAAAATTTTAAAAAAATGGGAGGTTACTGCAATCACTAAAATTTTCGAATTCGAGATAGCACCAGATCTTCACGTTTTGAGGTCTCAGGAACCCAAAAAAGCGGTTTTCAAAATGTGTCTGTGTGTGTGTACGTACGTATGTACGTACGTACGTACGTTTGTAAACACGCCACAGCCAAAACTACTAGACCGATTTGTCTGAAATTTGGTGCGTAGGCATCTCATAACCCAACTTAGATCTGAAAAGCTTTTGGAGCCAATCGTGCAACTAGAAATGCCATTTTGGCACATCAACTTTTAAATTTTAAATGCAAACCCCCATTTTTCACGTCACGATAGGAAAGGCCTTCAAATTCTGCTTCTAAAAATGCATTCATTCTTAGTGCCCTTTTGACCAAAAATTAAAAAAAAAATGATTTTTAGCGGACTTTTAAATCGCGGTACAGCCCAAGCCCCTGAACCGATTTGGCTGAAATTTTGCACATAGACATTGTATTGCAAATCGAAGAGCTGAACAAATTTTGGATTCAATCGGCCCACGGAAAGTGCCGTTTTGGCACACCAATTTCCAACTTTAAAATTATTCACTCATTTAACCATCCAAAACAAGTTTTTGAAAGATTTATTGTCACAATCAGAAAGGTCTTCAAATTCTGGTTTTAAATAAGACAAAATTCGTTCGCATTTAGTGCTCTTTGGGTCAAAAAATCGAAATTTTGTAGTACCACTAAAGATACATTATAGCCCAGATTAGTGAATCGATTTGGCTGAAATTTGCTACATGGAGATTGGGTGACCCGTTAAAGACCTGAAAGGCTTTTGGAAGCAATTGGTCCACGGGAAGTGCCATTTAAGCATATCAACTTTAAATTTTAAAGCAAGGCCTCCTTTTTTATGTCGCCATTAGAAAGACGATCAAATTCTGGTTCTAAAAATGTATTCACAGTTTCTGCCATTTCAGTGGAAAATAGAGAAAAAATTCTTTCTCATTAAAAGGGAGCGGGCTGACAGTGGATGACAAATTCTGTTGAATTGACTACTATCTACACAGAATACAAAGATCCACGCGATGGGGAGGTTCCAGCCGCTTCTCTGCTGCATTTTTTTTAGTCTCCTATACGATGCGCCGATTGTGTCAAGAGATGAGGAAAAAATCCGAAAAAAACAGTAAAATTGAGAAAAAAATTATCTAAAAAATAAAATTTTCTCTTAAATACCTAATGTTTTTTTTGAGAACAGAAGGCTTCAGACACTAAATAATTATAAATAATTATTCAGACAACAAAATTTGTTCACGTAAAAAAATTTGAAAATATTGATATAAACGAGGATATAAATGTAGGTACCTACAATGTAACTGAAAAATTTTTTTTGTGTAAAATCAACGTTAGTATTTGTTTTAATGAGCTTTATTTATTTCCACGCAAAAAGTTTCCATTCTGCTCATAAATTGTTTGTTCTTAAAAAAAAAAAGGCAGCAGAGAAGCGGCTGGAACCTCCCCAACGCGTGGGCCTTTGATTTCAGGGACTTCTGTTTAAGATTCTAAAGTTGATATGCCTAAATGGCACTTCCCGTTGACTAATTGCTCCCAAAAGCCTTTCAGCTCTTCAACGGGTCACCTCACCTCCATTTACCAAATTTTGGGCAAATCGATCCACTACACCTTTTCTAGTAGTAGTTCAGAAAGCGTCAATTGAATTTCAGAAAGCGTCAGTTGAATTTCAGAATTGTCACTTGAATTTCAGAATCCGTCAATTGTAGTTCAGATTAGTCAATTCAAATTCAGAGAGTGTCAATTGTATTTCAGAATAGTCAAATGAATTTCAGAATACGTCAATTGAATTTCAGAAAGCATCAAATGCAATTGTAATTGACGGATTCTGAATTTCAATTGATGCTTTCTGAAATTCAATTGACGTATTCTGAAATTCATTTGACTATTCTGAAATACAACTGACGCATTCTGAATTTGAATTGATTAATCTGAACTACAATTGACGGATTCTGAAATTCAACTGACTGTTCTGAAATTCAATTGACGCTTTCTGAACTACTACTGGAAAAGGTGTAGTTTGGGCTATAAAGTGGTTTCAGTGTTATTACAAAATTTCGATTTTTCTACCCAAAGGGTTCTAAATGCGAATAAATTTTGTCTCATTTAAAACCAGAAATTGAAGACCTTTCTGATGGTGACCTCGATAGTGACAATAAATCTTTCAAAAACTTGTTTTGGATGGGTAAATTAGAGAATAATTTTAAATTTCGAAATTGGTGTGCCAAAACGGCACTTTCCGTGGGCCGATTGAATCCAAAATTTGTTCACCTCTTCGACAAATCGCCAAATCGGTTCAGGGGCTTGGGCTGTACCGCGATTTTAAAGTCCGATAAAAATCAATTTTTTTTTATTTTTGGTCAAAAGGGCACTAAGAATGAATGCATTTTTAGAAGCAGAATTTGAAGGCCTTTCCTATCGTGACGTGAAAAATGGGGGTTTGCATTTAAAATTTAAAAGTTGATGTGCCAAAATGGCATTTCTGGTTGCACGATTGGCTCCAAAAGCTTTTCAGATCTAAGTTGGGTTATCACATGCACACGTACCAAATTTCAGCTAAATCTGTCGAGTAGTTTGGGCTGTGGCGTGTTTACGAACGTACGTACGTACGAACGTACGTACATACATACAGACACATTTTAAAAACCACTTTTTTGGGCTCCTCAGACCTCAAAACGTATAGATCCGGTCTTATCTCAAATTCGAAAATTTTAGTGATTGCAGTAACCTCCCTTTTTTTTTAAATGGTGAAGTGGAGTGGGGAGGTTAAAACGATTATTTACCTAAGGAAAAACTAATTTTTTTTACTTACCTACTTTCATTTAACAAAAATTTACTTTTCTCTTTCCCATTTTTTTCTGATCTCCTCACACAATCGGCGCCTCATACTCCTGAATCTTACGGCGACAGACATTTTTAGAAAATCTGCATTTTTCGAATTATCTGAAAATTAAGATTTTTGAAATTCCAAGCATCCGTTAAATAACTTATATTGGCAATTCTGTCAAAATACTGTCAACCATTTATGTAGGTCATGTTTGGATGATCAAAGTGTTCCACTAACCCTTTTAGCTTACGCAACAAATTCCAGTTCCAAAAAATTTCATAGAACAGCTCGTTAATTCTAAAAATTCCGGAAAGCTGCAAAAATTCCAAAAAATTCCAATTATTCCAAAAAAAATCCAATAATTCCAAAAAAATTACAGTAATTCCAATCCAGTAAACTGTCAATCGAGCTGTCAATTCAATACAGTTACGCATGCGCATTAAAGTGTGCAGCACAAATGGTTCTTATTTTTATCTAAAAAAACTCCATATATCGGGTGTCAATGAAAACAGGCTCACCCCCCTTTTTTCCGCATTTATTAAAATATTTCAATGAAATTTGGCGTACATACAGGGTGCGAGATTAAAACTACAAAACGCTACAACTTTGTTATTTGGGGTCCGATTTTAGTGAACTAAAAACAAAATGAAATTGCTCATAAAACACTACAAACTCAAGATGGTTTTTATTTTTATCAACTTCAACTTGAATGTCAACTGGATGTTAACTTTTCATTTTCAAATGGACATACCCAATTTTTTTTACTCAGTCTAATAGCTAATTCTTTTCTGCGTCTTCTGATGTACAATAAGTTATGTTTGGTTTATAATTAGTTCTGAAAATAATTATAAATTTTTGTCAAAATTAGAATATTTTTTCTTAAAAATTTTCTAATGTGCTGTGGATCTGATAGAAACTTAACAAAACATCTAAAATATGTTATTTTCTAACATGTAAAATGCATTTAGAGAATTTTTTCCGCGGCACACTTGAAAAGTTAGCATAAAAAGATTGAAATGTTGACAATAATTTTAATTATTTTCAAAATTTATTATGAATTAACTCAACTTATTGTACATCAAAAGACGCAGAAAAAAATTAGCTATCAAGCTGAGTAAAAAAAATTGGGTGTATCAACTTGAAAACGATAAGTTGACATCCAGTTGACATTCAAGTTGAAGTTGATAAAAATCAAAACAATCTTGAGCTTGTAGTGTTTTATGAGCAATTTAACTTGGTTTTTAGTTCACTAAAATCGGACCACAAATAACAAAGTTATAGCATTTTGGAGTTTTAATCTCGCACCCTGTATACCTATCTATTGCACAATTCACAATAAACTGCATTTTCTCACACTTAGAGAGATTTTGAATCACTTCCGGTTTTAGCGGAAATGGACCTATCATTGAATTTTTAAATAGGACACCATGTAAGCATATTTTAATATTTTCGAGCTCTGTATCGAGATTTTCAAAAAAAAACTTGTACTTATATTATTTATCAATTTATCATAAATTAAAAAATTCAAGATGTGCTGTTAAAGAGGGAGATTTTAGATACTTTATGGTGCAAATTTAATTTTGAAATCTTAAGTGCTTAGCCCGTACCAGTCCTTCAAAATGGCAAATTTTGCGTAACAAATTTCAAAATTCCCGCCAAACTGTTAGAATTATAGTCATAGAATGCTATACAAAATTTGTTTAGAATGATCAGACATAACCAAAAAATGCAAAATATACCTACCGGGTGTTCCATTAAAAAAAAATACGTTTGGTTCATGATCACTGAGTGGGACACCCTGTATATATGCGACTATTTTTAGATTACGCAGATTTATAACCTTTACCATGCATACAGCATACACTTCAATATCTTTGTTCCGTCCACGCACCCTGTATAATATTGAGCAAAATAAAATGGCTTTAAAAATTTACAAGAAAAAACAGCAACATTTCGACATTTCTACTGATGCGTCAAAGTCATTTGTCACTTTATGCCATTCAATTGTCAGTATACTTATAGCGTCAGAGTCCACCATTTTTCCTAAATCTGAAATTTTTAGGTTTAATATTTTAAATTTCAAAGTTTTCTGTCCAAAACAGTGACGCCATTTTATTAAAAAAACGGAATTGGTTTCCGGTGAGGCAGAACGCTTGTCTATAACCTAGTTGATAAAATGACATCATGTCACATATTTTCTGAATAGCACTGTACCAAATTTCAAAATTCTAGTTTATATGTGTCAAACAGTCGAAATAGTACCTAACAGCAATTTTCTGAACTGAGATAAGCAATGACATCTGACATCTCCCATAAGGCTACGTTATGCATCAGTTATAGCAATTTTATCTTTGAAATAATATTTAGAGGTAATTATACTTCCGTATTTTGTGTCGGTCTCTTACGTAGCTTAACTGCCCGTTTTCTTTATTAATTTTTTCTATTTCGGTTTCCTAATGAACACTTTATAGCATCCAAAATGTTTACATCGTAAACTAGACAACTATTGTGTCTAACAATCAAATTAACTGCCAAGCCTGTCTTTGAAAATGGCAATCCGAATTTTTGTTGAAAAAATCGTATAAAAAACGTGTTTCATAAGGCTCTTATCGCACTCGGATTTTGTAAAACTCGGTCTTTTCGCCCTCGTCGTCCAAACATCCTCGTGCGATAATAATTGGTCTTATAAAACGTGTTTTTTAATACACTATTTCAGCACGTTTAGATGTGTAAAAGAGGGGTCGACGCTCCGCCACTGGCTCGGTTAGGGCAAACGCCAGCTGACATCGGCTTGGTGTACTAGCTGGAGGGCTAAGGGGCGTCAGCCGTCTCAAATGCGCCGTCCCTCCACTCCCCTCCCATACACTGCTGACCCCGTTTATGGGCTCGTCCCTGAATTTTGTGCACGTTGTTGATGCTGGCCGTGCCCGAAAACGCTGCTCTGCATTCTGCAATACATTTCTCTTATTTCCACACTTGTATTGTATTCACGTTTCACGAATGAAAAGTGGACGTTTTCACGCCGTTTTCCGGCGGTCGATTCTTGATGGGAGATAAGATTAAAAAGTGCAGTGTGGATGAACGCGGGCCGCTAAGGCAGTGACCGAGACTCGCGGAGGTTGCTAACCGTGAGTACAACGTCCCCTGCGGGGGCAGTCCCGCGAGGGTGTGTTGCATGGTTACGCCCACCGCCTTTGCTGGGAACCTTGCAAAATTAGTGACATCCTGACATCAAGTCAAACGGAGCTATTGAAATCATTTTACAGGCATTAATAAGTAGAAAATTGTAAGGGCAAGTTTTTTCAGTAGGTACGAAAAGTGATCCTTTTGAAATTGGTTTTTAGTAACTGAAGAAACCATTTGTTGCATATTCGAGCGAGTAGGTACCTACCTACCCTACAATAAATATAGAAAATTTATCCCACTCGAATGCAATAAAATTTAAAACAAAATGCAATTGTAGGTAATACACTCAGGCTGACCCACTACGGAGTAACGATAACATAAACGCTTCGCGAAGCAAGTTAATAAAATCGATCGAAAAATCGAATCGCCAAAAACATCAAATCTTTACGTTTCAGGGTTCTGGGAATCCGAAAAAGTGGTTCTTGAAAAATGTCTATGTGTCTGTCTGTCTGTGATCACGCTGCAGCTCAAACTACTGAACGTATCGAGATGAAATTTGGCACACATATTCAGTGGGAGATTTGTAGGTGCTGATTAGAATCTGGGCCACATCGGTTCACGGAATGTGCCTTTTTGGCACATTAACTTTAAAAACTTAAATGCAAATCCCCATTTTTCGCATTACCATATGAATGCTCTTCGAATTCTGCTTCTAAAAATGTATTCACACTTCTGCCATTTTGGCCAATAAATGATGCCGTTAACAAAAAACCTATGCATAACTGTAATTTTTATTACCGGGTTTGATAGCTGATTTTTTTTCAAGCCGAAAACCTTAGTGGCATTTTTTCGAAAAATGTCATTTTAGTGTTTCAATTTATTTAACAAAAAAAAATATTCTTACTATCGGATTCCACAGCTGTTGTATTGCCGGATCAAAAACCTTAGTGCAATTTTTGTGAAAATTTCCATTTAAAGCACAAAAGGCCCCTTTTTGAATTTTTCTTAGCAAAAGGGCATATTATCATTATCGAATTCGACAGTTGTTGCATTGCCGGATCGAAAACCTTAGTATCATTTTTTCGAAAAATGTCATTTTAGGGGTGAAAAACCTTTGTATTTTAGATTTTGGTATATACTTAAATGCGCGTCGGGCGCATTATCAGCCACCGACAATCGCCCGCACGTCCGACCTTGGTTAAATAAAGTTAAATGATACATTTATGAATTCTGTGAAAAAGTAGAAGTTTCTACCGTCTCCGAGACTGCCAATTTTTTAAATGACACCCTGTATTTAACTTTTTTATTGATGAATTCCACGATGCACGATGAATTCCAAGTACCTAGGTACCTACCTATACCTACCCTGTATCATCTGAAGTATGGCATTGTTTAGAAGATATCATTTTGTGGTAAAAGTAACTTTTGCAGTAAGTAGGTACAGTCTCTTTCAGCATAATTTTCCGCTTTCAGATTAAGTCTCGGCGCTTTGCTGTCCCTTGTTGTTCGCCGCCGAACAATAATGGGCCAACCTTTGTTTGGGGTCTCCCAATCTAATCTGAAAGCGGAAAATTTTGCTGAAAGAGACTGTACTTACTGCAAAAGTTACTTTTCTAACCTATTGCAAAGGAGCGAAGGAAACTGGAAAATTGGAAAAGGTAAACTGAATCCCAGATGAGTTTAATTTTAAAACCGATAACGAAAAACGAAATTATGCGAATTTTGCAAAATTAGCATTTAGGGGGTTGAAAAATCGTAAAGGTGGATCAAAAGTCAAAGGGGATGAAAATTAGGTAATCGCAATTAAACAGAATTACTTACAGAAAATAACACGAAAATAAGCCAATTATGCAAATTTTGAAATTGAAATATTGCGAAGGGGGTCGAAAAAGTGAAAAAGGCAAGAACAATCCATATGAGTGATGAAAAGTCAAGAGGGGTGAAAATGAACTGTAGTTAAGTAGCCCAGGCGCAGGGTAGGTACTTACGACATCGAAAAAAGTTCGGAAGTTGTGAAATTTGGTGATCTTGTAGGTTTGGAGGTGCCTTAATTAAAACATACTCATTTTGCAACCTCGTATATAGGTAATCGGCTAGGGCCCCCATACTGGTCCAAAGGGGGCGCGAATCAGTTTTTTGCAATTATTTCAGTTCCGGTGCATCGTGCGACAAAAATACTTATTATGAAAAAGAAAGAGCACACAATTTTCAACAGATTTGGTCCTATACGTTTTTCGCGTTAATTGAATGGTTTCGGCCTAGTGGGTACGGTTAGTTGATTTCAATGTATGGTTAATAATAGAATTTTTTCAACATTCAACACCGATTTTTCAAACTTTCCGTTTCTTAATTTTTGGTTTTCGTGGCTTTTCGATTACTTCAATCACCAATCGTCAATTTAATATGCACCTGAAGACGATTGGACATCGAACATTCGAAACGTCATGAAAACTAAACATCGAGACAATGGAGGCTCCCGCATAGCATTGGAGCCCCTTAGATTGTCCAGCATCGTCCAGTCTTATGAAGAGATGTATTATCTTGTTATTTTAAATCGTTTCTTATAGTTCTTACCCTCATAGTTACAGCGGGACGGGTAAATATCTTGAACGGTGCAGGGAAAAATTTCAGTTTTGTGTCAGGTATAGGCAAGTATAGGCTAATAAATAGCATAAGGTGCAAGCATAAATTGAAATACTTATTTCCACACTACCATGGGGTAGAGTATACGGCGCGTTTTTTTTTCAGTAGGTATCCACAATAGCCCTAATCCACAACAGAACAGAACAGAACGGAATCTTTACACTTCAACGAAGTTTATTTCGCAAAGGCGAAGAAAACAGCTAACCTCTTTATGCATGATAACTTCGTTAAAGTATATAAAGATTCCGTTCTGTTCTGTTCTGTTTTGTTGTGGATTAGGGCTATTGGACCACCACTGAAAAAAAAACGCGCCATACCCCCATGGTGGTGTGGAAATGAGTAAGTATTTCAACTTATGCATGTACCTTAGGTATTATGCTATTTATTAGCCTTATAATTGATACCAAGGTATGCCGCAAAACAGAAATTTCTCGGTGCCGTTCTAACGTACGGTTTACATGATGGTTTATGCGGTCTATATCAACACATGAACTAATATAACTATTCCGGACTATAGTCCTACATAAACAAATAAGTACCAATCTGCCTGATCTGAAAGACAATCAAAAATAGTCAAAATTACACAAATTCCGAAAACTTTAGGTTCAATTTTGTTTCCCTATGTAATAATCAGAATATTGATTCTTGGTTCTTACTTCATAGTTCTTACCTAATGAATAATAACGACTTGGTCAAACAAATCCGGAATAATGACATATCGCGAAACTCACAATAGGGGGTTAGTAATTAATTAGGTATATTTATTCCGTGTAAGACGATGATATGTTCCTGGGAAGCCATTTCATCAACTTCATTAAGATTTTTCCCTGCATACCGTTCAAGATATTTACCCGCCCCGCTGTAACTATGAGGGTAAGAACTACGAAACGATTTAAAATAACAAGATAATACTTCTCTTGATAAGACTGAAGAATCTAAGGGGCCCCAATGCTGTGCGGGGGCCTCCATTGGCTCGATGTTTGGTTTTCACGACGTTTCGAATGTTCGATGTCCAATAGTCTTCAAGTGCATATTAAATTGACGATTGGTGATTGAAGTAATAGAAAAGCCACGAAAACCAAAAACTAAGAAATGGTAAGTTTGAAAAATCGGTGTTGAAAAATTTTTATTATCAACCACATTCAAACCAACTAACCGTATCAACTAGGCCGAAACCATTCAATTTACGCGTAAAACGTAAAACGTATAGGACCAAATCTGTTGGAAATTGTGTGCTTTTTCTTTTTCATAATAAGTATTTTTGTCGCAGGATGCACCAGAACTGAAATAAATGCAAGAAACTGATTCGCGCCCCCGTTGAGCCAGTATCTTTTACCATTTAGGAGATCCCATGGTGAGCATCGAGAAATTACCCCTCTGTATAGGTAACCTCTAAAAATTAGTGCCAAATAGTCGCTATTTGTATTAAACTATGTAAAAAGTATCGAGAAATCGAATAACCCGATGTCATTTAGGTACATTGTGCACCTATACTTTACCTTAATATTATAAGAAACAAGAAGCACGGCGTGCCATCTCGCGAGCAGAGGATTCTAAATGTATTAAAGTTTTCGATACAGATTGGTTGGAGTCCAGGGTATTCAGCAAATCATTAAAAATCGCTCAAAACTAATTTGTTATCCTTCACTGCCACAGTTTCTTTATTGAAACATCCACCCTACCTACCTATTTGTTTTGAAAAGTCACCCCCACAACCAATTTTCAACATTTAGTATTTTGTATTTAGGTAGTTTTGGAAATTTATATAGCGTGTCATCTAGGAAGAGGTAGGTATGAGGAATCCTTCAAGCTGTTGAAAACGGTTTTAGCTTCAAAAACTTTAGAAGTTACAATTTCGCGATTTTCAAATGACACCACTATACCTATAGGTACTTAGGCGTCGGAACTTGGAAATTGCAAGGGGAGCGCGGCTCCAAACTCCAAAGTACAGGGTGAGTTTGAAAGACTCCGCAGAATCCACATCCTCTTTATACCTACCACAGAATCTAACTGTTCAAATGATGAAGCTTGATGCAAAAATTATTGGTCAACTGTAATTCCTCAGTCGTCTCTTGATGTTTTAAGTCGCCAAATATCTTAATTTTGAAACTTTATTTAAAATATAGGTATTTCGAAGGATTCGCAGGATTTTGAATTTTTGCACAGCATTAGATATTATCCAAAAATTGCAACCTTGTTACACAGGGTGCTGGTGCTCCTCAAGTTATTTGTCGTTGAACTTTTTTATGTTTGAAAATATTGCTATACTTAGTTGCAGTGTGGTTTTAAAAATGTGTCTGTGCATGTGTGTGTGTACGTTTGTAAACACGTCACAGCCAAAACAACCAGATCGATTTGGCTGAAAGTTGGTGCGTAAGCATCTCATGACCCAAATTATTTAGATCTGAAAAGCTTTTGGAGCCAGTCGTGCAACCAGAAATGCTATTTTGGCACATCACCTTTTAAATTTTAAATGCAACCCCCATTTTTCACGTCGCCATGAGAAAGGCCTTCAAATTCTACTTCCTGTGTCCTTTTGACTAAAAACTAAAAAATTTGAGATTTTTATGGGACTTAAAATCGCTTTACAACCCAAGCCCTGAATCGATTTAGCTGAAATTTTGCACATTAGGATTGTATTACACGTCGAAGAGCTGAAAGGTTTTTGGATTCAATCGACCAACGGAAAGTGCCGTTCTGGCACACCAATTTCCAAATTTAAAATTAGGTATTCTCTCATTTAACCATTCAAAACAAGTTTGTGAAAGATTTATTGTCACAATCAGAAAGGTCTTCAAATTCTCGTTAAATAAGAGAAAATTTATTCGCATTTAGTAGGTAGGTACCTACCCTGTGGGTAAAAAAAGATTTATTGTTACCATCAGAAAGGTCTTCAAATTGAAGTTTTAATTAAGACAAAATTTATTGGCAATTAGAACGCCTTGGGTGGAAAAATCGAAATTTTGTAATAACAGTAAACCCACCTTATAGTCCAAAAAACTGGATCGATTTGGGTGAAATTTGGTAGGTACATGAGATGAAGAACTGAAAGGCTTTTGGGAGCAATTATTGGTCCACAGGAAGTGCCATTTAGGCATATCAACTTGAAAATTTTAAACACCCGAGCGGTGGGGAGGTTCCAGCCACTTCTCTGCTGTCTTTTTTTTTAAATAACAGAATTTAAAACTTTTAAATCTTGTATTTAAAAGAGTATCTAGGTATACCTACCCATTCTAAAAGTGCCATTGTTATCTATTTATTTTAGTTCGATAAGTAGGTACTTAAGTGCTGAAAATGCTGAAACCTTTTTTGAGTACCTACTTACATTCTTGCGTTTCATAAATGAACAAAATTCAAAAACCTATTGTATATGATCACAATTTATTTGGTGCTATTCTGTAACTTTTAGCAGTTGCTCACGAGTTAGAGAATAGCCCCGACTCTTACCTACCTAATTAACGTCACCCTTCAAGAACATCCTGGATTCGATACATAGCGATATTTTATATCAAACGGAAGCAAATTTCGATTTGGTTTAAATAGAAGTTTCCACGGGTCAAGTTCATTGTTACATTATGTTTTCCAGATGGATCCCGTGTCAAATGGTTTGTTCTTACCGACGTTTTGTTCACCGTTGCGGGCGACATCTTCAGGGCTGGAATGACGCTGAACTGGCTATTACTGATGATGGGGGAATGGGCTATTTTTACAGGGTGTCCCCGAATTCGACCATGAAAATTTATGGGTACCTACTTATATTTTCTGGTCAAAAATAAAATAGAAATTTTTCGATTTCCACTTCCCTAGGGAGCTGCAGCCCCCTAAAGTAGGAGCTATGTTTGAGTTATTGGCGGATAATTTCTGAACCGTTTAAGCTACAACAACCAAATTTGGGTCACCTATTTAGCTTACCGGACTACATAATCCCCTGTAATTTTACCAAAATCGAGCTACGACAACCCGGATATTCTTGCCTACCATGATGTTAAATTATTTCAAACTTGTTGCTAACGCATCAAAAAAATGATTTGATACGTCTTTCCATAAAGCTTGTTTGAAAACCGAACTTTTCTGGCTCTTTCATTTTTTTGATGCGGAACGTCGTTTTGGAGAAAAATGAAACTAAATGCAAGCATGCCCCTACTAGTAGGGTGCTCGCTAGACTTTATCTTTCAACCAAGGGGCACTTACGAGTGAAAATGTATGGAGTATAAATTTTGGTTTCTAATGCCCTCGGTATGCTACTGTCAAATTCGTCCAAGGGTCGTCCTGTGACAAAGGGCACAAATCAAAATTTTCCAACTAACGCCGCCACGTGAAAGTTCGTGTAGAGAAGTACCTTTCCTGAAAAATTCATGGTGATGTCTGTGCGGATTGTATTTTTTATTAATTTTGAAAGGAAAATATCTCCATTGATCCATACGGGGCCACGGACTTTTGGAGGCGATTATCTCGGTTCGAGCATCGACAAAAACGCATCATTTTTAGGGGTATATTTCCTTTCCAACACGATTACTCCAAATCGGGGCGGTTAATCGAAACTAATTATTCTTAATAAAAGATGTGCTATTTTATTTTGTTGACGATCGTCTTTACAGAATATTTTTAGCGCAATCAATAAAGGAGTTAATTGTCTAAATCTGAGAGGAAGTAAAAAATTCATGCCACTGTAACGCTTGGGTTTCCGTGCCCCCACCACTACTTTCGCTGCGTCCCGCCACTCCGCAACCCCCTGAGACGTCCACATCTACAATCTTAGAGAATATCCTGTATTCCTGAAAATAATGGAAATAAGACTTGGAACTCTTGAAAAGCACTTTTTATTTCATGTAGGTAAGAAAAACAATAATTTTTAATTTGAAAATTCTTCGTCGTCCTTCTCGTTGATCGGGGAACCTCCGTGATCGGGGGTCTTCCCCCATTTGAATTTCCTTCATGTTATTTTTACAGGATCGGTTTTCCCATACCGTGGCATGAAAAAATGCAGGAAACCTTATTTTTATTGCAAATGCAACTCTTGCTTATGCAGTCTTTAAAAATAATTTTTGGACAAATTAGGACAATATCTGAAATGGTTTTTTGGGACGTCGGGCTATGTTTGAAGAGCTGGCCCAAGACTGTCACCCACGTCGTTTTTCCCATCTATAACCCTCAGGTGACGGAAAATTAGGTCGAGAATTTAATTAATTCAACCAAATTTTGGTCTGAAAGAATAGAACTCTCAAGCAATGCCGCTTCAAACTGTTTTCGGTTGGAGGCAGTTTTTCTAGCGACTTAGTTAACGCAAGTAGGGCCCGTTAAATCGTTGATAGATATTATTACTTCATCGTTGTTGGTTCAACACAAAAGTTTCCATATTTTTGAACGAGTTTTTGAATTTAATGTTGTCCAACTCTTGGTCTAACTTTTCGTCAAATCCTACATCGCCAAGTAATTCACATAAGTTTTTGTAAATTTTCCATCAATTTAGCGTCCCAACACCTCTGAACTAGCTTGTAGCATCAAATTCTGTTAGGGCATGAAATATACATTTTTTGGAAGTTTTGCTTCCGGAATGTTTCTTTACTATTTCCAGTTCTCATCCAAATCTCTGTATATAAATTCTCTGTCGACTCGAGATACTGATACAGACTTGCCAGTTATTCTCGTGCATTTTAAAGAATATCTCCAGAATACTCCAGAGGTTTGAATAAGAACTGGAAATAGTATAAAGATACATTCCCGTTCAACCCACAGTCCATCAAATTAATTTGAAAGAAAAACTACTAAGCGGTTTTGGAAAGTTAACTTGCTGGGCTGGAAAATTTACCAATAGGTACTTCCGGGAGTTGGTGGGATTTGAGGAAACATAAAACCGTTTCAGATACATCTATTATTGTATTAATTTGTCCACAGATTATTTTTAAAGACTGCATAAGCAAGCATGCAATAAAAATAATGTTTCCTGCATTTTTTCATGCCACGGTATGGGAAAACCGATCCTGTAAAAATAACATGAAGGAAATTCAAATGAGGGAAGACCCCCGATCACGGAGGTTCCCCGATCAACGAGAAGGACGACGAAGAATTTTCAAATTAAAAATTATTGTTTTTCTTACCTACATGAAATAAAAAGTGCTTTTCAAGAGTTCCAAGTCTTATTTCTATTATTTTCAGGAATACAGGATATTCTCTAAGATTGTAGATGTGGACGTCTCAGGGGGTTGCGGAGTGGCGGGACGCAGCGAAAGTAGTGGTGGGGGCACGGAAACCCGAGCGTTACAGCGGCATGAATTTTTTACTTCCTCTCAGATTTAGACAATTAACTCCTTTATTGATTGCGCTAAAAATATTCTGTAAAGACGATCGTCAACAAAATAAAATAGCACATCTTTTATTAAGAATAATTAATTTCGATTAACCGCCCCGATTTGGAGTAATCGTGTTGGAAAGGAAATATGCCCCTAAAAATGATGCGTTTTTGCCGATGCTCGAACCGAGATAATCGCCTCCAAAGGTCCGTGGCCCCGTATGGATCAATGGAGATATTTTTCTTTCAAAATTAATAAAAAATACAATCCGCACAGACATCACCATGAATTTTTCAGGAAAGGTACTTCTCCACATGAACTTTCACGTGGCGGCGTTAGTTGGAAAATTTAGATTTGTGCCCTTTGTCACTGGACGACCCTTGGACGAATTTGACAGTAGCATACCGAGGGCATTAGAAACCAAAATTTATACTCCATACATTTTCACTCGTAAGTGCCCCATAATTCCTAAACTAAGCGACTTTTCTCCTCGCGAGCACCCTACTATACGGATTTTTAGGAAAATCGGCAAAATTTCCACAGCTTCAATTATTAAAACAAAGAGGGTCGTCGTGGTTTCAGTAATATACGATAACACTAAGCTTATTTTCAACGGTTTTATTGATTGGAAATGGTTTTTAATCATAGTAACCACCTTGAGGATATCGAAACATGAATTTTGTTGGAAATTTCGGGTACCTACATGCTTGCATTTGGTTTCATTTTTCTCAAAAACTAAGCTCCGAATGAAAAAAAGAACCAGTCGAAAAACTTCGCTTTTTAAACAAGCTTATTGAAAATCGAATCAAGTAGGTAGTTTTTTCAATGAACTGACAATAGGTTTGAAAGAAGTTACCAACATGGTAGGTAAGAATATCCGGGTTTACGTAATTCGATTTTAATTTTAATAAGCTAAATAAATGACGCAAATTTGGTTGTCGTAGCTTAAACCGTTCAAAAGTTATCCGCAAATACCTAACTCAAACATAGCCCCTACTTTAGGGGGCTGTAGCTCCCTTAGGAAGCGGAAATCGAAAAAGATTTATAGGTGTTTTTAATTTTATTTTTGACCAGGGAATATGCCCATAAATTTTCGTGGTCGAATTCGAGGACACTGTCTGTCTGTAAGCACGCTGCAGCTCAAACTAGTGAACGTATCGAGATGAAATTTGGCACACATTCACTGAGAGATTTGTAGGTGCTGATTAGAATTCGGGCCACATTGGTTCACGTAAAGTGGCTTTGTGGCACATCAATTTTAAAAATTGAAATGTAAACCCCCATTTTTTGCGTTACCATATGAAAGCTCTTCGAATTCTGCTTCTAAAAATGTATTTACACTGGGTGCCCTTTTGGCCAAAAAACGGTGCCGTGAAAAAAACTATATTTTTATTACCGGATTTGATACCTAACCGATTTCTTTTCGAGTCGAAAACCTTAGCGCCATTTTTTCGAAAGCTGTCAAAAGAGCCATTTTTTGGTTTTATTTTACAAGAAAAGTATATTCTTACTATCGGATTCGATAGCTATTGCATTGCCAGATCAAAAACCTTAGTGCAATTTTTTCGAAAATCACCGTTTTGGAGGCAAAAAGGCTCCTTTATAGTTCAATTTTGCGAAAATGCATCCCCTCCCAGCGGGCACACATACGCTTTTTCAACGTTAAAATTACGTTGAGGTGGTTGATTTCACGTTACTGGTTGGAAAGGTGACGTTGAAATTTTGGTGAAATCAGACACGTCTTTTTTTTGACTTCAAAATCACGTTATGGTATTGGACATTTTGCGATTATGACATCTTTTAAAGGTAGATATTCGTTCGTTAAAATGACGTCTATTTGATCACATATAAAACACGTGCATAATGCGTCAAACTATACCTATGTGTATGTGTCATTTTGAACATTATAACTACGTTACAATATTAGCGTTCTTTAGTCGTGTTTGAAGTAACGTTCAAATCACGACTTAAAGTGGAATATTTCTGACCAACGGACACTTTTGCACGTTGAATAAGCGTTTCATCTGCAACGTTAAACTTTAGTCTTTTTAATCACGACTTGAAAACGTGTCAAAATGGTGCTGCAGGTCACCATTAAATATGAGTGTAATTTTGAACGTTGTAAGTACGTTACAATCTAAGCGTACTTTAGTCGTGTTTAAAGTTACGTTCAAACCACGACTTAAAGTGGACTATTTCTAACCAAAGGACACTTTTGCAAGTTGAATAAACGTTTCATCTGCAACGTTATACTTTAGTCTTTTTATGGACGACTTTAGGTCGTGTCAAAATGGTGCTGCACTTCAACATTAAATATGTGTGTAATTTTGAACGTTATAAGTACGTTACAATATTAACGTTCTTTAGTCGTGTTTAAAGTAACGTTCAAATCACGACTTAAAGTTGAATATTTCTATAACCAACGGACACGTCGAACAAACATTGAATTTATAACGTTATATTTGAGTTTCTATACATACGACTTAAAAACGTGTCGAAATATACCCATGGCGTTCAACGTTTAATAAGTGTGTAGTTTTGGAGGTTATATACACGTTGTAATATGAATGTGTTTTAGTCGTGTCTGAAATGACGAAATTGGGATATTTATAATTATAGCGGACACTTTCGCACGTTTTATTTGTAACGTCATATTTCAGTTTTTATTTAGACGACTTAAAGACGTATCGAAACGGTGTAACCACTGATGCCGTTCAACGTTAAATATATGTATAATTTTGGACGTTATAAAAACGTTGTAAGTTAAAGTTTCTTTGTCGTTTCTGAAATGACGTTGAAATTCCGACTTAAAGTTGACTTTCCTGTGTAGTTGCATTGAGGTAGTGTAGGTGGCGCTGATAGTTGAAATGAGCCGCTATTACTTAGCAAACCGTGTATAAGAGCTCTAGACAACATTTGTAAAATCACTCCAAAACATTATCCACAGGATAAACTGGAATTGATGGTAGTCACTTACTCACAGTACCTACAGCTCTTCTCTCTCAGCGTCGACGTTGAGATGAGATGTGGATAATTTTCTGAATGTTTGGTCGAGGGGAGTAATTGTCAATTATCTTCGAGCGCACACGTTGAATTTTAGTCGAATCGTCAACGTCAAAATGACGTTGAAGTATCCTGGAAATTTACGTAGAAAAGACGTTAACATTGTCTGGTCAGTGGTCACCTATTTTCGGTACCGAAAAACACGTTAAAAACACGTCAAATTTTAAACGACCTTTAAACACACTGTTGGAAAAATGACGTGTATTTTGTAGTTTTTTAACGTTTATCTGTTGACGTTAAAAAATAATGTAAAAGTTTACGTTAAAGGGCCGTTGATTTTCTGACGTACAATTAACGAGAAGACGTTGAAAATCGCGTTGATTTCGCGGACACTTCAACGTCATTTTAAGGTACCAATCTTTTTTTTAAACGTTTTTTCAACGTCCGTGTGCCCGCTGGGCTACAAGATTTCACCGATATAAATGTGTACGTTGAGTTTCAAATAGTTGCGTGCAATCTTAGCGGAGTTATCATATTTTTTGTGGTTTTCATCCTCTAAATTTCATCCCCCGAAATTGACCCCTCTTCACCTTCAGCAGACTTGAAGATCGAACGTACATGCCCAGTTTCAGAAAGATACGTCCATACGTTATTGCAATTAATAGTTTTTCGGTTTTTCACCCCTAACTCCCACCCCCTTGATCCGATATGGCCCAAAAGCAATCCCCGACGTGTATTTCAGAATACGCAATTATACATCAAGCTTCAGTTCGATATCTCAATCTCGATGCGTTCTCAAGTTATCGCTCGGGCTGAAGAGGCGAGCGAGCGAGCGAGCGAATAAGCCTCGCATACTACTGCGCCACTAATAATAATATTTCATTGAGCTATCGCTTCGAAAAATCCTGAAATCCTCGACTATGGGATGACGGGCAATTTTTCTCACATATTTTAAGCCTCTTATCATTTCCTTATCAGTCAACTCACTTGTATTTATTTTACAAACCTGACTGTAGTTACTTGAAGTTCATTGAAGCAGCAAGACATGGTTCTATCTCTCGATCGTTGGACCGGAAAAGCGGCCATAGTAACCGGCGCTAGTTCCGGTATTGGCGCTGCAATCGCCGAACAACTCGTAGACAACGGTTTGAAAGTATTTCCCCCTAAAACTGGACTTTTTTTAAACTAAACTTTAAGGTGGTGGGCCTGGCTCGTCGCGTAGACCGAGTTGAAGAAAACTCCAAGAAGCTTTCAGGCAAAAAAGGAAAACTTTATCCCTTCAAAGCCGACATCAGCAACGAGGAAGATATCTTGGCGGCTTTTTCCTGGACTGAAAAAAATTTAGGCCCCGTTCACATTTTGGTCAACAACGCAGGCGCTCTCCTTCAATTCAACCTAACAGAGGCGGACACTGCCACCCTTAGGAAAGTTTTTGACGTCAACGTTTTGGGGCTCAGCATTGCCACCAGGGAAGCGGTCAAGTCAATGCGAAAGAACGACGTAAAGGGCCACATTATTCACGTCAACAGCATCGCGGGGCATAAAGTACCACCCACGGGCTTTCGCTTCAACGTTTATTCCGCTTCTAAGCACGCCGTTACGGCCCTCACTGAAACGCTGAGGCAAGAACTGAATTCACTGGGGAGCAAAATCAAAATTTCTGTAAGTTTTGGTTTTTGTTTTTTTTTATAAAATTGAAAAAAATAGAGCGTCAGTCCTGGGCTTGTAGCCACGGAGATGACCACTGAAGGTTCAGAGGAGAAAAAGAAGGTGTTTGAAGGCAGATCTGTGTTGAAGAGTGAAGATATTGCTGACGGGGTTGTTTATGTTTTGTCCACCCCAGAACACGTCCAGGTAGGTACCGAATAAGTGCTTGTTTTTCAATTTATTTTGGATTTTCAGGTTCATGAGTTGACGATTAAACCAGTGGGAGAACCTTACTGAACTTAAAGCAAACAAAATAAATGAAAAGTTGAAAAATTGATGTTTTTATTTGGGAATAGGAAACGCTGGTATTTTGATAAATTTTACATAAATATTTTTTCACTTACCGCTTAAAACCGCCACCAATCAATTATGTAGGTTCTATTTAGCATAGATATAGGGGGTCACACTTGCGGGTTTGTAATAATGTTTTATCCGGATTTGGTCCCCTTGATTCTTTGAGTTTTCTTGGAGCAAAATCCATTGCTTCACCTTAAGAATGTCGGAAATAGTGTTATTTTGAAAAAAATATGTTAATTTTTTTTACTTTGCCTCTCAAAATGCGGTTTTTGGAGATTTTTATTTTAAAAAAATTAATATTCTCAGTTGGTATTGCTCAGATTTCGATAAAACCGTCACCAATCGATTATTTACGTTCGATTTAGTAAAGAAAGAGGGGTCACACTTAGGGTTTTTATCAATGTTCTATCTGGACTTAGCCCTCTTGATTTTTACAGTTTTCGTATTTTTGGAGCAAAATACATTGCTTGACCTTAAAAACACTTTGAATGGTGTTATTTTGAAAAAAAGTGAAAATTGTTGTTTGCCTCTCAAATTGCGGTTTTAGTCATTTTTATATGAAAAATTTTAATTTTCTCTGGTGGTATTGTTCAAATTTTGATAAAATTGTTACCAATCGACTATTTATGTTCAATTTAGTCAAAAAAGAGGGGTCACGTTTGGAGGTTTATAACAATGTTTTATCCGGAGTTCGCCCACTTGATTTTTTCAGTTTTTGTATTCTTGCAACAAAATCCATTGCTTGGCCGTAAGAACACCCTGAGTAACGTTATTTTGAAAAAAATTACATTTTGTATCACTTTTCCCATCAAAATTCGGTTTTGGTCATTTTTATCTCAAAAATTTAACTTTTCTCAGTTGGTATTGCTCAAATTTTGAAAAAAGTGCGATTTAATATAGAAAGAGGGGTCACACTTGGGGTTAATAACAATGTTTTATCCGGAATTAGCCCCTTGATTTTTTCAGTTTTCGTATTCTTAAAACAAAATCCATTGCTTGACCAATAACAACATCAGAATAGCGTTATTTCAGGAAAAATGTGAAATTTGTTATCACTTTCTCTTTTCAAAATTCGATTTTGCTGATTTTTATGATAAAAATTTTAATTTTCTCAGTTGGTATTGCTCAGATTTTGATAAAACCCCCACCAATCGATTACTTAGGGTTTATAACAATGTTTTATCCGGGCTTAGCACCCTTGAGTTTCTTGGTTTTTTTTTCTTTGAGCAAAATCCATTATTGCTTCACATTAAGAACACTCTGAGGTGTTATTTTGAGAAAAAAAATGTGAAAACTTTCATAACTTTTCCCTCAGAAATACGGCTTTGGTCATTTTAATCTCAAAAATTTGAATTTTCTCAGTTGGTATTACTCAGATTTTGATATGACCGTCACCAATCGATTGCTTATGTTCAATTTAGTATATAGAAAGAGGGCTCACACTTGGGACTTATGTTTTGTGCTGACTTAGCCATCTTGATTTTTTCAGTTTTCCTATTCTTGGAGCAGAATCCATTGCTTGACCCCTAAGAACACTCTGGATGTAATTTTCAAAAAAAATTGAAAATTTTTATCCCCTTGCCCTTCAAAATATGGTTTTGGTCATTTTTATCCATAAAATTTTAATTTTTTCTGTTGGCATTGCTCAGACTTTGATAAACCCACCCCTAATCGATTATTTAGGCTCGATTTGGTATATAAAAAAGGGTCACACTTGGAGGTTTATAACAATGTTTTATCCGGGCTTAGACCAAAAAGAGTTGGTTTATTTGTTAAAAAGTGAAAAAAATAGGGTTTAAATTATTTTTTCGCAGGCAAAATTACATTTTGCGTCTATTAAGTCGATCAAGTGGGGAACAAGGCAAAATTACACGTAAAAGCAGCAAAACCAAAATCATACAGGGTGTCTCAGATCGCTCGCACCAAATTCTAATGGAGTATTCAGGAGTAAATTCTGAGTCGATCCGTGTTTTTGAAAATTTCCAGGGACCAATAGCTCTCGAGTCATAAGAGATTTAAGAGGACCAATCAGATTTCAGCTTTGAATTGCTCCATAAGGTACTTTAACGTTAGATGCACTATTTCCTAGGTAACAAGATACTATCAATGAAAATTTATATCGTTGTATCTTGTTACTTAGGAAATAGTGCATCTAACAGTAAATTACCTTATAAAGCAATTAAGAGCTGAAATCTGATTGGTCCTCTTAAACCTCTTATAACTCTGGAACTACTGGACCCTGAAAATTTTCAAAAATACGAATCGACTCAGAATTTAATCCTGAATACTTCGTTAGAATTTAATGCGAGCGTTCTGAGACACCCTGTATACAGGGCTAGGACCATTTTCAGAATTTTCATAGACCAAATGTGCAACACATCAGCTAAGGGTGGAAAGAGCGACTTATGAAGTTTTTTTTTGAGTTTTGATAGTTACCGACAGAGAAAAGTTAATTTTACTGGTTAAAAAGTGAAAAAATTGGGGTTTATAATATTTCTTCGCGGTCAAAATTACATTTTGCGGTTGTTGGGTCGGTCAGGTAGGGAGCAAGCGAAAATTACACGTAAAAACAGCAAAACCAAAATCATACAAGGTCAGGGCCATTTTCAGAATTTTTATAGACCACAAGTGTGACACATCAAGTAAGGGTGGAAGGAGCTAACTAAGCAATTTATAAGGTTTTTTCAAATTTTGATTGCCACCGATTGAGAAAAGTAGGTCTTATTTGTGAAAAAGTGAAAAATTTGGGGTCTGCATATTTTTTTCGTGGTTAAAATCGCATTTTGCTTCTGTCGGGTGCGTGAAGTAGGGAACGTGCTAAAATTGCATGTAAAACCAAAATCTTACACAGGGAAAGGGCCATTTTCAACATTTTCATAGGCCTCAAGTGTGGCACATCAAATAAGGGTAGAACGAACTAACTAAGCGATTTATGAAGTTTTTGTCGAATTTTGATTAATACCAACCGAGGAAAAAGTGCATTTTTACTGCCTCCATTGTAGAAATCGATGGCAATCGACGAAAAAATTATGTGTGCAACACGGAAAAAAAATTACAGATTTACTGCTGCGGCTGAAGTTTCATAGCCGGGGCTTGAAAAAAAAAATTGAAAATTTGTATCACTTTTCTCTTCAAACTTCGGTGTCGGTCATTTCCGTAAAAAAATATTTTAATTTTCTCAGTTGAAATTGCTCAAATTTTGATAAAACGGCCACCAATCGATTATTTATGTTCGATTTAGTATATAAAGAGGGGTCACACTTAGGGTTAATATTATGTTTTATCGGGACTTAGCCCACTTGATTCTTTCAGTTTTCGCATTCTTGGAGCAAAATCCATTACGTGGCCTTAAGAACACTCTGAATAGCGTTATTTTGAAAAAAAGTGAAAATTTTTGTTACTTTTCCCTTCAAAATAGGTTTTTTTCCTCAAAAATGTTAATTTTCTCAGTTTAGATTATTTAAAAGAAAGGGGGGTCACATTTGGGGTTTATAACAATGTTTTATCCGGATTTAGCCCTTTTGATTTTTTCAGTTTTCGTATTCTTAGCGCAGAATCCATTGCTTGACATTAAGAACACTGAATGGTGGTATTTGGAAAAAGAAATGTTAAGGTTTTTATTACTTTGCCCTTGAAAATGCGATTTCTTTTGTTTTTATCTAAAAAAAATAATTTTCTTAATTGGTATTGCTCAGATTTTGATAAAACCGTTATCATTATTATTATTTAGGTTCGATTTAGTAAAGAAAGAGGGGGGGGTCACACTTGATGTTTATAACAATGTCTTATACGGGCTTCTTGATTTTTTTCAATTTTCGTATTCTTAGAGTAAAATCCTTTGCTTGACCTTAAGAACACTCTGAACATTATTTTGAAAAAAAGTGAAAATTTTTATCACTTTAAATAGGGTTTTTGGTGATTTTTATCTCAAAAATTTTAATTTTTTCAGTTGATATTACTCTTCGATTTAGTAAAGAAAAAGGGGTCACACTTAGGGCTTATGACAATGTTTTATCCGGACTTAGCCCTCTTGATTTTTTCAGTTTTCGTATTTTTATAGCAAAATCCGAGGCGAAATCCATTGCCTGACCCTAGGAACACTCTGAATGACATTATTTTGAAAAAAAATGTGAACATTTGTATCACTTTTTCCATAAAAATACGGTTTTGCTGATTTTTATCTTAAAAATTTTGATTTTCTTAGTTGGTATTGCTCAAATTTTGATAAAACCGTCACCAATCGATTATTTAGGTTCGATTTAGTGAAGAAAGAGGGGTCGCACTCGTGATTTATAACAATGTTTTATCCGGACCTTTTTGATTTTTTCAGTTTTCGTATTCTTGGAGCAAAATCCATTGCGTGACCTTAAGAACTAAGAACACTCTGAATAGCGTTATTTTGAAAAAAATGTGAACATTTGTATCACTTTTTCCTTTAAAATTCGGTTTTAGCAATTTTTTTCGATTTAGAGGGGTCTCACTTAGGATTTATAATAATGTTTTATCCGGGCTTAGCACCCTTGATTTTTTTAGTTTTCTTTTTCTTTGAACAAAATGCATTGCTTGCTCTTAAGAACACTCTGAACAGTGTTACTTTGAAAAACAGTGAAAATTTTTATTACTTTTCTCTTCAAAATTCGGTTTTGGCCATTTTTATCTCAAAAATTTTATTTTTCTCAGTTGGTCTTGCTCAGATTTTGATAAAACCGTCACCAATCGATTATTTATGTTCAATTTAGTATTGAAAGGGGGTCACACTTGGGGCTTATGACAATCTTTTATCCGGGTTTAGCCCCCTTGATTTGTTCAGTTTTCGAGATCTTGGAGCAAAATCAATTGACTAACATTATTTTGAAAAAAAGTGAAAGTTTTATCAGTTATACCTTCAAAATTCGGTTTTGGTAATTTTTATACCAAAAATTTTAATTTTTTCAGTTGCTATTGTTCAGGTTTTGATAAAACCGTCACCAGTTGTTTATTTAGCTTCGATTTAGCAAATAAAGTGGTTGCACTTGGGGGTTTATAACAATGATTTATCCGGTTTAGTAGCCTTGATTTTTTCAGCAAAATACATCACTTGACCTTGAGAATATTTTGTATAATGTCAAATACATATGCAATTGTTTCATGTTAGTACATTATTTTAACAAGCTTGACGTGTGAAATTTTTTAATTTTGTAAATGAGCGGTTAACCACTTAAAAACATAAACGATACCGTACCACATAGAGGTAAATAGCTTTCACACTGTGTGGACAACTCATTCAAAATTCAACCTTGATCGAAAAGATATCACTAATATCATTACTGTTGCCTACAACGCAACAAGAAATCAAAAAAAATGAGCAATACCAACATTTCAACTACGGGTATCCCTCGACGAGCGTCAGTTAACCGTAACTGGATATTTTCAGCAATGGCGCACTTCCGGTTATACCGGAAATAGGTACTAACTTCCTTATTTTAAATAGAACACCCTGTATATTATGATATTTTTGAATTCTGCGTTTCATTCTAGGTAAACTTTTACTAAGAATTGCTATGCCAAAAATCAACCATTTTTGAGAAAATCAAGAATTTCTCTTTTTTATGCCAAGTGCAGGCCTAAGTTGAAAAAGCTGTAACATCCTTACAGTATGAAATGAGACAACGATATTCATTTGAAATGAAGATTAATGTGGGGTGTATCCGCCCCTAGACTCAAATTGGGTCAAATACGTACCGGGTGTTCTCTGCAAATTTTTAAACATAATCAACTTCATTGGTCAAAAAGTCAATTTTTTCAAATGGAATCCCCAACTATTTTATGGCACATCGATGCAGAATGTAATTGTCTATCATTTTAAACTACATGTTTGTCATATTTAAATAAACAGTTTTTGTGATATTTCTAAGTATTTGGAATGTGACCAAACTTTCATATTTTAAAACAGGATTGAAATAGGATTACATTTTCATTTGAGCAGCCTTAAGGAACTATAAAGGCTCCTAAAATCATAGTTAACTTTGGTCACTTTGGTTATTAAATCGTGCTAAATATGGAATTTTGGCCGAATTCTAAATACTTAGAAATATCACATAAACTGTTTGACCTGACCCAATTTGAGTCCAGGGGCGGATACACCCTACATTAGTCTTCATGCTAACTGAATATCGTTTTCTCATTTCATACTGTAAGGGATGTTAGAGCTTTTTGAAGTTAGGCCTGCACTTGGCATAAAAAATCGAATTCTTGATTTTCTCAAAAATGGTTGATTTTTGGGATAGCAATTCTTAGTAAAAGTTTACCTTGAAACGTTGAATCCAAAAATATCATAATATACAGAGTGTTCCATTTAAAATAAGAAGTTAGTACCTATTTCCGGTTTAACCGAAAATGCGCCATTGATGAAAATATCGATTAAAAATTAATTGAAACCTCTGTGTACAAATTTTCATGATGATGCTAAAAACGGTCATCCAGTTACGGCTAACCGACGCTCGTCCAGGGATACCCTGTACATATTCAACCCCCACAAAAGAAAACTTCCCAAATGCAACAAAAAGTAAAAACCAATTTAATCGTATATAAAAAAATACAAAAACTAAAACCAACTCTAATTCCGGATGCAGTGAACTTCGACCATGTGCTTTTTGTACCCCTCCCTGTAGCTGAAGGCCTCCGGACACAGATGGCAGCAGTACATGTTGCTCAGGTCCGAGTGCACCAGCCTCACGTGATATTTCAGCGAGGACTGATTCGAGTAGACTTTGCCGCAATGGGGACAACTGCCGCACTGCGAACTGTGATGCGGTTGGACGTCTGACGTTCGTGAAATTTGCACGCCGCCCTCTTCGCCCGTTTCCGGATTCTCGTAGTTGTCCTCCTCGATTTTTATTGTCTGATGCAGGAACTCTGAGGCGCGGTCGAAGGCGGGACTGGAGGACTCCGACGAGGAGGATTTTATCAGTTCCGGGGGTTTTTTCGCCTCGTTGATGAAAGGCAGAGATGAGGGTGACTTGCCTGGAAAAAGTTATTTAAGGGTTCTGCACTAAAACACAATAAATCTTACACAACAAAAAATTGAAAATTTGGCTTAACTTTACTTTAGCGGAAACCTTATGTACTGAAACTGCCTCGGAAACTGCACATATTCCCGTTCAGAATGATGAGCTGAGTATAACGGTACCCGTTTTTCTCGTGCAAACGCAACGTTGCCAAGTCACAGGTTTCCGCTAGAGATGTTAGTTTTCATGAAAAGTACATTTGTTGAAACTTTTCATGATTTCAACATAGGCTGAAATTTTTCAATGAAATGAAAAGTTTTTGAAACTTTTCAACTGAAACTTTTCAAGCTCACATCTCTAGTTTCCGCTAAAGTAAAGTCTATAGGGGCTTTACTTTAGCGGAAACCACGTACAGGTTAAAACTTTATACAGGGTGAGTCAACAAGGCGAGTGAGTGTATTAATTCAAAAACGAGTATGGAAAAGAATTTTTTCCACGAGTCGTACACATTATTTTTCCGTGTACTACATCCTGAAATGGCGTTAACATTTAAAATCAAAAATTATTTGTCCAGGGTCAAATACTTTTTGAAATTTCATTTACATGGTAACGGAAAACAACAAAATAAAAATTTACAAATAATGTCATTAAAAATGTTTGCTGCCGATGAAAAGAATTATTTAGAAAAGCGTTCCTATGTGGAAAAGTGTTGCTATGTAGAAAAGTTTAGCGTTCCTATGTGGAAAAGTGTTGCTATGTAGAAAAGTTTAACTTTTCCAAATGAAAAAACACTTGGAAATTTAATATATTTCAGAATAGTACACGGAAAATATATTTTTTAAATGGCAAAGACAAATTATCCACCACTTAATTTTTTAAAATAGGAATACCATAATTTTATGTGACCAAAAGATGCAAAATTAAATTTCCTTTAGACTAGTATTAGCAACTGTCCGTACGATTTCTTTGGGTCAATGATAACATTTGATCAGAAGGTCGAAATCTACAACATACCAAAATTTCAGCCAAATCTACAGAAAGCCAGTGCAAATGTGCTGCAAAGCATGGTTGAACTATGTTTTAAGAGTTTTTAGTTGTATTGGGTTGATAATGAAAAAATCAGCTGTCTTCAACTATAGCTGCTTTCCATTTACACATTTATCTGAGAAGGCTCACTTAAGAGCGTTGTAGAGCACGTGACTTTTTAAAACGTAAACAAACCAACCCCTTACGTCTCCATTTCTCGACATGCCCTAGTTCTAACACTGAACTACGCGTGCCCTAGCGCAATGCCTTTTGTCTCCGTCACTCGACGGGTAACCGATCGAGATGGAACCATAACCGGTAGCGTTCAATGGTTCACATCCAGGATGCAATGCGGCAACGTTGCTTTACAGCTAACCCTGATCGAGATTTACTTTCCCGCTAGCAGCCCCGCTAGCTATATTTTACGATTATTTAAAATCTCGGTGGTAATAATATCCATTTTGGACAACTCGGATGACCGATTTAAATAACCGTTAGATTGCGAGTTTTTTTATCGTTCTCAGTTGCATTTGCTTCAAAAAATCTAAATTGACCAGTCTTTGCATTATAAAAAAAGCCAACGAAAGATGTATATCAATGCGATGTGTGTCCCTGTAGATGTTTACCTTGTTAATGTGTATGTAGGGGCGAGCTGAATTTACTGGTGGAGTCGGGTGCAGATTTTATAAATCTGCACCTAGTAGTAGTGCCTCCGCAGACGCACAGTGGTGTTAAAAAGTGAAAAATGTAAATATTATCCAAAAGAGTAAAATTTATTACCGAAGAAAGACAAAATTGCACGAATTTGGCCAATTTAACGTTCGAGGGGTTGCAAAATTGTGAAGGGGGATGAAAAGTCAAGGGGGTGAAAAGTGACTGTAGTAAAGTAGAACTTTCGAAAATTACACTAAAAAGAAGCGGTCTGCGGAAATTTTGTTTTTTGTGGGTTCACATATCGAGGTTAGGGGTGTTAGTAGCCTAAGGATTGGTTTTAGGTTGAAGACTCATAAGACCTTTTTTCAATGATTAACGAAGTCTTTTGAACCCTGTGATTTAATACAACACTTATCTGAAGAAATTTCCAGTTTCAACCCTTAAATTTAACCCCCTTTGTTAGATCGTAATGAAAATTTGCTCATCCACCTACAATGTCACTGTAGATTAGAACACCAAATCCTGCATTGATACGTCGAACAGTTTTGAAGTTCTGGTATTTTTGTGTTTCCGCATATTAGGGGTTGTAGCGCCTTTGAGGGTGCTTTTTTGCAAAGTATGAATAACACCTTTTTTAAATCATTAACGGTAAGCTATCGAATGACGCTAATTTCGACCAATACTTATAGATCGGAATTGTGGGTTACAACCCCTAATTTCCACCCCCTTGGTCCGATATGGCCCAAAAGCAATCCCCGCCTTACTTTTAGGGCACAAAGCCGTATAGTAAATTTGATCTCGACACCTCATTCAATGTTCTCAAGTTATCCGACGTTTTGTATTTCTGCATGTTAGGGGTTGTAGCGCCTTTAAGGGTGGTTTTTGGTAAAATATGATTAACACCTTTTTTGAATCATTAACGGAAAGCTATCGAATGACGCCAATTTCGACCGATACTTATTAAGCAGCATTTTAAGTTACAACCCCCAATTTCCACCCCCTCCTTCCGATTTTCCGAAAAAAACATCCCCTGTAAGGTTTCATCGAAATATATGTGTATGTTGAGTTTCAGATGGATGCGTGCAACACTTGCGGAGTTATTACTTTTTTTGAGATTTTCATCCCCTAAATTTCATCCCCCAACTAGGGACCCCCTCACGTTCAATAGACTTGAAGGTCGAACATGCGTACCAAGTTTCAGTAAGATACCTTCAGCAATTCTCGAGTTATAGCAATTAATAGATTTTCAGTTTCAATCCCCTAAGATTTCACCCCTTTATGATTTACAGGGGTGAATTTATTTTTCCGCTGTTACATAACTCTTTGTGTATTTGCTTACTTCGGTTGTTCATAAATAAGTCAATAGAATTTCAGTAAAAATAAATAAAACCTATTTAACCACTGACAAAGCGTTAGGGGTTGTTAGTAGCCTAGGGGTTGATTTTAGGTTGAAAACTCATAAGACTTTTTTCAATGGTTGATAGAAATCTATCGAACCCCGTAATTTTATACTACCATTTACTTGAAGAAATTTCAAGTTTCAACCCCTAAATTTCATCCCCTTTATTGGATGTTAGTAAAAATTCGTCCATCCCCCTCCAGAGTCACTGAAAATTACCGCATCAAATTCTGCGTTGATACGCTGAGTGGTTGTTGAGTTCTCGTATTTTTGTATTTTTGCATTTTAGGGGTTGTAGCGCCTTTAAGGGTGGTTTTTCGTAAAATATGAGTAACACCTTTTTTGAACCATTAACGAAAAGCTATCGAATAACGCCAATTTCGACCAATACTTATTAAGCAAAATTTTGAGTTACAACCCCAAATTTCCACACCCTCAATCCGAGTTTGCGGAAAAAACATCCCCCGTAAGGTTTCATCGAAATATATGTGTATGTTGAGTTTTAGATAGATGCGTGCAACCCTCGCGGAATTATCACATTTTTTGTGATTTTCATCCCCTAAATTTCATCCCCCGAAATTGGCACCCCTCTCACTTTCAACGGACTTGAAGGAAGAACATGCATACCAAGTTTCAGTAAGATAGCTCCAGTAGTTCTCGAGTTATTGCAATTAATAGTTTTTCCGTTTTTCACCCCTAACTCGGGCCCCCTTGGTCCGATATGGCCCAAAAGCAATCCCCGCCTTACTTTTTGGGAGGCAAAGCCGTATACCAAGTTTCAGCTCGATATCTCAATCCGTTCTCAAGTTATCTGACGGACAGACTGAGGAGCCAGCGAGCGAGCGAGCGAATAAGCTAAGACAAGAGTACCTCCGCATTCTGCTACGGCACTAATATTCTTAATATTTCGCAGATTTCTTTAAAATTGACTGAATTCTATTGCTTAAAAAAAGGGGAGTACGCGTGTAAAAAAAATTTCGTGTGCAACTCATAAGTAAAGTAACTTTTTAACCTCCCCACTACCAATATAAAAATGGGAGGTTACTGCAATCAGTCAAAAATTCGAAATTGAGATAACACCAGTTCTTTACGTTTCAAGGTCCCAGGATCACAAAAAAAAATGGTTTTTAAAAAATGTCTGTGTGTATGTATACGTACAGTTGAAGAACTAAATAATGCACTTTATGCCAAACTCTTGAGCGAATAATTCTTAACTGGCTTACAGTACTAGGGTTTTTGACCCAGCAATACAACTCCTAATTGGTGCTGGTCCTAATTACATGGAAATGCACCACTATAGAAGGCTGGTTTCCGAAATTCTGAGCATAACGCTCAAGACATGACTTACTTTCTCGACTGTACGTATGTGAGCAAAATTTCTCGCAAACTGCTGAACGGATTTTAATGAAATTTGGAACGAGGAGTTACTGTTGGCCTTCTGGTGAGCCCAGTTAATTTTCTTGCCGATCCGCAAAGCCCAAGATGAAAGGTCTTCAAATTCTGTTTCCAAAAATGCTATTAAAGTATTAAACTCAGTGGGCACTAAGTTATATTATTATATGTTATAACTGAGTTATCTTTATATCAAACGGCAGGGTTGAGCAGATTTAAATCAGCTGATTTTTTTTTTAAATCATTGATTTTAATCAAGTGATTAATTTTATGTACAGGGTGATCCAACCGTTTTGTCCCACTTTTAAATTGGAATATCTCAAAAAGTGGATTATAGAGTAGACCTTCAAGTTTTGTTTGGTATATAGAAACAAATTTTTCAAAGTCAAACTTCGTCTCTGCGGAAAAAAGCTACATTTTTTTAAATGGAACACCCGGTATATTTTGAATTTTTGGGTTAGATCTGATCATTCTAAACAAGTTTTGTATAGCATACTATAGCTTTACTTCTAACCGTTTGGCGGCAAATTTTGAAATTTGTAGCGCGAACGTTGGTACTTTGAAGGACTGTACCGGACTAACCACTTAAGATTTCAAAATGAAATTCACCACATATATTATCTAAAATACTCTTCATTAACAGGGCATCAATTTTTAAATTTTTTTAGTTTTATTTTTTTTTTCGAGATTTTCAAAATGCCAACGTTCGCGCTACAAATTTCAAAATTTCCGCCGAACGGTTAGAATTAGAGTGTAGTATGCTATACAAAACTTGTTTACAATGATCAGATCTAACCAAAACATGCAAAATATACCGGGTGTTCCATTTAAAAAAATGTAGCTTTTTTCCGCAGACGAAGTTTGACCTTGAAAAATTTGTATCTACAGGGTGAGTCTAGTTGGACAAATCAGCGCTCTAGCGTTTAACATATTGAAATTGGAAATTCAATTTTTGGATATGTTGTAGCTGAAATGGTCCCCTACGCATGGGACCCATGAAGAAAGCTCCAGTTTTATTCAAACCGAAATTATTAAATAAAAACGAAGGCCTAAAAATATTTTTTTCGATATTGTTGCATTTTTTAGGGTTATTTCGTTAGAGAATCATTTTCTCTTTATGGAAACATAATTTTTTTAAGAAATAAGTTAATAATATCCGAGAGATAAATTATTTAAATAATAAAGATTTTTAATTATTTCCTAATGAAAACTACGGGTGCCGTGGTTTTAACAACTGAAAGGCAGTCTAGCTTGTACTGCAGAGTGTACCCAGAATGACAAGTGTCAGTTGGAAATGTCATTTGGGGTCGTTTGTGGAAAAGTAATGCAAAACTGCGAGTTTTTGCCCTTTTCTTTGCAGATAATTAGGTAATTTTTATTGCTTGATGGATTTTTTACTAAATTCGCCGAATACAAGTGTCTCGGATTGTCACCCGATTGATGTTTTTGACATTGCCATATTGAAATGGAATGGTTCGACCAAGAAAAGCTATTCTCTTCAGCCAGAAGGGAATTGGAATAGTTTCTAACAGTTTACTAAGTGAGTACATTGCTGTCAAATAAGGTGATTTTGTCGTCTTATTAAAAAGTTAATCCTATTTCAGCCGATAAGTTTTCACACTTACGAAAAGAAGATTTATCATCATCGGATGAAATCAGATGAAATATGAATTGATGCAACGAAGGTGTATGTAGCAGTCACATCACATGAATCGAGATTAGGAACAAGTAGATTGTCGAAACAAAATGGCTTGATTGTGGCTAGGGAGTTATTTCGAGCGGTGGTCATCAAAGATGCTTGCTTGCGAACATCCAGAAATCACAACATGAAGAAAGAGAGCACAGGAGGATGTTGAGTAACATCGAATTAAACAATCATCTATTATTTCAAGTGAACGTTAAAATTGGACGGAGACTATTGTCACCACATTGTTATTTATTTATCAGTACATTTGATGTTGCAACATTTATGTAAACCTCTCTCCCTTGTAGTCCACTGCATTTTAATCTAAATCACGTTTCGTTAAGATCGAGGTTAGGGGTATATTTTTTCTGTTAAAGTTTGTATTCTTATTAGAAAGTGACGACAGAGGCCTAATGTTTATTTGAAATTTTGTCTGTTTTATGGGATGTAATAAAATGTTTATACTAAATTTTAAATCGTCGTAACTATTGCCAATTCTCTTCTGGCTGACGGGAATAGCTTTTCTTGGTCGAGCCATTTGACTTCAATGGCAATCGGGTAACAACCCAAGACACTTGTATTCGGCGAATTTATCACAAAATCCATCAAGCATTAAAAATTACCTAATTATCTGCAAAGGAAAGGGCAAAAATTCCCAGTTTTGCATTATTTTCCCACAAACAACTCCAAATGACATTTCCAACTGACACTTATTGTCATTCTGGGTACAGTCTGCAGTGTAAGCATGACTGCATCTCAGTTGTTAAAACCACGGCACCCGTGGTTTTCTTTAGGAAATAATAAAAAATCGTTATTATTTAAATAATTTATCCCTCGGATATTATTAACTTTTTTCTGCAAAAAATTATGTTTCCATAAAGAGAAAATGATTCTCTAACGAAATAACCCTAAAAAATGCAAGAATATCGAAAAAAAAATTTTTAGGCCCTCGTTTTTATTTAATAATTTCGATTTGAATAAAACTGGAGCATTCTTTATGGGTCCTATGCGTAGGGGACCATTTCAGCTACAACATTATCCAAAAATAGAATTTCCAATTCCAATATCTTGAACGCTAGAGCGACTGATTTGTCCAACTAGACTCACCCTGTATATACCAAACAAAACTTGAAGGTCTACTCTATGATCCACTTTTTGATTCAACCTGCTAACTTATAAGACAACGGGGATATTCCAATTTAAAAGTGGGACAAAACGGTTGGATCACCCTGTACAAAATGAACAAAGACAACGAAACAATTATTAGAAATAGATAGGTAAATAGATATCGACAAAACTATTATTTATTTTCATTAAAATATTTAAACAAAAATACCACTTTTGAGGCTCTTTCTACTCCTAATCTGTTCCTTAATTTCGAGGGAACCAGACCAAATGAAGAAAACACTTTCTCAACTGACGCCGAGGAAGCCACACTACAAAGTAAATGTTTAAAAAAAAAATAGGTATTTAAAACATCTTTTACCGGTTTCAGGCGATTAAAGCGTTCTTAACATGCATAAAAATAGGCTGGTAAGCAGATCATAACGTTATCTAATGGTTTCTAGACAACAAGCCCATTAACCATTCATGACAACAATGACCCCATTCAAATGCTGTCATCTCGATTGTCAAAATGACGCGAATTCACGCAACATTTTTTTAATTTTGGCTTTAATCGCTTTAAACCGATAAACTATTGAACAAACCTCGGATGTTATGAATCATAACAGACTTAGATGTCTTAAAATCCTCGCTCTCCGAGCTCGGATTTCAATTGACATCTGCGTCTGTTATGATAGTCATAACATTCCTAGGTATGTTAATAGCTATAATTGCAGGGACATTTTTTTGTGACGCCCACCATTCTACAGCTGACACTTTGTTTAAAATTTCTCCGGAAAACATGATTTTCTTAAAAGGATTTGATTTTGCTTGCAATTTTATAATTATAGGTAGCAAACCAGTATCAGGATAAGCTTCTTCTGCTACTGATAAAGCCTCTTTCAGTTTCCCTTTCACTTAATGCAAAAAATGTTTTTGTCGGGTCCAAACTATAAGCTAGATAATGAACCGACATTAAAGCTTGTTTATATCTATTTTTTTAAATTTTTAAGGTAACCGGGGGTAATAAAGCCCACCTAACGAAGAAAGGGGCCTGGAAGTAATAAAAACGAGTTAGATTATCAAAATTTTGTGCAGATGGATTCAGTGAACCTTTCCCTCTTACGGAATAGAACTTAAACGGAAAAGTTCGGAAAACTTTATTCAGAACAATTTTTTTAACAAAATAGTTATTTACGTAAAGAGTATGGAAAGTGATCTTTCCTGGACGAATAGGCAGATTTCAGGCTGACGCCGTAGGCGTTGAAGACGCGGGATCGTATTCATGACAGCAGTCTACTAGTCCTAATTGTGGGCTATCAGACACGCATTGATGGTATTATATCTCTGCTTTATTGGTTAGTTTCTTTTAAAAGTGCGATGGGCCTTATGACCCACCCGGGCCTTATCACCCCCGGGTACCTTAGTTGTTTTAGAGTCAAGTCTGTTTCATCGAAAATAATTTCTAATAAATACACTTGCTTATCAATCTACCGTCAGGGCAAAAATCTAAGATGTCCCGCCGCCGTTTTATTGTTTGATTCGTTTTTTAAAAAAATCAAAAAAATCAGATGATTTAAAAAAAAAATCATGATTTGATTTTTTTATAAAAATCATGATTTTTATCAACCCTGTCAAACGGTGAAAGGTCCGGAGTCGGTTAAATTAGAGAAAAGTTGAGCTATTTCTTGGCGATTCAGAATCTGAAGAGAATTTCCCGATATGTTGATTCGTTCCTGAGTTATCACAAAAAATCTGAAAGTTGCCAATTTAAAGAAAAATTAGTGTCTTCCAACGATTGATGTTATTTAAATAAAACTTGGAACTTTTATATTTTTGACAGCTGTCAATTGAATGGCATTGACAGAAATTTTCTAGCCCTTCTAGATTTTGAATGAAGGCAGTCAACTTTTTTCTTTCTTATGGGCGCCATATTGAATTTTAACACCTCCGAATACACAGAAGAATTAGATGCTCAAAAATGTAACAAACATTACCGTTTTTGAAAAAATATGCGAATTTATTACTGTCGAATTCAATTGTTTTCACATGTTATAAGAGATTGAAATAGTCGGCGTGCTCTTTTTGCAATTGTTTTTCATCTAAGTTTAGGCTGAAAAAGTTTATGTTAACTATATTTTTGAAAAGCCAATTGTATTTGATGGTGTTAAAATTCAATATGGCGCCCATAAGAAAAAGAAAAATGGACTGTCTTTATTCAAATTCTGGAAGGCCTAAAAAATTTCTGTCAATGCCATTCAATTGACAGCTGTCAAAAATATAAAAGTCGCAAGTTTCATTTAAATAACGTCGAACGTTAGGAAGATATTAATTTTTTCTTTATATTGTCAATTTTCAGGTTTTTTGTGATAACTCAGGAACGAATCAAAATATCTATGAATTCTCTTCAGAATCTTAATCACCAAGAAATACTGCAACTTTTCCGCAATTTAAACTACTCTCCATCTATTATGGTTTCCGAGATACTAATAGTGAGCATCGAAAAATTACCCACCCTGTGTATCCACAGACAATTATTATTATCATACTTACATTGAACGTAGTTTTATATTTCTTCGGCTTTTCCGTTTAGCTTAAAGAGTCCGAACAATAGCGGTGATGCCGGTTTGCCCGGACCATTACTCTGCCGTCGTAGTTCGCAACTTCACCGTTAGTGGCACTACCTACCGAATGCGCATGCAAAATTTTCGCAAATACTCGTAAGTCATTTATCTTCATAGTAAATAAAAAAATTCTCAGAACAAACCGGTCTAAAATAATTGTCTTTATGGCGCTTGTTAGTTCGTTTTGTAAAATTAAATTTATAGTCTGTGTTGTTAGCCTTTTTTTCCGAACTCACTAATTATGATCAAATAGCGCCATTCGGTGACTTCTTAGAAAGCGATTACTCAAAACCGGATTGGATTTTGTCTAATAATAAGAAAGTTAGGGGGGTTTCCGTGATCAGGCCAGGTCTGCAGCGCTCTTAACTCAGCAATTTGATTGCTCAATATTCAAATGATTCAATCAAATTGCTGAAATTAACGGAAGCTCCTCAGATAAATATGTAAAAGGAAAGCCTCTTATTTCTCTTTAAACAAGTTGTGTAAAATAACTCACTAAGTTTATTTGACATGATCCGCATTGCAAACATCAAGAAATGAAAGTCACCAACTTTCTGTTAGATACTAACAATTGAAAACTCATCATTTTCTTTCTGGTAAGAAAGTTTGATTGTTGACGTTAGTAATGGGTATCAATTCAGCAATGCAACTTTGGAAATAAAAATAAAATAACTAAAAACTTGACAAAATCAAAGAATACACTAAATTAGCTCATCAACCAACCTTATGAATTAAAAGTTACTAAGTTTCAAGAGTTTTTGGTTCTATTGAGTTGGCAATGATTAAATCTGCTGTTTTCAACAATTTCTCATTAAAAAAGGCAGCAGAGAAGCGGCTGGAACCTCCCCAACGCATGGGTCTTTGATTTCCGTGACTTATTGTGTTTAAGATTTTAAAGTTGATATGCCTAAATGGCACTTCCCGTGGACCAATTGCTCCCAAAAGCCTTTCAGCTCTTCAATGGGTTACCTAACCTCCATGTACCAAATTTCGGACAAATTGATCCAGTAGTTTGGGCTATAACGTGGTTTCAGTGTTATTACAAAATTTGGATTTTTCTACCCAAAGGGTACTAAATGCGAATCAACTTTATCTCATTTAAAACCAGAATTTGAAGACCTTTCTGATGATAACAATAAATCTTTCAAAAAGTTGTTTTTGATGGGTGAATGAGAGAATAATTTTAAGTTTCGAAATTGGTGTGCCAAAACGGCACTTTCCGTGGGTCGATTGAATCCAAAATTTGTTCAGCTCTTCGACGTGTAATACAATCTCCATGTGCAAAATTTCAGCCAAATCGGTTGAGGGGCTTGGGCTGTACCGCGATTTTAAAGTCCGATAAAAATCAATTTTTTTTAAATTGTTGGTCAAAAGGGCACTAAGAATGAATACATTTTTAGATGCAGAATTTGAACGTCTTTCTTATGGTGACGTGAAAAATGGGGGTTTACATTTAAAATTTATAAGTTGATGTGCCAAAATGGCACTTCTGGTTGCACGATTGGCTCCAAAAGCTTTTCAGATCTAAGTTGGGTTTTCACATGCACACGTACCAAATTTCAGCCAAATCGGTCGAGTAGTTTGGGCTGTGGCGTGTTTACTACGTACGTACGTACGGACGTACGTTCATACATACAGACACATTTTAAAAACCACTTTTTTGGGTTCCTGAGACCTCAAAACGTATAGATCCGGTCTTATCTCGAATTCGAAAATTTTAGTGATTGCAGTAACCTCCCTTTTTTTTAAATGGTGAAGTGGAGTGGGGAGGTTAAAAAGGCAGCAGAGAAGCGGCTGGAACCTCCCCAACGCGTGGGTCTTTGATTTCAGGGACTTCCGTTTAAGATTCTAAAGTTGATATGCCTAAATGGCACTTCCCGTTGACCAATTGCTCCCAAAAGCCTTTCAGCTCTTCAACGGGTCACCTCACCTCCATTTACCAAATTTCGGGCAAATCGATCCACTAGTTTGGGCTATAAAGTGGTTTCAGTGTTATTACAAAATTTCGATTTTTCTACCCAAAGGGTTCTAAATGCGAATAAATTTTGTCTCATGTAAAACCAGAAATTGAAGACCTTTCTGATGGTGACCTCGATAGTGACAATAAATCTTTCAAAAACTTGTTTTGGATGGGTAAATTAGAGAATAATTTTAAATTTCGAAATTGGTGTGCCAAAACGGCACTTTCCGTGGGTCGATTGAATCCAAAATTTGTTCACCTCTTCGACGTGTAATACAATCCCCTTGTGCAAAATTTCAGCCAAATCGGTTCAGGGGCTTGGGCTGTACCGCGATTTTAAAGTCCGATAAAAATCAATTTTTTTTTTATTTTTGGTCAAAAGGGCACTAAGAATGAATGCATTTTTAGAAGCAGAATTTGAAGGCCTTTCCTATCGTGACGTGAAAAATGGGGGTTTGCATTTAAAATTTAAAAGTTGATGTGCCAAAATGGCATTTCTGGTTGCACGATTGGCTCCAAAAGCTTTTCAGATCTAAGTTGGGTTATCACATGCACACGTACCAAATTTCAGCTAAATCTGTCGAGTAGTTTGGGCTGTGGCGTGTTTACGAACGTACGTACGTACGAACGTACGAACGTACGTACATACATACAGACACATTTTAAAAACCACTTTTTTGGGCTCCTGAGACCTCAAAACGTATAGATCCGGTTTTATCTCGAATTCGAAAATTTTAGTGATTGCAGTAACCTCCCTTTTTTTTTAAATGGTGGAGTGGAGTGGGGAGGTTAAAAGTACCAATATTGAGAATGTAAGTAAACTGCAAGGAAATTAAAATCAGCAGCTTTTTGTTAGATATGCAAAACAAAATAACTAAAGACTTAACAAAATCAAAGAACCTACTAAACATTTTAGTTTTAACGGTGGTAAACGTGAAAAACAGGGATACCAACAGGGTTTTAAGCAACTTCAGGAATTAAAAGTTACTACGTTTTGAGATTTTTTAGTTCTATTGGGTTGGCAATGATTAAATCAGCTGTTTTCAACGATTTCTCATTAAAGAAGTACCAATTATGTAAAATAAAATTCACCAAATTTCTTTGTTGATATAATCCGCATTGCAAACTGCAAGAAATAAAAATTACCAACTTTTCGTTAGATATGAAAAACAAAATCGCTAAGAACTTAAACAGAATCAAAGAATCTAATCATTTTGGTTTTAACTGTGGTAAACGTGAAAAACAGGGGTACCAACAGGGTTTTAAGCAACTTCAGGAATTAAAAGTTACCACGTTTTGAGATTTTTTAGTTCTATTGGGTTGGCAATGATTAAATCAGCTGTTTTCAACGATTTCTCATTAAAGAAGTACCAATTATGTAAAATAAAATTCACCAAGTTTCTTTGTTGATATAATCCGCATTGCAAACTGCAAGAAATAAAAATTACCAACTTTTCGTTAGATATGAAAAACAAAATCGCTAAGAATTTAACTTAATCAAAGAATCTAATCGTTTTGTTTTTAACTGTGGTAAACGTGAAAAAGAGGGGTACCAACTTCAGGAATTAAAAGTTACTACGTTTTGAGTTTTTAGTTCTACTGGGTTGGCAATATTTAAATCAGCTGTTGTCGTAAAATAAAGGTCACTAACTTTCTTTGTTGATATAATCTACATTGCAAACTGCAAGAAATGAAAATCACTAAGCAACTTCAGGATTTAAAAGTTACTACGTTTCTAGTTTTTAGTTCTATTGGGTTGGCAATGATTAAATCTGCTGTTTCTAGATATTTCTCATTTAAACAAGTACCAACTGCGTAAAATAAAAATCACTAAGTTTCTAACCTACTAATCATTTTAGTTTTAACGGAGGTAAACGTGAAAAACAGGGGTAGCAACAGGGTTTTAAGCAACTTCAGGAATTAAAAGTTACTACGTTTTGAGTTTTTAGTTCTATTGAGTTGGCAATTATTAAATCAGCTGTTGTCGTAAAATAAAAGTCACGAAGTTTCTTTGTTGATATGATCCGGACTGCAAACTGCAAGAAATGAAAATCACTTAATTTTTTGTTAGACAGAAAAAACTTACTGGAAAACAAATAACGAAAAACTTAACAGAACCAAAAAATCTACTACTCATTTTAGTTTTCAATGTGGTAAACGCAAACCTGAAAAACAGGGGTACCAACAGAATTTTAAGCAACTTTGCAAAGCAGACAATACCAACTCTACAATTCAACCAACTTCATGAATCAAGTTATTAAATGCAACTAATTTTAGTGCCATTAATTAACTTTGGAAATGAAAAAAAAAACACTGAAAACTTGACAAAATCCAAGAATACATTAATTTTAGTTTGAAGTGTGGCAAACATGAAAAACAGGGATGCCAACAGAAGATTTTAAGCAACTTCGCGAACCCACAACTTCAGGAGTTAAAAGTTACTAAAAAAAGCCCCCGGATGATGTATATCAATGCGATGTGTATCCCTGTAGATGTTTATCACGTTAATTTATATGTAGGGGCGGCTGATTTTACTAGTGGAATCGGGTGCTGATTTTATCAATCTGCACCTAGTAGTAGTGCCTCCGCAGACGCACAGATGTATCAAAAAGGCGAAATGTAAAAAAATTGTTGTCACTGAATTTAAAAATAGAAAATGAACAGAAAAAACACAAAAATTTTGAGGGTTGAAAAGTAAAAAGAATGAAAAACAAAATAACTAAAAACTTAACAAAATCAAAGACGCAACTAATCATTTTAATTTTAACAGTGGTAAACGTGAAAAACAGGGATACCAACAGGGTTTTAAGCAACTTCAGAAATTAAAACTTACTACGTTTTGAGATTTTTTAGTTCTATTGGGTTGGCAATCAGCTGCTTTCAAGGATTTCTCATTAAACAAGTATCAATTGTGTAAAATAATAAAAGTCACCAAGTTTTTTTGTTCATATAATCAGCATTGCAGACTGCAAGAAATAAAAATTACCAACTTTTCGTTAGACATATGAAAAGCAAAATCGCTAAGAACTTATCATAATCAAAGAATTTAATCATTTTGTTTTTAACAGTGGTAAACGTGAAAAACAGGGGTACCAACAGGGTTTTAAGCAACTTCAGGATTTAAAAATTGCTACGTTTCGAGTTTTTAGTTCTATTGGGTTGGCAATGATTAAATCTACTGTTTTCAGCTATTTCTCATTAAACAAGTACCAACTGCGTAAAATAAAAATCACTAAGTTTCTAACCTACTAATCCTTTTTGTTTTAACGGTGGTAAACGTGAAAAACAGGGGTACCAACAGGGTTTTAAGCAACATCAGGAATTAAAAGTTACTACATTTTGAGTTCTTAGTTCTTCTACAATGATTAAATCAGCTGTTGTCGTAAAATAAAGGTCACTAAGTTTCTTTGTTGATATAATCCACATTGCAAACTGCAAGAAATGAAAATCACTAGTTTTTGTTAGATAGGAAAAACTTAGTGGAAAACAAATCACGAAAAACTTAACAAAATCAAAAAATCTACTAAACTTAGTATGAATGTGGTAAACGCAAACGTGAAAAACAGAGGTACCAACAGGATTTTAAGCAACTTTGCAAAGCAGACAATACCAACTCTACAATTCTACAACTCTACAATTTTAGTGCCATTAAGTTGGCAATTAACAAAGACAGTTATTTACCAGCAGCCGATGTTAGAGACCTCTCCAAAATACTCTCGGACTTCTCCAAAGCGGCTTCAAGAATCGAACCCTGATCAGACTTCTCGACAACCTCGACATTCTCATTAACATCTCCGCAAAATTCCTCCTCGCTCGACTCGGGGGCCTCAATATCACTAGCTGTCACTTTTGGCTTATTAATTTTGGCTTTTTTGACGGGCCGCTCGGGAACTTCCTTGATTTTTTTCTTGGCAGACTTTTTGTTGACTCCCTCATCGGTGGTGTTCAGACCCGAGACCTGCAGCAGCTTCGCTGTCTGAAGAAACGAGGCCAACTGCTCCTCCGACACCAGCACCTCTCCGTGGTACATGAAATTTATTACGGCGATCAAGTCCGCGTAGCTGACGTCTTTCAGTATGATAATGGGGTGGGAACAGGGATTTTCCTGCAAAAAACCGTCTCAGGGGTTGAAAAACCACCCCGGAACTCACTTTAAAGACTGCCCGGAAATAGGGGCTGCAGGCGGACAGGATGAACTTGTGGGCTTTGAGGCTCACCCCCTCGCAGGTGAGGGTGACGTCGGTGAGGTCCTCGGTGTTCTGGAGGCTCTCAAAGGCCAGGAGGATGTTACTTTGGAAGTTGTTCCATTTCAAGCAGAATTGTTTGGAGGTCATCGTCCGTTGAGGGAGTGGGCATGAAAATTAAGCGAAATAAATTAAATTCGAGGAAATAACGAAATGATAAGGAATTTTAAACGAAAACCACGTATTAGAACGAAAACGAAAACATGATGACAGCTGTCAAATTAGTGACATGTCGGACCTGTCAAAGTGACAGCGAAGCCGTTTTTTGGCGCATGATATTTTTGAACCGTCTTGTCGATGACGTCCTTAAACTAGCCGGGTCAAAATCCAGTCGCTTTTTTGCCATGAACTGCATTAAAACGAATTTAAGGTGCATTTCTTATCGACGTCACTGTTTCTCCACACTTCAAAAATGTGATTCTTTCACATAACACGTCAAATGAAGATCTTTAAAACATAACCTAACAACAACGTAACTGGTGATGCTAGGTGAGTCCAAAAATGACTAGAGTGAGTCTACCTTTCAATAGATTTACAGTTATTTTTTCAAAAGTGATTAATGCCGATTTCGGTCTGTCCCGCACTGCGCGGTGCAGTATTTTCTTTTACCCTCACTCAGACTTGTGTCAAAAACGTTTTCAAAACTAGTTTCTGAACTTGTTTTAAAAAACGTCTGGGTGTGCGTACGTACGTATGGGAGTACGATTTCTCGGAAAGTACCAAACGGATTTTAAAGAAATTTGGTACGGAGGTTAGCGGTAGCCTTCTTGTGAGCCCAGCATTGAGTAGCCCAGTTAATTTTATTGCGAATCCGCAGGCCCCAAGTTTCATTTTCTCGATCAGCACATGAAAAGTTTTCAAATTTAGTTTTCAAAAATGTATTCAATGTTCAAGCTTTGTGTCCTTTTGACAAAAGATCGCAAAATTTAGAAAAATTACAGAAAACGCCTGGAGTAAAACTTAGGTATAGGAAATAATAAAATTTACCTGATTTTGGTGAAAGGATTAGATCATTCACCAAGTGGGGAGGTTCCAGCCGCTTCCATAGCTGCCCATTTTTTAGTACAGAATGCATCACATAATTTAAGCAACCAATAATGCGTTTAAACGATTTTTGTTTCAAACGGTTGAGTGTAGTAGTGCAAGGTGTAGTGAGGGTCTCTTATTAACCTCCCCAACTCCAACAAAATTTTAAAAGAATGGGAGGTTACTGCAATCACTAAAATTTTCGAATTCGAGATAGCACCAGATCTTCACGTTTTGAGGTCTCAGGAACCCAAAAAAGCGGTTTTCAAAATGTGTCTGTGTGTGTGTACGTACGTACGTACGTACGTTTGTAAACACGCCACAGCCAAAACTACTAAACCGATTTGTCTGAAATTTGGTGCGTAGGCATCTCATAACCCAACTTAGATCTGAAAAGCTTTTGGAGCCAATCGTGCAACTAGAAATGCCATTTTGGCACATCAACTTTTAAATTTTAAATGCAAACCCCCATTTTTCACGTCACGATAGGAAAGGCCTTCAAATTCTGCTTCTAAAAATGCATTCATTCTTAGTGCCCTTTTGACCAAAAATTTAAAAAAAAATGATTTTTATCGGACTTTAAATCGCGGTACAGCCCAAGCCCCTGAACCGATTTGGCTGAAATTTTGCACATGGGCATTGTATTGCACGTCGAAGAGCTGAACAAATTTTGGATTCAATCGGCCCACGGAAAGTGCCGTTTTGGCACACCAATATCCAACTTTAAAATTATTCACTCATTTAACCATCCAAAACAAGTTTTTGAAAGATTTATTGTCACAATCAGAAAGGTCTTCAAATTCTAGTTTTAAATAAGACAAAATTCGTTCGCATTTAGTGCTCTTTGGGTCAAAAAATCGAAAATTTGTAGTACCACTAAAAATACATTATAGCCCAGATTAGTGAATCGATTTGGCTGAAATTTGCTACATGGAGATTGGGTGACCCGCTGAAGACCTGAAAGGCTTTTGGAAGCAATTGGTCCACGGGAAGTGCCATTTAAGCATATCAACTTTAAATTTTAAAGCAAGGCCTCCTTTTTTATGTCGCCATTAGAAAGACGATCAAATTCTGGTTCTAAAAATATATTCACAGTTTCTACCATTTCAGTGGAAAATAGAGAAAAAATTCTTTCTCATTGAAAGGGAGCGGGCTGACAGTGGATGACAAATTCTGTTGAATTGACTACTATCTACACAGAATACAAAGATCCACGCGATGGGGAGGTTCCAGCCGCTTCTCTGCTGCATTTTTTAATTTTGGCTTTAATCGCTTTAAACCGATAAACTATTGAACAAACCTCGGATGTTATGAATCATAACAGACTTAGATGTCTTAAAATCCTCGCTCTCCGAGCTCGGATTTCAATTGACATCTGCGTCTGTCATAACATTCCTAGGTATGTTAATAGCTATAAATTTAATCAATTTAATTTTTTTGATAGTTATAGCTGGACGTTGTTTATTATGAAAACATTTGCTTCTACATCACTTTTTTCTTCAAGCCTTCACGTAGCCTCTCCACCGACATTTCCACGATCAGAAACGAGAATAAACTCAAAGCAATCGTGAAGATGACATCACCAAGAAAAGATTTTATCTAAAAAATCAATCAAACTGCTTTCAGATACTTACGAAAGTAGATGCGGAGATTGTTATTAATTTCGTGTGAAAGGAGTTTTTAAAAAAAATTGAAATTGGTTGGACAATATAGGTGGAATAGGCGATCATTCCCAGGAATACATTTGGCTTCCACTCAAAAAAAAATTGAATAGGTCCTCCAATATTTTGAGATATTCCAATGGTAGCTAGTTCAAGCCCTAGACCATGGCATAGACGCAAAATTATTAATTGAAGGGTAAAAAACAACGTGGTGGAGTAGCGATTCAATTCTAGGAAAGGTATAAGTGGTAGAATTGTCACCAAAGCGTACCAACATAAAATTCGAGTCTAAAAATTGAAGTAGTGTATTAATGGGGGTTCTTGGCAATACCTTTGTAGTGAATATCGCCAGGTTCTTGTACTTGTAACAGATATATCCCAACATTAGCCCCAAAATATAAGTTGGTAAGTTGCTGGTGATTGGAAAGTAGACGGTGGCATACACGGGGTTTAGGTCAATTAGGATAGAAGCACTGAAAACACTTTAGTAACTTTAGACAAAACTCGTACCTTACTATGGTTTAAAAGAATGCTCGATATTCATGTCTTCAATATTCATCAAGATCGCAGCAATAGCAATAGACGATAGAAGAGAAATAGTAAAGATCAAGATAACTCTCCTGAATCTTCTAATGAAGATCAGAAGAAATAGTGAGACGATGTAGAGCTGGAAATCTGCTGAGAGATACCAACCAGTCGGAAAGCACTGAAAAACAGATTCACGTTTCCCGTTTCAACTAAACTTACTGCTTCATTTAAGTTGAGATTGCTGACGAAAAGTAGATTTTTCCACCAGGAGATTTGACATTTCCTGGTTTCCCGCTCAGGAAGATCGGACCTGATTAATAGTCCTGCGAATTTGTAAGACCAAAAGGTCCCTGTACAAAACATTACGTAGAGAATTGGAAAAATCAGCCTGAAATATCGTTTTCGAATTTCTGCCGTCACAAACTTCACAGCGTCAATTCCTGGTTCCCTTTCAAACCTTCTAAAAGCGTGATACGACAGCAAGAAAGCTGAGAAGAAAAAGAAAGGTTGCACCAAATAAAACGAGGAATTTTTGAAAAGATCACTTCTGGCATCCTGTCGAACAAACGTTAAAGAAAGTGATTGTTATTTTGCTTACTTCTAGGGATTTTGGGTTTTCCAGATAGTTCATACGAAGAGATAGGATAGTGTGAAAAAAAATTACGATTAGACTGAAATAACATTTCATGCCATAGATGCTTTGCAATTTGTCTTCGTTGCTGGCCTGGATTTTCTCAACTAGTTTACGGTAATTTCCCAACAAAGAAAAATATTGAAGCTTATTGCTCTGCTGAAGATATCTTGAACTGTAGCCGTTACGATTAAACCGGAATACGTTAACGCAACAGCTCTAGAAAATCGATGAATTATGTAAGTATAGTTTTATCTCTAAGTATTTACAGAAATACGCAATCGTAGATTGTAATTTCTGGAGGCGGTTTTTCACAATTGATCTGTAGCACCTTTGCTTTCAAAGAAAGAGGTTGAAATTTTTTAGAAAATTCCTTCGAAGGATTTGATGAATTGAGACAAAGATCGTACAGAAGTTGACTGTGGTCATAGTAATTCTCAGAGATTTTAGTTTCCTCGTTTAAATCCCAAACTTTCGAACGATGGTCAAAATTCAGAGGCTGGAGTTCGAGTCGAACTTCGCAGAATTTTTTCCCTTCCAATCTACATTTATCAATGGAATCTTTGTGAAAAATTGGTGGCAATAACTCATATTCTTCGTCTGAAAACGTTCATCAGTTATTATTTTTGGAGTTTTCTTACCTTTGAGAAAACTTCGCGAAAACTAAGCAAAGAAAGGATGTCAAAAGAATTATTTTGCGAAACATTTGTGGATGAGTGAAGAACTTATTTCTTTCTGAGTTTAATATACATTTTATTATAAATAGGCACAATTGTTATAATCGTGTGACTTTTGATAAGTGAGCAGAGAAACTTACTTAACTGGTGAGGTCAATAATTAGTGACGTAAGCAAGATAAATATTAACATACAGAGCATTCCAATAAAAAGGAGCCACCACCTTTTCCAGTAGGAGTTCAGAATGCATCAATTGAAATTCAAAATCCGTCAATTGCTCAAATTTTAAACTGCACTAGGGCCCTTTGTGACACACAGTTTTAAAGGGTATGAAATCCTCTGTAAACCTATGCAAAATTTTTTGAAATCCATCCACTTCTTCAAAAGTTACTTTGAAGAACATTAAATGGCTCTGGGCCTAGAAATGATTAAGTATTATTTTTACTGTACCTTTTGAAAAAGTGAATTGATTTCAAAAATTTTTGCATAGGTTTACAGAGGATTTCATACCCTTTGAAATGATGTGTCACAAAGGGCCGTAGTGAGATTAAAATTTGAGCGTATATTGCGCTGAGGGTGAACAAATATCAAAAAATTTTACAAAACTGAATTCAGCTTTCAAATCTGAAATTTTTAAGTGGGGGTAGTTGGGGGTTAGAGGGGTCGTTGTGAAATTTCAACAAGCACGGATTTAAGTGTCCCCCTCCGAAAGGCAAATCGACCTGTTCTAGAAAATTTACATATTTTAACCTCCCCAACTCCATCATAATTTTAAAAAAATGGGAGGTTACTACAATCACTAAAATTTTCGAATTTGAGATAGCACCAGATCTTCACGTTTTGGGGTCTCAGGAACCCAAAAAAGCGGTTTTCAAAATGTGTCTGTGTGTGTGTACGTACGTACGTTTGTAAACACGCCACAGCCAAAACTACTAGACCGATTTAGCTGAAATTTGGTGCGTAGGCCAATCGCGCAACTAGAAATGCCATTTTGGCACATCAACTTTTTAATTTTAAATGCAAACCCCCATTTTTCACGTCACGATAGGAAAGGCCTTCAAATTCTGCTTCTAAAAATGTATTCACTCTCAGTGCCCTTTTGACCAAAAATTAAAAAAAAATTGATTTTTATCGGACTTTAAAATCGCGGTACAGCCCAAGCCCCTGAACCGATTTAGCTGAAATTTTGCACATGGGGATTGTATTGCACGTCAAAGAGCTGAACAAATTTTGGATTCAATCGGCCCACGGAAAGTGCCGTTTTGGCACACCAATGTCCAACTTTAAATTATTCACTTATTTAACCACCCAAAACAAGTTTTTGAAAGATTTATTGTCACCATCAGAAAGGTCTTCAAATTCTGGTTTCAAAAAAAATGCAGCAGTGAAGCGGCTGGAACCTCCCCATCGCGTGGATCTTTGACTTGTGTTTCTAGCCGAATTAGCACAGAAATTGTATAAGACTGGTTTCAACGACGGTTTTAGAACTGCCTAAAAAGGACTTACTTATACCTACTTTTCTCTAATGAATGTTTCAATTTGTATGTTCTAAAAAAGTTCTAAAACCATTATGGAAACCAGTCATACATTTTCTTTGCTAATTCGACTAGAAACCCAAGGCAAAGATCCACGCGATGGGGAGGTTCCAGCCGCTTCACTGCTGCATTTTTTTTGTAATCGTTGCGTTTTTAAGCGAATATTGGGGGCTGTTTTTAATTTTTCCCGAAAATTCAGCATCGATTTCATATTTTTTCGTAAAAAATTGGACCAGAATAAGCTTGGTTTTCTCTTTTTGCCGGTGGTTTTGCGATTCAGTGATTGGTTGCATATGCAACCCAACATTCACGTCGTTCTTTGGCGGGCTGCCCACCCACCTCGCTTCATGAATTCCTCTTTCAAATCAATAAAATCCACTTTCTGGCACACGATTTCAGTGATTAACATGCAAGCCCACAGCAAATTATTTCGTTTCTCAGGCAGTAGGGGGCAGCAGGGGGGGATTTAAAATCGAATGTAGCTGCAACCAGTCATCCGAGGGAGCACTAGTACCCTCGGATGACGGGTTGCAGCTTCTTCCCGTTCGCTCGATCTTTGCCAGATCCCTTTTAGTCCAGGGGCTCATAACAGAATTTTCGGGTATCATAGTATTCTGCTGGAGACCCCTATTACTTTACATTTCCAGTCTTGGAGATAGCATAGGACCAATTGGCATGCATGTACAGTGGATGTACTTGTTAGGAGGAATTTTTAAAATCATCATTTTTGACAACAAAAAAATATTACAGTATTCTGTCTGAAAGTTGTACCGATCTTTGAATAAGAAGAAATCATCCGACAGATTTAATTGGCATTAACTTCGAGTGGATGGAAGGGGTCGGCAGCGTGGGGTGAAATGAGCTTTTGGTGCGAGGGCTCAATCAGACACGACGATGATTTGGATAAAACTATATTACACTATGTACAATAATGGAGATGGAATACACGAGACGCAAGCGGTGCACATCTGTTCATGCCGGTGGTTGATACGCAAGGGCCGGGACGCTAGTCGTTTTGCATCCCCTTGAGTGCAGGGTGCGCTGTCATGCGCAGTAGGGGTATCCCTACAGTACCCTCCCCCTAATGAGGAGGCCGAATGATTTAAATACCTAACATATTGACTTACAACATTAAAGTCTAACTAAAGAAACAATAAACGCTAACATGAGTATCTAATAGAAGTTCAAAAATTATTTAAAGATCAGAGTATGTCACTAGATCGCAAAACTTCTTTGGAAATCTGACACTTCGACCGGACCTGGTGACCGTCGGAGCGTTCCGAGGGCGAGGGGGCGAAGTTGCGAGCATGGTAAGAGTCTTATCCATCACGTGACCAATCGCATCTTGCTCGGGCTCGGACGGATCTGGGAGAAAGTAGAAGGGAGGAACCGCTGTTGGTGTACGATTAAGTACCGAGAGACCAAACCTGTTTGACGATTCTTATAACGCGCATTGAAAAGAGACAGAACGGCGAGCGTAAAATATTCGTGGTTCACATGCAGAAATATTTGACAACCTCGCACTCCTCGCAGTTCGCAATTGTTTAGTTCCGCCGTGGCACGTCATGCTATGCCTAAAAGGCGGTAAAGAATGCCTCTAATCATATCGAACTTTTTGCTTTTTTTTATTCATTTTACGACGCTGATCTACAATTTAAAAATAGTAAAATAACATAAAAGTGGTGATTTATCAATTATCGCAAGGTTCTTAGGTATTATTATATATTTCAGAATATTTTAGCAACACAACTTTATGACTTTATGAAACGAGTGTTTCGTGTTTTGAAAATTGTTAATTTAAAAATTAAATTGATTGATATCTTGCTGACATTATAGTTACAATTTGGTGATAAAGTATGAAATATTCGCAATAACTGTGCTAATTGACGTTAGGTACTGCGATATCTGCGGATAGGTCGATCTTATTTTTGCGATGCGCACTCGGGGATGTTGTTTGATATTTTTTTCCATTTTTGATTTACCAACCAAGTTGAAACTCACATTTTTCTAAAGGAACTCAATTACCTACATTTTCTTACATGGTTTTTAACTTTTAATTCCTTTAGAAAATGTGAATTTCCATTTGAAAAATCAAAATTTTTGTCATTTCCGATAGAACCGGAATGAATGGGAAATATATGTAATGTATAGGTAATTGTAAAATTAATTAAATATAAACTAATGTGTTTTTATTATTGTAAATCAATCTCTTGAAGGATTACGAATATCGGTTCGCAGCTTTCGCCGGGTAAAGCGAGGGTCTATTATCTCCGGTAGCAGACATCGTTCAAAAAATATTGTCAACTTGCTGCACATCTTTTCTTTCCAAAAATCGTCGTCTCGTAAAATCTGAAATAATGTGTGATATTATAGATTGTTTGTACAAAACATGGTTTTATACAGAAAGTTTTTGCAAATTCTACTTCCGAAATATGAGTATAAAACAAAATCACATTACCTTTTGAACCAGCATGCCCTTTGGAGTCCAAACGACAAAATAACAAATGTCTCGTTTAGTGATGTGAAGCTGCCCTTGAATCTGATAATAGTAGTTGTCATTTTCCTTCAATTTGAGATTGCCCTCTTCGTCTAAAGTGGCAAACTTAATTTTTCCTTGGCGTAATGCCTCTTCTGGGGATTCACAGTCAGCAAGCGACGAGGGACATTTCACCTCGATTGTAGAATCATCATTGATTATCCCGTCAGAGTTCGCTCCCAAAAAACAGAGCTCTTCGTCTACGAAAAGTCCGCAGTCTTGAACTCTGTTCAATTAAAAAAACGATTTTCGTGTGAAAACTAAATAGACAATACCCACTTTAAATTGAAACGATGCTCAAATTCTGTTATTGCTGTCTTTTCGTGATTCTTCCCATATAGTGTGTGCTTATTTCCAAAAAAATTTGAATAAAGCATTCTATGTACAGTGTTCCCACAAGATGTCCGAGGGCGCATCTTGCAAATTGCTCCAAAATTAGACGCAGTAATGCGGTGCAATCTTTCTTGCATCCATCTTGGATTTGAAGATTGGCCGCTGGTTTCTTTTTCCAGATCTTCGATTTCTTGTACCGTTTTCTTCAATTGATTTACGAAGACAGCCTCTCTCTCGTTAAATTCTCTTTCCGGCAGGTCTGCCTCGATTGTTTGCGCTTGTGGTCCATAATGTTGGTCTGTAGAAGCATTAGTGCTTTTTCCTTTAAACAGTCTTCTTTTAACCTTGTTCAATTCTGCATATTTTTGTCGTCTTAAAATTTTCTCAATATATTTCTTCGTAAAAGCGCGCGGACTTTTCTTGACTATTGCTTTATGAATTGTCCTATTAAAGTTGCCTTTTTCGTTAAATGAAATAGCAGCGGCCTCGCATCTAGTTTCATAGCCACCTTTCTGAGAGTAATTAATTCTTTTACCGCCGACAAATTTGCACAATCAGCATTATAGTGCTCGGCAACATTATTTGTCATATTTAAAAGTAGGCTGTAAGTGTTCTTCAACAAACGCTGCAGTAATTCTTCTATGTCGGCGTATACACCACATTCTTTCATCGAAGGAACCATATTGATTTCGTCTGGTGTTGGATTGCACTTGAAATAACCTATAGTTTTGCAGTCCTTGTGTTCCCCGAAGACATGGGAAACTGCATTTGTAATATCCCCGCGCAAGAGAACCATTTTTTCAGCTAAGGCATTCTGTTCACTGGCTCTATACTCGGAGGCTTTCTTGATGTCAGTCCGCAACCGCAAACACCTTTCTTCAATTGTTTTACGAATAAGTGGAGAAACTAACGCGTTCTTAGAAGAGCTTCGAGATTTTCCTGTAACAATATGACAAAACAAGATAATATTGTAATTTTACTTTTTTTTTTATTTACCTGAAACTTCTTTAATTCGCTTACAAAAATTACGAAGCAAGTGATTTGTACATTCGATTTTTTGAACAATTTGTGTACCATAGGGCCGTTCTTCCAAGAGCTTTCTATGCACGCTGCTGTCACCGTCACCTACTAGTTTTACATACTTAAGGCCATGCATTTCGAGACTTTTTTTAAATCCATCAACGATAATTTTTGCCTCCATTGCTGTTGAAGGACCAGCAAAATTTTTATAGCAAAGATGTTGGCTAGTAGGAATGCCCTTACTTTCAGCACGTGCGCAAACACAACAGTATTTATTGCAGACTCCTATATATAAAATTTTGCCGGTTGCTTCTCCTATAATGCAAGCCTAAAAATGGGGAAAAGTGAAATATGTATACAATTTGAACAGAAATAATATTTACAACTCCAGAAAGAGCATTATAATTTACATTATAAGATCTTTTGCTCCAAGCACTGTCCGCGACAACGGTTATGCATGGAACTCCATCAGGATCTACGTTGTTCAATTGTTGGGCCAATTTTGCTTCTTCCTGGCCAGCTTCTTCAATACATTTCCATGCAGTATCATGAATCAGTGTCGCAACACTTTGATGATGCCTTTGATATGTTCCAGGAGACATAAAAGGTACATCGATAGCAGACAGAAATTGTTCTGCCGTGGAATATCCTATACCAGAAGAAACAATTCCGGATATTGCCAATTTATTTACATCATTTGTTGCTTTTAACCTCCCCACAACCAATATAAAAATGGGAGGTTACTGCAATCAGTCCAAAATTCGAAATTGAGATAACACCAGATCTTTACGTTTCAAGGTCTCAAGATCACGAAAAAGTGGTTTTTAAAAAATGTCTGTGTGTATGTACGTACGTACGTACGTATGTGAGCACGATTTCTCGGAAACTACCGAACGGATTTTAGTGAAATTTGGTATGCAGGTTAGTGTTGGCCTTCTGGTGAGCCCAGTTAATTTTGTTGCGAATCCGAAGAAGCCAAGTGCCTTTTAGGCATGTAAACTATGAAATTTGACTGATGAACACTAATTTTTCTTAACAGCGCATGAAAGGTCTTGAAATTCTGTATCTGAAAGTGTACTCACACTTAGCGCCTTTTTGGCATAAAATCGAAAAATTCGAAGTATTGAGGAAACATTAAATAACACGCTACAGCCCAAACTGCTGGATCGATTTGGCTGAAATTTGGTAGGTAGAGATACCGTCACCCGCCGAAGAACTGATTTAATTCTGGTGGCAATCCGAGGGCGGCAAGTGCCATTTTGGCATATCAACTTTGAAATTTCAATAATGAACTCCTATTTTCTCTATCAGCACATGAAAAGTCTTCAAATTTAGTTTTCAAAATTGTACTCAACCTTAATGCCCTTTTGGCAAAAGATCGTAAAATTCAGAAAACTCACAGAAAACACATTTGGTTTGGTGGAGTAAAACTTAGGCATAGTAAATAGTAAAATTTAAGTGATATTAGTGATAGGATTGGATCATTCACCAAGTGGGGAGGTTTCAGCCGCTTACGTAGCTGCCCATTTTTTCCAAGTGCAACTCCTTCTCGATATAGCACATTTTGCATTTGAGCGTAAAGCTATTCGCTAACCCATTTCTATGTTCTTTAGTAATGTACATATCAGCTAACGTGCATCCAAATGGTTTGTGTGGACCCATTTTGGTAATTTGTTGAAATAAACTGCTTACGTCAACTATTCTGCGACCTACCGGCAACAGTTCTGGATAGTCGAATGTGATTTTGGTAGCATTAGTAGTGTAAGCGGTGCTACTTTTACAATAATTGTGTTCCGAGTTTTCAATTCCCTCCGGTACTCTAAATAGGTACGTACCAACAAACAAAAATTTTAATTTTAGGTAAATAGTTCACAGATTGGAAAATGGTTTTACATTATTGTGTGCGGCAATATTGTCTAACCTACCTGTCGCCATCAATTGTTATTTCTAGTTCCATATTAACGTCTCCACCAGTTGATGAATCAGCGTTTTCAATCTCCTCCGGTACCCTAGATACGAACCAACAAACAAAAATTTTAATTTTAGGTAATTAGTTCAGATTGGGAAATGGTTGTACAGGGTGATCCAACCATTTTGTCCCACTTTTAAAATGGAATATCTCCGTTGTGTTACAAGTTAGAAAGTTGAATCAAAAAGTGGATTATAGAGCACACTTTCAAGTTTTGTTTGGTAGATGTATGCAAATTTTTCAAGGTCAAACTTCGTCTCTGCGAAAATAAGTCGCATTTTTTAAACGGAACACCTGGTATATTTTTGCACAGATCGATAGGAAATAATTTTCTGATGACTCCAATATAACACACAAAGTACTCTCAGATTGATATTTTCAGAGGTACTTACGTTTTTTGTTTTCATTAATATTGAAAAAACTGCCGGATTACAGAAATACTGCGTGATGTGGGGAATCCGGGAATCTGGCATTTTTTCAATATTTATGAAAACAAAAAACGTAAGTATCTCTGAAAATATCAATCTCAGAGTACTTGGTGAATATTGGAGTAATCAGAAAATTAAATTATTTCAAATTATATCAATCTGTGCAAAAATATACCAGGTGTTCCATTTAAAAAATGCGACTTATTTTCGCAGAGACGAAGTTTGACGTTGAAAAATTTGTATCCATCTATCAAACAAAACTTGAAATTCTGCTCTATAATCCACTTTTTGAATCAAATTTCTAACTTGTAAGACAATATTTAAAAGTGGGACAGAATGATGGTTGGATCACCCTGTACATTATTGTCTAACATACCTGTCGCCATCAATTGTTATTTTTAGTTCTACATTATCGTCTCTACCAGCTGATGAATCTGCGTTTTCAATCTCCTCCGGTACTCTAAATTCGTACCAACAAACAAAAATTTTAATTTTAACAGATTCCAATTATAAAAAAGTGAATACCTTTCAAAAATAAGTGTATCGATGAACTTCCTCTGCTTCCGCTTGTCTTTCCTGGGCCTAAAAATTAGAATCATTTTGAGGGTGGTGCAGTAGTGCGTCGGGCTTCCATAGCGCCTATACCGTTCAAATTTGGAATTTCGTTCATGTACGTGTCTCAACTATAAACAAAGGGCGCATTTTATAGGAAAATATTTTTTGAATATACAGGGTAGTTCAAAAAAAGTTGCGAGTTAAAGCTGCTTTTTTGAAATGGAATTCCCTGCATGTTTTTTACGATATTTACAACCCCTTTAGAAGTCTTTATTCATCCCTAAAATATTGCCGCTTTTGTGTAGTTGGTTAGGAAGCAAAAAATTATTTTACAAAACTGCAGCAGCTTTTACTCGCAACTTTTTTTTGAACCACCCTGTACTTCAAAAATATTTTCCTAAAACGTGACTTTATTTACCTATAGTTTAGACACGTACATGAACGAAATCCCTAATTTGCACGGTATAGGCGCATATAAACTGTGTTCCACGAGAGTTTGGTAGGGATACGGGCAAAAATACGCACTGTTGATTGATGCAGACGGTGACCAAGCCCACAGACGACAATGGAAATTTTTCAATAGACATCAGTAATGTCACAATAACCTGCAACTAAAACTCTAAAATGTTGCTCGTTTCAATTAGATGCTTGTGCTTCGCAAGTGCAATGATCAAACGTGATGAATCAAATTATTTACTCCGAAAAAACCGATTGAAATAGCAGTGTGTTAAGTTCACTTTTGTAATACGGGCTTGATAAGTCCCGCCTACCACTGTAAGCTCTCGTGGAACAGACTTTAGAAGCCCGACGCAGTGTTGCACAACCCTGTATAAGAAACAGGAAAATTAGTAATTATTTATAAATCTGCCCCGCGAGTCCCATGGCTTTATTGCCCCTCACTGTAAAGCAGTAACCACTGCGAAACCACGCGACTACAATAATTGCCCCTGCAGTCGTTTCCTAACCTCATTAATTTACAAAAATTAGGGAACATAAAACCTGGTTTATCATTAACATTTATCAACTTACTTCTTCTTAGAGAGTCGCCGTGAGGATAAAAATTTTTTCTTTCTGCCGTACTTTTTCTGTTGTTCTTGCACATGACCCATTGTAAACCACTTTCTTCTTGTCACTCTTACACCTCACCACACCAGCCACCAGCACAGCACAGCTATGACAATATTCACTTGCAATTGACAAAAGGCGTGTTTTGAAATGAACCGCTCGCTTACCGCATGATCACGAACGTGTTTGCACTGTTTGCACTGATCGCACAATAAGCTATGTTGCCAATAGTTCCATTTACATTTATTTCTTCCGCTGTACGCTTGATGGCAGCACCTCGCTGTATCAATTTTCTTGATTTTCTATTTTACATCTCAAACATCTGTTTCACAAATAAAAAAATATTAAAAATTCAAATAATAAAAAACAGATTGGCGTCCACCATCCATTATGGATCTCTTCATCTGTTCATAAAGGAGTCATTTTTTCATAAATGTGGTTCCTGCGAAGATAGATGGAAAATAGAATTTTTCAAACATGGCGGCCATGGATAAGACTCTTTACGACTGAACACTTTAAATGGGCCGTCATAGGGAGGCTGCAAGGGTTTTTTTACGGCGTCAACACGTACAAACACAAAGTCTGCCGATTTGAGGTCTTTAGGGATGTAAACTTGCTGTTCCCGGTGTGTCGATGTTTTGCAAAATTGAATGCGTTGCATGAAATTCTTTATTTTAGCAGCAAAGGTAGTGTCTGCAGATCTCGGTGTGTTGGATGGTAGAACCACTAGGTCTTCAGGAGTTCGCAAACTGGTGCCATACACAAGTTCGGCTGATGAAGCTTGCAATTCCTCCTTGACATCGTTCCTGATGCCCCACAGCACGAGTGGGAAGGCTTGAGACCATTCCTGTCCTAGATACCGTAAAGCTTCTTTTAGTCTTCGATGGAAGCGTTCGACCAGCCCATTTGCTACTGGGTGATAAGCGGTTGTTGTAATACGATGAATTCCCAGCAAAATTCTTAGTTCTTTTAACAAAGAAGATTCAAATTGTGTGCCTCTATCGGTTGTTAATATGGCTGGAACCCCAAAACGACAGAACCAGTGATTGAGGAGAGCCTGGGCACACGTAGCCGCAGAAATGTCTTGCAACGGAACAGCTTCTGGCCAGCGGGTGAAGCGATCGATCACCGTGAGAAGGTATTGGAAGCCATTAGAATGAGGTAGAGGGCCAACCAGGTCCACGTGGATATGGAAAAATCTAGCATCCGGCTCGCTGAAAGTGCCGATAGGAGCTCTTGTGTGGCGATTAATCTTGGCACGTTGGCAGCTGAGACATTTTCTCACCCGATTGGCAGTATCCTTCTTCATGCTTGGCCAAAAATACTTTTCTATAACTTGCTTAGTGGTGCTCTTAACTCCAGGGTGTGCCATGTTATGTGTGAGATCAATTACTTTCTCTCGGAATTGCTCTGGGATGTACAGACGGTTGCCGTTGTTGGTCTCGTAACAGAGAGGCATGTCGGATCCAGGTAATGGGATGTTAACAAATTGAAATTTACCTTCTGCCTTCAGGTGTTGAAGCTCTTCATCATGTTGTTGTGTGTCAGCGAGAGCTGATAGATCAAAGGCATTGGAGACTGCACTAATTCTTGATAATGTGTCAGCTGGGATGTTGTCGATACCACTGATATGTGCAATGTCCGTGGTAAATTGAGATATTAAATCCAAATGACGGATTTGTCGAGGGCTGCATTTCTCTGGATTTTTTGTGAACGCGTAAACCAGAGGCTTGTGGTCACAAAAGATTGTGAAACTTCGTCCTTCCACAAAATGACGAAAGTGAAGAATGGAGTGGTAGATTGCCAGGAGTTCTCGGTCATACGTGCTGTATTTAACTTCAGCTTGGGAGAGTTTACGAGAAAAGAAGGCAATTGGTTTCTGCTCACCATCCTGAAGTTGTTGCAAGACCCCACCTATCGCTTTGCTTGAGGCATCAGTTGCAATGCTTAATTTGCAGCGAGAATCTGGGTAGGTAAGTCTAGTTGCGTTGACTAAATCTAATTTGCATTTGTTGAATGCTGCTTCTGCTTCTGGGGATATCGAAATGGGAACATCCTTTTTAGTGCAACCGTTGAGGAGAGCGTTTAAAGGAGCTTGTGTTTCTGCAGCTTGAGGCAGCCATCTTCGATAATAATTAGTCATCCCCAAAAATCTCTGCAACTCCTTGGAGGACTCAGGGCACTTTAGGTCGTGAATGGCCTTCACTTTGTCCGGAAGGGGTTCGATGCCTTCAGGAGTTATCTTGACACCTAAGAAGTTCAGTTCCCTGACACAGAAGGAGCATTTTTTTGGATTTATTACTATACTGTGTTCGATGAAACAGCTGAAGACAGTGTTAAGGTGATCCAAGTGTTCTTCCAGTGAAGAGGATGCTATCAGGACATCATCAACATAGACATAAACGAAGTCGAGTCCCAGTAAAACTTGGTCCATAAACCGTTGGAATGTCTGAGTTGCATTGCGTAATCCAAAGCAGGTGCGAACAAACTGGAAGAGGCCAAATGGTGTAGTCACTGCTGTCTTCGGACGATCCTCTGGATTGACAGGTATTTGATAATAAGCCTTAATTAAGTCGATAGACGAGAATATTGATTTTCCTTGCAGAAGATGGCTGAAATCCTGTATATGGGGAATGGGATATTTGTCCGGGATGGTCTTCGCATTCAAGGATCGATAGTCCCCACATATTCTCCAAGATTTATCTGCCTTTTGTACCATATGAATGGGGCTAGCCCAGGGTGAAGAGGATGGCTCTATTATGCCGGACTGAAGGAGTGCTGCGAATTCTTCCTTGGCTATCTTGTACTTTTCAGGAGAGAGTCGACGAGGCTTTGTTGCTACCGGTGGGCCTTGTGTCTCGATGTGATACATCACCGAGTGTTTAGGAGTTTCCAGTTTGAGTGAGGGCCTGATGACTTGAGGATATTTTCGCAGTAAGGCTTGTACCTGATCATCAGCGTTAGAGAAAACGACCCGAATCCCTGTGTCACTGGAATGTTTAACAGGACACTGCACCGATAGCTGTGTCTCTGTGTCGATAAGTTTCCTACTATGAATGTCCACGAGCAGTTTGAAATTGGCTAAAAAATCAGCTCCAATTATAGCCTCTGTTACATCGGCTATCAAAAAAGTCCACTGAAAAGCACGTCTTAAACCCAAGTTCACCGTTATTGTCTTTTCACCGAAAACTCTGATACTAGATCCACTGGCACTTTGCAAATTGAACGTCGGTGTATAAGAAACATTCCTCGTCTTGAATATTTCTGGAAGAATACAAAAATCTGCGCCGGTGTCGACTAAAAAGTTAGTTTTCGAGGATAAGTCCCTGATGTATAGGCGACGGGCGAAAGAAGATGCCAGTGGGGCAGAGGTCACGCTTACCCCTGCCCGTTGAATTCGTTTTTTGAGAATTCGCAGGGTGAGTTGAATTTTTTAGCTTTGGTGCCGAATATTTTGTGATACCAGCAATACTTCTGGCGATTTGTAGAGTTGTCGCGTCGGTTGCTTGAGCTGCGCCCTCTGTCGGAATCGCTGTTCCTGTCGAAACTTCTCCCCCTCTGCTGCCGAGTGAGTAGCTCCACCTGTTTCGTAAGCGCTTGAATTTGGCGCTGTTGTTTGTGCGTTTGAGCGTCTTTCGATCGATTTACAGTGCGACCCAAAAGCTGTTATTTTTCTTTGACCCAAACATTTTTTCATTTTCCAGGCAACTGTTTTGTATTTTGTGTTAATTTCTTTTATAGCTGAAGATGGAGTAACACTCCGAAACGCGTCCTAAACAGTAAGTAAAAATTTTGTGGAACGAGACTGTGAAACTACCTTGTGTAATCAAACATCAGTTCCTCTTTGAAAAATGGACCAAGCTTTCAACCAATTTAAAATAAGGTTGTTTGCCAAATGACAGCAGGAATACTATGATACCCCACTATGCTTTAAATGAGCTCATTTCACCCCACGCTGCCGACCCCTTCCATCCACTCGAAGTTAATGCCAATTAAATCCGTCGGATGATTTCTTCTTATTCAAAGATCGGTACAATTTTCAGACAGAATACTGTAATATTTTTTTGTTGTCAAAAATGATGATTTTAAAAATTCCTCCTAACAAGTACATCCACTGTACATGCATGCCAATTGGTCCTATGCTATCTCCAAGACTGGAAATGTAAAGTAATAGGGGTCTGCAGCAGAATACTATGATACCTGAAAATTCTGTTATGAGCCCCTGGACTATTTGTGAGCAGGGTTGTTTCGAATCGGTAATTTTTCAGTACGCCGGAAGGTGGCTTGTAAGCAAGGTATACCAGTGTTGCCACGTGCTCTACTGCCCAAAGATCTGTAAAACCAAACACATCCATTCAAATTAAAGTCAGGCGTTTTCGCGTTCGCCTGTTCCAGGTAAATTTGAAACATACCAGGATGGTTGTTTCCATCGCTTAATATTATGATTTTCGAATTATTATAATCAAACAAATTCTCATGAAACAATAAACGTACTATGTATTAATTTATTAGTTCTCAAATTCCTGAACTGGCAAAAGTAGTATCGAATATCGATTAGCTTTTGCTTCTTTTGTTGTTTGAGTACGACTCTAAAATGTTCACTTCATACAATCTTTCCCCGCTGTCGATAAAATGAGTTTAGCCGCCTTGGACAAAATTAAAAATTAATTTATATTTTTATATTTTTTATATAAAACACAAAAATAGTTAACAAATTTTTTGTCGCAACAAAAATTATTGGCAAAAACGAAAGTGTTTTGATGAAGCCTCATGTTTTTATTGTCGTTCTCAAATATTTGATCAATACATAAATTTTTAATTTTGTCCAAAGCGGCGTCCCATAGTTTAGAGACGTAATGTAACATTTTTTTAATAATTTCACCTGAACGTTTACTCCTGTAACACGTAGGTTAACAAATTATTGTTAAAACTACACTGGTTTTTCAAATTTGTATAATTTTCCGATTTCGCGCCAAAAAACAACATTATTGTACAAATTTGAAAAACCGGTGTAGTTTTAACAATAATTTGTTAACCAGCGTATTACAGGAGTAAACGTGCAGGTAGAATAGCAATTGTAAGCTGATAGTAATTCTCAAATTTAAATTAGAAGCAAAAAACACTATTTTGGCGGGAACCGGCCGAGAGGCCGCCTTAATAAGGGGTGTCTAGAATATTTGCAAATCCCACAACCAAAATATCTTGTTGCCTCTCCTAATTACCTACGTCTTGTGCTAAACAATTTACCCCCGACTGTGCGGGTCGACCAGACATCTCAGCGGTCAGAAAGAATATTATTCACTTTTTACAAAATCAAGAATAGGCCTACATCTCAGGGGGTTTAGGGGGTACATCGTCAAATTTAATTGTACCCAACACAGATTGACGGATCCCGATCTCGATGTAAAAGTCGACCACTTCGAGCGATTTTTCCTCAATTGAATCAAGGAGTAGAAAATCTGTGTGACCTTTCCTAAATAATCGATCTTCCAGCCGTTTCATGAGCTTTTAAACAATATAAGCACAGTGACTATCGATTCTTACACTATAACTTTAAAATTCATACATGGTTAGGTACATAAGTAAGTAGGTAGATAGATAGTAAGGAAGAACCTATGCATAAAATTATGCCAGAATAGTAGCAACGATTATTCAAATTGAGAGGCTTCAGATTGCACCTTGTGCTGCTCAGTCATTCTGGCAACAATGTAGATGTTATTGCATTACCGACTTAGTACTGACTTCCGGCCAACAGAAGGCAGATTTAGTCAAGATTTAGTTTCAAGTTTTACCGTAAATTGGCAGCACCTCTCGAGGCGGAGAAGAAAGGCCGTCAGTTTTAAAATACTAAACTAACTTTATATTATTTTTTTTAATATAAGGATTTATTCGTTATAGTTCTCAGGTAAACGTTTAAACCCCATGTTAATCTTTCACGTATATTTGTTTCGTTGTAATTTATTGATAAATATGCGAATTATGACAACTTTTATAGTGTTTGATTTTTTTACAAGAAAACTGTAAGTTCAAATGTAACGAAAAAATTACCAACAATTTGATCATATGTAATGAAGTAACGAAAAAAAAAATTGCAAAATCGTTCGTCTGTGAGGCCCATAAAAATATAAAAACTGAAGAAAAACGCGTTTTTATTTTTTTTTAAGGTCCCGGGACGAACAATTTTTTTAAAATTTTGTGTGAAGCTTCCTTGCAGCTAATGAAATTATCGGTAATTTTTTCATCACATTTGAACTTACAGTTTTTTTTATGGAGTGTACTTGAACCTTAACCGATTATAAATCGCACTATTGAATAAAACCGGAGAAATGGACCGATTTTTAACCTCCCCACTCCACTTCACCACTTAAAAAAAGGGAGGTTACTGCAATCACTAAAATTTTCGAATTCGAGATAACACCAGATCTTCACGTTTTGAGGTCTCAGGAACCCAAAAAAGGGGTTTTTAAAATGTGTCTGTGTGTATGTACGTACGTTCGTTTGTAATCACGCCACAGCCAAAACCACTAGACCGATTTGGCTGAAATTTGGAACATAGGCATCTCGTAACCTAACTTAGATCTGAGAAGCTTTTGGAGCCAATCGTGTAACCGGAAATGCCATTTTGGCACATCAACTTTTAAATTTTAAATGCAAACCCCTATTTTTCACGTCACCATAAGAAAGACCTTCAAATTATGCATTTAAAAATGTATTCATTCTTAGTGCGCTTTTGACCAAAAAATAAAAAGAAAATATTTTTATCGGACTTTAAAATCGCGGTACAGCCCAAGCCCCTGAACCAATTTGGCTGAAATTTTGCACGTGGAGATTGTATTGCACGTCGAAGAGCTGAACAAATTTTGAATTCAATCGGCTCACGGAAAGTGCCGTTTTGGCTCACCAATTTCCAAATTTAGAATTATTCCCTCATTTAACCATTAAAAACAAGTTTTTGAAAGATTTATGGTCACCATCAGAAAGGTCTTCAAATTCTGGTTTTAAATAGGGCAAAATTAATTCGCATTTAGCGCTTTTTGGTTCAAAAAATCGAAATTTATAATAACACTAAAAATACATTATAGCCCAAATTACTAAATCGATTTGGTTGAAATTTGATACATGGAGATTGTGTGACCCGCTGAAGACCTGGAATACTTTTGAAAGCAATCGGTCCACGCGAAGTGCCATTTTGGCATATCAACTTTAAAAAATTTGAAATGCAAAGATTCCTTTTGTCTTTATTAACTGCTGGATTTTGGGTTCATTATCAGATTAGAGTAATAGGTAAAAGGTGTGAATTTCTCCGCGCCTTTGATGTACAGGGTGGGCCCGTAAAAGTTGGAACAAACTTTGGCTGCTAATAAAATTTTTATTTACAATGCGATTTCAATGAAGATTTGTGAAGTTGTTAACTCAACCTTTCTACGCCGAGGCCACTCATTTAATACACCAACACTCATTTAGTTTCTGAAATATTCTTCAGTAAATGAAGAGGTAACATTTAGGGTCGCTGCAAAATTAAATCAACGGTGATGGTCTGCTTCTCTTTATCTTAGAATCATATTTGAAGTTTTCTGAGCAGAGTAACAACAAAAAATTAAGACATTTTTTGTTCTTTTACTCAAAAATTAATTAATTAACATCTGCAGTTTCGCGAAAAACTCGAAATTGTAAGTCAAGTTGTCTTTTAGAATTCACTTCTGTCACATTGTCAAGCAAATTAATCTGTTTAACATGGCTCGATTATTACTAGAAGATAAAATTTTAATCTCCTCCAATTCCACGTGCGTAATTTTGGCGCCAGAAGAATCTGGTGCATTACTGCAACTTTTCTGATGGCTCTAGAATTACGCTCTTGGAGCGTTTTGATTAAAATTTCTCTTCTAGCGATAATCGAGCCATCTTGAATACATTAAAATTTGCTTGTCAATGCGACAAAAGTAAATTCCAAGGGCAACTTGACTTGCAATTTCAGGTTTCTCGCGAAACATTGCAGATTTTAGTTAAATTAGTTTTTGAGTAAGAGAACAAAAAATATCTTAATTTTTCAGTGTTACTCCGCTCAGAAAGCTCCAAATATGATTCTAAGACAAAGAAGAGCAGCCCATCACCGTCAGAGCTGGGCAGTAGCTAGCTACAAAGTAACTTAGCTACGTAGCTAGTTACTTTTTCTGTGAAAGTAGCTGTAGCTAAGCTACTTAGTGTATCTGAGTAACTTGTAGCTGTAGCTGTAGAGAAATTCATTCAGTATTCGAAAGTTACCGATTTTTCGGTAACTAGTTACTAAAAAAAGCTACTGAGGTAGCTTAAGCTACTTCAAAGTAGCTAAGCTACTTCGAAGTAGCTAAACTACTACTAGAGATACCTTTGAAAGATTGTTACCTACCTCCTACCTCATAATTTATGCAAATTAATTTTTTAATTTATTCACCAGTTTGTCCGAAACCATTGATAATTGAGTCTGCTTTTGTGACGTGATGTGAGACATTATTCCCTTAAATGTATCATTTTCAAGAGCGTTGGGGAACTATTATACTGTCGTGGGCCAAACACAAAAACGATCCATTAAGTTTTTAATTTTTGGCGCGGTAAATTTAAAAAAGTAGTTGTTAAAAGTAGCTGCAAAAACGAATACAGTAACTAGTTACTAGTAGCCGGTCCGGGACATGTGGGCGCGACCAAGTGGGCGCAGCCAACTGGGCGCGAGCCAACTGGACGCAGGACCAACTGGGCGCAGGATCAACTGGGCGCGAGGACAAGTGGGCGCCAGCCTACTGGACGCGAAAATGTAAAAGTTAATGGCTTCTTAAAATTCACTATCGCTCAATTAAATCCCTCACTTCTTATTTTTACGCAATTTCGGGGCAGAAACAAGGCTGTTTTGCATTGTTTTCTTTGATTACATTTGATACATTTTTGCAAACAAATAATACAAAAGTAGTGGTAAAATCCTTTAATAAACGCATGAATGCTATAAAATACCAATACATAATATTTACAACAATGTTTAGTGATTCAACATGGTATAATTGTGGGCTATTCCCCTTAAAAACAATACAATTTCCCGATTGTTAAAATCGGCGACAAGGTTTAACAATCGTTCATCGGCCAACTGATACCTTTTTAACTTCTTATTAGGATTATTTCCAGCAATTAGTGTTTCTAAATATACATCCCGGCCTTTTTGTACCTTCCTCAATCCATCTATAAGTTTCCACAAAGTCGGGTGGTCTAACCCCAACTCTGTTTGGAGGCGGCGATGGGCTGCTTCAGCGTAATTATTGGTACGATTTTGGTTATTCAATGTTCGCTCATACACATTCCACACTGCAGGTGGAAACATTGCGGGCCTTCTTCCATTTCCGCGTCTATTTTTTCGGCCAATATAGTAATCCTCAAACCAGTCCAAAATGGGTTGAAGTTCTTCCGGCAAGTAATCACTCAAAGCTGTGACAGCTTCTTCTAAATCGTTTATTGGTACGAAGGCCAGAGATGTGACCATCCTCGCTTTTAAGGCAAAATCAGCCTCATTGTCGTATGTACCTAAAATTCAGAATTAAATGTACCTATTCACGCTCAAAAATCGTTAAATAAATTATAATAAGGGATTACAGAAATGTTCCCCATCAGGTTAAGATAGCATCTTTCAAAATTCATTTAGTAGAAAGAACACTTACCCATGAGTCCCAATTCCGCTAGATGTTTTTTCATGTTCTTCACCAAATGGAAGAAACATCCATGAAGTTGTGCCTCAGGAAACGCTTGATTTATAGCTTGCAGCGCTGCATTCTCATAATCGCAGGAAAACGATTCAGGCGTCAGTTCAGGAACTAGGTTTTTCACAATTTCAAACAATTTGCTGTACGTAGCTCGTTGTTTGTTTGGGAGAAGTGCATAGAATACGGGATGCACCCCGCCAAATTTTTCCGCTAACAGTACGTAGACTTGGCTGAACAGGTTCGGAGCAATTTTGAATGTACCATCAACGTACCAATTTTTGGAATTTTTGAAAAGGTTTAAGTTTTGCTCTCTGCCGAACACCAATATACGATTTGGCCCGGGTCCACTGTCACTTAGAAGAAATTTTTCCCGTCTACCCAACTGCGGCACATAGACCTTATAGTCCTCCGGCACTATCAAGCTTTCTAAATCTGCAGGAGCCACTGGCGTAGCATTGATTTGTCCTCTTTTCCTTTTAATCAATTTCCTTATCGCCTCATATTTGGGTAAAGTGCCTTGGCTCGCGTCCGATAGTCCGGTGATGCATTCGTTGAAAACTTGGATCGGTTGTTCTACTGTAGTTTCGGCGCGCTGTTTGATTTTCGAAATCGCCGTGTCACTCTCTATTTTGGCGGCACAACTATCGTGTGTATGTTGGTTTATGACTTTAAGCACCTTATAAAACGTTAAATTATTAAAACACTTAAGCAGATAATTGTAAGTACTTACTCGAGCATCGTCATTAGAAGTGTGAATCCTCGTTTTGCAGTGCCTTTTCTGTTCACATCTCCAAAATTTCACTGTGTTATCACTGTTCATTCTATCAAAGACGTAAATAAAACCATTATGCACGAATTTTTTCTTTCCTCGCTGGGACGAAATTTGAATTTCCATGACTGTCAGCCACGAAGAACTCTTAGCAAATGATTCAAAAACGTATGTCTTAGATCAGGTAAAACTCAAGTGTCCCCATCCCGGTACCGCCCCATCGTTACCGTCCTTCTTCGAAGTCGTTAAAAGGGCTTAAGTCATTAAGAGCTTACGTTAGGAAATTGAGGATAAATGAGGGTTCTACGTCAATTTATTTTTAATATAATTATATATTCATGATGTTTTTGATTGCCTGTAAATTTTATTGTTGAAGGGTGTACAAGCAAAATTTTGAAAATTGTTGGTCTTTTTGAAAGCAGCTTTCAAACATTTTCCTAAATAGCCTCAGACGTTGTTATAGTGTTTTTTAAAACTTCGTATATGTATAATCTCCTAGTACATTGATTATGTCGGTAAAGTACTTGAATTACTTTTTAGTCAATTTTAGTTGAAATTTTGTGTTACCTAACAGTCACTTTTTATTATTGATCTAAAATTTGAAATTTGTAAATTATTTAAAATGTAATCGAATTTAAATGATTATTGGAATGGGTACCTACATTTAATTATGAATTTTACGTAGGTGTACAATGTACATACGACAATCAATGACTCTGATTTTAGCACAACTTTTGTATTAGGTAGTTATTTGTTTGCAAAAATGTAAGTAGAAGCGTGGATTTCAGATTCCCGTCAACCGTCAATAATAATTATTAAATCAATGAAAACAGAACAATGCAACACAACCCTTTCTGCCCCGAAATTACTTGAAATTGTATAAAAATAAATAGTGAGGGATTTAATTGAGCGATAGTGTATTTTGAGATGCCACTAATTTCTACGATTTCGCGTCCAGTCGGCTGGCGCCCACTTGTCCTCGCGCCCAGTTGATCCTGCGCCCAGTTGGATTTGCGTCCAGTTGGCTCGCGCCCACTTGGCTGCGCCCACTCGGCTGAGCCCACTTGGCCGCGGCCACTTGTCCCATTCCGCTAGTAGCTTAGCTACTTTTTATTCATGAAGTAGCTTGAATACGTAGTAACTAGCTACTTAAAATTACAAGTAACTGTAGCTTGTAACTAGCTACCAAATCAAAAGTAGCTTGCCCAGCTCTGATCACCGTTGATTTAATTTTGCAGCGACCCTAAACGTCACCTCTCCATTTAATAAAGAATATTTCAAAAACTAAGTGAGTGTTGGTACATTAAATGATTGGCCTCGACGTAGAAAAGTTGAATTAACAACCTCACTAGATTTCATTAAAATCGGATTATAAATAAAAAAATGCAGCAGAGAAGCGGCTGGAACCTCCCCATCGCGTGGGTCTTTGTATTCTGTGTAGATAGTAGTCAATTCAACAAACATTTTTTTATGCTTTTCGTCTGTGGCTATAATTTCGCAATTTTCTGACAAATACCGACATTACCTCGAACAGCACCCATCACATTTGACAATATGTTCCTTTTAAGGTTAACATTTTGCCACATTTTTGACAATAACTGCCACTTTGTCATCCACTGTCAGCCCGCTCCCTTTTAATGAGAAAAATTTTTTTCTCTGTTTTCCACTGAAGTGGCAGAAACTGTGAATACATTTTTAGAACCAGAATTTGATCATCTTTCTAATGGCGACGTATAAAAAGAGGTCTTGTATTTAAAATTTTAAGTTGATATGCCTAAATGGCACTTCCCGTTTACCAATTGCTTCCAAAAGCCTTTCAGGTCTTCAACGGGTCACCCAATCTCCATGTACCAAATTTCAGTCAAATCGATTCAGTAGTTTGGGCCATAATGTGTTTTTAGTGTTATTACAAAATTTAAATTTTTTCTACCCAAAGGGCAGTAAATGCGAATGAATGTTGTCTTACTTAGAACAAGTATTTGAAGGCCTTCCTGACGCTGGCAATAAATTTTAAAAAAAGTTGTTTAGGATGGTAAAATGGGAGTATATTTAAAATTGAAAATTGATGTGCCAAAACGGCACTTTCCGTGGGTCGATTGCCTCCAAACTTGTTTCAGCTCTTCGACGTTATAATACAGTCTCCATGTACAGAATTTCAGCCAAATCGACCCAGAGGTTTCGGCTGTATCGTGTTTTTAAAGTACCTTAACAATCCCGAATATTTCAATTTTTGTCAAAAAGGCACTAAGAGTGAATACATTTTTAGAAGCAGAATTTGAAGGCCTTTCTTATAGTGACGTGAAAAGTGGGGGTTTCCATTTAAAATTTAAAAGTTGATGTGCCAAAATGGCATTTCCGGTTGCACGATTGGCTCCAAAAGCTTTTCAGATCTAAGTTGGGTTATGAGATGCCTACGTACCAAATTTCAGCCAAATCGGTCTAGTAGTTTTGGCTGTGGCGTGTTTACAAACGTACGTACGAACGTACGTACGTATATATATGTAAGAGTGTGTACGTGCTCCGGGGCGGAGCTAACTGCTTCGTCTATTATCGGACGTGTCCGACGTACCAAGTGCAGATTTAAGTTTGCTACTGGGGTTATATTTAAATTCTTGCGGTAGAGGGGGCTGCAGAGAGTTCTTAAATTGCTGGTTGCAGACGGTTTGGTTTTCAGTTCGAGGTTTTAGTAATTGGACTCAATGGGTCTCAGTTGAGTCGTGTTTCAGCACTCAGATGGTACACAGTGGGCAGTAGCTTGCGGTAGTTGTGAGACGTGAGGCAGCGCTTTTTAGGATTTTCTCTTTCGACGGGCATTTCGTTTCAATTAACAAAGGCGTAAGTACATTTAAATCAACGGTGAAAAATGTAAAAATTAATTTATGTTGTCTCGATTATTTAGCGGAAGCCAACGAAGCCTTTGAAATGGAGGGTGAAGGGGTGAAGTCAAAATTGAGAGTTTGGATCCTTGGCTCTACGTCTGGCAAATTTCTTGAGTCTCGTGTTTCAACTGTTCCAAATTTGTTCTGGTGGATATGAATTTAAGATGATAGAGGAAGATAAATCAATGATCAAAGCAGACCTACTCATCAGGAAGTGATAGTTTGATGGTGATAGTTATGTGTGACAATATTTAATCATCAGGTGTATTTAATAGTAATTAGTTTCAGGTGCTAAGTAGTTGGCGAGGGGCGATGGAGGCCGACGGTTCACTTAGATTTGTCAATTAAATTTTGGGAAACGATGGAAGGCCCTTCTTTCAGCGAATTCGGTCAATTCTAACGTAATTAGATTAATTAGCCCTTTATCTGTGATTAGTCCCCGAAATGAATTTATGCAGAAATTGGTGCCGGAGGCCGACGGTTAAAATACGTGTATCTAGAAACGTCAAATAAATTTTGCCACTTTTCATACAATTTAAGCCCTTTTACCGCTTGAAAGTCAACGGGAAGACAAAAGGAAGGGTTTTTCCCTATTCTCGTTAATTTAGGAGGCCGGAATTAGTTTCAAGTGCTAAGTTGTTGGCGTAGGGCGACGGAGGCCGAAGGTTCACTAAGATTAGTCGAGGAAATTTTGGAAAACGATGGATGGCCCTTCTTTCAGCGAATTCCATCAATTTTAACGCAATTAGAGTAATTAACCTGTTATCTGGGACTAGTCAAATTTTAGTCCAATTTTATTTAATTGAGGGGGACTTCCGAAAATCAAAGGTATTCTTCTTCGGGCCACTTAGTGCTTGTTTTTAGATGCATTACATCGTTCAATTGCCTCAATTAGTCCACATTCTATTGTTTTTTGAAAATTAATACAAAATAATGGTACTCTGCGTTTCCTGCTCAACCCAGGGCAAAGCAGTCTCTTACTTTCCGAAATTTTGAGATCGAGAGAGCGAAAATGAGCAGAATTCAATAAAGGGTGTTAAATCGAGTTCGCATCCCCAATTCCGTCTTTAGGTATCGCTTTATCATCCCCGAAATCGATTTATGAAGACATTGGTGCCGGAGGCCGACGGTTAAAATGCGTGTATCTAGAAACGTCAAATAAATTTTACCACTTTTCATACAATTTAAGCCCTTTTACCGCTTGAAAGTCAACGGGAAGACAAAATGAAGGGTTTTTCATTATTTCTGTTCATTTAGGAGGTCGGAATTAGTTTCAGGTGCTAAGTAGTTGGCGAGGGGCGATGGAGGCCGACGGTTCACTTAGATTTGTCAATTAAATTTTGGGAAACGATGGAAGGCCCTTCTTTCAGCGAATTCCGTCAATTCTAACGTAATTAGATTAATTAGCCCTTTATCTGTGATTAGTCCCCGAAATGAATTTATGCAGAAATTGGTGCCGGAGGCCGACGGTTAAAATACGTGTATCTAGAAACGTCAAATAAATTTTGCCACTTTTCATACAATTTAAGCCCTTTTACCGCTTGAAAGTCAACGGGAAGACAAAAAGAAGGGTTTTTCCCTATTCCCGTTAATTTAGGAGGCCGGAATTAGTTTCAAGTGCTAAGTAGTTGGCGTAGGGCGACGGAGGCCGAAGGTTCACTAAGATTAGTCGAGGAAATTTTGGAAAACGATGGATGGCCCTTCTTTCAGCGAATTCCGTCAATTTTAACGCAATTAAAGTAATTAACCCGTTATCTGGGACTAGTCAAATTTTAGTCCAATTTTATTTAATTGAGGGGGACTACCGAAAATCAAAGGTATTCTTCTTCGGGCCACTTAGTGCTTGTTTTTAGATGCATTACATCGTTCAATTGCCTCAATTAGTCCACATTGTATTGTTTTTTGAAAATTAATACAAAATAATGGTACTCTGCGTTTCCTGCTCAACCCAGGGCAAAGCAGTCTCTTACTTTCCGAAATTTTGAGACCGAGGAAGCGAAAATGAGCAGAATTCAATAAAGGGTGTTAAGTCGAGTTCGCATCCCCAATTCCGTCTTTAGGTATCACTTTATCATCCCCGAAATCGATTTATGAAGGCATTGGTGCCGGAGGCCGACGGTTAAAATGCGTGTATCTAGAAACGTCAAATAAATTTTACCACTTTTCATACAATTTAAGCCCTTTTACCGCTTGAAAGTCAACGGGAAGACAAAAGGAAGGGTTTTTCATTATTTCTGTTCATTTAGGAGGTCGGAATTAGTTTCAGGTGCTAAGTAGTTGGCGAGGGGCGATGGAGGCCGACGGTTCACTTAGATTTGTCAATTAAATTTTGGGAAACGATGGAAGGCCCTTCTTTCAGCGAATTCCGTCAATTCTAACGTAATTAGATTAATTAGCCCTTTATCTGTGATTAGTCCCCGAAATGAATTTATGCAGAAATTTGTGCCGGAGGCCGACGGTTAAAATACGTGTATCTAGAAACGTCAAATAAATTTTACCACTTTTCATACAATTTAAGCCCTTTTACCGCTTGAAAGTCAACGGGAAGACAAAAGGAAGGGTTTTTCATTATTTCTGTTCATTTAGGAGGTCGGAATTAGTTTCAGGTGCTAAGTAGTAGGCGAGGGGCGATGGAGGCCGACGGTTCACTTAGATTTGTCAATTAAATTTTGGGAAACGATGGAAGGCCCTTCTTTCAGCGAATTCGGTCAATTCTAACGTAATTAGATTAATTAGCCCTTTATCTGTGATTAGTCCCCGAAATGAATTTATGCAGAAATTGGTGCCGGAGGCCGACGGTTAAAATACGTGTATCTAGAAACGTCAAATAAATTTTGCCACTTTTCATACAATTTAAGCCCTTTTACCGCTTGAAAGTCAACGGGAAGACAAAAGGAAGGGTTTTTCCCTATTCCCGTTAATTTAGGAGGCCGGAATTAGTTTCAAGTGCTAAGTAGTTGGCGTAGGGCGACGGAGGCCGAAGGTTCACTAAGATTAGTCGAGGAAATTTTGGAAAACGATGGATGGCCCTTCTTTCAGCGAATTCCGTCAATTTTAACGCAATTAGAGTAATTAACCTGTTATCTGGGACTAGTCAAATTTTAGTCCAATTTTATTTAATTGAGGGGGACTACCGAAAATCAAAGGTATTCTTCTTCGGGCCACTTAGTGCTTGTTTTTAGATGCATTACATCGTTCAATTGCCTCAATTAGTCCACATTCTATTGTTTTTTGAAAATTAATACAAAATAATGGTACTCTGCGTTTCCTGTTCAACCCAGGGCAAAGCAGTCTCTTACTTTCCGAAATTTTGAGATCGAGAGAGCGAAAATGAGCAGAATTCAATAAAGGGTGTTAAATCGAGTTCGCATCCCCAATTCCGTCTTTAGGTATCGCTTTATCATCCCCGAAATCGATTTATGAAGACATTGGTGCCGGAGGCCGACGGTTAAAATGCGTGTATCTAGAAACGTCAAATAAATTTTACCACTTTTCATACAATTTAAGCCCTTTTACCGCTTGAAAGTCAACGGGAAGACAAAATGAAGGGTTTTTCATTATTTCTGTTCATTTAGGAGGTCGGAATTAGTTTCAGGTGCTAAGTAGTTGGCGAGGGGCGATGGAGGCCGACGGTTCACTTAGATTTGTCAATTAAATTTTGGGAAACGATGGAAGGCCCTTCTTTCAGCGAATTCCGTCAATTCTAACGTAATTAGATTAATTAGCCCTTTAACTGTGATTAGTCCCCGAAATGAATTTATGCAGAAATTGGTGCCGGAGGCCGACGGTTAAAATGCGTGTATCTAGAAACGTCAAATAAATTTTACCACTTTTCATACAATTTAAGCCCTTTTACCGCTTGAAAGTCAACGGGAAGACAAAAGGAAGGGTTTTTCATTATTTCTGTTCATTTAGGAGTTCGGAATTAGTTTCAGGTGCTAAGTAGTTGGCGAGGGGCGATGGAGGCCGACGGTTCACTTAGATTTGTCAATTAAATTTTGGGAAACGATGGAAGGCCCTTCTTTCAGCGAATTCCGTCAATTCTAACGTAATTAGATTAATTAGCCCTTTATCTGTGATTAGTCCCCGAAATGAATTTATGCAGAAATTGGTGCCGGAGGCCGACGGTTAAAATACGTGTATCTAGAAACGTCAAATAAATTTTGCCACTTTTCATACAATTTAAGCCCTTTTACCGCTTGAAAGTCAACGGGAAGACAAAAGGAAGGGTTTTTCCCTATTCCCGTTAATTTAGGAGGCCGGAATTAGTTTCAAGTGCTAAGTTGTTGCCGTAGGCCGACGGAGGCCGAAGGTTCACTAAGATTAGTCGAGGAAATTTTGGAAAACGATGGATGGCCCTTCTTTCAGAGAATTCCGTCAATTTCAACGCAATTAGAGTAATTAACCCGTTATTTGGGACTAGTCAAATTTTAGTCCAATTTTATTTAATTGAAGGAGACTACCGAAAATCAAAGGTATTCTTCTTCGGGCCACTTAGTGCTTGTTTTTAGATGCATTACATCGTTCAATTGCCTCAATTAGTCCACATTGTATTGTTTTTTGAAAATTAATACAAAATAATGGTACTCTGCGTTTCCTGCTCAACCCAGGGCAAAGCAGTCTCTTACTTTCCGAAATTTTGAGACCGAGGAAGCGAAAATGAGCAGAATTCAATAAAGGGTGTTAAGTCGAGTTCGCATCCCCAATTCCGTCTTTAGGTATCACTTTATCATCCCCGAAATCGATTTATGAAGGCATTGGTGCCGGAGGCCGACGGTTAAAATGCGTGTATCTAGAAACGTCAAATAAATTTTACCACTTTTCATACAATTTAAGCCCTTTTACCGCTTGAAAGTCAACGGGAAGACAAAAGGAAGGGTTTTTCATTATTTCTGTTCATTTAGGAGGTCGGAATTAGTTTCAGGTGCTAAGTAGTTGGCGAGGGGCGATGGAGGCCGACGGTTCACTTAGATTTGTCAATTAAATTTTGGGAAACGATGGAAGGCCCTTCTTTCAGCGAATTCCGTCAATTCTAACGTAATTAGATTAATTAGCCCTTTATCTGTGATTAGTCCCCGAAATGAATTTATGCAGAAATTTGTGCCGGAGGCCGACGGTTAAAATACGTGTATCTAGAAACGTCAAATAAATTTTACCACTTTTCATACAATTTAAGCCCTTTTACCGCTTGAAAGTCAACGGGAAGACAAAAGGAAGGGTTTTTCATTATTTCTGTTCATTTAGGAGGTCGGAATTAGTTTCAGGTGCTAAGTAGTAGGCGAGGGGCGATGGAGGCCGACGGTTCACTTAGATTTGTCAATTAAATTTTGGGAAACGATGGAAGGCCCTTCTTTCAGCGAATTCGGTCAATTCTAACGTAATTAGATTAATTAGCCCTTTATCTGTGATTAGTCCCCGAAATGAATTTATGCAGAAATTGGTGCCGGAGGCCGACGGTTAAAATACGTGTATCTAGAAACGTCAAATAAATTTTGCCACTTTTCATACAATTTAAGCCCTTTTACCGCTTGAAAGTCAACGGGAAGACAAAAGGAAGGGTTTTTCCCTATTCCCGTTAATTTAGGAGGCCGGAATTAGTTTCAAGTGCTAAGTAGTTGGCGTAGGGCGACGGAGGCCGAAGGTTCACTAAGATTAGTCGAGGAAATTTTGGAAAACGATGGATGGCCCTTCTTTCAGCGAATTCCATCAATTTTAACGCAATTAGAGTAATTAACCTGTTATCTGGGACTAGTCAAATTTTAGTCCAATTTTATTTAATTGAGGGGGACTACCGAAAATCAAAGGTATTCTTCTTCGGGCCACTTAGTGCTTGTTTTTAGATGCATTACATCGTTCAATTGCCTCAATTAGTCCACATTCTATTGTTTTTTGAAAATTAATACAAAATAATGGTACTCTGCGTTTCCTGCTCAACCCAGGGCAAAGCAGTCTCTTACTTTCCGAAATTTTGAGATCGAGAGAGCGAAAATGAGCAGAATTCAATAAAGGGTGTTAAATCGAGTTCGCATCCCCAATTCCGTCTTTAGGTATCGCTTTATCATCCCCGAAATCGATTTATGAAGACATTGGTGCCGGAGGCCGACGGTTAAAATGCGTGTATCTAGAAACGTCAAATAAATTTTACCACTTTTCATACAATTTAAGCCCTTTTACCGCTTGAAAGTCAACGGGAAGACAAAATGAAGGGTTTTTCATTATTTCTGTTCATTTAGGAGGTCGGAATTAGTTTCAGGTGCTAAGTAGTTGGCGAGGGGCGATGGAGGCCGACGGTTCACTTAGATTTGTCAATTAAATTTTGGGAAACGATGGAAGGCCCTTCTTTCAGCGAATTCCGTCAATTCTAACGTAATTAGATTAATTAGCCCTTTATCTGTGATTAGTCCCCGAAATGAATTTATGCAGAAATTGGTGCCGGAGGCCGACGGTTAAAATACGTGTATCTAGAAACGTCAAATAAATTTTGCCACTTTTCATACAATTTAAGCCCTTTTACCGCTTGAAAGTCAACGGGAAGACAAAAAGAAGGGTTTTTCCCTATTCCCGTTAATTTAGGAGGCCGGAATTAGTTTCAAGTGCTAAGTAGTTGGCGTAGGGCGACGGAGGCCGAAGGTTCACTAAGATTAGTCGAGGAAATTTTGGAAAACGATGGATGGCCCTTCTTTCAGCGAATTCCGTCAATTTTAACGCAATTAGAGTAATTAACCTGTTATCTGGGACTAGTCAAATTTTAGTCCAATTTTATTTAATTGAGGGGGACTACCGAAAATCAAAGGTATTCTTCTTCGGGCCACTTAGTGCTTGTTTTTAGATGCATTACATCGTTCAATTGCCTCAATTAGTCCACATTCTATTGTTTTTTGAAAATTAATACAAAATAATGGTACTCTGCGTTTCCTGTTCAACCCAGGGCAAAGCAGTCTCTTACTTTCCGAAATTTTGAGATCGAGAGAGCGAAAATGAGCAGAATTCAATAAAGGGTGTTAAATCGAGTTCGCATCCCCAATTCCGTCTTTAGGTATCGCTTTATCATCCCCGAAATCGATTTATGAAGACATTGGTGCCGGAGGCCGACGGTTAAAATGCGTGTATCTAGAAACGTCAAATAAATTTTACCACTTTTCATACAATTTAAGCCCTTTTACCGCTTGAAAGTCAACGGGAAGACAAAATGAAGGGTTTTTCATTATTTCTGTTCATTTAGGAGGTCGGAATTAGTTTCAGGTGCTAAGTAGTTGGCGAGGGGCGATGGAGGCCGACGGTTCACTTAGATTTGTCAATTAAATTTTGGGAAACGATGGAAGGCCCTTCTTTCAGCGAATTCCGTCAATTCTAACGTAATTAGATTAATTAGCCCTTTAACTGTGATTAGTCCCCGAAATGAATTTATGCAGAAATTGGTGCCGGAGGCCGACGGTTAAAATGCGTGTATCTAGAAACGTCAAATAAATTTTACCACTTTTCATACAATTTAAGCCCTTTTACCGCTTGAAAGTCAACGGGAAGACAAAAGGAAGGGTTTTTCATTATTTCTGTTCATTTAGGAGGTCGGAATTAGTTTCAGGTGCTAAGTAGTTGGCGAGGGGCGATGGAGGCCGACGGTTCACTTAGATTTGTCAATTAAATTTTGGGAAACGATGGAAGGCCCTTCTTTCAGCGAATTCCGTCAATTCTAACGTAATTAGATTAATTAGCCCTTTATCTGTGATTAGTCCCCGAAATGAATTTATGCAGAAATTGGTGCCGGAGGCCGACGGTTAAAATACGTGTATCTAGAAACGTCAAATAAATTTTGCCACTTTTCATACAATTTAAGCCCTTTTACCGCTTGAAAGTCAACGGGAAGACAAAAGGAAGGGTTTTTCCCTATTCCCGTTAATTTAGGAGGCCGGAATTAGTTTCAAGTGCTAAGTTGTTGCCGTAGGCCGACGGAGGCCGAAGGTTCACTAAGATTAGTCGAGGAAATTTTGGAAAACGATGGATGGCCCTTCTTTCAGAGAATTCCGTCAATTTCAACGCAATTAGAGTAATTAACCCGTTATTTGGGACTAGTCAAATTTTAGTCCAATTTTATTTAATTGAAGGAGACTACCGAAAATCAAAGGTATTCTTCTTCGGGCCACTTAGTGCTTGTTTTTAGATGCATTACATCGTTCAATTGCCTCAATTAGTCCACATTCTATTGTTTTTTGAAAATTAATACAAAATAATGGTACTCTGCGTTTCCTGCTCAACCCAGGGCAAAGCAGTCTCTTACTTTCTGAAATTTTGAGATCGAGAGAGCGAAAATGAGCAGAATTCAATAAAGGGTGTTAAATCGAGTTCGCATCCCCAATTCCGTCTTTAGGTATCGCTTTATCATCCCCGAAATCGATTTATGAAGACATTGGTGCCGGAGGCCGACGGTTAAAATGCGTGTATCTAGAAACGTCAAATAAATTTTACCACTTTTCATACAATTTAAGCCCTTTTACCGCTTGAAAGTCAACGGGAAGACAAAAGGAAGGGTTTTTCCCTATTCTCGTTAATTTAGGAGGTCGGAATTAGTTTCAGGTGCTAAGTAGTTGGCGTAGGGCGACGGAGGCCGAAGGTTCACTAAGATTAGTCGAGGAAATTTTGGAAAACGATGGATGGCCCTTCTTTCAGCGAATTCCGTCAATTTTAACGCAATTAGAGTAATTAACCTGTTATCTGGGACTAGTCAAATTTTAGTCCAATTTTATTTAATTGAGGGGGACTACCGAAAATCAAAGGTATTCTTCTTCGGGCCACTTAGTGCTTGTTTTTAGATGCATTACATCGTTCAATTGCCTCAATTAGTCCACATTCTATTGTTTTTTGAAAATTAATACAAAATAATGGTACTCTGCGTTTCCTGCTCAACCCAGGGCAAAGCAGTCTCTTACTTTCCGAAATTTTGAGATCGAGAGAGCGAAAATGAGCAGAATTCAATAAAGGGTGTTAAATCGAGTTCGCATCCCCAATTCCGTCTTTAGGTATCGCTTTATCATCCCCGAAATCGATTTATGAAGACATTGGTGCCGGAGGCCGACGGTTAAAATGCGTGTATCTAGAAACGTCAAATACATTTTACCACTTTTCATACAATTTAATCCCTTTTACCGCTTGAAAGTCAACGGGAAGACAAAAGGAAGGGTTTTTCATTATTTCTGTTCATTTAGGAGGTTGGAATTAGTTTCAGGTGCTAAGTGGTTGGCGTAGGGCGACGGAGGCCGAAGGTTCACTAAGATTAGTCGAGGAAATTTTGGAAAACGATGGATGGCCCTTCTTTCAGCGAATTCCGTCAATTTTAACGCAATTAAAGTAATTAACCCGTTATCTGGGACTAGTCAAATTTTAGTCCAATTTTATTTAATTGAGGGGGACTACCGAAAATCAAAGGTATTCTTCTTCGGGCCACTTAGTGCTTGTTTTTAGATGCATTACATCGTTCAATTGCCTCAATTAGTCCACATTGTATTGTTTTTTGAAAATTAATACAAAATAATGGTACTCTGCGTTTCCTGCTCAACCCAGGGCAAAGCATCAGTCTCTTACTTTCCGAAATTTTGAGACCGAGGAAGCGAAAATGAGCAGAATTCAATAAAGGGTGTTAAGTCGAGTTCGCATCCCCAATTCCGTCTTTAGGTATCACTTTATCATCCCCGAAATCGATTTATGAAGGCATTGGTGCCGGAGGCCGACGGTTAAAATGCGTGTATCTAGAAACGTCAAATAAATTTTACCACTTTTCATACAATTTAAGCCCTTTTACCGCTTGAAAGTCAACGGGAAGACAAAAGGAAGGGTTTTTCATTATTTCTGTTCATTTAGGAGGTCGGAATTAGTTTCAGGTGCTAAGTAGTTGGCGAGGGGCGATGGAGGCCGACGGTTCACTTAGATTTGTCAATTAAATTTTGGGAAACGATGGAAGGCCCTTCTTTCAGCGAATTCCGTCAATTCTAACGTAATTAGATTAATTAGCCCTTTATCTGTGATTAGTCCCCGAAATGAATTTATGCAGAAATTTGTGCCGGAGGCCGACGGTTAAAATACGTGTATCTAGAAACGTCAAATAAATTTTACCACTTTTCATACAATTTAAGCCCTTTTACCGCTTGAAAGTCAACGGGAAGACAAAAGGAAGGGTTTTTCATTATTTCTGTTCATTTAGGAGGTCGGAATTAGTCTCAGGTGCTAAGTAGTAGGCGAGGGGCGATGTAGGCCGACGGTTCACTTAGATTTGTCAATTAAATTTTGGGAAACGATGGAAGGCCCTTCTTTCAGCGAATTCGGTCAATTCTAACGTAATTAGATTAATTAGCCCTTTATCTGTGATTAGTCCCCGAAATGAATTTATGCAGAAATTGGTGCCGGAGGCCGACGGTTAAAATACGTGTATCTAGAAACGTCAAATAAATTTTGCCACTTTTCATACAATTTAAGCCCTTTTACCGCTTGAAAGTCAACGGGAAGACAAAAGGAAGGGTTTTTCCCTATTCCCGTTAATTTAGGAGGCCGGAATTAGTTTCAAGTGCTAAGTTGTTGGCGTAGGGCGACGGAGGCCGAAGGTTCACTAAGATTAGTCGAGGAAATTTTGGAAAACGATGGATGGCCCTTCTTTCAGCGAATTCCGTCAATTTTAACGCAATTAGAGTAATTAACCCGTTATCTGGGACTAGTCAAATTTTAGTCCAATTTTATTTAATTGAGGGGGACTACCGAAAATCAAAGGTATTCTTCTTCGGGCCACTTAGTGCTTGTTTTTAGATGCATTACATCGTTCAATTGCCTCAATTAGTCCACATTCTATTGTTTTTTGAAAATTAATACAAAATAATGGTACTCTGCGTTTCCTGCTCAACCCAGGGCAAAGCAGTCTCTTACTTTCCGAAATTTTGAGATCGAGAGAGCGAAAATGAGCAGAATTCAATAAAGGGTGTTAAATCGAGTTCGCATCCCCAATTCCGTCTTTAGGTATCGCTTTATCATCCCCGAAATCGATTTATGAAGACATTGGTGCCGGAGGCCGACGGTCAAAATGCGTGTATCTAGAAACGTCAAATAGATTTTACCACTTTTCATACAATTTAGTCCCTTTTACCGCTTGAAAGTCAACGGGAAGACAAAAGGAAGGGTTTTTCATTATTTCTGTTCATTTAGGAGGTTGGAATTAGTTTCAGGTGCTAAGTAGTTGGCGAAGGGCGATGGAGGCCGACGGTTCACTTAGATTTGTCAATAAAATTTTGGGAAACGATGGAAGGCCCTTCTTTCAGCGAATTCCGTCAATTCTAACGCAATTAGATTAATTAGTCCTTTATCTGTGATTAGTCCCCGAAATGAATTTATGCAGAAATTGGTGAGGGAGGCCGACGGTTAAAATGCGTGTATCTAGAAACGTCAAATAAATTTTACCACTTTTCATACAATTTAAGCCCTTTTACCGCTTGCAAGTCAACGGGAAGACAAAAGGAAGGGTTTTTCCCTATTCCCGTTAATTTAGGAGGCCGGAATTAGTTTCAAGTGCTAAGTGGTTGGCGTAGGGCGACGGAGGCCGAAGGTTCACTAAGATTAGTCGAGGAAATTTTGGAAAACGATGGATGGCCCTTCTTTCAGCGAATTCCGTCAATTTTAACGCAATTAACGTAATTAACCCGTTATCTGGGACTAGTCAAATTTTAGTCCAATTTTATTTAATTGAGGGGGACTACCGAAAATCAAAGGTATTCTTCTTCGGGCCGCTTAGTGCTTGTTTTTAGATGCATTACATCGTTCAATTGCCTCAATTAGTCCACATTCTATTGTTTTTTGAAAATTAATACAAAATAATGGTACTCTGCGTTTCCTGCTCAACCCAGGGCAAAGCAGTCTCTTACTTTCCGAAATTTTGAGATCGAGAGAGCGAAAATGAGCAGAATTCAATAAAGGGTGTTAAATCGAGTTCGCATCCCCAATTCCGTCTTTAGGTATCACTTTATCATCCCCGAAATCGATTTATGAAGGCATTGGTGCCGGAGGCCGACGGTTAAAATGCGTGTATCTAGAAACGTCAAATAAATTTTACCACTTTTCATACAATTTAAGCCCTTTTACCGCTTGAAAGTCAACGGGAAGACAAAAGGAAGGGTTTTTCCCTATTCCCGTTAATTTAGGAGGCCGGAATTAGTTTCAAGTGCTAAGTAGTTGGCGTAGGGCGACGGAGGCCGAAGGTTCACTAAGATTAGTCGAGGAAATTTTGGAAAACGATGGATGGCCCTTCTTTCAGCGAATTCCATCAATTTTAACGCAATTAGAGTAATTAACCTGTTATCTGGGACTAGTCAAATTTTAGTCCAATTTTATTTAATTGAGGGGGACTTCCGAAAATCAAAGGTATTCTTCTTCGGGCCACTTAGTGCTTGTTTTTAGATGCATTACATCGTTCAATTGCCTCAATTAGTCCACATTCTATTGTTTTTTGAAAATTAATACAAAATAATGGTACTCTGCGTTTCCTGCTCAACCCAGGGCAAAGCAGTCTCTTACTTTCCGAAATTTTGAGATCGAGAGAGCGAAAATGAGCAGAATTCAATAAAGGGTGTTAAATCGAGTTCGCATCCCCAATTCCGTCTTTAGGTATCGCTTTATCATCCCCGAAATCGATTTATGAAGACATTGGTGCCGGAGGCCGACGGTTAAAATGCGTGTATCTAGAAACGTCAAATAAATTTTACCACTTTTCATACAATTTAAGCCCTTTTACCGCTTGAAAGTCAACGGGAAGACAAAAGGAAGGGTTTTTCATTATTTCTGTTCATTTAGGAGGTCGGAATTAGTTTCAGGTGCTAAGTAGTTGGCGAGGGGCGATGGAGGCCGACGGTTCACTTAGATTTGTCAATTAAATTTTGGGAAACGATGGAAGGCCCTTCTTTCAGCGAATTCCGTCAATTCTAACGTAATTAGATTAATTAGCCCTTTATCTGTGATTAGTCCCCGAAATGAATTTATGCAGAAATTGGTGCCGGAGGCCGACGGTTAAAATACGTGTATCTAGAAACGTCAAATAAATTTTGCCACTTTTCATACAATTTAAGCCCTTTTACCGCTTGAAAGTCAACGGGAAGACAAAAAGAAGGGTTTTTCCCTATTCCCGTTAATTTAGGAGGCCGGAATTAGTTTCAAGTGCTAAGTAGTTGGCGTAGGGCGACGGAGGCCGAAGGTTCACTAAGATTAGTCGAGGAAATTTTGGAAAACGATGGATGGCCCTTCTTTCAGCGAATTCCGTCAATTTTAACGCAATTAAAGTAATTAACCCGTTATCTGGGACTAGTCAAATTTTAGTCCAATTTTATTTAATTGAGGGGGACTACCGAAAATCAAAGGTATTCTTCTTCGGGCCACTTAGTGCTTGTTTTTAGATGCATTACATCGTTCAATTGCCTCAATTAGTCCACATTGTATTGTTTTTTGAAAATTAATACAAAATAATGGTACTCTGCGTTTCCTGCTCAACCCAGGGCAAAGCAGTCTCTTACTTTCCGAAATTTTGAGACCGAGGAAGCGAAAATGAGCAGAATTCAATAAAGGGTGTTAAGTCGAGTTCGCATCCCCAATTCCGTCTTTAGGTATCACTTTATCATCCCCGAAATCGATTTATGAAGGCATTGGTGCCGGAGGCCGACGGTTAAAATGCGTGTATCTAGAAACGTCAAATAAATTTTACCACTTTTCATACAATTTAAGCCCTTTTACCGCTTGAAAGTCAACGGGAAGACAAAAGGAAGGGTTTTTCATTATTTCTGTTCATTTAGGAGGTCGGAATTAGTTTCAGGTGCTAAGTAGTTGGCGAGGGGCGATGGAGGCCGACGGTTCACTTAGATTTGTCAATTAAATTTTGGGAAACGATGGAAGGCCCTTCTTTCAGCGAATTCCGTCAATTCTAACGTAATTAGATTAATTAGCCCTTTATCTGTGATTAGTCCCCGAAATGAATTTATGCAGAAATTTGTGCCGGAGGCCGACGGTTAAAATACGTGTATCTAGAAACGTCAAATAAATTTTACCACTTTTCATACAATTTAAGCCCTTTTACCGCTTGAAAGTCAACGGGAAGACAAAAGGAAGGGTTTTTCATTATTTCTGTTCATTTAGGAGGTCGGAATTAGTTTCAGGTGCTAAGTAGTAGGCGAGGGGCGATGGAGGCCGACGGTTCACTTAGATTTGTCAATTAAATTTTGGGAAACGATGGAAGGCCCTTCTTTCAGCGAATTCGGTCAATTCTAACGTAATTAGATTAATTAGCCCTTTATCTGTGATTAGTCCCCGAAATGAATTTATGCAGAAATTGGTGCCGGAGGCCGACGGTTAAAATACGTGTATCTAGAAACGTCAAATAAATTTTGCCACTTTTCATACAATTTAAGCCCTTTTACCGCTTGAAAGTCAACGGGAAGACAAAAGGAAGGGTTTTTCCCTATTCCCGTTAATTTAGGAGGCCGGAATTAGTTTCAAGTGCTAAGTAGTTGGCGTAGGGCGACGGAGGCCGAAGGTTCACTAAGATTAGTCGAGGAAATTTTGGAAAACGATGGATGGCCCTTCTTTCAGCGAATTCCATCAATTTTAACGCAATTAGAGTAATTAACCTGTTATCTGGGACTAGTCAAATTTTAGTCCAATTTTATTTAATTGAGGGGGACTACCGAAAATCAAAGGTATTCTTCTTCGGGCCACTTAGTGCTTGTTTTTAGATGCATTACATCGTTCAATTGCCTCAATTAGTCCACATTCTATTGTTTTTTGAAAATTAATACAAAATAATGGTACTCTGCGTTTCCTGCTCAACCCAGGGCAAAGCAGTCTCTTACTTTCCGAAATTTTGAGATCGAGAGAGCGAAAATGAGCAGAATTCAATAAAGGGTGTTAAATCGAGTTCGCATCCCCAATTCCGTCTTTAGGTATCGCTTTATCATCCCCGAAATCGATTTATGAAGACATTGGTGCCGGAGGCCGACGGTTAAAATGCGTGTATCTAGAAACGTCAAATAAATTTTACCACTTTTCATACAATTTAAGCCCTTTTACCGCTTGAAAGTCAACGGGAAGACAAAATGAAGGGTTTTTCATTATTTCTGTTCATTTAGGAGGTCGGAATTAGTTTCAGGTGCTAAGTAGTTGGCGAGGGGCGATGGAGGCCGACGGTTCACTTAGATTTGTCAATTAAATTTTGGGAAACGATGGAAGGCCCTTCTTTCAGCGAATTCCGTCAATTCTAACGTAATTAGATTAATTAGCCCTTTATCTGTGATTAGTCCCCGAAATGAATTTATGCAGAAATTGGTGCAGGAGGCCGACGGTTAAAATACGTGTATCTAGAAACGTCAAATAAATTTTGCCACTTTTCATACAATTTAAGCCCTTTTACCGCTTGAAAGTCAACGGGAAGACAAAAAGAAGGGTTTTTCCCTATTCCCGTTAATTTAGGAGGCCGGAATTAGTTTCAAGTGCTAAGTAGTTGGCGTAGGGCGACGGAGGCCGAAGGTTCACTAAGATTAGTCGAGGAAATTTTGGAAAACGATGGATGGCCCTTCTTTCAGCGAATTCCGTCAATTCTAACGTAATTAGATTAATTAGCCCTTTATCTGTGATTAGTCCCCGAAATGAATTTATGCAGAAATTTGTGCCGGAGGCCGACGGTTAAAATACGTGTATCTAGAAACGTCAAATAAATTTTACCACTTTTCATACAATTTAAGCCCTTTTACCGCTTGAAAGTCAACGGGAAGACAAAAGGAAGGGTTTTTCATTATTTCTGTTCATTTAGGAGGTCGGAATTAGTTTCAGGTGCTAAGTAGTAGGCGAGGGGCGATGGAGGCCGACGGTTCACTTAGATTTGTCAATTAAATTTTGGGAAACGATGGAAGGCCCTTCTTTCAGCGAATTCCGTCAATTCTAACGTAATTAGATTAATTAGCCCTTTATCTGTGATTAGTCCCCGAAATGAATTTATGCAGAAATTGGTGCCGGAGGCCGACGGTTAAAATACGTGTATCTAGAAACGTCAAATAAATTTTGCCACTTTTCATACAATTTAAGCCCTTTTACCGCTTGAAAGTCAACGGGAAGACAAAAGGAAGGGTTTTTCCCTATTCCCGTTAATTTAGGAGGCCGGAATTAGTTTCAAGTGCTAAGTTGTTGGCGTAGGGCGACGGAGGCCGAAGGTTCACTAAGATTAGTCGAGGAAATTTTGGAAAACGATGGATGGCCCTTCTTTCAGCGAATTCCGTCAATTTTAACGCAATTAGAGTAATTAACCCGTTATCTGGGACTAGTCAAATTTTAGTCCAATTTTATTTAATTGAGGGGGACTACCGAAAATCAAAGGTATTCTTCTTCGGGCCACTTAGTGCTTGTTTTTAGATGCATTACATCGTTCAATTGCCTCAATTAGTCCACATTCTATTGTTTTTTGAAAATTAATACAAAATAATGGTACTCTGCGTTTCCTGCTCAACCCAGGGCAAAGCAGTCTCTTACTTTCCGAAATTTTGAGATCGAGAGAGCGAAAATGAGCAGAATTCAATAAAGGGTGTTAAATCGAGTTCGCATCCCCAATTCCGTCTTTAGGTATCGCTTTATCATCCCCGAAATCGATTTATGAAGACATTGGTGCCGGAGGCCGACGGTCAAAATGCGTGTATCTAGAAACGTCAAATAGATTTTACCACTTTTCATACAATTTAGTCCCTTTTACCGCTTGAAAGTCAACGGGAAGACAAAAGGAAGGGTTTTCCATTATTTCTGTTCATTTAGGAGGTTGGAATTAGTTTCAGGTGCTAAGTAGTTGGCGAAGGGCGATGGAGGCCGACGGTTCACTTAGATTTGTCAATAAAATTTTGGGAAACGATGGAAGGCCCTTCTTTCAGCGAATTCCGTCAATTCTAACGCAATTAGATTAATTAGTCCTTTATCTGTGATTAGTCCCCGAAATGAATTTATGCAGAAATTGGTGAGGGAGGCCGACGGTTAAAATGCGTGTATCTAGAAACGTCAAATAAATTTTACCACTTTTCATACAATTTAAGCCCTTTTACCGCTTGCAAGTCAACGGGAAGACAAAAGGAAGGGTTTTTCCCTATTCCCGTTAATTTAGGAGGCCGGAATTAGTTTCAAGTGCTAAGTGGTTGGCGTAGGGCGACGGAGGCCGAAGGTTCACTAAGATTAGTCGAGGAAATTTTGGAAAACGATGGATGGCCCTTCTTTCAGCGAATTCCGTCAATTTTAACGCAATTAACGTAATTAACCCGTTATCTGGGACTAGTCAAATTTTAGTCCAATTTTATTTAATTGAGGGGGACTACCGAAAATCAAAGGTATTCTTCTTCGGGCCGCTTAGTGCTTGTTTTTAGATGCATTACATCGTTCAATTGCCTCAATTAGTCCACATTCTATTGTTTTTTGAAAATTAATACAAAATAATGGTACTCTGCGTTTCCTGCTCAACCCAGGGCAAAGCAGTCTCTTACTTTCCGAAATTTTGAGATCGAGAGAGCGAAAATGAGCAGAATTCAATAAAGGGTGTTAAATCGAGTTCGCATCCCCAATTCCGTCTTTAGGTATCACTTTATCATCCCCGAAATCGATTTATGAAGGCATTGGTGCCGGAGGCCGACGGTTAAAATGCGTGTATCTAGAAACGTCAAATAAATTTTACCACTTTTCATACAATTTAAGCCCTTTTACCGCTTGAAAGTCAACGGGAAGACAAAAGGAAGGGTTTTTCATTATTACTGTTTATTTAGGAGGTCGGAATTAGTTTCAGGTGCTAAGTAGTTGGCGAGGGGCGATGGAGGCCGACGGTTCACTTAGATTTGTCAATTAAATTTTGGGAAACGATGGAAGGCCCTTCTTTCAGCGAATTCCGTCAATTCTAACGTAATTAGATTAATTAGCCCTTTATCTGTGATTAGTCCCCGAAATGAATTTATGTAGAAATTGGTGCCGGAGGCCGACGGTTAAAATGCGTGTATCTAGAAACGTCAAATAAATTTTACCACTTTTCATACAATTTAAGCCCTTTTACCGCTTGAAAGTCAACGGGAAGACAAAAGGAAGGGTTTTTCCCTATTCTCGTTAATTTAGGAGGCCGGAATTAGTTTCAAGTGCTAAGTAGTTGGCGTAGGGCGACGGAGGCCGAAGGTTCACTAAGATTAGTCGAGGAAATTTTGGAAAACGATGGATGGCCCTTCTTTCAGCGAATTCCGTCAATTTTAACGCAATTAGAGTAATTAACCTGTTATCTGGGACTAGTCAAATTTTAGTCCAATTTTATTTAATTGAGGGGGACTACCGAAAATCAAAGGTATTCTTCTTCGGGCCACTTAGTGCTTGTTTTTAGATGCATTACATCGTTCAATTGCCTCAATTAGTCCACATTCTATTGTTTTTTGAAAATTAATACAAAATAATGGTACTCTGCGTTTCCTGCTCAACCCAGGGCAAAGCAGTCTCTTACTTTCCGAAATTTTGAGATCGAGAGAGCGAAAATGAGCAGAATTCAATAAAGGGTGTTAAATCGAGTTCGCATCCCCAATTCCGTCTTTAGGTATCGCTTTATCATCCCCGAAATCGATTTATGAAGACATTGGTGCCGGAGGCCGACGGTTAAAATGCGTGTATCTAGAAACGTCAAATACATTTTACCACTTTTCATACAATTTAATCCCTTTTACCGCTTGAAAGTCAACGGGAAGACAAAAGGAAGGGTTTTTCATTATTTCTGTTCATTTAGGAGGTTGGAATTAGTTTCAGGTGCTAAGTAGTTGGCGAAGGGCGATGGAGGCCGACGGTTCACTTAGATTTGTCAATAAAATTTTGGGAAACGATGGAAGGCCCTTCTTTCAGCGAATTCCGTCAATTCTAACGCAATTAGATTAATTAGTCCTTTATCTGTGATTAGTCCCCGAAATGAATTTATGCAGAAATTGGTGAGGGAGGCCGACGGTTAAAATGCGTGTATCTAGAAACGTCAAATAAATTTTACCACTTTTCATACAATTTAAGCCCTTTTACCGCTTGCAAGTCAACGGGAAGACAAAAGGAAGGGTTTTTCCCTATTCCCGTTAATTTAGGAGGCCGGAATTAGTTTCAAGTGCTAAGTAGTTGGCGTAGGGCGACGGAGGCCGAAGGTTCACTAAGATTAGTCGAGGAAATTTTGGAAAACGATGGATGGCCCTTCTTTCAGCGAATTCCGTCAATTTTAACGCAATTAAAGTAATTAACCCGTTATCTGGGACTAGTCAAATTTTAGTCCAATTTTATTTAATTGAGGGGGACTACCGAAAATCAAAGGTATTCTTCTTCGGGCCACTTAGTGCTTGTTTTTAGATGCATTACATCGTTCAATTGCCTCAATTAGTCCACATTGTATTGTTTTTTGAAAATTAATACAAAATAATGGTACTCTGCGTTTCCTGCTCAACCCAGGGCAAAACAGTCTCTTACTTTCCGAAATTTTGAGACCGAGGGAGCGAAAATGAGCAGAATTCAATAAAGGGTGTTAAGTCGAGTTCGCATCCCCAATTCCGTCTTTAGGTATCACTTTATCATCCCCGAAATCGATTTATGAAGGCATTGGTGCCGGAGGCCGACGGTTAAAATGCGTGTATCTAGAAACGTCAAATAAATTTTACCACTTTTCATACAATTTAAGCCCTTTTACCGCTTGAAAGTCAACGGGAAGACAAAAGGAAGGGTTTTTCATTATTTCTGTTCATTTAGGAGGTCGGAATTAGTTTCAGGTGCTAAGTAGTTGGCGAGGGGCGATGGAGGCCGACGGTTCACTTAGATTTGTCAATTAAATTTTGGGAAACGATGGAAGGCCCTTCTTTCAGCGAATTCCGTCAATTCTAACGTAATTAGATTAATTAGCCCTTTATCTGTGATTAGTCCCCGAAATGAATTTATGCAGAAATTTGTGCCGGAGGCCGACGGTTAAAACACGTGTATCTAGAAACGTCAAATAAATTTTACCACTTTTCATACAATTTAAGCCCTTTTACCGCTTGAAAGTCAACGGGAAGACAAAAGGAAGGGTTTTTCATTATTTCTGTTCATTTAGGAGGTCGGAATTAGTTTCAGGTGCTAAGTAGTAGACGAGGGGCGATGGAGGCCGACGGTTCACTTAGATTTGTCAATTAAATTTTGGGAAACGATGGAAGGCCCTTCTTTCAGCGAATTCGGTCAATTCTAACGTAATTAGATTAATTAGCCCTTTATCTGTGATTAGTCCCCGAAATGAATTTATGCAGAAATTGGTGCCGGAGGCCGACGGTTAAAATACGTGTATCTAGAAACGTCAAATAAATTTTGCCACTTTTCATACAATTTAAGCCCTTTTACCGCTTGAAAGTCAACGGGAAGACAAAAGGAAGGGTTTTTCCCTATTCCCGTTAATTTAGGAGGCCGGAATTAGTTTCAAGTGCTAAGTTGTTGGCGTAGGGCGACGGAGGCCGAAGGTTCACTAAGATTAGTCGAGGAAATTTTGGAAAACGATGGATGGCCCTTCTTTCAGCGAATTCCGTCAATTTTAACGCAATTAGAGTAATTAACCCGTTGTCTGGGACTAGTCAAATTTTAGTCCAATTTTATTTAATTGAGGGGGACTACCGAAAATCAAATGTATTCTTCTTCGGGCCACTTAGTGCTTGTTTTTAGATGCAATACATCGTTCAATTGCCTCAATTAGTCCACATTCTATTCTTTTTTGAAAATTAATACAAAATAATGGTACTCTGCGTTTCCTGCTCAACCCAGGGCAAAGCAGTCTCTTACTTTCCGAAATTTTGAGATCGAGAGAGCGAAAATGAGCAGAATTCAATAAAGGGTGTTAAATCGAGTTCGCATCCCCAATTCCGTCTTTAGGTATCGCTTTATCATCCCCGAAATCGATTTATGAAGACATTGGTGCCGGAGGCCGACGGTTAAAATGCGTGTATCTAGAAACGTCAAATACATTTTACCACTTTTCATACAATTTAAGCCCTTTTATCGCTTGAAAGTCAACGGGAAGACAAAATGAAGGGTTTTTCATTATTTCTGTTCATTTAGGAAGTTGGAATTAGTTTCAGGTGCTAAGTAGTTGGCGAAGGGCGATGGAGGCCGACGGTTCACTTAGATTTGTCAATAAAATTTTGGGAAACGATGGAAGGCCCTTCTTTCAGCGAATTCCGTCAATTCTAACGCAATTAGATTAATTAGTCCTTTATCTGTGATTAGTCCCCGAAATGAATTTATGCAGAAATTGGTGAGGGAGGCCGACGGTTAAAATGCGTGTATCTAGAAACGTCAAATAAATTTTACCACTTTTCATACAATTTAAGCCCTTTTACCGCTTGAAAGTCAACGGGAAGACAAAAGGAAGGGTTTTTCCCTATTCCCGTTAATTTAGGAGGCCGGAATTAGTTTCAAGTGCTAAGTAGTTGGCGTAGGGCGACGGGGGCCGAAGGTTCACTAAGATTAGTCGAGGAAATTTTGGAAAACGCTGGATGGCCCTTCTTTCAGCGAATTCCGTCAGTTCTAACGCGATTAGATTAATTAGCCCTTTCTCTGCGATGAATCCCCGAAATCAATGTAGGCAGAAATTGGTGCCGGAGGCCGACGGTTAAAATGCGTGTATCTAGAAACGTCAAACTAATTTTACCACTTTTCATACAATTTAAGCCCTTTTACCGCTTGAAAGTCAACGGGAAGACAAAAGGAAGGGTTTCTCACTATTTCTGTTCATGTAGGAGGTCGGAATTAGTTTCAGGTGCTAAGTAGTTGGCGAAGGGCGATAGAGGCCGACGGTTCACTTAGATTTGTCGATTAAATTTTGGAAAACGATGGATGGCCCTTCTTTCAGCGAATTCCGTCAATTTTAACGCAATGAGAGTAAGTAACCCGTTATCTGGGATCAGTCAAATTTCCTTTAACTGAGGGGGACTACCGAAAATCAAAGGTATTCTTCTTCGGGCCCCTTAGTGCTTGTTTTTCGATTTATTACATCGTTCAATTGCCTCAATTAGTCCACATTCTATTGTTTTTGAATATCAATACAAAATAATGGGACTAAGAGTTTCCTGTTCAACCCATGGCAAAGCAGTCTCTTACTTTCCGAAATTTTTAGATCAAGAGAGCGAAAATGAACAGAATTCAATAAAGGGTGTTAAATCGAGTTTGCATCCCCAATTCCGTCTTTAGGTATCGCTTTAGCATCCCCGAAATCGATTTATGAAGACATTGGTGCCGGAGGCCGACGGTTAAAATGTGTGTATCTAGAAACGTCAAATAAATTTTACCACTTTTCATACAGTTTAAGCCCTTTTACCGCTTGAAAGTCAGCGGGAAGACAAAAGGAAGGGTTTTTCCCTATTCCTGTTAATTTAGGAGGCCGGAATTAGTTTCAAGTGCTAAGTAATTGGCGTAGGGCGACGGGGGCCGAAGGTTCACTAAGATTAGTCGTGGAAATTTTGGAAAACGCTGAATGGCCCTTCTTTCAGCGAATTCCGTCAGTTCTAACGCGATTAGATTAATTAGCCCTTTCTCTGCGATGAATCCCCGAAATCAATGTAGGCAGAAATTGGTGCCGGAGGCCGACGGTTAAAATGCGTGTATCTAGAAACGTCAAACTAATTTTACCACTTTTCATACAATTTAAGCCCTTTTACCGCTTGAAGGTCAACGGGAAGACAAAAGGAAGGGTTTCTCACTATTTCTGTTCATTTAGGAGGTCGGAATTAGTTTCAGGTGCTAAGTAGTTGGCGAGGGGCGATGGAGGCCGACGGTTCACTTAGATTTGTCGATTAAATTTTCTTTCAGCGAATTCCGTCAATTCTAGCGCAATTTGATTAATTAGCTCTTTATCTGCGATTAATCCCCGAAATCAATGTATTCAGAAATTGGTGGACAGCCAACCCACGGCACCCCCGAAATCGATTTATGAAAAAATTGGCGCAGGAGGCCGACGGTTGAAATGCGTGTATCTAGAAACGTCAAATTAATTTTACTCCTTTTCTTACAATTTACAGCTGTGATTTACAGATATGTCGATCGGATTTCGGAAAATGATGAATAACCTTTATTTCAGTGAATTCTGTTAACTTTAACGTACTAGTTAACCCCCCGTCTGTGATTACGCAAATTTTATTTAAGTCTGTTTGCCTATCTACCTGAGAAAGCATTCCCAAAATCCACCTCCTCTTTCTTCAGGCCGCTTACCACCGGTTTTCTGATTGCATCTTTCAATTTCGTCAATTAGGTAGCCCCCATTTTATTTTTTAAGGAATTATTGCAAATTGAAGGGTGCAATGCATTTTCTTTCTGTATAATAATTACGCAGCTCATTCATAAGAAAGCAAAGCAACCCCTTTAATTTCAAGAGTCAACTGATATTTGCAATAGTTTTAGAATGATGCTCATTTCATCATCCGCTGATTAATTAATTATTAACCATGCGCAGTCTTAGTCAGTCTTAGTACAATGGTGCTTGTGAATTAATTACCCAGACGTGTACATGACAATAATTACAGCCCCTCATCGTCCAAGATAGGCAGCCAGTAATATTTCTTTCAAATTGTAAGTCTAGGCAACTAGGAATGCTAGAATAGTCCAGGCTAGAACCGGGTGTACAGAGCGATTCAAACTTCGGAAGGGGGAGGAGCCATTGGGAGCTATAAATCAGTTAAAAAGAGGCGGAAGGTACACTTTCATAAAAAGAGCTTTCGATCTCCGGAGGCAGAAGGTCTTTTCGAGCCCAAAGGTACCGCAGCACTTCTACATTTGAGGCTGAAGGTATCGCACTATATATATACTTACAAACGTACGTACGTACGAACATACACACAGACACATTTTAAATAAAACCACTTTTTTAGGTCCCTAAGACCTCAAAACGTGAAGATCTGGTGTTATTTCGAATTCGAAAATTTTAGTGATTGCAGTAACCTCCCATTTTTTTTAAATTGTGAAGTGGAGTGGGGAGGTTAAAATTTATTAACAGACAAAGTTTGTTCCAACTTTTAACGGGCCCACCCTGTAGGTAATGTTCATTTAATTTCTGAGCTTTTAACCTCCCCACTCCACTTCACCATTTAAAAAAAAGGGAGGTTACTGCAATCACTAAAATTTTCGAATTCGAGATAAGACCGGATCTATACGTTCGTTCGTACGTACGTTCGTTCGTTCGTTCGTTCGTAATCACGCCACAGCCCAAACTACTGGACCGATTTGGCTGAAATTTGGTACGTGTGCATGTGACAACCCGACTTAGATCTGAAAAGCTTTTGGAGCCAATCGTGCAACCACAAATGCCATTTTGGCACATCAACTTTTAAATTTTAAATGCAAACCCCCATTTTTCACGTCACGATAGGAAAGGCCTTCAAATTCTGCTTCTAAAAATGCATTCATTCTTAGTGCCCTTTTGACCAAAAATTAAAAAAAAATTCGATTTTTATCGGACTTTAAAATCGCGGTACAGTCCAAGCCCCTGAACCGATTTGGCTGAAATTTTGCACAAGGGGATTGTATTACACGTCGAAGAAGTGAACAAATTTTGGATTCAATCGACCCACGGAAAGTGCCGTTTTGGCACACCAATTTCGAAATTTAAAATTATTCTCTAATTTACCCATCCAAAACAAGTTTTTGAAAGATTTATTGTCACTATCGAGGTCACCATCAGAAAGGTCTTCAATTTCTGGTTTTAAATGAGACAAAATTTATTCGCAATTAGTACCCTTTAGGTAGAAAAATCGAAATTTTGTAATAACACTGAAACCACTTTATAGCCCAAACTAGTCGATCGATTTGCCCGAAATTTGGTAAATGGAGTTGAGGTGACCGGTTGAAGAGCTGAAAGGATTTTGGGAGCAATTGGTCAACGGGAAGTGCCATTTAGGCATATCAACTGTAAAATATTAAACAGAAGTCCCTGAAATCAAAGACCCATGCGTTGGGGAGGTTCCAGCCGTTTCTCTGCTGCAGCAGAGAAGCGGCTGGAACCTCCCCAACGCATGGGTCTTTGATTTCCGTGACTTGTGTTTAAGATTTTAAAGTTGATATGCCTAAATGGCACTTCCCGTTGACCAATTGCTCCCAAAAGCCTTTCAGCTCTTCAATGGGTTACCTAATCTCCATGTACCAAATTTCGGACAAATCGCTCCAGTAGTTTGGGGCTATAACGTGGTTTCAGTGTTATTACAAAATTCGATTTTTCTACCCAAAGGGTACTAAATGCGAATAAATTTTATCTCATTTAAAACCAGAATTTGAAGACCTTTCTGATGATAACAATAAACCTTTCAAAAAGTTGTTTTTGATGGGTGAATGAGAGAATAATTTTAAATTTGGCAATTGGTGTGCCAAAACGGCACTTTCCGTGGGCCGATTGAATCCAAAATTTGTTCAACTCTTCGACGTGTAATACAATCCCCATGTGCAAAATTTCAGACCAATCGGTTAAGGGGCTTGGGCTGTACCGCGATTTTAAAGTCCGAAAAAAATAATTTTTTTTTAAATTTTTGGTCAAAAGGGCACTAAGAATGAATACATTTTTAGACGCAGAATTTGAAGGTCTTTCTTATGGTGACGTGAAAAATGGGGGTTTACATTTAAAATTTAAAAGTTGATGTGCCAAAATGGCACTTCTGGTTGCACGATTGGCTCCAAAAGCTTTTCAGATCTAAGTTGGGTTATCACATGCACACGCACCAAATTTCAGCCAAATCGGCCGAGTAGTTTGGGCTGTGGCGTGTTTACGAACGTACGTACGTACATACATACAGACACATTTTAAAAACCAGTTTTCTGGGTTCCTGAGACCTCAAAACGTATAGATCCGGTCTTATCTCGAATTCGAAAATTTTAGTGATTGCAGTAACCTCCCTTTTTTTTAAATGGTGAAGTGGAGTGGTGGAGTGGGGAGGTTGACGCCCGCCTCTTTGATAGTAACAAAAAAAATGTTCATTTAATTTCTGAGTTTTTTTTGTTACTATCAAAGAGGCGGGCGTCAATTTACATCATTGAGTGACGTTCAAGTACAGCGTTAAAGTCAGTTAGTGAACTGGTGAATTTAGTGCTTTGAACGTTATCAGACTATCAAGAATACAGAGTGTGTGAATAGTGAACGAAAATCATCAGATATTCAAGGTATCAATACGTAAAATTTTCTCCATTTAATAATTTATTATTGAAGTCGTGGGTTGCGGCCGCTGTGATTGGAAGCGTTTACCAGACCTGCCTCTACACGTAGAGCTACGGTGAAATCTGGAGAACCCAACCTCTTTGTTTAAAGCGCTTCGTATTTTACACAGCGTACTCCGAGACCGCTACCTTTGAAGCCGACCGCTACATGCGCTACGTTTTCTCGTGGACGCACCCTGTCTGCTAACAAATAGGATACTGTGGTAGGTCCATTAAGGAGCTCAAAACGTAAGTAATTATTCAAGGTTCAAAGAAGATAATTTGGTAATTGTATACAAGTTAGTGAAACGGTTAAAATTCGTATTTATTACACAAATTGGACCCTATCGGATTTCCGTATAAAATTGGGCTTCGTAAAAAAATGGTTGGCGGCATGAGTTCGGGCTGATGTTTGGCTCAGCAGCTCCCCAGCCATTTACTTTTACTTCTCCAAAATTTCAGCCCGAACTCATGCCGCCACCAATTTTTTTTCGATTTTTTTTATAACGAAAATTTGGTGGTATTCTGTTGAGGCAATGGCCATGTAACAATTTTACGACGTGACTAAGTGGTCTGTAATGCTTAAGTGTTTTCAATTAAAATATTTGCATTCGAGGTACATCTCTGGACAGAGGTAAATGCTCGTTGTGTGTAGTCCGTTAGGTCTAGTACATAGGTATACGGGATGCTCACCTATTTGTTGCACAGGGTGTGTGATTGTATGCACTTACAGACAGTGGTGGATTTTTGCAATGCATGTGTAATGCATCATATATGTGTATATTGTGTATATATTATATACAGGTGAGTCTAAAGAAATACGTAAAATTCGTAGCTCATCTACTGATTGATATTTTCAAAAATGCCGAAACAAGTCGATTAGTAAACCTCGAAGTACTTTATTAGGACGCAAAAAAATCAACAATATTGGTTGTCATGGCAACCCTATGACTTAAAGTGACATTTTTTTAAAGAACCATGTTATATTGTTTTTTAATCCACACTTAGATAGTCCCTACCGAGGGCCTTTCAACGATATGTTACATTTTAACATTTGATGGCGTTTTGTCATATTTCCCGTCTACCAATTATTTGAACTTTAAATAACGTATGAAATTCGTAGCTGATCCATATTTAAAAAAATGCCGAAGCGCGTCGATTAGTAAACTTCCTGAACTTTATAATGACGTAAAAAAATCAACAATATCGGTTGCCATGGATGGCAACCCTATGTTACAATGTTACAATTCAAAAAAGAACGACAGTGTTTTTTAATCCACTTTTAGATTGTCCTTATCGAGGGCTTTTCAACGATATGTTACATTTTAACATTTGATGGCGTCTTGTCATCATTCCTGACTACGAATTATTTGAATTTTAAGTACCTAACGCAAAAATTGGTAGTTCATCTATCGATCGCAATTTTAAAAATTGTCGAAGCACGTTGGTTGATTAGAACAGGTAAACCTCAAATATTTACTTTATTTTTTCTTAGTATTCTTTCTCGTATTACATCTATTAATCAAGATATTATTAATTTAATTTTGACATATAGGTAATCATGCGGTTTTAATAGGTATAAAAAATCAGAGTGCTCTAGGTATCATTATAAAATAAGTAATCAAGTTACCTATTGCGGTAACCACTGCAACTCATTTATTTTTCGTGAATACGTCAAAAATATGTATCAGTGTTTGTGTCGTTTGCGCTTAAGTACTATTTCGACTTTTTTAAATATCTCCAGAGTGTTCCTGCCAATTTGAAAAATGGTGAAATACAGGATGTCCCAGAACTCGCGTATAAGCCGGTAATTGTACATTCCTGAACTCAATCGAAGACGAATTTTCCTCTACAAAAATTGCGAGGGTCCTATAGTTTTCAAATGGGGAGCAATTGAAGTCCGCCAATCAGAATGTTTCCCTAAACAGTAAGGTAAAAAATATGAAGGTGCATAAGATGTTGCTGGGATACAAAAAAAATTAAAAACACAACAGTGAATCAAGTCAACAATAGATATGACGAGAATCTATAGATCTGTCACTTTGACAAAACATTTTAAATGATTTATCAGCAGTTTATTGGAAATAGGGACTAATTAATGCGAACGCTACTGCTGTGGAATACATGCTGCGATTTCCAAATATTCCACATCCCACACACAACGCAGGCAATTTCGAAACAAAATAACGCACTTGGTGTGGATGCGCTGCTAACGCTGTAAAACGATAAACTGAGTTTTGAGACACTTTTCGGAACTGCTGCATACCTAAATGGTTTAAGCGTATCGATGATCTGTACAAAGAATAAGTATACTTCAAATAATGGTGAACATGCTTATTCTTTTACAAGCTTGTCCAAAGTTTGAAAAACGAATTGGAAAACCCAAATATGTGAACTTTAACAGGGTTAGACGATCCAAATTGTAGCCAAAGACTGCGTAGTACTAAACAACGCCTTTTTTGGTCCCAAGACTGCAATACCTTTTCTTCATCATTGTTGATGAAGATGCGATACCTTAGGATTAGCATTTCGCAATAATCTGCTGATGTAAACATTTTTGTCAAAGTGACAAATTCAAATCTTTATCCTAGCTAACCTGTGTAGCTAACCATTTTTAATATTTTTTTTGTATCCCAGCAACAGCATATTGTAACGATACGTTTTTGCCAGAGGGACGAGTGAGCGTACCTCTTGGCAAGTACCCCAATGTATTCCAGGCGGAAATATACGCAATTCTGGTGTGCGCTGAGGAGAACCTACGTAGGGGCTACTCTGGCAAGTACATCTACATCTGCAGCGACAGTCGGGCGGCGCTCGGGGCTCTGAACTCCGTGGAGGTGAGATCCGGCCTCGTTAACGACTGTCGAGACGCATTAACGAAGTTGGCTGGAAATAACAATTCGGTCAACCTGGTTTGGGTTCCTGGGCACTCAGGAATCGCTGGCAATGAGGTAGCTGACGAACTGGCAAGGGAGGCATCGAACATGCCATACCTGGGACCACAACCAGCACTCGCTGTGACGGAGAGTGCGTTGCGGAAGGAGCTAGGAAACTGGCTCAACAAGCAATTTCACTCACACTGGGAAAATGCACCGGGGATGAGGCAAGCGAGGGCCTTCATTTCTCGGCCCTCCTCGCCAACAGCCCAACGGTGGTTTCTCCAGTTAAGCCGAGAGCGGCTAAGGAAAGTCGTGGGCGTCCTGACTGGGCACTGCGCACTCAAACGACACCTTCATCTAATGGGACGTTCTGAGGAAAGCACTTGTAGAGTGTGCGGAGAAGAGGAAGAAACGCCTCTTCATTTGCTAACCGAATGTGGCCCGCTCGGTCACAAAAGGCTTAGGGAACTGGGGGCTGCATACCCAGCCCCTGCGGAAATATACTCACTCTCTGCAGCGGATGTACTGGCCTTCATGGAAGGGACGGGGCTTCTGTAGAGAAGAGGTTGCAGTGCGGGCATAATGGATCTTAAGGTCTGAATGCAGCGGACCCGTAAGGGAACGCACCGCAGAATCGAAATACGAACGATACGTTTTCCGCCATTCTTTTTGGGTAGTTTTCTTAAAGAGAATAAAGTAATAATTCTGCTTTTTCGGGAGGTAATTAAAGATTAGCATTGCTGAGAAAAATCTAGGAATTGCGGATGAAAAAAGAAATGCGCGTATCCGGGGCAACGGAAAAAACAAGGAGAACAAGTAAGGAAATGTGGGTGCAAAAAGGTGAATAGTTTGGAGAAAACGAGAAAAAGAGGCCGTAGATAGAAGAAAATCCCAAGACCGAAGCATCCTGAAGGGTTCCTGAGATAGTAGAAGGCCCGACTCAGTGTTCTGCAAGATTTCAAGAACATCGCGGAATTTGAAAGGTAGGAAGTGATTCTATGCTTGCGAGGGCTATTAAATGGGGGGCAGTCGACGATAATAATCATCGGAATATCAATTGTGATGAGTTTTAGCTTCGTTGTAGACTTTCAGTTAATTATTTTTCAGAAATTTTAGCGATTTCTCTAAATTCGGAAAACCGTTGTCAAGGTAAACAATAATCAGGACTGTGTTCCGCCATTGCAACTAGAAATTAATTCTTGCTTACTGCTTTTATTTGTGACTTTCTCTCGTAGTTGTTTTCAAGGGATTTCTCAATAATGACTTGGGTGTTGCGCTTGCTAATATTCAGGGGCGGATTCAGGGAATTTGGAACTTGGGGGAATTTTGCTTGTACTTAGAAACTTTAGTAGTTTTCAGGCTGCTTGTTAGAAATATTACGCAAATTGTACATTTACTAATCCAGATGTCGTTCTCTTAACCTGTCAAAGTTGTAGCCGACTTTCCCGAAAAGAAAGTCAGCCAAATTGTCAGGACAGCTATCGTTAGGGAAATGCTGTTGTCAGAAGTTGTGATAGGATTGTTTTGTGGATTTTTAGGAGGTGTCTACAAGAGAACTGATCCCTTATATTTAAATTATGTGATTTATGATTATTTTTATATCGCTTTGTAGATTTGAATTTAGCTTTCAGATGCAGAGGGTTCGACCGTAACAAGAATGTGTTACTTATACATTTTTCTGTCTAGGACTCACAAATCGAGACCTACAATGAAAGGGGACCGGGATACCTCGCCAGGTATTCTTGGTAGTATACAATCTCAACTTATTCCTTGAAGACAGAGTTTCAAGTCCATTGGTCTGAAGAATCAATGAAAATTTGTTAGATCGCGAGTTAGTTTTTCATGAAATGTTCAGATAGGAATCTGTGAGTCTTAATTTGGTTGTTTTTCGGTGATTCCACCATTCATTCAAAATTTTCATCTGTCTCAGGATAAACAGATTATTTATGCTACACCCATCGATTCAATTCGTACTTTTACCATAAACAACAAACTAAAAAGATCAGTGTTTAAGTTTGGATAAAGTAATTCTTAGACATTTGAATCCAAAGTCAAAGTATGAGTGAATACAGGTTTGCAAATGTTTCGCGGTCTGTGCCGAGACGAGTTTCTGATATTTTCTGTAAGGAATGTTAACACTTGGTATGAAAGAGTTGGGGAATCAGAGGGTTATTGGAATGTGGTGTCTGCACCTTGCTCGTAGGGCTCTCATGGGAACAGGAAAAGTGTGCTACCCACTATAAATCAAAAAACGAACTTGACAGGGTTAAAGTCCCAAAAGATCGACAAGGGTACGTCCTGGGGTAAAGGGTTCTTGGGGATGGGGAATGTGAGGACCCAATTATTTTGTCTTGAATCTTAACTTTTGACTTTTGGTCTTTGAGTTGAGTTTCTGGTCAAGATGAGGAGTACAGAAGGTGACTGCTAGTGATTGAGAGACATCGAGAATCAGGGGGTTGGTTGAAAGTAGAGGTTTATGAAAGCGGGTGTGAACGACGTAGAGTCAAAACATCACTGTGAAGTATTTTATAACACCTCCAGAGAACATTGCACCGACACTGAAATAGCAGAGGTTCAGCTATTTAAAATTCTGGCTTCCATTAATTAAATTATGTGCACTTTGGGTTGATATAATTTTAATCTAGTTTAAGTTAGATCTTAGTTTTAAGATAGGGCCATCAAGTCAAATTGCACTGTTGCCCAATTGTCAAAAAGAAAACCCAAACACTGCCATTTGTTTGTTTACATCACCTAGTGACTTTGAATTGGTTTATCCTTTACTCTAAGATTGATCTCACAAAACAACCAACGACATTCATCTTGTCTAACTCAGAGTTCTCAAAGTTTTACAAAAGAACCTAAAATCCATTCAAAACTCAAGCCGATTATTTTGACCTAATGACGGAAATCGATCCATCATGTCATCTCATCCCAACAACCAATAATCTAATTCGAGGCTGGTGAAACAGTTCTCCAAAAAGAAGGACCAAGGTCCCACCACCTAAAAGAAGGAAACTGATAAACAGTTCTCCCAACCATGGGACTAAAAGTCCCATCTACAAACAAAACCAAACAAAAGATAGTTACTGATGTTGTATTCCAGAACTCAAACCAAACAAAGCAAATCATTGCATAAACCATCAAAATCTGTATCGTGCTTCTGAGTTGGTCAAAATACACAGCTGAGCTGTCTTCACAAAAGAGAACTTTGATCTTGACTCCAACAAAAATCCAATTACAAATCTGCATTGACACATTTGTTACGATCTGTATTTTTTGAGACAGCTTTGTCTAATAAACATTTTGACAAAAGTCAAACCTGGCAATTACCAGAAACCACTTGATTTTCTCACAGTACAACGTACTAGGAAATCCAAATACAACAAAGATTGTAAAATAATCTGACAGACTGATCTGAATACAGTGTTTCCATTCTGAAGTGTTCTTTTGTTCTTTTGAGTTATATTATGCAAATAAATCAAAGATCGAAAGAATGTAGTGTTTATTTCTCTTTTGGTGTTACTTCTCCACTAATCAGGGATACCTAGTAAATAAAAGGGGGGTATTAATGTAAAGGTTAATTAATTAGAAACACAACGTAGTCCTAAACAAGGGGTCCTAAATGATAGATAACTAGACGATCACGAACTTAAAGGGGGGGTCTTCGTTAACGTAACAAATCTAGAAACCTGGGTTAGTAAGGGGGTTGAAAAATATAACGTTACAATATGCATCTTCATATTTGTTACCAATGTTTAATTAAGAGAAACATTCTGATTGGCGGACTTCAATTGCTCCCCATTTGAAAACTATAGGACCCTCGCAATTTTTGTAAAGGAAAATTCGTCTTAGATTGTGTTCAGGAATCTACCATTACCGGCTTATACGCAAGTTCTGGGACACCCTGTATAATTGTGTGTGGTGTTCTCGCTTTATAAATAGCAATGAGTGGAAGAGACGCATTGGCGGGCAGTCTAGACTATTAAGGGGTTTGAAAAACTTTAAAAAAAGTGATGAGTGGTTAGACTTCAACAAGAACAGTTTCATTTTAGTCCAGGCAATGAATGCCCAAAATGGGGTTGTAGAGAGCATGGAAGGGGGGAGAATTTTTCTCTTCGGGAATGTGTTGGGGGTAGTTAGGAGGTAAACATACTAAAAATCCCCGCCCCTAACCCGTCCGCTTCAGGGGGGGAGGGGGGTGGAAAGGTCCCTTTTCTTGTTTTTTCGCTTATAACTCGAAAATGGTGCGTTGTAGCGAAAAAATCCTTGTATGAAAATGAAAGCCTATAAAATTTTCTACAACTCTGCTATTATACATTATTAAGGAAAAATGCACCGGTTTCGAGATATCCGGTCTCAAAAGACGGCAATTGTCAAAACAAACTTTTGCTTCTAATTCCTCAGTCTTTGGTTTCGCAGAAAAGTCGTCAGGAAGAAAGTTTTAGAGCGTTCAATTTCCTTCAAGAATATGTATATACAGGGTGGTTCCTTTTTCACTGCTCACCACTGGCATCTTCTAAACGGTAAGAGGTTCGAAGTCGGTTAAATTACAGAAATATTGCACTGTTTAAATTTCACTTGGAGCTTTTATATTACTGATAGCTGGCAATTGAATACCATCATCAGAAATTTTTTAGGACTTCTAGATTTTGAGTAACGGTAGTCAACTTTTTATTTTCTTAAGGTAGCCAAATTGTATTTTAACACCATCGGACACATAAAAAATTAGCTTTTCAAAAATGTAATCAAAATGGACTTTTTTGACAGATCGTCAAAATTTGAAAATTGATATGAGTATGTTGTAAAATGAGCCTAAGCTTATGAAAAAATTTTAAGATAGTACACCAACTTTTTTCATCTCTTATGACGTCAAAAACAATTGAATTTTGAACGATAATACAGGCTGAGTCAAGAAGGCGACGGCGGTCCATAACTTCTGAACCTTTCCAGCTAGAAAATCAATTCAAACGCCATTATGTACAACACCGCCAATTCTACAACCAAAAAATACTTTCAACTATACAGGATGTCCCAAAATACTTGCAACGCATGGCAACTTAATTTTCTTAAATGGAACACCACCATTTTGATGCCATATTCTGGATCACCTATAACATAGCTTTACATCGACATAAGACATTCGATGTTTTAAGGCTCTGCGGGTGCTTCTTAAAAAAATTCCTGAGAATTCAATTTTGTATCTAGAGAGCTGAGATTCGGTACGGATATGAAGGAAGGTCTATTCTATCTATCTAACATGATAAGTTTCATTATCACTATACAGGGTGTTAAAAATTCTGTGTCAAGTTTGGAAAATTTCAAATATGCAAAACTCCATTTTTTTAAATGGCACCCCCTGTTATTATTGTGCCATGGGGTTCGGCTGTGGAATTACTTTATTTTTTATTAAGTATGTCCTATACCTAAAGTCAATACTTCAAAAGATGTTCTTTGTCTTAATTATTTTATTGAAGATTCATTGATTATGTCAATAAATGTGACAAACTGTCTGGTAACCATGTAAATAAACAATGTTAATCGTAATACAGTCCATGGCATTCCTTAATTGAAATCGTAATAATTTTCAATAAAATAAATAAGAAAAAGAATATTTTTTGAAGTATTGACTTTAGGTATAGGACATACTTAATAAAAAATAAAGTAATTCAACAGCCGAATCCCATGGCGCAATAATAACAGGAGGTGCTATTTGAATTTTTAACACCCTGTATAATGATAATGATACTTATCATGTTAGATAGATAGAATAAACCTTCCTTCATATCCGTACCGAATCTCAGCTCTCTAGATACAAAATTGAGTTCTCAGGAATTTTTTTAAGAAGCACCCGCAATTATCGAAATTTTTCAAAAAGAATTAATTACTTTAGAACAGCTTCTTCCGTTGATACATTCTTAAAAATCCCATCGGGTTCTTAGAAAAGCGCGCCTCTCCTGAAGAAGTTGAGGAACCTTCTGGGACAACAATGGACAGACAGTAGTAATCCTCTGGAAGCTTCTTCCGTTGATACATTCTTAAAAATCCCATCGCGTTCTTACAAAAGCGCGCCTCTCCTGAAGAAGTTGAGGAACCTTCTGGGACAACAGTGGACAGACAGTAGTAATCCTCTGGAAGCTTCTTCCATTGATACATTCTTAAAAATCCCATCGGGTTCTTAGAAAAGCACGCCTCTCCTGAAGAAGTTGAGGAACCTTCTGGGACAACAGTGGACAGACAGTAGTAATCCTCTGGAAGCTTCTTCCATTGATACATTCTTAAAAATCCCATCGGGTTCTTAGAAAAGCACGCCTCTCCTGAAGAAGTTGAGGAACCTTCTGGGACAACAGTGGACAGACAGTAGTAATCCTCTGGAAGCTTCTTCCATTGATACATTCTTAAAAATCCCATCGGGTTCTTAGAAAAGCACGCCTCTCCTGAAGAAGTTGAGGAACCTTCTGGGACAACAGTGGACAGACAGTAGTAATCCTCTGGAAGCTTCTTCCATTGATACATTCTTAAAAATCCCATCGGGTTGTTAGAAAAGCACGCCTCTCCTGAAGAAGTTGAGGAACCTTCTGGGACAACAGTGGACAGACAGTAGTAATCCTCTGGAAGCTTCTTCCATTGATACATTCTTAAAAATCCCATCGGGTTCTTAGAAAAGCACGCCTCTCCTGAAGAAGTTGAGGAACCTTCTGGGACAACAGTGGACAGACAGTAGTAATCCTCTGGAAGCTTCTTCCATTGCTACATTCTTAAAAATCCCATCGGGTTCTTAGAAAAGCGCGCCTCTCCTGAAGAAGTTGAGGAACCTTCTGGGACAACAGTGGACAGACAGTAGTAATCCTCTGGAAGCTTCTTCCATTGATACATTCTTAAAAATCCCATCGGGTTCTTAGAAAGGCACGCCTCTCCTGAAGCAGTTGAGGAACCTTCTGGGACAACAGTGGACAGACAGTAGTAATCCTCTGGAAGCTTCTTCCATTGATACATTCTTAAAAATCCCATCGGGTTCTTAGAAAAGCACGCCTCTCCTGAAGAAGTTGAGGAACCTTCTGGGACAACAGTGGACAGACAGTAGTAATCCTCTGGAAGCTTCTTCCATTGATACATTCTTAAAAATCCCATCGGGTTCTTAGAAAAGCACGCCTCTCCTGAAGAAGTTGAGGAACCTTCTGGGACAACAGTGGACAGACAGTAGTAATCCTCTGGAAGCTTCTTCCATTGATACATTCTTAAAAATCCCATCGGGTTCTTAGAAAAGCACGCCTCTCCTGAAGAAGTTGAGGAACCTTCTGGGACAACAGTGGACAGACAGTAGTAATCCTCTGGAAGCTTCTTCCATTGATACATTCTTAAAAATCCCATCGGGTTCTTAGAAAAGCACGCCTCTCCTGAAGAAGTTGAGGAACCTTCTGGGACAACAGTGGACAGACAGTAGTAATCCTCTGGAAGCTTCTTCCATTGATACATTCTTAAAAATCCCATCGGGTTCTTAGAAAAGCACGCCTCTCCTGAAGAAGTTGAGGAACCTTCTGGGACAACAGTGGACAGACAGTAGTAATCCTCTGGAAGCTTCTTCCGTTGATACATTCTTAAAAATCCCATCGGGTTCTTAGAAAAGCGCGCCTCTCCTGAAGAAGTTGAGGAACCTTCTGGGACAACAGTGGACAGACAGTAGTAATCCTCTGGAAGCTTCTTCCGTTGATACATTCTTAAAAATCCCGTCGGGTTCTTAGAAAAGCACGCCTCTCCTGAAGAAGTTGAGGAACCTTCTGGGACAACAGTGGACAGACAGTAGTAATCCTCTGGAAGCTTCTTCCATTGATACATTCTTAAAAATCCCATCGGGTTCTTAGAAAAGCACGCCTCCCCTGAAGAAGTTGAGGAACCTTCTGGGACAACAATGGACAGGCAGTAGTAATCCTCTGGAAGCTTCTTCCATTGATACACTCTTAAAAACCCCATCGGGTTCTTAGAAAAGCACAGCCCTCCTGAAGAAGATGAAGAACTTTCTGGAGCATTGGTGATGTCCAAATAACTGGCGAGGACCGCACATGAGGTGCTTTAGAGTAAAACTGCACTTTGAAACTCACCATTGATGACCTCAGACAGAAATTAATCGTGGCCCAGGATCTCAAAACGATGATCGTCAAAAGAGGGCATCTGGCTACCATTGTTCAGATTAGCATGTCTCTCTCTAATAGACCTTGCAACAAGACACTCTAAGAATAAGTGACGGCTTTTCCGCAATTTGTATTAAAAGAGAATTTTGGCATTTTTTGTACAAAGATGGCCCAGATCATTCAGGAAATCCAATAGGGTCCAATATTTGGTATCAAACTGTAGGGAATAACGTAAGGAATCCATTTCTAGAGGTGGAGCGAAGGAAATTGCGAGTTTGCACATTAAGTATGTACCTTAAAGCATTTCACGGTCTTTTCGTTGCAAATTTTATCCTGAACATTTCAGCTCCTACACATTTTTGTCGTTAGATAAACTATTGAGGAGATAATCGGAAAAAAGCAGTGCGCAGTCGGTACTGAAGTACGATTTCTCCGAAAAAGGACATCGCGCTGCTTTTTTCCGATTATCTCCTCAATGGTTTATCTAATGACAAAAATGTGTAGGATCTGAAATGTTCCGGATAAAATTTGCAACGAAAAGATCCTATACATTTTTGTCGTCCGATAAGCCGTTGGAGAAATAATCGCAAAAAAGCAACCCGAAGCCGATTCTGGAGCACGATTTCTCTAAGAAAAAAAAAGGATGTTTCATCTCAAAATTTCAGGAATCTATCAGTAGTATCAGTATTGATTAGGTCGTTGTGGTCATTTTGAGACCAATCCCGATCAAATCGGTTCATAAATAATCCTGTTATGCGGAAAATTATGTATGACTATCCCTTAAGGCCTTCCGGTACCAAAAAAATAGGACGCCGGCACCGCAGGCTCCGGAACTTTTGACACGTCATTCAGGACTGCCAGTAGAGCATAAGTGCCAATTTTCAGCACTACTTTATTTTTGTGCGGGTCAAAACCTTAAACTCCTTGGCTGGAACCATCCCAAGTAAATATGAGAACTTGTCAAGCTTATAACATTTAAAGTATGAATCCTACGAAAAAACGAATAGAACCGTTTTGATAGGAAATTTAGTCTGCTTTAATTTCGTATATGGAATAATTTTCGCTAGGCTTGGTAGTTACGGAGATATATACGAAGAACGCAGAAAATGCACATTCAATCAGCTCCTCCCCCCCTCGCGCTCACCCCCCACCCTCGGGTACTTTTAGTATGATGTTCTGTAGATACTAGCGAACAACCATGCCAAATTTCAAAACTCCGGGATTTTTTTCATTCGATTTATCTAATTTGACTGGGCTATTAATATTTCGAAATGCGGGTTAAAAAAAAATCTAATAAAACTAGGAAAGTTGTTAATAAAAAGTCTGTACAGAGATTGCGGGATGATTTAGAATATGTAGAAGTCGAGGCGCGGAAATCACAAGAAAGGATGCGTAAGCTGCGAAATGACCCGGAGTTCAAGCAGAATGAAGCAGTTAAATCACAAGAAAGGATGCGCAAGCTGCGAAATGACCCGGAGTTCAAGCAGAGTGAAGGAGTTAAAACATAAGAACGAATTCAGAAAATGCGAAGAGACCCGGGGCTCAAGCAGAGTGAAGCAGTTAAAACACAAGAACGAATTCAGAAAATGCGAAATGATCCGGAGTTCAAGCAGAGTGAAGCAGTTAAATCACAAGAAAGGATGCGAAAGCTGCGAAATGATCCGGAGTTCAAGCAGAGTGAAGCAGAAGAACGAATTCACATTGCTTTTCGTAAGTTTCCCCAATTTAAGGAACACTTCGTTGTCTTATCTATCTTGATTTAGTGTTCCATTTATTTTGTACCTAATAGGTACCTACTCAACTACCTTTAAAATGTGCATTGAAAATTCAGATTTAGATAACACTATTAACAGATATAATTTATAATCACGCCATTCCACACACTTAAGTACCTACCTACTTAGTAAGGTACCTACTCAACTAGAAAATGTGTATCAAAATGAAAAAAATCAGATCTAGATAAGATTATTCACAGATAAGCGCGCCATCCCAGGCATCAATTATTTTCCTTTAATTGAAATCTCACCTTTTTGTGGGGTGTTTATTAACTCAGGGTAAGTACCTATCTACTTAGTAGGTACCTTTCAACAATTTTTCTCACACACCGCGGACACTGTTACCTAAATCTACGCAAAGATCACTCTGTATTACCAACTAACTACCCCATACAACTTATACCACTGTATCTTTGATAGATTAGAAGTCCAAAATAAGTGGTACCTAAAAGAAAAAAGCCTGCAGCGATGTCGTGGAGGGCCTCACTCGAGGTAAGTAGATTATTACTTATTATGTTCGAAATTATGTCTCCTTGTTTGTGATAATTTGTGGCTTTATACATGTCTTTTTATTTGTATGTGTTGTGTGTGTGATATGTGTGATATTTTTGACGATCCTTATACCAGGTGTTTCATCGGAGCCTTAGTATAGGCATTTAACATGGGAAAATTAATTTTATTTTTTTCCTGCTCCGGAAAATTTATTACAAAACTTTTAGCGGACGTGAGGGGTAGTTCATGCTAGTCTGTACCCCTTGAGATTTTTTTCGTGCATCAGTTCCTCTTGGGTACCTAACAAAGATTTTTTGAAAATTGCATTTTAAGCGTAAACGGAAAAATTTTTCGTGCACAATCGACCCGGTTCGAAGTATCCATTTAATTTGCGTTACACTACAAACCAGACAGGCTACAAACTGCGTAAACATTCGAAGCGGGTCGATTGTGCACAAAAAAATTTATGTTTCTGCTTAAAATTCAATTTTCAAAAAATCATTGGTAGGTACCCAAGAGGAACTGATGCACGAAAAAAATCTCAAGGGGTACGGACTAGCATGAACTACCCCTCACGTCCGCTAAAAGTTTTGTAATAAATTTTCCGGAGCAGGAAAAAAATTAAATTCATTTTTCCATGTTAAACGCCTATACTAAGGCTCCGATGAAACACCTGGTACATACTGTGTATCAAATGGAAATCAAAATAAAATAAACTAAACTAAACTAAATAAATCAATAAATCCAGAAGTTGAAGATTTAAGGTACCTACGTTTAGACCTGACATTTATTGCGTGACATTTCTGCCCGACAGTGAATGTTGCTAATAATGTAAACGGTCAAAAATTTATGTCTGACATATATGTCGGATAGACCGGCAAAATGTACAGACACATATATACGAATAATGTGTCTAGATGTAAACACCAAGAACAGAAAAATTGCTGATAGTTGGCTAGTCCTCTACTTTTGTGTCGAGTGTCGGGCTATTTTTCTTGGAAATTTTACGATTCTTCTAGGAAATTTAACGCGCTTGGTTCAAAATCGAAGTCAAAATTAAAGTAGGAGGGAGATTGAATATTTGAAAATGGAATATTGATTTTGTTTTAACCGCAATAAAGTTTGTTTTAGTGCCGTAGCAGAATGCGGAGGTACTCTTGTCTTAGCTTATTCGCTCGCTCGCTCGCTCGCTCGCTCGCTCCTCAGTCTGTCCGTCGGATAACTTGAGAACGGATTGAGATATCGAGCTGAAACTTGGTAGGCAGCTTCGTCTCCCGAAAAGTAAGGCGGGGATTGCTTTTGGGCCATATCGGACCAAGGGGGTGGGAGCTAGGGGTGAAAAACCGAAAAACTACTAATTGCAATAACTCGAGAACTAGTGGAGATATCTTGCTGAAAATTTGTATGCACGTTCGACCTTCAAGTCTGTTGAAAGTGAGGGGGTGCCAATTTCGGGGGATGAAATTTAGGGGATGAAAACCACAAAAAATATGATAACTCCGCAAGGGTTGCACGCAGCTGTCGGAAACTCAACGTACACACATATATCGGTGAAATCTTGTGGGGGATGCGTTTTTTTCGTAAAACCGAACAAATGGGGTGGAAATTAGGGGTAGCAACTCGAAATTCCGCTTAATAAGTACTAGTCGAAATTGCCGTCATTCGATAGCTTTCCATTAATTATTCAAAAAAGGTGTCATTCATATTTTGCGAAAAACCACCCTTATAGGCGCTACAACCCCTGACATGCAGAAACACAAAAATACGAGAACTCAAAAACTACTCAACGTATCAAGGCAGAATTTGGTTTGTGAATTTCCAGTGACATTATAGGTGGATGGACAAATTTTCAAAAATATCTAACAAAGGGGATGAAATTTAAGGGTTGAAACTTGAAATTTCTTCAAGTAAATGGTAGCCTAAAATTACGGGGTTCGATAGATTTCGGTCAACTATTGAAAAAAGGTCTTATGAGTTTTCAATCTAAAACCAACCCCTGGGCCATTAACCACCCCTAACTCTTTGCAAGTCGATAATTATATTTTATTTATTTTTTCTGAAACCCTATTGGTTTATTTATGAACAACTGAAGTCAGTAAATACGCAAGGAGTTATGTCACACCGGAAAAATAAACTCACCCCTGTAAATCATAAAGGGGTGAAATCATGAGGTGTTGAAAACATGAATCTACAAATTACCTTAATTTTTAAACGAATTGGGTTAGGGTGGTGAAATTGAAAACACAACTTCCTTTAGGGCATGTGGGGGTGGTGAAATAGGGGGTTGGAGTTTAGGGGTTGAAACGTCCATAAAGCCCTGTAATTTGACACAGAGAAGCAATATCTTCTGCGAAACTGTGACATCTTACACACTGCATCTTCGAGAAGGGAAGATCGAATTTTAGGAGAAAATTATCGAAGGGGATGAAAGTTAGGGGTGGAAACTCGAATTTTCAATGAAGAATGTATAGTTGAAAATATTACCATTCGATAGCTTTCTATTGATGGTACAAAAAAGGTCTTATTCATCATTCGCGAAAAACGACCCTTAAAGGCGGTACAACCCCCTAACATGCCGAAACAAAAAAATGCGAGAACTCAAAAACTGCTCAACGTATCAGGGCTAAATTTGATGTGGTAATTTACAGCGCCACTGTAGGCGGATGGGCAAATTTTCATTAATATCTAACAAGGGGGATGAAATTTAAGGGTTGAAACTGGAAATTTTTTCATGTAAGTGGTGGAATAAAATTATGGGGTTCAATAGATTTCGGTCAACCATTGAAAAAAGTCTTATGAGTCTTCATCCTAAAACCAACCCCTGCGCTACTAACAACCCCTAAGCCCTAGCAAGCGGAGTAAATATATTTCATTTATTTTTTTTTTGCTTTCTTCTAATTTGTTATTAATTTAAAGTGATTTTCATTAATTTTTGACCCATCCACAATTTTTCAACCCCTTTCATGATATGTGAACCCTCAAAGAGCAAAATTTACCCAGACCGCTTCTTTTTCGGGTGATTTCCGCTGGTTAATTTTGTAAAATTCGCGCAGTTTTGCCTTATGAATTGTTCTTGCCTTTTTCACTTTTTCGACCCCTTCGCAATGTTTCAACCCCCAAAAGTCAAATTTGCATAATTGGCTTATTTTCGTGTTATTTTCTGTAATTCTACTTAATTACGATTAATTCTCATCCCTTTTAACTTTTCATCCCCCTTTACAATTTTTCAACCCCCTAAGTGTTTATTTTGCAAAATTCACATAATTTAGTTTTCCTTCGGTAACAAATTGAACTCAATTGGATTATGTTTATCTTTTCACTTTTCCAACCCCCTTCGCAACATTTCAACCCCCAAAATCTAAATTTGCATAATTGGTTTACTTTCGTGTTATTTTCTGTAATTCTGCTTAATTACGATTAATTCTCATCCACTTTGACGTTTCATCCCCCTTTACAATTTTTCAACCCCCTAGGTGTTAGTTTTGCCAAATTCGGATATTTTCGTTTTTCTTCTGTAATAAATTGAACCCATTTGGATGATGATTAAATTTTTCACTTTTTTCATCCCCCTTCGCAATGTTTCAAGTCTTCAAATGCTAAATTTACATAATTGGGTTAATTTGGTGTTATTTTCCGTAATTTTACTTAGCCACGGTTAATCCTGATACCTTTTGATTTTTCATCCACCTTTACGATTTTTCAACCCCCTAAGTGCAAATTTTGCAAAATTCGCATAATTCCGTTTTTCGACGGTTATAAAATTGAACGCATTTGGGATTCAGTTTACCTTTTACAATTTTTCAGTTTCCTTCGCAATAGGTAGGTATAAGTGCTTATTTCAACCCCCACAAAAGTTTTAATTGCATAATTTGGTTATTTTAGTGTTTTATTTCGTAATTCTACTTAATCCACACTTCATTTTCATTCCTCTTGACTTTTAACACCACTGTGCGTCTGCGGAGGCACTACTACTAGGTGCAGATTTATAAAATCTGCACCCGACTCCACCAGTAAATTCAGCTCGCCCCTACATACACATTAACAAGGTAAACATCTACAGGGACACACATCGCATTGATACACATCTTTCGTTGGCTTTTAGTGCCGTAGCAGAATGCGGAGGTACTCTTGTCTTAGCTTATTCGCTCGCTCGCTCGCTCGCTCGCTCGCTCCTCAGTCTGTCCGTCGGATAACTTGAGAACGGATTGAGATATCGAGCTGAAACTTGGTAGGCAGCTTCGTCTCCCGAAAAGTAAGGCGGGGATTGCTTTTGGGCCATATCGGACCAAGGGGGTGGGAGCTAGGGGTGAAAAACCGAAAAACTACTAATTGCAATAACTCGAGAACTAGTGGAGATATCTTGCTGAAAATTAGTATGCACGTTCGACCTTCAAGTCTGTTGAAAGTGAGGGGGTGCCAATTTCGGGGGATGAAATTTAGGGGATGAAAACCACAAAAAATATGATAACTCCGCAAGGGTTGCACGCAGCTGTCGGAAACTCAACGTACACACATATATCGGTGAAATCTTGTGGGGGATGCGTTTTTTCGTAAAATCGAGCAAATGGGGTGGAAGTTAGGGGTAGCAACTCGAAATTCCGCTTAATAAGTACTAGTCGAAATTGGCGTCATTCGATAGCTTTCCATTAATTATTCAAAAAAGGTGTCATTCATATTTTGCGAAGAACCGCCCTTATAGGCGCTACAACCCCTAACATGCAGAAACACAAAAATACGAGAACTCAAAAACTACTCAACGTATCAAGGCAGAATTTGGTTTGTGAATTTCCAGTGACATTATAGGTGGATGGACAAATTTTCAAAAATATCTAACAAAGGGGATGAAATTTAAGGGTTGAAACTTGAAATTTCTTCAAGTAAATGGTAGCCTAAAATTACGGGGTTCGATAGATTTCGGTCAACTATTGAAAAAAGGTCTTATGAGTTTTCAATCTAAAACCAACCCCTGGGCCATTAACCACCCCTAACTCTTTGCAAGTCGATAATTATATTTTATTTATTTTTTCTGAAACCCTATTGGTTTATTTATGAACAACTGAAGTCAGTAAATACGCAAGGAGTTATGTCACACCGGAAAAATAAACTCACCCCTGTAAATCATAAAGGGGTGAAATCATGAGGTGTTGAAAACATGAATCTACAAATTACCTTAATTTTTAAACGAATTGGGTTAGGGAGGTGAAATTGAAAACATAACTTCCTTTAGGGCATGTGGGGGTGGTGAAATAGGGGGTTGGAGTTTAGGGGTTGAAACGTCCATAAAGCCCTGTAATTTGACACAGAGAAGCAATATCTTCTGCGAAACTGTGACATCTTACACACTGCATCTTCGAGAAGGGAAGATCGAATTTTAGGAGAAAATTATCGAAGGGGATGAAAGTTAGGGGTGGAAACTCGAATTTTCAATGAAGAATGTATAGTTGAAAATATTACCATTCGATAGCTTTCTATTGATGGTACAAAAAAGGTCTTATTCATCATTAGCGAAAAACGACCCTTAAAGGCGGTACAACCCCCTAACATGCCGAAACAAAAAAATGCGAAAACTCAAAACCTGCTCAACGTATCAGGGCTAAATTTGATGTGGTAATTTACAGCGCCACTGTAGGCGGATGGGCAAATTTTCATTAATATCTAACAAGGGGGATGAAATTTAAGGGTTGAAACTGGAAATTTTTTCATGTAAGTGGTGGAATAAAATTATGGGGTTCAATAGATTTCGGTCAACCATTGAAAAAAGTCTTATGAGTCTTCATCCTAAAACCAACCCCTACGCTACTAACAACCCCTAAGCCCTAGCAAGCGGAGTAATATATTTCATTTATTTTTTTTTTGCTTTCTTCTAATTTGTTATTAATTTAAAATGATTTTCATTAATTTTTGACCCATCCACAATTTTTCTACCCCTTTCATGATATGTGAACCCTCAAAGAGCAAAATTTACCCAGACCGCTTCTTTTTCGGGTGATTTCCGCTGGTTAATTTTGTAAAATTCGCGCAGTTTTGCCTTATGAATTGTTCTTGCCTTTTTCACTTTTTCGACCCCTTCGCAATGTTTCAACCCCCAAAATCTAAATTTGCATAATTGGTTTACTTTCGTGTTATTTTCTGTAATTCTGCTTAATTACGATTAATTCTCATCCACTTTGACGTTTCATCCCCCTTTACAATTTTGCAACCCCCTAGGTGTTAGTTTTGCCAAATTCGGATATTTTCGTTTTTCTTCTGTAATAAATTGAACCCATTTGGATGATGATTAAATTTTTCACTTTTTTCATCCCCCTTCGCAATGTTCCAAGTCTTCAAATGCTAAATTTACATAATTGGGTTAATTTGGTGTTATTTTCCGTAATTTTACTTAGCCACGGTTAATCCTGATACCTTTTGATTTTTCATCCACCTTTACGATTTTTCAACCCCCTAAGTGCTAATTTTGCAAAATTCGCATAATTTCGTTTTTCGACGGTTATAAAATTGAACGCATTTGGGATTCAGTTTACCTTTTACAATTTTTCAGTTTCCTTCGCAATAGGTAGGTATAAGTGCTTATTTCAACCCCCACAAAAGTTTTAATTGCATAATTTTGTTATTTTAGTGTTTTATTTCGTAATTCTACTTAATCCACACTTCATTTTCATTCCTCTTGACTTTTCATCACCTTTTTTCATTACCTTGGACTTCTCATTCCCTTTTTCAACCCCCTTAGTGCTAATTCTACATACCTACTTCGCAAATATGATGTTTTTTTGTTAACTCTCTACTGTTTAATTATGTACGGCCAATTTTCATAATTTCGTCTTTTTAACACCACTGTGCGTCTGCGGAGGCACTACTACTAGGTGCAGATTTATAAAATCTGCACCCGACTCCACCAGTAAATTCAGCTCGCCCCTACATACACATTAACAAGGTAAACATCTACAGGGACACACATCGCATTGATATACATCTTTCGTTGGCTTTTTATTCTTGGGAAGCGATTATTTCGCAATTTTTCGTTTCGATGCTTCCGGCATGATAGAACTTTGTGCAATGCAATCTGTCAAGGTAATCCACTCGTTTCGAAGATAAAGGGAGGGTTGATTATATAATCTTCTTAACTCCATCCGCCCGGTCCGGCAATTTCGAAGAAGCCGTAACCTCGTTGGGGAATTTTTCCAATTTAGGACAGGATGCAGGTAATTAGGAGCCAACAAGGGTTTTATTTTGCGCGTTCTTATTGCATTGCCATGCAACAGGACCTTTGATTCACAAAATGACTTTGTTTTTAGTGCCGTAGCAGAATGCGGAGGTACTCTTGTCTTTGATTATTCGCTCGCTCGCTCGTCTAGTTTGTCCGTCGGATAACTTGAGAACGAAAGCAGATATCGAGCTGAAATTTTGTACACGGGTGTATACCCGGAAAATCTCGGCGGGGATTGCTTTTGGGCCATATCGGGCCACGGGGGTGGGAGTTAGGGGTGAAAAACCGAAAAATTATTAATTGCAATAACTCGAGAACTAGTGGACGTATCTTTCTGAAACTTGGTATGTACGTTCGACCCTTAAGCCTGTTGAAGCTGAAGGGTTGCTAACTTCGGGGGATAAAATTTAGGGGATGAAAACCACAAAAAATATGATAACTCCGCAAGGGTTGCACGCAGCTGTCGGAAACTTAACGTACACACATATATCGGTGAAATCTTGCAGGGGATGCGTTTTTCGCAAAATCGAACAGATGGGGTGGAAATTAGGGGTTGCAACTCGAAATTCCGCTTAATAAGTGTTTGTCGAAATTGGCGTCATTCGATAGCTTTCCATTAATGATTTAAAAAAGGTGTCATTCATATTTTGAGAAAAACCACCCTTATAGCCCCAAGTAACACAAACGTATTTATAAAAGCTGCAAGAACATCTACACAGGTAATTTATAAAGGTTTAAGTTTTATAAGAAAGCTGTAAGAGCAATTACTCAGTACTTATAAAGCACTTATATACCCAAAATAGGCGCAGCTTATAAAGCAAGTTTATAAGAGTTGCACCTACAACCAGAGCTGGGCAGTAGCTAGCTACAAAGTAACTTAGCTACGTAGCTAGTTACTTTTTCTGTGAAAGTTAGCTGTAGCTAAGCTACTTAGTGTATCTGAGTAACTTGTAGCTGTAGCTGTAGAGAAATTCATTCAGTATTCGAAAGTTACCGATTTTTCGGTAACTAGTTACCAAAAAAAGCTACTGAGGTAGCTTAAGCTACTTCGAAGTAGCTAAACTACTACTAGAGATACCTTTGAAAGATTATTACCTACCTCCTACCTCATAATTTATGCAAATTTATTTTTTAATTTATTCACCAGTTTGACCGAAACCATTGATAATTGAGTCTGCTTTTGTGACGCGATGTGAGACATTATTCCCTTAAATGTATCATTTTCAAGAGCGTTGGGGAACTATTATACTGTCGTGGGCCAAACACAAAAACGATCCATTAAGTTTTTAATTTTTGGCGCGGTAAATTTAAAAAAGTAGTTGTTAAAAGTAGCTGCAAAAACGAATACAGTAACTAGTTACTAGTAGCTTAGCTACTTTTTATTCATGAAGTAGCTTGAATACGTAGTAACTAGCTACTTAAAATGATAAGTAACTGTAGCTTGTAACTAGCTACCAAATCAAAAGTAGCTTGCCCAGCTCTGCCTACAACACTTAAACAACTTAAACACTCGGTGGTTACGTTTTTACAGCATCTATACAGGTGTTACAAAGTATTTATACAGTAGAATACCTGTATTATAGCGAACTTTAATACAGCAAAAATGTGTCAATTGGACAGTAATATAAAACATTTTAGCTGTATATCTACTGTACAAAGATACCAATTTGTTTTATTAATAATTATTCATCAATATGGGCTTCCATCTTTAACAGGGAGCTTTTGTTATAGTACAAATAAATTTTAAAATACACTGACTGTCAAAATTTGCATCAGAAGGCAGAATCTAGGGGCGAAGAAAATTTTACTGTATAAATATACTTCAATACTCGTAAATCTAACAATGCCCCTCGAAAATTGTGCGGATTTTGTGGTCTTTAAAAAAAAAATTAAAAAATTAAATCAGCAGGCGGAGACCAAAATAAAACTGACAATTAATATAGTATGTCCTTGTTATCAGAAAAAAGTATATTAAGCAAATTCACGGAATTTACTACAATATTTTTAAATAATTTGCTTGATTTTACTGCAATAGCAAAATGGCCGTCACCATATTCCACTCATTGAGTCCAAAAAATATGGCCGTTGCGAACAACGCAGGTAAATTAATTTATAAAGGCATTGAATACAGGTAAAAACCTCAAACAGAGCATTATACCTTTATAAGACATTTTTAAAGTATGCGCCTTACTAGTGTAATACAACATTTATAAAGACTCTTTTTAAAGCCTGCTGCAAAGTGTATATAGCTTAAGGAGCCTAAAAGCTGCAAAATTAAGTTGTAAGAATATTCTTACGACTCTATTATACAGCTTTTATACGGAAAATAATAACCTCTATAAAAGGTTTATTAAATAGCATATAAGAGCTTATACAGGCATTGTACAGGCACTATAAATCTAAAATGCTAACGTGGAAGGCTAAGACTGTATAAGCATAGTCACGTGAGCCTTTATAAAACTGTAATAAAGGCTTTATAAAGTTACTTTATATTTTTGCTCGGAGAATGTTCTAACAGCTTGTATACAACACCAAATTGTTGTTGGTAGTAAATTGCCTCCGAAATAAGCTTTAATACAACCGATAAGAGACTTCTGCAGTTATTATAAAATAGGTATACAGCTTTAAGTGTTATGATTGTGGCATCTGTGTTACTTGGGAGGCGCTACAACCGCTAACATGCAGAAACACAAAAATACGAGAACTCAAAAACTACTCAACGTATCAAGGCAGAATTTGGTGTGTGAATTTCCAGTGACATTATAGGTGGATGGACAAATTTTCAATAATATCTAACAAAGGGGATGAAATTTAAGGGTTGAAACTTGAAATTTCTTTAAGTAAATGGTAGCCTAAAATTACGGGGTTCGATAGATTTCGGTCAACTATTGAAAAAAGGTCTTATGAGTTTTCAATCTAAAACCAACCCCTAGGCCATTAACCACCCCTAACTCTTTGCAAGCGGATAATTATATTTTATTTATTTTTTCTGAAACCCTATTGATTTATTTATGAACAACTGAAGTCAGTAAATACGCAAGGAATTATGTCACACCGGAAAAATAAACTAACCCCTGTAGATCATAAAGGGGTGAAATCATGAGGTGTTGAAGACATGAATCTACAAATCACCTTAATTTTTCAACGAATTGGGTTAGGGTGGTGAAATTGAAAACACAACTTCCTTTAGGGCATGTGGGGGTGGTGAAATAGGGGGTTGGAGCTTAGGGGTAGAAACGTCCATAAGGCCCTGTAATTTGACACAGAGAAGCAATATCTTCTGCGAAACTGTGACATCTTACACACTGCATCTTCGAGAAGGGAAAAGTGAATTTTAGGAGAAATTTATCGATGGGGATGAAAGTTAGGGGTGGAAACTCGAATTTTTACTGCATAATGTAGGGTTGAAATTAATACCATTCGATAGCTTTCTATTGATGGTACAAAAAAGGTCTTATTCATCATTCGCGAAAAACGATCCTTAAAGGCGGTACAACCCCTTAACCTGCCGAAACACAAAAATGCGAGAACTCAAAAACTGCTCAACGTATCAGGGCTAAATTTGATGTGGTAATTTACAGCGCCACTGTAGGCGGATGGGCAAATTTTCATTAATATCTAACAAGGGGGATGAAATTTAAAGGTTGAAACTGGAAATTTTTTCATGTAAGTGGTGGAATAAAATTATGGGTTTCGATAGACTTCGGTCAACCATTGGAAAAAGTCTTATGAGTCTTCAACCTAAAACCAACCCCTACGCTACTAACAACCCCTAAGCGGAGTAAATACATTTTATTTATTTTTTTTGCTTCCTTCTGATTTGTTAATAATTCAAATTCATTTTCATTAATTTTCAACCCATCCACAATTTTTCAACCCCTTTCATGATATGTGAACCCTCAAAGAGCAAAATTTACCCAGACCGCTTCTTTTTCGTGTGATTTTCGCTAGTTCTATACTTTTTGTAAAGGGTTATAAAAAAATAAGTCCATACATGCTCGACTGATTCGTAGCCAATAAAATTCCGCAGTTCGTCACGTGTAGCGATTTTTTTAATATTCAAATGTATACCAAAGTTAAGCGAGGTTAAAATGTAATTGCGCTCGCAAAAATTTTGCGAAAATCACATTTCGCGCTATTTTTCAAAAATTCAGGTCCAAAATACATCGCAATGCCAAATTAGTTGGCGCCGTCCACACCAAAAATCAAAGTTTAGGGCTGATTTCATAATAAAACTTAAAGGAGCATTAAAGTTAATGTCGACTTTAAAGGGGATTTTGACCAATCAGGAGCAGCCGTTTTGAAATTTTGCTAGGCAATAATTAAAGGACACTTTAATTTTGATTATAAAATCGGCCCTTAGGGCCGATTTCATAATAAAACTTAAAGGTCCTTTAATGTTAAAGTCGACTTTAAAGGGCATTTTGACCAATCAGGAGCAACCTTTCTGGAATGTTGCTAAGCAAATAATTAAAGGACACTTTAATTTTGATTATGAAATCGGCCCTTAGTGTCGTTCAGATCCTGATTTTCAATTTATTTCCTGGGCCACTATCATCGTATAGGGTCCTTTCAAAATTCTACTACAAGTAGTTCCCTAAAAGTTTCTAGTGACGGTTCTCATGATTCACCCTGTATACATAGACCTACCTATGCGTGATTTCTTGCAGAAAATTAATTTTTACAGTCAGCAAATGATGCTGCTGATCCTAGCAACGTCTCACGAAATGAAAAAGCGCACGGAAAAGCCATTGAGAAAGTACTGAAGATAGCACAACAAGGCACAAAAAAAGAAACAACTACAGCAGGAACGAAAAAAGAAGCAACTAAGAAAGCAACGCAAAAAAAAATAATTGAGAAGGTGAGATTTAATGCGTTATTAAAGTAGAAATATATGGGGGGCTGATCACTCAAAAAAATTGTGTACAACTAATTCCAATCGGGAATTAATTCCAATAATTCCAGTTTAATTCCATTAATTCCAGCTAATTCCAACTAATTCCAGCTAATTCCAACTAATTCCTTTAATTCCTTTTAAATGACATACTTATCAATTCCAAATAATTCTACTTAATTCCAACTAATTTCAGATAATTCCACCTAATTCCAACTAATTCCAGCTAATTCCAAATAATTCCATTAATTCCATTCTAATTCCATTAATTCCATTCTAATTCCATTAATTCCATTCTAATTCCATTAATTCCATTCTAATTCCACTAATTCCGATTTAGTTCCATTAATTCCAAACAATTCCAACCAATTCCAACTAATTCCAGCTAATTCCAACTAATTCCTTTAATTCCCTTTAAATGATGTACTCATCAATTCCAAATAATTCTTTATTAATTCCATATCAATTCCAAATAATTCCATAATAATTCCAGTTAATTCCAAATAATTCCAGCTAATTCCGACTAATTCCAACTAATTCCAACTAATTCCAGCTAATTCCAACTAATTCCGGCTAATTCCAACTAATTCCATTAATTCCTTTTAAATTCCATCAATTCCAGAATAATTCCATAATTTCGGAATTAATTCCAAGCCGGATGTACAACTAATTCCACTAGTGATCAGCCCCCCAGAAATATAGACTTATTTGAGTTTATAGGACACACCTTCCATAGACCCACGTTACATCAACATTTTGATCCTGGGGGAAACCGGTACTGGAAAATCAACCTTTATTAATGCAATCACAAATTATTACGACTATGACAGCTTTGATGATGTAAGAAAACACAAGCTTTTAGTTCCAATCCCAGCCACCAACAGTTGGGACAAAGACGACGTCAAACGCAAATTTTCTGTGGGTGTTCCTGATGAAAAAGAAATTCAAGGAACAGGAGCAGCTGCAACGCAAGACGTGAAAACTTACGATATTCCTACTGAAAATGGATTTATTTTACGCCTTATTGATACCCCCGGGATGGGAGATCCTCGAGGTGTTGACACAGATGATGAAAATTGTGAAAAGATATTGTCCCACCTCTCGGAATATGAAGATTTACATGCCATTTGCTTTTTGGTCAAGTCAAACCAATCTAGGATAACCGTTCTGTTTGAGTATTGCTTTAAACAAATTCTATCTCGGTTGGAGAAGTCTGCCAGCGATAATATAATATTTATGTTCACAAATACAAAAGGTGATTACTATAAAGGTGGGAACACACATTCCTGTTTAAAGAATTTCGTAAAAGACATAAAAGAGAATCAAAAGGAAGCTAATATTAATTTTGATAGAAATTTGTTCTTCTTGGACAACGAAGCTTTCAGAATCCTAGCCGCTTTAGAAAATGCTATTGAACTTCCCGATGATATGGTGACGTCTGCAGTGAAAAGCTGGAATAAATCTGCGAGTGAATGTAAAAGGTGAGCGAATATCAAGCCTGTTGCCTAACTTATAAAAAAACTTATGTTTTAGATTAATAAGTTATATCAAAGGGGACGACTCCAATCCTCCACTGCCACCACACATACTGAGAAACTCCATCAGCATAAACGAAGCAAGGCGCTTGATCGACAACATCTCCAAACCTTTAGCAGACATATCAGATTCCATTCAAGATAACATCGTTATATTAAATAACCACGAGAAGAAGCTTGGCTGTGAAAATCAAAACCTGGATTTCATGAAGAAAATGTTGTACATCCCTGTCGTTAATTTAAAGGTTGAAGAGTTGAAACATCCTGTGACCACGTGCATGAGTGACAAATGTGTAGAGTACATACAAGTATGTAAGCAACATTATTCGCCACTCCAGAGTGCGGCAATTTATTTATTTCTAGGTTGAAAATAAGAAACTAAGTCATTACAAGCAAAGATGTCACGAACCTTGCGGTCTCAAGAACGTCCCAGCATTGCATGTGGGGCACCCCAATTTAAGAGATTGCGCTGCAATGAATGGACAACAAAATTGTCAGAAATGCGGTTGCCACTTCACAAGCCACGTGCATGTATACCAGCTCACCTCTAAATACGACGACAGAATTATGGACGCAAAGATGGTGCAAAATATAAAAACTGAAGAACAAGCAGTAAACGCAACCAAACAGTTGATAAAGAAAGTACAGGATCGTCGAGTGTTGTTAGAGAAGGAACAAGACGACATCATAGAAGCCACTGCGATGTTTGCTCATTTTGTTCAGCACAACGCCATAACCCCCTTTAATGACGCATACAAGTCTTATATTGAATATGAAATCGTACGGTAGGTATCTACATAGAACGTTCCAATGAAAACGATCTACCCCGAATATTTCATTATAGTAGAGTGCTCGCGCGCGGATAAGTCGCTTAGTTTTTGAGTCTATGGGCATTTTGAGACTAAAATGTTTCAATTAGCCAGAATTGTCGCTTATGAGCTCTAGTTTTCGAATCTGCTTGTTGTCCAAAAATCGTCCCATGGAGAAGAAAGTTATGAAGAAAATTCAAACTAACCACATCCAAATATTCTACAACAAATTTAGGAGGTTTTCCTGAAAAATCATCCCGATATCTGTACAATTGAATTTTTTACAAATTTTTAAAGATGAGCATAAAAAATGTTTTGCATTGGTTTTACATGGCCCTCCAGGAGCGCTCCTTGCTAAAACTGTTAATATCTCGAAATCAATTGCGATGAAAAAGTGCATTTTTACGGTCTCTTTTTGGTTTACACCGTGATTACTTCGAAACTAAGGGATTTATGCAAAAAAGTTGTTTCCCATAAATTCAAGAACACTGTCTTGGGATTCCAAATATGATCCTCTCGAAATTTTTGATTGCGGATTAATCGAGATAATTACCACTATTTACGATAATGCAACCTCGGACGGGAGCCAGCCCGATCCAACGTCGCTGCTGCACACGTGACTTCCTCCTACTAGGCGTCTCGCTCCTGCTTACCCCAAATCCAGCGTTCTTCTCGTTTTTTATCGCAGAATCATCCCTCAAGAAACTATTTGCATTTTCGCCGGTATTTTAGTCGTGCCTACAAATTATTGAGGATTAGTAATAAATAATAGTTACTACCTACTTTATTCAATTATTGTTCATTTGGACCTTACGATGGTTGGTAGGTAAGCTAAATGGTTCTCATATAATACTGTGCTATTTATTAATTTATTAGGTGTGTACTAACGCAACAAATGAACATGGAAAGTTCCGAAGACCAAGACAATACAAGCTCGGAAAGTGACACTGATTCTCGAAAATTGAAAGTTACGGCCCAAAAAGAAGTTCCAATTTGCATCTTTTGCGGTAAGAATAAGCCAACAAATGTATGTACGCAACGGTCTTTTGCGACTCTGCAGCAAGTCGCAAAAATTAGAAAAGCATCTGAAGGGACTGAAAAAATAAGTAAGCTTTTAATGTCCTCACTGCATTCAGAAAATTTAGGCAATTTAAAGTGGCATAGGAACTGTTACGCAAGCTTCACTAGCAAAAAAAACCTCAAAAGCCTTCAAAGCAAAATTACTTGTGATGAAACCACAACCAGTAAAATTGTTTCATCGATGTCTCTGAGAACTGGACAATTCATGGTAGGAAGGTGTGTTTTTTGCCAAAAGAGAAGTGATGGGAAATTTCTTTCTCAAGTACTCACAATGAATGTTCAAGAAAAAATGCAGCAGAGAAGCGGCTGGAACCTCCCCATCGCGTGGATCTTTATATTCTGTGTAGATATTTAGTCAGTTCAGTAGCAATAGCAATGGCATCTTTTTGACAATAACTGCCACGTTATGCCATCCACTGTCAGCCCGCTACCTTTTAATGAGAAATAATTTTTTCTCTATTTTCCACTGAAATAGCAGAAACTGAATACTTTTGTAGATCCAGAATTTGATCGTCTTTCTAATGGCAACATAAAAAACGAGGCCTTGTATTTAAAATTTGAAGTTGATATGCTTAAATGGCACTTCCCGTTCTCCAATTGCTTCCAAAAGCCTTTCAGGTCTTCAACGGGTCACCCAATCTCCATGTACCAAATTTCAATCAAATCGATTAAGTAGTTTGGGCTATAATGTGTTTTTAGTGTTATTACAAAAATTTAATTTTTTTTTACCCAAAGGGCAGTAAATGCTAATGAATTTTGTATTATTTAGAACAAGTACTTGAAGACCTTCCTGATGCTGACAATAAACTTTAAAAAAAGTTGTTTAGGATGGTAAAATGAGAATATGTTTAAAATTTAAAATTGATGTGCCAAAACGGCACTTTCCGTGGGTCGATTGCCTCCAAACATTTTTTAGCTCTTCGACGTATAATATAGTCTCCGTTTACAAAATTTCAGGCAAATCGGTCCAGAGGTTTCGGCTATATCGTGTTTTTAAAGTACGTTAACAATGCCAAATATTTCCATTTTTGTCAAAAAGGCACTAAGAGTGAATACATTTTCAGAAGCAGAATTTGAAGGCCTTTCTTATGGTGACGTGAAAAATGGGGGTTTGCATTTAAAATTTAAAAGTTGATGTGCCAAAATGGCATTTCCGGTTGCACGATTGGCTCCAAAAGCTTTTCAGATCTAAGTTGGGTTATGAGATGCCTACGTACCAAATTTCAGCCAAATCGGTCTAGTAGTTTTGGCTGTGGCGTGTTTACAAACGTACGTACGAACGTACGTACGTACGAACGTACGTACGAACATACACACAGACACATTTTAAAAACCACTTTTTTGGGTTCCTGAGACCTCAAAACGCATACATCCGGTCTTATCTCGAATTCGAAAATTTTAGTGATTGCAGTAACCTCCCATTTTTTAAAAATTGTGATGGGGTTGGGGAGGTTAAAATACGACAAATAGCGAAAACTGATTATAAAGTATCTGAACGAATTGGATCGAATGATCTAATTGCCGTGGAGATGAAATATCACGGAGGGTGTTTCGGTAGTGCTTGGAAGAGGTCTAAAAGACCAGAAATTGTTGTTTCATCACCATCACCTTTAAAAGATGAGGCCTTTGAAAAAATATGTGCTATGTTAAAAAAAGGTATCGTGATAAAACAAAAAGCTTACACAGTTTCAGCTGTGTATAAGAAATACTTAAGTTTGAATGGCCACAACTCAAAAAGACAGCTTTTAAGGTTAATTTTGGAGAAGTTTAATGACCAAATCGATTGTATAGAAACTAAGGGCCAATCCAAATCCAACTTATTAACACCCAAAATGACAAAAGAAGAAGCAGTTGAAACTATTCTTGATAGCAGTACAGCAGATGATTATGTCCCAGTTTTAACTGTCAAGTCTGAGGCAGCGACCATGCATAAAGTTTGTCTTGATATCAGGACTGAAATGGAAAGGATACCTGAATACACTTCCTACAAAAATTTAAATATGCAAAATTATAAACCATTTGTACCCGAAAGTTTGTATTGGCTAATAAGTTTGTTAATTTCGAACAATAAATCTAGCGATGACACGATTACATTGAGCATTTGCCAAGACATTATTTTTGCATTTTCAAAAGGCAAAAAGTTTACTCCTAAACACATTGGCTTAGGTCTTCTGGTCCATCAAGAGACCAGGTCTAAAAAAATCATCGAAAATTTAAATGCTTCTGGTCATTCCATTTCATACAAAGATGTCCTTAGGTTAAGGAACAGTATTGCTCAAGACGAAATAGCGAGATACATTGAAAATGATAATGTTGTCATACCTAAACAACTAGTTCCTAACAGATTCTTACAATTTGCCGGTCATAATATTGGCATATTAGAAGAAACTTTGGATAAGTCACCCACCTTCCATGGCACACAGATAGCAGCTTTCCAGCAAGGTCCAATAAGTGAAGACACGACCGATGACTTTAAACTTGTCAGGATACGGATGTCTTGGTTCTTTTAAGTTACTTCATTAAGGACTTGACCACTGAAGTGTGGGTGAAACTTGGCAAAAAGGAATCAACTAGATTTGTTAGCATTCATTCTATTCGGCTAGATTCGGCACTGATAGAAAACTTACCGGTTTTCCATGCACTTACGGGGTGCGACACTACGTCTCAGTTTAGTGGAATAGGCAAAAAATCAGCATGGAAGTGTTATGTTGAACATCACAGTTTGTTGTCAGGATTTAAATCCAGCAACTTCAGTGATGAGCTATTTAAGAGAATGGAAAAATTTGTCATAAAATTATATTCTGCGGATGCTCAAACTGAATCAATTAACAACTTGAGATCACTGATGGCAATTAAAAAATCCATTGATAAACTCCCCCCTACTGCCGACAGCTTAAGGCTGCACTGTTTGAGGACATTCTACCAAACCAATATATGGCTAAATAGTTTAAACCCTACACCCGATTTGCCGCCATTTACGAAATTCGGTTGGAAAATTGTAGGAAATGATGTCGTGCCTGTACTCACCACGCAACCACTTCTGCCAAGAGATACAAGCATTTTGACCACTTGTGGATGCAAAAAAGGTGAGAAACTACAACTATTTTGAAAACCCGTATTTTTACATAGGCAATAAGTAGGACCATTTTCTTGATTCTGGTAAAAGTAATGTGGATAAGATCGACTGGTCAAGTACTTACCTACTTATATTCAAATAGTTATAATACAGGCTGATGAAATAAAAAAAAACGATCAAGGGTGGCTATGGAAGTTCAAAAAATTGCCTCTAATAATCATAAAACACTTTTCTTTGTTTGCGTTGATGTTCCTCGTAAAAATAAGGGTTGACTGACAGCCGAAGAACTCAAAAAACACTAGTAGTAATTAATTAAGAACGTATTTTATTTTCCAAAATTCGTGGCCTCCCTATTTGATCTCTCCGTATAATTATGCACATCACGGAAGATGTACCCATTACGTCGACAAAAGTTAAAAATTTAGGGAATTCTCTTGAATGAATTTGTTATAAATATTAATTGACCCCATATTTTCAGATTGTGCAGCGAAAACATGCTCTTGCAAAAAAAAGGACGTCTGCTGCATATTCTCCTGTGCTTGCCATGGAGGTACTCATTGCAAAAATGGACGAGGCAATTTGGTTGTAAGCAAAATTCTTGAAATTGATTCCGTTCCGACAGCGACTAAACTTTACTAAATGGTCTGTTAATTTCATTAAACAAATTAAAATAGTTATGAATATTATGAGAAAGTCACGTGTGCAGCAGCGACGTTGGATCGGGCTGGCTCCCGTCCGAGGTTGCATTATCGTAAATAGTGTTAATTATCTCGATTAATCCGCAATCAAAAATTTCGAGAGGATCATATTTGGAATCCCAAGACAGTGTTCTTGAATTTATGGGAAACAACTTTTTTGCATAAATCCCTTAGTTTCGAAGTAATCACGGTGTAAACCAAAAAGAGACCGTAAAAATGCACTTTTTCATCGCAATTGATTTCGAGATATTAACAGTTTTAGCAAGGAGCGCTCCTGGAGGGCCATGTAAAACCAATGCAAAACATTTTTTATGCTCCTCTTTAAAAATTTGTAAAAAATTCAATTGTACAGATATCGGGATGATTTTTCAGGAAAACCTCCTAAATTTGTTGTAGAATATTTGGATGTGGTTAGTTTGAATTTTCTTCATAACTTTCTTCTCCATGGGACGATTTTTGGACAATAAGGAGATTCGTAAACTAGAGTTCAAAAGCTACAATTCTGGCTAGTTGAAACATTTTAGTCTCAAAATGCCTATAGACTGAAAGATAGAGGCCCGCGAGCACCATACTATTAACCAAATGCCACATTAGAGGGCGCTAGGGGTTAAAGGTATACTGTCGAGAAACGACCAAGTTCCAGCAAGTTCCACCCTGGTTCCGAACCGGATATGGCTGTTAGGGATTTTTTTGTCGTTGCTCGATTTTTACGTGGCTAAAGTTTCGAAAAGCTTCATCGAATTGATATGACATTTTAATAATTTTTAATCAGTTTTCTTTAAAAATGTAGAAAATTAAACAATAGTTGGACTTTTATATCAGTATTATAATGAAATGAAGAGTTTTCTGCCGAACTAATGATGACACTGATTTTGAATTTCTTAACCTCAAAATAATAGCTGTTCAAGAAAGGGGACCGAAAATGAGGTAAAATTCTACTGACCTATTTCATTTGTGAGATAATTCTTGAACAGGGTCTGGTAAATAATAGTTCCTTACTGATGCCACATTTTATAACAAAAAGGATGGAAACAATAAATTCATGATCGACAAATATGAGAAGCCAAAGACAAAAGCAAAGAATTGTGATTATAAAAAGTGAGTTGTGGACTCCAGTGTGGTTGGATACGACAAGTTAACTAGAGATTAAAAAGTAAATTGTAACAGGGATTTAAAATCTTTATTCTTACAGAAAAATAGCTCGATTTGGTTCCACATTCATGCAAATGTGTTACAAAGCTCAGTTAAAAGTTAATAAAATACTGTACTTAAGCAATAATAATAATCACAGGCCTCCTCAAACATTTAAAATCAGTAAGTATATTGTCTTCGAGATAGTGCTTTCGACAACACAAGTTGGAATAATACTCTTCTCTGATATCGTCCCAGTTTCGCCCAGCTATTAATCTAAAAGTTAAAAGTTATTGAACAAAATCGATTTTAAATAATCAAAACACATACTCCCTGTAAGCAAGATATCTCCACATTTTATTTGATGATGACTTTATCAACTTTTTTCGAGCCGGGTTTCAGATTTCAACAATGGTTGGTAGTTGATTTCCTACAAGAAACAAATTAATTATTAGTGGGCATTAACATACTTGAGCCTCAACTACACCCAGTTTATAATTTAAATTACTTAACGAGTACTTACTTATCTGTTGGGGGGCTGGAATTGGGGCCAGCTTCTGTTTGTTTCCTTTGGAGCGCTTCTTCTTGCTATATATGTTGTATTCGTGTTCAAATTGGTAAGGACCCATTTCTTTGAGATTATTTGCCGGAAAATCTTTGTAAACTTCCACAAATTAAAGCGAAAGCAGTTCTAGCAGTTCTCTTCTCTTCTTTCGACGACAGAGTTGACAGACCGAAATGACGTGACGGTTGTCACTCGGAGGCCGGCCGTAACTCAAATCACGACAAAGTTGTAGGGTTTTAGTTTCGCCGATAAAACAGAAAACCGTAAAAACAAAATGGCATTTCCGGCAAAAATGCTGTCAAAGAGCCACAATTTTATTTTATTTCTTAAAAAAGGTAAGCGAAGCCACAAATATGTTCCCCGCTTACAGTTAAGCAAATCATGAGCTTTTCAATGATGCTACTTTCGAGCCTATTGTTCACAATAATTTTTGACGTTTTTTCTCTTCAGTATGCCTTTAACGAATACCAAAAAGCGAGGAGTTACCATTTTCAAAACATTAAAGTGGAGGTTAGTTTTTTGTTTTTGATTGATGTTTTTCAGCGAACGAGGCCGTGGTCAAGTTTCAGACCAAGAGCAAATAGCTCATCTGGAAGACATGTTAAAGAGGTACGAACTGAAGAAGATAGCTTTCGATGAGACTCTAAATTTAGGGCTCCATTATGGTGAGAGGATTACAGCTGAAACTGTGATATCTCGTATCAACAGTTTGCATAACTTACATTTTTCGGGTGCAACTTTGAAAGAACTGATGCGTGTGACGAGCAATTGCAGGAGGAGATCTTGGGCAGATAGTACAGTTCACTTCATAAAGGAAAAGTATAAGAAATTTAAGAACAAGTTCAGTTCCAGAAAATAGTCCTCAATAGGGTGCTTTCTGTTTCATCTATTATAAACCTATTTGTGTTTTACCTATAACTGCCTAGGTCTACCCCGATAGGTACTTTTTATCGAGTTTAGTTTATAAAAATGTATTCGTGACTTTAAATTAGTTTAAATTGTAAATGTTGAATAATAAAAAGGTGTTATTGGAATATAGGACAGAATTTACTTTTCAACATGCATTCTTCCTCTTCGGTTCCTTCAGTTTTAATAGGTAGGTACACACATGTAATTTGTCTCGACCGAAGTCTTCCATTTCAATTGGCACTCGCTTTCGCAGTGGCATTGGTTAACCTGGAGGCCTGTAATATTAGTTTTCTTATTGTGGTTTTTGAGGGTGCAAATTTATTCATTCTCATATACCTGCCTACTCTTCTCCTGGATGTCTTCTCTTATCTTTAGAAAAACCATAAATCGGTTATTGACACCCCGGAGAGTTGAGCTGTGAGATTCTCCCTATATACTTCATCCCTGATCTTTTCGAACGGCAGTAGGCTGTGTTAGGGTGGCAGAATCCACTAGGTATAGTAGGTACTTATGACATTTGTCAAATTGCATGTCATGTTCAAAATTGCTTTCAAAATGGACCTGTGTTGCCAAGTGGCACCTTAATAACGCCGAAGAAGTGCGTAGAGGACTCAGATTTCTTCTTTTCCTAAAGATACACAATACACAATGGTTTTTTCCTGCTAGACAGTCCTGATACCCATACGTAAGCATCTTTTTGGAAATTGGGCCTCAAGTTTGAAGAACCCGCCACATAACTTACTAGATCGTTTATAAAAGAATTAAATGAGGAGGATATAACTCTACATAGCCCACTTCAAGATGAACATCTCCAATTTTTTAGTTTATAAAAGAAGCTATGCATTCTCTTTCCACTGAGAAATGAATAGATCCATCCTTATTGTGTTGATTCGTTGGATTTGTTCAATAAAATTCAAAGAGAATCAAAAATTGTTGTTCGTGCCGATGTGTTATAATTCAAAAGTAAAACAAGCGGGCAAGTTCTGATATCACTTTATAGTCAAAAATTATTTCAGGTCTGTAATGAAATTTGGATGAAGAAATCCTGCGTCTTAATACAATCAATATTTTTATTTTTCACTTGCCTATTATATGTTGATAATACCTAGGATACGAAGCATATAAACAAGACCATAACATCCGGGGTATTATAAGAGGGCGTTATAATTCATAAAGCCCGTTTTTTTGGATCAAGCTATCACTAAACTAAACGACATCAGTTGGACTGCAGAGCAGATCGGACGTGTTTTAACAGAGCACCGACAAATAATCTAAATAAATAGACTTTGTCGTGCGTAATAATTAGTGGAGTGGAGTGCAAAACTGGGCCGAAGTGCGTAAAATAGTTCGCAGTGCAGTGAAAGTGCATTTAGAAAACAGTAACAATCAGGAAGAAAAACAGTAAACACCGAAGAGCAGGGAATAAAAAGTGTAGATACGGCCGCGGCCGCGCGACACCGTGAATCGCCGCCGGCTTGTTGTTGCACACGCAAGTGATAAACGCGCCAAATTTAATTTTAAAGTGCAAATAAAACACGCGCAGTCACGCTAGCTGAAAAAATAAACATAAATGTGGAGTGGTGTCATTAAAAGGAGAAGAGACAGTAATTCACCTGAGGAAAAGGAAATATTTCAGAAGAGCAAGAAAATTTTAAGGTCGCCAAAACAGACGGCCAAGAAGACAGAAGAGGACGGTGAAAAAGTGGAAAGGATTGAGCTTGAGAGTGAGAAAGGCGAACAGCAAGAAGAGACCAGTCAAATGGAGGGAATACAAAGAACGCTGGAAAAAATTCTCGGTGACCTAAATAATAATAATAATATTAATAATAATAATTTATTGCCCAACAGAGCTACCTCCAATTACTAAAGAATAACACAGGAGAAATACGAGAGATGAAGGAAGAGTTCAAGAAGAAAGAAGAAAAATGGGAAAAAGAAAAAACAGAACTAAATGAAAGGTTAAGTAAACTTAAACAGTGGAGAGAGAGGCATGAAAAAGACCAAAGGAGAAACAACATTGTCATTAAGGGATTGGAATAGGATACGGAACGAACTGGCGACAGAGGCCAACTTGAAGAAAGCTTATACAGTCAAAAAAGACGCACAAAACAATCCAATAATAATCGCAGAAATAGAGTCGTGGGAACAAAAGCAACGTATAATGAGTAGTAAAAACAGATTGAGAGGGAAAAAGCTGTATATTGAGAACGACCTAACATTGGAGGAAAGAAGAGTACAGGCCGAAATACGCAGCATAGCTAAGGAACAGCGGGAAAAAGGCAAAACCGTTCGTGTAGGATACCGAAAACTAATAATAGACCAAAGCGAGTTCAAATGGGACCCAAAACGGAATTGTCTCCTAGAATCTGAGCAGATAATTCCAAAAAAGTAGAGGATGGGATGCGGATCTGGATGACGACACTGGCAAGGAAAAGGCATATGGAAAAAATCACACGGAAGAATAGAAAAACGGAACGGCACGAATTGACACAAATAACAAAAGACGAGCAACTTTCAAAAAATAAAAAGAAAAAAGGACCAAATTAATGTAGCAACATGGAATGTTAGAGGTACAAATAGTGAAGGGACAATGATAAGACTAACTGAAGTGCTGAAGAATTATGAGATTGACATAATTGCCATACAAGAAACAAAGCAATCTGGAAACAATATTAGTGAATTAGGGGATTTTATACTTTTTACAAGCGGAAACAAAGACAAAACTTTGGGGACAGGGTTTATGATAAGAAAGAGGAGAAAGGAAGAAGTGGTAGAGTTTGTTCCAATATCAGAGAGGATGTGTATGATAGGAATAAGGAGTCGATATAGGAAAATAAGTATTATAAATGTCCACTGCCCCACGGCAGAAAAAGATATAGAAGAAATTAAAAGAAGAATATTATGAAGAAATTGAAAGGTGCAGTGTTGTTAAAAATACTTTTTTCTAAGTATTTAAATACAAATACAAATACTTATCTAAAAATGTATTTCAAATACTATTTAAATACATTTTTTACAGATGTAATTAAATACAAATACAAATACATTTAAAATGTATTTAAATACTTTTAAATACTCATAGTCAAAAAAATCAAAATTGGTCTGTAGGTCTGTTGGTCTGTAAGAATTAAAAAGGGCGAAAAATTTAATATAGGCATAATCAATTACCTACATTTTCATTCTTCTATTGAGGGCAACATCAGCTATGGAGAATGGACTCGTGGCACTAACAGGTGGATTTAATTTTTGAAACCTTTTAATTTTATTTAAGAATAGGTAGGTAACAAATTAGAGGTCTTGTCACTTGAAATTATTTTAAAAATAGAACCATTTAGTATTGGAGGGAGTAAGGCAGCTTTTTGCAGTTAGGTATCCATAATAATGTTAATTCAAAAAATTATGGCGCTCGACACTTATAAACAGAATGTGGCAGCGAAGGCACTTCAATGAAACAATGACTTTTTTATTCATTTGACTTACATTGAAACACCACGTTACCGCTTGTGATTCATTCTGAGAAAAGAAATAAATTTTGCAGTCCGGGTTAATTTCCGGTGGCCAGATGATGATTACCTACATCCTGTGCTGTACTTTTACCTGGAATTCAATAAGCCTTTTGCGTCGTCGAGGGTTAAGCCTCAGGTAATATTTCTTAAAAATTCCAGGATATCGATTTTAACCGCAACGGTAAAATTTCCATCTCGCAGTTGAGAATGTATTTAAATATGTATTTAAATACATGACAAAAAAAAGTATTTGAAATACTTTTAAAATACAATGTCGGCAAAAGTATTTAAATACGTATTTAAATACATCTGAAGTATTTAAAATACATTTTTAAATACTTGTATTTAAATACTTAACAACACTGAGTCAAAGGTGGTATAATAAAATCCCAAAATATGATGTGAAAATGCTCATAGGCGATTTCAATGCTAAAATAGGACAAGAGGATGTGTATATGTATAAGCCGACTATCGGAGATCACAGCAAACACAGGGAGAGCAACGAAAACGGACGGAAATTAATAGAATTTGCAACAGAAAGAGATTTGCGGGTAGCAACAACATACTTCCAGCATCGAGACATACCTACACAAAGGAACATGGCTTTCACCAGATGGAAAAACAGTTAACCAAATCGATCACATACTAATAGAGGGCAAACATCTGAGGTACATATCTGATGCAAGAAGTTACCGAGGTGCTGACGCAGCCAGTGATCATATTTTGGTAAAAGCAAAGATCAAGTATAGAAAGCCTCCACCAGGGGCGGATGGGCTCAACTACAGCGGCCCGGGAAAACTTTTGAGGCGGCTCACTTTATTTTACGAGGAAAGGGCAGCCCCCCGCGAAAAATTTTTCTCAAATAAAAATTAGGTATCGCTTTATTTATTAATTGCTTTGTCAGGTTCGGTGTAGAAATACGCCGGAGGACTCATTGATGTTCGATAATCTACCCTAGTGAGATCTGCGAGGACCTGTGTTCCAAATCATTTACGGGCCCCTTGTTGCCAATTTTTAAAAATAAAGACAAGAAAAATTGTTAAAAAAGAAAATTGAGATGGCGCCGCAGGCCAAATTTTTTAAAACTTTCAAGGTCACGCATTTTCCAAGCACTTAGAATACACACCGGGCCCTCAAAGCTGCCCGGGCCCGTGTCTTTAGAACACCCTGAACACCCCCACACTACGCCACTGTTTGAAAATGTCATGAAAAGCGACACGTCGTCGGCCGCCGCAGCCGGCCCAAGCGGCCCACCAAGCCGCGGCTCACCGGGAAAATTCTCGTTCTCCCGCCTGTCCCATCCGCCCCTGGCCTCCACCCAAAGGTAAACAAGAAAAAGCAAAATCAAGATACTCAATGGAAAGATTGCAAGATGAACAGATAAAAGCGGAGTTCCAGAGGATAATTAGTGAAAAAATACAAAACGGCGATGTTTGCAATATAGAAGATAAATGGAAGAATTTTGAAGAAGCAATTGAAGAAGGAGCTCAGATTCTGAAGAACGAAACGAGTATAAAACCAACAAAAGGATGGTATGACAATGAGTGTAAAGAGGCAATAGCAAAACGAGAGAGGGCAAGAATGAAGATGATGCAACAAAATACAACCGAAAATAGAGCAAGTTACAAACAGTGTAGAAAAGAAGCAAAGAAGATTTGCCGACGCAAGAAAAGGGAGTATTTAGACAACAAACTGAAGATCATGGAAAATAATTATGTGAAAAAGCAAACGCGACAATTCTACCAAGAAGTAAAAAGAATGAGGAAAGGAGTGCAGAACAAAACACTGTTTTGCAAGAATAAGGAAGGACAACTGCTAGGAGGTGTAAAGGAAAGTCTGGAGAGATGGGTGGAACATTTTGAGGGAGTATTTAAAGAAGAGGAAGATATACAAGAACCAACAACCGAAGAATCACCAATAGTGGACGATGACATACCCAGCAGAGAAGAAATAACAAAAATTATGAAGATGTTTAAAAACAATAAAGCACCAGGGAATAATGGAATCACAGCTGAGATGTTAGCAATGGGCGGAGACCAACTAGTAGAAAATCTACATACAATTATAGAGGCTATATGGAAAGAAGAACTAATGCCAAAAAGATGGAAAGAAGCTGTAATATGCCCAGTCCACAAAAAAGGGGATACAGCAAGTTGTGAAAATTATCGAGGCATTGCTTTGCTGGATGTAGCATACAAAATATTGGCGATAGCATTAAAAAATAGGGTTAATAAGGTGATAGAAACCAAGCTAGGAGAGTACCAATGCGGGTACCGTAAAAATAGGTCAGTTACTGATCAAGTTTTCACTTTAAAGCAAATTATGGACAACAGCATCGATCAGAAAGCAGTGAAAGAACTAGAAGTACCAAGCAAACTGATAAACCGTGTAAAGATGACGATGCAAGAAACAGATTATAAGGTCCATGTGAATGGTCATACATCAGAGAAGTTCAGAGTTAGAAGAGGACTAATCCAGGGTGACCCACTGTCAACAATTTTATTCAATATAGTATTAGAAAAAGCAATCCGTGAAAGTGGGCAATCAACAAGGAGAACAATCTACAACCAACAAGCACAAATTATGGCCTATGCGGATGACATCGTGATTTTAGCCAGAACCAAGAAAAACTTAACTAACGCAATAAAGAAGATTATGTTTGCAGCAAAGGACAAGGGACTGGAAATTAATGTGACTAAAACAAAATATATGGAAGTGGACGAGCAACAAAGAGAAATATAAGATAGAAAAACTGAAGATGATTGCAGAAGATGGCACACAATATACTTTTGAGCAAGTGGAAAGGTTTAGTTACTTAGGAGTAGCAATAACGAAAAGCGGAGAAGAAAAAACTTAAATACAAGAACGAATATCAAAAGGTACAAAATGCATGGCGGCAATGAACCATGTTCTAAGATCAAAGAACGTTTCAAGAAAAGTTAAACTGTACATCTACAAAACGATAATAAGACCAGTTGTTATATATGGAGGCGAGCTGTGGAAACTCAATCAAAAAGAAAAGGAAATGCTGGAAATCTGGGAGAGGAAGGTTCTAAGAAAAATTTTTGGAGGAAAAAAGGAAGGGGACCTGTGGTTAAGAGATACTAACTGTGAGCTGATGTAACTATATCGAGAGCCGTCAATAACAAATGTTGTAAGAGCCCAGAGACTAAGGTGGCTGGGGCACGTCTCAAGATTGCCAGAGGAAAGGATATCAAAGCAAGTGTTAGTTGGAGGAATAACTGGAAGACGAGGTAGAGGCAGGCCGCGCACGAAGTGGATAGAAGCAGCAGAAAGGGACCTGCGAGAAGTAAGAGTCAAAGACTGGAAGCAAGCTACAAAGAACAAAGTGGAGTGGAAAAAACTATGCAATAAAGCTATGGGCCTTCTTGGCTCGCCATGCTGATTTTATATATATATATCACTAAACGTGAACTCCTCACAGCAATCTCTCAAGCTGAAAGCCAAAAAGCAGTCGGCTTAGATATTCTTAAGACTAGAGCAGAAAATATCAAAATTTAAATTATAAGGGACGCAGTTATACAATTTAAAACATCTTATAAGAGGGCAATTGTAATGATGAAATGTGTTTGGGATTTCATAGTAAAAGGTGATTGCGCTCCTAGTAGTCGATCTGGGCACCACAAATTTAACTTGATTAAGTAACTGTGGAACATTGCTTTCACCAGACATAATTCTTTGTAAAAATATCAACTCGCTCATACACCTTCTGGCCTTAAGGGAATGCTCATTAACAATAGCAAGCAAGGCACCCTGATCAAAGTGTCTTGCAGGATAGACGCCATATGCGCCATTGCGCGATATGGTGATCGAGCAAGCCCTGCCCGCAGTCTGGTTGGACTACCTACTCAAACTGTTCAACAACTTCCTCCAAACTGAAAAAGTACCCAAAAAATGGGGCAACATAAAACTTATTCACTTGTTTAAAAAGGGCGATCCCCAATCAAGTCAATAACTATAGGGGCATCGCGCTGCTCAACAATATCGCGAAAATTTTTACATTTATAATAAACCAACGCCTAATAACCTACTCTGAAAGCTCTGGTATACTTCCCGAATCACCAAATGGTTTTAGAAAACTGAGAAGCTGTCAAGATAACGTTTTCATCTTAAATACTATAATAAACAACCATCTCCGCTTGAAAGGTCGTAAAAGTTTTGCCCTTTTTGTCGACTTCAAAAAAACGTTTGACTCGGTAGACCATAACCTCCTTTGGGGTAGACTGTTCGACCTCGGAATCAACTCTAAATGCATCCGAATAATTGAAAATCTTTACGAAAATGCAAGGATTTTCTTGGAGGTAAACAACGAAATCTCAGAGGGTATAAATGTGACAAAAGGTGTCTTACAGGGCGACTGTCTGAGCCTGAGCCCTACCCTATTTATTTTGTTTATAAGTAACAGAGAATTTCTTCCGGGACAGAGAGGCACCGGGAATTTCCTTGGATAAGCGTAGTAATGTGCATATGTTGCAATACGCGAATGACATTGTGACTTTTTCGGATTCTCCGGCCAGTCTTCAAAAGAATCTTAATATATTAGGCGATTACTGCAAAGAAATGAAATTGGAGGTGAACACGGGAAAGACCAAAATTCTGATTTTTTGCCGAGGGGTAGGTAAATATGAGAAAGCATCATGTTTTCTTTTTTAATAACACACAGACTGACCAAGTTAAGAGCTACATCTACATATATTTAGGAGTAACATCCACATACAATGGCACGTTTAATGAGCATATTAAATCCGCAGTCAGCAGAACTAATATCACGGGTGGGTTACTCAGAAAATTTATAAGTAGCAATAAGATAGCAGAATGGGGTAGCATTAATAAACTGTACAGCTCTACCTTCACCCCTATGTTCACATACTGCATGGCAGTATGGGGACAGAACCACTCCCTAGACCTCGAAAAGATCCAACTCAACTTCTTCAAAAAACTTTTTTATTTGAAATCTCTTACAGCCGGATATCTCGTCCGCTCTGAAATAGGCCTTTGTAAAACAGATTATTTGGTTATAAAGGAAGCATTGAATTACATTCTAAAAATTTCTAAAATGTCTGAAAATAGACTCGCAGCCAGGGCCTTCCGTAGGTTATGCGGGCTGCACACTGCCGAAAACGAGAACCTGAAACTTAATTGGTTGACTCAATTTCTTTCGGTAGCAAATAAACTAAACATTAACCTAGACATAATTCAATTGAGTAAAATCAACAAACAGCAAGTCAGTGACATTTTGGAAAAAGTGGAAAAAACGCACTCACCTCCAACTGGAACTGTTAATAACCCTACATATAAATTCTTAAATCAAACTGATAGGCACTGTGATCTCTACGCAATGAACATGCCCTTACACCTGAAACGCTTTTTTATGCAAATGAGAACATCCTGCGATTCCGTCATTAAATTGTACCTACATTAACGGAATAACTTACTCCATTAATACAAAATTGAATTGTGGTATATGTAATCTAGATTCATCGGAAAGCCTCGATCATATCCTCTTTGATTTCGTCACTTGCTCCTAATTACAATCAGCGTACCCTTCTCGATTCGGGTCCCTTAGGAGGCCGTCCACGAGTAGCGACCACAGTAGCGGAGATAGAACTAGCACTGGTGAAGAGTTGCCTAGGCTTAGTGTCCAAAATGCGCAAAGTTATTGAAATTTAAAATGTCAAAGTAGCGAAACATGGCGAATGTGAAGTCACGTCGACGGGACCTATAATATAGTCAAGTGAATTCTGTTCTGTCCCCTGGAGTCATAATTTGAAATATTGTTCCTAATGTATTAGTAGCGGCACAAAGCTGACGGCCGTCCTAACTCGATGCCTAGAAATAATCGAGTCTAGCCACAGCGACACAGCGTTCTGCATCGATGGTGGTTTGGAATAGTAATGGCTGGAGCACTGCGCTAATCCAAACCACCATCTATGCGGAACGCTGTGCCTAGGTTCAATTATTTCTACGTAGATTTGGTACGACCGACAGCTTTGTGCCGCTTCTGATAAATTATAAATAATATAGTTTTATTGCTCGAGGGGCCAGAACAGAATTCACTCATCCGTCCGTCGGATAGTTTGGGACGGATTGAGATTTCGAGCTAAAACTTGGTAGGCAGCTTCGTCTCCCGAAAAGTAAGGCGGGGATTACTTTTGGGCCATATCGGATGGTTAGGGGTGAAAAACCGAAAAACTATTAATTGCAATAACTCGAGAACTAGTGAAGGTATCTTGCCGAAACTGGGTATGCACAGTCGACCTTCAAATCTGTTGAAGGTGTGGCGGCCGCCTTTATTATTTGTACGAGACAAAATATAAATTCCAACGGCATGACTCATTCTTGGTAGACATAAACATCCGCTGCTTACAGGGTAAAACCAACCCTGTAAGCAACTACCTGCCAAGGGTGAGTCATGTCACGAACAATAGAGACGTGTGCGCATCTCGCCACTCTCACAAATTTTAAGGGTAGATGTAAGCAGTTCCACTTCGATAGTTCCACTGTAGACTCTTGTACAGAAACACCTACGATTATTAAATATATTTTTACCTTGTTTTACGTTACTTCGAGTTTGAATGCACGCTACCACCAAAAAGCCTAAAACTGGTGACCCCGACAATCGTTAAAAAACGCGAACGCGCCGCGATTTAAATGTAGGGGAAGGAGGGTATCAGTGAGACACGGGGAACAGTGAGACTTTTCAAATTTCGCGGATTGTGTACAAGTTACAGAGTGCTACCAACCTACCCTTTAAACTGTACCTAGAGCCGATGTACCTACTTGACGTGATTTAGCAAGCATAGCTGTGAAAGTTTTTGTTCAAGATAATGGTGGCTGGTTTTCGATAAGTAAACTAAATTTCAAGACTTTCAAACTGAAGTCCACTATTCTTTAATGATGCATTTTATAAATATTACACTGGCATCAACTATCAGTCCTAGGTTATGGATAAATATGGTGATGAAGTTTTCCGTATTATTTTTGTAGGATAGACTTTCATCATTTATTTTTTGTTTTATGGACCCCTGGGTATCAATGAGACAAAGTTGTGTGGGGAACACCGAGACAATGTGGGGAACAATGAGACATGCTCAGATTCTGATATTTATGTGGATTGGCTGGCAAACAACTTGCAATATGAATAAGACAAGTTGTCTTATAATTATTTTGAGCCTGCGGAAGTACTAGTAATATTTTTTTACATATGAATCTATAGGCACCACCAGGCCCCAAAAATCATTCTACGCGTTTGAATTAAATCTCAAATGTTAACATTTGTTGATTTTGCAGGTTCTAATGAATAAAAAATTAAAATCACTTATTTTTAAAGACATTTTGTAACAGATTATACGACACGTCTCACTGTTCCCGACACTCTGTCTCAGTCTACCCCAGGGCATGGGGGTACAGTGAGACAGAGCCCCAATCTGGTTTTAATTTTTTAAGTAAGGTCAGCAGTAACATTATTGCTTTTTTGTATCATTATTATTAAATAGTGTCTTCAACGAAGGCGCATGCAAAGTTTCAAACGCCTAGCGCGTTTTCTAACAAAAAAAAGTCTGGTTCAAAAAAAAGCGTCTCACTGTTACCCTCCTTCCCCTACATAAGTGGTTTATGTTAAGTGCTTCCTCGAATACCGTCGTTCCCATTTACAATGGACACTTCCAATCCTCCACCTTTTCTGGATATTTTCATCTTGGAACATCTACTGGTCTATCCAGGGGCTCGAGAAAATTCAGCCAGCCACGGGCGAAGTCGGCATCATCCGTGTCCACGCGGCAGCAACTGCATTCATCTATGATCAGCATCACCGCACCGCCTCTACTCCCATATGCAATAAATTGTGTATGGTAGATAATGTAAATATTCAGTGATGTTGTGCATTCTTCCTCGCTGGCTACAACGCCAAACCGGCTGAAAAGGGGTATTTTCTTAAGTACCCTGATTTCATCAGGCTCCCATCCCCTTCGAAGCTTTACGGCTTAGTCAGAAGTCACCACCGCAGCTCCATCGGTTCACGATGCAGACGTCCTCGTTCACCTACTTCTCTGATATGGGAGCACCCTAGGTTTTCTTCACCTCTACTGCCCCCGACCTGCAGAGATACACCTTTTCTCGCCCTATGCGTGACCTAGCTCTTCAAGGTGTTAAAAGCTCAACCCACAAACAATCAGACCATATTCTGACGGGTATTCGCTGTTACACCTCCACCTGGGTCCTGTCATGCATCTAGCGCCCAGAGGTACAATTTCTATAAAGGCCTTGTGAGATCTCACCTCGGACAACCCTCCGAGCCGTCGCTACATTTTCTCAGGGCTACTCATATTTTTCGAACCAGAGCGACTTCGCTGTACAGACCGGTGGCCAAGCACTCAACAATTCCTCTATGCGCGAGCTCCTAGGAATTCAAGACTTGTACGACGCTTTTACTTCCAGTTGAATCCAACTTTTGCCGAAATGTTATTTTTTTTTCCATTTTATTTTGTTGAATAATTACGGTGCGTAATAATTACTGTTTGCTGTTTTCTTTTGTAAAGATTCACTTTTATACGACTTAATATTCTTTTGTTTGTTAATATTGTGATTTAGATTATTGCTATCTATTTGTTTTTTTTTTGTATTTAATTAACACATTGTTTTGTTTATCTCTATCCTGTGTTTGTCTAACCTGTTTTGTAACAGTTCTTTTATTGTTTGGTTTGTGCACTCACTTACATACCTCTTCATGTCTGTTTGTTACGTTTGTTTTGTGTCTTGTTCTTTTGTTCTCAATTTTTGGTTCGTTCGGCCGTCCTCACTCAGGGGAGGCTCCTGTGGCGGCCGCCTTTATTATTTGTACGAGACAAAATATAAATTCCAACGGCATGACTCATTCTTGGTAGACATAAACATCCGCTGCTTACAGGGTAAAACCAACCCTGTAAGCAACTACCTGCCAAGGGTGAGTCATGTCACGAACAATAGAGACGTGTGCGCATCTCGCCACTCTCACAAATTTTAAGGGTAGATGTAAGCAGTTCCACTTCGATAGTTCCACTGTAGACTCTTGTACAGAAACACCTACGATTATTAAATATATTTTTACCTTGTTTTACGTTACTTCGAGTTTGAATGCACGCTACCACCAAAAAGCCCTAAAAAGGTAAAGAGGTGTCGATTTCAGGGATGAAAACAATAAATAAAGATGACAATCCCGAAAGGGTTGCACGCAGATAAAAGTTGAAAGCCAACGCAGTACACATTTGGATGAAATCTTCCGGGAGATTTACCGCATAATCGGACAAAGGGGGTGAAAATTTGGGGTTGCAACTCAAAATTCCGCATTGTGTTAATGATTCAAAAAAGGTGTTATTTATGTTTTGCGACAAACCACTCTTAAATGCGCTACAACCCCTAGCATGAAGAAACACAAATACACGAGAACTCAAAAACTACTCGGGAGTATCAAGGCAGGATTTGGTGTGTTAATTTTCAGTGACAGTGTATCCGGATAGACCAAATTTCACTAACATCCAGCAAGGGGAATGAAACTAGAAATTTCTTCAAGTAAATGGTGGTCTAAAATTACGGGGTTCGATAGAATTGAAAAAAGGTATTATGAGTTTTCAACCTGAAACCAGCCGCTAACTTTTTGCAAGCGTATACAATTGTTTTATTAATTTTCTGAAATCCTACTGATTTATTTACGAACAACCGAAGTAAGTAAATACATGACTGGCTATGTAACACCGCAGAAATAAACCCACCTCTGCAAATCACAGGTGAACTCATGAGGGGTTGAAAACATGATTCTATCTTTCTCTAGAACATGTGGGGGTGATAAAATAAAATAACTAGGTGGTTGGAGTTTAGGGGTTGAAACGTTCATGAAGCCCTGTAATTTGACACAGTGAAGCAATACCTGCTGTGAAACTGTGAGCTCTTAAATATTGTATCTTCGAGAAAGGAGGAGTGAATTTTAGGGGAAATATATAGAAAGGCATGAAATTTTGGGGTTGAAACTGGAATTTTCCCTGAATAATGTAGGGTTGAAATTAATACCATTAATACCATATCGATGGTACACAAAAGGCTTAATCATCATTAGCGCTAAAAACGACCCTTAAATGCGGTACAACCCCTACATGCCGAAACACAAAAATATGAGAACCCAAAAACTGCTCAACATATCAAGGCTGAATTTGGTGTGTTAATTTCCAGCGACACAGTAGGCGGATGGGCAAATTTTCATTAAGACCTGACAAGGGGGATGAAATTTAAGGGCTGAAACAGGAATTTTTTTTGTGTAAGTGGTTGAATAAAATTCTGGGGTTCGATAGATTTAGGTCAATTATTAAATAAATTCTTAGTTATGAGTCTTCAACCTAAAACCAACCCCTAGGATATTAACAACCCCTAAGCCCAGGCAAGCGAAGTAAATACATTTTCATTATACTTCACCGAAAACATCATGTTTCCGTGACTACTTAGACTACCGAAAACTCATCTTTCCCGTGCACCTTAATTCTTGCAACGCTTAGCAACGATTGTTGGCCATTGCTTTTGACTTTTATTTGTCACTCATGAACCAATAATTTTTTATGTTTAATAAGGTATAATGAAAACCGTCGTTCATTACACGTCCATAAACTGCTTTTCCCGCGCTTGCACGATTCCCGTGTTCGGCTTCGCCTCCCACGGGAACTTCTCGTGCTCGCACGGGAAAAGCTTCTGGAAAAGTTTCTGGACTGGTAATGAAATATACTATTAGTTTATTTTTTCGGGATTTTTTGTGATTTTTCGGCAGTTCCTTAATTTTCACTAATTTCTAACCCATCTACAATTTTTCGACACTTGTGAACTTTTAAAAAGCTAAATTTATGCAGACCGCTCTTTTTTCGTGTAATTTCTTCTTAACTACAATTCCTTTTCACCCTTCTTTAATTTTTATCCCCCTTCACAATTCTACAACCCCCAAGCGTTAATTTTGTTAAATTCACGTAATTTTGTCTTTTTTCAGTTATAAATTTTACTCATTTGGATTTTTTTTTCACTTTATCGGCCACATTCGCAATATTTCAACACCCAAAAGCTAAATTTGGATAATTGGCTTATTTTCGTGTTATTTTTTGTAATTCCGCTTAAGTAATTACGATAAATTCTCATCCCCTGTGACTTTTCATCCTCCTTTACAATTTTTCAACCTCCTAGTGTTAATTTTGCAAAATTCGCTTAATTTCTTCGGTAATTTTATATTTTTTCAGCCCCTTACGCAATAGGTATATGAGTATTTCAATCCATACAAAAGTCTGATTTGCATAATTGGTCTATTTTCGTGTTGTTTTGTTATTCTTCTTAACCGTAGTTAATTTTCACCCCTTTCATCCCCCTTCGCAATTTTTCAATCCACTGAGCCATTTTAGAAAATACGACGAATTTTGTTTTTTCGGTAATTACTCATCATTTACTCATTTTTTGAATTATTAACTTCTACGCTCGCGGAACAGATACTGAAATTGATCGAAAAATCAAATCGCCAAAAAATCTGCTCAAGATTAGGCTCGAGATTAGGTATAAGTATACATCCCTTAATTATTCTTTAAATAGATTTGTTCAAAACACTTATGTTTCCATATTATTTTTTGTATTATAGATGCCTCCCTGGGGCCTAAGCATACATTTCCTTATTGACGTAGGTATCAAAGTGTGATCGCGAGTCTAAAATAATACTTCTGATATGATAACAGACAAACAAATTTCTTACATATTCACCCGAGAATGAAGGAAGTCATTTTACAAAATATTTCAATAAGTGACGATAAGTGAAGGCTCTCGACTACTTACCTTCCGCATCGTGCTTAACTAATTGCTACTTTACTTCAAACGAATCTTTAACCTGAACACGATCATCTTCGCAGGCGAATCCTTGAAATTCAACGATAATTACATAACTTTAATTATCTCCTGCAATATTTTAAACGATCTCTTTTGGCGCAAACACCGAATAACAATAAACGTTAATTTTAAGCTACCACGCTAATTGCAACAAATTAGAATGCTCGGTCACGCTAAGGTTTATGAATTCCACAATGATGTCCATTCGCGAATTTGCATATTTTAATTTTTACCGCGGGCCTTGTGCAACACAATCGGATCATCTAACCTCCAGCCGCAGGAGATTTAGGGGACCCCAAAACCAAAATTGTTTTTATTTCGCAATTTTGCAGTTTCTTAAATTAATTAAATATACATAAATCATGTTTTTTATAAATGCAATCAAAAGTGTTTTTTGCGATTACTGCTAAACTGCGGAAAATTTTTGCCAATTATTTTCAATTATCACGTAATCCTGGGATATACTGAAGAGTGGAAAATTGTAATTTGTTTTAGCACAAAAAATAGGTCGATTGAGATTCCCCAATGTCATTATCACATTTTTTACCGTAGCTAACTAAAAAGCCAATGGAAGATGTATATCAATGCGATGTGTATCCCTGTAGATGTTTATTCACCGTGAACGATTCATATATCGAATTGGACTTGGTGGTTTTGAGTGCAGATATAATCTGCACCTAGTAGTAGTGCCGAAGCATAAGCTCAAGCATTATAAAGAATTCGTGAGGGTGTATCAATTGATGAAATTTTTGCGTTCAATTAGTATCTTCCGGTTGTAAGTACATATAGGTCAAACATCAAATTTCCACCAAGTCAATTTTTTGTGTTGGGGGTTGAAGGAGATGCAATTTTTCCCGTTCAATTATTATCCTCAGTGGTTGAAGGGGGTGGGTTTCGGGGTACCTATCCTCCAATAACAGTGATCCAAGTCTTAAATTCATTTGCGCTCAATTAGTATCTTCCAGTAACAAGTAGTCTAAGGGTTAAATTTCCAACGTGTCAATTATTTATGCTTGTCAATTTTTCGTATTTGGGGGTTGAAGGGGGTGGTTTTCGGGGTTGCAACTTTTTACGTTCAGTTAGTCTCTTTCTGTTGTAGATAGTCGAAGGACTCAATTTCATCAAAGTCAATTATTTGTGTTCGAGGGTTGAAGACTGTGGGTTTTGGGGGTACCAATTATTTGCGTTCAAAATAGTCTCCTGCGATAATGAGTGGTAAAAGGATTAAACTCCGTCCAAGTAATTTTTTTGTGTTTCGGGGTTGAAGGGGGTGAGTTTTAGGAGCGTAGTTTTTTTGTTCAATTCAACTCTTTCGGTTGTAGGCGGTGCAAGGGTTAAATTTCCTCCAAGTAAAGTTTCTGTGGTTGGGGGTTGAAGGGGGCGAGTTTCAGGAGTGCAGTTTTTTGTGTTCAATGAGTTTCCTTCGGTAATAGGTGGTCCAAGGGGGTGTCGTATCATCTCATCCCAATAACCAACTCATCCCAGGTGAAAACTCATCCCAGACCAACTCATCCCAGACCAACTCATCCCAAACCAACTCATCCTAGACCAACTCATCCCAGACAAATTCATCCCAAACCAAGTCATCCCAAAAGACAACTCATCCCAGAACGCAACTCATCCCAGACCAAGTCATCCCAACAGACAACTCATCCCAACAGACAACTCATCCCAGCAGACAACTCATCCAACAACAACTCAACCACGTCCAAAGTTCCACGCGAGCAAAGCGTCAAAATATCGGCTTGCAGTGCGAGAAGCTAGGGCAGTTCAGGTCTATGTCAGGTCAGGTTTTTTTTTTAATAACATTTTCTCTCAAATTCTGCCCGTCCAAAGTTCCACGCGAGCAAAGCGTCAAAATATCGGTCTGCAGTGTGAGAAGCTAGGGCAGTTCAGGTCTATGTCAGGTCAGGTTTTTTTTTAATAACATTTTCTCTCAAATTCTGCCCGTCCAAAGTTCCACGCGAGCAAAGCGTCAAAATATCGGTTTGCAGTGTGAGAAGCTAGGGCAGTTCAGGTCTATGTCAGGTCAGGTTTTTTTTTTAATAACATTTTCTCTCAAATTCTGCCCGTCCAAAGTTCCACGCGAGCAAAGCGTCAAAATATCGGTTTGCAGTGTGAGAAGCTAGGGCAGTTCAGGTCTATGTCAGGTCAGGTTTTTTTTTAATAACATTTTCTCTCAAATATTGCCCGTCCAAAGTTCCACGCTTGCAAAGCTTTAAAATATCGGTTTGGAGTGCAAAAAGCTAGGGCAGTTCAGGTCTATGTCAGGTCTGGTTTTTTTTTAATAACATTTTCTCTTAAATTCTGCCCGCCCCAAGGTTCACGCGAGCAAAGCGAGTAGGTACTCGTCGAAATATCGGTCTTGCAATGGTGCGAGAAGCTAGGGCAGTTCAGGTCTATGTCAGGTCAGGTTTTTTAATAACATTTTTTTTAAATTCTGCCCGTGGAAAGTTCGACGCGAGCTTTCGGCGGAGCCGAAAGCGAGTACTCTTCGAAATATCGGTATTGCAGTGCGAGAAGCTAGGGCAGTTCAGGTCTGGTCAGGTTTTTGACCTAGGTTGTAGTGTCATTTGGGATGAGTTGTCTCCTGGGATGAATTGGAAAATTGTATGAGATGATATTAGCCCGCGGCTACCTTAAAGCGAACAGCCCAAACAATAGCAAGCAAGAGTTGGTCTGGGATGAGTTGGTTTGGGATGAGTTGTCTGTTGGGATGACTTGGTCTGGGATGAGTTGCGTTCTGGGATGAGTTGTCTTTTGGGATGACTTGGTTTGGGATGAGTTCGTCTGGGATGAGTTGGTCTGGGATGAGTTAGTTTGGGATGAGTTGATCTGGGATGAGTTGTCAGATGGGATGAGTTGGTCATTGGGATGAGATGATACTAACCCGTCCAAGGGTTACATTTCCTCTAAGTGAATTTTTTGTTTCAAGGTTGAAGGGGTTGAGTTTTAGAGGTGCAATTTTTTTCTCTTCCTGTCGTAGGTGATCTAAGGGTCTAAGTACTAAATATTTGCTCATAACTTTTTCTGGGCCATTGATTAAAAGTTATCGAATTTCCTGAATTTCAAGGCAACACGTGAAATTTCGAGTTTCAACCCCTAATTTTCACCCCTTCATCTTGCAGAAAAAAAACTATTCCTTATCAAATAATGTCAAAATACATGTGATTTCAGACCTCCATGTGCAAAATATTTGAGAGGTTTTCGTATTTTTGTGATTTTCAACCCCTAAATTTCATCCCCCAAAATTGACACCCCCTCACCTTCAACAGACTTGTACGTCAAAAACGCATATCAGTTATTACAATTAATAATTTTTAATAAACTTTTGCTCTAGCTTCAAGCGTTGAGGCAGTGTTCGCGATCAAACGTCGAAAATTGTAATTTCTTTCAGTTTTTCACCCCTAACTCCCACCCCCCTGGTCCGATATGGCCCAAAAACAATCCCCGCCGAGATTTTCGAGGTACACATCTGCTTTCGTTCTCAAGTTATGCGATGGTCAGAGTAGACGGACGGCCGGCCGAGCGAGCGATCGGACGGTCAAGCGAGCGAGCGAATTCACTAAAACTACAGTGCCTGCGCGTATACTTCGGCACTAAAAGGCTACATGCAAGAATTTCCAAAAAAACCTCTTTTATTCACAATTTTGTCACAACCTAATTTATTACATCAATCGTAAGAATTATATAATTGCGTAGGTTAAGGTTAATTCCCATTTTTACGAAACGCCAGAACTGCAATTTATGCAAATCACCCCGAGTTTCTCTTATCATTCACACGAAAACTTGTACTCGAGAAAACAAAACAAATTCCGCAAAAACGAAGTAATATATCCGAGAATTCGATATTAATTTCCGCCTGTACTTTTTGGCCGACTGTTTTTCCAGATTTCTAATCACCGCCGGCCAAAAACCAATGCAGTGTGTGAAATTGACAATTTAGCGCTTACACAATTATTTGTTTAATTTCCGTTACGTAACGCCGACACGTCTTCGTCAAACACTAAAGCCACGGATGACCGCCCAGTCGAGATCTAGTGAAGTCATCTCTCGTTCCAATTTCGAAAATTTCACCCAACTCCCACAAAATTGCTTCGATTGGAGTTTCTTCGCTTTCTAATCATTTTGAATGAGTAATTTAGAGCATTCATAGACTATTTTTTCTTGTTGTTTATCGAAGAAATAAAGCGGCTACTTCCGTTTGTATTATGCTGTAACGTTTAATAATAAATGATAAAAATAAGGAAATAATTGCCTTGAAGCAATATCTAACATGGTGCTCTAATAACATCTATTCAAATACTTTCGCTCTTTTTCTTGAATAAATTACTGTTAACTATGGAATTTGCTAAAAAGATTTCCTTTCTCGTGGCCGGATCAAAAATACCACTAAGGATCTACTTTCCAGATTTTTTGGATAACTACAAAGTACTAAATAGGTAATATGAAATTTTCAATAGTTTTATTTGAGAAAAATTCGACCTTCACTGCTTTCCAGGTGGTCATAATACGCCTGTTTATCCACCACTGAAAATCCTTGCATTGTATGTAAACTGCGGGCAATTACTCGCGATTATTGGAAGCATTTCCTAGCAACATTGCACTAAATGCCTTCTGCATTCCTTTTGTGACCTTATTTTGCAGCCGTCTGTGATGAATAATCCACAGGAAAATATCGGAATTGTTAAATAGCCTGTTTAAACTCTTCAATTTTGAGCCAGATTAATTACGAGATTCATATTTCCTCAAAAATTTAAAACTTAATTTTGGAAGTTGCTTTTGGGGAAATTCAAAAGATTCTGCATTCATCTGAAATAATTTATTGTAATTTACTGGGCAAAACGCTGTTGGGTTTATGCGCCTGGCTGCAGTTAGCTTTGGAAAAAATGGATGACATTTGATTTTGCCCGACTGTCAAAACTTTATAATTCGCGTGTATTTAATAATCCAGAATGTATTATTATTACAATGTATAGTTAAAAAAGACAAGCTTCATTATTAATAAACAGAAAATATTTTACGACTTATAATAATTTTTGCGCAACTCCAAAAGAATACCTATAATTATCAGCATTTTTAACCTGACCTTTAAAAGTTGAGAAAAACGCATTATCCTTTCAAAAAAATTAAAACTTTTCTTTAATTCTTGGGATTTTCTTGAAAAATTCCGAGGAAAATTCAAAATTTTGCATACTCTATTTGACGCATCTGGAAATAATCATTTGTACAACTTGTATTCATAAGATTGAAGTTTGAAGCACGATGCCGTAGGCGCAGAGTGTCGGTATCAACCAACCGAGTGAAAAAAATATTCCTTCGTTACATTTGGTGCACGTATTATTGAACATTCAGATCTGACCCTTAGGCAAAAAGTGAGTTTTTTAGTACTTGGGAGAATTTGCTTTTGATAACAAAAAAGTCAATAGTCAAAAAAAGAAAATACTTTTAGTCCAGTCATATTAGACCTAAAAAAGACGAATAGAAGAAATAATTTATATATTTTTGAAATTTTGGCTACGGACTCCTGTTGGCACCTGAAATGAAGAACCGAAAAGTTCCCACCCCCCAAGTGTGCACTTCATCCCTTATTTGGCGAAAACCAACCCCAAACGTGACATGGCGCCAGCTTTTAGCATTTTTAGGCGAAACTATCCATCTGACAAAACAATTTATTCTAATCAAAAATATTTCTTATGAAATTCTGCATTAAAACATTCTCGCAAACGACGCCCAAAGTTGTAGAACAGTCAAAATAGATTTTTGAGTGGAACTTATTTACATATTTATGAAATTTTGGCAACGGACGGCTGATGGGCTCTGAAATGAAGGGCCGCAAACTTAACACCCCCCTAGTGTAAGCTTCAGCCCTCTTTTGGCGAAAACCTACTCCCAGACGTGGACATGGCGCTAGTTTTTAGCATTTTTCGGCTAAACTGTCTAACGGACAAAAAATTACCTTAATCGGGAATATTCCCCGTGAAATTCTGCATTAAAAAGTCCTTTTCATCATTTTGCTTATCCCCACCTAATTCTTGCAAACGACGTCCGAAGTTGAGGGTACCGCTAGATTGATTTTCGGCGGTGCGAGCGAAAAACAACCCTCAACTTCAGACGTCGTTTGCAAGAATTAGATGAGGATAAGCAAAATAATGAAAGGGACTTTTTAATGCAGAATTTCACGAGGAATACTCTTAATTAGAGTAATTTTTGTCCGTTTGATAGTTTAGCCAAAAAATGCTAAAAACTAACGCCATGTCCATGTCTGGGAGTAGGTTTTCGCCAAAAGAGGGATGAAGCTTATACTTGGGGTCCGTAGCCCAAATTTCATGAATATATAAATAAGTTCTACTCAAAAATCTATTTTGACTGTTCTACAACTTCGGACGTCGTTTGCGATAATTTGGTGGGAATAAGCCAAACTGACTGGACTAATTACGATTTATGATTTCTCGAAACTCGACAAAATTAAATGTAAAGGCGACCTGACCTGACCACTGATTTCCAAATTAAAAACTTCTTCAATAAACCAACTCACAAATCCCAAAAATATTCAAATTTTATATTTTAGAGAGAGCTATTTACATCGAATTTTTGGCGATTTTATTGGTGCAATTTTGGGATTTTCAACAATTTTGGGCAAATTTTCGGCTCTAATGAGCCGAGCCTTTCGAATTTGGATTCTCTCTCTACTTCGGTTGAAACTCAAAACTACAATTGAACTTTCTTAGCCTGACCTGACTTTCAAGTCCAAAAATCTTTATTTTATTTCAGTTTTTCACAATTATTTTGCAATTCTTTCTTCCGCTCTCGAAGACAGGAGAAATATTGCAATCCTGTACCTAATAATTAATGTTTTATGACGTTTTTGAAGCTAAAATAGATTCTCGGACTTGACTTTAATTCTTTTTTGTAGTTTTAATTATTGGTGTTTTAAATCAAATTTCATTACGAATTCAATGCAGTAAAAGTTTTCAATATTCGCTCACTCATGGCGCTCTTTATACTCAACTATAGAAGGATCCATTTTTTTTAATCCTTCCATTATCCACTCCTTGAATAACTACAATTTCATGTAACTCTACGCAATTTTGAAATACTTGGATTACAGTGCATCCGCCAAATTGTGACATGAGGGTAAATGTGACTTTTAAGTCTATTTTGCATACGGTTCCGACATCTAGGAGTTGCTACCCTACGTTCGAAACCTTACCTTCCGCTCAACCATTACCCCACATGGTAGTCGATTTTGCGCCGCAATAGGGGCAAAAAATTTAAAAACTTCGTATTTCTCCTAAATGCGTAGTTGGCACAGATGCTAATAAAGTTTCATAACTAAGGTGATTTCGTTTCTTTCGAGCCACAATTTTGTATGAGCCTTGTTGAATGTCGTATCAAATGATACATCAAGGCAACATAAACGTCAATTATTAAAAACATTGAATATCATGTAGTGTCATAATATGACTAAGAAAGTGCTTGAAGTGGTAATTGTGACTCCTTGCAGAGAGTATTGTGACACGGGGTAATTCTGTATTAAATCACACATGAACTTTGTTTTTACAGCAAGGCAATGGCTAAAAATAAAAAAACGTATATCTTACAACCAGGATTAACTGGAAATGGGGCATCAAAGCTGTTCAAAGTGGTCAATAGACCCAAAAAGATGCGGCCGTCAATTACAAGATCCCACGATCTACGTTGATTTTGCACCGGAAAGGTAGAGAAGCAGAAGTAGAATTGACCTGCATATTATAAATAGACAGTACAATATTGTCTGTCACATTTAAACCCACTTTTCAATGAATAAAAACCCCTGGAAAAAAATAAAATTTCCAAAAACGAATTTCACAAATACCCTCTTCAAGTGTGCCACAATTTGGTAAAATTATTTCTTACGGTGTTTATGGGTATTTTCTGCTTTGTCACAATTATCTCCTAAATGTGTCACAATATGCCGCTTTTTGTAGGTAATTGTGACACTTGCACTGGTTTAAAAAAAAATACCCCCCGTCAACATTTACAAGAGGATGGCTCTGAATTTAGGTGAATATATTGCAATTGCATCAGCGAATGTGGAGAAAGTATTAAAATTGTTTTATTTTTCTCTTTCTGGAAATGACGTTGAAAAGATTGGAAATTGCAGATTACTATGTCACAATATGGCGGATGCACTGTAATTAAAATTTTGTTTTCATCGGTCTGCAGAGAATATCATACAAACAGTTTCGTATGTGGCATCACTACGGTAGATGCAATCTCATTGGCGGCTGCCTAGTAACACCGCATGCAAAACAGTTCGAGAGATTCGAAAATGGGACCTCATATGGTAGAGTGGGCAGATGCTCTTATTGTGCTAGAGAAATGAAATAGTTTGATAAAAATGTTACCGAATCTTACCAAATAACGTTAAAAAATTGTAAAATAGATCTTTAAGAAGCACAAAACGGACTAAAAAGCCCAAAAAGATGAAGAAAGTTTAGAAAAATTTCATAAGCACAAATCTCGGAAAAAAGCAAAATAATCACAATTTTAGCAATTTTTGATTTTGAAACCTTTAAAAGCACTCAGACTGAGGAACATCATAAAACGTTTTAGTTTTTCTGAAAAAACTAGTTTGTTTTTCAAAAAACCGAAAAGGATTTCTTATTTTTAGGACCAGTGGAGCAGTGAAAAGCAGATTTCAATGTTAAGAGCTCGTTTTCAGAAAGGCAAAAAGACGCAAAAAGATTGGATTTTTTTTCGAATTCTGACGAAATGTAGCCACTAGTAGGTACTAAAATTCTTTCTACCAAGATACTATGTTTTGAAGACAAACGTTTTATTAATTTAGAAATGCAGAAATATAAGAGTTTAGGCAGTCGAAGACTCGATTTACCAAAAAAAACACAATTTTTTTCTTTGGTCAAAGAATAAAGAAAAAGCCAACGGAATATGTATATCAATGCGACGTATATCTCGGTAGACGTTTATCAAGTTAATGTGCATGTAGGGGCGGCTGGTCTTACTGGTGGAATCGGGTGCAGATTTTATCAATCTGCAAAAACGCACAGATGCGTCAAAAAGGCGAATTGTTAAAAATATGTTGGTACAGAATTTCAAAATAGAAAATGAACAGGAATGAGTAAATAAAAAGAATTACCTGAATTAAAACAAAATTTGGAAAATTTTGAAAAATTAACACTCGGGGCTGAAAAATTGCGAAAGGGGATGCTTTTGTGGGGGTTGAAATACGCACTTATACCTACCTGTTGCGAAGGAAACTGGAAAATTATAAAAGGTAAACTGAATCCCAAATTAATGCGTTCAATTTTATTACCGACGAAAAACGAAATTACCACTCAGGGGGTTGAAAAGTCTTAAAGTTGGATGAAAAGTTAAAAGATCTGAGGATTAACCGTGGCTAAGTAAAATTACGGAAAACAACACCAAAATAACCCAATTATGTAAATTTAGCATTTGAAGAGTTGAAACATTGCGAAGAGGGATGAAAAAAGTGAAACATGTAATCATCATCCAAATGAGTTCTTTTATTACCGAAGAAAAACGAAATTACGCTATTTTGCCAAATTAGCACTTAGGGGGTTGAAAAATCGTAAAGGGGGATGAAAAGTCAGAAGGGATGAAAAATAATCGTATTTAAACAGAATTACAGAAAATAACACGAAAATAAGCCCATTATGGAAATTTGGCTTTTGGGGGTTGAAATATTGCGAAGGGGGTTGAAGAAGTGAAAAAGGCAAGAACAATGTATATGAGTAAAATATGTTATCGAAAAAAGGCAAAACTGCGCGAATTCTACAAAAAAATTAACCCTGGGGGGGTTGAAAAATTGATAAGGGGGATGAAAAGTCAAGAGGGGTGGAAATCAACTGTAGTTAAGTAGAACTGGGTAAATTTTAATTTTTGCGGGTTCACATATCATGAAAGGGGTTGAAAAATTGTGGATCGGTTAAAAATTGAAAAAAGGCAAAACTGCGCGAATTCTACAAAAAAAATTAACCCTGGGGGGGTTGAAAAATTGATAAGGGGGATAAAAAGTCAAGAGGGGTGGAAATGTACTGTAGTTAAGTAGAACTAGCGAAAATCACACGAAAAAGAAGCGGTCTGGGTAAATTTTAATTTTTGCGGGTTCACATGCATATCATGAAAGGGGATGAAAAATTGTGAATGGGTTAAAAATTAATGAAAATGACTTTGACTTATCCAAAAATCAGAAGAAAGCCCAAAAAAATAATTAAAATGTATTTACTCCGCTTGGTAGGGCTCAGGGGTTGTTAGTAGCGTAGGGGTTGGTTTTAGGTTAAAGACTCATAAGGCTTTTTTTCAATAATTAACCGAAATCTATCGAACCCCATAATTTTATTTCACTACTTACATGAAAACATTTCCAGTTTCAACTCTCAAATTTCATCCCCCTCGTTAAATCATAATGAAAATTTGCCCATCCACTTGCAGGGTCGCTGCAAATGACCACACCAAATCCAGCCCTGATACATTGAGCAGTTTTTGAGTTCTCGCATTTTTTTGTGTTTCAGCATGTTAGGGGGTTGTACCGCCTTTAAGAGTCGTTTCTCGCGAATTATGAATAAGACCTTTTTTGTACAATCAATAGAAAGCTATCGAATGGTATTAATTTCAATCCTACATTATTCAGTAAAAATTTGAGTTTCCACCCCTAACTTTCATCCCCTTCGATAAATTTCTCCTAAAATTCACTCTTCCCTTCTCGAAGATGCAGTGTGTAAGATGTCACAATTTCGCAGAAGATATTGCTTCTCTGTGTCAAATTACAGGGCTTTATGGACGTTTCAACCCCTAAACTCCAACCCCTTATTTCACCACCCCCACATGCCCTAAAGGAAGTTGTGTTTTCAATTTCACCACCTTAACCCAATCCGTTGAAAAATTAAGGTGATTTATACATTCATGATTTCAACCCATCATGGTTTCACCCCTTTATGATTTACAGGTGTGAGTTTATTTTTCCGGTGTTACATAACTCCTTGCGTATTTACTGACTTCAGTTGTTCATAAATAAATCAATAGGTTTTCAGAAAAAATTAATAAAATATATTTATCCGCTTGTAAAGAGTTAGGGGTGGTTAATAGCCTAGGGGTTGGTTTTAGGTTGAAAACTCATAAGACCTTTTTTCAATAGTTGAACGAAATCTATCGAACCCCGTAATTTTAGGCTACCATTTACTTGAAGAAATTTCAAGTTGCAACCCTTAAATTTCATCCCCCTTGTTAGATAGTATTAAAAATTTGTCCATCCGCCTACAATGTCACTGGAAATTCATGCACCAAATTCTACCTTAATACGTTGAGTAGTTTTTGAGTTCTCGTATTTTTGTGTTTCTGCATGTTAGGGGTTGTAGCGCCTATATGGGTGGTTTTTCTCAAAATATGAATAACACCTTTTTTGAATCATTAATGGAAAGCTATCGAATTTCGACCAATACTTATTAAGCGGAGTTTCGAGTTGCAACCCCTAATTTCCACCCCATCTGTTCGATTTTGCGAAAAACGCATCCCCCGTAGGATTTCACCGATATATGTGTGTACTTTGAGTTTCCGACAGATGCGTGCAACCCTTGCGGAGTTATCATATTTTTTGTGGTTTTCATCCCCTAAATTTCATCCCCTGAAATTAGCGCCCCTTCAGCTTCAACAGACTTGAGGGTCGAGCGGACATACCAAGTTTCAGAAAGATACGTCCACTAGTTCTCGAGTTATTGCAATTAATAGTTTTTCGGTTTTTCACCCCTAACTCCCACCCCTGTGGCCCGATATGGCCCAAAAGCAATCCCCGCCGAGATTTTCCGGGTATACACCCGTGTACAAAATTTCAGCTCGATATCTGCTTTCGTTCTCAAGTTATCCGACGGACAGACTTGAGGAGCGAGCGAGCGAGCGAATAAGCTAAACCAAGAGTGCCTCGCATTTTGCTCCGGCACTAAAACAATCAACAAATGACAAAATCTTTCGGAACTGCAAATTTAAATCTATTGTTAATTTAACTATTCAAAATACCTAAAAAAATCCAAAAATGGATACTATACAGGGTGTTCCAATGAAAAGGAGCCACCCCAAATATTTCATAAACTAAATAAAATATGAAAATTCGCTCGAACTGGTCGATTTTTATTTGGAGGGGGACACATAAATCCATGCTTGACGAAATTTCAAAACTCACCCCCTAACCGTCAAATACTTTAATACTTTAAAAATTTAAATGGCAACCCCTCACTTATGATACATCATTTGAAAGTTAATTTCATTGCCAATCTAACGCTGTAACAATTTTTGATATTTGTTCAACTCTAGCGCCCGCTATGGTCAAATTATAAATTAGATTAGGGCCCTTTGTAATACATCATGTGAAAGGGTTTGAAATTATCTGTAAATTAGCTTTCAAGCTCACAAGTGGGGGGTTGCCATTTAAAATCTTGAAGTGGGGGTAGGTGGGGGTTAGAGGGTGAGTTTTGAAATTTCGCCAAGCATGGATTTAAGTGTCCCCCTCCAAATAAAAATCGACCTGTCCGAGCGAATTTTCATAAGTATTTTATTTGGTTTACGAAATATTTGGGGTGGTTCTTTTCCGTTAGAACACCCGTTATTTCTCGTTGCATTTTGATTCCTAAAAAAATAAAAGTAGGTACATTCTTTTACTTAAATCATTATTCTTTTACAATTAGAACGGAGACAAAAGTTAAAATGTACCTAGGTAGATTAATTTAAAAATATATTTCTTCCTGACTTTCTTGGTTCCCAACCTACCTTTCTACGTTCCATCCACTTATAATCAACTACAAGAAAAAATATTCAAAACAATAGCGCCATTCTCCCGTAGGTAGTAATTCCATTACGATTATGAATATGATGAACTCGCTCTCCACGTGTGGACTTTGCTCTTTAAAGACAAGCGCCCTAATTTATCGCCAATCCAAAATGTGGGTGCTACCATGAATATAAACAATAAAATTACGCCCCGACTTAATTTATTCCGACGAGCTATTTTATTCCACTTTTAGAAACAAATAGCTACATGGGCGCGCAACTATTGCGACATCCAACAGATAAAAATATTATACAATGTGTGCATAAACCAACCAAACCAACCCAATTTTCACAACCGTTACGATTACGACCCATTTTTATTAATACATTTTTGCACAATTCAGTGACTCACCCGATTTTTGGGATGATTTAGGGCCTCGCTTGCCGCAAAACAAACCGAGATTACATCTTTTACTTTCCAGCGAGGCGCTAATTGAAGTAAATCAAATTTTTAAATACGACTTTTCACCGCAACTTTTACTTTCTCAATTTTAAGTTTGTAAAATCGTGGATATTGCCTTCAATAAGTCACATTTTAACGATTAGTTGGAGAAAAATTGAGAGAATAGAAAAAATGTCACGAAGTTTTTTTCAAGTGATCTTCGAGAATCTGGAGGGAAATGGTAAAGTATATAAATAAGCCGAGAGAAGGACGTCTCTGTTATTTGTTATCGAAAGTTGAAGGTGGTTTAGTGTTTGGTGCATTTTGATAAAATGGCTTTTCTGACAAATTTGGTGAGTTTTTCGAAATTTGTAGCTTAGGCCCAAAATTTTGGAAAAAAGGTCAAAAAGGGTCTGTTTTGTTCAAATTTTTACAAAATAATTGCAGGCTCTTGTGAAATTATTCCCTTTCATTGAAAAAATATCAAAAGGCCCAGATCTTCGAATTTTTTTAAACAATTACAAAAAGACATAGGCATACTTACAATACTTTGCGGTTTTGAAAACTTTTTCATAAATTTTAAAAATTTGTGAAAGTTTCCTCGCAGAAAAACAATACACTCAAAAACCAAACCCATAAACTCAAAATAATACATACATAACTTTGCTAATTAAGTAGATACTTATCTAATTTATTTTTGCGAAATGGAGAGAAAAGATTTGGCCGAGGGCTTCTATAAAGACATTTTTTGGTCTTTCGCCCAATTTTACTCGAAAATTAAGAAATAAATAAAATATCAAAAATTTTAAAATTATGTGTGACTAGTATCTACCTCTTTACTTATAGTCTTTCATCATACAAGTATGAATATGTATCAAAAATGCTTTAAATAGATTTCTCACACATATTCTTAATATTTACCTCTTGCAAATATTTGATATCCATCTAGAAGATTATTAATGTAATTATGGCAATGAACGAGTATTCCCGTTACTTACGAAAAGTCGTACTTTTCGCACACATTTTTGTAATAAATCTGCAACAATTCTACTATTCGCTCAAGTGAGGACGATCGCCTTCATTATTCACACTCATATTAGTGTGAGAAGTTGAACTAATTGAACTAGTACTAATACCTTTCACATTAAAAATGAGTGTAGAAAGCACGACTTTCCGTTCGTGAGAAAAGTACCTATAGAGTATAGAAGCGTGAAAAATACAGGTACTTAGGTACATAGGTATAAGTACGTCTCATAAATAATTTTATTTTACCAAATCACAATCTTGAATAATAGAATAGAATAGAATAACATTTTCATAATCCCGTGCGAAAAATGTTATTTTTCCCACTAATTTCAGTTAGGGTTCGCCTCGTTCTGCAATAAGCACCCGCGTAAGTCAATTATGTACTTTTCCCACTTGTTACATAAATAGCTATTATTACACTATAGCAGAACAAAAGCTGCAGTACTTTCTGAATTCCTATTTAAATGACTGAAAAGTTCAACTTTTCCTTCCATCACAGGTGAATTTATAAACACTGTATAAATTTTACTTTCCGTACCCTATATCGAAAAGTTATATTGTTTACACTCATTTTAGTGTGAAAAGCTGGATTTTTGCATCAGTGAGATAAAGCAAATTACCTATAGATACGATATAGAACCGCGAGAAATACAGTTTGCAAAACGATCGTACAGCTTATTATGTGGGCCGTACCAACTAGTTCAGCCATGTCTTGTAATCTAATAGTCTGACCTGGATGGTTCACCATAAAATTATCACACGCCTGATTATAATATGTCTTGAATGGTCCATAGACGGACACATCCAATGGCTGCAATCTGTGACTAGTGTGTGGCGGAATAGTGAGCAGAATGACTCCGTTTTCTTTACAAAAGTTGAGTCCATTGGGTGATATGTGGCTGCTATGATTGTCCAAGATCAACAAAACTCTATTTTCTTTGGTGCATTTGACAAATCTCACGAAATGCTGTAGATATTTTTCAAAATTTTCCGCCGTCATCCAGCCACTGGGATGTGCCACAGCTTTGGAACCAGGAGGAGCTCCACTAGTCATGTAGTCGTTCTCTCGCACTCTAGGAAAGACGAAAAATGGAGGAACTGAGTTTCCTGTTGCATTAATTGCGCAGCATACAGTGACGGTTTGATCGCGCTCCCCTGAAGTAGCCTTATTAACTTGTTTCTGCCCTTTCTGAGATAATATCTTGGTTGGCTTGTGAACCGTTTGTACACCAGTCTCATCGCAGTTGTAAATTGTATCGGGTGCAAACTCGTATCTAGTTAATACTTCTTGAAGAAGTTCATAAAATTCTCCTACCGTGTGTCTATTAAAGGCTGTCGCACGTCCAAGGCTCGTCGGCTCAGGTGTTCGCAAAGACAGATTTTTATTTCTGTTCATAAACCCTCGCAGCCATTCATAAGATGCCGCCTTATTCTTCTCCCAATTTTTGGGTATTTTTTTATTATTTGCAACACCAAACGAGTAAGCTAGGTAATTTGCGTGTTTCCGACGATGTCAAACCATAATTCATCTTCGCAGCATCAAGAAGATATTTTGCGACACATTCTTCCTCTTCTTTGTTAAAAATTTGAGAAGTATTGAAATTTGGGCAAAACACAGTATTATTTCCTTGTTTTTTGTACTTCAAAATGTATCTCTTTAGTGTCATTTTGTCTATGGCGTATTTTGAGGCAGTGGTTCGTAGCTTGGAACCTGATATGACCTTTTTCACTGCCTTCTCCATGCGTTCTGGCGAAGGCGGCACTCTAGCAGTTTTCTTTTTCCAAAAAAAAGGCATTCTGAAAATTTTAATCCGCCGTTTTGAAAGAATTTTTAAACTTTGGGAGGCTTGATACTGTATCAAACCTCCCGTACGTAAACGATTTGACGTATCTCGAATTGTCAAAAACCATAACCTAACATTCCGATTTGTAATATATACTGAAATGCGCCCAAAACTCCAAAGTTTTTGATGCAATTAACAGAACTGTGATGACATTATTATATTTTTGTCCAAAAGCTTACACTTACCTCCCGAAAATTAACAACTTTTCCTTCGGAAACACAGTTTACCTTCCACATGTACCATTCAAAGTGACAGGGATCACAGAAAACATGAAAGGTATTGGGGACCATAGATGAAGTAGCAGCACCAGCTTTCGGAGGTCTCTCTCAAAAAATGCGGGAAATATGAAAATGTATCATACCTCCCAGCGTATCATGTCTCCCTAGTCTCCCCTACTACATATGGTCTGTCCGGGATACACACGACCAAGATTCACCCTATTTCCATGGCGAATCATTGTTGTCAACAATGAATCGCCATGGAAATCGGGTGAATCTCGGTCGTGTGGATCCCGGACAGAGTATACAATTTATTATGAGTGCGAAAAGTACGAGTTTTCGTTCGTGGGTTGGAAAATACGTAATTATAAAATACATTTTACATAACGAGCGCAGGGAGTTCTGCAATTCATATTAGTGCTTTAAACATATTTTTTACAAACGTAGGAGAAGGGGGGGGGGCAGAACCGGATATCTAACTTTAAAACTATGTAGAAAATCAAGTAATTATTTCATTAGCAAAAGTATGACAGTATATTGTTGAAAAACATAAAGATTTCCTATTTAGTTACAGAAGGATGAAAAAAATGTTTGTAATGCAATTATGAGCAATAAATACTTACTTACTTACTTACTTACTTACTTACTTACTTACTTACTATATCTAATGTTGACATTTCTCGTTTTTTTTATAATCAAAAAAGGACAAAGAACAATTTCTTGGCACTTGATGTTTTTTATTTGTTTTAAAAATACGTTTTAGAGTTATGACAATCTGCCACAAATTTTGAAGTCTCTTGCCTGGTACTTTTTCAAAATACAAGTCTGATATGACTTTTTGGCGCTACGCTTAAGAATTTAAACGTATTTGAGATTTTCGTTTGGAAGTTATTTTGGTAATTTGTACAACTTTTTACTGCAACAATTCTTGAGGTGATGAAATTTGTGACTATTTTGACGATTTTTTAGTGTTTCAAAGATATTGTTCGCAAAATCTTCGAACACGGTCAAAAGGAGATAAGATTTAAATTGCTGGACGCACATACCAAATGAAGTTCGTTTACCAGACATAAGTTCAAGATAATTAATACATAGACCGCAAAATTGAAAAGAAATCAAATTTTGGGAAAATTTAAGAAATCGAACTCTGCTGAACATTTTAACCTCCCCACTCCACTTCACCACTTAAAAAAAAAGGGAGGTTACTGCAATCACTAAAATTTTCGAATTCGAGATAACACCAGATCTTCACGTTTTGAGGTCTCAGGAACCCAAAAAAGGGGTTTTTAAAATGTGTCTGTGTGTATGTACGTTCGTACGTACGTACGTACGTGACTAACGGAAGCTACGAGGCCCGGTACATACAACAGGCGGTACGAAGCCCGGGCTTAGAACCATAATAACAGTGTATATTTCGCAGTTTTGGGCTTCATATTTTTCAAGAATAGCGGGGGACATGAGAGGGGTAAGTTTTTGCAACCTTCATACTGTGCTATACGGGGCAGATATTACGAGTCCCGGGTATACTGCACGGTGTATACGAAGCCCGATTGTAGATAATGTATGTATGTTAAAGATATTACGAAGCCTTGCGGTGTTGCCAGTTCGATATTCGGGGAAGTACCGATATTGTATACTGGCTGTGCTTTTATAACGTCCCTTCGTGAAGATTATAATTTCGATGTACCGTCATTTGGGGTGAAATCGGACAGTCGACGCGTGGCGCATTAATATTTTAATTGTTGCAAATTCAAATTCTAATGATGCAATTAATTAAGGGTGGATTGTACCAAAGGATTTAATCCCGTATTTTAAACCCAGACGTTCCTAAGGGGAAGGAAACAAAGCAATTTTGACCGCGTATTAACTAATTAGTCAATTAGGTCAATATAATGCTGATGGTGATGGTAGCAGTTGATTTGTGGACGGTAGCAGTGGTTTTAGGGGCGATAGTAGTGGAAAGATTATTTCTTTCTCTTTATCCTTGCCGAGACCTTTGCTTAGGGCACAGCTTATTGGGCAAAGAATAACCCATTTTAAGGGAGGATGCTGATGATGACAGCAGTTAATTTTTTTGCGGAGGTAGTCCTCTTGGGGGCTGTACCAGTCGGTTGCAAAATTGTGTGGGACGTATAACTTTTTATGTACGGTCGGTTGCAAAATTAGGTGGGACGTATAACTTTTTATAAATTAAGTTTAAAAAATGAAGAGGCCAACTTGCTGGTCAAAAGCAATGTCTGAGGCTGGTAGACTACCTTGCCTATTGGAACATAATGTCTCAGAGAGGTAATTTGGCTCCATTATTTATCTAAACTAAGTGTATAAAAAGTTATATGTCCCACGCAATTTTGCAACCGACTGTACTTAATTTAGGTAAAGAATGAAGGCAAATTACCTTTCTGAGACATTATGTTCCAGTAGGCAGGGTAGTCTATCAGCCTCAGACATTGTTTTTGACCAGCAAGTTGGCCCCTTCATTCTTTAAACTTAATTTATAAAAAGTTATACGTCCCACCCAATTTTGCAAACGACTGTATGTACCTATAGTTAGTGAAAGATAATATTAAAAAAAACGTTGCTTCAGGGGGGCACAAACCCCATAGGAGATAAATTACTCATACTAGTGATGGTAACACCTGATTTTGTTACGGTAGTAGTCGTTTTGCGAGCGGTAGTATCGGAGGACTCAAAAATTGGCTCTCTGATCGTAAACTTGATTTTTCCCAATTTTAGTCTTAGCAAAAACCTCACATCATTCTCATATGATGAAGAAGAACTAGTGGTATCAATAATTTATGTTCATTTCTGCTTTTTAATGGTTATCATATTTCCAATAACTGACACTGAAATTAATTGGAGAGCAGTTTATCGGGCCAAAACCTTGGAATTAATTCTTACGTAGCATTAGGTACAAATGGAGAACTGAAGCAATTGAAGACCTTAACTTCAAAAGGGTCTAAGTGCCCAAATTTACACGTATGAAATGGATTATACGATTTATACGCAGTGTTTTTGGCACTGACCCTTTTGAAGTTAAGGTTTTCAATAATTTATGAAATAGATTTTTTGGTTAATGCCGTCATTAAATTTTAAGGAACCATTACCTAGGTTTATTTATGAAATCGGCCCTAATACTTCTTAAATATAAGAAACGTTGGTGAATTCGCGAGATAATAAAATAAAAAATTCAGCAAAATTCAAGGTGTCAGGGGGTAGTTTCCCAATGTTTTAGGGAGGTGGAACCTGGATTTGAACTTTTAAGGTCCATTCGGGGGACGTTGCACTAATTTTAATAACGGACTGTCTAAAATGAAGCTTTTCAGCAGAATTCTGTGTCAAGGAGTAGTTTCCGCGAGTTGGAGGGAGGTGTAACCTGGATAAGCTGTTCTAAGGTCCATTCGGGGATGTTGCCCTAATTTTAATAACCGGCTGTCTAAAATGGGGCTCTTCAGTAAAATGATTAGCAAAGTGTCAGGCGGTAGTTTCAACGAGTTGGAAGGAGGTGTAACTTGGATTTACTCTTCTAAGCTCCATTCGGGAGATGTTCCCTAATTTTAATGACCAGGTGTCTAAAATGGGGCTGTTCAGCAATATTGTCACTAGTAATACGACGAGTAGTCTCTTGATTGCCGCTGGTTTTGACATCCGAATGGTTGTCAGCTACGAGTCAAAATGGTAGATTCTTTTTATGCTAAAAAGCCGAAAAAAATCTACCATTTGACGAGTAGTGAATCCATGAGGACTCAACAAGGCAACCAAAAGACTACGAATCGCATTTTGCAGATTATTTTATAAATGAAAGCATTGAGTAAGTAGTGTCAAGTTGACGTTGTAGTATTATTACTGTAATCAAGATTTGATTGGTTACTATGGTATACTAAATGCTGCTTTGGATTGGTTCCAATACTTAATGAGTAAAATAACCAGCAAAATTCTAAGTGTCCGGCGGTAGTTTCAACGAGTTGGAAGGAGGTATAACTTCTAAGCTCCATTCGGGGGATGTTGCCCTCATTTAAATAACCCCCATGTCTAAAACGGGGCTGTTCAGTAAAATTCGAGGTGTCAGGGGGTAGTTTTCGAATGTTGGAGGGGGTGGAACCTGGATTTGCGGTTTTAAGGTCCATTCGGGGGATGGTGCACTAATTTTAATAAAGAGCTGTCTAAAATGAAGCTTTTCGGCAAAATTGTCTGTTTCAGGGAGTAGTTTCCGGGAGTTGGAGGGAGGTGTAACCTAGATATGCTCTTCTAAGGTCCATTCGGTGGATGTTGCCCTAATTTTAATAACCGGCTGTCTAAAATGGGACCTTCCAGTAAAATTCGTGATGTCAGGGGGCAGTCTCCGAATGTTGGAGGGGGTGGAACCTGGATTTGCACTTTTAAGGTCCATTCGGGGGATGATGCACTAATTTTAATAACCGTCCATCTAAAATGGGGCTGTTCAGCCAAATTCGAGGTTTCAGGGGGTAGTTTCCAAGAGTTGGAGGAAAGGGTAACCTGGATAATGCTCTTCTAAGGTTCATTCGGGGGATGTTGCCTTAATTTTAATAACCGGCTGTTTAAAATGGGACTGTCCAGTAAAATTCGAGATGTCAGGGGGTAGTTTCTGAATGTTGGAGGGGGTGGAACCTGGATTAGCACTTTTTAGGTCCATTCGGGCGATGGTGCACTCATTTTATTAACAGGATCTCAAAAATGAGGCTGTTCAGCAAAATTCTATGTGTCAGGGGGTAGTTTTCGGGAGTTGGAGAAAGATGCAGCCTGGATTTGCTCTTCTAAGCTCCATTCGGGGATGTTGTCTTAATTTTAATAACGGGCTGCCTAAAATGGGGCTGTTCAGCAAAATTCAGCTAAATTATAAGCGTCAGGGGGTAGTTTCAAAGAGTTGGAAGATGTAACTTGAATTTGCTTTTCTAAGGTCCATTCGGGGGATGTTGCCCTGATTTTAATAACGAGCTGCCTAAAATGGGTCTGTTCAGCAAAATTCGAGGTGTCAGGGGGTAGTTTCCGAATGTTGGAGGGAGGTGGTTTCTGGATTTGCACTTTTAAGCTCCATTCGTGGGATGTTGCACTAATTCTAATAACGGGTTGTCTAAAATGAGGCTGTTCAGCAAAATTCTATGTGTCAGGGGGTAGCTTCCGGAAGTTGGAGGAAGGTGTAACCTGGATAATGCTCTACTAAGGTTCATTCGGGGGATGCTACCCTAATTTTAACAACCGGCTGTCCAAAATGGGACCTTCCAGTAAAATTCGAGATGTCAGGGGGTAGTTTCCGAATGTTGAAGGGGGTGGAACCTGGATTTGCACTTTTAAGGTCCATTCGGGGGATGATGCATTAATTTTAATAACGGGCTGTCTAAAATGAGGCTGTTCAGCAAAATTCTATGTGTCAGGGGGTAGTTTCCGGGAGTTGGAGGAAGGCGTAACCTGGATAATGCTCTTTTAAGGTTCATTTGGGGGACTTTGCCCTAATTTTAATAACCGGCTGTCCAAAATGGAACCTTCCAGTAAAATTCGAGATGTCAGGGGGTAGTTTCCGAATGTTGAAGGGGGTGGAACCTGGATTTGCACTTTTAAGGTCCGTTCGGGGGATGATGCACTAATTTTAATAACGGGCTGTCTAAAATGAGGCTGTTCAGCAAAATTCTATGTGTCAGGGGGTAGTTTCCGGGAGTTGGAGGAAGGTTTAACCTGGATAATGCTCTTTTAAGGTTCATTTGGGGGACGTTGCCGTAATTTTAATAACCGCCTGTCTAAAATGGGGCTATTCAGCAAAATTCGAGATGTCCAAGGGGTAGTTTCCGAATGTTGGAGGGAGGTGGAACCTGGATTTGCACTTTTAAGGTGCATTCGGGGGATATTGCCCTAATTTTAATAACCGTCTGTCTAAAATTGTGCTGTTCAACAAAATTCAGCAGTCAGGGCGTAGTTTCCGCGGGTTGGATCGAGGTGGAACCTGGATTTGAACTTTTAAGGTGCATTCGGGGGATGTTGCCCTAATTTTAATAACCGGCTGTCTAAAATGGGGGGCTGATCACTCAAAAAAATTGTGTACAATTAATTCCAGTCGGGAATTAATTCCAATAATTCCAGCTTAATTCCATTAATTCTATTCTAATTCCATTAATTCCATTCTAATTCCATTAATTCCGATTTAGCTTCATTAATTCCATTAATTCCAATCAATTCCATAGTAATTCCAAATAATTCCAACTAATTCCAACTAATTCCAGCTAATTCCAACTAATTCCTTTTAAATGATGTACTTATCAATTCCAAATAATTCCTTATTAATTCCATATCAATTCCAAATAATTCCATAATAATTCCAGTTAATTCCAACTAATTCCAGCTAATTTCAACTAATTCCGGCTAATTCCGGCTAATTCCAACTAATTCCGTTAATTCCTTTTAAATTCCATCAATTCCAGAATAATTCCGTAATAATTCCATAATTCCGGAATTAATTCCAAGCCGGATGTACAACTAATTCCACTAGTGATGAGCACTTCACGTGTATATTTAGGTACATATTCAATAACTTATATTGGGTATAATGTTGTACTTAAAATTAATTTCTATCAATTCCGCGTCAATTCCATATTAATTCCAAATAATTCCAAATAATTCCTTATTAATTCCATATCAATTCCAAATAATTCCAGTTAATTCCAACTAATTCCAGCTAATTCCAACTAATCCCAACTAATTCCGGCTAATTCCAACTAATTCCATTAATTCCTTTTAAATTCCATCAATTCCAGATTAATTCCGTAATAATTCCAGAATAATTCCGTAATAATTCCATAATTCCGGAATTAAGTCCAAGCCGGATGTACAACTAATTCTACTACTGATCAGCCCCCCAGTCTAAAATGGGGCTGTTCAGCAAAATTTAGCAAAATTCGAACAGTCAGGGGTTAGTTTCTGGGGGCTGAAGGGTAGAAGAACCCGAATTTAATTGTCTCTTTCTAACTTTTTGTACGTCTGCGGGACGTGATATAAAATTAAGTCGACATAAAACTAAGTCGACACAAAAATAAGTCTACATACAATTATGTCTACCTTAACGAGTTAGAAAAAAGTGAAGTGGTGGCCCTTCTGCCTTTCCGTACTATCCAGAAGTTGTTTCGCGCCAAAAAACAACTTCTGGATGGCTCTTTGAAAAACGATTGTAGTTTTAACCATAATTTGTTGACCAACGTGTTACTAGAGTAGTCTTGCAGGCAATAAAGTATTTGCAGGCTGATAGTTTCCCTCAAATTTAAATTAGAAGCATATAATAATAATAATAATAATAATAATTTATTGCCCAACAGAGCTACCTCCAATTACAGGGCATACATAGAACAATATAATGTTAAACAAGAGAATGAAAAGAAATTAAAACTGCACAACTGAATATAAACCGAAACATGCGGAAATGAAAATAATGTCAGATAACCCTATTTTGGCGGGAACATTCTGAATTCCCCTCTTAATAATGGTCTGTAGGCCCGCTTCAAAACGTGTAGGTCATGTCTTGCACTGTTGCCACATTTAGGGGGCTCCTATTAACCGCGCGCTACAACGTACTCACGTTATCTACGGATCAACACGTTCGCCTCCTATCGGCAGTTCTCTCGAACTACACGTGTATATCTTGCGGTGTGCATCGGCATTACGAAGCCCTAGGCATTTTTGACAGAGAGGCTCCACCTGTTGGTAGGTATCATAATTAACTAATATACACGTAAATCTTTAGGAAACCCGAATCGGGCCTCATAAAACTACGGTGGGCCTCCTATTATCCGTCGGATATACCATTTCGGGCTTGATAATGTCGGTTAGTGCGGCCGGTCGTACGTACGTTCGTTTGTAATCACGCCACAGTCAAAACCACTAGACCGATTTGGCTGAAATTTGGAACATAGGCATCTCGTAACCTAACTTAGATCTGAAAAGCTTTTGGAGCCAATCGTGTAACCGGAAATGCCATTTTGGCACATCAACTTTTAAATTTTAAATGCAAACCCCTATTTTTCACGTCACCATAAGAAAGACCTTCAAATTATGCTTTTAAAAATGTATTCATTCTTAGTGTCCTTTTGACCAAAAAATAAAAAAAAAATTATTTTTATCGGACTTTAAAATCGCGGTACAGCCGAAGCCCCTGAGCAGATTTGGCTGAAATTTTGCGCATGGGGATTGTATTGCACGTCGAAGAGCTGAACAAATTTTGAATTCAATCGGCTCACGGAAAGTGCCGTTTTGGCACACCAATTTCCAAATTTAAAATTATTCCCTCATTTAACCATTAAAAACAAGTTTTTGAAAGATTTATGGTCACCATCAGAAAGGTCTTCAAATTCTGGTATTAAGTAGGACAAAATTAATTCGCATTTAGCGCTTTTTGGTTCAAAAAATCGAAATATTATAATAACACTAAAAATACATTATAGCCCAAATTACTAAATCGATTTGGTTGAAATTTGATACATGGAGATTGTGTGACCCGCTGAAGAACTGGAATACTTTTGAAAGCAATCGGTCCACGCGAAGTGCCATTTTGGCATATCAACTTTAAAAAATTTGAAATGCAAAGATTCCTTTTGTCTTTATTAACTGCTGGATTTTGGGTACTACATTATCAGATTAGAGTAATAGGTAAAAGGTGTGAATAGTGAAGGAAAATCATCAATTTCTCCGCGCCTTTGATGTAGGTAATTGTTCATTTAATTTCTGAGCTTTTTAAACTCCCCACTCCACTTCACCATTTAAAAAAAAGGGAGGTTACTGCAATCACTAAAATTTTCCAATTCGAGATAAGACCGGATCTATACGTTTTGAGGTCTCACGAAACCAAAAAAGTGGTTTTTAAAATGTGTAAACACGCCACAGCCCAAAGTACTCGACCGATTTGGCTGAAATTTTGAACATGGGGATTGTATTACACGTCGAAGAGCTGAACAAATTTTGGATTCAATCGGCCTACGGGAAGTGCCGTTTTGGCACACCAATTTCCAACTTTAAAATTATTCACTCATTTGACCATCCAAAACAAGTTTTTGAAAGATTTATTGTCACCATCAGAAAGGTCTTCAAATCCTGGTTTTAAATAAGACAAAATTCGTTCGCATTTAGTGCTCTTTGGGTCAAAAAATCGAAATTTTTTAATAACACTAAAAATACATTATAGCCCAAATTAGTGAATCGATTTGGCTGAAATTTTGCACATGAGGATTGTATTACACGTCGAAGAGGTGGACTAATTTTGGATTCAATCGGCCCACGGAAAGTGCTATTTAGGCATATCAACTTTAAAATATTAAACACAAGTCACGGAAATCAAAGACCTACGCGTTGGGGAGGTTCCAGCCGCTTCTCTGCTGCCTTTTTGCTTAGCATTTGAGAAAATTTTGAAATTGGAAAATTCAGTTTATTGACTCTAACAACTTTTACTTTCCTCGCCATTAAGTTGACATGGAAACTGAACGATTTTCTTCAAACATCTTCATCTGAAAAAACGAATCGAAAAAATCGACAATAGCGCAAAACGAAATCGCACAATCTTTTTTCAGCGTGACGCACAAAAATACACGCGGGAGAAATGGTAAACTATATAAAGCGCTGGAAAGGACGTTTCTTCGATAGTTACTGTCTACGGTTGTCGGTGCTTTGTGTTTCGTGGATTTTATTTTCAAATCATGGCCTTTCTACCCAGCCTGGTGAGTCGCAAGTTTTCTAATCTTTTACTTTTCGAAAAAACGGCACTCTCGCGCACTCAAGCCTAAAATTGGAGCTTGGAAAAATCGCAATTAAAAAGAAAAACGGACTCGGTTCTTGCATAACCGGAAGTAGATTCGTCAACAAAAGGCAATTAACACTCGGCCGACGGTACTCCAGTTTGCGCGAAAAAAATCGGCGAAAGTGGTCTCGATCCATCATCATCGGAACGATTGCCAATGTCAAGTTTTTACTTTCATTTGTAAATCTTATGGCGTAACTTTCTCTGTCGGCTGCCGCTAATCCGATTTTACGTGGAGGCAAATTCCCGATTTCGATCGCTTTTGACTTTGTCTTCAAGGTTGCCCCTTTTTGCGACCTATTTGCTCGCGATTCAACTCTGGTAAAGATATTTTCTCTAATCCTAATCGCAGCCATTGGACAAGGTCGGCGTGTGGTTGATTTTAATTGCAAATCGATGTTTTAATCTTTTGTTTGGTGCAACGCGCCGCACGACCGTGAAATCCGGTAATTTGGGACCGAACAATGTGCATAATATTTACACGATTAGCGAAGACACGAGGTGAATAATAAAATATTAATCACCTTAATTGAGGCTCTGCAGCAAATAGGAATCAAAAGAACAGAAAAGAAGAAATTGTCAGCAAAGAAAATACATTTCATAAATTTTGCTACAGAAGAATAGAAGACGCAGAATAGCTGCAGGAAATTTAGGATAAATCAATAAAAAGAAGAAGTAGATTCATACAAAATTTAACAAATTAGAAAAACAAAAAAGCAATTTGAGTGCTAAAAAATTTACATTTCATGGAAAACTAAAATATTTTAAGCTCTTTGGGTTTTTTATTATTGTTATATTATCACAAAATTGTACAATTTCTGGCTCAAATCAGACAAGTAAGTAAAATTTTTCAAGACGTCGAAATGCAATCGCCAAAATCGAGTCTTAATTTGAAACATGATTCTTAGGAAAAATAAAGAATTACCTTTATCAGACCAATAGGTGAAGCAGAAAAAAACAAGTTTACAAAATGATTTTGGAATTTGAGTTCAGAAAACTCGCGATAATTAAATCTCTTCCTTAAAAAAACATTTTATTTCTGTGAACTTGAAATTGTGGCAATTTAGTTTATTTCATGCCCTATTTGGTTTTTCATTTTTTTTATGTAATTTCTGCTTTTAAGAATTCGCGAATTTCAGGTAAAATTTAACTCAAAAATTAATCGAAATTTTAACATCTTAATCCTTATTTGGGGCTTATCTTAGACCTTATTTGGTTCTAAGTTTTCTTCGACCCCTCATTCTGAAGTATTTTGTTGAACTCACTTCTCATCTGTTGCTACTTCTGCAACTTTCTTCTATTTCTTCTGATTTCATTTTCGTAGCAGCCTCAGGTTTCAGGCACTATTAACTATAAATGACGAAGAATTCTCAAGATTTTTTTAGCAGTGACAGGTCAAGTCTTTCCTCTACATATTAAGAAAAAGTACTTTTAGTCAAAATCAAAATGCGTTTTAAAAAAATGGAGACGGTCATTATTTATGTCTTCCTCAATTTCTTGCGTCTTCATTAATTCTTCTGCTTTTATTTTGAGAGTATCAATGATTCTGTTCAGAACAAAAAGAATTTTCCAGCGATGAGAGTGAGCAACATTTTTGTTTCGTTTCTAGCAAAAATTTTAATTTTTCCTTATTTCTTGTGTTTTCCCTTTTCGAGCTCACTTTTGTTTTTTGTTGTTTCTTTTTTTTTCATTGCTGAAAACATATGTCAAAGCATCATCAGTATGGTTAAAATAATCGCAAAGTACAATTTTACAGTGTTCTGCTGCAATGTAATATTGCCATATAGAGACGTCAAAAACGTGTCAAATCCTTTTAATTTTTACCCAAAGTATTTATTAAGTAAAAGGAAATTTAACGAATAGGAAATCAACAAAATTTTTTGTAGATCAAAAAAATAGATGTCGTTTATTTTGTGCTTTAAACAATTAAGGACTTTAACGTTTTCTATAACTAAATATGTTCAAAAATCATCAAAATTGTGAAAAAAGCGTACAATATCCAAGGTCTTGCGTTAAATAAAACAACATACGCCGAAAAAAGTTGAAAGAGTTTTGGTCTTTTCGCTTTTAAGAATTCGTAATTTTTTATTTTTTTTGAGTATATTTGTTTCTTTCAGAGTAACGCGCATCCGGAAATATGCAACTTTTTAGTTTTTCTAATTTATTAACGTTCTTATTGGTACTTCTCCAACTTTTTTTGGCGCATGTTTTTTTGCAAATTGAATGCTTTTGTCACAATTTTTGTGATTTTTAGTCATATCTTGCGATGCCTTTTAATAATTTTTAAGAATTTACTTTTTAACCTCCCCACTCCACTCCACCATTTAAAAAAAAAGGGAGGTTACTGCAATCACTAAAATTTTCGAATTCGAGATAAGACCGGATCTATACGTTTTGAGGTCTCAGGAGCCCAAAAAAGTGGTTTTTAAAATGTGTCTGTATGTACGTACGTTCGTAAACACGCCACAGCCCAAACTACTCGACAGATTTAGCTGAAATTTGGTACGTGTGCATGTGATAACCCAACTTAGATCTGAAAAGCTTTTGGAGCCAATCGTGCAACCAGAAATGCCATTTTGGCACATCAACTTTTAAATTTTAAATGCAAACCCCCATTTTTCACGTCACGATAGGAAAGACCTTCAAATTCTGCTTCTAGAAATGCATTCATTCTTAGTGCCTTTTTGACCAAAAATAAATAAAAAATTGATTTTTATCGGACTTTAAAATCGCGGTACAGCCCAAGCCCCTGAACCGATTTGGCTGAAATTTTGCACAAGGGGATTGTATTACACGTCGAAGAGATGAACAAATTTTGGATTCAATCGGCCCACGGAAAGTGCCGTTTTGGCACACCAATTTCGAAATTTAAAATTATTCTCTAATTTACCCATCCAAAACAAGTTTTTGAAAGATTTATTGTCACTATCGAGGTCACCATCGTAAAGGTCTTCAATTTCTGGTTTTAAATGAGACAAAATTGATTCGCATTTAGAACCCTTTGGGTAGAAAAATCGAAATTTTGTAATAACACTGAAACCACTTTATAGTCCAAACTAGTGGATCGATTTGCCCGAAATTTGGTAAATGGAGGTGAGGTGACCCGTTGAAGAGCTGAAAGGCTTTTGGGAGCAATTGGACAACGGGAAGTGCCGTTTAGGCATATCAACTTTAGAATCTTAAACAGAAGTCCCTGAAATCAAAGACCCACGCGTTGGGGAGGTTCCAGCCGCTTCTCTGCTGCCATTTTTAATGTTAATTTAAAAAAAAGCGAAAAGATAAAAGAAATTGGCAGTCTTGGAGATGGTAGAAACTTCTACTTTTTCACAGAATTTGTAAATGTAGCAGTTAACTTTATTTAACCAAGGTCGGGCGTGCGGGCGGTTGTCTAAAATCTAAAATACAAATGTTTTTCAACCCTAAAATGACATTTTTCGAAAAACTAGCACGAAGGTTTTCGATCCGACAATGCAACAGCTATCGAATTTCATAATGATAATATGCCCTTTTGCTAAGAATAGCTCAAAAAGGGGCCTTTTTGTCCCTAAAATAGAAATTTTCTAAAACATTGCACTAAGGTTTTTGATCAGGTAATACAATAGCTGTCGAATCCGACAGTAAGAATGTGCTTTTGTCTAAAATAAATTGAAACAAGGGCCCTTTTGCCACTAAAATGACATTTATCGAAAAAATAGCGCTAAGGTTTTCGGCTTGTAAAAAAATCAACTATCCAATCCGGTAATAAAAATATACAGTTATGCATAGGGTTTTTTGACGGCACTTCGAAGAGCATTCATATGGTAACGCGAAAAATGGGGGTTTGCATTTGAATTTTTAAAGTTGATGTGCCAAAAAGGCACTTTTCGTGAAACCGATGTGGCCCAAAATCAGCACCTACAAATTGTCCATTGAATGCGTGTGCCAAATTTCATCTCGATGCGTTCAGTAGTTTGAGCTCCAGCGTGATCGCAGACAGACAGACACACGGACAGACATTTTTTCAAAAACCACTTTCTTGGGTTCCCAGGACCCTGAAACGTAAATATTTCATGTTTTCGGCGATTCGATTTTTTGAATTTTCCGATCGATTCCAGTAACTGCTTCGCGCTGCGTAGAAATTAAAAACGAAAGAGCTTTTTTGCATAATTTTCTTCTTCGTCTTTTGATACGTTTTGGAAATCTGAAACTTTTTAGTTTTTCTGATTTGTTAAATTACTTATTTGTACTTATCCCATTTTTTTTGGTGCATTTTCTTTGATTTATGGCAGAACATTGTAAAGTGAACGCTTTTGTCACAATTTTAGTGATTTTGGACATATTTTGCAATGTATTTTAATAATCTATTGTGGAGACACAGAAATAAAAATACTCAAAGGTAAATGGGCAATTAAAAACAAATAAATATTCCAATGTCAAAACTTGGATAAATAATAAATAATAAAAGCGAAAATGGAATATGAAAAAATTTAAATCCAAAAAGAGTACAAAATAACTGACAGTATTTCTTGACAATATGCAACAAATTATCTTCTGCTTTATAAATATTTTGGATTGAAATTAAAAGAATTTGACACGTTTTCGGCAACAATATCACGATTTCGCCATTTTAGTCCACTTTTGTCTCATTTATGCAGAACCTTGTAAAATTGTACAAGTTTGCGATTATTTCAACAATTGCAGCGATTTTTTCTCCAACGAAAAATTGAAAATGAAAAACCCAAGAAATAAGAAAAAATTTAATTGAAAACGGGCATTTCCCAGCTGCTTGTCTGTAGACCGCAACCTCACGACCATGACCAAGCAAATTTCGATCGCTAATTACAACGCGTTTGCTTTCATTATTCTGTCCTGAAAATCCTGAATCTATTCGCCAAGGAACAATCGCACACCAATTTCACGCTCAGTTAACCGCGGATGTGATTGTGGTCTAAAATCTTTCTATGCAAATACCGTCGACCTCTTTCTCGACACAGTCCAGATTTCCATTCCGAACACGAAACGAAAACAATTTCAGATTAATAAATAAAACACACGTTAAGATTCCTCCAGTTCAGTGGAGCCCGACGGATTTCGGCGCTTTCTTGCCGAGATCATTAAATAAATCAAAGGTGTCGTTACGCAATTCCGTAGGTATGCTAATTGGCACGAGCCGTAATACTTCCTGTCTGACGCCGCTCTTCCGGCCGATTCGGAAGTGAAATTTTGCAAATTTTCCGGAATTTCCTTCGCCAATTCCTGAAGTCCAACCACCGTGACCCAGCCTCAAAGAGGGAAAGTAAGGATTCAAGTTCGGGCCAGGAGAAATGCTGTTTGTTCTTTTAATAGAAAAAAGTGAAAGGACGATTTTGTAACGTCTTCGATCTGGAAAAATTGTCGATTTAATAATTTTCGGGTTATGCAAAAGTCGCGGTGTTGCGTGGGGCTGCCCTTTGAGAGATTTAAGACTAACATTTGGTCGATGTTTCACAATGGGATCGAGGTGACAGCAATAATTTCAGAAGCGGCGAGACTTCACTTTCCAGATGCTGGAATTGTCTCAAAAATTTTCGGAAATGATCGATATTTGAGACCTAGACGGGTTTAATGCGGATCGCAGATATCAAACTGTTGAGATTTCAATGGACTCGTATTTTTTTCAATTCCTTTCGGTCTTACAGATAAAACAGTCTTGAGCTTTAAAAGAAAAATTCACATCCATTGACGAATCTTTAAAATTATAGCTGTCATTGAAATGTGTATTAAGTGCAAAAAATTTCAAGGTTCCACCTGTTGAAATGTTAGATACTTATAGGAAATAGTGGGCCAGTCCATTGCGTAACCGGGCGAGGTCCTCTTGGTACATCATTGTCACATTTAGTTTAACTTTTAAAATCACAAATCTCACAAATCGGTTTGAAATATTTGAGACACTTACACTCTTTCTATAAAATGCAACAATTTGAAACATAATAATTAATCGAATCGGGAGAGGTTCCAAGTTTTTGGAATAGTGTTCCAGGAACTTGCGGACATTTGAGACAATTTCGTTTGACTTTTTAAAAATTATTTTTATATCATCAAAGATTTAAGATATCGATTAGAGAAATTTTGAATTGCCACCCACAACCTGGTAGTGCTTAGTAGTCAGGTTACACACCACAAAAAATCGGTTTGAAATATTTGAGATACCATTCTAGCGAACGATCTTGTTTCTAAGATTGCTTTCAAAAACTTTAAAATATTGTTTAAGACAATTAGATACATAGTTAAATACCTATTACATTGTGAATTTTAAAACAACTAAAATTATAGAAATTATCTCAAATATTTTTAAAACTAGTCAGTATCACTCGTCCCCAATTATTTTTGAGATACCCAAGCAGGCAGTAAGTAATCAGAAATGCGACGTGTTTAATATGGATCGCAGATCAGATAATGAACTGTTGAAGTATAAATTATCGAGACGAGCCTTTTGGTTGAGATGCAGAATTTCGATTCGCAGAATTTTTGAGAAAAGTAAAAAATTTCATATTGTCTGAATCTCAAAAGTAGGTTACCTAACTTAACTCCATTTTTGAGATATACGAACACAAAAATCTCGGATACCTACATAGTTAAAATGTTTGAAACATAGGTAGATAATCAGGACAAACGTTAAAGTTTTGGTGTCCCAAAAACTAAAAAATATTTGAATCACCTTAATCTGACTTTATTATACAGCTTTTGAGATACCTACCTATCAAAAAATCTTGAATTCTCGGGTTTTTGAAATGCAAGTTCGAACACAATTATTTAGGTAGTTAAAATCTCAATCATATTTATAAAAGTATGAGAATATGCACTAACAAAAGCTCTAAAATATTTGAGACGCTTTACTCTGACCTTTTCTAAGATCTAATGTATAAAATCACTGCCACTTTGAGGTACGTACCTATTAGAAAAATCTTTGCTTCATAGAAAATAGGGTTCTCGCAAATCTCAAAAAATCGGTGGCCGGCATTATTCGGCTTTTGAAATAATTGCCTCCCAAAACTGCTAACAATTTTGCTAAAATTTCATATCTGTTTTTTGAGATAGTAAAAATGTTCTCAGGATTCCGCCTGCTGAAGTGTTTGAAATAATAATTAGTAAGGTAGACAATACAGGCGTTAAATTTATGGAATGATGTTCCACAAACTTAAACGATATTTGAGACAATTCCGTTCGACTTTTAAGCTCTATTTTTATAAAATTATGAGGAATCGCTTTTACTGAAAAATCTTGAAGCCGTGGAAATAGGTTTTCACACATCTCAAAAATTTGTTTCAAAAATTTGAGATATCTATTGCCACGAGCGGTCTATTTTATAAGTTTCTGATATTGTCTCGCAAAACTTTAAATATATTTGAGACAATTGGGTAGTGAAGTACTAATACTTCACAATCCTTATGTTTTATAAATATGTTTTGAGAAGCTTTTCAGAGCAGAAACAGTCATATGAACGTCTCTGCATTTTAGACCTCCAAAAAACTCAAAAATTTGTTATTTCAAATATTTTTATAAAATGCAAGTACCTAAATAATAATTAATCAATTCGGAAGAGGTACCAAGTTTTTGGAATAGTGTTTCAGGAACTTAAGGATATTTGAGACAACTTCGTTTGACTTCGAAAATTATTTTTGTACAATTATAAAGATTTGAGATAGGTAACCATTAGAAAAATCTTGAATTTATGGAAGTTTGGGACAATCGAAGGTTTTGTCTCCCACCAACTTAGTAGTAGTACTGTCAAAGCTACACACTCCAAAAAGCCGGTTGATATATTTGAGATACTATCCTTGCGAACGATTTTCTGTTTCTAACATTGTTTTCAAAAACTTTAAAATATAATTTGAGACAATTAGATATCTAGTTAATATCTATTACATTGAGAATTTTAAGACAACTAAAATCATAGCAATTATCTCAAATATCCTTAAAACTAATCTGTACCACCCCTCGCCTAATTATTTATGAGACACCCGATTAGAGACGATTGCAGATAATATCAAACTGCTGAAATATAAATTATTGAGACATACATAATTCTCAAAATTTCAGCTGTTGAAATGTTTGAAATATAGGTAATTACGACAGACGTTAAAGTTTTGAAGTGGTGTCCCCAAAAACTGAAAAATATTTGAGCATTGTCCGGGTTTTTGAAATGGAACTTCGAATATAAGTTAGTTAAAATCTCAAACATATTTATAAAACTATGAGATATACACTAAAAAAAGCTCTGAAATATTTGAGAACCTTTACCCTGATCTATATTTATAAAATGACTGCAGCTTTGAGATACCCATTAGAAAATTCTTTGTTTCATAGAAAATAGGTTTCTCGCAGATCTCAAAAATCGGTTTTAAATGTTCGAAAGATGCGATGGTACAATTCCAGTGGCCGGCATTGTTCGGTTTTTGAAATAATTGCCTCTCGAACTGCTGACAATTTTGTTAAAATTTCATATCTGTTCTTTGAGATAGTAAAAGTGTTCTCAAGGTTCCGCCTGCCGAAGTGTCTGAGGTACCTAATAATTAATAAGGTCGTAGTCAATGCAGGCGCTAGGTTTTTGGAATGATGTCCCACAAACTTAAAAGATATTTGAGACAACTCCGTTTGACTTTTAAGCTTTATTTTGATAAAATTAGAAGGAAGCGCTTTTATTTTAATGAAAAATCTTGAGGCCATGGGAAACAGGTTTTCACATATCTCAAAAATTGGTTTGAAATATTTGAAATATTACCACGGCAGTCCATCTTATATTCTGATATTGTCTCCCAAAACTATAAAACTATTTGAGACAATTGGGTAGTGAGTACTTCATAAGATTCCTTATATTTTATAAATATGTTTTGAGAAGCTTTTTCTGAGCAGTAGCGATCAGACGAATATCCCTTGCATTTTAGACCTCCAAAATACTCAACAATTAGCCCGAAATGTCAAGAATTCGAAATATTTGAGACAACGCAGCTTTTTCAAATATTTCGAGAGGATTTAACATTTTCCACAATCAGGATCTTGAGGTACCTACTTTTATATCGAACCTTCGGATACTCGAACCTTAAAAACCTTTGAAATATAAAATTGATGAAGGCTCGAGAAAACCTGGTTTTTGAGATTCTTCAATTAATGACGTGCCACTAGATCTTAAATTGTATTAAAACACAGAATTTTAAAATCCGATCCGAAGTAATTTTTGAGACTTTGCATCTTGAGATGTTGAAACTTAGAAACCTAAAGTAAATCTCTCCAAGGACTTCTTGATAGTTTTACGGAAAATTTTGAGCTTTTAGCATCGAGTGCCTTAAAGATTTCTTTTGAGATACCTACCTCCTTTTATTAGTTTCAGTTTGAGATTTTAATGCATTAATGCATTTTTAAGATATTGCAAAATTCAATTTGAATTATTTTTGAGATACTTCCTCATAAAGTGATTACTATCTGCAAAGAGAAGTTATGGAGGAACTTTTGGGCTTTTTAGTTCCTCAGTTACAAGAATTGTCGAAAAATGATCATTTTTGAGACTTAAGAAAGAACAATATAATTTTAAAACACAAACCTCAGGTATAAAATTTTTAAGATTTCAGAGATCATGGATGTGTATTGTGTAGGTAGGTATCAAAAAACGGCCTCAGGCCAGATAAAGTGCAGCGAGCAGAGTAATTCAAAGGTGTTCCAGAGTTACTCTAGTGTCTAGTTTCTAGAACTACACTGGAGTTAGGTAAAAGAGTCCAAACCTAAAAATTTTAGGAAATATTTGAGAACATGAACAAATATCGTAATTTTCTTAGTTTTTGAGACACCAGAAGTACGCGTTCAAAACTTCGTGTTACCTACCTCAATTCAGACGCATTCGCCTACATTCTCAAACTCCATACCGGTTCTAGGTACTTACACCAAAAAGAAACTTTGAGGTCTAAATTAACAACTCTGTTTCAATGCAATTTTGGATCTCAAAAGTTTCAATTTTCTAACGGTATCTCAACTGCGAGATTGCGCAAATTTTTGAACGCTTCTTGGGGCTCTTCTTCAAATTAAAGCGACTCCGGAACGACGATTTTGACAATTTCCCTCATTCCAGGTGTGCTGCCTCGCAATTGCTACAGCAGCAACAGCCCTACCACCCAGAAGGCCCCAAAGCTACCAACCACAAGACAGCTACCAGCCCCAACCCGACCAACAAAGCCCCTACGAGGCCTTCATAATCCCCACAGAGCTCCAACTACCCAAAACGGAATCCGCCCAAGTCCCATTCTTCGTCCCCGAGCTCAGCACAGCCCTGAAGGCCCCCCAGTACAACCCCCAACCCTCCTACTACGAAGTCCCAATCCCTGCCACAGACCTCATCGCTCCCATAGAAACAGCCTGGAACCCCAACAACGACCCCAAATACTACTACGAGGTCCCGGCCATCCTCTCCCAGCAGGAGATCCCCACCAACTCCTTCCCCAAGAAGTTCAACAAGGACCTCCACAGCAAGAGCAAACCGTACTCCGGCAAACCCAAGCAGGAGGTGGTCTTGAAGCCGATCAACGAAAAAGAGTACAACGACAGGCAGAAGAGCATCAGCAAGGTGTTCGACAGATTGGGCAAGAAACAAAACCAGAAGGAAATTCAGGTAAAGAAGCAGAAAATTCAGGAGCCCGCTCCTGCCGCCAGCGGGTTTCACGGTGGATTCGATTCTGAGGGAGTGCAGCGCCAGCATGGAGGCTTCACTCAGGGGTTGAGCGCTGATTTAACCGCTTCTCTGGGAATCACTTCGCCTCATTCTTCATCAGAGGCTGGGAAAAGGCTCGAGTTTCATATGGTGGGGCATGACGGGCCCCACAGCTACAAGTGGGGCTATGATACTGGCTTGGGGTAATCTATCGCTTTTCTTCCTCTTTCTGCGGGTTCTGCTTACGACTTTTTCTCTTAACGACAGAAAAAAGCGAGACAGGCATAGAGACTGTGTTGACTAATTCTAATCTTGGCGTTTTTTGGCAAGTTTTTGTTCTGTAGACCCAGCCAGACGGGCACTCTGCCCGTATTTTAACTGCATTTTCTTTTCTAACTTTTAGTAGAAAAGCAAAAGAATTGTTTAAAGAATACCGTGAAGTTTGGCATTCGGTGTGAGATTGGCCACTTTTTAGAATTTGTTAGTGGCGCTCTGTACAATTTTGATGTTTATTATTTGGCAGTTTAAAATATTGTAGCATATAGGGCAAACCTTCCTCTTACCTCCAGTATAATTTTTTCGTAATCAATTGCTCGGTTTTTGAAAAAAAAATGTTTTTCAGACTACAAAAATTCTACCAAAATTGAAGGTCAAAAAACTTCTCCTGTTCCCACTAGAGCGGAAATTCTTCACCGCCCTTGTGATTCTACATCTTTCTCCTTATAGTACCACCCAAATTTAATGGGGGTAAATCACCCCCCTGGCTTCTAGAGGGTGGCCAAACCTAGACCGACATTTTTACAGGCTGGGAGGGTAAGTTTGGCCGCCCTAGGAGCCAGGGGAGTGATTTACCTCCACTAAATTTGGGTGGCACTGCAAGGGGAAAGATGTACAATCACAAGGGCGGTGAAGCATTTCCACTCCAGTCACTTATATAGTGAAGTTGAGACAGAAGTTGAAAATGAAATTTGAGAGAAAGTTAGTTTTTATATAAATATTGTGTATTTTTATAAATAAAGTCTCTTCTTTGAATTTCAATGAAATATAATGCATTTATCACACAGAAAATATGCGTTACAAGGGTTTTATACCTTACAAAATTGCCAAATGCTAAAAAAAAAATTTTTTTTGTCGCAAACATTACAAAATTACTGTAAAAATGTTACTGCAGGCCCTTTGAAAAATTTAGTTTTCTGGCTACCGGATTATCAAAAAGAAATAGCGATTGCAGCATTCTAAAGGGAAAAGGACTATCTTTCAATTTGACAGGGGACGAATCCCCACGTGTTTAAACAAACAATAATCTTTAAATATTTGTTGTTACTTTGATGGTGGCGCCATCTATAATTTTTGCCGCAGGAAAAGAGCACGTTCTTTTGTGCAGCAGCTTGAGGAATTTCAATTTAATCGGCCGAATAATAAAAAACTTACGAGCCATCAAAAAGTGTCCGGTTTTTTGCGCGCCACCCTGTAGTATTTTTTTGCAAGCCGAGATTTAAAAATATTAGAGATGACTTGAAAAAACATTTATATTAATAATTGATTGAAAAAAAGGCAATTCTACAACTTGACGTACCCACGTTTTTCGGACAAATTTTTTGCATTTGGAAAAACGAAAGTCCTCATTTTTTTGTAAAAAAAAACGCAATATCGTACGAATCTCTTTTTCATCTCTTTTATTAACATTTTTTATAAGCAAAAACAAAAATCTCTGCTCTAAGGAGTTCATCCATCAAGGAAATAAATTGCTACCCAGGGCTGCCAATACAAATTCCCCCAGTTGTTGAAAAATTCTCTTTTTCGCGAATGAGGGAGATGAATGTGCAAAAAAATTGCGTGTACCGCTCGATGAAAGTATATTTTTTCTCAGTCGATTGACTGATTCACTCGCCTACGGTGTCGTTCGTGAGTCTAAAGTTTGTTGCACGACGGCGCAGGCGGAGTACATCAATCAAACGAGCGAAAAAATAGTAATGTAACAAGTGGGAAAAATGCATTATTTCCTTACGCGTGTAAGTAGTACGAGGCGAAGCCTAGTTCTGTAAGCACACAAGTAAAGAAATCACGCATTTTCACGTGTTAGGTACAGTCAGGAGATAAAGTCTTGGACCTCCACCACGAACAATGTCGACAAATTCTTGGAAAAGACACTCAAAATAGCTTTGTCAAGGCTTGTGCCCCACTCGAGTCGTTTTAATAAAGAGGTTTTCACTTTTAATCTTAATTTTTTTGATAAGGGTTGTGAGAATCTATCCACATTGTGAGCGGTCTAGGGTCATTACTTTATCTCCTGAGTATACATACATACAAGGCTTTTCAAAGATTTTGTTTTTGTCTATCAAAAAATGTTAATAAAACGGGCGAAAAAGTATTATTAAGTACCCACTTTCATTAAGCGCTACATTTTCATCTTTTGAATTTGAAAGTTTCAAACCAAGTTTTGAGCTTCTTTTTCCCTTTGTTAAATTTGCATTTTGGCACCACACCTTACAATAAATTTATTTCAGACAAATTTGGCGCTCTTGCCAACTTTTTAACTTAACTTCATATCAAAACTTGTCCGTTTTTGACGAAATGTCGCTTTGTAAATAAAGTAAAGACCATTTAGAACCGAAAATGAGTAAAGGTACAAAGATTTTTCATTTTGGTGCTGTATTATAAACCTGATCAAAAATTTCAAGTTATTTGTGTCTGTTTGGAAAATTATTGTTCTGTAAAAATGGCAAAAAAAATCAAATAGAGTGCATTTTGGTGTTAAAAAGTTTATTATTTAAATATTGTTGAACTGTTGGCCGAAAAGAATGCATAAAAGGGCAGATCTAAAGTAACTTTTTGACGAAATTTCGTTTTGTAAACAAAAAAAGAGGAGAAAGCCTTTTCGAGTCAAAAAAGAAGTGAAAGAACAAAGGTTTTTTCATTTTGGAGCTAAAGGAAATTTATTATAAAGCTGATCAAACATTTCAACAACAAAAAGGAGAAAAAATAATTAAAAAGACTTTGTTAATTTTTGGAAAAACTATTTTGTAGATACCAACAAATTGAAAAAAAGATTATTCATCTTTTTGAGTTTAACTTAAAAGTTCGTTGGCGCTTACAGACCTGAAAATCCATTTTGGTGCTAAACTAATTTTGGAATATTTCTTTCAAACTTTCAGTGGAAGAATAGAAGAGAGACCTAAAGGAACTCGAGAAGCCACACTTATTTGTGTCTTTTTGGAAAACTGTTCTGTAAAAATGACAAAGAAAAATCAAATTGAGTGCATTCGTTTTTTGAATTACATTTTGTTGTTAGCCGTTTAGCAGAAAAGAATGCATAAAAGGTCAAATGTAAAGCAATTTTTTAACGAAATTTCGTTATGTAAACAAAAGAAAGGGGAAAATTGTCTAGAGAAAAAAATTGTTAAAAAAAACTTTTCGTCGGTTTATGAAACCGAAGTTACATTTTAGTGCTAAAGTGGACTTATGACTTATCATACACTTATCTAGAATCTCAACAACAAAGAGAAAGAATATTTGAAAAGATTATGTTCCTTTTTGTGAAGAATATTTGGCATGACATGAAATAACTTTTTGAGGCTAATTTTCAAGCTCTTTTGCCGTTATTTTTCAAATTCCAGGTGCTGATGATACTATCCTGCTTTCATGTGCTTAGGTGATGCTATTTGTTGACGCTGCTCTACGAATAAAAAAGTGCGCATAGATAGGCTTCAAAATAACACGATTTTCCATTAAGAGGTTTATGTTTTTTATATCACTTCAAGCTTTTCTTATGAAAAACAAGATTTTTTATTCAAATTCATGACTGCTGACGTAAAAAGATAGAAAAGTGATGTCTTTCACGTTAATAAACAAAAAAGGGTGTTCCTAAATTCATACTCCTTACTCCGGGAGTATTCCTTCCATCATTCCACGAAGAAAAGTTCCTATAGATATATGTCCGGAAATGCTTTATAAGGGAGCTGCGACCCTTCAAAAGGGTACTCAACAATAAAGAGCTTTCTCTTCAATTTTTTTACGTTTTCTCCTGTTGTGGGTTTATTTATTGCTAAAATCGTAATCGCTGGTCTATTCCACATAAAAAAGGGCGCACCATTTTCGAATAAAATGATTCCAGTTGGTTTAGGGGGGAAATTTTGTGACCAGAACTTCGTTTTATCACCCAATTAGTGAAAATAAAGATGCGAGAATGATTCCTTACATCATTTTAGGAAGACAAGTTCATATTAAGATACGGCAGAAAATGTTTTCTCAAATGAACTATGAACTTTTCTTTCTAAAATGATGTAAGAAATCGTATTCTGAGTTTATTTTCACTAATTAGGTAGGTAGATAAAATAATTCTTAAAACAGAAATTTTCGCGCTCTAAACCAATCAAAGTCACTTTAATCGAAAGGGCGGGTGTGTTTTAGCGACATTCAACAAGAGCCTCTTTTTTGTGTAAAATCGACCACCGATTAAGATTTTATTATTATTTGGTGAGAAAAATGACTACAACAAAAGAAAATGTAAAAAAAACGAATAGCCCAGTCAAATTAGATAAATCGAGTGAAAAAAATCCCGGAGTTTTGAAATTTGGCATGGTTGTTCGCTAGTATCTATCTACAGAACATCATACTAAAAGTACCCGAGGGTGGGGGGTGAGCGCGAGGGGGGGGGGGAGCTGATTGAATGTGCATTTTCTGCGTTTTTCGTTTATATCTCCGTAACTACCAAGCCTAGCGAAAATTATTTTATATACGAAATTAAAGCAGACTAAATTTCCTATCAAAACGGCCCTATTCGTTTTTGTCGTAGGATTCATACTTTAAATGTTATAAGCTTGACAAGTTCTCATATTTACTTGGGATGGCTACAGCCAAGGAGTTTAAGGTTTTGACCCGCACAAAAATAAGGTAGTGCTGAAAGTTGGCACTTATGCTCTACTGGCAGTCCTGAATGACGTGTCAAAAGTCCTGGAGCCTGCGGTGCCGGCGTCCTATTTTTTTTGGTCCCGGAAGGCCTTAAGTGGTAGTCATACATTATTTTTCGCATAACATGATTATTTATGAACCGATTTGATCGGGATTGGTCTCAAAATGACCGCAACGACCTAATCAATACTGATACTACTGATAGACTCCTGAAATTTTAAGATGAAACATCCTTTTTTTTTCTTGGAGAAATTGTGCTCCAGAATCGGCTTCGTGTTGCTTTTCTGCGACTATTTCTCCAACGGCTTATCGGACCACAAAAATGTATGGGATCTTTTCGTTGCAAAATTTTATCCTGAACATTTGAGTTCCTACACATTTTTGTCGTTAGATAAACCATTGAGGAGATAATCGGAAAAAAGCAGCGCGACGTCGGTACTGAAGTACGATTTCTCCGAAAAAGGACTTCGCACTGGTTTTTTCCGATTATCTCTTCAATGGTTTATCTAACGACAAAAATGTGTAGGAACTGAAATGTTCAGGATAAAATTTGCAACGAAAGGATCCTATACATTTTTGTCGTGCGATAAGCCGTTGGAGAAATAATCGCAAAAAAGCAACACGAAGCCGATTCTAGAGCACGATTCCTCCAAGAAAAAAAAGGATGTTTTATCTCAAAATTTCAGGAGTCTGTCAGTAGTATCAGTATTGATTAGGTCGTTGTGGTCATTTTGAGACCAATCCCGATCAAATCGGTTCATAAATAATCATGTTAAGCGGAAACTAATGTATGACTATCACTTAAGGACTTCCGGGACCAAAAAAAATAGGACGCCGGCACCGCAGGCTCCGGAACTTTTGACACGTCATTCAGGACTGCCAGTAGAGCATAAGTGTCAATTTTCAGCACTACTTTATTTTTGTGCGGGTCAAAATCTTAAACTCCTTGGCTGTAGCCATCCCAAGTAAATATGAGAACTTGTCAAGCTTATAACATTTAAAGTATGAATCCTACGACAAAAACGAATAGGACCGTTTTGATAGGAAATTTAGTCTGCTTTAATTTCGTATATAGAATAATTTTCGCTAGGCTTGGTAGTTACGGAGATATATACGAAAAACGCAGAAAATGCACATTCAATCAGCTCCCCCCCCACCCCCGGGTACTTTTAGTATGATGTTCTGTAGATACTAGCGAACAACCATGCCAAATTTCAAAACTCCGGGATTTTTGTCACTCGATCGCCAATTTTTTGTCTAATTTGACTGGGCTAGAACGCGTTATTAAATCTGAGAAAAAGTGAGGAGCTTAAAGCTCTTTTTCTAAGACCACTATTAAAAATACTTGTTTTAACGTTTGTTGACAATTGTTAAAAATGACATTTTATGATACCAGTATTAAAAGGCATTTACTTTTAACATTTATGTTAAAAGTGATTTACTTTTAACACTCAGTGTTAAAAGTGACAATGCAACAACAATTAAACAAGCCCCGACAACAAATTGTCACTATACCTTAGTTACAGCGAATTTCATGCACGTTATCAACTAATAATAAGAAAATTTTTGCTTTTAGTCGTGTTTGTAGAAAAAATTGTGTATGATATGCGTGCTAAAAGTGATTTTATTTTGTTCGAAGGGATGGGCCACTCCGCTGCGCGTCGTGTCCCAAACTTCCCTTCTCACAAAATAAAATACCACTTTTAACACTTATATCATAAATAACTATTATAACACTATTATTATAACACTATTATAACGATTGTTCCAAATTTCTAAATTCTATTCTTAATATTTTTCGAGAAATTTTGAAAAATTTGACTTTTTGATACCCCTTTGAAGGGGCGTAACTCCCCTATAAAGAAATTTTTTGTGAAATTAAGGTCCTAAAATGGTCCTAAACTCACATATCACCGGAAAGGGCATTGAGACATATCTCGCGACTTTTTTTGTCAAAATGTGGTTGTAAGGGCAAATTCCAAAATTTTTTTGGAAACTTTTCCCCAGAAAGGAAAGCTTGTTAAAATAGAATCTTCACTCATTTTTTAAGTTTCTCAATTTCCAGGATACTGTCGAAACTTCTCTCTCATTAACGATTTAATGTTAACAATAAATAATACTAACAGCAGGTGGAGCTCCTGATTCATTCATTCCATCCGCTCGCCAATAAATCAACTAATTTGCATGTAAATCAGATTAATACGGAACAGAATGGCAATTTAATTACGTTCGCCTTACGCAAGCACCCACCGACTTGCAGTCATACAGGAAGCGCAACCTTGTACGAAATCGTGGCCGTAATTACCAGCTCACGTTTCTTTCATTGTTTTGTGTTTGCAGTCACAACAGGCAGTTCAGGTATGAGGAGAAAGACAAGGAGGGGATCGTGAAGGGGCACTTTGGTTTCTATGACAAACTCGGCAAGCTGCAGATGGTGCACTACGATTCCCATCCTCACGAGGGATACCACGCGGAGGGCAACTTTGGCAAATACTCACTCGACCACTGATCAATGTTTTATATTGATTTTTATTATTTTTTTAGTTAATTGTTGGTATTGTTGCTCTCTTGTTGTTTACTTTTTTATTTTTTAAATATAAAACTAGGAAACAGAGGTGTCTTTTTATTATACCATGGAAAAGTCAAAGGGTTTTAGGTCTTATTTCTTTGCCAGGATCAGCCACAACATACCATAGTTTATTATCAATATCGTTATTATTAAATACCTACATTTAAATTTTAAACAGTTGATCCTCATTCTATACTGTTATCCAATGAAGTTAACCTTCAAATTAACTGAAACAAGTGTCTTTTTTATTATCCCATGGAAAAGTCAAAGTGTTTTAGGTCTTATTTCTCTGCCAGGATCAGCCACAACACATTTTTATACTCGCCATATAGTTTATTATCAATATCGTTATTATTAAATACCTACATTTAAATTTTAAAGGATTGATCCTCATTCTGTACTGTTATCCAATGAAGTTAACCTTCAAATTAACTGAAACAACTGATCGTAAGCTACCTTGTCAAGGGTTAACTTTCAGAGATATTACGATTTAGGCACCTAAGACGTTTCACATGAAATTGGCTCCTGAACCTTCAAAACTTTGATGTATTTAGGAACTTACTTAAATAATAGAGGTAATCTTAGCTGAATTTTCAACTTGTTGAAGTTAGACATCATACGTTTAATTTTGAAAATTTGACTCGGTTAGCTTTCAAATTAACTTCTACTAGAATTTTAAAAGGTTAAGCTTCAAATTGGCGTTCCATAAAAATCTTAACTTCTTAGTTGATTTTCTAAATTCGACAATTAACTCACCAGTCACCCCACAATAATTGTTACGGTTAACCTTCAAACTTGCTAACGTTTACAACTTTAAACGGTTAATCCGAAAGGGTGCTATCAAAACTTCAGACCTCTGTTTGGAATGATAATGGTTAACTCTCAACACTATTATCCTTCACATTCTTAAACAAATAACCACCAAAACCTTATAGTTCAGGGTATTTAGACAAAATATTGTTGGATAGGGGAATTAGATCCAATAGTTTTGAAATTTGGCATACTTATTCTGTGTGGCTTGCTGATAAATGTAGAAAAAGTCCCCAACCGGGGGTGGTGCGCTTGAGCCTCCAGCGCATAAATAGGGGCGCTTTTATCTTTAAAACCGTTGACGCTATCGTTATTGTAGTGGTAATAGAATTTGAAGCTTATAAAATTCTCTACAAAAAATATGAAGTGACTTTTTTTCGTATGTGCAATCATTGTGCCGTAATTTGACATAATACAGGATGTTTCCTAAAAATGCGGCAAAAATTTAATGGGTGATTCCTCAGGTATTTTTATGAAGAAAAGTTCACATAAACATTTGCCGAAAATGCTTCCTAAGGGAGCTACGCCCCTTCAAATGGGGCACCCTGAAGACGGTCTTTCCTCTATATTTCCGAAACCGTTCATACTGAAATTATGAAATTTGGTATACTGCATAAACTTTTGGCGCTGAATCAAAATCTGAGCCCACAATTTCAAACTTTTAATCAGAAGCGTACCCCCAAACACCGAGGCCCAACAAAAAGAATATGTTTTAAGTTGAATATTTGCCAAACAATGGCTCCTTCCGAAAAAATGTATTATATCTTTTTTATGCGAAATTAAATAAGCTTTAATTTTTGTCATTACTATGAAATCGATATTATTAATACTTATCGAAATAAAAGTGAAAAACCGTCGGCGCGCTCCATTTCGTGACACTAAGGGCCGGAGCGTAACACCTACAGTCGGGGACTTTTAGTATGTTAAATCACAGACTATTTCAATTATGTACCGCGATTTTTCAAAACTATTGGAATTAATTCCACTATTTTTCCTAAGTATCCTGAACTATTAAGTGGGTACAGTTTACTTTCAAATTAACCAAAACTAACTTTTTAACGGTTTAGCTTTCAGAAACCCTATTTAAAACGTCGAAATGGACATAGTTCAGGTAACCTTCAAGACTGCTACTTAAATGGCAGTCTTACCTGAAGTTAACCTTTAACATGATACAGTTAACCGCCTTTTACTTTGCCCAGAACTGGCTATACAAAACCCCTAATCTTCACATTTGTGTTAACTTTCGAAATTCCAGAGTTAACTCTCGTTAAACTTTAATGGTTCACTTTTTGACTGGTTAACTTTCACAATTTTAAACGGTTAAACCCTATTGAAACCATTAATATTTCTCTTTCACTGCAATTTGAAATGTTTCAAATGGGTAACCTTCAAACTGATCCTTAAACCTTCACTTTTGGATTAACTTTCAAATTTGTTAACCTTTAAATTAAAGGCAGTTATCGGGTGCGCTTAACTTTAAAAAAGTATCTTTTTAAACATTAACTTTCAAATATATTACGACTTGAGACGTTTCAAATGGGCACAGTTCGTGAACCTTCAATATCGCTAATTAAATTATTCTTTAATATGTTGGAGTTAACCTTTACAAACTGTTGAACTCAGTTAATAAGTAAAGAGCTATTTGGTTTGGTGAACTTTTCAACCCGTTAAATACTGACATTAAATAATAACCTCCAGCAAATATGAGACTTTCAAATCTCTTAACTTTTACTGCAATTTTAAATAGGCTTTTCGTAAAAATCTTAAACCTTCACTTTTGGGTTAAATTTTAAACTTATTTTCTGTTCTTATAGTCGATTTTCGAAATTCGACAATCAACTGACATACCATCAATCTCGCACAATAATTTTTGCGGTTAACGATGAAAGTTAGTAACGTTTACAATTATTCTAAACGGTTAATCCAAAAAAACTGTTATATAGAAGCCTCTATTTGGATTATCATTCACAATTTTAAACAATAGGGGAGGGGGGTCTAGTTGTCTCAATTTTCATTCAACAACAACTATATTTTGGTATAATTCGATATAATGTACAACTAAATTTTTATACTGACAAAGAAACATTTAGTTACAATATAAGCTTAAAAAAATTAAGAACTATTTGAAACAGGCATGTTTATTAATTTCTAAATAAAGCGATGCAACTGTGACAAGTTACCCCGAGTAGAGGGTTAGTTGTCTCAAAGGTTGGGGTAAGTTGTCACAGTTGTGCCACTTGGACATAACGTAACATAAAAGGTTCATCCGAGTTTATAACATTCTATAATAAAACCGAAGAATCCCAAGCACTTTAAAGCAAGGATTTCAACTTATTTTATCCACACATTTCTGACTTACCTCACATGTATTGCGATGCATGTTTATAAAATCTGAAGAAATAAAATAAATTTCCATCAAACAGGAAATTAAAATAATGTTTATTTTAACCTCAATGAATTGGTAACACCTGAGTTTCACTGCTTATATCAGTCCTTTTCCTTATGATTCCACTAAATTCCCAATTAATTCAAGACAGCTATAGGTAATCCAAGAAAAACGCGATGGCTCAATGGCTTCTCAATGGTAAACATAGGTTTGTTGATATACAGAGCAGAATTCGCCATATTTGTAGTGGGGGTATGGAACAGCCTAACTAACTCCCATTAAATTTTAACGGTTAACTTGCATACTGGTTAACCTTTAGAACTGTAAATGAAACGGTTGGTTTGCTTGCTTATTTTTTAAACAGGTACCTACATTTTTTAACCCATAGAAAATTCGTGCGGCGCAGGGTATTCTCCCGTGGCGTACTTGAAGAGGTTATGTTCGATGTCAGAAAGAAGGCCCGAGGCACCGAATCGGAACAGTTCGGGGTTGAGCCAATCGTTGCCGAGGACTTCTTTCACCAGGATCAGCCACGAGAGGGCATCCTTGCTCGTCCTGATGCCTCCAGCGGGTTTTAAGCCTACCTGAAAACATCCTTACCTTGTACGCACATTATCAATACTATTATTATTAAATAACTAAATCAGATGTTTTATTTTCATCTTGCGAAGCATAAATAACTTGGAGGAAAACGGTTATTTTCAAACGAAAAAGTTAATCTCTAAAAATAGGTAAAACCCGAGACTTCATGGCAAACGGTGTTTGTCAACCTGCATAAAATTGCGACGTTGCCATTTGCGAGTGACAGATAACACGCACCATCAGTTATCATAAATTATTGGTTGTGACAGAACGTATATGGGGCTTTGAAATGGCCAGCAATTTCTCCAGAGCTCACCCCACTTGAATTCTCTTGAAGTCACACTTACTTTGTATCCAAATTTTTGGTAAAACTCTTTGATGGCCCTGCTCATGACCAGCCCAAACGTCAAAGTTGCATTCACACTTTCCTTTCCTGTTGAGGTCTTGATGAAGTCTGAACCGGCCATCATTGCCACCAGCGACGCCTTATACACCTAAAATCACCAAATCACCAGTAGTGCCAACCTAGAATTACACTAATATTTACATTATCGAGCGTCCCTAATTCTCCAGCGGCCAAAATCGCCTTCATATGAACGACAGGGCCGCAAGCCTCCTTCATTTGTTGAATCTCCTGGTACAGAGTCTCCCATCGCCCCCTCAGCACTAAACTCCGATCCAGGACGATGTCGATCTCTGTCGCCCCCTTTTCCACAGCAAACCGGATTTCTTCCAAGCGAGTTTTCAAGGGCATCTGCCCACTCGGAAAGGCAGTGGCCACTAAAGAAACAAGTAGTAGTAGTAGTAGTATATACTTTATTAAATTTGCCTTTCGGCTTGTAATGAGCCCTGCCTTTGTTACATTATAATTATTCTATATACAAATAACATTTCTCGGGCCTATCTTCCACTTTTGTCTTCTCTTCCCTAACCTCTCCTTATTTCCCTCTGCCTCTGTGCTTCCCCCATCCATTCTAGCCCTGTTCCCCTTTCTTGAAATACTTTTCCTGCAGTCTCTCCATCTCCTCTTGTTCTTTCCACCCCCATATCTCTGCTCCATTCATCAACATACTCTTCACTAAACTATCAAACATCATTCCCCTCCTTTTAAAATCATGCCCAAACTTTCGCTCTCCTATTCCCCAGATCATTCGTACCACCTTATTTCCTTTTTTAACCAGTTCTCTTACACACGTTCTCGTTGTGTTTCTTTCATTAAAAACATACCCTAAATATTCGAATTCTCTTTCTTGCTCTATTATCCTCCCAGTTCCACTTTCATTCATTTTCTTTTGCCTTCCTTCTTCCGTTCCTGAAAACCATTATCTTGGTTTTTTCCACATTTACTTCCAACTTTTTTCTTTTCATATATTTCTCTGCAATTCTTATCATTTCTCTCATCCCTCTCTCCTCATTCGCTACAATCACCAGGTCATCCGCATACGCCAAACACCACACTTTCTCTTTGCCCACCACAATACCTCCTGCCTGCCCCTTTTTGAACACCTCATCAATATATCATTTATACAAATTGTAAACAACGTTGGGCTAAGTGGGCACCCCTGCCTTACACCTTCTCTCGTCCAGAAACATTCGCTCTCTATTCCATTCACTCTAATTACATTCTTGGTTTCTTCATATACTTCTTTTATCCTGCTTCTTACCAGACTCCCATTCAATCCTATTTCTCTCATGTGTTCCCACAATCTTCCCCTTTCTACACTATCAAACACTGCTTTCAGGTCCACGAACAACGCGTATATCTTCTCGTTCTTCTTTTTTATTTCTCTTCTTGCTATATGGTTTAATATGTACATGTTCTTCACTTCTTTTGCATCTCCTTTTCTTGTATACAGGGTGTTTTGCAACCGCGTGTAAGTTTTCTAACATTAGATTGCCCATCAAAAATGGTGACGATTGGCACAAAATTGTTTAGGTCGAAGTCGTCTCCTAAGGAAGTTAGGGCTTTACCATAGGGAGCAGTTTTTCTTATTTGGATATCTCTAAAACCACTCATTAAATCAAAAAATACCAAGTATAGTAAAAGTTGCAGTTTGAATTGCCCTTTCTAATGGACACCACCATTTTTAAAACGCGTGACCTTCAAACACTTTCCGGAAGAAAAATGTCAAAGGTGTCTCCGTTTTCTGGGGTCATAATCCAACAAAATTCCCCACGTAGATGTATATTCACTGGCTACTAGTGTCCACGAAATTTCATTCAAATCCGTTAATCCGTTCCTGAGATAACTAAGAAAAACTGCTCCCGATGGCTGACTTTAAACCCCTATAACTTCCTTAGGAGACGACTTCGACCTAAACAATTTTGTGCCAATCGTTACGATTTTCGATGGGCAATCTGAGGTTAAAAAACTTACACGCGGTTGCAAAACACCCTGTATAGGGCAGATTACGCCCTCCCTCCATTGCCGGGGAGATCCCTCTCCCTTCCATATTCCATTCAAAATCTCTAATGATCTGTCTATCATCTCTTCCGTACTGTAAATCTACGCTTCATTTCTTATCCCATCCCTTCCCGGTGCTTTCTCTTTTTGAGTTTTTCCATCGGCTTCTTCACTTCCTCTTTTGTTATTTCGGTACTTTCTGTATCCTGTTCCTTCTTTCCGTCTGCTTCTACCCCTTCATTTTCTTCTTCTCCCTCTCGCAACTCTACAAAATGCCTTCTCCATTCCTCTATCTTTCCCACTCCAACTTCTCTCCTTTTTTCCTCTCTTGGTTTATGTATTTCCACGCTTCTTTTTCTGTTTTTGTTCTTCTTCTTCCTTCATTTGTTTCTTTCTTTCGCTGAATTTCTTCTTGTATATTTTTTTGGCTTTTAAGTATTCTTCCCCTTTTCGTTTTCCTTTTTTCCATTTTCTTAATTCTCTTCTCGTCTCTCCCTTTGCTTTCTTGCATTTTATATCGAACATCCCCTTCCATTTCTCTGACTATCTTCCCTTAGTATTATTTCTTACAGCCCCTCTTATAATTTTCCCCAGCTTTTTGATTTTTTCTTCTTTCCCCTATTCTGAACTTATTCACCTCTTCCCAAGCATCTTCATTATACAGAGTCTATTACCGATTCCCTATTCGGTCCTACTCCCCTTTTTCATCTCCTTTGTTTCCGTTTAAAACCTCCAAACCTTTTCTTCTACCAGTTCCTCCAAGATTTTTTGTTCTTTATTTTGTTTTGTCCTTTGTTTCTCTCCTTGCTTTCCCCTTGTTTTCTATCCACGTTCTTGCCCCCCTCTCTCCTAACCTTGTAATAAAGTCCCCCCCTATAAGCACTCTTTCTTGTTTCCCTTCTTCTATTGTTTCTTCTATTTTATTTTTCATTGCTTTCATGTCCCTGCTGTACACTGTCATTATTTGATATTTCTTATTATCTATTATAACGTTTCTTTCCATTATACTTTCTGCCTCCCTCTTTGAGTTTTCTTTTATTTTCTTTAATCTCTTCTTTAACCCTCATTAAAATTCCCCCTTTTGCTCTCCTCTTTCTTATTTGTCTCGTCGCTCCTTGCCAGTTCCAACTATAGTCTTTCGCTAATCTCTTTTGCGTAATTTTCCAACCTTCTTCCTCTACCCATGTCTCTAACCCTATTATGTCGAATCCCCTTATATATCCCGCTATATTCCAGAACAGAAATTTACATACTTTCTTTCTTTTCCCTGTTTTTAAGTATTCCTACATCTTTCATTCTACTTATTTTTGCTCGTGTACCTTTTTCATGCTTATTCGTTCCTTTCCTTTGGATCTGTCCTCAGCTGCTCCCGTCTTTGCTAGGTCCCGTTTTTTGGATGCGCTTCTCTTCTTTGTTTCTTTGCCTCTTCTAGCTTGTCCTCTGACATTCCAATTAAACCGTGTCCCATTTATTATCAATTTTTAATAGCCAGTTTTAACCTTTTTCTTTTTTTGCTCATGTTCCCCCGAAATTACCTTAATTTTCTTTTGTATTTTTCTTTCTATTTCAGTAAGGCCGTTGTCCAGATACACTTTTTGTCCTCTCAAATCTTTTAGTTTGTTTTTGTTCATTATTTCCATCTTCTCTTTAAAGTTATTTACTTCTATCACATATTTATTATCGTTGATCTTGGTTCCTTAACAGTTACTACTACCTGTATATTAGGGTGTATCGAATAAAAGGAATTTTGGAATTTCGTTTTGTAATAGTCGCCAAAACTTACCTTTTACTATCCTAAGAAGAAAGTTTATTTAAGGTTTTGCTATAGTTCAACATCTTTAGCCCTCTACCGCCCCTCAAATATGGTTTATTTTGAAATTCCAGGTCTACGTACAACGAATAATTTTTTTAAATTCATTATTTATTGTTTTTCTATCACTAGTAGGTTCGGAGTAGATTTTAAAGACCACTAAAGGCCGTTTTTTTCATCTCTAGTTAAACTAAGCTACCTAGTGCCATATAGTTTCAACGACAATTAACTCTAATTAATCAAGTTGCTGGTGCATGCATGACAGAACTTATAACACTACTGGTTGACGTCTAAAGTTCAGACGTTATATTTTCGTGCGTTTTTATTCGAATTTGTGTGCTTCCCTTTCGAGTTAATAAGAATATTTCAAAGGCAATTTACACTAGAAATAGTCTCGAGTGGCCTATATTTGGTGGGCCTTCGAAGACTAAAAAACGCACAAAAATTTAACGTTTGAACTTTAGACGTCAACCAGTACTGTCATACATAAGTTCTGTCATGCATGCACCAGCAACTTGATTGATGAGTTAATTGTCTTTGAAACTATAATGCAATGGGGCTGCGTGAACTTGGCGAACGAGTTAAAGCACTAATGGAACAACACCTCTCTATCATTAGTGCTTCATTAGTGCTTCTTAGTGCTTCAACCCCAACCCCAGCGGACCAACCCTTCCAGAGTTATTGACACTTCTTTTTCGTCCGCCAACTTCACACTTAGCGAACGACTTGAAGCACTAATGTTTTCACACCCCTCCATCTTTAGTGCTTCGTTAGTGCTTCTTAGTGCTTCAACCCCAACCCCAGCGGACCAACACTTCCAGAGTTATTGACACTTCTTTTTCGTCCGCCAACTTCACACTTAGCGAACGACTTGAAGCACTAATGTTTTCACACCCCTCCATCTTTAGTGCTTCGTTAGTGCTTCTTAGTGCTTCAACCTCAACCCCAGCGGACCAACCCTTCCAGAGTTATTGACTCTTCTTTTTCGTCCGCCAACTTCACGCTTAGCGGACGACTTGAAGCACTAATGTTTTCACACCCCTCCATCTTTAGTGCTTCGTTAGTGCTTCTTAGTGCTTCAACTCCAACCCCAGCGGACCAACCCTTTCAGGGTTATGAACACTTCTTTTTCGTCCGCCAACTTCACGCTTAGCGGACGACTTCAAGCACTAAGGGTACAGCACCTCTCCATCATTAATGCTTCATTAGTGCTTTTTAGTGCTTCAACCCCGACCCCAGCGGACCAACCCTTCCGGAGTTATTGACACTTATTTTTCGTCCGCCAACTTCCGATTCCGAATCCATTGAGAAAAAAGTATGATTCCATTTAAAAAAATTGGCAGTGCCGGAGACTGTAGAAACTTCTACTTTTTCACAGAATTTGTAAATGTAGCATTTAACTTTATTTAACTAAGGTCCCCGGACGTGCGGGTGGTTGTCCATGGCTGATGCGCCCGGCGCTCATTTACCAAAATATAAAATACAAATGCTTTTCACAAAAAAATGGGCAGCTACGGAAGCGACTGGAACCTCCCCACTTGGTGAATGATCCAATCCTATCACTAATTTCACTTAAATTTTACTATTTACTATGCCTAAGTTTTACTCCACCAAACCAAATGTGTTTTCTGTGAGTTTTCTGAATTTTACGATCTTTTGCCAAAAGGGCATTAAGGTTGAGTACAATTTTGAAAACAAAATTTGAAGACTTTTCATGTGCTGATAGAGAAAATAGGAGTTCATTATTCAAATTTCTAAGTTGATATGCCAAAATGGCACTTGCCGCCCTCGGATTGCCACCAGAATTAAATCAGCTCTTCGGCGGGTGACGGTATCTCTACCTACCAAATTTCAGCCAAATCGATCCAGCAGTTTGGGCTGTAGCGTGTTATTTAATGTTTCCTCAATACTTCGAATTTTTCGATTTTATGCCAAAAAGGCTCTAAGTGTGGGTACACTTTCAGATACAGAATTTTAAGACCTTTCATGCGCTGTAAAGAAAAATTAGTGTTCATCAGTCAAATTTCATAGTTTACATGCCTAAAAGGCACTTGGCATCTTCGGATTCGCAACAAAATTAACTGGGCTCACCAGAAGGCCAACACTAATCTGCATACCAAATTTCACTAAAATCCGTTCGGTAGTTTCCGAGAAAACGTGCTCACATACGTACATACGTACGTACGTACGTACGTATACATACGTACGTACATACACACAGACATTTTTTAAAAACCACTTTTTCGTGATCCTGAGACCTTGAAACGTAAAGATCTGGTGTTATCTCAATTTCGAATTTTGGACTGATTGCAGTAACCTCCCATTTTTATATTGGTTGTGGGGAGGTTAAAAATGGCACTAAGGTTTTCGATCCGGCAATGCAACAGCAATCGAATTCGATAATGATAATATGCCCTTTTGCTAACAAAAATTCAAAAAATGGCCTTTTTGTCCCTAAAATGGAAATTTTCTAAAAAATTGCTCTAAGTTTTTGATCCGGCAATACAGCAGCTGTCGAATCTGATATAGACCGGCTAGTTTTGAGTTTCGCGACTTGTTAGAAGCAAATCGGATAACATTTTGACGACAAGTGTTTCTAGACTAATTGGACCCTGCTGAATCCGAAAATCACTGTCGGCAATTCGAAATCTTAACCGGAAGTCCGTAATTCTAGATGGCGCTCATGGCAGATCGTTATATCCAAAATAGCAGAAAAATTACACAGTTTTCGACCAAAGACGTGGTATACAAAATTAAAGATATCTTCATTCTCTACAAGAAAGGCCCTAATGATTTTTTTCGTACAGGCGACGGTTTACCCCTAGCGCGGGCAAGAAAGTTGCGCTCGCCGTGCGGCTTACGCGCTCAACGATTATTTAATCAAAACACTTGTTTCTTAATTTTTATGGACTTTTCCAATATATTTCACTAATATCCACCTAAATACTTGGGATTAGTAAGATATTCACAATTTACTTCCCTTTTTTCAATGTGCAAACGCCGTTTCCTATTTTGACTCTAGGCTGCTTTTGAGGTGCGTTTTTTGCAAGAGGCGCATCGGATAACATTTTGACAACAAGTATTTTTTGATTAATTGAACCCTGCTGAGTCCGAAAATCACTGTTTTGATTTCGAAATCTTGACCGGAAATGTTTTATTCAAGATGGGACCATCCAAAATACCACACTAATGGGAAAATAGCTGAAGCCGATTTGGCTGAAATTTTGATAAGTTGTAGATCTCGGCTTCCTGATCAAAAGTTATCATTGACACAAAGCAATCGTATGGACGGTTCTTGCTACAGAGGCCTGAAAGTAAAATAGAAACTATAATCTGTCCGGGATCCACACGACCGAGATTCACCCGATTTCCATGGCGATTCATTGTCGACAACAATGATTCACCATGGAAATAGGGTGAATCCCGGTCGTGTGGATCCCGGACAGACCATATAACTGAGCTTGAAAGCCACCTTGACTAGCGTATTGGCAAATAGCACGTGCAGTTTAATTGAGCGCTGGCCGGATGTAGAACTCAGGAATCCTGGTAGCTCAGTTGGTAGAGCATCCGCACGTTAAGCGGCAGGTCCGGGGTTCGAGTCCCTGCCAGCGTTCAATTTTTCTGCAATATTTCCACTTTTCTCTTAAAAAAAGTAAGAATAACCTTTTTTAACCTCCCCACTCCACTTCACAATTTAAAAAAAATGGGAGGTTACTGCAATCACTAAAATTTTCGAATTCGAAATAACACCAGATCTTCACGTTTTGAGGTCTTAGGGACCTAAAAAAGTGGTTTTTAAAATGTGTCTGTGTGTATGTTCGTACGTACGTACGTTCGTACGTACGTTTGTAAACACGCCACAGCCAAAACTACTAGACCGATTTGGCTGAAATTTGGTACGTAGGCATCTCATAACCCAACTTAGATCTGAAAAGCTTTTGGAGCCAATCGTGCAACCGGAAATGCCATTTTGGCACATCAACTTTTAAATTTTAAATGGAAACCCCCACTTTTCACGTCACTATAAGAAAGGCCTTCAAATTCTGCTTCTAAAAATGTATTCACTCTTAGTGCCTTTTTGACAAAAATTGAAATATTCGGGATTGTTAAGGTACTTTAAAAACACGATACAGCCGAAACCTCTGGGTCGATTTGGCTGAAATTTTGTACATGGAGACTGTATTATAACGTCGAAGAGCTGAAACAAGTTTGGAGGCAATCGACCCACGGAAAGTGCCGTTTTGGCACATCAATTTTCAATTTTAAATATACTCCCATTTTACCATCCTAAACAACTTTTTTTAAAATTTATTGCCAGCGTCAGGAAGGCCTTCAAATACTTGTTCTAAGTAAGACAACATTCATTCGCATTTACTGCCCTTTGGGTAGAAAAAATTTAAATTTTGTAATAACACTAAAAACACATTATGGCCCAAACTACTGAATCGATTTGACTGAAATTTGGTACATGGAGATTGGGTGACCCGTTGAAGACCTGAAAGGCTTTTGGAAGCAATTGGTAAACGGGAAGTGCCATTTAGGCATATCAACTTAAAATTTTAAATACAAGACCTCTTTTTATACGTCGCCATTAGAAAGATGATCAAATTCTGGTTCTAAAAATGTATTCACAGTTTCTGCCACTTCAGTGGAAAATAGAGAAAAAAATTTTTCTCATTAAAAGGGAGCGGGCTGACAGTGGATGACAAAGTGGCAGTTATTGTCAAAAATGTGGCAAAATGTTAACCTTAAAAGGAACATATTGTCAAATGTGATGGGTGCTGTTCGAGGAAATGTCGGTATTTGTCAGAAAATTGCGAAATTATAGCCACAGACGAAAAGCATAAAAAAATGTTTGTTGAATTGACTACTATCTACACAGAATACAAAGACCCACGCGATGGGGAGGTTCCAGCCGCTTCTCTGCTGCATTTTTGTAAGATAAATTGAAACAAGGACCCTTTTGCCACAAAATTATATTTTTCGAAAAAATGGCACTAAGGTTTTCGGCGTGAAAGAAAATCAGCTATCAAATTCGGTAATAAAAACATACAGTTATGCATAGGTTTTTTTACGGTACCATTTTTTAGCCAAAAGGGCACAAGTGTGAATACATTTTTAGAAGGAGAATTTGAAGAGCATTCATGGCAGGATCGCCATGTATCGTAAGATGTTTGGTTGTCGGTATATTCGGACGTATGGGATGGAACTCGGTTAATCAGGCAAGCAGTCACATTCTAACATGATCTTTATTCAGACTTGTCTCTTCAGTGTCTTCACCTAATCTAATTTAATACTAACTTAAAACTATCCTACTTGATTATGCTGAACAAGCAATACTTATTTATTGTTACTATTTCATCACTACACTACAATGGTGACGCGAAAAATGGGGGTTTGCATTTAAATTTTTAAATTAGGGAATTATGGCTGTCTTCCGGACTGGTGTAAATACCTATAAATATTTCGGTTAATTTTAACCGAATCAATGCGTTCTTTTTTTCTGCATGTAGAGCTCCAAAATCTGCACCTGCGTGATACTTCACTTTTTTTATAGACCGAAATCCCAGCCTACTGCGATTTAATAAAGAGGCCAAAAATGACGAAATCATATTAGGCATTTTTTTATCGGAAAATTTTTTAAGGAAAAGTTGCTCAGGATGGCTCCAAATGGCTAAATCCGAGATTTCAGGAAAAAATTAAAATGTTGAATTTCTTGAGGAAGAATCACAAAATAACGAAAAGTTCAATATTTTTGCAACATAATGGGTGCTGTGAAATAAAAAATTGGCAGTCTCGGAGACGGTAGAAACTTCTACTTTTTCACAGAATTTGTAATATAGTGTTACGTAAACATAGTATTACTTAAACATAGTGTTACGTAAACATAGTGTTACGTAAACATAGTGTTACGTAAACATAGTGTTACGTAAACATAGTGTTACGTAAACATAGTGTTACGTAAACATAGTGTTACGTAAACATAGTGTTACGTAAACATAGTGTTACGTAAACTTAATGTTACATACGCAATATACGTAATGTTAAAGTTACGTACTGTGTACTTGTAGCGCCCCCTTTTAACAACTGAAACACTGAAGTCGTTGGCTAAGGTTGAAGTCAAACGAAAAGGAAATGTTAATGACTCTGGAAGGATTGATCGGATGACACTGGGATTCGAGCACTAAGCAGCACTCATGAAGTGCTAATGAGCGAGGGGTGTTCAAAGGTTAGTGATAAGTCGCACACTTTGTGCAAATCTGGCGTAAGAAAGAAGTATTCATTACTCTGGGGTTGGGGCTGAATCACTAAAAATCATTAACGAAGCAGTTGGGGCTGAAGCACTAAAAATCATTAACGAAGCACTAAAGGTAGAGGAGTGTCAAACATTATTGCTCCAAGTAGTCCGCTAGGCACGAAGTCGTAAATTGTCGCAGACCCAAAATGATCCAGTGGTCCACATGACGAGTATAAATGCAATTATATTCCCAATGCCTTAGAGTAAATTAAACATACTGGAGGCTGTGATCAGCAGTAAAGTATATCCTAATAAAAAAAATTGGCAATCTCGGAGATGGTAGAAACTTCTACTTTTTCACAGAATTTGTAAGTAAGTATATAGAAATGCAAGAAAATGAAACGTAAAAATTTGATGTTTTTGGCAATTCAGTACCTATCTGTTCAATAATAATGAAAGTCAAGCATTGAACCTATTTAGAACGTCTCAGTTAGGCGTCGCGTCGTCTTACGTGGGCGGTACATCGCGCGGTACGCGCGTCGTGCACTGCTGTAGCAGGCCATTGCATTTGAATATTTGTACTAAATTTGTGTCTAGCATGGGCGCAGAGTCGTTTAATATTCACTCAAGACGCAAATAGTCACTTGTATTGGTTTGAGATAGCGGTATAGCGACAAGCGTTTCGAGCGTCACTGCGCGCACCGCTCACGTAAGACGACGCGTTATTCATCGCGGGCAAGTCCGCGAAAAGTCCTCCTTTAGCAATTGATAACTTGAACGGTGAGTAAACGGTTGAAGATATAACCAAATCATAAATAGAAGAATTGTTGGCTATGAAAATATCTACCAAAAAGTCGGCGACAGCATACGTATCTATGAGGAATAGCCCACAACAAACAGTCAAACCGATTTTTACAAAAAATTAAAGTAAAAACAATTATTGTAGGTTACCTGTCATAGATATGCTGTTGCGGACTTTTTCGTAGATCTATTTGTTGCCAACAATTCTTCTATATAACTTTGTGTTCAATTTCCAACGTTCGCAAAAGAAGCGCACTTTTCTCCGGATTTATTAGAGGCGCTCCCTATGTAAACGTAGGCGGGGCGCCATGTAGACGTATAAATCTGGATATAATGTAAAATGGAATCAACCGATCTGACCCAAAATCGCATCATCACCTACAGGGTGCTCACTGAACGTGTGCGTCAAATTTTATCTCGATATCTTCAGTAGTTTCGGGTGTAGCGTGTCTTTCTTTGATGATTTTTTTGGCAAAGGGTACTAAGTGTTAATACATTTTTGGAAGCAGAATTCAAAGACCTTTCTTATGGTGACGTGAAAAATGGGGGTTTGCGTTTAAAATTTTGAAGTTGATGTGCCAAAATGGTACTTTCTGCGGACCGATTTATCCCAAAATCTAATCAGTTCTTCCTTTTCCAATGCAAGCTGCACACACCAAATTTCGGCCACATCGGTTCAGTAGTTTGGGCTGTATCGTGTTCACAGACGGACATTTTTTCAAAAACCACTTTTTTGGGTTTCCAGGACCCTAAAACGTAAAGATTTGATGGCGGTTCATTTCTCTGAATTTTCGGATTGATTCAGTTAACTGCTTCCCGCTGCGTAGAAGTTAAAATGCTATTATTACACACTGGTTGAATTCTTTAGTAGTCTTCAGTAGCCTAAAATTTTTGTAATGTTACATATGAATGCGACTTGCTCAAAGTATTAATGTAATGTTTATTTTGTACCTATACAGGGTTGTAACAGAAACTTACGACAATATTTTAACCAAGTATTATCCGCAAAAATACAAGACGAAAATTCCCGAGAAAGTTTTACCTAGGGTACCTAGTGTACTTATACATATAAGGAGTTACTACGGAAGTTTGTTAATTATTAATTTTTTGATTTTTCGACGCCTTTGTTAGCGCAACAAAAGTAATAGGTATTACAAAAAACAGCGTGTTGTCAACGCCGTTGGCATAGTTCGAAGTAGGGGAAGGTGGGGCAAAGTGGTATACTTAAGACAGAAGACGTCACTATGAGTTTAATGAATATTTTTTGAAATAGAATTGCTAGTGCTAAAGAACAACATACTATTTATTTAGTAAAAATATATATGAAAACAAAAACGGAACGGAAAAGAAACACTTAAAAAAAAAGGCGGTCTCGGAGACGGCAGGAACTTCTACGCCGCACTGCATTGGATTAATAACAGCAGCATTTATTAAATTTTTAAATATTTAAAATAAGAAAGTTGCTATGCCAAAAGGGCACTTCGGGTTGACTGATCGGCTTCAAAATCTAATCAGCTCCTCTCCCGCACAGACAATACCTATACACCAAATTTCATCAAAATCAGTTCAGTAGTTTCGGCTGTAGCGTGTCCACAGACATACGGACAGACACACGGACAGACACACATTTTTCAAAAATAGGTTTTTTGGGTTCCTGGGACCCCGAAACGTAAAGATTTGATGTCAGTTCAATTTCGAATTTTTGATCGATTTTATATACTGCTCCGCCTTGAGCGTAGAAGTTAATTAACGTTTTAACTCGAGTTTTAACCACCTGCATTTTTTTCACTTTGCCCCGCTGGTGGGTTAAAGTGAAATACTGCGCGGGGTAAAATGAAAGGGCAATAAAAATAAGTTGCATTATTGCACTATTGGGATCTCGAAAACTATAAGAGTTAGAAGATCGGTTAAAAAAGTTTGCTGTTAGACTGTGTAAAAAAACCGGGTAAGTATGTCCATTTGAAAATGAAAAGTTGACACCCTACTTTTCTTTGCTTGTAATACACTAACAAAGCACTAAAGATGGAGGGTTGTAAAAACATTAGTGCTTCAAGTCATCCGCTAAGTGTGAAGTTGGCGGACAAAAAACAAGAGTTAATTACTCCTGACGGGTTGGTCCGCTGATGGGGTTGGGGTTGTAACACTAAGAAGCACTAATTATGGAGAGGTGTTGTACCATTAGTGCTTCAAATCGTTCGCTAAGTGTGAAGTTGGCAGACGAAAAAGAAGTGTTAATAACTCTGAAAGGGTTGGTCCGCTGAGGTTGGGGTTGAAGCACTAAGAAGCACTAACAAAGCACTGAAGATGGAGGGATGTGAAAACATTAGTGCTTCAAGTCGTTCGCTAAGTGTGAAGTTGGCGGACGAAAAAGAAGTGTCAATAACTCTGGAAGGGTTGGTCCGCTGGGGTCGGGGTTGAAGCACTAAGAAGCACTAATGAAGCACTAAAGATGGAGGGGTGTGAAAGCATTAGTGCTTCAAGTCGTTCGCTAAGTGTGAAGTTGGCGGACGAAAAAGAAGTGTTAATAACTCTGAAAGGGTTGGTCCGCTGGGGTTGGGGTTGAAGCACTAAGAAGCACTAATGAAGCACTAAAGATGGAGGGGTGTGAAAACATTAGTGCTTCAAGTCGTTCGCTAAGTGTGAAGTTGGCGGACGAAAAAGAAGTGTCAATAACTCTGGAAGGGTTGGTCCGCTGTGGTTGGGGTTGAAGCACTAAGAAGCACTAATGAAGCACTAAAGATGAAGGGGTGTGAAAACATTGGTGCTTCAAGTCGTCCGCTAACTTCCAGTGATCCATGCAATGGCCATCTAGTAGGTAGCTAAATTTAACTAGAGATGAAAAAACGGCTGTTAGTGATCTTTAAAATCTACTCCGAGCCTACTAGTGACAGAAAAACAATAAATGTTGCATTTAAAAAAAAAATTCATTGTGAACTTGAGATTTCAAAATAACATAATATTTGAGGGGCGGTAGAGGGCTGAAAACGTTGAACTATAGCAAAACCTTAAATAAACTTTCTTTTCAGGATAGTAAAAGGCAAGTTTGGCGACTATTACAAAACGAAATTCCAAAATTCTTTTTTTTCGATACACCCTACTGTATATTCATCAGTTTTATAAATTCTTCTACACTTCTCGATCCCTTTTCTTCATTACTGTCCTGTATTTGTAATTCGCTTACGACGATCTTGTTTTTCCTGTTCTTTCTTTCTACTTTCTCAAACGCTTCTTCCCTATTTTCAAATTTTATTACTCTCTCCTGCAGCTCCCTTACTTCTTCTCTCATCTAGGTATTTTCTTCTTTTAATTTTTAACTTCCTCCCCATATTCCTCCTTTAACGCCTTATTTGCTTCTACTCTGTAGGTACTCTTGAGAATCCTTTCGCATGTTTTTTATTTTTTATTCCTTTAGCATGCTAAACACTTCTTTCACCTCTTCCATTTCGTCCTCACGGAGTACTTAGGTATTATAAATAAGAGACTCTTGGTAAAAGTAAGATCCGTCAAAATCGGCGTTGGACGAAAAGAAAAATGGCGCGTCTCAATTTACGGAACATTCGCCATAAGGCGCGTTAATACTTTGATCGTCTTAAGCAGTTTGTTGTGTTTTGGGCAGGGTTGGGTAAATGTCGCAATATTTTGTTTGACGACATTTACTACATTTGCGACATTTACTACGTCGCAATTGAAATAATCTGTCATCACTCTTACTGGGTTTTCTTTGTCTCTCCTTCCTATGTGCCCGTACCATCTTATACGCTGTGCTTTTATTACTATGACTATGTTATCGTTCTTCATCCATTTTTTTATTTCATAGTTCATCCAGCTCCTTATCTCATTCCCATTTTCAACCTTCGGTCCTACAATACTTCTAACTATCCTTCTCTCAAAAATTTTTAGCTGTTCCTCTTCTTTTTTTGTCAAACACATCGTTTCTGCTGCGTACATTACGACGGGCCTTATAGTTGTTTTATAGATCTTCATCTTCGTGGTTCTGCTGAGTTTCTTGTCTTTAAGCAATTTTTTGTTTCTATGAAAGGCTCTATTTCCGGCTTGTAGTCTCTGCTTGCACTCTATCCTTTCGTTTGTTCTACTAATAAATACTCCGAGGTACTTAAACGTCTCAACTTCTTCAAAAAGATATCCATTACTCTCCATTCCTGCTAATTGTGTCTTTTTGTTTCTGCTGCAATGCATATATTTTGTCTTCTCTTTATTTATCTCTAAACCCCTTTGTTTTGCTTCCGACTCAATTTCTTGAAAGATTTTTCCTAGATCCCTTTTGTCTCGTGCTACAATTGTTACGTCGTCTGCATACGCTATTATTTGAATTGCATTTTTATTTATTGTCCCTCCATTTTGTTACCTTTTTAATAATGCGATCTAATGATGTTATAAATAATACCGCTGACAGAGCGTCGCCTTGCCTTACGCCTTTCTTTACATGAATTTTTTCTGTCATTTCCTTTCCTGTATTAACAATTGCTTGTGAGTCTCTCATTGTCATCTCTATTATTCTAATCAATTTTTCGGGTATTTCGCTACTTTTTAGGTCTTCCAACATCTTCCATCTTCTCAAAGTATCAAAGGCTTGTTTAAAGTCAACAAACAAAATGTGCGTGTCAATATTATATAGGATGCAAGTTCTAAATGATATAAGAGCGATGAAAATAGAAAACTGGAGAGGGAAAATAGAAGACAGAAAAGTTTGGAGGAGAATAGTGGAAATAGCTAAAACGCACCAAAAGTTATAGAGGGAAGAGGCACACAGAAAATATGGACTGATCCGCCATGTGATAATAGAATTTAAAGAGCTTTATAATAATAATGCAGCAGAGAAGCGGCTGGAACCTCCCCATCGCGTGGATCTTTGTATTCTGTGTAGATAGTAGTCAATTCAACAGAATTTTTTTAATCCTTGACTAATTTCGCAATTTTCTGACAAATACCGACGTCACCTCGGACATCACCCATCACGTTTGACAATATGTTCCTTTTAAGGTTAATCTTTTGACACCTTTTTGACAATAACTACCACTTTATGTCATCCACTGTCAGTCCGCTCCCTTTTAATGAGAAAGAATTTTTTCTCTAGTTTCCACTGAAATGGCAAAAACTGTGAACACATTTTTAGAACCAGAATTTGATCGCCTTTCTAATGGCGACATAAAAAAGGAGGTCTTGTATTTAAAATTTTAAGTTGATATGCTTAAATGGGACTTCCCGTGGGCCAATTGCTTTCAAAAGCCTTTCAGGTCTTCAACGGGTCCATATGTACTAAATTTCAGCCAAATCGATTCAGTAATTTGGGCTATAATGTATTTTTTTTACTGTTATTAAAAAATTTCGATTTTTTCAACCAAACAGCGCTAAATGCGAATTAATTTTGTTCTATTTAAAACCAGAATTTGAAGACCTTTCTGATGGTGACAATAAATCTTTCAAAAACTTGTTTTTAATGGTCAAATGAGAGAATAATTTTAAATTTGGAAATTGGTGTGACAAAACGGCACCTTCCGTGAGTCGATTGAATTCAAAATTTGTTCAGCTCTTCGACGTGTAATACAATCCCCATGTGCAAAATTTCAGCCAAATCGGTTCAAGGGCTTGGGCTGTACCGCAATTTTAAAGTCCGATAGAAATCAATTTTTTTTTAATTTTTGGTCAAAAGGGCACTAAGAATGAATACACTTTTAGAAGCAGAATTTCAAGGTCTTCCTTATGATGACGTGAAAAATGGGGGTTTGCATTTAAAATTTAAAAGTTGATGTGCCAAAATGGCATTTCCGGTTGCACGATTGGCTCCAAAAGCTTTTCAGATCTAAGTTGGGTTACGAGGTGCCTATGTTCAAAATTTCAGCCAAATCGGTCTAGTAGTTTTGGCTGTGGCGTGATTACAAACGAACGTACGTACAGTCGAGGACTTTGAAAATGCCCACCATACCGCGGCGACTTATTTGGTCGATTGTATCGTAACGCGCTAAATATTTGCCAATCTGTCACGAAAACTTCAAACGAATTTCAGCGATGCAGTCGACCAAGTGAACCTTCGAGTTGGGGTGGGCATTTTTAAAGTCCCCGACTGTACAAACGTACGTACGTACGTACGTACATACACACAGACACATTTTAAAAACCCCTTTTTTGGGTTCCTGAGACCTCAAAACGTGAAGATCTGGTGCTATCTCAAATTCGAAAATTTTAGTGATTGCAGTAACCTCCCATTTTTCTTAAATTGTGATGGGGTTGGGGAGGTTAATAATAAATTGAAATAATGTCGCAAATGTAGCAAATGTCAAAATCTGAGGTTGTTTGTTGTTGTCAAGAATGCAAAACCATTGGGCAAAATCATTGTTGAAATAGCAATTATCTGTTTTAAAGTTAAATGAGTATAAATTAAACTAATTAACCACGAAGTTATGGTGCGTGGAAGAAAGTAGGCAACTTTTAGGTTATTTAGCAAATGTAACAAAGTTGATGTAGGTACCTAAATTCGTCAAAATCGCAACTTTTGCAACGGATTTCAGGGAAAAATAAAATGTAACAATAGTTCACCTGAAGCCACATTAACCTTGCCCAAACAATCGAGCTTCACCAAAGTTTTCACAGCATCCTCGACTCGAGAAGGATAGACACAAACCGCTGCCGTCCTGATGGGGCACTCGGGTCCATACTTGAACCCCAATTCATTCAATAAATCCTCAGGCAGCGGCCTGGCAGCCTGAAATATTGCTCAGATCAGTTGCTAAACAACAAATTGTTTCCAAATCCAAATCCAAATCCCTGCTTACCTTAAAACACAGTCTGGCAACGTTGCTGGGAGTATCATCTCCGCCTAAAGTAGTCAAATCGATGCAAGTTACAGCCCTCAAAAGCCAGGCAGCTCGATGCTCGTTCCTCAATTCTCGAGATTTGAGGATGCTCTCGACACAGTCTTCGACTGCCTTCAAATTGACGTTGACATTGTTGAGCCAACCTTGATCTGCAAACGGAAGCCATTTTTTAACATTTTGAAACAGTTTGAAACACTTTTTTTAGTTTATATGAAGCAACTGTGGAATAAAAATTAAATGAATGATAATATCAAGGTAAAGGCACATACTTATTTGATTCGTTTTGAATGGTATAAACTACAAACCTAACGGAAGTCAAAAAAATTAGGTAGGTAGGTAAATTGCAAATCAGTGTGCAATGTGCAATAGCATGCAATGTTAAATAAAGGTATGTAGCATGATGAAATTTGAAGACTATACATAACATGATGCTATGTATGGGGTTAGGCTGGCGTTTCGCCGGTTCCCGCCAGAATATGGTTTTTTGCTTCTAATTTAAATTTGAGAAGGACTATCAGCTTACAGTTTCTTTAATACTTGCACGTATACTAATGTAACACGTTCGTTAACAAATTATTGTTAAAACTACACTAACTTTTCAAATTTGTACAATAATGTTGTTTTTTGGCGCGAAATCGGAAAATCATGCAAATTTGAAAAACCAGCGAAGTTTTAACAATAATTTGCTAACCAAGTGTTACATTAGTAAACGTGCAGGTATTAAAGCAATTGTAAGCTCAAATTTAAATTAGAAGCAAAAAACCCTATTCTGGTGGGAACCGGCGAAACGACAGCCTTAAATGATTGACCGCAAATGGCGACACTGCACAAGATATAGGGAGTTTTGCATGCTTCAGTTAATCAAACCAATAAACTGACACTCACGGTTCCTCCAAATTCAAATAATTTGGAAAAGCAGTGTGGTCCAGTGTCATCGACGTCGTGTCCAGGGTTGGGGCGCAATATTTGGTTTTGCGACATTTTATTACGTCGCAATAGAGGTGTCTCGTGAAAGAAAAGAGTACGCATATGCTCAAATCGGAACGCGTTAAGAGGAGGGATCTGATTGTTCCCGCCAAAATAGAGCTTTTTGCTTTTAATTTAAATTTGGGGAAGACTATCAGCTCACAAATGCTTTAATACATGCACTACTCTAGTAACACGTCGCTCAACAAATTATGGTTAAAACTGCAGTGGTTTTTCAAATTTGCATCCCCAAGTTGTTTTTTGGCGCGAAACAACTTGGGGATGCAAATTTGAAAAACCATTATAGTTTTAACCATAATTTGTTGAGCGACGTGTTACGGGAGTAATCCTGCGGGGATTAAAACATTTGTGAGCTGATAGTCTTCCCCAAATTTAAATTAGAAGCAAAAAGCTCTATTTTGGCGGGAACAATACGATTCGCGCGCAATTGGTGGCCAGCGACAGAGACCGATATTCCTTTCTTTAATGGGCGGGTGAGGGAGAAACATATTTCTTTCCTCCTTACACGAGACACCTCTATTGAAATAATGTCGCAAATTGGTCGCAAATGTTTAGCTGTGGACAAGTTGTTTATTGTTGTCAAGAGTGTAAAACCGTTGTTGAATCAGTATCAGTATAAGTTAAATGAGTATAAATTAAACTTAAAACCGCAAAGTTATGGTGCCGGGAAGAAAGCTTTTAGGTTATGTAGCAAATATTATGTAACAAAGTTGATACAAATTCGCAAGGTTGCAAATTACAACCCTGCGTGCCGTCCTTCTGCGGTATTAGTGCCGTTTTGAAAGCAACGTTGTCGTTTAATGGCAATCCAATAATTTGTTATATGTACGATTTATTAATATGCATAGAAAAGCGTTAGTGTATAAATGTATAGTGGTGTTTGAAACAAAATTTTAAACATGTTTAAAACAATAATTATTCAGATGTGTTAAACATTCCACCCCACGTTTATTATTGTAAGCAATTACCTAATTCACAGCCGGGGTTTCTTTCAATCATTTTGTAGCGTCAGGCAGCGTGGAGATAAAACGTCTTATTTCAAGGCCACGGGATCATCTTTGTTTTTAAATGAAAATTGATAAGATAATAACAATCGGGTTACAGGCACCTCCCTTCCACTTCACAACAGCTGATTGGTGCTGTTGATGTGGTCATGTGATTTTACTTGCCATCTCGTATTTAACGTTATTTCTACATAGCGGTTGCTAGGCAACCACCAATGGGATTACATGTATCAGTATCAGCGTACGCCTGTTTTTTGACAGTCGTCTCTTCTTGCTTCTTCGGTTCTGGTCATTTGTGCTATCGTCCGCTAAGCAATAGGGATCGCGCAATTTTAAAGCGAGCACTTTTTGCGGATCAACAAACCATATCTACACATTGTACATATGGCTGTGACAATAAAGTTCCGGTTGTTTTTACACATTTTGAGAGTTTAATAAATTACTATGATTGTAGGGAAAAATTAACATTTAGGTCAAGTGTGGGTTTCAAACAATTAAGTTTAATCATCGCTCTAGTGCCAAGAAAATGAAGGGTGAGAAATTAGTGACTTCTGGACCGTCCATAATGTCATGGAGAACAGGCTCACTAATTTCCTTTTTATAAAAGCAGAAGTGATCCCCCAAACAACAATCATGGTGAAAATGGCAAAATTTACATTAGATAAGCTAATCAATTGTTCTTCAAGGCGTATCGAACTTGAACCATGAAAACCAGAACACATTTCTTTCCGAGAGTCTGGGCCCACATTTTTTATCCACAAATTCACAGATTGTTTTTAAAATATGTTTTACTGGTATTGGGAATATAATAGATACATAGGTATTACAATAATGTCGACACTTCACTATTTGAGTAGTATTCACACTCAAACAAAAACAGTGGCAGGTCATTGGCATTGTTAAATCTCACTAGGTAGAGGTATTTTAGGGCTTTTTGGTGGTAGCGTGCATTCAAAACTCGAAGTAACGTAAAACAAAATAAAAATATATTTAATAATCGTACGTGTGATTCTGTACAGGTCTACAGTGGAACTATAGAAGTGGAACTACTTAAATCTACCCTTAAAATTAGTGAGTGGCGAGATGCGCACACGTCTCTATTGTTCGTGACATGACTCACCCTTGGCAGGTGGTTGTTTACAGGGTTGGTTTTACCCTGTAAGCAGCGGATGTTTATGTCTACCAAGAATGAGTCATGCCGTTGGAATTTATATTTTGTCACGTACCTACAAATAATAAAGGCGACCGCCACAGTATCTTGAGATTTTGCGGTGGTGTAATGCAATGTAGGAAAATCAGTGCTTGTCGCCACTTCTGTAGAGGAAATTACATTAATCATGTTCAAAGCTTCAACGCTGGTAACTGCTTAATGTCTTGTAAAAAATTGGATAAAAATCTGTCAAATCGGTCATTTTTCTTTCTGCATTATGTTTTTCCTTTGCATTCCTTATATTCGGTGTCCAGTTCGGTCTATAAATACAATACAATTACATCGGTAAGTAAAAAAAGCTTTAGATACTAACCACCAGGAAAAACGCTTGGAAGATACGAATCACTAATTGAATGGTTTGACTTTTGATTTCCTATAAAATTTTCACTGCAAATGCTTGAATACGGTGGTTCTGCTGTCCACAGTTTATCGCTACGGTCTTTTGGGGAGAAAAATTAATTTGCAGGTTATGCAAGTATATCTACCTTCTCCCAATACTTTGAATCCACGAAATTCTCTTGTCGATTTTATGTGGCCTGGTAGAATTTCGCTTTTATCGGTGTTTGCTTATAATAATTATTATGCCATCCCTCGACACAGTAATTAGTCCATATTTCTTAACTTATCGTCCTAGTTCAAAATGTTTAATCGATGTTCTTTTTGGGTTATCGGACTATTGAATACAATAAAACTCTTCAAGTTATAGTTTTAACGAAATCGTTCACTCACTAATACTTTCCAATATACGACAATGCACTTCACACTTCGTACATGGCAGGTGAACCTCCAAATTCAAATTTATTTAACCAGATTTCACGAAAAATTACAACAAAATGTCAATGTTTACCACAGTTTCACTGTTATTGGGCCGGTCGCTTATATATGAAAACTTCAAAATTTGCCACGAGAGGGCAGCATCTCCGAATATTCACGGTGCTTATAGACATAAGACCGCATTAGTTAGGTTAGGTTTTAGAAATAGCGCGCAGTCGTATTTTAAATTAGGTACAATGGCAGCTTCCAGTTTAAGCGGAAAGAATTTGAAATTGATAAGTTTCTTAACAACCTAACCACAAGTACATACTCTATATTTTAAGGTTTTTATTCGTTAACCGGTTCAGAATTTAAAATTAGTCAATTAACAAAGAACATTCATCAATTTATTAAACATTAAAACGGCAGTTAACGAATAAAAACCTCAAAATATAGAGTGCATATGGTTGGGTTGTCAAGAAACTTATCAATTAATTATTTCCGTTTAAACTGGAAGCTCGATAAGACTCCCATTGTACCTAATTTAAAATACAAGTGCACGCTATTTCTAAAACCTAACCTAACTAATGCGGTCAATTGAGTGTGGGCACTACGCCTGGAATGTATGCAACCCAGCACTCTGGTGGACGAACACAAGGTAAACGACCAAAAGTGAGGTTTTGTTCTGTTTCTCCACCAGAGTGCAGGGTTGCCTACATTCCAGGCGTAGTGCCCACACTCAATTTCACAAAAGTGAGGTTATGTTGTTGACTACGGTTGTGTTGTAAAGCTGAAATATTTCAAATAAATTTCATTTCATTGAAATAGGTACTTCACACCCCTTGAAACATTTCATGAAACTTATTTTAAAAAACGCGCAAAACGAGTCGACATTCGTTTAGTGATTTATTTCCAAAACTTTGAAGCACATATACACCAATGTTACAATAAATATTTAATAAATTAGGCGATTTTATCGCAGAACATGTAAGAAAAACAAGTAGAAGATACATTGATGCCTCAAAAATTAACAATCTGCACTGATATAAAAAATAAGTTATTGCCTATCAAAAATTAACAATCCGAGCTATTAGAAGTTCCCCCAGAATTTGTCGGTGTCTTTTTACCACTTCTCGCAAGTCTGTCCAATTCGGCCGCTGCATCTGATCTCATTGTGGCCTTATCAGGGAGTGACTCGGGACCTGATTTATTCGACATGGAGTTGCCTGGGCTTGAACCCGTTTTCTTGTGCAATAAGGAATTGAAAAAATTCGCGAGTACTCCTTCACCCCCTGGTGAACTCACCACTTTGGACCCATCAAGCTGCAAATGTATTGTAATGTAAAAAAATTTAAAAATCAGTCTAAATAACATTATTGCACGAACTTGATTTTGACACATTTCACATTTTGTATTACCAGAAGACCAAAACTTGAAACATTTTCTCGACTTTTTTGCGAACGAAATTAAAATCAAACAGGTTCTAGTACAATACATGTCCCATCAACTGAAAAACAGCAACCAAACAGATACACATTCACAGTACGGCACGACGAAAACATGCTGAAGTTAAAAGTTAGTTTCTCGTCCTTGCCGGAAAAACGAGCGAATGACTTTACCTTATTGGAGGCGCCTTGACTAGGGGAAGGTCTTACCGTTCCTTTCCCTAAGGGCGTCGTTCTTATTGGGGTCTCTCCCAGTCTGGGGGGTTGGGTGTTGTTACCACCTGCAAGGAGCATCTGTTGCATTCTGGCTAGAAAACTCTGTTCATCTTCGGCTACTATTTCAGTTTCTCGATTTATTGCCTGGGAAAGCAAAAATTCACGTTTAATATAAAATCGTTTTCTAGCGGACGCAGGGGCAGTGCGATTCGGGCTAGTCTGACTCACATAAACCCTGCGTTCGTCGGTAAACGATTTTTTCCACGACCACTATTGTAAATAGCCAATTTTGTGCAATGTACCTACAATCTAAAACTGTGCGTGAAGAGTGAAAATCGCAGTTTTTCGCCCCTTATTAATTAGGATATTTTAAAAACATATCGGCTGCTCTTCCAGGATAAAATTTACAGTTCAACCATCACAAAGTAAAATCCGAGGTAAAATCAATGAAAATCTTCTGCGCAAAAGTTAGGTTATATCGCAGGACCTTTTTGTTCCAAAATCCCTTGGAATCGACAAGTTGTATTTCTTCATATTATCATGAACCTTTTAGCGACTATTTTAAAGAAATTGTCATAACATAGAATACTGGCAGGTTTTTGGTGCATAGGAACAATAAACCGTCCATTTCGTTGACTTTTAGAAAATTAATTCCATTGTAAGCATGAACCAATTATTTATGTTGGAAAAAAAAACGTTTCAGGAGCCAAATAATGCCGGCATAACATTCTTTGTACGAGATGCATCAGAAAAAATTGTAGATTCCGAATCCGTTGAGAAAAAGTATGATTCGATTTGAAAAATTAAAATTATGGTAATTTCCAGTCCACCACTCACAAAAAATGTACCACGGACTAGGACTAGGCTGGACTATTTACGGACTAGCAGGACTAAATTGGACTAGACTGGACTAAATCCGACTAAATTAAACTAAAGCTGACTAGACTGGACTAAAGCGGACTAGCCTGGGACATATTGAACTAAATTGAACTAAAGTTAACTTAATTGGACTAAATCGGACTAAATTGCCGCATGCGGCGCCCAAAATGTGTACTCTACCAAGTTCAAATTTCAAAGATAGGTGCGCTTTAGTTCGATTTAGTCCAATTTAGTTCAATTTGTCCCAGGCTAGTCCGCTTTAGTCCAGCCTAGCCTGCTTTAGTCCAGTCTAGCCTGCTTTAGTCCAATCTAGTCCAGTCTAGCCTGCTTTAGTCCAGTCTAGTCCGTTTTAGTTCAGTCTAGTCCGATTTAGTCCATTTCGTCCTGCTAGTCCTAGTCCGTCCTTATACAGGGTGTCCGGAAATTGGAGGATAATATCTTAAGGGCGTATTCTACGATCAAAAATATGAAGAATTTGTTTAATAAACATGGGTCGAAAAATGCCTACTAGGGACCCGGGTTAAAGGGGTCACTTTGAAAGTGTTTTTTTCTAAATTTCTTCAAAACGGTTAAAAATAACAACGTGAAATTGACCATCTTTAGTAAGTTTTTGATGCTGAATTCACTACCGTGGTAAAAGTGTTTCGATCATAAGCGTCCCGTACAGGGAGGCTTAGGACTAAATTTCTTCAAATAATTTTTCAAAGTTGTTTTTTCTCAAATTTAGCAACAGAATCTCAATGATTGAAGTTTTGTACCTAAAAATGGTGCTCTTGTTCGAAATAGCTAGGGCGCACCGTTTTCGAATAAATTGACCCTAGTGGTTTTAGAGCAGGAAAATTTGTCACAGATTGTATTTAGTTATTTACCAAATTATCAAAAATGAGTTCAGGGGTTGATTCCTTGTGTTATTTTAGGAAAAAAACTTCGCATGGACATATGGCGGAAAACGCTTCCTAAGGGAGGTATGGGGTACTGAAAAACGTCAGCTTTCCAGGACCCCATAAGCCCCATAAGAACCATTTTCCGTCATACGTCCATACGAACTTTTTTTGCTCGCAAAGAATTAGACACTGAACTCGTTTTTGATAATTTGGTAAATAAACTAAAATCTTCTGCGACAGATCTTCGCGCTCTAATTTATTCGAAAACGGTGCGTCCTAGCGATTTCAAACAAGGGCATCATTTTTACGTAAAAAACTTCAGATGTTCAAATTCTAGTGTCAGATTTGAGAAAAAACGATTTACAAAAATGTTTGAGCGAAGTTAATCTTAAGCCCCCCCCCCCCCTGTACGGGACACTTATGATTGAAACTTTAGAATTTTCTCCACGGTAATGAATTCAGCATCAAAGACTTACTAAAGATGCCCAATTTCACGATGTTATCCTTAACCGTTTTGAAGAAATTTAGAAAAAAACACTTTCAAAGTCTCCCCTTTAAGGGGTCCTAGCTCCCTTATTTCGACCCATGTTTATTAAGACTTTTCTTCGTCTTTTTGATCGTAGAATACGCCTTTAAGATATTATCCTCTAATTTCTGGACATCCTGTATGTAGAATGGAGACAGAAGCTTTTTGACCATCAATTTTCCAGTAATTGATTATGAAAACGTTTATACTGAGGCAAGAGCAATGTTCGCCAAATGCTACAATATTCTAAAATGCCAAATAATGAAAATCAAAATTTTACAGAGCGCCACTGACAAATTCTAGAAAGTGGTCAATCTCACACCGAATGCCAAAGTCCACTTTACGGCTCCTAAAAGGGTTTTCTAATTTCATAGTATTACTTCCAATGATTTTTTCAATTTCCATCGATTTTACATAACCTTGAACTAACACTAAACTGTGGCGAACGCAAAATAAATCCGAACAACGGACTAAAAGCGGACGAAATCCAAGGGTGCACCGCTAACGCAGTGGTTGCCCTCTCTTCTGACTACCACTGGATTCTCTTCAAAAAAATAACCCGTGCGAGGATATTTCCGAAACATTCCTCTCGGAAAAGTTCTCGAATTTATTACCTACTATTCTGTGGTCGTAGAAAAAGTACCGTACGCAACTCGAGTTGTAAGGCAATTACACACTATGGAATTATAGACTCGCCGCTACGCGGCTCGAGTACAACTTTTTCCACAAGCGCGTAATATGCTTGTTACAACTCTCGTTACGTAATTTTCTATATTACATTACATATGTTATATAGTTGTGATGTGAGTACCTTTCTTGTGGCCGGTTGGACTATGACGTCCCGGAAGTAGTCGTCTGGTTTACAAGTGTGCAGATTTTCGTACAAGATTCGAATCTTGTTCATGTTGTCCCAACCGGACGGTCTGTCGAGAAAAAAGTTAAATGAAAACAGAAATAACTCGGTCAAAAGGTTTAAAATCAAAAGTATGCCAGGGAATATCAGTAATTTTGGACCATGTAACTAAAACGTTGCATTTTAAAAGAAAAAGTACGGGTATGAACATGTGTTACAGCTTTAGAACTCAGATCTTTTCACGTAGCTGCAAAGTAAAAACGGTTTATTCCGCAATAAGTTTAAGAAGTTCACTTTTTAGCATTTTGTTTCGTATTATGAAAGTGACAAGCAGTGGGTACTCAAACTTAAGGACTTTAAAGGATTCAATAGGATTTTAGCCAAAAACGACAACTGTACTTACATAAACACGGCATCCTTTTCCACAACCAAAGCCGGAGTCCTAAACGGAAACCCATAAATCCTGTGAGTTAAATATTTATAAAGCAGATCACAGTTTTTGTCCTCCTTCGCACTGGTATAGAACAAAGCGGCGCCATACTGAAGGCAAAACTTTCTAATCCACTGCTGGATGAAATCCAGATGTTCGTCTCTGTAATCGTGTTCCTTCTCCAACGTTTGTATATAATCCGTCTGAAAAAAATCTGTCAGAGAGGCCTTGGAAAACAAGTGCTTCTGTCAATATGTCAACGTATAACCTCAAAAGCAAACACGACCAACCTTCGTGACCACAACAACAATATCCAACCCCAAGTTGTTAGTTAAAGTGGCCTCGGGCAGGGAAGTGCCCTCCTCCAACGCGTCCTCCCCCTCCCCGAAGTTCCTCGAGCAGCGGTTCATAGGGGAGGCCGGGTCCAGTTCGTCCCCGGGTTCGACGTACTCCTGCCACACCTTGACGATGTGCTGCCTGCGCGCCTGACGTTGATCCACGTCCAGTTTGTCCAAATGGTCGGCGAGGACGGAGGCCCAGTGTCGGAGCTGTTCCAGGATGCTCCACGGAGCCGTCATTGTGACTGTCAGAATGACGAGGGTGTGCTGGAATGTCTCCTCGTTCAGGGCGTAATTCAGCAGATCGGAGTGGCCCGGATGTCCGTCGAGGACCCACACGCTGAGCCGAGTGTGGTCTACAATAAAGTCTGTACTCTGAATCTGCCTCAAGAACTGTCATTTTAATTCTGGGACAGCCGTCAAAATCTTATCTTGCAAAGTGAGGCTATGTCAAAACGAAGAAGTTTAGGTTAACAGATCACGATCTGCCCGGGAGGCTTTGAAAAACAATTGCCTGCCACTAATGACATTTAGAGCCTTCTTCAACTGTCATAAGTGATGTTTGGGTAAGCTATGAAAACGAAGAGGCAGACGTAGACGTGTGTTTGGTTAGTTTGGGTTAAGAATCTATCAGGAAGGCTTTGAAAAGCAAGTGTTTCACACTAATGACAGTTCGGGAATATATGTCAACTGTCATAAAGCAATGAACACGAAGGGGCGCGTGTTCGGCCAGTTTAGGATAACTATTTGTCGGAGAGGCTATGGCAATACTAATGACAGTTTGAGCCTTCTTAACTGTCAATCTGTCAACTGTCACGCTTTACCTGGTTTTTAGATAAGCTAGGAAAGTGAGGAGACGTGTGTTTGATTATTTTAGGTTAACAATCTGTCAGGGAGGCTTTGGAAAACAAGCGTTTGACAGTAACAATAGTTCGAGTATTCTTTAACTGTCAATATGCCAATTGTCAACTGTCATAAGTAAAACCTACTTGACGAGGTTTTTAGGTCAGCTACGGAAACGAAGAGGCATGTTTGGTTATTAGGTTAGCCGTCAGGGAGGCTTTGAAAAACAAATGCTTGGCACTAGGACAGTTGAAGCCCTCTTTAACTGTCAATATGGTGACTGTCATAAGTGAGGCGTTTACTGAGTTTAGGTTAAGAATCTGTCAGGGAGGCTCTGGAAAACAAGTATTTGACAGTAGCAATAATTCGAGTTTCCTTTAACTGTCAAAATGTCAACTGTCATAAGTAAAATCTACTTGACGAAGTAAGGTAAGAGGCGTATTTGGTTATTAGGTTAGCTGTCAGAGAGGTTTTGGGAAACCAAGTGCTTGGCACTAAGACAGTTGGAGCCCTCTTTAACTGTCAATATGTCGACTGTCATAAGTGAAGCCTACTTGACGTGGTATTTAAGTAAGCTACGAAAACGAGTGTTTCGACAGTAATGACAGTTCTCGAGTCTTTTTTAACTGTCATGAGTGAAGCCTACTTGATGACACGGCTTTTAGGTAAAACACTAAAACAATGAGACGTGTGCTTGGTTACTTTGGGTTAGCAATCTGTCAGGAAAGCTTTGGAAACCAAGTGTTTGACACTAATGACATCTTTAACTGTCAATATGTCAACTGCCTTGAGTGAGGTCTACTTGACGTGGTATTTAAGTAAGCTACGAAAACGAAGAGACGCGTTTGCTGAGTTTAGGTTAACAATCTGTCAGGGAGGCTTTGGAAAACGAGTGTTTCACAGTAATGACAGTTCTCGAGTCTTTTTTAACTGTCATGAGTGAAGCCTACTTGATGACACGGCTTTTAGGTAAAACACTAAAACAATGAGACGTGTGCTTGGTTAGTTTGGGTTAGCAATCTGTCAGGCAAGCTTTGGAAACCAAGTGTTTGACACTAATGACATCTTTAACTGTCAATATGTCAACTGCCTTGAGTGAAGCCTACTTGACGTGGTATTTAAGTAAGCTACGAAAACGAAGAGACGCGTTTGCTGAGTTTAGGTTAACAATCTGTCAGGGAGGCTTTGGAAAACGAGTGTTTCACAGTAATGACAGTTCTCGAGTCTTTTTAACTGTCATGAGTGAAGCCTACTTGATGACACGGCTTTTAGGTAAAACACTAAAACAATGAGACGTGTGCTTGGTTAGTTTGGGTTAGCAATCTGTCAGGCAAGCTTTGGAAACCAAGTGTTTGACACTAATGACATCTTTAACTGTCAATATGTCAACTGCCTTGAGTGAAGCCTACTTGACGTGGTATTTAAGTAAGCTACGAAAACGAAGAGACGCGTTTGCTGAGTTTAGGTTAACAATCTGTCAGGGAGGCTTTGGAAAACGAGTGTTTCACAGTAATGACAGTTCTCGAGTCTTTTTTAACTGTCATGAGTGAAGCCTACTTGATGACACGGCTTTTAGGTAAAACACTAAAACAATGAGACGTGTGCTTGGTTAGTTTGAGTTAGCAATCTGTCAGGAAAGCTTTGGAAACCAAGTGTTTGACACTAATGACATCTTTAACTGTCAATATGTCAACTGCCATGAGTGAAGCCTACTTGACGTGGTATTTAAGTAAGCTACGAAAACGAGTGTTTCACAGTAATGACAGTTCTCGAGTCTTTTTTAACTGTCATGAGTGAAGCCTACTTGATGACACGGCTTTTAGGTAAAACACTAAAACAATGAGACGTGTGCTTGGTTAGTTTGGGTTAGCAATCTGTCAGGAAAGCTTTGGAAACCAAGTGTTTGACACTAATGACATCTTTAACTGTCAATATGTCAACTGCCATGAGTGAAGCCTACTTGACGTGGTATTTACGTAAGCTACGAAAACGAAGAGACGCGTTTGCTGAGTTTAGGTTAACAATCTGTCAGGGAGGCTTTGGAAAACGAGTGTTTCGACAGTAATGACAGTTCTCGAGTCTTTTTTAACTGTCATGAGTGAAGCCTACTTGATGACACGGCTTTTAGGTAAAACACTAAAACAATGAGACGTGTGCTTGGTTAGTTTGGGTTAGCAATCTGTCAGGAAAGCTTTGGAAACCAAGCGTTTGACACTAATGACATCTTTAACTGTCAATATGTCAACTGCCTTGAGTGAAGCCTACTTGACGTGGTATTTAAGTAAGCTACGAAAACGAAGAGACGCGTTTGCTGAATTTAGGTTAACAATCTGTCAGGGAGGCTTTGGAAAACGAGTGTTTCGACAGTAATGACAGTTCTCGAGTCTTTTTTAACTGTCATGAGTGAAGCCTACTTGATGACACGGCTTTTAGGTAAAACACTAAAACAATGAGACGTGTGCTTGGTTAGTTTGGGTTAGCAATCTGTCAGGAAAGCTTTGGAAACCAAGTGTTTGACACTAATGACATCTTTAACTGTCAATATGTCAACTGCCTTGAGTGAAGCCTACTTGACGTGGTATTTACGTAAGCTACGAAAACGAAGAGACGCGTTTGCTGAATTTAGGTTAACAATCTGTCAGGGAGGCTTTGGAAAACGAGTGTTTCGACAGTAATGACAGTTCTCGAGTCTTTTTTAACTGTCATGAGTGAAGCCTACTTGATGACACGGCTTTTAGGTAAAACACTAAAACAATGAGACGTGTGCTTGGTTAGTTTGGGTTAGCAATCTGTCAGGAAAGCTTTGGAAACCAAGCGTTTGACACTAATGACATCTTTAACTGTCAATATGTCAACTGCCTTGAGTGAAGCCTACTTGACGTGGTATTTAAGTAAGCTACGAAAACGAAGAGACGCGTTTGCTGAATTTAGGTTAACAATCTGTCAGGGAGGCTTTGGAAAACGAGTGTTTCGACAGTAATGACAGTTCTCGAGTCTTTTTTAACTGTCATGAGTGAAGCCTACTTGATGACACGGCTTTTAGGTAAAACACTAAAACAATGAGACGTGTGCTTGGTTAGTTTGGGTTAGCAGTCTGTCAGGAAAGCTTTGGAAACCAAGTGTTTGACACTAATGACATCTTTAACTGTCAATATGTCAACTGCCTTGAGTGAAGGCTACTTGACGTGGTATTTACGTAAGCTACGAAAACGAAGAGACGCGTTTGTTGAATTTAGGTTAACAATCTGTCAGGGAGGCTTTGGAAAACGAGTGTTTCGACAGTAATGACAGTTCTCGAGTCTTTTTTAAATGTCATGAGTGAAGCCTACTTGATGACACGGCTTTTAGGTAAAACGCTAAAACAATGAGACGTGTGCTTGGTTAGTTTGGGTTAGCAATCTGTCAGGAAAGCTTTGGAAACCAAGTGTTTGACACTAATGACATCTTTAACTGTCAATATGTCAACTGCCATGAGTGAAGCCTACTTGACGTGGTATTTAAATAAGCTACGAAAACGAAGAGATGCATTTGCTGAGTTTAGGTTAACAATCTGTCAGGGAGGCTTTGGAAAACGAGTCTTTCGACAGTAATGACACTTCTCGAGTCTTTTTTAACTGTCATGAGTGAAGCCTACTTAATGACACGGCTTTTAGGTAAAACACTAAAACAATGAGACGTGTGCTTGGTTAGTTTGAGTTAGCAATCTGTCAGGAAAGCTTTGGAAACCAAGTGTTTGACACTAATGACATTTTGAACTGTCAATATGTCAACTGTCATTTGCCTATTTGGCGTGGCGTGATCATTCGCCAGAGAAAAAGTGATAGGCGCCAAAATCTTATCATTCATTGTAAAGTGAGGTTATGTCAATAATTCAGCTTTTATTCGTTGAATACAGGAGTGATTTGAGATGATACACCAAAACCTTCATCTACTCCACTTGAACTTAAAGATTTGACTTTGAATACAGCAAAAAAAGAAAAAGAAATATTTACTTGTAAATTGTTATCTAACTAGCGTTAAGTTCCTACGACTCACACGCTTATTTACTTGAAGTACAAAGATTAGAACATTTTTGATTGTCTACCCAAAATCAGTCATTATCAACCAAATCAGATAAACATAAACAAAAAAATTATTCCTCAGCCTTAGTCACAGATAACTTTACCAAAATGTAAGTAACAAACGCACGTAAATATTCGTTAAATTTTCATTCCAGGTACCAGTGTTTAATGAAGTCCACCAAGATGCGTCACCTGGGCAAAAAGTGCAAATGGACAGGCTCAATTCTGGATTACGCAGCTCACGTACAAAAGAATCACTCAGAAAACTTCAAACAAGTCAACAACAAGACAACTTATCTCTGCGAAATCTCAGAAAATATGGAATCTAAATGCGTTTTGGAGACTAAAACCGGAATGTATCTCATGGAAATTGCGTGCAGGGGGTCGTTATATTTCCACGTTTCCGCAATCAAGGCTCGATTGGGTAAATACGAAATTTGCTTGATAAAAGAAAAAGACTGTACGACGTTCCTACCGGTTCAAGTCATCACCGCAGACAAGGATGAGCTCTTAACGGCAATTGAACATAGAAAAACCGGAACAATTATTGAGAAAAGTGTTTTGAATACGTTCACAAATGCGTATCAACGATTAAAGTTCACAATAAAATTATCATGATGCGAGCTTTCTGTTGTTGTACCTAAAAGTGTCCAGGAAATTTCAAAAAAAGCCAACGGAAGATGTATATCAATGCGATGTGTATCCCTGTAGATGTTTATTCACCGTGAATTATTCATATATCGAGTTGGACTTGGTGGTTTTGGGTGCAGATATAATCTGCACCTAGTAGTAGTGCCGAAGCATATGCTCGTGATAAAGAATTCGTGAGGGTGTATCAATTGATGAATTTTTTTGCGTTCAATTAGTATCTTCCGGTTGTAAGTACATATAGGTCAAGCATCAAATTTGCACCAAGTCAATTTTTTGTGTTGGGGTTGCGGGGGGTGCAATTTTTTCCGTTCAATTATTCTCCTCAGGAGTTGAAGGGGGTGGGTTTCGGGGGCGCTAACTTGGTACCTATCCTCCAATAACAGCGGTCCAAATCTTAAATTCATTTGCGCTCAGTAACAAGTAGTCTAAGGGTTAAATTTCCACCGAGTCAATTATTTGTGTGTCAATTTTTCGAATTTGGAGGTTGAAGGGGGTGGTTTTCGGGGTTGCAACTTTTTGCGTTCAGTTAGTCTGTTTCTGTTGTAGATAGTCCAAGGGCTCAATTTCATCCAAGTCAATTATTTGTGTTCGAGGGTTGAAGACTGTGGGTTTTGGGGGTCCAATTTTTTGAGTTCAAAATAGTCTCCTGCGATAATGAGTGGTAAAAGGATTAAATTCCGTCCGAGTCATTTTTTTGTGTTTCGGGGTTGAAGGGGGTGAGCTTTAGGGGCGTAGTTTTTTTGTTCAATTCAACTCTTTCGGTTGTAGGCTGTGCAAGGGTTAAGTTTCCTCCACGTCAAGTTTTTGGGGTTGGGGGTTGAAGGGGGCGAATTTCAGGGGTGCAATTTTTGTATTCAATTAGTTTCCTCCGGTAATAGGTGGTCCAAGGGTTACATAAGTGAATTTTTTGTTTCAAGGTTGAAGGCGTTGAAGGGGTTGAGTTTTAGAGGTGCACTTTTTTTCCCTTCCTGTCGTAGGTGATCTAAGGGTCTAAGGACTAAATATATGCTCAAAACTTTTTCTGCGCCATTGATTAAAAGTTATCGAATTGCTTGAATTTCAAGCAACACATGTGAAATTTTAAGGTTCAACCCCTAATTTGCACCCCTTTCTGTTCCATCTTGCAGAAAAAAAAAATTCACTAAAACCACCCCTTATCAAATAATGTCAAAATATATGTGGTTTCAGACCTACATGTGCAAAATATTTGAGAAGTTTTCGTATTTTTTTTCAACTCCTAATTTCATCCCCCAAAATTGACACCCCCTCACCTTCAACAGACTTGTACGTCAAAAACGCATATCAAGTTTCAGTAAAATATCTCCACTGGTTCTCGAGTTATTACAATTAATAATTTTTCGGTCCGGAAGAAACTTCGCATTCTCGCGCTTTTACTGCGAACGCTGCCGAAACGCTTGAAGATGGATTAAAATCGTATAAGGGAGAAATGTCGGCAACGAATAGACCTACAAAAAAGTCCGCGACAGCATATAAATATCTGTTGCGGATAGCCGACAATAAGCCACTGAAGCTATTTTCGTCAAAAATTAAAACACAAAAACGATCTCGGTGGGCCACCCATCCTAGACAGCTATATGCCGTCACGGACTTTTTTGTAGATCTTTTCATTGCCGACAATTTCTCTTTACAATCAAACGTCGAAAATTGTAATTTCTTTCAGTTTTTCATCCCTAACTCCCACCCCCCTGGTCCGATATGACCCAAAAGCAATCCCCGCCGAGATTTTCGGGGTATACATATGTGTACAAAATTTCAGCTCGATATCTGCTTTCGTTCTCAAGTTATGCGATGGAGAGGATAGACCGACGGCCGGCCGAGCGAGCGAATTCACTAAAACTACAGTGCCTGCGCAAAAGCTTCGGCACTAAAACTGAAATTCTAATGGCAAGGGAAAAAAAACTGCCGACTACAGTGTTGCCAGATTAATTTCTTTAAATTTTTATTTTGCTGATCAATCCAAATTTGTCAAGTCTTAAGGCATGTGGGATCCAAAATAGTTCCATTAGGCCTGACGAAAATTTCAATGTAGGTGAAATCCAAAATGGTAGCGAATTATTTTAATTTTTATTTATTACGAGTACCTACCAAAAAAAATCAAAAAAAATCGACAATGATAAAGAATGTTTTCTTTGTTAACTATAGCCATTTTAATATCTTTCGGATTTTTTTCATAGGAAATAAAGGGGATAGAAAACTATATAATCTGGTAAAACGTTGCCGTCTATTACTATTGTATCAGTGGACTTCAAAATGATCGACTGACCATTCAATTGCATTTAAATTAATTTCTTGGAAATTAGCGCAAATTTGAAGATATGGCGACCGAGCTTTCAATGTTGATATTTAATTTTAAAAAAATTAAAAAAGTTTGGTATTGGCGAGAAACATTTTCTCGTTTTTCCACAGATAATACACGGTGACTCAGAATTATGGGGACAAAAGCTAACCACAGCTTCCTTACGTAAAAATAAAACAAAAAGTAAGAATAAGTTTTTGACCTAAAATGGATTATGTGGAAGCTATGCCCCCTCAAATGGGTTCCCCACAAATCTGTTTATTCCAATTTATTCAAAAATTTTAATCAATAGGATGCTCAAATTTTGATAATTTTTCAGGTTTTTAGTAACATCAGAGGCGTGCGTTCTTAGTCTTAGTCTTACACATTTTTTGCAGATTTTTTCCTGCACGCGCTCTTTTTGCAAAGCAACAATAATAGTGTCATCGGCCATCCACGATACACTAAAAAGTACTTTTGTTAAATATCGCTAGGATGCAGGGTTTCATAGTTAACTGGTCCTCATAGATTTCGGGCATAAAAATTTGAAAGATTTTCTTTTGCAATTTTTTTTTACGTGGAATAAAACTTAAAAGAGGTGTCCAGCCCTTAGATATTACAAAGACTCTGTCGGAATTCATGACGGCACTCTAGACCCTTACGTTTGATTGCATTTAGGTTTGACACGTAGAACAATTAAATTTTAAGTCGGATTTATTTTGCAATTTATCTGCAGTAGATTAATGAGGAGGATTTAACTCGATGGTGAATTGTGGATTGCCGATGATAATCTTATTATTACTTTGTCAAAAAAAATGTTTACAGTAAAAAAATTCAGAAAATATGTAAACCCCCCCAAGAACGCACGCCTTTGATGTTACTTAAAATCTGAAAAATAATCAGAATAAAGCCCTTTATCCCACTATGCTATGTTCTAAATTTCAACATCGAATTAATTATACTTTTTGAGTAAATCGGAAAAAAACGATTTTTGGGATCCCACTTGAGGGGGCATAGCAAAACTTATTCTTAACTTTTTGTCTTATTTTTACGTAAGGCAGCCGTGGTTAGCTGCTGTCCCTATAATTCTGAGTGGCCCTGTATAAGGAAGGGGGCAAGAAACTATACACAGTCTCCGAATTTGCGTGTAGTATAAATATTGAAAAATAATTAAAACAATGTCTAGGAAGGAAACTGAATTGTTAAAATTACGCAATTAATAATTTGTAACGATTTTCCTAATAAAATTTAAAAAAATGTGAACATGGAAGAGAAACATTTTCTGTTATAGACGGCAGCAGTTTCATATTTTTAATTTTTTTTACTGGAGATACGGTGAGGGTAGCACAAGCTATACAGGGTGGTGAATTTTTCGTTGCCCATCATTGTGAACTCGGAAACCATAATAGATGGACAGTAAGTTAAATTAGAAAAAAATTGGTCTTTTTCAAGGTGATTGAGAATCTGTAAAGAATTCTCCTTTACCTTGACTTGTTCCTCAGTTATCCCGAAAAAACTGAAAATCGTTATTTAAAAAAAAATTAAACTTGGAACTTTAATATTTTTGGCAAGCTGTCAGCTCAATAGCATTGATGGAAATTGTCTAGGCCTTCTAGATTTCAGCAACGGTCAACTATTCTTTTTCTTATGAATTTTAACACCATTGGATACATAAAAAATTGGATTGTCAAAAATTTGCATTAATAATTTGTAAAATCAGCCTAAACTTTGATGAAAAACAATTGCAAAAAATTACACCGACTTTTGAAATCTCTTATGACACGTGAAAACTATTGAATATGTAAATAAATTTTGGATAAAAAGTGATTGCCGTTTTTGAATAATTGAGAATAATTGCTTTCAAGCAACACGGTTTTGAACAAAAAATAGAAGGATGAAACGATTTATTTATAAATTCCACACCTCAAAATTGGTTTGTTCCATATCCACTTTTTCGGAAAATAGCGAGGGAAGTATTTATTCACCCCAGCCTTTAGTCAGGGTTGAAGTGTTCAATATCCAGCACTGAAATATATCCTTTATAGAATATATTTTGCTCAATATCGCATTATGTGACAAAAATTTGGATCTTGTTTATTCAATATCCGGATTTTGAACACAGAAAAACCACAAACTTTTCCAACAGTGTTCTATAAATCGCATACATTTTTTCGATTGGTTTGTTTAATATCCCTAACAACCAACAACCGTTTTTTTACGTTCTGTAGTACACCTTAGACATATTTGCAAAAAATATGTTATAAATATTAAATATGGATTGCTTACCAGTTACATAGAAATTTTGTAAAAGTTAATGAGTATAAGAAAGCAAAAGAAATTGGCAAACTTCCAAAATCGGAAATTAACATGCAAGCCCACAGCAAATTATTTCGTTTCTCAGGCAGTAGGGGGCAGCAGGGGGGATTTAAAATCGAATGTTGCTGCAACCAGTCATCCGAGGGTACTAGTGCACCCTCGGATGACTGGTTGCACGTAAGGTGGTTGTAAGCAAGGTATACCAGTGTTGCCGCCTGCTCTACTGCAAAGGTTTGTGAAACCAAACACATCCATTCAAATTAAAGTCAGGCGTTTTCGCGTTCGCCTGTTCCAGGTAAATTTGAAACATACCAGGATGGTTGTTTCCATCGCTTAATATTATGATTTTCGAATTATTATAATCAAACAAATTCTCATGAAACAATAAACGTACTATGTATTAATTTATTAGTTCTCAAATTCCTGAACTGGCAAAAGTAGTATCGATTAGCTTTTGCTTCTTTTGTTGTTTGAGTACGACTCTAAAATGTTCACTTCATGCAATCTTTCCCCGCTGTCGATAAAATGAGTTTAGTATGTACGAGAAGCCGCCTTAGACAAAATTAAAAATTCCGTTATATTTTTATATTTTTTATATAAAACACAAAAATAGTTAACAAATTTTTTGTCGCAACAAAAATTATTGGCAAAAACGAAAGTGTTTTGATGAAGCCTCATGTTTTTATTGTCGTTCTCAAATATTTGATCAATACATAAATTTTTAATTTTGTCCAAAGCGGCGTCCCGGTCCCATAGTTTAGAGACGTAATGTAACATTTTTTTAATGGTTTAATAATATTATTTCATAACTTATTGTTTTGACTTTAGGTACCTATTTGTAGATACTTACTGTTTAGGGGTGTCTATAATGTTTGCAAATCCCACAACCAAAATATCTTGTTGCCTCTCCTAATTACCTACGTCCTGTGCTAAACAATTTACCCCCGACTTTGCGGGACGACCAAACACCTCAGCGGTCAGAAAGAATATTATTCACTTTTTACAAAATCAAGAATAGGCCTACATCTCAGGGTGTTTAGGGGGTATATCGTCAAATTTAATTGTACCCAACACAGATTGACGGGTCCCGATCTCGATGTAAAAGTCGACCACTTCGAGCGATTTTTCCGCAATTGAATCAAGGAGTAGAAAATCTGTGTGACCTTTCCTAAATAGTGGATCTTCCAGCCGTTTCATGAGTTTTTATCCAATATAAGCACAGTGACTATCGATTCTTACACTATAATTTTAAAATTCATACATGGTTAGGTGCATAAGTAAGTAGGTAGATAGATAGTAAGAAAGAACCTATGCGTAAAATTATGCCAGAATCGTGGCAACGATTATTCAAATTGAGAGGCTTCAGATTGCACCTTGTGCTGCTCAGTCATTCTGGCAACAATGTAGATAATAATAATAATAATAATAGTTTATTGACTCTCGATTTTACAATATGCTTATAAATCACAACTTAAAAAGAAAAAGAAAGTGTAAAATGGGAATCAAAAGGTACAAGTTCAGTAAGTAGTTGTTATAAAACAACTCTGATCTTCCACTTGTCCTGACACAAAAAGTAATATAATAATTTGAGTAGCAACCATGCCAACATTGTTATTAAAAGAAAATGAAAGTGCCTACTGACAAAAAAAAGTATATAAGCAAACTATAACTAAAGCATTTAAAACGCAATATGTACTTATGTGTGAAAATATTCGAAATGTGCTCTAAAAGGATAGGTGTGTAATTATTCTTGTAATAAATTTTTTCTTAACGCATATTTGAAACGTCTGTTATTTAAGTTTTTAAAAGCTTTATTCAGTGAGTTATAAACACTGGCAATCTGGTATTGAAACGATCTTTTTAAAAGTTCCGTTTTTCTCCTTGGAATAGTTAACAAACCTCGAAATCTTATATTTAAATTATGAACGTTCGTCCTAAACGATATCTTATTATATAGATATTGGGGGGATTTTGCATGAATGACTTTATGGAATAGAGTGGCCGAAGCAAGAAAACGTCTTTTTTCCATACTCAACCAACCCGTGTCTTTTAGTTTGTAAGTTACTCTATCATACTTTCGAATACCGTATATGAATCTAAGGCAAGATCTTTGAACTTTTTCAATTTTGCTCTTGTACATAGCATCTAAACAGGGACCATATACAGGTGAACAGTAAGTAAAAAGAGACAATACCAGTGTGTCGCAAAGCATGATTTTAGTAGACAGAGGTAGCAGCCGCCTAGTGCCATATAGAATTTTTAACACTGAATATGCCCTCTGCAAAAGTTTGTTAACATGGCTTTTGAATCTCAACTCCGAATCGATTAAAACACCTAAATTTTTGGCTTCGTCAACAATATCTAATGCAGCGCCATCAACATTAATTTTAATTTTATCTAGAATTTCAGCTTTGTCCTTTTTCCTACAAAAAACTATGACCTTGGACTTATTAAAATTAATTTGTAGGCAATGACATCTTGCACTTGTTATAACTTTATCAAGATCTTCGTTTACATTGGCACATGCATCTCTTACGTGTTGAGGCAAAAAAGAGTGATAAATTTGTGTATCATCTGCATATAAATGTGTAGTACAGTGTTCCATACCCTTTAGATAAAAACTGGTATAGATTGTATAACATAGAGGGCTCAAAACAGAGCCTTGCGGAACGCCTGTTTTCAAGTCCAAGGCCCTAGAATATTGTTCATTTAATTTGACGATCTGTGAGCGATCCGTAAGAAAACTGCCGAACAAACTGATTGCTTTTTCAGATAACCCTACATATTTTAAGATGCTCAAAAGTAATTGATGATTCAGGGTATCAAAGGCTCTACTAAAATCCAACAAAACCAAGATAGAACACAAACCGTTATCCATGGCCTTAATAATGTCATCAGTAACCTGCAAAAGTGCAGTAGTGCAGCTGAAGCCAGATCGAAAGCCCGATTGAATTGCCGGTAAAAAATTATTTTTTTGTATATATGCTCGAAGCTGAAATTCCATGAGTTTTTCAAGTATCTTTGATAGAACTGGCAATATGCTAATAGGTCTAAGATCTTTAAATTGTTCTGGTCGATTAGTTTTAGGAAGCACAGTTACTACGGCCCTCTTCCACGACTTTGGAAAGAGGCCTTGCATCAAACAGTGATTGTAGATGTGCTCCAGATGCGGAAGTATTTGGGGACAACACAGCTTGATAAACTGAATGTTAAGCCCATCAAATCCAGCGGCATTGCATTACCGACTTAGTACTGACTTCCGGCCAACAGAAGGCAGATTTAGTTTCAAGTTTTACCGCAAATTGGCAGCACCTCTCTAGGCGGAGAAGAAAGGCCATCAGTTTTAAAATACTAAACTAACTTTATATTATTTTTTTCAATATAAGGATTTATTCGTTATAGTTCTCATGTAAACGTTTAAACCTCATGTTAATCTTTCACGTATATTTATTTCGTTGTAATTTATTGATAAATATGCGAATTATGACAACTTTTATAGTATTTGATTTTTTTACAAGAAAACTGTAAGTTCAAACGTAACGAAAAAATTACCAACAATTTGATCATATGTAATGAAGTAACAAAAAAAAAATTGCAAAATCGTTCGTCTGTGAGGCCCATAAAAAAATAAAAACTGAAAGAAAACGCGTTTTTATTTTTTTTGAAGGTCCCGTGACGAACAATTTTTTTAAAATTTTGTGTGAAGCTTCCTTGCAGCTAATGACATAATCGGTAATTTTTTCATCACATTTGAACTTACAGTTTTATTTTTATGGAGTGTACTTGAACCTTAAGAAACGTTCACTTTCCAATTTATTAATTATCACCTTTTACAATTTATATGTATACCTAATAGTTGTAATTCCAAAAAAAATAATAATCCCTATTGTTTTTTTCAATTTTTAGTGTAGCTGCATTTGTGGAATAGTAACTATGCAACAATCTTTTAACTGATTTATTAAAAAGTTCGATTTTTGTTCAATACCCTGTTAAATACAAGTTTTGAAAATTTAAAGTTTGTTTTTGTTCAATATCCACTTCAAGAAAATGCTTGAGAAAATGTATTTCTTACAATTGATGATTTTCATAAAAGGACATCTATGAATACTGGAATTATTGAAATCATCAATACAAGCAACACGAGATTTTGTTAGGCAACAACATGCAGATTATTTGAACAAACAATTCTGGGGTGACAAATTGTTTGGCAGCTAAATGACAAATCAACAAGGCTAACCAAGGACATCAGTTATACCCTTCGGACATAAATCTCGTAAAGCGTGTTTGTGAGGCTATGATACATTCCTATTAGGAAAAGACCCACGTTTTTTTTCTTTTGTTTTTCAACGCCTGCTCCATGATTAAAATAAATCAATCAAGAGAGCTTTGTTGAAACAAGTAGTGATTGACACTAATGACAGTCAAGGCATGACTTGTTTTACGAGCCTCTCTTGATCTGATTTATCATCAAAATTGGATTAAGTTAATTAAATGGAAATTGAACATCGAAAAACCAGAACAATGAATGAAAAAAATGTCCTAAGTCACCTCACAGACACGTATCAATGATTTAAAGTCCAGAATAATACGAACCGTCTCTGTAGTCATCCCGGACATCAATGTAAGCGTATTCAAGTCCAGAGCCCTTTTTGGGGTCTTCAACCCCCTGCAGTTTGGCCACGATGGTGGTTTTTCCACACTCGTTATCCCCCAAAACCAGAACTTGCTTGCAGGAGGGCAGTTTCGGGTTGCCATGATTTTGATCGCTCAAAATCTGGGACCTGAAAAATTACGTTAAAAGTTTCAATAATTCAGTTAAAAGAGGTACCAGAGGTTCTTCTTTTCATCGTCGACGGTTTTATTCACAACTTCGGACATTTTTTACTGATTATCGAGAATTATAGTTCTTTGAGGTTGGATGGTTGACGTTTCAGTTGACGTTTCAGTTGACATGACAGTGACAGCATGACGGACGACATTGATCTAGTATTACTATGGATGGGCCTGATTCAAGTTACGCTTGGCTCTAAAGGCTGAATTACACTGGTATATTTCCGTAATATTTTCGGTCAAGTCTATTCCAGGTTCTAAATGGAAATGGCATGAGCTGTCATGTTTCACTTTTCGTTCAAGATAAAATGGTGGATGTTGACAACAGCTGATTGGAAGCCAATTTGTCTGCAAATTATTTTGTTTGTTTTGTTGTGGTGGTGTTGTGACTGTTGTGCTTAAAATAAAAAATGAATGTTCAGAAATACAATAAAATTAATCGCATTATGTTAATAAGTACTGATTATAACTTTTCAGAATAATCTCAGAACGTCTAATCCTACAAAAACTTCCAAGGAAACTGAAACTGAAAACAAGCCAGTACAACCTATTTAAATACGAATCACTAAATTATTTACTTACTGTCTGTTGTGGAAAATAATCTTTAATTTAACTGTGTAAAGAAACAAAACCAAACAAAAACAATGTCACGTGCACACATAATCCGACATAACCTCAATTTCAAGTCGCCAACCGCGGATAAATCACCATATCTCGCCTAAACTTACCAGTTTCTACGCCAGACACCAGAAAAATGGCACGAAAAGTAGAGCATGTTCCACTTTCGCTCAAGATTGATTCAAGATATTCTTGCCCGAATAGGTCCGAATTATCACGAAACTTGAATGAAAATTGACCTGTGTGAACGCTTATTCCAGGACATTATTCCTTGAACGAAGACATTGAATCAATCTGGACTGAAAATATTACGGAAATATACCAGTGTAATTCAGCCTTAAGATATCAGAAACAAGCAGGTATTCCTTATTTCCATATCCCCACTCCAATGAGAACTGTCATATTTGACATTTGCTCTTAGGACAACCATTCCATTCATTTTATGTGAAGGTAAGGTGGTTTTTAATAAAATTCTAATAATTTAAATGATAAATCGCCATATTCCAGTGCATTTTGAGTGCCAAAGTTGTTCCTGGGAGATTTGCATATTTGCATATGGCATATTTGAGGTTATGACGAAAGTAAGTAATTATTGATAATTTTGCATAATATCTAACATAAATTGAACGATAATGCCCTCCTTTTGTGCAGTGGTACCCTGCATGCCAAGGGACATGCGAAATGTAGACAAGTTTGTTTAGTTTGCCATCGGAGAAGGATGTTTGTGGTGCTATTAAATGTACAGATATAGATATAGAGTAAACTACATCACACAGTGTGCAGTTAGTGACAATAACTATTTCTACAGATGTTATGGGTATAAACGACATATTTGAGAAAATTGAACCTAGCTGTTATCCGTTTATGTATGCTGATGACTTGAAAATTGCGAAAATTGTCAATACTGAATTTGATTGTGTAGTACTGCAAAATTGTATCCAGTCAGTTGTCGAATGGTGTAAGAGTAATAAATGAGAGCTGAATATTAAAAAGTGTAAAATTATGAACTTTACTCGTAAGGACACTCAAATAATGTTCAACTACAAAATTAATAATGTGGTATTGGAACGCTGTGAAAAAATTCGGGATCTGGGGATATGGCTGCATTCATCACTGTCGTTTGCTGCTCATGTTGAAAACGTTTGTGGGGACGCTCTGAAGATGTTAGGCTTTATAATACGGAACACCAAAGACTTCAACAATCTTGATGCTATTTTTATATTATATTATGCATATGTTAGGTCTAAGCTTGAATATGCCTCGGTTGTATGAAACCCTTATTATTGTACGTATGTATCCATGTTAGAGCGTGTGCAGCGCAAATTCTCTAAGTTTATTTATTTTAAGGCTCATGGCTCATATCCTGTACAAAACTTTCACCACGATCAACTTCTTGTATCATGTAAACTATCTACCTTGAGCTCCAGACGTCTTTATTTGGATCTAATGTTTCTGTATAAGTTATTACATGGTCACATTGACTGCGAAAGTCTCTTAAAGCAAGTTAACTTCATTGTGCCCAGAGCGGCTGCGCGGCAGCCTACCACCTTTGGTATCGCCTCATCAAGCACAAATCAGCACCAATTTTCACCTGTCCTGAGATTTTGTCGAGAATACAATGGAATCCGAAATTCGCTTGACATTTTTCAGTTTAATGTTAATAAATTTGCAATCGAATGTAGAAAAGTTTCTTGTCAGAATATGTAATACTTACGTTCTTGATCTTTATTTGATCTCTTTTGAATCTTCTTTTGTTTTTTTTTTTTTATTTCCTATTGTGTGATGCTTAGTTATAATATTTGTATCCTATAATGGACTCTGTCCGTTGGAAATATATATATATGTATGCGTATTGATCCCTTTGGGGAGGCAAATTCAGGGGGTTCTTTTATCGACTGAAATCAAAGAATTGACCGCGATTGTTGATTTGCTCCGACTTTTACTGCCCTAGAGCAATCCGTTTCGAAACTGTGCTCAATAATCATATAATGGTCAGTTTGGGGAGGTGACCTGGTTCTGATCTCGGCTAGTGATTCTGCGTTCCCAAACTGACCATTATATATTTTTCTCCAATGGATATATAACTGGTTGTCTAAATTGACAAATCCATAGACAACAGTATATGTACAACGATCCCTTTGAGGAAGTATTCCTTAACAATTACTGCAAATAGAGACGTTTTTTCTAGAGGAACATATCAGTAGTTCCCACTTTCTACAGATATGTTTCATGACGTTTGGGGTACTTGGTTCTAGTGGACAATAGGCTTTTGATACTACTTTTTACACTGAAAGAACCCTTAGGGTGATCCGACTTATTACTCGAAGTAAGGATTCGCCCTGGGGAATGTAACGCCCCTATTTGTGGAAAGAGTAACTCCCTACTCAATTAGGAAACTTCATGAGGCAATCGTGCGGTGATTACTGATTTTCTGAGAAAAACCTTAGGAACGGCGCTTTGGCGCTTTTGGTGACAGTCACATTTTTGGACATTTCTGCTTTGAAAGGGTTCTGTTCACCACAAGTAGGGGGACGGGAGGTAGTTCTGTGAGCTTTTCTGCGAACAAATAATTTTATTATGTTTGGGGTAGTGATTTGAGGTGGCTCTTGTGAGGTTTCTGCTAGGAAACCACAAAGATGTTGTATTTATCGATATTAGGGAAAGCTTCCCCAAAGGGATCAATGTACATACCCTATTGACATATATTGTCTATCTATTGGTCCCTTTGGGAAACTCTAATTTTAGAGAAAATCACATTTTTGGGCGTAAGCTATTTTTTTCTACATTGGGAGGACTCCTGAACAGGCCCGTTCACCACCCGGAAGGGAGAGTCTATTTGGGGAATGTAGCACCCCTATCTGCGGAAAGGGGTTAGCTTTGAGTACGACACTCCCTTAGAAACCATCATGAGGCTTCGGGCAACGGTTTGAGGTGGTTCTTGCAAGGTTTCTGCCTCAAAAATGTTGCATTTCTAGATATTAGAGAAAGCCTCCCCAAAGGGATCAATGTACATACCTTATTGACGTATATTGTCTATCTATTGGTCCCTTTGGGAAACTCTAATTTTAGAGAGAACCACATTTTTGGGCGTAAGCTATTTTTTTCTACATTGGGAGGACTCCTGAACAGGCCCGTTCACCACCCGGAAGGGAGAGTCTATTTGGGGAATGCAGCACCCCTATCTGCGAAAAGGGATTAGCTTTGGGTACGACACTCCCTTAGGAACCATCATGAGGCTTCGGGCAACGGTTTGAGGTGGTTCTTGCAAGGTTTCTGCCTCAAAAATGTTGCATTTCTAGATATTAGAGAAAGCCTCCCCAAAGGGATCAATGTACATACCCTATTGACGTATATTGTCTATCTATTGGTCCGTTTGGGAAACTCTAATTTTAGAGAAAACCACATTTTTGGGCGTAAGCTATTTTTTTCTACATTGGGAGGACTCCTGAACAGGCCCGTTCACCACCCGGAAGGGAGATCTATTTGAGGAATGTAGCACCCCTATCTGCGAAAAGGGATTAGCTTTGGGTACGACACTCTCTTAGGAACCATCATGAGGCTTCGGGCAACGGTTTGACGTGGTTCTTGCAAGGTTTCTGCCTCAAAAATGTTGCATTTCTAGATATTAGAGAAAACCTCCCCAAAGGGATCAATGTACATACCCTATTGACGTATATTGTCTATCTATTGGTCCCTTTGGGAAACTCTAATTTTAGAGAAAACCACATTTTTGGGCGTAAGCTATTTTTTTCTACATTGGGAGGACTCCTGAACAGGCCCGTTCACCACCCGGAAGGGAGAGTCTATTTGGGGAATGCAGCACCCCTATCTGCGAAAAGGGATTAGCTTTGGGTACGACACTCCCTTAGGAACCATCATGAGGCTTCGGGCAACGGTTTGAGGTGGTTCTTGCAAGGTTTCTGCCTCAAAAATGTTGCATTTCTCGATATTAGAGAAAGCTTCCCCAAAGGGATCAATGTACATACCCTATTGACGTATATTGTCTATCTATTGGTCCCTTTGGGGAATTTAATTTTCTAATAAAAAATCTATTTCACCCTTTCTGGTGCTTTATTGTGCCCTAGTAGCTTTCAACTGTTTTGTAGTATAAAACTAGGGTTCCTAGTATTGGTCAGTACCAAAAGTAGGTACACGAGTTCCAAAAATCTTCGGATTGTACCCTATACTAGCATCCTACGGATTATCTACTAGTTTGGGCAAATTTGAAGCTTTAATTCAGATATGACATTGCAATTGAGTACGTCAATCACTTAAAGGACATCATGAAACTTCAGGCCGTGATTCGAGGTGGTCTTGTGAGGTTTTCTAGCACAAAACCTCAAAAGTGTTGCTTTTCTCGATATTAGGAAAGGCTTCCCCAAAGGGATCAATGTACATACCCTGTTGACGTATATTGTCTATCTATTGGTCCTTTTGGGAAACTCTAATTTTAGAGAAAATCACATTTTTGGGCGTAAGCTATTTTTTTCTACATTGCGAGGACTCCTGAACAGGCCCGTTCACCACCCGGAAGGGAGAGTCTATTTGGGGAATGTAGCAGCTCTATCTGCGGAAAGGGATTAGCTTTAAGTACGACACTCCCTTAGAAACCATCATGCGGCTTCGGGCAATGGTTTGAGGTGGTTCTTACGAGGTTTCTGCTAGGAAACCTCAAAAATGTTGCATTTCTCGATATTAGAGAAAGCTTCCCCAAAGGGATCAATGTACATACCCTATTGACGTATATTGTCTATCTATTGGTCCCTTTGGGAAACTGTAATTTTAGAGAAACTCACATTTTTGGGCGTAAGCTATTTTTTTCTACATTGGGAGGACTCCTGAACAGGCCCGTTCACCACCCGGAAGGGAGAGTCTATTTGGGGAATGCAGCACCCCTATCTGCGAAAAGGGATTAGCTTTGGGTACGACACTCCCTTAGGAACCATCATGAGGCTTCGGGCAACGGTTTGAGGTGGTTCTTGCAAGGTTTCTGCCTCAAAAATGTTGCATTTCTCGATATTAGAGAAAGCTTCCCCAAAGGGATCAATGTACATACCCTATTGACGTATATTGTCTATCTACTGGTCCCTTTGGGGAATTTAATTTTCTAATAAAAAATCTATTTCACCCTTTCTGGTGCTTTATTGTGCCCTAGTAGCTTTCAACTGTTTTGTAGTATAAAACTAGGGTTCCTAGTATTGGTCAGTACCAAAAGTAGGTACACGAGTTCCAAAAATCTTCGGATTGTACCCTATACTAGCATCCTACGGATTATCTACTAGTTTGGGCAAATTTGAAGCTTTAATTCAGATATGACATTGCAATTGAGTACGTCAATCACTTAAAGGACATCATGAAACTTCAGGCCGTGATTCGAGGTGGTCTTGTGAGGTTTTCTAGCACAAAACCTCAAAAGTGTTGCTTTTCTCGATATTAGGAAAGGCTTCCCCAAAGGGATCAATGTACATACCCTGTTGACGTATATTGTCTATCTATTGGTCCCTTTGGGAAACTCTAATTTTAGAGAAAATCACATTTTTGGGCGTAAGCTATTTTTTTCTACATTGCGAGGACTCCTGAACAGGCCCGTTCACCACACGGAAGGGAGAGTCTATTTGGGGAATGTAGCACCCCTATCTGCGGAAAGGGGTTAGCTTTGAGTACAACACTCCCTTAGAAACCATCATGCGGCTTCGGGCAATGGTTTGAGCTGGTTCTTACGAGGTTTCTGCTAGGAAACCTCAAAAATGTTGCATTTCTCGATATTAGAGAAAGCTTCCCCAAAGGGATCAATGTACATACCCTATTGACGTATATTGTCTATCTATTGGTCCCTTTGGGAAACTCTAATTTTAGAGAAACTCACATTTTTGGGCGTAAGCTATTTTTTTCTACATTGGGAGGACTCCTGAACAGGCCCGTTTACCACCCGGAAGGGAGAGTCTATTTGGGGAATGTAGCACCCCTATATGGGTTAAGGTATTAGCTTTAACTACGACACTCCCTTAGGAACCACCATGAGGCTTCGGGCAATGGTTTGAGGTGGTTCCTGCGAAGTTTCTGCTAAGAAACCTCAAAAATGTTGCATTTCTCGATATTAGAGAAAGCTTCCCCAAAGGGATCTATGTACATACCCTATTGACGTATATTGTCTATCTATTGGTCCCTTTGGGAAACTCTAATTTTAGAGAAAATCACATTTTTGGGCGTAAGCTATTTTTTTCTATATTGGGAGGACTCCTGAACAGGCCCGTTCACCACCCGGAAGGGAGAGTCTATTTGGGGAATGTAGCACCCCTATCTGCGAAAAGGGATTAGCTTTGGGTACGACACTCCCTTAGGAACCATCGTGAGGCTTCGGGCAACGGTTTGAGGTGGTTCTTGCAAGGTTTCTGCCTCAAAAATGTTGCATTTCTCGATATTAGAGAAAGCTTCCCCAAAGGGATCAATGTACATACCCTATTGACGTATATTGTCTATCTATTGGTCCCTTTGGGGAATTTAATTTTCTAATAAAAAATTATTTCACCCTCTCTGGTGCTTTATTGTGCCCTAGTAGCTTTCAACTGTTTTGTAGTATAAAACTAGGGTTCCTAGTATTGGTCAGTACCAAAAGTAGGTACACGAGTTCCAAAAATCTTCGGATTGTACCCTATACTAGCATCCTACGGATTATCTACTAGTTTGGGCAAATTTGAAGCTTTAATTCAGATATGACATTGCAATTGAGTACGTCAATCACTTAAAAGACATTATGAAACTTCAGGCCGTGATTCGAGGTGGTCTTGTGAGGTTTTCTAGCACAAAACCTCAAAAGTGTTGCTTTTCTCGATATTAGGGAAGGCTTCCCCAAAGGGATCAATGTACATACCCTATTGACGTATATTGTCTATCTATTGGTCCCTTTGGGAAACTCTAATTTTAGAGAAAATCACATTTTTGGGCGTAAGCTATTTTTTTCTACATTGGGAGGACTCCTGAACAGGCCCGTTCACCACCCGGAAGGGAGAGTCTATTTGGGGAATGTAGCACCCCTATCTGCGGAAAGGGGTTAGCTTTGAGTACGACACTCCCTTAGAAACCATCATGCGGCTTCGGGCAATGGTTTGAGGTGGTTCTTACGAGGTTTCTGCTAGGAAACCTCAAAAATGTTGCATTTCTCGATATTAGAGAAAGCTTCCCCAAAGGGATCAATGTACATACCCTATTGACGTATATTGTCTATCTATTGGTCCCTTTGGGAAACTCTAATTTTAGAGAAAATCACATTTTTGGGCGTAAGCTATTTTTTTCTACATTGGGAGGACTCCTGAACAGGCCCGTTCACCACCCGGAAGGGAGAGTCTATTTGGGGAATGTAACACCCCTATCTGCGAAAAGGGATTAGTTTTGGGTACGACACTCTCTTAGGAACCATCATGAGGCTTCGGGCAACGGTTTGAGGTGGTTCTTGCAAGGTTTTTGCCTCAAAAATGTTGCATTTCTCGATATTAGAGAAAGCTTCCCCAAAGGGATCAATGTACATACCCTATTGACGTATATTGTCTATCTATAGGTCCCTTTGGGGAATTTAATTTTCTAATAAAAAATCTATTTCACCCTCTCTGGTGCTTTATTGTGCCCTAGTAGCTTCCAACTGTTTTGTAGTATAAAACTAGGGTTCCTAGTATTGGTCAGTACCAAAAGTAGGTACACGAGTTCCAAAAATCTTCGGATTGTACCCTATACTAGCATCCTACGGATTATCTAATAGTTTGGGCAAATTTGAAGCTTTAATTCAGATATGACATTGCAATTGAGTACGTCAATCACTTAAAAGACATCATGAAACTTCAGGCCGTGATTCGAGGTGGTCTTGTGAGGTTTTCTAGCACAAAACCTCAAAAGTGTTGCTTTTCTCGATATTAGGGAAGGCTTCCCCAAAGGGATCAATGTACATACCCTATTGACGTATATTGTCTATCTATTGGTTCCTTTGGGAAACTCTAATTTTAGAGAAAATCACATTTTTGAGCGTAAGCTATTTTTTTCTACATTGCGAGGACTCCTGAACAGGCCCGTTCACCACCCGGAAGGGAGAGTCTATTTGGGGAATGTAGCAGCCCTATCTGCGGAAACGGGTTAGCTTTGAGTACGACACTCCCTTAGAAACCATCATGCTGCTTCGGGCAATGGTTTGAGGTGGTTCTTGCGAGGTTTCTGCTAGGAAACCTCAAAAATGTTGCATTTCTCGATATTAGAGAAAGCTTCCCCAAAGGGATCAATGTACATACCCTATTGACGTATATTGTCTATCTATTGGTTCCTTTGGGAAACTCTAATTTTAGAGAAAATCACATTTTTGAGCGTAAGCTATTTTTTTCTACATTGCGAGGACTCCTGAACAGGCCCGTTCACCACCCGGAAGGGAGAGTCTATTTGGGGAATGTAGCAGCCCTATCTGCGGAAACGGGTTAGCTTTGAGTACGACACTCCCTTAGAAACCATCATGCTGCTTCGGGCAATGGTTTGAGGTGGTTCTTGCGAGGTTTCTGCTAGGAAACCTCAAAAATGTTGCATTTCTCGATATTAGAGAAAGCTTCCCCAAAGGGATCAATGTACATACCCTATTGACGTATATTGTCTATCTATTGGTCCCTTTGGGAAACTTTAATTTTAGAGAAAATCACATTTTTGGGCGTAAGCTATTTTTTTCTACATTGGGAGGACTCCTGAACAGGCCCGTTCACCACCCGGAAGGGAGAGTCTATTTGGGGAATGTAACACCCCTATCTGCGAAAAGGGATTAGTTTTGGGTACGACACTCTCTTAGGAACCATCATGAGGCTTCGGGCAACGGTTTGAGGTGGTTCTTGCAAGGTTTTTGCCTCAAAAATGTTGCATTTCTCGATATTAGAGAAAGCTTCCCCAAAGGGATCAATGTACATACCCTATTGACGTATATTGTCTATCTATAGGTCCCTTTGGGGAATTTAATTTTCTAATAAAAAATCTATTTCACCCTCTCTGGTGCTTTATTGTGCCCTAGTAGCTTCCAACTGTTTTGTAGTATAAAACTAGGGTTCCTAGTATTGGTCAGTACCAAAAGTAGGTACACGAGTTCCAAAAATCTTCGGATTGTACCCTATACTAGCATCCTACGGATTATCTAATAGTTTGGGCAAATTTGAAGCTTTAATTCAGATATGACATTGCAATTGAGTACGTCAATCACTTAAAAGACATCATGAAACTTCAGGCCGTGATTCGAGGTGGTCTTGTGAGGTTTTCTAGCACAAAACCTCAAAAGTGTTGCTTTTCTCGATATTAGGGAAGGCTTCCCCAAAGGGATCAATGTACATACCCTATTGACGTATATTGTCTATCTATTGGTTCCTTTGGGAAACTCTAATTTTAGAGAAAATCACATTTTTGAGCGTAAGCTATTTTTTTCTACATTGCGAGGACTCCTGAACAGGCCCGTTCACCACCCGGAAGGGAGAGTCTATTTGGGGAATGTAGCAGCCCTATCTGCGGAAACGGGTTAGCTTTGAGTACGACACTCCCTTAGAAACCATCATGCTGCTTCGGGCAATGGTTTGAGGTGGTTCTTGCGAGGTTTCTGCTAGGAAACCTCAAAAATGTTGCATTTCTCGATATTAGAGAAAGCTTCCCCAAAGGGATCAATGTACATACCCTATTGACGTATATTGTCTATCTATTGGTCCCTTTGGGAAACTTTAATTTTAGAGAAAATCACATTTTTGGGCGTAAGCTATTTTTTTCTACATTGGGAGGACTCCTGAACAGGCCCGTTCACCACCCGGAAGGGAGAGTCTATTTGGGGAATGTAACACCCCTATCTGCGAAAAGGGATTAGTTTTGGGTACGACACTCTCTTAGGAACCATCATGAGGCTTCGGGCAACGGTTTGAGGTGGTTCTTGCAAGGTTTTTGCCTCAAAAATGTTGCATTTCTCGATATTAGAGAAAGCTTCCCCAAAGGGATCAATGTACATACCCTATTGACGTATATTGTCTATCTATAGGTCCCTTTGGGGAATTTAATTTTCTAATAAAAAATCTATTTCACCCTCTCTGGTGCTTTATTGTGCCCTAGTAGCTTCCAACTGTTTTGTAGTATAAAACTAGGGTTCCTAGTATTGGTCAGAACCAAAAGTAGGTACACGAGTTCCAAAAATCTTCGGATTGTACCCTATACTAGCATCCTACGGATTATCTACTAGTTTGGGCAAATTTGAAGCTTTAATTCAGATATGACATTGCAATTGAGTACGTCAATCACTTAAAAGACATCATGAAACTTCAGGCCGTGATTCGAGGTGGTCTTGTGAGGTTTTCTAGCACAAAATCTCAAAAGTGTTGCTTTTCTCGATATTAGAGAAAGCTTCCCCAAATGGATCAATGTACATACCCTATTGACGTATATTGTCTATCTATAGGTCCCTTTGGGGAATTTAATTTTCTAATAAAAAATCTATTTCACCCTCTCTGGTGCTTTATTGTGCCCTAGTAGCTTCCAACTGTTTTGTAGTATAAAACTAGGGTTCCTAGTATTGGTCAGTACCAAAAGTAGGTACACGAGTTCCAAAAATCTTCGGATTGTACCCTATACTAGCATCCTACGGATTATCTAATAGTTTGGGCAAATTTGAAGCTTTAATTCAGATATGACATTGCAATTGAGTACGTCAATCACTTAAAAGACATCATGAAACTTCAGGCCGTGATTCGAGGTGGTCTTGTGAGGTTTTCTAGCACAAAACCTCAAAAGTGTTGCTTTTCTCGATATTAGGGAAGGCTTCCCCAAAGGGATCAATGTACATACCCTATTGACGTATATTGTCTATCTATTGGTTCCTTTGGGAAACTCTAATTTTAGAGAAAATCACATTTTTGAGCGTAAGCTATTTTTTTCTAAATTGCGAGGACTCCTGAACAGGCCCGTTCACCACCCGGAAGGGAGAGTCTATTTGGGGAATGTAGCGCCCCTATCTGCGAAAAGGGATTAGCTTTGGGTACGACACTCCCTTAGGAACCATCATGAGGCTTCGGGCAACGGTTTGAGGTGGTTCTTGCAAGGTTTCTGCCTCAAAAATGTTGCATTTCTCGATATTAGAGAAAGCTTCCCCAAAGGGATCAATGTACATACCCTGTTGACGTATATTGTCTATCTATTGGTCCCTTTGGGGAATTTAATTTTCTAATAAAAAATCTATTTCGCCCTTTCTGGTGCTTTATTGTGCCCTAGTAGCTTTCAATAGTTTTGTAGTATAAAGCTAGGGTTCCTAGTATTGGTCAGTACCAAAAGTAGGTACACGAGTTCCAAAAATCTTCGGATTGTACCCTATACTAGCATCCTACGGATTATCTACTAGTTTGGGCAAATTTGAAGCTTTAATTCAGATATGACATTGCAATTGAGTACGTCAATCACTTAAACGACATCATGAAACTTCAGGCCGTGATTCGAGGTGGTCTTGTGAGGTTTTCTAGCACAAAACCTCAAAAGTGTTGCTTTTCTCGATATTAGGGAAGGCTTCCCCAAAGGGATCAATGTACATACCCTATTGACGTATATTGTCTATCTATTGGTCCCTTTGGGAAACTCTAATTTTAGAGAAAATCACATTTTTGGGCGTAAGCTATTTTTTTCTACATTGCGAGGACTCCTGAACAGGCCCGTTCACCACCCGGAAGGGAGAGTCTATTTGGGGAATGTAGCGGCCCTATCTGCGGAAACGGGTTAGCTTTGAGTACGACACTCCCTTAGAAACCATCATGCGGCTTCGGGCAATGGTTTGAGGTGGTTCTTGCGAGGTTTCTGCTAGGAAACCTCAAAAATGTTGCATTTCTCGATATTAGAGAAAGCTTCCCCAAAGGGATCAATGTACATACCCTATTGACGTATATTGTCTATCTATTGGTCCCTTTGGGAAACTTTAATTTTAGAGAAACTCACATTTTTGGGCGTAAGCTATTTGTTTCTACATTGGGAGGACTCCTGAACAGGCCCGTTCACCACCCGGAAGGGAGAGTCTATTTGGGGAATGTAGCACCCCTATCTGCGAAAAGGGATTAGCTTTGGGTACGACACTCCCTTAGGAACCATCATGAGGCTTCGGGCAACGGTTTGAGGTGGTTCTTGCAAGGTTTCTGCCTCAAAAATGTTGCATTTCTCGATATTAGACAAAGCCTCCCCAAAGGGATCAATGTACATACCCTATTGACGTATATTGTCTATCTATTGGTCCCTTTGGGAAACTCTAATTTTAGAGAAAATCACATTTTTGGGCGTAAGCTATTTTTTTCTACATTGGGAGGACTCCTGAACAGGCCCGTTCACCACCCGGAAGGGAGAGTCTATTTGGGGAATGTAACACCCCTATCTGCGAAAAGGGATTAGTTTTGGGTACGACACTCTCTTAGGAACCATCATGAGGCTTCGGGCAACGGTTTGAGGTGGTTCTTGCAAGGTTTTTGCCTCAAAAATGTTGCATTTCTCGATATTAGAGAAAGCTTCCCCAAAGGGATCAATGTACATACCCTATTGACGTATATTGTCTATCTATAGGTCCCTTTGGGGAATTTAATTTTCTAATAAAAAATCTATTTCACCCTCTCTGGTGCTTTATTGTGCCCTAGTAGCTTCCAACTGTTTTGTAGTATAAAACTAGGGTTCCTAGTATTGGTCAGTACCAAAAGTAGGTACACGAGTTCCAAAAATCTTCGGATTGTACCCTATACTAGCATCCTACGGATTATCTACTAGTTTGGGCAAATTTGAAGCTTTAATTCAGATATGACATTGCAATTGAGTACGTCAATCACTTAAACGACATCATGAAACTTCAGGCCGTGATTCGAGGTGGTCTTGTGAGGTTTTCTAGCACAAAACCTCAAAAGTGTTGTTTTTCTCGATATTAGGGAAGGCTTCCCCAAAGGGATCAATGTACATACCCTATTGACGTATATTGTCTATCTATTGGTCCCTTTGGGAAACTCTAATTTTAGAGAAAATCACATTTTTGGGCGTAAGCTATTTTTTTCTACATTGCGAGGACTCCTGAACAGGCCCGTTCACCACCCGGAAGGGAGAGTCTATTTGGGGAATGTAGCGGCCCTATCTGCGGAAACGGGTTAGCTTTGAGTACGACACTCCCTTAGAAACCATCATGCGGCTTCGGGCAATGGTTTGAGGTGGTTCTTGCGAGGTTTCTGCTAGGAAACCTCAAAAATGTTGCATTTCTCGATATTAGAGAAAGCTTCCCCAAAGGGATCAATGTACATACCCTATTGACGTATATTGTCTATCTATTGGTCCCTTTGGGAAACTTTAATTTTAGAGAAACTCACATTTTTGGGCGTAAGCTATTTGTTTCTACATTGGGAGGACTCCTGAACAGGCCCGTTCACCACCCGGAAGGGAGAGTCTATTTGGGGAATGTAGCACCCCTATCTGCGAAAAGGGATTAGCTTTGGGTACGACACTCCCTTAGGAACCATCATGAGGCTTCGGGCAACGGTTTGAGGTGGTTCTTGCAAGGTTTCTGCCTCAAAAATGTTGCATTTCTCGATATTAGACAAAGCCTCCCCAAAGGGATCAATGTACATACCCTATTGACGTATATTGTCTATCTATTGGTCCCTTTGGGAAACTCTAATTTTAGAGAAAATCACATTTTTGGGCGTAAGCTATTTTTTTCTACATTGGGAGGACTCCTGAACAGGCCCGTTCACCACCCGGAAGGGAGAGTCTATTTGGGGAATGTAGCACCCCTATCTGCGAAAAGGGATTAGCTTTGGGTACGACACTCCCTTAGGAACCATCATGAGGCTTCGGGCAACGGTTTGAGGTGGTTCTTGCAATTTTTCTGCCTCAAAAATGTTGCATTTCTCGATATTAGAGAAAGCTTCCCCAAAGGGATCAATGTACATACCCTATTGACGTATATTGTCTATCTATTGGTCCCTTTGGGGAATTTAATTTTCTAATAAAAAATCTATTTCGCCCTTTCTGGTGCTTTATTGTGCCCTAGTAGCTTTCAACTGTTTTGTAGTATAAAACTAGGGTTCCTAGTATTGGTCAGTACCAAAAGTAGGTACGCGAGTTCCAAAAATCTTCGGATTGTACCCTATACTAGCATCCTACGGATTATCTACTAGTTTGGGCAAATTTGAAGCTTTAATTCAGATATGACATTGCAATTGAGTACGTCAATCACTTAAAAGACATCATGAAACTTCAGGCCGTGATTCGAGGTGGTCTTGTGAGGTTTTCTAGCACAAAATCTCAAAAGTGTTGCTTTTCTCGATATTAGGGAAGGCTTCCCCAAAGGGATCAATGTACATACCCTATTGACGTATATTGTCTATCTATTGGTCCCTTTGGGAAACTTTAATTTTAGAGAAACTCACATTTTTGGGCGTAAGCTATTTGTTTCTACATTGGGAGGACTCCTGAACAGGCCCGTTCACCACCCGGAAGGGAGAGTCTATTTGGGGAATGTAGCACCCCTATCTGCGAAAAGGGATTAGCTTTGGGTACGACACTCCCTTAGGAACCATCATGAGGCTTCGGGCAACGGTTTGAGGTGGTTCTTGCAAGGTTTCTGCCTCAAAAATGTTGCATTTCTCGATATTAGACAAAGCCTCCCCAAAGGGATCAATGTACATACCCTATTGACGTATATTGTCTATCTATTGGTCCCTTTGGGAAACTCTAATTTTAGAGAAAATCACATTTTTGGGCGTAAGCTATTTTTTTCTACATTGGGAGGACTCCTGAACAGGCCCGTTCACCACCCGGAAGGGAGAGTCTATTTGGGGAATGTAGCACCCCTATCTGCGAAAAGGGATTAGCTTTGGGTACGACACTCCCTTAGGAACCATCATGAGGCTTCGGGCAACGGTTTGAGGTGGTTCTTGCAATTTTTCTGCCTCAAAAATGTTGCATTTCTCGATATTAGAGAAAGCTTCCCCAAAGGGATCAATGTACATACCCTATTGACGTATATTGTCTATCTATTGGTCCCTTTGGGGAATTTAATTTTCTAATAAAAAATCTATTTCGCCCTTTCTGGTGCTTTATTGTGCCCTAGTAGCTTTCAACTGTTTTGTAGTATAAAACTAGGGTTCCTAGTATTGGTCAGTACCAAAAGTAGGTACGCGAGTTCCAAAAATCTTCGGATTGTACCCTATACTAGCATCCTACGGATTATCTACTAGTTTGGGCAAATTTGAAGCTTTAATTCAGATATGACATTGCAATTGAGTACGTCAATCACTTAAAAGACATCATGAAACTTCAGGCCGTGATTCGAGGTGGTCTTGTGAGGTTTTCTAGCACAAAATCTCAAAAGTGTTGCTTTTCTCGATATTAGGGAAGGCTTCCCCAAAGGGATCAATGTACATACCCTATTGACGTATATATTCTATCTATTGGTCCCTTTGGGAAACTCTAATTTTAGAGAAAATCACATTTTTGGGCGTAAGCAATTTTTTTCTACATTGCGAGGACTCCTGAACAGGCCCGTTCACCACCCGGAAGGGAGAGTCTATTTGGGGAATGTAGCACCCCTATCTGCGGAAAGGGGTTAGCTTTGAGTACGACACTCCCTTGGAAACCATCATGTGGCTTCGGGCAATGGTTTGAGGTGGTTCTTACGAGGTTTCTGCTAGGAAACCTCAAAAATGTTGCATTTCTCGATATTAGAGAAAGCTTCCCCAAAGGGATCAATGTACATACCCTATTGACGTATATTGTCTATCTATTGGTCCCTTTGGGAAACTCTAATTTTAGAGAAAATCACATTTTTGGGCGTAAGCAATTTTTTTCTACATTGGGAGGACTCCTGAACAGGCCCGTTTACCACCCGGAAGGGAGAGTCTATTTGGGGAATGTAGCACCCCTATTTGCGAAAAGGGATTAGCTTTGGATACGACACTCCCTTAGGAACCATCATGAGGCTTCGGGAAACGGTTTGAGGTGGTTCTTGCAAGGTTTCTGCCTCAAAAATGTTGCATTTCTCGATATTAGAGAAAGCTTCCCCAAAGGGATCAATGTACATACCCTATTGACGTATATTGTCTATCTATTGGTCCCTTTGGGGAATTTAATTTTCTAATAAAAAATCTATTTCACCCTTTCTTGTGCTTTATTGTGCCCTAGTAGCTTTCAACTGTTTTGTAGTATAAAACTAGGGTTCCTAGTATTGGTCAGTACCAAAAGTAGGTACACGAGTTCCAAAAATCTTCGGATTGTACTCTATACTAGCATCCTACGGATTATCTACTAGTTTGGGCAAATTTGAAGCTTTAATTCAGATATGACATTGCAATTGAGTACCTACGTCAATCACTTAAAAGACATCATGAAACTTCAGGCCGTGATTCGAGGTGGTCTTGTGAGGTTTTCTAGCACAAAACCTCAAAAGTGTTGCTTTTCTCGATATTAGGGAAGGCTTCCCCAAAGGGATCAATGTACATACCCTATTGACGTACATTGTCTATCTATTGGTCCCTTTGGGAAACTCTAATTTTAGAGAAAATCACATTTTTGGGCGTAAGCTATTTTTTTCTACATTGCGAGGACTCCTGAACAGGCCCGTTCACCACCCGGAAGGGAGAGTCTATTTGGGGAATGTAGCACCCCTATCTGCGAAAAGTGATTAACTTTGGGTACGACACTCCCTTAGGAACCATCATGAGGCTTCGGGCAACGGTTTGAGGTGGTTCTTGCAAGGTTTCTGCCTCAAAAATGTTGCATTTCTCGATATTAGAGAAAGCTTCCCCAAAGGGATCAATGTACATACCCTATTGACGTATATTGTCTATCTATTGGTCCCTTTGGGGAATTTAATTTTCTAATAAAAAATCTATTTCACCCTTTCTGGTGCTTTATTGTGGCCTAGTAGCTTTCAACTGTTTTGTATTATAAAACTAGGGTTCCTAGTATTGGTCAGTAGCAAAAGTAGGTACGCGAGTTCCAAAAATCTTCGGATTGTACCCTATACTAGCGTCCTACGGATTATCTACTAGTTTGGGCAAATTTAAAGCTTTAATTCAGATATGACATTGCAATTGAGTACGTCAATCACTTAAAAGACATCATGAAACTTCAGGCCGTGATTCGAGGTGGTCTTGTGAGGTTTTCTAGCACAAAACCTCAAAAGTGTTGCTTTTCTCGATATTAGGGAAGGCTTCCCCAAAGGGATCAATGTACATACCCTATTGACGTATATTGTCTATCTATTGGTTCCTTTGGGAAACTCTAATTTTAGAGAAAATCACATTTTTGAGCGTAAGCTATTTTTTTCTACATTGCGAGGACTCCTGAACAGGCCCGTTCACCACCCGGAAGGGAGAGTCTATTTGGGGAATGTAGCACCCCTATCTGCGGAAAGGGGTTAGCTTTGAGTACGAAACTCCCTTGGAAACCATCATGCGGCTTCGGGCAATGGTTTGAGGTGGTTCTTACGAGGTTTCTGCTAGGAAACCTCAAAAATGTTGCATTTCTCGATATTAGAGAAAGCTTCCCCAAAGGGATCAATGTACATACCCTATTGACGTATATTGTCTATCTATTGGTCCCTTTGGGAAACTCTAATTTTAGAGAAAATCACATTTTTGGGCGTAAGCTATTTTTTTCTACATTGGGAGGACTCCTGAACAGGCCCGTTCACCACCCGGAAGGGAGAGTCTATTTGGGGAATGTAACACGACTACCTGAGGATAGGGATTAGCTAGGATATTGCAACTGAGTACGTCACTCACTTAGAAAACATCATGAGGCTTCATGCAGTCATTTGAGGTGGTTCCGTGAGGTTTTCTCCGAGGAAACATCAAAAATGTTATTAATCTCGATATTAGGGAAAGCTTCCCCAAAGGGATCAATGCACATGCACTATTGACATTTATTGTCTATGAATTGATCCCTTTGGGGAACTCAAATTCAGGAGAAAATTTAATTTTCCGGCTTATGCTAAATTTTTCTACGTTAGAAGGGCTCCTGGATAGACTCCGTTCACGGCGCGGAAGGGGGCCCGATTTGATTAATGTAACACCCCTATTTGTGGAATGTAACGCATCTATTTGTGGAAAAACGTTAGCCTTGAGACCCCTACTGAGCGGGGAAGCATTTATTCAGTGTCCTGGACGGTAGCATCCCTATTTGTGGAAGATGGGTGGGGCTCTGAATTCCTCATTCGCTTAGGAGCCACCATGAAGCATTTATGCTATGATTTAAGGTGGTTTTATGGTTTTATGGTTTATGAATTTATGGTTTTATGGTACTTTTTTCAACATTGGAAGGGCTTCTGCACAGTCCAGGATCACCACGTTGAAGAAGAGGTTCATTTTGGGAATGCAACACAACTATTCGTGGAAAGGGGTCAGCATTGAGCCTCCTACTCGAATAAGAACCATTATGAAGCGCTTATGTAATGATTTGTGGTGGTTTCCTGTGATTAATCCTGAAAGATGTTGCTTTTTTCGACATTAGGGAAAGCTTTCCCGAAGGGATCATTGCACATATACTTTTGTCTATGCATTGGTCAATTTGGGGAAGTCAGATTTTTGAAAAATTTATCCTTAATGGCCCGTTGTTCAAAATGAGGGGTTTTCGGTAGTGGACGATGATAAAACCCGTGTTTGCAATAATTCTAATAAGCGATCGTTTAAAATGCATCTGTTCAGCAAAATTCAGGGGTAGATTCCGGGGGGGGAGGGTGACAAAATCCGGCTTAGCTAATTGAAAGTGTGATCGAAGATGGAGCATTTATTTTTGTTTAAAATGTCTATTCAAGAAAATTTGGAAAAAAATCTAAGTGCCCAGGGACAGCCTCGGAAGGTTAGAAGCACCAATTTTTGAAAATACGTCAGTTTAGCGAAATTTAGTAGTATTCAGGTTCCGATACTATCCCGTATATAACAATTACGAAAATACGTTCCGTGACAGAATTTTAATAGAGTGGGAGCGTTTTGGGACAACCTGTATGTTGTTATCGTTAAACAACCACATTTTCATAGCTGAAACCATTATGATTATTAATATTATTATTAGTATGTTTGGTTGCCATTTTATTTGCATCAGGCGTTTGAGGATTACGCTGTCTGTAATACCGACTGTCTTCCGGTAATTACATGCTATGCCGCTGAGGCGGTGCGGATGCACTCCCCAAAGGGATCAATATCTAGCTACGGCAGTTCGAGGAGTTCCCCAAAGGGTCCATTGGCTCCCCAAACGGATCATAGTATAAACATACCCTCCCCAAAAGGATCAATACGCATACATATATATATGATCATAGATCCAGTAATAACTCGAAAATATGTGATAATTTTACAGTCTTAGGTCCAAGTGTCCCCAAGTGCATTTCGAGTTAAGCAGTATCAATACACAGTATTAACTCCCAAAATAAGGTTGAGTTATGCATGAAACAGGATAATGACCAACAGATGTCGCCGGGTAATTGACTTTATAAATAAATCTTGTTTCATTGTTCAACCTTGGATATCGACGCTGCATAACAAAATACACGCTAGTTGCTCAGGTTGCTTATACCTTGGGGTAATTTAAGGGGCGTGGTCTCAATATCGCTCATCAGGGACAATTTACTTTATTTAGTAGAATTTATGGTAACCGTGGCATTAATCCGAACATTTGTCCGTTGACGTAATTTCCTAAACGGGATAGATTGTTTTTTATAAAGAGTGTCAGTCATGTCGGGGATCTCATCTAGGACCTGGTGGACCTCATCTAGGACCTGGGGGACTTCATCTAGCACCTGGGGGACCTTATCGAGGGCTTGAGTTAACTCATGGAGGAACTCGGTTACCTGTTCGAGGAACCTCCTGCAAGACCTCCAGGGAAATCTTAGAGGAACTCGGGGACCTCAGGCAGAGAGAGGACCTCCAGTGTACAAAAAGAAAAGCGGAATCTGTCCCCCAGTTCACACTCTTTTGTTGACAATCTTGTTCGGAATGTGCATAACCTTGAATCAGTCTAAAGACGTTTAGACCAGAGGCAGAGGAGGCTTATGTTGTGATGCGAAAGCGATTCAAAAGTGCAGCAATAAAAGTGACAATGGTGAAATGCGCCATTATAGTACATTTAAAAGTAAATTATTCTTTTCAGAGCTTACAAAAGTTTACAATAAAGTGTAATTTATAAATAATGTATTTTAAGGTTAGGATGCCATAATTGCGCGTTTGTGAAACTTGTTCATCTAAAAGAGCGGCACGTCAGCACTTTCAAATTTGCATTCGACAAAGACAGGGTCGTAGCCTTACGCGGTAGCGAGAAAATTAGGGCTCAAGTGTAGCCCGAATCCCTAATCAAGTCTAAAGGCGGCATTTCCGCGCCCTGCTTCATAAAAGCGGCATTTCAGCACGCACAAATAAAGTCGATAAATTAGGCTGTCCTGAACAGGTACGTCTTATGCATCCTGCAACACAGCCCACTGGTTCTTAATATCGCATTCGAAAACAAACGAGCCCAAAAGCATAGAATTTGGTTCTTAAAACGGCAGTACAGTCCACCAATCTCGCGGCGAAACTTTCAAGGCCTGAGGCGGTCTTGATTACGCCATTCCGCGTTTACAAACCCTTTACTTGTTTGGGAGTCTTCCTAAAAGCATGGGGCGTAGCCCTACGCTGCAGTGAGGAAATCAGGGCTCCAGTGCAGTCCGAATCCCCAAAAAGTCTGGGGTGCCAAAATGCCGCTTAGCTGAGTTGCGTGACATCTTTTCACTTATAAAGACGGCACTTCCGCACCCTACCTCATAAAAGCGGCATTTCAGCACTCATGAATGAATAAAGTCGAAAAATTGGGCTGTCCTGAATAGGCTGCAGCACAGACCACATTTTCTTAATATCGAACTCGAAAACACACGAACCCAAAAGCATCGAATTTGGTTCCTAATAAGGCAGTACAGTCCACCGGTTCCCGCATCAGAAACTTTCAAGGCCTGAGGCCGACTTTTTTACGCCATTCCGCGTTTACAGACCCTTCACTCGCTTGGGCGTCTTCGTAAAAGCATTGGGCGTAACCCTACGCTTTAGCAATGAAATTAGGGCTAATAAAGTCTGGAGTGCCAAAATGCCGCTTAGCTGAGTTAAGTGGAATCTTCTCACTTATAAAGGCGGCATTTCCGCACTCTGCTTCATAAAAGCGGCATTTCAGCACCCATAAATAAAGTCGATAAATTGGGCTGTCCTGAACAGGTAAGTCTTATGCATCCTGCGGCACAGTCCACTGGTCCTTAATATCGCATTCGAAAGCACCCGAGCCCAAAAGCATCGAATTTAGTTCTTAAAACGGTAGTACAGTCCACCAATCTCGCGGCAGAAACTTTCAAGGCCTGAGGCCGTCTTGATTACGCCGTTCCGCGTTTACAAACCCTTTACTCGTTTGGGCGTCTTCCTAAAAGCATGGGGCGTAGCCCTACGCTATAGCGAGGAAATAAGGGCTCCAGTGCAGTCCGAATCCCCGAAAAGTCTGGGGTGCCAAAACGCCGCTTAGCTGAGTTGCGTGACATCTTTTCACTTATAAAGACGGCACTTCCGCACCCTACCTCATAAAAGCGGCATTTCAAAACTCATGAATAAAGTCGAAAAATTGGGCTGTCCTGAATAGGCTGCAGCACAGACCACATTTTCTTAATAACGAACTCGAAAACACACGAACCCAAAAGCATCGAATTTGGTTCCTAATATGGCAGTACAGTCCACCGGTTCCCGCATCAGAAACTTTCAAGGCCTGAGGCCGACTTTTTTACGCCATTCCGCGTTTACAGACCCTTCAATCGCTTGGGCGTCTTCGTAAAAGCATTGGGCGTAACCCTACGCTTTAGCAATGAAATTAGGGCTAATAAAGTCTGGAGTGCCAAAATGCCGCTTAGCTGAGTTAAGTGGAATCTTCTCACTTATAAAGGCGGCATTTCCGCACTCTGCTTCATAAAAGCGGCATTTCAGCACTCATGAATTAAGTCGAAAAATTGGGCTGTCCTGAATAGGCTGCAGCACAGACTACATTTTCTTAATATCGAACTCGAAAACACACGAACCCAAAAGCATCGAATTTGGTTCCTAATATGGCAGTACAGTCCACCTTTCCCGCATCAGAACCTTTCAAGGACTGAGGCCGTCTTTTTTACGCCATTCCGCGTTTACAGACCCTTCACTCGCTTGGGCGTAGCCCTACGCTTTAGCAATGAAATCAGGGCTAATAAAGTCTGGAGTGTCAAAATGCCGCTTAGCTGAGCTGCGTGGAATCTTTTCACTTATAATGGCGGCATTTCCGCACTCTGCTTCCTAAAAGCGGCATTTCAGCACTCACGAATAAAGCCGAAAAATTGGGCAGTCCTAAATAGGCTGCAGCACAGACCACATTTTCTTAATATCGAACTCTAAAACACACGAGCCCAATATCATCGAATTTGGTTCCTGATATGGCAGTACAGTCCACCTTTCCCGCATCAGAACCTTTCAAGGCCTGAGGCCGTCTTTTTTACGCCATTCCGCGTTTACAGACCTTTCACTCTTTGGGTCGTCTTCGTAAAACATTGGGCGTAGCCCTACGCTTTAGCGATTAAATTAGGGCTAACAAAGTCTGGAGTGCCAAAATGCCGCTTAGCTGAGCTAAGTGGAATCTTTTCACTTATAAAGGCGGCATTTCCGCACTCTGCTTCATAAAGGCGGCATTTCCGCACCCATAAATAAAATCGATAAATTGGGCTGTCCCGAACAGGTAAGTCTTATGCATCCTGCAGCACAGCCCACTGGTTCTTAATATCGCATTCGAAAACACCCGAGCCCAAAAGCCTAGAATTTCTTTCTTAAAACGCCAGTCCAGTCCACCAATCTCACGGCAGAATCTTTCAAGGCCTGAGGCCATCTTGATTGCGCCATTCCGCGTTTACAAACCCTTTACTCGATTGGGCGTCTTCCTGAAAGCATGTGGCGTAGCCCTACGCTGTAGCGAGGAAATCAGGGCTCCAGTGCAGCCCGAATCCCTAAAAAGTCTGGGGTGCCAAAATGCCGCTTAGCTGAGTTGCGTGACATCTTTTCACTTATAAAGACGGCACTTCCGCACCCTACCTCATAAAAGCGGCATTTCAGCACTCATGAATAAAGTCGAAAAATTGGGCTGTCCTGAATAGGCTGCAGCACAGACCACATTTTCTTAATAAATCGAACTCGAAAACACACGAACCCAAAAGCATCGAATTTGGTTCCTAATAAGGCAGTACAGTCCACCGGTTCCCGCATCAGTTTACAGACCCTTCACTCGCTTGGGCGTCTTCGTAAAAGCATTGGGCGTAACCCTACGCTTTAGCAATGAAATTAGGGCTAATAAAGTCTGGAGTGCCAAAATGCCGCTTAGCTGAGTTAAGTGGAATCTTTTCACTTATAAAGACGGCACTTCCGCACCCTACCTCATAAAAGCGGCATTTCAGAACTCATGAATAAAGTCGAAAAATTGGGCTGTCCTGAATAGGCTGCAGCACAGACCACATTTTCTTAATAAATCGAACTCGAAAACACACGAACCCAAAAGCATCGAATTTGGTTCCTAATAAGGCAGTACAGTCCACCGGTTCCCGAATCAGAAACTTTCAAGGCCTTAGGCCGACTTTCTTACGCCATTCCGCGTTTACAGACCCTTCACTCGCTTGGGCGTCTTCGTAAAAGCATTGGGCGTAAACCTACGCTTTAGCAATGAAATTAGGGCTAATAAAGTCTGGAGTGCCAAAATGCCGCTTAGCTGAGTTAAGTGGAATCTTCTCACTTATAAAGGCGGCATTTCCGCACTCTGCTTCATAAAAGCGGCATTTCAGCACCCATAAATAAAGTCGATAAATTGGGCTGTCCTGAACAGGTAAGTCTTATGCATCCTGCGGCACAGTCCACTGGTCCTTAATATCGCATTCGAAAGCACCCGAGCCCAAAAGCATCGAATTTAGTTCTTAAAACGGTAGTATAGTCCACCAATCTCGCGGCAGAAACTTTCAAGGCCTGAGGCCGTCTTGATTACGCCGTTCCGCGTTTACAAACCCTTTACTCGTTTGGGCGTCTTCCTGAAAGCATGGGGCGTAGCCCTACGCTATAGCGAGGAAATAAGGGCTCCAGTGCAGTCCGAATCCCCAAAAAGTCTGGGGTGCCAAAATGCCGCTTAGCTGAGTTGCGTGACATCTTTTCACTTATAAAGACGGCACTTCCGCACCCTACCTCATAAAAGCGGCATTTCAGCACTCATGAATAAAGTCGAAAATTGGGCTGTCCTGAATAGGCTGCAGCACAGACCACATTTTCTTAATAAATCGAACTCGAAAACACACGAACCCAAAAGCATCGAATTTGGTTCCTAATAAGGCAGTACAGTCCACCGGTTCCCGCATCAGAAACTTTCAAGGCCTGAGGCCGACTTTTTTACGCCATTCCGCGTTTACAGACCCTTCACTCGCTTGGGCGTCTTCGTAAAAGCATTGGGCGTAACCCTACGCTTTAGCAATGAAATTAGGGCTAATAAAGTCTGGAGTGCCAAAATGCCGCTTAGCTGAGTTAAGTGGAATCTTCTCACTTATAAAGGCGGCATTTCCGCACTCTGCTTTATAAAAGCGGCATTTCAGCACCCATAAATAAAGTCGATAAATTGGGCTGTCCTGAACAGGTAAGTCTTATGCATCCTGCGGCACAGTCCACTGGTCCTTAATATCGCATTCGAAAGCACCCGAGCCCAAAAGCATCGAATTTAGTTCTTAAAACGGTAGTACAGTCCACCAATCTCGCGGCAGAAACTTTCAAGGCCTGAGGCCGTCTTGATTACGCCGTTCCGCGTTTACAAACCCTTTACTCGTTTGGGCGTCTTCCTGAAAGCATGGGGCGTAGCCCTACGCTATAGCGAGGAAATAAGGGCTCCAGTGCAGTCCGAATCCCCAAAAAGTCTGGGGTGCCAAAATGCCGCTTAGCTGAGTTGCGTGACATCTTTTCACTTATAAAGACGGCACTTCCGCACCCTACCACATAAAAGCGGCATTTCAGCACTCATGAATAAAGTCGAAAAATTGGGCTGTCCTGAATAGGCTGCAGCACAGACCACATTTTCTTAATATCGAACTCGAAAACACACGAACCCAAAAGCATCGAATTTGGTTCCTAATAAGGCAGTACAGTCCACCGGTTCCCGCATCAGAAACTTTCAAGGCCTGAGGCCGACTTTTTTACGCCATTCCGCGTTTACAGACCCTTCACTCGCTTGGGCGTCTTCGTAAAAGCATTGGGCGTAACCCTACGCTTTAGCAATGAAATTAGGGCTAATAAAGTCTGGAGTGACAAAATGCCGCTTAGCTGAGTTAAGTGGAATCTTCTCACTTATAAAGGCGGCATTTCCGCACTCTGCTTCATAAAAGCGGCATTTCAGCACCCATAAATAAAGTCGATAAATTGGGCTGTCCTGAACAGGTAAGTCTTATGCATCCTGCGGCACAGTCCACTGGTCCTTAATATCGCATTCGAAAGCACCCGAGCCCAAAAGCATCGAATTTAGTTCTTAAAACGGTAGTACAGTCCACCAATCTCGCGGCAGAAACTTTCAAGGCCTGAGGCCGTCTTGATTACGCCGTTCCGCGTTTACAAACCCTTTACTCGTTTGGGCGTCTTCCTGAAAGCATGGGGCGTAGCCCTACGCTATAGCGAGGAAATGAGGGCTCCAGTGCAGTCCGAATCCCCGAAAAGTCTGGGGTGCCAAAATGCCGCTTAGCTGAGTTGCGTGACATCTTTTCACTTATAAAGACGGCACTTCCGCACCCTACCTCATAAAAGCGGCTTTTCAGCACTCATGAATAAAGTCGAAAAATTGGGCTGTCCTGAATAGGCTGCAGCACAGACCACATTTTCTTAATAACGAACTCGAAAACACACGAACCCAAAAGCATCGAATTTGGTTCCTAATATGGCAGTACAGTCCACCGGTCCCCGCATCAGAAACTTTCAAGGCCTGAGGCCGACTTTTTTACGCCATTCCGCGTTTACAGACCCTTCAATCGCTTGGGCGTCTTCGTAAAAGCATTGGGCGTAACCCTACGCTTTAGCAATGAAATTAGGGCTAATAAAGTCTGGAGTGCCAAAATGCCGCTTAGCTGAGTTAAGTGGAATCTTCTCACTTATAAAGGCGGCATTTCCGCACTCTGCTTCATAAAAGCGGCATTTCAGCACTCATGAATTAAGTCGAAAAATTGGGCTGTCCTGAATAGGCTGCAGCACAGACTACATTTTCTTAATATCGAACTCGAAAACACACGAACCCAAAAGCATCGAATTTGGTTCCTAATATGGCAGTACAGTCCACCTTTCCCGCATCAGAACCTTTCAAGGACTGAGGCCGTCTTTTTTACGCCATTCCGCGTTTACAGACCCTTCACTCGCTTGGGCGTAGCCCTACGCTTTAGCAATGAAATCAGGGCTAATAAAGTCTGGAGTGTCAAAATGCCGCTTAGCTGAGCTGCGTGGAATCTTTTCACTTATAATGGCGGCATTTCCGCACTCTGCTTCCTAAAAGCGGCATTTCAGCACTCACGAATAAAGCCGAAAAATTGGGCAGTCCTAAATAGGCTGCAGCACAGACCACATTTTCTTAATATCGAACTCTAAAACACACGAGCCCAATATCATCGAATTTGGTTCCTGATATGGCAGTACAGTCCACCTTTCCCGCATCAGAACCTTTCAAGGCCTGAGGCCGTCTTTTTTACGCCATTCCGCGTTTACAGACCTTTCACTCTTTGGGTCGTCTTCGTAAAACATTGGGCGTAGCCCTACGCTTTAGCGATTAAATTAGGGCTAACAAAGTCTGGAGTGCCAAAATGCCGCTTAGCTGAGCTAAGTGGAATCTTTTCACTTATAAAGGCGGCATTTCCGCACTCTGCTTCATAAAGGCGGCATTTCCGCACCCATAAATAAAATCGATAAATTGGGCTGCCCCGAACAGGTAAGTCTTATGCATCCTGCAGCACAGCCCACTGGTTCTTAATATCGCATTCGAAAACACCCGAGCCCAAAAGCATAGAATTTCTTTCTTAAAACGCCAGTCCAGTCCACCAATCTCACGGCAGAATCTTTCAAGGCCTGAGGCCATCTTGATTGCGCCCTTCCGCGTTTACAAACCCTTTACTCGATTGGGCGTCTTCCTGAAAGCATGTGGCGTAGCCCTACGCTGTAGCGAGGAAATCAGGGCTCCAGTGCAGCCCGAATCCCTAAAAAGTCTGGGGTGCCAAAATGCCGCTTAGCTGAGTTGCGTGACATCTTTTCACTTATAAAGACGGCACTTCCGCACCCTACCTCATAAAAGCGGCATTTCAGCACTCATGAATAAAGTCGAAAAATTGGGCTGTCCTGAATAGGCTGCAGCACAGACCACATTTTCTTAATAAATCGAACTCGAAAACACACGAACCCAAAAGCATCGAATTTGGTTCCTAATAAGGCAGTACAGTCCACCGGTTCCCGCATCAGAAACTTTCAAGGCCTGAGGCCGACTTTTTTACGCCATTCCGCGTTTACAGACCCTTCACTCGCTTGGGCGTCTTCGTAAAAGCATTGGGCGTAACCCTACGCTTTAGCAATGAAATTAGGGCTAATAAAGTCTGGAGTGCCAAAATGCCGCTTAGCTGAGTTAAGTGGAATCTTTTCACTTATAAAGACGGCACTTCCGCACCCTACCTCATAAAAGCGGCATTTCAGAACTCATGAATAAAGTCGAAAAATTGGGCTGTCCTGAATAGGCTGCAGCACAGACCACATTTTCTTAATAAATCGAACTCGAAAACACACGAACCCAAAAGCATCGAATTTGGTTCCTAATAATTCAGTACAGTCCACCGGTTCCCGAATCAGAAACTTTCAAGGCCTGAGGCCGACTTCCTTACGCCATTCCGCGTTTACAGACCCTTCACTCGCTTGGGCGTCTTCGTAAAAGCATTGGGCGTAACCCTACGCTTTAGCAATGAAATTAGGGCTAATAAAGTCTGGAGTGCCAAAATGCCGCTTAGCTGAGTTAAGTGGAATCTTCTCACTTATAAAGGCGGCATTTCCGCACTCTGCTTCATAAAAGCGGCATTTCAGCACCCATAAATAAAGTCGATAAATTGGGCTGTCCTGAACAGGTAAGTCTTATGCATCCTGCGGCACAGTCCACTGGTCCTTAATATCGCATTCGAAAGCACCCGAGCCCAAAAGCATCGAATTTAGTTCTTAAAACGGTAGTATAGTCCACCAATCTCGCGGCAGAAACTTTCAAGGCCTGAGGCCGTCTTGATTACGCCGTTCCGCGTCTACAAACCCTTTACTCGTTTGGGCGTCTTCCTGAAAGCATGGGGCGTAGCCCTACGCTATAGCGAGGAAATAAGGGCTCCAGTGCAGTCCGAATCCCCAAAAAGTCTGGGGTGCCAAAATGCCGCTTAGCTGAGTTGCGTGACATCTTTTCACTTATAAAGACGGCACTTCCGCACCCTACCTCATAAAAGCGGCATTTCAGCACTCATGAATAAAGTCGAAAAATTGGGCTGTCCTGAATAGGCTGCAGCACAGACCACATTTTCTTAATAAATCGAACTCGAAAACACACGAACCCAAAAGCATCGAATTTGGTTCCTAATAAGGCAGTACAGTCCACCGGTTCCCGCATCAGAAACTTTCAAGGCCTGAGGCCGACTTTTTTACGCCATTCCGCGTTTACAGACCCTTCACTCGCTTGGGCGTCTTCGTAAAAGCATTGGGCGTAACCCTACGCTTTAGCAATGAAATTAGGGCTAATAAAGTCTGGAGTGCCAAAATGCCGCTTAGCTGAGTTAAGTGGAATCTTCTCACTTATAAAGGCGGCATTTCCGCACTCTGCTTTATAAAAGCGGCATTTCAGCACCCATAAATAAAGTCGATAAATTGGGCTGTCCTGAACAGGTAAGTCTTATGCATCCTGCGGCACAGTCCACTGGTCCTTAATATCGCATTCGAAAGCACCCGAGCCCAAAAGCATCGAATTTAGTTCTTAAAACGGTAGTACAGTCCACCAATCTCGCGGCAGAAACTTTCAAGGCCTGAGGCCGTCTTGATTACGCCGTTCCGCGTTTACAAACCCTTTACTCGTTTGGGCGTCTTCCTGAAAGCATGGGGCGTAGCCCTACGCTATAGCGAGGAAATAAGGGCTCCAGTGCAGTCCGAATCCCCAAAAAGTCTGGGGTGCCAAAATGCCGCTTAGCTGAGTTGCGTGACATCTTTTCACTTATAAAGACGGCACTTCCGCACCCTACCACATAAAAGCGGCATTTCAGCACTCATGAATAAAGTCGAAAAATTGGGCTGTCCTGAATAGGCTGCAGCACAGACCACATTTTCTTAATATCGAACTCGAAAACACACGAACCCAAAAGCATCGAATTTGGTTCCTAATAAGGCAGTACAGTCCACCGGTTCCCGCATCAGAAACTTTCAAGGCCTGAGGCCGACTTTTTTACGCCATTCCGCGTTTACAGACCCTTCACTCGCTTGGGCGTCTTCGTAAAAGCATTGGGCGTAACCCTACGCTTTAGCAATGAAATTAGGGCTAATAAAGTCTGGAGTGACAAAATGCCGCTTAGCTGAGTTAAGTGGAATCTTCTCACTTATAAAGGCGGCATTTCCGCACTCTGCTTCATAAAAGCGGCATTTCAGCACCCATAAATAAAGTCGATAAATTGGGCTGTCCTGAACAGGTAAGTCTTATGCATCCTGCGGCACAGTCCACTGGTCCTTAATATCGCATTCGAAAGCACCCGAGCCCAAAAGCATCGAATTTAGTTCTTAAAACGGTAGTACAGTCCACCAATCTCGCGGCAGAAACTTTCAAGGCCTGAGGCCGTCTTGATTACGCCGTTCCGCGTTTACAAACCCTTTACTCGTTTGGGCGTCTTCCTGAAAGCATGGGGCGTAGCCCTACGCTATAGCGAGGAAATGAGGGCTCCAGTGCAGTCCGAATCCCCGAAAAGTCTGGGGTGCCAAAATGCCGCTTAGCTGAGTTGCGTGACATCTTTTCACTTATAAAGACGGCACTTCCGCACCCTACCTCATAAAAGCGGCTTTTCAGCACTCATGAATAAAGTCGAAAAATTGGGCTGTCCTGAATAGGCTGCAGCACAGACCACATTTTCTTAATAACGAACTCGAAAACACACGAACCCAAAAGCATCGAATTTGGTTCCTAATATGGCAGTACAGTCCACCGGTCCCCGCATCAGAAACTTTCAAGGCCTGAGGCCGACTTTTTTACGCCATTCCGCGTTTACAGACCCTTCAATCGCTTGGGCGTCTTCGTAAAAGCATTGGGCGTAACCCTACGCTTTAGCAATGAAATTAGGGCTAATAAAGTCTGGAGTGCCAAAATGCCGCTTAGCTGAGTTAAGTGGAATCTTCTCACTTATAAAGGCGGCATTTCCGCACTCTGCTTCATAAAAGCGGCATTTCAGCACTCATGAATTAAGTCGAAAAATTGGGCTGTCCTGAATAGGCTGCAGCACAGACTACATTTTCTTAATATCGAACTCGAAAACACACGAACCCAAAAGCATCGAATTTGGTTCCTAATATGGCAGTACAGTCCACCTTTCCCGCATCAGAACCTTTCAAGGACTGAGGCCGTCTTTTTTACGCCATTCCGCGTTTACAGACCCTTCACTCGCTTGGGCGTAGCCCTACGCTTTAGCAATGAAATCAGGGCTAATAAAGTCTGGAGTGTCAAAATGCCGCTTAGCTGAGCTGCGTGGAATCTTTTCACTTATAATGGCGGCATTTCCGCACTCTGCTTCCTAAAAGCGGCATTTCAGCACTCACGAATAAAGCCGAAAAATTGGGCAGTCCTAAATAGGCTGCAGCACAGACCACATTTTCTTAATATCGAACTCTAAAACACACGAGCCCAATATCATCGAATTTGGTTCCTGATATGGCAGTACAGTCCACCTTTCCCGCATCAGAACCTTTCAAGGCCTGAGGCCGTCTTTTTTACGCCATTCCGCGTTTACAGACCTTTCACTCTTTGGGTCGTCTTCGTAAAACATTGGGCGTAGCCCTACGCTTTAGCGATTAAATTAGGGCTAACAAAGTCTGGAGTGCCAAAATGCCGCTTAGCTGAGCTAAGTGGAATCTTTTCACTTATAAAGGCGGCATTTCCGCACTCTGCTTCATAAAGGCGGCATTTCCGCACCCATAAATAAAATCGATAAATTGGGCTGCCCCGAACAGGTAAGTCTTATGCATCCTGCAGCACAGCCCACTGGTTCTTAATATCGCATTCGAAAACACCCGAGCCCAAAAGCATAGAATTTCTTTCTTAAAACGCCAGTCCAGTCCACCAATCTCACGGCAGAATCTTTCAAGGCCTGAGGCCATCTTGATTGCGCCCTTCCGCGTTTACAAACCCTTTACTCGATTGGGCGTCTTCCTGAAAGCATGTGGCGTAGCCCTACGCTGTAGCGAGGAAATCAGGGCTCCAGTGCAGCCCGAATCCCTAAAAAGTCTGGGGTGCCAAAATGCCGCTTAGCTGAGTTGCGTGACATCTTTTCACTTATAAAGACGGCACTTCCGCACCCTACCTCATAAAAGCGGCATTTCAGCACTCATGAATAAAGTCGAAAAATTGGGCTGTCCTGAATAGGCTGCAGCACAGACCACATTTTCTTAATAAATCGAACTCGAAAACACACGAACCCAAAAGCATCGAATTTGGTTCCTAATAAGGCAGTACAGTCCACCGGTTCCCGCATCAGAAACTTTCAAGGCCTGAGGCCGACTTTTTTACGCCATTCCGCGTTTACAGACCCTTCACTCGCTTGGGCGTCTTCGTAAAAGCATTGGGCGTAACCCTACGCTTTAGCAATGAAATTAGGGCTAATAAAGTCTGGAGTGCCAAAATGCCGCTTAGCTGAGTTAAGTGGAATCTTTTCACTTATAAAGACGGCACTTCCGCACCCTACCTCATAAAAGCGGCATTTCAGAACTCATGAATAAAGTCGAAAAATTGGGCTGTCCTGAATAGGCTGCAGCACAGACCACATTTTCTTAATAAATCGAACTCGAAAACACACGAACCCAAAAGCATCGAATTTGGTTCCTAATAATTCAGTACAGTCCACCGGTTCCCGAATCAGAAACTTTCAAGGCCTGAGGCCGACTTCCTTACGCCATTCCGCGTTTACAGACCCTTCACTCGCTTGGGCGTCTTCGTAAAAGCATTGGGCGTAACCCTACGCTTTAGCAATGAAATTAGGGCTAATAAAGTCTGGAGTGCCAAAATGCCGCTTAGCTGAGTTAAGTGGAATCTTCTCACTTATAAAGGCGGCATTTCCGCACTCTGCTTCATAAAAGCGGCATTTCAGCACCCATAAATAAAGTCGATAAATTGGGCTGTCCTGAACAGGTAAGTCTTATGCATCCTGCGGCACAGTCCACTGGTCCTTAATATCGCATTCGAAAGCACCCGAGCCCAAAAGCATCGAATTTAGTTCTTAAAACGGTAGTATAGTCCACCAATCTCGCGGCAGAAACTTTCAAGGCCTGAGGCCGTCTTGATTACGCCGTTCCGCGTTTACAAACCCTTTACTCGTTTGGGCGTCTTCCTGAAAGCATGGGGCGTAGCCCTACGCTATAGCGAGGAAATAAGGGCTCCAGTGCAGTCCGAATCCCCAAAAAGTCTGGGGTGCCAAAATGCCGCTTAGCTGAGTTGCGTGACATCTTTTCACTTATAAAGACGGCACTTCCGCACCCTACCTCATAAAAGCGGCATTTCAGCACTCATGAATAAAGTCGAAAAATTGGGCTGTCCTGAATAGGCTGCAGCACAGACCACATTTTCTTAATAAATCGAACTCGAAAACACACGAACCCAAAAGCATCGAATTTGGTTCCTAATAAGGCAGTACAGTCCACCGGTTCCCGCATCAGAAACTTTCAAGGCCTGAGGCCGACTTTTTTACGCCATTCCGCGTTTACAGACCCTTCACTCGCTTGGGCGTCTTCGTAAAAGCATTGGGCGTAACCCTACGCTTTAGCAATGAAATTAGGGCTAATAAAGTCTGGAGTGCCAAAATGCCGCTTAGCTGAGTTAAGTGGAATCTTCTCACTTATAAAGGCGGCATTTCCGCACTCTGCTTTATAAAAGCGGCATTTCAGCTCCCATAAATAAAGTCGATAAATTGGGCTGTCCTGAACAGGTAAGTCTTATGCATCCTGCGGCACAGTCCACTGGTCCTTAATATCGCATTCGAAAGCACCCGAGCCCAAAAGCATCGAATTTAGTTCTTAAAACGGTAGTACAGTCCACCAATCTCGCGGCAGAAACTTTCAAGGCCTGAGGCCGTCTTGATTACGCCGTTCCGCGTTTACAAACCCTTTACTCGTTTGGGCGTCTTCCTGAAAGCATGGGGCGTAGCCCTACGCTATAGCGAGGAAATAAGGGCTCCAGTGCAGTCCGAATCCCCAAAAAGTCTGGGGTGCCAAAATGCCGCTTAGCTGAGTTGCGTGACATCTTTTCACTTATAAAGACGGCACTTCCGCACCCTACCACATAAAAGCGGCATTTCAGCACTCATGAATAAAGTCGAAAAATTGGGCTGTCCTGAATAGGCTGCAGCACAGACCACATTTTCTTAATATCGAACTCGAAAACACACGAACCCAAAAGCATCGAATTTGGTTCCTAATAAGGCAGTACAGTCCACCGGTTCCCGCATCAGAAACTTTCAAGGCCTGAGGCCGACTTTTTTACGCCATTTCGCGTTTACAGACCCTTCACTCGCTTGGGCGTCTTCGTAAAAGCATTGGGCGTAACCCTACGCTTTAGCAATGAAATTAGGGCTAATAAAGTCTGGAGTGCCAAAATGCCGCTTAGCTGAGTTAAGTGGAATCTTCTCACTTATAAAGGCGGCATTTCCGCACTCTGCTTCATAAAAGCGGCATTTCAGCACCCATAAATAAAGTCGATAAATTGGGCTGTCCTGAACAGGTAAGTCTTATGCATCCTGCGGCACAGTCCACTGGTCCTTAATATCGCATTCGAAAGCACCCGAGCCCAAAAGCATCGAATTTAGTTCTTAAAACGGTAGTACAGTCCACCAATCTCGCGGCAGAAACTTTCAAGGCCTGAGGCCGTCTTGATTACGCCGTTCCGCGTTTACAAACCCTTTACTCGTTTGGGCGTCTTCCTGAAAGCATGGGGCGTAGCCCTACGCTATAGCGAGGAAATAAGGGCTCCAGTGCAGTCCGAATCCCCAAAAAATCTGGGGTGCCAAAATGCCGCTTAGCTGAGTTGCGTGACATCTTTTCACTTATAAAGACGGCACTTCCGCACCCTACCTCATAAAAGCGGCATTTCAGCACTCATGAATAAAGTCGAAAAATTGGGCTGTCCTGAATAGGCTGCAGCAAAGACCACATTTTCTTAATAAATCGAACTCGAAAACACACGAACCCAAAAGCATCGAATTTGGTTCCTAATAAGGCAGTACAGTCCACCGGTTCCCGCATCAGAAACTTTCAAGGCCTGAGGCCGACTTTTTTACGCCATTCCGCGTTTACAGACCCTTCACTCGCTTGGGCGTCTTCGTAAAAGCATTGGGCGTAACCCTACGCTTTAGCAATGAAATTAGGGCTAATAAAGTCTGGAGTGCCAAAATGCCGCTTAGCTGAGTTAAGTGGAATCTTCACACTTATAAAGGCGGCATTTCCGCACTCTGCTTTATAAAAGCGGCATTTCAGCACCCATAAATAAAGTCGATAAATTGGGCTGTCCTGAACAGGTAAGTCTTATGCATCCTGCGGCACAGTCCACTGGTCCTTAATATCGCATTCGAAAGCACCCGAGCCCAAAAGCATCGAATTTAGTTCTTAAAACGGTAGTACAGTCCACCAATCTCGCGGCAGAAACTTTCAAGGCCTGAGGCCGTCTTGATTACGCCGTTCCGCGTTTACAAACCCTTTACTCGTTTGGGCGTCTTCCTGAAAGCATGGGGCGTAGCCCTACGCTATAGCGAGGAAATAAGGGCTCCAGTGCAGTCCGAATCCCCAAAAAGTCTGGGGTGCCAAAATGCCGCTTAGCTGAGTTGCGTGACATCTTTTCACTTATAAAGACGGCACTTCCGCACCCTACCTCATAAAAGCGGCATTTCAGCACTCATGAATAAAGTCGAAAAATTGGGCTGTCCTGAATAGGCTGCAGCACAGACCACATTTTCTTAATATCGAACTCGAAAACACACGAACCCAAAAGCATCGAATTTGGTTCCTAATAAGGCAGTACAGTCCACCGGTTCCCGCATCAGAAACCTTCAAGGCCTGAGGCCGACTTTTTTACGCCATTCCGCGTTTACAGACCCTTCACTCGCTTGGGCGTCTTCGTAAAAGCATTGGGCGTAACCCTACGCTTTAGCAATGAAATTAGGGCTAATAAAGTCTGGAGTGCCAAAATGCCGCTTAGCTGAGTTAAGTGGAATCTTCACACTTATAAAGGCGGCATTTCCGCACTCTGCTTTATAAAAGCGGCATTTCAGCACCCATAAAATAAAGTCGATAAATTGGGCTGTCCTGAACAGGTAAGTCTTATGCATCCTGCGGCACAGTCCACTGGTCCTTAATATCGCATTCGAAAGCACCCGAGCCCAAAAGCATCGAATTTAGTTCTTAAAACGGTAGTACAGTCCACCAATCTCGCGGCAGAAACTTTCAAGGCCTGAGGCCGTCTTGATTACGCCGTTCCGCGTTTACAAACCCTTTACACGTTTGGGCGTCTTCCTGAAAGCATGGGGCGTAGCCCTACGCTATAGCGAGGAAATAAGGGCTCCAGTGCAGTCCGAATCCCCAAAAAGTCTGGGGTGCCAAAATGCCGCTTAGCTGAGTTGCGTGACATCTTTTCACTTATAAAGACGGCACTTTCGCACCCTACCTCATAAAAGCGGCATTTCAGCACTCATGAATAAAGTCGAAAAATTGGGCTGTCCTGAATAGGCTGCAGCACAGACCACATTTTCTTAATATCGAACTCGAAAACACACGAACCCAAAAGCATCGAATTTGGTTCCTAATAAGGCAGTACAGTCCACCGGTTCCCGCATCAGAAACTTTCAAGGCCTGAGGCCGACTTTTTTACGCCATTCCGCGTTTACAGACCCTTCACTCGCTTGGGCGTCTTCGTAAAAGCATTGGGCGTAACCCTACGCTTTAGCAATGAAATTAGGGCTAATAAAGTCTGGAGTGCCAAAATGCCGCTTAGCTGAGTTAAGTGGAATCTTCTCACTTATAAAGGCGGCATTTCCGCACTCTGCTTCATAAAAGCGGCATTTCAGCACTCATGAATTAAGTCGAAAAATTGGGCTGTCCTGAATAGGCTGCAGCACAGACTACATTTTCTTAATATCGAACTCGAAAACACACGAACCCAAAAGCATCGAATTTGGTTCCTAATATGGCAGTACAGTCCACCTTTCCCGCATCAGAACCTTTCAAGGACTGAGGCCGTCTTTTTTACGCCATTCCGCGTTTACAGACCCTTCACTCGCTTGGGCGTAGCCCTACGCTTTAGCAATGAAATCAGGGCTAATAAAGTCTGGAGTGTCAAAATGCCGCTTAGCTGAGCTGCGTGGAATCTTTTCACTTATAATGGCGCCATTTCCGCACTCTGCTTCCTAAAAGCGGCATTTCAGCACTCACGAATAAAGCCGAAAAATTGGGCAGTCCTAAATAGGCTGCAGCACAGACCACATTTTCTTAATATCGAACTCTAAAACACACGAGCCCAATATCATCGAATTTGGTTCCTGATATGGCAGTACAGTCCACCTTTCCCGCATCAGAACCTTTCAAGGCCTGAGGCCGTCTTTTTTACGCCATTCCGCGTTTACAGACCTTTCACTCTTTGGGTCGTCTTCGTAAAACATTGGGCGTAGCCCTACGCTTTAGCGATTAAATTAGGGCTAACAAAGTCTGGAGTGCCAAAATGCCGCTTAGCTGAGCTAAGTGGAATCTTTTCACTTATAAAGGCGGCATTTCCGCACTCTGCTTCATAAAGGCGGCATTTCCGCACCCATAAATAAAATCGATAAATTGGGCTGTCCCGAACAGGTAAGTCTTATGCATCCTGCAGCACAGCCCACTGGTTCTTAATATCGCATTCGAAAACACCCGAGCCCAAAAGCATAGAATTTCTTTCTTAAAACGCCAGTCCAGTCCACCAATCTCACGGCAGAATCTTTCAAGGCCTGAGGCCATCTTGATTGCGCCATTCCGCGTTTACAAACCCTTTACTCGATTGGGCGTCTTCCTGAAAGCATGTGGCGTAGCCCTACGCTGTAGCGAGGAAATCAGGGCTCCAGTGCAGCCCGAATCCCTAAAAAGTCTGGGGTGCCAAAATGCCGCTTAGCTGAGTTGCGTGACATCTTTTCACTTATAAAGACGGCACTTCCGCACCCTACCTCATCAAAGCGGCATTTCAGAACTCATGAATAAAGTCGAAAAATTGGGCTGTCCTGAATAGGCTGCAGCACAGACCACATTTTCTTAATAAATCGAACTCGAAAACACACGAAACCAAAAGCATCGAATTTGGTTCCTAATAAGGCAGTACAGTCCACCGGTTCCCGAATCAGAAACTTTCAAGGCCTGAGGCCGACTTTCTTACGCCATTCCGCGTTTACAGACCCTTCACTCGCTTGGGCGTCTTCGTAAAAGCATTGGGCGTAACCCTACGCTTTAGCAATGAAATTAGGGCTAATAAAGTCTGGAGTGCCAAAATGCCGCTTAGCTGAGTTAAGTGGAATCTTCTCACTTATAAAGGCGGCATTTCCGCACTCTGCTTCATAAAAGCGGCATTTCAGCACCCATAAATAAAGTCGATAAATTGGGCTGTCCTGAACAGGTAAGTCTTATGCATCCTGCGGCACAGTCCACTGGTCCTTAATATCGCATTCGAAAGCACCCGAGCCCAAAAGAATCGAATTTGGTTCTTAAAACGGCAGTACAGTCCACCAATCTCGCGGCAGAAACTTTCAAGGCCTGAGGCCGTCTTGATTACGCCGTTCCGCGTTTACAAACCCTTTACTCGTTTGGGCGTCTTCCTGAAAGCATGGGGCGTAGCCCTACGCTATAGCGAGGAAATAAGGGCTCCAGTGCAGTCCGAATCCCCAAAAAGTCTGGGGTGCCAAAATGCCGCTTAGCTGAGTTGCGTGACATCTTTTCACTTATAAAGACGGCACTTCCGCACCCTACCTCATAAAAGCGGCATTTCAGCACTCATGAATAAAGTCGAAAAATTGGGCTGTCCTGAATAGGCTGCAGCACAGACCACATTTTCTTAATATCGAACTCGAAAACACACGAACCCAAAAGCATCGAATTTGGTTCCTAATAAGGCAGTACAGTCCACCGGTTCCCGCATCAGAAACTTTCAAGGCCTGAGGCCGACTTTTTTACGCCATTCCGCGTTTACAGACCCTTCACTCGCTTGGGCGTCTTCGTAAAAGCATTGGGCGTAACCCTACGCTTTAGCAATGAAATTAGGGCTAATAAAGTCTGGAGTGCCAAAATGCCGCTTAGCTGAGTTAAGTGGAATCTTCTCACTTATAAAGACGGCACTTCCGCACTGTGCTTCATAAAAGCGGCATTTCAGCACCCATAAATAAAGTCGATAAATTGGGCTGTCCTGAATAGGTACGTCTTATGCATCCTGCAGCACAGCCCACTGGTTCTTAATATCGAATTCGAAAACACCCGAGCCCAAAAGCATCGAATTTGGTTCTTAAAACGGCAGTACAGTCCACCAATCTCGCGGCAGAATCTTTCAAAGCCTGAGGTCGTCTTGATTACGCCGTTCCGCGTTTACAAACCCTTTACTCGTTTGGGCGTCTTCCTGAAAGCATGGGGCGTAACCCTACGCTATAGCGAGGAAATAAGGGCTCCAGTGCAGTCCGAATCCCCAAAAAGTCTGGGGTGCCAAAATGCCGCTTAGCTGAGTTGCGTGACATCTTTTCACTTATAAAGACGGCACTTCCGCACCCTACCTCATAAAAGCGGCATTTCAGCACTCATGAATAAAGTCGAAAAATTGGGCTGTCCTGAACAGGCTGCAGCACAGACCACATTTTCTTAATATCGAACTCTAAAACACACGGGCCCAAAAGCATCGAATTTGGTTCCTAATACGGCAGTACAGTCCACCTTTCCCGCATCAGAACCTTTCAAAGCCTGAGGCCGTCTTTTTAACGCCATTCCGCGTTTACAGACCTCTCTCGCCTTGGCGTCTTCGTAAAAGCATTGGGCCTAGCCCAACGCTTTAGCGATGAAATTAGGGCTAATAAAGTCTGGAGTGCCAAAATGCCGCTTAGCTGAGCTAAGTGGAATCTCTTCACTCATAAAGGCGGCATTTCCGCACTCTGCTTCATAAAAACGGCATTTCAGCACCCATAAATAAAGTCGATTAATTGGGCTGTCCTGAACAGGTAAGGCTTATGCATCCTGCAGCACAGCCCACTGGTCCTTAATATCGCAATCGAAAACATCCGAGCCCAAAAGCATCGAATTTGTTTCTTAAAACGCCAGTACAGTCCACCAATCTCGCGGCAGAATCTTTCAAGGCCTGAGGCCGTCTTGATTTCGCCATTCCGCGTTTACAAACCCTTTACTCGTTTGGGCGTCTTCCTGAAAGTATGGGGCGTAGCCCTACGCTGTAGCGAAGAAATCAGGGCTCCAGTGCAGTCCGAATCCCTAAAAAGTCTGGGGTGCCAAAATGCCGCCTAGATGAGTTGCGTGACACCTTTTCACTTATAAAGACGGCACTTCCACACTCTGCTTCATAAAAGCGGCATTTCAGCACTCACGAATAAAGTCAAAAAATTGGGCTGTCCTGAATAGGCTGCAGCACAGACCACATTTTCTTAATATCGAACTCTAAAACACACGAGAACAAAAGCATCGAATTTGGTTCTTAATACGGCAGTACAGTCCACCGGTTCCCGCATCAGAAACTTTCAAGTCCTGCGGCCGGTTTTTTTTACGCCATTCCGCGTTTACAGACCTTTCACTCGCTTGGGCGTCTTCGTAGAAGGCATTGGGCGTAGCCCCACGCTTTAGCGATGAAATTAGGGCTAATAAAGTCTGGAGTGCCAAAATGCCGCTTTCCTGAGTTAAGTGGAATCTTTTCACTTATAAAGGCGGCATTTCCGCACTCTGCTTCATAAAAGCGGCATTTCAGCATTCACGAATAAAGTCGAAAAATTCGGCTGTCCTGAATAGGCTGCAACACAGACCACATTTTCTTAATATCGAACTCGAAAACACACGAGCCCAAAAGCATCGAATTTCTTTCTTAAGACGCCAGTACAGTCCACAAATCTCGCGGCAGAATCTTTCAAGGCCTGAGGCCGTCTTGATTTCGCCATTCCGCGTTTACAAACCCTTTGCTCGTTTGAACTTCTTCCTGAAAGCATCTGCGTAGCCCTACGCTGTAGCGAGGAAATCAGGGCTCCAGTGCATTCCGAATCCCCAAAAAGTCTGGGGTGTCAAAATGCCGCTTAGCTGAGTTGCGTGACATCTTTTCACTTATAAAGACGGTACTTCCGCACCCTACTTCATAAAAGCGGCATTTCAGCACTCATGAATAAAGTCGAAAAATTGGGCTGTCCCGAATAGGCTGCAGCACAGACCACATTTTCTTAATATCGAACTACGCTTTAGCGATTAAATTAGGGCTAATAAAGTCTGGAGTGCCAAAATGCCGCTTAGCTGAGCTAAGTGGAATCTCTTCACTTATAAAGGCGGCATTTCCGCACTTTGCTTCATAAAAGCGGCATTTCAGCACCCATAAATAAAGTCGATAAATTGGGCTGCCCTGAACAGGTAAGTTTTATGCATCCTGCAGCACAGCCCACTGGTTCTTAATATCGAATTCGAAAACACCCGAGCCCAAAAGCATCGAATTTGTTTCTTAAAACGACAGTCCAATCTCGCGGCAGAAGCTTTCAAGGCCTGAGGCCGTCTTGATTACGCCATTCCGCGTTTACAAACCCTTTACTCGTTTGGGCGTCTTCCTGAAAGCATGGGGCGTAGCCCTACGCTGTAGTGAGGAAATCAGAGCTTCATTATAGTCCGAATCCCTAATATAGTCTGGGTTGCCAAAATGCCGCTTAGCTGAGTTGCCTGGAATCATTTCACTTATAAAGGCGGCATTTCCGCACTGTGTTTCATAAAAGCGGCATTTCCGCACTTACGAATAAAGTCGAAAAATTGGGGTGTCATAGGCTGCAGCAGAGACCACATTTTCTTAATATCGAACTCTAAAACACACGAGCTTAAAAGCATTGAATTTGGTTCCTAATATGGCAGTACAGTCCACCTTTCCCGCATCAGAACCTTTCAAGGCTTGAGGCCGTCTTTTTTACGCCATTCCGCGTTTACGGACCTTTCACTCGCTTGGGCGTCTTCGTAAAAGCATTGGGCGTAGCCCCACGCTTTAGCGATGAAATTAGGGTTAATAAAGTCTGGGGTGCCAAAATGCCGGTTAGCTGAGTTAAGTTGAATCTCTTCACTCATAAAGGCGGCATTTCCGCACTCTGCTTCATAAAAGCGGCATTTCCGCACTATGCTTCATAAAAGCGGCATTTCAGCACCCATAAATAAAGTCGATAAATTGGGCTGTCCAGAACATGCATCCTGCAGCACAGCCCACTGGTCCTTAATATCGCATTCGAAAGCCCAAAAGCATCGAAATTCTTTCTTAAAACGCCAGTCAAGTCAACCAATCTCGCGGCAGAATCTTTCAAGACCTGAAGCCGTCTTTTTTACGCCATTCCGCGTTTACAGACCTTTCACTAGCTGGGTCGTCTTCGTAAAAGCCTTGGGCGTAGCCCCACGCTTTAGCGAGGAAATTAGGGCTTACAAAGTCTGGAGTGCCAAAATGCCGCTTAGCTGACTTGCGTGACAGCTTTTCACTTATAAAGACGGCACTTTCGCACTCTGCTTCATAAAAGCGGCATTTCAGCACTCATAAATCAAGTCGATAAATTGGGCTGTCCTGAACAGGTACGTCTTATGCATCCTGCAGGACAACCCACTGGTTCTTAATATCGCATTCGTAAACAAACGAGCCCAAAAGCATCGAATTTGGTTCTTAAAACGGCGGTACAGTCCACCAATCTCGTGGCAGAAACTTTCAAGGCCTGAGGCCGTCTTGATTACGCCATTCCGCGTTTACAAACCCTTTATTCGCTTGGGCGTCTTCCTAAAGACACGAGGCGTAGCCCTGCGCTGTAATGAGGAAATTAATGCTCCAGTGCAGTCTGAATCCCTAATAAAGTTTGAGGTGCCAAAATGCCGCTCGCGTATAAAGAAGGCACTTCGGCACTCAACTTTAACTTTGACAGTTACGTAACCTCACAAATTCGGCCAGTGCCACTGAGCATTTAATTTTCAGAAATGCATCTATAACCTAGGAATAATCACGAGGAATATATAACAACAGCAGGTAGGTGTACCAGCAGTGAATTAAAACTAACTAGCTAAATTAGCTTAGGTGGTTACTGTCTTCCGAAGACCCTCCTGCGAAACAGAGGAAACGAGAACAATCCCTAATCTAAGCTTACTGTGAACCTACCGCAGAGTAACGACAAGGGCCACTTCAGATTTTGAGCTCGGTCAAGTGCTCTATGTTTGTTATGGGAGGAAAATCCGTTTACCTATAACAAAGCGAACGAGCCTTTTCTGAAAACAGAAAACAGAAATTTTAAATTATTGGTAATCGATAAGTTTGCAATATCCTCGCCAATAATGTCGTTTATAGGATTACTGGCTGCCTACCTTTTTGGCACTGAGGTAAGTGCAGTGTTTTAATATAAATAATGGCCGATTGCATCGCAATTTTTGAGGGTTCCTTAAAGATAGTGATCCTTGGAAACCATTGGAAACCATTGTTCCAGCAAACGTATCTGCGGAATTTAAACGTCACTTTTCTTTAAGAAACCCCTTAAGATTACGATGCAATCGGTCATAAATCAAGAAGTTGTCTATCGTAGGTGCTAAACATAGAGGGGAATACATTTAACCAAGACCTCTAGGGAAATTGTATATAAGCTTAGACTTCCATGATGAACGAAGATCTGGCCAACTCAGTCCCTATCAAGTAGAAATCCTGCAAAAACTAAGGACAGAGTGCCTTTGGATAGTAAAACTTGTTAAAACTAGGAACTAGAATGCTTTTCCATGCCTGTTCTGTGAGTAGTACGTTCATTAGCATTGTAATTTTTAAATTATGACCAGATTGTAAAATTCCCATTGTAAAATAAAGCCATTCTTGTTGCAAACCAAATTATACAGCATAACTGTTTCATCGGCAACTTACGCCATCTATCATAGCTCAGATGTGCTAATGGGATTTCTTACCAGTATTAGGTCCAATTTCCCCGCCTGCCTGCTAATACTGTTAGATGGGAATTCGACCTATTACCCTTTGAATCGTTATAGGTATTATTATTATTATTATTATTATTATTAAACATGGTTGAACACAGTGTTCCTTAATCTAACTGACCTTAAGATGCATAACAGGCATATGCAACTTATTCCGCTATTTCTTATGGCAAATTAAAGAAACTTTTTTCTAGATTTCGCATGCCCGTATTGGAGCAGCCTACCACTGCACAAAATGAGGGCACTATCAATCAATTTATGTTAGATGTTATGCAATACAATCAATCAATTACTTGCTTTTGTCATAACCTCAATTATGCCATAACCCAATAAAATTTAAATTTTAAAACTTTCTGGCGGTCAAACGCTGTCGCAAATGTTCCAGGAACAACTGGGCCCCTCGAAATGAATTGAAATATGGCGATTTATCACTTAAATAATTAGAATTTTATTAAAAACCACCTTAGCCCCACGTAAAATGAATGCAATGGTTGTCCTACGAGCAAATGTCAAATGTGACAGTTCTCTTTGGAGTGGGGATATGGAAGTAACGAATTGCTTTCGCTCTCATACTTAAAGACGCTGCCATCCCATTCTCCTTTTCTTTTAGATGTGCCATGCGCTACAATTTAAAAGCTTGGAGCGCGAAAATAATTTAAATTTAAATTGAGAATCAGCCTTTTAATAGATGATTTATGCGTAACAAGCTACAAATGCAATCCCGCAACGTTTGAGTGATTTAATTTATTAAAAGTTTAGAAATAATCACTACATAATTTTGAGTAGGATTGGTGTATACTAAATTGCTAGCACTTACTTGTGGAATGAAACGAAGGAGCCTGGCTTATAGTTTTCTTCACACAGGGCACACGTTGACATTTAGTTTTTAATTAAAACGACGAAAACACAAAATCATTTAACAGAAACAAATGACCAACAATAATCTTACCAAAGATGGAAAACGGAGTCGAGCGAAATGACAACTTCGGAACAGCGAACAGCTGGCAAGTCGCGCATGACACACAGCTTAGACTGAGCTAACCGATCTCTGTTTAGCGGACAAAAGACGTCTATAAGGAGCGCACGGCAGGGCCCATCCATAGTAATACTAGATCGATGACAGATGACGTTTTCAGGTTAACATTTTTGGGTTTAGCGGGTACAATAACGGTATGACTTGACCTGCGGGTAACGTTATGGAGTCAACAGTCATTATAAAATTCGGTTGCTTATTTAATTTAAGTGATAGTATTATAAAGCACATCTAGTCACCATAGGAATCTATATTATAAATAATTATTGTCATGTATACAACCATTAATACATGCAGTCGTGACTACGGTCGCGTCGCTAAGAATGGTTCGACCCTCGTACAAATCACAACAAAGCGTAGAGCTGCCATGATATTATTTGCTGATTTTTAGTGCCGTAGCAAAATGCGAGGCACTCTTGTTTTAGCTTATTCGCTCGCTCGCTCGTCGTATCGATCGCTCCTCAATCTGTCCGTCGCATAACTTGAGAACGGATGGAGATATCGGGCTGAAACTTGGTAGGCAGCTTCGTCTCCCGAAAAGTAAGGCGGGGATTGCTTTTGGGCCATATCGGCCTAAGGGGGTGGGAGCTAGGGGTGAAAAACCGAAAAACTATGAATTGCAATAACTCCAGAACTACTGGAGGTATCCTTCTGAAGCTTGGTATGCACGTTCGACCTTCAAGTCTGTTGAAAGTGAGGGGGTGCCAATTTCGGGGGATGAAATTTAGGGGATGAAAACCACAGAAAATATAATAACTCCGCAAGGGTTGCACGCAGCTGTCGGAAACTCAACGTACATACATATATCGGTGAAATCTTGCGGGGGATGCGTTTTTCACAAAATCGAACAGATGGGGTGGAAATTAGGGGTTGCAACTCGAAATTCCGCTTAATAAGTGTCGGTCGAAATTGGCGTAATTCGATAGCTTTCCATTATTGATTAAAAAAAGGTGTCATTCATACACTGCTGGTCAAACGAAACGTTCCACCGACAAATGTCATACACTTTCAAACTTCGATAATTTTTGAACCGTCAGGAATATTTGCATGGGGGTTTGTGCATGGCGTTCGCCCACTTTTTCGCTACATGCTGCCTACAATTGACGTAGGCCTCTGTCGCTAACAGGTGTTTTACCAGGTGAAACAAACAGGTATTGCAAAAAGACTGAATTTTATGATGCCCCCAAATTTGAGGAACGCTAATGGGAACAGTATTAATGATTGTAGGTGATGCATGTGTTCATTATCTAGGGCTGGTGAAGCACATTCAGTCGGTGGTTACCTTTTCGGCGGATAATCTAACATTAACCCTTTCGCGACGGGAGCCGGACGGATCCGCAAAAATTTACCGTGATCTTCTACCGGGAATCGGATATCTACGCAAGGCTGGATATGGGGTTTAACACAGGAGCCGGACGGACCCGCTTATACTATGGGCCCATTACCCCTACTACAACTTGTCCCAACGGTCGCAACTGGCTGAGATCGTTTTTTGCGCATGGGTGATTCAATGCGGTGCATGCCAATGGGGTACTTTTTCGTTCATTTACGCTGTGTGTGAGGGTATTGCGGTGCTGATTTCCGTGTTTCGTCAAGGCGCAACAGGAATAAAATTATAACTCATATAATAAAAATTTTCACGTACATAATAAACCTAATAGTACCCCGTGTCGTGACGGGAAGCGTACGTATCCGACAACATTATGGTCACCCTGGGGGACGGAAAGCGTACGCACCCGCAAGGCCTTCCGCAGCCGTCTGTGAGGCTCGGCCGTTCAAAACCTATGCCGTCCCGAAAGGGTTAACTGTCTTTTTGTTTCACAACGGCCACAATTTTTATTTCTTAACGAATCCGGGAAACGAAATGTTCTTTCGACAGCTGAGATACTGATACTGTGCTTTGAGCAGATTTAAACGTTTTTAGTTTATGTCAACAATAGGCCTTTTTATAACGGGCCGGTAAAATGTACAAAGTTTAACTACCCTCCATCTCAGTACGCGAACAGTTTTTTCTAACGGTGTGGCAATGTAATTCTTCAGTTTCTTTAGTTGATGCGAAATCACCTTGGTTTTGTTTAAATCGATGGAGAATTAAGGAAGAAATTAGGGGGCTTTACTTGGGGGAAAAAACTTCAAGTGCCAGCCTTAGCATCTTTCTAATGAAAAATTGATACTTGCGAGGTGTACTTAAACCATGGTGGATTATGATTTTAATCATTAGCGGCAAGAGAGTTAACATTCCATTCTTTCTTGGAAATGTGGCTCCGAGAGAAAAATGCCTAAATCCGGTCCATTACGGTAGATTGCGTTACGACAGATTCCACAGGTGGCTGTACAGAGCCTGACAGTTCCTAGGTGTTCATGTCAAATTTCTGCCTATTTTGAAAACGAAAATTCGTCTAACAGGGATTTTGCGAGAAGAGCCTGCACAGCAGAAAGGGGATTGCTTTAGTTTGCCGTGAGGTTAGAGGATTCACGAGATGGACTGACCAAATTTTTGTTGCAGCACCCGAAGCGATGGAAATGGGCGCCAAAGCACCTACCTAAACTACAATAAAATTTCTTGCACAAAGATACATTTTAATGGAACCTAAAGCTAAATAATAATAATAATAATACCCTTAGTGTCTTTATTTACTTTTGAGTCCTGGCGAGATTCAGCTAGGCTGCTCTATGATGAAGAAGAACTAGTGGTATCAATAATTTATGTTCATTTCTGCTTTTTAATGGTTATCATATTTCCAAACTGACACTGACATTAATTGGAGAGCAGTTTATCGGGCCAAAACCTTGGAATTAATTCTAACGAAGCATTGGGTACAAATGGGGAACTGAAGCAATTGAAGACCTTAACCTCAAAAGGGTCTAAGTGCCCAAATTTACACGCATGAAATTTTTTTGCGAAAAAGTTCTAACTGCCGTGATATCTAGATGACCTAATGGATTATACGCAGTGTTTTTGGCACTGACCCTTTTGAAGTTAAGGTTTTCAATAATTTATGAAATAGATTTTTTGGTTAATGCCGTCATTAAATTTTAAGGAACCATTTACCATCTGACGAGTAGTGAATCTATGAGGACTTAACAAGGCAACCAAAAGACTACGAATCGCATTTTGCAGATTATTTTATAAATTAAAGTATTGAGTAAGTAGTGTCAAGTTGACGTTGTAGTATTATTACTGTAATCAAGATTTGATTGGTTACTGGTATACTAAATGCTGCTTTGGATTGGTTCAATACTTAATCAGTAAAATAATCAGCAAAATTCTAAGTGTCAGGCGGTCGTTTCAACGAGTTGGAAGGAAGTATAACTTCTAAGCTCCATTCGGGGATGTTGCTCTCATTTTAATAACCCCCATGTCTAAAATGGGGCTGTTCAGTAAAATTCGAGGTGTCAGGGGGTAGTTTTCGAATGTTGGAGGCGGTGGAACCTGGATTTGCACTTTTAAGGTCTATTCGAGGGATGATGAGTAGTTGTTCTAGGAGAGTTCTACGCCAGGAAGTAGATTGTCAAAAAAGGAGACAAAAAGAGACGATTTTCAGCGCCACATATCGGTGGGTGGGAGAGGTAACCCCGTGTATTGTTGGTGGTATCCCTAATATTATTGGATGAGGAGAGTGGGGCGGCGGCGGCAGCGGTTGAGACAGAGAGAGTAGGAACCTGTAATTGTGTATCGGCGACGGCGGTGGCTGTGTTAAGGCCTTCAGGGTCGCGCATGCGCATTAACATCCGACGGGCGCGCGCGAGAGAAGATTATTATTATCATCGGCGAGCGTATGATGATGACCACCACCACCACCCCCACCATCGCTTTGCTGGGAAATAAAGTTTCTTTATTTAAAACTTGCGTAGGATTAGATAAAATAGCAAGTGATTGTGCATATAAAGTGTTGGTTTGTGAATGTTTCAAAGAGAACCCTAAGCTTATCAGTTTGGAATTAGAAAAGTGTATAGTGTTCATACGTGTAGATGTAAAAAGTTTTCATGAAGATTTAATAAACCGTATTAATGATCCATCAGCTGACGTATATTTTATCAAGAGAAGAAAATCCACCAATGGCAGAAGAGCACTTATCTTTTCTGAGAGACAACAACAACGACAAACCATGGCAGACACAGCTGTCACCGTCGCCGCAACCACCGCTAACGATATAGCTTATAAATGGTGGATATTTTTAATCAATTGAATAATTGTAAATTTTATTTAAAATAAAATAACATATTTATTGTTTAAAAAAATTTATTATGCTTTAACGAACATCTGCCGCTGCAAAAAACCACAACTTAACCTTGAAGATAAAATACATATTGTCACGTCCACTTTCGAGCTCGCGAGGCGTCTGTTGGGGGCGGCTTCAGGTGGCGAATTTGCCTCAAAGGTCAGTGTCGTTAAATAAGTCACATGGTAAAGAATCTCTTACCTGGTGATTTAATGGGGATTCGTGACCCCGTTTCGGGAATTAAGGCTGGGTTTCACGGCCACTTTGGCAGAATTATCATTAATTTGCGGACTATCAACAACGGTCAGATTTCGAGGTTAAGTTGACATCTGCAACCTAGAGAATCGGGGCTACCAACGTTACTCTGTCTGGGGAATTTTAGTTCTTTAAAATGGCGAGCGAGGGCGCTGTGTCTCTCGTCGGGGTTCGGCCATTTTGCTAAGTCTCTTCCGGTGTAGTCAGCCATCGTGTTAAGAGGTCAGAGACGGCGTCCTGGTATTTGTGAAAATTCCCCTCGGGAGATTGCAGGATTCCGCCCCAGATTGGTGAAGTGCCCTTGATTGGCGTTCCCATCACACCGTTTATCGGGTTTTGACGACCTCGAAACCGAATTCCATCGTCGGTTGATTGATAGTACACCCTCTACACGAGGTATTGCTTTGATTAAGTATTTCTTGTTCTAATATTTATTTTAGGGTTTTCGGATAGGGCTGGAATGTCCCATTTTTCTGGTAGGGCTTAATTGCCTTAGTAATTTCGGTTGGGTTTGGAGTACCCTCCGTTACGTGTTTCGAGGGGTTGAAGACCACCCTGTGTTGGTTATTTATAGGGTTGGAAATTCTCCCCCCCCATCTTCGTGTGATTCCGGTTAGAATCTTGTCGATTGTTGAACCACCAGTTCAGTACCTCCACTGTGGCGAAAGTAATCCTCAGCTTAAAACACCTAGCCGAAGGCATCGAGGGATCGAGGCCGAGTCAGCCACATTTGCTCGTAGCCACCACCCAGGCAAGGGGGCGACGATCTTGGCTCAGCACAGCTGGTCCCTGCAGTCCTCGACTCCCTCCCGCTCTGTATTTGGTGAGTCCGTCCCTTTTCACATCGAAGGGCTTCGCCACATTCGGATTGACCCTTCGATTTATTGTTGAAGTGATCGAACACAATCGACACCCCCCTTGAGTTATGTTGTATTGTGTATTTGGGCTTCACCCCCTTTAATTTTGTGTTATTTAGTACGAATTTGTCTTTTCTTACTACTTTATTTAAATTTTGCTATTTAATTGTAACTTCATAAACTTTAATTGTTATTAGTTGGGCCCTCAGCCACCTAGTACCACAAATATCCGTTCGTGGCGGTACTTAACGTGTGGCCGGTTTTGGCCTCCGCTTAATTTCGACCCTTCACTGACTTGCGCGAATATTTGCGTCATCTTGCGGTTTAGTAGGTACCTGCGTCCGCCAATTTGCGCTCGAGATTTATCGGTCAATTAAGTTGGAGCTCCGTGAAGGCTCTGTTTCGTCCGGATTGCGGTACGTTTTGCTGTCATCATTTTTAATTGTGAAATTATCCGCTTAATAACTTGTAAACGAATTTTTGTATCAAACTGATATATATATAAATGTACATAGTTTTAATGTTTGTGTGTTATTGCTAAAGCTAGCCACTCCCTTCAATTTATAGGAGATTTATATTGTGATTTCTGGCTTTCGACGTCATCGCATCAGGGTACATAAAGCCAGTGGCGTCCTTAAGTACCAACTTCAAGTAGTAGCCTGCCTATTTGCTACCTACCTCCTGTATAGGAGAAGATCCACCGCCCTGGGATCGGGCTTGCGATTTATTTTTCAGAACTCCTTTTTTTTGTGTATGCACTAATCAGTTGTGGGTCCTCTTGACCAGTGGACCTACCCCAACGCCCTGCGCGATCTGATTGTGTCAATATTTATTGTTTAAAAAAATTATGTTTTAACGAACATCCGCCGCTTTAAAAAACCACAGCTTAACCTTGAAGATAGTCTTATCAAATTAATTTAATAGGATTGATTATTATTATTATTATAGCAGTATTCATGAAAGGGGCACACGATTGCGTCTTCAGGTAATTCAGAGGTCTCCACCCACCTTTCGAAGAGAACGGGATCCCAGTAACCGGATCCTATGCATTCTGGAACCCAACAATAGGGAGATTCATCTTCAACTTCCGGTTCTTCTAATAATCCCATAGGATCGTTTTTTTCGCACATTGTTTGAAATAACCGAGATTGCATATGTTTTTTATCGTTATTTTAAAAATCTTCCAAGACAGAGAGAAAGATACACTTTAACGTTATGATAGCGTCGAGATTTTTATAATACTAATTAGCTTTCCACTATGATTTAAAAATACGGGCAAAGGTGGTTGTGGTGGTGGGGGATAAAAACTAATAAGATTAAAATGTAAATTTTATTCTTGCGAGCGAGCACATACATTTTTTATTTTCACAACTAAAATAAATATAATTATTAACAATGCAAAACAAATAATTGTCAAGCTGATTAAAGAAATAATAGATATTGATGCATTATCATATATACTGCATGAATTATTGGTTATATTTCCATGGAAATTGTATTCCTTTAAAATAATTTCTCTAACGTCGGTCACTCCAAAAGAACGATTTTGATAGACGAACCTTAATTTGTAGAAAAATATTGATGAGTGGTTTAAATTTTTTTCTTCCGCCAAAATATCATAAGTAAAAACATGCATTTTATTGAGCGGCCAATATTGAGGCACCATTGCTTCCCACTGGTCACAAGAATTATTCACTACCACAGCATCAGTCGACATTTTTTCTTCTTTACAGATATGTATTTCAGCAACATCTGGGGTTTTCGGTACAAACAGCGTTCCGTTGAAAATTGCAGTAAAAATTAAGAAACTCGCGCTAAGAAGAGCCATATTTAGCTCTTAATTCGAAAGGTTTAAGATATAAACTGATTATTTGTGAGCTGTAAATGTGTTATTAATACACATCACACATTTACCGATGCTAGGTGATGGGCCATCAACATGCGTCCTTTGATGTGATTGGTTCCAATGTTTAGTACACGGTAAACTTTTAATAACATCATCATCATCATAGCGATATAACCAAGGTAGTTTTCGGTAAATCATATCAACTTCTAGTGGAGACAATAGTAAAATATTAACTTTAAACATTTGTCGTAAAGTTTCGATTGTTCTTTCAAAATTCAAAATTTCTCCAAGTATCTCCGCAGATGCATCAGCTGTTGATGTTGTAGCCATACTTCTTATCGATTGAAGACGTAGTAAATAACTGATTAATTGATAAATAATTTAGACCGTTTATTTGGTTTACCGGAAATGCGGTTTGCGGTTATCATGCGATTATAATAAATTTTTACTTTCGATCCATGTTGGCTCTTTAATACCCAGCCATTTTATGAGTAATTGATTTTTCTTTCGTTTAAGAATTTTTTCGACGAGATAAACGTCAGGTTGGGTGGTTTTTTGCAATTCGTATTCATAGAATGCTCCTAAAATCGGGTTTTTGTTCATATCTTCAAGTAAATACGTTACAGGGTTAGTATTTTGTTTTTGTTGAATTATAAATAATTCTGTTGACCAATTGGCGGTATATCCTTTTTCGAATAAACTTTTTTGTTTACTGATTCGCACAATATCCCCCGCGGTAAATTTTGGAAAGAGAGGGGCAATTTTAATGTGGCTATATACCGTTTTTAAAATGGTTTTTTCGTTGCGTTTCGTGATGGTGTTGGGTTTTAGATGTGTCCTCGAATGTACAGTGTTATTATAATTATTGATGACGTCATCCAATTGTTCGGTCCATTTATAACCACCTTGAAGGGCAAATAATTTATATAAACGAGTTTTTATCGTTCTTATAACTCGTTCACAAATGCTGGCTTTTGTTGTTGAATATGTATGATAGTGGTTAATATTGTATTTATCGGTTAACTCTTTAAAGTTTTTGTTAAAAAACTCCTTTCCCATATCGGATTGAAGGTTGCGGGGTGGGGAGTGTTTGGGGTGGCCGGCTATCGCTTTTTTTAAGATTCTTTCGAAAGCTTGGCTGACTTCAGAGCCTTGTTTAGTTTTTAAGGAGTCTGTCCAAACATATTTAGAAAAACAATCGATCGCCACTAAAACATATTTATATCCTTTATTTTCCCGTGCATAAGGTTGAAATTCCATTAAATCTATCATCCAGATATCATCGTATCCTTTAATTAGCGTGTGACGTCGTCTAAAATGTCTTCTTGCAGGCTTATACAGCTCATCGACAATTATTTGTTTTTCTTTTGAAATTTGATTTCGTTTAAGCTTCATTATTTTAGCAAATCTTCATAATCTACTGAGACTACTACATCAGTATTTGGTTTTGCTTACTTAGGAGCTTGTTTACCTTCTAACGTTTGTATTCGTTGTGTCATTGCATTTATCTTAACCGCTTCATTGGAAATCAGCGTTTTGACATCGGTTATTTGGTCGGATAGAATTTTTTGCCAAAGATTAAGAATTACGTCAGTTTGCTCGGTGAATTCTTTTTTTATTAGTTTGTTAGCTTGTTTTTGAAATTCTTCCCTTATTTTTTTCTCACTCTTTAGGAGAATTTTTTTTTCAGTGTTTTCGAAAAGATCGGTAAATGATTTAGAAGCCTTATTAATCTCTTTTTGTACTTCACTGCTTATCGCATCACTACCATATTTCGTTTCAATATTTTTTACTTTTGATTTGACACCTTCATTTTCACTTAAACATTTATTAATTATCTTATTTTGCTCTTTTAATTTTTCGTCAATCACATTTTCAAATTTTAAAATAATTTCTTTATTTTCATTTACATACGTGCTAATTTTAATTTTTTGATTTTCAATTTTTTTATTTATCGTAGCATCAATAACTGACACACACTTATCGATATATTCTTTATTGACACAATCTAAAGGTTCCGTTGAAGTTTTAATGTTACACATTTTATGATTTTCAATGTCATAATCACCGTTTGATGTTCGTTTAAAACCGATTCCTGGTGGACCGCGAAAACGTTCACGATTTTTAATGAAATTAACCCCTAAAAAGGAGGAGGAAGAGGTTCTCCCGAACTTGTCCTTTGGCATTCTTTGTTAAAGATCGACTGACGTAAACACTCGTCGTATGTTTCAATTTAAACAATTACTCGCATTTCACGTAGTTCCTCTATAATCGATTGAATTTCATTGTGATGTGAATCATTTCCGGCTTGATAAGAAGCATATAGTAAACGTAAACGGTCGACGAGTTCGTTCGGATCATCAAAATAAACATATTCCACGGGTTTCCTATTGTAAATATTTAACCCCTTCCCACTTTTCTTTTTAGGTGTAGGTAAGGAACCTGTTCTTGATCTAGTTACAACTGTTGGAGGTTTAATTTTTTTGAATAATATGCTTTGAGACGGTGCTGCTGTTGTTGATGATCCAGGTAGGTTTGTAAGTAGAGGTTTGACGATGTTTTGATATTTTGCGCTAGTTTTTTCGAAAGGTGTTTTCGTAATATTCACAATTTGCTTGTAGAAATCAAGATCTTGACTGGTGAATTTCGATCTAGTCGGATTATTTTTGAAAATTAATTCATAAAGACCTTCAGTACCGGGGAAGGTTTGATTGTCGATCATGATATTTCCTTCGGGCGAAAAATCCAAACTATGATGATTTATTTTGAAATTACTAAGAATTTGATCGAATTTAATATTATCATCTAAACGTTTATCCTTATCTATAACCATTTCTACATATTTTTTCGCTTGTTCCGGATATTGATTTAAATAATCAACGACACTTTCCCGTCTCATCTGATGTTGAATATTTGACGTTGGTGTTGAACGTAAACTATTATCATTTTCACTATCATAAACAGAGTCTTCTGAAGAAAAAGGTACAGGTGTTGTCGGTTCTGATGCAAACACTTCTTCTTCATCACTAGGTAAAAAATTTACTGTTATTTGATTTCCGCTTCTACCATAACTTTTTCGTTTTGCTTGTTTGCTTTTCTTTTTCTTGCTACTATTACTATCGAGGTCGGTCTCTTCTTTAATTTTTTCTCGTTTAATGTTTTCCTGTTTAATCTCCTCTTTCACGTTCACCAGATTCGTAGAAATTTCTTTAATCGGTTGACTTAGTGGTGTAAATATTTTTTCCATTTTTCGTTTTTGTTCTACATCCCCATATTTTAACGCTTTGTATTTATTTTTTATGTCTTTTAGGGTCTTTAAAATACCGAGTTTTACTTGCTCGACTTTGTCGCTATTTCCTTTTTTAATTTTCATGTCTCTTATAACGTGATGACTTTTAAACGTCTGCTGTATAACTGTTATTTAAACCTTTCTGCAAATTCACTTAAACCTTTTCTATATCGCCCTTTATCGAGATCGAAATCTTTTGCGATAACCAGGAAACCAAATGATGTTTTCCAACAATTAGCACATAAGGTTTTAAACGTTTCAAATGACATGTCGGTATTTACATGGTCGTTATAAACATGTTTCATGTTCATTTCATCCTGTTTGAATACGGCTAGAAAATTCGCGTTTTCTCTCAACAAATGTTTCGGCAGATGAGTGTAAGATTGCGTCATGTAGATAATATCCACCGCGCAATGTCTTCCCATGCAAAAATAATCTCGTATTCTACTTTGTCGTTCACAGCTTACGTCATCGAATAACATTAAAGTATTTTTTTTAACGTTATTCGGATGTGGTACTTCGCTATTGTCTTTATATTCTTGGTATCCTATTTGTTTAATCGCCGAAATAATTTTCCTCAAAAATTCATATTTTTCTTGGTATAAAGTCTTCGAGAATATGGCTAAATTTTCAAATTTTAAACCATTAGGAGACAATATGAGGGTTAAAGCCAAATGAGATTTTCCACAATTCGATGTGCCAACAATCAGGGCTCTTAGATGATTTGGGAACAAAGGACTGTGACGATGATAATTCGATTGAGCCGCCCGCGCATCTTCACATATTATATTCGCTTCCACTTTTATGGGACAATGTGTAAACTTCATGCTCATACTAACATAGTTAACATATAATCTAAAATATATATATAAGGTGAGAGATTTATTTTTATCCAGTATTATGCATATCACTAAAGGGAGTGGTATTGTAAATTCATTGATCGATAAGTTGCCGTTTGAGGTACACGTTCCAGGTTATAATTTTTGTGGTCCCGGTAAGTTTACATCTCTAATAAAATTTTATTAATCAAACCGTATATAGGTACGAAACTTGAGAAACGTTTAAAAGCCGGCGATACTGGGATTAATTTATTGGATGAAAGTTGTAAAGATCACGATATAGCCTATCATAAAACTAAAGACTTGAGCGAACGTCATAAAGCCGATCGAATACTCGAAAATCGTGCTTGGGAAAGGGTGAAATCGAAAAATTCCACTTTTCCTGAAAAAGGGGTGGCTTGGTTGGTGACTAATACAATGAAAGCAAAACGAAAACTCGGTTTGGGGAGTAAAACAAAAAAACAAGCCTTTCGTAAAGCCGTATTAGATTCTATTAACCCTCCAATCAGTAATTTAGTGTCGGCTGCAACATCAAAATCGGGGATACAAAACATTACGAAAAAATTAATACGAGATGCTAAAGTAGCCATACGGAAAGCCGGTGGACGAAAAAACATTAGAGTACCGAGGGAAATTCCTCTTCCAAAATTAGGAGGGATTTTACCTTTAATTCCACTTTTCGCGGGTTTAAGCGCTTTAGGAAGTTTGGCAGGGGGTGCTAGCGGTATTGCGAAAGCAGTGATCGACGCTAAAAACGCCAAAAAAAAATTAGATGAATTATCACGACACAATCAAACGATGGAATCGATCGCTTTGGGAAAACAAGGTAAAGGTGCACTCTACTTGAAACGTCGCAAAAACGGCTACGGATTGATGATTCAAAAGGGAAACTGTATTCACCATCATCGACAACGACAACGCAACAAAAAAATTACTTCAAAAAACTAGATGCCATGCTGCCTAAAAGAGCCCTTTCGGATGTCGATATCGTAAATTTTGCGGAAAAAGTAAAAATTCCATATTTTCGAGGAGTGTTTATGAAGGATACATTACCCCGTAGTCCATGGGTGAACGAATCGGCCATTTTTAATTTAAACAACTCCAATCAAAATGGAAGTCATTGGGTGGCATACAAAAAACGTTGCAACAAGGTCATATTTTTTGATTCTTTTGGATATTTAAAACCTCCTACTGCTCTTGTAAAGTATCTAAAAAATTCCAAAATATACTATAATCATGAACGTTTGCAAAAATTTAACACTTGGAATTGTGGACATTTATGTATCATGTTTTTATTAAATATATCTGCAAATTAAATATATTGGAGAAAAATATGTCGTTCATTTCATTAACCCTTCAACATGTCTACGTCGTGGATGTTTGCTCTCAAAGGTAATACCAGCATAATTTCCGTGGATTATTTTCCTCCCATATTGTTAAATCCAGATTATGATTATTCGCTAGCCTTGGTCTCGTTAAACACGATTAACAGCATACCCAACGTTGACGAAAATAATAATAAATTTCGCTATAAAGAGAAAGAAAAAACCGATTATATTGAACTCACATTGGAAACTGGTTCTTATGAGATACAGAGTATCGAAGAAACAATTCAAAAACTTATTTTAACCCGGGAAAATCTCCCTTCGATCGAGGAAGCGAGAAAAAAATTTTCTTTAACACCCAACAATAATACTTTAAAATGTGAGCTGAAAACTGATTATATGGTGGACTTTACACCTGACAATTGTATTGGAAGGATGCTGGGTTATTCTAAACGAGAATTGTCCGCAAACCAAACGCATGTGTCCGATATTCCAGTAAATATTATAAAAGTTCAAACTATACGTGTTGAAAGCAATTTAACCACCGGTACAATTGATAACATAACCTTAAAATTAGTCGATCAACAAGGTCGACTGGTCGACTTTCAAGGAGAAGACGTTTTTATTCAACTAGAATTGAAACGCAACGCTAAATGGGGCTAGTGTTTTTACCCTTTATAAACGCGTTAAACCCGTTAAACCCAGCAGTCGTTCAAACGAACTTTAAAAGTGCACATCGACAACAAGGTAAAGGTATATCTAAAAAGATTGTCTCTAACCAACGTCATCGGCGACTTTCAAACCTCGCTACCATCTCCAAAAGATTATCAATTAATAAAAAACGAAAATTAACGAAAGTGAATAAAGAATTTCTACAATCGCTTGGCTATGATGTCATCATCATCGGTTAATAACGAAAAACTCCAAATATACTCTAAACCACAATTTGACAATTCGATCGAACGTGTTGAAGAACATACTTATTATCCTTCTACAAAATCGTTTCAAAACAACGATTCTGTGGAAATAGAGATAACGCAAGAAGATGCCTTTTTGGACATTTCCGAGGCCGGTTTGGAAATTTCAGGAACATTTATAAAAGCAGACGCTGGAGATAGCCTGTCAACGAATTTCGCTTTGTTTCTTTGGGAATTTATGATTTATACCTTTAATGGAAAGGAAATAGAGAAAATTAACCAACTGGGAATAACCTCCCTCGCATTCCTAATGTCAGCTTTAAACGAGCGAGAAATATCCTCTATGAATCAAAGCGGTTTTTCACCTACCGATATTTTGAACACAGCGGATAATACTTTCGTTGCAAGAATACCCTTGAAATTGGTTTTCGGTTTCTTGCGGGACTGTAAAAAATACATATTCGGCAAACACAGATTCACTTTAGTTCGAGCGAAAACGGATGATAACTGTTATATCACCAAAAAAGATACAAAATCAACAATTACCATACAAGATTTATGTTTAAAAGTAAATCACGTAATCTTCAACGATAGAGTTTACCGTTGCTGAAAAATATCAGCAAGAATATACCTATTTCTTTGGCCTTTAGAAAATGGGACACTTTGGAACAACCGAGTTTAAAAAGCGGCACAAAAGATTATTGGAATGCTCGTACTACAAGTGCAAGCGGTGTACCACGATGGGTTATTCTGCTCTTCCAAGACAATCGAAAAGATAATTCTAAAGCGAATTCAGCTAAATTTGACAATTTAAATTTAACCAATGTTCGCCTACATCTCAACTCCAAATTCTATCCCAATGAAAACATGCGGCTTAATTTTTCAAATAAACAAGCGACTTCGGCATTCGAAATGTATCGGCACTTTCAAATGCATTATAGAAATAAGGAATATCCGGAAACTTATCTAAATTATGCTGGCTTTATAAAATCGCCACTTTTTATTTTCGATTGCAGTCAGCAAGCTGAAACTTTACCTTCGGGTTCAGTAGACGTTAAACTTGAATTTGAAGCGTCTCAAAATTTCCCCACCACGGCTAAAGTCTTCTGCATTCTCATCTACGATTGTATTTTCGATAATTATCCTCTTACGAGAATCGTGCGTGACGTCATCGTTTAAATATAATAAAAAGATATTGTGGAGACAAGCGTTTAGTTTCCATCTGCAAGTCGCCGCGAGATGTCTTTTATTATATGCGACATACAAGGCTTCAACATTGGATACCCACCCACGTTTAAAGAATTAAGTTTCTGCGAAAATGGAAAAATCGCTCATTACATCGTTAAGCCATCAGTTCCATTTAACGAATTAACCCGTGATCAGCGACGACAAGTGAAATTTTTGGAATTCAACCATGGTTTTATCCCATATGAAGATGGGTTCATTGAACAAGATTCAATTTTCGATATTATAAAATATCATTTATCGGGCCACGTTAAAGTTTACGTAAAAGGTGCTTTTAAGGAAACAGCATTAAAATACGTTTACAATCAGCTTGAAGATAAAGAAAACCTACCTATTATTATAAATCTAGAGCATGCTATGTTTATATGGACAAATACAGCCCCTATACCTGTTTTAGAAAAAGGAGTTCCAAGATGTTTATACCATTACCATAACAATAAGGTCGCATGCAGTCTTAATTACTCCCTACTACTATATAATTTTATATTAAAATTATTACCATAATAAACTTTTATACATTAATGACGTGTTTTATTTTTTATAGATTTTGCAATTTTACCTTAAAAACAGAAACCTCAATTTCTTAATTGATAAAAAAATATGAATTTTTGTTAACGAGGAAGTTTGCGGTGATAAAAAAAATGATAATTTTTCAGCGAGGATGTTTGTGGTATACACCGAAAGGATGTATAGCATTTTATTAAAAAATAATTATTATCATTTTGTAGTTGTGGTGTGCACGTAGATCCATCAATTATATGCGAGGCGGTTCTAAAATTTTTTTATTACACATAAAAATCTCAAATCCTTTTACTTTATTATTATGATGGAAGTTTACGATGATCATCTGATGCAACCAAAATCTTTGATTAATATATGCCAACAGAAAATTATAAATTTAATAACCCTAAACAACGAAAACGGAAAAAATGTATTAAATTTATTGGAAATTTTACCATCGACAATAGCACATGAAATTTTGGCTAATTTCTCCACGGTAAAATTCAAAGAGATCTGGAAAGAAATCGACAACAGCAACTATCAGTCCGACATCATTGATGGCGACGTTTTTTCTTGTTTTATTATTCCTTCGACGTGTGTGTGGTGTACGATTTTCAGCCATGACGTAAATTACGAATGGGGCGAGCGGATAGAATGTGTAAAATTATTTAAGTTTCTATTGTGGAAAAACGATTGGTGTGAATCATATACCGCAAAAAAACTGTGTTTACACTTCAAACGTTACGAAGTTTACCACTATGATGATTACAACATTGAAAAAACATCATTGTCAAGGATGGAGCAACAGAAAAGGAAAAGAAAAACACACATCACCATTACATACGTCTGTGAAGAATGTCAATTAAAATATAACGATTTAAAATCTTCAACCATCTTTAGTTTCCGTTTTTCAAAAAAAGAAGAACATCTACTTATTTTAGCGGAAAATTTAGAAGATTTCGTGCGAGATGAATCGAGTTTTTGCGGATGGTGCTTAACAAGAGCTCTATTTTCCGCCAAATCATATCATTCATGCTGTCGGCAAATTCATACAAAAAACGTGGCTGATATAAATAATTTCGAGGATGATCAAAGTGACTCATCCACATCTTCATCGTGGACCTCATCAGATTAAAGCAAGAAAACAATAGCGGGAATAGTGCGGGGAAACGATAGCGACAACAGTGACTAATTATTCTTTAATTGTGTGCGTGTGTTGTATTGCGCAAACGCATCTACATTTATTTATTAGATATACCGATCTAAAATATATCCTTTGTTCACCATATAATTTTTTCATTCATAGTAAATTCACAGTGCAGCGTTAACGTGTTTGTGCGCTCGTTCTAGTTTTTAACTATCGTATTCAAATTAAAAGCCAGTAAAAAAAATTAACAGAATGGATTCGATTATTAACAAATTGAATGTAGCTGCCAAGTGCGAGTCAAAACCCACCCTGAAGGCGAAAGATATGTCAGTGGGCGCGCGATTTAATATCCTTAACATAAAAAACATCATGACTAAATATGGCGAGGCGACCGTGGTAGAAAGCGAGGATGTACAATTTTTTCTTCCGAAAAGAATGACGTTGGATATAGATCAACTAAACCACATCAACCGGAAGAAAGATAAGCTGGTTATTATCTACTTGGGAACAAAACTATTCGAGCAAAATACCGTCAATCCTGCTCACCTCTATGAGTTCGCAGCTAAATAAACAGTTGACATGCTCGCGTGGATGTGTGTGCATGTGTCTTCGTAATAAAACATTTTTTTAGTTTCTAAAATTTAGTTACTTGCTTATTACAAACAACTAATTAATTAAAGGTAAGATTTTCATGTTATTTCCGTTAAATAAATAATATTTTCCAGGTGTGACATCATTCATTTCTTTCCATTATAAATATATTTACTTGCTTATTACAAACAACTAATTAATTAAAGGTAAGATTTTCATATTATTTCCGTTAAATAAATAATATTTTCCAGGTGTGACATCATTCATTTCTTTCCATTATAAATATATTTACTTGCTTATTACAAACAATTAATTAAAGGTAAGATTTTCATATTATTTCCGTTAAATAAATAATATTTTCCAGGTGTGACATCATTCATTTCTTTCCATTATAAATATATTTACTTGCTTATTACAAACAACTAATTAATTAAAGGTAAAATTTTCATATTATTTCCGATAAATAAATAATATTTTCCAGGTGTGACATCATTCATTTCTTTCTATTATAAATATATTTTTTTTAAATGGTATTTTTATGTCCAAATTGTGGGAAATCTATTTCTCAAAAAAACAATCTACTTAGACATCTTAAAACGGGGAAATGTCGTCGTCGTCGTCACAGTCATCACAATCCTCTTCCAACCTCACAATATATTACATCATCATCATCATCACAGTCACCGCTAACAATAAAACGTAAATTAAGTGACGTTTCTGCTTCATCTTCAATTTATTATGGGGCTTCAACTTCTAAAAAATTTAAACCTATGGATTCTACAACAACAACAGTGGCATTAACATTGCCACATCCACAATCAACGTCCTCATCATTTCCGCCGCCGCCGCCGCCGCCGCCGCCTTCAAAAAAATCAAGTGAGTTTAAATTTTGTGAAATGTGTAAGGTGTCCATTAAAAAGTCTTATTTTAATAATCATCAAAAATCTCTCAACCACAAATTACATCAACTTCAAATGGTGGAATTAATTAATAATGAAAAAATTAAAGTTTGTATACTCAACAGCTGTTTTAAAAATCGATTAATTAGTTACAAAATATGGAACAATGACCCCAACCTCAAAATCGATTTTACAACGTTTTTTGAATCAATAAAAGAAATTTTATTAAAATTAATAAAAGAAAATTTACAAAAATTTTCCACGTTAAAAATGAACTTAGAACTGTATGGCGATTATTTTCTACAAAGCAAAGAAACATATGACGTTAAATCGTTTAACACTAAATTTATTGAATTAAATGAATCTTACGATATTGAACATGTTTTACGAGATTTATTTGCGATTATCGAATCGAAAGCCAGTGAATTCAGTGAAAAAGACTCTGGATGGATGCTGATTAAAATTCTTCACGTGGAGCTGAACATAAATAAATTCAACCCTTTAAGAGTTTCATCATACATTCCCCTTCCTAAGTTTATCGTTAAAAAAAAAGCCGTTTTAAATATAAAAAACACTGATAACAAATGCTTCATGTGGAGCATTTTAGCAGCACTCCATCCGATATCTTACAGAAACCATCCTCATCGTGTTAGTCATTATAGAAAATTTGAAAATGATTTGAACTTTAAGGGTATTTCAAATGATAATTTCTTTCCGCTTAAACTCACTGATATTTCCAAATTTGAATTAACCAATCAAATATCAATTAATGTCTATGGACTAACGAATGAAAATAAAAAAAAACAATTTGAAATTATCGGTCCTCTTTATCATACGTCATCTAGACAAGTAAAACACGTAAATTTATTGTTAATTAGCGACGAGGATGGAAACAATCATTTCTGTCTAATAAAAAACTTTTCCCGATTGGTGTGTTCCCAAATATCTGCACATAACGGTCAAAAATATTTTTGTGAAGGTTGTCTTCTATATTTTCCCACTAAACAAAAACTAGATCATCACATAAGTTTAGGTAGTTGCAATAAAATCCGCACCATTTTACCTACTACAAAATTAAAACAAGATAGATATAATAATTTTGTTCCAGAAAATATTTTAAAATTCAACAATTTCCATAAAAGCCTTAAAGTACCGTTTACAATATTTTTTGATTTTGAATCTATCTTAAAACCTATCGATCCTGAAGATGGAAAAAATATGACGTCATCAAAACGGTACAAAACCCATTTACATGTGCCCTACAGTTTCGCTTATCTCATTAAATGTTCTTTTGATGACACGAAATCTAAATTTGTCACATATCAAGGGCGAGATGCAGCTAGCGTTTTTGTCGATATGTTAGAAAAGGATGTAAAATTCATTTATGAGGAATATTTGCAAAAACCTCTACCCATGTCTCCTCTTACTGCAGAAGAACAAAAATTATGTGATAATCCAACCGTTTGTGGTATTTGCAAACAAAAATTTAAAGATGGTGACGTAATCGTTAGAGATCACGATAAAATGACCTCGCGCTTCCGACAAATGGCTCATAATGTTTGTAATCTCAACTATAAAGTCCCGAATTTTATCCCATGTGTTTGTCATAATATGTCCTCTTATGACACTCACCTTTTCATTAAACAATTGGCCAGTAAATCATCTAAACTTAGCGTTATCGCTCAAAACAAGGAAAAGTACATCTCGTTTACGAAGCGTATTTTTATGGACGATTTAAATGAAGATCAAAATTTTAATGACGATAACGATAACGCTGATGATAATAATAATAATGCAAAACGTTCATCTGTTTTACTTCGATTTATAGATTCATTTCGATTTATGGCTAGCTCTTTGGCAACGCTAGCCAATAATTTATCACCCGACGATTGTTTGCAATTGCAAAAATATTTTCCGGAAGGCGAAAAATTTGAATTTATGCGACAAAAAGGTGTTTTTCCCTATTCTTATGTAGATTCATTTGATAAATTAAACGAAAGGCAGTTACCGTCACGTGCGAAATTCTTCAACACTCTAACCAACACCCCATGCTCGAAAGTTGATTATAAGAGAGCTCAACAAGTATGGAAATTGTTTAATTGCAAAACCTTGGGCGATTACTCGAATGTGTACTTAAAATCAGATGTGCTCATTTTAAGCGATATATTCGAGAATTTTCGAAATATTTGTCTTAAAATTTATGATTTAGATCCTTGTCATTACTATAGCGCTCCGGGGTTGACTTGGGATGCGATGCTTAAATATACAAAGTGTGAAATAGAACTCTTCACAGACTATGAAATGTTTAATTTCATCAAGAACGGCATTCGGGGTGGGTTATGTCAATGCAACTTTAGAAAAGCCACCGCAAACAATAAATTTATGGGGGAAAAATATGATTCCAATCAACCATCCTCTTATCTTATTTATCTTGATAGCACGAATTTATATGGGGCAGCTTTATCTTCAAAATTACCAATCAATTCATTCGAGTGGGTGGCCGATGATGATGATGTCAACTCTTTTACAGAAGACAAAATTCAAAATTTAAATGAAGATGACGACGACACGGGTTACATTTTTGAGGTCGATTTAAATTATCCTGTAGAATTACATGAAAACCATAACCATCTACCTTTTTGTCCGGAAAACAGGTGCCCGCCAAATTCAAAACAAAAAAAATTATTAACTTCGTTTTATGATAAGAAAAAATATGCCATTCACTATCGACACTTAAAATTAGCCTTAAAACACGGTCTAAAATTAACAAAAATCTATAGAATTTTAAAATTTAAAGAGCAAAATTGGATAAAGCCATACATAGACTTGAACACACGTTTAAGAAACCAGGCGAAAATGAATTCGAAAAAGATTTCTTTAAACTCATGGTTAACGCCATTTTCGGTAAAACTCTAGAGAACGTAGATAAAAGAGTTGACATAAAACTCGTGACGAGTTGGGAGGGACGGTATGGCGCTCAAAAATTATGTGCATTACCTCATTTTAAAAATTTTAAAATTTTCACCAACGATTTTGCCGCCATACAACTCCATAAAACTTCCGCAAATTATTTAAAGCCCAATTATGTTGGATATACCGTTTTGGAAATTTCCAAATTAATAATGTACAGTTTTTATTATGATGTAATCAAACCTGCATTTGGAGATAAAGTCATTCTCTGTTATACCGACACTGACAGTTACATTCTTTTATTTAGGACAGAAAATTTTTACGATTTCATAAAAGATAATTTAAACCATTTTGACACATCAAAATTTAAACCCAACAATCGTCACAATATCCCTGTTAATATTTCCGTATTAGGTAAAATGAAAGTGGTATTTGATGAACAGATTTTGTGGGAATTTTTGGGGACGGCAGCAAAAGCGTATTTGGTGGACGTAGAGGGTGAGCTTACTAAAAAAGCGAAAGGGGTTAAAAAACATATAATCAAAAATAAATTGAAAAAAAAGGATTATTTAAAAGCAGTTTCCACGGTAGATACTAAAATTTATAGAGAAGTCGCTACATTTCGCAGTGAATTACATGAAATTTACACGACTTATGAAAAAAAAGTCGCTCTTTCCCATTTTGATGATAAAAGGTATTTAATACAAAATTCGTTTAATACTTTAGCTTGGGGTCATAAAGACATTAATTAACACCATCATTTGAAGTTAAAATTTCTCTCTCACAAAATTTAAACATACATAATTTTCAATGTTATATCTATGTATTATTAACAATTATTTCAATTCTCCATGTCTGTATAGTATCTATTATTAACAATTATTTTAATGTTCAATATTTACATATTATTATTGTTATTGTTATTATATGTATTTACTAACCCATATTTTATTGGAAATAAACAATTAATTATAATTTATTATTATTACTAACCCCTAGCATAACAAATTCGTAACCGCAAATCGAACCGACTAATAATTAATTAAAATAAAAACCACATTTCCCTTTACATCCCCTCACAATTAAATACATTATTAACGTTAAGCGCGCGTGCCCGTCGGATGTTAATGCGCATGCGCGACCCTGAGGGCCTTAACACAGCCACCGCCGTCGCCGATACACAATTACAGGTTCCTACTCTCTCTGTCTCAACCGCTGCCGCCGCCGCCCCACTCCCCTCATCCAATAATATTAGGGATACCACCAACAATACACGGGCTTACCTCTCCCACCCACCGATAGGTGGCGCTGAAAATCGTCTCTTTTTGTCTCCTTTTTTGACAATCTACTTCCTGGCGTAGAACTCTCCTAGAACAACTACTATGATGCACTAATTTTAATAACCGTCCATCTAAAATGGGACTGTTCAGCAAAATTCGAGGTTTCAAGGGTAGTTTCCAAGAGTTGGAGGAAAGGGTAACCTGGATAATGCTCTTCTAAGGCTCATTCGGGGGATGTTGCCCTAATTTTAATAACAGGCTGTCTAAAATGGGTCTGTCCAGTAAAATTCGAGATGTCAGGGGGTAGTTTCTGAATGTTGGAGGTGGTGGAACCTGGATTTGCACTTTTGAGGTCCATTCGGGGGATGGTGCACTAATTCTAATAACGGGTTCTCTAAAATGAGGTTGTTCAGCAAAATTCTATGTGTCAGGGGGTACTTTTCGGGAGTTGGAGAAAGATGCAACCTGGATTTGCACCTCTTCTAAGCTCCATTCGGGGAATTTTAATAACGGGCTGATTAAAATGGGGCTGTTCAGCAAAATTCAGCAAAATTATAAGCGTCAGGGGGTAGTTTCAAAGAGTTGGAAGATGTAACTTGAATTTGCTCTTCTAAGGTCAATTCGGGGGATGTTGCCCTGATTTTAATAACGAGCTACCTAAAATGGGCCTGCTCAGCAAAATTCGAGGTGTCAGGGGGTAGTTTCCGAATGTTGGAGGGAGGTGGTTCCTGGATTTGTACTTTTAAGCTCCATTCGTGGGATGTTGGACTAATTCTAACAACGGGTTGTCTAAAATGAGGCTGTTCCGCAAAATTCTATGTGTCAGGGGGTAGTTTCTGGGAGTTGCAGGAAGGTGTAACCTGGATAATGCTCTTTTAAGGTTCATTTGGGGGACGTTGCCCTAATTTTAATAACCGACTGTCTAAAATGGGACCTTCCAGTAAAATTCAAGATGTCAGGGGGTAGTTTCAGAATGTTGGAGGGGGTGGAACCTGGATTTGCACTTTTAAGGTCCATTCGGGGGATGATGCACTAATTTCAATAACGGGCTGTCTAAAATGAGGCTGCTCAGCAAAATTCTATGTGTCAGGAGGTGTAACCTGAATAATGCTCTTTTAAGGTTCATTCGGTAGATGTTGCCCTAATTTTAATAACCGGCTGCCTAAAATGAGACGTTCCAGTAAAAATCGAGATGTCAGGGGGTAGTTTCCGAATTTTGGAGGGGGTGGAACCTGGATTTGCACCTTTAAGTTCCATTCTGGGGATGATGCACTAATTTTAATAACGAGCTGTCTAAAATGAAACTGTTCAGCTAAATTCGAGGTATCAGTGGGTAGTGTCCGGGAGTTTAGAGAAAGGTGCAACCTGGATTTGCTCTTCTAAGCTCCATTCGGGGGATGTTGCCCTAATTTTAATAACCGATCGTCTAAAATGAGTCTGTTCAGCAAAATGCGAGGTGTCAGGGGGTAGGTTCCGAATGTTGGAGGGAGGTGTAACCTGGATAATGCTCTTTTTTCTACAAACACTATTAAAAACAGTTGTTTTAACGTTTGTTGACAATTGTTAAAAATGGCATTTTATGACACCAGTATTAAAAGTCACTTACTTTTAACATTTATGTTAAAAGTGATTTACTTTTAACACTCAGTGTTAAAAGTGTCAATGCAACAACAATTAAACAAGCCCCGGCAACAAATTGTCACTATACCTTAGTTATGTATAGGGCTATTCAGCGAAATTCTACATAATTTGAAGTCAGGTGTTAGTTTCAAAGAGTTGAAAGGAGGTGCAACTTATGGATTTGCTCTTGTAAGGTACATTCGGGGGATGTTGCCTTAATGTTAATAACCGACTGTCTAAAATGGGTCTGTTCAGCAAAATTCGAGGTGTCAGGGGGTAGTTTTCGCATGTTGAAGGGAGGTGCAACCAGGATTTGCTCTTCTAAGCCCCATTCGGGGATGTCGTCGTAATTTTAGTAAAATTCAGCAACATTCGAAGAGTCAGGGGTTAGTTTCAAAGAGATGGAAGGAGGTGTAACTTGGATTTGCTCTTGTTAGGCCCATTCGGGAGATGTTGCCCTAATTTTAATAACCGACTGTCTAAAATGGGGCTATTCAGCAAAATTCGAGATGTCCAAGGGGTAGTTTCCGAATGTTGGAAAGAGGTGGAACCTGGATTTGCACTTTTAAGGTGCATTCGGGAGACGTTGCCCTAATTTTAATAACCGGCTGTCTAAAATAATGGGGTGTTCAGCAAAATTCGAAGGGTCAGGGGTTAGTTTCTGCGGGCTGAAGTGTGAAAGAACCCGAATTTAATTGTCTCTTTCTAACCTTTTGTACGTCTGTGGGACGTGATATAAAATTAAGTCGATATAAAACTACGTCGACATAATACTAAGTCGACATAAAATTATTTCGACAAGTTAGAAAAAAGAAAAGTGGTGGCCTTTCTGCGTTTCCGTACTATCCAGAAGTTATTTCGCGCCAAAAACCATAATTTGTTGACCAACGTGTTACTATAGAGTAGTCTTGCAGGCAATAAAGCATTTGCAAACTGATAGTTCCCCTCAAATTTAAATTAGAAGCAAATAACCCTATTTTGGCGGGAGGATTCTGAATTCCTCTCTTAATAATGGTCTGTAGGCCCGCTTCAAAACGTGTAGGTCATGTCTTGCACTGTTGCCACATTTAGGGGGCTCCTATTAACCGCGCGCTACAACGTACTCAAGTTATCTACGGATCAACACGTTCGCCTCCTATCGGCAGTTCTCCCGAACTACACGTGTATGTTTTGCGGTGTGTATCGGCATTACGAAGCCCTAGGCATTTTTGACAGAGAGGCTCCACCTGTTGGTAGGTATCATAATTAACGAATATACACGTAAATTTTTAGGAAGCCCGAATCGGGCCTCATAAAACTACGGTGGGCCTCCTTTTATCCGTCGGATATACCATTTCGGGCTTGATAATGCCGGTTAGTGCGGCCGTATGTATGTACGTATGTATGTATGTAGTATGTGAGCACGATTTCTCGGAAACTACCGAACGGATTTTAATGAAATTTGGTATGGAGGTTAGTGTTGGCCTTCTGATGAGCCCAGTTAATTTTGTTGCAAATCCGCAAACGCCAAGTGCCTTTTTGGCATGTAAAATATGAAATTCGACTGATGAACACTAATTTTTCTTAACAGCACATGAAAGGTCTTGAAATTCTGTATCTGAAACTGTATTGCCACTTTGCGCCTTTTTGGTATAAAATCGAAAAATTCGAAGTTTCGAGGAAACATTAAATAACACGCTACAGTCCAAACTGCTGGGTCGATTTGGCTGAAATTTGGTAGGTAGGGATACCGTTACCCGCCGAAGAGCTGATTTAATTTTGGTGGCAATCGGCGAACGGCAAGTGCCATTTTGGCATATCAACTTTGAAACTTGAATAATGAACTCCCATTTTCTCTATCAGTAGGTACATGAAAAGTCTTCAAATTTTATTTTCAAAATTGTCTTCAAACTTAGTGCCATTTTGGCAAAAGATCGTAAAATTTAGAAAAATCACAGAAAACACCTTAGGTTTGGTGGAGTAAAACTTAGGTATAGTAAATAGTAAAATTTACTTGATATTGGTGATAGGATTGGAACATTCACCAAGTGGGGAGGTTCCAGCCGCTTCCGTAGCTGCCCATTTTTTTTCTCAATGGATTCGGAATCTACGAATTTTTTAAAGTTAAAAGCAAGGTCAAAAACCAAAAGTCAAGTCGCGGCCACCTTGGATTTTCAAAAACATGGAAGAAATCGGTCAAAAAGCAAGATTTTTCAAAACCACAAGTACACGTCAACCTTATTTTTAAAATACAAATTCACTTCCTTTTATTTGTTTTTGTTTTTTTGAAATTTATCAAATGTTTACAATCAGCGAAAATAGATAATAGAATTTTAAAAAATGTAATTGGCCGGTTGAATTTGCTTTGAAAAAATAAGGTTGACGTGTACTTGCGGTTTTGAAAAATCTTGCTTTTTGACCGATTTGTTCCATGCGAGGGGCCAACCGCTGGTGTATTACGGTGTACACTTGCTCGGTATTACAGTGGAATTAGAATGTATTACGGTGGAATTAGTGTGTATTAGGGCGGTATTACAATGTATTACTAGGAATTAGAGTGTATTACGGTGGAATTAGGGTGTATTACAGTGGAATTAGAGTGTATTACAGTGGAATTAGAGCACTCTAGATAGGCAACCAAATGTACAAAAATGACAGTTGAAAACTGTCTCTTTCTCCAACTGTTACACTGTGGTTAAAAAAAAGTTTTGTTATAATAGTCGCCTTCCTTTTACACATTTATCTGAGGAGCGTCAGTTAATATCAGCAATTTGATTGGTCAATATTCAAATGAACCAATCAAATTGCTGAGTTTAACTAATAAGGCTGCTGAGATAAATATGTGAAAAGAAAACGCCTAATAACGAAGAATGTTATCAGAATATTATAATAGGTATGAGCACCTGTTGGTGATACCTTTACTCTTTACTATAGGGTGTCCCAAAGAAAGCCGGTCAAAATAACCTAGGGAACAAGTCAGTGATTTCTTAACCGATTTGGTTCAGGCAGCACGGTCTTGAATTCAAGCAAAATAATCTTTTTTCTCTAAAAATCTTTTTCAGATGCCAATTTCGTTCCAACATTAATTTTCTGTGATTTAAAAAAGAACATATTTTTACGCCTTTTACTTATGACTCATTTGTTTAGAGCTATACAGTGAGGTTCAAAAGTTGTTTCCCCCCTTTCGAACTCTATCGTGGAGGAGCATTTCGGAAAAAGCTCTGGGGCACATAACATTTATTTATTTAGTGCAGTCTGAGAGTGCTGTCAAATATCTTTTTTCACTTCCGGTTTAGCCGGAAATAACCCTAAAATTGTTTTTTTAGATTGAAACCCTCATTTTTCTCAACTAATTCGGAATCTACGAATCCTTCTAGGTTAAAAACACGTACCACACTTGACCGGAGATTAAGTCACGGCCACCCTAGATTTTCAAAAACATCGAACAAATCGGTGAAACACGAACATTTTTGAAAATTGCAATAACACGTCAACCTTATTTTTTTGATGCGATGTCACGTTCATTTTCGAGCTCCCGAGCTGTTCCACTTTCGAGGGTGGATATTGCTCGGTTTCTCCTTCTCCGCTGCTATTTTGGATCATCGGTTATAATTCTCGGCCTCCCTCTGCAGGGGTCGTGTGGTGGCAGCGGAAGATCGGCGTCTTTTGGGGGCGGCTTCGGGTGGCGAATGTGCCTCAAAGTTTGGTGGCGGTAAATAAGTCTCATGGTAAAGGATTACTTACCTGGTGGTTTATTAGGTATCCGTAACTCCATTTCGGTGGTTACGTCTGGGTTTCACGGCCAATTTGGCCGAATTATCATTAAATTGCGGAATATCAACAACTGTCAGATTTCGAGGTTAAGTTGGTTACATTTACGAGCTAGGGGAATTGCCTGTCAATGTCAATCTGTCTGGGGGAATTTTGGTTCCGGAAGGTTCCAGAGAGGGCGCTTGCTTTCGACGGGCTTCAGGGCGATTTTTGTGGTTCTTTCCGGTTGAGCCATTGTCGCAAGAAGAGGTCGTGGACTGTGTTCCTGGTTTGAGCGAATTCCCAAGGGAGATTACAGGATCACGTCCCTGGTTGGTGCGTGCCCTTTTGCTTGGTGCCCCAGCATACCGTTTGACGGGTTTTGTTGGCCTCAAAGCATAATTTCTTGCTCGCAGTCGCCGGTTGTTTGACAGTACGCCCTCATCACCACGAGGTAAAAATTTAATGAAAGATTTCTTGTGTTAATAATTATTTTAGGGTGTTCGGGTAGGGCTGGAGTGCCCTCAGCATGTTTTTGGGTAAGGCTTAAGTGCCCTAGCATTTCGCGGTTGGGTTAGGAGTACCCTTCCTCAGTGTTTTTCCGTGGGGTTTGGAGACCACCCTGTGTTGGATATCTATAGGGTTGGAGATTTTCCCCCCATCTTCGTGTTGTTCCGGTTAGAATATTGTTGATTGTTGAAGCACCAGTTCAGTCCATCCACCGTGGCGGATATTTTCCTCAGCTTTATTACCCGGCTGGAGGTGTCGAGAGATTGAGGTAGAATCGGCCATATCTGCTCGAAGCCACCCTCAGACTAGGGGGCGACGATCTTGGCTCAGCACAGCTGTTCGCTTCAGTCCTGGTTTACCTCCAGAGCTGCATTCATTTGGTGAGTCCGTTCCACATTAGCCCGAAGGGCTTCGCCACTTTCGGAACTGACCCTCCAACTTACTGTCGGGGTGAACAAAAACAATCTTCGCCCTTTTTGAGTCTTTTTGAGTTGTTTATTTGGGCTTCACCCCCTTCATGTGTTTTATTCAATGTGAATTTGTAATTTCCTTACCATATTAATTAACTTTGCTATTTATTCGTAAATTCCTAATTTATAATTGAAGCAGGGAGATCAAAAATCAGCTAAGTCCACTTTTTTGCGAAATTGAGATTTTGGGCTCATTTGCCTTTAAAACATACTGTCTGTCTTTGTAATGCATAAAACCACCAAGTTTTTAATTATTTGTTCGGCTATATCGGTGTTAAACTCGGTGTTAAATAACAATGAATTGCAAAATCACTCTAAGGCTGGAATTCCAATTGATATCATTTCCAGCTGAACCTCTGTATAAAGCCCCTTTACCTTTAAAGGAGGCGAAGGTGGAGAATTTAAAGATTTTAAGTCAGTTTCTTTCCGAAAGTGGGCAAGACTATTATAACAATCTATTTGGAACATGTCGAGTGGAAAGAGGTGGTTCTGGGAGTGACTCGGAAACCGAATATTTGTAAATCGGCTATATTTTTCTGAAAATATAAAAAAAAGTTGTTGGAAATAAAAAAACCTCTAAGTCCAAGTTTTTCCTTACTTTCCTCAGCAGTTAAGTAAAGCACTTCGTCATTTTTGATCGCACATTATAATGAAATTTTGTATTTTCTACTTGCAAAAAATTTTGGTATCCTTGAGGCGTTCAGATTTTAATGTTAGAAAGTTTTTTCTACCTCCTGAAAAATTAGGTCGAAGGGACTTAATGGGTTTTTGATTTCCTTGCTTCAATTGTTGTTAATTTGGGCCTTCAGCCACTTAGTACCTACCAAAAATATCCGTTCGTGGCGGTACTTTACGTGTGGCCGTTTATGGCCTCCGCTTAATTCGACCCTTCACTAACTTGCGCGATTGTTGCGTCATTTTGCGGACTAGTAGGTACCTGCGGCCGTCCAATTGCGCCCGAAAATTTACCGGTCAATTAAGTTGGAGCTCCGTTAAGGCTCTGTTCCGTCCGGATTGCGGTGCGATTCTGCTGTTATCATATTTAAGTTATGAATTTATCACCACTATAACTTGTAAACGAATTTTTGTATCAAACAAATATATGTACATAGTTTTAATGTTTGTGTGTTATTGCTAAAGCTAGCCACTCCCCTCAGTTTATAGGAGATTTATCTTGTGATTTCTGGCTTTCGACGTCGTCGCATCAGGGTTAAATAAAGCCAGTGGCGTCCTTAATTTTCCAGCTTCCATTGGTAGCCTGCCTATTCGCTACCTACCTCCCGTACGGGAGAAGATCCACCGCCCTGGGATCGGGCTTGCGATTTATTTTACAGAACTCCTTTTTTTTTTGAGTACACACTTGTCAGCTGTGGGCCCTCTTGACCAGTGGGCCTACCCTACTCCCTGCAGGAACTGACTGTGACAGCGAATTCGATTGCCCGATTACATTTTTCTAATTTCTTTTTGTAAAAATCACCAATAGTAAAAAATCAGAGAATTTGAAAAATTCAAAACGAAGTAAAGAAGAAATTTAACTGCCGAGTTGAATTTTTATCAAAAAAATAAGGTTGACGTGTTTTTGCAATTTTCAAAAATCTTCGTTTTTCACCGATTTCTTCGATGTTTTTGAAAATCTGGGGTGGCCGTGACTTGATTACCGGTCAAGTGCGACACGTGTTTTCGACTTACAAAAATTCGTAGATTCCGAATTAGTTGAAATAAATGTGGGCATCAATTTAAAAAACCAATTTCAGGGTCATTTCCTGCTAAACCGGAAGTGGAAAAAAGTATTTGACAGCACCCTCAGACTGCATGAAATTAATAAAGGTTATAATGTGCCCCAGAGTTTTTCCGAAGTGCCCCTCCACTATAGAGTTCGAAAGGAGGGAAGCAACTTTTGAACCTCACTGTATAGTAATATCTACGCAAACAGCTCAATTTTCGCTTATGAATGAACGACTTTTATGAAAACAGCGGTGACTACCATACCGTTAAGGGTAAATTGGAGAATTACTGCTGAAAATTAAGCTATGTGCATCCCTGATACTTTAGTCGTCATTACTTAAAACGCGAAAAAAGGCGGACGTACTTTTTAAAAAAGTCCCAGAAAATTAATGGTTAAACCAAATTGACGTCTGAAAAAGGATTTATAACAATTGGTTGTTGTCTGACCAATCCTCGCATGCACCGAAGTGACCCATCAAAATAATAAGCTCCAATTACACCGCTTTCGCTTAACTTTAAGTGACCCTTATAAAAACTCTGGAAGCCATTGTCTTAATAATTGTTTCCAAGGCTTTTAAAGTTAAAAGAGAGCGGTGCAATCGGGGATAAGTGTCAATACTGCAGCAGCGCCATCTGTCCCAGATCGAAAGCCTGATTCTTTGGCTTTAATTCAAGACCGCGCTGAACCAAATCGGTTACGAAATCGCTGTCTTACTCACTAAAACATTTTGACCGGTTTTTTTTGGTCATCCTATAATGCATTAAATAAGTGCGAATGTTGCGTCTGGAATTTCCAATTTCCAAATTTGCTTGTAAAATCCTCGGACAGGTCGATTTTATTTTTTTAATGCGCATTTTATGGCGTGGTCAGGTAGGTATTTTATTTCACTTCCGGTTTAACCGGGAAATGTCCTGAACGGATTGGGAATCAAGATTTTTGAAAATCGCAAGCACACGTCTACTTTATTTTTTTGATACAAATTCAACTGCGCGATTACATTTTTTTAAAATCTTTTTGCTGTTTTGGCCGATTGTGAAGAGTAAAAAAAAATTATAAAAACCAGGGAAAATACAAGGAAATGCAATTGCGGAGTTGAATTTGTATCAAGAAAATAAGACGTGTATTTGCGATTTTCAAAAATCTTGATTTTTGACCGATTTCTTCAGTGTTTTTAAAAATCTAGGGTGGCCGACTGCACTTCCGGTCAAGTATGATACATGTTTTTAACTGAAGAAAAATTGTAGATTCGTTGAGAAAAAAGTTTCATTCCATTTGAGAAAATAAAGTTAAGGTCCGGTTAAACCGGAATAAGTGGGAGAAAAACTTGACTGCAGAATCAGATTCCGAGCATTTTAGAAGCAGATGACCCAAGAAATTTTTATATCTAATAGGTTTTCCACAGCAAACGTTTACACTGTATAACATTATACATACCCACCGGTTCGTTTCAATAATTTCTGTTGTTGCTTCTCGCAAAATACTGAGAACAGTACCCCGGGGTGAGTTCTAATAAAGTTTAATAGTATATTACGATATTAGGTTGGTAAGTACAGTATAACAGAATCGAGGAAAGGTTTGCAAAAACGAGTCGAAGACGAGTTTTTGCAATTTCCAAGATTCTGTTAGATGTACTTAACAACCGTGTATCGTATATGATTTTTCGCACAATCGAAATTAGCTTATTGAACATTTTTCGTCAGCCATTAAAAAAATCCTGTTTGACATATCGCCGAATTTTCGAAATGCTCTCGATACCTTTGGCAGTTCAATTGTTTCATTTACCATGCCTGTGTCAGATATGCGTGCTGTTATGAATTCATAACAGCACTGTTATTTTTCGTTGCCTGGGAAACCAAACCGCGCTTGGTAAGTTGAACTTACACCTTACTTTAACTACGTCGGTAAGAGAGTTATAACATACGATTGTGCGAAAAATGATTTGTAATTTAGTACTTTGTTTTTGTAAAGCACTTAGCAGCAAGCTCTTTATTATTCTATTGATTTGTATCACTGACATTACCAGTGTATTACAGGTATTACTAATGTATTACTGGTATTAATAGTGTATTACTGGTATTAGTAGTGTATTACTGGTATTATCAGTGCATTACTGGTATTACTAGTGTATTACAGGTGAATTACGGGTGTATTTGTGGTATTACTGGCATTAGTGTACAAATTTTAGCCTGCGGTTGGCCCCTCGGTTCCATGTTTTTGAAAATCCAGGGTGGCCGTGACTTGAGTTCTGGTCAAGTATCATACATGTTTTTAACTTAAAAAAAATCGTAGATTCCGAATCCGTTGAGAAAAAAGTATGATTCTATTTAAAAAAACCATTTTTAGGCTCACTTCCGGTTTAACCGGAAGTCCTAGAAAAATTTTAAAAACAGTTTTGAATTCCGCGTATTTAATTGTGTCTGATTACCAAGTTTCAAAGTAAAATCTTAAGAAATAACGGAGATAACTGACCGTCCCAGGACTTTGTACTAACCCTGTACCTATTTCTTTCCATAACAACCATATGAATATTAAGCAAAAACGTATTTCCTCTGCCAAAATTAAGAAGTTTTAGGAAACAATCTATTGAAAGTTTGACAGACGCGTCAAATTTCAATAAATTGCTTCACGAGTTACATTTGGTGTCTGTAAAATGGGCAAAGTGTGTCTTCTGTAAGAAAAAAGCGAAATCTTTCATTGCTTTTACTTCAACTTCGTTAGCAAAATGTGCTAGTATTTTGAAAATTCGAACATTCAACGATTTAAAATTCAGTGGCGTAAACTTACCACAAACATTATGTGATAACGTCGATAATTTAGTGTATCATGTGAAAGGCTATAAACAATTTACGGCAGTGTCAAAAAAATACGGATTGCCAGCAGCCAATGTAACCAACTAGTTAGATAAATAATAATTTTTTGATTCCAGTGTTTCAATACCTAATATTGTACTTATGGTGTATACTTGCTAGCGACGAGACTAGCAATTTTTTGATCCGAACACACATAGTTTTTCATCAATTGCCAATTCGGATCGCAAATTAAAACTGATAGAATTAGGCTCCCAAAACTTGGCTGACAAGCCGAAACTATCCAGAAATAAAAAATAAGGGATTGAATTTAAAATTTCAATTTTGATATGTCAAAATGGCACTTCCTGTGTGATGATCAGTGATGTGAAATGACGGTCACGTAACATCGTGACGTCATGACCGGTCATGACCAGGTCATATGACAGTAATAAATGACAATAGTTAATAATAATAAAATTAATTAATGGGAAATAGGTACCTATAAAAATTTTCAGTCAGAATTGTTAAATACTTAGATATTAAAGTCGAATCATTTTCTTACGGGCATGCGTGCATGTCAGAATAATTTGGTTTTTTTACCATAAATTATCACGAATGTCGAAATTTTTGTTGGTTACTCTGTTTTTCCGTCCATGTAAGTATATTCTTATTAACATGCCAAAGGGTTGCGTTTAATGCAATTGCATATTTAGTTATAAAGAATAAAATTTATTATTAATATTATTATTATTATTGGTCACGGTCATTTTGTATTGTGACGTGACGGTCATGACCGTCATGACCGAACGTCATGACACGGTCATATGACCGGCTCACATCACTGGTGATGATTAAATCCAAAGGCTTTTCATCTCTTTAGAGGGTACCGAAAATTCCAAATTCCAAATTTGAGCCAAATCGGTTGAGCAGTATTACGCTGTGGCGTATTTGGGTACTTCCTAATGCAGCCACTTTCCGGCGTCTGGCAGACTTCATTGGTCCAGTCAGAAAAATGGCAGACCACTCTTTTCTTACATTTAAAAATATAAGCTATTGAATGCAAGCAGTTTCAGCGTTAATGATTTCAGTCAAAGTACTTGATTTTTTTGACATACTTATGCAACCGGCAGACACATTTTGTCTCGCAGGCGAAGTGGCAGACCGGATTTTTTGGACACTTCATGGTGTCCATTATTCATATAATCAATTTCAGTGTTAATTATTTCAGTCAATGCTACTTGTTTTTTTGACATATTTGAGGTCCTCTTGCGAGGCCTTGTCCCGCGGGTACCCTGGCAGACCGCCATTTTCTGTATTTATGGCACGCAAATAGATGAATAATGTGGAAAAGAATGTTAATGAAATCGGCCGAATATTTCTGTCGCTGCCTCCCGGACTATATGCATAGTCCTTTAGAACAGATGATTAAGACTTTTACATTTGCGAACATTTACTCGGATTTTAAAAAAAAATTGAGGTGGTCAATGTTATGACAGAAGTTCCTAACTTTGCCCACACCTCCAAAATGCAGATTAGAGCAACATTACGTTAGAGTTACGTTTGAGCAACTTTGACTGGTAAAAACGAAAAAAATGACTTGGAAACTTTAAACAAAAGATAGAAAATTATATTAGGCAAGTGGTAACAAAAATAATTCTTACAGCATGTATCCAGAAATAATAAAGATATGTAGGTACGAAAAACGATATAAATAGGTAACTCTAAAAAAGTATCTAGTACCTACCTAGTTGAAAATACCATCTAGGCAGGTAGTTACAACAAACGGGCACCAAAATTGTGCCGCCCACGCATAATGTTTGGTTCTTTAAGCTTGTATTTCAATTGATGAAATTTTATTGCTTAATGTAACTGTAAAGTCATTGTAATGTAATTGTAAAGTAATTGTAATGTAATTGTAACGTAGGTAATTGTAATGTAATTGTAATTAAAATTAATGAACTACACGTAAGTACTAAGCTTTTTGCATTCGTAATTGTAGATATTGACGATTTCTTGAGTATTTTTCACAAAGATGACATTTCTGTATAACAAATTTACAAAGCTAACTATTTTTATCAGTCACCTATACCATGGCCGTCTCTAGTTCCAGGCCATGTCCTAACCATTTGGCAACGTGGCGAGAGGAGATTTACCGTCAATTTGACAAATTGTCTCTGATTGTCATTGATTGTCATTAAAGTGAAACTTTTGCGAAAAAAGACCAAAAATAGTGGAATCTTTACCAATTTCAAATGATTAACGTACTGAAAATGAATATTTTGAAGAAAGTATGTAAGATATGTGGTATTTAGTAAATTTATAGTGATAAATTTTGATTACAGACCCATTTAAATACTATGCGGCGTACAAGAGGGTTTTGCAAAAAAAGATTTCGCCGGTGTTTGAATTAAACACACTGGAATTGAGCTTTTATCATTAGGAAGTTTAAAAAACCTGAAAACCACTTTGACTGGATGGATAAACCACATTTAAGATTTAAGACAAGACTTATTTCATCGTTGCACTGATGGTAAAAGGCAGGAATTGGACCATTTTCATCTGTAGAATTTTGTGTAAAGTTGACACAATATCGTACTCTGCCGCAATCAAACTGCTAAACGAAGATTATCAATTGAAATTGATACCTAATCATTATTATTTTGTGCAGTTGTAAAATCTATTCCTCAGTCCAACTTTATGTTGCTCATTAATGGAACCGTAAGATTTTGCCTCGGATTTTGCTAACCTCTAATAAGGCGCCCCAGCGTTCAAAAATAAAAATTTAACATTATATTGTCTTTATTTCTATACAAACTACGTATATTCCCAATAAACAAATAGTTCTGTGTAAATGTCAAGTTTCAATGATCTCTAAATTATAAAACGTGGAGGACTAGCAGTTGCTCCAAAGGTAATTGTTTAAGGCCCATTAGATGCTTAGAAATCATGCAAGCTGCAATCTCGATTGAATTTGCTTTGTGTTGAAAAGGATTTTGTAAAAAATTTCTTTTTCTGGGTCAAAAACTAAAGTGTCTCCACATTATACGTCGGTACTAAAACATGGAGGACTCGCCCCAAGTAACACACAATATTAGTTTTATGTGAAATAAATATTTATTTAATATTGAATGTGTTTTAAATATATAGCATATATTTCTAATATTAAGAAAATATTTTCAAAGATATATTTATTTGAGAATATGCTTCGAATATTAGATAAATATTTTCAAGGATATATTTATTGGAGAATATTCCTCAAATATTAGATAAATATTTTCAAGGATATATTTATTGGAGAATATTCTTTGAATATTAGATAAATATTTGAAAGAAAATATTTATGAGAACATATCAAATAAACGTTTATTATATATTCCAAAAACAATATTAGATTCACTGTGTTAAATGAATATTTAGCTAACATTTTACCATATTTTACTGATTACATTTTCAGAAGTTTAAGCAAATAATAGTTATTTTTAGTGTGTGATTAGGCTGCGAAATATCCTTATTAGCGCACGTGAATAAAGTATTTTACGAGGCGTTAGGGCGTTAACCGAGTAAAAAAAATAATTCGAAAGCGCTAGAGACATTTCGCGCCCGAATTGCACACATATTTTTTCTACAACAGAATTCTGACTGAAAGAAACAAATTTGACAGAGCCCGGGGTGCAAAAGTCTGTCATTGTCCAATTTTGCCTTCAAATTACGTCACGAAATAGGTAGAGACCCACACGATTAGAAACCAGAATAATTGTTTATTTATCAGGACATTTTTTTCATAAATAATTATCCCCATTTGTTATACATGATGTAAGCAATAAGACCATTATTTTACATTTTAATTCATTTAGCAAGAGAAGCGTTAGAGTTTTTGGATAAAGTGTGTTGGCAGTGTAGGTGGTGCACCGGTCAGTGACAGTGAGAAATGGCGCGCTTGCGCGCTACTAGTGCCAACGTCAAGCCGTCCATGGAACTCATCAACAACTATAAACGTAGCCATCTTGCTTCTTGATCTTGGTGTTGTGATATTTGTCGAAGTCGTCTGCAGTTCCCGCTTCATTTATCCATGAGGTAAGTTTTTCTTTAGTACCTTTGTAGCAATAATAAATATTGTACTTTATAAGTATAATCAGTAGGTTATTAAGTTCAATGACATAATAATGGCCAGTAGCAGCCGGCGTTCTTGCTCTTTGAGAAAAGCTAGTAGAAAGTACAGATTTTTACATAAGCAGACCGAAAAAAGTCCTCGTTTACCGGATTTGCCGGATTTAGATCATGACAGCAGAAGCTCAACATTATTAGTTGAAGAAGATCATGATGTCCCCCCACCAGTCCCCATCACAAACTTATTATATCCTGGTAAATTGTCAAAGTGAGATTCATTATTTTATTCTCGGTTTTCAGGCATAAACATTCAAGGTAGCCATACTGATTGCTTTTTGTTTAACGAACACCATCAAGATTTAGCTGACGAACAAATTACCAACCACGATCCTGTATTAAATTCTGAAGATGTTTCAAAACAATTGCTTTCTTTCCTTCGCACATGGGCTTTGGACATGAATGTGAAGCAAATTCAATTAACAAGTTTAATGAAAGGATTGGGGGTTATATTTCCCGAGTTATCACTACCTCAAGATGGAAGAACACTTTTGAGAACGCCTCGTTCAAATCCAATTGTTGAAATGAAATCTGCCAAGGGAACTAATTGCCAGTTTGTTTACTTTGGGGTTAAATCAACGCTAGAGACCTACCTAGGCCATGAAAAACTTTATAAAAAAATTTTAGACTTGGGGGAAATAATATTGTCCTTCAATGTAGATGGAATTCCGTTATTTAAAAGTAGCAATTCACAATTCTGGCCAATTTTAGTTCGACTTCATTTAAGGGATACTGTTTTGTCCCCTTTTACTGTTGCTATTTTTAGTGGGGATTCTAAACCATATTCAACTGAGGCATTTTTAAGACAATTTGTTGATGAGATGAATGACTTGATTGCAAATGGCTTGCGGACCGAGGATATTCAAATTCCTGTTTATCTGAAGTGCTGCTCTGCAGACGCACCCGCACGGGCCTTTTTAAAAAATATTAAAGGACACACTGGCGCTTTTGGATGTGAACGCTGTGTAGCTGAAGGTTCTCACGTTAATAATAGACGTGTTTATTTAGGCTCAACAGCGTTTGAACCACGTACTCATCAAAATTTTGTCGCACAGGAATTCAAAACTCATCACATTGGTATCACACCTCTTATCTTACTGCCAAATTTTGATATAGTTAATGGTTTTGTGTTAGATTCAATGCATTTATGTTACCTAGGCATAACTAGAAAACTATTGAATTTCTGGATTAAAGGTGGATCGTCTGTTCCGGGCGTGAGGTTGAATCCCAATTCTAGAGTAAAGTTATCCCAATTAATGGTCAAATTTGCTAAGTTTGTTCCAAATGATTTCAATAGAAAACCTAGAGCCTTCTTTGAATTGGACAGATTTAAAGCAACAGAATTTCGTCAGTTTACTTTATATTTGGCTCCCCTTATACTGAATGACGTCTTACCAAGAGCTTACTATCTACATTTTTTGTTGCTACATTCGGCCCTTCGCATTCTATCGGATGCTAAATTTTCAAATTCTGACTGGATAACCACGGCTAAAGAGATGTTGATACACTTTGTTCACAGTTGTGAAAATTTGTATGGATCAGAGATGTGTGTTTATAACACACACAACTTACTACATTTAGCCGATGACGTCATATACCATGGAGTACCGTTGGATGAAATAAGTTGTTTTGCGTTTGAAAATCATCTCGGCATTTTAAAAAATATGGTTCGAAAGCCATTGCACCCTTTGGCTCAAGTTTGCAATCGACTTTCAGAACACCTAAATTTTCAGTTTCTTGAATTAAAAGACATAAGAACAAGCGCAAAGAAATCGAGAAAAAGTATTCGCTTTCCAAAGTTTGTATTGATTCCAAATTCTAATGATGCATATGCGCTACTAAAATCTAACAAAATTTTAAAGGTGGAGCAATCAACCGAGTCAAGTTTAATTGGACGTATATCAACATCTCTAGAAAATTTTTTTGACTATCCAATTTCTTCAGTTCATTTGGGTATTTACAAATTCAGTGGTTTTAATAACAACATCATTGAAGTACATTTTAATGACATAGTCGGTAAATGCCTTGTTATCCAGTACAATGACCATAATTTTTTCGGTGCGAAAATTTTACATACTGGTGTACAAGAATAATCTGTTTTTGTTTATCTGTTTTGAGTAGACTGTTAGAATCACCTTTTTTAGAGTATTTGTAACCATTTAGCCGTTGTATAGTTAAAATTGTTACAATAAGCTGTAAAATCTTACTTCCGAAGGCAAGAGCTTCTTTTGTTCTGCAATCCAAAATACAGGGTTAGTACAAAGTCCCGGGACGGTCAGTTATCTCCGTTATTTCTTAAGATTTTATTTTGAAGCTTGGTAACCAGGCAGAATTAAATACAGGGAATTCAAAACTTTTTTTTTTATTTTCTTGGACATCCGGCTAAACCGGAAATGAACCTAAAAATCGTTTTTTTTTAAATACAATAGCTGATTGTGAACATTTCATAAATTTGAAAAAAGCAAAAACAAAAGTGAATGTAATGTAATGTAATTGCGGTTTTGTAAAATCTTGCTTTTTGACCGATTTCTTCGATGTTTTTGAAAATCCAGGGTGGCCGTGACTTGACTTGTGGTCAAATATGACACGTGTTTTTAACTTTAAAAAATTCGTAGATTCCGAATCCGTTGAGAAAAAAGTATGATTCCATCTAAAAAAACAAATTTTGGGGTCACTTCGGGTTTAACCGGAAGACCAAGAAAATTTTTAAAAACTTATGAATTCCCTGTATTTAATTGTGCCTGAGTACCAAGTTTCAAGGTAAAAGCTTAAGAAATAACGGAGATACCTGACCATCCTGGGACTTTGTACTAACCCTGTATAAAGTTTGTGTCTGCTTGTTTTAATTACATGGGATTATGATATTTAATAGTTAATCAAAATTACTGTTTGTGACTGCCATGAGATTGTATTGTCCGTTTAGCAGACACCGAATAAACAATAAAACAAATGCAGTGTTTTAATGTTGTGTGATATTTCTTCTTGGTTTCTTGTCAGACATGTGGGACGTCGTTATTTGGATGAACGAGAATGCCATTGACTATGTTCCAAGTAAATGGAAACATGCCACCGAGAATGTGTATAAATTTCCAACGAATTTATCTGATTCGAAAACACGGCAGTTGATTTATGACAATCAAGATTTAGATGATGAGAGTTATACGTGGTGTCCAGCTAAAATACTGAGGAGAGACATTAAGGACCTACAGAAAGCCAAAGATAAGTGTGCAGCTGGACAGTATACGTCCAACATAGAGAGTGACAGTTCTGAAAGTGAAGTCGAAAAACATGCCACAAGACCAAAAAGGCGGAAAACTCGACGGTTAATAGAGGAAGAAGACGAGGAATCAAATGAACACAGTAGAACTACTGATTCCACAAATTTCACCGAGAAGAGATTCACGTTGCCTTCAGGGAGTGATGGTAAATGCTGAAGTTGACAAATTAATGTTTGTTTTACCACATTGTTCTGTTACAGGTGCATTAAATAAAAATATGGAAAAACCAAAGAAGATTACTACAACTTGGAACACTGAAAAGATATTCTCTTTGACTTTAGGGAGTGGTAAATGCTGAAGTTGATAAATGTTTATTTGTTTTATCACATTGTTCTGTACAGGTGCACTAAATGAAAACATTGAAAAACCAAAGAAAATTACTACTACTTTGAATACTGAAAAGAGAGTCTCATTACCTTCAGGGAGTGGTAAATGCTGAAGTTGAAAAATGCGTGTTTGTTTTATCAGTGTTCTGTTAAAGGTGCATCAAATGAAAAAACTGAAAAACTTAAGAAAATCACCACACCCTCCAACACTGAGAAGAGATTCACGTTGCCATCGAGAAATAGTATTACAACGAAGTTGAAAAACATTTATTGTTTATCACTCTTATTCTGTTGCAGGAACATCAGAATCTGATGATGAAGAAATCGAACATCGATCATCCCCAATCACTCATGCGCCGGTGAACAGTAGCTGTGCATCTAATTATAAATCACTTAAGTTCGAATTGAAGGAGATCCATGCTAAACTAAATTCAATTGAGAATTTTCTTTTCAATGAGAGAGCTACGAAGGCAAGTAATGAAGGGTTAGGCTTTGGACTAGATAATGTGTTAAATCTGCCTATTATAAGTGTCATGGATCTCGAAGACCTTAATGAAAATTTAAGAGATCAAGAGAAATATAACAATTTGGTAAGAGTTTTACACCAATAAATACATTATTATTTAACATTTTTGGTTTTAGACAACTATCTTTTATCTTTGTGGAGGCGACTCACCTCACAAGAGCATCTACCTCATGCTTGAAAAACTTTTAGCCAAAGATTTGGCTGTGCTATATTCAGGACAAGGAAAAAAACACAAGAAGTCGTTCGCTGAGCTAAAAAACTTATATAATGCAATTTTAGGTAAACGACTTAAAAGCTATATAATCACCTAAACTTTTTTTTTAGTGGCCACGAGGAAGCGACATCCCGAAGTCACTGAGGAGGAAGCTAAAAAGAGTGTAGGATTATTCCTCGCGTCAGCAAAGACCAGGATGAAGAAAAATGATCAGATTCAAGAGTAATTTTTTGTTTAATTTTTGAGAAATATGACCATACAGTTTTCTCTCAGTTCGAATTCAATTACCCACATTAAAATTACCACTGCAATAATTATTATTAATGGTATGAAATAATTTTATGAACTCCTTTTGCGACTTTATTTTATATTCCAGAAAATGAAATCTTATAATGATTGAAGTGCGCTTACCAGAGGTATTCTAAGCCGCATTTTCTCTTTTTTTTTTTGGTGACGGTATGTATCCAAGCAATTATTATTTTGTTAATTATTTTGATTTTAGTTGACCGCCATGGAAATACGAATTTATTGTTTCATTTATACGTATGTTAGTGGTAAATAAATTTCTTTTAAATCTATTTTATATTTCCCCAAAAATATACTACAAATATATCCAGCCTATAATATAAAAATATTTAGGATCATATTAAATAAATATATAAATAAATATTTAATAAATATATAAATAAATATTTAATAAATAAAAAAAATGATGACGGTGAACATATTTATTAAATATTTGTTTTAAATATTTATGAAATATGTTTGTGTTACTTGGGGCAGTTGCTTCCAAGGGAGTTGTTTGAGACCCAGATGCTTAGAAATAACCCAAGCTTTAATCTCGATAAAATTTGTAGTTTTGCAAAAAATTTCTTTCTCTGGACCTAGAAGCAGAATTTGTCATTTTAAACTTACTTACAGGGCACAACTTACAGGCTTTCTCAAAGTATTGAATTTCAATTCCTTAATCATTCGAAATTGATAAAAATAAAATTATTTTTGGTAATTTTTGCAAACGTTTCACTTCAATGACAATCTATGACAATTTGTCAAACTGACGCTAAATCTCCTCCGGCCGCGTTGCCAAATGGTTAAGGACATGGCCTGGAACTAGAGACGGCCATGCCTATACTCTATTTTCAGCAACTAAAAGTGGCGTGTGTTAATCAAATAATCACCAACAGACGATAACTATATTACTTCTGCCTCCTTTTCATTCCGCCACTAGATTTAGATTACAATCAAAAGCCTTTTTATGTGTTTTAATAAACCCATCAATTTTGAAATTATCAACATTCATTAGTTAATATCTTCGATCTCTCCAATAACTTTGTCTTAATAGTAGAGGACGAATGTATGTATTTAGGCTAAATGTCTCTTAATCGCGTTCGTTGAAAAAATTAATATCCGTAATTACGTATCCGACCGCAAATATAATTAAATTACCTGCCCTGCCCCACTTTTAATCCACTCACTCTTGACCTACGCGCCCATCAACTCCCAAGCATGAGCCTGAAGTTGTCAATGCGCGACATAACCTTCCTAAAGCCGTTTTTCCGCGTCGGGGGGGTCTTGGGCATAACTCCCTGGTACAACTTCAAAACTCACCAGTTAATTTCACCAAAATTATCTAAATTTTACGGGGTGATTCTTATAATTTTGTATACTTTTGGTTTCATGGTTTCAACGAAGCAAGTGTTGGACCATAGAAAAGAGCTGCTGTTTACCCAACTGTACCTTATTATTGCCGCCGTTGTTGTAATGTTATTGCTAATAACCACGACGATCATGCGAGGACTCTTCAGGGAATGTTTGTGGCTCGATTTGATCAAAAATTTGAAGCTGATTGATGCAAGACTAGGAAACGTTGGATGCACTGAAGGGAATTTATTTAAAAAATTTTATTTTCATGAAACAGCAAAAAATTTGTTGTTCTGGGCTTGTGAAGGCTACCACTGCTACAACTCTCTTACTTTTGGCAAAATCCGATTTACCACGCGGATGATTTTTTCTTCGGTAGAGCTGCTCTTTGGAATGTTTCTCATATCACTTTTTAGCGGTTTCATGAACAGCTTCAAGGTGAGGTACGAGGATTTAAACAAACTTTTGCTTTCGTGTCCTAGAAAGAAGAATTTTTTGGTCAGAATCAGGCATTTGGGGAGATACTACAGAATTCTGGGGGAGACTGTTGAAACTTTCAACATGTTTTTCGGCTCCTCCTTTCTGCTGATTATCGTGTTCGGTTCTGTGGACTTGGTGACTATTTTGAACATAGTCACAGCGACGATTCAAAACGATCTGCCGACGACCGTAGTATTTTCGAATATATTAATAGCTGCGTTCTTACTGGTATTTTTAATTTAATTTTTTTTTTGAAGATATTCAGATTTTGTTTTAGTTCAACGTGGTCACCGTGATTATCTGCTGTGACTTGGTGCAGGAGGAGTCTCGAAAGTTCATTCGGTTGTGCTATAAACTGCACGAGAATTATGAAGTCGGGGAGGAACGCAGCGAACTGATTTGCTTGGCTAAGCACGCCAAAAATTTTCTACCGAAATTTAGTGGGTTAGGTTTTTTCGCCATCGATAAGACTACAATATTTGCAGTTGCTGGCACTGTGACTACTTATTTTATCGTAGTGCTGCAGTTCAACCAAAACGAGCAGAATTCAGGCACGCAGTCAAAGTGTGTTTGTGCCTGATTGTTAAATAAATGTTGAGTATTAAATTGGGCCAGTTTTATTTCTATTATATAGCGAATGTCGAGGAAGCTCAAGGATCCTGTGTAAATCTAGTGGAAATTGCCTCTTTTATTTCCTTTTTCTTTTTGTTTTCTTTGTTTGCCCAAAAATAGTTGTTTTAGCGAATTTTGCGAGTTTCCTCGACACCCACGGTGGCAACACCTCTAAGAACGGGGTAATTTTTACTATTTTTTATTAACTTTAGGGGGGTTGGTTTTTGCCTATTTTCAGTTGTGTGCTATTACCCGTATAGTAAAATAAGTGGATTTGTTAATGATGGAGGTGAAAAGTGATCCCATATCATAGTAGGGACGCTCTTGGGTTTTACCCTGCACTTTATGATTAAGAGATGGTACTTTGCACACTTCTTACCTAGATGCCAAAGATCACTTTTTGAGGTGTTGCCAAGTTTGAAGCCTATGCGGCCAATTGCTGTGGCAGGTTGCCTATCTCCGGGGCCGATACTTTTCGGAATTTTAATTTAAAATGCAAACCCAGATTTTGCACGTCACCATAAGAAAGGCCTTCAAATTCTGCTTCTAAAAATGTATTCACTCTTTAGTGCCTTTTTGACAAAAAATCAAATATTCGAGATTTTTTAACGTATTTTTAAAAACGCGATACAGCCGAAACCTCAGGACCGATTTAGCTGAAATTTTGCATATGGAGGTTGTATTACCCGCATTATAGCTGAAATTTTTTTGAAGGCAATCGATACACGGAAAGTGCCGTTTTCGCACATCAATTTTCAAATCTAAACATACTCTCATTTTACTATCTTAATAAGTTTTTGAAAATTTTATTGTCACCATCAGAAAGGTCTTCAAATTCTGGTTTTGAATAAGACAAAATTCATTCGCATTAAGTGCCCTTTGGATTAAAAAATCGAAATTTTGTAACAACATTAAAAATACATTATAGCCCAAACTACTGAATCGATTTGGCTGAAATTTGGTACATGGAGATTGGGTGACCCGTTGAAGAGCCTTGACAGCGAAAAAGCTGGAAAAATAGGCGATTCCGGAAAGTACGCTCTATTCTTCTTGATTGCTGATGGCAAAAAGGAACCCTTCATTTCATAATAGTTGCTTAGGTAAAAGGGTTAATTAATTAATTATTATCAGTTAAGGTTTCATTAAAGCGTGAGTTGCAGAGATTTTCCGGTAGAGGAGAGCGGTCGTGAGATTAACGGGAGTAGTTTGATTGTATTGTGATTCTCAGGTGACAGTTTCGAATTGAACAAAAAAACTGCGCCCCTAAAGTTCACCCCGGGGGGCAATTCGCTGAGGTATTATGGTGTACAAACCTAAGGAATTATGAGGAATTATGAAGGAAATATGAGGTATTATCAGGAATTATTAGGTATTATCAGGAATTGTTAGGTATTATCAGGAATTATTAAGGAATTATGGGTATTATTAAGGAATTATTGGGTATTATGAAGGAATTGTGAGGTATTATTAAGGTATTACAGGGAATTATTGAGGTATTAGAAGGTATTATGTGACGTCATAGTGCGCGAGGCGCATGCGCAGATACTTATAACCTCAAAATTGTCTTATAAGTATAGGTAATAAGTACTTACCTAAACAAAACATTTAGAGCTGCTAGAGTAAATTTGAAAACACACCAGATACAGGCATAGTGGGAGTATACCTGTCCCTACTAAAAAAAAGGCGGCCAGTGAAGCGACATTAACCTCGCCAACGGTGAATCGTCGAAACGCAAAATTATTTGAATAATATTTGTTATCTAATTCAACTATACATTACCTAGGTATACGTAAATGGCTATAACCTGCTACAACAATAATCTCAATAATTAAAACGTGACATTTTTTCCCAATTTTTCAATTTTAAACTTAACAGCATCAAAAACTTCAAGTCAGCCTACCCATTGCTTTTCAAAACGTCGAATTTTTTGAAATTTCTCACCAAAGGGCACTAAATTTGACATTTTTCGAAAAAATGGCACTAAGGTTTTCGATCCAGTAATGCAACAGCTATCAAATTCTATCTTATTATACATAGGTATATCTATTATTATTACAAAAATAATTTGCCCTTTTGCTAAGAAAAATTAAAAAAGGGGCCTTTTGCCCCCGGGTTTGCCCCTAAAATGGCAACTTTCGAAAAAATTGTACCAAGGTTTTCGATCCGACAATACAACAATTATTGAATCCGATAGCAAGAAATGCTTCTTTGCCAATATAAATTAAAAGAAGGACCTTTTTGCTACTAAAATGGCACTAAGGTTTTCGATTTGAAAAAAAGCAGCCATCAAATCCTGTAATAAAAATATACAGTTTGCATAGGTTTTTTTTCTCGCCACTATTTTTTGGCCAAAAGGGCACAGATGTGAATACCTTAAAAATCAGAAATGGGCAAAATTCGCGTAAGTAGTGATTCCTCATTAGGTGAAAACGAAGGCCGAAATTGAGGAAAATTAATTTCCTGACCCAGAGCCAATTTTTGATTTCTCCGATAGGTAGGTACCGCCCCTAACTGCTAGGTATCTTGGCAAAATGGTAAAATCTTCGGCCAAAATCAGCTGCTGCTGCTACCATCACGAACCTGAGTCATACATCATCTACAGAGGGTTGTTTGCGACCTAGGAACAAAATCTAGGCAATGGCAATGGTAAAAAAAAGAAAGAAATCGTTTTTTCACTGCTATCGCCCCAAAAACACTACTATCTCAAAAATCTACCTACTCTCCATTCATTTTCTATTGAAGTAACAGAACGTCAAAATCTATAGTAATTGACTAATTAGTTAATGCTCTGTCGAAATAGCGAAATAGCATTATGCAATAGAATTGGTTGACAGAGTTGTTAATGTTGGCATTAAATTAATTGCATCATTAGTTATTGTGTCATTAGAGGGAAACTTATATGAAATCGGCACTATAGGAGAAAAAATTCTCTCGGTTTTTGTCGCCTGAGTGACAATTCACTGAGGTATTATGGTGTACACACTAAGGAAATATGTAGGAATTGTAGGGAATTATGAAGGAAATACGAGGTATTATTAGGAATTAGTGGGAATTATTAAGGAATTATTGGGTATTATGAAGGAATTGCAAGGTATTACAAAGGTATTGCAGGGAATTATTTGAGTAATTCCTGGAATTGAGGAAATAGTGTACAAATTTTAGTCAGCGAATTGCCCCCCGGCTCACCCCCTTCAACCTTTAAGATTTTGACCACTGTTATGGCAGGATAGGTACCAATTAAGCGCTCCCGAAATCCACCCCCTTCAACCCCTTAGGATAATAATTGAACGGAAAAAATTTCAACCCCCAACACAGAAAATTGATTTGGTGGAAATTTGATGCTTGACTTGTATGTACTTACAACCTGAAGATACTAATTGAACGCAACAAAATTCATCACCTGCTGATACACCCTTACGATTTCTTTATCATGAACATATGCTTCGGCACTACTCCTAGGTGCAGATTACATCTGCACCCAAAACCACCAAGTCCAACTCAATATATGAATTATTCACGGTGGATAAACATCTACAGGGATACACATTTCATTGATATACATATTCCGTTGGCTTTTTGTGTTATTTTGTGTAATTCATACGGTTAATTTTCACCACCTTTAACTTTTCATCCCCTTTTACAATTTTTCAGCCCCATAGGTGCCTGCGAGGGGCAAATCTATGGGTGAAATCAGTGTACCAGCTATGTGAAATCATGGTGGTGAAATCTGGTGAAATCGGGCGAAATCAAGGAACACCAGGTGAGATCAAGAGAAATAAGGGGGAAATCACCAGGTGTAATCATGGTGAAATGAGGTGAAATAAGGCAGGAAGGTGAAATCGGTGTACAAAATTGTACTCATAAATTTGCCCCTCGGGTGCCTGTTTTGCTAAATTCGCATAATTTCGATTTTCTTCGGCAATAAATTAAACTCATTTGGATTTTTTTCGCTCTTTTCAACCCCTTTCGCGACATTTTAACCCTTTCGCAATATTTCAATAACCCAAAAACTTAATTTGCGTAATTGGCATATTTTGGTGTTATTCTCTGAAATTCTACTTAACCCACTGAAATACGCTATTTAAAACATCAAAAAACGCCAACTTAATGCTGCCTGCTTGACCGAAAATTGATGATAAAATTATTGTTGATCAAGAATTACTGGCAAAAATTCTAAATGTCAGTAACGACGGAGCTTTATTTATCACTTATCTTAAAGATGAAAAATGAAAACCGTTAGTTTTGTTGTTGATCCTTGATGGCCAAGTTTGGCAGGTTAATTTTACTGAAACTCGCCCCCTTCTACACCCAAACACAAAAACTTAACATAGGAAATTTAACCCTTGGACCGGTTACAACCGGAAGAGTTGCATTTAACGAAAAAACTGCGCCTATAAAACTCACCCCCTTCAACCCCAAAATACAAAAAAATAACTTAAGGCGAAATTTAACCATTGAACACTTATTAGCGCAGGAGACCAATTGAATGCAAAAAAGTGCACCCGCAAAAACCACCCCTTCAACCCCCAAACCTGAAAAACTTACACCCGTTACAGTAGGACAATAACTGAGCGGAAAAAATTACACCTCCGAAACTCACCCCCTTCAACCCCCAAATACAAAAAAATTACTTGGAGGAGATTTAACGCTTGACCTATACAGGGTGGTTCCTTTTTCATTGCTCACCATTAGCACCTCCTAAATCGTAAGAGAGTTACTGTGTCGGTTAAATGGTAAGACAGTTACGGTGTCGGTTAAATTAGAAAAAAGTTGCGCTATTTTTTGGCGATTAAGAATCTGAAGAGAATTCCTCGATATCTTGATTCGTTCCCGATTTATTACGAAAAATCTGAAAATAGCATTTTCAAGTTAAAATTAATATCTCCCTAACTATTGATGATATTTAAATGAAACTTGGAAGAAGTTTTCTAGGCCTTCTAGATTTTGAGCAATGATGATCAACTTTTGATTTTCTTATGACCGCCATGCTGAGAACTTCTTTGAAAAAACGTGCTAAAGTTTGTGTCAGTCAAAATCTATTTTATTGAATTTTACCTAAATGTAATTGTACTAAACGTCAAAAGAGATTAAAAAAGTTGGCATACAGTTCTATACTTTATGTGTTATGTCATAGTAGTTTATAACCCATCAAAGCGTAAAACCACTTTTTCGCTGTAGTTTATACAACATTTTTCTTCCTACACCACTTAAAAAAAATTATTAATTAATTTTGAAAAAGAACACAAGTGACAGATCAAGAAGTTCTAGACGTCAAGTCCTACAATTTAAATTTGGCAAAACGCGCGTGCTGTCTTCCGTCACACGCCAATCGCCGTCGCCATATTGTCCATAGTTTTACACTGATTTTATAAAATTAATCATACAAATTTTAGAATTTTGACGATTTTTCGAAAAAGTCCATACCGATCACACTTTTGAAAATATTTTTTTCTCTATCCCACGGTGTCAAAATTCAACTTTTTTCTAATTTAACCAACCCAGTATCTCTTACCGTTCAGGAGATGCGAATGGTGAGCAGTGAAAAAGGAACCAACCTGTATGCAACTGGAAGACATTAATTAATTTCATAATCTAAAATTGACTCCTCCACGATTCCTTTATCATGAAGCTTCGACACTACTACTAGGTGCAGATTAAATCTGCATTTAAACACGCCAAGCCCACCTCAACGTACTCAACATATGAATCATTCACGGTGAATAATGTCTATCTTTTAGTATAGCCAAGTCGATGATTAGAATTAACTGCGTTGCCGAAAAAATAATCGCCACCATAATCGAATAACCGAAAATTTTATTAAAAAGTTTAGTAGTGTCTCCGAGGATTCTGAAGGCTTTTGCGACTTCTTCCTGCCTTTTATAACTGACCGTTTGTTTCATTATTCTATTCAAATCCTCGTATCTTACTTTGAAGCAAGTCAAAAAAGTATTTGCCCACGTAATAATCAAAATAATTACGTAAAACTGAGCTACGCTATACCAAAGTTTATACGCAAAACCCTCCATTAAGAGTGACCAGGAGAAAATGTTATAAGTCAAACAACTAACTATAATCAAATTTTTGACAATGAAACGAAAATAGAAATTTTTTATTACCTTACGCAGCGTCTTGCCGACATTGTTTAATTTTTTGTCAATATATCGTAAATTATTTATCAAGTTGAGCCAGGAAGAAGTATTAAGAAAAGTGCTAAAAACGACGCTGTAGTTTGCGAGTAATAAAACTACATTAGCTACGCACAAGTCCAAAATTTGGGTAAGAAAAAAAACATGTCTCACTTTGAGAATGGAGATTAGAGACAAAACGGACGTTATAGTGCTCAAAAGGACTAGTATGCAGCCGTAGATTTTGAAGCAGTTTGGAAAAATCAGGCAGTTTTTTCTAAAACTGTAGCAGGGGGTTAGGCAGAAAATATTCCTGAATATGAAAAAAGGGCGGAGGAAATTTACGTCGCGCACTGACAATCGATAGCACATCTTTGGTTCAATCTGTTTGTGGTACTGGACTAATTTGCAATCTGCATAAATGTTTGGAAACAGTAAAAGTCAATTTCTGTTCTAGTGGGTGATAACGAAATCTATCGGGAATCGGAGTTTAATGGAAGTCGGATGTAGAGATCGCGAGGAATAATATTTGCCCTCGTATGGTTTTTTACGTTTTAATAAAACATTAAAACATTATGGAATAAAATATTTTAATTAGGTACTATTATTCCTTAGGTATAGCAACATTGTTGAACATTTTTATATTATTTGATAAAATCTGCACCCGATTCCACCAGTAAGAACAGCGCCCCTAACATACACATTAACGTGATAAACATCTACAGGGATACACATCGCATTGATGCACATCTTCCGTTGGCGTTTAATTAAGTATGTGGAACATTATTAACGATCCACTCAATCTACCGGGTCCCTGTTGCAAATCACAGTAGAAACCATTGAAAAAATTTTCTTGTGGATTCTACTGGTTGCAATGTGTGTATTTGCATGGGTAATTCCCAGTACCAACCAACAGAAATTTGCCCTGGTTCGCACTGGGCAGTTCCAACAGACACCAATGGAAACCAGTAGAATCCACAAGAGATTCCCATAAAAACACTATAGGATCCCACAAAAAATATTTTCACTGGAAATCCACAATACAAACATTAATGGAACGCTATTGGCTCTGCGTATGATGGCGTGACCTTCTTTTCTCGCGAAGTCCATTTCCTGCAGCCAATGTTGAATGATCGGTAGTTTGGTTCTCAGAGTGAAAAGTACAAAAAAGAGTTCATAGTAGGTTTTAGAGATTGCAGACTTCAGGATCGAAATATTTTAACTTTACCCGCTAGGTACCTAGTGAGGAGGATTTTTCTCTTCCACGCATTCTCTCGATCATTTGGTAGTTTCAAGCAATTTGAAGAATTTGAGAGGTTGCCAAATAACGTACCTAACTTTTACTTCAGGCTTTTGTCAAAGCAAGATGGTGGTTTTTTGTTGACTTCGCTGACGGGCTGACGCTGATCCTGAATCCTAAACACTAAACTGTTACAAATTGTCCTCAACGATACCTACATTGTCCACACTTCACCAAAATCTCCTAAACGGAATCAGAAACTCACGAAAATCTTGCAAGAAAAACATTGCCAATGACTAACACCAACAGCATCAAAGATGGCTACCTACTAATACGAAAGATGATATGAATTGTAAACAGGCAGGACTTGCTTGATTCCTATTGGCTCAAATTCTGCAACTGGCGCCATCTACTCTAATTCTAATGGATTTTCCCAGTACGAATACAAATCCAGTACAATCCATTAGATTTTAGAAGAAATAGTTTTGTCATTTCTACTGGTATTTCCAAGCAGTCTACTGGACCAGTAGCATCCATTAGAAATCATTATAAAAATCAATTCGCCGGGTATTCCAAGTACATTCCAGTTGTATCATTCCAGTACAGACCAGTATACACATTAAATACCAACACAAACCAGTGGCAGTTTCTAATGGTTTCTATAACACTTCTACTGGTCATTTGCAACAGGGGTGGACCAACACTATTGCCCACCTCAATAATTGCCCTTTACCTTGAAGCTAGAGTTTTGATTTTTTTACAGGGTGTATGGGTACTAAAAACCCTTCAGAGGACGTAAAAATTTTTTTGATTGGCCCAAAAATGTGACGTCACGAAATTTTCAATGGGGCTATTTTCATGAAATAAATAATTTTTGCCCACAGGTTGGTTATTTAGGGCCTTAGGATCACGCTAAACTGATTATTTAATTTTTTGGACATCAGGTTACCAAACTGCAGAAGCTAAAAATCACGTCAATTTTTCTCACAAGTCGCCCATGAAACAACACCTAATCATTGCGAGGTATGTCCTTTATCGATCGGCGGATATTCAGAAATGTCAGTGTCAGCTTGTCATGTCGGCAGGGTCATCAAACCACATTATTCTTAATTTTCGAATTCATTCAATTAATCAATTAATTTTCCCGGAAAATTATTCAAACAAAACCCCTGAAGCATAGGGTTTGTGTGAGACAAGCGCGTGCGTAATTCCATATCGATAAAATGACACATAACGCACATAACCTCGTTTTGGTGAAATTTTTCCAAATGTAATTTACAACCAGCACCAAGTACGTTTACCCATTGTACGCTTTCTGATTTGGTAAGTTTTTGGAATTTAGGTCGATTTATTTAATTGTAAAATTGAAAATTTTAGATGGAGACCAAAAATGTTTAATAAAACGATGGGGCCCTTTTGTGAACCCAAAATCTAATAATGGCAGTGTCTGGTCTGTTGGTAGGTTCTCTGCAAGCCTCATCAGACAGCCTGTATGCTACATAATAATTGATTCTCAAAAATGTTATCACGGAGAGTGTCAGCTAATCGACAAACCAGGACTATTCTTCTCAGTGCAAGTGTACCACCTATGAACAGTACCAAATTAGTGACGCTTTGTCCGTAAACACAGCAAAGCTGCAAGTTGTCTGATTAAATTGATTAATAAAATAATAAAAATTGTTAAAAAATCTGTCGTGTGGTCTTAATTTTTGATATTTCTGGAGGTAGGTTAATACTTACCCATCGTTATGAAATTAAGTAAATCCAGAGCACTGTCACATCATGAATTTCAACAATTTACTTAAGTTACAAAATACTTTGAATAGCTTTTATTATCAGGAGTCAAATCTAACAACGTAACAGGAACAGTCTTAATTTTATCAACAATTTCAGTGGACCAATCTTCCACACTTGAAAGTAAGCTTCTTTATTATCTAATGGACCTTCTGCAGAGTAGATACCACCAACAATGCTACCAGCTACTAGGTTTTGGGTTCACACATATCATCTTCGTCACCTAAAATTTTCAATTTTACAATTAAATAAATCGACCGAAATTCCAAAAACTTACCAAATCAGAAGGCCCTTCAAATGGGTAATGGGTAAACGTACTTGGTGCTGGTTGTAATTTAAATTTGGATAAATTTCTCCAAAACGAGGTTATGTCTGATTTAATTTGACGCGCAATGTGGAACACTACGCACGCGCTTAAACAAACTTTGGGCGTTTTGTTTGAATAATTTTCCGGGAAAATTAATTGATTAATTGAATGAATTCGAAAATTAAGAATAATGTGGTTTGATGACCCTGCCGACATGACAAGCTGACACTGACATTTCTGAATATCCGCCGATCGATAAAGGACATACCTCGCAATGATTAGGTGTTGTTTCATGGGCGACTTGTGAGAAAAATTGACGTGATTTTTAGCTTCTGCAGTTTGGTAACCTATGTCCAAAAAATTAAATAATCAGTTTAGCGTGATCCTAAGGCCCTAAATAACCAACCTGTGGGCAAAAATTATTTATTTCATGAAAATAGCCCCATTGAAAATTTCGTGACGTCACATTTTTGGGCCAATCAAAAAAATTTTTACGTCCTCTGAAGGGTTTTTAGTACCCATACACCCTGTAAAAAAATCAAAACTCTAGCTTCACAGTAAAAAATCTTTCTAGTGTAACGCAAAGTATTCAAATTGGTGCCACACTAGCAGTGAAAACTCGTACACTATTCTTACACTATAATTTTGCTAGTGTTTTTATAATCTTTTAGTGAAAGTAAAATCTATTAGTGTTATTTTGTTACTCTAGTGTGAAAATTCCCTGTTGCACTCTCAGCAGTGTAAGCTTAGTGTAAACTGTTACACTATTGTTACACTAAAATTTTTTAGTGTATTTTAACTGTAACAGAGAAAATTTCCTCTAGAAGTGTGAATATATTACCCTAAAATTTAATGTCCTCTAGCTAGTGTTAGTTTTTTACACTAAGTAACTCTAGCGGTGACACGCGCATGCGCCTCGTCTGGGATTTGTGAATGCAGTGAGATGCAGTGTCTTGATGTTGTCAAGGTGATTGGTGTCTAGTGCTGATTATTAGTTATCATCACTAACTGAGAATTGAGGTAAGTTTATTACAAAATCTTTTTAAAGTACCAGAACAGGATGTCTCACAATAGTTATTAGGTCGTAATTAATTAACTGCGATTTGACTGCGATAAGCATCAGCAGGTTAACGATGAATTTTTATCTGGGCCATTTCCGGTTCCAAGTATTGAAGAGGTTTTCGATTGAATAGCTAGATGGACTGAAAACATATACATTGTCATTAATCATAATTCCGGGTTTCACCGGATTCCCGCATGGGATTCCCTCCATCATACACGCAAAGTCGAAAGTAAATCGAGCAGTTCCGTCTTCAATGAGTTGACCACGACCAGTAGTTAATTTTTTTTAATAATGACGACAGAACGAGCGGCAAGTTTCAACAGTAACAACTAAAATTATTCGAATAACTATTTCGAAATGGGACAATCCGGCGCGGTCAATCGGGCGCGGCCGATCGGGCGCCGCCGTACGGGCGCGAGGACACTCGGACGCGAGGACATTGGGGCGCGAGGACATTCGGGCGCGAGCCGCCTTTAAATATATTTTTGATGCAACGGTTCTATTCTACAGGGTTAGGAAAATTTATGGAACCAAGCTCATAATTATTATATCGTAAATTTTCTGGAAAAATCCTCGAACGGGTATAGCGATTTTTTGCATTCCGCGTTCAATGGTGTCATTTTAAATTTTTGTGGTACCGTAGTTTTTGACATAGCGACGTCATATTTGTTTTTTTAAATGGAAACCCACTATTTTAATTTTTTTTTCTGATAAAGAATTAATTTTTTTGTATGGATGTGCAATTTTGTGCAAAAAATAAAACATACCGGGCAAGCTTTGTTTACCACCTGCTCGGCGGGCTTCATTAGGTCCGCAGCGGGATGTCGACACCCTTCTCCCTAAAATCATTTAATAAAAACTGGTAATTTCTTTTCAATACTAACAGCAGCACTAAACATAATTAGAAAATTGTATTCTCCAATAATTGTAAAATTTTACTGTTGATGTTATAAGAAGGAATCAATTAAATGGCAAAAGTAATTATTATTTACGTTAGGGTTAAACTGGAACAGGTAAAGATAAATGGTCAGCTATGAAACTCAAAATTGTTTGGATGTAATCCGAGTGCAATTATTAAAATCTGTTTTCTAAGAAATTCAGGTAAATTCAAGTATGGATCTTAATACGATGTACGAATTTGCTCATTCATAAGCGATAAGAACTTATGTAATTACAGAGCAGGTACTCAGAAATCCAAAATTATATTGTAAATCCGGTCTCCAGTTTTTATTAAATGATTTTACGGATGGTGTCGACATCCCGCTGCGGACCTAATGAAACCCGCCGCAGGTGGTAAACAAAGCTTGCCAGAGGCACTCATCCGAGTCTTATCCGACCGAAGACGATTGGATCACCCGGTACTTTGGAAGTTTATCGATAGTTTGAAAAAGATTCAACGTGGTAGGGACAGTTACTATGAACAATTAGTGGCTGGTCATAATCCACCCGTAAAACTGAAGAAGTATTCCGACGCTGATCAAAGAATAAAGAATTTAGTGTTAAGCTATGGAGACCGAAACATTATTGACTATTTAAGAGGAGTAGCACATAATTATGAGATGAATCCGTAAGAATTATTGTGTTAGAAGTAGTAAACAAAATCTATCCTTAGATTAGTACCTATTTTTTGTCTTTTTGTAAATAAATGTTACCAAACAGTTGAATTTTTTTGTCTCGCGCCCGAATGTCCTCGCGTCCGAGTGTCCTCGCGCCCGACTGTCCTCGCGCCCGAACGCCGGCGCCTGATCGGCCGCGCCCGAGTGGCGGCGCCCGAATGTCGTAGACCGTAACTATTTAGCGTGAAATGGAATTCTTGAAACAAATAGATTTTATTATTTTCAAACAGAAATTCTTACGTCAAAATTTTCTGTTGAAAACCTACTAGCTTCCAAATCGGAAAAACTTGACAGCTTGTTTTGTCACTTGGAAATGAGATAAACATTGTTGTATTACTCTTTCTGATTGGCTGAAATTAATTAAAGTTAAATAGTCATATGTAATACAACCCCCAAGAGGATTCGTGATTATACTGATAATTGCATTCTAGAAACCTGATCATGCAATTATCTGAAGAATACAACTCGAGGAATCGTGATTAATGATAATCACACACTCAACATGTTGCCAAATAATTCCACGACTCCTTAATTTTTGGCAACATTTTTCGTGTGTGATTATCATTAATCAATCACGATTCCTCTTGTTGTATTACATATGAAAATCACGCACGAAACATGTTGCCAAAAATTAATTCCACGACTCCGTAGGAGGAGTGGAATTATTTGGCAACATGTTGAGTGTGTGATTATCATTAATCACGACTCCTCGAGTTGTATTCTTCAGATAATTCCATAATCAGGTTCCTAGAATGCCATTATCTACACAATAATTAAAAAATAAATGTTCTTCGCAGTTACTTCAAGATGATATTTGTAAAAGTCAAGCACATTCATGTGCAGAAATTACTCAAAGTTAACGAGGACTGGACATATGAAGATCTTGTTCAATGCAGTAAGTGAGATCTACTATACATTTAACATTTGTAATATTTATATCTGCTTCTATTTTGCATTACGGTTTTTTAACATTGAGCAGAGGCGTACGTATAACTAGATTGGGGGAAGTGGGCCCAGATTTCAAAAATTGATGATTGCCAGGGTCAGAAAGACAAATGGTTCTGTCGAAAGAGGAAAGCCACCATTTTTGAGATTATTAGGACTTTCTCGTAATGAAAGTTACAATCCCTGCCCCCATTTTAGATATTAGTTACGTCTGTGTTGAAGTCGAGCTACAGAAGAATTCTTGATATACCTACGCACTTAATTGCAGCTAAAGAAAAGTTTCCCGAATTAACTGGGGAGTTTATATTCACGGATGCTGACAACACACTACTAGAAAGTGACGTATTACTGGATTTTATTAAAACTTTTGAACCTCCGCAGATGGCACAGTTATATGTCCTGCAGATCCATGACGGTAAGAAACTATACAGGGTGTTTTATTCATTTTGTTTTGTTATTTGTTTCATAATTCCACACCAACAATTTGCACTTGGTAAATTTTCCGACAGAAAGTAAGCTTCTTCAAAAAACATATTGCTGACGATTTTTTGACTGAAATACGGTTTTCCTAGAATAATGCAGATTTCAAATCTGCCTAAACCGAAAATAGTCTGGTGTATACAGGACGCCCAAGTTGGCATCCAGAAATCAAGCATGCATTTTCCATTTTCTTGCTTCTCCGTTTTTCATTTTTCCACCCGAACCCGTTTTTCTTTCAACGCCAGATCAACATCTTCTCGCTTATTTAAGATTCTTCAAATATTCCTACGTGGGGAAGTTAAATTATAGATTGTTCATTATCCCCTTAATTAACCTCCCCACTCCACTTCACCATTTAAAAAAAGGGAGGTTACTGCAATCACTAAAATTTTCGAATTCGAGATAAGACCGGATCTATACGTTTTGAGGTCTCAGGAACCCAAAAAAGTGGTTTTTAAAATGTGTCTGTATGTATGTACGTACGTTCGTACGTACGTACGTTCGTAAACACGCCACAGCCCAAACTACTCGACCGATTTGGCTGAAATTTGGTACGCGTGCATGTGATAACCCAACTTAGATCTGAAAAGCTTTTGGAGCCAATCGTGCAACCAGAAGTGCCATTTTGGCACATCAACTTTTAAATTTTAAATGTAAACCCCCATTTCTCACGTCACCATAAGAAAGACCTTCAAATTCTGCGTCTAAAAATGTATTCATTCTTAGTGCCCTTTTGACCAAAAATTAAAAAAAAATTGATTTTTTTCGGACTTTAAAATCGCGGTACAGCCCAAGCCCCTCAACCGATTGGTCTGAAATTTTGCACATGGGGATTGTATTACACGTCGAAGAGTTGAACAAATTTTGGATTCAATCGGCCCACGGAAAGTGCCGTTTTGGCACACCAATTTCGAAACTTAAAATTATTCTCTCATTCACCCATCAAAAACAACTTTTTGAAAGATTTATTGTTATCATCAGAAAGGTCTTCAAATTCTGGTTTTAAATGAGATAAAATTTATTCGCATTTAGTACCCTTTGGGTAGAAAAATCGAAATTTTGTAATAACACTGAAACCACGTTATAGCCCAAACTACTGGATCGATTTGTCCGAAATTTGGTACATGGAGGTTAGGTAACCCATTGAAGAGCTGAAAGGCTTTTGGGAGCAATTGGTCCACGGGAAGTGCCATTTAGGCATATCAACTTTAAAATCTTAAACACAAGTCACGGAAATCAAAGACCCATGCGTTGGGGAGGTTCCAGCCGCTTCTCTGCTGCCTTTTTTTTTTTTTCAGCATCAACGCATAGTGATACGTCATTTTCGACAATATCTGTCGTTTCACTGGAGTCTGGTCAAGATACATCAAGTTCCCCTGCTCCATCCTCGATTATTGAAAAGCCATCCCATTATGTAAGTTTAGAAGATGCTGCAAATTCCACTTCGAATTCTCCAAACCCATTTTCAACGATGAGAAAACCACTTCACTTAACGTTGGAAGTATGTATAATTACATCTGCTCAGCTGCTAATAGAAAACGCCCATTTCAGGATTGGCAGCTATATATAAACCAACGAGTGAACCCAGAAGTACATCGTCATTATCAGGAACATGGGATAATTTCACCCAAACTAAGACGAGAACTTGTCAATGTATGCTGCTCACATTTAGTGGAAGTTTATGGCATAAAAGTACCTGAACATGGTAAAATTACTCTAGCAGAATCCATCGTAAATATGTTTCCAAAACTAAGGGATCCCACATCCCCAAAAGGATATGTATGTATTACATTTTATATCCCTCTAGTTTTTTCTCACGGCTCTTTTGTTTTCGAATAGGAAGCCTTTTATAAAAATCAAAACGGTGGAGAAGGTTATATCGCCTGGAGATTGCGTACCATTGCTAGAAGTACGGATTCGCCAGAAGTAAAAAGAAGAAATAAAAGTAACCAACCTTCTACCTCAGGATCTAGTGGCCAGGAAACTGTACATGAGAATTTGGAGGAAGAGGAGTTGTCAATTGAAGGGTTACCGGCCGGAGAAATTTTAGATGACATAAAATTTTTGAAAAGTATTTCTCCAAAGACCCCCCAAGATATAGACATAATAATTTCGAAGACCAAAAGTACGTTTAAATACAGACGAACACTGAAAGGGAAGTTCCTGCACGAATTTCCCAGGTTCCTAGATACACCTGTTCTGGTACTGTTATGTGATTCTCTTTCGTAGTGTTGAATTGATATTGTAAATTTCAGATTCCAGAAGAGTTCCATTCTATTGTTAAGGTGGAACAAAAGGTCAATTTTGAGAAATTGATCAGAGCCGACGCCGACACAATTTTGAAATTGTACAAACTTAAGTTTGAAAAGAGGTGCCTGGATTTAAAAATCTTTTCAGAAAACGATGAGTGGGGAAATCCAAGTAAGTTATGGTACAATTTGCAACTTTTGTAATTGTTAAATAATCACAGGTTTCGACAAGATCACGAGGGCTTTGATGGCATTGGCCAGTTTAATTCCAACTCTCAGAAAAAAAGCCAGATTGGATACCCTTGTCGTCTTCAAACATGTAAGTTCTTTATTTAAAATACTTATTAGTTTGAGGTAATTATATCTATGTATTGTAGGCAAATACTCCGCTGTCAGAAATAAACTTTGCGTCAAACCAACCAGTTCTAATCGCACAGGGTCAAAACAGAGGGGCAATTTCGAGCTACTCCATCCGTGTAGATGGGAAGAATTTAGAATGCCCACCCGGATGTAATGCAGCAACAGCATTCGAATACCTTTTCATGACGCACTACGTGTTCGACGTGAGTTACCACGAGAATCTTAAGTGTTTCTGGGAGTTTATGCAAACTTTCTATTTTGATGTCGATAAGAATCACACATTTTACACTCCTACAATGATAGAGATCCGCACGAGTTTGATGAACTCTAGGCAGGAGTAATTTTGTTAACTTCCTTATTTTTTAGAAAATCACTATGTTTAATTGTTTTATTTGTGATGGAAAATTTAACTCGGTAAACTTACTGATTAAACATTTACGAATTTACCATGCGTTACTTGAAAATAGGAATACCTGTTTAAAATGTTGCGTGAATTCCTGTTTCAAAGTATTTTCCACCTTCAGTGGTTTTCGAAAGCATCTCTGTAAACATGAGATTCCTCAGGTCACCCAAAACAATAAACCAGTAAATTGTACCACAGACTGGACCCCTCAAAATCAAAATGTAGAAATAAATTACCCTGATGAATCGCAAGAAGAGAATGACACAGAGGAACCTTCAATAAGTGAATGCGCAACATACATCCGCCAAATTCAGTCTATGAACTTGACCTATTCGGATCAACAAAACCTATTTCAATACACCTCTGAATTCATTGACAGTTTGTTTGATTCTATGAAAGTTGAGGCACCTACCACGCAAATGAAAAATTTCGTGCAAGAACGATACGAACGCTTTGCATCTGAATTTTCCAAATTTAATTCTATATATAAACGTTCTAAAATAATTAATTCACACGTGGTATTGCCTCGCGAAATCGTTATAGGAAGTAGATCAGAATCGGTACTAGATAAAACAAATAACGTTAGAGTAGAAAAAATGGTGCCCAGAACTTTTCAATATGTACCTCTTTTGGAAATTCTAAAATTTATCATCCGGAAAAATGATTGGCTTTGAGAACGTTTTCTCCGAAAAGACGTTTCGGAGCAAAATGACGAAAGCGTCATTAAGGACGGCTCATATATAAAAAATAATCATTTGTATATTTCAAAAAAATATTTTCTAAAGATACAAATTTACTATGACGATTTTGAAACTGTGGACCCTATAGGGAGTAAAGCAACTTGTCACAAAATGGGGGCGCTTTATTTTTCGATCCAAAATTTGCCTGCACTTTTCAATTCACACCTCGACAACATTCATCTTTTAGCACTATTTTACACAGCCGACTTGAAGTATGATCCGTCCTCTGATGACATTTCCTTAAACTCCATATTAAGTCCAATAGTTGACGATTTAAAAATTTTGGAATCCAGAGGTATTGAAGTAGAAGGTTTTGATGAGCCAATCTATGGAACGCTTACATCTTTGTCGCATGACAATCTAGGTGCTAACGCTTTACACGGCATGGTGCTTTCATTTCAAGCCCATCATTTTTGCAGGATATGCTTAATGCCAAAAGATCAGACTAGAACTGCCTGTTACGACATTGCGGAATTATGGCGAACAAGTGATCTTTATGAACAACACTGTCAGTCTTTAAATGAAGCCTCTAGTCACGTATATGGAATTAAATACAAGAGTATCCTAAATGAACTACATTACTTTAAATTGTTTGAATCAGTAAGTGTGGATCTTATGCACGACATATTGGAAGGTGTCGTTCATATTGATATAAAGTTAATTTTGACTCAGCTAATTAAATCTAAAACAATTACACTTGAACAAATAAATGAGCGCTTAAAATTTTTCAATTATGGGTCTTTATCTCAGTCAAATAAGCCAAGTGGTATTATTCTAGATAAGTCAAATTTAAATCAAAGAGCATCTCAGTCATGGTGTTTGGCTATTTTTTTTCCACTGATATTTTTTGATTTAATTACTCCTGCATTAGTAAATCAATGGAAAATTTTTTCTCTTCTCTTACAAATAATGTGCATTTCATTTTCTCCAAAAATTCCCACTTTCTTGGTTACCAAACTTCGGGATAAAATAGCCAAACACCATGAAATGTTTCAAACAGAATTTCAGCAACCTTTAACTCAAAAAATGCATTTTCTAATTCACTACCCAGAAGTAATAAAAAGAATGGGACCCTTAATAAATTTATGGACCATGCGATATGAGGGAAAGCATTATGGTTTCAAAAGCATGGCAGCAAAGTGTCGCAATTTTAAAAATATAGCTAAAACATTAGCCACTCGTCATCAGCAATTGACAGCTGTAAGTACTTTTAGTATTCGTACTGTAATGGGCCCTTCACAAAATGTGCCATTTCAAAAATTTTTGTTCAAAGATTTAATTACTGAACTTGTAGAGGCCTTTCACGATGATGAAGCAGTTTTAATTCTGCAATGGCTGCAAGTTGGGTACACATACAAGAAGGAGTTAGTGGTGTTTACTGGTTTATTTCAGAACTTGCCACAATTTGAAAAAATAATTGAAGTTGTGGTGATAAGCGGTCATTATTTCCTTGTTACAAACCCACTGAAAACTTTAAGCTTCGAAGCAGAATTAAATGCATTTAAAATTTCATTGAATGACTGCTATGGATACAATGTTATCGATCTCTCTTTTCTTCAAAATAAAGAATCTTTCAATATTCATTATTCAAATAACGCATGGTACTTTGTTCCAAAATATTACTTGTGTTAAAAATACTTATAATCACAATTTTAGTACGTGGCATCTCTCTTTATACCGAGTCTTTTTCTTTTTGGTGACCATAGACAAATACCTAACAGAAACTTTTTTTTTCATGCTCCGTAGGTGGAGTTGGATCAAATTCAATTTATTTAGCGGATAGAGCGATGGATAGAGCTTGATGACTACTTTGTGAGAGATTAATTTCATCTTTCCATACTTTCTTGTTATTATCTTGTGTAAAATGTCGAAATTAAAATTTTATGCGATCCTTCCAGTTGATTGCACGGTAACAGATGTCATGACGTACCAATGCATCAGAACGCAGGGCTGGGAGGGTACCGCGAGAAGATCAAATTTCGATAATTTCAATTTTAACTTGTATACGCTTTTTTCTTTGATATTTAACAAGTTAGTGTGAAAATAATTTTTCCCACATTAGGTACCGACCAAGCTCTAACGGCAACATAAACTGAATTTGATCCAATTCCACCTATGGAGCAGAAAAAAATGAATCAATACGGGGATCGAATACAAAAGACGCGGTATACCTACAGTAATATTATAGCGCCGTGTAAGTGATGTAATTCCCTGAATTTTGTATTTTCTTGTAATAATTATATTACTTTCGCTATAGCAATCAAGTTTTTCTTCATCCTGCTAATTTTCTGTTGTAACGAGCGACCTCTGGTTGTCACCTAGCAATTAATCTTGGATTAGCTAATCCGAGGATCATCTATGACGGTAAAATTGCACTTATTTATAAGGGTCCATTTATAGAATGTGAATGTGCTAGTGTAAGACGTGTTTACTCTGTCTAGTGTTATGTGACTCTAAGGTACAACAACTCATAATGTAAGTTAGTGTAAAACGGATTAACTTTATTTAGTGTAATGATGCTTTAATATACACGTAAGGAGGTAAGTTAGTGTAAAATAAGCCTACTCTATTTAGTGTACTGAAACTCTAATGTACACTGCATAATGCAATTTAGTGAAAAATAAGTTTACTCTATTTAGTGTATTGACACTGTAATGTACACTTTATAATGCAAATTAGTGTCAAATAAGTTTACTCTACTTAGTGTAATACAACTCTACCATACTCTTCACGAGGTAAGTTAGTGTACAATGAGTCTACTCCGTTTAGTGTAATTCAACTCTAAAGTCATCTTTTGAGTGTTATTTAATGAAATTATGGTGTACTCTACTTAGTGAAACATTCACTCTAAAATTTACATTTTCGTTAGTGTAAACTCTTGACACTATTACGTGTGGACCTATATACACTTTAGATAGAGTTGTTTTGTGTTGAATAGTGTAACGAGATTTTTTACTGTGTTTCAAGGTAAAGGGCAATTATTGAGGTGGGCAATAGTGTTGGTCCACCCGGTATATTTGAATGAATACACTAATGAATTCCTTTATTAGAATAAAATAACTTGTCACGAATTTATCTACAAAAGACGTTACATTTATAAGACCATTTCTTTTTATTTGCAACATATTCAGCTTAGCTCCATGGTATTGCTTCAAGCATCGGTCACTTCTTCATCCCTCTTGTGCAAAAATTCTTGGACTATTTCTGGGTCTTCTGATTTTTACCCTTGCCTGCCTTTCCACGTACGATCTGGTTAAGGGAGGAAATTTTCATTGTACTCAATACGTGATTCTTGTCATGATGGACATCACCTCCATCCTAATTATATTGCGAACAATTTTCAACGCAATTTGGCTCAGTTCCCCGTGGGTGGCATTACTGGAACGTCTGAGCTACATCGATATTAAGCTGGGAAATGTTGCACGAGTTGAGAGAAATTTTTGGAGCAATTTCTATTTAATTACGGGGGTGAAAATGACCGGTTTTACTGCAGGAACGGTTTCTTGTAGTCTCACCTGGACCTGGTTTTTTGATAGTATTTCTATCAAAAGATTTTTTAGCTACTCCTTGCAATTTATAATCATTTTCCTGATAATTTTGTTAATTACTTGCCTATTGGAGTGCTTTCTGGTAAGATATCAATCCTTGAACACAACACTCATCAATCAAAATTCTGGAAAAATTTCCGAAAAGGTTTTGTGGAAAATTTGCAGAAATTATCGAATTCTAGGAGAAACCACGAAGATTTTTACCAACTCTTTGGTTTCACGGTCCTGCTGATAATAATACCATTCACCTGCTTAGTAATTGCTACGCTAGATTTTGGGATTATGAATATATTTTCCTCCAAGAGTGAACTCCGCATTACAGCTTTAGTGGCAGCTGGAATTCAACTTGGCTCAATGATGGTTAGTGAAAAAATATTTTTTCATTTCTTATTCTCCCTTTGCAGTATGGCTGCTTTTCCATTTTGTTTCTCTGTGACCGGGTTGTGGAGGAGGCTCAAAAATTTGTTGAAACTAGTCAAAGAATGCAGGAAGAAATGGCATTGCATTCTCCTTCGCGAGATCTTTCTAAATTGTCCACTTATGCGACGACATTTGCTCCAAAGTTTAGTGGTGGTGGATTTTTTGTCATCAATAAGTCAACGGTTACAGGAATTTTGGGCACTGTTACCAGTTATCTCATTGTACTGCTGCAGTTTCATCAGACTGACAAATTCTGTTGAATTGCGGTAAATAAAAGTTTTTTCAAATTATTCTTTTTTTTACAGAAAAGTTAAAGAATTAGCAAAGTCCGACAAAATTTGAAAGGAGGAAAATTTAGAGCTTGTAGACCCAAATTTCGAAAAAATTGTTGAAGCTAAAACAAGGTTTCATTATATTTTTTGATTCTCAAAAATTGGCGAAAAAGAATCGAAACTGAAAAAGTTGTAAAAAGTGCGAAAAATGTGTGGACTTGAATTTTGGTCTCACAAAGTTTTCGAAAATTGTGGCAGTTTTCAAAATTGTCAAAAATACAAAAGTCACGATCAATGGGCGCTTTCAGTCTTCGCCAGGTCAGGTCCCGTCATTCCATCGCTAAAAATTTTTAAAATTGTAAAAAAATTTACTTTTCAAATCGATACAAAGATAATTATAATTTTCATTTTGTGATTATCGATGTTGCCATTGAAGTAATTTGTTTCTAATTGGTATGTAGGTACCTACGAAAAAAATGGTTATTACTACGGCTTATTTTTTAATACAAATCGAAGCCAAAAATACAGATAAACAAATATTCTTGGGTATTTTGCATTTTTGAATTGTTCTTTTTACATATTAGGCATGTATAAAATTTGTCAAAGAATGTTTTTTAAGAAACTTAATTATATTAAATGTTTTAGTTTATTCCACTATTTATTTTTTCATACTTTGGTGCATATTTTTTTAATTTTTCCTCATTGTTACTGAAGACACAAAAATATCAAATAATCGCACAAAAAATGACAAAAATTTCTATAACCGTTAGAAAAATGCCAAAATTCCCAGTAATTTCATAAAAATACTTATGAATTTGAAAAATTTAAAAACATTAAAAATTGCAGATAATTGTTCAGAAATTCGATTAATCAAAATATTCAAAATGGCCATGATTCCTAGAGAAATGTAAAAATTCCCCCTAATTAAATGAAATCCTTATAAATTTAATACCAATAATAGCGCAAAAATTCAATAATATCGAAAAAATGGGAGGAAAAATGCTAAAATTTGTAATGTGATCGTTGGTTCGATATGCGAATAACCTGAAAATGTTTTTTACATCCCAGAAATTCAAAATAATCCCACAAAAATGCACAGTCAAAAAAATTCCAAAATTTGCAATAATTTTTAGAAAAATGCTAAATTCTCTTCAGTTAAAAAAATCCCTGTAATCCCAATTAATTAAAAATATCAAATGATCCTAAAAATTCAGTCGAAAATCCTGTTAGAAATTCCTTATGAATTCAAAGAGCAAATTATACGAAAATATCGAAAAATGACAATTCATAGAGAAATACCAAAATTCCCGATAATTACGTAAAATGCAAATGAATCCTAACAAATTCAAAATTAACTGAAAATAACGAATATTGCCCAAAAATTCAATAATTTCGAAAAGTTATAAATAACATTTAAATAAATTTGTCTAAAATACAAAAATTTCTAGTATTCGTCCTACAAAAGTTGAAACAAGTAAAATCGTTAAAAAGTCCTAAAAGAAATTCTTAAAGCTGAGACAATACATTTGAACAGAGGTTTGAACATTTTTTTTTTTACTTTTTGGTTACCAAAAATCGACGTATTTAGTCAAAACTGGAAGAAAGCTTTAAATAATGTTGAAAATGTTCAATAGACGAATTCAAAATGTTTTTCATGCCTCGTAGTAATTAAAAAAAAATTAAATTCTACCGGTTTTCAAAAATAATTATCAAAATTACAATTTTTTCGATAAATGTTCGACAGAACTTGAAAAAAATTAAATCTTTAAAAATAGTTAAAAAATTTTAAGACTTGACAAAAACTGCATTTTTTGTGCAAAGAACAATTTAATAAAATGTTTCAATTCATGCTTTGAAGTCTACTTTTAGCCTTTTAGTAGAGCGAATTCGGCTTGGAAATCGTTCAAAAAAATTTTTGGAGGTAGAACCAGGTGAAACGCATATGAGTCGATAGAGAATGTTTTTGTGCATTTGAAATGGACTTTTACGACATTTTTCTATGGTCCAGATTTTTGGAAATGACGAAAAACCAAGAAAATGTGAATTAATTGGAAACCATGTTTTTAAATACATAACTTGACGTATCTTTGAAACTATTTAAGGTAGCCACATGACTCTTTTTTCGTTTGAAAGAGAAAACCACAGCGCCGCTAAAGGTCCCAGCATAATGGCGAAAAAGTCCAAAGGGCCTACGATAATCTGCTCAGAAGTGAACGCACGGATTTTCATGCATTGAAATTTTTGACATGCGAGTGAGGTTACCAGTTTTTTTTAATTCCGCAAAACTGCCGGCTACAAAGTAAAGAGAAAAGAATTAAAAAGTTTTTAGTAAAAGAAGCAACTCGCTATTGGCAATCGTTTAGGCGCTATGAATTTTTCTTTGCGGAGATTTTTTCAGGTGGCGCGATTGCCTTGCTGAAGCAGTGGCAGCATCGGATTACGATATATCGCGGCCGGCTTGAATAAACATATTACGGAAAATGAAATATTTATAGAACCATTATGAAATATTATTTATTAAATTGGTGCTTCCAGCTTCCTCTGAAATGTCGGCTTCTACAAACTCCACTTCAAACTGAGAAGTGGAGTATACAATTTTTGCAAGGACATTTTGTGCCACAGTTTAAGTAAATCATTATATGAAGGGGTATGGAAGATTAAATGCCGAATAAAATACATACAATATTTTATTTTCAAACGAAAAAAGATCAAATTTTCTAGGTAGGTACTAACGCTTCTTGCGCGTCACTTTGGCACTTTGCAGTGCTGCAAATAAACTGCAAATAAGCTTAAATTCTGGAGGAGTTGGGTTATTTACCAGCAATTTCATCAAAATTTATATCTCCTCAAAATCAGGGATTAAAAATGTTGACTCCCTCAAAATAGGTATTATAAATTTTTACTCCCAGATTTTGGTAGCGGGGGATTAAAATCAAATTTTAGCGTACGAAAATCAGGCACTTGTTAAAATCATTTTAAATGTATATCAATGCATTGAGTTGTGCTAACAATTTACACACACCAATCACCCACTTTACGACATGGTTGAACGCATTATCTAACTTATAGGTATCAAGGTATCTTTCTGTGGAAGATAGTTCTAGATCTGGCCAACTCGTTTGAGTTATATGGCAATGCTGACATGCATAGTTGAAACCAAAGATCATTTAATGTTGCGATGTTGGGGCTTTGATAAAAAATAAGGGAAATATTAAGGACCTCACAAATCTTCCCTATGCGTTGCCCAAAGATGGTTATAAAGATTGCCAATCAACACACTTTTTAGTCCAGGGCAATTAAGATTTGACCCCGGCATAAAAAAAAAAAGGTAAAACCTTTTCTAACATGATCGGGACACTCTATTTATCATGTCATAAAAAGTCCCAAAGAATCCCGCGTCGGGTTTGGCCGTAATGGCCGAGGAACCGGTTCAACAGTAAAAATTCTCAAATTTTAGGCTATTTATCCCACCAATTGTGTTTTAATCTTGATATGCCTTTGCAGTTAGCTTGTCAGGAACATTGTGAAACATACTTTATTTAGCTGTGGCAAAAAAAAATGACGGGGCACGCGCCCGAGCGTTCGCGCGGTCCAATAGACGCTTCACGCGAACTGTCCAGGGAGTCGACCGATTTTGATGAAACTTTCAGCGTCGAGGCAGATCGATGTGAGGTTGAAGCCTATTGTTTTTCGCTGCGATCGAACGACCGGACTACCGGAAAAATGCAGATACGGTAAAAACATTGAATTGCAAATATCTCAGTTTTGTCGGTTTTATGCCAAAATATGTCTTATTCAATGTTGTGGGAAATTTAATTCTCTACAAGAAAGCACATAATCATTTTTTTCATACGACCAATGGTTTAGGCGCTACGGTCGGAGGAAGTTGGCTGCTAAGAGCATGAGCATGACAAAAAAAATCGTACTAATGTCTGTCCGGGATCCACACGACCGAGATTCACCCGATTTCCGTGGCGATTCATTGTTGACAACACAGATATGATATTCCCGATTCCAAAACTCGTCCGCTCTGCGCAATGACGTCACCAAGAGAGCTTAATCTAGGCTCGCCCGTTGCTTTTACATGGAGCGGAGCATTTAAAGGCGGAAAAAAGCATGTTTCGTTTTAAAAGCAACGGTAATATCCCTATTTGTTCAATTATAGTGTTAAATAAAAGCGCGAGAAAAAAAATGAAACATCAATTTTAATTTTAAACGACTCAGTTTGAAAAATAACCACCAAATAATGATGTATGATGCTTTTAAAATAATTTTATAATAACGTTTATGTAAAATTTAAGTTCCTTTGTTAGTTGTAAACTATAAAAATAATCACAGTGACAAAAAATGTACGTTGAACTGAAAATATAAACCACTAGCGACCAGTCTGGCAAAGTAGGTAAATTTTATTATTAACGGAAGATGAAAGCATTTTAATACATTTTATATAATAGTATAAGCAAAAATAGCAAATTGGGCGGTAATAATAAACTTTGACGAGCTAATCCAGGGTCATTCTCGGTGAAAGGACCAAATTTCACTCGTGGGTCCCAGACAAGAAATCTTAATCGTCTGGCTATCAGAATTGCACCCACATATTGCACAAGGCTTTTTCACATGTAATAACACCCTGCCCGCAAGATAAAGTCCAAAATAATCTGACGATAACAATTATTTCGACAAACGAAAAGCGCTTGATTTACACATGGTTGATTGAGACGATTCGGCGGCAACTCTCTTGCTACCGTCAGCGCCCGGAGTTAACTCCGCCCACAATGCGCAATATCATATCTTCCTATTCTATTTATCATGGTTGACAACAATGATTCGCCATGGAAATAGGGTGAATCTCGGTCGTGTGGATCCCGGACAGACTATAGAGTTGAGTGCTGAACTTCCTCCGACCGTAGCGCGTAAACCATTGGTCGTATGAAAAAAATGATTATGTGCTTTTTTGTAGAGAATTAAATTTCCCACAACATTGTATAAGACATATTTTGGCATAAAACCGACAAAAACTGAGATATTTGCAATTCAATGTTTTTACCGTATCTGCATTTTTCCGGTAGTCCGGTCGTTCGATCGCAGCGAAAAACAATAGGCTTCAACCTCACATCGATCTGCCTCGACGCTGAAAGTTTCATCAAAATCGGTCGACTCCCTGGACAGTTCGCGTGAAGCGTCTATTGGACCGCGCGAACGCTCGGGCGCGTGCCCCGACACAATTGGTGGGATAAATAGCCTAAAATTTGAGAATTTTTACTGTTGAACCGGTTCCTCGGCCATTACGGCCAAACCCGACGCGGGATTCTTTGAGACTTTTTATGACATGTTAAATAGAGTGTCCCACTCATGTTAGAAAAGGTTTTACCTTTTTTTTTTATGCCCGGGTTTCGGCACTTTTTCGTCTAAATGCATTGCACTATTTTCTGTACAAAAATAAAAGCCCAAATAAAACAAATTGAACTTTACCTTCAACTGTCCTTCAATGCAATGTTTCAACGTGAATATCAAATCACGTATCAAATGAAGATCTGGTACCTACTCAAGCCATCTTCCGACTTTTGAAACAGAGAGAGTCCAGGTAAATATTTATTGCTCGCAAAATAATTGCAGAAATAATAAAATGTGTCTGAAGGAAGGCCTCAACACAGTGTAAAAATTGTACCTAATAACTACCTACTTTCAATTTGAAGTGGTGTTTATAGAAGCCGACGGCGACGTTTCAGAGGAAGCCGAAGCACCAATTTAATAAAAATAATATTTCATAATGGTCCTATAATATTTCATTTTCCGTAATATGTTTATCCAAGCGCGGCCGCAATATATCGCAATCCGATGCTGCACTGCTTCGCGCGTCACCGGCGTCCGTGAAAAAATCGCCGGTAAAGAAAAATTCGTAGAGCCTAAACCATTGCCAATAGCGAGTTGCTTCTTTTACCAAAAACTTTTTCATTCTTTTATCTTTACTTTGTAGCCGGCACTTTTGCGGAACTACAAAAAACTGGCCACCTCACTCGCATGTCAAAAATTTCAATGCATGGAAATCCGCGCGTTGACTTCGGAGCAGATTATCGTAGGCCCTTTTGAACTTTCTCGCCATTATGCTTGCACCGTTAGCTGCGTTCTGGTTTTCTCTTTCAAATAAAACGAAACTCATGTGGCTGCCTTAAATAGTTTCAAAGATACGACGAGTTATGTATTGAAAAACACGGCTTTCAATTAATTCACATTTTCTTGGTTTTCCGTAATTTCCAAAAATCTGGACCACAGGAAAATGTCGTAAAGGTCCATTTCATATGCAGAAAAACATTCTCTATCGATTCATATGCGTCTCACCTGGTTCTACCTCAAAAACTTTTTTTTCGAGAACGGAGCGACTTTCAGCCTCGAATTTACTCCACTAGCATTCAAAGCAATAAATAAATAAATAAAATTCTAATTGTCAAAAGCTGCAGTCAAGAAAATTGAAAATTTTTGAATTTGTAGATCAAAATTTCGATCAAAATTCTTTAAGCTCGTGTGCTCAATGCTTTTGAATGTGATTGTTTTATTTTAACCTCCCCAAGTCCAAAATTGAAAGAAAATGGGAAGTTTTTGCAATCACTAAAATTTTTCTACTCTAGATCCTAAGACCACAGACACAATCTTAGTAGAGTATTGCATTATACGTTATTACATTACTTTCTGACAGAAGCTCCTTTAAGAAAAATTAAGTAAAATGAAAGTTTTTTGAGAGGTTTCCAGTGCAATTTTTAATACCTTTCCATCTTCATTCACAAATTTATATAAGGCCTTTAAAGCGTTTTAAAATACTGACAAGAGCAAAAGGTTTTAAAAGTACAGCCATAATTCATTGTATTTTTTTAATGTTTTCATTTCAGTTTCTTAAAAGTTCATGACTCATATGTATTTAAAAGTTATTGTATTATTTGCAGAGGTTTCTCTATTTACCTATAACATTTTGTAGAAATGAAACAGTTTCATTGCAAGTGTTTTTAATGGAACGGAAACTAACATAAAAATTACGATGTAGTGTGTCTCTCTGAACACTTCTTTCACAAAGAAATTGCAGATTTTATAACCATCAGTTCTTACAAGTTAGCGACCTACTTTTGTAGAAATCAGGGGAAGCACGGAGGAGTAGCCATATTCGTCAGGAGTTCTGTTAGTAGTTATAAAATTATTGACGTGTCTCAGTTCTGCATGGAGTTCCATGCAGAGTTCTGTGCTGTCGAGCTTCCATCTATAAACGCAGTGATAGATACGGTCTACCACTCCTGCCTAGCTGATATAGGTAGATATATTTTTGTTAAGATTTGAGGAATTACTTGTTTTTCTCGAAGGCAAGTTCGATAGCATTATAATTGCAGGTGACTTTAATATACATTTTGAACGTGACTCGCTGGCCAGGAGGGAGTTTGTCTGTTTGATAGAATCTTTTAATTTACATCTGACAATTTCGGAATTCACTCGGTCAACGGGTTGTATTGATAATGTCATAACGGGCTTTGATCCAGGCTGCTACATTGCTCAGGTGGTGGATCCTGCACTATCTGATCACTATGCCCAGCTATTTACGTTAAATAAAACAGTTGACAAGTCCCAAGTTAGAACGAGGAGGGTAATAAGCGACAAATAACTTGCCGGTTTCAGAGCCTCATTACAAGCAGCAGTATCCGGAACTGTTTGGAAGGCTGCCTTTGATCAAAAAACAAGAAATGTAAATGCCAATGTTATGTCCTCTGTGTTGGTGGAAACTTTCTCTGCTCTGGCAGACCTGCATTTTCCGGAGAGGAGGTGTTGCTCCCAGGACGCCCCATTTACTTGGTTTGGAAATGGCCTCCGGGAAATGAGAAAGGTTCTTTCCGCTATTAAATTAATACATACGGTTACTAATGACCCTGCTGACATGAATGCTTTTCGGGCCTATAGATCTTTATACCGGCAAGCAATAAAAGCAAATAAAAAAAATGCTTGCGATAGTTTTCTTTTGAAATCAAAAAACAAACAAAAGGACTGTTGGCGGATAATCAACAGTATGCGTGGGGCCACTGGGGGGACGCCTGGGGGGGCTCCTCTTCCCGAGGTTCTAGCCGAGCATTTTTCTAAAGTTGCAGAAAATATTATCAAACAGTTGCCAGTAGCAAACAATACTGAGGCTCTTGCTTTTATTAAGAGGGCCCCATCGTCAATCAACTCGTTTTTCTTAGAACCCACTACCGTACCTGAGATTATAACAACGATAAAATCACTCAAAAATAGTGGCAGTATAGACGTGTTTGGGATCAACAAAAAAATCGTAGTTCACGTAATTGATATTATAGCACCATCACTAACATTGCTCTTTAACACCTGCTTTGAGACAGGCTACTTCCCCGATAAATTTAAAATATCGCGAGTTGTTCCAATTTACAAAAAGGGACGTCCTGAGTTACCTGACAACTATCGTCCAATTTCGATCATCCCCATATTTGGGAAAATACTTGAAATTCTTGTAAAAAATCGACTTGAACGATATCTGAGGCAACACAATCTACTACATAAATGTCAATTTGCCTATCAAAAGAATACATCCACTTCGGATGCGGTTTCAACTGTAGTAAAAGAAATAATATCAGGTTTTGAGGAGGGACAAGCGACCGCCCTTACCCTGGTAGACTTAAGTAAGGCTTTTGATAGCATCTCTCATAGCATACTAATAGCCAAGTTGGAATACTACGGTATTCGAGGGGTGCCACTTCAGTTACTATCGAATTGCCTCAAAAATAGATTGCACTACGTCAGTTGCACGGAAGGAAGCTCAGGAATGCATAGTATAAATCATGGCGTGCCGCAGGGATCAGTTCTTGGGCCTCTCTTATTTTTAGCCTATGTTAACGACTTTTTCTATCAGATGGACCCCGGTGCAGTAGTGATGTATGCTGATGACGCGACCTTGATCAGTAAGAGTGGGAATATGGAGGATCTCGTAAGTATTGCTAGGGAGTCCGAAAGTACAGCGGAGCATTGGTACGTCAATAACCTCCTCAAATTAAATAGGGACAAAACGCAAAGAGTGATTTTCTCCACAAACGCAAGTGAACACAACACATATGCGAAACTACTGGGCGTAACATTGGACAACAAATTAACCTGGGAAGTGCACACCCAAAATGTATGTCTTGCAATATCTAAAAATATTTTCCTATTACGTAACTTAAAAGAAATCTGCAATCAGGACACACTTCTTAGTGCGTATCATGCCCTAATTCAGTCGCGATTGGGTTATGGTATTCTGTTGTGGGGTGGTTCATCGGCCCGCGATAGGGTCTTTATCATGCAGAAAAAAGCTGTAAGGATCTTAGCTGGGGGGAAGCCGCTGGATCATTGCCGGCCATTCTTCAGACGGTATGGCATCATTCCTGTGCCAGCACTATTTATATATGTCACTCTTCTTGAAACTCACAGAAACAAGAATGATTTCCTGAAACCTGCAGACCTGCACGGGTATCCTACCAGAACAAGAGATCTTCTTAGGGTCCCTCGATTTCGCCTAACAAAAAGCGTCAAGAACTCCCTGAATATTAGGTTCTACAATGCCTTGCCTGATCAAATAAAGTCACTAAACTTGCTTAGCTTTAAAAAATCTGTGAAAGCATTTGTGTCAAAGCACTGTTTCTACGATGAAAACGAATACTTTTCGAAAGTCACAACCCTGAAATAACCTTGAAATAATACTCATATTTCCGAGACATGCAATTATTCCTTGTCTGAATTTTTTGAATGTAAAAATTGATATTTTTTGTGTTGTGTAACATTTGTTATTCGTCTGACGTCCTTATATGCTGTACAGTGTTTTTAAAAGGAATAAACTTTATTATTATTATTATAACATTTCTTAAATAAAAATATGAAAATACACGTAAGCAGTAAGTCTGCTCTAAATGCGATTCATAACTCTGCTCTATTAGCGATCAAAATAATGATATGATAATGCGATTGTACTAAGTGCTACTGTAGGAAATGGTCACGTTCTTGATAGGTGTGAATCTTGGCTTAATGGACAAACTACATGGAGTTTCTAAAGGGCTTATTTAATTATCTTTTTATTGACAAAAAGGATACTTTGACTACATTTCCTAAAACTTTGTGAGTTGATGCAGCTGTACAGCAGTTATTTTAGTGGAATCTCCAGTCATCAACAAAGGCAGTGGCTGGCAAAGTTTGCACCCCTTCGGACTTTTCCTACAATCAAATAGACCTGAATTGAAGCAGTATGGGCACAAGAAAAACGTATTTACTCACCTCCTTAACGACGACTAGGTATTCAATAAGGGAATTCAATAAACGAACAACATTAGTGGCCACTCCGGGGGCCACTCTTTATAGGATCAAATTTATAGCCCTCAACCACATACTACCATTCTTTAGTAGAAATCGTCCTAGTAACATCTTCAGACATTAATATTGCTCATTATTCGTGTCATCACCAACCCAATGATACTGAACCAATTTTTAAGGTTATGAATCTGTCAAACCTTTATATTGCACTGACTTGATAATAATTCTGCACTAACAACGATCGCATATAAAGCAGGATTCCGCACTTTGAATATTATCCGGTTAAGTTTTCCAAAATGCAGGTAACCTGTGAGATATATCTAATCTCCTACCCAATACTTGATAAACCAGAAACTCTAGAAATTTTCGGTGCCTAGGCTGCAATCCTGCAGGTCCACCATTTGCCCAAAGCGAGGCCCAAAGTGACAATCCCAATTTAGACGGTTTTATTATTATTGCATATTTTTTGTTGTTTCTTTCAAAACGCCCTCCAGATGAGGTTGCAACAAAAAGCCCCTTCTATCCTATCTACCCTATCCTACCCTATCCTATCAATAACGAAGTTTGGCCTTTCAACATGACGACGCGTCAGCAGAGTCCGACTTAAAACATGTTTATTGGTTTTATTATTATTGAGGAATTCCTGTCATTTCTTTCGAATTACCTTCCAGAAGGGGCCGTAACCGGGGGACGCCCTCAAAGGCGAATATTGATGCCACAACACCTTAAATAAGGTATCTTTGGAATTCCTTTACGTTGAAATTGTCCCAAATTGTCTTAATACGAAAGGTAAGTCCCGAGTGTAACATTTTTCTTGGAATAGACACCGGAGGCCATGTTTTCCTAATGCCGATGGGGCTTCATCCCTCGAATCCCTTTGCCTTGAAATCGTCTAATACGACCCGAAAGTCCCAAGTTTGACAATTTTCTTGGAATCGACCCGGAGGCTATTTTTTCCATGTGGCTGATCGGCATGAGTAGATTTTGCGCCAAATGGTCCCTGGAATCCATTTGGGTTCAGATTGCCCCAAATTGTCTAATACGACCATTAAGTGACAAGTGAAACATTTCTTTGGAATTTACACAGGAGGTTATGTTTTCTCATAGCCAATGGCCAGAGATCAATTTTGGGCCAAATGGTCCGCCAGAAAGTGAGAAATTTGGATTTTCCTTGCGACCACGTTCCCAGAGTCCGACTTAAAACGTGATTTTTATTACGCTCTAAGTGAGAATCGCACTTTGGACGGTCTTATTATTATTGAGAATTTTCTGTCATTTCTTTCGAATGACCTTCTAGAAGGGCCTATGACAGTGGTACGCACTCAAGGGCGGATCCTGATACCAAAACACCTAAAATAAGGTATCCTTGGAATATTTTTGTGTTGAAATTGACTCAAATTGTCTAATACGATTCGTAAGTCCAAGGTGGGGCTTCTTTTTTGGATTGGCCGACCGGGGCCATGTGTTCCTGATGGTAAACCCCCAGGGGTCAATCCCTGGAGTCCATTTGGGATCAGATTGCCCCAAATTGTCTAATACGACCCTTAAGTGACAAGTGAAACATTTTTTTGGAATTTACACCGGAGGTTATTTTTCTCATAGCCAATGGCCAGGGATCAATTTTGAGCCAAATGGTCCGCCAGAAAGCGAGAAATTTGGATTTTTCTTGCGACCACGTTCCCACAATCCGACTTAAAACGTGATTTTTTATTACGCTCTAAGTGAGAATCGCACTTTGGACGGTCTTATTATTATTGAGAATTCTCTGTCATTTCTTTCGAATGACCTTCTAGAAGGGCCTATGACAGTGGTACGCACTCAAGGGCGGATCCTGATACCAAAACACCTAAAATAAGGTATCCTTGGAATCTTTTTGTGTTGAAATTGACTCAAATTGTCTAATACGATTCGTAAGTCCAAGGTGGGGCTTCTTTTTTGGATTGGCCGACCGGGGCCATGTGTTCCTGATGGTAAACCCCCAGGGGTCAATCCCTGGAGTCCATTTGGGATCAGATTGCCCCAAATTGTCTAATACGACCCTTAAGTGACAAGTGAAACATTTTTTTGGAATTTACACCGGAGGTTATTTTTCTCATAGCCAATGGCCAGGGATCAATTTTGGGCCAAATGGTCCGCCAGAAAGCGAGAAATTTGGATTTTTCTTGCGACCACGTTCCCACAATCCGACTTAAAACGTGATTTTTTATTACGCTCTAAGTGAGAATCGCACTTTGGACGGTCTTATTATTATTGAGAATTTTCTGTCATTTCTTTCAAATGACCTTCTAGAAGGGCCTATGACAGTGGTACGCACTCAAGGGCGGATCCTGATACCAAAACACCTAAAATAAGGTATCCTTGGAATCTTTTTGTGTTGAAATTGACTCAAATTGTCTAATACGATTCGTAAGTCCAAGGTGGGGCTTCTTTTTTGGATTGGCCGACCGGGGCCATGTGTTCCTGATGGTAAACCCCCAGGGGTCAATCCCTGGAATCCATTTGGGATCAGATTGCCCCAAATTGTCTAATACGACCCTTAGTGACAAGTGAAACATTTTTTTTGAATTTACACCGGAGGTTATTTTTCTCATAGCCAATGGCCAGGGATCAATTTTGGGCCAAATGGTCCGCCAGAAAGCGAGAAATTTGGATTTTTCTTGCGACCACGTTCCCACAATCCGACTTAAAACGTGATTTTTTATTACGCTCTAAGTGAGAATCGCACTTTGGACGGTCTTATTATTATTGAGAATTTTCTGTCATTTCTTTCGAATGACCTTCTAGAAGGGCCTATGACAGTGGTACGCACTCAAGGGCGGATCCTGATACCAAAACACCTAAAATAAGGTATCCTTGGAATCTTTTTGTGTTGAAATTGACTCAAATTGTCTAATACGATTCGTAAGTCCAAGGTGGGGCTTCTTTTTTGGATTGGCCGACCGGGGCCATGTGTTCCTGATGGTAAACCCCCAGGGGTCAATCCCTGGAATCCATTTGGGATCAGATTGCCCCAAATTGTCTAATACGACCCTTAAGTGACAAGTGAAACATTTTTTTGGAATTTACACAGGAGGTTATGTTTTCTCATAGCCAATGGCCAGAGATCAATTTTGGGCCAAATGGTCCGCTAGAAAGTGAGAAATTTGGATTTTCCTTGCGACCACGTTCCCAGAGTCCGACTTAAAACGTGATTTTTATTTCGCTCTAAGTGAGAATCGCACTTTGGACGGTCTTATTATTATTGAGAATTTTCTGTCATTTCTTTCGAATGACCTTCTAGAAGGGCCTATGACAGTGGTACGCACTCAAGGGCGGATCCTGATACCAAAACACCTAAAATAAGGTATCCTTGGAATCTTTTTGTGTTGAAATTGACTCAAATTGTCTAATACGATTCGTAAGTCCAAGGTGGGGCTTCTTTTTTGGATTGGCCGACCGGGGCCATGTGTTCCTGATGGTAAACCCCCAGGGGTCAATCCCTGGAGTCCATTTGGGATCAGATTGCCCCAAATTGTCTAATACGACCCTTAAGTGACAAGTGAAACATTTTTTTGGAATTTACACCGGAGGTTATTTTTCTCATAGCCAATGGCCAGGGATCAATTTTGGGCCAAATGGTCCGCCAGAAAGCGAGAAATTTGGATTTTTCTTGCGACCACGTTCCCACAATCCGACTTAAAACGTGATTTTTATTACGCTCTAAGTGAGAATCGCACTTTGGACGGTCTTATTATTATTGAGAATTTTCTGTCATTTCTTTCGAATGACCTTCTAGAAGGGCCTATGACAGTGGTACGCACTCAAGGGCGGATCCTGATACCAAAACACCTAAAATAAGGTATCCTTGGAATCTTTTTGTGTTGAAATTGACTCAAATTGTCTAATACGATTCGTAAGTCCAAGGTGGGGCTTCTTTTTTGGATTGGCCGACCGGGGCCATGTGTTCCTGATGGTAAACCCCCAGGGGTCAATCCCTGGAGTCCATTTGGGATCAGATTGCCCCAAATTGTCTAATACGACCCTTAAGTGACAAGTGAAACATTTTTTTGGAATTTACACCGGAGGTTATTTTTCTCATAGCCAATGGCCAGGGATCAATTTTGGGCCAAATGGTCCGCCAGAAAGCGAGAAATTTGGATTTTTCTTGCGACCACGTTCCCACAATCCGACTTAAAACGTGATTTTTTATTACGCTCTAAGTGAGAATCGCACTTTGGACGGTCTTATTATTATTGAGAATTTTCTGTCATTTCTTTCAAATGACCTTCTAGAAGGGCCTATGACAGTGGTACGCACTCAAGGGCGGATCCTGATACCAAAACACCTAAAATAAGGTATCCTTGGAATCTTTTTGTGTTGAAATTGACTCAAATTGTCTAATACGATTCGTAAGTCCAAGGTGGGGCTTCTTTTTTGGATTGGCCGACCGGGGCCATGTGTTCCTGATGGTAAACCCCCAGGGGTCAATCCCTGGAATCCATTTGGGATCAGATTGCCCCAAATTGTCTAATACGACCCTTAGTGACAAGTGAAACATTTTTTTTGAATTTACACCGGAGGTTATTTTTCTCATAGCCAATGGCCAGGGATCAATTTTGGGCCAAATGGTCCGCCAGAAAGCGAGAAATTTGGATTTTTCTTGCGACCACGTTCCCACAATCCGACTTAAAACGTGATTTTTTATTACGCTCTAAGTGAGAATCGCACTTTGGACGGTCTTATTATTATTGAGAATTTTCTGTCATTTCTTTCAAATGACCTTCTAGAAGGGCCTATGACAGTGGTACGCACTCAAGGGCGGATCCTGATACCAAAACACCTAAAATAAGGTATCCTTGGAATCTTTTTGTGTTGAAATTGACTCAAATTGTCTAATACGATTCGTAAGTCCAAGGTGGGGCTTCTTTTTTGGATTGGCCGACCGGGGCTATGTGTTCCTGATGGTAAACCCCCAGGGGTCAATCCCTGGAATCCATTTGGGATCAGATTGCCCCAAATTGTCTAATACGACCCTTAAGTGACAAGTGAAACATTTTTTTGGAATTTACACAGGAGGTTATGTTTTCTCATAGCCAATGGCCAGGGATCAATTTTGGGCCAAATGGTCCGCCAGAAAGTGAGAAATTTGGATTTTCCTTGCGACCACGTTCCCAGAGTCCGACTTAAAACGTGATTTTTATTACGCTCTAAGTGAGAATCGCACTTTGGACGGTCTTATTATTATTGAGAATTTTCTGTCATTTCTTTCGAATGACCTTCTAGAAGGGCCTATGACAGTGGTACGCACTCAAGGGCGGATCCTGATACCAAAACACCTAAAATAAGGTATCCTTGGAATCTTTTTGTGTTGAAATTGACTCAAATTGTCTAATACGATTCGTAAGTCCAAGGTGGGGCTTCTTTTTTGGATTGGCCGACCGGGGCCATGTGTTCCTGATGGTAAACCCCCAGGGGTCAATCCCTGGAATCCATTTGGGATCAGATTGCCCCAAATTGTCTAATACGACCCTTAGTGACAAGTGAAACATTTTTTTTGAATTTACACCGGAGGTTATTTTTCTCATAGCCAATGGCCAGGGATCAATTTTGGGCCAAATGGTCCGCCAGAAAGCGAGAAATTTGGATTTTTCTTGCGACCACGTTCCCACAATCCGACTTAAAACGTGATTTTTTATTACGCTCTAAGTGAGAATCGCACTTTGGACGGTCTTATTATTATTGAGAATTTTCTGTCATTTCTTTCAAATGACCTTCTAGAAGGGCCTATGACAGTGGTACGCACTCAAGGGCGGATCCTGATACCAAAACACCTAAAATAAGGTATCCTTGGAATCTTTTTGTGTTGAAATTGACTCAAATTGTCTAATACGATTCGTAAGTCCAAGGTGGGGCTTCTTTTTTGGATTGGCCGACCGGGGCCATGTGTTCCTGATGGTAAACCCCCAGGGGTCAATCCCTGGAATCCATTTGGGATCAGATTGCCCCAAATTGTCTAATACGACCCTTAGTGACAAGTGAAACATTTTTTTTGAATTTACACCGGAGGTTATTTTTCTCATAGCCAATGGCCAGGGATCAATTTTGGGCCAAATGGTCCGCCAGAAAGCGAGAAATTTGGATTTTTCTTGCGACCACGTTCCCACAATCCGACTTAAAACGTGATTTTTTATTACGCTCTAAGTGAGAATCGCACTTTGGACGGTCTTATTATTATTGAGAATTTTCTGTCATTTCTTTCAAATGACCTTCTAGAAGGGCCTATGACAGTGGTACGCACTCAAGGGCGGATCCTGATACCAAAACACCTAAAATAAGGTATCCTTGGAATCTTTTTGTGTTGAAATTGACTCAAATTGTCTAATACGATTCGTAAGTCCAAGGTGGGGCTTCTTTTTTGGATTGGCCGACCGGGGCTATGTGTTCCTGATGGTAAACCCCCAGGGGTCAATCCCTGGAATCCATTTGGGATCAGATTGCCCCAAATTGTCTAATACGACCCTTAAGTGACAAGTGAAACATTTTTTTGGAATTTACACAGGAGGTTATGTTTTCTCATAGCCAATGGCCAGGGATCAATTTTGGGCCAAATGGTCCGCCAGAAAGTGAGAAATTTGGATTTTCCTTGCGACCACGTTCCCAGAGTCCGACTTAAAACGTGATTTTTATTACGCTCTAAGTGAGAATCGCACTTTGGACGGTCTTATTATTATTGAGAATTTTCTGTCATTTCTTTCAAATGACCTTCTAGAAGGGCCTATGACAGTGGTACGCACTCAAGGGCGGATCCTGATACCAAAACACCTAAAATAAGGTATCCTTGGAATCTTTTTGTGTTGAAATTGACTCAAATTGTCTAATACGATTCGTAAGTCCAAGGTGGGGCTTCTTTTTTGGATTGGCCGACCGGGGCCATGTGTTCCTGATGGTAAACCCCCAGGGGTCAATCCCTGGAATCCATTTGGGATCAGATTGCCCCAAATTGTCTAATACGACCCTTAGTGACAAGTGAAACATTTTTTTTGAATTTACACCGGAGGTTATTTTTCTCATAGCCAATGGCCAGGGATCAATTTTGGGCCAAATGGTCCGCCAGAAAGCGAGAAATTTGGATTTTTCTTGCGACCACGTTCCCACAATCCGACTTAAAACGTGATTTTTTATTACGCTCTAAGTGAGAATCGCACTTTGGACGGTCTTATTATTATTGAGAATTTTCTGTCATTTCTTTCAAATGACCTTCTAGAAGGGCCTATGACAGTGGTACGCACTCAAGGGCGGATCCTGATACCAAAACACCTAAAATAAGGTATCCTTGGAATCTTTTTGTGTTGAAATTGACTCAAATTGTCTAATACGATTCGTAAGTCCAAGGTGGGGCTTCTTTTTTGGATTGGCCGACCGGGGCTATGTGTTCCTGATGGTAAACCCCCAGGGGTCAATCCCTGGAATCCATTTGGGATCAGATTGCCCCAAATTGTCTAATACGACCCTTAAGTGACAAGTGAAACATTTTTTTGGAATTTACACAGGAGGTTATGTTTTCTCATAGCCAATGGCCAGGGATCAATTTTGGGCCAAATGGTCCGCCAGAAAGTGAGAAATTTGGATTTTCCTTGCGACCACGTTCCCAGAGTCCGACTTAAAACGTGATTTTTATTACGCTCTAAGTGAGAATCGCACTTTGGACGGTCTTATTATTATTGAGAATTTTCTGTCATTTCTTTCGAATGACCTTCTAGAAGGGCCTATGACAGTGGTACGCACTCAAGGGCGGATCCTGATACCAAAACACCTAAAATAAGGTATCCTTGGAATCTTTTTGTGTTGAAATTGACTCAAATTGTCTAATACGATTCGTAAGTCCAAGGTGGGGCTTCTTTTTTGGATTGGCCGACCGGGGCCATGTGTTCCTGATGGTAAACCCCCAGGGGTCAATCCCTGGAATCCATTTGGGATCAGATTGCCCCAAATTGTCTAATACGACCCTTAGTGACAAGTGAAACATTTTTTTTGAATTTACACCGGAGGTTATTTTTCTCATAGCCAATGGCCAGGGATCAATTTTGGGCCAAATGGTCCGCCAGAAAGCGAGAAATTTGGATTTTTCTTGCGACCACGTTCCCACAATCCGACTTAAAACGTGATTTTTTATTACGCTCTAAGTGAGAATCGCACTTTGGACGGTCTTATTATTATTGAGAATTTTCTGTCATTTCTTTCAAATGACCTTCTAGAAGGGCCTATGACAGTGGTACGCACTCAAGGGCGGATCCTGATACCAAAACACCTAAAATAAGGTATCCTTGGAATCTTTTTGTGTTGAAATTGACTCAAATTGTCTAATACGATTCGTAAGTCCAAGGTGGGGCTTCTTTTTTGGATTGGCCGACCGGGGCCATGTGTTCCTGATGGTAAACCCCCAGGGGTCAATCCCTGGAATTCATTTGGGATCAGATTGCCCCAAATTGTCTAATACGACCCTTAGTGACAAGTGAAACATTTTTTTTGAATTTACACCGGAGGTTATTTTTCTCATAGCCAATGGCCAGGGATCAATTTTGGGCCAAATGGTCCGCCAGAAAGCGAGAAATTTGGATTTTTCTTGCGACCACGTTCCCACAATCCGACTTAAAACGTGATTTTTTATTACGCTCTAAGTGAGAATCGCACTTTGGACGGTCTTATTATTATTGAGAATTTTCTGTCATTTCTTTCAAATGACCTTCTAGAAGGGCCTATGACAGTGGTACGCACTCAAGGGCGGATCCTGATACCAAAACACCTAAAATAAGGTATCCTTGGAATCTTTTTGTGTTGAAATTGACTCAAATTGTCTAATACGATTCGTAAGTCCAAGGTGGGGCTTCTTTTTTGGATTGGCCGACCGGGGCCATGTGTTCCTGATGGTAAACCCCCAGGGGTCAATCCCTGGAATCCATTTGGGATCAGATTGCCCCAAATTGTCTAATACGACCCTTAGTGACAAGTGAAACATTTTTTTTGAATTTACACCGGAGGTTATTTTTCTCATAGCCAATGGCCAGGGATCAATTTTGGGCCAAATGGTCCGCCAGAAAGCGAGAAATTTGGATTTTTCTTGCGACCACGTTCCCACAATCCGACTTAAAACGTGATTTTTTATTACGCTCTAAGTGAGAATCGCACTTTGGACGGTCTTATTATTATTGAGAATTTTCTGTCATTTCTTTCGAATGACCTTCTAGAAGGGCCTATGACAGTGGTACGCACTCAAGGGCGGATCCTGATACCAAAACACCTAAAATAAGGTATCCTTGGAATCTTTTTGTGTTGAAATTGACTCAAATTGTCTAATACGATTCGTAAGTCCAAGGTGGGGCTTCTTTTTTGGATTGGCCGACCGGGGCCATGTGTTCCTGATGGTAAACCCCCAGGGGTCAATCCCTGGAATCCATTTGGGATCAGATTGCCCCAAATTGTCTAATACGACCCTTAAGTGACAAGTGAAACATTTTTTTGGAATTTACACAGGAGGTTATGTTTTCTCATAGCCAATGGCCAGAGATCAATTTTGGGCCAAATGGTCCGCTAGAAAGTGAGAAATTTGGATTTTCCTTGCGACCACGTTCCCAGAGTCCGACTTAAAACGTGATTTTTATTTCGCTCTAAGTGAGAATCGCACTTTGGACGGTCTTATTATTATTGAGAATTTTCTGTCATTTCTTTCGAATGACCTTCTAGAAGGGCCTATGACAGTGGTACGCACTCAAGGGCGGATCCTGATACCAAAACACCTAAAATAAGGTATCCTTGGAATCTTTTTGTGTTGAAATTGACTCAAATTGTCTAATACGATTCGTAAGTCCAAGGTGGGGCTTCTTTTTTGGATTGGCCGACCGGGGCCATGTGTTCCTGATGGTAAACCCCCAGGGGTCAATCCCTGGAGTCCATTTGGGATCAGATTGCCCCAAATTGTCTAATACGACCCTTAAGTGACAAGTGAAACATTTTTTTGGAATTTACACCGGAGGTTATTTTTCTCATAGCCAATGGCCAGGGATCAATTTTGGGCCAAATGGTCCGCCAGAAAGCGAGAAATTTGGATTTTTCTTGCGACCACGTTCCCACAATCCGACTTAAAACGTGATTTTTTATTACGCTCTAAGTGAGAATCGCACTTTGGACGGTCTTATTATTATTGAGAATTTTCTGTCATTTCTTTCAAATGACCTTCTAGAAGGGCCTATGACAGTGGTACGCACTCAAGGGCGGATCCTGATACCAAAACACCTAAAATAAGGTATCCTTGGAATCTTTTTGTGTTGAAATTGACTCAAATTGTCTAATACGATTCGTAAGTCCAAGGTGGGGCTTCTTTTTTGGATTGGCCGACCGGGGCCATGTGTTCCTGATGGTAAACCCCCAGGGGTCAATCCCTGGAATCCATTTGGGATCAGATTGCCCCAAATTGTCTAATACGACCCTTAGTGACAAGTGAAACATTTTTTTTGAATTTACACCGGAGGTTATTTTTCTCATAGCCAATGGCCAGGGATCAATTTTGGGCCAAATGGTCCGCCAGAAAGCGAGAAATTTGGATTTTTCTTGCGACCACGTTCCCACAATCCGACTTAAAACGTGATTTTTTATTACGCTCTAAGTGAGAATCGCACTTTGGACGGTCTTATTATTATTGAGAATTTTCTGTCATTTCTTTCAAATGACCTTCTAGAAGGGCCTATGACAGTGGTACGCACTCAAGGGCGGATCCTGATACCAAAACACCTAAAATAAGGTATCCTTGGAATCTTTTTGTGTTGAAATTGACTCAAATTGTCTAATACGATTCGTAAGTCCAAGGTGGGGCTTCTTTTTTGGATTGGCCGACCGGGGCTATGTGTTCCTGATGGTAAACCCCCAGGGGTCAATCCCTGGAATCCATTTGGGATCAGATTGCCCCAAATTGTCTAATACGACCCTTAAGTGACAAGTGAAACATTTTTTTGGAATTTACACAGGAGGTTATGTTTTCTCATAGCCAATGGCCAGGGATCAATTTTGGGCCAAATGGTCCGCCAGAAAGTGAGAAATTTGGATTTTCCTTGCGACCACGTTCCCAGAGTCCGACTTAAAACGTGATTTTTATTACGCTCTAAGTGAGAATCGCACTTTGGACGGTCTTATTATTATTGAGAATTTTCTGTCATTTCTTTCGAATGACCTTCTAGAAGGGCCTATGACAGTGGTACGCACTCAAGGGCGGATCCTGATACCAAAACACCTAAAATAAGGTATCCTTGGAATCTTTTTGTGTTGAAATTGACTCAAATTGTCTAATACGATTCGTAAGTCCAAGGTGGGGCTTCTTTTTTGGATTGGCCGACCGGGGCCATGTGTTCCTGATGGTAAACCCCCAGGGGTCAATCCCTGGAGTCCATTTGGGATCAGATTGCCCCAAATTGTCTAATACGACCCTTAAGTGACAAGTGAAACATTTTTTTGGAATTTACACCGGAGGTTATTTTCTCATAGCCAATGGCCAGGGATCAATTTTGGGCCAAATGGTCCGCCAGAAAGCGAGAAATTTGGATTTTTCTTGCGACCACGTTCCCACAATCCGACTTAAAACGTGATTTTTATTACGCTCTAAGTGAGAATCGCACTTTGGACGGTCTTATTATCATTGAGAATTTTCTGTCATTTCTTTCGAATGACCTTCTAGAAGGGCCTATGACAGTGGTATGCACTCAAGGGCGGATCCTGATACCAAAACACCTAAAATAAGGTATCATTGGAATCTTTTTGTGTTGAAATTGACTCAAATTGTCTAATACGATTCGTAAGTCCAAGGTGGGGCTTCTTTTTTGGATTGGCCGACCGTGGCCATATGTTCCTGATGGTAAACCCCCAGGGGTCAATCCCTGGAATCCATTTGGGATCAGATTGCCCCAAATTGTCTAATACGACCCTTAAGTGACAAGTGAAACATTTTTTTGGAATTTACACCGGAGGTTATTTTCTCATAGCCAATGGCCAGGGATCAATTTTGGGCCAAATGGTCCGCCAGAAAGTAAGAAATTTGGATCTATCTTGCGACCACGTTCCCAGGGTCCGACTTAAAACGTGATTTTTATTACGCTCTAAGTGAGAATCGCACTTTGGACGGTTTTATTATTATTGAGAATTTTCTGTCATTTCTTTCGAATGACCTTCTAGAAGGGACTATGACAATGGTACGCACTCAAGGGCGGATCCTGATACCAAAACCCCTAAAATAGGGTATCGTTGGATTCTTTTTGCGTTGAAATTCACTCAAATTGTCTAATACGATTCGTAAGTCCAAGGTGGGGCATTTTGCTTGGAATGGTCGCCCGGGGCCATGTGTTCCTGATGGTAAACCCCCAGGGGTCAATCCCTGGAATCCATTTGGGTTCAGATTGCACCAAATTGTCAAATACGACCCCTAAGTGACAAGTGAAACATTTTTTTGGAATTTACACCGGAGGTTATTTTTCTCATAGCCAATGGCCAGGGATCAATTTTGGGCCAAATGGTTCGCCAGAAAGTAAGAAATTTGGATTTTTCTTGCGACCACGTTCCCAGACTCCGACTTAAAGCGTAATTTTTATTACGCTCTAAGTGAGAATCGCACTTTGGACGGTCTTATTATTATTGAGAATTTTCTGTCATTTCTTTCAAATGACCTTCTAGAAGGGCCTATGACAGTGGTACGCACTCAAGGGCGGATCCTGATACCAAAACACCTAAAATAAGGTATCCTTGGAATCTTTTTGTGTTGAAATTGACTCAAATTGTCTAATACGATTCGTAAGTCCAAGGTGGGGCTTCTTTTTTGGATTGGCCGACCGGGGCCATGTGTTCCTGATGGTAAACCCCCAGGGGTCAATCCCTGGAGTCCATTTGGGATCAGATTGCCCCAAATTGTCTAATACGACCCTTAAGTGACAAGTGAAACATTTTTTTGGAATTTACACCGGAGGTTATTTTCTCATAGCCAATGGCCAGGGATCAATTTTGGGCCAAATGGTCCGCCAGAAAGCGAGAAATTTGGATTTTTCTTGCGACCACGTTCCCACAATCCGACTTAAAACGTGATTTTTTATTACGCTCTAAGTGAGAATCGCACTTTGGACGGTCTTATTATTATTGAGAATTTTCTGTCATTTCTTTCAAATGACCTTCTAGAAGGGCCTATGACAGTGGTACGCACTCAAGGGCGGATCCTGATACCAAAACACCTAAAATAAGGTATCCTTGGAATCTTTTTGTGTTGAAATTGACTCAAATTGTCTAATACGATTCGTAAGTCCAAGGTGGGGCTTCTTTTTTGGATTGGCCGACCGGGGCTATGTGTTCCTGATGGTAAACCCCCAGGGGTCAATCCCTGGAATCCATTTGGGATCAGATTGCCCCAAATTGTCTAATACGACCCTTAAGTGACAAGTGAAACATTTTTTTGGAATTTACACAGGAGGTTATGTTTTCTCATAGCCAATGGCCAGGGATCAATTTTGGGCCAAATGGTCCGCCAGAAAGTGAGAAATTTGGATTTTCCTTGCGACCACGTTCCCAGAGTCCGACTTAAAACGTGATTTTTATTACGCTCTAAGTGAGAATCGCACTTTGGACGGTCTTATTATTATTGAGAATTTTCTGTCATTTCTTTCAAATGACCTTCTAGAAGGGCCTATGACAGTGGTACGCACTCAAGGGCGGATCCTGATACCAAAACACCTAAAATAAGGTATCCTTGGAATCTTTTTGTGTTGAAATTGACTCAAATTGTCTAATACGATTCGTAAGTCCAAGGTGGGGCTTCTTTTTTGGATTGGCCGACCGGGGCCATGTGTTCCTGATGGTAAACCCCCAGGGGTCAATCCCTGGAATCCATTTGGGATCAGATTGCCCCAAATTGTCTAATACGACCCTTAGTGACAAGTGAAACATTTTTTTTGAATTTACACCGGAGGTTATTTTTCTCATAGCCAATGGCCAGGGATCAATTTTGGGCCAAATGGTCCGCCAGAAAGCGAGAAATTTGGATTTTTCTTGCGACCACGTTCCCACAATCCGACTTAAAACGTGATTTTTTATTACGCTCTAAGTGAGAATCGCACTTTGGACGGTCTTATTATTATTGAGAATTTTCTGTCATTTCTTTCAAATGACCTTCTAGAAGGGCCTATGACAGTGGTACGCACTCAAGGGCGGATCCTGATACCAAAACACCTAAAATAAGGTATCCTTGGAATCTTTTTGTGTTGAAATTGACTCAAATTGTCTAATACGATTCGTAAGTCCAAGGTGGGGCTTCTTTTTTGGATTGGCCGACCGGGGCTATGTGTTCCTGATGGTAAACCCCCAGGGGTCAATCCCTGGAATCCATTTGGGATCAGATTGCCCCAAATTGTCTAATACGACCCTTAAGTGACAAGTGAAACATTTTTTTGGAATTTACACAGGAGGTTATGTTTTCTCATAGCCAATGGCCAGGGATCAATTTTGGGCCAAATGGTCCGCCAGAAAGTGAGAAATTTGGATTTTCCTTGCGACCACGTTCCCAGAGTCCGACTTAAAACGTGATTTTTATTACGCTCTAAGTGAGAATCGCACTTTGGACGGTCTTATTATTATTGAGAATTTTCTGTCATTTCTTTCGAATGACCTTCTAGAAGGGCCTATGACAGTGGTACGCACTCAAGGGCGGATCCTGATACCAAAACACCTAAAATAAGGTATCCTTGGAATCTTTTTGTGTTGAAATTGACTCAAATTGTCTAATACGATTCGTAAGTCCAAGGTGGGGCTTCTTTTTTGGATTGGCCGACCGGGGCCATGTGTTCCTGATGGTAAACCCCCAGGGGTCAATCCCTGGAGTCCATTTGGGATCAGATTGCCCCAAATTGTCTAATACGACCCTTAAGTGACAAGTGAAACATTTTTTTGGAATTTACACCGGAGGTTATTTTCTCATAGCCAATGGCCAGGGATCAATTTTGGGCCAAATGGTCCGCCAGAAAGCGAGAAATTTGGATTTTTCTTGCGACCACGTTCCCACAATCCGACTTAAAACGTGATTTTTATTACGCTCTAAGTGAGAATCGCACTTTGGACGGTCTTATTATCATTGAGAATTTTCTGTCATTTCTTTCGAATGACCTTCTAGAAGGGCCTATGACAGTGGTATGCACTCAAGGGCGGATCCTGATACCAAAACACCTAAAATAAGGTATCATTGGAATCTTTTTGTGTTGAAATTGACTCAAATTGTCTAATACGATTCGTAAGTCCAAGGTGGGGCTTCTTTTTTGGATTGGCCGACCGTGGCCATATGTTCCTGATGGTAAACCCCCAGGGGTCAATCCCTGGAATCCATTTGGGATCAGATTGCCCCAAATTGTCTAATACGACCCTTAAGTGACAAGTGAAACATTTTTTTGGAATTTACACCGGAGGTTATTTTCTCATAGCCAATGGCCAGGGATCAATTTTGGGCCAAATGGTCCGCCAGAAAGTAAGAAATTTGGATCTATCTTGCGACCACGTTCCCAGGGTCCGACTTAAAACGTGATTTTTATTACGCTCTAAGTGAGAATCGCACTTTGGACGGTTTTATTATTATTGAGAATTTTCTGTCATTTCTTTCGAATGACCTTCTAGAAGGGACTATGACAATGGTACGCACTCAAGGGCGGATCCTGATACCAAAACCCCTAAAATAGGGTATCGTTGGATTCTTTTTGCGTTGAAATTCACTCAAATTGTCTAATACGATTCGTAAGTCCAAGGTGGGGCATTTTGCTTGGAATGGTCGCCCGGGGCCATGTGTTCCTGATGGTAAACCCCCAGGGGTCAATCCCTGGAATCCATTTGGGTTCAGATTGCACCAAATTGTCAAATACGACCCCTAAGTGACAAGTGAAACATTTTTTTGGAATTTACACCGGAGGTTATTTTTCTCATAGCCAATGGCCAGGGATCAATTTTGGGCCAAATGGTTCGCCAGAAAGTAAGAAATTTGGATTTTTCTTGCGACCACGTTCCCAGACTCCGACTTAAAGCGTAATTTTTATTACGCTCTAAGTGAGAATCGCACTTTGGACGGTCTTATTATTATTGAGAATTTTCTGTCATTTCTTTCGAATGACCTTCTAGAAGGGACTATGACAATGGTACGCACTCAAGGGCGGATCCTGATACCAAAACCCCTAAAATAGGGTATCGTTGGATTCTTTTTGCGTTGAAATTCACTCAAATTGTCTAATACGATTCGTAAGTCCAAGGTGGGGCATTTTGCTTGGAATGGTCGCCCGGGGCCATGTGTTCCTGATGGTAAACCCCCAGGGGTCAATCCCTGGAATCCATTTGGGTTCAGATTGCACCAAATTGTCAAATACGACCCCTAAGTGACAAGTGAAACATTTTTTTGGAATTTACACCGGAGGTTATTTTTTCTCATAGCCAATGGCCAGGGATCAATTTTGGGCCAAATGGTCCGCCAGAAAGTAAGAAATTTGGATCTATCTTGCGACCACGTTCCCAGGGTCCGACTTAAAACGTGATTTTTATTACGCTCTAAGTGAGAATCGCACTTTGGACGGTTTTATTATTATTGAGAATTTTCTGTTATTTCTTTCGAATGACCTTCTAGAAGGGACTATGACAATGGTACGCACTCAAGGGCGGGTCCTGATACCAAAACACCTAAAATAAGGTATCGTTGGATTCTTTTTGCGTTGAAATTCACTCAAATTGTCTAATACGATTCGTAAGTCCAAGGTGGGGCATTTTGCTTGGAATGGTCGCCCGGGGCCATGTGTTCCTGATGGTAAACCCCCAGGGGTCAATCCCTGGAATCCATTTGGGTTCAGATTGCCCCAAATTGTCTAATACGACCCTTAAGTGACAAGTGAAACATTTTTTTGGAATTTACACCGGAGGTTATTTTTCTCATAGCCAATGGCCAGGGATCAATTTTGGGCCAAATGGTCCGCCAGAAAGTAAGAAATTTGGATTTTTCTTGCGACCACGTTCCCAGAGTCCGACTTAGAGCGTAACTTTTATTACGCTCTAAGTGAGAATCGCACTTTGGACGGTCTTATTATTATTGAGAATTTTCTGTCATTTCTTTCGAATGACCTTCTAGAAGGGACTATGACAATGGTACGCACTCAAGGGCGGATCCTGATACCAAAACCCCTAAAATAAGGTATCGTTGGATTCTTTTTGCGTTGAAATTGACTCAAATTGTCTAATACGACTCGTAAGTCCAAGGTGGGGCATTTTAGTGTTTTCCTTAGAATGGACGCCCGGGGCCATGTGTTCCTGATGGTAAACCCCCAGGGGTCAATCCCTGGAATCCATTTGGGATCAGATTGCCCCAAATTGTCTAATACGACCCTTAAGTGACAAGTGAAACATTTTTTTGGAATTTACACCGGAGGTTATTTTCTCATAGCCAATGGCCAGGGATCAATTTTGGGCCAAATGGTCCGCCAGAAAGTAAGAAATTTGGATCTTTTTGGATTCTTTTTGCGTTGAAATTGACTCAAATTGTCTAATACGACTCGTAAGTCCAAGGTGGGGCATTTTAGTGTTTTCCTTAGAATGGACGCCCGGGGCCATGTGTTCCTGATGGTAAATGTGAAAATTTGCGACAGTTTTGGATTTTTAAATTTTTTCTCGATACTGGCCGCGTAAACGAAAAAATCTCAAGAGGGGAAAAAGTTTTGTTTTGAGTTGGTTTATCATAAAAAGTGGATATCTAACAGCTATTTCCATCGAATTAATTTTTTTACGAACATTTCTGTTGGGCTCCTAATCCGGCCCTTGTCGTTTACTGATCAATAAACAAAATGTACCGAAACATAAGTACTCAAGAGCTAATAAATTGTGTAAAGTATGAAAACAGTAGATATAGTGGTTTCTGAAATATTAACAAAAAACCATACTCAATGGGTCACATTCACCCACAAACTCGGAAACGATTGACTTTTGGCAAATGGTTGAGAGACTTGAAGAACTTTTCGGCATATTTTTATGTAAGGAAGCTTTGGTTAAGCGTTGGCATCATAATTACGGGACATCCTGTATACTCTAAAATGTCAAAAAGAAAAGTGGCGAACTCCTGTCTCCTAGTCCTAGATTGTCCATTTAAAACTAGACTTTTTGTTCGAAAATGTGTCTATCTTTGGGTACAAATCGGAACAGCGACTGTGAACAATGATCATCAGAGTTCAGAATTAAGGTACCTACGTCCATACAACAACTAGGTAACAAAAATGTAAATAAACGCAAACTTTATTTATGTCGCAAACGTAAGTGTTTTATGTTCTCTGAATATAATAAAAAATAGGTGAAAACAACGAAAAGTTACAAACATGCGAAACCTTATGCGAACGTAAATGTTTTCTTGCAGGTACAATAAAAAATTTGTTGTTAATTATTTGGCCCTCCTTCCCTGCTTAATCTGATACTGCACGTAACTAGCGATGGTCATCCATGTGCGCTGAGGTAAAAAACTGTCCTTGTTTTCGTTAAAAACTCTCTTATAAAAAAACGTTTGTCGTGGAGGATATTTTCCCTCATCAATGAAAGCTTGACAGTTTTCCCTTATAATTCTTAGCTCATCCTTTGTAAGAGGCACCCTTTTTAAACCGTCTTTGTACTTTTTGGGTGAAATGTTATTAGTAAGGTAAGTTTCAATTGCATGGCTTGTCTTCAGACGAGGAGAATTTGCTACATTCTTCTTGGCTCTTTGTGGCGACCGTTTGGACGTTCTCGGTGGCCATATGGCCCTATCTGGCATTTGCTCTGGTTCCTCCTGTGCCGCGGTATTCCCCTCCCTGGACGGCTCAATGGCATCTGCAATATTAATTTATTATTAACAATTTTCAAGTTTTCAATATGGCGATGGTTTAGCAGACGTAAATTCTTGATTCGAAATGAAGTGATATGTATATTTTTTTGTACATACTTCACACCCATATCAGTAGAGATAACACGTTCTGATTGGTCGCTTGCAAGGCATCAGCTGTGGGAGGGGACGAATCAGCACGTGTGGTTCTTAGTGCATCGCGAAATACAACGGAGCTCGAAAGCGACACAAGATTCAATCCACATAACCAAAAACATTATGACATTTTTGTTACTCGACTATCGCTCTTAATTCAGTTCATGTTAAGAGGATCATATTTTTCCATACGATTTTGTGCTTCCGAGTAGTCGGCAGCCTGAGGCCTGACATGGTAGTATTTCTGCTGGCAAAATTGGGATGTAAACTTTTGTTGTATTATAACGAATTTTTGCAGCGCAGGTAAATTATTATTTGTTTCATTGACCATTTTTACTAGTCTCAATTTTAGACTGTACTGGCAGTACAAATTTTCAGGTTTTGCTGTAAGTAACATAAGAGTAAAATTCCTGTCATCCCAATTCTACTAGCAGAAATGCTACCGTGTCAGACAGCCTTTAGAACAGACCACAAAAATAATTCATTCCGAAGTGTCTGCATTATTTTTCGGCAATATCGGCGACAGTACGAGAAAAATACTGCCCGGGCCTTGCAATGTATAGTAAGTAACATAAATTTGACGCTAGTGGAGAACTTGCAGTGCAGGTAGGTTACATCTCATTCTTGTACTATTGAAGTGACATGTCAGGATTTGAGTTTTTTGGCTGAACAAGAAAATGTTGCAAGAGATTGAGCTACAAGTGCTACGGTGAAGGGGATATTGGAGAGATTTGTCAGAGGTTTTGGTCAGAAAAAAACGGCAGATTCAAACCATTTACAGCCCAAGAAGAGTGACAGTCAATAGTAAGCAAATGAGACGTATTTTTAAAATGTCCTTGCACAGGCCTCACATACATACCTTCATTTGCAGGAAGCATCTCCAAATTTGTTGTAGGTTCGGCAATGTCAAATCGGTCCAAATCCTGATGTGGTAGTTCCGGAAACTCATTATTTAGCGCTACATCAATTTCTGCCATGGACTTTCCCCGATATTTACGGATATCAGCGTCCTTAACCGAAAGTAAGAAACGCGACATAATCGTAATATCTTGAAGATTAGACGCCGTTCTGTAGGTTTTTTTATGGACATCTAAATTGTGTCCCAGAAAGTCGGCCAGATATTGCATGCCGTTCTCGTCCAATTGTAGCAGCTGCGCTACCGTGGCAACATGTTTTCGAAGTAGGGTTGCTCTGAGAGCATTTGGTCTTTCAGCCCCACAGTTTAGGGCATACTTCCTCATAGCCTGCGATGCGTCAATGTACAGCTTGTTGTTTGGAACGCCGAACAAGTAGGGGTTGTCCCCTCCCACGCCTGCCGCTGTCCTATTTTGAATGAATATGTCCAGATACCTGCAATGTAATATATGCAGGGTGATCAACCAAAATAAACGCTGTCGTTGATTATTGCTGGTTGAAGCTTAGTGACTTCTATCAGCTGTTAGTCAAACAACAATTATAAAAATTTAAAGTTTGATTGTTGTCAAGGGAATTTTCTATCTATGACCAAATTCTCAAATTATGACTGTTTACAAATCCATGTACGATGCCCTATTTGCAGAACTAACAAAAACACTGTTTTTAAAACTCATAGGGACAAGGGATTATTATAGGTAAACAACCGCGTCCAAACTCAATTTGGACACACCTGACACCCTAACAACCTGCATTACCGACTCCGCTCCTACATAAACTGCTCAAGGAAATTAGTGAACTACCATTTAAAAAAAAAATGTAAATCCAACTTATTTACAACACCCTATTGAACACTTCTGCCACCTTCGATGTTTTTGTACCTAAAGTGTCCCATTTTATGAAATCTTATAAAGCAACTCGACTCGGGATCGTATCTATTACCAATTTACTCGACTTAAAAAATATTAACAGCCTCGGTGAATTTTTCGGAAATTTAAGATTAGATAGCAAGAGTTAATTAACATAGCTACATCTATCATAAATTATAAGAATTTTACCATTTTACCCTTATACCAAATTTCATAAACATCCGTCTGGCTCAGTAGAGGCACAAGTATAAACACAAAAGAGTACCCATTTTTATAACGTACCTGGTCATTCAACTCAAAATATCTTACCTTACATGTTTTTTCGTTAGCAGAATTGTTAACAGGCGCGTTCTCTTGCCAACCAGTCTCATCACTGTAAACTCGTTGGCAAGAATTTGTTCCTGTCTATTTAGCAGTTCCTTTTCGTTTTCTTCCAAGCCGCTTTTTTGCTGATAGCATTTCAATAACATCTTACTTGTCTCCCCTATTCGGCGTCTATTGAAAACTAAGATTTGCGTCAACGTGGTTCTTCCCAGTTCTAACCAGGACCTGTAGTCAAAGACCCCGCTTTCCAACTTCTCAACACACTTTTCCGCTAGGTCTTCCATATAAGTGGTAAATTTCAAGATATCAGTGTCCAGTGGATGCTCATTTACTTTTTGAGCTTTCAGTTGCGCCCGGTGTCTAAAGGCGTTTTTGGTTATATCATGACTGTAGGACTTGTTGAATATATCGGTAAAAAAAAAATTCCTTTATGTCGTCAGAATATTCGGCTTTATTATCACGCTGCGACAAATAACTTATTAAACTTAAACACAGCCGAGTTATTACGCTCTTCAATAGCTGACCTGTAGGGGCTTTCTTTACCTCTCCCGTTTTGGCATCGAATCCAATGAGGTACATGATTCCCACCAGGACGACTGTGTACTTTTCCGTGCGTAACACATCCTTAAAGTCTGTCACTGAGGGATCGATGGTTTTAATTTCAATAAGCAATCTTGCTAACAACCGAAGATGATTTCTTGCCGTTGTAGCAACGCTAGAGTTATTCAAAGCCTCGATGGCGAAAGAGCCGGCAAAAGCTTGCAAGGCAAGATCACATTCTATTACGTGAGCAATTTCATCCTTTCTGAGAGGAGCTAAAAGGTTTTCGACATAGGTTTGTCGCAGATTTCCAATCTTCTTTTTGGTCTGCTCAGAAAGGTCATGGAATTTAACATCTGCGTCCATTCTCTTTGCAACTATTGCAACGTGCTGATAATTCGGGGGCCGCTGCGAACATTTTCGTTCATGCCTGGCAAAATTTGTTTTGCCAAACAGACCCAAGCAGTGTGGACAAGGCAACGCACTAGAGACGCTTGTCTTTTTAGGGAATCTTACTGGAATTCGTTCGTGTGTCTTCACAATTCTATCGTGTTGGCGATCTCCCAGATGTTTGAGTTTTCGGAATATTTTTCTCTTCTCCATAGATTTCGATGGAAGCTTTTGTGCTTGCTGCACATATTCCTGATCCGCATGCATTTTCTTTAAATGATCTGTAATGTGCTTAAACATTCTTTTGCAAAAATAGCATTGATGCATCTTGACAAATCTTTTCCCACCTTGTCCGGAATGTACCACGCTTGTAGATGTTAATGTAGTCACATATGAATGGATCATATCTGTTTCTTGACCCGAATAGGTACCAGGGTGTAAGCAGGATAAAACATTCAAAACGAAGTTAGGGTCATTTTTTATTCGCATAAGTAAACATTCCGTGGGTTCCAAGAACACTGTGGGCAGAGAAAAATTATATTGAAGAAATAAAACAATGAAGAAAAGCTCAGTGAAGACGCAGTAAATGAAAACACAACAATTTACATGATATAAGGAATAAATTTTAGTTGCATAGTGGAAACGAGTAAGCTAGTTTTCCCAAGAAAGTAACAAAGGTCGCGAGCAGTGGCATCAGCTGCTCTCGGGTTTAAATAGATAAAGCCACTAACTAAATGGGTTAGGTATTAATTCGAATGTAATTAATTACCACACTCGTGTAAATCCTGAATGTTGCTTATCTCAGCCAGAACGTTTTCAGCCATCTCCACATAATCTTTTGCGTAGACATTTTTGTGAAGGATTCTGTTAACTTGTAGCACAGCATTCAAATTCACTACAGTTAAAACAGCGTCAGGTTTATCCGGTCCACTTCCAGTTGATGTGAATGTATCTGAAGCTGAATGTATTTCTTCGTCTTCGTAGTGCGGTGAGCAACTTCCGGATGAATCACCCCCCTTGCTTGATTCTCCGAACTGCTTTGAAGGAAATTTGATTTTCCTTGCAAGTGGATATTCATCACAATCAAAGAGTCTTTTGCGTACTGAGGTTAATTTAGAAGATTTCAATAAATCTCTTTCTTCCTCCGTATCCGAACTGCTTTCTTCACTACGGCTTGGCTGATATTCCTCTTCCGATGCAGAATATGGTTCAGGTTCGGACTGTACATCATCCCTATATCTTGAAAATCTGTGTTCTTCCAAATTTGGGACAAATGGTGTTATATTTTCTTCATCCAAACTATCCCGATCTTCCAAATTTGGGATAGGGGGGGTTGTATCATGTTCTTCCAAATTTGGGACAGGAGGCCTTACATCTTGTTCTTGCAAATCTGGCATAGAGGGCGTTATATCTGGCTCTTCCAAATTTGGGATAGGCCTTATATCTTGTTCTTCCAAATTTGGGATAGTTGGCGTTATATCTCGCTCTTCCAAATTTGGGACAGTGGGCGCTATATCTTGTTCTTCCAAATTTGACATAGTCGGCGTTATATCTTGCTCTTCCACATTTGGGATAGGAGGCGTTATACCTTGTTCTTCCAAATTTGGCGTAGGGAGCGTCATATGTTGTTCTTCCAAATTTGGCATTGGAGGCGTTATATCTGGCTGTTCCAAATTTGGGATAGAAGGCGTTATATCTTGTTCTTCCAAATTTGGCGTAGGGGCCGTCATATGTTGTTCTTCCAAATTTGGCATTGGAGGCGTTATATCTGGCTGTTCCAAATTTGGGATAGTGGGCGTTATATCTCGCTCTTCCAAATTTGGGATAGTGGGCGTTATATCTTGTTCTTCCAAATTTGGGATGGGAGGCGTTATATCTTTTTCTTCCAAATTTGGCACAGAGGGCGTTATATCTGGCTCTTCCAAATTTGGGATAGGAGGCCTTATATCTTGTTCTTCCAAATTTGTGATAGTGGGCGTTATATTTCGCTCTTCCAAATTTGGAATAGTGGGCGTTATATCTTGCTCTTCCAAATTTGGGATAGGAGGCGTTATATCTTGTTCTTCCAAATTTGGCACAGGGGGCGTCATATGTTGTTCTTCCAAATTTGGCATAGGAGGCGTCATATCTGGCTGTTCCAAATTTGGGATAGGAGGCCTTATATCTTGTTCCTCCAAATTTGGCATAGGAGGCGTCATATCTGGCTGTTCCAAATTTGGGATAGGCGTTATATCTTGTTCTTCCAAATTTGGCATAGGGGGCGTTATATCTAAGGGGTTTAGTATAATTTCCTCCAATAACACATCAGCTTCATTTTGTCTTTCATCCGAAGTCATTACTTCTATTTCCGTCGCAATGTAGAAGGGACCTATGATTAAATTGATATAGCGACGTTTATAACACCAGTTGTAGGTGTTCACGAAAAGTAAGGCAAAAGCAAAACTACAAAATCGGAACTCACGTAGGGGGAATAACCACATATGAGGAGCGAGAGTTGAAATTAGGTTTGTTTGCGGAATATCGCTGCATTATATTCGATTTGTATTAATTCAACTGACTTACATTCATTGAATTGTTCTGTTTCTGGATTCATCAATTCCTGTTCACCTGCCTCGTCGACAGCCTGGGTCGAAGAAACTGCCATAATGTCCTCTACGACCACTGTCGGGCGAAGTAACATCAGTTGCCTTTGCAAACCCTCCAAGTCTGGAAATTAACGTACCAGAGAAGAATGACTATAAATTTGAAAAAACCGGTCTGTTTAATTTTCGTTAGACCACACTGTATGTATACAAGATATGAAACCCTAAAAGTTATTCTGATAAGGCCGAAGCCACATTTTTCTAGACGGTGTTTCGGAGAAAAACTGTTTTAGGTTGAAACAAGGTTTTGAACTACTAGGACTTACCGTTTGCCTTATAGGCACCCTTTACTTTCGTCACGTTCCCGAGACCGCGAACATATAGGTCTTCTTTTCTCCTTCGAATCAGACGTTTTGAAATAAATGTTATTTGTTTCTTCTCGGTTATGTACACGAGGGAACCAGAGGAACTTCGTTTCGGCATTCTCTGCGGAAATGAAACTGCAAACAACATTCTGAGATTAATTTTCTCAGGGTGCACACTGCGTAGTTTTGTTATTAGGTTTGGTAAAAGAAGCTCATACCTAACATAATTTGTGCGATTGTTCTGTAACAAATCGTTCACCTAACGACATCGATGTTGCTATGGTGGGACCTTCCTTATTGGTCAATCAATACGCAGCAATAAACACGACGTAACGATTTCTTACAGAATAGCACCAAAATGACATTAAAATTCACGTTTATTGACATTTGTTCTTTAATGTTTTTTTTCGTTGATGGCAACAGAAAGTTAACTTTTGCGCTCTCTAAAGTGATCTGAAACGGTTACTTTAGCGAGCTAAATCGCCAAGTTTTCAGTTATTGGAGATACCTACATGCACACACTTAGCTCTAGCTAACGTAAGCTCGGTACTTTTTAACGGCGTTTCACGAGACTTTGCGACGGTGATGGCCTTTGGAAAACAGTTTTTCCATTTAATTTTTGTGAGAAAACTATATTTCCAAGGCTACAACCGCCGCAGTCTGGTGGAACGTTGTTAAAAAGTACCGAGTTTAGTTAGATCGAGCTAAGTGTGTGCATGTATCTCAGTAAGTAATGCCTGTATGAATGGTTTTCATGGCAACGAGTGAACAGCCTTGACTCTGCTTGCGTAGATTAGCGAAAAATATGCCGATTTATTTTATTCAAAAGCGATCGATGAAAAAATCTCGTGCGTAACTCGCCTACAAAGTGCATTGCCGATCTCACGCTGCGGGCTTGTTACACAATACTGGGTGTTTCAGGTATACAGGGTGTTCATTTGAAAACTATCCACCCCGAATATCTCGTAAACGAAATGAGACATGAAAATTTACTCGGACAGGTCGATTCTTATTTGAAGGGGGTGACGTGAATCCGTGGTTCGTGATATTTTACAACGCACCCCTTAAACTCCAAAAATCCCAACTTTGAAATTTTAAATAACAACCCCCCACTTGTGACACATCATTCTAAAGAAAATGTCGTTGTGAATTCGATTTTGCTAAAAAAAATTTTTTTTATTCACTTCCAGCGCCCTCCAATTTCAAATTTGAAATGACGTTAAGGTCACTTGTGATACATAATTTTGAAGGGAACAAAATCCTCGGCAAAACTGCGCAAACATTTTAATTTGAAATGCATCCACTCCTTCAAAAGTTATAGTTAACAGCAATGATTATTTCTAGTCCCAGAACCAGCTCTTATTTTTCACTTAACTTTTTAACGAGAGGTTGGATTTCTAAAAATTTTTAACGCTTTACAGAGGATTTCTTGCGCTTTAAAATGATGTATTACAAAGGACCGTCGTGTGATTTAAAATTTGACTGGATTGCTAATCAAATTAGCTTCCAAACGATGTGTCACATGTGATGGGTTGCCATTTAAAATTTCAAAGTTGGGGTTGGTGGGGGTGAGGGGGTGTCATGTAAAATATCACCAAGCCCTGATTTAAGTGTCCCCTTCGAAACAAAAATCGACCTTTCCGAGCAAATTTTTATGTCTCATGTAGTTTACGAGATATTCGGGGTGGATAGTTTTCAAACGAACACCCTGAACTTTCTGGGGTGATTCTGCATCGAAAAATGTAAAAAAAAGTTGTAAAACCACTAACACCGTAGGACCAACCGCCGTTTCCAATAAAAGTAGATTTAAAGATCCATCTGCAATTCCCAGGCTTATCAAAAAAATTAAATTATTTTTTTTTAAATTACGAAACTGAACAGATTCTAAAAATTAGTACTTAATTAAAGTAATCCTGCGAGAACTTCCTACTTTACTAAATAAAACTAGAATTTTAGGCGCTCCCTTCAGAGGGCCGCAGCCCCTAGGTTCGATTAACGAACACATGACGTAGAATCGCCACTGAAAATTAATGCGTGCATACCTGAAACACCCTGTATATTTAATTAGATTCTGTAATTCAACATGGGACACTGTAAACATTTGCCATTCGAGCTTATTTTGTAATTGTTGACATTAAAATCTTAAACCGGGTTTTCCGCTGATTCTTTCGTTTCAAGGCGGGAAGAACTCTAGAGAACGGGTTCCTCTGTTAAGTTTCCTACCTGTGGGGAATCCCGAGTTCGAGGGGTTGACCACACAGAAAAAATGTGTATAGTCTTATCAACAACGGAAGTTTTGTTGATAATAGGTACTATGCACTAATATCCACAATTTCCAAAAAATTCTCCAACTTTATATCCAAATATTTCCCCAATTTCTCATGCATCTACACCAGAACTTCCAAGTGGTCAACCGCTTGTAATTTCCAAATAATTTCCACAATACCAATTCACTCTCTTTTATTGACGGACCTGATTCTCATCAAGGTGCTACTCAGATAAAATCTGTGGCTTGGTGCAAGAAGGGCCAATGCCACCTTTTCAAAATCAGGGTTTCTTTTTAACTATTGGCTTAGCATATTAATCTGTAAACAAAATCATACTTTAATAACAAAATTCAGGATTAAATTGACTTGATTCGAGCGATTTTGCTTACAGAGTGATATTCTGTAAGCCAATAATTAAAAAGAAACGCTGATTTTGAAAAGGTGACATTGGCCCTTCTTTGCGAGTTACGCACTCGGCTAAACACGACCACTATTGCCTTTTAGTAAAACAAATTCGGTAATTTTGGTTGCTCTATTGTAGATAGTCGATTCGTTGTCATTAGAAGATGGAAATAATTATTCATAAAAAAAAATTAATCTTACGCGGTCTAGTCGAGGGTCTAGTTTGATAAAAAAACGATTTGAGAACAGAAAAGCCAACATTCTCTTTAACGAAAAAGAAATTAAATAAATTACCCAATAAACAAATGTTGCTTCTAAGGGTTAATTGTATAAAACTTTTAATCCGGGCTTAAAAGTAATCCAGGATAGGTCGCTAGACAACAGTCACTTTGAAGCATTACGATTGGGCTTTTCCATAGCAACTGATCACGGATATTTTTAATCCCGGATTAAACGTTTTATACAATCCACCCTGTACCTACCTAATTAACATAGGTAATATGGAGGATAAAATTTCGCTTACCGAAAATAACAATCTGATGAATGCCAGTCTGGGGCACCTTTGACCACCACGTGTTGACTGCTGCACCAGAATCAAAACTAGTCCAGCCTGCACTACACTACTGTGACTGCAACTGGATACTGGATGATGGGAAATGGAAAGCTGGCCGCAGCGCAGATCACTATGTCACTTCACTATGTCACGTGATCCGTCGCACTTAAAGCATGATAATTATTATTCCTAAATTAATGGATTTTTAAAAACCAACCTAAATCAAGAATATAAGTATACCTACATATATAAACGTACAATAGTCAAAATTAGCAACTCTTTTAGTAAATCTTAATATATTATCCGGAAACCAAACCAGATAACATTTTAGTACTCAGCTTTGCCAAATTTTCTTCGCTGCAATGGGTAACACCATGGACATCATGGAATGAACAAAAAAATCTCCGAATAGCGAGTGGAGTTAGATGGATTGAGAATTGCCGCGATTTTTTGCTAACGGGTATTTTTTGGTATACATATGTACATGATTAAGCAATGCCGATTAAGCATACGTACAATATCTAGGTAACAAAAGATTCTTTGAGAACTAAATTCACCTTTTTGGAACTACGAAAATTATTCGAAATCAATTCTTCGAACCTCGAGCTAACTAAGCTCGGTAGTTTCAATAGCGTTCCACGAGACACAGCTGCAGTAATAGCTTTTGAAATATAGTTTCCCCACAAAAATTAAAAGGATAAAGTATTTCCAAAAGGTTATTAGAGTCGCAGTCTCGTGAAACGCTGTTACCGAGCTTAGTTAGCACGAGCTATTGGAGGTGTTTTGATATCAGGATCCGCCCTTGAGGGCCACAGCCCCTTCTAGAGGGTCATTTGAAATAAATTGCAGAAAAATCTCAATAATAATAAAGCCGTCTAAAGCGCAATTCTCACATAGAGTGTACCAAGTATCACGCTTTAAGTCGGATTCCGAGCACGTGATCGCAAACGAAAATCCAAATATCTTACTTTCTGGCAGACCATTTGGCCCAAAATAAACCCCTAGCGATTAACTAAAAGAAAAAATAGCTTCCGATGTTTATTCCAAAAAAAATCCCGCTTGAGGCTGTTCGTATTTTCGTATTAGACAATCTGGGGCAATTTCAACGCAGAGGGATTCCAGGGATTGGCCCCTGGCGGTTTACTATCGGAACGCACGACCCCGGGTTTCCATTCCAAGGAAAATGTCCCAATCTTTGAACTTAGGTTACGAGTCGTATTAGACAATTTGAGTCAATTTCAACGCAAAACGATTCCAAGGATACCTTATGTTAGATGTTTTTGTATCATGATCCGCCCTTGAGTGCGTACCTATATTCACTTTTCATTTATACATTTATCTGAGGAACCTCACCTGATCTCAGCAATTTGATCGGTTCATTTGAATATTGACCAATCAAATTGCTGAGATTAAGTGAGGTTACTCATAAATGTTGAAATGGAAAGCGCTTGTCATGGCCCTTTCTGGAAGGTCATTTGAAAGAAATGACAGGAAATTCTCAATAATAATAAGACCGTCCAAAGTGCGATTCTCACTTAGAGCATAATAAAAATCACGTTTTAAGCCGGACTCTGCGAACGTGGTCGCAAGGAAAATCCAAATTTCTTACTTTCTGGCGGACCATTTGGCCCAAAATTGTTCCCTGGCCATTGGCTATGAGAAAAAATAACTTCCGGTGTAAATTCCAAAAAAATGTTTCACTTGTCACTTAAGAGTCGTATTAGACAATTTGGGGTAATCTGAACCCAAATGGATTCCAGGGGTTGACCCCTGGGGGTTTACCATCGGGAACACATGGCCCCGGGGCGGCCATTCCAAGGAAAATGCCCCACCTTGGACTTACGGGTCGTATTAGACCATTTTGTGTCAATTTCAACGCAAAAGAATTCCAAGGATACATTATTTTAGGTGTTTTGGTATCAGGATCCGCCCTTGAGTGCGTACCATTGTCATAGTCCCTTCTAGAAGGTCATTCTAAAAAAATGACAGAAAATTCTCAATAATAATAAGACCGTCCAAAGTGCGATTCTCACTTAGAGCGTAATAAAAATCACGTTTTAAGTCGGACTCTGGGAACGTGGTCGCAAGGAAAATCCAAATTTCTTACTTTCTGGCGGACCATTTGGCCCAAAATTGATCCCTGGCCATTGGCTATGAGAAAAAATAACCTTCGGTGTAAATTCCAAAAAAATGTCCCACTTGTCACTTAAGGGTCGTATTAGACAATTTGGGGTAATCTGAACCCAAATGGATTCCAGGGGTTGACCCCTGGGGGTTTACTATCAGGAACACATGGCCCTGGGCGGCCATTCCAAGGAAAATGCCCCACCTTGTACTTACGAGTCGTATTAGACAATTTGAATCAATTTCAACGCAAAAGGATTCCAAGGATACTTTATTTTATGTGTTTTGGTATCAGGATCCGCCCTTGACTGCGTACCATTGTCATAGCCCCTTCTAGAAGGTCATTCGAAAGAAATGACGGAAAATTCTCAATAATAATAAAACCGTTCAAAGTGCGATTCTCACTTAGAGCGTACTAAAAATCACGTTTTAAGTCGGACTCTGGGAACGTCTTCGCAAAGTAAATCCAAATTTCTTACTTTCTGGCTGACCACTTGGCCCAAAATTAACCCCTGGCGATTAAGCACAAGGAAAAAAATTGCTTCCGTTGTCGACTCCAAACAAAATTAGCCCATTTGGGACAAAGACACGCTGTGTCCACAAAGTAATCGTTGTGGAACTTAAGTATTATTGTGACGTGGAATTAGACGGGAGCAGCGGACACGGACAGATTCAAGAAAGGAACAAAAAAAGTTCTGCCTCAAAGCGAGCTCTCTTCAATTTGTCCGCTGCTCCCGTCTATTCTCATGGACGTCAAAAATAATACATACATACAGGGTGAGTCTGAAAGACTCCACACCCTTTATACCACAGAATCTACTGTTCAAATGATGAAGCTTCGTGCAAAAATGATTGGTCAATTGTGATTCCTTTTGATGTTATAAGCCGCCAAAAATCTTCATTTTTAAACGTTCTTTTTAAATATCTTTCGAAAGGTGTATCGTAGGATTTTGAATTTTTGCACAGCATTGTTACAGACCAAGTTGCAACTACTGATAGTACTTAAGACATTGTTCAAAAAGCGGATCCCTGTTATACGGGGTGGCCCCGATGTTATTTGCCCTTGAACTTTTTATGTTTGAAAATATTGCTAATTTGCCTATGCGGCCGTATTCCTCGTTCAATTTTAACGCTTTTTTGGCTCTTAGATTTTTTCGAAAAAACTAACCATTCACGAGGAAAATTGAAAAAACCGAAAACATGATCATCGTGATAAACCTACAATTTCAATAAAAATCAAAGTGTCTTAAGTACCATCAGCCGTTGCTTCTTGGTCTGTAACAATGCTGTGCAAAAATTCAAAATCCTACGATACACCTTTCGAAAGATTTTTAAAAAGAGAGTTTAAAAATGAAGATCTTTGGCGGCTTATAACATCAAGAGGAATCACAATTGACCAATAATTTTTGCACCAAGCTTCATCATTTGAACAGTAGATTCTGTGGTATAAAGGATGTGGAGTCTTTCAGACTCACCCTGTATGTATAGTTCGGTATCCCTTTAGGGTTTCACGCGTTTGAGGAGTGGCTAGATGAATCGTTCCACACTAGGTACACAAGTGAGCTCAATAATGGCAGATAGGTTGTTAAATTTATTCGACAACAGACCTAAGTATTGAATCAATTTTTCGACGAATATTTACTTTCGCTTCTAAGTTGTTTTGAGGTTTGAGCAATTGACTACAAAGAATGTAGGAAAAAAATTCGGATGCGAAAGTGTGGGAAAAAAGGGTTAGCGCGCCACTTTTGGTCCAACGCACTCCAAATAATCTTCACACATAATCAGCAACGCTGTTCTCGGCTTCTAAATAGATGAAACCAGTCAGCCAATCGCGTGCAACTATTTTCCCAGCCCGTTGGGTGGGCTCCTAGCGACATCTCTGCCTATTTCCTGCAAGGTGTCCTAAGTGCGATTACATAGTAATGGAATTATTGGAAAATAAATATACTTTGGATTGCGATCGCATCTAAGACAGGAAATTTTGTACCGATTTGGTGTAGTAAGTGCGATTTTGTGCGATTGTACTAAATGCGATTGTCCCACCTAAAGCAGTTTTTTTAGGTTTGAATCGCAGATAAAGCTTAAATGATGATAAAACTAATAGGCAACAACAAAAAAACTTTATTCTAAAATATGTTCGTCTTCTTCAGTACTAGGTAATAACAATTTACCACTCCTGACTTTTGTGATTCCATTATAAACTTTTTATTAATCTTCTTTACTTATTCAGTGTTTTTTTTTTCATAAAATCAATTACTCTTCAACAGGCTTTTTTTCACTTTGTTCAAGCTGCAGAATCACAATTAGATACGTCGTCACAGTACCAATAACTGCGAAAACCGTCGACTTATCCAGTCGAAAGTACCCCGCCGCACTGAACGAGGGGAGAAAATTTTTCGAAAAAACCATCACCTTGAACAATTCCTCCCTTTTTACGGATCGCTCCGCCAAATTTTCCTGCAATTTTGAGCACGTTTTCGGAAACTTTCTCGCTTCAGTAATGACTCGGTCGCAGGATAAAACGAGCGAAGCGAGCGTCAACTTAAAAAAAGTTTAATTATTTTTTGAAATTATTACTTACAGCAATTTGCAGGACTAGAATTAAATTCGTTACGTAGACATGCATGTTCTTAGCTTTTTCGGAATCGAGAGGCAGGTTCCTCGTCTCGTCCACGACGAGAAGCACAGCTGACGAGCAGTGAACAACAAAAATCAGCATCGACAAGCCAAAAAGATCGTTGAAAATTTCGACAGTTTCCCCTAAAAAACGGTAATATTTTCCAACTTCCAGAATTTTTTTCGTGAGATTTTTATCCTGAAAGGCTTCGACTAGTCTACCACTTAGCTCCTTGTACCGAATTACAAAACACTCCAGGATGGATCTCAGCAAAAGTCCTTGCATGAAGACAAACAGTATTTCCACGCCTAGGTGGAAAAGCGAAGCCCACTGGCAAGGGCCAGTCGAAGCCAACGACATAAATATATAGAAAAAAACAGACAGAACAATCGTAACAATATGAAGAAAAATTTTGAAATTGTATCCTTTCACCAAGTTTTTTTCATGTTTTCCCACGTTTCCCAGTTTGAAGTCGATCAGGGCCAAATTGCTGATCAAAACCTTCCACGAGCCACTACTCCAAATCAATTTCATAGTCGTCGTCAGTCTTAAAATAAATAAAGTGGTGGAAACGTAAAGAGTGAGGAAAAAATCAACGGAGAAGGGCGTAAAGTTGCGGTTTAGCATCGATGCGACGTTGGTCGTGAAAAAAAACGCGCTCAGAGATAGCCAAAATAAGGCCAAAATTTTCGAAAGCGCGGGCTTGACGAGTGAGTGGGATTGAAGGTCGTAGCCCGGGGCTATACCCATAAAAACAGAAGCGATGTACAAGTACTTCAGGAAATTCACGTCTTTCGTCGACAATTTGTATTGCATTTTGTTGGCTGGATAAACTTTGTTTGTATTTTGTAGAAAAATCCTTCGGATTCATTGGCTTCAAAGAAGAAATAATGTTTATGGAATTATTGATTAATAAAATTGATGCATTTGCACTGTTCTAATATGTGTTTATGGTAGCGACAAAATGCATGTAATTGCTTTGACAATGTTGAATTACGTGCTTTGTTGTCTGTTGGCGTTCTCTTGGAATTAAGTCTAAATAATAAAAATATGAAATTATTGTGTAGTGGTTTTATTTTCCGCATTATCTTATTTGGATCAAAATCTATTCATCTGCACCTAAAAATGTCCACTGAAGATGTGTGGCAAATTTCATCGCAATATCTTCAGTTGTTTGCATAGTAGCGGTTTTTTACGGTTTTTGGCAAAACGTTCGTAACTTAACATCCTGTAATAACAATTTAATAAAAGAATCTGAAATTCTTCCTGAGGTCAAAAAAGAGGAAGACCAAAACTTTGTCCAACAAACAGAAGCACTTAGGTATTTAAAATTAATAAAAATGAAATGTTTTTGTGCTGCTTTAACAATAAAGTAACATTTTAAACAGTATCTAAAAGCCAGCAGAAGATGTATATCAATGCGATGTGCTCCCTGTAGATGTTTATTCGCCGTGAATGTGGGCTTGGTGGTTTTGGGTGCCGAAGCCTATATTTCATGAAAATTGTGGAGGGCTGTCAATTTTAGGTGATTAACTTAATTAGTATCTTTCAGTTGTATACAGGGTGCCAGATTAAAACTCCAGAACACTATGACTTTGTTATTTGTGGTCCAATTTTAGTGTACTAAACACTAAATGAAATTGTTCATAAAATACTACAAACTCAAGATAGTTTTGATTTTCATCAACTTCAACTTGAATATCAACTGGATGTCAACTATTATTTTCAAATGGACATACCCATTTTTTTTATTCAGTCTAACAGCTAAATTCTTTTCTGCGTCTTCTGATGTACAATAAGTTATGTTTGGTTTATTAACATCCCCACTTAACTTCACTACTTAAAAAAATAGAGGTTACATACTGCAATCACTAAAATTTTCGTATTTGAGATAACACCAGATCTTCACGTTTTGACGTCTCAGGAACCCAAAAAATTGTTTTAAAAATGTATCTGTGTGTGTAGCAGGCCACAGCCAAAACTACCAGACCGATTTGGTTGAAATTTGGTACGTGAGTATGTGATAACTCAACTTAGATCTGGAGTCAATCGTGCAACTGGAAGTGTCATTTTGGTACATCAATTTTTAAATTTTAAACGCAAACCCCCATTTTTCGCGTCACCATAGGAAAGGCCTTCAAATTCTGTTTCTAAAAATGTATTCACTCTCAGTGCCCTTTTGACCAAAAGTTAAAAAAATGGAGATATTGATTAACTTTAAAATCGCGGTACAGTTTTTGAAAGATTTATTGTACCCACAGAAAAGGTCTTCAAATTCTGGGTAGAAAAGTCGAAATTTTGTAATAACACTAAGGCCACGTCGTAGCCCAAACTACTGGATTGATTTGGCTTAAATTTGTTACATGGAGATTAATGGTAACCCGTTGACGTGTTGAAAGGCTATTGGGAGGAATTGATTCACGAGAAGGCATATCGACTTTAAATGTTAAACACAAGACACGGAAATCAAAGACCAACACGATGAGGTTCCAGCAGCTTCTCTGCTGCCTTTTTAAAATTAGTTTTAAAACTAATTATAATTTTTTGTCAAAATCAGAACATTTCTTAATAAAAATGTTCGAATGTACTGTGGATCTGATAGAAACTTAACAAAACATTGAAAATATTAACCTCCCCACTCCACTTCACCATTTAAAAAAAAGGGAGGTTACTGCAATCACTAAAATTTTCGAATTCGAGATAAGACCGGATCTATACGTTTTGAGGTCTCAGGAGCCCAAAAAAGTGGTTTTTAAAATGTGTCTGTATGTATGTACGTACGTTCGTACGTACGTTCGTAAACACGCCACAGCCCAAACTACTCGACAGATTTAGCTGAAATTTGGTACGTGTGCATGTGATAACCCAACTTAGATCTGAAAAGCTTTTGGAGCCAATCGTGCAACCAGAAATGCCATTTTGGCACATCAACTTTTAAATTTTAAATACAAACCCCCATTTTCCACGTCACGATAGGAAAGGCCTTCAAATTCTGCTTCTAAAAATGCATTCATTCTTAGTGCCCTTTTGACCAAAAATAAAAAAAAAATTGATTTTTGTCGGACTTTAAAATCGCGGTACAGCCCAAGCCCCTGAGCCGATTTGGCTGAAATTTTGCACAAGGGGATTGTATTACACGTCGAAGAGGTGAACAAATTTTGGATTCAATCGGCCCACGGAAAGTGCCGTTTTGGCACACCAATTTCGAAATTTAAAATTATTCTCTAATTTACTCATCCAAAACAAGTTTTGGAAAGATTTATTGTCACTATCGAGGTCACCATCAGAAAGGTCTTCAATTTCTGGTTTTAAATGAGACAAAATTTATTCGCATTTAGAACCCTTTGGGTAGAAAAATCGAAATTTTGTAATAACACTGAAACCACTTTATAGCCCAAACTAGTGGATCGATTTGCCCGAAATTTGGTAAATGGAGGTGAGGTGACCCGTTGAAGAGCTGAAAGGCTTTTGGGAGCAATTGGTCAACGGGAAGTGCCATTTAGGCATATCAACTTTAGAATCTTAAACAGAAGTCCCTGAACTCAAAGACCCACGCGTTGGGGAGGTTCCAGCCGCTTCTCTGCTGCCATTTTTGTTATTTTCTGTTTGATTTTGGAGTCCGGATGAATCCCGTGTCAAATGGTTTGTTCTTACTGACGTTTCGTACACCGTTGCAAGTGACATCTTCAGGGCTGGAGTGGCGTTGAACTAATGGTGGTGGTTTATGGAAGTTTATGACGGCACTCTAAGGGTCGATTGTATAAAAAATAATCCCAGTATTAAATTTAATACCGGGGTTAGTCGCTAGGCAACGAGTCTTCTGATTGGCTCAGACCACGCTCAGACATAGAAACCGTTGCATAAAATGCGATTATCCACAGAATTATTTTTTAAACAACCCGCCCTAAGGGCGGATTGTATAAAACTTTTAATCAGGGCTTAAAAGTAATCCAGGATAGGTCGGTAGGAAACAGTCACTTTGAAGCATTATGATTGGGCTTTCCATAGCAACTGATCCCGGATATTTTTAATCCCGGATTAAAAGTTTTATACAATCCACACTAAGGGCCGGTTGTATAAAAAATAATCCTGGGGATAATCGCGTTTTATGCAACGGTTTCTATGTCTGAGCGTGGTCTGAGCCAATCAGAAGACTCGTTGCCTAACGACTAACCCCGGTATTAAATTTAATACTGGGATTATTTTTTATACAATCGGCCCTAAGACCCTTATGTTTGATCGCATTTAGGTTTGATAAAATTGAATTATCGCCTTTAAAAATTGGAGTTCAAAAAGATGCAATGGATTCTCAGAGCTTTATTTTAAGATTTTACAGGATGCTACATTATCTAAAGTAGAACAATTAAAGTTTTCAATTTGATTTTATTTTGATTCTCCTGCAGTAAATAAATAAGGAACATTTAACTCGAAAACGGTGCATCTCAACCACATGCAACAAGAGCTTACTTTTTGCTGAATTGTGGACTGCCGATTATAGTCCTCTTATTACTTTGTCAAAAACAAACTCTTACAGAAAAAAAATCAGAAAATGTGTAAGGCCCCCCAGGAACGCATGCGCATGCCTTTGATGTTACTAAGAATCTGAAAAATAACCATGGTGAAGCCTTTTATCCCACTAAGCTATGTTCTAAATCCCAATATCGAATTAGGTTATACTTTTTGAGAAAACTCGAAAAAACTGATTTTTGGGGTACCCTTTTAAGGGGCATAGCTCCCACATAATCCGTTTTAGCACAAAAACTTAGGTATTCTTACTTTTCTTATTTTGTCTTATTTTCACGTAGGGAAGCTGTGATTATCTATTGTCCCTATAATTCTGAGACACCCTGTATTGTTCTCTGTGCCAAGTTACGTGGTTTCATTAACGTTTCAACCCCTAAACTTCAACCCCATTTCACCACTCCCACATACTCGGAGATTGTGTTTTCAATTTCACCACACCAATGTAATTGTTGAAAAATTGCGGCTATTTAGACGTTTGGGTCTTCAACCCCTCATGATTTGACCCCTATACGATTTACAGGGGTGATTACATTTCTATGGTGTCAAGTTGTTAATAAATAATTGACAAGATTTCAGAAAAAAATAATAAAATGTATCCAATCCGCTTGCAAGGCGTTGGGGTTTGTTAGTAGCCTAGGGGTTGGTTTTAGATTGAAGACGTAAGATCTTTTCTCAATGGTCCACTGAAATCTATTGAGTCCCGTAATTTTATACAATAAGAACTGTGAATTAATTTCAAAAAACTTGACTTCTGGTGAAGGCATCGTTTAAATCTCAGTTTAGTGAACTTTTCTTTTACTGCAAGCTTGGCAAAAATTTTGTTTCCGTCGAGGATTAGCTCCGGATAGGGCTTCAATACGGTTCAATTTTTATATTAGGCATCTTAAGGTCCAAGTTTATAGCAAATTAATTCGATTCTAACTCCGAGAGATGGCGCCTTCATACAGGTTTTGTTGTATTGTGGGTTGCAGGGTTGATGCCGACTTTACATGATAAAAAGATACCTTATGTATTGACCATTCTAGGCTCAGTAAGTGTCGCTACTCGCCGCTAGGACTTTGCCTCAACGGCCGACCGCTTCGATGTGCGCTGTTGCCGTTATTTAACTACATCAAACCATTCCCCTAACAAGACAAACAGATGTCTAGTACGATTCAATATTGAACTGGCGAGACATGCAATATTACTGTCGCATATCGTCGGTTGAAATGCAAAACAAACTAATTGATAAAAAATTAAGCTTTAAAACGTACCATTATTGACTTATCTTTGAACTGAGAATTCGGTTTTTTTTGCTAGTAAGTGAAAAAAGTACTATATTCACCACTGTAGAGAAGAGTATTTTAGCCCTCGCGTCTTGTAACAATCTTGCCGCTTGGGATAAAATAGTTCTTATCTACCTTGGTCAATAATATACTATATTGTGTTTATTTGACAACACGTAACTCTAAAAAAATAATAAAAGATCGTCTCGTCAATATTTTTGCTATTACCCGAAACATTTGGCCCATCCATGCGTTTTCCCATGGGTTTTTAAGCACTTTATTGCCCTTGGGCCGACGACAATACGAGCCGGAAATAGCAGGTAGACGGTAAGTCGATGACTCAACCAGTTTGCACTGCTAGATCCGGCATACTGAAGGAAAATCGAACAAAAAAACTATTTCTATTATGCATTAAGCGTCAAAAATATGCAACATATGCAGTAGGGTGTATCGAAAAAAAAGAATTTTGGAATTTCGTTTTGTAATAGTTGCCAAAACTTGCCTTTTACTATCCTGAAAAGAAAGTTTATTTAAGGTTTTGCTATAGTTCAACGTTTTCAGCCCTCTACCGCCCCTCAAATATTATGTTATTTTGAAATCTCAAGTTTACAATGAAAATTTTTTTTAAATGCAACATTTATTGTTTTTCTGTCACTAGTAGGCTCGGAGTAGATTTTAAAGATCACTAACAGCCGTTTTTTCATCTCTACTTAAATTTAGCTACCTACTAGATGGCCATTGCATTATAGTTTCAAAGACAATTATTTCATCAATCAAGTTGCTAGTGCATGCATGACAGAACTTATGTATGACAGTACTGGTTGACGTCTAAAGTTCAAACGTAACATTTTCGTGCGTTTTTTAGTCTTCGAAGGCCCACCAAATATAGGCCACTCGAGACTATTTCTAGTGTAAATTGCCTTTGAAATATTCTTATTAACTCGAGGATCGGGAAGCACAGAAATTCGAATAAAAACCGCACGAAAATATAACGTCTGAACTTTAGACGTCAACCAGTAGTGTCATAAGTTTTGTCATGCATGCACCAGCAACTTGATTAATTAGAGTTATTTGTCGTTGAAACTATATGGCAGTAGGTAGCTAAATTTAACTAATGTCCACACGACCGAGATTCACCCTATTTCCATGGCGATTCATTGTTGACAACAATGATTCGCCACGGAAATAGGGTGAATCTCGGTCGTGTGGATCCCGGACAGACATTAGATATGAAAAAAAATGCAGCAGTGAAGCGGCTGGAACCTCCCCATCGCGTGGATCTTTGACTTGGGTTTCTAGTCGAATTAGCAAAGAAAATGTATGACTGGATTCCATGATGGTTTTAGAACTTTTTTAGAACAAACAAATTGAAACATTCATTAGAGAAAAGTAGGTATAAGTAAGTCCTTTTTAGGCAGTTCTAAAACCGTCGCTGAAACCAGTCTTATACAATTTCTGTGCTAATTCGGCTAGAAACACAAGTCAAAGATCCACGCGACGGGGAGGTTCCAGCCGCTTCACTGCTGCATTTTTTTTGAAACCAGAATTTGAAGACCTTTCTGATGGTGACAATAAATCTTTCAAAAACTTGTTTTGGATGGTTAAATAAGTGAATAATTTAAAGTTGGACATTGGTGTGCCAAAACGGCACTTTCCGTGGGCCGATTAAATCCAAAATTTGTTCAGCTCTTCGACGTGCAATACAATCCCCATGTGCAAAATTTCAGCTAAATCGGTTCAGGGGCTTGGGCTGTACCGCGATTTTAAAGTCCGATAAAAATCAATTTTTTTCTAATTTTTGGTCAAAAGGGCACTGAGAGTGAATATATTTTTAGAAGCAGAATTTGAAGGCCTTTCCTATCGTGACGTGAAAAATGGGGGTTTGCATTTAAAATTAAAAAGTTGATGTGCCAAAATGGCATTTCTAGTTGCGCGATTGGCTCCAAAAGCTTTTCAGATCTAAGTTGGGTTATGAGATGCCTACGCACCAAATTTCAGCTAAATCGGTCCAGTAGTTTTGGCTGTGGCGTGTTTACAAACGTACGTACGTACGTACGTACACACACACAGACACATTTTGAAAACCGCTTTTTTGGGTTCCTGAGACCCCAAAACGTGAAGATCTGGTGCTATCTCAAATTCGAAAATTTTAGTGATTGTAGTAACCTCCCATTTTTTTAAAATTGTGATGGAGTTGGGGAGGTTAAAAAACGGCCTTTAGTGGTCTTTAAAATCTACTCCGAACCTACTAGTGATAGAAAAACAACAAATAATGAATTTAAAAAAATTATTCGTTGTAGACTTGGAATTTCTAAATAACCAATATTTGAGGGGCGGTAGAGGGCTAAAGATGTTGAACTATAGCAAAACCTTAAATAAACCTTCTTCTTAGGATAGTAAAAGGTAAGTTTTGACGACTATTACAAAACGAAATTCCAAAATTCTTTTTTTTCGATACACCCTAATATGCAGTGATTAATATTGGGCGATAGTAGCACTGGTGCAAAGATAAAATAATGCAAAAATTTATTGAATTGAAATTGGAGTACAAAATTCAACCTAAAACTAATAAAGTAACTTACAAACTTAAATAAGACAAAAAATGAAATGCAAACTTAATTACTTCCAGGTCCGGCGCCGCCATCTACAGCAGTTGTCACTTCAGACTCTTGCTTCTTCCCAGTTGCCTTCGGTTCCTCCTTTACAGTAATTTTGGGTTCCTCCTTTACAGTAATTTTGGGTTCCTTCTTTTCAGTAATTTTGGGTTCCTCCTTTACAGTTATTTTGGGTTCCTCCCTTACTGTAATTTTGGGTTCCTCCTTTACAGCAATTTTGGGTTCCTCCTTTACTGTAATTTTGGGTTCCTCCTTTACAGTAATTTTGGGTTCCTCCTTTACTGTAATTTTGGGTTCCTCCTTGACAGTAATTTTGGGTTCCTCCTTTACTGTAATTTTGGGTTCCTCCTTTACTGTAATTTTGGGTTCCTCCTTTACAGTAATTTTGGGTTCCTCCTTTACAGTAATTTTGGGTTCCTCCCTTACAGTAATTTTGGGTTCCTCCCTTACTGTAATTTTGGGTTCCTCCTTTACTGTAATTTTGGGTTCCTCCTTTACAGTAATTTTGGGTTCCTCCTTTACTGTAATTTTGGGTTCCTCCCTTACAGTAATTTTGGGTTCCTCCCTTACAGTAATTTTGGGTTCCTCCCTTACTGTAATTTTGGGTTCCTCCTTTACAGTAATTTTGGGTTCCTCCTTTACAGTAATTTTGGGTTCCTCCTTTACAGTAATTTTGGTTTCCTCCTTTACTGTAATTTTGGGTTCCTCCTTTACAGTAATTTTGGGTTCCTCCTTTACAGTAATTTTGGGTTCCTCCTTTACAGTAATTTTGGGTTCCTCCCTTACAGTAATTTTGGGTTCCTCCCTTACTGTAATTTTGGGTTCCTCCTTTACAGTTATTTTGGGTTCCTCCCTTACTGTAATTTTGGGTTCCTCCTTTACAGTAATTTTGGGTTTCTCCTTTACTGTAATTTTGGGTTCCTCCTTTACAGTAATTTTGGGTTCCTCCTTTACTGTAATTTTGGGTTCCTCCTTGACAGTAATTTTGGGTTCCTCCTTTACTGTAATTTTGGGTTCCTCCTTTACTGTAATTTTGGGTTCCTCCTTTACAGTAATTTTGGGTTCCTCCTTTACAGTAATTTTGGGTTCCTCCCTTACAGTAATTTTGGGTTCCTCCCTTACTGTAATTTTGGGTTCCTCCTTTACAGTAATTTTGGGTTCCTCCTTTACAGTAATTTTGGGTTCCTCCTTTACAGTAATTTTGGGTTCCTCCCTTACAGTAATTTTGGGTTCCTCCCTTACAGTAATTTTGGGTTCCTCCCTTACTGTAATTTTGGGTTCCTCCTTTACAGTAATTTTGGGTTCCTCCTTTACTGTAATTTTGGGTTCCTCCTTTACAGTAATTTTGGGTTCCTCCTTTACAGTAATTTTGGTTTCCTCCTTTACTGTAATTTTGGGTTCCTCCTTTACAGTAATTTTGGGTTCCTCCTTTACAGTAATTTTGGGTTCCTCCTTGACAGTAATTTTGGGTTCCTCCCTTACAGTAATTTTGGGTTCCTCCCTTACTGTAATTTTGGGTTCCTCCTTTACAGTAATTTTGGGTTCCTCCTTTACTGTAATTTTGGGTTCCTCCTTTACAGTAATTTTGGGTTCCTCCTTTACTGTAATTTTGGGTTCCTCCCTTACAGTAATTTTGGGTTCCTCCCTTACAGTAATTTTGGGTTCCTCCCTTACTGTAATTTTGGGTTCCTCCTTTACAGTAATTTTGGGTTCCTCCTTTACAGTAATTTTGGGTTCCTCCTTTACAGTAATTTTGGTTTCCTCCTTTACTGTAATTTTGGGTTCCTCCTTTACAGTAATTTTGGGTTCCTCCTTTACAGTAATTTTGGGTTCCTCCTTTACAGTAATTTTGGGTTCCTCCTTTACTGTAATTTTGGGTTCCTTCTTTACTGTAATTTTGGGTTCCTCCTTTACAGTAATTTTGGGTTCCTCCTTTACAGTAATTTTCGGTTCCTCCTTTACAGTAATTTTGGGTTCCTCCTTTACAGTAATTTTCGGTTCCTCCTTTACAGTAATTTTGGGTTCCTCCCTTACAGTAATTTTGGGTTCCTCCCTTACTGTAATTTTGGGTTCCTCCTTTACAGTAATTTTGGGTTCCTCCTTTACAGTAATTTTGGGTTCCTCCTTTACAGTAATTTTGGGTTCCTCCTTTACAGTAATTTTGGGTTCCTCCCTTACAGTAATTTTGGGTTCCTCCCTTACTGTAATTTTGGGTTCCTCCTTTACAGTAATTTTGGGTTCCTCCTTTACAGTAATTTTGGGTTCCTCCTTTACAGTAATTTTGGGTTCCTCCCTTACAGTAATTTTGGGTTCCTCCCTTACAGTAATTTTGGGTTCCTCCCTTACTGTAATTTTGGGTTCCTCCTTTACAGTAATTTTGGGTTCCTCCTTTACTGTAATTTTGGGTTCCTCCTTTACAGTAATTTTGGGTTCCTCCTTTACAGTAATTTTGGTTTCCTCCTTTACTGTAATTTTGGGTTCCTCCTTTACAGTAATTTTGGGTTCCTCCTTTACAGTAATTTTGGGTTCCTCCTTTACAGTAATTTTGGGTTCCTCCCTTACAGTAATTTTGGGTTCCTCCCTTACTGTAATTTTGGGTTCCTCCTTTACAGTAATTTTGGGTTCCTGGACTCCGACCGCTTCTGTCTCTCGTCCACCTTTGACAGCACCAATCGCGGTGTTAATCCACGACTTCTTGTGCTCCTCCTCCCTGCATTTTTCAGTCCCCTCCATCATTTCCTTCAGTTTCCTCCCCGAAAATTCCAAATCGAACAAGGCCCTAATACGGTTTATAACACTTTCCGCCGTGACACCATCATAATCGCCGGCTTTACGCCCCCTTTCCAAAGTGTCATCAAAGAGTTTTTTCTTGGCGTCGTATCGTCTTAACATATCGCTCAGGTGGTACAGCATCTCCTCGTCAGTGCGAGCTCCGCGGCCTCGTTCCCTGAAAAATATCGTCAAAACACTAGTATTTCAATAGTATATTGTGTAACTAGTGGGAAAAAGATTATATTCCGGGACGATAATGGAAGAGGCGCATCCGAGTCCAGCAACCATCCGAGTCCAGGAATGTACAGGCTGATCCAACACTAGTGTCCAGCGGCAAAATAACCTTTTCCTTTGAAGCTAGAGTTTTGAATTTTTTACAATGTGTATGGATCATTGATGGATACTAACAACTCTTCAAATGGGGTTCGATAGATTTCGGTCAACTATTGAAAAAAGGTCTTATGAGTTTTCAACCTAAAGTCAACCCCTAGGCTATTAACCACCCCTAACTCTTTGCAAGCGGATAAATATATTTTATTTATTTTTTCTGAAACCTTATTGATTTATTTATGAACAACTGAAGTCAGTAAATACGCAAGGAGTTATGTAACAGCGGGAAAATAAACTCGCCCCTGTAAATCATAAAGGGGTGAAATTATGAGGGGTTGAAAAGTAGGGCATGTGGGGGTGGTGAAATAGGGGGTTGGAGTTTAGGGGTGAAACGTCCATAAAACCCTGCAATTTGACACAGAGAAGCAATATCTTCTGCGAAACTGTGACATCTTACACACTGCATCTTCGAGAAGAGAAGAGTGAATTTTAGGAGAAAATTATCAAAGGGGATGAAAGTTAGGAGTGGAAACTCGAATTTTCACTGAATAATGCGAAATTTGCGAAAAACGACCCTTAAAAGCGAAACACAAAAATGCGAGAACTCAAAAACTGCTCAACGTATCAGGGCCGGATTTGGTGTGGTAATTTACAGCGCCACTGTAGGTGGATGGGCAAATTTTCATAATATCTAACAAGGGGGATGAAATTTAAAGGTTGAAACTGGAAATTTTTTCATGTAAGTGGTGGAATAAAATTAGGGGGTAGATAGATTTCGGTCAACCATTGAAAAAAGTCTTACGAGTCTTCAACCTAAAACCAACCCCTACGCTACTAACAACCCCTAAGCCCTAGCAAGCGGAGTAAATACATTTTATTTTTTTTTGTTTTCTGATGATTTGTGAATAATTCAAAGTCATGTTCATTAATTTTTAACCGATCCACAATATTTCAACCCCTTTCATGATATGCGAACCTTCAAAGAGCAAAATTTACCCAGACCGCTTCTTTTTCGTGTGATTTTCGCTAGTTCTACTTAACTACAGTTAATCTTCACCCCTTTTGATTTTTCATCTCCCTTAACAATGTTTCACCCCCCCCCGAGCGTTAATTTTGTAAAATTCGCGCAGTTTTGCCTATTTTCGGTAATAAATTTTACCGAATTTTACTCATATGGATTGTTTTTGCCTTTTTCACTTTTTCAACCCCTTCGTAATGTTTTAACCCCCAAAAGTCAAATTTGCATAATTGGCTTATTTTCTGTCATTCTACTTAATTACGATTAATTCTCATCCCCTTTAACTTTTCATCCCCCTTTACAATTTTTCAACCACCTAAGTGTTTATTTTGCAAAATTCATGGAATTTCGTTTCCCTTCGGTAGTAAATTGAACTCATTTGGATTATGTTTATCTTTTTCACTTTTCCAACCCCCTTCGCAACATTTCAACCCCCAAAAGCTACATTTGCATAATTGGCTTACTTTCGTGTTATTTTCAGTAATTCTGCTTAATTACGATTAATTCTCATCCACTTTGATGTTTCATCCCCCTTTACAATTTTTCAACCCCCTAGGTGTTAATTTTGCCAAATTCGGATATTTTCGTTTTTCTTCGGTAATAAATTGAACCCATCTGGATGATGATTAAATTTTTCAGTTTTTTCATCCCTCTTGCCGCTTGGGCTAAAATAGTTCTTATCTACCTTGGTCAATAATATACTATATTGTGTTTATTTGACAACACGTAACTCTAAAAAAATAATAAAAGATCGTCTCGTCAATATTTTTGCTATTACCCGAAACATTTGGCCCATCCATGCGTTTTCCCATGGGTTTTTAAGCACTTTATTGCCCTTGGGCCGACGACAATACGAGCCGGAAATAGCAGGTAGACGGTAAGTCGATGACTCAACCAGTTTGCACTGCTAGATCCGGCATACTGAAGGAAAATCGAACAAAAAAACTATTTCTATTATGCATTAAGCGTCAAAAATATGCAACATATGCAGTAGGGTGTATCGAAAAAAAAGAATTTTGGAATTTCGTTTTGTAATAGTTGCCAAAACTTGCCTTTTACTATCCTGAAAAGAAAGTTTATTTAAGGTTTTGCTATAGTTCAACGTTTTCAGCCCTCTACCGCCCCTCAAATATTATGTTATTTTGAAATCTCAAGTTTACAATGAAAATTTTTTTTAAATGCAACATTTATTGTTTTTCTGTCACTAGTAGGCTCGGAGTAGATTTTAAAGATCACTAACAGCCGTTTTTTCATCTCTACTTAAATTTAGCTACCTACTAGATGGCCATTGCATTATAGTTTCAAAGACAATTATTTCATCAATCAAGTTGCTAGTGCATGCATGACAGAACTTATGTATGACAGTACTGGTTGACGTCTAAAGTTCAAACGTAACATTTTCGTGCGTTTTTTAGTCTTCGAAGGCCCACCAAATATAGGCCACTCGAGACTATTTCTAGTGTAGGTAAATTGCCTTTGAAATATTCTTATTAACTCGAGGATCGGGAAGCACAGAAATTCGAATAAAAACCGCACGAAAATATAACGTCTGAACTTTAGACGTCAACCAGTAGTGTCATAAGTTTTGTCATGCATGCACCAGCAACTTGATTAATTAGAGTTATTTGTCGTTGAAACTATATGGCAGTAGGTAGCTAAATTTAACTAATGTCCACACGACCGAGATTCACCCTATTTCCATGGCGATTCATTGTTGACAACAATGATTCGCCACGGAAATAGGGTGAATCTCGGTCGTGTGGATCCCGGACAGACATTAGATATGAAAAAAAATGCAGCAGTGAAGCGGCTGGAACCTCCCCATCGCGTGGATCTTTGACTTGGGTTTCTAGTCGAATTAGCAAAGAAAATGTATGACTGGATTCCATGATGGTTTTAGAACTTTTTTAGAACAAACAAATTGAAACATTCATTAGAGAAAAGTAGGTATAAGTAAGTCCTTTTTAGGCAGTTCTAAAACCGTCGCTGAAACCAGTCTTATACAATTTCTGTGCTAATTCGGCTAGAAACACAAGTCAAAGATCCACGCGACGGGGAGGTTCCAGCCGCTTCACTGCTGCATTTTTTTTGAAACCAGAATTTGAAGACCTTTCTGATGGTGACAATAAATCTTTCAAAAACTTGTTTTGGATGGTTAAATAAGTGAATAATTTAAAGTTGGACATTGGTGTGCCAAAACGGCACTTTCCGTGGGCCGATTAAATCCAAAATTTGTTCAGCTCTTCGACGTGCAATACAATCCCCATGTGCAAAATTTCAGCTAAATCGGTTCAGGGGCTTGGGCTGTACCGCGATTTTAAAGTCCGATAAAAATCAATTTTTTTCTAATTTTTGGTCAAAAGGGCACTGAGAGTGAATATATTTTTAAAAGCAGAATTTGAAGGCCTTTCCTATCGTGACGTGAAAAATGGGGGTTTGCATTTAAAATTAAAAAGTTGATGTGCCAAAATGGCATTTCTAGTTGCGCGATTGGCTCCAAAAGCTTTTCAGATCTAAGTTGGGTTATGAGATGCCTACGCACCAAATTTCAGCTAAATCGGTCCAGTAGTTTTGGCTGTGGCGTGTTTACAAACGTACGTACGTACGTACGTACACACACACAGACACATTTTGAAAACCGCTTTTTTGGGTTCCTGAGACCCCAAAACGTGAAGATCTGGTGCTATCTCAAATTCGAAAATTTTAGTGATTGTAGTAACCTCCCATTTTTTTAAAATTGTGATGGAGTTGGGGAGGTTAAAAAACGGCCTTTAGTGGTCTTTAAAATCTACTCCGAACCTACTAGTGATAGAAAAACAACAAATAATGAATTTAAAAAAATTATTCGTTGTAGACTTGGAATTTCTAAATAACCAATATTTGAGGGGCGGTAGAGGGCTAAAGATGTTGAACTATAGCAAAACCTTAAATAAACCTTCTTCTTAGGATAGTAAAAGGTAAGTTTTGACGACTATTACAAAACGAAATTCCAAAATTCTTTTTTTTCGATACACCCTAATATGCAGTGATTAATATTGGGCGATAGTAGCACTGGTGCAAAGATAAAATAATGCAAAAATTTATTGAATTGAAATTGGAGTACAAAATTCAACCTAAAACTAATAAAGTAACTTACAAACTTAAATAAGACAAAAAATGAAATGCAAACTTAATTACTTCCAGGTCCGGCGCCGCCATCTACAGCAGTTGTCACTTCAGACTCTTGCTTCTTCCCAGTTGCCTTCGGTTCCTCCTTTACAGTAATTTTGGGTTCCTCCTTTACAGTAATTTTGGGTTCCTTCTTTTCAGTAATTTTGGGTTCCTCCTTTACAGTTATTTTGGGTTCCTCCCTTACTGTAATTTTGGGTTCCTCCTTTACAGTAATTTTGGGTTCCTCCTTTACTGTAATTTTGGGTTCCTCCTTTACAGTAATTTTGGGTTCCTCCTTTACTGTAATTTTGGGTTCCTCCTTGACAGTAATTTTGGGTTCCTCCTTTACTGTAATTTTGGGTTCCTCCTTTACTGTAATTTTGGGTTCCTCCTTTACAGTAATTTTGGGTTCCTCCTTTACAGTAATTTTGGGTTCCTCCCTTACAGTAATTTTGGGTTCCTCCCTTACTGTAATTTTGGGTTCCTCCTTTACAGTAATTTTGGGTTCCTCCTTTACTGTAATTTTGGGTTCCTCCTTTACAGTAATTTTGGGTTCCTCCTTTACTGTAATTTTGGGTTCCTCCCTTACAGTAATTTTGGGTTCCTCCCTTACAGTAATTTTGGGTTCCTCCCTTACTGTAATTTTGGGTTCCTCCTTTACAGTAATTTTGGGTTCCTCCTTTACAGTAATTTTGGGTTCCTCCTTTACAGTAATTTTGGTTTCCTCCTTTACTGTAATTTTGGGTTCCTCCTTTACAGTAATTTTGGGTTCCTCCTTTACAGTAATTTTGGGTTCCTCCTTTACAGTAATTTTGGGTTCCTCCCTTACAGTAATTTTGGGTTCCTCCCTTACTGTAATTTTGGGTTCCTCCTTTACAGTTATTTTGGGTTCCTCCCTTACTGTAATTTTGGGTTCCTCCTTTACAGTAATTTTGGGTTTCTCCTTTACTGTAATTTTGGGTTCCTCCTTTACAGTAATTTTGGGTTCCTCCTTTACTGTAATTTTGGGTTCCTCCTTTACAGTAATTTTGGGTTCCTCCTTTACAGTAATTTTGGGTTCCTCCTTTACAGTAATTTTGGGTTCCTCCTTTACAGTAATTTTGGGTTCCTCCCTTACAGTAATTTTGGGTTCCTCCCTTACAGTAATTTTGGGTTCCTCCCTTACTGTAATTTTGGGTTCCTCCTTTACTGTAATTTTGGGTTCCTCCTTTACAGTAATTTTGGGTTCCTCCTTTACAGTAATTTTGGTTTCCTCCTTTACTGTAATTTTGGGTTCCTCCTTTACAGTAATTTTGGGTTCCTCCTTTACAGTAATTTTGGGTTCCTCCTTGACAGTAATTTTGGGTTCCTCCTTTACTGTAATTTTGGGTTCCTCCTTTACTGTAATTTTGGGTTCCTCCTTTACAGTAATTTTGGGTTCCTCCTTTACAGTAATTTTGGGTTCCTCCCTTACAGTAATTTTGGGTTCCTCCCTTACTGTAATTTTGGGTTCCTCCTTTACAGTAATTTTGGGTTCCTCCTTTACTGTAATTTTGGGTTCCTCCCTTACAGTAATTTTGGGTTCCTCCCTTACAGTAATTTTGGGTTCCTCCCTTACTGTAATTTTGGGTTCCTCCTTTACAGTAATTTTGGGTTCCTCCTTTACAGTAATTTTGGGTTCCTCCTTTACAGTAATTTTGGTTTCCTCCTTTACTGTAATTTTGGGTTCCTCCTTTACAGTAATTTTGGGTTCCTCCTTTACAGTAATTTTGGGTTCCTCCTTTACAGTAATTTTGGGTTCCTCCTTTACTGTAATTTTGGGTTCCTCCTTTACTGTAATTTTGGGTTCCTCCTTTACAGTAATTTTGGGTTCCTCCTTTACAGTAATTTTCGGTTCCTCCTTTACAGTAATTTTGGGTTCCTCCTTTACAGTAATTTTCGGTTCCTCCTTTACAGTAATTTTGGGTTCCTCCCTTACAGTAATTTTGGGTTCCTCCCTTACTGTAATTTTGGGTTCCTCCTTTACAGTAATTTTGGGTTCCTCCTTTACAGTAATTTTGGGTTCCTCCTTTACAGTAATTTTGGGTTCCTCCTTTACAGTAATTTTGGGTTCCTCCCTTACAGTAATTTTGGGTTCCTCCCTTACTGTAATTTTGGGTTCCTCCTTTACAGTAATTTTGGGTTCCTCCTTTACAGTAATTTTGGGTTCCTCCTTTACAGTAATTTTGGGTTCCTCCCTTACAGTAATTTTGGGTTCCTCCCTTACAGTAATTTTGGGTTCCTCCCTTACTGTAATTTTGGGTTCCTCCTTTACAGTAATTTTGGGTTCCTCCTTTACTGTAATTTTGGGTTCCTCCTTTACAGTAATTTTGGGTTCCTCCTTTACAGTAATTTTGGTTTCCTCCTTTACTGTAATTTTGGGTTCCTCCTTTACAGTAATTTTGGGTTCCTCCTTTACAGTAATTTTGGGTTCCTCCTTTACAGTAATTTTGGGTTCCTCCCTTACAGTAATTTTGGGTTCCTCCCTTACTGTAATTTTGGGTTCCTCCTTTACAGTAATTTTGGGTTCCTGGACTCCGACCGCTTCTGTCTCTCGTCCACCTTTGACAGCACCAATCGCGGTGTTAATCCACGACTTCTTGTGCTCCTCCTCCCTGCATTTTTCAGTCCCCTCCATCATTTCCTTCAGTTTCCTCCCCGAAAATTCCAAATCGAACAAGGCCCTAATACGGTTTATAACACTTTCCGCCGTGACACCATCATAATCGCCGGCTTTACGCCCCCTTTCCAAAGTGTCATCAAAGAGTTTTTTCTTGGCGTCGTATCGTCTTAACATATCGCTCAGGTGGTACAGCATTTCCTCGTCAGTGCGAGCTCCGCGGCCTCGTTCCCTGAAAAATATCGCCAAAACACTAGTATTTCAATAGTATATTGTGTAACTAGTGGGAAAAAGATTATATTCCGGGACGATAATGGAAGAGGCGCATCCGAGTCCAGCAACCATCCGAGTCCAGGAATGTACAGGCTGATCCAACACTAGTGTCCAGCGGCAAAATAACCTTTTCCTTTGAAGCTAGAGTTTTGAATTTTTTACAATGTGTATGGATCATTGATGGATACTAACAACTCTTCAAATGGGGTTCGATAGATTTCGGTCAACTATTGAAAAAAGGTCTTATGAGTTTTCAACCTAAAGTCAACCCCTAGGCTATTAACCACCCCTAACTCTTTGCAAGCGGATAAATATATTTTATTTATTTTTTCTGAAACCTTATTGATTTATTTATGAACAACTGAAGTCAGTAAATACGCAAGGAGTTATGTAACAGCGGGAAAATAAACTCGCCCCTGTAAATCATAAAGGGGTGAAATTATGAGGGGTTGAAAAGTAGGGCATGTGGGGGTGGTGAAATAGGGGGTTGGAGTTTAGGGGTGAAACGTCCATAAAACCCTGCAATTTGACACAGAGAAGCAATATCTTCTGCGAAACTGTGACATCTTACACACTGCATCTTCGAGAAGAGAAGAGTGAATTTTAGGAGAAAATTATCAAAGGGGATGAAAGTTAGGAGTGGAAACTCGAATTTTCACTGAATAATGCGAAATTTGCGAAAAACGACCCTTAAAAGCGAAACACAAAAATGCGAGAACTCAAAAACTGCTCAACGTATCAGGGCCGGATTTGGTGTGGTAATTTACAGCGCCACTGTAGGTGGATGGGCAAATTTTCATAATATCTAACAAGGGGGATGAAATTTAAAGGTTGAAACTGGAAATTTTTTCATGTAAGTGGTGGAATAAAATTAGGGGGTAGATAGATTTCGGTCAACCATTGAAAAAAGTCTTACGAGTCTTCAACCTAAAACCAACCCCTACGCTACTAACAACCCCTAAGCCCTAGCAAGCGGAGTAAATACATTTTATTTTTTTTTGTTTTCTGATGATTTGTGAATAATTCAAAGTCATGTTCATTAATTTTTAACCGATCCACAATATTTCAACCCCTTTCATGATATGCGAACCTTCAAAGAGCAAAATTTACCCAGACCGCTTCTTTTTCGTGTGATTTTCGCTAGTTCTACTTAACTACAGTTAATCTTCACCCCTTTTGATTTTTCATCTCCCTTAACAATGTTTCACCCCCCCCCGAGCGTTAATTTTGTAAAATTCGCGCAGTTTTGCCTATTTTCGGTAATAAATTTTACCGAATTTTACTCATATGGATTGTTTTTGCCTTTTTCACTTTTTCAACCCCTTCGTAATGTTTTAACCCCCAAAAGTCAAATTTGCATAATTGGCTTATTTTCTGTCATTCTACTTAATTACGATTAATTCTCATCCCCTTTAACTTTTCATCCCCCTTTACAATTTTTCAACCACCTAAGTGTTTATTTTGCAAAATTCATGGAATTTCGTTTCCCTTCGGTAGTAAATTGAACTCATTTGGATTATGTTTATCTTTTTCACTTTTCCAACCCCCTTCGCAACATTTCAACCCCCAAAAGCTACATTTGCATAATTGGCTTACTTTCGTGTTATTTTCAGTAATTCTGCTTAATTACGATTAATTCTCATCCACTTTGATGTTTCATCCCCCTTTACAATTTTTCAACCCCCTAGGTGTTAATTTTGCCAAATTCGGATATTTTCGTTTTTCTTCGGTAATAAATTGAACCCATCTGGATGATGATTAAATTTTTCAGTTTTTTCATCCCTCTCGCAATGTTTCAACTCTTCAAATGCTAAATTTACATAATTGAGTCATTTTGGTGTAACTTTTCCGTAATTTTACTTAGCCACGGTTAATTCTCACACCTTTTGACTTTTCATCCACCTTTACGATTTTTCAACCCCCTAAGTGCTAATTTTGCAAAATTTGCATAATTTCGTTTTTCGTCGGTCATAAAATTGAACGCATTTTAATTGCATAATTTGCCCGATAATTTGGTTATTTTCATGTTTTATTTCGTAATTCTACTTAATCACACTTAATTTTCATTCCTCTTGACTTTTCATCCCCTTTCACAATTTTTCAGCCCCGAGTGTTATTTTTTCAAAATTCGCCAAATTTTGTTTTAATTCCGGTAATTCTTTTCATTTACTCATTCCTGTTCATTTTCTATTTCTAAATTTTGTAACAGCAATTTTTTAATATTTCGCCTTTTTGACTCATCTGTGCGTTTGCGGAGGCACTACTACTAGGTGCAGATTGATAAAATCTGCAACCGATTCCACCAGTAAGACCAGCCGCCCCTATACATACACATTAACTTGATAAACATCTACCGAGATATACATCGCATTGATATACATCTTCCGTTGGCTTTTCACATTATTTTTTCGCAAAAATATTAAATTATTTGAATAAATTAATTAATTAATAATCCTGGGGCCCAATCGCCGCTGTCAAAACATGACAAGCAACTGACAGTTCTAAATCTCCGATCAGAGCCGTGCGAACAAAAACTTGCGCCCGGGGCTTAACCTGAAATTGGCGCCCCCCCCCCCGTCGCACCTGATTTTCGGTATGCCACATTGCTAAATAAAAAAAATGGGCAGCTACGGAAGCGGCTGGAACCTCCCCACTTGGTGAATGACCCAATCGTATCACTAATATCACGTAAATTTTACTATTTACTATGACTAAGTTTTACTCCACCAAACCAAATGTGTTTTCTGCGATTTTTCTAAATTTTACGATCTTTTGCCAAAAGGGCATTAAGGTTGAGTACGATCTTGAAAACAAAATTTGAAGACTTTTCATGTGCTGGTAGAGAAAATAGGAGTTCATTATTCAAATTTCAAAGTTGATATGCCAAAATGGCACTTGCCACCCTCGGATTGCCACCAGAATTAAATCAGCTCTTCGGCGGGTGACGGTATCTCTACCTACCAAATTTCAGCCAAATCGATCCAGCAATTTGGGCTGTAGCGTGTTATTTAATGTTTCCTCGAAACTTCGAATTTTTCGATTTTATGCCAAAAAGGCGCTAAGTGTGAGTACACTTTCAGATACAGAATTTCAAGACCTTTCATGCGCTGTTAAGAAAAATTAGTGTTCATTAGTCAAATTTCATAGTTTACATGCCTAAAAGGCACTTGGCATCTTCGGATTCGTAACAAAATTAACTGGGCTCACCAGAAGGCCAACACTAACCTGTATACCAAATTTCACTAAAATCCGTTCGGTAGTTTCCGAGAAATCGTGCTCACATACGTACATACATACATACATACGTACATACACACAGACATTTTTTAAAAACCACTTTTTCGTGATCCTGAGACCTTGAAACGTAAAGATCTGGTGTTATCTCAATTTCGAATTTTGGACTGATTGCAGTAACCTCCCATTTTTATATTGGTTGTGGGGAGGTTAAAAAAATATTTAATCGAGAAATAGAAGTCTTGAGTGGTGAACAAGTTTTTATATAAACTGAACAAAAGAAACGAAACAGGTAGGTACATAAAGCAAAAAACTCAGAACTCGGTAAACTTAAGTGTTACAATAAAATTACAATGGCACTTTTCTTGCCTTTAAAGCGGCGAAGCTATCAATGATTTCATCTAAATCTAATGACTGCGTGATTTCATGTTCAATGGCCAGTAAACTTAAATTGGTAAGCCTTTCTTGACCCATAGACGATCTTGAAAATTTTTTTATCAGTTTAAGTTTACTGAAAGTTCTCTCTGCGGATGCAGAAGTTACTGGAATTGTTAAGAAAATCCTGCATGCCGTCTCCATATTTTTGTAATTGGCCGTTAAGTCAAAATTGTGAATCAGTTGCAAAACTTCTAGATGGTCCATTTTACCAAATTTCTCATTCAGGGGCGGAAATAACTTTTTCGCGCTCAGTACCTCGCTCAGAAGCTGATTCTGAAAATACTGAAGCCCGGCAGCGTGACGCCGTCGGCGTTCCTTCTCAGAATTCAATTTGGATGGAAAATTCTGGGGCGCCTTTCGGCGCCCCCTGCCTTTTTGCGCCCGGGGCGGTCGCCCCCTTTGCCCCCCCCTTCGCACGGCTCTGTCTCCGATGAACTCAAGTTGGACTCACGGCGCGTCGTTTCGATATTGTTTCACGGCCTCCTTATGAAATAAAATGACGATTATTTTGCCTTCTGCAGTTTGCTAACCTGACGTTCAAAAAAATTAAAAATCTGGTCAACCTAATCTTAAGGTCGAAAATAATCAACCTATTCCATGAAAATAGCTCAATTTGAAATCTCGTGACGTCACATTTTTGGTTCAATGAAAAAAATGTCAACGCCATCTGAAGGGTTTTTAATACCCATACACTCAAAATTCAAAACTCTAGCTGCAAAATAAAAGGTCGTTTTGCCGCTGGACACTAGTGTATATTTTCCTTCGTGCTGCAAATACTATTTTTTTGCCGATCGCGCAACTAGACAGAAATAATGCAATTTGGGACTATTTTTTAAGAGTACAGGAATATTTTTCCGGCCTAGGCCAGAAAAAACGTTATTCCTGTGCAGCTAGTGCGTGTTGCCTAGCAAATAACGCAGTCCTAGAAACGTAAGCTTTCGGGTGATAATTGCATGTCAAGAAAATGACGTTTCCAGTGCGATCGACGAAAAAAATATCTTACCGAGTTATTAGGTAGAGAATGTAGGATCTGTAGCAGTCGTTGAAAGGTGTTATAGCGCTTTTCTGGACGAAATGAGCGAACATTGCAATCGCTTCCACAATCTCTTCCTGTTCATTTTCTAACGCAGTTCTGCGATTTTGCGACTGTCTGATTAAGTTTTTTCTAGCCTCTAAAGCTTGCTTTTTGTTTTGGATATTTTGCAGCATTGCTTGGTCTTTAATTTTATCGCAGAACTTCTCTGTTTGTTGGTAGACATGCATATGGCTTGAAAAGTGGCACCCGCAAAACTGGCAATTCTCCGAGCCACCCATAGCATAGCATTCACGTAAACTGGGGTGCCCTATGTTTAAGGCTGGAACATTTTTAAGATAACAGGGCTCATGACATCTTTGCTTATAGTGAGTCAACTTCTTATCTTCAACCTAAAAATTAACAAATCATTTGACAAACGGAAACCCACAATGTTTACTTGAAGGTGTTCCAAGCATTTGGAGTCGATGCAAGTAGTTGCCGGTTTATCCAAATCCACGACTTTTAGGTTAACGACGGGTATGTATAAATTGTTTTTCATGTCTTCCAGGCTTTCGTTTTCCAGCTTGAGGGTTGCCTCGTGTTTTTTCAGCACGCGGATGTTGTCTTGGACGTGGTCTGAGATGTCGGCTAAGGGCTTGGAGATGTTGTCGATCAGGCGTCTGGCCTCGTTAATGCTGATGGAGTCTTTGAGGGTGTGTGGTGGGAGTGGGTGGTAGTAGGCGTCACCTTTGATGTAATTTATCAAGCTGAAATATATTTTTTTCAAACTTATCAGGAAATACATGGAAATATAGTTTCAATGCCAATTGACTGGCAGTTAGGTGAAAACAAGGGATGGTAGAAGCTTTTTTCCTTCATTGGAAGTAGTAGAAAATAAAAAGGTTAAATTCGTACTGCGCAAAGTCGTCGTTTTTGCCCAATTTTACGCAAATCACTTCATAATTGAATAATCCAAAATCACGGCACCCCTGTGGAATGTCTCTCGAACGTCTCGCTATGGCCCACACGGGAGCCAGAAAGAAAACGACAAGTTAGGAAACAGAATCGCACACTTGCAACGACGGGGGTACCTGCGAAGGATTTGAGGGTCGCACCATCGGGAGATAGTTGGATTCCAGCTTCAAAAGAAGGGACAGTTTTCGAACCCACAAGCGAAAGAGACGCATGTATACTGCTTCAGTGAAAATTGTTAGTAATAATTTAATAATGATTTGTGCCGTACTGTGTTCATCTAGTGGTTTGCATCCAGATAACATCCTACAGGTCATCCCTTTCTCGATTGTAGTTAGCCCAGGCGTTTTAGATTTTGACCTCGGAAAAAATAATGTAAATCTGAAACTTGGCAGATCAGCTCTATTTTGAAGTGCTTAACAACATACTAAAACTCCCAAAACCTCCGGTGCCGGCTTCATGGAATTCCAGCCGGTGGAACTTCTGTAACACTGAAGAAGTGCAGGTTTGCGCTGGGAAAAATTATGTAAATCTGAAACTTGGTAGTTCAGCTCTATTTGAACTGCTTAACAACATATTAAAACTCCCAAAACCTCCGGTGCCGGCTTCATGGAATTCCAGCCGGTGGAACTTCTGTAACACTGAAGAAGTGCAGGTTTGCGCTGGGAAAAATTATGTAAATCTGAAACTTGGTAGTTCAGCTCTATTTGAACTGCTTAACAACATATTAAAACTCCCAAAACCTCCGGTGCCGGCTTCATGGAATTCCAGCTGCTGGAACATCTGGAACACTGAAGAAGTGCAGGTTTGCGCTGGAACTGACGCTACGGCCAAACTGTTAGTCCTATCGGCTTCCAATCGATTTTAAAAGACTGTATGAGAAACGGGCTATCTTTCTTAGTGCTTCTCAATGATTTTAAGCTGTATCCGGGCCTTCCGAATGTGGCAAAAGCCCGCGAAATAAAGAAAACAAAAATTTTTTTTCAATTTGAAATTAGACGGTTTTCTGTGAGAGATATCGCAAAAATGCACGAAATAAACATTGTAGAGGATAAAAAAAGCTTTCAAACGACACCTTCAAAATATTTCTATGACCAATAAGAACGGAGGTTCACGACCTTGAACACTGCCACGCTGGTTGCCGCAAGCCGGAATGCGCGCGCCGTTTGAGCCGGCCGCTACGTTCCTATTGGTCGTAGAAATATTTTGAAGGTGTCGTTTGAAAGCTTTTTTTATCCTCTACAATGTTTATTTCGTGCATTTTTGCGATATCTCTCACAGAAAACCGTCTAATTTCAAATTGAAAAAAAAATGATTTTCTTCTTTATTTCCCGGGCTTTTGCCACCTTCGGAAGGCCCGGATACAGTTTAAAATCATTGAAAAGCACTAAGAAAGATAGCCCGTTTCTCATACAATCGTTTAAGATCGATTGGAAGCCGATAGAGGACTAACCGTTTGGCCGTAGCGTCAGTTCCAGCGCAAACCTGCACTTCTTCAGTGTTCCAGATGTTCCAGCGGCTGGAATTCCATGAAGCCGGCACCGGAAATTTTGGGAGTTTTAATATGTTGTTAAGCAGTTCAAATAGAGCTGAACTGCCAAGTTTCAGATTTACATTATTTTTTTCCAGCGCAAATCTGCACTTCTTCAGTGTTCCAGAAGTTCCATGGGCTAGAATTTCATGAAGCCGGCACCGGAGGTTTTGGGAGTTTTAGTATGTTGTTAAGCACTTCAAATAGAGCTGATCTGCCAAGTTTCAGATTTACATTATTTTTTCCGAAGTTTTGCCTATTTCGAGACTAAAATGCCTGGGCTAAGTACTTTCATTTAAAATCTTATTTTACTTTTGACCATTCCCGAGAGGTCAGCATTCACATCCAGATTAACATAGCCCACCTGGGTTAATCGATCACCCTATTAATTAATTAAAGTCATAACTCTTTCTGGATCTAGCAATACGGTAGCAAAAATCACTTCTACATCCACCGAAACTCATAGCTATGCAGCACGTAGGTATTCTCACCTGATTTATCATTTGATTAGTTACCTCTAATTAATCTCTCTGCCACCTGAGGATGACAATAACATCAAATGACTCCAGCTTCCGGTAACTTCACAGTTACAGGAAAATCTTTGCATTGCTCACCTCAACGAAACTTTAATTAATTCCACCTGGTTTGATTAACCCTTTACCTGATCTAATTAGGGGATGAAGGCTTCCTTTTTTTGCCCTCAGCAATTAAACGGATGATGTAGGGCGATTTGAAGCCCACCATGAGTAGGTCCAGTTCACACAACAGAAAAAAATAATCACAATGTTCGATTTGTTATAAACTAATTAACCGGCATTTCTCGGATTTCGAGAGTTCCTAGAGCGCAGCAGGGGCCCAGGTTGTAGGCTCTAGTGAGCGCGAAAACAACAACCAACTGTGGATCTTTGAACTACTCCGGTTTTATTTTGAACTAATTTTGTTTACAAGCTGCATAGCTACCAATACTTATTTGGTAAACAAACAAACGAAACATCGGAAAAGGAAAAGCATATAAAAGACTGTTTTCTACAATACCGACAGTTAAAGTCCCGTCGCATATTAACGAAAGCGAGGGTTGTGTGTCTCAGGCTTTTTTAACCTCCCCAACCCCATCACTAAAACTTTCGAATTTGAGATACCACCAGATCTTTACGTTTTGAGGTCTCAGGAACCCAAAAAAGGGGTTTTTAAAATGTGTCTGTGTGTATGTACGTGCGTACGTACGTACGTTTGTACGTTCGTACGTTCGTACGTACGTTCGTTTGTAATCACGCCACAGCCAAAACTACTAGACCGATTTGGCTGAAATTTGGAACATAGGCATCTCGTAACCTAACTTAGATCTTAGAAATTAGTCTGTGTGGAAAGAGTCTCGCATATGTCCGGTACTTAAAAGTGGTAACGTGATAGATGTATTAAATTACAGGCCAATTTCAGTGCTTTCGAACTTCGCGAAGATATTTGAGAGTATTGTTTATGCCAAGATATATCCGTTTATTAAGCATCAAATCACTGAGTCTCAGCATGGGTTTATGTCAGGAAGATCCACACTCAGCAATTTAAGTATAATTACTCAATATCTGGCAGAGAACATTGATGCTGGTTCTCAGGTTGATGTGGTGTATACGGATATATCTAAAGCATTTGATCGGGTGAAGCATAACTTATTACTTGAGAAGCTGCATAGGTTTGGATTTTCTTCGTCTCTGGTGTCATTGTTTGCCTCTTACTTGAGGGATAGACGGTTATTTGTTACGTATAATGGCTCTAGGTCTTCGTTTTATATTCAGAGCTCCGGCGTTCCGCAGGGCTCTAATTTAGGTCCGTTGCTGTTTTTAATGTATATAAATGACCTGGCGGATACCATAAGGAATTGTAAATATTTGTTTTTTGCCGATGACCTAAAAATTTATACTACGATTAATGATATACATGACTGCTCAATTTTACAAGCTAACATTGATAATATTAGACCCTGGTGTGTCAACAATGGATTGTCTTTAACCCATTCATTCCCACTGTTCCCAATTGGGGACAATCAGTATGACTTTTTTTTAAGCGAGATTGTCGCCACCTGTCATGAAGTAGGTGAACTAAAGCCTATTGGTGACATTCTGTAGACAGTTTACTGTCATGTAGTTGCACTTTTGATGATGTTTGCTACATTTTTTATTTCATGTCGCACGTGTTTTGTGAAGCTGCGTGCGCTGTTGAGAAAAATCTGTGAATTTACGCGCAGGTAAGTCTTTGGATATTTATTTTGGCCCTTTGGCTGGATTAATGTTTGTTTTCGAATCATAATTCGTAAAGTGAAGGTTTGATAGTGTTGTTTTTTGCTATTTTCCCTGACCTTATTGTTATTGTGGACGTCACAATTGTTGTTAAATTTTGGTGTACTCGTTTGGGGACACTGGGATCTGCGTCATTTAAAAATTATTATGGCGCCATTGTTGGATGGTAACGTATTTGTAATGTTTACAGCATTATTTCATTGCGATGGACGAAATAAACGAGATGGACTTTCACCCAATATCCACGTCCTGTTTTTATGGAAAACGTTATCAGAATCTGGATTCTGCTGCTGATGATTTGGCCTCTTCCAGTGTCCGCAGTATTGTGGATGTTGTGATAATTCCACCGGAAGTAGATGATGTGACGGATGAGGAAGATATAGATGAGGACAACATCCAGAACGCCGCATTCCCAAGTGATGTACCCGGTGAAGTGGAACTTCACTATCAAAGTGATGAAGAACGAGTTGGTATTGAAGCTGATGAGGATGCCAACGACGACATTGATGACCAAGACAATTTGAACTCTAGTGATGATGAAGACAATGTACCACTGTCTGTCCGGCGACATAATCTGCTAATTATTGAAAACCAGAGAAAGAAAAGGAAGCGCAAACTTTCACCACAACCAGAACCAAACTGGACGAAAACCCAAAAGGATATTGCAATGACTGAAACAAACGGTAGTTCAGATCGTCTGGAAATAGTGAAGAACGAATTGCAAACTTTGACTCCTATCGAGATCTTTGAAAAATATTTTGACGTGGAAGTCTTTTCACATATTGTTGGTCAAACTAATCTATACGCCGCTCAGCACAACAATCACAGCTTTTATATAACAGTAGCGGATATGAAAGTATTTATTGGATTTCTGCTGTTTACTGGGTATCATAAATTACCTAGAGAACGTATGTATTGGAGTCTGGATGAAGATGTCGGTATACCATTTGTAGGAAAAGTCATGTCTAGGAACAGATTTCAGGAAATCAAAAAATACCTTCATCTAGCTAATAATGCTGAACTGGATAAAGCAGATAAAATGGCCAAATTGCGACCATTGATGGATCTTCTAAATCAAAAATTCCGGCAATGGGGACTCTTTCACCCCGATTTGTCTATAGATGAAGCTATGGTGAAGTACTTCGGTCATCATTCAGCTAAACAGTTCATTCGGGGTAAACCAGTGAGGTTTGGTTTCAAGGATTGGATGCTATGCAGTTCAACTGGCTACTGCTATTCATTCGATACTTACTGTGGAGCTAAAAACGCAGCCACCTCGACAGGACAAGATAGTAAACTTCCCTTAGGATCCAAGGTCGTGCTCGACCTCCTAAAAGCAGTTGCCGTACCATCAGACCATACGGTATTTTTTGATAATTATTTTACTAGCCACAGCCTCATGAAGTCTTTGAGAGACATGGGCATGCGTGCAACCGGTACCATCCGGGATAACCGCACACGGAAATGTCCTGTTTCAAAACTTAACATAATGAAAAAACAAGATCGCGGAAAGTTCGATTACAGATTTGATAGCGAGTCAAACCTTCTGTTCGTGAGATGGAAGGACAACAGTGTTGTAACTATGGCCACCAATTATGATACTGTTGAGCCTCTAAGTAAAGTAAAACGTTGGTCCTCGGTGGCCAAAGAAAAAGTGGAAGTGCCACAGCCGCATCTGTTCCAAAGCTATAATCGTTCAATGGGAGGAGTCGATTTGAATGACCAGTCTGTTAACAATTATAGAATAAATATTAGAGGGAAGAAGTGGTGGTGGGTGTTATTTACCCATATGGTCAATGTTGCTATCGTGAATGCGTGGCGAGTCCACCAAATCGTAAACGAGGACAAACTTGACTTACTTGCGTTTCAAAGAGAGATTGTTCGCCACTACTTACGCTGCTTTCAAAAAACTTCATTTACAAAGACGAGGCCATCTGCCCCTGTACCCGATTGTGTGCGAAGGCACGAAGGAGGACATTTCCCATATAAGTTAGAAAAACAGTTGAGGTGTAAACATTGCCATAACAAGGCAAGATGGGCATGCAGAAAATGCCAGGTCACTCTTTGCTTGGAACGAGAATGTTATGAAGTGTTCCACTCACAATAATTCTATTGCTGTATTTCAGTACATAATTATAACCGTTTGACATGTATTAAAATAATAATACTTTCCTTGTCTTTTTGTGCCGATGATCCCACTGTCCCCATTTAAGGACACAATTTTTTTTTGGTAGTTTTTGGAAATATCACATAACTTCCCTATTTCATTAAACTCAGAATAATGTACTGAATCCGAATATCCACTTTTTATTATCCAAATCAAAAAAAATTGCCGTGGGATCTAATGGGTTAAATATTCAAAAATGTAAAATTGTATCATATAGCAGAACGAATAGATCGATTCAGCATAAATACGTGGTGGAAGGCGCTGAACTTTGTCGAGTGCACATTATAAAAGATCTTGGTATAACGTTCGACAGTTGCTTGACATTCAATGATCACGTTCTATCTGTTGTTAATTCCTCTTCTAGAACTTTAGGATTCATAGTTAGAAATACCAGGGGTTTCAGAGATGTCAAACCTTTAAAATGTCTGTATTTTTCGTTGGTGAGATCGTCACTTGAATACTGCTCGCTCATTTGGACCCCGTTATATGTGCGGTATGAGGCTGAGTTGGAAGGGGTTCAGAGACGGTTTCTGAAGTTCCTTCACTTTCGTGAGCATGGAGTGTATCCTCGGCGTAATTTTGAGCAGTCTTTACTCCTGTGGGAATATGAGATTCAGTCTCTTAAGATGCGCAGAATTATTGCATCTATTAAGTTCCTTTATAACATTGTTCATGGTGGTATTGAGTGTAGTGAGTTGTTGGCGAGAGTACAATTTCATGTAAAGAGGTTTAACTCAAGACACTCTGTTGATTTTGTAATGCAGCGCTGTCGTACAAATTTAGGATTTAAAGCTCCGTTTTCGGTTATGTTTGCCAACTGGAATCGAATATGTAATGAATGTGATGTATACTATGATACCCTAAACATAATTGTCTTTCGAGCGACTGAAATTTTTGCTATATAATATTGCACTTATGTTAATTCTTTTAATTTAATAAGTTATTTTTTTTTTCTTGTTTGTAATTAATTTACGTTTCCTTTTTCTCTTTTTCTCTTATATAATGTCCTGTAATTGGAGTTCTTCTGTTGGACAATATACGATTATTATTATTATTATTATTAAAAGCTTTTGGAGCCAATCGTGCAACCGGAAATGCCATTTTGGCACATCAACTTTTAAATTTTAAATGCAAACCCCCATTTTTCACGTCACCATTAGGAAGACCTTCAAATTCTGCTTCTAAAAGTGTATTCATTCTTAGTGCCCTTTTGATCAAAAATTTAAAAAAAATTGATTTTTATCGGACTTTAAAATCGCGGTACAGCCCAAGCCCCTGAACCGATTTGGCTGAAATTTTGCACATGGGGATTGTATTACACGCCGAAGAGCTGAACAAATTTTGAATTCAATCGACTCACGGAAAGTGCCGTTTTGGCACACCAATTTCCAAATTTAAAATTATTCTCTCATTTGACCATTAAAAACAAGTTTTTGAAAGATTTATTGTCACCATCAGAAAGGTCTTCAAATTCTGGTTTTAAATAGGACAAAATTAATTCGCATTTAGCGCTGTTTGGTTCAAAAAATCGAAATTTCATAATAACAGTAAAAATACATTATAGCCCAAATTACCGAATCGATTTGGCTGAAATTTGGTACATGGAGATTGGGTGACCCGTTGAAGACCTGAAAGGCTTTTGAAAGCAATTGGCCCACGGGAAGTCCCATTTAAGCATGTCAACTTAAAATTTTTAATACAAGACCTCCTTTTTTATGTCGCCATTAGAAAGGCGATCAAATTCTGGTTCTAAAAAAATGTGTTCACAGTTTCTGCCATTTCAGTGGAAAATAGAGAAAAAATTCTTTCTCATTAAAAGGGAGCGGGCTGACAGTGGATGACATAAAGTGGCAGTTATTGTCAAAAAGTTGGCAAAAGATTAACCTTAAAAGGAACATATTGTCAAACGTGATGGGTGATGTCCGAGGTCACGTCGGTATTTGTCAGAAAATTGCGAAATTAGTCAAGGATTAAAAATATTCTGTTGAATTGACTACTATCTACACAGAATACAAAGATCCACGCGATGGGGAGGTTCCAGCCGCTTTTCTGCTGCATTTTTTCTGTTGAGATTTGTAAACAGGATTTCAGTTGTGTCAAAATTCCTGTCATGGACAATAATTAACAACAGAGACCCCTTTCAACCTCCATTGTTACTGTTTATTGATACTGACAGTGAGTGACGGGAGTTTTGACGGATGTGAAATCCCGTTTACAAACCAGCAGAAAAAAAGCCTGAGACACACAACCCCCGCTTTCATTAATATGCGACGGGACTTTACTTTGACTGGTTGATAACTCTTTCAGATTCACCTGGCAACAATTTAGAAATTCTGCAAGCATACATGGATTTTGTTCTCGCCAAATAACGATATAAACTGCATGTTAACAGTTTAATTTTGCTTGCATGAGCGTGGACAGCTATTGAGCTGTTCTATGTAATGCATAAAATTTTAGATTCTTAATTACCACCTGATAGGGCTTCACTAGTGGTCTAATTAACTTGTCTTAAGATGAGGGATCTGATTGTTCCCGCCAAAATAGAGCTTTTTGCTTCTAATTTAAATTTGGGGAAGACTATCAGCTCTCAAATGCTTTAATACCTGTAGGACTACTCTAGTAACACGTCGCTCAACAAATGATGGTTAAAACTGCAGTGGTTTTTCAAATTTGCATGCCCAAGTTGTTTTTTGGCGCGAAACTACTTGGGGATGCAAATTTGAAAAACCACTATAGTTTTAACCATAATTTGTTGAGCGACGTGTTACGGGAGTAATTTGTGAGCTGATAGTCTTCCCCAAATTTAGAAGCAAGAAGCTCTATTTTGGCGAGAACAATCAGATCCCTCCTCTTAACGAACCAACCCAAACATCTGTCCGCCATCTTCTTTCCCATTTTCTTGTCAATCTCTTGCAATAGTAAAATGCCACTAGCTTATTAGAAATCCCACAGTGCCACAATCGAACCATTGACTTAGATTTGACAATTGATTTTAATTTGTTTAATTTCAGTTTGTTTAAATTATGTCTTTGTCACATTTCATTTAACTCACCAAGGACTAAACATTGTTCAACATTGTTCCGAACTCATTTTGTCAATTAATCTTGGCAATCAATGTAATAGTCTACAATAATTGTAATTATTGTCATCCAATCTCAAACGGGGTTTTCCGTCGTTTCCTTCTTTGGTTCGGGAAAACATTAGAGAAATGAAATTTCTGTTGAGTTCTCGATCTGTGGGAATCCAAGTTGGATTATAAGATTCAATTCAGTCAGCAGCAGTCGCTAACAAAAGAAAAATCAAAATTTGCTTGAATAAATCAAAATCAAACCAATTCACTGTCTTTTATTGACTTGACTCTCATCAAGGTGCTACCTACTAGGGGGAAGGAGGAACATGGAAGATTGGATTAATCCATTTGAAAAATCAATTTGTTTAAACAAATAACCACCTTTCACAACAGGGTGAGTAAAATCTATGGTCCTAATTTTCATCTAGACGATCACAAAGATAAGCCTAGGTAAGTGAAAAGTTCAATAATTAGTCAGGGGTTTTATTGCCTTGGGAAAGGGATAAATAGGGGAAAAAAGGGGGGGTAGCTGTGTTAAAAAGTTAAAACACGAAATTATAGAAAAAATTGATGACTCGAATTACATCGTAATTCTACCCCGAAGAACAAAATTAACCTTTTATTGCCAACAAAAACTGTCCAAACTGTTGAAGGGAACCTACATCATCACCCTACCAACAGACTGTTCTTTCACTTCTCCAACAGCTAAATATTTTAACGAAAATGGATCTACCACTGGTCGACGAAGAAGAACAGAGCCTAGCAATTTGACTCCAAAGATTTCCACTGGACAGACTAAATCAAATTAAGGAAGACAAATCCAGAGTAAAACACGTACAGGAAAAGTACTATTTTAGGGATGGAGGAGTTATATAGGACGTTCCCCCGTGCATAATCAAAATATGCACATTCCGTCATGGAAACATGAGACAACACCTTGGGATGAGCAACCGATTTTCCTGCTTTACTTTTCTTTCAGTCGAGTCAGTCTGCCGTAGAAGAAATTTTGCATGTGGAGCACCTATTACCGTCGGACACTAATTGAAAGGAATAAATTGCACCCCCGAACTACCCCATTCAACCCCGCAAACATAAATAATTAACTCGGAGAAAATTTAACCCTTGAACTGTCTTCCAACAGAAGGAGACTAACTTAATGCAAGAAATTGCGCCCCCTAAAAGCACCCGAAAAATTTTGTTGCAACCCTCGTAATGAGGCGGCTTTTAGGGTCTCCCAAATATTGTTTGTTGAAATGGTAACGTTGAATTTACTTACCGTCTACATTCCCGGGCAGACTGGTTCCAGCTATCCACCGCGGACTGCCGCACTTTATCCGAAATTTCAATACCACTTTGCAGAGCCGCCAAAAACTTGAACGCTTCGTTTTCCAGATAAAACAAGTTTCTATCGAAATTGATGTGAACCTGCGGTTGATTTATCATTATTTGATTCACGATCTCCTCCAAACATAAATAGGTATTCCCACCAGAGTAGTGGTCCCCCTTTGTGTTCGTGAATATAAAAATAATATTGTTGCTCGCAGATATATCCAACCTGGACAGAATTTGCTTGAAGCAGTACTCGAACAGAACGGTTATTCGAGAATTGTTCGATTTGACTAAAAAGCAAACTGCGTGCAGCTTTTCGTACCCCGAAAGGTAGGACAAAATGTTTTCGCAGTTTTGATTGTCGGTGTCTACGCCTCGGGGGTCCCCCATTCCGGGGGTGTCCATCAAGCGAAGGACTACTCAGTGTTCTGTTGGGAAAAAGTAAGTCTGGACGTTTTGGGTGGCGGATGCGCCTATTGTTTGGGTTTCGTTAGTGTTGGGGGTGCCCACGGAAAATCTGTGTCTCCTTCCTCTCCTGTCCCAAACAGTAATTGTGGCTGGAATTGGAATTTGCAACTGCCTCTTTTCCGCTTCGTAGAAGCTACCGTACGTGTAATAGTTGGCTATTGCATTTATGAAAGTGGACTTGCCAGTGCCCGTCTCGCCGAGGATTAAAACGTTGAGGCATTGAGGGTCGGAAGGGCCGAAGTCCGAGAAGTGGGAATCCGGATCTGCAGACGCATCAGATTCTTGAATCTAAAAGTGAAAGAACCACATTTTTGTCAGAAACGAATATCGAGTTTTATTGTTTATTAGCATTTCTTTGTCATTTTCAAAGCTTTATTGGCCCTCTGCAATCCATGAAAAAAGAGCCCCACACCACATTAAACAGAAATATAGGGTTTTTTTACTTTTGCGGCCGAGGGGAGATACATGGCGTGCCAAATCTGTGGAATGCGTGCTCCCTCTTAAGCGGGGATCGGTCTTTACCTGCGGAAACTCGCCTCAACAACAGCGCCCGATTGGTTATTTTCGAATGAAACAACTATACACAAACCAACAACAACGTAATTCTTGTTGTATTCGAAGAAAGGAACTTCTCGGATCCTGTGTCACTGAGGCGAGTTTCCGCAGGTAAAGACCGATCCCCGCTTATGTTAGCGTCGAGAAACGGGACCTTGAGCGACACTTACGTCATTCTACGTCTATGATATGAATTGCTGACGAAGGGAAAGAGACGGCAAGACGCGGGGTACTTCACTCAGGGACTTAAGCGGGGTAGTCTGGATTGTACCTTAAGGCAGACCAGTGCTGTATTTAATAAATGCTTTAAACCGAGTTTATACTATTTTAATTTAACATCAGAAGTGGGATAAAGAACCTACACAGTTATTGTTCACCTGTGTTAGTGCAAGTGTAAGTGGCCTTTCAAAAACAATTGTTAGGTAGAAACTAGGCGAGGGTAGAAACAGTCCGTATCACGGGCATCTTCTGCAACGATGCCCAGGGAAGCGCCGAATCTTCGGCACGGAGGTAAGGAGGAGACCCGGACCCGGACATCTCGACGGAGGAATCGAGATGGGAAGGACAGGGGCTCAAGGCGACAGCGGTACCGCAGCCGGAGCGAACGCAGCAGACACCGCGGTCGCGGAACGAATTCCGAGGAACGGTCGCGGCGAAGCTTGGCACGCCGAATTACAACTCCTGAATCCGCACCTGGGAGTGGTATCACCGTTTCTCAGATGTCGCAATTAGGCGATGTACTTCTGCAGGGAATAGACAGGTTGACTCAAAACCTGGGGGTAAGAAGTAGTAATCCGCTGTTGCATGTCACCTCAATTACGAGTAATATAATTCAAGAATTTGATCCAACCAAACAAGATCTTCATGAGTGGTTGAACGCTGTTGACGAGTACACTCATATTTACAACTGGGACGACAAACAGTCTGTCACTTGGCTTTAACTAAACTTAAAGGTCCCGCCGAAGTTTGGTACAGGGGTCTCCCAACGCGAATTTTCACCTGGCCTGAGTGGAAAGATATGTTAAAACAAAATTTTCTTCCTAAGGGCGATTTAAATAAGTCACTGCAGCTGATGATGTCATGTGTTCCGAAGTCAGGTCAAGGGTTATACGAATACACCTTTGAGAAATTGGCCCTCATCAATAAATTAAAAATTCCATTGACTAACGCCGATAATGGGAGCGATTTCTGACCCACAGATTAAATTCTCGGTAGAAACAGCAGATATCCGCGATCCTAGTGTTCTAGCACGACATTTTAGATCTTTGGATACCCGTGGTACGAATTCTACTTTAGGAATTGTTGCAGGTAAAGCGAGTGATAGTACCTGCAAAGCAGCCGTGAGTACTAATAAAATACAGTCCATCAGTAAGGCGCCTCCCAACACCAAATCATCAACTTCAACAAAACCAACTCATAAGTTATGTTATAATTGCGGCTCTGCGGGGCACTACAAAAGAAACTGCCCTCAGGTACAGTCTTCTTGACAGTATAGCATTAATTTTCTGGGCAAACAAACGAAAAATCTTTTAAAAATATTTATATCGAGGGACAAGCCATGCGGTGTTTTATTGATTTTGGAAGTGAGTGCTCTTTGATTACCGAGAATGCAGTCAGATCGCTAAAGCTTCAACAAACTCAAGTGGATGCCGTTGTCGCTTTAATGACCCTGTCTGGTTCCGAAATGAAACCCAAAACGTTCACACGTAGCACTGTTAATATTGATGGGGTGACACGGTTCATCGAGTTTTATGTAGTTAACAAATCTATTATGGGTGTAGAAATATTAATAGGTCAAAATTTTACTGAACTTTACGACGTCAAGTACAATAAAATTGGCAATAGTTTAACATTTTCGGATAGCCAGACACAACTCAACGTAAACATTCTTGAAAAATCTGTTCTCAACATAGGTACTTGTGATCCCGAAACAACCCAAGCAGTGACAAATCTATTAAACGCTTATCCTGAATGCACGGCACAAAATTTGTCACAAATGGGCGTTACGTCACCCACAAGTATGAAAATAATTTTAACGACTGATAAACCTGTAGCCCGCCGACCTCGTCCCTTTTCCGACTCTGAACGAGAACAAATCAGGAACATTGTTGATGATCTTCTCAAGAATAAAATTATTCAAGAGTCGCATTCAGCCTATGCCAGCCCCGTTTTATTAACAACTAAGAAAAACAACGAAAAACGTCTTTGCGTAGACTATAGAGCGCTCAATAAAATCACTGTACCTGACAAATATCCCTTGCCATTAATAGAAGAACAATTAAGAAGGTTGTCGGGCTGTAAATATTTTATTAGTCTCGACTTATTTTCAGGCTATTACCACATGCCAATGTCTCCTGAGTCGGTCCACTATACTGCATTTGTTACGCAAGATGGTCACTACGATTTTTTAAGAGTTCCCTTTGGACTCACTAATGCTCCTGCCGTTTTCCAACGAATGATTAACACAGCGTTGGGTCAATTGAGATTTAACAAGGTGCTTGTTTATTTAGATGACGTATTAATTCCTGCAAACACTATTCCAGAGTTACTATTAATTTTACGAGAGGTTTTAGAAATTTTTAAGAGAAATGGCTTAACGTTAAACTTAAAAAAATGCAAATTTGTTAGTACCAAAATCCAGTATTTAGGGTACGAAATTTACAATTCAACAATTAGTCCTAATCCAAAAAAAATAAAAGCCGTAGATCAGTTTCCTAAACCGACTAATGTTCACCAGGTGCGCCAATTTTTAGGCCTAACAGGATATTTTCGCAAGTTTATTCCTAATTATGCTACCAAATCTAAATCTCTTAGTGTTTTACTGCTAAAGGACGCTAAATGGGACTGGGGAACCACACAACAAACTGCCTTTCAAATATTGAAGCAGTGTCTAATTTCTGTACCAGTTTTGGCCTTATATGACCCAGGAAAGGAAACAAAATTATACACCGATGCTTCTCGGTGGGGTCTGGCCGCTATTCTGGTGCAGGTGCATGAAAATGGGGAAAGAGCGGTAGCTTACTTTAGTAGACAAACCACAAAGGATGAACAAAAATTTCACTCTTTTGAACTTGAAGCTCTAGCGATAATATCTGCTGTCAAAAGATTTCGACAATTTTTATTAGGTAAACACTTTACCGTCATTACTGACTGTATCGCAGTTAAAAATACGTTCTCTAAAAGTGAAATTAATGCTAGAATAGGTCGTTGGGTACTGGCATTAAGTGAGTATCAATTTAATATTGTTCATAGACAAGGCCAACAGATACAGCATGTGGATGCTCTTAGTAGAAATTCGCCCGCACAGGTAAAAGGCGTGTTTTTGACAGTTGTTACTGAAGATTGTTGGTTGTTGACTGCTCAACAACAGGACGAAGATCTTCGGACTATAAAGGAGATTTTAGAATCTGGTGACTACGATTCAAATAAACAGACCTTCAAAAATTTTTCTCTTAAAGGCGGGAAAATTTATCGAAACACCTCTTGTGGTCCAAGGTGGGTGGCTCCAAAGTTCGCAAAATTTCAAATTTTACGAATGGCACATGATGACGAAGGTCATTTTGCTTTCGAAAAAACCTTTGAGTTATTGGCAAGTCAATATTGGTTTAAGCACATGCGCCATTTTGTAAAAAAAATACGTCAAAAATTGTTTAAATTGTTTATTTTTCAAAAACCCGCAAGGTAAATCTGCAGGATTTTTACACCCAATTCCTAAAACTCCAGTGCCATTTCACACAATACACATAGATCATTTAGGCCCCTTCATACACTCAAAATCAGGTAATACTCAAATTTTAGTAATCGTTGATGCTTTTACGAAATTTGTTCTGATTTTTCCTGTCAAAGGTACTCAAACAAAATTTACAATTAAATCGTTAAAAGATGCAATTAAAGTGTTTGGCGTTCCTCATAGAATTATTAGCGATCAGGGCACTTCCTTCACCAGCAATAAATTTTGTGACTCAATCGGCACTAGACACTATTTAAATGCTGTGGCTATTCCTCGATCCAACGGCCAGGTCGAACGTTACAATCGGACTATTTTAGATTCTTTGTCAACAATGGGAGCCACCGTCTCAGACAAATCCTGGGATGAAAATATTTCTAATATTCAACTCGGCTTAAACGGTACAATAAATAAAGCTATTGGGGTGACACCGAGCGAGGCGTTAATGGGGTATAGAGTTGTTTCACAGGGTAAATTGGTACACTGTCGGGATTCTGTAAATGTCACTGCAATTCGGGATAGCATGGAACAACAACTCCAGAAATACCAAAATGATCAAAAGCGACGTTTCGACCTTAAGCGCACTGCGGCTCTCCCAATGAAGGTGACCTCGTCTTGGTTCGGATCACCAGTACCCCAGCTACAGGGAGCAGCCACAAGTTACTACCCAAGTGGCGAGGACCGTTTCGCATTGTCAAAGTCTTGGGCAACGATCGCTATAAGGTGGCTGACATCCCTGGGTCGAGCCGGTCAAGGCTGCGGTATAGTGGAGTGGCGGGTGTCGAGAACCTGAGGCCATGGATCCACTATGATGAGTAGCTGTGGGCTGTGGGGTTCAGTAACGGTCCGGTTACTGGCAGGTGTATCGGGTTTCGATTCCACTTGATAGATGTGTCACAGGGGTGGCGAGGCGGTAAGCGTTACCAGGGTGACCAGCTCAACACTGGCTGTGGAGTGGGGATCGAAAACGATATTTCCTGGGGTCATGGTACTACATAGTAGATGTTGACCAGTAGTTTAACTTAGTTAAGCCTCCTACTTTAAGTCGTTCGCTACATTTAAGTGCGCTTTATTATCCCTTAAATCTACTTATTCATAAGCGTTAATGTCTAATGAACTTGGCCAAGTTTACTTTAATTTCCTAGGTTAGGTGAGCTTTTCCTGATGGGGCTGCCCAAATGGTTGCCGTCAACTAATTGTATGCTTCGACGAACACTGAAGTCACGTTTCCTTGTTTTGTACGAAATCAGATTTCTTAGACGTTGTTTGAGTTTCAGTAAAATGGTCTGGATTGAGTGGGGACACTCAATAGTGTCAGGAAAGGCCGAATGTTAGCGTCGAGAAACGGGACCTTGATCGACACTTACGTCATTCAACGTCTATGAAATGGATTGCTGACGAAGGGAAAGAGACGGCAAGACGCGGGGTACTGCACTCAGGGACTTAAGCGGGGTAGTCTAGATTGTACCTTAAGTCAGACCAGTGCTGTATTTAATAAATGCTTTAAACCGAGTTTATACTATTTTAATTTAACAGACTTTAAGGTTCACCTTTCTTTAAGGAAATTACGGTGCAATCGGCCATTAGAGGAAATTAACCCTTCACTAATTGAACGTGTCAGAAACGAGACAATTTATTATTTTTACCTCGATTTTTACTAAATCACCCAAAAAACAAAATATCTTCTAGTGTTCAGCGACCGGCATTCGGCCCACTCTCTTCTCGCCTCCAGTCTGATCGCTTTTTATGACGTAATCAAAACAAAATTCTGCATAAGTCACGTACACTCCGGATATTAGATTTCAGCTTTGGTAGTTAGATCATAAGTTATATAAAACACCATCCCTAAATCCGAATTTTAAAAATAGCACTTTATTAGCAGCTACACGGCTTCATGAATGTTTCAACTTTCAACCCCTATTTCACCACCCCCATACGCTCTAAAGAAAGTTGTTTTCAATTTGCTTAGGTTGTTCATAAATAAATCAATGGTGTTTCAGTAAAAATAAATAAACTGTACCTATTTATCCGCTTACAAAGCGTTAGGAGTTGTTGGAGGCCTAGGGGTCGGTTTCAGGTTGAAAATTCATGACTTTTTTCCAGTCTATCTGGCGTCACATATAGCTAATAATAATCTTTATTGCGCCAGAAGCATTTCCATAGACAAATAAATATGAGAGATAAAATATGCCGACTCGTAAGATTTTAACCACCCCACAACCATATAAAAAGCCAATGGAAGATGTATATCAATGCGATGTGTATTCCTGTAGATGTTTATTCACCGTGAATAATTCATATATGTATAGAGTTAACTTGGTGATGGTTTTGGGTGCAGATGCATATGGGTGCCGAAGCATATGCTCATGATAAAGAATTCGTGAGGGTGTATCAATTGATGAATTTTTTGCGTTCAATTAGTATCTTCCGGTTGTAAGTAGGTACATTATACAGGGTGTCTCAGAACGCTCGCACCACCTTTTAATGGAGTAGTCAGAATTAAATTCTGAGTCGATACGTGTTTTTGAAAATTTCCAGGGTCCAATAGTTCTCGAGTTATAACGGATTTGGGAGGACCAATCAGATTTCAGCTCTGAATTGCTTCATAAGGTAACTTATTGTTAGATGCACTGTTTCCTAGGTAACAAGATACAACAATATTAAATTTTCATTGATAGTATCTTGTTACCTAGGAAATAGTGCATCTAACAATAAGTTACCTTATGAAGCAATTCAGAGCTGAAATCTGATTGGTCCTCTCAAATCCGTTATAACTCGAGAACTATTGGACCCTGGAAATTTTCAAAAACACGTTTCGACTCAGAATTTAATTCTGACTACTCCATTAAAAGGTGGTGCGAGCGTTCTGAGACACCCTGTAGGTCAAGCATTAAGTCAATTTTTCGTGTTGGGGGTTGAAGGGGGTGCAATTTTTTCCGTTCAATTATTATCCTCAGGGGTTGAAGGGGGTGGGTTTCAGGCGCGCACACTTGGTACCTATCCTCCAATAACAGTGGTCCAAATTTTAAATTCATTTGCGCTCAATTAGTATCTTCCAAGTAGTCTAAGGTTTAAATTTCCACCGAGTCAATTATTTATGTTTGTTAATTTTTCGTATTCGGGGGTTGAAGGGGATGGTTTTCGAGATTGCAACTTTTTACGGCCAGTTAGTCTGTTTCTGTGGTAGATAGTCCAAGGGACTATCGAGGGTTGAAGACTGTGGGTTTTGGGGATACAATTTTTTGCGTTGAGAATAGTCTCCTGCGATAATGGGTGCTAAAAAGATTAAATTCCGTCCAAGTCATTTTTTTGTGGTTGGGGATTAAGGGGGCGAGTTTCAGGGATGCAATTTTTTGTGTTCAATTAGATTCCTCCGGTAATAGGTGGTCCAAGGGTTACATTTCCTCTAAGTAAATTTTTTGTTTTAATTTTGAGGGGGTTGAGTTTTAGTAGTGCAATTTTTTTCTCTTCCTGTCGTAGGTGATCTAAAGATCTAAGGACTAAATATTTATATGCTCAAAACTTTTTCTGGGCCATTGATTAAATGTTATCGAATTGCTTGAATTTCAAACAACACTTATGTGAAATTTCGAGTTTCAACCCCTAAGTTGCACCCCTTTCTGTTTCATCTTGTAGAAAAAAAAACATCCCTTATCAAATAATGTCAAAATATGTATATGTGGTTTCAGACCTCCATGTGCAAAATATTTGAGAACTTTTCGTATTTTTGTGATTTTCAACCCCTAGATTTCGTCCCCCAAAATTGACACCCCCTCACCTTCAACAGACTTGTACGTCAAAAACGCATAACAAGTTTCAGTAAAATATCTCCAATGGTTCTCGAGTTGTTACAAGTAATAGTTTTTCGGTCCCGAAAAAACCACGCATTCTCGCGCTTTTACTGCGAGCGCTGCCTAAACGCTTGAAGATGGAATACAATCGTATAAGGGAGAAATGTCGGCAACGAATAGACCTACAAAAAAGTCCCCGACAGCATATAAATATCTGTTACGGATAGCCGACAATAAGCCACTGAAGCTATTTTCGCCAAAAATTAAAACACAAAACGATCTCGGTGGGCTACCCATCGTAGAAAGCTATATGCCGTCGCAAACTTTTTTGTAGACCTTTTCATTGCCGACAATTCCTCCTTACAAACTTTTGCTCTAGCTTCAAGCGTTGAGGCAGCGTTCGCGACAAACGTCGAAAATTGTAATTTCTTTCAGTTCTTCACCCCTAACTCCCACCCCTCTGGTCCGATATGGCCCAAAAACAATTCCCGCCGAGATTTTCGGGGTATACACATGTGTACAAAATTTCAGCTCGATATCTGATTTCGCTCTCAAGTTATGCGATGGACAGAGTAGACGGACGGCCGGCCGAGCGAGCGAGCGAGCGAATTCACTAAACTACAGTCCCTGCGCATATGCTTCGCCACTAAAATGGGAGGTTACTGCAATCACTCCAAAATTTGAAATTGAGATAACACCAGATCTTTACGTTTCAAGGTCCCAGGATCACAAAAAAGTGGTTTTTAAAAAATCTCTGTGTATGTACAGCTTAGAAACATGAAGATGCCCACCCAGAGCTGAATATTTACCTGGTCGCATGGACCAGGCCACGACAGAGACCGTGCAGAAGTTAGTTACCCCTACCTAACTGCTATTCGAATGCTAGGTGACCAACTAAATATTCAGCTCTGGGTGGGCATGTTCATATTTCTAAGCTGTACGTATGTACGTATGTGAGCACGATTTCAGGGAAACTACCGAACGGATTTTAATGAAATTTGGTATAGATGTTAGCGTTGGCCTTCTGGTGAGCCCAGTTAATTTTTTTGCGAATCCGCAGACAGCAAGTGCCTTTTTGGCATGTAAACTATGAAATTTGACCGATGAACACCAATTTTTCTTATTAACACATGAAAGATCATGAAATTCTGTATCTGAATGTGTATTCACAATTAACGCCTTTTTGGCATAAAATCGAAAAATTCGAAGTTTCGAGGGAACATTAAATAACACGCTATAGCCCAAACTGCTGGATCGATTTGGCTGAAATTTAGTAGGTAGAAATACCGTTACCCGCCGAAGAGCTGATTAAATTTTGGTGGCAATCGGCGAACGACAAGTGCAATTTTGGCATATCAACTTTGAAATTTGAATAATGAAGTCCCATTTTCTTTATCAGCACATGGAAAGTCTTCAAATTTTGTTTTCAAAATTGTATTCAAGCTTAGTGCCCTTTTGGCAAAAGATCGTAAAATTTAGAAAAATCGCAGAAGGCAGCTTAGGATTGGTGGAGTAAAACTTAAGTATAGTAAATAGTAACTTGATTTATTGGTAAGAGGATTGGATCATTCACCAAGTGGGGAGGTTCCAGCCGTTTCCGTAACTGCCCATTTTTTTACTAAAAAACTACAAACTTTCGAAACATTTTATTGTTACTTGAAAAAAAAATTGGCAGGTAACTTAATGCGGTCAACACCTAAAATTATCATGCGTATTGTCTCGGGTTAATATAAAGCAGAAAGACCGTAAATATTCGTCAGGCATACGCTACAAAAACCAATCAATATTTCCCTCTCCTTCTCGACTTGCACCTTCCAGACTGGGCATTTGCTCTTTTCTAAACTGTACCTCCGCATTCTGCTACGGCACTAATAATGAAGGTACTCCGCTGGTCATTCTCTGCTTTAGTGAAATTACTGGTACTTAACTTACCCTTTGGATTCCTCCTGGCAAAGAAGCGGCACCACTTTCATCTCCGGCACACCCAACTTTTGGATGAGAAGATTCACTGCTTTTGTTGGTTGTTAATTTGCTTCTAATCTCTTCTGCAGCCTCGTGAGCCATCTTAAAAATTTGTTCCATTGTTGTTTATCGCAGAACCAGCACCTTTATTACCAGTGATTACCCGCTGGTAAATCACAATATCACATGCAACATGCAAAATGATCACAACAATTTACGCGCACCATTTACGAAAATATCCGACTCCTCTCGAGTCGATAACCGCCACCAGTAAATTAAGTACGTTTCCCAATCGGTTTACGGTTTCCCGCTTTAATTCAATATCAATCAAGGCGCGATATTTCTTTAATAAAACTAAAGTTTGCTTATAAATATAATTTTAGTGCCGTAGCAGAACGCGAGGTGCTATTGTTTTTGATTATTCGCTCGCTCAGCTCCTCACACTGTCCGTCAGACATCTGGAGAACGGATTTAGATATTGGGCTGAAACTTGGTATACAGCTTTATCTCCCGAAAAGTAAGGCGGGGATTGCTCTTGGGCCAGATCTGATGAAGGGGGCGGGAGTTAGGGGGAAAGACCAAAGAACTATCGGGTGTCCCAAAAAAAACCGGACAAAATATTTTTGGGAATAAGTCTGCCATTTCTTAACCGATTTGGATGAACGTGGTCCTAAATTAAAGCCAAAGAATCAGGCTTTCGACTGTATGAGAAACTACGGCAGATGGCGCTGCCGTAGTAGTCCTATTGATACATGCTTTAAAAGTTTATTTTAGCTGCATGGGGATTGGTCAGTCAACGACCAATCGATATGACACTCGAATAGCCTTGAAGATCCTTTTTTTTTGTTCAAAAATCCTTTTTCAGAAGTCGATTTGGCTTAAGCATTAATTTTCTGTAATTTTTTAAAAAAATGTGTTTTTGAGTATTTTCACGCATTAATGGCCATGATGCATATAAATCTTAATTTTCAGTTATAAATGAACGAATATGGTGAAAACAGTGGCGCGGATGCCAGTGGGGAACAGTTATCATTGAAAATTAAGCCGTATGTGCATCAATGTTATACTTTAGTCATAGTTATGGAAGCATGAAAATACGCAAAAACACTTTTTTTGAAAAAATCACAGAAAATTAATGCTTACGCCAAATGGGCTTCTGATGAAAGATTTTTGAAGAAAAATGAAAGATCTTCAAGACTATTTGGATCTCATAACCGACCAATCCCCACGCACCTAAAATAAGCCTTAAAGACAAGTATCAATAAGGCTGCTACAGCAGCGCCATCTGACGACGTTTCTTGCAAAGTTCGAAAGCCTGGTTCTTTAGCTTTAATTTAAGACTAAGTCTATCCAAATCGGTTAAGAAATGGCTGACTTATTTCAAAGACTATTTTGTCCGGTTTTTTTTTTGGACACCCGATATTAATTGCAATAACTCGCGACTTGTTGGAGGTTGGAGGTATCTTGCTGAAACTTGGTTATCTACGCTCGACCTTCAAGTCTGCTCAAGATGATGAGGTGCCAATTTCAGGGGTTAAAATTTAGGGTAGGAACGTCACAAAAAATATGACAACTCCGTAAGGGTTGCACGCAGTTATTTGAAACTCATATATCGGTGAAATCTTGCGTGGGGTGCATTTTTCGCTAAATCGAAGAGGTGGGGGGGGGGGGAAATTAGGGGTTGCAACTCGAAATTCCGCTTAATAATAAGTATCCGTCGAAATTGGAGTCGTTCGATATCTTTCCATTAATTATTCAAAAAAGAGGTATTATTTCATATATGTATATTGCAAAAAGCCACCCTTAAAGGTGCTACAACCCCTAACATGCAAAAAAACAAAAATACGACAATTCGAAAACTACTCAAAATTTCAAAGCAGAATTTGGTGTGTTAATTATTATCATAGTGCCACTGTAGGCGGATGTACAAATTTTCACTAAGATTTAACAAGGGGGATGAAAAAGGTTGGAACTGGAAATTTCTTCAAGAAAATGGTGGTATAAAATTATGAGGTTCGCTAGATTTTGGTCAACTATTGAAAAAAGGTCTTACGAGTTTTCAACCTAAAACCAACCTCTAGGCTATTACCTATTAGCGGATAAATACAATTTATTATGTTTATACGCAATAAAACCAGCCCCTAGGCTGTTAACAACCTAAAACTCTTTGCAAGCTGATAAATACATTTTATTTTTTCTGAAATCCTATTGATTTATTTATGAACAACCGAAATCAGTAAATACGCAAGGAGTTATGTAACACCGGAGAAATAAACACCCCTCTAAGTCATAAGGGAGTGAAATCATGAGGCGTTGGAGGCATTAATTTATAAATAGCAGCAATTTTTCAACGAATTGTATTAGGATGGTTAAATTGAAAGTATAACTTTCTTCAGAGCATGTGGGGGTAATGAAATAGGGAGTTGGGATTTAGTTGTATAAACGTACATGAATACATACTACATACTGTAACACACCTCGTCCAAAAGCGACAGACTTCAACTCGTCGCAACTGACGGTCCGCCACTCCTCATGACTCGACACCTGTCATTCGGATTCTGCTCTAAACGTGGCGTGCTAACATAATAATTTCGCGCTGTCACATTAATCCCGCTCTCTCTCTCTCTTTTAAAATCTCTATTATCAATTACCACGGTCACACTGACCTTACCCTCTGTCGGAGTAACCCTTCCTCTCGAATTACTCTCGAAACATTTAAACAACTCGCCTTGATCCCCTCGACCAAGACGTCCACCTTGAGCGCCACTTAGTCTATTTTTATTCCCGGACTAAGAGAGGGAAATACAAATGAGAGAGATGCTTTTTAACTTGTGAGAGAACGACACTTTCTGCGACAACACTACTTTGCCTGGTTCAGCTTAGCTCAGGTTTGCTGGTAGAGGGAGTGAGTAAGGAACATGCTCTTTCCAATAATTTAGATTGATCTCGCTGTACTAGATTTAACTCATTACGCTCGCTGCTTTGCGGTACTTACAAATTCTTTTCGGCACTGCACAAAAATAGACGCCTATCAACAAAATAATTTATTTACAAACAAAAGGGCGGCTATAAAACAAAAGAACAAAAATACATCTAGGGATTTCTATTTTCCACCGTTGGCGTTACTTCTTACACCGCTGTCATTCAACCCCGGCCTATCATCAAACGTCAAACTTGTCGTTTTAGCCCATCATGGTCATGCGTAATTGTACTTGTTGACTTAAAATTATTTGCATCCTATTGAAGAGGTCTTGGTTTTTGCCCTGTTCAGAATCAAATAATTGAATGTAGCGCGGTATTTACCTTTACGGTATGTCCTTATAAAAGGATAACAGTGCTAGACGGAATGGGATGTCCGAAAGACTGTTCGTAGTGAGAGCTCCCCACACCTTCACTGCATGAGAAACTCTAACGATGGTTTTTGGTGTGGGATCTTTTATCTCCTCTTCAGCTCCGGAGTATTCGTGGAAGCTTCCGTGAGCGCCCTCTATTATTAACAACAATTAAACTGGTAGCAACAATTGCCACTCCGGCGTGACGTCTAAAAGTGAGGTTATGTGGAATTTTCGTTTTCTTTAACACTTTTTCTCTCTTATAGGCTTTGTCGGTCGTGTGTTTTCATATAATCATAACCTGAGAGCTTCTACTAAGTGTCCCCCCACATCTGAGAGGAATCGTAGGTGTAATTTGGATGTTTTGAATGAAAATTAAAATGTCATGGCTACTTAGATGTTTACGATCGTTGACTTCGGATAATTCATGACCTGCAACTGCACTGATGGGGCTTGAGAGACGTTTCTGGTCTTCGTGACTGTTCTGATTACTCTGCCTGCTATAGGAATGTTCCTCGATAAAGGAAAAATCAGGAGGTGGAAATAAAAAATGAATTTTTAGGGAGCAAGTAACGGTTCACCAATTTACAAGGCATAGTCCTTGTACCATTATTTTAAAATTGGTGGACTGGTTCGTTACAATACCTAAATTATAACTGAAGTCAGTAAATACGCAAGGAGTTATGTAACACCGGAAAAATAAACTCACCCCTGTAAATCATGAAAGGGTGAAATCATGAGGGGTTGAAAACATGAATCTACAAATCACCGGAATTTTTCAACGAATTGGGTTAGGGTGGTGAAATTAAAAACACAACCTCCTTTAGGGCATGTAGGGGTGGTGAAATAAGGGGTTGGAGTTTAGGGGTTGAAACGTCCATCAAGCCCTGTAATTTTCTGCGAAACTGTAATATCTTACACACTGCATCTGCGAGAAAGGAAGAGTGAATTCAAGGAGAAATTTATCGAAGGGGATGAAAGTTAGGGGTGGAAACTCGAATTTTTACTGGGAGATGTCGTACCAGTGCAGCATGGTTCGATAACGAGTGTCATAAGGCAAAAAAAGATTTGAGGTTGAGTCTCCGACGTTGTAGGAGGGATGGGTTCAATTGGGCAGCTTTAACGCTTTATCTCGAACAAAAAAGAACCTATACTCAGCTTGTTAGTGGCGCTAAGAAGGAATACTATTTACATATGTGCAGTAAACTCGCAAATATAAGTAACCCGGCAGAATTTTGGAAGGTAGCAAACTCCTTTCACTCAAATGTTAAAAAGCGGCGAAACCCTATTGAAATAAATGTATGGTACGATTTTTACAAGGCTCGGTTTATAGCTCCCACAGATGAAAATGCAGTTTTCCCCATTAGAGTAGTAGACAACGATTTAGATGGAGACATAAGCCTCTCCGAATTGGAGGGTGCGTTACTTAGGTGCAAAAACGGCAAGACGCCGGGATTGGATAGAATTTCAAACGAGTTTCTGAGATTCCTACCACTTGCGGGAAAGCAGTTCTTATTGAATCTTTTTAACTTTATTTTGAGGACAGAAAGAACATCGAAAGCGTGGTCGGTCACAAATACAATTTTTCAGTTTCCTTCGCAATAGGTAGGTATAAGTGCGTATTTCAACCCCCACAGAAGTTTTAATTACATAATTTGGTTATTTTCGTGTTATATTTCGTAATTCTACTTAATCACACTTAATTTTCATTCCTCTTGATTTTTCATTCCGTTTCGCAATTTTTCAGACCCGAGTGTTAATTATTCAAAATTCGCCAAATTTTGTTTTAATTCCGGCAGTTCTTTTCATTAATTAATTCCTGTTCATTTTCTATTTTTAAATTCTGTAACAACTATTTTTTAACATTTCGCCTTTTAGTGCCGTAGCAGAATGCGGAGGTACTCTTGTCTTTGATTATTCGCTCGCTCGCTCGCTCGCTCGCTTGATCGCTCGACGAGTCTGTCCGTCGCATATCTTGAGAACGCATTGAGATATCGAGCTAACATTTGGTATGCAGCTTTGTCTCCCGAAAAGAAAGGCGGGGATTGCTTTTGGGCCATATCGGACCAAGGGGGTGGGAGCTAGGGGTGAAAAACCGAAAAACTATTAATTGCAATTACTCGAGAGCTACTGGGGGTATCGTACTGAAACTTTGTACGCACGTTCGACCTTCAAGTCTATTGAAAGTGAGGGGGTGGCAATTTCGCTACGCGGGTGTGCTTTAGCACACTTGGGAAACCTTGGCGCTAGGCTGATTAACCATTTTGTCTGTGTGGGCGCTACGCGCCAGTTTTTTTTAACCTTGGCTCTTGGCTTTTCAACCATTTTGTCTGTGTGGGCGCTACGCGCCATATTTTTTTAACCTTGGCGCTTGGCTTTTCACCCATTTTGTCCGTGTGGGCGCTACGCGCCAGTTTTTTTTAACCTTGGCGCTTGGCTTTTCAACAATTTTGTCTGTGTGGGCGCTACGCGCCATATTTTTTTTAACCTTGGCGCTTGGCTTTTCACCCATTTTGTCCGTGTGGGCGCTACGCGCCAGTTTTTTTTAACCTTGGCGCTTGGCTTTTCAACCATTTTGTCCGTGTGGGCGCTACGCGCCATATTTTTTTTAACCTTGGCGCTTGGCTTTTCACCCATTTTGTCCGTGTGGGCGCTACGCGCCAGTTTTTTTTAACCTTGGCGCTTGGCTTTTCAACCATTTTGTCTGTGTGGGCGCTACGCGCCATATTTTTTTTAACCTTGGCGCTTGGCTTTTCACCCATTTTGTCTGTGTGGGCGCTACGCGCCATATTTTTTTAACCTTGGCGCTTGGCTTTTCAACCATTTTGTCTGTGTGGGCGCTACGCGCCATATTTTTTTAACCTTGGCGCTTGGCTTTTCAACCATTTTGTCTGTGTGGGCGCTACGCGCCATATTTTTTTAACCTTGGCGCTTGGCTTTTCAACCATTTTGTCTGTGTGGGCGCTACGCGCCAGTTTTTTTTAACCTTGGCGCTTGGCTTTTCAACCATTTTGTCTGTGTAGGCGCTACGCGCCATATTTTTTTAACCTTGGCCCTTGGCTTTTCACCCATTTTGTCTGTGTGGGCGCTACGCGCCAGTTTTTTTTAACCTTGGCTCTTGGCTTTTCAACCATTTTGTCTGTGTGGGCGCTACGCGCCAGTTTTTTTTAACCTTGGCGCTTGGCTTTTCAACCATTTTGTCTGTGTGGGCGCTTCGCGCCATATTTTTTTTAACCTTGGCGCTTGGCTTTTCACCCATTTTGTCCGTGTGGGCGCTACGCGCCAGATTTTTTTTAACCTTCGCGCTTCGAATTTTTTATAACCTTCACTCTGGCTACTTGACTATTTTGTTTGTGGGGCGGGCGCTATATCGCGACCGATTTTTTAAAAGTTTGGCGCTGGGCTCGTTAAACATTGGTGATGTGAATTTTTTAGGAAACCTTGGCGTTAAGTAGTCTAGTTAAACTTTTTGTCTGTGCGACCCAAAGGAAATTTCTTTGGCTAAAATTATCTATATTGGGCAAAAGCAATGAATGAAAAGATCATATTTATTGTTTCTAAAAAAACTTTAACATTTCATTCACGAAAAAATAAAAATTATCTTAATTCTTTTCACCACTACGTTGTTAAAACTTTGATGTAGTTATTAACAATCACGGTTTATAATGAATCGGTTGGGAAACGAAAAACCACCTTCCTTTTCATGGCAAAAAGATATTAACCTCAAGGACACTGGCACTTAAAATCCTAAAATTAAAAAAAATGGACTCTTGTCCACCGTCTCACCTTTTTTGACATTTCAGTTAATGAAATTTCTTGTGGTCTACCGACCAGAAATTCCTGGAATTTTTGAATAATTGGGGCTCCAGATTTTCGCACATGACAGTTCTCGAAGGTTATGAGCACGACAAATAATTATTGTTTGTTGCAACAGGAGAGACCTGATGGGGAGGAACGGAAGGGGCATTTTCCACATAAATCCAGTCTGATTTCGTCAAATTTTCCCGTTTTTTCTTTAGATTTTTCACTTTCCATGACACTGACGCGTAGATTGGATAACGAAAAACCTCCTTCCTTTTCGTAGCGATGAGATAATAGCCTCAAGAACATTATTCACAAAACCTAAATTTCAACAAACTTAGAATGAGCCCTTGTCCAGTCTCTCACCTTTTTTGGCATTTCAATTAATCAAATTTCTGTTCCCTTGCGTTAATTGCTTGCAACAGCATCGCACATTCTCCATTTTAGAAAAAAATAAACGTTGAAGTTTCGTCACTCGTCAAATGTTTTTCCACATCAGAAATACCTAAAAATTGCTTTACGATCGTAAATATTCATCGATAATATTTAAAGAGCATCACCTCGTGGTCTTCCGACCAGGAATTTCCGGGATTTTTCAATAATTGGGGCGCCGGATTTTCGCACCTGCGGCTCTTCTCCAAAAGTGATAACCACGGAACAATTATTAATGTTTTTTGCAACAGGAGGCTCGGAAAACGTCGGAAAGGGCATCTTCCACGTAAATCCACTCAAATTTCGTCCAATTTCCCCGTAATTTGTTAGATTTTTCACTTTCACCGACACTGACGTTTCGCGTCGTTTGACGTTTCGAGGCACCGAGAGTTTGTCATTTTTGCAAGAGCGCCTACGATTTTTCGACGGTTTCGGATGGCCCCACTCTGGGGCTCCCGTGCGCCCCCACGGAGTGAAAAATCGCAAAGCCACCCCCCCTACGCTATAGGGAAATCATTTTCCTAAATGCGCTCCGCGAAAAATCGGCGAAAATTCCTAGATGCTCGGAGGAGATCCACCGGCACATAGCCCGTGTTTCGGGGTGTTTTAGAGTGAAAAGACAGCTTGATTATCAAGTCGGAAATTAATAGTATAGAGACTAGACCCGGACTTTACCAGTCAAAGACCTGAACTGCAGTCGATGCGGAAAGTAGTCGATGCGCGTGGAAGTTGTTGACTGCTCGCTTTCGGCTAACGCCTCAAGCGAGCGCGTGAAAAGAGTTGCGAGCTGAAGCTCGCAACTCTTTTCGTTTAGCTCGACTGTACCTGAATGAGTTTCGGCTTCGCCGAAACGGTCTCGGCTGCGCCTCGACGTTTTTCAACTTGAAATATTTCAAAAAGAAAATTTAAATTTAAGCTTGATTGTATTCACCGGCAAAAAGTTCAAATTGGCAACACCGCATTTCTTGGCTACGAATAAGGCACAATCTGACAACGCCACCTTTCTTTGCTATACGTAATTGAATGTAATTCTGTGAAAAAATCCACACGATTTCTTATTATTTGACATAGGTACATAAAACGTAATTTTTTATCCATTTCGAATGGATGTGGTCAAAAGGTTTTTAAAAGACAGTTAAGGTTGAGTAATTTAGGCAAATAGTGGTTAATAAATAAGGAATTAAGGAATAAATAATTCAGGACATAGGTATTTCAAAAAAAGAGAGAGGAACTCGAATAACTTCAACCGGTGGATTAAAATTGATACACTGCATATTTTTATTTTACCACTATTTAATTATTAGTTTGTCATTGAGTTAAATAAACTTCAATTTTTTTCACAGCTATATTGCTCATGATGTATCAGGATGGGGGGTGTCCTCTGAACTCGATGGGCATGGTTTTTTAGAGACTGACTAAATGTGATCAAAAAATTTTAAAAAGTCGAATTTTTAAATGCAATGTAAATAAATAAGGAAAATAATTCAGGATGTCAAGGCTGTCAAAGATTAAGTTATTTGGTGAAATGTAAAAAGGTTAATTGAGAAACTTGAAATCAGGTGACATTATTTTATTTGGCCACTGTCACACGTATAAACAAATATAAAGATTCACGAAATACCTTATTTCAAGAAAGTTAACACTGACAACGTCGCAAGTTCACGCCACGTCCCAGTTCAGTCAAGTGTAGTAGCTGTTGTTTGAATCCCAAATTTTTCTCTCGTTCAAACCATTTTTTTAATACTCTTCCCAAATTACAAATGTTACTAATTAAATTCCAGTTCGGACCACCCATATGGTTGAATCTGTGAGTTATGCATGCAAATCGGCTTGTCCCAGTGAAGATTTTTTCATTAACAGCTGGATTCCATTTTTTTTCTAAATTCAAAAATACAGCAACTGAAAATAAATAATAAAACACTTGTGCATAAAGGCACAACTCACGCTTGTCCCCAAATGGCCTGTTTATTGGTAAATTTTTGCATACCGGGGCATTGACCTCTGGTGAGAGGGCACCCACTTTCTGACCGTGGAGTACAACTTTTGGGCTGCTTGGGGTTAAATTTCAGGCAGAAGACCCTCGCGTCGTTTTTGTGGTGATGGACGGTCGGTTCCCTCCCTTCCCGATTCAAAACGAACCGATTTACGCGCACTTTTCAAGTGGAGCGCCTCTCTAATTTTTCGCCCGACCTTGGGGATGACGAAACTTGCAATTTTTCCACTAAAATTGGACGGTTTTTGTCCGTAAAAGGGTCGTTTGACTCACGATTAAACGTCCCGAAGCCTTTTAGAGCAGCAAAACCGTCTTTCCTTGGAAATTCTCCGTCGAGGTTATGTTGTACATAAAAATGTTATTTTTCCGATAAAACTCGGCGGAATCCAACAGGAGCCATCGTTTCCACTCCCGCTCGATCATTTTTGAGGCACCGATGGCGTTTCAAAAGCCCCAAAACAGTTGTTGAAAATATCGAAGCACGGCCAGTTTTGAGGTTAATTAAAAAAATTGTTAAAGCCCACGAAAAATCACTCCAACAGTTGGGAAAAAACTCTCCTTGCACTAATTCACATCGATTCGATGGGAAAAGTGCCCAAAATCACACAAAAACACGAAAACACGACACGGAGAAATGTCATATGTCAACCATCGCGGCGTCACGCGAAAATAAAGGTCGTCTTGCGTCGTCCTTCCGTAACGTAACTTTCTGAGTATAGTTTTGGAGTGTTTAGCTTGAAATGACGGCAAACCTGGAGAATTTTTTAGTGACGTTGGTCGGATTGGTGTCCCACGTTGATCTGAAGGGTTTTAAAGCTCGACCGCGAAGAAAAAAACTAATTGGTGAAAGCGTAATCGGGGCTTAAGATTTCCACCTCGATTATGATAAAACTTTTTGATTTTTTGGCTAAAATCGGGGGATTTTCTCGGTAAAAAGTGTCGTTTGACTTGCGATTGACCGTCCCGCAGCCATCCCACACCATTTCCATGTCCAAAACGTTGATTTTCTCGCAATACTTGTGTAGCACGGTGAAATTTGTTGTAAATTGGTAAATTGGTAGTAAATTTGCACACACCGATGAAACTAACGATCCGGCAGACTCGGGAAACACTTTGCACCGTCACCTTTGTACGAATTTAACGGAGTAATGCCGAATTTTGGCAAAAAACAGCACAACACAACCACAAACGTCAAACTCGCGTCGCAAATTTTGACGTTTCTCCCCCGACAAACTCGCGTAAATCAAAAAGGGTCTGGAAAATTCGCGATGTTCTTTTGTTTCGAATTTTCAATTTGGAATGTCACTTTTCAAACGAAAATCCTGAAGTTATCCCACCAGCGGCCGACGCCCAACTACAAAACGCCATAAAGTCATCTTTCGCCTTTGGAAAACGACCGCTTCAAAGGTGCGGCGTCCCCGATCACAATAGGAGTTTACCGGGCACGCACATCATGCATTTTCCCACAAATGTGTCAAAAACGGCTTCACTACTTAATATAGTTTGACTAGCCGCTACGCGGGTGTGCTTTAGCACACTTGGGAAACCTTGGCGTTAGGCTGATTAACCATTTTGTCTGTGTGGGCGCTACGCGCCAGATTTTTTTTAACCTTGGCGCTAGGCTGATTAACCATTTTGTCTGCGTGGGCGCTACGCGCCAGATTTTTTTTAACCTTGGCGTTAGGCTGATTAACCATTTTGTCTGTGTGGGCGCTACGCGCCAGATTTTTTTTAACCTTGGCGTTAGGCTGATTAACCATTTTGTCTGTGTGGGCGCTACGCGCCAGATTTTTTTTAACCTTGGCGTTAGGCTGATTAACCATTTTGTCTGCGTGGGCGCTACGCGCCAGATTTTTTTTAACCTTGGCGTTAGGCTGATTAACCATTTTGTCTGTGTGGGCGCTACGCGCCAGATTTTTTTTAACCTTGGCGTTAAGCTGATTAACCATTTTGTCTGGGTGGGCGCTACGCGCCAGATTTTTTTTAACCTTGGCGTTAGGCTGATTAACCATTTTGTCTGCGTGGGCGCTACGCGCCAGATTTTTTTTAACCTTGGCGTTAGGCTGATTAACCATTTTGTCTGTGTGGGCGCTACGCGCCAGATTTTTTTTAACCTTGGCGTTAGGCTGATTAACCATTTTGTCTGTGTGGGCGCTACGCGCCAGATTATTTTTAACCTTGGCGTTAGGCTGATTAACCATTTTGTCTGTGTGGGCGCTACGCGCCATATTTTTTTAACCTTGGCGCTTGGCTTTTCAACCATTTTGTCTGTGTGGGCGCTACGCGCCAGATTTTTTTAACCTTGGCGCTTGGCTTTTCAACCATTTTGTCTGTGTGGGCGCTACGCGCCATATTTTTTTAACCTTGGCGCTTGGCTTTTCACCCATTTTGTCTGTGTGGGCGCTATGCGCCAGATTTTTTTAGCCTTGGCGCTTGGCTTTTCAACCATTTTGTCTGTGTGGGCGCTACGCGCCATATTTTTTTAACCTTGGTGCTTGGCTTTTCAACCATTTTGTCTGTGTGGGCGCTACGCGCCAGATTTTTTTAGCCTTGGCGCTTGGCTTTTCAACCATTTTGTCTGTGTGGGCGCTACGCGCCATATTTTTTTAACCTTGGCGCTTGGCTTTTCACCCATTTTGTCTGTGTGGGCGCTATGCGCCAGATTTTTTTAGCCTTGGCGCTTGGCTTTTCAACCATTTTGTCTGTGTGGGCGCTACGCGCCATATTTTTTTAACCTTGGTGCTTGGCTTTTCAACCATTTTGTCTGTGTGGGCGCTACGCGCCAGATTTTTTTAGCCTTGGCGCATGGCTTTTCAACCATTTTGTCTGTGTGGGCGCTACGCGCCATATTTTTTTAACCTTGGCGCTTGGCTTTTCAACCATTTTGTCTGTGTGGGCGCTACGCGCCATATTTTTTTAACCTTGGCGCTTGGCTTTTCAACCATTTTGTCTGTGTGGGCGCTACGCGCCAGTTTTTTTTAACCTTGGCGCTTGGCTTTTCAACCATTTTGTCTGTGTAGGCGCTACGCGTCATATTTTTTTAACCTTGGCCCTTGGCTTTTCACCCATTTTGTCTGTGTGGGCGCTACGCGCCAGTTTTTTTTAACCTTGGCTCTTGGCTTTTCAACCATTTTGTCTGTGTGGGCGCTACGCGCCAGTTTTTTTTAACCTTGGCGCTTGGCTTTTCAACCATTTTGTCTGTGTGGGCGCTACGCGCCATATTTTTTTGACCTTGGCGCTTGACTTTTCAACCATTTTGTCTGTGTGGGCGCTACGCGCCAGATTTTTTTAGCCTTGGCGCTTGGCTTTTCAACCATTTTGTCTGTGTGGGCGCTACGCGCCATATTTTTTTAACCTTGGCGCTTGGCCTTTCAACCATTTTGTCTGTGTGGGCGCTACGCGCCATATTTTTTTAACCTTGGCGCTTGGCTTTTCACCCATTTTGTCTGTGTGGGCGCTATGCGCCAGATTTTTTTAGCCTTGGCGCTTGGCTTTTCAACCATTTTGTCTGTGTGGGCGCTACGCGCCATATTTTTTTAACCTTGGTGCTTGGCTTTTCAACCATTTTGTCTGTGTGGGCGCTACGCGCCAGATTTTTTTAGCCTTGGCGCATGGCTTTTCAACCATTTTGTCTGTGTGGGCGCTACGCGCCATATTTTTTTAACCTTGGCGCTTGGCTTTTCAACCATTTTGTCTGTGTGGGCGCTACGCGCCATATTTTTTTAACCTTGGCGCTTGGCTTTTCAACCATTTTGTCTGTGTGGGCGCTACGCGCCAGTTTTTTTTAACCTTGGCTCTTGGCTTTTCAACCATTTTGTCTGTGTGGGCGCTACGCGCCAGTTTTTTTTAACCTTGGCGATTGGCTTTTCAACCATTTTGTCTGTGTGGGCGCTACGCGCCATATTTTTTTGACCTTGGCGCTTGACTTTTCAACCATTTTGTCTGTGTGGGCGCTACGCGCCAGATTTTTTTAGCCTTGTCGCTTGGCTTTTCAACCATTTTGTCTGTGTGGGCGCTACGCGCCATATTTTTTTAACCTTGGCGCTTGGCTTTTCAACCATTTTGTCTGTGTGGGCGCTACGCGCCAGATTTTTTTAACCTTGGCGCTTGGCTTTTCAACCATTTTGTCTGTGTGGGCGCTACGCGCCATATTTTTTTAACCTTGGTGCTTGGCTTTTCAACCATTTTGTCTGTGTGGGCGCTACGCGCCAGATTTTTTTAGCCTTGGCGCATGGCTTTTCAACCATTTTGTCTGTGTGGGCGCTACGCGCCATATTTTTTTAACCTTGGCGCTTGGCTTTTCAACCATTTTGTCTGTGTGGGCGCTACGCGCCATATTTTTTTAACCTTGGCGCTTGGCTTTTCACCCATTTTGTCTGTGTGGGCGCTATGCGCCAGATTTTTTTAGCCTTGGCGCTTGGCTTTTCAACCATTTTGTCTGTGTGGGCGCTACGCGCCATATTTTTTTAACCTTGGTGCTTGGCTTTTCAACCATTTTGTCTGTGTGGGCGCTACGCGCCGGATTTTTTTAGCCTTGGCGCATGGCTTTTCAACCATTTTGTCTGTGTGGGCGCTACGCGCCATATTTTTTTAACCTTGGCGCTTGGCTTTTCAACCATTTTGTCTGTGTGGGCGCTACGCGCCATATTTTTTTAACCTTGGCGCTTGGCTTTTCAACCATTTTGTCTGTGTGGGCGCTACGCGCCAGTTTTTTTTAACCTTGGCGCTTGGCTTTTCAACCATTTTGTCTGTGTAGGCGCTACGCGCCATATTTTTTTAACCTTGGCCCTTGGCTTTTCACCCATTTTGTCTGTGTGGGCGCTACGCGCCAGTTTTTTTTAACCTTGGCTCTTGGCTTTTCAACCATTTTGTCTGTGTGGGCGCTACGCGCCAGTTTTTTTTAACCTTGGCGCTTGGCTTTTCAACCATTTTGTCTGTGTGGGCGCTACGCGCCATATTTTTTTGACCTTGGCGCTTGACTTTTCAACCATTTTGTCTGTGTGGGCGCTACGCGCCAGATTTTTTTAGCCTTGGCGCTTGGCTTTTCAACCATTTTGTCTGTGTGGGCGCTACGCGCCATATTTTTTTAACCTTGGCGCTTGGCTTTTCAACCATTTTGTCTGTGTGGGCGCTACGCGCCATATTTTTTTAACCTTGGCGCTTGGCTTTTCACCCATTTTGTCTGTGTGGGCGCTATGCGCCAGATTTTTTTAGCCTTGGCGCTTGGCTTTTCAACCATTTTGTCTGTGTGGGCGCTACGCGCCAGATTTTTTTTAACCTTGGCGTTAGGCTGATTAACCATTTTGTCTGTGTGGGCGCTACGCGCCAGATTTTTTTTAACCTTGGCGTTAGGCTGATTAACCATTTTGTCTGCGTGGGCGCTACGCGCCAGATTTTTTTTAACCTTGGCGTTAGGCTGATTAACCATTTTGTCTCTGTGGGCGCTACGCGCCAGATTTTTTTTAACCTTGGCGTTAGGCTGATTAACCATTTTGTCTGCGTGGGCGCTACGCGCCAGACTTTTTTTAACCTTGGCGTTAGGCTGATTAACCATTTTGTCTGTGTGGGCGCTACGCGCCAGATTTTTTTTAACCTTGGCGTTAGGCTGATTAACCATTTTGTCTGTGTGGGCGCTACGCGCCAGATTTTTTTTAACCTTGGCGTTAGGCTGATTAACCATTTTGTCTGTGTGGGCGCTACGCGCCAGATTTTTTTTAATAATAATAATAATAATAATGTTTAATTTCCATAAAGCCTTGTTACAGCAAAGGAAGCGTCAGAAAACATATAAATAAATATATATACATATACAGTTTGGAGAACATTAACAATCTTTAAAATTACACAAAAGAAATTCATTTACAGAATAAAACGAATAATGATTTAATAATTCATGGAGTTCAGCCTTGAAAGTAGACAAATTTCTGATATTTTGAATGTGAGTAGGTAGTTTATTAAACAGCCGTGCCGGCATTACATAAGGCCCTTTAGATGTTCTAGTAAGGGAATGTCTAGGAAGTTCTAAGTTGGAATCAGCTCGAAAATTGTAATTGCATGAAGAAGATCTGTTCAAAGAAAACTTCTCTCTGTTCGAGAATGCATAGACAACACAGTTGAGAATGTATACACATGGTAAAGTTAATATTTTTAGTTGCTTGAATATATTCCTACAAGAAGTACCTCTTGTTGCGCAAACCATAGTTCTAATTATCCTCTTTTGGATTAGGAAGACAGTATTTATCTTTGAACAATTCCCCCAGCAAATGATGCCATAACTTATAATTGAGTGGACATACGCATTGTAATATACGCGTAGCAAGTGTAAATTAACTTTACTTCGCAGTTGCCAAATTATGAAGCATTGAGTAGCAAGTTTTTTTGTAATAAACTCAGTATGCTGCTCCCAAGTAACAAGACTATCCATATGTATACCCAGAAATTTAACACAGTCAGACTGGTGAATAGTTGAGCCTTTCGAGCCGGACCTTACTAGTAGACTATAGTTCAATTGTTTGGATGAAAACGTCATTACTTTTGTTTTCGAATTATTTAATTTTAGACCATTCGACGAACAACAATTCAACATATTCGTGACGCATGAGGTTGCTTTGCTGCTAAGTTCAAAATGATTCCCGGCAGTGACTGCCGCGGTAGTGTCGTCTGCAAAAAGTACAAGGAGCGCTTCCATCAGCACATCACTGTACAGTAATAAAAACAGGGGCGGGCCCAAAACACTGCCCTGTGGACCCCCAGATGTTAGCTGTTTAGATTCAGAGATATAAGTGACACCATTTTCGGTAATTTTCACGCATTGAGTTCTGTCCTTCAGGTAAGATTTCGCCCATTGGTATGCAGGTCCACGAATGCCACAATTAAGCATTTTATGCAAAAGAAGGTCATGATCGACTACATCAAAGGCACGTGATAAATCAAAAAATATAGAGGCAGTTGTTCTTCCCCTTTCCATGTTCTGCATGATGAAGTTGTAGAGGTGCAGAATAGCATCTATTGTTGAGGAATTTTTCCTGTATCCGAATTGATTCGGAGAAACAATATTATATTTAATTAAGTATTCATTGAGACGTGAATAATACGCCTTTTCAAGAATTTTGGAAAACACTGACAGAAGTGCAATAGGGCGATAATTACACAGTAAGGTCTTCTCACCTTTTTTGTGTACCGGCACCACAACTGATTTTTTTAGAATATAGGGGAATTCACCTTCAGCAAAAGAAGAATTTATTATGTCTGTTAATGGCTCACAAATATCATCAACCACATGTCCAAGAATATTACAAGGAATCTCGTCAAAACCCGCGGACTTTTTTTTTGTAACACTTAGTGTAATATTTTTGACCTCTAATTGACTAAGAGGAAGTAAAAACATTGAATTGCTTTTATTATAAAAGTGATTTTTTTGATATTTGATGCTTTGTTTCAGGTCAACTGTGATTTGTTTAACAGACTCAAGAAAGTAATTATTAAAAGCTTCAGCAACGTTCTTTTCGCCAGTATATGCATGACCGTCGTCGTCAAAATAGGTAGACGGTGCCTGACTTTGAACATTGTTGTTTGTATTTTTTTTAATGATGTTCCATGCTGTTCTGGACATATTGTCAGATGAGGATAGTTTGTTGTTAAAATATAATTGTTTAGATTTATTAATTTCCATGTCTTGGTGTTTTTTAATTTTTTTATACGCCGCTAAGACGGTTAAGTCGTTCGTGTTCTTATACAGTTTGTATAAGTCACGAACCAAAAATCCACGATTTATAATGTCTTTCGTAATCCATGGTTTGCCCTTTTTTATGTTATTTGAATACTGAATTTGTATCAAAGGAAACGATCTATTTAAAGCATCAAGAAGCTTCTCATGGAATATACCAAACTTCTGATTGATATTCAGATTCTTTGGAAGCAGCAAGTTCCAAATTTCAGATGCCAAAGACAATTTGAATTTGTTTATGTTCTCCTGATTCTCGAACTGTCTCCTAAATGTGATCTTAGTATTGTTGTTGACTTCTCCATGCATCTTAAAGGAGGCTACTTGTATGGAATGATCAGAAATATCTGTGTGGATATTGTCAGTCAAAGCCAAACCACCATAATTACTAAATATGTTGTCAATTAATGTTTTATGATTATTATGAATCCTGGTGAATTCCTTTATAATAGGCGTAAGGCCAAAAGCTAAGAAATTATTACACAACTGTGTTACACATTTATCACTAACATTAGCAAAGTTCACATTAAAATCACCACACATAATACATAGATTTTCAGGTTTGACACTTTGAAAAAGCAAGTTTTCAAGGCTTTCGTTAAAAGTGGCAAGATCAGATTGTGGTGGTCTGTAAAAACAGCCCACAACTACATTCAGTTGATTCACTACAACCTTCGTTAGAGCAAATTCAAATTCTACATCCTGTCTTGTTACATTACGTATAGATACATCAGAGTGGCTGAGGTCATTTCTTATAAAAATGGCTGCGCCTCCACCTCGCATAGTCGTTCTACAAAAATTATCACACAACACGTAATTATTTAAAAAAATTAGTTTAATTTCGACCGGATTACACCATGTTTCTGTCACACAAACAATCTCTGGGAAGTCTAACGATTGCAGTAAAAGATCAAACTGATCTGATTTTGATCTAAGGCTTCTTATATTTAGATGTATTATTCGCAGATCAAACACTGATGATGATGTTAATCGATTGACGCGGTCCTTTTGGGACGGTAGAAAAAACGACTGTACAAAGCACCTTCCGGCCAGAATTCATTTGACATAGCAGCATTATAATTACTTTCATCAACTGTTACCTTGAAAGAAGAATAATTCTCCGGATATCTCGATACCAGTTTCTCACAAGATGCTTCTGGACATTTTGCTTTCACGAATTCCAACAGAGATTCTGTTTTAGTTTGGGGTGCCAGTCGCGAGACGAAAACATCCTTTTTTCTGCGGGCTACATCAATTGACGTTATGCCTTTTTGCGATCCTAGGTTTTGTACACTCTTCCTATTTCGCCTATTTCGTACTTGCTCCCAGTCTTCAGCTTGAATAGCAGCATTTGACACATTCTGTTTTTTGGCTCCATGATCAGCTGTTGCTTGTTTATCGCCGGAAATAGTTTTCGTTTCCACAGGTGAAACAACCTTATCGGTGAATTTAGATTTTCTTACACCGTTTTTATTTTGTGCGGAGATACCAGGATTGGCTCTATCCTTTTCCTCCAGCTTTGAAGTTTCCATTGGAATTGGAGTTACGTCGGTAGGTTTATTGGTGGCATACCGTTTTTGCGACAATTCATTTATCTTGTGTTGATCTTTTTTTTGAGATGTGTTGCCATTGTTATTAGGAACGGATACATTCTTTTTAAAGGACACATCCTTTGTCAAGAGCCTAACCAGTTCGATATTAGAAGATCTTAAGTCTCTAATTTCTTCCATTAAACTGCTAATTACTGTGTGCAGTAATTCTGTCTCCTCACGGACAACTTGTCGAATGATGTCCTTGTTGACCTCACTTCCCAAGAGATCCCCAATTGACGATGATGTCAAGCTGATTTCTTCAGGTGAAGCCGGGATCCTATTGTTTACTTCAGCAGAACTCGGGCTGCAAACGTAGCTCGTGTCAATGACCTTAGAGGTTAAGTCGCACCGATTGCACTGCCACTTATCTGCAAGGCCTTTTTGCATCATATCCGAGAACACTTGAGTTGTGAGTTGAACACATTTTATGCCGCCATCTTTGATGTAGCTCCAGAATTTTTTTAACCTTGGCGTTAGGCTGATTAACCATTTTGTCTGTGTGGGCGCTACGCGCCAGATTTTTTTTAACCTTGGCGTTAGGCTGATTAACCATTTTGTCTGCGTGGGCGCTACGCGCCAGATTTTTTTTAACCTTGGCGTTAGGCTGATTAACCATTTTGTCTGTGTGGGCGCTACGCGCCAGATTTTTTTTAACCTTGGCGTTAGGCTGATTAACCATTTTGTCTGCGTGGGCGCTACGCGCCAGATTTTTTTTAACCTTGGCGTTAGGCTGATTAACCATTTTGTCTGTGTGGGCGCTACGCGCCAGATTTTTTTTAACCTTGGCGTTAGGCTGATTAACCATTTTGTCTGTGTGGGCGCTACGCGCCAGATTTTTTTTAACCTTGGCGTTAGGCTGATTAACCATTTTGTCTGCGTGGGCGCTACGCGCCAGATTTTTTTTAACCTTGGCGCTTGGCTTTTCAACCATTTTGTCTGTGTGGGCGCTACGCGCCAGATTTTTTTTAACCTTGGCGTTAGGCTGATTAACCATTTTGTCTGCGTGGGCGCTACGCGCCAGATTTTTTTTAACCTTGGCGTTAGGCTGATTAACCATTTTGTCTGTGTGGGCGCTACGCGCCAGATTTTTTTTAACCTTGGCGTTAGGCTGATTAACCATTTTGTCTGTGTGGGCGCTACGCGCCAGATTTTTTTTAACCTTGGCGTTAGGCTGATTAACCATTTTGTCTGTGTGGGCGCTACGCGCCAGATTTTTTTTAACCTTGGCGTTAGGCTGATTAACCATTTTGTCTGTGTGGGCGCTACGCGCCAGATTTTTTTTAACCTTGGCGTTAGGCTGATTAACCATTTTGTCTGCGTGGGCGCTACGCGCCAGATTTTTTTTAACCTTGGCGTTAGGCTGATTAACCATTTTGTCTGTGTGGGCGCTACGCGCCAGATTTTTTTTAACCTTGGCGTTAGGCTGATTAACCATTTTGTCTGGGTGGGCGCTACGCGCCAGATTTTTTTTAACCTTGGCGTTAGGCTGATTAACCATTTTGTCTGCGTGGGCGCTACGCGCCAGATTTTTTTAACCTTGGCGCTTGGCTTTTCAACCATTTTGTCTGTGTGGGCGCTACGCGCCAGATTTTTTTTAACCTTGGCGTTAGGCTGATTAACCATTTTGTCTGCGTGGGCGCTACGCGCCAGATTTTTTTTAACCTTGGCGTTAGGCTGATTAACCATTTTGTCTGTGTGGGCGCTACGCGCCAGATTTTTTTTAACCTTGGCGTTAGGCTGATTAACCATTTTGTCTGTGTGGGCGCTACGCGCCAGATTTTTTTTAACCTTAGCGTTAGGCTGATTAACCATTTTGTCTGCGTGGGCGCTACGCGCCAGATTTTTTTTAACCTTGGCGCTTGGCTTTTCAACCATTTTGTCTGTGTGGGCGCTACGCGCCAGATTTTTTTTAACCTTGGCGTTAGCGCCAGATTTTTTAAACCTTCGCGTTTGGCCGATTAACCGTTTTGTCTGTGTGGGCGCTTCGCGCTGGATTTTTTAATTTTCGTGCTTTGCTTTCTAACCATTTTGTCTGCGTAGGCTCTACGCGCCGGTTTTTTTTAACCTTCGTGCTAGGCTAGTTAACCATTAAGTTTCGCGCTAGGCTGGTTAACCATTTATTATTAGATTGAAGTTTTTTTTGAAATAATAAAATGGATGGATGGAACAGAAAAAAGCACTTTTAATATTATTTAAGTAAAGTAATAACATGTAGAAAATATTATTTATTTAGGTACATTAAAGTTTGTGTTGATAATTTAAAATTTTATTATTATCATCACTCCGTTGAAGTGTACCTAATATTATTGAGCTGGTCGTAATATTTATTGGTAAGCTATGTGTTCCCTTATAGCAATAATTTATTAGCATCAAGAACGGCTATATAGGTACCTACCTAAAGCTCAAGCAATTTTATATGTTAGTCTATTTACCATCTTACCTTTGATCACTCAGGTATCACTAATTAAAGTTATTAAAATATAAATAAAATTAAAAAAACAAATATTTCTTTAATTGAAGTGCAATAAATCCATCAGGAAATTAAACCTGGTAATATGTGGTAGATCGTTGAGAGTTTTGATTTTATAATATCCGTGCTGACAGTAGTTCTTTCCGAAGAGTGAAGAGATAAACTAAAAAAACAGTTTTTAAATATTATTAATAGCTCATTAACTTACCATTCCCTCGATAAAAAGTAGATCGTGATATAATTATAAAAAAAATTCTGCTATTTTCAATTGGTAACAATGGATTATTGAAATAGGTACCTACATTGCTTGTAAAGTAAAATACTCCTACTATACCTCTATTGATGATGTAGTTATATGGAAATTAAATTTATAAAATTTTTTAAATTGTTTATTTCTCATAAGAAATAAGGTAGGTATGTACCTTACATAGTGAATGCCATATTTTTCAACAAACACAAGGAAAGTTAGGTTTTTTGTTTTAGTGTCAAATTCAATTTTAGCAACGGATTTTTTTTCAACGCAAATTTTAACACTGCAACGGAAAAGCCGGATTTGTATACTGTCCCTGTGTTAGTCAATCACTTGATTTCACTATAAGTTCCTATACCTACTATTTGTTTTCAATTTCCATTTTTTTTAGTTCTCAAATTGTAGTTGCTTACTTGATAAAATGATAAAATTAATTCTTGAGTGTAAAACATGTATAGCCCTTTATTTATTTTTTAACAAAATAGCAGAAAATTGATTGAAAAAAATATCTTTAACCAACTAATATAATGTTAGTAATGCCTTATGGCATTCTGATATTTCTTACTTTGGAGACGCTTTTAATTTATCAAAAAGAAGTAAAATCAGATAAATTTATTTGAACAAAAAAAAAATGTAAAAGAGCAATTTTAAAATGAAACCAATGAGGCAATTTGAATTTAAAAATTATGGTTGGTTTAATAAAATATAAAAAAAAAAAAAAAATACGAAGAACCGAAATTTCAATCGAAAGTTAACTAAAAGATTCGTTGTTTATCCAATCAAATAAGTCTATTTTAAACCCAATTAGATGATCAACTTTGTCGGTTAACCTTTGAATGAAATTCGGGCTCTAATGTATTAAACCAACAGATGTAAAAAGGTCATGCTCACTTGCATCGTAATTTAAAGTGATTCCTCTAAGATAAGAAGTTTAATTCCGTAAAGATTACTTTATTTTGAAAAATCTTTTATTTATTTATATGATGCAAAAAGCGGCCATGAGTCTTTAGACTTGAAAATTGTCAAAAAAGTCTACTTGGCTTACTCTCCTTATACATACTTACTCAAACACTTCTGGATACACCACATTAACTGCATACACGTCAGGATCACCTTCATCTAAGAAAAGTCGGCCTTGATTGTAAGAGCTTCTCACAAAAACTTTGACACTGTCAAATGTTCTAGCTCTTGAAAAAGCTACGTATAATTGCCCGTGACTGAAAACTGGCTGAGGTAGATAAATACCAACTCCATTCAGTGTACTGCCTTGAGCTTTATTACACGTCATACAATAGGCTAGGTTTAAAGGAAATTGTCGTCTCTTCAAAGTGAAAGGTAATCTCGCTGATGTTGGAGCACAATCTACACGAGGAATGAAAATTCTCTTACCTGATGGACGTCCATCGGTGTTTATTACCTCGCAATCCACAAAGTGATTACCGAGGTGTCGAATTATCAGCCTAGTTCCTTTGCATAATCCTTCCGTTAAATTCAGATTTCTCAACAACATTACTACACATCCGACTTTTAGCGAAAGTTCGTGCAAAGGATAACCTGAGGGAGTTAAAGAATTTAAAAATTCAAGTGGATAACGATCACGTTCGTCCTGATCATCTGTGACAATGTTATCTGCACTTAAATAAATTTTTTCTTCAGATGGCTCTGCAGAGATCTTGCTTAACATGATTCGATTAATTTGAATACAATGAGCATTCTGGGGTGTCAAAATAGCTCTATCTAATACCCCACGAATATCACCGTCACCAAATACCATTCGAATCAATGTTTCTTTATCAGGAACAACGCAGCGTTCAGGTACTTCTATCAGGACCGATCGACCGACAGTTTTAGACGGTAAAGCCCCAGTACCAAGTTGTTCCAAAAATTCAATGAATTCTTGTTCATTTTCACCAGCTCTCATGTTTTGTTTCAAAGCCAATTTTCTAAATCGACCCCATAATTGACTGGTTTTGACACAGGAAGCTACTGTACTCGTTCGATCACCGTCAATAACAACAGGTAGACACTGTTTAAAGTCTCCGCCAATTAAAACAACTTTACCTCCAAACGGCAAATGATTAATTCCAGTAAGATCTCGAACAGTTCTATCGACCAAATCGAATGCGAGTCTAGTAACCATGCTGATTTCGTCCCAGATTATCAAAGGCGATTCCCGAATTATTTGTCCCGCTTCTGATTGAGCAGTTAGAAAAGATGTTGTATTTTCGACAATGTTGATTGATAAACCAAACCGAGAATGTACGGTACGGCCACTTTTCAACAAAGTCGCCGCTACGCCGGTCCAAGCAACCGGAAGAACCTTGATTCCTCTGCTTTGCAATACAGTAATGATGCAGTTGTAAAGGTACGTTTTGCCTGTTCCAGCACCACCTTGCAAATAGAAAAGGCGATTTCGTTCCTCAGTATTTTCAACTGCTGACATTACAGTATTAAAAACATGAGTTTGATCTTCATTTAATTGGTCGGTCATCGTAACAACTGCTTCGGGGCTTAATATTTCAGGGTGCATTTGATCACCTACCTCTTGTATTTCAGGCAACTGTGGCGGTTCAACTAATCCATAATCAGTTAAACGTCTACCGTTGATCCTGAGAATATAACTTATTTTGCGAAGAGCCCTTTGTTCGGCTTCTTGCTCAGGTATTTTTCTACGTGTATAATCTTCAAACATGGATTGACGAAATCTGTTCCAGAGGGCAACTGGATCAGATACTTCACAGAATACTAAGATGTAAGCGAACATGTTTCGAAGCTGTCCAGGCATTTGTCTGACTACAGCTTCCTCCAAGCAACGATACCATTCGGCATCATCGACAAAAAGACTTCTTTGTTCACATGCCTCTTTGAACGTGTCATACACAATACCGTTGACAGTTCGCAAGTCTTCAAAGCATGTTGCACCTCGAACGTTTAAAAGAAGTATTCGCATGTAATACAACTCACCATATCGAGCGCTCAAGACATGCAATCTGGCTACGGTTAGCGTATGACGTCGTTTCCGTTTTTCCCATTGCTTGTTAGTTCTTTTCCAAACATAGTGTTCCGGAATTTGACTGTACAGATATTGTAGAGCGTCAGGATCAGTACGGTTAAGTTTAAACCATGCAGTTAACATCGTATCACGATCATCTTCCACTGCCACATTCTCTTCACCCACATTAAAGAGCACAGGTTGCCTGCCTGGCAGATGAATCGGCAGCCTTATTACTGTGTGTGTGTTAAAGTACAATTCGGAGCGATTTAAACGCCAGGCGGCTTCCGGAGGAGTCATGTACCTACCATTAATAAATGCACTTACTTCGTCGTAGACAAGATGAGCCTCACCGTCATTTTGTCCTTCAACGATTCTCATCAAAACTTGGTCAACATCCTTAAAAAAGTATTTATACAAATACTTAATTGCATTGGGTGAAACGCAAGCTTCGACGTTCATATGCGTTCTATATTTAAGTAGGCAATATGGATTATATGGTACAACCCATTGATTATTAGCTGGATAGTGGAAACGATCGATCATGATGAACCTGCCATTGAATGGACGTTTGTAAATGACTCTGCCGTTAGTGATCTTAGTTTCCTTGGACCAATATTTTGGAAAACCAGCACTACATTTACCTTCTACCATACAAACACAATTTTCATTTATTCTTCCACATGGTCCATGCAGCATTTTTTTTTTGACCAACTCGTAGAGCAAAGACTCACTTTGTTCAGGTATCTCAGCAGAAATTAACTGATCGATACGAAAACCATCCCTCAGTTTGTCTTCCTCTCTAAGTGTGACCAAAATATGGGCATGAGGAAGACCACGTTTTTGAAACTCAATCACGTATAGTACAACGATAGGAGTCCCAAAAATTTTCTTCTTCATTATGTCGTTCATGACTAACTCATGAAGTTTCAAAATAAAAACACGATTTATCAGGAATGGATGATTATTTGGTTCATCTCCCGCAGGAATGTTTTCTAGAATCTCGGGCCACCTAGGATTGCAAGTGAAAGTAATGAATAAATCCGGCGGACCGGTTTTAGCCATCACCGCCATTGCATCTTGGAACCGTTGATACTGACAGCGAGGACTTCCAACAAAAGATGATGGCAAAATAACCATCCTACCCACTCGTTGTACATCTGCAGCATCTGCGCGATTGGCAATATAATCGTGCAAACCCCTATACTCTTCGGCTCTTAGACGCTGCTGATGGGTTCGAATGAAACTCATCCGACTCGCTTCAACTTTCACATAAGCGGCTACAATGAACTGTTGTGCCAGCCTACCTGAATGCTGAAGTATTTGAAAGCCGTCATTTCTATATGCAAACCTATACGCATAATATCTACAGAGCGTCATGTTTATTTCATGGCGACGTTCTGCACGAAAAGTCCAGCCTAATTCGCCATTTGGAAACAATAGTGGGAATGTAAGCGGATCGCAGACGTCACTATGATAATCTATTTCGCGAAGATATTGCCTCTCTTCACGAACAAAAACTCGCAACCTAGGGTTTGGAGCTGTCGCTTCATTGCATACATAGACTGCCCCAATTTCTGGGACAGCGGGAGCATCGTGAGCTCTATCGTTTCTATTTCTATGCTGAGCAACCAATTCTAGATAAACATGTGGCATAGGCAATTTGGCAGCAGTTCGTTCACGACGTTGTTGTTCAAATACCTCATGCAAATGGCGATATTCTCTAGCGAAAGGGTTAATTTCATTGAGAATATCACCTATTTGAACAATCAGTCCATCGTTTACTCGATCTCTACCAACATTGTCTACTCGTTGTTGTGCAGCCATTTGCGGATCTAAGAAATAGATTGGTCCATATCTTGGATTCGGATCATTAACATTAACATCCGAATAATGATGAACCAATTTACCCTGAATTGCAAAAACATATGGTCCCCGTCCTCCAAATTTTCTTAAATTTACTTCCATACTGGCAAATTGGAAGCAGTAATTGTAAGTTAAAATATTTAGTTTAAATTGACGGGACAATGGATGACGACCTTCAAGTAGTTGTTGCAAAAGTTCAGGTACGTTTCCTAACGCCGGTGGATTAACTTGACCTCCACAGCAGCACTTTGTATATACTCTTGTGCTGTTACGCTCTGCTTCAAAAAACAGAGCATTGCAATGTGGACATTGCCGATTGAAAGCACCAATCGAATGAACCTCAACTTGCCGCCGTGTGCCAATGAGGTGCATTCGGTTTGCCCTGTTTTGTGCATTATGCTCTTCAGCAATGTTAACATTATTTTCTATTACGATTGAAGCATCGTTCAAAACATGCATACTATTTGGAGCGTTAACATCATTAACAATATTGTTATCGATATCAACACTTTCTCCAAACAATTGCTCTGCTCGAACTTCTTCCATCATTATATCATTAATTTCATTAATTGCATGATGTATTAAAGGAAAAGTCAAAAAATCATCGACTCCCCTTCTACTATCATGACCAACCATTCCTTCTGCTACGTCAGCGTTAACATGTTGCCATGTAACATTTCTGACGGCATCATCAACCTGTTCAATGATGACTTCATTCCCAACTGAAGAACTCACCGTATGTATGCCACCAGTTCCCATTGCTGGTACAACAAACATTCGAGGTTGTTCCTTATACTTGCGTCTCTCAGTTGTAGACGGACGTCGGCGTACATAAGGATGCTGCTCACTGTCAGAATCCGATGAAGAACCTGTTCACAATAACAGAATAAAGCAAAGCTTTTTAAGAACCAACAAAAAGAATTAAAATTTGAAGATATACATTCCTAGTAGGTATAATCCACAATAAGTACAGTCCAAAAATAGACAATGTTCTTCAGCCGAAGGACAAAATCCAGATCTGTATCTATACATTATCAGCAACATCAAAACTGTCAATTTTTATGGTTACCAAAAACGTTATTGAACGACACTGAAATTTTTCAAAACGTTTCGAGACAGTAACTGATGTTTTTCTGATGGATAAGTTTAGGGTGTAATTAAAATTGTTGTAAGGTAAATTAAATAAAAAAAAATAACAGTAAAAAAAAGCTAGGTATAGTAAGTAGTAGGTATAGTCCAAAAGCAGATATGTAATATCCTCCAGCCGAAGGACATAGAATCTAAATTTGTATCTATACCCCTTTTAATAATAATTTTAATATTACCCTACTAAAATATATTCACGTAACTAAAATTTTATACAGACTAAAAAAAAGTCTCAAGATAGGTAAACGTTCAGCTATGGGTGGACATTTTCATATTCCTAAGTTGTACATAGCTTTTTAGCAGGTAAAAGAATGTGTTATCGTTTATTTGAATAGAAAAAAAAATAAGTAGGTAGTTAGGTACCTACTTAAGTACTTATACAGTGCGAGTGTAAAGTATGGAATAAAATTCCTTAAATTTTCGCCCTTGATTTGTGGCAACAATCCTCGGACAGGTCAATTTTATTTTTGTAATGCGAACTTGGAGGGGACAGTTATTTTCTCACACTTCCGGTTTAACCGGAAATGACCTTAACTTAGTTTTCTCAAATGGAATGACTTTTTTCTCAACGAATTCGGAATTACGATTATCTTTGAGTTACAAACATGAATCGCAGTTTACCAGAAGTACAGTCACGGGCCACCCCAGATTTTCAAAAACATCGGAGAAATCGGTCAAAAACCAAGATTTTTGAAAATCGTAAGTACACCGTCAACCTTATTTTTTTGTTATAAATTCAACTGCGCGATTACATTTTTTAAAAAATCTTTTTGCTATTTTGGCAGATTGTGAAAAGTGAAAAAATTTGAAAAAACAAAGACAAAAGGAAATTTTTGCTATTTTGGCACATTGTGAAAAGTGAAGAAATTTGAAAAAACAAAGACAAATAAAAGGAAATAAAATTGCTCAGTAGAATTTATATAAAAAAAAAAAAAAAATAAGGTTAACGTGTATTTGCGATTTTCAAAAATCTTGCTTTTTGACCGATTTCTTCGATGTTTTTGAAAATCTGGGGTGGCTGTGACTGTACTTCCAGTAAAGTGTAATTCATGTTTTTAACTCAGAAAAAATCGTAGATTTCATTGAGAAAAAGGTGTCATTCCATTTGAGAAAACTAAGTTAAGGCCACTTCCGGTTAAACCGGAAGTAGGAAAAAGTAACTGTCCCCTCCATCAAATCCGCATAACAAAAAATAAAATTGACCTGTCCGAGGATTTTTGCCACAAATCAAGGACAAAAATTTAAGGAATTATATAAAATAAAATATTCAAAAATAATCCAATACTTTACATTCGCACTGTATAGGTAAAAGGTAGGTAGGAATCGCTTATGCGTATAAGTAAGAAGGTATTTAGGTGTAACGTATCCAACGTACCTGAGTAATTTTCGGGTATTTGAACGATAATTTCAGGATATAAACATTCACCACCTGTATTAATTTCTCTAGTTCTTGCATCGGTTTCTGACATTTCGGCTTCATCTTCATCATTCCGACGTCCATCACCTTCTAAAACGAAAGATACTTGTTCATTCTCTACAATCGTTGATGATGTTCCTGAAAACAATTCTTCTGAAACATCTCCGTTTGTCGGAATCAAACGTTCATTTCGTTTCAAAACTTTCGGATTGTGATACTTCCTAGCGTCCAAATTTCTCTTTCTGTTTCTTTTTGGCATTGCGGTGTCTAAGAAAATCTAATTATGATTTAAAAAAAATAAAGGGTACTTAAACAACTTACCGAATTGACGTTTTTCAAACAATAAAATAAAAAAAACAAAAAACGTTCAAAGCCTACCTACCATATTAGATACCATAACCTACCTAGAAAGAATTGTTTAAATTTTTCGCGCACCTAAAACATTTTCAAAAATTGAAAATGTTACAAAAAAAAATATATATATCTACCTAAAGGCATTCTTAAACAGACACGTAGACGGATCATCACGGATTATCATCATTAGAAATTTTTTTTTGATAGTTTATTGTTTTCAATAGCTTATACCACCAACAATACACTGCAGAAATACTATCTGCCTGCATTTTTTTTCTCTTTTTAATTAAGGGTATTATTATTATTATTATTATTATTATCTTAGATTTTGTTTTATTTTAGATTATTTGTCATTTTGCTGCATTTTTCAATAATTTTCCCTTTAACAATCTCACAATCATGATTTCTATAGCAACGCCACTGTTACCAGTCGTAAGAAAACCTTTTTTAATTGTAGTTTATGTACGTAATATAAAACATTCTTGTTGCACTCACTTAATCTCAGCAATTTCATTCGTTAAATTTAAATGAACCAGTCAAATTCATGTAAAAAGGAGATGCTTTTTATTTGTCAATTAATAACCAAACAAAAAAGAGGGAAGGGGTCCTGGCACTACTGGCTAATTGGTTAACAATCTTCCGGATGAGGGAAGGACACTGCATTAAAGCCAGCACGATAAAAATTGGGTTTCGACCGCTCCCCGGCCATCATCAGGCTACTACAAAAGGATAATTACAATATACAGTACAGCTAATCATAGTTACCAAAACCAAAGAACGAATCAAATCGGAACAAACCGCGACATAAAAACTGTGAGCTCAATAGGGTACCTATGTCCTATTAAAAACGATAAAGTTAAAAAGTTAAAAATTTAAAAAGTTAAAAATCCTTTTGTAGTAGCCTGATGATGGCCGGGGAGCGGCCGAAACCGGTTGCTAAATAAACCCAATTTTTATCGTGCTGGCTTTAATGCAGTGTCCTTCCCTCATCCGGAAGATTGTTAACCAATTAGCCAGTAGTGCCAGGACCCCTTCCCTCTTTTTTGTTTCGTTATTAATTGACAAATAAAAAGCATCTCCTTTTTACATGAATTTGATTGGTTCATTTAAATTTAACCAATGAAATTGCTGAGATTAAGTGAGTGCAACAAGAATGTTTTAAATTACGTACATAAACTACAATTAAAAAAGGTTTTCTTACGACTGGTAACAGTGGCGTTGCTATAGAAATCATGATTGTGAGATTGTTAAAGGGAAAATTATTGAAAAATGCAGCAAAATGACAAATAATCTAAAATAAAACAAAACCTAAGATAGTTAGGTATAGGAATGAGATAATCAAAAGAAAGAGAATTAAATTCTCTTTCTTATGAATACTCAATTTCTATGGCATTCCATTTAGAAAAACGGAGATTTTTATGATCAAAGTTCCCGAAATTTAAAAAATCGTGAGGCGCCTCCTCTTTGAGAAAAGGAAGTTCGCAATACACCATTAGTTAGCACATGCATTGGTTTAAAGGACGGTGTAATTTCGTTTCCATAATTGGCACCACAACGAAGATGTAATTTTTTGAAGTCAACATTGTTTTTGGTAAAAATTTTTGAAAGACTTAATTTTCTCAAGAACGGCTGACTTTAGGTATACCACTTTCTGATGAAACTTTACCTAAAATTCAACAAAGAATCCAAAAATGCAATAATATTCTGGGTGTTCCATTTAAAATAACAAAGTTTGTATCTGTTTCCGGTAAAACCGGAAGTGCCATCAAACTCAAAATATTTTCATTGAATTCGGCTTCCGCTGAAACCTTAGTGTGCAAATTTTCTCCACACCAATCGAAGTACTTTTCGAGATACGGCTAACTGCCGCTCGTCGTGAAACACCCTGTATATTCAACGAGGTCTACACGGAAATCATTAGAAATGAAGACGTAAATATACATTTTATTTTTTTATGTATTCTGAAAATAATAAACATAAATACACATCAAAAAACATTTCAAAATGTAACAAGCAATAAATTATCACTTAAACTTATTGTTTTGCGTTTAAAAAATTTGGTTCGTAAGCCATTGCACCCTTTGGCTCAAGTTTGCAATCGACTTTCAGAACATGTAAATTTTCGGTTTCTTGACTTAAAAAACAAAAGAACAAGCGTAAAGAAATCGAGAAAAAGTATTCGCTTTCCAAACTTTGTGTTGATTTCAAATTCTAATGATGCATATGCGCTACTAAAATATAACACAATTTTAAAAGTGGAGCAATCAGCCGAGTCAAGTTCAATTGGGCGTAAGTACATCAACATCCCTAGAAATTTTTTTTGACTATCCAATTTCTTCAGTTCATTTGGGTATTTACAAATTCAGCGGTTTTAATAAGTACATTTGAATGACGTAGTTGGTAAATGCCTTGTTTAGTACAATGACCATAATTTTTTCGGTTCGAAAATTTTACTACTGGTGTACAAGAATAATCTGTTTTTGTTTATATCTATGAGTAGACTGTTAGAATGCACCTTTTTTAGACTATTTGTAACTACTTGGCCGTTCGCGTTACAATTGTTACAGTGAGCTGTAAAATTTTACTTCCGAATGCAAAGTAGAAAGAGCTTCTTTCATTCTGCAATACAAAATATGAAGTATGCGTCTGCTTGACATAATTACATAGGATTATGCCGTCTAATAGTCAATCAAAATTACTGTTTGCGACTATCAGCAGACACCGAATAAACAATAAAACAAATGCAGTGTTTTGATGTATGATATTTCTTCTTGGTTTCTTCTCAGACATGTGGGACGTCGTTGTTTGGATGAACGAGAATGCAATTATGTTCCAAGAAAATGGAATCACGCCACCGAGAATGTTTATAAATTTCCAACGAATCTATCTGATTCGAGAATGACAATCAAGATTTAGACGATGAGAGTTGTACGTGGTGTCCAGCTAAAATCCTGAGGGGGGAGATTTAGGACCTACAGAAAGCTAAAGATAAGTGTGCAGCTGGACAGTGTACGTCCAGCATAGAGAGGTAGAGTTCTGAAAGTGAAGTCGAAGAACATGTCACAAGACCAAAAAGACGGAAAACTCGACGATTAATAGAGGAAGAAGACGAGGATTCCACAAAATTTACTTGCCTGACAAATTGCTAATTTAGAATCAGCATTAAAGCAACAATACATAGTATTCAGAGGATGATAACTCTGGCTTTTAATAATATTCCAAATTTATAAGTAATGTCGGCTTAGAATTAAAAGAAATCATGTATCACCTTAAGGTAATTTACAAACCGGATGAATTATTTGACGCACCTGTTCAAAGTTTTAGAATTCTCGAAATTTAAAATGCTGTCAATTAACGACGCTATAACATGTATATCGTACATACCCATCCTGGATCCCAATCCATACGTCTATGAAAAAATTTACCCCTTACCCAATGACCAAAATAACGCATTGATGCCACCTAGAAAATATCACCTCTCTGACAAACGAGGCGAATTCTGGACCGATGAACGATGCCCGGAAATAGAAGAACAAATTTTGTGCACAACCGCTCCTGCCAGCGACAAATGTAATGTTCTCTTCAAAATATCGAGACATGCTACTTTATGCAAATTACAAATAACATGTTATTAAATTGTGTTCAAAATCAGAAACCATTCCAGTTACTGGATCAACCAAGCCTGCAATGTGCTCTACTTCTTTTTCTTCTGGTACTATGCTACATTTTGCAGGTGCAGGGGTGGCAGAGATTTTGTCGGAGTCGAAGTCCGAGTGATCAGCAATAAAATCTACCGGGCAGATCGTCGAAATAACAAAATCTAACTCGGTGGGCTCTACTGCGTTACTCCGACCACCGTCAGTTTTGTGAAGACTTCTTTTGTGGGCCGATATCGTGACTTTTGCATGCTGTTTAAGCCTGTTGTAGAGCCTTCAAAAAAAAAAAAAACTCAGAAAAGAGCTCATCACCTATGTGCATCGTCAAGGCAAGCCTGCAACGTGCGGTGTATTATCATTGTTTATTTTTTGATGTGTCGGGCTGGAGCAAAGCTCCTGAGGTAAGTTAAGTAAGGGACTCCTGAGGGGAGTTCCTTAGAGGGGAGACCTGAAGGGTCTGGGGAGCGTTTTGCCTGAGGGGCAAGGAGAGGCATTAGGTGGGAGAGTTCGCTGAAAAAGAAAGTTAACGACGAAATCTTGCTGTGGTCTACCTGCAACATACTAATGAGCCTTCAGCTTATTTGGGTCACGATAACGGCCTCGTGCCCTAAACTTTTCGCTGAGCTCCGCCCACAAGTTTTTCTTTTATTAATTTTTGGTTCAGAGGCTTTTGACTCGAACACTGCCGCGTGTTCACTCACAAATTCGATTAAAAATAGCTGGTCTCCTCTGTAAAATTTTCCTCACGGACACGTTTCACTTTCTCGGACCCTTTCTTAGCAGAAGACATCTGCGCAAACATTCAATTCACTGGAAGCAATTTTGGAACGAAGTCCGCGGAATTTTCGTGAGAATTCCGAAGAAGTAGCCTCGTCCAAGGAACACCCGCCAGAGAATATTCGAGAAGCCGTTTACGTCCAGGCGGCGAGCGGCCAATCACAAAGGGCGAGCGAGGCTATTAGAAGCTTCGAGAGACAGAATGTTCCAGAAGCTTGGAAAAAGTATAAAAGTGCCGTGCATCCCCCTCCAAGAGGAGAAATCTACCAGCAGCCGACCGAGACAGAACCGACACCCTGTCTGAGGGCCCTTGAGGGTCCCGGAGGACCAGAAGGGGAATTACACCCGGCTGGCAGAGAAGAAAGATACCGATACCGTCACCGTCACCGAAATCTAGTTCCAGATTACCGTTTACCGTTACCGTCTCCGAAGAGGTTCCACTCCGAGGAGAAAATTCCGTTTTCCAGTTCCGAATATTTCCGCTCCGTTCCCGAGGGAATTATTATCGATCAACTGCCGTTGATAATCACCTGTAAATCTCCGTTGGATTCAAATCCGAATCACCAGGTCACCAGCCCGAGGAAGTCGATTCCCGCAGACGTCGACGACCCCCCAAAGAAAACCTGTAAGCGACCGCCGGCTACAAAGGAAACGCCGCCATACAAAGAAAATTTGGCAGGTCGTAAACTAAGTCAAGGTCAGACCGTTGTAAATTATTTTGCTTTGTCCCATTGTATATATTATTTTCCTCTCCGACTCCTTTTCCGTAGTTGGCGCGTATTGAACGCCAAGCACCTGTAGATAATTAGTACCTTGACGCGTGACGAGCGTTTTTTTTCCCCGTGTCGTAGATTTAAGGTAGCTTAAGTATATTTTAGTTTGATTTAATTCACCTTTTCGTAGTTGGCGCGTGTTGAACGTCAAACACCTGTAGATAATTAGTACCTTGACGCGTGTTGAGCGTTTTTTTTTCGTATTGTAGAGCTAAGATAGTTTAAGTTAATTCACGCCCTCCCGAGTTTGCGTGTTGAACAAGCTCCTCCAGATTGCGTGTTGAGCAATTCCTCCAGATTGCGTGTTGAGCAATTCCTCCAAAAACATAACCCGTTGTTATCGATTTCTGTAATTAATAAGTCTTTCGTAATTTTGCCTGTACAGACTATCTCCAGCCCCAGGACGCAGTGGACGTCGTCGCCGTGAAAGAAGTCTCCGTGCCCGAGGAAAACGATCGCGCGACGATATTGTAAATAGCTCACCCTGTATATACGTTATTGTTTAACATAGGCTCATTGATGTTGTAATTTTAAATGAAATAAAACTTTTTCTTTGACATAATCATCTGGATAGGTTTTCTTGTCCACCAGCCGGTGGATGGCGCCCGAGTATTATTGAATCCGTCTAGAAAAAAGACCCTGGCCGAGCTTGAGCTAACTCCGAGCAAATAAAAAGAAACCCCGACGTAATTGCTAAACAAATTACGTCACAATTTGTTGCCAATGGGGTGTCAGAGATTCAATCACTGACTAATATAAATAATTGGAGTCATGTCAAAAGTGAGGAAAATCCTGCTGACATTATATCTCGCGGTATGTTACCGGCTTCATTAGCGCAATCAACCATGTGGTTCCATGGACCTCATTGGTTACACGACAATAGTGAAATCATAAGAAGAATCAATCTGTTGCAGAATTAGAATCAGAAATTCCTGAACAAAAAACCACTTGTCATGTATTTATAAACACAACAGACTTCAAGGTTGCAATTGGCCATTGTTTAAGGTTTATCCATAATTTATTGCCGCAACAAGGTTCGTAGCACTGGTAATCTGTCAGGGTATGGAATTAGATCATGCCACCACGTCATTGTTAGGTTAATTCCGTTAAGATATTTCCCAGAGGAGTCTCAGGCTCTACAAAAAGGACCTCCTTTAAATTATTGTCATTAGACCCAAGCTGTAATTCGCGTTGGTGGGGGCCTTAAAAACGCAGATTTAAGTTACAAAGGCAAACATCCAATATTTATACCGTCCAATTGTCACGTCTCAGGTACTAATCAGAGAAGAACATGTGCGATTGTTACATGCAGGAACTTAATTACCATTAAGTTAAGTATTGGACAACGGCTGGACGAACCACTGTTAGATGAGTCAATCGAAGCTGTATCACCTGTTACCGATGCAAGCCAGTCACTATATTTCCCAAAATGGGTAATTATTGAAAAACCTTTGCGGCCTTTCATAAAATGCGGCGTCGACTTCCGTGGCCCAATTTCTATTAAGAAAGGAAATGCACGTAAGGCAAGGACAGTGAAGGCGTAGAGTTGAAGGACTTTCGAAAGTACATCGGGTGGAGTTTGGATATGCGCGGGTCCGCCTAGATTTCCACCTCCAGCCAGTGTTCAGTGGCGTCGACGTTGCACAGATTTACGTTAACAACTACAATGCTTACGTATACTTAGGGTTTAGGGTATATTATATACAATATGAAAAAACGTTATAATATTTACAGTAGGTATATTTATAATAATAATTTTTAAGTGGGATTTATCAAGCACTAAAACTAATTGAATATAAATTAATCTTAATTTTGGAGGGGAATGTCTATGCCATTTTCAGCTTCTTTTTTAAAAAAAGATAATATATTCGCCAATATTTCTCTGGCTTGACCACGGATAATTTGGCCTTTTCGGCCGTAGGTACTATTTTGAACAACATCAGCCATTATTCCAAGACCTGAAGACAAAGCAATTATAGACATATAAAACAATAATATACCTACTGTATAGAAATTGTTATACGTACCCTTAGATTTTTTTCAAAAAATAAACCAAACGTCACACAGCATAATAATTAGGAAATGATCGTCTAAGCACGGAGTCTTGGAGCGAACTGACGACAAAAAAGTTTACATCTCGACAGGTAAATCCACGAAAACATTTAATGATTTCAGGTCACCTTCCTGCTGTGCAGGTAATGAGAAAATGGTAATAAAATACAAAAAGGGTGCAGTTTATTTAATTCGATTTAAAGGACCCCGCACTTTTCTTATGGAAATTGGGTTTGGGTCAGATTTTTTTCAAAAAAATATATGTTGTAGAGCACGACTCCCTGAGTAATTGTTACCATTGCGCCAACTTTGTGGACCTCACCGTTTCTTACATATGGAGGGTTGAAGATGAGAGGGTGGTAAGGCACAGAGTTAAAACGAATGTGAAATCCGCTGTTTTCGCCATGGTCAACGCTGCATATTGTCAGAACAATAAGCAGGACATCTTTTGAAAGTCATTGAAGATCGTCATTCTTGTTATTTCTTGAGTATATTCAATGCTGTTTTAACACCTTCTGGGCTGTCGTTAATTTGGGTCAGATTTCTTTTATTTTTTATTATATGACACCTCAATGCATGTAGTCTCTCGATGATTTTTCAAAAGTTACTTCGCCCTTACCTCTTCGAAGGAGTAGGGTGCAAATTCTACATTTGTTGTGCCTGGAGAAAATCTTCAACTAAGCAAAGTTTCACCGTTTTCAAACACTTCTATGCTTGGACATGGTTTAATAAGAAGTAATATATTATGATAGCAATTTCAAAAATATTTCCTTTCTTAATTTCAATACGCGTACCACTAAAAAAGTCCCACACTTTGTATGTAGGTCATACCTTCACTCTACGCCTGAATTACTTGAAGAGGTAAGGACGACAAAACTTTTGAAAAATTCTCCAGAAACTAGATGTATACAGGCATGATATATTAAAAAATAAAAGAAATCTGACCCAAATTAACTACAGCCCAGAAGGCGTTAAAATAGCATTGAATATACTGAAGAAATACCAACAATGGCCATCTTCAATGAGTTTTAAATGATGCCCCGCTTAATGTTACGACAATATGTAACGTTGACCATGGCCAACACAGCGGCCTTCACATTCGTTTTAACTTTATGCATTACCACCCTCTCATTTTCAAACCTCTATATCTAAGAAACGGTGAGGTCCACAAAGTTGGCGCAATGGTAACAATTACTCAGGGAGTCGTGCTCTACAACATATATTTTTTTGAAAAAAATCTGACCCAAACCCAATTTCCATAAGAAAAGTGCGGGGTCCTTTATAAACTGTTTAATTTCTTTCATTAAGTACCTAGGTCCTGTCCTGATGTACCTACAATTATATTTATAATAAATGAAGTTAAATGGTTTGGGTAAATGAAGATGAGATACAAATACCCTGACGACCCCTGAATGTGACGACATGCCACTGTGCATTTTCACGACAGGCTCCGCCTTCGCACCGAAACTCGGCTTTGCGCCGCTTTATAGCGATGTACTTTCGAAAGTCCTTCAACTCTACATCGCAGTGTTTATCTGTTTTGCCACAAAGGCTGCATTTAGAGTTAGTTAGTAATTTAACGAGTGAAGCATTTTTACAATATTTACAAAACCCGTTACAAGTAGGAGGGGTAGTACAGGGGTTGTTCACTCCCACTCTTGCTGCTTGACTTTGCAAATAATTCGGACCCGCGTCGCTGGTGGCGCGCTAATCGCTGTTCCCACAGCCAGAAACTTCCGAACAGAAATTTCAAACCACGGCCTTCAACAACCTTGAAGTTTGTTGTGTTGCTAGCGGCCATTTCCGCCATTCCGTTATCGTTTGTTGACGAGAGAGAAAAGAGTTCTTGCTGTTTTTATTAATTTTGCATTTGCAAAGTTTTATATTATTATCATGTCTTCGAAGTGTTGTGTACCAGGTTGCTGAGGATAAGTGTCTGAAAATGCCGCAAAAAAAGATGCACATCTTTCCACGTGGAGATGATGAGGTTCGTTTACTTTAAACTTAGTTTACTTATTGAATTTATGCGTGTTTGCCTTTTTCCTGTTTTAGTATATGGTGATTATTTATTAGCTATACTTATTGTTCATGCAACATTTTAACAACAACAACGTATGAAATTGCAGCTGCTTCGAGTTTAGTGCATGAAAATTGGGAGAGATGATCTGCTCGCAAAGAATTTTGATTCAATCAGAAAGAACTATCGTGTCTGTGATCTTCATTTCGCAGAGAATACCAAATTTGAGGCATTTCATAACAGAAGTAATTTGAAGGTAGGCAGTGTTCCTACTCTTCATCATCCAAGTAAGTAGTCTTTCAGTATTGATCATATAAATTTTTTAATGGATTAAAAATACAGAGAATGAGACTTTCAAGGAGAACCCTCAACAAGTACTGCCGGAGAACCCACAAAACGAAAATTAAATTTGCTCGCGGAGGTAAATTTGAGGAAGAACGCCCAATTAACACCAAAAGCTGCCAAGATGTATAATTTTGCTAAGAAATTTCGAAAGATGCAATGCGGTACAAGCAGTCTGCTGAAAACAACAGGGACAGGATAGAGGCAGCAATAAAATGCGCTGAATCCGGAGAAATTTTTAAACACAAAGTCAACTCTCCAACCTTTAGATTCTTGAAGTCCCAAATTAATCAGCAGTGCAAGCTTCCTCGAGGTCGTCGGTTTGCAGAAGAGTACAAAATATTGTCACTTGCTTTGCTAAAGCAGAGTCGAAATGGGTATAATCTATTGAGGAAAATTTTTGCACTCCCTTCAGGCAAAACCTTGATGGCAATGGTTGCTAAAGTACCTTTTGACTGTGGCATTAATAATGCTATTTTTTAAAGTCTTCGCATCAGTGGCAATGGTCTTTATGATCCAAGGTATTGCAAAAAAGTGGAAACACTATTCAAATGATATAAGTAAATATTGAATTTGAATAACAACTCCCACTTCACCCTTTATAATAAGTTAATATAAGTAAATATTATTTATAATTGCGATTAATCAATTTAAAAAATGTTGTCTATTTCATAAATTTCATTTTCAGAAGGCGAAATTATTGGCAACAGTTTAAAAACCGCCGCCAAAATTTAAAGCGGACTGCCAAAAATGGTGTTGCTGGGGCTACCACTCATGTCTATAACTATACCATTACGGGATGTAATGTCCAAATCGACTGTACGTCAAAATGGTAGCTCCAACAACTCCATATCAACCATCGCCGTCAAAATCGACACCCATCAAGAAAATAACTTCACCCTTGCCGGCCATCAGTGATGCTGCTCCCGGAAATGATGAACTTAAAAATAATGAAAATGTCGATCCCCAAAATAATTAAACATTACTTTTTTTTTAATAAAAATTTAGAAAATATTTTGTAATCCTTTTTTTCAATAAATTGAGTATAAAATAACTTTACTAAGTTTCTATCAGATCCACAGTACATTCGAAAATTTTTAGTAAAAAATATTTTGACAGAAATTTATAATTATTTTCAGAACTCATAAACCAAACACAACTTATTGTACATCAGAAGACGCAGAAAAGAATAGCTATTAGATTGAGTAAAAAAACTGGGTACCTATGTCCACTTGAAAATGAAAAGTTGACATTCAGTTGACACTGAAGTTGAAGTTGATAAAAATCAAAACCATCTCGAGTTTGTAGTGTTTGATGAGCAACTTCATTTGGTTTTTAGTTCATTAAAATCGGGCCACAAATAACAAAGTTATAGCGTTCTGGAGTTTTAATCTCGCAACGTACCTGAGGCTTTTTCGTGAATATTTTCACTTGCACTTTACTCAAAACTGCATGCACACAAAGACCATTTTGCGCAAATTCAGAGTAATTGCAAAATTTTGACATTTGTCATGTTTTCTGACGTATCGCGCTGAAATCGCTTCTTTCAACTCACCTGTCAGTAAAATTCTTTGCAAAATTTCCTCATACCAACCTAAAATGCAAATTTTGACGTTCTGTCACTTCAATTGAAAATGAATGGAGAGTATACATACACCAGACACATTTTAAAAATCACTTTTTTGAGTTCCTGAGACCTCAAAACGTGAAGATATGGTCGTGTTATCTCGAATTCGAAAATTTTAGTGATTGCAGTAACCTCCCTTTTTTTAAGTGGTGAAATGTTTTAATTGTACGAAAATTTTACGACAATTATATTTCTTAAAGAAAAACTACATAACAACAACTATTTCATACCACCACTATGTCTAATCCTACACCCACTGTTGAAGTACAGCCTACACCTGAAGTTTCTACTCCAGCGTTTCGGGCACGCTCTCCACCTAAAAGGAAGAAAACTACAAGTTCCTTCCCAAATAAACAGAAGACATCAGTCCAATTTGATATTACGAATAAAACATCATTATCTGATCTTTCAAAACGATTCTCACCTTCAGAACCACCACCAGAAGCACCAACCCCTTCAAAGTCATCAACTTACTTCGAAAAACTCGATGTAGTCGTCAGACTCGAACTTGATCACGGTACGCCATTCATCATTGACGTTCAACCTGATCTCCGCTTTCCATTGCAGTACATAATGTACACAACGACTGAAGCATATCCTGACTTGACTGTAAAAAGCCACCCTTATACAAGTACATTCACGATGATCGCTTATCAACAGATTCTATTTAATGCTTACATTTTAATATGTGACCTTTATTCACGCGAAATTGTCTCATTTGACGCTCAAAAATTCAAAAGCGACCCACAAAAATCAGACTTTCTTAATATTCTAATGAACTGCTACGTACCTCCAGACTTGCGAATGATTTTAACTCAACTCGCACCAACTTATGATCCACAGCGAAAGCTCCAGCTATTCGTTCCTTCATTTGCAGGATTCGACTTCAAACTAGATTTTGGTAGAATTGTCCCTCCTGAAATGTTTATCTTGGCACATAACATGCTCGCAACAATGCGCAGTAATGCAGATCCAGAAACCGTTCTCAGAAAATTCTACTCAACACCTATTCTAGTATCAGGAGAAGAACACTTTACTCCAGCCCATTTCCTTGGAGGCTATTACACTTCAGATCAACGACCCAGATCTCATGTAAATTGGCTTAACCAAAGATTTGAAAAGATCTTCAACCCAGTTGTCGGCAGAGCCCTTGTCCAAAGACCAACTCTCGCACGAACGATGCTACACACCTATGAAGTACCCAATAATAATACAATCGACCCATATGAATTCTTAATTGCATTTTCTCCAGATAATCTTGACATAATGCACAGCATATTAACAGATGTTTCATCTTTCATAAAAGCTGAAATGCCTAATGCACAGAAGCTTGGCCAAATCCTCGACTCAACCGGAGGCATTACCATACTTTACCATTCAATTGAGCCCGTTACACTACCTACTTGGCATCACCTAAATGATGTTGAACCAAATAGTGTTCATGACACACAGATTGTAGATGACACCCAGTACTCAAGACTGATTAAATTTCTTGTCCCAGGACCAGTTTATAAATCTAAACTTACTCCAGGCCCTAAAGATATTGATACAGTACTCTACTTAGTACAGGATGCTCCGTACGATCCGGATGACCCTCCTTTCCCGTACGTAATTTTCGACAAATATAAGCATGTCACACCTGACATTCTATGGTTTCAACCCTATCTTAAATGTCCTAGCGCTATCAATTATGCACTAACATTAGGATTAAAAATTGAAATTGGAGACCTAGACGGAATAACTATCCCCATTCCTAATCCTAGCTTCAGCTTAACCGAAAATAACTCAATGTATAATCAAGGAACACTTCCTATCGATTATATTTTCAGATACCTCCCATCAACCGCAGATGCAGACCGATTCCGTTTGCCAGCACGCACCCTCCGTGCAGACATCGTCTTGCTTTCCGCGATAGCGGCACCGTAATGATTCCAAAATTTGGATCAGAAGGAGTACGCGCAAATATCAGCCGATTATACGGCGGACGTATCCACCCCAACTGTAATGATAATCTTACCGACTTTACCTATGTTGCATGGCCCGCAGACAAAACGCCAAACATACCCGAACACTACGCATACTTGTGGAGTTCCTACCGATATGTACAAGCAGCAAACACAAAGAATAAGAAAATTCATCTTTACTGTACACAACGTCAGTTCTACGGCGAAAACGTAACACTGTCCAGAACCAGAAACCCGACTATTCTCATCCCTTAATCGTATTCACAACAAAATTAGCTAATCTTATGGCTTTTTTTTTACCCGTTTATAAAATTTAACGTAAATTTTTCTAGAAAAAGAAAAAAAAAATTAAAAAAATGGAGTGGGGAGGTAAGTAAATTGAAAGAATTATGCGATAAAACTAAGTGTGATGAGATAGAATTCATTCGTGACGATATGTTTTGCGGACCCCTTGAGTGGAACGCGATAAAGGACATAATTAATGAAAATTTAGTAGCAGAAGGCATAAATGTTAAAGTCTGTAACATTTTTGACTTCGAGAAACAGGAGGAGTCCTCTACACAATCGGAAGGAGAGTACACTCAGATTGATTACTTCGAGAGTATTTCGGAGCTTGATCTGAAGTTTGAAGAAGACTTTAATATAGTTAAGAAAGTTATGCGATTTGGGAAATGGAAATCAGAAGCGCCAAAAGGAGCACACGAATTTGCATCTATTGATAAGATTATATCGGCGGAGGCTTGTAAAGGAAAATATTCCTTGTTAGTAGTGATGGATGTTGCTAGCTCCACGTATTATCTAGCCAACTGCCATGAAGAATCTGAATACCCATAACGACTTTTTAATTATAATTATTAAAATCGGTACTGTGGCCATTTTCCATTAAACCAAACAGTACCTTTATTACCAAAAATTGGTAGCACTGTCATTCGTTTTTAAATTAAAACAACCACAATCATGGCAACACTATAGCACATTAATATCACTGCGACAACTCACTTTATAAAGAACTTGTAATACATCTAAATAACAATGTGCGCTTAGTCAAGTGGTTAGCAGTTCCCTTGAAACCCTCGTCGCGAGCACACGTGTGAAAATAAGCAAAAAAAAACACTCAAACGCCCGATAAGCAGTGCCCTTAGCAGGGCTGCAAATCCCAGCCGTGCGAGCATAAATCGCGAGCCGGTAAATTACATTAAATAAATTTTTGAAGGTTATGATCCATAATCACTGTCCGGTGTGTATAATTAAGGGATTATGGCTGTCTTCCGGACATTAAATAAGCCTGTGAAATACCCCTAAATAACAATTACCATTAATAGTGCAATGAGTTTAAAGTTTAGTGTAATGAGCATAGTGATAAGTGATCCCCAACAGACACTCAAGTGGTGCCATGTCTTATCTACTAGGAGAAGACGAGCGCGGCAGGATGGGGCAAATTCTGGCAAAAATTCAAAACCCTGGCCGGCCAGAAAACTCGACACAAAACCCAACTACTAATCAACAACGAAATCATAAACAATCCCCAAGAAATATCAAACGTTTTCGCCGACAGCCTCAAAGAAATAGTAACCATAGCCCCACATCAAACAACAACACCGAAATCCAAGCCAAAGCCATCACGCAAATATTCCGCGAAACAACCCCCGAAGCATGCTGGCCAAATCCCATCACCAAAGAAATCACCGAGGACGACAAACGCAGTAATCAGTAAATTAAAAACAAAAAAAGCCCTCGGAAACGATAACATCCCCAACATCGTCATTAAAAACCTACCCGAAATAATCATAACAAAACAACAATTGTTTACGGGCAATGTACTTTCAAACATCCTGGAAGGAAGGCGTAACAATCATGATAAAGAAACCCAATAAACCCGAAACCGACCCAGAAATTGCAAAAATTTTTGAAAAAATCTTGGCCAGCCGTTTAAAAACCTTTGTCGAAGACAACAACCCGCTCTTCATTATGCACACCGACACGAGAGCCCTCAACTCGTGGAACTGCGCCGCAGGAGCACAGAAGTAATAAACCAGAAGCGACACTCTCGCTTCCCGCCAAGATCGTTTTTGTATGCGCATGCGCGGCGCCGCCATTATTTTGTAGGGATATCACTCAACCTCAAAGTGTCTTCCAGTCGGCTGTTGTGATGTTTTGACTTTTGTTTTGTTTCACTTGTGTTTGTTTGGATCGTGCAGGAGTTCCTAACTGTGTTTTTGTGTTCAATTAGTTGAAAAATAGGACTAGGATGAGTACAAAAAAAGGGGATGGAACTACTTGTGCTGTTCATGGGTGCCACAGTTACACCAGACTTAAAGGCATAGTTTTATTTAGGTTTCCCAAAGATCCCGAACGGTATGTATCTTATATTTTCCTGCATGTTTACATTTAACGTATTTTTTTAGCTCTAAACAATGGTTAATTTCTTGTAACGGAGAGGATTTGTCCGACAAGACACCAATAGTGCTGTGCAATAATTATAAATTATGTGCCCTTCATTTTGAAAGTAAAATGTTTACAAACCAATTACAAAATCACCTTCTACCGACAGCAGTGCCTACTATTTTCCCCCATGTGATGTAGAATTAAAAAGAAAATTACCATCACTTCAACATTCATCTAAAAAAGGCACGGATTATATCAGGTACGGCTATGCATCTGGCATCTGGTAACCTAATTCTTAATTTTTGATGTTTTGATCTTTACCGATCAGAATTATAGGCATACACAAATTTTTTGTAAAATATGTTTTATTTCTAGACATTCAAATTACTCCTGCTTCAAAACCTTCACAACCAGCTTCTAATTTGGACAGAAGTGTGCCCAGTATGAGCACTGCCTTAAACCTGCCCAGTACGAGCACTGCCTTAGACGTGCCCAGTACCAGCACCCCCTTACCTTTGGCCAGTACCAGCACTGCTGTAGACCTGCCCACTGCCTTAGTCCTGGACACAGGAGGCTTTCACTTGGGTAAGTATATTTTGTACCATTTAGAATATTTACAACTTAATTATATGTGTTTTCCAGAAACAACCCCTTCTACTTCAAGTGGAAATAAGACGCCTTCTTCACCCTTAAAATCACCAGTTTCTACTCAGACAACAAAGGCACTTTCCAAAGATACTCACAGAAAAGTTAAGTTGAAACTTAAACTAAAGGAAGCAAAAAGGCAAATTTCTAATGTCAGGAGGTCATTAACACCAACTGAAAAAAAGGAAACGATTGAAAGTTTTGATAGGGCTTGTGATCATTTTTTACCTGAATCGTTAGCCAAGCTGGTTAAAATTCAGGCACGTCTGAATAAAATAAAACCAAAGGGGAGACGATTTAGTGATGAATACAAGCAATTTGCTTTATCACTGTACTTTTTGGGACCCCGAGCCTACAATTTTTTAGTACTACCATCGAAACGGTCATTGCAGCGGATGACTGAAAAGTTAAGGTACGTCCCTGGTATGGATAATGAATCTGTTTACCAATGTTTGGAGACAAAAGTGGAAAGCATGCCTAATGAAGACAAACATTGTATTTTGTGTATGGACGAAATGTCCCTAAAAGCAAATCTCTTCTACCACCTAGGACGAGATGAAATTGTTGGATTTAGCGACATTGGCAAAGGGGGAAAAAAGTCTGAGGCAGCTCGAAATGCTACAGTGATCATGGCAAGAGGACTACACACCAATTGGAAGCAACCGTTAGGATATTTTTTTGTGTCGAGTAACTTTCCAGCAAGAGAATTAAAGGTTGTGTTGGAAAAAACAGTGGAAAAATTATCCGCAATAGAATTAGTTGTTGATGGATTAGTCACCGATATGGGGTCTAATTTTATTCAACTGTCTAATATCCTGCGGGTAACACCACAAAATCCACAGTTTCATCTGGGAGAAAAGGAAATAGTCTATCTATTCGACACTCCACATCTTGTAAAGGCAACAAGGAATAATCTGTTACAACATCATTTTGAATTTGGTGGCAAGAGAACATCTTGGTCATTTATTTTACAATTTTTTGAAAAGGATAAACTCTTACACAACAGGACTGCTCCTAAACTGACTGATTCACATCTTTACCCCACCAACTTTGAGAAGATGAAAGTTAAGTTAGCCGCACAGGTATTGAGCAACTCAGTAGCCAGTGGGATGAACACGTATATCAGTTTAGGAGCGCTTCCCGCAGCAGCAATGTGTACAGTAGAAGTCATAGAAAGGAAATTCATCTATGGCTAATTCGTACACAGTTTATCAACGACTTTTTAAAGGCGAAGACTTTCAGATAGCATTTCTGAAAGAAATGTTTGAATTTATAAAAGGAATAATAATTTTTAATAAAAATGGAAAAGAACTAACTGCAAACATGAAATTTTTAAAATCATGGCAGATAACTATTAATGGGATCGTGAAGTTGTGGGAAAAAGTGCATGCGGCAGGATTCGAATACTTGATGACAAGAAGAGTCAACCAAGGCTGCTTGGAGAATTTCTTCGGCAGTGTACGTCAGCAAGGGGGAAATTGTGTCAACCCCACTCCCATCCAGTTCGAAAGGGCCTTTAAAATAGTATATTGTTGTATTAGGAGTAGAAGCGTCATTTTTTGTGCTGAAGCTGTAACTTTGCGAGCCGAACGTAGTGAGGCTTGCAAATACAGCTGAAGCACAAAAAATAGCTTCTACTCCGAATGCAACACGCTATTTTTTCTCCAAACGTTTAAAAACATCAGATTTAAGAAGAATTATAATTTTTTTCTTCACTTTAACGCGAAATTTGAGAAAAAACTGAGCACGCTCTGCGAGTGTTACTATGACTACAGCTTTGATGCTGACTGTCAACAAACGCAACGGCGAGAAAAATCAAAGTAAAAGTTGAGAAAAGTAGCTGATTTTCTTCACAGATTGTTTTAAAAAGCAATACGTAGGTAAGTATTTTTGGTAACAGTATACAAGTTAGTGAAATGGTTAAAATTCGTACCTCTTATACAAATTTTGTATCAAACTGTAGGGAATAACGTAAGGAATCCATTTCTAGAGGTGGAGCGAAGGAAATTGCGAGTTTGCATATTAAGTGTGTACCTTAAAGCATTTCACGGTCTTCTATATAATTACCAATAGTAAAAGTATACAAGTTGGTGAAACGGTTAAAATTCGTACCTCTTATACAAATTTGGTATCAAACTGTAGGGAATAACGTAAGGAATTCATTTCTAGAGGTGGAGCGTAGAAATACTTAATTTTTGCAGAAAAAACTTGGTTTAAATCCACGCGAACCTATTTCCATTGTTGTCAACAATGTTTCGCCATGGAAATAGGGTAACGAGCATCCCGGCCAGACCTTAGCTAAAAATTTAGTTTACTTAAATAATCAAAATACTTTACCACAGCCAGGTTTCGTCACAATTGCATTTAAAAGTGTTTTTCTCTTTTGTTAAGTTAAATTTTCGATGTAGAATTTCATTAAATTAAATAAATGAGGACGTATCTAGTAACCGTAAAATTGACAGTGATTGATTATTTGATTGACATATTAACGTCTAGTTCCCAAAAGGCACAATTTATCAAGTTGAAGAAGTTAATTTAAGGTTGGTAGGTACCTATATACGTGTTTAATTGTCTTCATAACTTTTGTCTTAATGTAGATCTTAGCAGATTTCATCATGAGCAATTCAGACGTAATGGGATGTTTCGACGCCGCCGTTTCGACGCCGCCGTTTCGACGCGAGGATATTTCGACGCCGAGACGTTTCGACGCCGAGATGTTTCGACGCAGAGACGTTTCGACGCCAGGACGTTTCGACGCCAAATACCAAAATGTCATAACAAAACACGTATATTTAAGCAATAAGTATTCATGAATTCATGATCATATAGCTGCAGATTGCTTTCTAACGTTTAGAAATACATATCCATTATTTACAATTGCGATAGTATTAGGTAATGACATCTGTGCATGGTTGCAAATTCTGAGTAAAGCTTACTAATTGGATCAGAAAAATTACGTCCTGAAAGATTTTAGTGTAGTAATATTGTACATAACAACTAAGTGAATTTTTAAAAGCAAACGCTCCAACCACTGTATTAATAAAAACAGTTAAATGCGCTAAGATAAAAAATGCTATAACAATTCACGTAATATCCGTTGTTTGATCTCAAATTCAGGATTTTTGTATCTAAAAAAATTGGCAGCAGAGAAGCGGCTGGAACCTCCCCATCGCGTGGATTTTTGATTTCTATGTAGGTAGATAGTGAATTTAAAGAATTTTAGATTTTTTCGTCAAAAGGGCGCTAAGAATGAATACTGTGGACAGATTGCTTCCAAACATTTTTCGGCTCTTCTACGGGTAAAACAATATTCACGTACCAAATTTCAGCAAATCGGTGAAGGGGTTTGTTCTGCAGCGTGTTTTAATGTGCGCTAAAAACTTCGAATTTTAGAGTTTTTCGCCAAAAGGGCACTAATAGTTATTATATCTTTAGAAGCAGAATTCGAAGGCCTCTCTTATGGTGACGTGAAAAATGGGGGTTTGCATTTAAAATTTAAAAGTTGATGTGCCAAAGTGGCATTTCCGGTTGCACGGTTGGCTAGAAAAGTTTTTCAGATCTAAGTTGGGTTATCAGATGCTCGCCTACCAAATTTCAGCCAAATCGGTCTGGTAGTTTTGGCTGTGGCGTGTTTACAAACGTACATACTGTGACAAAACACACGTATGTAAGTCGGTTGAAAATTGTGCATGTAATATTTTGCGGGTACTATTTTTGTAATTCGATCGGTTCAATGCCTATTCTTACTTGATCCCCACGAACTCGATTGGGCAAATTTGTGTGGTCCGGGTTTGTTAAATGTCTGTCAATAAGAAGCCGAAATGGTTCAAAGTTAAGTTGCTCTCACACATGAGTGTCGTAAATATGTCTGTTTATGAGGGCAAATCTGCAAAATGCATTAGCTCCACGTAAAGTTGGAATTAGTCTCGGCGAGGAATGTTAGAAAAATATCGAATTACCATATAGCCTATCGGGGGGGAAACGAATATACGGAACCATTTCATGTAACTAAGTGTAAATTAATCCCATGCCAACGGACTTGGCAATTTGTTAAGTTAAGCTTTTTGTTGGTGACCAAATATGATTTTTAGTTGGGAACCGCGACATTAATTAATTAGTGGAGATCTAATGAAATGCGAAACTTATTGGTAGCCCTTCCATCGACAAAAGTCACGAAATAACCACCGAAATGCAGGGTATCAGTTAACGATAATAAATTTGTCGCCCAAGCGACAGGTTAAAAGACCACTCATATTGCCAAACATATGGTAACGATAACTCAGCGCCGTACCGGCGTGAGAACGTTCGGTTCAATTCTAACTAGATAAAAACTCAAATTGTCAGATTCAGCGAAAGGATTAGGGCCCAGGGATTAACAGTTTCGAGTTGTCAGTAAATTTAGCTTCACATCGGTGCCTCATAGTAGAGGGTTAGGATGGTTTCAGGGCACTGAACAGAAAGGGTTAATGGAGACGAAAGAGTTAGTATTTAGGAGCCGGAACGCTGCTCATCGACGATAGTAATAGTAGATAACGAATCCAATGAAGGGTTTACCAAAAAAGGGTCCGATCTTCGTTAATTAATGTCGTAGTTGACCAAAGGGCTAGGCAACCAAAATAACAGGAGTGCATTTTGAGCTGGATTATGTAAAAATTTCGATATTAAAATATTGTATGCCGCTACCGGTACTACCAGGGAAAGAGTTAGAAACTGTTCGCTTCGGTGTTCTGTGAATTAGATCTGAAAGGATTGAATAGAATTGTAAGAAGGTGCGAATCGTTAATCGAAAGGGGGCAAAGCTGAGGGGGTAGCTTCAGGTCGGGGGCGGAAAGACAAAGACCGACGATGGCGTGGCGTCACCGAAGTTATAAGTAGGGGTAGTTTTGAAAATTAAATCAGTTTTTGGATGGTATTCAGAGTTCGCCTAGAACGGAAACCTCGCGAAACGAAAGTAATTCTTTTTGAGTAATTAACGTTTGTTTAGAACTTTTGTGATTGATTAAAACAGTCTAGTTGTGCTTTGCGATCGGAGTTATTGGTGAAAGTGCCATAATTTGGATTACCAGTCCCAAAGCACCGGAACTTCATTTCCTGCAAACAGGTAAAACCCGTTAAAGGGTTATTTAACTTTTATTCGGCTTGCGACATAAACCTGGGAATCAAAGGGTTAAATTCATAATTGAACGAGGGCTGCAGATCAGTTGTTGGGTTTGATAAATCCAAGAAATACATCGATTGAGGAATTAATTAATTAACTTTCTTAACTTACTAGCAAAATAACAAGTCAGTTAGTTAAAGGGGTAGAGTTGGGTAAAATAATTTAATCTTGTCAGATTTGCAATTTAATGGAATGAGTAGTACCCGTTGGAGGACCGCGACTCCCACCTGTAAATCACAATTATTGCACCTGTAATTTTATCGAGTACTGACGGACAGCCGCTTAATCACCTGGAGTGAATGCTAACACATTATAACAGCGAGGAAAACCATCCTAAATATTATTGTCCACCAATTATTGCTGGTTTGAATCTTAACCCTCCAGGTAACAGGAATACAACCTCGCTAGTGATTTAATGCCAGAACCGCCCGTCGCACGGGATCGTTCCTCTACAAAATAAAGTAAAGGGGTTTGGAGTCCGGTACTGCCAACGGTCGTGTTTTAGTTCACTGCAAACGTGGATTTTCTCTCGGGAATTAAATTTCGTACGCCAGCATTAATCAGCGCCAAATTGTCGGTTCCTCCGCTATGACAGTGGGTAACCTCCTCCGAGACGCCGGGACGTCGGAGTGCCCCTCCTGCCCTAACTATGGGCCCAGCGTTAAGCTGCACCGGATGGAAAAAAAATAACTAAGGCTTTGCCTTCTCGACTTTGAAGACGTAGATAATCCTTATCCCCAAATAGGTGATAATTATTTTATTCCTTGGAGGAACTGACAATAGTCCTGCTGGGGACAAACCACCGGGGCGGGGCTGGCTTGTTCACCCGGGGTCTGATCCGAGGCGCCGGTGCCGTCCACCCCTCTGGCCGGGAGACGAGGGCCCTACCTACTGTGAGCCTACCTGTCCCAATAAAAGTCTTTCACCAACGACAATTTGCAAATCTTGCACCTTCAAATGACGTCTACCTAATCCTTAACACAAGGCCGAAGCCCCGGGTGCTGTCTTGTAGGTGTTGGCCGGTACGTGGGTGAGCTCATTCCTCCTGTGAGCTAACCTGAACTTGGCAGATCCTTCTTGACTGATTACAGTCCACTGTGAAAGCAAAAAACCCCAAAAAATTAAAATATCTACTGAAAAAAACAAATGCAACAACTTTACTTGATCGCCAGTTCCAATTTTGAACAAGTGCGTGGTTTCGGCCCCTAAGTCCCGCCAGGTGTCGGTAGTTTCTCGTATTTAATGTACGCACCGAGGGAGCAACGCCACAGGATCATAGCACACCTAATCGAACGAATAATGAGAAATCTTCACGTTTGCTCCCGGAAGAATCGGCGTGACGCGTTGAGTACTCCGGGTCCAGCTTGGTGTTGATTCCGGTTAACTCCGGACTTACTGGTTGTTCTGCGAGCTCGGCGCTTTAGCGTAATAACAGTGGCGTAGTCCGGAATTTCCTCCACCACCCCGTCGTAGCCGCGAGCATGAAAGCTCTGGACTACCGTGTAAGACAGTAAATTGTAGAGTAAATTTGATCCGGCCGTACTGATTCGTGTTGTGTTGATCTTCCATAGTTCGTAGATAGGAGAAATCAAAAGGGTTTAAAATAATACCAGCTGATCTGAGGTCATTGTCCTGTTTGCTTTGCAAGGATTTATTCAAGTCAAATTAATTGGAGTTACGTAGTCATTAATTAATAACGAGTGCATCAAGCTCGCCAACAACCAAATTCACAAGTAAATGAACGGATGAAATGAGGGGTTGATTAACCCATTAATTCGATTAACGATTCACCTGAAGGTCACCAACTAGGTTGATTATAGATTGTTATATTATTTTATTTTATTCTGAGGATTTTTGAGTTATAAATTGAAATAAACTTGAATGTCGTAATAAACTTACTTGGATTGAAATTAGGGTTTAATTAACCAACCCTTTCCTTTGATATGGTGCTACTTTGAATTAGAACTTGAGTTAGAAATAAAACAAATGGAGAAGGAACTACTGAAATTCCAATTGAAGCTAAAACCACGGTAAGTGAATATTTCTTTTATTTATTCACTTATACACAACGTAAAAGGGTCCAAACACGGCAAATCGAAATAAAGTTTAGGTAATAATTAGTGATAGGGGTAAAATAAAAGGCTGTCTCACTACAATACGTACATACATACGTACGTACGTACACACAGACACATTTTAAAAACCACTTTTTTGGGTTCCTTAGACCCCAAAACGTATAGATCCTGTCTTATCTCGATTTCGAAAATTTTGGTGATTGCAGTAACATCCCATTTTTTTAACTTCTACGCTTCGCGAAGCAGTTACTGAAATCGATCGAGGTTTTTTAATACATATCAGAATAAAGTAGGTGCAAAGTACCACCGACAAGGGGGATGGTCATATTAAGTGGATACATATTTTGTTTTGACATTTTGGTTTTTGGCGTCGAAACGTCCCGGCGTCGAAAAGTCTGGGCGTCGAAAGGTCTCGGCGTCGAAACGTCTCGGCGTCATAACAGTCCTCGCGTCGAAACGGCGGCGTCGAAACGTCCTAGACCGACGACAGAGACCGTGCAGAAGTTAGTTACCCCTACCTAACTGCTATTCGAATGCTAGGCGACCAGCTAAATATTCAGCTCTGGGTGGGCATGTTCATCTTTCTAAGCTGTACATACTACCTATGCATGCGTACACTCGAGTGCAAATGAATGTCAACAATTTATCAAAATTAGTATGCAATGACGTTTGGAAATACATAGGCATTGCCTACTAGTTTTGACAAATTGTTAACATTCACTTGCACTCGAGTGTACATACCTACCTACCTACCCACCTACTGAGTTAGATTCAGATACTCATACCTTCTCACGTAGAGAAATAGGGGATCCATCACGACGTTGTGGTCAGTGGCATAATGTAAGATGTCATTTAGCCCGTTTTCCGTTTCCGTATGGGGCAAAAATGGCAAAACCATCAGCATTTTTACACTTTTGAGAGCCGCTTCATTTTCGGAGGTGTATAACAAATATCCCAAGTTTCTCATTTTCTTCCATATTGCCTACAGGATTAAATTTTTAGAACGCTTCTTCTAGTTTGTAAGAGACCGGGCTGTACTTTTTAATGCCGTATATGAACCTCAAACATGACTTCTGTACTTTTTGGATTCTATTTATGTCGTTACTGTCAAGACAAGGCCCATTTACCTGTAACTCCAAATTTCGTGCAACGTCTACACACTGCAATTGATCATTCTCCAACGTTACTCGGAAATTTGGTAAAATGAGATCTCTATTTTTCCCAAACATGATTGAGGATTTTAATGCATTTATTTTTAGATTGTGATCTTCAGAAAATGAGACAATGCGAGCTAAATCATTATTTATTTATTTATGGTGACAATTCCTTCTTGATAACTATCCGGATCAAACGAGTAGTATAGCTGAGTATCATCGGCATATACGTGGGCTGAGCAGTTTTGCAAGCACTTTGTTGGATTACACGTGTATATACTGAAAAGAAGTGGTCCAAGGATCGAACCCTGGGGCACACCACATGAAATAGGTTGCATGGTGGAGAACCTGAGTTTGTGACTGCAAACTGTAGACGATTCTGTAAATAGCTGCCCATAAACAGGATCGCCGTGTCCGAGAAACCCACAAAGTGAAGTATTGAGATTAAAATTTCATGATTAATTTTATCAAATGCTTTTGAATAGTCCAAAAGTATCAGAGCAGTAGTTTTCCCCATGTCAGTCGCTCTAATAATGTCATCAGTAACATTTTATAAAGCTGTGGTACAGCTGTAGCCACTGCTAAAGCCAGACTGATAAGGTGATATCAGTTGGTAATTATCCAAATGTACTTTTATCTGATTAAACATAATTTTCTCCAATACTTTACTCAAGATTGGTAAGATACTTATAGGTCGAAGCTCAGCAAATGACGTTATATTTTTACTTTTAGGAATAGGCAATACCTTTGATATTTTCCAAGAGTCGGGAAAGTTATTAACACAGTATACCAGGTATCTCTTCTTTTCATTACGTATAGCTATGTTAGTCTGATTTCTAATTTGCTTGTAGTATTCCCAGTGTTGCGGATTATTTGTTCTCTTAAATTTGTTGAAAGCTTTGTCTTTGAGATTAATCATTAGTTTTATAGTGTCCGTAAGCCACTGAGGTTTCCTATTTCGTATTTTATGTTCTTTTACAGGGATCAGGACATCGAAGATATTCAATAATATTGCTGTTATATACTCGACTTTGTGGTTGACTTGATTCATGTAAATAACATTTTCTATTGGTGCATTAATTGAAAATTCATTTAGAAGTTCTCTGTCTATGTTTTTCAAATTACGCGTTTTAATTTTAGTTTCGCAGCAAGATGTTTTTTTATTAATCTCACAATACACTAGCAAGTGATCTGAAACTACCGGTCCAAGATCTCTCGTGCCACAAACATAGTCTGTTAGTTCATCATTGGAAATTAAAATATGATCAATTAGAGTACTACTTGAGTCCGTCACTTTTGTGGGGGTGGAAATTACTTGTTTTATATTGACTGATTCAAAACATTCCACGTATGCTTCAGAGTACGACCCTGGTGCTATTAAGTCTAAATTGAGATCCCCTCCACATATCACACTTTTGCATGAAAATGCGATTTTTAAAAATCTCCATAAATTTATTTACCTAATTGCGTTTTGAAAAGTTGGATTTTACACCATTAGGTAAAATGTTGTACGGAATACGTTATGAAAAGCCTAAATTGTTTGACTCGCATAATGTTGCAAAACTCGCTATCGCTCGTATTGGCAAATATTACGACTCGTCAAACAATATAGGACTTTTCATAACTAATTACGTAAATAATTATAAAATTACTTCTTTCCGGGGACCTATACAGGGTATCCCTCGACGAGCGTCAGTTAGCCGTATCTGGAGAACTGTTTCTAGCATCGTCTTGAAAATTTGTACACAGAGGTTTCAATTAATTTTGAATCTAATCTTAATATGCTTAGTACCGAAATTATACGTCAGGCGCTAAAAATACTGTTGAAAATAAAAAATATGAATGATGATAGATATCCTCTAATAGCACTCAAGCGACTGGTCCATTTAGATACATGCCCCGAAACCAACAAAATACAATATAATTGGTACACTCAACTGCGCGAACTCCTAAAGAAGAAATATGACATTACCCTAAACTTTGAAAATCTCAGCTATGATAGCCTAAACGGCACGGTAGAAGAAATCGAAAGGGCCAACAAAACCCAAGACTGGGACAGAGTACTCTTAAGTACCTACTGCTCAAATTATAAACACATGATAGGTCCAAGTCACTTTAACATAGGTACTAGCGCTGCTTATTTAAGAACTAATACGTCAATGCAAGTTAAAAGATGTATTGCACAGTTAAGAACCTGCAATGACTCCAGGCTGGTTATATACACTAACTATATATCCCATTCAATACTGCTGATTGATAAATGCACCATCTGTAACTTAAACGAAAGTGAGTCGATAGACCATATACTTTTCCTTTGCCCTATGTACGAAGAACTAAGGCATTCCATCACTCTTAAAAATAACACAGACTATAGGGACATGTTGGTTGAGCCAACCAGAGAGGATGCACTAACAATCTACAGATTTCTATGCGAAGCCATGAAGATGAGATCTTTCATACTCAATGAATAAGCCACCAAACCGAATAAAACCGAACATAAATCCTCCCTAAAGGGAATTTTATCAACCAGTTGCCTACCCAGTATGAAGCTGACAACCAACCTCCATAGGAGCTTTGGTCAGATATTTTCTGTTTTTTTTTTTTTTTTTTTGCTTTGTTTTGCTTTATATAACCTTTGATTTATGTTTACCCACTCATTATGATGTAAAGAGAAAACTATACTTTCAACTCTGTTGTTCATAATACCATGTATTGATAGAACAATAAATTCTATTATTATTATTATTATTAATTAATTTTGAATTGACATAAAATATTTTGATCAATGGCGCACTTCCGGTTATACCGGAAATAGGTACTAACTTCCTTATTTTAAATGGAACATCCTGTATATTATGATATTTTTGGATTCTACGTTTCATTCTAGGTAAACTTTTATTAAGAATTGCTGTGCCAAAAATCAACCATTTTTGAGAAAATCAAGAAATTCGCTTTTTTATGCCAAGTGCAGGCCTAACTTCAAAAAGCTGTAACATCCTTACAGTATGAAATGAGAAAACGATATTAATTTGGCATGAAGGCTAATGTAGGGTGTATCCTCCCTTGGACTCAAATTGGGTCAAATATATACAGGTTGTTCTCTGCAAATTTTTAAACATCATCAACTTCATTGGTCAAAAAGTCAATTTTTTCAAATGGAATGCCCCAACTATTTTATAGTACATCGATGCAGAATTTAATTGTCTATCATTTTAGTCTACATGTTTGCCATATTTAAATGAATAGTTTTTGTGATATTTCTAAGTATTTGGAATTTGACCAAAATTTCATATTTAGCACGATTTAATAACCAAAGTTAGCTATGATTTTAGGAGCCTTTAGAGTTCCTTAAGACTGCTCAAATGAAAATTTAATCCTGTTTTAATCCTGTTTTAAAATATGGAATTTTGGTCAAATTCCAAATACTTAGAAATATCACAAAAACTGTTTATTTAAATATGGCAAACATGTAGATTAAAATGATAGACAATTAAATTCTGCATTGACGAGCAATAAAATAGTTGGGGCATTCCATTTGAAAAAATTGACTTTTTGATCAATGAAATTGATGATGTTTAAAAATTTGCAGAGAACAGCCCTGTATGTATTTGACCCAATTTGAGTCCAGGGGCGGATACACCCTACATTAGTCTTCATGCCAAATTAATGTTGTTTTCTCATTTCATACTGTAAGGATGTTACAGTTTTTTGAAGTTAGGCCTGCACTTGGCATAAAGAAGCGAAATTCTTGATTTTCTCAAAAATGGTTGATTTTTGGCATATCAATTGTTAGTAAAAGTTTACCTAGAATGAAACGTAGAATCCAAAAATATCATAATATACAGGGTGTTCCATTTAAAATAAGGAAGTTAGTACCTATTTCCGGTATAACCGGAAGTGCGCCATTGATGAAAATATTTTACGTCGATTCAAAATTAATTGAAACCCCTGTGTACAAATTTTCAAGACGATGCTAGAAACAGTTCTCCAGATACGGCTAACTGACGCTCGTCGAGGGATACCCTGTATAATGATCCAACAATATAATCTATGTTTAAAATAGTTACCTTTACCCATATTTCCTCCATTCCTTCCTGTGACTCCGTATATAGCGTTACATGCCTTAAATTCTCCTTCAAATACAGACCTATACCTCCTCCACCCCTATTCATCTGGCGTATCATCCCTTAGTCTCGTCTCTGATACCCCCACGATATCATATTTAAACTTCTGAATATGTTCCTTAACTTCCGCGAAGTGACCAGTTAATGTTCTTACATTAAAAAATGCAACTGAAAAAGATTTCATTATGTAATAATAGCAAATGGACAAAAGAAAAACAACAAACAGAATAATATTATATGTGAAAGATTTACTGTCATTAGTATTTCGGCTTCTTCTTGACTTGTCGTCGTGGTCTCGAATTGTTGGGACTGGGAGTTGGCGATCTTAGTTCATCCAATTTCCTCTTTGGGTTGTCGTCTGTTCCTACTGGCGGCCCGTCCTCTCCGGTGGCACTTGCATAGTTTTCATCTCGGTTTTCATCATATTCTGATGCTTCTTCCTCGGTTTCCAGGTCATTTCATCATATTCTGATGCTTCTTCCTCGGTTTCCAGGTCATTTGCAGTGAACCATTTTTTATTTATTTCTATTTGATTGCCCTTGATTTTTGCCTGAAGGCCCTTTGCTCGTGCCAGTATTAAATGCCTTCGTAGAACTTTCTGATTTACCCTATTGTCTTCGCCTAAATCATGGGCAATGACGATATTTGTTCCTTTTAGAGCTTTCAATTTGTCCGGTGCTTTAAATATCTCATGCTTCTTCAGATACGATATGAACTCAACGACAATCGGTGCGCGTTCGGATTTCCCAATTTTGTAGATATTGTTGATATCGGATTTTATTATGTGCAAATCCAGCAAGTTGTTAAGTAGAGTAATAGTTTCGTCTAGCAGGTTGACGTCGCTAGGATTGCTACCGAAAATTACAATATTATTTCTTCTTACTCTACGCTCCAGAAAAAGCGCATTCCGCTGGAATTTTTCTTGCTTCAGTTCAATTTTATTCACTCTTTCGGTCACATCTCCAATTCTTTTGGATATGTCCTCCTTTAGCTCATCGGTTTGTTCCCTCAAAAGCCCCTTGATATTGTCTAGGGTTAGTTCAGTCATTTGTTTGAGGTTTGTTTACGTGAGTACCCTGGTAAAAATTACACACTGCAGCTCATTCGTTCTGAATGCGTTCCTTTGTGGCTCTATGAGCAATATCCTAACACATTCGTGACACATTGTAGAATGTATGGCATTTGAATGTGTAAAGATGCATAGTTGCCTTATTTTTGATTAGTGCAACTGCGTGACATTGTATTCAAATGTGAGTTTAATGGCAAATATTTGCTATGGTAAATATATGTGATTAGAGTAAATGTGAAATGAATAGAAGAAGAATGAGGACCCTCAGAAATAAAATTCGCATGGTAAATGTATGTGCTAACATCAATGAGAAGTAAATGGAAATGGAATGAGAACCCTTTGACAAATTTTTATGGCAATTCTGTGAGATCAATGTTAATGTGGATTCAATGAAAGTGGAATGAGAACTTCTTGATAAATTTCTATGGTGCTTTTATGGAACTGAGGTCAATGTGGAGTCAATGAAAGTGGAATAAGCGCTCTTAGACAAATCTTTATGGTAATTGTATGAGATCGATGTAAATGATGTGGGATCAATGAAAGTGGAATGAGAACCCTTATGTCACCGTGACAATGTGAATTCAATGAAAGTGGAATGAGAGCCCTTTGATAAATTTGTATGGTAATTCTATGATATGGATGTCAGTATGACAATGTGGACGCAATGGAAGTGGAATGAGAACCCTTTGACAATTTTGTATGGTTTCTGTGAGATGAATGTCAATGTGGATTCAATTAAAATGAAATGAGAACCATTTGATAAATTTTTATGGTGATTCTATGGAACTGATGCCAATGTGAAGCCAATGAAAGTGGAATGAGCGCTCTTAGACAAATTTTTATGGTAATTATATGAGATCGATGTAAATGTGGAGTCAATGAAAGTGAAATGAGAACCCTTTGACATATTTTTATGGAAATTCTATGAAGTCAATGTGACAATGTGGATTCAATAGGGGCATTCAAGACGCGAGTCGGTTTACGATCATTCGATAGCGATTACAACTCAAATCGATTCATATAGCACTGAAAGAGCTCAAAACCAAGTGCACGAGTTTCCGATTCATGATCGAGCGATTCGAATCGCTCTAAAGTTACGATTCGAATAGATCTGAATCGATTGCAATCGGACTGACGTAAAAATGACAGCAAATGATTGCAATCGATGCGGGCGTTGAATGCCCTTAATGAAAGTGGAATGAGAACCCTTTGACAGATTTTTGAGATCGATGTCAATGTGAAGTCAATGAAAGTGAAATGAGAATTCTTAAACAAAATGTTTATGGTAATTGAATGAGATCGACGTGAATGTGGAGACAATGAAAGTGGAATGAGAACCCTCTTTGACAAATTTTCATGGTGCCTAATTGAGATTGATATCAATACAAAGGCAATGAAAGTGGAATGAGAAGCTTTATATGATAGAATCACAAATAGGTAGAAAATGGAAATAATAGCATACCTAGTATAGTTATTAGCAGTTGAATGGAGATTTGAGAATCAATAATACTTGGACATGGTATTTATGTGAAACTAATGCACATATTTAATCCTTTAATAGGAAAATTATGTGCATTTGGTGGTGAATAATTAAATGACCTGAAATTTTTGAATTTTATTAGCTCTTTAATGGATGTCAAAAAAAAACAAATTGTAAGAGACAAAAAGTATAGGTAACTATATAATATAATATAGTCGGAACCAGATCTATAAAACCTCTCAAATGTGACAATCGCCTAATTTTCACCTTTGTGTGATAGATTTCAGACTTCAAATTTGACAATCTCAAAAAATGTGTCTGCTAACATTGTTTTTTTAGCCACCAAGGATGAGCTTTTACTAGAAATTGAAAGAAAGCGAGTGACTGTCCCAACCATAGAACCAGATACCCAGACAAAGGTGATGATATAGAAAGTGAAGATGATGTGGGATTGAAGAGAAAAACTAAGGTGAAAAAGAATGGCACCTCAGAAACTGCTTTAAAAAAGGTAGCTATGTTTCCAGAAATAATTATACACTATATTAAGTGGATGTGAAGTTTGCTCCGCTAAATTGCTCCAAAAAATGGATGCCGTTTACGTCCGGCAACGCAGCAAATTTACTTGCCTGATTGTTGTAAACCAAGATGACAATGAAATGTCAAAATTGAAAACGCAATTTATCACGATATAGAGGACTTTTAGGCAATTACCTCATTGAAAATGGTTCCATTCGAACATTATGGATCATACCACGTCCACTTTCGTAGGTGTCTTGCAAAAATTACTTAACAAAATCACTGCTTAAAGTTGCTCGTGTCAGGGCCCCAAATCTGCGTAATAAGGTCAACGTAGATCAAACCAATGTCCAAAACATTTAGGTGCATTGCCTATGATGGCATTTTCATAAAGAAATTTACAAAAAAAATATGGGAACCGTCTGCTCCCTCGCAAAATATAGTTGATAGAATCGAGACATGGGGGCGGCCCCAAACAGGTCAAGGAGGTCAACGTAGATCAAGGCAATGCGCGAAACACTTAGAGGCAACGCCAACGATTAGATTTACAGAAAGAAAATTTAAAAAAAATAATGGGAACCTCCTGCTCCCTCGCAAAATATAGTTGATAGAGTCGAAGACATGGGGGCGGACCCAAACAGGACAAGGAGGTCAACGTAGATCAAGCCAATGCGCGAAACACTTAGAGGCAACTCCAACGATTAGATTTAGAAAAAGAAAATTTTAAAAAAATAATGGGAACCTCCTGCTCCCTCGCAAAATATAGTTGATAGAGTCGAAGACATGGGGGCGGCCCCAAACAGGACAAGGAGGTCAACGTAGATCAAGCCAATGCGCGAAACACTTAGAGGCAACACCAACGATTAGATTTAGAGAAAGAAAATTTAAAAAAAATAATGGGAACCTCCTGCTCCCTCGCAAAATATAGTTGATAGAGTCGAAGACATGGGGGCGGACCCAAACAGGACAAGGAGGTCAACGTAGATCAAGCCAATGCGCGAAACACTTAGAGGCAACTCCAACGATTAGATTTAGAGAAAGAAAATTAAAAAAAAAAATAATGGGAACCCCTGTCACGTTCATTTTCGAGCTCCCGAGCTGTTCCACTTTCGAGGGTGGATATTGCTCGGTTTCTCCTTCTCCGCTGCTATTTTGGATCATCGGTTATAATTCTCGGCCTCCCTCTGCAGGGGTCGTGTGGTGGCAGCGGAGGATCGGCGTCTTTTGGGGGCGCTTCGGATGACGTTTGTGTCTCAAAGTTTAGTGTCGATAAATAAGTCACATGGTAAAGAATTACTTACCTGGTGGTTTATTAGGTATCCGTAACTCCATTTCGGTGGTTACGTCTGGGTTTCACGGCCAATTTGGTCGAATTATCATTAAATTGCGGAATATCAACAACTGTCAGATTTTGAGGTTAAGTTAGTTTTATTTACGAGCTAGGGGAATTGCCTGTCAATGTCAATCTGTCTGGGGGAATTGTGGTTCCGGAAGGGGCCAGAGAGGGCGCTGTGTCTTCCGTCAGGCTGCCGGCCATTTTCTGACCTTCTTTCCGGTCAGGCAATTGACGTAACAAGAGGTCGTAGACGGCGTCCTGGTATTTGTGTGAATTCCCTCGGGAGATTGCAGGATTCGGCCCCAGGTTGGTGAAGTGCCCTTGATCGGTGCCCCAACATACCGTTTGTCAGGTTTTGTTGACCTCAAAGCAGAATTTCTTCGTCGGTTGTTTGACAGTACGCCCTCTACCACGAGGGTTTTCGGATAGGGCTTGAACGCTCCTATTTTGGTTTGGGTAGGGCTTAAGTGCCTTAGCATTTTCGGTTGGGAATTGGAGTACCCTTCCTTCAGTGTTTTCCGTGGGGTTTGAAGACCACCCTGTGTTGGTTATATTTATAGGGTTGGAGATTCTCCCCCCCATCTTCGTGTTGTTCCGGTTAGAATATTGTGGATAGTTGAAGCACTCGTTCAGTCCAACCACTGTGGCGGATATTTTCCTTCCCCGGCTGGAGGTATCGAGAGATTGAGACAGAACCGGCCATATCTGCTCGAGGCCACCCCCAGGCTAGGGGGCGACGATCTTGGCTCAGCACAGCTGTTCGCGTCAGTCCTTGCCTTCCTTCGGGGCTGTATTCGGTGAGTCCGTTCCATATTTTGACCGAAGGGCTTCGCCACATTCGGAACTGTCCCTCCGACTCAGGGCTGGAGGGTGTGAACACAATCTGCACCCCCTTGAGTTATTTCGAATTGTTTATTTGGGCTTCACCCCCTTAAGTTGTGTTATTCAGTACGAATTTGTCTTTTTCTGCTACATTACTTAAATTTTGCCATTTAATTGTAAACTCATAATCTTTAACTGTTATTAATTTGGCCTTCAGCCACTTAGTACCAAAAATATCCGTTCGTGGCGGTACTTTACGTGTGACCGTTTATGGCCTCCGCTTAATTCGACCCTTCACTAACTTGCGCGATCATTTGCGTCATTTTGCGGATTAGTAGGTATCTGCGGCCGTCCAATTTGCGCTCGAAAGGACGTTTTCGAGAATAGGGAGACTTTGGGCTACAAAAAAATATATTTGTCCACATGAGTCAAGCACAGTTTTTGCAGGATACATTAAGAAAACATATACCTTTCATTTAAGGCCAATTTTGTTCTTGACTCATGTGGACATTCTATGTTCTTGAGATTTTTGTCTCCCTGTTTCTGTTTTCTTGTTAAATCAATTTTTTCTCCTGCGAACGTGCGAATTGTGTCCAATAAGCTGTGAGAGACTTCAAATAAGCTTACAACTTCGAAAAATTGTTAAATAATAAAAAAAAAACAAAGAGAGCTAATTCACGGTGATGCGGCTTTGAACCCTGGCCCAACGTTTCACGGGCCCAGACCCCGACACTTCGACCACCAATCGTATTGCTGTCATAGTGTATTTAGGAAGATGATAAACTAATGTAGCACGGTTTTAGGGATGTATTACCTAAACTAATTCTTAATATAAATAATTTCTAGACTATTTTTTACTAAATAATTATCATAATTTGAATAAAGGCTGCCACGGGTCAAATTGATTGTTTGATTTTGGATTCCGGATGGATCCCGTGTCAAATGGTTTAAGTACAGTCTTACCGACGTTTCGTACACCGTTGTAGGTGACATCTTCAGGGCTAGATTGGCGCTGAACTGGTGATTGCTGATGGTGGAGTGTGAATTTGGGGAGTTACGCTTGGTCGCGCGTCACGGGCAAGGGGTAGTTATGATTGGTGGAGGCGTTTTTTCGGATTAAGGGCTGAAGAACAGTTTTCCAAACATTGGTGAGAGGGTAGCTGGAATCTATATTGATATTGGTGGGGTTTTTATAGATTTCAATGGACTCTCGAATTTTTCGCTGCAAGAAGAATAACGGATAGCTGGGGCTATGATTTTTGTTTTATCAAACAGGATTTGATGAGCTCGATCTGTTGATCTGGTGTTCCGCAATGGCTGAAGCAGTACTTTGAAGACGAGTACACCTTTCATGCTCCTTAATACGGGTTCTGAGTGTACATCCGGTCTCACCAATATACGACAGACCGCACGAACAAGGAACTTTATACACCCCTTCCCTTCTGATGCAGGGGAATGACATCTTTCACAGGTTTTAAGAACTGGGATAACTTTGGGAGGGTGGTGAACCTTGTGAGGACGTTTTGTTTTCAAAGGATCCTGCTGAGTTTATCGGTGACACCTTCGATATAGCGTAGAATGGTGGTGGCAATTGGTGGGGCCCTTTCAATGTTGGGTCTGGGTTGAAGGGAGGCACGTCTTTGAATGGCTCGTTGGGTATCTCTTGGTTGGAAATTGTTGGCTTGAGGAACCTTGGTTAGATGGGTTAGTTCCTTATGGAGATGTTGGGGTTCACTCAGGGAGAAGGTTCTGTGGACTGACGAGTTGAGAACGGAAGCTTTTTGAGCTGGATGATGGTTCGACTGGGCGTTCAGACAACGGTCCGTGTGGATGGGCTTACGATAAATGGAATGACCTATGGTCTGTCCGGGATCCACACGACCGGGATTCACCCTATTTCCATGGCGAATCATTGTTGTCAACAATGAATCGCCATGGAAATAGGGTGAATCTCGGTCGTGTGGATCCCGGACAGAGTATAGTGTTCCATCTGCTTTCCGTGATGGAATGACCTATGTAGTGTTCCATCTGCTTTCCGGGAGACGGAAATATCCAGGAAGGAGATGCAGCCGTTGGATTCAAGGTCCATGGTGAACCTAATGTTTGGATGAATCGAATTGAGGTGTTCTAGGAATAGGTCAAATTACAAACGTATCATCGACGTATCTAAAACAACATTTGGGTTTTAAGGTGGCGCAATCCAAGGTTGTCTTTCGAAGTTTTCCATGAAGATTTGAGCCATAATTTACTTTGAAACTGGAAGTAAGTTGAAGATAGACATTTCTTGATGATTGGCAGAAGATCCATTGAGATGTTGTGGTTGGGGAGAAGTGACTTCAGAATATTCATGGTATCTGGAATAGAGACGTTGGTGAATAGTGATGACATGAAGATCGTGGAGTTTCTTCACAAACTCTTTGGAGTTTAGGATGAAGCTGTCCGTATTGCCTGAAAGAGTCTTTAGAAGATCTGCTGGATACCCAGAGATTTTGTAAGAAACTGAACCAATGGCACTGACGATGGGTCGGAGTAGGGCATTTGGTTTGTGAATCTTTGCCCCGTCTTCTCACAGCGAAAAATTCGAGAGTCCATTGAAATCCTTAAAAACCCACCAATATCAATAGAGATTCCAGTTACCCCCTCCCCAATGTTTGGAAAACTGTTCTTCAGTCCTTAATCCGGAAAAACGCCTCCACCAATCATATACCCGGGTCCGTGACACGCGACCAAGCTTAACGCTCCAAAAACTCACATAGGTATAAATAACCAGACTCCACCAGCAATCACCAGTTTAGCGCCAATCTAGCCCTGAAGATTTCACGTGCAATGGTGTACGAAACGTCGGTAAGACTAAACCATTTGACACGGGATTCATCCGGAATCCAAAATCAAAGGATATGCAATCTATGTACCAGTATCTAATAAAAACGCACAATATGCATGTTTTTCATTCATACTTTACTATTAGCCAGTAAAATTATGTGAGGACTATTCATAGACCATGGACTAGGGTTGCATAATTGTCCGGCAATTGTAAATAATATGAACCCAGACAATAATAAAATAAATAATAAAGTGGTAGATTTTTTTAGGCTAAAAAGAGGACGAGAGCTTGCTCGAGTTTACCATTTGACGGGTAGTGCATCCATAAGGACTCAACGCGGCAACCAAGAGACTACGAATCGTATTTTGCAGATTATTTTATAAATTAAAGAATTGAGTAAGTAGTGTCAAGTTGTTGTAGTATTATCACTGTAATAAGGATTTGATTGGTTACTGGTATAGTAAATGCTGTTTTGGATTGGTTCAATATTTATGAATAAAATAATCACTGTAATCAGGATTTGATTGGTTACTGGTATACTAAATTGCTGCTTTGGATTGGTTCAATACCTAATGTATAAAATAATCATTATAAAAAAATTGGCAATCTCGCAGACGGTAAAAAGTTCTACTTTTTCACAGAATTTTTAAATAATGTACAGCAACTGACGTTAATATACACCCTTCTCTAATAAAATTTTAAAAAACGTTTTTTTCTATTTCGGTTTTCTAATGAAGACGCGTGCTCTATTGGAGCACGACTTTTGTTTACATCGTAACCTAGACAACGATTGTGTCCAACAATCGCCAACTGTCAAGCGAACATTGACCTGTCTTTGAAAATGGAAAACCTAATTTTTTTCTAACAAGTTGGGTATTCGAAATAGAAAAAATTGTATAAAAAAAGTGTTTCATAAGGCTATTGTCGCACTCGGATTTTGTAAAACTCGGGCTTTTGGCCCTCGTTGTCCAAACATCCTCGTGCGATAATAATTGGCCTTATGAAACGTGTTTTTTAATATATCGGGTGTCCCAAAAAAAACCGGACAAAATATTCTTCGAAATAAGTCAGCCATTTCTTAACCGATTTGGATAGACTTGGTCTTAAATTAAAGCCAAAGAATCAGGCTTTCGAACTTTGTAAGAAACGTCGACAGATGGCGCTGCTGTAGTAGTCTTATTGATACTTGTCTTTAAGGCTTATTTCATGTGCGTGGGGATAGGTCGGGTAACATCCAATGGTTGTGAGACCCAAATAGCCTTGAAGATCTTTCTTTTTTCTTCAGAAATCTTTTTTCAGAGGTCCATAAGAGTTATGTGCATTACTGTTCTCTGGTCATAGCTATTAATGCGTGAAAATACTCAAAAACACATTTTTTTAAAAAATTACAGAAAATTAATGCTTAAGCCAAATCGACTTCTGAAAAAGGATTTTTGAACAAGAAAGAAAGATCTTCAAGGCTATTCGAGTGTCATACCGATTAGTCGTTGACTGACCAATCCCCATGCAGCTAAAATAAACCTTTAAAGCAAGTATCAAAATGACTACTACGGCAGCGCCATCTGCCGTAGTTTCTCATACAGTCGAAAGCCTGATTCTTTGGCTTTAATTGAAGACCACGCTCATTCAAATCGGTTGAGAAATGGTAGACTTATCCCCAAAAATATTTTGGCCGTTTTTTTTTGGGACACCCGATACTATTTTCTATTTCGGTTTCCTAATGAACACTTTATAGCACCCAAACGCGTTCTCTAAGGCGGCGACTGACCTGTAACAAAACGATGTAATGTAACGCGAGTATTCGGCGGTCAGTTCAGGAAAGCGAGCGGCGAACCGAGCCATGCTCGTGCTCGCTGGTGCTCCACCCGGCTGTCGGTTTTTTCGCGAATCCTTTTGATTGTTACATTACCGATCAGTACAGGTGGTGACATGTTCACTTTGAGCATACGTGTTTGCGCCCCTACGCATCTCCAAAACCTCAATTTTGCGTTTAGTCTGCAAAGGACCTTGATGTGGGCAGATGTGTGTGTGCTTGAAAATGGAATGGTCGCAAGAGAAGGTTTTGTTCTTTATTGAACAATACCGCAAGAAACCAATCTTGTGGGATCCCCAGGATTGGTTTTTTCTTCTTCAGCATTTTGTAGCAATATCCCATCACAATGAACACAGCACTAGCTACTTCTACGTCCGACATTTTGGCAAGACTGACAACAAGTAGTGGAGCACTGTTGAGCGAAGCATTCAAAATGAGCATTCGGACCGCTAAAAATTTTGTATTTGTAATGTAATGCTCGCCACAAGCATTACCTTACAAAGTTCAGCTCCAGTCAGTCTCTATTAGAGCACGGCTTTTGTTTACATCGTAACCTAGACAACGATTGCGTCCAACAATCGCCAACTGTCAAGTGAACATTGACCTGTCTATGAAAATGGAAAACCAATTTTTTTCTAACAGGTTTTGGGTACTTATCCGAAATAGAAAAAAATGTAGCAACTGCTTCGCGAGCGTAGAAGTTAAAAATGGAATACTTACAACTAAAATTCAAGAAATTCGACAAAAAATTACATGTTTCCCTTATTTTCCGAAGAATAATAAACAACTAAAACAGACAATTAACAAATAAACTGTTAGCTGGCAAAAGGATATGACAATAAAACTGCATTAATCCGTATCGTTAAAATGTCAAAAAATTGCCGAAATTCAAAAACGGACAATGATTATTTTATACATTAAGTATTGAACCAATCCAAAGCAGCATTTAGTATACCAGTAACCGATCAAATCCTGATTACAGTGATAATACTACAACAACGTGACACTACTTACTCAATTCTTTAATTTATAAAATAATCTGCAAAATACGATTCGTAGTCTCTTGGTTGCCTCGTTGAGTCCTCATGGATGCACTACCCGTCAAATGGTGATTTTTTTCGGCCAAAGAGGACTCGAGCAAGCTCTCGTCCTCTTTTTAGTCTAAAAAAATCTACCATTTTGACTCGTAGTTGACAACCATTCGGACGTCAAAACCCGCGGCAATCAAGAGACTTCTCGTCGCATTACTATTGATTATTGTACTCCACTGTTCAGCAGCCAATGGAAAACTAGAATTGAGAGTGGTTACTGCAGCAACAGGCATAATTAACAGATAATTTTTGACTACCTTGGTTTAGTATAGACATGGTTAGACATTCCCAGGGACCAACCCTGAGCCAAAACATTTTGAAGAGTTCTAACATGTCAAAAAAGGATATCTCGCCCCATGTATACAGTGACTACCAAAATGTGCGGAGTGGCTAACCATGTCTATACTCAACCAAGTAACTAACCAAGCCCCCCCTGAATTAAAAATCGTTCACGGTGAATTAACATTTACAGGGATGCACATCGCATTTATATACATTTTCAAGGCAAGAAGACTTATTGGTACAAAGCACAATAAAAAGTAAACTGTAAATAGTCAATGATGCAATGATTTCAATAAGTCACGCATTCGCAAAATCGAAATTCTTGAGGTAAAAGTCAAGATCTTGAGATAAAAGGCAACATGTTGAGATAAAAGTCAAGATCTTGAGACAAAGGCAAGATCTTGGATCTTGAGATAAAAGTCAAGAATTCAATAATCGAAAAGAAAAGTCTATACCGACTGATCCCTCAGCGCTTCCGTAGCATATTGATAGCGAATTTTGCTGTAAATAATTACCATATTTTCTGTGTTGTATAATACAATTTTCGTATATAATACTACTAGTAACTCCAAAATTTCCGGAAATTTTTTGACATTTACGAATGACTTTTTGCCGAACGGAAATCAACACGAGTCGAAGACGAGTGGAGATTTCCGCGGCAAAAAGTCACGAGTAAATGGCAAATATAAATTTCCGGAAATTTTGGAGAGTTACGAGTAGTATTCAGCGAGAAAATTTCGACGAGCAAAATTTTACGAACATTTTTATGTAAAAAATGAAACAGGTAGGTAGGTTCTGAAACAAAATGACGTTTGATGTCTTAGTAACAGTAATTTGTTGATTTCATTCAAAAATTGTTGAACAAAAATGTCACGAAGATTTGGCGATGTTCCTCAACAAGATATCGACGCTGCAATTGACCTAAAGACACCAATTAATACAAGGAAATCGAGAAATTCAGTATGGCTTCAATTTATGCAGTTCTGTGACGAGCGGCAGCATCGCTTGAGTGAGTCGAGCACCAAGGTAGAACTCGCAAACATCATGCAAGATTGGGCGTATAACATGAGAAAACAAGACGGTAGTGAGTACAAGGAAAGCGTTGTTAAGGTCATGTGGAATAGTACTGCCAAGCAACTGCAAGAGCTTTACTACACGAAGCATGGTGTAAATTTGAATCCATTCAGCGATATAGAATTTAAGAAGGCACGGGACGCTAGAGACACCAAAAGAAGACATCTTCAGTCCGACGTAGAAAAAAGAAAAAGAAGCTCAGCTGCATTGACTGAAGATGAATATAAGAAAATTGTGCTCAGTTTTGCTGAAGACAACCCAGAGGGATTGCAGAAAAAGTTTTTCTTTCTGGCGTCATATGAACTCTGTTTTCGGGGCGGAGAGGCATTCTCGTGCCATTTACATTATTTCCTGGAAGAAAAAGACAATCAGGGCATGCTGACGAACAGAATAGAATACAACCCCCTGTTCAGTAAGAAGAGTCAAGGAGGAAATAAAAAACTTACTGAAAGTAAATGGTTGACATCAAATGATGGGAATCCCGATCTTTGCCCCGTCAGGTAACAAATCAGTAAGCTAAACAACACGAGTTTTATTGCTTTTATTTTTTAGGTTGTTCAGGAAATTAGTATCAAAAAGGACAAAATTTATTAGCACTACCAGACTGTTTTTGACTCCAAATCCCGGATGGAATGGCACTGGTTCGAGGGGGTGGTTCAAAAATTGTCCTGTTGGTCAGCACGAGATTTCAAAGTGGGTGAATTTGGCCGCCATGAAAATTGGTGTCGATACTGCGAACGTCAAGATATCAAATCATTCAATTCGTGCAACAACCATCTCGCACCTCGCAAAAGCTGGAGTAGACACCCACCAACTAATCAAAATTAGTGGGCACAGCAGCGCAACTTCTGTAAAGCCTTATCTTCAGCTGGATGCCGAACATCACGCGCAGCTAATAAAGAGGCTAAGAAAAGACCACCCTGAATCCTCGCCTGCACCTGTGCCTGAATTTCACCCTGAACGGGAATCATCAATGCCAATAAATTCTTATTCTAGTCAATCCTCTAGTGAGGCTAAAGTAGTCTATAATAATTGTACTTTCAATAATTATCATTAATAAATAAATGACTTAAAAGTGTAACTTTTGACAATCTTAATAAAAACCTGTCAAAAAAATTTCCGCTGAAATTTTTCTGTCAAACGAATTTCCGATGTAATTCTTCTCCTATTGGTCACATTACGTCATCAAACTCGCTCGTGATTGGATAAAATTTTGAAAGTCAAATTTTCTTGCGAATTTCCTTCGCGTTCGTGCATTGAATTGCATCAGGTATTTTTTCTCATGCATTCTAATAAAGTAATTAGCCCATATGTTATTGGACAGCAATCGAAAAAAATACCGATAACAATCAATGCTTTAATAATTAAGGTACGACACTGTAGTGTTCAGCAACCAATAGAAAACTAGAACTGCAGCAATGTATCTCCGCGCATTGATTGCATCAGGTAAAATAAAAATCAATGCACTAATAATAAAAGGAGATCAATTGAAGATTTTTCAGTACAAAATACTTCTCAAGAAAAACAAAAAAAGTGAAAGAAACGATGTCCGCAGACGCGGTTTGAACCCGGGGCCACCGAGCGGTAGCCAAGTACTACACCAACACACCACGCTACAATGACATGAAGGGTTGTGACTTATCTCAATTTAAACACCACGCTAAGACGACATCAAAAATATTGTGCTTCATTTATTTGCAAAAGCCAAGTTAGCTACTCCAGGGTCTCCAGGAGTGCGTACATCTTCATTTTTGATAAACCGTAATTACATAAATGCTCAATGGTAACCCACGAACGTACTGATGGGTTTTATTTTTTTGGCCCAAAAACATATCCATTTTCGCGTGCCTTTCTAATGACAAATATGAGGCGCGCTGTGGAATGAAAAAGATTAACAATGTGTAAATATTTTTAACTCATATTATGTGGTATTGCCGACTTAGTGTTGGGTAGGTCACGATTATATTAGTGCCATATTTACAAAAAAAAAATTTATGCAAATCTCAATTTTGGCCCAAAAACCGGCCAAATTCGAAAGGGTCCTTTACCGGTCAATTAAGTTGGAGCTCCGTTAAGGCTCTGTTTCGTCCGGATTGCGGTACGATTTTGCTGTCATCATTTTAAGTTATGAAATTATCACCAGTATAACTTGTAAACGAATTTTTGTATCAAACTGATATCTATAAATGTACATAGTTTTTATGTTTGTGTGTTATTGCTAAAGCTAGCCACTCCCCTCAGTTTATAGGAGATTTATCTTGTGATTTCTGGCTTTCGACGTCGTCAGTGGCGTCCTTAATTACCAACTTCAATTAGTAGCCTGCCTATTCGCTACCTACCTCCCGTACGGGAGAAGATCCACCGCCCTGGGATCGGGCTTGCGTTTTATTTTTCAGAACTCCTTTCTTTGAGTGCACACTTGTCAGCTGTGGGCCCTCTTGACCAGTGGGCCTACCCTACTCCCTGCGAGAACTGACTGTGACACCCCCTGCTCCCTCGCAAAATATAGTTGATAGAGTCGAAGACATGGGGGCGGCCCCAAACAGGACAAGGAGGTCAACGTAGATCAAGCCAATGCGCGAAACACTTAGAGGCAACACCAACGATTAGATTTAGAGAAGGAAAATAAAAAAAAAATAATGGGAACCTCCTGCTCCCTCACAAAATATAGTTGATAGAGTCGAAGACGTGGGGGCGGCCCCAAACAGGACAAGGAGGTCAACGTAGATCAAGCCAATGCGCGAAACACTTAGAGGCAACGCCAACGATTAGATTTAGAGAAAGAAAATTTAAAAAAAATAATGGGAACCTCCTGCTCCCTCGCAAAATATAGCTGATAGAGTCGAAGACATGGGGGCGGCCCCAAACAGGGCAAGGAGGTCAACGTAGATCAAGCCAATGCGCGAAACACTTAGAGGCAACACCAACGATTAGATTTAGAGAAAGAAAATTAAAAAAAAATAATAGGAACCTCCTGCTCCCTCGCAAAATATAGCTGATAGAGTCGAAGACATGGGGGCGGCCCCAAACAGGACAAGGAGGTCAACGTAGATCAAGCCAATGCGCGAAACACTTAGAGGCAACACCAACGATTAGATTTAGAGAAAGAAAATTTAAAAAAAATAATGGGAACCTCCTGCTCCCTCGCAAAATATAGTTGATAGAGTCGAAGACATGGGGGCGGCCCCAAACAGGACAAGGAGGTCAACGTAGATCAAGCCAATGCGCGAAACACTTAGAGGCAACACCAACGATTAGATTTAGAGAAAGAAAATTAAAAAAAAATAATGGGAACCTCCTGCTCCCTCGCAAAATATAGTTGATAGAGTCGAAGAAGTGGGGGCAGCCCCAAACAGGACAAAGGAGGTCAGCGTAGATCAAACCGATGCGCGAAACACTTAGAGGCAATGCCTACGATGTGATTGAGGTAAGGAAAATTTAAAAAAATTAATGGCAACCATCTGCTCTCTCGCAAAATATGCCACCCCCGTTTCTCAATTTTATTAACATATTTTGCGAGGGAGCAGGTGGTTCCGATTATTTTTTTTTTAATTTCTTTACCTTAAGGCTGGCGCTGGAATCGTTTAAAAATGACATTTTCGCGGCTCGGGAATCCCTAGTCACAGGAGACTACGAGTGGCCTAACGAAGTGGTTGAAAGTGCATTTTGTAGATGAAGGATCAGACTACAGGATGACATTAATTTAAAACTCATATTTTGAAAAAAAATTTATGCGGACAAATTTTTTTTCAAAATATGAGTTTTAAATTAATGTCATCCTGTAGTCTGATCCTTCATCTACAAAATGCACTTTCAACCACTTCGTTAGGCCACTCGTAGCCTCCTGTGTCATTTTTAAACGATTCGAGCGCCAGCCTTAATCTCATCGTAGGCACTGCCTCTAAGTGTTTCACACATTGGTTTGATCTACGTTGACCTCCTTTGTCCTATTTGGGGCCGCCCCCATGTCTTCGATTCTATCAACATATTTTGGGAGGGAGCAGGTGGTTCCCATTAATTTTTTAAAATTTTCTTCAAGTCAATCTCATCGTAGGCGTTGCCTCTAAGTGTTGTGCTCATTGGTTTGATCTACATTGACCTCCTTATCCTGTTTGGGGCCGCCCCCATGTCTAAATCCTATCAACATATTTTGCGAGGGAGCAGGCGGTTCCCATTATTTTTTTTAAATTCTCTTTCTCTAAACCTCATCGTAGAAGTTACCTCCAAGTGCTTCCCGCATTGGTTTGATCTACGTTGACCTCCTTATCCTGTTTTGGGGCCGCCCCTATGTCTATCAACTTACTATATTTTGCGAGGGAGCAGGAGGTTCCCATTATATTTTTAAAATTTTCTTTCTCTAAATCTAATCGTTGGTGTTGCCTCTAAGTGTTTCGCGCATTGGCTTGATCTACGTTGACCTCCTTGTCCTGTTTGGGTCCGCCCCCATGTCTTCGACTCTATCAACTATATTTTGCGAGGGAGCAGGAGGTTCCCATTATTTTTTTTAAATTTTCTTTCTGTAAATCTAATCGTTGGCGTTGCCTGTAAGTGTTTCGCGCATTGCCTTGATCTACGTTGACCTCCTTGACCTGTTTGGGGCCGCCCCCATGTCTTCGACTCTATCAACTATATTTTGCGAGGGAGCAGGAGGTTCCCATTATTTTTTTTTAATTTTCTTTCTGTAAATCTAATCGTTGGCGTTGCCTCTAAGTGTTTCGCGCATTGCCTTGATCTACGTTGACCTCCTTGACCTGCTTGGGGCCGCCCCCATGTCTCGATTCTATCAACTATATTTTGCGAGGGAGCAGACGGTTCCCATATTTTTTTTGTAAATTTCTTTATGAAAATGCCATCATAGGCAATGCACCTAAATGTTTTGGACATTGGTTTGATCTACGTTGACCTTATTACGCAGATTTGGGGCCCTGACACGAGCAACTTTAAGCAGTGATTTTGTTAAGTAATTTTTGCAAGACAGCTACGAAAGTGGACGTGGTATGATCCATAATGTTCAAATGGAACCATTTTCAATGAGGTAATTGCCTAAAAGTCCTCTATATCGTGATAAATTGCGTTTTTAATTTTGACATTTAATTGTCATCTTGGTTTACAACAATCAGGCAGGTGAATTTGCTGCGTTGCCGGACGTAAACAGCATCCATTTTTTGGAGCAATTTAGCGGAGCAAACTTCACATCCACCTATATTAATACGATAGGATAATCACACTTTTGTAACATGGTCAAGTAGGTAATGGGTGAAACAAAATCAGTTTTTTTTTCAGACTCAAGATACAATATTCCTTACCTATAGCCATTTTTTGAGTTCTGCTTAAAGTTAAGTGTTTTTGGAAGGAATTTGTAGACATTTCAATTTGACTTTGTGCACTCTTATTTGTTTTAGGGCCCGAATTTCAATCAAGGTTAACCATCTGACATGATTGAAATTACAGCCCTTAATAAATTAAATACCGTCATTGTCAACACAAGCAGTGCATTATTCACTAGTGAATTCAACGTTTTTAAAACAATCGCATTTTAATTCTGTCTTTGGAACAAACTCAGGGTGCTAGTGCCCTATTAATTTTAAGTCAAAAAGTTCCTATGGACATAATATGTCCGAAAACGCTTCGTAGGGGAGTTACACCACTTCAAAGGGACACCTAAAATTTCAGGTTTCTTTAAATTACTCGAAAAGTACGAATGATGAGATTTTGAAATTTGGACCAATGGTTAGCGTCATAATGGGCTTTCTCTTAAATTTTTTCAGAATTTTTCAAACATCATAGGAGTGCGTTCTTGGAGGAGGCCTTCACATTTTTTGCAACTTTTTGTAGTTGCGGGCACTTATGTCCTTAGGAACTTTTTCACTTAAAATCAATAGGGCAATAACACTCTGAAATATCTACACGAGGTTTAGGGACCTTCTGTATAAACAAAAATATCACAATGCTTTGAAATTGTATTGTTTTTACCATGAACTCAAATAAAACCTATTTCTAACTTTGGCAGCTGGTCATGAATTCTTCTTGAAAATTTACATTAATGTGGTGTTTTCAAAACAGTGGGCCTCTGGAATTTGGGACCACACATAACAATATGTAAGTAAATTTCAAACAGATTTGTGGTGTTAGGTGGCCTTACAAAACTTTGTAAAACGAAACCTTTTTTCTAAATTAACAATTATTGTTGGTTAGAGGACATTTTATTATACAGGGTTAGGCAAATCTTCGGAACCAAGCCCATAATTCTTAAATTGTAAATTTTGTGGAAAAATCCTGAAAGGGGTATAGCGATTTTTTGTATTCTACATCCGATGGTGTCAGAATCAATTTTTTTGGTCCAGTGGTTTTTGACATAATGAGGTCATCATTGTTTTTTTAAATGGAAACCCAGTATTTTCTATTTTTTTTCTGACAGAGAATAAATTCTTTTGTTTAGATGTGCAATTATAAAAATCATTAAGCTAATCAATTTTTTTTAAAAAAATGAAACATTTATGTAGCGGAAATACCCGAAAGAGCAATCGTCTACGCTCGGATTTTGAGGATAATCGTTCTGCGAGTGGCTTGGTTTACCACCTGCGGCAGGTTCATTAGGTGCGCAGCGGGATGTCCGCAGCGGGATGTCCGCACCCTCGGTAGGTATAATAATGACATCCCGCTGCGCACCTAATGAAACCGCCCTGGTTGTAAACCAAGCCACTCGCAGAACGATTATCCTCAAAATCCGAGCGTAGACGATTGCTCTTTCGGGTATTTCCGCTACATAAATGTTTCATTTTTTTAAGAAAAATTGATGATTTTTATAATTGCACATCTAAACAAAAGAATTTATTCTCTGTCAGAAAAAAAATAGAAAATAGTGGGTTTCCTTTTAAAAAAACAATGATGACGTCATTATGTCAAAAACCACTGGACCAAAAAAATTGATTTTGACACCATCGGATGTAGAATACAAAAAATCGTTATACCCTTTAGGATTTTTCCAGAAAATTCACAATTTAAGAATTATGGGCTTGGTTCCGAAGATTTGCCTAACCCTGTATAGGTGGTGGGCATATTATCCTTGCTTTTGTACAGGGATGCTATATATACATTGTGCAGTCGCAAAATTAAATCATGCACTCATCTCTTGAGCGTTTTGGTCAAAATTTGGAGCACCAGTCATCGATTATGGTGTATTTCTGTATGACAAGTATCAGCACCATAAGTTGAGGGTTGTGCTGATGGGTCAAATAAATTCGTACTGTGTGCCAATAAATGGTCAACAAATCAACACAAAGTGCAGCATTTACTTTCTCGACTTTATAGTAGTCCAAAAGCTGTAAGGTTATATGGCAGCAATAAAATTTGTAAATAATCCTAATAGGTCATTACCTGGGGTTTTTCCCGCACTGCACGTTTGGGAGCTTCGCAGGCCCGGCTTCAAAATTTCTTTCCCAAATGAAATAAAATTAACACCAGAAAAATTAATTTATTTAATTAATAATTTATTAAGACTATACCTACAATTAATACATCAAATAATTACGGAAATAGAACAAGATATGCGCTGGAATCGTATATAATCGATGCGGCCTCGACTGGCGCTAAGTTGGAGTCCGGCTCTGGCAGCTCAGCAAAGGTTTGTTTACATTATCATCACTGCTGGCCCATTGTTCCCTCAATTGGCTTTCAGACAATGCAAAATTTTTATGAGGGCCATCTAACCTTACAGGATTTGGACTACTATACATCAGTTGCGGCTATGAAACTTGTCTACCTCAAACTGCTCTGGCTTAATAAAAATATCATGTCAACGACCATGTTTAAAGCATTTCTAAAATTAAAGAAGGGTATTAATAATTTCAGGGCTGCAACTATTACGTGTTTAAAAGTGTATCTTATCATTTTAAACAGTTATTATTAATTATGATCTATTTGTAATCTGCTTTCAGAAATACGTGAACATCGCGGAGCAGAATATTTTAGGGAAATATAGCCGGCCTCTCATCAAGAAACTTGAGGTAATTATTGTAAATTCTGAAAACTTGTAAAACAACTTGCAAACGTCACAACAAAAAGAAAACGGTAACGTCTGATTTTCATATTTCTAGTTTCATGTAATAATAGCAGGTTATTACTTATCCACTAACCTGACTGTTTTAATTCAATCGAGTAGGATACCAAAATGCCTTCGGGAAATGTGACATCAGGGTCAGCTAAAACACCCATGGGGAAAGATATGAAATCAGCTCAAAAAGGCCCCCTTTCATCAGATACTAGCAGCATTCAGAATAGCTTAAAAAGAATAGAGGAAAAACTGGATAAATTGCTTATCCAGGAAAAGGGAGCCGACAATCTGAGTAGTCATTCATGCACTGAAATATTTTTGATAATTCAGTATTTCCAGATACTGATCCTCCTGTTGGGCGCATCGACAGAAAAACAAACTCTATTCATCTAGGCCAAAGCATTTTCTTGGACTTGGATGTCTATAATTTGGCATATATTTCGCAGAAGACTCCAAAGGGGTTCATCAAGAGGGTGGCGGTGGGGCTGTTTGGACAGGACGTGTTGGATAATAGCAGTGTTTATGGCCTGCCAGCTAACAGAAAACCCGGGGCACCACGAAAGCCCGCTTTAGATGTGACAAAAATGAAGGCCTTATATGGTAATGTTTTATTTTCGAAATTCGTGTAATCTTACCTTCGCATATATATTTAGATACAGGGATGTCCAAAAGTTTGGAACGGGGCGATTTGTGACCAGACCATTGGTATTACGCAAAAAATTTTTTTGCCTCTTGAAATGGCTGACCTTGACGCACATTTTGGGCGGTTCTGATATTTTTCAGCTCTTGTCATTTTCGAACAGGACCGGATTCGGCCAGTTTTTTGACGGACACCCCATCTTTTTTAATCGATAATAATGTTAATGTGGTGATTGTTAAACCTGCTGTGAAGTTTTCTTTTCTGATACTTCAACTGCTGATTTTTAAAAAAATGCCGAAATTCGGGGAAAATCCACTTTTCATTCTCGCGGTAGCCCAAGAAACAAAAGACAGTCGGTTGCAACGTAGGTCCAAAATCGTTTGATTTAATTTCATTGTTAGATCTTGACAGTGGCAGACGTCATTCAAATAAATAAATTGGCGAACTAAACGATTTTATACGGCTTTGGAGAGATTGGCCTGTGGTCGGGGTAGTTCTTGGATTCGCGCCGGAGTGTCCTGATGAGGTTCCGGACGCGTGCAAATAATAAACAGAAATGATAATTTTATATCAACAGGTGCACCAGGTAAGATACGAAATTACTCTTCAAATTAATGTTTAACAGTTTTTAGATACATTTACGTAAAAAATCAATTGTTGTCAAAGAAGTACATTGTGATGGATCATCGGAGAAAACAACGACGGCGACGCCAACACGAAGAAAGTTGCAGGAACTAGTTAGTGGTGGCGTTTAGTGATTTGAAATCTTGCAGAGGATGCAATTTAAGGGATAATGATGTACATACCTATTAGACAGGAAATAGAGGCTAAGGACGAGCCATTTTATCCATTAAGTACTTACCTTAAATAGTAGGCATCATTATTATTTATTACACTAAAATAAATTACAAGCTTTTGAAGAATCTTAGGTTTTTTAGTTTAGGATAGTAGTTAGTCAAATTTTAGAATTACTTAGTTGCAAATAACGATTGAGGCAAGGTAACAATCGTAAAGTCTAACCAGCTAGGTACATATCTAACAAACACGTCTACACTGGCTGCATTGTTGTTAGTCCTTCATAATTAATTAGTGTCAAATTAATCAATTAATCAACGAAAACTTTTAATTTGGGCTTAATTATTGGGTTTCAACGTTATTAATTTTTGGTCTCATTCTTATTGGTGTTGCGTTACTTTTTCTCTTTATTTGTTCTCCGTTCGGATTTGTTTCTGTTGGTCTTTGGTTCCTTATTTAAGACAATATGGGTCTCTCAGAGGGACACCGGATAGAAGTCTTAATGATGATTGGTTACGGCGATCGCAAACGTAATTATCAAGAAGTGTGTGACCTGTTCAACCATGTTCATCCGGAATTACCTCCGATATCAAGGTCTATGGTTACTAAGACCTACAAGCGATATTTCGAGACAATGAGTGTGAAAGACCGTCCAAGATCTGGTCGTTCAAGAACAGCAACTGACATAGGACATCAAGAAAATGTGCTGCAGGCTATTAACCAAAACCCTCATGTGACTACGAATGAAATGGCTATTAACTTCGACATAAGTCGGTCATCTGTGGGGCGCATTTTAAAAAAACCAGGTGTTCGACCCTACAATCTCAAATACGTTCAGGAATTGATTCCAGAAGACTTTGACCGCAGAGTGCAGTTTTGTGAATTGATGGTCGAAACGACAAATCAAAATCCAAATTTCATAACAAATATTATGTTTTCCGATGAGGCCACATTTTGTTTAAACGGCCAAGTAAACCGTCACAATTGCAGATATTGGGAGTAGATAAGCAATGCCGGAGCTGGGCCAGTTCAAGGTCACGCTCCGGGATTTCAACGCGCCATATCTCTCTCAGATACGCAATGCCGGAGCTGGGCCAGTTCAAGGTCACGCTTCGGGATTTCAACGCGCCATATCTCTCTCTCTCTCTCTCTCTCTCGCTGGATACGCAATGCCGGAGCTGAGCCAGTTCAAGGTCACATTTGTGGGTTACACAATACAGAACCCCCTCCATTTTTAAACCATTTATTTTTCGAAGAGTATGAGTCACAAATTAGAACAGAAGGGATTCTGATTAATAGCATCCTACTCTTATGCTTATATAAACATTTGCACCTACGAATAATATGCCCATATTTCCTTATGAGTTTTAAGATGTACTCTCAAGAAGAGGTATCAAAGACAACGTCTCCAATGCAAATATCAACTCAAGGAGTTTGCCCTGTGTGCTGTCACAGAAGATTTATTGGGAAGTACACGTGCTGGGGCTGGTTGTGCTGTTTTTTGTTTTTCCCAATAGGGATTGTTTGCTGTTGTTCTATGAAAAAAAGAAAGTGTAAAAATTGCGGATTTTCGCCGAGTGAAACAAGAGTAGTGCTGAAACCAAACACATTCCAAAGCCCATAATTATTCGCCCAATTCTTAACATTTTATTTAACATGTATTTGTAGTATCAATAAAAATAAATAAATAAATAATTAATAATACCGTATAATTCAATCAAGTACCTACATGTCATATGTCCCTCCGTTAAAACCAAATTAATTCACAAAGATAATTTCCGCGTCTTTTCATAACTGTTCAACCGACCAACGTTATCAGCGGGTTCTCAAATTAATCAACGCTTCGACTTACTTGGCGGCTTTGCCTCGGATTACACATGGGGCTCTTGAACTAACAGATAAATAATTGCATTAAATGAATTTATTTGGAAGTAGCATTATATTAACAAAATAAATAAGTAACATTATTGTATTCAAGCTTTTATTTGTTATTAGAAAACAAATGGTTTACATATTTGCTTCCGTTTATTAGAATTAAGTGGGCTTCTGTTGCACAAGGTATGCACCACCGACCTTCCATCTCTGTTTCGCCTTTACATTTCGGGCACTTATGTTTTACAGGGACCGGCATGGTTCAGGTTTATTTAGGGGTTTACTTCTCCCTCATACGCTTTTCCAACTGATAATATTTACTGGCGTGTAAATGTAGCGACTTCCACAGATCTTCTCGTTGATCCTCGTCACTTTTGGAATATGATGGTTCTGAATTCTCGTCAGGCTTAATGGTAGATTCGTTTTCTTGGAGGATGTCTTTATTTGAGGCCTGATTTAAGGATATTTGATTCGTGGACTTGTCTTGTAGCTGATTCAACTGGAACTTGCACTTAGCAATATGTTTGTCTAAACGCCAACGCAACACACGGTGACTGGGAACCAGAGGACAGTCAACAAAGTCAGTGTGGTTGTACATATAGAATTGGTTCATACTGAGCACAGTTGTGTTGGAAACTAAGAATAAGTTCGCCCAATTACCCTTCTACTTATATACCCATTATGGGCGTGGTGTCAATCCTACCACAACTGGTAGAGGGTTTGACAGTTGGAAAATTTTCAGAGTGGGAAGTTGTTTAGTGGGGATGTGGTATACATATGTATATTGAAACCAATGTTTGGTTCTGAGTCAGAATACGTTCAGAACTCAGAAGCACAGATCATCGTTCGGTATACTTAATATTAAGTGAGTGTGTGTGTAGCTTGAACGAAGATTATGGATTATTTGGAGCAGCTGAATCAAAGCACTAAATGCAAAGTGTTGGTGAACGTTAAGAGTTTAACCATCAGTGAGAAGTTCAAGGTGTTAGAGCTTACTGTGGTAACAACCAAATATGGTGAGAGAGTACTAGCAGAGACCTCCGATTTCAAGTGCTTTTTGCCGGCCCGATTTTACACTGCCCTAAAAGAAGAAGGGGTGAAGAAATTTAATGCGACATTGGAAAGCAAGCCTATATTTCTAGTCAGCCGAGGAGTTCTGGGAAACACGACCGATCTTGTGTTTGTTGAATAATGACTCGCTATAACAAAAAAATTAATAGATACGCTAGGACTCATATAGTTATTAATTACTTCAGAGCTATAGAGAAATATGTTAAAGAAATTGATAAGATTAAGTCAAGTATTGAAATGTATGAACTTAGAAAAAGAATTATGAATGTAACATTAAATAAATAAATTAGAGAATATCGAATTCAATTACCATTTTTTCTTGATTGTGGTGGGGGCAAGCTGGTTCATGCAAAATAGCTGTTTTGAGATTAGTTTGGAAGTAGGTAGGTAGGTAATAATCATCATCATGGAGCGAAAGAAGAAGAACAGCCAAAACACCATCTCCTTTAATGATTCGATTGAAATATTTTACATAAACGATTGGATCGATGAACATCTTGAGGCTCGAAAATCACAATGGATGCAAGTAGCTTTAGACAGAAGTCGCTTTGAACAAAGAATTATGAATACTTCTAAAATTTTAGATCCAATTTTAATCAATAAACTACAAAATTTTTGTATCAAGGAACACTCAAATTAGCTACCTATCTAGTTAAGGGTTATTTATTAATATATGCAATAATTTGATAACATTGTTTCAGTATTTTTTTAAATAAATCGAATAAATACAAAATAAACCTTTTTCTTAACCACTCTTTCAACTTCTATTTTAGAATACAATTTTTCCAAGTGGAGGGGAAATGTAAAAAGAAAGATAAAGATAATGACATTTATTTATTTATTTAAAGACATTATTAACTACTACTACTACTACTGCTACTACTACAGTTGCTACTATTGCTACTACAAATTTCGAATCGAGGGATCCTATGCGGCACCTCCTTGAACTTCGTCGAAGTTTATGTGGCTTTCCAAAAAGTCCAGCTCGGCCTTGAAGCGCATATACTCATTGTACAGCCTGTTAACGGTTTGCTGCAGACTCTGTCGTTGCTCGATGAGGGAGCGCTGCCACTGTTGAAATAGTCCTGTTGGCAAGCGTTCACGGGGTGGCAAAATTATATTAATCTGCTGTGGGTCTTGCTCCACGGGCTGGACTTGAATTATTGGTCTAAAGTTATGGTGCTGGGGTTGCGGAGCTGGTGGTGGTGGTGGTTGCTGTATGAAGTTCTGGGGGGCTGGTGGCTGCGGGATAAAATTCTGTTGGGGCCAGAACATCGGGGGTTGCTCTATGAACTGCTGCGGCGGCTGCTGCCCCTGGATTCGATGAAGTTCTGGGAGGGGTTGGTGAACGGCACGAGGTGGGAGCGCCATATTTCTGCCACCCTGCAATTCACCTTGATGCAATTGCACCAAAACATTCATGTCCTTCCCTGCACCACGTCTGGAATATTCAAAATAACAAACATTTAGTTTTAAATAAACAGTAGAATTTTTTTTTTTTTTGTTTACCTTGGAGTCCCTGAGCGAGTTTTATATATTTCTCGCCTCTGCTTCATGAATTTTTCCGATGCTCTAGAAGGTGTCCGGGAAGGTAGCTTTGGTGAAGTTATCATATCGAAGTCATCCTCCGAATTGTACTCCCCTTCTTCACAAGGCGACTTCGATGTACTTGGTTGCGGTGAGGTTGGAGTACTCCGTTTTTTGTTTGCACTTGCTGCGAGGTCGTCTTGCACTTTTTGGATTATTCCCCCAAATACCTTGCTCAAGCGGCCAGGACTTAATCCATCGGCCAAATCCAAAGCTGGAGCTCCCCCTTGGATGGAAACATCTTGTAAAATGACAGCTGGTTGTTTGGTTTTTGATTTTCCTTTGGGGCTTTCCATTTTAGTAGGGATGATACACACGCACAGACGCACTGACTTGTTGTTCACAAGGCGACAATTTTAAAACTGAGGATATTCTCCCCTCTTGTCATTAAATAAGACCATATTTTGCAGAGTCAAAAGGAAACTAGAAACTGCATGGTAAAGGGAAATATAAAGATGACACTTTCTCACAGTAAAATTAGTGCTCCATATTAGATATCTGAACCCAAGCGACAATGACTTGATCAACACTTATAGACAGCAAATCTAACTGACACCAACCAGCGCAACACGAAACTTACAATTATTGTAATTTGATATATGAATTGTAACATGATACCCAACAAATGTAATTTGAACCAGGTATCGGTAACATGATACCCACCACATGTAATATGATACCCAGCACATGTAACATGATATGGTCAAAGTAACATGATACCTATCAAATGTAATCTGATACGGGTCTCGGTAACATGATACCCAGCACATGTAACATGATATGGCCAAAGTAACACAACACCCAACGCTAAGGTAACATGATATCTATCAAATGTAATATGATACGGGTCTCGGTAACATGAAACCCAGCACATGTAACATGATATGGCCAAAGTAACATGACACCCAACGCTAAGGTAATATGATACCTATCAAATGTAATCTGATACGGGTCTAGGTAATATGATGCCCATCACATGTAATATGATACGGTCAAGGTAACCTGATATATGTTGATCTGATGCAGCAATCAATAGAGTTCCGAATTCGCAATATATATCGAAAGGCCCCCGCTTGCCGGAGGCAAGCGGGGGCCTTTCGATATATATTGATAATAATACTATCACCGAACGACACGCAACAGGATTGCCACATGCCGCCAACGATCCTGCTTGATGAAGGGAGTCTACCCCTAACTTTTGGAAGGGCGCAAATTACTTTCATTTTTCTCTTTTTTGGGCCTTATACTTCAATATTTATGAATTATTTTGAGATCGCTGAATACTGAAAAATCGATTTCTCAGATTACCACTTTCCACCCCAAATCAAACCTTTTAAACCTTGCGTCCGTACCCATATCTCTTTTGCTATGAAGTGTACACTAGCAAAATTTTGTTCCCTAGGATGCTTAGGGGTTACCCATAAACATCCACAAAATTCCAGCGTTCCAGCACAAAAAATGTGTTAGGGGTGGTTTTTTCGAAATCACCGGAACCCCCCCTTGTTACATATCAAATGAAAGGTCTCGGTGAGAGCTACAAGAAAGTAGCAGGTCATTTCATTTTTTTCTCAACCCCCATCGTTTTACAAGCCAATAACTGTTTTTAACCCCACCATTGGATTAAAATCTTGATTTTAATACCTGTTTATCATAGAACAAAATTGCTGTAAACGAGTCGCTTTCAAGATATATTTAAATGAAGTTTTATGTAATATCATAGAATATCTTCGAAATTAATTTTCATCAGTTAAGAACTTCAGAAAATTTTTGCTTAGAACATCAAAATATCCTATTTCGCCGCTTCTTTTTCCCCACCAAAATCCCTATATAAACAAGAGTGATTATTGCAACGGCATATTTTCTCCAGCGTCTCTGAAGAGAAAAGTTGTATTTATATACGTCTTCGAGCTCATAATGGCTAATAGCGGTAAGTGTATTAAAATATTTCGATTAATGTCACTTATGAGATCGGTATTTTCAACAGAACTGGTATCCTGCCCATTTGACAAGACCCATAGAGTTTTGGAGAACAGACTATTCAAGCACAAGCATGTATGTCCTGCTGCTGTTGCTGCTGCTGCTGCTGCTAGTAATAGTAGTAGTAGAAGTAGAAACAACCAACAGAAAACTGCAATTACAGAGCTACCTAAGATGAACGAAAATGAAGAATGCAATCTGCCGTTGTCCAGGGGTGAGGAGCTCCCTGAAGATCCTCACGTTAAAAATCCGAATGAGGATTGGGATGAAGACCCCGACGTGGATACTTATGTACCACAACCCGTACTGGGCTTCACCATGCCACCACCTCATTTATCCAGAAACGAGAGACGGAAATGCAGGGCTGAACAGAAGTTTTATTTAATCAACTAAATAACTAGGCTAAATATATAAAAAATAAAGAATTATTTCAACTTGCTCACGTTTAATTTTACACTCTTTTACCTTCATTATTTATCAGTGGGTTAGAAAAGGATAGGAATGGAGACAACATGCATATAAAGCAACCTCTCGGTTGATGGCGACATATAGTGTAGTGATGCAGTGGTGTCGTTAAGTGTGTCATACCACACGCGCACATACAGGGTGGTCCAACGAAAAGTTTCCACCCCGAATATCTCGTGAACGGAGCGAAATATAAAAATTTGCTCGAACAGGTGGATTTTTATTTTGAGGGGGACACCTAAATTCGCCCTTGGTGAAATTTTTCCTCACACCCCCTGACCCCTACTAACCCCCTCTTCAAAAATTCAAATGGCAACCCCCCACTTGTGATGCATTATTTCATAGCTAATTTCATTGCCAATCCAACGCTGTAAGAATTTTTGAGCTTTATTTAACTCCAGCGCCCTCTATGGTCAAATTTTAAAATACATTAGGGCCATTCGTAATACATCAATTGAAAGGGTTTGACATTCTTTCTAAACCGATGCAACAATTTTTGAAATCCATCCACTCGTTCAGAAGTTACAGGCGTAAACCTGAAGGATTTCTAGGCCCAAAACCAGCTCATGTTCTTCAATGTAACTTTTGAACGAGTGAATGGATTTCAAAAATTCTTGCATCGTTTTACAGAGAATTTCAAACCCTTTCAAATAATGTATCACGGAGGGCCCTAATGTAATTTAAAATTTGACCGTAGAGGGCGCTGGAGTTGATCAAATCCCAGAAATTTTTACATCGTTGGGTTGGCAATTAAATTTGCTTTAAAATGATGCATCACAAGTGGGGGGTTGCCATTTGAGATTTTGAAGTTGGGGTTAGTGGGGGTTAGGGGTTGCGTTGTGGAATTTAACCAACCGCGGATTAAAGTGCCCCCCTCGAAACAAAAATCGACCTGTCCGAGCAAATTTTTATATTTCGTTCTGTTCACGAGATATTAGGGGTGGAAACTTTTCGTTGGACCACCCTGTACAATAAGCACTCATGGATGTTGAGAACATTTGTTCCATTAGCTCAAAGGCGATTAAAGTCTTTGAAAAATCTATTAGATTACTAAAAACTGATCAAGAAATCAACACCCACATTAGAATTATAAAAAAATATGTAGCTTTGTTGAAGCGGGCTATTCGTGAAAAAATCCACAAAACAACCTACTCTGAAAATCCGCTTAGATTAGAATGTAACCTGGCTGCTTTAGAAACATATTTGACTAAAATAAAGGAACTAAAGAAATCTATAAGTAAAATTGGTGCTGGACAAGTTGCTAAGCAATCATCCAATCGCAAGTTAGTTTGGCATAATGTGCAATCATGCTTTGATAGTAGATTGAGAACAGGAATAATTGTAAATTTGAAGATAAAAGACCCACGGGAATTTTTGGACAAAGCGTTTGGTTGCCTCAAACGAAAAATTACTCAACTCGCCAAGTCTTCTTTGATCAAGGTTAATGTAATTTTAGTAGGTAACTTTATTAAGCCGCAAACAGGTGAAATCGATATGAAATCGTTTCCAACAAAAAATTATGTTGTTGATTGCTCCACTAACTTGAGGCACTGGTATAAAGAATATGTGAGGGATAAACTGATGAATAAACTAGCAGAGTTTAGTGAAAAGGATTCTGGGTGGGCTCTTCAAGAAATTCTCCATTTAAAAGTTAATATTAATAAACATTACCCTATGAAAGGAGGAATTTCTACATTCATAAAAGTACCTAAATTTATTGAATCAAGGAAAGCAGTCGTTAACATAAAAAATGATGATGAGTACTGCTTTTTGTGGGCAATCGTATCAGCCCTTTTCCCCGCAAATTCTCATTCCTACAGAACTGCAAGTTACCCTCATTTTTCAGATGTATTAAAATATAAGGGTATACAATTTCCCATAAAACTTAAGGATATTAAAAAAATCGAAAAATTAAATGATCTCTCAATTAACGTGTATTATATTGAGGGTAAGAAAGTTTTACCTTTTATATTGAGTAAGTAAGAGAGAAGTAAGAGGGAACCAATCAATTTGTTGCTTTTAGCACATTCTCCAAAAAACGATGACAATAGAATGGAAGTTGATGAAGTCTTGGATATTAATGATTACGATAATGCGCTTTACCATTTTGCTTGGATAAAGAATATGTCAGCTTTATTTTCCAAACAACTATCTCTACATGACCACAGAACCTTCATTTGTTATAGGTGTTTAAATCACTTTAGCTCGAGTACCTTAACAGGCATACCATCTCCTGCGGATCGTTGAATAAGTGTTCTTTAAAATTGCCAAGTGAAAGCGAAAAGTACATAAAATTTAAAAATTTTAAACACTCAGAAAGGGCCCCCTTTGTTATCTATGCGGATATTGAAAGCATTTTAGAACCATGTGAAGTTGATAGTGATGAGACATTAAAATCTGAAAGTTACCAAAAACATTCAGCCTTTAGTGTTGGTTACTATCTAAAGTGCTCTTTTGATGACTCCCTCTCAAGCTTTCAATTATATAGGGGTACAGACTGCATAGATTGGTTTGTTAAGCAGTTGCACCAAATTGCAATTATGGTGGATAAAAAGCTGAAGGATATAAAGCCAATGGAAAATGATCAAAGCATAAACCTCGATGCTACAACTTGCCACATTTGTCATAAAGATTTTGAACCGGGCCAAATCAGGGTAAGGGATCATTGCCATTTAACTTCCAAATTCCGTGGAATGGCTCACCAGAGTTGCAACGTTAACTACCAAGACAGTCACACTATTTGCGTTGCATTTCATAATTTAAGCGGTTACGATTCACATTTTATAATTAAACAAGTAGCCCATGGATTTCCTGGTGCAATAAAGCTTCTTCCACTTAAGAAAGAAAAGTACATTTCGTTTACCAAGAGAGTTGATGGAACTAACGTTAAGTTGAGATTTATTGATTCATTTAGGTTTATGAGTGATAGTTTAGATAAGTTCTCCTCTTATCTAAATAACGACCAAAAAATAATTACAAGACAGTACTCCAACAATTCTACAGAATTTGAATTGTTGACGCGTAAGGGTGTATTTCCATATGACTACATTGATTGTTGGGATAAACTTGCAGAACGAACGCTGCCTCCGAAAGAGGCTTTTTTTAGTAAGCTAGCCGACATGAAAATTGAGGATGAGGATTACGAACACGCAATAAGGGTATGGGGGACATTCAACATAAAGACTTTGGGGGACTATGCAGATCTTTATCTGAAAAACGACGTCCTGCTCTTAGCTGACATATTCGAAAATTTTCGGGATACGTGTATGCGCACATACAAATTGGATCCATTGCATTATTATACCGCACCTGGCCTTGCCTTTGACGCAATGCTTAAAACCACAGAGGTTCAGTTAGAATTAATGACCAATATAGATCAAGTCTTATTCATTGAACGTGGAATACGTGGTGGCGTTTCCCAATGTTCAAACAGATATGCGAAAGCTAATAACCCCTATATGGGCGAAAAATATGATTCAAGTAAGGAAGATGTTTATCTAATGTATTTTGACATAAATAATTTATACGGTGCAGCAATGTCAGAGTATCTGCCTCAAGGTGAGTTCAAATTTCTAGAGCCTAGTGACCCTGAAATACAAGCTTTGGATATTATGAATATTTCAGATGAATCCGAATTCGGCTATATTTTTGATTGTGAGCTAGAATATCCTTTAGAGTTACATGAAACTCACAGTGACTTACCCTTGGCGCCAGAACATATGATGCCTCCAATACCATCCTCAAAATCAAAATATAAAAAATTGTTACTAACTCTTTTTCCAAAGCATAATTATGTTGTCCATTACAGAAATATGAAACTGTATTTACAACTAGGACTTAAATTAGTAAAGATTAACAGAGTTCTAAAATTCAGGCAATCACCTTGGCTTAAAAAATATATTGATTTGAATACAGAAAAACGGAAGCAATCAAATAACGAATTCGATAAAAATTTCTACAAGCTTATGATTAACTCTGTATTTGGAAAATGTATGGAGAACGTTAGGAAATATAGAGATATCCACTTAGTCACGAAATGGGGAGGACGGTACGGTGCTGAATCTTATATTTCTAAACCAAATTTCCATAGTTGCATGATTTTTGATGAGAACACGGCGGCAATTGAAATGAATCGACTCGAAATATTCTTGAACAAGCCAATTTACGTTGGATTTGCAATATTAGATATATCGAAAACATTTTTGTATAACTTCCATTACGATTATATTTTAAAAAAATTTGGAGACAAAGCCAAATTGATGTACAGTGACACTGACTCACTCATCTATGCACACGTTGCATGTCTAATCCCCTCTATTAATGTGAAAATGTATATAAACAGTCGGGAGAACTCTATTGCTTTAGTTTATTTCCTTCATACGAATAACCATGGCTAGCTCATTAATCAGTAGCTTGAATTTTGATTTGTTTTGTGTCGCGAGTGAAGTTAAACAACGGTATATTAAACGTTGCATAACAGATCGATCGATTGTGGGGCAGATGTATTTATTGAATCAGATTCTAAATGGTACAGTTGTGCCGGACGACGCGTTTGGCTGGGCAGTAATGAACCATCTTGATACCGATATAAATATATTCAGGATTTTAATTGACAAGAAAATTCAAGTGGATAAATTTGTGAAACATGTACATAACCAATGCTTACAACGAGAACTTCAAGAAATTACCATTGACCAGTTGGACCCGGTATTTTTGTCTGTTAATCCTTGGATGGACTTCTCATATAAGCATTGCATGTATAAATTGTTGACTGGGATGCAAGATGTTTCCTCCTGGGTTGAAATAAAATCGAAATTCAATGTGGAAAATATCCTAAAAAACTATAAAAACCTTATGTTTCTGGTTGATGTGGTGATGTGCAAAGCTGCCTACTACGCAAGCCCCAATACTTTGAGAAATATCATAATCATATTGGGCGAAAGAGGTTTGATATATCGGTTTGATCCTGCTCGAAATACTCAACATGACAGAATATTAAATTGGATAAAGAAGAACGTTGCAAAAGGTCAAGAAAATCCTGGTGAAGTACTAGGGTGGACATCGGGACCCTGTTGCGGAAAATGGCCATCCACGAAACTGGAAGACTATAAAAGTACTCTCGATGTATTACTTAGTTTAATCAAGTAAATGGTTTCTCTAACCCTTCTATCTGTATTGTAATAAATAAATAAAAATATTTTGATAAGTATAGTATTGTTTTATTGAGTTAAGAAACTGTAGCATAATACTAAGACAAATAAGTAGTAAATATCAGTACCTAACATTAAAACTAATTCTATGATAAATTCAAATTACAAAATTCTTACTGCACTTGTCAATGGATTATATCTAACTAATCTATCATGAAGTATTAGACAGTAGCAAGCTGTCTTGGCTGGTACAGCTTTACCAGTCTCAAATTCCAATCTTATTTCTACAGAGCCCGATTTTAATGCCTCATTTTGCCTTGAACAATCAATTACAATCAAGGGTGCATTTTCTTTAAAATCATATGGTGTTAATAATGGGTGATTTTCTTTTTCGTAATACATCTTTTGAAAATTTGCATACATTTCATACAAAACAGCAAATTGATTAGTATTAAAATTTAAATGCATATTGTCATAGGGATATACTTCAGAATTAAGATAGAGTTTCATGTTGGTTAAATTGCAATGATCAAATTTGCTGTAATCCTGGTGTAAAATATTTTTACGGTCCGTTTGAAATCCCACTATTATAAATCTAGGTTTTTCCAACTGCGTTGCGGTCTTGATGTTCCATGTATGCCGTTGCGTTTGCTGCAAGAGCGGATATTCATGAAGTTCCCAGCTCCTAAACGGAAGTTCTAATTCCTGATTTCTAGCGACGTAATCAACTAATTTAATCTTTTCTGCATCTGCTACAGATATGTGGGGTACTTTCCAGTGAACTTTATTTAAAACAACTTTCACAATCTCCTGCTCCTCACCTTCCTTGGTTTCAACAACTGCGTTAAGGTCTGTGCTGCTTCGCACCAATACTAATTCTTGGCGAACATTTAAGATGACTTTTTTAAAGTCTTCACAAAAGCCCAAAACCGTTGAAAGATTAATTAGTACGTTAAAATTTCCATTTTCATCAGCCGTTGAGTTTTCATCACCAACTGGAAACCAACCAGCGTTTTGTAGACGTATACTATCCATTTCGCTAAAGGATGCATATGCTTTCATTATAGCTGTTAGACCTGGATTTCGCACACTGTCAATAATATAGCCCCCTATTTCATAACGTATTTGATCAAAAAGGGACAATATGCCAAAATTGATAAATTCTACATTTTTTGGTGCAGTTCCGTCATTTTTCACAAGTTTACCTTCTATATATAAAGAACTCTCGCTTGGTAACGTATAAACATCTTGTTGCTGAATCGGAATACGAATCTCATCATTATTATTTAGTGAGGTCGATGCATAGGGTTGGTGGGTGTGTTTCTCGGCATACACAATCGAATTATCGAAGAATGCTTTATCACCAACGTTTAAAATTTCCATTCTCTCTCACTATCTTGCTCTCTTCTTTAACAAAACAAGATGTGGGTGCCTCGAACAATGACTTGAGAATGAAAGACTTAATGTAGCTTTACAGACATTTATTGATTTTCTCATTATACAGATTACATATTACATATGACTAATCATAACTTCCCCCCCACTACATTTTCTTGTATATCCTAATATGGTGTCATAGAATCTGAACTGTTGAGGACACATTACTTATTGGATGTTTGATTTGGAAGTAACTTTGAAGCCGAGGGCCTGAAGAAACCTTACATTCTCTGTTGTTAACTTCTTCAATTGCTTTATAGACGTGTTGCTTTTGGAAACGTTCTCCATACCAGGGTAGCTCCTTGGGAAGTGTTGATTGTATCTAATTACCATTTCCAGAACTAGCTCCGAATCTCTTTAAATGCAGTCTTACTGTTACTGTCTCACCCCTGAAATTAACTAAATTTCCGTCTTGGTCAGTGACTTTTATAACAATCTCGCTTATCAACTGCGTGTTGATTGGTAGATACATAACATTTGTAGGAATCTCAATGATCTTATATCCTGCTGGTACCTTCGGGAAAAACTGGTGAAGTATATGAACTGATTTGTCGTTTATATAGGATCCCTTTACTATACTACATTCGATGCAAATAGCATTAACTTTGAATATATCCACGGCATCGTCTGATTCATGCACAATCCCCCTTTTGAGCATTCGAGGTTTAAATCCCAACCATGAGCCTATAGAATCTTTGGGCGTGAAATCTATATCTTCATCACATTTTATCGTACATTTTAAAGTATTATTATTTACTTTTATAGAGATATAAAGCGGCCGGTTATACTTGTATGGTCTTACATGATTGACATGTCCCCCACCAGTTGATATATTTTTATTGCTTTCAAGGACACTTTCAGCATTTTCACGCGATTGAAAAAAATTTCGGTTCTGTTGATCAAATACATCTTGGATGTATTTGTTGACCGCTGCAACTTCGTATGTACCTTCAGGAATCTCTATATAGCTACCATCTGATCCATAATAAAACTTATTGTTTACATTTTCCTCTATATTAGGGATGGAGTTGTATGTATCGAAAGCTATCAGACCAATTCCGTAATTACTAGTTGCATTTCGAGAGATATCACTACTGTCTTCCAAGTCAATGGGTGGGTAAAATCTGCTGGTTAGAACGGAGTCGCCACCAGAAAACGTAAAAGTGAAAGACATGTCTTTACTGATCAAAGGACTGAATTGCTATAAACCAGGGAATTATAATTTATGTAAATTATACAAAAAATTTAGGCACAGATGACCACAGACAGTCGTGTCAAACGACTGCAATCGTTCATGGTTGTAAAAAATCTTGCAACCAGAATTTCCGTTCAAATACTTAACAACTTCTTTGGGTGGGCTAAGGTTACCGAAACTGTCAAAATAGATGGCTCTATTTCCAGACTTTTTATATGCTGTCCAGTGAGAGCCCGGACCTGTCTCACTATCTAAATTTATAATCCCACTCTCTTCATTTCGCACCTTTTTAGGGAGACTGTCTCGCATAAACACACCACGAAAATTTAAAATATGCAAACGTTTAACGAACTTTAATAAATCAATATTTGTGAGGGGTCGTTGAGGGAGCTTTATCGGGAGCGCTTTCGAGACTTTTTTAGGGTAAAAAACAGGCCACATCCCTGTTTATAGGGTCTCATAAATAATCCCTTTCCCATCGCAACTTCTTCCATGGCCCTATTATGACGATGGTCTTCTTCTAGTTTTTGCTTGGCTGATTTAGCATCCATTACAGCTTTCGCTACACCTGCTGCTCCTCCAGTCAAAGCTCCAAGAGCACTTAGGCCGGCAAAGATTGGAATCAGTGGTAGAATACCACCTGTTTTTGGAATTGGTATTACTCGAGCAGGTTTAACAGCTTTCTTTCCCTTCAACTTTTTCACTGCATTTATAGCCACCCTTATCGCACCAGTTACATTTGTTGCTTTGGAATGTCTAAGAGCTTGTCTCGCATGTCTTGTAATACCTCCGAAGTTTAACGCTCCCCCCTTTTTTACTTTTCCATTCTTGTTTTTCTTTTTACCTTTCCCCTTGACCTTCTTGTTGGTCTTACTCATTTTGCACCCCATACCAAGTTTTAACTTTGTTTTCATCGCTGCCGTTACACCGAGTGCAGCAGCCTTCTCTCCTATCGAGGCGTCAGGCGAACGTATACGTTCGGATGCCTTTCCAGCTAGCACCTGATCAGCTAGATGACGCTTGTTTATGTCCTTTTCCCTATCGTATGCTATATCGTGCTCCTTGCAGGCTTCGTCAAGCTTATTGATTCCTCTGTCACCTCTAGCTATTCTCTTTGCGAGTTTTGTACCAGGTCCACAAAAATTGTATCCTGGTAAATGAAGTTCAAATGGTAGACGATTAATAATAGTATTTAACACACCAGAACCAGTTTTTTTCAATCTCTTTCTCTCCACCTTCGGTTTAAGCATTTAAGTATAATGTGAAACACTAGCTTCCTGCATGAAAAGCAAACAGACAATGACACTGTTCGACTTCCCATGGGCTATTTATAGGTACCTATATAAGGCCCATGGTTCGAAATTCATTTTAGTTTCGCTAAACATGCGAATATTAAAGCAAGAACTTTCCCTACTCATTGCCAACAACGATTATACGAATAACGAATCATCAGCTTTCAAGAAGCATGGAGAATTACTTCCCCCATCTATTCGCTGTTTAGTCGTTGGACCCTCCAACTGTGGTAAAACTAATGTGATGATCTCATTACTAGAGCATCCAAATGGATTAAAATTTGAAAATGTTTACGTGTATTCAAAATCTCTATATCAACCTAAATATCAATATTTGGAAAATTTGCTGCAACCAATAAAAGGTGTCGGTTACTATACATTTAATGACGCTGATAATATTCTCCACCCAAGTGATGCAAAGAAAAATTCAGTTTTTATATTTGACGATGTGGCCTGTGAAAAACAAAGCCCAATACGTGAATACTTCTCCATGGGACGTCACAAAGGGATAGATTGTTTTTATTTGTGCCAAACGTATAGTCACATACCAAAACATTTGATTCGTGATAACGCCAATATGTTACTAATTTTCAAACAAGACGACTTAAATTTAAGACACATTTACAATGATCACATAAACACTGACATAGAGTATATTGATGTTAAAAAAATGTGTTCCTTGTGTTGGAAAGATCAATATGGTTTCCTGACAATAATTAAAGATTTTGATATAGAAAATGGACGCTACAGACAAGGACTTGACAAGTTTATATGTAATTTCAACTAAAACAGGTTGAGCCATAACAGATCTGTTCTCCTGGCTGTTTACACCTGATTTATAGCTGATTAACCTGTTATTTAGCTGTTCAGAACTGTTTTTGAGCTGTATATGAGCTGTTTATTAGCTGTTGCTGTTCAGTCTGTCTCTGTCTTTTTAGGAGTGTATAACTTGCAAAATTATGGATAAAGAACAGATTGAGTTGAAGAAAAAATTAATAGTTAAGAGGAAACTGGTAAAAGAGAAACTGAATGCCCTCAAAAGGGGGGAGATATTTAAAGAAGAGTCGTTTGCTCCCATAACAAAACGATTACAGACTATTGCGACCAAATTAGAGGATCCAAAAGCGATTAAAACTGAACCTATTGGGAATTCATCAGCAAATATTTTAACGTCATCACCAATAAAAAAAATTAAAGAACACAACTCAGCAAAGGCGAAGGATGAGCAGGCCGGTCCTTCATTTCTGAATACGCCCCTACTTGCCGAATACGATCCAAACCTAAGCGTTGCAAATCAAAATGACGACAATGAATTTAATGGTAGCGATGCAGAAATTGAAAATATGGTACAAGACGCGAAAGAGTATATCCACTCCTTTGCCGATTCAGATGAAATGGCTCATTTTTTAAATGCCCTGGATCCATTACCAAGACAGTATATTCATGCTATGTTTCGTGATACCGAAAATGATTTTGATTTTCGATATGGTGTTCGATTTGACACGGAAACCAATCGATTGAAGATAGGAGATTCTGCCGTTGAACTCGATGGCAAAAATTTTGTCATTAAGGGACTGGTTTATGAAGGTACACCAGGGCTCTACGAATTAATGTTTAAGGTAGAACCTAGCGGTTATACAAAAGCGGACAAAAAAAACTATCAAGATGTTGTACAACGTACAAATGCTAACCGACGTGGGTATCAGAGCACAAATCAAGTAGCTGGTAATCCATCCAAAAAGTATAGGGAGATATTACAGGAACTAACTGTAAACCGAAGCGGTATGTATAGCACACCTCGAAAACCTCCCCGTATAAGGTCCCGAAAAGCGATGTTGGGAACTGGAATGCTAATGGAAGTATCGAATAACATGATTGACTATGTACATTGGGATGACCCAAATGAACTTGTAGATCGTCTCAAACTTTTAGTTGCTTCTCAGTCAGCGGGGCATACGGGTCATACAAACGAGATAAATTCTATAATTGAAGAGTTGCATGAAGCCCAAGTAATAACGTAATTATGACGGTGGACAAATTTGGAAGGCATATTAACCAGCAAAACATACCAGATGATACTATTGCCCTCTTAAGGGAACAGATATTGGCAGCTGTTGAATATAGAATCAGTAATTTATCTTATACCACGGTATTAACATTTTATTCCAACAAATTTTTGGGAGATGATAAAAAGTATCTGCTGCATAACATAAAAGAATGCTACACGGTTCTACACAGATCTGCTATAATAAGGAACGTGCTAGCATTTCCTGAGGATGTAATCACAAACATCAATGGGGAGGATTATCACGTAGACGAGTTACTTAATCTAGAGTTAACCCTTGGAGACAAACTTTCGTTTCGAAGTAATCAAGAGTTAATCCTTGGAAACAAACTTTCGTTTCAAACTATTAACCCTGAAGCAACATCCGCTGAAATGTACATTGAAATATTGCTGGAAATTCCCTTTTATTAATTAAACAACGGTGAATCTTTTCATTGCATAAATAAATATGAAACGCAAAGTATCCAAGAGTAGTGTCGCCAAAAAAAATATATCTAGCATAAGGGAAAATCTGGTGAATGAACTACACAAACCAGGCAGAGTTAACTTCCCTAGACGACATGTTGTCATTAGAGGTTTAGATGATCTGTTGCAAATTGACTTGGCAGAAATGATACCATATGCTAAGGAAAACAAGGGGTACAAATACATACTTGTTGTAATCAACTGCTTCTCTAAATATGTATGGGCATCAGCGTTGAAAGATAAGTCAGGGAAAAGTGTTACTAATGCACTTGCGAGGATTTTGGACGGCGTCAAGCAAACACCGAAAAACATACAATCCGACATGGGTAAGGAGTTTTACAACAAGGAGTTTAAGGCATTAATGGACGAACACAACATCAATCATTATAGCACTTTCAGCACGAAGAATTCATCTATTGTTGAAAGAGTTATCAGAACGTTAAAAAATCTGATGTGGCGTCAATTTAGTCTTCAGGGTTCATACAAATGGCTTCAGTTGTTACCGGATATTGTCGAGAAATACAACAATACAACTCATCAAACTACAAGATTTAAGCCAATAAGTGTCAATAAAAAGAATGAAAAGGTTCTGCTCAACACCGTTTACAGTCATATTAAAATGGCAGAAGTATTGCCTAAATTTAAAGTAGGTGACAAAGTAAGAATAAGCAAATTTAGGGAAGCGTTTCAAAAAGGTTATACCCCCAATTGGTCCAACGAAATTTTTACGGTGGATGAAGTGAAGCTAACAAATCCCACAACGTACAAGCTGAAGGATACATATGATGAGGAAATCAAAGGCGGCTTCTATGAACTAGAACTTCAAAAAGTGAAGTATCCTGATGTATTTTTGGTAGAAAAAATCTTAAAGAGAAGTGGAAATAAAATGTATGTTAAATGGCTAGGTTTAAGTGATGAAAATAATAGTTGGATAAACAAAAAAGATTTTAAATAATTAATCTTACCAGAATATAGGTACTTGTATTGTATTGTATAGTTGTAAGTTAGAATAAGTTATTAGCATTATTATTATTATCTACTGCAAATATCCATTTATATGTAAATGAAATAAATTCTTCAAAAATTTAAAGCGTCTTATTTCTGTTGATCAACTGAATATGCACCGCCTACGGCTTTACAATGAGATTAAAAATAAAACTAAAGCTATCAACTTCTACTGAGGTGTGACCTTTAACTGGCTCAGCTCCGGCATTGCGTATCCAGCGAGAGAGAGAGAGAGAGAGAGATATGGCGCGTTGAAATCCCGAAGCGTGACCTTGAACTGGCCCAGCTCCGGCATTGCGTATCTGAGAGATATGGCGCGTTGAAATCCCGGAGCGTGACCTTGAACTGGCCCAGCTCCGGCATTGCTTATCTACTATTGGGCTTTGGAAAACCCTCATTGGATTTTGGAACATCATACACAACACCCCCAAAAACTTAATGTTTGGGCAGGAATCATCGGACCCCACATAATTGGTCCATTCTTTATAGACGGGAATTTAACAGTCAATCTATATCTAAATTTACTGCAAGAAAGAATTATTCCGGCCCTTAGAGCCTTATTCCCAAATGAACAAAATTTTAACGATTTATGGTTGCAACAGGATGGTGCACCGCCTCATTTTGCTAGAACGGTCAGGGAGCACTTAAGTGAGGTATTTCCTGGAAGATGATGGATAGGGCGCAGAGGAGAAATTGAATGGCCACCTCGGTCGCCAGATCTAACTCCTTTAGATTTTTTCTTTTGGGGACACTTAAAATCAAAAGTCTATAAAAATCGACCGGAAAATATAGAGGACTTAAAAAATCGAATTAGGCATGAAATCAATTTAATAACCCCGCAAATGTTAGCCAACGTTTCCGAGGAAGTCATACAAAAGTTTCACTTTTGCCAAGAAGTTAATGGCGAGCATTTCGAACAATTGATTTGAGTCAAATACCTACATAATTGCAGTTATTTTTGGTTTTTCTTTAACCTCCCCACTAATAAATAATACCACATCTTCACCTGTGTCTGTGCTTTCCTAGATCCCATATCAGAATTACGAAAAAGTGGTTTTTAAAACGCAGTTTTTTTTAAAGATTGTTATTATTTTGGCGTAATTATGATGCATTTCAGTTAATAATGTGATGGATAAAAATGTTCGTCCTGGGCTTAGGTATTTCCTACCAATACATTGAATTTATTGGTTTGTGTCCTCGACATTGCAGCTTTTCTAAACGCCATTTAAGATCACCACTACCTAACTAGTTTCTGCAACTTTCTTCGTGTTGGCGTCGCCGTCGTTGTTTTCTCCGATGATCCATCATAATGTACTTCTTTGACAACAATTGATTTTTTACGTAAATGTATCTAAAAACTGTTAAACATTAATTTGAAGAGTAATTTCGTATCTTACCTGGTGCACCTGTTGACATAAAATTATCATTTCTGTTTATTATTTGCACGCGTCCGGAACCTCATCAGGACACTCCGGCGCGAATCCAAGAACTACCCCGAACACAGGCCAATCTCTCCAAAGCCGTATAAAATCGCTTAGTTCGCCAATTTATTTATTTGAATGACGTCTGCCACTGTCAAGATCTAACAATGAAATTAAATCAAACGATTTTGGACCTACGTTGCAATCGACTGTCTTTTGTTTCTTGGGCTACTGCGAGAATGAAAAGTGAATTTTCTCCGAATTTCGGCATTTTTTTAAAAATCAGCAGTACAAGTATCAGAAAAGAAAACTTCACGCAGGTTTAACAATCACCACATTAACATTATTATCGATTAAAAAAGGTGGGGTGTCCGTTAAAAAAATGGCCGAATCCGGTCCTGTTCGAAAATGACAAGAGCTAAAAAATATCAGAACTACCCAAAATGTGCGTCAAGGTCAGCCATTTCAAGAGGCAAAAAAATTTTTAGCGTAATACCACTGGTCTGGTCACAAATTGCCCCGTTCCAAACTTTTGGACATCCCTGTACATACTATATACAAGTATTACCTCCTAGAAAAGGGAACGGATGAATTCAAGTTGAATGAGGAGCTGCAAAAATTACCGTCGTATATCAACGAGAAAATTCGTGATGATAATCGTCCTTCACAAAAAAGTAATGGCAAAAAAAAACCTTAAATTTGCGAGAAAACTATCCCCTGGATCACATTTAATTTTTGTTTGTGAACGAGTTCCACGTTACTTATTTATATACTAGAACATGAAGCGCGCTACGCGCGCCGTCCCTGGAATAATTCCCCCAAAAATCTTGTATATTTTCAAATCTTTTATATTATAATTTTTTTCCCATATCATAGGCTCAGTATATCTATGAGTAGGTATATTTATATACAGGGTGGTCGTTTTATCTTGAGACTGGCAAATATCTCGGAAAGGAAGCATTTTAGAAAAAAAATTTTCGTATGAAACCTTTGACTTCGAGGGGGAAAACAGATGGCACCATCGCCATTTTAATTCAAGGTCATTTGCAAGGTCAAATGAAGGTCAACTTAATTTTTTTAAATGGAAACCTATATTTTTTATTGCAGATTCTTATTCACCGTAAAAAAACAAATAACTTTCATCTAAACTATTTTTGGATCTGATGGATAGTTTGTCAGATATTGAAATGAAAATTTTAATCTTTTAACCTCCCCAACTCCAACAAAATTTTAAAAAAATGGGAGGTTACTGCAATCACTAAAATTTTCGAATTCGAGATAGCACCAGATCTTCACGTTTTGAGGTCTCAGGAACCCAAAAAAGCGGTTTTCAAAATGTGTCTGTGTGTGTGTACGTACGTATGTACGTACGTACGTACGTTTGTAAACACGCCACAGCCAAAACTACTAGACCGATTTGTCTGAAATTTGGTGCGTAGGCATCTCATAACCCAACTTAGATCTGAAAAGCTTTTGGAGCCAATCGTGCAACTAGAAATGCCATTTTGGCACATCAACTTTTAAATTTTAAATGCAAACCCCCATCTTTCACGTCACGATAGGAAAGGCCTTCAAATTCTGCTTCTAAAAATGCATTCATTCTTAGTGCCCTTTTGACCAAAAATTTAAAAAAAAATGATTTTTAGCGGACTTTTAAATCGCGGTACAGCCCAAGCCCCTGAACCGATTTGGCTGAAATTTTGCACATAGACATTGTATTGCACGTCGAAGAGCTGAACAAATTTTGGATTCAATCGGCCCACGGAAAGTGCCGTTTTGGCACACCAATTTCCAACTTTAAAATTATTCACTCATTTAACCATCCAAAACAAGTTTTTGAAAGATTTATTGTCACAATCAGAAAGGTCTTCAAATTCTGGTTTTAAATAAGACAAAATTCGTTCGCATTTAGTGCTCTTTGGGTCAAAAAATCGAAATTTTGTAGTACCACTAAAGATACATTATAGCCCAGATTAGTGAATCGATTTGGCTGAAATTTGCTACATGGAGATTGGGTGACCCGTTAAAGACCTGAAAGGCTTTTGGAAGCAATTGGTCCACGGGAAGTGCCATTTAAGCATATCAACTTTAAATTTTAAAGCAAGGCCTCCTTTTTTATGTCGCCATTAGAAAGACGATCAAATTCTGGTTCTAAAAATGTATTCACAGTTTCTGCCATTTCAGTGGAAAATAGAGAAAAAATTCTTTCTCATTAAAAGGGAGCGGGCTGACAGTGGATGACAAATTCTGTTGAATTGACTACTATCTACACAGAATACAAAGATCCACGCGATGGGGAGGTTCCAGCCGCTTCTCTGCTGCATTTTTTCGAAATGCATTCCCTTCCCTAGCAACAGCGGCATGACAAAACAAATGAACAACCATTGGAATCTTTACAACGAGGAATTCTAAATAAATAAACCACAAAAATTGCGTAAAATTAAGTTAAAATTGAACGTCTAGCATAATTTCTCCGTAAATTAACACAATTTCAGTTTTTATCTGGTACAGAAAGAGGCTCCATTTTAACTTAATTTTACGTAATTTTTGTGGTTTACTTATTTAAAATTCATCGTTGCAAAGATTCCAATGGTTGTTCATTTGTTTTGTCATGCCGCTGTTGCTAGGCAAGGCAATACATTTCGAAAAAATTTAAATTTTCGTTTCAATATCTGACAAACTATCCATCAGATCCAGAAATGGTTTAGATGATAGTTGTTTGTTTTTTTACGGTGAATAAGAATCTGCAATAAAAATATAGGTTTCCATTTAAAAAAATTAAGTTGACCTTCATTTGACCTTGAAAATGACCTTGAATCAAAATGGCGATGATGCTGCCTAGTTTCCCCCTCGAAGTCATAAAACTTTTATACGAAACATTTTTTTCTAAAATGCTTCCTTTCCGAGATATTTGCCAGTCTCAAGATAAAACGACCACCCTGTATATACAGGGTGTTCGGTAGAAAACGCCCCACGCCATAGCTCCCTTATTTATGAACCGATTTTAAAAAAATTAAAAGGATTTCAAATGGCTGCTAAAATACTACAATCTGGGCGTATATACGCATTTTTCCAATGTCAACAAAAATGACTAACGACTACCAACTTTTGTTTTTCAAATTGCGACCTGCATATTTTTTGCTCCCATTTGATAGAGGACTTTTTTCTGAATTCATCCATACCATACAAGTCTTTTTTTCTACAGCAATTTATGAGAGAAAAAATTATCAAGTGCTGAAATAAATAAATTAAGATCATTTGAAAAATTGCAAGTGTGCCATGAAACAATGAAAATGACGGTTTTCAAACTAATGTCATTTAAGCGTCAGCGAGACAATTACTGACATTTTGGGCATTGTTAATCAAAAATATGGTAACATCACAGGGGGATAGTTGTACATAAATAGCTTTACTGATTAAAAACGCGTAGTAATTTCTAAAATTTATCTGCAGGAAAAACAAACAATACAAAAAACCAAATTTCAAAGTTTTTTATAAAACGCTGCATGAGTTATTTTACAAATATTGCTCAAAGATATCTCCTTCATGTTAGATGCACAGCTCACATTCTTACTTCGCAAGCGGCGTTAAGTATCATGTTTTGAGGTAGGTATAGCTTAAATGACATTAGTTTGAAAACCGTCATTTTCATTGTTTCATGGCACACTTGCAATTTTTCAAATGATCTTAATTTATTTATTTCAGTACTTGATAATTTTTTCTCTCATAAATTGCTGTAGAAAAAAAGACTTGTATGGTATGGATGAATTCAGAAAAAAGTCCTCTATCAAATGGGAGCAAAAAATATGCAGGTCGCAATTTGAAAAACAAACGTTGGTAGTCGTTAGTCATTTTTGTTGACATTGGAAAAATTCGGATATACGCCCAGATTGTAGTATTTTAGCAGCCATTTGAAATGCTTTTTATTTTTTTAAAATCGGTTCATAAATAAGGGAGCTATGGCGTGGGGCGTTTTCTACCGAACACCCTGTATATTCCTTTTACTGGTTTATATAAATTATATTGGTTTACTGGTCTATTAAGCATTATTACAAAATAATCGTTAATTAAAAACGTTTATACGCTTTCAAATTTGGTAAAGCCATTTCATTTACTCTTCTCTGAATTATTTTGAAACGCGTCATTTATTAGATTTTTAGCACATGAATGAATGAATTTGTGGATATGTTTAAAAATTTTAAATGATTCATAGAGACGTTTTTTTATGTTCCAATGTTAGCAATTTAAAATTAAACCTTTTAGGGCCGGTTTATCGATGCTCAGTCAAAACTGGCTGTTATCTATCTGACGGTTTACTATAACTGACAGATAAATCAGATTCATGTTTATCGACATCGACTTTGTCTGTCAGTTACGTGCCTGACAGTTTGAGTTGTGTTGGCAACATTTGGAGTAGCGGAAGTTGAATTCTATTGGACAGATTTAAATTTCGCGCTAATATAGTCAACTGTTTCCATAGCATTACCATACGGTCTTTGTTTACTGTGGCAGGTGCTGATGCAGTTGAAATTTGTATTGGTGACAGAAAAGAAACGAGGAGTAAACTTTTCTACCTACGATCCAGACGTGCTTTGAAAAGTAACTAACAGGAGATGTAATTGGGGATAAGAAAACGGATGGTAGAAGCAATAGGTCTGAAACAAAGTTGAGGAAATCTTAAGTAGTGGCAAATTCCTCAAAATAGTTTCAGGTACTTTCCTAAACTTTATATTGGCTAGATTAATGTTGAAGAAAACCAAAGATTCATCTTCTTCGTCATTTAAATGACTCTGGGCGATGCTAACCGTCGGTTTTCTGCCCTAGCTGACACTTCGAACTGTCAGTCAGTTTGCTCAGCACTTTAGCAAAGACCTTGCAGTCAACTTGCTGTCGATAAACAGTTTAACTAGCGGATAACGCAAACTGACAGATATTTTCATTTAGCTGAGCATCGATAAACCGGGCCTTAAAAGAGTAATGGTAGAAAAGTTCTTGATTTCATACATCTAGGTACGTTTTATTTCATAAAGTTGAGGAGTTAAGGAATGAAAATTTTTTTGTTAGTTTCAGTGTTTATTTCTCATTTTTCACTGTTTAACTATTTATACCCATTCTTATGAAATAGAATTTTATGTAACTGGATTATTCGTAGCTTTAGTATTTTTATCAAAATGATGTGACATAATTAATATACTTAAATCGAATTTCAATAAAGGTAAAATTCATTCGTTAAAATGTAGGAATTGATCTTAAGTCGGTAATTTTGTAAAAATTGACTTTTTAATAAGGTAAATTAAACATTTATTGTAAATTCTCATTCGAGTATAGCTCAAAAATCAATTATTTATCAACTCATTTGTAGAAATCAAATGTTAAATAAGTACCTAGTACACAACACAACACTTCATTCACTCTTTGAAAATTAAAACGATTTGGGTCCATATTAGGTTTAAGAGTAAATAAAAGATGTAACTCCGGTTCTTCATGTATATTATTGCTTAAATTGATTGCTTTTTGATTTTCCAATTCTTCGCCCATCATTTGATACGATTGAGCAAAGACGTTATATTTTCTCATGAAATCATCAATTAATTTTACAACTTCTGGGTCACACTGCGAATTATGGCTCATACGATGATCAATCGATTCATTTTGGTCAATTATAAACAGTTGTCCAAAAGTGGGCATCTCGTTAGTAAACGGATATAGAGCTGTATTAATTTGGTAATATATTTGACCCTGAATTTTAAAGCAAAATGGACCTTTTCGTGTGGAATTAAAATTTACCAAATTTGCATTAAAAGATGCAAACGAAAATGAGCTATTGTAGCTGCGGATATGTTGAAAAAAATTTGTCGCTTTTACATGCGAACCGTCAAATAAAGATTTAAATACTTCTGGAAGAGCAGGTAAAGGCTGCAAACGTACTTCGCCATGGCTGCAGCAATCATTAAAGGAATTACCTTTATTGGCAACTTTCTCAAAAGCAAAATGTTTTGCTCCACAATTCAAGCATTTGACATTCATCGGCCCGATATAATGCTCATCTACGATGTTTCGGGTTTCAATTACCTCATTGTTAACTTGATTTCTTTCATTTTGATCATTATTTCGAGAGAATTCACGACGTCGACGTTGATACTCACGTTGATATTCTCTTTGATATTCAGCTCGTTTTTGACGCTTCCGCCTATTAAATTCTTCCTCTTCTTCTAAACTATTATGAATTTTCCTTGGAGGCATGCTTAAACCTAGTCTTCTAAAGCGGGAAAAAAATTTATTCTTGTTATTCCAAGTATTTTTTTTTCAGGAATTAATCTTTGCTCTCTGTTTATCTATGAAAATATCTAGTCTAGTTTTGTTTCTGTTTATTTATGGATATCTGAAATTTATGTAATTTTCAAGAATATGGTCTTGCACGATATCTATGATGTAATCTTGATGGATGCAATTTTGTATATCTTTATTGGTTTCTTAGTTTCTTGTAATTTAGTCTGTTTTTTTCTGTCTGTTCTGTTTTTAGGTACCTTTGTTTATCTTGTTAATTTTCTATTCGTCTGGATTTGTCTTACCCTATGTTCTCTTTAGTTTCCTTATCTTTTGATTTTTATTTGTAATTACACTCAAGTTTAATAGATACACTTCTAAACTAAAAATCATAAAACTAAGGATCAATTGAAAATTTTTAAAGTTAAAAAAAAATTACAGCCTAAAATTTTTAAAGTTAAAAAAAATTACAGCCTAAAATTTCTGCAGTTAGAACTACAACGCGGAGCTAGGTACAAAATATAATTTCATCTAATATACAAATATTTCAATATACAATAATTATTGCAGTTTACGGTCAAGTATTTGAATTGAAACTCAATGAAAATAAAGTAAAGCCCTCGACAAAGGATACAGATGATATTGAATACTTCCTGGATATAAATTAATTAATGAAGTGTTTAGGAAATCAATTTCTGTCGCATTCAGGAAAAAAATCCTATAGGTATTTCAGTCCGTATTGATATTTGATACCTATGTAAATTCTCTTCCAAATTTGTTGTAAGTGGATATCTCAAATCCTTCTGGAAAACTACGGATAGACTGACTACTTCCCCGATGTAGACTGTGTGATGTTTAGGAATTGAATTTCTGTTTCATTCAAAAAAAATCCTTTTATTTCAGTCTGTATTGATATTCGATATGTAAATTCTCTTCCAAATTTGGTGTAAGTGGGTAGGTAGGTACCTCAAATTCTTTTCTGAAAAACACCTTCCGTGATTATTTCTGGTTACCTTTTTCTTTCTTCTTGCCGATACTTGTAGAATGTAGATAAATAATAGCCAGACAATTTCGTAATTTTACGCACTTTTACGCAATAACCAAAAAATGAACACTATTGACAATGGCCCCAGATTAGAATGACTATGACACTCGACACTAATGACAGACAACCGGCAGCAGGCAACACGATTCATGCTACGAATATAATGTTGCATAGATCAAGCACTGCAAAGTGCAACCATAGTGAAGCGAACGCAAAACGAGTGCGCGCGCATTTTGTTAAACAGCCACGTGACCATGACTTTTTTAATATAGGATAATGAAACATTTGGGTAATGTATACCTACTTTATTTTGCTGTAAACTTCTTTTCTGAGTAAATGTAAATCTTAGTACACTGCCGATCAATTGAAGTGATGCACCCGAAAATTTGAGTCGAATTCAAAATGCCATAACTCTCTAAGGAGTCGAAGGACTTGAATGTGCTTTTTTTACCGGATAGCATATTTCATTGGCTATTACTTAGTATGTTGTACGTTTTACCCAAACCCCCTTTATGAGATATAGAGGGCGTCAGATCCAGGCACTAAAAACTGGCCGAACTTTAGACCACTCCCAATTCTTGGAAAAAAATGTCAGATTTTTTTAACCTCCCCACTCCACTTCACCATTTAAAAAAAAGGGAGGCTACTGCAATCACTAAAATTTTCGAATTCGAGATAAGACCGGATCTATACGTTTTGAGGTCTCACGAACCCAAAAAAGTGGTTTTTAAAATGTGTCTGTATGTATGTACGTACGTACGTTCGTACGTTCGTTCGTACGTTTGTACGTTCGTAAACACGCCACAGCCCAAAGTACTCGACCGACTTGGCTGAAATTTGGTACGTGTGCATGTGATAACCCAACTTAGATCTGAAAAGCTTTTGGAGCCAATCGTGCAACCAGAAGTGCCATTTTGACACATCAACTTTTAAATTTTAAATGTAAACCCCCATTTTTCAGGTCACCATAAGAAACGCTTTCAGATTCTGCTTCCAAAGATGTATTCACTGTCAGTGCCCTTTTGACCAAAAACTAAAAAAATCGAGATTTTTATCGACTTCAAAATCGCGGTACAGCCCAAGCCCCTGAACCGATTTGGCTGAAATTTTGCACATGGGGATTGTATTACACGTCGAAGAGGTGAACAAATTTTGGATTCAATCGGCCCACGGAAAGTGCCATTTAGGCATATCAACTTTAAAATCTTAAACACAAGTCACGGAAATCAAAGACCTACGCGTTGGGGAGGTTCCAGCCGCTTCTCTGCTGCCTTTTTTTTTGACTTGTTTGCAGAACGCATCAGGTCCATCCCTCGAGACCTTTTTTTCAATTCTCGTCTATTCTCTTTAATTGGGGCGCAGTGACAAAAAATTTGTTTTTCCGTGGACGGCTAATAACGCTATGGAACGCTGTTTTACCATTTATTAGAACTTCATACATACTGTATTGTCAGAAACAAAACAATTGGGCATAGCTTTATTTAAAACATTATCAGGGTATTTGCCATAGTAGCTAATTAAACTAATATAATTAATAATCCTACTCATGTGCCTCAGTTGCAAACATCGTTATTACCAAGGAATAAAATGTTGTAATAGGCAGGTTACTGAAATTATCACAAATATTTTGCTTTCTTTATTTTTGCATTGAATATTCGTTGTTTTAATTTCCTTGATAATTTAATGATGTAATTAGTAGACGATAAATAGAAGTTTTACTATCTGGAATTTTCACTATGTTTAACGTCGTTTTAAGTTTGCAATGTTCGAGCGTTGCTTTAATTCCGTTGAATTTTTGCTAAAGCGGTATTGTTTCAATTTTTACATTAGCATTCATTGTAAGCTGAATTTTTACAACATGCATCTATTGCATTAATTCTGCCGCTGGTAGACCTGTGACGGATTAATTAATTTCCCTAGATTCAAATTTGAATTTGACAGCGCGCCTCATGACTTACACAATCTATTGGTCGGTGGCTTTCGCGCGGTCTCCAATTTGTCACCAGATCTAGGGAATTAATTAATACGTCTCAGGTCTACCAATCGCAGAATTAATACAATTGGTGCATGAAGTAAAGAATCGGTTTTGTTAAAACAATTATGTACTTCGGCAAAACAAGAATGTCTTCATTATTGTAAAAATTCAACTGAATTAAAACATTGTTAATAGTAAAATGAATAAAACGGCAATGAACATCGCAAAATTACTCAAAGACAAAATTTTACTAAAACTTATAAATACTATAAAATGGAATATTAAACTTAAAGCCACAACTGCAGACCCTAAAAACTGATCCAATAAATGCAGTATTGTGAAAATTCCTGCAACAATCGTTTGCTAGAACTAAAGTTACTGCTGAACGATGTATAAAATGTCCCAAAACCTTCTTTTAATAAACGTAAACATTTTCGCAATTTAATAATGTACAAAATGAATGCTTGGTGCACCACGTTTTAAAAAATGCATTGAAACCGTCGCTAAATATTCTTCTTCCGTGTTTATTTTTTGTATTTAAAATCAAAGTCAATTGTTGTTTTAAATGTGATAATTAAATCATTGGTCAAGATCTGAAACTAGATAAGCGAACGATTTTAGAACTGTTAAAATTAATACGAAAAGGCTTTCGGATAATTAAAACCATATATCGATATCGTCAAAATTATATTCTGCAAATTCGCAATTAAAACAACGTACAACTATCGCATGACATGATGGAATTAAAACAATGATGTATTTAATACAATAGTGCACTATTGCTTTAAATGCGGTTGGTATAACTGATGCATTAATGCAATAGTGCACTATTGTTTTAAATCGCGGTTGGTATAACTGATGCATTAATTAGCGTCCTGCAAATAGTCGCCATCTGGTGCTTTTCGGCCTATTCCGTTTATCTGTTTTGACAGGAGCGAGGGAGCGAGTTAGCGGGAATTGGTGTTTTTAAGGTTATGTTCAAGAGAGAAGTGTTGGATGTTTTAAAGGGTCAAAGAGTCAAAGGGTAAGTGGAAAAGTGAAAACAATTCCATCCGTGAAAAATATGTTTTTTAAGGAATAGTTTCAGATTGAAGAATTAGTTGTTCAGAGGGAAATCAGGCGAAAATTATATGATTGAAAAGTGCCTTTTCAGGTAAGTTTAAAACAAAATTGTTTCTCAATTAATGTTTTCTCTGACTTCTCTAGATAAATAACATGAGTACTGACGACAGAGCACTATCAGCAATCATTAATGCTACAAGAGAGGCAACCAGGTCTCAACGGCAAAGTAATGCTAATACCATAATGTCAGCTACTCGTACCTTGTTCCGACCAATGCACCTCCGATCAGGATCAGAAAGACTTATTGTACGGGGGAGAAGACGCACGGTAACTTGGAGGAAAAATTTGTTTTTATTAAGAAGGGCGAACACAGATTTTTATCCAGGAAGAACTGAATGTACTTTTTTAGAAGATAATGGACTAGGTAAATAAAAAACTATACGTCTCATTTTTCAGTCAAAGGTTAGCTATCAGTTCAATAGACATTGTTGCTAAAGTAGATTCATAGATTCAGGTAGATCCTAGGATTCAATAAAGTTTTCAGTAGGTAAATCTGGAGATAACCTTTGATTGTAAAGGAGATCGTACACTTTATAGTGGGCTCAGCAAGGTCTACCTATAACATTATAAAATCAATCCGATTGACTGGTCCTAAAAAACACAATCATGCAAAATGTGCGATCTCTTTTAAATTATGCATTTGGTATGGGGATGGGGGTGAAAATTTTGACAGTCTGAATCTCCAGAACTGGCTCAGCCTAGAAATATCAGGTGTTTTTTAAATTTCACGTCAAAGTTGGCCTTGAGGTATCCATTGCGAACGAGCCACAGTTATTCAAACATCATCCTACTAAAATTGATGACTAAAACCCATTCATTTACTATTGACGAAACTGTGACTTTTCTTGGACTGTAAATTTAAATCAATACCTGACAAATCTCTACACAATGTTGTTAGCCCAGGCACTTGTAGTTCTATATCTTGCACAATTTGCTTGTTGAGCCAAGAGACTAAAATTTTGATAACCTGTCACTTCACTAGAAAATGAATGAGGTTTAGGTCGAAAATTCATAAATTCGTCTAAACTCATAAATGAGGCTATGAGGTCTGTCAATTGCGTGGTTCGTTCACAATGGATACGTCATGGCCAACTTTGACGCCAAGTTTAAAAAAAACACCCGATAGTTATTGTTCTTACTGTAACTTTTGAACGAGTAGGTTTTAGTTTGTTGAAAAGTTGGTCCATTTTTTCAAAGAGGAACTGATGTTTGATTTACACGAGGTAGTTTCAAAGTCTTCGTTCCACAAAATGTACTTACTGTTTAGTTAGGACGCGTTTCGGAGTGTTACTCCATCTTCAGCTATAAAAGAAATTGACACAAAATACAAAACAGTTGCCTGGGGAAAGAAAAAACGTTTGGGTCAAAGAAAAATCACAGCTTTTAGGTCGCACTGTAAATTCGTCCTGACCTAAAAGCTGTGATTTTTCTTTGACCCAAACGTTTTTTCTTTCCCCAGGCAGCTGTTTTGTATTTTGTGTTAATTGCTTTTATAGCTGAAGATGGAGTAACACTCCGAAACGCGTCCTAACTAAACAGTAAGTACATTTTGTGGAACAAAGACTTTGAAACTACCTCGTGTAAATCGAGTAGGTTATATGTATGAATTTTTGCATCGGTTTGCAGAGAATTTCATAGGACCTTTTAAAATGGTGTATCACAAATAAGGGCCCTACCCTAATGTAATTTAAAACTTTACCATAGAGCGCGTTGGAGTTAAATGAATAAGTGTGGGTCAGGGCCACCCCTGTGAAATTTCACCAAGCACGGATTTAAAGTGTTCCCCTCAAAATAATAAAGATCGATATGTCCGATCGATTTTTAACTTCTACCCTTCGCGGAGCAGTTACTAAAATCGATTGAAAAATCGAATCGCTAAAAACATCAAATCTTTACATTTCGGGGTCCTGGGAACCCAAAGAAGTGGTTTTTGAAAAATGTCTGTGTCGGGGGATGAAAACCATAAAGAACATGATAAGCAGCACGCAGCTATTCGAAACTCAACGACCATATACATATACTAGAATGAAATCTTGCGGGGAATGCTTTTTTCGAAAAATCGGGAAGATGGGGTGGAAATTAGGGGTTGTAACTCTAAATTTCGCCTAATAAGCATTAGTCGAAATTGACGTCATTCGATAGCTTTCCATTAATGATTCAAAAAATGTCTTATTCTTATTTTGCGAAAAACCACCACTAAAGGCTACAACCCCAAACATGCAGACACACAAAAACACGAAAACTCAAAAACTACTCCGCGTATAAAGTCAGAATTTAGTGTGTTAACTTCCAGTGATCCTGTGGGCGGAAGAACTAATTTTCACTAAGGTCTAATAAAGGGGATGAAATTTAAGGGTTGAAACTGGAAATTTCTTCAAGTAAATAGTGGTATAAAATTGCGGGGTTCGATAGATTTCGTCTTATGAGTTTTATACCTAGAACCAATCCGTAGGCCACTATCAACCCCTAACGCTTTGCAAGCGGATAAATACAATTTATTTATTTTTTCTGAATTCCTATAGATTTATTTATGAACACCCGAAGTAAATAAAATACCCAACAAGTTATGTAACACCATAGAAATAAACTCACCCCTGTAAATCATAAAGGAGTGAAGTCATGAGGGGATGAAAAGATGAATGGAATTGAAAACACAGCCTTTTTTAGAGCATGTGGGGTTAGTGCTGTGAAACTGTACGGCCTTACACACTGTATCGAGAAAGGAGAAGTGACTTTTAGGACAAATTTTTCTAAGGGGATGAAAAGTTACGGGTAGAAACTCGAATTTTCCCAGAATAATGTAGGATTGAAATTAATACCATTTGATAGCCTTCCATTGATGGTACAAAAAAGATCTTAACCATCATCCGCGAAAAACCACCCTTAAAGTCGCTACAACCCCTAACATGCAGAAACAGAAAAATACGAGAACTTAAAAACTGCTCAACGTATCAATGCAGAATTTGGTGTACTAATTTACAGTGACACTGTAAGCGGATGAGCAAATTTTCATTATAATCTAACAAAGGGGGTAAAATTTAAGGGTTGAAACTGGAAATTTTTTCAGGTAAATGTGGGTATAAAATTACGGGGTTCGATAGATTTCGGTCAACCATTGAAAAAAGGTCTTATGAGTTACGAGAAATCAAAAACTGCTCAACGTATTAAGGCTGAATTGGGAGTGTCTATTTACAGTGACACTGCAGACGGATGGGCAAGGTTTCATTATGTTCTAACAAGGGGGATGCAATTTAAGGGTTGAAACTGGGAAATTTTTCAGGTAAATGGTGGAACAAAATTATGTGGTTCGACCACCATTGAAAAGAGTCTTAAGAGTCTTCAACCGAATAGCCAAACATTACCAACCCCTAGGCTGCTAATAACCCCTAATCCTTAGCAAGTGGAGTAAATATATTTTTTTGCATATTTACAATGAAAGTCGTCTTTTTTTATTGAAAAATCGTGATGAAAGTACTACTTTTTTTCCCTATTTTATTATATTTTTTTGTAAACGAGAACAAAATCTCTTTTTCTTGTGCTTCGTCATCAAAGAAAGTTAAGGGCTAACCATTATTGTTGCCAGTCATTGCAAATAGAAATTTCCCCCGATAGGTACTGAAAATTCTCTTTTTCACTTTTTCGCGAATATGCAAAAAAATTACGTGTACAACAGGTAATGAAAGTACCTTTTTTTCACTCGTTTGATTGATGCACTCCGCCTACGGCGTCGTGCATCAAACTTCATACTCATGAAAAAAGTTATCACTAGTTGTACAAATAACTATTTTTATTCATTTTTCGGGCTTTTTTGTGCTTTTTCTGTAATTCAAAATCAGTGTAATTAATTTTAACCTATCAACAATTTTTCAACCCCTTTCACCCTCGAAACCTTCAAAAAGCTAAATTTACGCAGACCGCTCCTTTTTCGTGTAATTTTCGCCACTTCTACTTAACTACAGTTAATTTTCACCCCCCATGACTTTTCATCCCCCTTCACGAGTTTTCAACCCCGCGAGCGTTAATTTTGTAGAATTTTGCCTTTCTGCGGTAATAAATTTTACTTGTTGAGATTATGTTTTGCCTTTTTCACTTTTTTCGACCACTTTCGCAATATTTCAACCCCCACAACCGCTATATTTACATAATTGGGTTATTTTAGTGTCGTTTTCTGCAATTCTACTTAACTGCAGTTAATTTTCATACCCTTTGACTTTTTATCCCCCTTTACAATTTTTCAACCCCCAAATGTTAATTTTGCTAAATTCGCGTAATTTTGTTTATCTTCGGTACCTACTTAATAAATTGGACTCATTTGGATGATGCTTACCTTTTTCAATTTTTTCAACCCCTTTCGCAATATTTCAACTCTGCAAGCGCAAAATTTACATAATGGGTTATTTTGGTGCTATCTTCTGTAATTTTACTTAACCACGGTTAACTCTCGTACCCTTTGACCTTTCATCCCCCTTTACGATTTCTCAACCCCCTAAGTGTTAATTTTACAAAATTCGCGTCATTTCATTTTTCGTCGGTAATAAATTGAACTCATTTTGGATTCAGTTTACCTTTTACAATTTTTTAGTTTCCTTTTCAAAAGGTATTGGGTATTTCAACCCCACAAAAGTTTTAATTGCATAATTGGGTGATTTTCAACAACAAATTTTTAACATTTCGCCTTTTTGACGCATCTGTGCGTCTGTGGAGGCACTACTACTAGGTGCACATTGATAAAATCTGCACCCGATTCCACCAGTAAGACCAGCCGCCCCTACGTACACATTAACGTGATAAATTTCCACATCCGTGGCTTTTATTGAATTTATTATGTTAGTAATTTCATTAAAAAAGGCCGTGAGCCTGACCTGATGGTTACTTTCAACTCCATAGATATTTATTTCACCCTTTTGTATTTTGTTGATTATTGCTAAAGGACATCTTTTGCAGGAAGAAAAGTAGGCATAATTGAAAGACATTGGAGCATCAATAGACTGCAGAGATATATATGCCAAAGCTACCCCTTAATTCCTCTTGAGGATACTGGATTCAGATACGGCAAATGTAGTCGTGATAAAAGAATTATAATTTTACCTGCTTTCAACACAATCAATGAAATTGAAAGGGAAGTTGGAAGAAGCAGTCTTTTGATAATTCCCAACAGAGACCTAGAATTAGGCCAATATGTTGAAAGGTCAGATACAATTCTTAGCACTGGACGAAATGAAACCAGTGGTAATAGCAACAGCCGCTATGAATACAGTGATGACTCAGATTTTGACATACCATCTACATCACAAAGGGCACAAGCTATAGGACCTAGAAATGCAATTATTAGAAGAGAGACCAATGAAGAAAACCCTTCGTTCACAACTGCTACAAGTGATGGTGCACAAGCTACACCTCGAAATGCAATTATTAGTAGAGAGACAATTGAAGAAAATTCTTCATTCGCTAGTGTTATAAGTGATGGTGCAATATATTTTCTAATAATTATTACAATTATCATAATTATGTGTATTTTAGATGACATCTATGATGAGAATTCAAACGAAGTTGAAGTTAGTTATCCTGAAGTATTAAGTGATGATATCTTCACCATTGAAATAAATCGAGGGGCTATTCTATCCCAGTTATTAGAGATCTACAAAGATGAGGCACTGGTTCTAAAAAAGGTGAATGTAGTATTTAAAAATGAAATTGGATTGGACTATGGAGGATTAACGAAGGAGCTTTACACCGAATTCTGGAAGCAGTGCAGAGCAGAATATTTCAGAGGGGAAGACTCCGTAATCCCATATTTACCCTTGTCAAGAATAAGGCGCGGCCAAGGAGAGTACTACATAATCATCGGTAGAATTCTTGCCCATACATTACTTCTTACAAAAACAATTCCAACATTTTTTGCAAAAAGTTTTTACTTGTTCTTGGGAGATTTGGATCGTAAAATCGAAGGTACCTACCTGATTTAAGTCTGGTTCTTTTATTTGTTTTTCATTTCTAGAAAGTATTCTTCAAGACGACTTCTTACACTTTCTTTCATATTCTGAAAGACTCTTAGTGAAGAAGGCTGAAAAAGCGTTTCAATCTTTAACAAACAACGAAAAAGAAATCCTTCTCGAATTGTTTCAAACATACGGATTATTGGAGAATCCAAAGGAAGAAGACATTTCGCAACAGATAATAACGATTGCAGAAAATCTCATTGCAAAAGAAAGTCGGGACTTGATTAAAAAAATCAGAGATGGAATTCCTATAATAGTAGAAGATTTCTTTATCAATTTAACAATTGAAAAATTAACTGCAATTTATAAGAAGGAAGGCCCCACACCAGCAAAACTGGTAAAATGTCTAGAAACGTCACCAGAAGAACTTAATAATGTTCAGAGTCGAACATTATATTTTTTTAAAACTTATATCGGCAACTTATCTCCCTTAGATCTAGCAAAGTTCTTGCTCTTTGTAACATCATCAGAGCATATGCCCGAAAAAGTTACTGTACATTTAAAAAACAATGGACTTCCTGTAGCTCATACCTGTTCGAATCTTCTAGAATTGCCAGTTACATATAACACATACCAAGAAATGAAGCATCAATTCGATGCCATTTTAAATAACGATAATTCGTTTCAGTATACTATTCTTTGAATTTTTGCGTTTATTAACTTGACGTGGGCTTAACTTTTGATTTGTGATTTTTTTGTGATAATTCATTTAATTTAGCATTATTTGTACTAACTCATTCTATTTCGCGTCGCAGTGTTTGGCGACCTGTGATAACTTTGAATCACGATAATTTTGTTAATAAATGTGATGCATTCCTATCCAGTTGTTTTTTAGTCATGTCAGTACATACCCGTAGGAGAGTGCGGAAGTAGGTACCTAGGGGAAGGAGGGTAACAGTGAGACGCTTTTTTTTGAACCCCACTTTTTATTGTTAGAAAACGCGCTAGACGTTTGAAACTTTGCATGCGCCTTCCTTGAAGACACTATTTAATAATAATGGTACAAAAAAGCAATAATGCTACTGTTAACCTTACTTAAAAAATTAAAACCCGATTGGGGCTCTGTCTCACTGTACCCCAATGCCCTGGGGTAGACTGAGACTGGGTGTTGGGAACAGTGAGACGTGTCGTATAAGCTGTTACAAAATATCTTTAAAAATAAGTGATTTATTTTTTATTCAATAGAAAACCTGCAAAATTAAAAAATGTTAACATTTGAGATTTAATTCAAACGCGTAGAATAATTTTTGGGGCCTGGTGGTGACTATAGATTCAAGTGTAAAAATTTTTTACTTAGGTAGTGCATCAGCAGGCTCAAAATAATTATAAGACAACTTGTCTACTTTATATTGCAAGTTGTTTGCCAGCCAACCCACAAATATATCAGAATCTGAGCATGTCTCATTGTTCCCCACATTGTCTCAGTGTGCCCCACACAACTTTGTCTCACTGTTACCCAGGGGTCCATAAAACAAAAAAGGCAGCAGAGAAGCGGCTGGAACCTCCCCAACGCATGGGTCTTTGATTTCCGTGACTTGTGTTTAAGATTTTAAAGTTGATATGCCTAAATGGCACTTCCCGTGGACCAATTGCTCCCAAAAGCCTTTCAGCTCTTCAATGGGTTACCTAACCTCCATGTACCAAATTTCGGACAAATCGATCCAGTAGTTTGGGCTATAACGTGGTTTCAGTGTTATTACAAAATTTCGATTTTTCTACCCAAAGGGTACTAAATGCGAATAAATTTTATCTCATTTAAAACCAGAATTTGAAGACCTTTCTGATGATAACAATAAATCTTTCAAAAAGTTGTTTTTGATGGGTGAATGAGAGAATAATTTTAAGTTTCGAAATTGGTGTGCCAAAACGGCACTTTCCGTGGGCCGATTGAATCCAAAATTTGTTCAACTCTTCGACGTGTAATACAATCCCCATGTGCAAAATTTCAGACCAATCGGTTGAGGGGCTTGGGCTGTACCGCGATTTTAAAGTCCGATAAAAATCAATTTTTTTTTATTTTTGGTCAAAAGGGCACTAAGAATGAATACATTTTTAGACGCAGAATTTGAAGGTCTTTCTTATGGTGACGTGAAAAATGGGGGTTTACATTTAAAATTTAAAAGTTGATGTGCCAAAATGGCACTTCTGGTTGCACGATTGGCTCCAAAAGCTTTTCAGATCTAAGTTGGGTTATCACATGCACACGTACCAAATTTCAGCCAAATCGGTCGAGTAGTTTGGGCTGTGGCGTGTTTACGAACGTACGAACGTACGTACGTACGAACGTACGTACATACATACAGACACATTTTAAAAACCACTTTTTTGGGTTCCTGAGACCTCAAAACGTATAGATCCGGTCTTATCTCGAATTCGAAAATTTTAGTGATTGCAGTAACCTCCCTTTTTTTTAAATGGTGAAGTGGAGTGGGGAGGTTAAAAATAAATGATTAAAGTCTATCCTACAAAAATAATACGGAAAACTTCATCACCACATTTATCCATAAAATAGGACTGATAGTTGATGCCAGTGTAATATTTATAAAATGTATCATTAAAGAATAGTGGACTTCAGTTTCAAAGTCTTGAAATTTAGTTCACCTATCAAAAACCAGTCACCATTATCTTGAACAAAGACTTTCACAGCTATGCCCGCTAAATCACGTTAAGCGCATGGGATCTAGGTACTGTTTAAAGGGTTGGTTGGTAGCACTCTGTAACTTGTACACAAGCCGCGAAATTTGAAAAGTCTCACTGTTCCCCGTGTCTCACTGATACCCTCCTTCCCCTACTGTTGTTTTTGATTATTCACTCGTCTGATCTGTTCGCCAGATAACCTGAGAACGGATTGAGATACCGAACTGCAACTTTCTGTAGAGTTTTCCGTCCCTAAATACTCGGTGGGGATTGCATTTGAACCAAGAGGGTGGGGGCTAAGGGTGAAAAACTATCAATTGTAATAACTCGAGAGCTAGTAAGGTATCTTTCTGGAGCTTGGTATGCATGTTCGAACCTCAAATCTGTTGAAGGTGAGGGGGTGTCAATTTCGGGGGTGATGAAATTTTGGGGTTGAAAAGCACAAGAAAACTAATAACTTTGAAAATGTTGCTATAACTTGAGAACTAGTGGAGGTATCTTGCTGAAACTTGGTATACACGTTCGTCGTTCAAGTCCGTTTAAGGTGAGGGGGTGCCAACTTTTCGGAGGATGAAAACCATAAAAAACATGATAACTCCGCAAGGGAAGCACGGAGCTCTTTGAAACCTAACGGACATACATATTTCGAAGATATCTTGCGGGGGATGCTTTTTTCGCAAGATCGGGTAATAGGGTAAAAATTAGGGGTTGCAATTCGAAATTCCACTTAATAAGCATTGGTCGAAATTGACGTCATTCGATAGCTTTCCATTAATGAATCAAAAAGGGTGTTATTCACATTTTGCGAGAAGCCACCCTTAAAGGCGCTACAACCCTTAACAGGCAGGAACACAAAAATTCAAGAACCCAAAAACTATTCAGCATATCAGGGCAGAATTTCCTGGGGTAATTTCATGTGACACTGATGTAGGCGGATGGACAAATTTTCACTAAGATCTGACAAAGGGGATGAAATTTGAGGATTGAAACTGGAAATTTCTTCAAGTAAATAAATAGTCGTGTCAACGTAACGTAATACCAACCCCTAGGCTGCTAAGAATCCCTAACCCTTAGAAAACGGAGTAAATATATTTTTTCGGGCTTTATTGTGCTTCTTTAAAAATTTAAATTTAATCGCTTGGATATGATAGGTATGTACCTTTTTTATTTTTTTCAACCCCCTTCGCAATATTTCAAGTCTCCGACGCAAAATTTACATAATTGTGTTATTTTGTGTAATTTTACTTAAAAACGGTTAAAATTTTGCTTATAAACGGTTAATTCTCATTAGGTACCTACCTTTGATTTTTCATCCCCCTTTACGATTTTTCATCAATTTACATGCTAAATTTTGCAAAAATTTTCTAATTTAGATTATCGTACCTATCGGTAATAAATAGAAGTCATTTGTGATTGAGTTTACCTTTTACAATTTTCCAGTATTTCCCTCGCAATAGGTTAGGTATAAGTAAATATTTCAACCCCAACAAAAGTTTTAATTGCATAATTGAGTGATTTTCTACAACATATTTTTAACATTTCGCCTTTTAGTGCCGTATTTGACACATCTGTGCGTCTGCGGAGGCACTACTACTAGGTGCAGATTGATAAAATCTGCACCCGAATCCACCAGTAAGACCAGTCGCCCCTACATACACATTAACGAGGTAAACATCCTCAGGCGCACACATCGCATTGATGTAGGTACTTACATCTGTCCGTGGCTTTTTCATATCAGCATAATGAAAGGTCTTCAAATTCTGTATCTATAAATGTGTTCACACTTAGCGCCTTTTTGGCACAAAATCAAGAAATTCGAAATTTCGAAAAATCATTAAATAACATACTGCAGCCCGTACTTGGGTCGATTTCAATAAAATTTGGTATGTAGAGATACCATTAGGTACCAGACGAAGAGCTGATTATATAATTTTGGTCGCAGTCTGCGAACGGTACCTAAGTGCCATTTTGGCATATCAACTTTGACATTTGAATAATGAACTCCCATTTTCTTTATCAGTAGGTACATGAAATATCTTCAAATGTCGTTTCCAAAAATTTCCTGAAACCTCGCCTGAAACGTAGTGCCCTTTTGATAAAAAATGTTAAATTTGAAAAAAGGCAGCAGTGAAGCGGCTGGAACCTCCCCATCGCGTGGATCTTTGATTTGTGTTTCTAGTCGAATTTAGCACAGAAGATGTAAGTATAAGACTGATTTCAATGATGGTTTTTAAACTTTGGGGGTCCTACCTGAAATTGGGGACTTACTTAGTGTACCTACTCCTTTCTGATGGATTATTCAATTTGTGCGTTTTAAAAAAGTTTTAAAACCGTGTTATTCAAACCAGTCTTATACATTTTCTGTGCTAATTCAACATTTCAACAGTAGATTCTATGGTATAAAGGATGCGGTGTCTTTTAGACTCACCCTGTAGGTACACAACTATACGGGAACTCACATTGCTGTGATGTAGGTACCTACGTTTTCTGTTGGTTTTCTTTATTCGTTCTCAAGTTATCGTCTGGACGGAGTTAACAAGCGAGCGAGACACAAACTTATAGGAAAAAGCCCCCGGAAGATGTATATCAATGCGATGTGTGAACCTGTAGATGTTTAACACGGTTAATGTTTATGCAGTAATGGTCCGGATTTCTTAGTTGTACCGGGTGGGGGCAATCCGCACCTAAAATTGAGGCCCTCGCTTTCGCACTGAAAACCCTTCGAGCAAGATAAGAAAATTTTCTGTATTTGAGGGGTGCAATTTTTTGAGTTCAATTAGTCTCTTCTGTTTACCGTTGGTTCAAGGGTCAAATTTCCTCAAAGTCTATTTTTTGTATTGGGGGATTAAAGGGAGTGAGTTTCGGGGCTGCAATTTTTTACGTTCAGTTAGTCTCTTCCGATTATAATTAGTAGTTAAAGGGATAAATTTCCTCCAAGTCAAATTTTCGTGTTTGAGGGTGGAAGGGGAGTTTCTGGGGTGAAATTTTTTTTTATGTTCAATTAGTCTCTTCTGGCTATAGTCAGTTCAAGCTTTAGATTTCCTTCAAATCAAATTTTCGTGTTTGGGGATTGAAAAGGGTGAGTTTCGGGAGTAAAAGTTTTTGAATTCAATTAGTCTCCCACTGTTGCAGATAGTTCATGAATAAAATTTCCTCATTTTTTGTGATCAATTAGTCTTCCCCTGTTGTAGATAGTTCATAGGTAAAATTTCCTCCAAGTTAATTTTGTGTTTGGGGGTTGAAGGGATGAGTTTTGGAGGTGAAAGTTTTTAAGTTCAATTCTCCCCCTGTTGTAGATAGTTCATGGGTAAAATTTCCTCCAAGTAGATTTTTTGTGTTTGGGGATTGAAGGGGGTGAGTTTCGGGGGTGAAAGTTTATAAGTTCAATTAGTCTCCCCCTGTTGTAGATAGTTCATGGGTAAAATTTCCTCCAAGTTCATATTTTGTGTTTGGGGGTTGAAGGGGGTGAGTTTCGGGGGTGAAATTTTTTGAGTTCAATTAGTCTTCCCCTGTTGTAGATAGTTCATGGATAAAATTTCCTCCAAGTTATTTATTTGTATTTGATGGTTGAAGGGGGTGGGTTTCGGGGGTGAAAGTTTTTAAGTTCAAGTAGTCTCCCCCTGTTGTAGATAGTTCATGGGTAAAATTTCCTCCAAGTTATTTATTTGTGTTTGGGGGTTGAAGGGGGTGGGTTGAAGGGGGTGAAAGTTTTAGAGTTCAATTAGTCTCCCTCTGTTGTAGATAGTTCATGGGTAAAATTTCCTCTCAGTAATTTTTTTGTGTTTGGGGGTTGAAGGGGGTGCATGGGTTTCGGGGGTGAAACTTTTTAAGTTCAATTAGTCTCCCCCTGTTGTAGATAGTTCATGGGTAAAATTTCCTCCAAGTTCATTTTTTATGTGAGGGTTGAAGGGGGTGAGTTTCGGGGGTGCATTTTTTGTGTTCAATTATAGTCTCTTCCGGTTGTAGCTAGTTCAAGGGTTAAATTTCCTCTCCAATTAAATTTTTTGTGCTACTAAGATTCTATAGGTTTATTACACGATCCCCACCAAATCCGTTCATAAAAATATATGGTTACGAGGACATCAAAATTCAAGTGCCCTTTTGACCCCTTTCCTGTGAGTCAATATCGGCCATAAATGAACTTGTGTTGGACATTAACGGTATCTACCCGCCCTCCAAATTTCAAGTTAATATCTCAAATATTAAGAAAGTTATCGCGTCCAAAAGAAACAAGGGGGTGGTAACCGCCACCGCCCCCGCTCTATACTTTCACAGGTGGTCAACATAGTCATATGGATAACAACTCGAAAAAATAATGACTCCACGGTCAAGGGTTCACGTATCACAGCGAATTTAATTCTCAAAATATCAAAATTGAAATGCCCTTTTCACCCCTTTCCCGTGGGCCGATTCCGCCCATATACGAACTCGTCCGAGATATTCCTAGTACCTAACCACCTCTCAAGATTCAAGTCGAAATTTTAAAGATTTCGAAAGTTATCGCGTCCGAAAGGAAAAATGGTGAACAATGGGGGTGGCCTGCAGCGCCGCCCCCGCTGATCCGAGACGGCCGAAATTCTTGCAGGTGGTCAATATTGCCATTTCGGTATTACCTTGAAAAAATCGGGACAGTACGGTCAAGGGTTGATGACTTATGGCCAATTTAAATTTCATTTTTGGACGGTTCAAAGGGCATTTTCGGCCTTACAGAGACCTTTTTCGACAAAACGGCAGTAAGATTTTCGACCTTGCAGGATAAGAGCTATCGAATTCCGAAAAAATAATGTGGGGTTATATATAGATTTTTTTTCAGCTGTACTATTCAGATGCCCTTTTGACCCCTTTCCAGTGGGCTCATTATGCCCATCTACGAACTCGTCCGAGACATTCACGGTACAGACCCGCCGTTTAAATTTCAGGTGGATACATCAACGTTTTCGAAAGTTATCGCGTCCGAAAAAAAAAGTGAACGGACAAGCGAGCGACCGGTCGAGCGAGCGAGCGAGTTGACCTTGGGAAGACAAAGCAATAGTCCCGAGACTAAAGCTCGGGCCTAATAGGATCATAAATACTTTGAACTATAATGTGATTCATGAATATAAGGTAGTAATTTTATTAGGATATAGAAAATAACAGGTAGTAATTAAATTTTCCATGTTAAGCATTTCATAGGTGGAGATGACAGTAGGTACTCAAAAAACCTGTACACCTCCATTTAGCACAGCAATTATGTCTAAATACTTCGATCTATTAGACAGGTCGTTTCCCAAAATTCTTATTATCTCATTAGAGGTGTCATCATCAACTGTTAACTGCACTGCAAAATTAGATTCCGCAATTTCTTCAGGATTGTTTAAAATCCTTATGTTGTCTTCTACTTGAAAACTATTCAAAATTCTCGAAAGAAGATCTTCTTGTTCTTCGAAAACTTCAGTTGTGGCTGTATATGTTGAGTTAATATTTTGCAGCATTCCCGACATCCAAAGTTGACGTGGTGTCTTTCTGCGTGCTGTTCGAATTTGGTGGGAATTCCACGCATTTTGAAATAATTCCAATTTTTGATTTATGCTTTTACAGTAAACTTTCTGCAAGGCAAACATGTGATGATCATTGTTAATGTCTAAAATGCCATCCTCTTCCATGCGGCAAAATTCTTTGTGGAAATAATCAACAACTTGACAGTACACGTCAACCCAGAGCCTCTCAATCCTTTGATTATGTACCGAGCGACCTGTGATGTGACTACCTCTTCCTAGACCCCTAACTGCATTCATCAGCATTGCTACGAATAAGTTTTCGTACCCAAAATCAGAACGAACTCTAGATGGCAATCCATATTCCACAGCTGCTGTTGCAAAAAATGGAAAAACATCCCTAGCGGTCATACTAGTGTTGCATTTTAAATAAAATATAAATCTTGAAAAGCCATCAATACAACCATGAATGGCAAATTTCCATCTAAAAATATTCATGTTACAAGCCACTTTTTCGCACTTTTATTGCGGACCTGACAAGTTTGAGATGGGCATCTATGTGCCATAATGCATTTGGTGTTGGAACATTATACGTACGTCGATTAATTCCACAACTCCACCTGCATGCAGTTCCAAGTGGATCAATTTCAGCTAAAATTCTTCTTACTTTTTTTCGTTGCACACATTTACCTCTAGCCTTTAAATAGCCAATCATCATCTAGAACATTTACGTTGTAAAAGTCTGTGCTCCATGAATTATCAGTATCACCAATTATTTATACACGGTATTGCTACTGCTTCTGGCTTCCCTAGCGCCTAAACCATCCAAGTTAGGAATTTGATAATACTAATAATAATAATAAAGTTTATTGTATGTACAGGGTGATCCAAACTCGATGCCCAGGTCATTTTTCTTGGAAACGGTTGTACGTACTTTCAAAATTTTCTTCCCATGTTGTAGCGGTCAATATAAACTTTAAGCGAAAGTGCATATAGAACATTTCATGCAACGACCGTTTTCATTTTATGCTCTAGATAAGAAAGGATGTAATTTCGGGTTTCTCTATTAAACAATAGATTAAATACTGACTTGGGGAAACATAATGGTTTATTAACACCTTATGTTATTAATTATTAACATTTGCTGCGAAAAAAATATGAATATCATGAAAAAAACATTCTAAGAAAAATGGCCTGGATTACCGTGATCATGAAAAATTTTTCTTGGAATGTTTTTTTCATGATATTCATAATTTTTTCACATCAAACGTTAATAATTAATGACATAAGTTGTTAATAAACCATTATGTTTCCCCAAGTCAGTATTTAATCTATTCTTTAATAGAGAAACCTGAAATTACATCCTTTCTTTTCTAGAGCATAAAATGAAAACGGTTAAAATTACGAAATTTTGGCGTTAGCATTTTTGAATCTGCAAAAAAAGACCTTTCCAATGATGTATCGCAAGTGGGATGTTGGTGGAAAAAATATTGTTCCCGGCGCCGCGACGCCGACCGTCGTTGCATGAAATGTTCTATATGCACCTTCGCTTAAAGTTTACATTGACCGCTACAAGATGGAAACAAAATTTTGTAAGTGCGTCCAACTGTTTCCAAGAAAAATGCCCTGGGCGTCGAGTTTGGATGACCCTGTACATAATTTCAGATTGAATTTACATACAATTTACATACAAAAGTAAAAACTATTTTGGTTATTCAACAACGTATCTATGTAACATAAGCTTAAGTTATTGAAGTTTTCCTTAATTAATAACAAAAGATCGAAAAAAAAATGAACATGAAATACTTAAACATGAAGAGCGAATGATGTGAATATGAGACAAATTCTAAGACATACAGGGTGTCCTGAAAATAGGCTGTAATATTTTACCAGTGCTTTCTACGATTAAAAATAGGACTAAAAACATCAGTAAAAATTTGTCGAAGAATGCCTCCTAAGGGAGCTAGGGCCGCTTGAAGGGGCCACCAGGAAGGTGGTTCTTTTTAAGTATCTTCAAAACGGTTAAAGGCAACAACGTGAAATTGGGTACCTTTAGTAAGTCTTTGATGCTGAATTTATTGCTCCTGAGGGAATTTTAAATTTTTGATCATAAGCGTCCCTTACAGGGGGGGCTTAGAACTAAATTTGCTTAAACATTTTTGTAAGTCGTTTTTTTTTTCAAATTTGTCATCAGGCTGTGAAAAACTGAAGAATTTTACGTAAAAATGATACTCTTGTTTGACATCGATAGAATGCACCCTCTTCGAAAAAAATGCCTTCTCATTGGTTCAGGGCTCCAAAATTTTTGACAGAAGATATGAAAATGGCCTAAACAAGTTCATGAGACGGTTCTTCACGTCATTCTAGGAAGAAAAGTTCTTATGGACATGGGTCGAAAAATATGTATTTCCCAAGAGGCAGCCATAGCTGTTCAAATGAGTCTTGGAAAGCATGTTTTTTGAAAAACCATAGCCCCCTTAGGAAGCATTTTTCGACCCAAGTCCATAAGAACTTTTCTTCCTAGAATGTCGTAAGGAACCGTCCCATGAACTTGTTTAGGTCATTTTGACGTCTTCTGTCAAAAATTTTGGAGCCTTGGACCAATAAAAAGCCATTTTTTTCGAAAAGGGTGCATCCTATCGATGTCAAACAAGAGTACCTTTTTTACGTAAAAAAACTTCAGTTTTTCAGATCCTGGCGACAAATTTGAGAAGAAACGACTTACAAAAATATTTAAGCAAATTTTGTCCTAAGCCCTCAGGAGCAATAAATTCAGCATCAAAAACTTACTAAGGGTACCCAATTTCACGTTGTTGCCTTTAACCGTTTTGAAGATACACCTTCAAAGTGGCCCCTTTAATGTTTTTAGTCCTAATAATCGTGGAACGCACTGGTAAAATATTGCAGCCTAATTTCAGGACACCCTGTATACAGGGTGATCCAGGTAGGCAGTCATTAATTTTCAGGGCTGATTCTCCATCGAAAAATATGAAGAAATGCCTCTATAAACATGTGTCCGGAAATCGATCCTAAGGGCTACAGCCCCCTGAATGGGGCACCAAAACTTTGGTTTTTATTAAATAAATCAGGAACCGTTTGGATTATCGCGACGACTTTTCTCAAACTGTCTGATGTAAATAAGCTCCATCAGATTATGTTATCAGCCAAAAGCGAATTTTGACAGGGGCATTCGAAATAGGGGGGGCCTCTGAAATTTTTCATCCAATTTTTTTGTGCGCCATTTCTTTGACATTTCCTCACCGGAATATGGTTATCTGACTAAAATAACAGAAAAAACCCCCCTTGTTATTACTCCAACGGTTTTCGAGAAAAGTTGAGTTAAATGTTGATCTGGCTTATCAGAAGGGGGCCACTTATTTTTATTAAATTACAAAATTGAACGAAATTTAAAAATTAGTAAGTAATAAGGTACCCTGAGGATGCTTACTGATATCAGATAGTGTGCAAAAACTTATTAAGTTACTAAGTAAAAATTGAATTTTAGGCGCCCCCTTATTCATCCCCCTTAGAAGTGATTTCCGGACACATATTTATAGGAACTTTTTTTTCATGTTTTTCGATGTAGAATCACCCCTAAAAATTAATGACCGTGTACCTGATTCACCCTGTAGGTATACAAATATAATTTAACAGATATCTTTTAATGACTCCTTGACTTTCTTTTTAAATTGATTAACTGGGAGATCCAAATGTAGTAAAAATTGATTAAGAACGAATGGTGCTACAAATGAAAAACATCCTTCTTTGTTTCTTTGTTAGATGATGGGGTACTGTGTAAAACGTGACCCTTATATTAACCGAATGTGAATCTAATCGTCTCGATAGAAGTTCAAACAAATAAGGTGATTTATGCTGCATAACATTAAAAAAGAACCACCCTGCGTGTGGGAACATAACTTAAACTGAAATAAATAGGGAATAAAATTAAAATATTACTCATCTTAAGTGAAATGTTTCAAAAAAGAAGTTTCATGAAATTTTTATAAAACTAGGGGAAAAATCTTAATTTGGATGGTATCGCCATTATGGAAACCTGACACTGCTACAGCACCCTGTATAGGATTGTTAATTCATTAATACATGCCTGACTTCCAGAATTCGGAAACTCTTCATGTAAGTGACGAATTTCTTCAACTAAATCTGCATCGGTGCCATGATAATACTTATTTCTGAGCTTTAATCCAAAACTGTAACATTTTTGATACACAAGCTTTTCAGAACATCCAAGTTGATGGGCCATTTCTTTGGCAGTATAATTTTCTTTAATGAATAATTCCAATTGTTGCCTATTAATATTGAATTTGGGCCGACCAGGTCCTAAAAATCAAGAAATGTAATCGGCAAAGTACCTAATTTTTACATATTAATGTACTTCCACTAAAGACTCTTTCTGTCTGGTATCGATTCCTATTTGGGTTTGTAATACTGGAACGTTCATCACAGATATTTACTAAACTGTCCAATGAACCTCTTATTGTTTCAAATGTATTAGGCAATAATGCTTCCCTAATACGTAGAAGGTTTCTCTTAAGGGCAGTAATTATTTCAAGTGCAGAAGCATATTCTTCATTTTGGATTAACCTGCCTGCCTCTAGTACCTTCCTCTCAATTGACATTAAAACGACTTCGGCCTGATGGTCCATAACTACCTACGAAATCCCGAATCTGAAATTTTGAATTTTTAGATCCGTTTATTTTTCAAGAATTAAACTGCTTACAGTTCTCACTATTCACACAGCCTCGTACACAACTTACTCTCTAGTCCCTAATTCCCTAAGACATTTACCTAATAACCATCGTATCCACATCTCATCGCTGTCATCTCGAACATAATCCACAACATAACCTAGAAAATATTTGTGTTTCGCGCTCCTGTCACTATTTAGGGTAAAATGGAGTAGACCGAAAAACACCAGATGGCGACTATTTGCAGGACGCTAATTAATGCATCAGTTATACCAACCGCGATTTAAAGCAATAGTGCACTATTGCATTAATGCATCAGTTATACCAACCGCATTTAAAGCAATAGTGCACTATTGTATTAAATATCATTGTTTTAATTCCATCATGTCATGCGATAGTTGTACGTTGTTTTAATTGCGAATTTGCAGAATATAATTTTGACGATATCGATATATGGTTTTAAATATCCCAAAGCCTTTTCGTATTAATTTTAACAGTTTTAATACGTCGTGCGCTTATTGTTTCAGATCTCGACCAATGATTTAATTATTGCATTTAAAACAACGAATGACTTTGTAAAAATTTCTACTCATTTAGCAACACACTACCTTTATTGATTTAGAACGTCAATGTTATTTGCAATATTTAAGACATTAGTCTAATACCTTAATTTTACGAACATCGCTTAGATGTTTTAAATGTAAACGAAATGTGGCGTGAAAACATTTATTCAAATGTTCGGTTTCATTTTATAAATATGGTAAAACGGCGTTCCATATAACGCTCTTTCTGTATGGCAAATTTTAAATTTGTTGAGGGCATTGTAACCCAAAAACTTCACTCTCGAATACTATGACTTCGAAATTGACCTAAGTCAGGATGTCCCAGAAGAGGAGGTCGACTGAAATGGAGGCAAATTTATTCTGCCTACCAAATGATCTGGAATTGACGACGCACTTAAGTTGACATAATGCCTTCATAGGCCTACTCATCCTGATCATGTTAGAATTTGCCCCGCTTTAATCGAATTACAATTAGCTTTGTTGATACCATTTCTTCGATTGACGGTTTTCCGTTAAAATGTGTCGCCTTAAATTCATGAAACCAAGGTGACGAAAATTCAAACACGGAGCCATATTTAGTTGATAAGGTAAATATTCTTTAGGCCAAGTGACAGTTTTGTCAAAATTTACGTTGCCATGGTTTCATGAAAATACAGGCGTGCAAAATGGCTTCATTTTGTCCGAAAACCGTCAACCAAAGAACAGATATCAGCATCGATAATTTTAATCGGATCCAAGCAGAGTGAATCTTAAAATAATTAGGATGAATGGCTCTATGAATGCATAGTGTCAACTTAAATTTGCTTTCAATTACAGCTCAATTGGTAGGCAGAATAAATTTACCTCCATTTCAGTGAGCCCCCTTTTCTGGGACATCCTGACTTAGGTCAATTTCGAAGTCATGGTATTCAAGAGTGAAGTTTTTGGGTTACAATACCCTCAACAAATTTAAAATTTGCCATAAGGAAACAGCGTTATTAGCGGTCCACGGAAAAACGAATTTTTTGTCACTGCGCCCCAATTGAAAAGAATAGAGGAGAATTGAAAAAAAGGTCTCGAGGCATGGACCTGGTGCGTTCTGTAAACAAGTCAAAAAAAATCTGAATTTTTTTTCCAAGAATCGGGAGTGGTCTAAACTTCCGCCAGTTTTTAGTGCCTACATCTGACGCCCTGTATATCACATAAAGGGAGTTTGGGTGAAACGTACAACATACTGAGTAATAAATAACCAATGAAATATGCTATCCGGTCAAAAAAGCCCATTTAAATCCATCGAGTCCTTACGGAGGTATTGCATTTTGAATTCGACTCAAATTTTCGGGTGCATCACTTCAATTGATCGGCAGTGTATATTCTGTCTTCGTATTCTATTATTGATTATTGATATTGGAATATGCATTTCATATACCATTGCTGTATTGCCTCGTCAGAGAGGCTCCTGTCAAATATAGGTACATAGCTTGTACTATCACATCTACTGGTCATAGGTTGCACATTGTTCAGGTAAGTATAGATAATTCACATTCCATTTACGCCACATTCTGACAATCACATTAACATCCTATTAAATACAGAAATCCTTGCACCATATCCTTGACAAGGTAATCACATTAACCTACTATTAAATACACAGTTCATCATATAACTACCCCCGGCTTGCTAATTCATTTACACCACATCCTCGACAATGTAATCACATTAATCTCCTATTAAATACATAGCTCATCACAATGTGATAGTAACGTCATTACTATCCATAGTTTGCACATTCATTTACGCCACATCCTTGACAAGGCAATCACATTGACCACCTATTAAATACACGGCTCATCACATTACTATCCATAGTTCGCACATTCATTTACGCCACATCCGTGACAAAGGCAATCACATTAACCTCCTATTAAATACACAGTTCATCACATTACTGTCCATAGTTTGCACATACATTTACGCCACATCCTTGACTAAGGAATACACAGCTCATCACATTACTATCCATATTTTGCACATTCATTTACGCCACATCCGTGACAAGGCAATCACATTAACCTACTATTAAATACACAGCTCATCACATTACTACCCATAGTTTGCACATTCATTTACGACACATCCTTGACAAAGGCAATCACATTGACCTCCTATTAAATACACAACTCATCACATTAGTATCCATAGTTTGCACATTCATTTACGCCACATCCGTGACATGGCAATCACATTAACAACCGATTAAATACACAGCTCATCAAATTACTACCCATAGTTGCACATTCATTTACGCCACATCCTTGACAAGGCAATCACATTAACCTCCTATTAAATACACAGCTCATCACATTACTACCCATAGCTTGCACATTCATTTACACCACATTCACTAGTCATAGGTTGCGCATTGATTGAATACGCATAGATAATCCATTAGCCTACCATTTACTTCACTTCCTTGACAAAAGTATCACATTAACATACCATTATGCTATCCTGTTCAGCCTACCTGTCATTTCACATTTACCTCACAGTTATTGCATATAAGCTGCACATTGTGAAAGGCATACGTTAGATACACATTGTGTTTCCATTAAAATAGAAACACATTTACTTCACATGGGCCATAATCCATGTGCAGTACCATTGCACTCACATTGGATAAATACCATAGATCCTCCATTACTAGTTTAATGAGCCGCAATGTGGCATTTTTACCAGGGTATTGAGACGTGCCGAAAAACTTACGCACAAAAAGCCGCACTATAAAATTGTAAACAATGCAGCACGGCCAATACCACCTAATCGGGATCCTAATAGTGCTTAAATTAATGCACCAGCCTCCTTATGAAGTGCGAGGATCACCTTCTTTTCCAATGTCCACAAAATAACGCCGTTTGAATGGATTAACGAACCAAGCTAATCACAAACACGTGCACGCTCTGCCACCATCACTACTACTACGACTACTTTGAGTGTTGTGTCGAAAACCACGACCTCTGTGACCTCTGTTTTGATTGTGGCAGTGAAGAATTTTTAATTTTTCATTGTCACAATCGAATCATTGTACGACTACTTTATTTTTTAAAGCATTTTTTCTGCGTTTTGTGCAGGCCGCGGTGCAGGCCTTTGTTTTCCATAAGGCAAAAACATGTTCTATCTTTAGTGACAACAGCTACTTATATGTTTAACAAAGCAGAATCGCAAAAAATAAGAAAAATATAATTTCATAAACGAATTTGCTTCAACAATTTTTATTTTTCACGCATACCGGTCTTATCTACTTTTGGAAAACTAGAATGGTTTTAAAATAATATAGTCAAGTAAAATGTTAATTTCTAAACACATTTAGGTATGGTAATTAGGTATTTGAAGAATTCTGATCTGATGTCACATTAGCCAGTTTTTGAATAATCACTGAACAGACCTTCTGGGAATAATTATAACATTAAGCTTATGTTCAAATCTTATATTTTGATGAAAAGAAAGGAGAAACGTGAGAGCGGGGGAAGGGGAAGGGCAGTTTTCCTTTTCAAAATAATCGTTTTTGACTCCAATTGACGTTCATACTTCGTGTCTATAAGATCATAGTTGTGTTTTACGTGTATTGTTGGTGTTATTACGGCTGTAATAGTGATATTAGATATTTCGTTTCTGTTCTTTTTACTTTTTAGTAGTGCTATCTGTTTGTTAGGTATTTAGTTTCTATTTAGGTGAGTAAGTATAGTATAAGTAGGGGAAGGAGGGGTACATTCGACCACGGGTTACTTTCAACCATGTCCAATAAAATCGCTAATGTTTAAACTTGCCGCCTATTCTTTCGTTGGTAGTCAGATGTAGTCCTACGCATCTCATAGGGCATAGTAATCTACCATTTGAAGCAAAATCGTTTAGTGTAATGTAAGTTATCGGAAACGCACCGAAAAAGGTAAGTTTTTACAGTTTTAATTATTGTTAAACTTTCAATTTTGGAATGCAATTTTGGCCAATCACTACATACCCCGTTTTTCGTTGATTCAAGTACTATTAATATCAGGTGTCAACATAACCTCTCTCTATGCGGGGCACATTCGACCGGGGTCGAAACTACCCCGTAAGGTCGAAACTAGACCAAAATTTTACCGTTAGTGTTTTTTCTTTTCAGATGCCCCGTAAATATATTCCCAAAACTGAGAGAAATTCCATCGATGAAAATGCAATAAAACAAGCAATTATCAGCGTCTTTGATAGTTCCCTGTCAGAGCGCCAGGCGGCTTTGTCTTTCAATCTAGAACGATCTACACTCAAAAGTAGAATACAAAATGTACTTAAGAAATATACCAAAGAAGAATACTTGAGAAAATTTTCTACAATAATTGATTCAGGAAATGAAAGCGAGAATGAAGATGAGTCTTTGAAGTATTCAAGTAAATATACAGTTAAGCAAGTGTTTACCAATTATCAAGAGGTCCTTTTAGTAAAATACATAAAAAAATCATCTGATATTAACTATGGACTTACTTATAAAAACATACGAAAACTTGCATATGATTATGCGAAGAGGCTACCGGATTGCAAATTTCCACAAGAATGGGAGCAAAATGATCTAGCAGGTGAGGGCTGGCTACGAGGCTTTATGGAAAGGCACAAAACTTTGTCTCTTAGGAAGCCTGAAAGTACAAGCCTTAGTAGAAGCACTGGCTTTAATAAACATAAGGTTGAAACATTTTTTGAAAATTATAAATCCGTTTTGGAAAGATTTAAATTTGTACCATCAAGAATCTTCAACCTAGACGAAACAGGGTGTACAACAGTCATGCCAACAGTAAAAATTGTATCAACATGTGGAAAGAAACAAGTTTCACAGGCAGCTTCCGCCGAACGTGGCGAGTTGGTTACATTTGTTGGAATAATAAATGCCGTTGGTCAATTTCTTCCACCGGTTTATGTTTTCCCCAGAATTCGAAATCTAGAAAATTTTATGATTGGGGCGCCAATATCCAGTATTGCCTTAGGAAATAAAAGTGGCTGGATGACTGCGGAACTATTTCCGTCAGTGCTTGAACATATAGTGAATCATACAAAGTGCACCAAAGTAGATCCCATATTACTTTTAGTAGATAATCATGAGTCCCACTGCTCCTTAGGTGCAATTCAGTATTGCAAAGACAATGGCATATGTCTACTGAGCTTTCCCCCACACACCACTCATCGCTTGCAGCCCCTAGATGTTGGTGTCTACTCGCCATTTAAAACTAAATGTGCAGTGGCCTACAATGATTGGCTTGTATCAAATCCAGGAAAAACGATCACTCTAAAATGTATTCCGCAATTGACCAATATTGCCCTATTGGCTGCATTCACCCCAGCCAACATTATTTCATCTTTTGCAACCCCTGGGTTGTGGCCTTTAAATACAATGGCCTTTCCAGACGAAGCCTTTATGCCCAGTTACGTCACGGACAGACCATTACTAAACGATGCTGAAGAACAAAACGCCGAAGAAGCAAGCGAGAACATAAGAGAGCAAGATAGAACGCCAGAGCCCCAGCAAGAGCAAAGTTTTGACAACCATATTCAGCCAGATGAAAGACGAGTCAGAGAAGAAGTTTATAATAATACTCCTTCCTGTAGCACCTCAAGTCATTCCAAACGTCAAAAGTTGACCCCAGAACAAAAAGAAGAGACAACAAGGGAAATCAAGAATATACACTGACACTCCTGAAAAGGAAAGAATTGAGGAGCTTCATAAACAAAAACTCGAAAGAAAGAATAAAGCAGATGAGCTAAAAAAGAAGCGTGCAATGAAGAATCTACTAAACGTGAACAAGCAAATTACTAAAAAGGATCCACGCGCAGAAAAAAAAAGAATTGAAGAGGAATCGTCATCCGATGAAATCAGTGAAGACGGTGTCGTACTTAATGATTACTCCAGTGATGACCTGTCTGATGAATTGAACTTACAGGAGTTTGACATAAAAGATCTAAAAATTGAAGATTTTATCCTGGTCAGATTTCCCACTAAAACCCAAGTACTTCACTACATAGGACATGTTCAGACAATCTCAGATTTGACTATTACCACCAAATCTTTAAGAAGAAAGGGCAGCGGTTTTACCTTTCATTTTCCCAATGTTGAGGATGTTTCGGAGGTGGACACCGATGATGTCATTGCAATTTTACAGGCTCCAGGTAAAGCCAAGACTGCAAGAACATCATCTTTATTTACTTTCAGTTATAATTTTGGAAACCTCATTGTAAAGTAGCTTCCTGTTTTGGTTTTCTTAATTTTTTTCTGTTTAATACACCTAATTTTGTGTACTAAATTGACAATAAAAATTTTCTTTGTAAAATAAGACGTTAAAAATATTAATAGCCTATTATGAACTAGGTGGTCGAAAGTACCCCCCTATGTGGTTGAAACTACTCCACCAGTGGGGTAGATTCGACCATTTTGCATGCCAATAAAGAAAAATTTCTACAATCAAAAAGGGTACGTTTCTACGGTTGCTTTTGCTACGAATAGTAGGCAAAGGAACACTTATTAGAATACCCTAGAGGTAATTTCGATATCAGCAATATCCTGTTTTATAAAAAATCAAAACTGACTAAGTGGTCGAATGTACCCCTCCTTCCCCTACCTAGTATAGTGTTGTGTAAATAATTAATTTGGTTTGTTTTCTAAGTAGTTTATCTCACTTTATACTTATTAGTGTTGTCTTTCCGTAGAACATTTTTGACAAGTGTGTGGTTACTGTGGTTTTATTGAAAATTAACATTTTTGAATATATTAAAATGCCTCGTTTTCGCAAAGATAAGACGGTCTACAGGAAGCTGAGTGTTCATAAGAGAATGAAACGGTAAGTAATTAAAAATTATGGTATTGTAGGTACAGTCTGCGTCATATCTTTTGCTCTAGCAAGAGAACTCGACTGTGTACCTACTGTTTCTCGGAGAAAAGCTTCAAGTCAGAGCTCCTTTAGGGAGGTCCCCGAGAAAATACAAGCAGAAAAGATTTTTGTCACCAAACTTGAGCACCTTCATCCTGTTCTGTACAAATCTTCAGCAGCAGATTGACTTTTGAGCAAAATATGTGACGCAAACTATTTATAGCTACCTATACTTACATACAATACTTAAACCGAATATAGGTACCTATTTATACAAAATAAAGCAATTGGGTGTTGTCACTTGTGAATTTTGATGCTAGGATCTCTATAAAGCGTCCTGACGCTCATGCTGATATGGCCCATCGTAGTCAACAGCAGTCGACGCAACCGATGTTACCGATGTTATCATCAGTAGAGTCATCAGATGACGACACTCATCATCATAATGATCTGTAAGTGTGTTTTGGTACATACATATGATATTGTGATACTAAAACAGTAAATACATACTTTGCTTCATACCTATACCACAATAATTATTTTCGAATGTTGATCAAAACATATCGTCATCACATCACTTATATGTACCTATATGTATTATGACTATACCTACCTACACTGTTTATAACTATGCCTATAATTCAAACAATTTTTTATCTTATCTACCTCTTTTCCACATTATCTACATGTGTAACCTACCTATACCTACATAGGTAGGTAGGTATAGGACGATTTATTCAGAATGGTCTAACAGAAAGTTTCTACCCCGAATATCTCGTGAACGGAACGAAATATAAAGGTCGATTTTTATTTCGAGGAGGACACCTAAATTCGTCCTTGATGAAATTTTTCAACACACTCCCTAACCCCCACTAACCCTAACTTCAAAAATTCAAATGGCAATCCCCCACTTGTGATGCATTATTTTAAAGCTAACTCCATTGTCAATCCAACGTTGTATGAATTTTTGAGATTCGTTCAACTCCAGTGCCCTCTATATGTATAAATGGTATACTTTTTCAATATTTTAGACCTCCGCTTGATGAAATGAAAGATCCGCGCATTGGAGAGAATGTTGCAGAAATGCCAAGCGGAAGAAGAATTGTTGATATCGATTTCTTTTTTGAAGAAATGAAAAATTTGAATAATCACGAGCCACTAGGCAGCTGCAATTTTTCTAACATGGATTTTATTTCCGAACAGCTGAAAGGAGCTTATTCCATATTCACTTTTAAGTGCAGCACGAGGGGCAATTCGCGGTCGAAAATCTGTACACTGACTTCCCAATTTTCAAAAGACTTCCAGACTTCCACTGGACTTTCTGTGACTTTCATTAGACTTTCTGTGACTTGCTGAGACTTTCTGTGACTTCCTGTGATTTTCTATGACTTCCTGTGACTTTCTATGACTTCCTGTGACTTTCTATGACTTCCTGAGACTTTCTATGACTTCCTAAGACTTCCTTGTGATTTCTCTGACTTTTCATGCAATTTACGACTAAAATGGTTTCAATAGACCCCTCTAGCCGGTGAATTTTTAATGTCATTCCGTCAGTGGTACTGGTGGTACTCATTACGCAATGTAGGTAATAAAAATGCCTACCTATAGTTGCTATTAGCGGTATCACCAGGAGGTATTGCGCTTGAATAATTCCCGAACATGATGACGACACAAGAAATTCAGTAAACTAAAATGAATTAAAAAAATTCACAGTCTCCAATATTTGTTTCTGAAACGGTTTACAAATTACAAATGAACAGGTAGATTGTAACAAATTACTTTTCCATTCGACTCGACCATATGGAGGACTGGCCTCTCAGGCCCGGACTTAGGCCTAGGCAGACTAGGCAACTGCCTAGGGCCCCGCGCCAAAGGGCGCCCGTAAATTCGACTGATGAAATTTTTACCTAAGTTTTTATTTTTTTGTTTTAATTTTTAATTTTTACCTCAATTTTTGGTAGGTATTGCAATTAGTAAATGAAAATCATGTAAAAGTAAGCGTACCTATTTATTGTCCATTTTTAAGAATTCTAAGAGTTAAAAAGTACGGATCCCAAAGCGAAGTCCGCTTTAGCGTAGAATTCAATAGCCCGCACCCAGTGCGGTAATAGTTCGGGAGGCAGTAAACATTTTTGGTATGTCATTTCAGCAAAGTTAGTTTAGCATTTTTATAGTTATTTTCATGCTGGAGAATACTATGGTCTGTCCGGGATCCACATGACCGAGATTCACCCGATTTCCATGGCGATTCATTGTTGACAACAATGACAGAGTATAGAACGGAAGTCTGCCATAAATCTTGTGGGACAGGGGCTAATGGCGGCCATTTTAATTTTTCAAAAATTGAGATCTCGCAAACGGTAAAAGATACGAAATTTCATGACATTAGAAAAAAGTTGTGCTTGTACGGTTTGCGAGATGTAAATTTTTCAAAAATTTAAATGGCCGCCATTAGCCCCTGACCTCTGTTCCATAAGATTTATGGCATAGTATTCTCCAGCATGAAAATAACTATAAAACTGCTAAACTAACTTCACTGAATTAAAATACTAAAAATGTTCGGTGCCGGAAGGGGGAAGGGTGAAAAAAATTTCGAGCTACGCCCCTTCCACCCCCCATTTTTTGCGGACAGATGTCGACTACTTGAGGGCCCGGATTCTATGGCTTGCCTAGGGCCTGGAATTCTCTTAATCCGGCACTGTGGCCCCTTGACGAATGCTTCAAAATGCTTGCTCAAAAATTCACGATTTATGAAGAAATTCAAGAAACAACAGGTTTTTAAACCTCTGTGGCGACTGTGGGGATCACCAACATAACCTAACTTTCTCCACCAAGTTTTGTTGGTTGCACTGGCACTGTGATTGATCACGGAAGGGCGCCAATTTTGATGGAGGAAGTGGAGAGGTCGATATTTTTTCGAAATAATTCGCATTAATAAAGGCAAAAGTCCCCAAAAGAAATAAATCTAAAAAATTCAGATTCTGTCATTTTAGTTTAGTGATTTTCTTTGGGGACAGTGCGATTAATTTTGGACAAACGTTTTTCGAATCTTTTGTTTCCAAAGCCAACCCTAATTACAAACGTTTTGAATCTCACTGTATCATCACCAAAAAAATATGCTGGGCAGCGAGATGTCCGATTAAGGCGAATAAAATATGTGATGGGACTTCGTACCTATTCATAAAACATTAACGAATGACAATTCCAATTCTAGAGGACTCCGAGGATGTAATGGTGAATTTAATTAAATCTAGCCTAATTTGACGCGTAATTAACGGAGAATAGGAAACTTGCATCAATTTTTTTTAACCTCCCCACTCCACTTCACCATTTAAAAAAAAAGGGAGGTTACTGCAATCACTAAAATTTTCGAATTCGAGATAAGACCGGATCTGTACGTTTTGAGGTCTCAGGAACCCAAAAAAGTGGTTTTTAAAATGTGTCTGTATGTATGTACGTACGTTCGTTTGTTCGTACGTACGTTCGTTCGTTCGTTCGTTCGTTCGTTCGTTCGTAAACACGCCACAGCCCAAACTACTCGACCGATTTGGCTGAAATTTGGTACGTGTGCATGTGATAACCCAACTTAGATCTGAAAAGCTTTTGGAGCCAATCGTGCAACCAGAAATGCCGTTTTGGCACATCAACTTTTAAATTTTAAATGTAAACCCCCATTTTTCACGTCACAATAAGAAAGGCCTTCAGATTCTGCTTCCAAAGATGTACTCACTGTCAGTGCCCTTTTGACCAAAAACTAAAAATATCGAGATTTTTATCGGACTTTAAAATCGCGGTACAGCCCAAGCCCCTGAACCGATTTGGCTAAAATTTTGCACATGGGGATTGTATTACACGTCGAAGAGCTGAACAAATGTTGGATTCAATCGACCCACGGAAAGTGCCGTTTTGGCACACCAATTTCCAAATTTAAAGCATTCTCTCATTTACCCATCCAAAACAAATTTTTGAAAGATTTATTGCCAGCATTAGAAGGGTCTTCGAATTCTGGTTTTAAATGAGATAAAATTTATTCGCATTTATTACCCTTTGGGTAGAAAAATCGAAATTTTGAAATAACACTGAAACCACGTTATAGCCCAAACTAATGGAAGGATTTGTCTGAAATTTGGTACATGGAGGTCAGGTGACCCGTTGAAGAGCTGAAAGGCTTTTGGGAGCAATTGGTTAACGGGAAGTGCCGTTTAGGCATATTAACTTTAAAATCTTAAACACAAGTCACGGAAATCAAAGACCCACGCTTTGGGGAGGTTCCAGCCGCTTCTCTGCTGCCTTTTTTTTTATATTAAATTGAAGTTCGGGATATATTTAATCCTTCCAGATACCTTAAGTGCCAATATCTTGTCCGTGGAGCTCAAAAAAAAATGAGAAAGTAGCATTTTCAAACTTCGCGCCAAAAAAACTCCCCAGCCATTCGAACTCAATTTTCTTACATGTGACAACGTCGCTGATGTCTAACCTGACCCGACGTCTTTCATTCATAAATCTTAAATATTTTATTGTAGTCACCAGTACTCTTTGCCAGTGGGTACAAAGGTACAACATGCCAACCCAAACAACTAATAACATTCTACTTACGGCCCTTTTCAACGTTAGAGGTTACTTTTAACCCCTCTTATTGCCAACTGTCAAGGTTGACTTTTCAAATTAATTATATTAAACGTCACCCTCAAATAAACTGTTGTCAGATTGCATCGGCTGTACGATTTATGACGTCACAAGTCGTACAACGGCGTTTCTGAATAATTTATTTATTTACAAATAAACAAACGTTTTTTAAATAAAATTGATGTTCGCGGACGATTCCTTGTATCTTTATTGATGCATTTACATTAAAATAGCCCGAAATTAGGAAATGTGCAAGATGCCTATTAGTCAGTAGTGTGAAAAAAAGCTGTTGGTAGTTTAGACTTCCTGTGACCTTCTGTAGACTTCCTGTAACTTTCTGTGCACTTCCTGTGACTTTCTTGACTTCTTACTGACTTCCTGTGACTTTCCTGACTTTTTGTGGACTTCCCGAGACTTCCTGTGACTTTCTCTGACTTCCCGAGACTTCTTGCGGATTTCCTGTGACTTCCTGAGGCTTGTACACTGACTTTCTACCGCGAATTGCCCCTCGGTGCAGCATGTGCCACATAATGAAAAAAATTACTACTGCCCGTATTGCTACTCATTCTTCGGACCAAAAGATCAATAAAGACTTAGTCTTAGCCGCTATTACTACTGGCACTGGCCATTCTCAATTGGAGCAACAATTGGCGGTGTTGAATGTTCCTGGAATTTCACAACGCAGGTACCAAAAATGTCATAACGAAGTCTCCGACAAGATCTTGGCTACTGCGTTGGATTCCATGATTGAGGCAGGGAGAGAAGAAGCCAAATTAGCTAATGAAGTCGGAGAAATTGATAAAGATGGGTACCCTTTAATTTCTGTCATAGCGGATGGTGCTTGGTCGAAGAGGTCCTATAAGACAGATTATTCAGCACTTTCTGGGGTGGTAAGTAAATTTTCACTCTGTTAGTGTTAGTGTAGATATGTAAGATATGAAAAGCAATAATCTTTTCTAGGGTTGCATTGTTGGTGTCAGGACAGGGAAGTTGCTTTTTATTGGAGTACGCAACAAATATTGTCCCATTTGCACAAAAGCTAAAGCATCAGGCGCCAACGTTGTCTCCGACCATGTGTGTGCTAAGAATTGGAGTGGTTCATCAACTTCTATGGAGTCCGATATTATTGTCGATGGCTTTAAGCAAAGCATAGCCATGCATGGTTTGAAATATGTAAAATTAATTGGAGATGGGGACAGTAGTGTCCTAAAAAAGCTGTTAACTGCAAAACCATACGGTCCTCATCAACTGGTGCGAAAAATAGAGTGCACCAACCATCTGTTGCGCAACTACATTTCTAAACTATTCGAGGTTGCAAAACAACGCCTAAACTCGAAAAATATCTTGGTGCCACCAAATTTGAGGGCAAGTTTGAGGATAAATATTGAGCGAATGAGGGAAGGCATTAAAGCAGCGGCACGTTTCAGGAATAGCGAAGATTGCTCTTTGGAGGACCAAATCAAAGGTTTAACCAAGGATATTGAAAATTGTCCATTGCATATATTTGGTGATCATGGAGCTTGTGCTGCATACTTTTGCGAAGGTCCCAGGTACGGCGAAGAAAACCTGATACCAAAAATGCAAGAGTGTGGTCTTCTAAATGATATTTTAGCTTGCGGCAAGAGGCTTATTCAAAACGTTCATAGCCTATTGCTAAATATGAACAACAATGCAGCTGAATGTTATAACTCAGTAGTGGACAGGTTCGTAGGTGGAAAGCGAATTAACTTTTCTCTAAAAAACAATTATACAATTCGCTGTAATGCAGCCGCAGTTTCATTTAATAACAGGCATGAGTACTTGCGTTTGATTCATAAGAAGCTTCACGAGAGTAGCCCTGGAAAGTATACTAAGATTTATATGGGCCGAGTTTTGAAACGAAAGAATAGACTTACGGTTCGACGTCGTTTGTTTCCAGGTGAACGCAAAAGAAAAACGGTTGCGGGGCCTGACAGCGATTACGGGAAAACTGACGAGGCAACAGATATGATGATCATAGATGAGGACTTCATGAGAGACCAAATGCTCATGCTGTTTAATAAAAGTGTAGAAGAACTTGACCATATCGAAAAGGAGACAAGAGGTCAAAGTAGTAATTCACGGTGGTTTGAAGAGAGGTCATTGCGGTTGACGGCATCGAGTTTTGGTCCCGTGGTGACGCGTCGCGACGAAAATACCTGGAATGTTCTTGCCAGGAGAATGACAGAATCTCCATTTAAAGGCAATGAAAGTACCCGATGGGGTAACGCCAATGAAAATAAAGCCAAAGAATGCTTTGAAAGTCAAACTAAGCTTAAAGTGGAAGAGTGTGGACTATTTATCCACAAAGATTTTCAGTTCCTTGGTGCCAGCCCTGACGGAATCGTCATAAATGAGCGTGCCATATTAGAAATTAAATGCCCCTCCTCAATAAAAGATTATACGCCAGAGGACGCCATTTTAAATAAAAAATTGAAATATATGTTCGTGGAAGACGGAAGAATCACTTTGCGACGGTCCCACGCATATTTTTATCAAATTCAGGGGCAGTTGGCTATTACTGATAGAGATTTGTGTTATTTTGTTATTTGGACCCCAAAGGGAATATTGATAACTGAAATAGCAAGGGACAGAACATTTTGGCAACAAAAAATGTTGCCAAAGTTGATATCATTTTACAAAAATGAATTATTTAAATATATTTTGAATAAAAAGTAAACATACTTTGCAGTTTTTTTCTTTATCTTTGTAACTGTGGCATCAAATTCCATCAAACAGAAAACTGTTGACAGGTCAAACATGCATAATTAAGTAAGTTTAGCTTCGGCGATGCGGCAAAAAATATGTCATAGGTAGGTATGTAATCAGTAGGTACCTATACCTATAATTAATTAATCATAATTCAATAACAATATTGTAGTGAGGTCGGCCTCGCAATCTATAAAGATCCGCAGATGAATAATAACTGCGGGAATGATTTTGTTTTTCAAAGAAAGCTTAAGAATTCCTAGAAACAATTAGGCGAAGCGACAAAGCCATAGAGTCACCCATAAATAATAAAATACAGGACGATATAACCAATAGAGAGCCACGGAGGCGTATGAAGTGCACGTGCACAATTTATGTATCCACCCAAAAAATCCGAGTTGTTTCAAAACGTATGAACAGCCTTAACTTTAAAGGACCTTTAACTTAACTTTTATTATGAAATAATCGCGGCCCTTATTTTTTTTAAATAATCAAGACACTTTATGAATAGGATTGCCATATGAAAGCCAGGTGTAAATTTTTTATTTACGTTTTGAAAATAATTTTGTGTTATTCACAACGTGGTATTGTGCAGTTTTAATTCTGATTCCTTTTCACTTCTCGATTCTTTTGTATGCCAAATTTATTCTGACATGGTCATGGATCTCGAACAAAGAGTTCACGTCGTGAAACAATACTTCGGCGGAAAATCATACCGTCAAATCTTGCAAGAGTTTGCTGCTTTTTTCCCTGAAGTCCCGTGCCATCAGAAAAAACATTGCGAGCTACTGTGAACAATTTTGAAACATATGGCAACGTAACAGGATTGTGTTCATGTGAAAAGAAGAGGCGCCGCGATGCAAATCCTCTTAAGGGGCAGGTTCAGGAATGGGTGGAACAGAATCCTCGAGCCAGCCTTAGGGAGATAGCTGACGAATTTCGCATTTCTCATACCAAGGTACAACGCTTCTTAAAGGAAGCTAACTTTAAGAGCTACAAGATGCAAGATGCAAGATGCTTAAGGAAGAGGACAAATTTCCAAGGATGGAATTCTGTGAGCGAATAATGCAGCTTGATTTGGATAATCCTGACTTTGTCCGCAACATTTGTTTTACCGACGAAAGTATCTTTGGGCTTACAAGAAAGCAGAATCGTCAGAACGACAGAGTTTGGGCACGAGAAAATCCGCGAGTTGTTTTGCCTACCCACAGTCAATGGCGAAGGACTCAAAACGTGTGGGCAGGCATATTCCGTCACCACGTTATTGTACCTTTTTTTATTAATGACAGGTTGGATCAACCCGGCTATAGGGAATTATTGGAAAGGAGGGTAACTCCAAAATTAGAAGAAATCCTTGGAGCTGGAAACTTGAATCCTGTATATTTTCAACAAGATGGTGCAACATGTCACACAGCACGCACCAACATGCAGTAGGTACCTTCAAGAAATTTTTCCAGACCACTTTATTTCGAAAAGAGGAAACATTCAGTGGCCAGCCCGATTACCGGATCTGACGCCATGTGATTATTTTATATGGGATTTTGTAAAGGATGCAGTGTTCGAAGATGGTAGAAGCTACGACAGCCTTGAGGAGGTTCGGGCGGCTATTGCAGCGGCTTTTGTGAACATTCTCCATGAATGCTGGCTAATGTTTGTCGAGGTTTCGTCGATAGGTTAACCTTCTGTACTGCTGCTGAAGGAGACATTTTTGAACTGCATCAAGATGGGCAAGCCGATGGAGACACAAACAGTCGGCCCTTTTCAAGGCCACAAAATTATTTACAAAGAACTTTGTTTTGCTGCTAGCTGGCCAGGGGGAAATATTGACAAAAAGACAACAATTTTTGTGATAGGGATAGGTACCTCCTTCATAATAAATAAACAGTGATCACATTTATTTCAGGATTCCATGCCATCTTACTGCCCTGGACCAGGGGAAAAATTCATCCGTTTACCCATTCCCATTGAAAAATTGAGCAAGAAGAATTATACTGGAAGTTACTAATTGTTATGCAATTCTTTATGCACTGCATGATGGAATGGTTATTATTAAAAGTGGTCGTGGTTTGTGATATTGCTACAATTTAGTCAGGATTGATGTAAAGATACATACAGATACAATAGAATTGTGGGTCCGTGAAGTTGACCCCTAGAGTCGAGCTATGTCGAAAAATGTTATGACAGTAATTAGTGCTTCATTTGTGCTCATTTGTGCACATATTCATTTAATTTGTACTCCAATACTTGGCAAGTTATTTAAAAAAAAACGTTTCGGGGCCAACTTATCGGAAGCCCCTAGTAGTGCAAACTTTTGTCAAATTTTATATCTCGCAATTAGTGCCCTATTTGAGCTTAATTGTGCCCAGGTTAGATTTGTTTGTACTCTTAGCAATATTGTTAATTAAAAAAAAAGTACTGGGGGCCTACTTCCCGGTAGCCGCCAGAAATTGTACTTTCCAAAAAATTGTGACGGCAAACATTAGTGCCTCATTTGTACTAATTTGTGCTTCACATAAAACTTTCCCCGACCAGATTTTCCAAAAAGGCGCCGCTCCAACACAAAAGAAGATAGTAAAGGCATGTTTCTGCAATAGCGAGCGGTGCTATTTGCATTTGCATATGTCCATGGTTGTCCGGAATGATTTGTCTCAAAATTCTGCGAACGCGATAATCAATCGATCATAACGAAGCAGTTAAGTACCTACTTGTTACAAAGATGAAAGATGAATGAACCTCACGTGCAGCGCATATCATCGATAAATCGTTGAAAAATCATCAGGGTTTTTTAAAAATGCAATTTTTTTGACAGAAATTCAATTGTCCAATTACATTTTGTTAGATTCTTTTTGTTGTTTCCTTTCTTCAATTTTCGCAATCAGACAAAATTGCAACAAGAATTTTAGTAAATATATGATTGAATTTGTATTAAAACAAATATTTTAAAAAAATTGCTGGCTTACGGAGTTACAGAGAATTTTATGAGTATAATTAGATACCTACCCTTTAAGATGATGTATCACGATGATGGGCCTAAATATAATTTAAAATCTGATCGTAAAGGTGTTGCGAGTGGGCGGAACAGAAGCATGGCTGATGTGAGAAAAAATTTAGAGTGCAATAATAAGTAAGTGCAATAGTTTTCGTTTGAGTAGCTTTCGGGTCAAATAGATTTGACTTGAGCACAAATCACTAATCAGTAGGTACAAATATAGTATACTAAAAGCTGGCATAGCAAAAAATAGGAAAGTATAATTTTTGGAGGTTATCGAAAAGTTATTTTCTTTACCCTAGAAAGTAGCTTATGGCACTAATTGTTTTAAGTCAAGCACAAATTAGTACAAATGAGGCACTAATGTTTGCCATCACAATTTTTTGGAAAGTACAATTTCGGGCGGCTACCAGGAAGTAGGCCCCCAGTAATATTTTTTTTAACCTCCCCAACCCCATCACAATTTAAAAAAAATGGGAGGTTACTGCAATCACTAAAATTTTCGAATTCGAGATGAGACCGGATCTATGCGTTTTGAGGTCTCAGGAACCCAAAAAAGCGGTTTTTAAAATGTGTCTGTGTGTATGTTCGTACGTACGTACGTACGTTCGTACGTTCGTACGTACCTACGTTTGTAAACACGCCACAGCCAAAACTACTAGACCGATTTGGCTGAAATTTGGTACGTGGGCATCTAATAACCTAACTTAGATCTGAAAAGCTTTTGGAGCTAATCGTGCAATCGAAAATGCCCTTCTGGCACATCAACTTTTAAATTTTAAATGCAAACCCCCATTTTTCACGTCACCATAAGAAAGGCCTTCAAATTTTGCTTCTAAAAATGTATACACCCTTAGTGCCTTTTTGAGAAAAATTGAAATATTCGGGATTGTTAACGTACTTTAAAAACACGATACAGCCAAAACCTCTGGGCCGATTTGGCTGAAATTTTGTACATGGGGACTGTATTATACGTCAAAGAGCTAAAAAATGTTTGGAGGCAATCGACCCACGGAAAGTGCCGTTTCGGCACATCAATTTTCAATTTTAAATATACACTCATTTTACCATTCTAAACAATTTTTTTTAAATTTATTGTCAGCATCAGGAAGGTCTTCAAATACTTGTTCTAAATAAGATAAAATTCATTCGCATTTACTGCCCTTTGGGTAAAAAAAATTGAATTTTGTAATAACTAAAACCACATTACAGCCCAAACTACTGGATCGATTTGACTGAAATTTGGAACATGGAGATTGGGTGACCCGTTAAAGACCTGAAAGCCTTTTGGAAGCAATTGGTAAACGGGAAGTGCCATTTAAGCATATATATCAACTTAAAATTTTAAATACAAGGCCTCCTTTTTTATGTCGCCATTAGAAAGACGATCAATTTCTGGTTCTAAAAAAGTATTCGCAGTTTCTGCCATTTCAGTGGAAAATAGAGAAAAAATTCTTTCTCATTAAAAGGGATATTAACCTTAAAAGGAACATATGTTGTCAAATGTTATGGGTGATGACGGTATTTGTCGAAAAGCATAACAAATTTTCTGTTGAACTGACTACTATCTACACAGAATATAAAGATCCACGCGATGGGGATGTTCCAGCCGCTTCTCTGCTGCATTTTTTTAATTAACAATATTGTTAAGGGTACAAACAAATCTAGCATGGGCACAATTAAGCTCAAATAGGGCACTAATCGTGAGATATAAAATTTGGCAAAATTTTGCATTACTAGGGGCTTCCGATAAGTTGGCCCCGGAACTGATTTTTTTTAAATAACTTGCCCAGTATTGGGGCACATATTAAATAAATATGTGCACAAATGAGCACAAATGAAGCACTAATTATTGTCATAACATTTATCGCCATAGCTCGAATCTAGGGGCTAACTTCACGGACCCTAGAATTGTGCCAGCTGTCGATGTTTTAAAAAACTATTAATATGTATTCTTGCTTAACTCCGATTTGAATACTGACAATTCTGCCCTTTCCCCGTTATTACTCTACCGGACAAATGCAGAGTTGAGCGGTGTTAAGAGTCTTCTCATAAGAAAAATGAGGACAAAGAGAAAAAGCAAGAACCTAGTATGTGAATATAATTGCAAGAGAAAAAGCGAATGGAGGTCAAAGAGAGACCCAATGAAGCCAAGCATACAACGTACCTACTGTAAAAAAAAAAAAATGTTCTTCCTGGGAGGTGAGAAGCACCAAGATATACCATCAGTCACCGCGGTCGCCCAAAGCGCTACCCTCGAATGAAAGTATGTATTCATTAATTTTAGCTTTAGTTCTCTTTTTTTTTTTTGTTTCATTTCTGATTTTGAAGAGGTATATAGGTAGTAATTATTGTAGGTAAACTATAAACCAAACTCTTGCTAAAATGTAACCTACATTTATAGGCAATAAACATTTATTTATTTATTTATTTATTTATTTAAGAGTCTTCTCATTTCCTAGCTTTATTTACTCACGAAAATCATTGAATTGTCTGCGTCCCGGCTTGACGGGTGTATTGGATTACTGTTCAGGATGGGCCACTTTGTTTTCATCGTTACGTTTTTTTAAATTTGCTCACATTATGATCTTTATACCATTACTATTTTATAGCCGAAGTATGAAAAAGACGTAACTATGAAAACACCTTCCGGACCTACACTTTTTTCGACACGATTAGGATGTTATTTTTAAAAGTTCCCACCTTGAATATCTTTAGACGTAAAAAAGATATTGAAATGAAATAAACGCTGGTCAGCCCTGTACGGAGTGGGACACTTGCGCGTGTTTTCAGGTAAGGTTTCACTTCCGGTTTCACCGGAAATTACCCTAATTTTGGGTTTTCCAATGCGATTATACTTTCTTCTCAACGGACGAATTACGATTTTTTCTGGGTTAGAAACATGTATCATACCTAACCGGAAGTACAGCCACGGCCACCCTAGATTTTCAAATATATCGAAGAAATCAGTGAAAAATTAAGATTTTTGATAATAGCAAAAATAAGTATAGTCTGATATTTGTTTTCAGCTTCCGGTTTAACCGGAAATTAGCCTCCGATAAATTAATAAATTGATGAAATAAATAAATAGAAAATGTAATCGCCAGATGAATTCGCATCAAAAAAAATAGGTTAACCTGTTTTTGCTTTTTTTGAAAATCTCAATTTTTCACTGATTTCTTCGATATTTTTGAACATGGCCGTGACTATACTTCCGGTTAAGTATGATACATGTTTCTAACTGAGATGAAATCGTAGATTCAGAATCCGTTGAGAAAAAGGTATAATCCCATTTGAAAAACCAAAATGAGGGTAATTTCCGATAAAACCGGAAGTGAAAAAAAAAACTGAATACACGCGCAAGTGTCTCGCTCCGTCAGGACTGACCAACGTCTATTTCATTTCAATTTCTTTTTTACGTCTGAAGATATTCAAGGATGGGAAGTTTAAAAAAATCCCTGTATAATCTTAAACAATAACTTAACATTTTAGTCAAACTGTCAGTATAATTCGAAGTTACACTTTGTTTTGCTCAAATAACAAACATCATATTGTCAAGCGGTCCTAAAAATGTTTCTTTAGGATTACCTAACTTAATACTTTCTGTGATGATTTCAAAAGGTGGAGGAATAGGAAGGATTAGAAGGGAGGAGGGAGTTGTGCAATTGCAATAAAAGAAAAAAAAATGAAAATCGTTTGAAAATAAAATACACTTATAGATATTTTTTCGATGTAAGATTGACCTATCCGAGGATATACCCAAAATATTCCTCTCAAAAATGTTCTTGAATTTATTCCTTACTTTTGAAAAGCACTGTAGAAATGTAGAATCATGAAAGGCTCCTAGCAAATCAAGATAGCTACTGTCAACTTTTTAGCAATTAATTTAAAGTAACTTGTCATGTTTTTGGTTGAAACAAATTATTCGTTCTTGTTACGGCAATGTGATCATACAAAAACAATGCAAAATGCCTTTCTTATACTGTTGGTGGTGCGAAGTGCGTATTAACATTGGAAGACAAGCAAGGAGAATTGACTTACCTCATTTTTTTATATCTGCATTTTAAAAGTACAAAAATATTCCAACGGTGTTCTTAAAAGGGAAAAATCACATAGTAACAATGACTATTTATGCTCCAAGTGCCAAGTAAGGGTAAGAAATTATTTCAAAAAACATTGCCTTATTCAGCCAACACCCCCGGAAACCAACGAAATGGAATAATAATCTTTATTAACGGCTTATCGCCTTTACAAAAATAATATAAAAAATAACAATAATTCAATAGAAATAAACACAGAAGTACCCACTGTTGGGAGATCAAGGACGTGCTTCAACAATACAAGCCTTTCCAAAAAACATACGTTTCAAGGTCGAGGAACTGTCGTGAAAAAAGTCTATAAGTCACAACAAGAATTGCAAGCCCTATATATTTTATGCAGGGGCGAAGAAAGTGCGTAATTTGTTGCACAACTTTCTATGTGGAACAATGGAGTGGCCCTGAAAGCATAACTCGGAACTTTGAAACTAAGAATGTTCACAATCTGCGGAGCATCGTACATGCCGTTAATAATTTTATGCATGAAACCAACCATTAAAAAGGTCCTACGTGTCTCTAAGTCAAATAATCCAAGATAGGATTTACAGAGAGGAACAGAATTGCGCACTGAAAGAGGCAATTTATATTTTATATGTTTAATAAATTTAATTTGTACGGTTTCTATCCTGTCTACATGTGTTTTATAAAATGGCGACCAGATAACACACCCATATTCAAGGATAGGTCTAACGAGTGTGCAGAACAGAACAACATACGTTCTAAGGTTCTGGAAATCGCCACCATAGCGCTTTATGCAGCCCAAAACTTTGTTGGCTTTACCCACCACATGGTCAAAGTGCGCAGAGAATGTGAGTTTATTGTCAAGCAATATCCCTAGATCTTTTATTACTGAGGCAATTGTAAGACGGACATTATTAATTGAGTAGACTGGACTGGTCGGAATTATTTTTCTGCTGAAATTAATAGCCATACACTTATCTAAGTTTAGTTCCATTTTGTTCAACAAGCACCAATCATGTAGATATTTTAAACTTTCTTGAAGGTCAATCATATCGCAATGGCTAGCAATCGTCTTGTACAACTTTAGATCATCGGCAAACAAGCTGAAGTCACACAAGAGTCCAAGCCCAAGGTCATTTATAAACACAGAAAATAGAAACGGTCCAAGAATTGAGCCCTGTGGGACCCCTGAGGGTACGTGCCGCACCCCAGAAAAGCAACCATTGACTTTAACCTGGAAGAACCTGTTGGACAAGTAACTTACAAGCCATTGCAAAAACGGGCCATTAACACCATAGGCAGATAATTTATGAATTAATAGGGAATGATTCACCTTGTCAAAAGCTTTGCTGAAGTCTGTATAAACAGCATGCACTTCATGCCCACAACTTATCCCATCAATTATATCGTAGGTATACCTAAATAGATTCGCAACTGTTGAGCGTTTACTAAAGAAACCATGTTGTTCAGGTAGTATAATATTCTTAAAATTAGAAAATAAGTGAGGTAGAATTAAACCTTCAAATAACTTGCTGGGCGTAGACAGAATCGAAATCGGACGGTAATTATTAATTTGCGACTTAGCACCTGACTTATAAACAGGTGTAACGTGGGCACGTTTCCATTCGAAAGGAAAAATACCAGATGACAGTGACAAATTAAAAAGTAATTGTAACGGCACGCATAATGACTCAGCACATTCTTTATAGAACCGAGGAGGTAAACTATTGTAGTATAGTAATCAATTAGTAGTGGGGATTAGAATCTAATAAGGATTAGGTGATAGACAATTAGAATAAGTAGTCTAAGGCCGGTGTCAGACTATGCGATACTCGTCCAACTCTCATCAGACTGGTTTGATCAAACTGAGGCCATGACGTCATTAATTTGATGTTCATGATGAACTATGCAACTCTCGGTCATACCATGCGATTTTCCGTCAAACAATCTAATTCGACCGCCTTCAAATTAGTGGAAGGAAAATAGGAGCGCTTCTATTTTCATCCAACTCTTGGATGCAAGTCGGGCCGTTATTTGCTGAAATTAGCCCCCACTCCCAGTTAAATTCAAGAAATGTGGCGGGTAGCAGTGTAGCACGCGGGTAGTGCATAACCTTACTTTCTGTGCGTCAACAAACAACAACATTGAATAAAGTGATTGCAATGTCTTGGACAGCGGAGCAAACATCATTTTTAATTGAACAATACAGATTAAGGGAAAGTCTGTACACGGTCAGTGATCCCTTATATCACAACAAAGCCAATAGACGAGATGCCATAGAACAAATCGTTCGAGAATTAAGCGAAATTCGCCCCGGTACTACAGGTAAGTTCAGAATTAATTATTATTTTTGTTCAGCAATCTTGCATTTTAGTTAAAGAGGTAAATGCGAAAATCAATAACCTGCGTACCCAATTTGCGAAGGAATTACGTTCCATAAAATGTAAAGCAAGTGGATCTGGTAATGAAATAGTGACCCCGAAATTATGGTGCTTTACTCAACTACTATTTCTGCAAGATCATTATCAGTCTCGCTCAGGAATAAGCAATGTGAATGATGGGAAACCACCAGAGGAAAACCATTATGACTCTCAATCTCAATCAAGTATTTCAATCGAAGAAATAGCATCAGAAGGAAATGACTTTTCGGCTGAAGTAACATATTCACAACATCAGGAGGAAGATGAAACAGTAAGTATTGTGATTAACATTTTAAAGTTGCATTTATGTTTTAAATGGGCTTATTATTACAAGTTGTGACGATTTACATTATGCTGCTGCCAATCAACTGTCCCATTTGTGTTGAAATATTCTTGAAATTCTTGTCGAACCATTCTTGCTCTCGAAGTATTTCTATTGCCAATATTTTGTCGTGAAATGCTTGGTAGTGTCAAATTAACATTAATATCTGATTCATCTGTGTAAGTTTTACAAGTACTAATCAAGAAGTTATGTAGTATAATCGAAGCATGTGTTACTAGTTGAACTTTTTCTACTCGCAAATTCATTTGCTTTAAAAAAATTTGAAATCTGTTGCTCAAAATTCCAAAAGCACTCTCTATCATTCTTCGTGCACGACTTAAGCGGTAATTGTAAATTTTTTGTTCGTTGGATAGCCCATGATATCGATAAGGTTTCATTATGTTTTCCTTTAGAGGAAAGGCTTCATCGGCAACTAGTACATATGGCATATCCATATAACGACCAGGAAGAGGGGTTGCCTCAGGTATATTCAATGTGTTGTGTTCCAAAGCAGATGCAATAGGGCTTCTGCTAAAAACACCGCCATCACTAATTCTGCCATTAGTTCCAATGTCTATCATTGTGAAGCGATAATGTGCATCAACTACACCCAAAAGCACTATGCTGTCTGTGTTTTTGTAGTTTCGATAAAAAGATCCGTCTTTGAGAAGTGGCCTAAATGTAATATGCTTTCCGTCCATGGCACCTATGCAGTGTGGAAAATTCCAAAGCTCGTCAAAGTCCGATGCAATGTTTGCCCATTCTTGAGGTGTTTTTGGCACCTGCAATTAAAAATAACCTTAAGTTATGAACATGGTACCTATTAGTTTTATTTGTTTCCAGCTTTCAAGTGATGAAGATAATAATGGTTTTATTAATACGCCCAGCTCATCTAAACAACGAGATGTCTATGTATTTCATACACCTTCTGCTACATCACGACATGCTATACCCTCTGGGGAACCAGCAAAGAAAAAGATGAAGGGAAAAGCAAAAAAAACGATCGTCTCTCAGGCAGACTCAGAGGAAGGTCCATTAATGAGGACAATAGGAGAAACATTGGATAGCATAAATAGATCAGAAGCTACTTTGGCTACTGTTGACCAAAATGTAGTTTTTGGAAATTTCATAGCAGGTAATTTTAAGCAGAATTAATTTTTATTTTTTTTAAGAATGTTAGTTACAGGTGAACTACAACTGTTCAAGAATGATGGATTGAAGAGAGAGTGCAAAAGAGAGATACTACGGATTCTTTCACACTTTCAAGAACGTGATGAAGAAAATTAAGTTTACATATTATATGGTTGTTATTAAACAAATAATGTATTACCTAAATTAAGTAAATAACTACCTTTAAGCACACTTTTCCCATCACATCTACAATTGCCTGAAGGACTTCCTTTATGATCACACTCAAAGTATTGTGAGCAATTCGCATTGATAAGGCAAGAGTTTTCAATGTCTCTCCAGTGGCAAGATATCGTAAAGCAGCAATCAACCTGAAAAATACATATAAATTTAAATATTGTTTCATAAATGCTCACCTATCTGATGCTGGAATAGCTTGTCGTAAAATTGTGTCTTGTTTACAAATTGAAGGTTTTAAAATGTCTAATAATTGTTTAAAAGTTGAGTAGTCCATACGCATGTAGTTTCGAAAGTCATATGGGTCCTCCCAACGAAATTTCATGCTTTAATAAAGCAATTAAATTATTGGCTCCTTTGTTTACATCTAGGATTTCATTTCTGCGAGCAATCCATTCTCGAGACCAAATTCTTCGCCTAGGTATATTTTGCCTTCTTCGCGCTTTTCTTCTCTTCATTATTATTGCTAATATAATAACGCAAGACTGCAGCATAATAATTGTTTATTTTTCGATCGCATTTTTGGTTAATTTGACAGTTAAAGTTGGATGAAAATCTGATGAAAATAAGACCGATATCAGATAGCATTTTATGACGTCATGGCCTCAGTTTGATGTGGTTTGAACAAACCAGTCTGATGAGAGTTGGACGAGTATCGCATAGTCTGACACCGGCCTAATAAGCACAACGGATCATAACCGACACTGTATTGCTTAAGACATAATAAATATACAGGGTGAGTCTAGTTGGACAAATCAGTCGCCTAGCGTTTAAGATATTGAAATTGGAAATTCAATTTTTGGATATGTTGTAGCTGATATGGTCCCCTACACATGGGACCCATAAAGAAAGCTCCAGTTTTATTCAAACCGAAATTATTAAATAAAAACGAAGGCTTAAAAATTTTTTTTTCGATATTGTTGAATTTTTTAAGGTTATTTAGTTAGAGAATCATTTTCTCTTTATGGAAACATAATTTTTTGTAGAAATAAGTTAATAATCTCCGAGAGACAAATTATTTAAATAATAAAGATTTTTAATTATTTCCTAAAGAAAGCCACGCATGCCGTGATTTGAACAACTGAAAGGCAGTCTAGCTTATACTGCAGACTGTACCCAGAACGACAAGTGTCAGTTGGAAATGTCATTTGAGGTCGTTTGTGAAAAAATAATGCAAAACTACGGGTTTCTGCCCTTTTCTTTACAGATAATTAGGTAATTTTTAATGCTTGATGGATGTTTTGCTAAATTCGTCGAATACAAGTGTCTCGGGTTGTCACACTGGAGGGGCCCGATTAGGACAAGTTAAAGTTTACACCCTTCGAGTTGAATTTTCTTGGTTTCGCTTGGCTCACCGCTTCTTTGTCTTTGTTCATTATATCAACACGTTGAGTGTCTTCAACATTTGCTGGACCCCTCAACATCCGATGATAAATCTTCATTTCGTAAGTGTGAAAAAATTGTCAGCAGAAATATTAAATTTTTAATAAAACAACAAAATCACCATATTTGACAGCATGACAGCAATGTAAACTATTGCCAATAATGAAAACTATTGCCAATTGCTTTCTGGCTGACGAGAATAGCTTTTCTTGGTCGAACCATTCGACTCCAAAAAACATCAATCGGGTGACAACCCGAGACACTTGTATTCGGCGAATTTAGCAAAACATCCATCAAGCAATAAAAATTACCTAATTATCTGTAAAGTAAAGGGCAAAAACTCGTAGTTTTGCATTATTTTTCCTTTGATTTTTCCACAAACGAAAGCAAATGACATTTCCAACTGACGCACTTGTCATTCCGGGTACAGTCTGCAGTATAAGCTAGACTGCCTTTCAGTTGTTCAAATCACGGCATGCGTGGCTTTCTTTAGGACATAATTAAAAATCTTTATTATTTAAATAATTCATCTCTCGGTTCTTATTAACTTTTTTCTGCAAAAAATTATGTTTCCATAAAGAGAAAATGATTCTCACTTATAATCTCGGGAGTGCGCAAAAATGCAGAATATAAATTTTCAGAAAATATTTATATAGAAAATAAAATTTCAGACAGTATAATTCCAGACTATATTTATGCAGACTGTAAATCCGCAGACTCCAATTGCACAGAACGTATTATAACAGACCGTAAATTTCCAGAACGTAATTTCACAGACCGTAAAAATCTAGAAAATTAGACAGTGGTGACCTTGACGTATCATTACGGAGCGCGACCTGTTATTAGTGCATTGGATTGGTTTGACATTTGGTGTCCAGTGGCGTAACAATCCGTCTGAAAATTAATTATCATACATACATAATAATGATGTCATACATATAGGTACATATAGAGATGTTTTATTCAAACAAGACCAATAAATAAAATATAAACACTTCAGTGACTCCTTATTATAAATTTCGTACGATTAAGGTAGGTACCTATGTATACATTAAATAGGTATTGCCCTTAGTTTCATGACAATTTAACGCTGTATGTCGCAGGTTTGCTTTAATCTTTGGAGCTTATTGCCGTCAAAGTCCGGAATTTCCAAGTGGGTAATTGATATGATTTTAAAAAATGAAGGACATGTACGAATATTACTCGAATTAACGTGTTTAAATGAAAAATAATGGTCGTCAGTCTAGTGTTGCCAATTTTGGTGATGAATGCATTACTGGTAGAGCCGATAACACAGCCGGACTGTTTTGACTCCCTTCATGCACTGGAATTATTAAAATCGTCAACAGTAAGCAGTCATAATAACAAATATTCCAGACCGAGTATCAGACACCAAGGCAAATGCCGCAAAAATGTGCCCTGAACATTTATGATAATACCTACCTAAAATGTACCTAATTAATGATGAAGAAAATAGAATTATTATCTAGAAAAGAAACCATACCCTTTGAATATTTCTCACTGAGATGAAAATATCATTAATGTTACAATTGCGCCGAGCAAAAAAAAGGCCATCACTTATTGTCACAATTGATGATTTAAAAAAAAGAAGGACATCTATGAATACTTACTCGAATTAACGTGTTTAAACGAAAAGTAACGGTCGTCAGTCTAGTGTTGCCAATTTTGGTGATTAATGCACTAGATCTGGTGCTTTTGGATGCTTTCATCTCATACATTTTGTGAAAAATTATTAGCCCAGGAGTTTAAGGTTTTGACCCGCACAAAAATAAGGTAGGGCTGAAAATTGGTACATATGCTCTACTGTCGATGCTGAATAACCTGTCAAAAGTCCCCGAGCCTGCGATGCCGGCGTCCTATTTTTTTGGCACCGGAAAGCCTTACACAGTTAAAAATTCTGTATTAAATTTAACTAAATAATGACAAAATCTTTTGTTAAAATAAGTCCACAGAGAAGTTTGTTAAATAATTGATCTCAAAAATTTGTTAAATATACACTGCTTATTCTGTTATTTTCATAAAACACTTTGTGAAATATGGTACGCATAAATCTGTTACTTTTATAAAACGCATTGTTACTTTGACATGCGAAATTGTAAAAACTTTACTAAATATATTTTGTTATTTTTAATAAACGCTTTGTTGTATTTACAAATTGCGTTAGTAACATCTATTTTTGTACGTGTAAAAATATTGTTAATTATTTACAACTTGTTTTGGTTACTTTTACTAAAAGATTGTTAAAACTTACATTTTTTTTTGTTATTGTTATACGGGGTGAGGGGGCGGCAAAAAAACGTATATAATATATAGGCATATTTTTTTATATAAAAGATATTATTGAAAGTTCAACATAGGTACTAAATCTATAATAATATCTAAGAATTAGTAACAAACAAAAACTTAAAACATTATACATCGGATGGGAGTGTTTCAAGAAAAAAAAAATTTGGAACTATATACCACTGTGTGGAGTTCATTGCTTGATGTAATTCATAACTGTCTTTATGCAGTAAAAGATTCAAGTCCACTACATTCATGTCGTTTTGGGGTTTTACCGAATAGGCACAAAAATGATTATCAAAAGAAACTGTTTCCCATATTTCAGTAACAAACAATATTATACGATCTAAGAAAATTATGTCTATGATTTTTTCAAACTTTGGTAGATGATCGTTAAATTCTGTGACAATGAAAAAATTATTTCTGTATTGGCAATGTTTCTTTAACCACTTCACTTGTGTAATTATTAAATTATTGGGTAAATCTATATTAGAATATAAAACATCTTTAAGTATACTGATATTCATCAATTTTAATTGCTTTTGACGGACCACTTTCCATTGGAACTTCCAAAACATCATTATTCCAGTGGTGTGACATTAATTGTTGATGTCTATTTGCAATAGTTTTGGCTACATTAATAAAATTACAACTTTTTTGAGCAAACCTTTTGAGAGTATTATGTTTTGCTTCATACCGCATCGACCACATATGAACTAGTGGTCCCAACATCTCAACAGTTTTGGGATGATGAATGAGAAAATGATGTTTTGGAATTAGTGGAACTTTGAAAAATGCTATAAAGAGAGCATGATGGTCTTTTATTGAATTCTGTAATAAAGTTATCATAGTCTTCGAAAATCTTGGAGCAAGTGCTATATTTGTGATTTTAATCAGAAGTTGTATTACTTTCCAGTGCTGTAATAATCGTTGTGGAATTATATCACCAATAAGTAAAGGTAAGGTATTTTAATAAACATCTAGTTTGTGCAGCACGTTGTCCGATTAAGTTACTCTACTGTTTGTCTAAAATTATAAAACTTGGCTTAATTTCATTGTCTAACAGTCCGTAACTGAATGACTTAATTCTCTGATTTATTCTATCTACAGAAATTATTTTTTCTTCTACTAAAATTTTCAGGAATAGTTTTATTTCAAATTGTGCTATGCCCTCGAAGAAGTCATGCATGGGATCAAATGACCTACTATCGCATAACTTAAAATATTTCAAATCATTTAAAGCACTTCTGAACTTAATACCAAACTGAGTTTTATTAGGCTCAAGTGAAGCACAATGTTCTTCATAATTTATAGTATTACGCAAAGGAATATTTTCATCTTCCACAAATATAGCTTGAACTTGCTTTTAATTTGTTCGAATTATTATTCACATTCACATCTAAGTACATTAATTAATTTGTAAATAAAATGCTTTGATATGCAGAAAATTGTTTACTCTAGCAAAAAATTATGATCCAAGAATTGAAGCCAACCAATCGAAATGAAAAAAAAATATCAGGTGTCCCAAAAAAAAACGGACAATATATTTTTGGGAATAAGTCAGTCATTTCTTAACCGAATTGAACGGACCTGGCCTTAAATTAAGGCTAAAGAATCAGGCTTTCCAACCTCACAAGAAACTTCGACAGATGGCGCTGCCGTAGTATTCCTATGGATGCTTGTTCTTGATGCTTACTTTAGGTGCGTTAGGATTGGTCAGATTTCAATCAATCGTTATGAAACTCCTTGAAAATCGTTCATTTTTCTCCAAAAATCTTTTTTCATAAGTCGATTCAGTTTATGGTTCATTTCGAACTAAAAATGGTGTAAAAACACGTTTTGACGCAGTGTAAGCTTAAATTTTGCGTTGCAAGTCCAGAATAAAGCAAAACGTGTTTTTCAGAAACCCCAACCTTAAGGTAAGATTGTAAAAAGAAGCTAAATTATATTTTTTGACTTACAAAAAAATTACTGGACAACCCTTTTGACAAACATTTGAGGGATTTCTAACCTAAATGGAAGTCCCTATTACACTAAGGTGACCAACTGTCCGAAATGAAAAACCAGAAAAATAATTTATTATGTCTTCGGTGCTATAATTAGGAATAATTTATTGAAGATTTTAGTCACCTATTCGTATTCTTGAAACTATATTTTGCTTGAGAATTAATCGATTTTAACAATCTCTCACTTGTTTTAAGGCGGCTATCTAGTGAGAAGTGAGATTGATGTCCGTCTCTCTCTGATTTGCGAGAAGCGATTTTATTTCTCAGTAATGAAAGTCCTAATTTTAATTCTGAGCTTGTAGCCTTAGAGAATATAAACAGACACACTTTGTGTAATTTTCTTGTTTCAATATTCTTATATTTAAGGTCATAATCTGAAAAGTTCGACATTTATTCGGACACTTCAATTTACGACTTCAAACATGATTACAGTCGGAACCCGTTCTATAAATCCTCCAAACGCTCAGCTGTGTAATAAGGACTTCCATTTAGGTTAGAAATCCGTCAAATGTTTGTCAAAAGGGTTGTCCAGTAATTTTTTTTGTAAGTCGAAAAATATAATTTAGCTTCTTTTTACAATCTTACCTTAATCAAATCAGCAGCAAAACGTTCTTAGACCATTATTATGAGGAAGCAAGTTCAAATTTCTTTCTATTTCTCCTAAAAAACTTTAAGAACGAAACGTTTGGCAGAGGCATTGTTTAACATTGTCAAATTTGAAGTTACAAATCTTTATTACAGAGGTGGAAATTAGGCAGTGTTGTTAAATTGAGAGGTTTTATAGAACGGGTTCCGACTGTATGTGAAAATGAAAAAATTACACTTGCGTACCTACTGATAACCTGCATGCTGCGACAGAGTTGCATTTCAAATAACGCCTTTGATTTTCACGAAATAAAATCATTTCTCGAAAATCAGAGAGAGAAAGATAATCTCACTAGATAGCCGCCTTAAGCATTTTAAGCAATTTTAAATTGTAAACCAGAACAGACCAGAACAAAAACATAAAAAAATCAGAACCTTTACTGCCTTTGATTTCCTACCAGAATTAAGGCCTCAAAAACAGTATACTTCTGATTAAACCAGAACGGTTGGTCACCTTATATTACACAGCTGAGTGTTTCGAGGATTTATAGAACGGGTTCCGACTGTATGAAAAAAAGGAAATTCTGATCAGAAGATCTTCAGGGTAACACTTCCTGGCGGCTCTGCAGTTTGTACTTTTTCAAAATTCGGTGAGCTGTACTGTTCGACTTTCAAATTTGTTGGGCTAACTATAATCATCTCAGAGGTGGTTCATCATTGATATCAATATCGGTCACTCTATTTACCACATCTTCAGTTCTTACAAAATGCCTACCCAAACCTGGACATATTAAGACACTATCAGTTTGAAGAGATGTTTGGACCTTCATCAGATGATTGCCTGAAAAAAGTGATCTCTTGGAATTGCAACCGCTTGAAGTTATCGAAATTCTTGGATACGCGCTTATAGGAATAAGACCACTGACGAAGTGTCTATTTCAGAGGTACCCCTCAATTATGATCTTTTGATCCATGGTGTCGGCGAGGGCCACTTTTTGAGTGATGTGAAAATTCCATTTGAAAGAATAATTGAGGGTATGATTCCGTACTTTACCATTATTATAAGAAGTCGCCGACTTTGTTCGGTAATCCAAACCTAGAAAATGCAAAAAAACTTGGAGCAAATGTTTGAAAGCGCCCAACAAATCTATGTTAGCGACGCCTGTGCATGACAACCCAAGTGACAACCGATAATTACTAAACGCAGGACACGATCTAGGCTACTGTTGGCCGTCAAATTTTCTAGATTTTTACGGTCTGCAAAAATACGGTCTGTCCTTTTACAGTCTGCCGTTTTACGGTCTGCGAATTTACAGTTTATATTTTTACGGTCTGCGAGAATACGGTCTGTCGTTTGACAGTCTGGATTTTTAAATTTTAGAGAAATATATTCTGGAAAAATAATTTCTGTGTTTATATATGCGTCCATAATCTCATAAGAGCATTAATTCTTTCCGGAAATTTTTGGAGTGCATTCCAACAACGTATTAATCGGCCCGAGTGGAACACGAGGGCCCGATTACGTTGTTGGGATGCACGACTAAAATTTCCAGGACATGAATTAATGCTCGAATGCAGATTCGGTAAGAAAATAGCAACGATACAGCCACAGAAATGGAATAGAAATAATTTTTGACATAAAAATTTCCACTTATTAATTTCGTTTAGGTTGGTCTAGATAGGTATCAAAGATTTCCAGGAAATCCTCCAGTTGCCATGGTAAACACACAGAAATCAATTTTTCTATTGGCTAATGATTAGTATCGTGCGATTTTCTAACGAAATAACCTTAAAAAATTCAACAATATCGAAAAAGAATTTTTTAGGCCTTCGTTTTTATTTAATAATTTCGGTTTGAATAAAACTGGAGCTTTCTTTATGGGTCCCATGCGTAGGGGACCATCTCAGCTACAACATATCCAAAAATTGAATTTCCAATTTGAATATCTTAAGCGCTAGAGCGACTGATTTGTCCAACTAGACTCACCCTGTATAGTGTAAGGTTTACGGCGTTTCACTGCCCTTGATAACTACCCGAACTCTTAATAATACATGGCGATCCTGCGAAAAGGGCTTTTCGTGTTGTTAAGTGGTTGTGATCGGCTAAGTGATGGGTGGTTCACAAAGCAAGGAAGAAGTTATAATTGCGCAAACGGCAAGTGGGAACGCTTCTGCATCGGCATCAAGAACGGAAGTTATGGTGATAGTTCTTTTGGTTTTGGTTGTGGGAGTTTTGTTAGTTCTTCTACAAAGACTATGCACCAATTGTTTTAGAAGGACCATTCGTCGGGAAGTTAGCAGGAGTAACGTAATCGATTCAAGCAATGTATAGACGCTAACGCTAGCTTGAAGTACCCTAAAAACAAAACTCTACCACCCCACCGCCACCGCCACACCCAGGCTGAAATGTGCTAGATAAAATAGGTCCCGTGCAGATTTTGTGACCCCGATATAAGTTCGCGTACGGAGTGTCGAAATAAATTCTGATGCGATAATAATTATTATTAGTGCCAATGAACTTATAGTGTCAATACATTGGATACAAAAGTACAAACTATGCACCATCAGGCATCTAAGGATTGTCGCAATACCCATTACAGCAAGGAATGGTTGTTATGTTCACCCTTATGAACATTCCCATTGTTAGAGAACTGCAACGTCTCCAAATTTAACTGTCAACCTCAGCATTTAGGAACTTATATGTATTAGTGCTTTAGGATCATAGTTTTAGTTATTGTAAGTCCGTTAGGTAATCTCTAACTCACCAATCTAAGTTATTGGTTATTGTATTCCTACGGGATCTCTGTATCAATAAACTTTTTAAAAACAAATTTGGCCAAACACCAAATTTAACTGGCGCAGTCGTGCGGATCTTTTGTGAAAGTGCCATTTCTTCAAAAACCACCCCAAATTCGCGTGTGTTTCTGTTGTGCAAATTGGTGCTTCTCAACGAAAAATCCAGAACCTACCCAGTCCAGGGAGTACGTCCAACTTCGACAACCTCCTATTGGAATTAATTTTAAGGCCCAGGGAGCAAATCTAGCATCGACGACCTCCTATTGGATTAACTTTAAGGCAATTCTTCAGAGAAGAAGAAAAATGAAAATTTTACTCCTGTAAGTGCTCTTTCCCTTCTTTTTCCTCGAAAAACTTTCAAAATAATCGTAATTTCGTGATTAGATTTAATTTCTACAATTTGTGAGTCCTTTCGAATAATATTAAGGCTAGTTTAAGAAATTTATGACAGATTTGGACGAATTAATTAATACCCTTGCAAATATCGATATTTCCGAAAATCGACCAATCATGGCAGTAAATATTCCCCTTTTAAGATACCAAGCGGACAATATTCCTAAGTATGACGGAAATCCAAAATTATTACAACGTTTTATTACGTCATGTGAAAATTTTATTCGTACTTTCCGTGATGCTCAGAATGCACAAAATCCGATCAACATTTGCTTATTAGATACGGTAGTGTCTAAGCTCGAACATCGTGCAGCTGATCTGATTGGATCAAGGACCGAATTAACAACTTGGAACCAAATAAAAGATGCTCTAATATTAACTTTCTCTGACCAACGTAGTCTGGACTGTCTAATCCAAGATTTAATTTCTATCAAACGTTTCAAAAACGAGACCCCTGTACAATTTGGAATGCGTATCCAGGACGCAAGAAGTCTCTTAATTTCTAAATTAAACAGCACAGTTGCTGATTTAGCCGAAAAAACAATGAAAATTAGACATTATGACGATTTCGCCCTTAAAACATTTATAAATGGGCTACCCTACCAAATGCAACTGGTAGTTCGACTTAAAAACCCGGCAAATCTCGAAAACGCTATTTCTTATGTCACTGAAGAAGAAAACTTTATCTACTTCAGTACTGGACTCAACCAAAATTTATCGCAACCCACCTTTTATCCCCAAATGAGATTAAACCAAAATTATCCGACACAAATTCAGAATCCTGTAAATAAAAATCCGATTCCCCAAAATTTCATTCCTAGATTTCCTCAAAACTTTAATTCACAGAATAAACCCCAAACAAATTTAATGCAGCGACCACCCTATCAGTTTCCGAATCAAATGAAACCAATTTCTCCAACATTTCCCCAATTTCAAAGATCAAATATTCCCGTTGCTCAATATCAAAAACCGTACAGTCAATTCCCCCAATTTCCAAGACCAAATAATCCTTACCCCCAATTTCAAAGGACAAATAATCAATTTCCCCAACAATTTCCCCAATTTCAAAGACCGATTAATCCGCAACCAAATGTCTTTCGACCAAACCAAAAATCTGCTTCGCAAATGACAAGGCCAACGCCAATGGATACAAACTCCGGCAATTTTTCTAAATTTAAATCACAACCTAAGCCGAACAGAAATCCATTGTTCACACAGGAAATAATATCTGTTCCTGATGATTCAGTTGCCGCAGGAATATCAAACAATATCTCTCCTATATTAAACTGCGATGCCAATAATTATGCAGAAAATAACGCTTACTTTACCGAAGGCGAACATATTGTTGATATCGCTAATAATGAACAATATTATTATGACGAAAACACCCAAAACAATGAACTGTACCAAGATTATAATAATTCTTTTGATAACGAAGATGACTCCGGAAATTTTCATCTAACTGGCCCACCAACGAACCAGACGTGATCCATTTACATAACTTCAAATCAACTCTTCCCTATATTTATATCCCCGAATTAAATGCTAAATTTCTCATCGACACTGGAAGTGCCCGTAGTCTTATCAAACCGTCTTTAGCTCAACAATTCTACGAACCCTATATTCAATCCAAATATTTCGTTCTCGAAACTGCACATGGTACTACCATGCACGATCAAATTGCAACGATTCCCCTTTTCGACACTTTTAATACCTCCGGTTTTCACACTTTCTATTTATTTGATTTTTCCCCAAGATACGATGGTTTAATTGGTGCTGACCTACTTAAACAACTAGATGCCAACATCAATTTGAATCACCGAATGCTCACAACCCCCTTTGTTCAAATTCCCATAACGTATGAAAATTATTCAACTCAAACATCATTTTTTGACTCCGAATTAAATTATCAAGACGTATCCAATCCAAACAATTTAATCGATACCTATGACAACGATCCAATATATGACTCATATGACAACAATCCAAATGATGACATTTCTTATTCAATTACTGTTCCAGCACGTACCAGAATTATCACTCAAATACCTGTTAACCAAGAAAATGGTTTAGGAGTTATCAATTATTTAAATATGGGCAATCAGGTAGAAACCCCTTCAGCTCTTGTTGAAATTGAAAATTATTTTGCTACCACAACCCTTTTAAATTCAAATCAAAATCCTGTGAAAATCTCAATGACCCAACCCCTCGAGATAGAAACAGTAGACTCTTTTGAAACCAATTTTATTGAAAAAATGGAAACAAACGAAATTTTTGATCAATTTCACGATAATCTATTAAAAGCCAACCTTAAAAACTTACGTTTAGAACATTGCAACAAAGAAGAAAAGAATGCCATCCGCAAACTTTGTTTAGAATTTAGAGACATATTTTATTGTGATAACGTCCCTCTCTCTTTCACTAACCAAATTCAACATAAAATCAATTTGACTAATGACACCCCAATCTACACCAAACAATATCGATACCCAGAAGCTCATAAAGAAGAAGTTAAACGACAAATTAACCAGATGTTAACACAAAATATCATTCAACCCTCTAATTCCCCATGGTCTAGTCCCATCTGGATAGTACCAAAGAAAATGGATGCTTCAGGAAAACGTAAATGGCGCATGGTTGTAGATTACAGAAAATTAAATGAAAAAACTGTCGACGATAAATACCCTCTCCCCAATATTTCAGATATTTTAGACAAACTTGGCAAAAGTCAATACTTCACTACCCTTGACCTTGCCGGTGGCATTTATCAAATAGAAATGGACCCCTCAGACTCACCAAAAACAGCTTTTCAAGCTAACGGACTTTTTGAATTCAAAAGAATGCCTTTTGGTCTCAAAAATGCTCCAGCTACCTTCCAACGAGTCATGGATAATGTTTTGCGTGGACTGTCCGACGAAATATGCCTAGTATACCTAGACGATATTGTTATCTTCACCCAAGTAACACGGGTTCGTCTAAAATATATATATTAGACGTCTACTTCAGTTGACTATAGACGATCTACGCTAAACGGTAAATAGTCGTCAAGATGTCCGGGCGCTAGATGGTCTATGCGACGTCGCCCTTTACGTCTTATAGAACTCCACTTTAGTCGTCGAATGGATGTCTATACTAGACGTAAATCGGTTTGAGATCAGGTTGATCTATAGGACGGCGACTTTTCACTTCTTATAGACCTCTACTTAGCTTTCAAATTGACGTCTTAAAGACGTACATTTTTTTTGGATAAGGTTGGTCTCTACGATGTCATTTTTAATGTCTTATAAATCTCCATTTTAGTTTTCAAATAGACGTCTACTACTTGATGATTTTTTACATCTCATTGATCTCTATGCATTTTAAAAATTAAACTTTGTATTGAATTAGCGTTTCTTATAAGGTTATGTTCTTAAATTAGATAAGATCAAAATAATAACACTATGATTTCACGTATGTCATCTAATAAACTCAAAACATAAAACTTATTATAACATTAAATACAAAACATATCTTTCAAGTTATGTATTACGTATGTCACATCTAATAAACTCAAAACAAAAAACTTATTATAATAACATTAAATAAAAAAAAAAATTTTTCATGTTACGTATAGGTATAGACACGTATGTTTTAACTAATTTAACTCAAAAAAAAAAATCATAACATTAAATACAAAACATATTTTTCACGTTATTTTTTGTCACATTTGGTCTGGTATCTTTGAGGCGCCAACCGCAGCCAATCCTGGGGACTCCGCCAACCTAAAACAAAAATCAAAAATCACGTGTCTAACTCCAGGTGGCATTCTATAACTTTATTCGCGTGCCATTGTCCTCGAACAATAAACCAAACAATATTTTTAATCAATTTTCCATAAATTAATGGCTGTGTCCAAATGTCAACATTATGATTTATTATTTGAATTTACCGCCAGATAATCCGGTTGGCGGGAAGAGCCCGCGACATAGCCCGCGATTCGCGCTACGCCAATATCTAATATGGCGGATTGGGAGAATAAAATGAGTCAGGAGGGCGGAGGGGCATTTTTAACCCCAACGAAGCTTATGGAAATTTCACGTGGTTGATATGATCTTTACGGAAATTCGTCACTAATCATGTGAATTAATTATCTAATTACAATCTCATTACATAAGGTGCATTATAATACTGAGATTTTATTAATATTAATACAAATACATCTTATGTATAGATAACGCCGCGATCAGCGAACGACAATTTATTTGTAAAAACGAAAACGTGATCAAATAACAGATTTTAGATGCGGCATTCAGGCTAAACCATACTGAAAAAATTACTTTCACACTTACCTTTTCTTCCCGTACAAAACAACACACTACACTATAGTACACCCCTAATTATTATTAACTTAAATTGAACGCAGACAGACTAAACTGAAACTGAACTGCCTGAACGGGGTGCGTCGTGGACAGTTAGACGAGTCCATTCTGATTTCACCCTCGATCGCCTGCGCTAGCAACCCCCAGCGGTCGGACGGAGCCGAACCAGAAACCGTAAACAACCGAAGTCGTCCTTCTCGCATAGCAACAACCAAGCTGTTGCTCGCATTGCATTCGCATCGCATTACATGGAATCTTACCTCTCACTCTAACATTATACACGCCAGTGTCGAATCAAAAATTTTCTGGATCTAGTAATGAATTTATCAGTTACCTACACTATTACCTATCTCATTATACCATTATTAAAAATAAACAACTTAGGCCGGCACCAATTGTTTTTGATTGAAATAGGCAGTTTGAATTCACGAATTCACGATGTAATTGCAATGTCTAGGTACCTAATCTATAATAAAAAAAACGTGCATTGTCGTAATACATAATATAGGTACCTTACCTAATGCTTGAATATAATGCATAGGTAGGTGCTTACATAGGTATCTGCTAAATGTCAATTATATGCCATTAGACCACACAACCCCCATGTTCGTTAGAAAAGTAATGGGAGTCAGGATAGTGTCTTATATTGTTGATTCTCGTTAAACACCTAGTCAACGTATACCATTTGACTGAAGGGAACATAGGTACCTAAACTTTATTCCGACTGCACGCATGGCATTTCTACGTATTTTTTGCGCTTAAACATTTTACTGAAATTTTATCACTAAACCAAAACTTTGTGGTTTAATTAGAGTCTAGCCCTCCATATTTAGTATACATCTAACAAATACGTGTACCTAATTAGTCGTAATATAATGCATATCTCTTAAATGTCTATTAAATGTAAGTAATTAGACCTGAAATCACAATAATGCAGGTTGACTCACGTATGTCTATTAGACATTTAGTCAACGTTTGCCAGTAAGTAACTCATGGGAAAATAGACCGAAATTCCGATTGCACCCTACGCATTTGTATTTTCGTGGTGTAAAACGCCTCCTTATATTGAAATTTTGCCAGTAAACAAAATTTTGTCACTTTTTGAAAGTCTAGGGTAAACATTCATTAGATATCTAATAAACATGAACAATTAGACGTAAAATAATGCACATCACTTTGACATCTACTAGGTGTACATTGATAGACCAAGATGAGAAATAGACGACTAGACCACGTATAGACATCTATTAGACTAACCTGTGTTACTTGGGCAGTACATCCCTTGATGAACACATTTTAAGGCTCAAACAAGTGTTCAATCGTATTCGAGAATCAAACTTCAAAATTCAACTTGACAAATCAGAATTTTTGAGAACAGAAGTACAATATCTAGGACACGTCATTACCCCTGACGGTGTAAAACCAAACCCTCAAAAAATCGAGGCTATCAAAAAGTTCCCAATCCCCGAAAATAGAACCCAAATAAAATCATTTCTAGGTCTCTTAGGTTATTACCGACGATTCATTAAGGATTTTGCCAAAATCACTAAACCACTCACTTCTTGTCTAAAAAAAGAACCTGACATTACCCCTAAACATCCTGATTTCATTCGTGCTTTTGAACAATGTAAATCTTTACTAATGAATTCCCCAATCCTTCAATATCCAGATTTTTCGAAACCCTTTATTCTAACCACTGACGCTAGCAATTATGCTATCGGTGCAGTACTTTCCCAAGGAATTGTCCCTCATGACAAACCTGTAGCATATGCATCACGAACTCTTAATGAGACAGAAACAAAATACTCAGTTATCGAAAAAGAATTACTTGCAATCGTCTGGGCATGTAAAAATTTCCGACCTTACCTTTATGGTAGAAAATTCATAATTTATACTGATCAACGTCCCCTTTCTTGGCTTTTTAATATTAAAGAACCGAATAGTAAATTCTCTACAAAAAAGGCTCTCAAAATTTAAATGCTGATGCTCTGTCAAGAATCCAAATTAATGCTATTGATGATGATAAAGAAAGTATTATCAATAATCCAGGCGAAGTAAATCAAGAAATTCTCGAATTCTTAAGAACAACTTGTGAAAATCCTGACGAATTTGTCATGATACCCAAACATCCAATACCACCTAGAGAACCAACACCACCTAGAGAACCAACACCACCTAGAGAACCAACACCCCCTAGAGAACCAATACCACCCAGACCGCCAATACCACTTGAACCCAAAATCAAAATTCTTCAAAATATCACGCTTAATCCCCCAGATTTATCCTCATCTTCAAACAGCTCTGTAGGTGAACCAACAATTCACTCTACTAATAATGAAAATGAAATTAACGATGGAATTCCTATTTTAAATGAAATAATTAATAATAAGCCCAATCAAATTCTTGTCTATTCTAATCCATACCCCAAATTAGAAGTAATACCCGATAGATTTGAAAATCACAAAATCCTCATTGTACGAATACCACTCTCAAACAATAAAAAACTCATCCTTGAATTCCTCAAAGACTATACTGTAACTGGAAAAATATTCCACATCTACTTTTTCCATGATAATTTCTACCCCCAATTCAATAACATCTATCGAACCAACTTTTATACTAAAGGAATTAAATTAGTGCAATGTACCCAAATTGTCAATTCTATTAGAGATGAAAATGAAAGAAACACGATAATGAAACACCAACATGAATGCAAAACCAACCTTCGTGGTATTTCAGAAACAGTTGAACAAATAAAAAGAAACTATTACTGGCCGTCCTTAAAAAGAGACGTCACTGATTACATCAATGAATGTCACATATGTCAAACAGCAAAATATGGCAGAAAGAAACCTTATGTCCCTGTTCTTCTAACCCAATGTATTGGTAAACCCTTTCAACTTCTCCATATTGATATTTTTAAATTTGACAATCAAAATTTCCTCACAATAGTGGATGCTTTTTCAAAACTTGGACAAGCTTTCCCCTTGAAATCTAAATTGTCTATTGAAGTTTTTGACGCACTTGTTGACTACTTCTCTTTTTACGGTGTACCCGAACGTATCATCATGGACAGCGGTACCGAATTTAAGAACGAAATTATCCAAGAATTATTGAGAACACATAACATAGAGATTCACTTTACCACCCCTGGTCACCACGAATCCAATGGTATTGTAGAACGATTCCATTCGACCATAATCGAACATCTTCGAATTTTGAAACAGACAAATAAAGTACAAGACCCGATTCGACTTATGAAATATGCAATAATAGCTTATAATAATTCCGTGCATTCCACAACAAAATTTACCCCTCTTGAACTTACCTTTGGACACACAAAATCCAGAGATCCATCCCTTCTGATTGACTCTACATTTTATTCTGAATATGTTTCAAACCATCGAGACCAAATTAAGCACCTGTATCAGGCACCCTTCAGGACAAAAAGCAAAAAGTCATCGATTCCCGAAATTCTCAAGGTCCAGAACAGTACCAATTCCGTTTAAATCAAACAGTTTTCAAAGTTAACGAAAAACGTAATAAAAAGGAAAATAAATTTAAAGGCCCTTATACACTTTTAGAATTTCAAGAAAATAATAAAGTCAAAATTCAAAATCAATCTACACACCAAAATGAAGTAGTTCATATCAAAGAACTGAAACTACCTCCTGTTTCAGAATCTCCACCTTCTTTGGATTAACATTAACAACCTCAAAGTTTTATGACCAAAACCGAAATCCTGGCATACTACCCCTTCACCTTGGAAAAGCCAAAATAAAGTTGACCAATGGACTTTCATTCAAACATATGATATATCCCCTATTATAAAGGAATATTTAGTATTAAGAAAAAGATTTTTGGCTGTGAAAAATGCAATCGAATATAATCCAATCCATCAACGTGAATTTCATAACACTTATAAAGCCATAGAACACCTGGAATCCAAAATTGAAACTCAAATTTACCAACTAAATCCCTCTTACAATAGCAGATCTAAGAGAGGAATAATTAATGGACTAGGATCAATAATTAAAGCAATTACTGGAAATTTAGACAGCGCAGACGCAGAAAAATACGACCAAGCAATCAAAACTTTATCAGAAAATCAACAGAAATTGAAATTACTACAAAAAGAACAAATTGGTTTGATGCAAAATTCCATTACAAAATTTGAAAACGCTACTAAAACCTTGTCTCACAATCAGGTTATACTGGAGTCAAGAATTATGCAAGTTGAAGCATACCTAAACACTACCAAATCGATTGATATGCATTTGTTGCTCTTAACTGATATGATTTTATCTCAAATTACGATAATGTGTCAATTAGCTGCCGATTTATTAGAAAAGATTGAAATTGCAATCACTTTTTCCAAATTAAATACTTTCCATAACTCAATTGTCGAACCTCATGAATACCTTAAAGAAATTAAATCAATTTCCAAATTCCTTCACAATAATAAATTACCATTTGAACCAAATCTCGATAATATCCTTGCTTTTGAAAAAATTACTGAAATTAAAAGTTATTCTAAGGGAAACCAAATTGTGTTTATCCTCAATATTCCGATTGTGGAACCAACTGATTATGATTATTATCATCTTTATCCCTTACCGACACCTGACAATAAACAATTCAAAATTGTCATTCCCAAATCCAAATACCTTATCCTAAATGAGCACAACTACGTATCACTCGACAATTCCTGTTCCGAAATCAAAGATCGCCAATTTCTATGCCACGAGGAACACCTCGAAACACTTTCTCCGAATTCACCCTGCGAAGTTCAAATTCTCCAAAATCAACATGCTAAAAACTGTACAACCATATTCGTAAAAATCACCGCCGTGAAAACGCAAAAATTGGATAATAATAAATGGATTCTAATCATCCCAAATGAGAGCATTGCTACAGAACGCTGTAACCAATCAAGAGAAGATCATGCTCTACAAGGAACTTATCTTCTGGAATTAAATCCGTTCTGCACAATCCAGATAGGAAATATTCAACTTCATGGCCATCCAAATTCACGAATTGCATCACAGAATATAGCCCTTCCAAAAATCGACTTTAGAGATAATCAATATAAATATACTCCAATAGATGTAACCTCTTTGAAGGTAGAAAAAGTCAACCTCGACGGACTTGCATTAATTCACCAAACCTTAACAACTTATAACGAAGAACTTAATAATATACAAAAATTTCGTCTCAACTCTAAACCCAGCATATGGACCATAATTCTCTACATAATATTAACTTTGGCAATTTTTATGGTCATCACAAAATTCGTCTACAAGTGTCGTTCCAGCAAGCAATCAAAATCACCCCCTGTGCAACTGGAACTGTCAGACTTTTAACTCCAAACATCCCCTGGTGTTTTCCGTTCTTCGGTGGGAGGTGTTATGTTCACCCTTATGAACATTCCCATTGTTAGAGAACTGCAACGTCTCCAAATTTAACTGTCAACCTCAGCATTTAGGAACTTATATGTATTAGTGCTTTAGGATCATAGTTTTAGTTATTGTAAGTCCGTTAGGTAATCTCTAACTCACCAATCTAAGCTATTGGTTATTGTATTCCTACGGGATCTCTGTATCAATAAACTTTTTAAAAACAAATTTGGCCAAACACCAAATTTAACTTGGTTGAGGAATTGGGGACGCTTCGTCAGCTTTTGATGGAAATGAACTGGTAAATGAACTGTTACAAATTCTTTTTTGATGTGCGGATTGCAAAAATAATTATTACTTAAGAGTCTATTTTACATGTAGGAATTTTGTAATTGTTTACCGAATTATAAATGTTTAAAATGTTCAATGGCAACGAAAGTTCTAGATACAATATATAATGATCTAAAGGATATACGTACTTATTTAGTAAAGTTAGGAAAGGATAGACGTAAGGGAGATATATTAGATAAGAAAATTAAGGAAGCTGCAACGGCACATGAGCCATTGAATGACTGTATTACACAAATTAATGACGCAATAACGCAGTCGCTGCTAGCGGATGATGAAGTGAGTCAGGTTAAAGCAAAAGTAAAAGAAATACGCACTCTTTACCAAGACATTCTAAATTTTGCTTCTGAGAGGAATCCTACTCCAACTCCAACTAACATGGCAGCGTTTGACATTAAGGTCGCGGTTAGCCTTCTTCCTATAATGGACGATTCAGATAATAAGACGTTGCAACTCATAGATAGTGTACAACTCTACGACAGTATGATAGACAACAATTCTAAACCACAATTAATAAATTTTGTCCTTAAAACAAGGTTGTCAACAAGTGCCAAATTACGCTTGACTTCAACGTATGCTTCTACAGATTTGTTAATCGCTGATATGAGAAAACATTTGCTTCCGAAGAAATCTGACACTGCTCTTCAATCAAAATTAACACAGGCAAAACAAGGTAATAGCTCCGTGGAAGAATTCGGAAAAGAATTAGAAGAACTTTTCGTCAATCTTACTATTACGCAAGCTGATGGAAATGATAACGCGTATGCAATTTTGAAACCAATTAACGAAAAGAATGCCATTAAACGTTTTGCTGACGGGTTGAAAAATGAACGTCTGAGTACTATTATTTCAGCTAGGAATTTTACCTCTTTAAAGGATGCGATAAATGCGGCTCGAGACGAGGAATCTCAATGTACTAGCCTTACTAACAATTCTCAAATTATGGCAATTAATCGTCAAAATCATGGTCGTGGTAATCAGAGTAACTTCAGAGGAAATTTTTCTAATAATTATTATTTCAATAGAGGGCAAAATCAGAGACAATTTTCACGAAACAACTTCAATTATCCCAGGTCAAACTATCAAAATTACAATAGGTACAACAGCAACAACCGAGGCAACAACAGTAACGGTGGAAATAGAAGCAACTACTCTTATAGAGGTCGTTATTTCAACAGTGCCCCAAGATCAAATTTCAATTCACGTGGTAATAATGCATCGGGTCGAGGTCATCAAGAATATAGGTCAAACAATATTCACGTGATAGAGTCGGATAATAATAGACGAGCTGAATCAGCAGAAACAGAAACTAACGATTTAAACTATTTTTTTCGAGAGAATGGAAATCCATCAAATTAATGAATGTATTGGTATGAATGAAGTGGATTTCAGCGTGAATGGTGTAAATTTAAGATTTTTGGTGGATACGGGTGCTTCATTATGTGCGATCAAGTATGAATGTTTAGGTAAAAATGCAGCAGAGAAGCGGCTGGAACCTCCCCATCGCGTGGATCTTTGTATTCTGTGTAGATAGTAGTCAATTCAACAGAATTTTTTTTATCCTTATCGTCTGTAATTTCGCAATTTTCTGACAAATACTGAATTGGTTTGCGTTGAGGTACTGCATGTTTAATTAATGTTATTTTATTACGGGCGAATATTGTGAAATAATAGTTTAACGGCCATGGGCCATGTGTTTAAAATTTCTCGTTTTGTGAAACTGTCCCAGGACCCTGATGTTGACCTAACAGTAATAACTTAACCACTTAAAACTAATGATTTTGTGAATTTATGGGAGAGACCCACAGGTCGTAATAGATTTTCAGGGAAATACTTATCGTTAAGAAATTAGTTCACGCGAGAACGTTAAAATAATCTTGGAGTTTTAGTGTTAAATTTCACCCTCACCAAGTAGGCCAGCTGAATGTTCGAATGTTATTAGATGTTTGCTTAAAAAATTGATATTTGCCGTAATATGTAATTAATTATTCATTGTTTCGCATTTATGGTTGTACGAACGCCACATCGTCCCGTGAATTAACGGATTAGTCAGGCAAGAATGCAATTGAACCCTCCGATGGGATGTCATTACCAGCCCAGCGACGAAAATAAATAAATAGGTCAAGCAGACAGGTTAGAGAGAGCATTAGGAAGAGGGGTATAAAGAGATAAGTAGGTCAAAGTCATACGAGTACTACATTAAAGTCCTTTAGGGAGATAGTTCCGTAAATAAACCACGATCAAAATTAATTGCAACGGCGTCACTAAAAATTTAAATTCTTTGGACGACTGCAAAGCCGAAGAAATAAGGAAAGGAGAGATTAGCGAGATTAGTTAGGGTTGATGGAGAGAAGCAAGAACCGCCACCCAGCCAGTCACGCACGAAAGAAAACAGATGGCCTAACAAGTGTCGTACTGCCGCCAAAACGGCGACAAAACATCAAGGCGTAATTGCTAATTGCACCTTTACCACGGGAATCACGTAATGTCCGTACAAATCAACGTTTAGACAGGGAAATTCTCTTTAAGTAGATACCACATGATAGGGTTAAATCGCTGGGAAAGCGGTACCGCACTGAAATTATCAAAGGGTTTATCAGGAATCAAATTAGGTTACGAAAGGGGTAAAGATTGACCAGGAGAGACAGTTAGACGAAAATACATCGGAAACCGCGACGCCAACCATCAGGGGTAGGGTAAAATGATTAAATTCCTTAAGGGGGTTGTTTGAGAATGGGGTACGACGTAGGCCACCAACATTACGCCTGTCCTTTCAGTCGTACTTTTTCACGGTTGAAAGGGTTAGATCAGTTTATGACCAGATACAAGGTAGTACTAGCTCAAGTAGGTTATAAACATCGAGGGTTGCGTAATTGGCGTTGCATTGAGCTTTCATATTGCATTCTCAAATGAAAAAGGGTTAAGAAATTTTGTCATCGACTGGAATATGTTTTAATTAAGAAGAATTGTAGAATTATTGTAATTTTCCTATGGATGTAAATAATACCAGGATCTAGGCCAAAAGAACTAGTATGTAATTAAGGGTTGTTTTAGAACAATATAGGAAGTTCAGATTTCTGGAGGTGGGGAGGTTATATAAGCGATTCCTCTAAGTTAAGGAGGAAGTTTTTCGATTTTTCGGCCCGTCGTTGTACTTGTTGCTCGTCGCCAGATTTCGTCAAATTGTTGAAACAAATTAGTTTGTAATTTTCAAACCGCTAGTTAGGTAAATCCTCGTAAATTAAATAGTTAGTGCTTAAGTGTTAATTCAATAGTTATTAAAATTTAGTTCGCGTAGTGCGATTTAAGTATAATTAATTAAATAATAATTTTAAGTTAGTTAATTCGAAGTGACTTCTTAAATCTAAGTTATTGTGTTAAGTGTCCATTTGGGATTATTGTAGTACCACCTCCAGTCAACTTTAAGCTACAACAGGTAGGCCCGAAAGGGTTAATTTTTACAGCGCCATTGTTAATTGTTTTGGGTTTATTTGTCCGCCAATATGTTGTTATGTTGCGTAACCTAGATCCTGGGATAACTGGAGTTTGATAGCAGATGATACGCGATTAATTAGAAGGGGTTAATTAAATGGGTGCTATTTTATGCACCGTCCAGCTTCACAGGGGTTCCAATTTAATTGTTTTGGCATTGGGGAAAAGGGGCAGCTCCATCCTAAATTGGGAAAATTCCAGCATAAACTTCAACTTTAATTAAGGGGGATTAACTTAATTAATTTGATAATGACTAGAAAGGATTGGGAAGGGGAAAATGGGACTTCGTAACGATTGTTTGTTCTTCATCTTCGACCGTAACTTGGGGAAGGGTTAACAGGAGTAACGGAAACAACTGCACCGTAATTCGAAAGGGTTAAAACTAGGTCACAATTTCCACCAACGTCAAACTTCAAAGCTTCATCATGTTAGCTCCATTTTAAGAGCAAATTGAGCCTAAGTGAGTTACTGCCATCATGTTTATTGTGCACCCGGCACCCAGCAGTCTTCGAAGGGTACCAGGTCGAGGCTCCGGAGCCGCCTGCCCCCAGCTTTAGCCATCGGCGGAGAGCGACAGTTCTCGTTTCTCGGCAGTCCAACGGTGCCCTAGGTATTGCACCTTCTGGCCCAACTTTAACCGACTTGTTCACGCATTTTCTCCCGAACTCGAGGAGGAATTTTACAATTTTTCTGTTGACGGCCACATATTCAGAAGGCTCCGCCCTCTGTATCGTCGAGGTAAGCTGGAACTTAATCGTTCGAACTATGCTCGATGATTTTGAGGATTCGGTACCACCACCTTCTGAGTCTGGAGATAAAGTTCAGCCGACGTCAGTGTACACTTTTCCTCATTGCTTTTGGGTTAGTGAGGAGAGTCAATTCTCCGATGAACAAGCCACAAGTCCTTTGGGAAGTTGTGTCCGACGAAAAGAATGGTCTCGAGGAGTGGGAGTGAGTACACAGATTGTCACGAATCGAGATCTCTTTGACAGAGGCCTGCAGAAGACCTCTAGGTCCCACTTTCCACCGGAATGCCGCGTTTCCTGGGATGGTGAGAGCTCCGAAGGAAATGTGTCGCGCTCGGAAAGTAGTGTTCTTTTGGTTTATGCTACATGAATTGCGTTGAACCTCAGTAACTCATTGCTCACCTCAGGATCACAACTTTACCACAATTCAAGTTCGAATTGTCCACAAAATTAAGCTCCAGCAGAACTTTGTAATCATCAGGACTCTCGCTGTTGTCGAGATTTGCAATCAGCAAAGTGGAAATTTGATCCTAGTAGACGAGTTGTACGCGTGGGTTTGAGGGCCTGTAGCTTTTTCAAAATTCTTCCGGGAAATCCGGGGCTTACAGCGGGGGCGAGCGTCGGCGCTCAGCGTAACGTAAACGCGCTTGTTTTGCTTATTGCTTTGTTCTTTACCCCTGCCACGGGGACGGCGGTCGTTGCTCGCGCAGTGGTAAACGGTCGTACTCCGATGTAAGAAAGAACATATTTCGCTTACAAAATTCCTGCTGCGGGAACTTAGACTTGCCGTGCATACTTGTCAAGGGGTTAGAGATGACAATACGGGGACGAAAAGGGTTGAATCTACAAATCTACAACAGAATGAAGTGGACAAGGGTCAAATAGGGGGGGGGGAAATTAATTCGAGATTAATCAGACACGAGGAAAGGATTGATTTTGGGGGATTCACCATAACATCGACATCAAAAGGGTTAAAAAAGGGGTTGAAGTATGCCACTTAGCCATAACCGTCTGTTAAGGAGAATATTTAATTCCAAGATTCATCGTACTGCTATCAAACTTCTTGTTATTTTCGCCATATTCTGACGTTTATTTCAAAGATCGACATTAACGAACTAATCGCCAATCTTCGATGTTTCTTCGATTTTATTGTTATTCTTCACCACTTAAATTATCGATACACCACTGCGTAGGCGGTTTTCTGCAGTTTCCCGTCTACCTAGAAGCTCGTTAGATCATTGCAATTTGTAAATCGGAATTATTTCAATTGCCAAAGGATTAAACCAGCTTTTAGGACAAATGTCGTAGTGAATTCAGCTGCAGACATGCGTAACTACAATATTTTCATTTGTTTAAGAAATCTCACCGCTAAATTTGAATAAAAGTTACGTAAAGGTTTAAGTTCGCTTAATTTTTCACCTCAATCACAGTGCTAATTGTTAGTAAATAAAGTCCTTACTAGACCGGACGCTACTTTAGATAAAAGAATCTGGGTTCATAAGGTCAAAAGACCATAGAGTAAACACAACGAGCAATATTTTGGGTCCTAGTTTTCCACGAAGAGATCACGACTTAGATTTACCCCACAGGTAAATAAAACATCGCAAATCTGTTTGGGTCACCGTAAGAAACAAAGGTAAGTGAACCATTACAGATAAAATGGTGTCGCGTGACCAGGATCTAGAGTTATAAAGCGCCCTAATTAAAGGATAAAATTTGCAACAGTTGCCTCTGCGTTTGATTTGTTTCAACAGATAAGCCGGAAGGAAATATCACAACAAATAAACAACAGGAATAAAGAATAACGCGACAATGGCCCCGACGAAGAGGTCCACGAGAGCTGCCACCGCTTCCACCGCTCCCAGGCAAGCACCGGCCACGAGTGGAGCGACACCGACAGAAGTCCGGAGGAAAATCGTGCAGAAGAAGGCCGAAGGTCCACCTGCGTGGTTCCAGCAGTTTGCACTGCAGGTCGAAGAACAGCAGAAAACGTTGGCGGACGGCTTGACTGCTTTATCAGCCGTTGTGAATACACAACCATGCAGTATTGTTGTACCAGCGACAGTGACCGAGACGCCCTCAATCGAAACGGAGGCCTCATCCACGTCCTCGGTAAATGAAGCCACCGGAAGTTCTTCGGAGAGCGGAAACAACGCTAACACTCGCGGGAATATCGGTCTCAAAACACTGCTCGGAGGATTGCTTGAAGGATCGAATCCGTTACCGGAAAAACCTAAGTTCGATGGGGGAATCGGAAGAAATCCCATTAAATTTCTGAAAGGGGTAGAAGCGTACGGACGAGCGTTGGGAATGTCAGATGATGGATTGCTACACCTGGCGAAACAATGCCTGAAAGGAAGTGCGCAGGCTTGGAAAAGCATTTACCAGGAAAAGTGGAGGAGCTTCGACGATTTCCGTAAAGATTTTCTGAAAAGCTACTGGTCGCGGAACAAACAATGGGACGTAAGACATCAAATTGGAACTGGATCTTACGATGAAAACGCAAAGGAGACGATGCTGGACCATTTTTCGCGGTACATTGACCTGGCGAAACAACTCACAGAGCCAATTTCGGAAGCACTACTGGTTTCTCAAATTATGAGACATTTCCCGAAGACGGTACAATCATTGTGGGCCTTGAAAGGCGAAGACACCATTGTAGCGGCTGCTGAATTTTTAATCGCTCAAGAAGTACCGGAACAAAATCCGAAACAGTCAGGCTCCACGAAAACCACTTCAAAAGCCACGTCAAATGCTTATCCACGAAGAAATTACAACTACAGGAATGTTGCAGCGATCGGGACTTTCGACAACAATAATGATCGTCGACCATTCGGAAATGGATCCACAAATTCGCGGTTTACGGACTTCAACCAGCAACAGCAACAATCGCAGCGCCGTAATTTCGCTCCAGGAAACCGGAATTATGACCAATCGCGTCCGAATTCGGGCTTCCACAATAATTCGCGGTCCAACAATAATTCGCGTTTCAACAATAACTCGCGCTTCAACAACAATTCGCGGTTCAACAACAACTCGCGGTCCCGCCATAACTCCGGAGGCACGAATAATCGCGAATTTCCTGCAGGGAACCGTCGCGAGCAGGAAAACCGTAACAACACCGCGACCGGAAGTAACGATACCCCTGCCCCACAAACTCAGGTAACTTCGCAGCAGGGAAACTAAACAAGGGTGTGAGTCCAGGGCCACATCAACACCCTACTGCCACAAACGGCCCAGCCAATCCCCACGTTCCTCGAACTTCACACAAAAGACCTGCAGATCGCCACTGAAACTTACACGAAAAAGCCAGGAAGAAAAATCACCCTGCAATACCCGTCTGCTACAAAAATATCGCCATCGAAAACAATAGGGAACTGAAAATTTTATCACTACACCATAGAGGCACCTCCACCACTTTTGGAAGTTCGAGAAACATCCCTGAAATCACCATTAACATTGCCGATCTACAAGTTACTGCATTAGTAGATACTGGTAGTGAAGTCAGCTGTATTTCACTCGAGACTTGGGAAAACATTTTAAACGCCGGCGAAAAACCACCCACATTACCTGTTACCTCCATACACCTTCGTGGCGCCGTGGGCCAACGAAGCTGTCCAGTTGTCATCCAGTGTTACCTTTCAATAGAAATCAACCAGGAATATTTTGACATCGTCGCACTAATTGTCCGGAACCTAATCAAACCTGTAATACTGGGGGCGGATTGGCTGACCGATAATGGGGCGGTTATTAATTTAACGCAAGGGGAGCTGATTCTACAAAATTCGATGAGTTCGACCATCATTAAGTTCGAGAAACAAGTGGAGATCGAGGAAGTCGAAGAAGATTATTGTGAACACATTACCGGACATCTTCAGGCCGATAATGAGGTCACGACCCCCGAAGCTGACTCAAAATTAAATACGGTGGACGAACTCCAGAAGAAAATCGATGAAATCGAAGGCGATCAGCGGACTAGAGACGAACTTTCCCAACTTTTTCTGGAATTTCGGGAGATCTTCAGCAAAATTCCCGGTTTGACGAAAAAATATGTCCACGTCATAAAATTGCACGACGAGTCACCATTTTTGAAGAGGCCTTATCCCATTCCTTTTGCGCTGAGACCGGCAGTGGAAAAGACCATCAAGGAAATGGAAGAATTGGGAGTGATTAAACGAGAGGCGTCCGCATACGCAAGTTCCACGACGGTGGTTAAGAAGAAGGATGGTTCGGTATGCGTGTGCCTCGATGCTAGGTTGATTAATTCCAAGATGGTAGCCGACTGCGAAGCTCCGCCGCCTGCTGACGAACTCCTACGACGCTTCCATGGAGCTAAGGTGCTGTCTAGTATCGATCTCCGTAGTAGTTACTGGCAAATTCCACTCTCGCCAGAAAGCAAACAGTACACGGCATTTCTATTCAACGGTCGCAGTTACACCTATCAAGTTTTGCCATTTGGATTGAAAACGGCTGTTGGTTCGTTCAGCCGTGCAATGGACGTAGTCTTAGGTTCCGAAATTAGGTCTTTCACGGCAAATTACATTGACGACCTCCTCGTCGCTTCAGCGAACCCAGAAGAACATATCGGCCACCTTCGCGAAGTTTTCCAGCGATTGAAAGATGCCAACATGACGGTGAACCTCGAAAAATCCCATTTCTTCCGGGAAGAAGTCAAATTCCTCGGGCATATCCTCTCTGTTTCCGGAATTCGTGCCGACCCCGACAAAATAGTAGCCATCAGGAAGTTCCCGACGCCGCAGAAACCCAAGCACGTGCGAGCTTTCCTTGGATTGTGCAACTTTTACAGGAAATTCTGCGAGAATTACAGCCCTGCCACCGTCCCACTAAATCAGCTGTTGAGAAAAGGAGTACCATGGGTATGGGGGCGTACTCAGCAGGAAGCTTTCGACAACATCAAGGATTTATTCCTGCAGACGGTAGTTCTCAAATTTCCCGATTCGAGCAAACCGTTTTATTTGCAAACTGACGGTAGTGGATACGCCGTGGGCGCCGAACTGTATCAAATACAAGAGGATGGAACTCGCGGTGTCGTTGCTTTCGCCAGTAAGTCACTGAACTCCGCCCAATTAAATTTCACAACTACCGAAAAGGAACTGTTAGCCATCATCGTAGCTCTGGACAAATTCCGAACATTGATTCAAGGGGCGAAGCTAATTATTCGAACGGACCACCAAGCTTTGAAGTTTCTAGGGAAGTGCCGAATGCTTAGCGAAAGACTTAGTCGATGGATGCTTTTGTTGGGACAATACGACTACACAATTGAATTGGTAAAGGGCAAAGATAACGTCGTTGCGGACATACTATCTGGATATCCTGCTGACGGCAAGAACCCGTACGAATATCCGAGGGAACAGCCAATAATCGCGACGTTTGAAGTTGAGGAGACTGATGACGTAATTCACACATTAACAGACCTGAAGCAGAAACAAATAGAGGACGACAGACTTAACACCATTCGACAATTTCATGTAAACGGAGCAGAACCTGCAGACCCGAAATTGAGGAGAAGTTGCGACAATTACCGGCTGAACAACGACATCCTCGTTTATTGTGCCAACGATCAACCCCAAGACCGGCTCGCCGTCCCGGAAGCTTGTGTTAATGACCTCATCAGCTACTACCACCAATTGTTAGGTCATTTTGGTTCCAGGAAAATTTACGCCACCATGAAAAGGACATTTTACTTCAAGGAGATGTACCCAAGAGTCCGGAAAATAATAAGAAGCTGTGATTTGTGTCAGAAAACTAAGTGTTCGAACCGACCCAGCCAAGGAGCCCTGACACCAGTTTTAACCAACAATCCTGGAGATCTGATCTGCGTCGATTTTTATGGACCACTTCCTGTGGGAAGGGGAGGTGTTTCATACATATTCGTGGCCATCGATGCCTTCAGCAAGTTCGTGAAACTTTATGCCCTGCGGAAAGCTACTGCCAACGCTGCAGCGAAGAAATTGTTAGGGGATTACAATGGATTTATTCCAATCAAATGCGTACTAAGTGACCACGGCACTCAGTTCACGTCAAATGCTTGGAAAAATACCTTGTCCGCCGCCGGAATCCTGCCAACTTTGTGTTCCATCAGAAACCCTGCAGCCAACCCATGCGAAAGAGTTATGCGCGAATTAGGCCGTATTCTTCGTGCGTATAGCCACCCGCAACACGCCACTTGGGCAGACCACCTTGCCAACGTCGAAGAGTGTTTTAATACCGTTCCGCACCTGAGTACCGGCTTCTCACCGTACGAGATTATTTATGGAAGACCACCGCCCATCCCTATCGACGTAGCTCTACAGAACTTATTACCGAACCCCAGGAGAAGGAAAACTAGAGCGGAAATTCAGCAAGAAGCTCGCAGGAACATAACACACCATGCACAGGAACGGAAGAAACACCAAACCGGACTAACGACGGAACTGCAAATCGACGATTGGGTACTCTTGAAAAATAAAGTGACATCAGCGACGGAAGCGAGTCGATTTGCCAAATTTATGCCCCTTTACAGCGGTCCATATAAAGTGGAGAGTAAGCCGTACCCTAACACCTACAAGATCGTGGATCCAACCAACAACGAGGTTAAGGGGATATTCAATATGCGGAACCTGAAATTCTACCATCGACTCAACGATCCGTAGAAAAAAATTGGGAAAGACCCTAGAGAAGAAAAAGAAATATCAGTCGCCACCACCAAAATGTCTCCAAAACAAACCACAAACTACCTTAAGAATGTCCTTTCTTTTAAAAAAAAAAAAATTTCTATCCGTCTCACGTAAACGCCTGCAAAACTCCGATTTTACCTTTGCTTTCCTGTCACTACGTTCACACAGCGCCCAAAACCCTACCATCTCACGTCCAGCTATAGGCAACGGGGCCGTTAGCGAGGAAAAAATTAAAAGTTTGGTTTAGTGCCACGAGCCAGACCCAGCAGACAATTGGTAAAAACCATAAGCCAATACACCATCCAGTTATCGAGGACGGTAACAAGCACTGCAGGCGCGATCCAGGCGCCTCCACCAGATTCCACCGATCGTTCGAGCACGGACGGACGAGGCGAGGCAACAGCCAAGCAGTACCAACCACAACCACTCCATTGATCTGTATTTCCCATCTTCACGGGTTCCGATGCGAAATAGGGGGCGAATGAATTGGTTTGCGTTGAGGTACTGCATGTTTAATTAATGTTATTTTATTAGGGGCGAATATTGTGAAATAATAGTTTAACGGCCATGGGCCATGTGTTTAAAATTTCTCGTTTTGTGAAACTGTCCCAGGACCCTGATGTTGACCTAACAGTAATAACTTAACCACTTAAAACTAATGATTTTGTGAATTTATGGGAGAGACCCACAGGTCGTAATAGATTTTCAGGGAAATACTTATCGTTAAGAAATTAGTTCACGCGAGAACGTTAAAATAATCTTGGAGTTTTAGTGTTAAATTTCACCCTCACCAAGTAGGCCAGCTGAATGTTCGAATGTTATTAGATGTTTGCTTAAAAAATTGATATTTGCCGTAATATGTAATTAATTATTCATTGTTTCGCATTTATGGTTGTACGAACGCCACATCGTCCCGTGAATTAACGGATTAGTCAGGCAAGAATGCAATTGAACCCTCCGATGGGATGTCATTACCAGCCCAGCGACGAAAATAAATAAATAGGTCAAGCAGACAGGTTAGAGAGAGCATTAGGAAGAGGGGTATAAAGAGATAAGTAGGTCAAAGTCATACGAGTACTACATTATTATTATTATTATTACATTGGTTTCATCCAGCTTCAAATGCCAACGTTCGTGATTTAGCGTATGATTTTGACGGCAGTAACTTTGTTCATATTACTGAAATACTCGAAAGTGATTACACGAAAGCGGCAATGAAATTAAAGGACAATTTTTGTGCTGGTCCTGATGGAATTCCTTCGTGCGTTGCGAAAGGCTATTCATCGGCACTTGCTAGACCATTGTGTATTATCTTTAATAGATCCATATCTTCTTGTGTATTTCCGTCTGTGTGGAAAGAGTCTCGCATATGTCCGGTACTTAAAAGTGGTAACGTGATAGATGTATTAAATTACAGGCCAATTTCAGTGCTTTCGAACTTCGCGAAGATATTTGAGAGTATTGTTTATGCCAAGATATATCCGTTTATTAAGCATCAAATCACTGAGTCTCAGCATGGGTTTATGTCAGGAAGATCCACACTCAGCAATTTAAGTATAATTACTCAATATCTGGCAGAGAACATTGATGCTGGTTCTCAGGTTGATGTGGTGTATACGGATATATCTAAAGCATTTGATCGGGTGAAGCATAACTTATTACTTGAGAAGCTGCATAGGTTTGGATTTTCTTCGTCTCTGGTGTCATTGTTTGCCTCTTACTTGAGGGATAGACGGTTATTTGTTACGTATAATGGCTCTAGGTCTTCGTTTTATATTCAGAGCTCCGGCGTTCCGCAGGGCTCTAATTTAGGTCCGTTGCTGTTTTTAATGTATATAAATGACCTGGCGGATACCATAAGGAATTGTAAATATTTGTTTTTTGCCGATGACCTAAAAATTTATACTACGATTAATGATATACATGACTGCTCAATTTTACAAGCTAACATTGATAATATTAGATCCTGGTGTGTCAACAATGGATTGTCTTTAAATATTCAAAAATGTAAAATTGTATCATATAGCAGAACGAATAGATCGATTCAGCATAAATACGTGGTGGAAGGCGCTGAACTTTGTCGAGTGCACATTATAAAAGATCTTGGTATAACGTTCGACAGTTGCTTGACATTCAATGATCACGTTCTATCTGTTGTTAATTCCTCTTCTAGAACTTTAGGATTCATAGTTAGAAATACCAGGGGTTTCAGAGATGTCAAACCTTTAAAATGTCTGTATTTTTCGTTGGTGAGATCGTCACTTGAATACTGCTCGCTCATTTGGACCCCGTTATATGTGCGGTATGAGGCTGAGTTGGAAGGGGTTCAGAGACGGTTTCTGAAGTTCCTTCACTTTCGTGAGCATGGAGTGTATCCTCGGCGTAATTTTGAGCAGTCTTTACTCCTGTGGGAATATGAGATTCAGTCTCTTAAGATGCGCAGAATTATTGCATCTATTAAGTTCCTTTATAACATTGTTCATGGTGGTATTGAGTGTAGTGAGTTGTTGGCGAGAGTACAATTTCATGTAAAGAGGTTTAACTCAAGACACTCTGTTGATTTTGTAATGCAGCGCTGTCGTACAAATTTAGGATTTAAAGCTCCGTTTTCGGTTATGTTTGCCAACTGGAATCGAATATGTAATGAATGTGATGTATACTATGATACCCTAAACATAATTGTCTTTCGAGCGACTGAAATTTTTGCTATATAATATTGCACTTATGTTAATTCAGTTTAATTTAATAAGTTATTTTTTTTTTCTTGTTTGTAATTAATTTACGTTTCCTTTTTCTCTTTTTCTCTTATATAATGTCCTGTAATTGGAGTTCTTCTGTTGGACAATATACGATTATTATTATTAAAGTCCTTTAGGGAGATAGTTCCGTAAATAAACCACGATCAAAATTAATTGCAACGGCGTCACTAAAAATTTAAATTCTTTGGACGACTGCAAAGCCGAAGAAATAAGGAAAGGAGAGATTAGCGAGATTAGTTAGGGTTGATGGAGAGAAGCAAGAACCGCCACCCAGCCAGTCACGCACGAAAGAAAACAGATGGCCTAACAAGTGTCGTACTGCCGCCAAAACGGCGACAAAACATCAAGGCGTAATTGCTAATTGCACCTTTACCACGGGAATCACGTAATGTCCGTACAAATCAACGTTTAGACAGGGAAATTCTCTTTAAGTAGATACCACATGATAGGGTTAAATCGCTGGGAAAGCGGTACCGCACTGAAATTATCAAAGGGTTTATCAGGAATCAAATTAGGTTACGAAAGGGGTAAAGATTGACCAGGAGAGACAGTTAGACGAAAATACATCGGAAACCGCGACGCCAACCATCAGGGGTAGGGTAAAATGATTAAATTCCTTAAGGGGGTTGTTTGAGAATGGGGTACGACGTAGGCCACCAACATTACGCCTGTCCTTTCAGTCGTACTTTTTCACGGTTGAAAGGGTTAGATCAGTTTATGACCAGATACAAGGTAGTACTAGCTCAAGTAGGTTATAAACATCGAGGGTTGCGTAATTGGCGTTGCATTGAGCGTTCATATTGCATTCTCAAATGAAAAAGGGTTAAGAAATTTTGTCATCGACTGGAATATGTTTTAATTAAGAAGAATTGTAGAATTATTGTAATTTTCCTATGGATGTAAATAATACCAGGATCTAGGCCAAAAGAACTAGTAATTAAGGGTTGTTTTAGAACAATATAGGAAGTTCAGATTTCTGGAGGTGGGGAGGTTATATAAGCGATTCCTCTAAGTTAAGGAGGAAGTTTTTCGATTTTTCGGCCCGTCGTTGTACTTGTTGCTCGTCGCCAGATTTCGTCAAATTGTTGAAACAAATTAGTTTGTAATTTTCAAACCGCTAGTTAGGTAAATCCTCGTAAATTAAATAGTTAGTGCTTAAGTGTTAATTCAATAGTTATTAAAATTTAGTTCGCGTAGTGCGATTTAAGTCTAATTAATTAAATAATAATTTTAAGTTAGTTAATTCGAAGTGACTTCTTAAATCTAAGTTATTGTGTTAAGTGTCCATTTGGGATTATTGTAGTACCACCTCCAGTCAACTTTAAGCTACAACAGGTAGGCCCGAAAGGGTTAATTTTTACAGCGCCATTGTTAATTGTTTTGGGTTTATTTGTCCGCCAATATGTTGTTATGTTGCGTAACCTAGATCCTGGGATAACTGGAGTTTGATAGCAGATGATACGCGATTAATTAGAAGGGGTTAATTAAATGGGTGCTATTTTATGCACCGTCCAGCTTCACAGGGGTTCCAATTTAATTGTTTTGGCATTGGGGAAAAGGGGCAGCTCCATCCTAAATTGGGAAAATTCCAGCATAAACTTCAACTTTAATTAAGGGGGATTAACTTAATTAATTTGATAATGACTAGAAAGGATTGGGAAGGGGAAAATGGGACTTCGTAACGATTGTTTGTTCTTCATCTTCGACCGTAACTTGGGGAAGGGTTAACAGGAGTAACGGAAACAACTGCACCGTAATTCGAAAGGGTTAAAACTAGGTCACAATTTCCACCAACGTCAAACTTCAAAGCTTCATCATGTTAGCTCCATTTTAAGAGCAAATTGAGCCTAAGTGAGTTACTGCCATCATGTTTATTGTGCACCCGGCACCCAGCAGTCTTCGAAGGGTACCAGGTCGAGGCTCCGGAGCCGCCTGCCCCCAGCTTTAGCCATCGGCGGAGAGCGACAGTTCTCGTTTCTCGGCAGTCCAACGGTGCCCTAGGTATTGCACCTTCTGGCCCAACTTTAACCGACTTGTTCACGCATTTTCTCCCGAACTCGAGGAGGAATTTTACAATTTTTCTGTTGACGGCCACATATTCAGAAGGCTCCGCCCTCTGTATCGTCGAGGTAAGCTGGAACTTAATCGTTCGAACTATGCTCGATGATTTTGAGGATTCGGTACCACCACCTTCTGAGTCTGGAGATAAAGTTCAGCCGACGTCAGTGTACACTTTTCCTCATTGCTTTTGGGTTAGTGAGGAGAGTCAATTCTCCGATGAACAAGCCACAAGTCCTTTGGGAAGTTGTGTCCGACGAAAAGAATGGTCTCGAGGAGTGGGAGTGAGTACACAGATTGTCACGAATCGAGATCTCTTTGACAGAGGCCTGCAGAAGACCTCTAGGTCCCACTTTCCACCGGAATGCCGCGTTTCCTGGGATGGTGAGAGCTCCGAAGGAAATGTGTCGCGCTCGGAAAGTAGTGTTCTTTTGGTTTATGCTACATGAATTGCGTTGAACCTCAGTAACTCATTGCTCACCTCAGGATCACAACTTTACCACAATTCAAGTTCGAATTGTCCACAAAATTAAGCTCCAGCAGAACTTTGTAATCATCAGGACTCTCGCTGTTGTCGAGATTTGCAATCAGCAAAGTGGAAATTTGATCCTAGTAGACGAGTTGTACGCGTGGGTTTGAGGGCCTGTAGCTTTTTCAAAATTCTTCCGGGAAATCCGGGGCTTACAGCGGGGGCGAGCGTCGGCGCTCAGCGTAACGTAAACGCGCTTGTTTTGCTTATTGCTTTGTTCTTTACCCCTGCCACGGGGACGGCGGTCGTTGCTCGCGCAGTGGTAAACGGTCGTACTCCGATGTAAGAAAGAACATATTTCGCTTACAAAATTCCTGCTGCGGGAACTTAGACTTGCCGTGCATACTTGTCAAGGGGTTAGAGATGACAATACGGGGACGAAAAGGGTTGAATGTACAAATCTACAACAGAATGAAGTGGACAAGGGTCAAATAGGGGGGGGGAAATTAATTCGAGATTAATCAGACACGAGGAAAGGATTGATTTTGGGGGATTCACCATAACATCGACATCAAAAGGGTTAAAAAAGGGGTTGAAGTATGCCACTTAGCCATAACCGTCTGTTAAGGAGAATATTTAATTCCAAGATTCATCGTACTGCTATCAAACTTCTTGTTATTTTCGCCATATTCTGACGTTTATTTCAAAGATCGACATTAACGAACTAATCGCCAATCTTCGATGTTTCTTCGATTTTATTGTTATTCTTCACCACTTAAATTATCGATACACCACTGCGTAGGCGGTTTTCTGCAGTTTCCCGTCTACCTAGAAGCTCGTTAGATCATTGCAATTTGTAAATCGGAATTATTTCAATTACCAAAGGATTAAACCAGCTTTTAGGACAAATGTCGTAGTGAATTCAGCTGCAGACATGCGTAACTACAATATTTTCATTTGTTTAAGAAATCTCACCGCTAAATTTGAATAAAAGTTACGTAAAGGTTTAAGTTCGCTTAATTTTTCACCTCAATCACAGTGCTAATTGTTAGTAAATAAAGTCCTTACTAGACCGGACGCTACTTTAGATAAAAGAATCTGGGTTCATAAGGTCAAAAGACCATAGAGTAAACACAACGAGCAATATTTTGGGTCCTAGTTTTCCACGAAGAGATCACGACTTAGATTTACCCCACAGGTAAATAAAACATCGCAAATCTGTTTGGGTCACCGTAAGAAACAAAGGTAAGTGAACCATTACAATACCGACATCACCTCGTACATCACCCATCACATTTGACAATATGTTCCTTTTAAGGTTAATCTTTTGCCAAATTTTTGACAATAACTGCCACTTTATGTCATCCACTGTCAGCCTGCTCCCTTTTAATGAGAAAGAATTTTTTCTCTATTTTCCATTGAAATGGCAGAAATTGTAAGTACCGTACTCTGGGGGAATTTGGGACATTGGTATAATTTGGGACGAAACTTCCATTTTTTGAAAGGCGCGGTGAAACCATGTGATCTGAACAGTTGTACCAACCGAAAAAAATTCATACACTAGGCGATACGTCAAGGTCGGCAGGCATCAATGAGAATTGGCGGCAATAACATCCAGGTAAGTGGAAAAAAATTTGTTATTTCCTTGCGGTTTTTACAAAATTTTAATGTATTGAAAAGTTCCGTTTGGTGTGACTTAATGGCATGCTGCAATGTTGTGCCATGTCACTCATGATTTAGTCCATAACCTCAACAACTGCTAGGTGCATTTAAATTGTTTTAATTTGTTTAAAACTTTAAGATTTTCAGTTATTTATGTAAAAATGCAATTTTCAGGGTAATTTGGGACGTCACCTATGCCTCGAAAATATAAGCGCCGTTTGGGGGCTGCCCTGTATAAAGACTATGCAGAAGATAATTTGGAGAGGGCCCTTGGTGCCATCGTGGATGGGCATTTATCATTTCGGCAGGCAGCAGATATTTATGGAGTCCCGAGGGCTACCATCTACAGAAAATACCGAGGAATGAATCCGGGGCCATCGGGCAGACCACCTGTTCTACTTGAATGTGAAGAGAAAAAAATTGTTGAAGCCCTTTGTTATGCTGCAGATTATTATCTTCCTTTTTCTGAAATGGACCTGCGAAAATTTATCAAAAAGTACCTGGACAGAAAGGGAATAAAAATTTCTTTCTTCATTAATAATCTACCCGGTTATGAGTGGGTTCAAGGATTTAAAAGCAGAAATCCTGAATTAAGTGCTCGTCTGGCTGCCAACATCAAGAGGGCTCGGGCAGATATCAATGAAGAAACAATAAACAACTATTTCGACGAATTGGCACAAACTATCGAAGGAGTTCGTCCAGAGTGTATCATTAACTATGATGAAACTAACTTGGTTGATGATCCTGGGCAGATAAAAGCGCTTGTTAAAAGGGGAACTAAACATGTAGCACGTAAAATTGATCATTCAAGGAGTGCAGTATCTGTCATGTTCTGTATTGCAGCCGATGGCTTTATGTTACCACCATATATTGTGTACAAAAGCCAGCACTTATATAACGAATGGGTGGAAAATGGTCCCGATGGAGCAGTGTACAATCGTACAAAAAGTGGTTGGTTCGAAAGTGCAGTATTTGAAGATTGGTTTTTTAAAATTGTGATCCCATATGTTAGACGACTTAATGGACCTAAAGTGATAATCGGTGATAATTTGGCTAGTCATGTAAGTGTCGCAGTTCTAGAAAAATGTGCCCAAGAGGACATCCGTTTTGTCTTATTGCCCCCAAACACAACCCATCTTTGTCAACCCCTAGATGTCGCCTTTTTTAGGCCCCTGAAGATTTCATGGAGAAAGATCCTCACGGAATGGAAGCAAACTCATCGAGGGGCGTTTCAAAAAAAAGATTTTCCTGCATTGCTGAGAAGCGCCTTGGCGAAGCTGCAGCTCCAAAGTCACACAAATATTTTATCAGGATTTCGCAGTGCAGGGATTTATCCATTTAATCGCAACGAAGTTTTGAAACATTTGCCAACTACAAGAAGAACGGTAGATGCCACTGCTTTGCAAAATTCTTTCGAGGATATTTTAAAAGAGCACTGTGGGAATAAAAACGAAACGACCAGAAAACGAAAGAAAAAACTTAACGTGCCTCCTGGGCGATCAATTGCAGCTGGAAATCTTACAGAAGGCAATGGTGAGGAAAGTCCTTCGGCTTCAGGAGCTCCTAAGAGAGCCAAAGGTCAAAACACAGTTGAAGACTCTAATGATGCATCTGGTGAAAAAATTCCTAGGAGGAAAACTAAAGTTACTGCCGAAACAATTAAAGAGAGTGATGAGTCTGGTGAAGAAATTGATGAGACTGAAAATGAGGAGACAGCCAAGACTAATCAACAAATCCAAAGTGCAATTACCATAGCAGATTTAAAAATGGAAATGTATGTTGTTGTAAAATTCACTTACAATGAAGGGACCAAGAAGGAGACCATAAAAAAATTTGTGTCAAAAATTATAAAGATTGGAAAAAAATGCTTCACCGTCAGCTGCCTTCGAAGCTTCCGAGATAAAACTGACACCTTTGTTTTCCCACAAATTCCTGATCTTAATGAAGTGCAATTTAACCAAATTGTAGAAATCTTGGATCAGCCAAAAAACAATCGTGGACGTTATGTTTTTAGCAACGACATTTACATTTAAAACACATTCCGACCAATTGTTCCTATTAGCTGTAACTTACCTATGTACCTTGGTAATGTATTTTTGTTAATGTTAAGTGTTTAAATCGTTTATACCTCGTTACAAAGAGATTTAAAAAGTAACTTTTGTATTTTTTCAATAAAAATGTTTCCTTATTTGCTATTTTTGCTTTCACCCCAAATTTGACGGCCCTAATTACAGATTTTTATTTTTTTTTTAGTTTGTAAATGTCCCAAATAGGTATACATAAAGTTCTGTTTGAGTTATAATATTGCTTCAATGCTTTTTCTGTGTAAAATCGCTGATGTCCCAATATACCCCATGTTCCGGGTAAAATGGGACGATAAAAAATCAAAAAAAAAGGGGAGTTTTTGTAATTTTTTTGTTTTTTTCTTTATTGGATCTGGTGTTCATACCTATCTCGCAACAGTCTAAAGTAATTTCGCAAGAAAACAATGGAAACGAAAATAGTTATTTACAAAAATGTTAAAAAAACGTCCCAAATTCCCCCAGAGTACGGTACATTTTTAGAACCAGAATTTGATCGTCTTTCTAAAGGCGACATAAAAAAGGAGGCCTTGTATTTAAAATTTTAAGTTGATATGCTTAAATGGCAGTTCCCGTGGGCCAATTGCTCCCAAAAGCCTTTCAGGTCTTCAACGGGTCACCTAATCTCCATGTACCAAATTTCAGCCAAATCGATTCAGTAATTTGGGCTATAATGTGTCTTTACTGTTATTATAAAATTTCGATTTTTTGAACCAAACAGCGCTAAATGCGAATTAATTTTGTCCTATTTAAAACCAAAATTTGAAGACCCTTCTGATGGTGACAATAAATCTTTCAAAAACTTGTTTTTAATGGTTAAATGATTGAGTAATTTTAAATTTGGAAATTGGTGTGCCAAAAGGACACTTTCCGTGAGTCGATGGAATTCAAAATTTGTTCAGCTTTTCGAGGTGTAATACAATCCCTATGTGCAAAATTTCAGTCAAATCGATTCAGGGGCTTGGGCTGTACCGCGATTTTAAAGTCTGATAAAAATCAATTTTTTTTTAATTTTTGGTCAAAAGGGCACTAAGAATGAATACATTTTTAGAAGCAGAATTTGAAGGTCTTTCTTATGGTGACGTGAAAAATGGGGGTTTGCATTTAAAATTTAAAAGTTGATGTGCCAAAATGGCATTTCCGGTTGCACGATTGGCTCCAAAAGCTTTTCAGATCTAAGTTGGGTTATGAGATGCCTACGTACCAAATTGCAGCCAAATCGGCCCAGTAGTTTTGGCTGTGGCGTGTTTACAAACGTACGTACGAACATACACACAGACACATTTTAAAAACCACTTTTCTGGGTTACTGAGACCTCAAAACGTGGAGATCTGGTGCTATCTCAAATTCGAAAATTTTAGTGATTGCAGTAACCTCCCATTTTTTTAAAATTGTGATGGGTTTGGGGAGGTTAAAAATATTCCCATCACCGGAGAACGATTAAGTATTAGAGGTGTTGGAGGTACCATAGTTACAGAGGGTTTCGTCACGCTACAGCTTCAGGCGGTAGGACAAATTTTCAAACACAAATTTTACGTCTTCAAAAATTTAACATGCAGAGCCAATGGTATAGTAGGTCAAGATTTCCTGAGGAAATTTAAGGGAGATATAAATTTTGAGCATAATACTCTAACGTTAAATAATAATAATTTGTTTATTCACCGATGTTGCAATAACAAAAAAAAAAAATGCAGCAGAGAAGCGGCTGGAACCTCCCCATCGCGTGGATCTTTGTATTCTGTGTAGATAGTAGTCAAATCAACAGATTTTTTTTTATCCTTATCGTCTGACGTCAGTGACTAATTTCGCAATTTTCTGACAAATACCGACATCACCTCGTACATCACCCATCACATTTGACAATATGTTCCTTTTAAGGTTAATCTTTTGCCACCTTTTTGACAATAACTGCCACTTTATGTCATCCACTGTCAGCCTGCTCCCTTTTAATGAGAAAGAATTTTTTCTCTATTTTCCACTGAAATGGCAGAAACTGTGAGTACATTTTTAGAACCAGAATTTGATCGTCTTTCTAATGGCGACATAAAAAAGAGGCCTTGTATTTAAAATTTTAAGTTGATATGCTTAAATGGCAGTTCGCGTGGGCCAATTGCTCCCAAAAGCCTTTCAGGTCTTCAACGGGTCACCTAATCTCCATGTACCAAATTTCAGCCAAATCGATTCAGTAATTTGGGCTATAATGTATTTTTACTGTTATTATAAAATTTCGATTTTTTGAACCAAACAGCGCTAAATGCGAATTAATTTTGTCCTATTTAAAACCAGAATTTGAAGACCTTTCTGATGGTGACAATAAATCTTTCAAAAACCTGTTTTTAATGGTCAAATGAGAGAATAATTTTAAATTTGGAAATTGGTATGCCAAAACAGCACTTTCCGTGAGTCGATTGAATTCAAAATTTGTTCAGCTCTTCGACGTGTAATACAATCTCCATATGCAAAATTTCGGCCAAATCGGTTCAGGGGCTTGGGCTGTACCGCGATTTTAAAGTCCGATAAAAATCAATTTTTTTTTAATTTTTGGTCAAAAGGGCACTAAGAATGAATACATTTTTAGAAGCAGAATTTGAAGGTCTTTCTTATGGTGACGTGAAAAATGGGGGTTTGCATTTAAAATTTAAAAGTTGATGTGCCAAAATGGCATTTCCGGTTGCACGATTGGCTCCAAAAGCTTTTCAGATCTAAGTTGGGTTATGAGATGCCTACGTACCAAATTACAGCCAAATCGGCCCAGTAGTTTTGGCTGTGGCGTGTTTACAAACGTACGTACGTACGTACGTACGAACGTACGTACGAACGTACGTACGAACATACACACAGACACATTTTAAAAACCACTTTTCTGGGTTCCTGAGACCTCAAAACGTGGAGATCTGGTGCTATCTCAAATTCGAAAATTTTAGTGATTGCAGTAACCTCCCATTTTTTTAAAATTGTGATGGGGTTGGGGAGGTTAAAAAAAGGAAAAGACAAGAAAAAACTCTTAAGAACTACGGTGAATCTCGAGGAGAGCATTCAGCCACCTATACAAGATAGGACTGATCTTCCATGCCCTCCCCGCGCAAAAAGAATACAGTGCACTTCAATGCAAATAACACTAATATTATATCAAAATCAAAATACGAGAAAAACCAAATGACAAAAAAAATAAAAAATAGAAAATAAGTTATTTACATATACGCATACCTACTGATTTAAATTAAGATAATGAACTGAGCTCACATTACCAGTTTACATAAGCGGAAAGTGGACAAGTGGACGAGTTGTAAGTGGAAAAGAGAGATGTCAAGCCTAATAAATCTGATTTAAAATTTAAAATTTAAGATTGAGGCAACTGAGAAGCTAAAAGGGTTGTAAAAAGGGTTTTTTAAACAGTTGAAACGACATAGACTGCCACTGAAAAGGAATATTGTTAATATTTTTCGTTATACAGTATGAAAACGACCTCTTGTAAAATTCAGTTCGATGCGATGGAATATTTAACATATCTCTTCTCCTAATATTTATATTGTGTATGTCACTTCTGTAAGAAATCTTTTCCATCAGATACTTGGGAGTACACAAGATTATTAATTTGTAATAAAGACATGAGGTGTGAAGAAGTCTACGGTTGCTCATATTAAGCCATGGAATTTCATTTAATTTATGAGAGATATGCTGATACCGAGCAACACCAAAAATAAACCTCAGACATGAATTCTGAACAACCTGCAAAGCACGTTTGTCACTGCTATCTATACATGAAGAAACAACGAGGAAACAAACTCGTAATTCCACCAGATTCCGACGAAGAAGCTCAAGATAACGCCATCTAGTAAACAGAAATCTAAAATCAAAGAAGACGCAGCTCGAAAAGCTAGAAAGTGTGGTATTCAACCAGGTGACAAAGTACTTATCAAAAATACGGTTGTCCCTCATAATAAGCTTACCACACGATTTGCCCAGGAAGAAAATGATGTTATAAAAAGAGAAGGGAATGAAGTAACAGTAGCAGGGAATGGAAAAACTTTAAGGCGACATGTGTCACATGTAGAGAAAATCCCATTAGATACAACAAAGCAGTTAGGAGTTAGGAGACAGACGAAGTAGGAAACGAAACCACATCAGCATCAGGACAAGAGGACGGAGGACCATCTAAAGAACAAGAAACAGTTACACCGCTGAAGCTTAGAAAAAGGGACCGATGTCCAGCGAGTAGCGTGACGAAATCGGAAGTGACGTGTGGGGGTAATCGGGGAAAGAACGCCGTGTTTGATAACAATAGATTCAGTCATATTAGTAGTTTTGTAGAACTAAGGTGACGGGCAATAAAGTGAAGTTAAGATTTATCAACACCAGTTTTTCTCTCAAACCCAGGTCCCCGTGGGGTAGCACAGAGGGGATTAAATGTTTAAATTTTATGGTGATGCGCCACAGTGACGCTTCCTACAGCAGGCTGGACGATTCCCACATCGCACGTCTACCCGATTTTCTGGCCGCGGTACCTGCCTTTCGCTGAGCTAATTAAATTTACGACAGGACTTCATGCAACTTTACGCCAAGCGCCGACAGATAGTGCTCTGCAGGCTGGAGTTCACGTGCGAATTCCCAGGGAACGAACAAGGACCGAGGCATAGACAGAGGTCCGCAGTCCGCACTTGAAAGAGAGGGCTGGAGCCAAGCAGTCGTCATTCGCCCAACCGCGTTCCGTATTTTCGCTCTTTTGTTATTAACCCAAAAATCCAGTCCACTTAAATTTGAATTGGTTTCATTGGTGGTACCAACCACAACAACATAGTTTGGTCCTTTCGACCCGGATTCCAGTGACGGAATCAAAGACATTCAATTATTGTGATATGTGGTCCTGTGTTCAACACCACCAGGACATAACCATTTCATCCTGCAGCCCAGCGCCGTCAGGATATATTCAACTTGGTCCCAAGGACAACCGTCGGGAGGACAAACTTTAATCCCGCTTCCACTGTCACACTGTCAGCACGGAACGTCAAGGTCAGTGGTTGTCTCCTATTTTCCGAATCTTTCCTTTTATTTGACTCGACTCTACTATTCTTGTTTAGTGCCGTATTTGCGAAGACAACTCGTTTGAAATTGGCGGAAAATGAGGAAACGGTGAACACCCTTCAAAACAAACGCACCTAAATAAAATCAAATGTAATGAGTTTAATGAAACTGGCAGTGTTCGATCATTACAACTTCGCTTGCAGCAAATTAAGCCATTGTTTGAAAAATACTACGAAATTCAATTGGAAATTGAAATTTTAAACGAATTTGAAGATCAGGATGAACCCCTAGAATTCGAAGAAGCCTATTTTAGAGTAGTAACGGTCGCTTAAGAAATAATTGGACGAAGTACCGAGCCATTATTGCATTCTGTGTCGTCGAACGCTTCTAATCCTTTCTTGTTTCCAAATTGGCCCGAGCCCGGGCGCACAAGCACGGACGAACGTCGCAAAATGGAGGTAAAATTACTGACCATGTCATTACCGCGACTCGAGGGGAATTATACCGAGTTTCGGGGATTTAAAGATAGTTTTTCGGCACTTATCCACGAAAATCCAAAATTGGAGAATATCCAGAATTAGCATTACCTGAAGTCCTGCTTGGGTGATGAATCAAAGCGCACTTTAGAGTCGCTACCTGTTACCGGTGAAACCGAGATACGAAAACAAAAGAATAATCGTTCAAAAACATTCAATCTGTGTTCGATTTACAGCCGATTGCAAAAGATTTTGCAACGGCCGTGAGACAATACGCGATATTAGTGATGACGTGGAACCGCCATCTTTGTTGTGTATGGTCATAGTCAACGCCTCCCACTGAAGCCATACAAATCCAGACTTAAATGTGCAAATTCCAGAAAACTGCATTTTCAGTCTTATTCTTTATTTACAGTTACTGTGGTGCATTTTATTAAGACCGTAATATTGACAAATTGACTTCAAATCAATTTGAAGTTAAAATAGACCGGAACACCAAGGCAATAAATGAGCTCATCCAACAAAACCAGAACCTGAAACAAACAATTAAGGAGCAGGATAATAGGCTAGAGCGTTTAGCGAGAAATAAAAATAAATAATGTGTTAATTAAAGGAATAGAAGACGAAGAAGGGGAACAAGAGGAAGTAAAAGGTAAAATCAAGAATTTGATAGAGAGAATAATTAATAGGAGCGGTACTCACCACAAACATTCTATTCCTGCATTTAATATTACTAATTGCAACAGTTGTAAAATTGACATAAATGTAAATATTAATAAATAAAATAGTTAATCCTTGAATTTTAAAAAGAAAATATGGTGTCCGCGCGAGCCAAAAATATCTTTGTGGCCCGCGGGCGGAAAAGACGTCTTTTTAATTAGAAAGCAAGGTTTGAAATTGATAGGTTTCCAACCGATCGTGCATTATAACAATTTTCGAATTGTTATACACATAAATTAAGCGGAGTTCTTGGACTTCGAGAAATCCTAGGGCTGCAGAATGGGGGTGACAATGAACGCAAGCTCTGAGATTTTTAGTCCGGGAGGCAGCGACAGATTGGCTTGACTCATTTCATTAACTTTCTAAAGTATTTTTTCCTATTAAGTATGTCGTTGTGATTCGAAAAAGTCGAGTCTGCCGTGCAAGTAGCGGGACAACGCTCCACGGGGGCGGTTCAAGTATGCCAAAAAAACTAGTCTCATTGATGGAAATCATTAGCACTACCATTTTTTATATGAATTACGGACACCTCGAAGTGTCGAAAAAAAACGCTCTGCCACTTCGCCCCAGGGATAAAATGTGTCTGGCGACCACATTTCCTAGAAATTTGATTAATAAAAGTGTCAAACTATATTGTCATATTTATAAATTATCTACCCGTAGCAGGTGTAAAACAGGTGGCATCATAAATAGTGTCGTTAGGCAGCAATCTGTCTATTGTACACCTCCTACAGTATATAATTTGAAGCTGGGAGGTGGCTGGGAGTAGCTTGACAATTTTATTAATTAAATTTCTAGAAAATGTGGCTGCCAGACAGATTTTGTCCCGCAGGCGAAGTGGCGAACCGGTTTTTTTCAACACTTCGAGGTGTTTGTAATTCATATAAAGGATTTCAGCGTTAATCATTTCACTCTTTTTTACCATGCTTGAAGCCCCACTGCGGGGCCCTGTCCCGCAGGTACCCTGGCAGACCGCCAATTTCTGTATTTATGACACGTAAATTAACGAATAATGTGGAAAAGAATGTTAATGAAATCGGCCGAATATTTCTGTCGCTGCCTCCCCAACTATTTGAGCTACTCCGATATGATTTAGATAAATCCTGTTTACAAGCTGCACAGCTACTAATATTTAGTTGGTAAACCAACAAAACAACAACGGAAAGAAAGAGGAAGTTTATGAAAGCCCTTTTGTTCGCAAACACAAAGATGTTTATAATATGGCGACAATCGGCAATTTACATTTTAACCCACCCCACGCTCCCTCGCTACAAAGCGTCCAAATGACAAAATCTAGCGAACAAGGACCCCTACAACCACTTATAAAATTGTGGTTGCAGCCTGAAGGCTTGCAAGATCTTGTCGGTACCTAGTTGGTTTATACCAGGTGCTTCACCGGACCGAGACTATAGGCAAATAACATAAAAATTAATTATATTTTTTTCCTGCTCCCGAGAATTTAATCAAATTCGCACACGAAAATGTTAAACTATTCTCCTCGCTATTTCTCCTATAATCTGTTATCAGAAGTGGGATTGGCGCAAATCCGCAGTGACTTAAGTGCAAGTAAGATAGTGATTTTATCGTGGGGGACACCCAAGAGGCCAAATTGAACTTATTCAGCAAGAGTCTCTGCCAGCCACTCGTGGTCGCCCGGATGATGTTTTCAATCTAACGAAAATCGATTCCGTGGTGGGATAAAGATCAAAATTTAGCGACCGAACTTCAGCAAGCGATCGAGAGACCGTTGCTCAAGCAGGGGTAGGTAGCTATGTAGGGGGTTCAGTCCAGTTATGTTTCGAAAAGCTGATCTGTTTTCCAGCGACCCTTCTGGTACTTTAATATGGTGGGGTATACGATCGACAGATTAATTTTACTTATTTGGTAGTTCAAAAATGCAAATTTATGGAAATCCAGGAAAAAGTTTCTTATTAACAATCTTTGATCTGACTGGTTACCAAGCTTACTCATATACGGACAACAGGCACCAGTTCTATCAGATACGGTGGGATATTATTTCCGAAACTTGACTCTCAATTCGAAGGTTGTCGCATATTATAGTAAGCATTTTTGAGTGCCTTCGTAACGGACCGACCAAACACTGATAACACTGTAGCAGTACAACAGCCGCGAGATATTAATGAACCTGGACCATCCACGCAATCTCAAAATGTCCTCCCAAAGGAAACAAAAGGTATTGTAAGTCCTGAGATGTTAAGACCGTATCCAAAAGCCGCACCTAGAAAGACTACAGGAGGCAGAAAAAAGGAAAATCCAGAATATTAACAGAGACGCCTGAAAAAGATGAACTATAAATCGAAATGAAACTTTCGTCTTACGCACAGATGAAAAAATTCCCCCGTTGTCGTATTTTGAATTTTGCGTTCAATGTAAATATCTACAAAAATAGTTTGAAAAATTACCTTTCGGATTGCCTTTACTGGTAACAGCTGGTCTTAATCGTATTAGCGGTAGCAATTATTTTAGTTGTGATGAACGACGAAAGTTTCATTTCCTTTACGTATAGAACTAGATTATTTGAAAAAACAAGCCAAAAGATCTAAAACTAAAGTTCAAAAAGTAACCAGGAAAGTATTTGAAGAAGAAAGTTCCAACGACGACTGTATTGAAACGCTAACGCAGGATTCCAGCGATGACGATGTGAACTTTTTGAAAAATATAGTCGAAGAAGCAAATAGAGAAACAGAAATTGAGAAAGAACTAGAAAACACTACAATAGTGGAAGGAGATTTTGTGCTATTTCGTCTTTTTGTCATTTCAATATTTAAATAAAATTTTTAGTGATCTGAGGTAAACAATAATATTTTGTTATTCGAAAACTTATTCCTATTTTGTGGATAGCAGAGTCCCTGCCACAAATTGAAGATCTTTTTTGTTACTACAAATTTCAGAATATTTTCTCAAAAAAAACTAACATTAACTTTGCCTATAAATCCATTAACACCTTAAAGCGCAACTTATGCCACACAAAAGACAAGCTAAACGTATTAAAGAAAAGCGGAATTTACCAGTTGCAGTGCAACGACTGTAAAACAACATATATCGGTCAAACAAAGAGACATTTAGGCACTCGGATCAAAGAACATCTTGGCAAATTAAGTAAATCTCATTTCAAACACCACCTTACCTTCACCGGCCACAATTTCAACCCTCAAAGTAACTCAAAAATTTTACATTACTGTAGAAGACCCGGATTGGAGATGAACCTTCTGGAGGAATTAGAAATTAAACGAGCAATTTTAAACAAGAATAAAAATACTGTCAATGTACAAACCGACGATTCCCTCAATTTTACTCCTATTTTTAAGCACCTTTTATTGTAAACCAAATCATTCATTTTGGAACGCACCCTAGTGACATTTAATTTTAAGGTTATAACGATCACGTGACTTACGTCAATGAAAAACGAACATGGCTGTGGAACTGTGATAAAATCTTTTAATTCGTTTCTAAGTTTTTAAATTTTAATCAAGTTTAATGTAAATAAAATTAGGTAAGTCACAGTGATCAAACTACATGAATGTAATAACTTGTTATAGATAACTCCCTGATGATGCCCTAACCAGGCCCTCAATGATGATTCAAACGTTTCCTATTAACAACCTTTGATCTGACTGGTTACCAAGCTTACTCATATACGGACGACAGACACCAGTTCAGAAGGTTGTCGCTTATTATAGTAAGCCATAACAGTGATGTAAGAATCCAAATATTCAGTTTATTTCCGTAATCTCTATTTAAAAATTGTATAATTGATTGCAACGCACTGAAATCCGTGGTACACAAAAAGGATCTCTATCTTTTGCCTACGTGCACCTACCTAGATGATGAAGACAGGAGGTACCTACTAGGTGCTGAAATTATAAAGGTGAGGTGTTAGAGTGGACGAGCGTTCTCGATAAACTGCAAGTACTGCAATTGACTTTAAATTCTACTGCATGAAGTTACCGGCGAGGTTACCGGTTATATTTTCTTCGTGTATTTAATTGGAGACGCCAACGAACGATTACAAGCTGCTGGGATAAAGTAAAAGGTTTGAGAAGCGCGACTAAACAACCATTCTTTTGCGTGGGCGATTTCGTATTCGTATTTTTTTTGCAATAAGAAAATCCCCGTGTGAACAAACAGACCCCAAAATTCAAGGGACCTCTCGAGTTCGTCAAACTCTTATTGAATGGTCGATCGGTTTGACGTAAGAAATAGAAGCACTGCCTCCTTTATAATTGGGCCCCTGGGCTGGCATGTGGTCAAATACTAGATCTGAGGACTTAGACGGTGACTGTCTTTGTTTTGTTTTGTAGAGAATGTTATGGCTTATGGGAAAATGAAATCTGATAAAGTGATTTGGCAGGTGTAGGACTATAGCGTACCTCTGCACTGGGAGCTGCAGAATTGTGAAAGTCAAATACGCCTGACAGGTAGCGTACCTCTGAACTTAAGGTGCTATAAGAGAATTTGTAAATTTTAATTGTTGAGTGAGAACTGAGAATCGTGTGAAAATATTATTTGAGTAAGATTCCTGTACCTACTAGTTCTGTCATGGATGGCTCATTCATTGGACCATGCCCATCATGCCATGCCGAATGTTATTTGTGCCCTATAGAAAACGATGCCCGCAGTGAACGTTTTCAAACGATGGTAGTGCGAGAGCGCACTACAGGTCAGTCTGGCCGTGTTAAAGCTCATTTAAAGCTCGTTCACAACCACTTAACGTGCGTGTTTCAACGAAAAAACATAAGGAACGAAAAGTTCAAGTGCATTGTCCAAATGGAGGCGTTTACATTGAAGGAGATAAAAGACATAACATACGCAACGCACGCAAAAGTTGAAACTATCTGAACTTTCAGTTATGTTTCTCACGCACAGCCAATCACATCGCGGAATAAAACGACATAGCAAACAACTATCTCTCTTCTTTCGGGGCGGGGCTTTGACGTTGTCGCTTGACATGAGAGGTTAGGTGAACATAACCTGTAATCGCAAAAGGACGTAAATTGATTTCTATTTGTGTTTGTGTGTGATTATAACAATTCTCGTTGGAAAAATGAATGACGGGCAACTTATTGATATGGTGCACTCCTACCCTCATTTATATGACAAGGCGCGCTCGGATTTCAAGGATGATAGGAAGAAGGAGAATTCGTGGAGAGAAATCGCCGAAATATTAAAATATTCAGGTGTGTTCCGATTTATTTGGGTGATATTCCTTATCAAATTGTATTATGTTGTAGCTGCCGATTGTAAAACTCGCTGGAAATATTTACGAGAAAGCTTTGAAGATAAAATGGCAGCCTTTCGAAGGAGATCTACCCTTAAAGGGACCAAAATATTTTTGAACAATGACCTTACTATCAAAGAGAGGGAAATTCAGCGCAAGATAGCCTCGAAAGCGCGACTTTGCCGTGAACAGGGAGATGTTTGCAAAATATTCTACAAGAAAATCAAAATAAACAACGAAACGTTGATCTGGGACGACTTATCACAAGAGCTGATACATTCAAAAAACGAGTAAACAAACGCAGAACGAGAATACAACTAACGAAAAACAATAAAAAAGACGCCGCAGAACAGGAAAAATTAAATATTTTATTTTGGAACATTCAGGGATGGGGAAATTTATTTAAACTGGACAATCTTCAAATAGACGAGTTATTGCAAAATCAGATTATGTGCTTTAGTGAAACTTTTTGTACTTCCAATATCAAACTAGAATCAGTTCCCGCTTACCTCAAGAACTATTATCTATTGAGTGAAGACGCGGTCAGAGAAAAGGATATGGGCAGGGGAAGCGGGGGTCTTGCCATCTTAATTAATAAGGACTACGTTTGTTCAAATAGAGCAAATTGTTTTGAAATTCAAGTACTGGACTGTTGTGTAATGTGGATATTTTTTAGGTTTCAAAATAAACTAAATTCCTTATTTTATATAGTGGGCCTCATTTATCTGAAGCCTTGCTCACTGTCGGAACTTAAAGTCCGTCTACACCTTTTCCAGTAGTAGTTCAGAAAGCGTCAATTGAATTTCAGAAAGCGTCAGTTGAATTTCAGAATTGTCACTTGAATTTCAGAATCCGTCAATTGTAGTTCAGATTAGTCAATTCAAATTCAGAGAGTGTCAATTGTATTTCAGAATAGTCAAATGAATTTCAGAATACGTCAATTGAATTTCAGAAAGCATCAAATGCAATTGTAATTGACGGATTCTGAATTTCAATTGATGCTTTCTGAAATTCAATTGACGTATTCTGAAATTCATTTGACTATTCTGAAATACAACTGACGCATTCTGAATTTGAATTGATTAATCTGAACTACAATTGACGGATTCTGAAATTCAACTGACTATTCTGAAATTCAATTGAAGCTTTCTGAACTACTACTGGAAAAGGTGTAGATTTACTGAGCGAATGTATTTTTAATTTACAAACTATGTTTTCAGAAGATGTTTTTTTGTTAGGAGGAGACTTTAACTGTAGAATTGGAGTGGAGAACGGGGTGGAGGAGTGCCTGATGGCGGGAAACCCAAATATAGATTCGTGCCGATCCAGTTTGGATGTACAACTGAATCCAGGAGGGGCTCAGTTAGTTGGCAGCATGGAGGAGAATGGCTTTCTCGTGGTAAACGGTAGAACTAGAGGGGACATTCCGGCACAACTTACCCACTTAAGTTCAAGAGGTAACTCTGTGATTGATTTAGTTTGGGTGTCTATTAAAGACGCCGCAATTATAGATTATTTTAACGTCATTAACTTTCTTGTCTCAGACCACAATGCGTGTCAGTTGAGTATCAATCTGGGCTGTAAAACCGGCAAATCTCTGAATAAGAACCACAGCAATAACAGGCCAGTCATTAAAAGGGTCCTCAAATTTGTAGACAATAAAAAACAAGCATTTTCAAATATAATGAAGGAATCGTTCAGAGTTAATATAATCAATGACAATGTTGATATAATGTATGAAAATTTTGTACTGGCTATAGAGGAATGTTCAAATTTTCTAGGTTTCTTTAGGGACATAAAAATTACAGTAAATAACAAATATAGGAATAAATGGTACGACGGAGATTGTAGGGCACAAAAACAGGTTTTGAAGGACTGCCTTAAATCCTGTAAAAACAATAATTTTATTGAGCCTTATAGAACTAGCTATTTAAGTGAGAAAAAGAAGTACAAAAACCTAATTACACATAAAAAGAAGTCATTTAAGGAGGCCGAATGTAAAGCTTTTACAAATTTTAATCGTCCACAGGAGTTTTGGCAGGCGTACAGAACTAGGGCCCGTGGTAAACAGCGCACTTTAGAAATTCCTTTGGCCGAATTGGAAATTTTCTATAAAAAATTCTACGTACGAAATAACTTAAGCATCCACCAGTTCATAGACGTTAGGCATCCATACTTGGATCAAGCAATTGACAGATCTGAGGTATTAAATGCTATTTCTCATGCAAAATGCAGGAAGGCGGCAGGTTTGGATGATATTAACAATGAAATAATAAAAGCTCTCCCGCGGGACTGGATCGATTACTTAGTGAAACTTTTTAACAACATTTTGAACAATGAAAAGGTGCCGAAAGCGTGGGGAAACATTAAACTTATACATCTGCATAAAAAAGGAGATAAAAACAAAATAGACAACTATAGAGGCATTGCCCTTCTTAATAATATTACGAAAATCTTCACTCAGATAATTAACAACCGCATAAAAAGATTTTCTGAAAGCGCTAATGTATTACCGGAGGGCCAGAATGGTTTTAGAAAGAATAGGTCATGCTTAGATAACATCTTCGTGCTAAATACTTTATTGAATAACAATCTTCGTTTAAAAAAACGAAAAGTTTACGCCCTTTTTATCGACTTTCGTAAAGCTTTTGACACGGTCGACCACAATCTGCTGTGGCATAAACTTTTCGGGTTAGGAATAAGTTCTAAAATAATCAACACGATCAAAAACCTTTATGAAAACTCTAGAATCTTCTTAGTTAGCAATGACAAACAATCCGATGCCATAGGTATTACAAGGGGAGTCTTGCAAGGAGACTGTCTTAGCCCTACCCTATACATCCTATATACAAGCGATCTTGATGAATATTTAATAAATGGAGGAGCAAGAGGCGTCCCGTTAGATGGCGGATGCGACGTGGTGAATTTGGGATACGCCGATGACTTGGTATCTTTCGCAGACTCCCCTGCCGGCTTACAGAAAAATTTAAATCTTCTCAATTCCTATTGCAAATCCAATAAATTATCGCTAAATATAGAAAAAACGAAAATAATAATTTTTAGACGAGGAGCTAAGGTTACACCTCATAAATTCTTTTATGGAGAAGAAGAAATAAAAACGATAAATAAATACACCTATCTTGGAGTTACTTTCACTTATAATTTATCTCTTAAAGAACAAATCAAATCGGTCAATACTAAATTTAACATGTCTGGAGGAGCTTTAAGATCTTTCATAAACAAAAACAACATATCAAATCTAGAATGCATCAAAAAATTATATCTCTGTACACTTTTGCCCCTCATAACATACTGCCTGCCGGTATGGGGATTCAACGCCAACGCGGAAATGGAAAAACTACAGCTCACCTTCTTTAAAAATGTTTATTACCTAAATAAAAATACAGCTGGATACATAATTCGTACAGAGCTAGGCTTAAATACAATTAATTTTTTCATCATTAAGGAAACCTTACTGTACATGAAAAGAATATCAGAAATGTCAAGCGACAGATTGCCCCACAAAGCGTTCCTTAGACTAAAGCAACTTCACTACAACTCTGAACACGAAGAGAAATATAACTGGTTCTCCAGACTTGCATCGTTTCTGGCACCATATAATATACATTTCGACTTGATAAAGGATTTGAGAATTAGAGAGGGGGATATAGATGACATACTTCTTGAGGTAAGCCGGAAAAACGTAGAGAACGATTGGAACAGCATCCTATTATCTGTAAATAATCAACAGTATAAGTTTCTTAACAAAATTAATAATGCCAACCTTGAATTATACACAGGTAAACTACCCTTATACTTGCAAAGATTTTTTTTCTCGTTAAGAGTAACATATGACTATAAAATGAAGGTACTCTTTATAGGATCCACGCTCCTGATTGATACCCATCTGAACTGCAGCATGTGTAACTTACAAAGACCAGAAACCCTCAACCACGTTATGTTCGAATGCCCTCTATACAGAGAATTCAGAAGCAGATTGACACTTGAAAGCCAGGACCCACATGTGTATCTCTGTGAAACAAACATAAATAATGTCCGTACTATATACAGCTACCTTAGAAACTGCTTCAGACTGAGGTCCTTCGTTTTAAGCGAATGGTAAACAGCATACTTACCCCTTATAACTGCCATAATTTTAATTATTTGTGCTACCTTGCCGTCTCGCCTTCTCCACGCCCGACGCACCACCCTTCCACGCCGGGTACACTATTACATAATGTCTTGCATACTATTATATTTTTTTTCTCTTTTTATATTTCTTGCAAACTCATTGCTACAAAACTTTTGTAGTTTCAAAAGCAATAAAATTTATTATTATTATTATTATTATTATATTTACGAGAAAAATATTGCCGAATAAGAAACCTGATGAACAAACCAAGTGGCAGTGGTGCCGAAGGTGCACCCCACTGGGAATATTGGACAAGTTTGAGTTGGCTAGAACCCCATATTCAGAAGAGAAAGTTTGTATTGTCAATTTTTAACCATCAATAATTACTAGTAATTGCTTTTTTACAGAACAAAAACAAATTTGTTCGAGGAACCCAACGATCTTCAAACACAAGATTTCTCACAGACCCAGTTGAATGTGGATATAGACGATAATAGCCAAGTAAATTTGAATAGCCCTATCAGCAATTATTCCCAAATTGGTGGATCACCAGAACCAGATCTGAAGACACTGTTATTTCTGCAACACCATCACACCAGACCCGCAAACGAAAGTGCCCTGAAAATGAGGAAATGGCTTCATCTTTTAAGGATAAGCATGAAAAGTGTCGTTGAAATTTTTAAGGAAAAACATGATTCCCAACATAACTCTTTCAGGGAAGATGAAGATGTGCTTTTCGGGAAATCGGTAACTCTATTTTTGAAAAGACAAACTAATTTGCGAAAGAAGAAAGAATTTAAGAAAAAAGTTTTCAACGACATGATGGATTTTTCTGATACTGACTGAGTTTGTTGCAAGTTTTGTTTCCTTAAAATTTTTTTATTAAACATATTACTAATAATAGCGCAGTTCTATTAAATACAAATGATAAAATGCATTACTTGTTTATCTTAATTTAATTCCCAAAACTAAGGATTAATTCGCTTTCTCTTGATTCCTCTTTCAATATGCTTTTGTTGCCAACTGACAGCACCTTCGGGAGAAACAAAATAATCTGCAAGTTCATTGCGAAGTTGAAAAACCATTCTCTTGGCATTGTTGCTTCCAGTTCTTGGTATTGGTTCAAAAAATTGACTGTCAAATATCTGTGATCGCCATTCCCCAAGTATTACTCCATTCTCACCTTCCGAGTCGGTATACTTTGAAGAACAATATTTTCTCTCACTATCTCCCATCTTTGATTCATCAATACGTAAAAAATTATGCAAACATATTGAGGCCAGGATATAATTTGCTATGTTTTCTAATTTAGCTATAATTGGTCCTTGGAATAATCGCCATCTTGACACCAATATGCCGAAAGAATTTTCAATAATTCGACGTGCCCTACTGAGACGATAATTAAAGATCTTCATTTTTCTAGTTAAATTTTGACCAGGAAATGGCCTCATGAGATAATTCTTCAAAGGGAAAGCTTCATCTGCCACGATGACATGGAAATTTCTCATTATTTGGTAATTTGCTAGGCTTCGGTAGGTTCAACTCATTTTTTTCCAACAATCTGCCCAACTGTGACCTGGCAAAATAACCTCCATCACTTTCCGAACCCAGCCCCCCAATATCAATAACAGTAAATTTGTAATCTCCATCACACACAGCAAGCAGAACCATGCTAAAAAAATTTTTGTAATTGAACCACTCTGATCCTGAGTTTGAGGGGCACTGAATTCGGAAGTGTTTACCATCCAGGGCACCTACAATTAAAATTATTCGATGTATTGTTTTGGCCCATTAGTTATTTCAAGTACATACCTACACAATGAGGAAAATTCAATTTTTTTTCATATTCATCTGCAATTTTCAACCAACTTTGAGGGGTAAATTTTGGAAACACTTTTCCTTTGAGTGAGTTCCACAGAGCCAAAGTTGTCTCACTAAGCACTTTGGAAACTGTCGACTTTCCAACTCTAAACTGGAAAGCTAAAGTTTGTTGGGAAGATCCTGTAGCAAGAAATCTGAAATTTTTTTTGAAACTCACTATTAAATTTACATCGAAAAAATACGAACCGTAATGTTATTAGTAATCTATGTTCAGGATTCAAAGGAACCCTGTGACTTCTTTTCATCAAATGGGGCCCTACAATAGCCAGCAAATTATCAAACTGTTTTGTTGTCATTCTTGTATAGTGGAAGAACATATCTATGTCATATAGTCTCATCTCTTGGACCAAATTATGGTAATCACCCTGCTGCTGCCGCATTTGATAAATGGGACGCACCCACCATCTAAAATAATGCAAAATTTTATGTAATTTGTTATAACAAGATTATAAACACAAACCTTCTTGGTTGTCGCTGTTTTCTGCGAGTTGCAAGAAATGCTGTTGCAATTAACGCAGCAGACATTTGCATTAAAAGCAGAAAATACATTTCATCTTCATTTAACATAGCGGATAACAATAATAAAATACACTGGCACAGGTAAGAACACAATTTAGAGGAAAATGTAATTTGTTGTTTATTTCTGGGTTCTGTCAAAAAAGGTAGTAATCTGTAATACCAGCAAGCAACGCGCAAGCGCACGAAACGAAATTAAAGTGGATGTGAACAGCAAACTCCTTATGTTAATTATTTCAATTCCGTTAATTTAAAGGGGGTGTTACCCAAAAAAACAACTCTTCATAAAAAAATCGTACAAAAATATCTAAGAACGTTAGTGAAAACCGCACATTGCTGGCGAAAATATTAATCGAGATATAAGCTTGCAAAGCGCAAGGGTTTTTGCGTGTGACGTCAGGGGGACACTTGCCGCCCAGTCTTTGATCAGAGCACGTGTAAGAGAGCATTAAATCGTGTCGTGTTCTGGCTTGCTACGTTACATGAAGTGTGTATTTCTGATGTTAATTATTTGTTTTATGATTTCTTTACAGATAACAACTGTTCAATTTTAAAAATGCCGAACTGTTGCGTTTTTGGATGTAATAATAACCTTAAAAATGCTTCAATTACTCTTCATAAATTTCCCAGAAAAGAAAAGGAACCAACACGTTATAAAGCATGGAAGAATTAAATCAATCGTGCAAATTTTAATCCAAATCATAACCACGTCGTTTGTAGTGTACATTTTAAAGAAGAAGATTTTGAAAACAGATTTATGAAAACTTTACTTCCGAATGAAACAATTCTCAGGCACTTAAAAAAACAGCCGTGCCATGTCTTCTGTTGGCGGGTAAACAAGAAACCAGCGGTTCTAGAAGAGCTTCAACATATTTACGTAAGAAACTTGTGGAAGAATCTTGTGCAATTCTGGAGAAAGTAGTGGAGGAACAACAGTGTACGTCAAAAATTAATATGTCTGATGAGCCTATGGACATAGAAACTAATAATTATATAGATGACTGTAAATAAACTATGACCGAAGATATAGGTGTCCAGTGTGAACTGGGGTCCGAAATTTTTTACAAATATTCTACATTATTTGAACACGACAGCGATGACAAATCAGTACATTCTTCTGACTTCAATTGGAAGGGTAGTGATAGTGATTGTGAATCCGAACTGCTAGATATTGGGGAATTTGCAGAAGACGCAGCAAGTGATTCAGAAAGTGATGGACAAATTAATGAAACTGATAGTGATAAACAACAATCTCCAAATGAATGTGAGCTTGTGTTGGTTGAGATTAAAACCCTAATGACTCTATTTTGCCATATTGCCATATTTGCCATATTGCCATATTTGCGCGTTGCCATTAGTAGAGATAAAACAATTTGCTAGGGGTTGCGTTTTGCACGTGAAGTCCAAATGCAGGGAAGGGCATTACAATAAATGGTCATCTTATGAAAACCCTCAAAAAAGTGCAGTTCAATTATCTGGGGCTCTTTTATTAAATGGCATAAATTTCTTACCCATACAAAATTTTGCTAAAACGTTGAATATCTTATTCATATCTAGCAAAACTTATTATGATGTCATAAAAACTAACGTTTCGCCTGTTGTCAATGACTTTTGGTTGAAACATAAAAACAACATTTACGAGGAAGCTAAGAGTGAAGAAGATTTATGGATTTCTGGTGACGGACAATATTATTCTCCTGGATTTTCCGCTAAATATATCACGTATACGTTGATGAATGTCAAAACAAAACGCATTCTGGACTTTGTGTTGCTACAAAGAGGAATGGTAGAAGGTGATTTGGAGAGAGCTGCCTGTGAGAAAGCCCTAGCGGAGATAACTTCAAAATTGAATGTAAAGCTTTTTTTGTCAGACAGACATCGAGGGGTTGGTGTTATTCTAAGAACGAAGTACCCCGACATACAACATGAATTTGATGTTTGGCACCTTTCAAAGAGTCTCTTGAAGAAATTAAGTAAAGCTGAAAAAAAGTCCAGACTTTTAAGTGAATGGAACCGTGCAATTACGAATCATCTGTGGTGGTCTTCAGAAACTTGTGGAGGAAACCCGCAAGTTCTACTTGAAAAATTTACTTCACTTTTGAAACATGTTTGTAACATTCACGAATGGATAAATGAAAATGGTGAAAAAAGGGGATGTGAACACCGGCCATTATCAGATACTGAAGAACGAGAAATTAAGTGGATTCGTTTTGGTTCTTCAGATTACCAAGCATTACAAACAGAAATCATGAATAAAATGTTTTTAAATGATTTAAAACATACCTCCCACTACTGTCACACCAGCAGCCTGGAAAGTTATCATAATGTACGTCTTAAATATGTACCGAAAAGAATACATTTTTCATACAACGGCATGTACAGGGTATTTTTTTATTATTGTCCCACTTTTAAATTGGAATATCTCCTTTATTACTTGAGCTATTTGCCTGAAATAAAAACAGGTTGGTAGACCGTACCCACAAGTTTTGTTCTGGAGCTAACTCTCAGCGATCACCGTTGGATCTTACGCGCTGTGGATGCAACTTGCTTTTTTTTAAATGGGACACCCGATATATTCTTGCACGGATCGATAGAGAATTTTCTTCTGATTTCATTGATATGGGGTAGTTGATATCTGGGGTTGATAGTTTTCGAGAAAAAAAATTAAATTTGAAATAATCGGACCATTAGAATCCACGAGAATGTCTAAATGAAAATGGCAATAATTTTGAAATTTTTAATTTGTAATGTTTTAAGGTGAATGAATCAGTTACCTACTTTGTTACTATGATACTAAAGAAAGTTACAATTTTCCTAGAATACTCAGACCTTCACTACATAGCCATAAGTTATAAAAACAATTTATTTCACGATATTTTTTCTCGAAAACTATCAACCCCAGATATCGACTACCCTATCACACATCAGAAGAAAATTCTCTATCGATCCGTGTAAGAATATACCGGGTGTCCCGTTTAAAAAAAAGCAAGTTGCATCCACAGCGCTTAAGGTCCGACGTTGATCGCTGGGAGTCAGGTCCAGAACAAAACTTGGGAGTGCGGTCTACCATCCTGTTTTTATTTCATGCGAATATCTCAACTAATAAAGGAGATATGACAATTTAAAAGTGGGACAATAATAAAAAAAGACCCTGTACATACGATCAGTTTAATTGAAGAACGGTTTATCACAGCGATGTGCGGTTTGAAAATTTATTCTTAGAATTTCCCATACTACAACTTTGATTTTTGGGTCACACCCCCTTTAAGTAAAGTGGTTGTGAACGAGCTTTTGCACTCACTTTACGCAAGAAAAATTAGCACTTAAGAAAAGTTAAATACATTGATTTAGATGTATGTACCCGTTCTAATTCACTTACTCATTACTTTAATTAACGTAACATAAGCAAAACTTGAGATGCCTTCAACTTTACAGAGCCCCTTAAGTAAAGTGGTTACGTACGATCAATGAACTAGCTTGTAAAACGGCATAGCAAGTATGCTCATCTTTGTCACTCTAGCTTGGTCCAGTCCATGTTGTCACGCCGGTGAAGTGAGGTTATGAACATCACCAATCGTCAACAAATTAATAATAATAATTAATTTAGATTAATTGCCATTTGTGCCCGAACCTGTGTTATGAATAGTAATGATGACTGTGAATGATCCCAGTTTAATACATCTCGTGCATTCGTATCCGCATCTCTTTGACCATATAAGGTCAGATTTTAAAGATAACATGAAGAAAGAAAACTCCTGGAAAGAAATTGCCATCCTCTTGAAAGCGAACGGTTAGTACACGACACAAAACCATCTTTATATTAGTTGTATCCTTGTTTCATTAAAGTTGCTGAACGAAACGAAGACCAGCATACATTTTGCGCAAGCGTATGTGACGAATTTTAAGTGCATGTAAACAGAAACTCCTTTAAGTTAATTTTCTATGACTTGGTTAATTTAAGTTAAGTGGATGTAGATGACGTCAGCGATAAAGACCTAAGGGAACCTAGACTGAGACGGTCAAGAGTCTGGAAGTGGATGTGGACTTGCTTCCTCCAAGCGGATTTATTTTGCTTTGAGCGTTAATATGGTCGGGTTGAAATTGAGTTAATATAATCTACTTAAATAAAATTATTGTGCTTGAAATATTAAACTATTCTCCTCGCTATTTCTCCTATAATCTGTTAAGTATATCAGGCAAGGCAAGGGCAAGGAATGCAATGCTTAATGGAAATAATGTAATCAGAAATGTTTTAATTTATGAATATTTTGAAAACTTATTATAAAGATTAAAGACCCTCTTTGAAATAAAATAAACCTTTACCAGCCGCTGTTCAATTATTGCCAATAATTATTAGGTACTCTTGTCCTGACTGTTATAACAAAATGAAAACAATGTAGCTCTTAGGGCCGGAATTTCAATTGAGAGTTAACAAGTTTAGTGATTAACGGTTAAACTTAACCTATAGTTAACTTTGAGTTACTTTTGAATCCGTCTTTCAATAACATTATAAGTTTGAGTCAAGTAACCTTTACCTTACTCGAGCGTCGTTATGTTGGTATCGTGGAAATGACGTTTGCAACTTCATTGCAACCGGAATTTTGACGGGTTTTGACACTTGACAGAGCACGGACAATTGTTTAACCTTACATCTGTTCGCGAAATGCGTGTTTTGTGCGGTGGAAATTTGTGGTGGAAATAATGCCAAAAGAAAAGGTAAAACGGACAGCAAATTTCGCTTATGCGGAAGAACAACTCTTGGTTGAACTGGTGGCGAAATTTAAATGTGATTGAAACTAAATAAATGCGTGCCCTGAAATGAGGCGAGAAGGAAGAAGCCTAGCTGGAGATGGAAAAATAGTTCAACGCCCGAAGTGGATCAATCTACTTATCAGCAAATACTTTGAAACAAAAATATAGCAACCTAAAGAAAACACGCAATTGGTTGACTGGGGATAGAGCATCATTTCTGTAAAGCACTTTAGCCCATAAAGAAGTGAATCCCAAATATTTAAGTTTACTACATACCTGTTGGTTGGATATTGTAACATATCTTCGAGTTCTTCTATCACATTCTCAACGGTTCTTTTGGATAACCTAAAGCGTTGAAAAAATTCTCCCTCCCATTCTTCAACATGGTTCACTCGGTCCCTGATCACTTTTTGTTTTCGAAGGGGCATTTCTTCATCGTCGCTAAACGCGTTTACGTTGAAGCCATCTAATGCACCTGTCATTTTAATTTTCAATAGGTTATGAAGTGCAGTTTAAATCGAAATCAAAGGTTAACTTATACCTCATCTGTTAGTTAACTTAATCAACGTTTAACTCATGGTTATTATTTGACCAACGTTTGAAATACGGTTGCCATTTCTTAACTTACAGTAAAGTATAGGTTAGCATTTAACCAGCTATTGAAATTCCAGCCCTTAGTCACAAACGTAACTTATAACTTATAAACTAATAATAGACTAGTAAGGTAACAAATGTTTTATACCACTTTCTTCTTACAAAATAAGAGTAGATTGTAGTACGTATAGAAGTCCCATCTGTGACACATCTTTTCAAGTTTTTCTCACCTCACTATATTGTAACGATACGTTTTCCGCCATTCCTTTTGGGTAGTTTTCTTAAAGAGAATAAAGTAATAATTCTGCTTTTTCGGAAGGTAATTAAAGATTAGCATTGCTGAGAAAAATCTAGGAATGGCTGCGGAAAAATGGAGCGCGAGTATCCGGGGCAACGGGAGAACAACAAGCGAAAAAAGGGGGTGGAAGAAAGAAAGGTGAGGTGTGTTTGTGGTGGAAAAAAAGCAGAGATCGAGAAAGGAAAAGAGGCGCTCGACTGAGGAACCTGCCAGAGGCTTTCTTGAAGGGATCCACTGCCTGGGAGGCTGTTTTGGAGGCTTCCAGAATTTTAAAGGTAGGAAGTGATTTTGTGCTTGCGAGGGCTATTAAATGGGGGGCGGTCGACGATAATAGGCATCGGAATATCAATTGTGATGAGTTTTAGCTTCGTTGTAGACTTTTAGTTAATAATTTTCAGAGATTTTCGCGATTTATTTAAATTCGGAAAACCGTTGTCAAGGTAAACAATAATCAAGACCGCGTTCCGCCATTGCAACTAGAAATTAATTCTTGCTTACTGCTTCTATTTTTGACTTTCTCTCGTAGGATTTTGTAAGGGATTCCTTAATAATGACTTGGGTGTTGCGCATGCTAATATTCAGGGGTGGATTCAGGTAATTTTGTCCTTGGGGGAATTTTGCTTGTAAGTACTTAGAAACTTTAGTAGCTTTCAGGTTGCTTGTTAGAAATATTACGCAAATTGTACATTTACTAATCCAGATGTCGTTCCCTTAACCTGTCAAAGTTGTAGCCGACTCTCCCGAAAAGAAAGTCAGCCAAATTGTCAGGACAGCTATCGTTAGGGAAATGCTGTTGTCAGAAGTTGTGATAGGATTGTTTTGTGGATTTTTAGGAGGTGTCTACAAGAGAACTGATCCCTTATATTTAAATTATGTGATTTATGATTATATTTTTTTATCGCTTCGTAGATTTGAATTTAGCTTTCAGATGCAGAGGGTTCGATCGTAACAAAAATGAGTTACTTATACATTTTTCTGTCTAGGACTCAAAAAAAGCGAACCTTAGAAGGTAAAATGGAAGGGGACAGGGATGCCTTGCCAGGTATTCTTGGTAGTATACAATCTCAACTTATTCCTTTGAAGACAGAGTTTCAAGTCCATGGGTCTGAAGAATCAATGAAAATTTGTTAGATCGCGAGTTAGCTTTTCATGAAATGTTCAGATAGTAATCTGTGAGTCTTAATTCGGTTGTTTTTCGGTGATTCCACCATTCGTTCAAAATTTTCTTCTGTCTCAGGATAAACAGATTATTTATGCCACACACATCGATTCAATTCGTACTTTTACCATAAACAACAAACTAAAAAGATCAGTGTTTAAGTTTGGATAAAGTAATTCTTAGACATTTGAATCCAAAGAGTATGAGTGTTATATTGAATACAGGTTTGAAAATGTTTCGCGGTCTGTGCCGAGACGAGTTTCTGATATTTTCTGTAAGGAATGTTAACACTTGGTATGAAAGAGTTGGGGAATCAGAGGGTTGGAATGTGGTGTCTGCACCTTGCTCGCAGGGCTCTCATGGGAACAGGAAAAGTGTGCTACCCACTATAAATCAAAAAACGAACTTGACAGGGTTAAAGTCCCAAAAGAGCGACAAGGGTACGTCCTGGGGTAAAGGGTTCTTGGGGATGGGCAATGTGAGGACCCAATTATTTTGTCTCGAATCTTAACTTTTGACTTTTGGTCTTTGAGTTGAGTTTCTGGTCAAGATGAGGAGTACAGAAGGTGACTGCTAGTGATTGAGAGACATCGAGAATCAGGGGGTTGGTTGAAAGTAGAGGTTTATGAAAGCGGGTGTGAACGAAGTAGAGTCAAAACATCACTGTGAATTATTTTATTACACCTCCAGATAACATTGCACCGACACCGGAATAGCAGAGTTTCAGCTATTTAAAATTCTGGCTTTCATAAATAAGAGTACGTGCACTTTGGGTTGATATAATTTTAACCTAGCTATAAGTTAGATCTTAGTTTTAAGATAGGGCCATCAAGTCAAATTGCGCTGTGGCTCAATTGTCAAAAAACAAACCCAAACACTGCCAATTGTTTGTTTACATCACCTAGTGACTTTGAATTGGTTTATCCTTTACTCTAAGACTGATCTCACAAAACCACCAACGACATTCATCTTGTCTAACTCAGAGTTCTCAAAGTTCTACAAAAGAACCTAAAATCCATTCTAAACTCAAGCCGATTATTTTGACTTAATGACGGAAATCGATCCATCATGTCATCTCATCCCAACAACCAATAATCTAATTCGAGGCTGTTGAAACAGTTCTCCAAAAAGAAGGACCAAAGTCCCACCACCCAAAAAGAAGGAAACTGATAAACAGTTCTCCCAACCATAGGACTAAAAGTCCCATCTACAAACAAAACCAAACAAACAAAACCAAACAAAAGATAGTTACTGATGATGTATTCCAGAACTCAAACCAAACAAAGCAAATCATCGCATAACCCATCAAAATCTGTATCGTGCTTCTGAGTTGGTCAAAATACACAGCTGAGCTGTCTTCACAAAAGAGAACTTTGATCTTGACTCCAGCAGGGGTCCAGTTGCAAATCTGCATTGACACATTTGTTACGATTTGTATTTTTTGAGACAGCCTTGTCTAATAAGCATTTTTGACAAAAGTCAAACCTGGCAATTACCAGAAGCCACTTGATTTTCTCACAGTACAACGTACTAGGAAATCCAAAATCAACAAAGACTGTAAAATAATCTGACAGACTGATCTGAATACAATGTTCCATTCTGAAGTGTTCTTTTGTTCTTTTGAATTATATTATGCAAATAAATCAAAGATCGAAAGAATGTAGTGTTTATTTCTCTTTTGGTGTTACTTCTCCACTAATCAGGGATACCTAGTAAATAAAAAGGGGGGGTATTAATTTAAAGGTTAATTAATTAGAAACACAACGTAGTCCTAAACAAGGGGTCCTAAATGATAGACAACTAGACGATCACGAACTTAAAGGGGGGGTCTTCGTTAACGTAACAAATCTAGAAACCTGGGTTAGTAAGGGGGTTGAAAAATATAACGTTACAATATGAACTCCTTCAAGGGATTTACACTATAAATGACCATTTTATTGCATGTGATGATTTTAATGTGGATTTTTTAGGTACATCAAAGAATGGACCACTTCTGGACAATATATTTAGGGAATTCAATATAAGCATTAAAATACATGAGAATACGAGAATAACAAGCACCAGTTCGATCTGCATCGATATCGTTGCATCGAACCTGCAAACTACGCATACTCTGATCATTCGTATTAGCTCGTGACTTTCAACATCAGTGGGCTGGAACTACACAGGAATACCTCAGCAGAAACTAGAAACACCCCACTGCACCGAAACACTTGATATTCGCTGCTGAAGCTATACAACCCCACCTTTCAGAAAACTGAAATATTTATAAGCCCACCCGCGTAGCTCCACCCCTCGGCTGTGAAAGTTATACCAACAATTGCGTGGGTGAACACGTATAAATATAACGAGTCCTCCCTAAAGTAGCGTACACTGGATGTGACGTAGTATCTGCTTTTTATGGAAAAGGAAAGAGGACTGCTTTCGAAACATGGAAAGCGTTTCCAGAAGCAACAAATGCTTTCTTCGCGCTAGCTGCTGGAGATGTGAAGGGGCCAATGGCTAGCCTACAGAAATTCGTTGTCCTTTATACGACAAATCAAGCAAGTAACACAACGGTTGACGAGGCTAGACTCGCTCTATTTACGAAGAAAGGACGCAAAATGGAAGACATATCTCCAACTGAAGATACACGTTACATGACGTTACATGCTCATCGAGCTTCTTATCAAGGTGAATTAATATGGAGTAGATGTATCAACACTCTCGGGATGGCTCAACACTCCATGTGAGGCAAATAGGGATGGTTTTCCCTTCACAATTAATTTGTACACCTCTGGACAGTGTTTGTGGCGAATCTCTAAAATAAACTGTTAGGTTAATATCACTTTTGCCTTAACCCTCCTCCTAATACCGGTACCTATGCCAAGGCACAACAAAAGCTCATTTGTACCGCAGTCGCGGCTAAAATACCAAAAATATTAAAAGAAAATAGAATTTTTAAAAGTGGTAATTTCTGCAGGGTGGCTTCACCCCCTAGCACGGAAATTTTGCTGGGCTCCGCTTCTAAATCTACTTCTACGTGTCTGGGGAGTATATGTGCCAAGTGGCAAAACTCTACAATAAAATGCAAGGTTCAGCTCAATCTATTGCTTTAACCCCCGGACTATTTTGACTCGTTTGACTGTTTAAACTTACTTCAGAATGCCTGCTAAAAAAGAATACTTTACTAGTAGACTTCAGAATGCCTGCTAAAAAAGAATACTTTACTAGTAGACTTCAGAATGCCTGCTAAAAAAGAATACTTTACTAGTAGAGACTTAGCTTTTTCTCGTCTTGTTGAATTACATACCCTCACTCTTGAACCTCGGGACGATGAGTCGAAACGATCTCGCTTCAAAACATATTTCAAGTCTTTAGATTCACTTTATGCGAAGTTCAACTCCTGCTATGAGCAGATTTTGCCTCATGTCGCGGATGAGGATAAAGACGCTCATGAAACACTTAGAAAACAAGCAGATGACTGTTTTCTGGACACGTCTGTTATTTTTGATGATCTGTTTCCGGCACCTATTGCTATTGCGACGACTCCCAACAATCGGGACGTTTTGGACGCTTCTTTTCATCCTGCAGATGATAATTACAAGCGATTATCACATATTCGTTTGCCTAAAATTCAGTTGAAGACTTTTGAAGAAGACTTTCAAAATTGGAGCACTTTCTATCAAACCTTCATGAAAATGACTCGCTTACACCAATTGATAAATCACTTATTTATTAAGTTCGTTGAAGGGTGAACCTTTGAACCTCGTTAAATCGCTAACTTTGTCCGAAGATAACTATCCTATTGCCTATCAAACTCTCGTTGATCGTTATGACGATAAACGTAAACTAGCTTCTCAGTTCTACCATTCCATAATGTCGTTACCCAAGTTGACTATAGAAACTTCAAAGGGTCTCAGAAATCTACTTGATAATTTCAAGGAGTCACGCGAGGCTCTCAAAGCATTAAAGATTTCGCAGGACCTAGAGGATTTTCACTTATAATCTCATAAGAGCATTAATTCTTTCCGGAAATTTTTGGAGTGCATTCCAACAACGTATTAATCGGCCCGAGTGGAACACGAGGGCCCGATTACGTTGTTGGGATGCACGACTAAAATTTCCAGGAAATGAATTAATGCTCGAATGCAGATTCGGTAAGAAAATAGCAACGATACAGCCACAGAAATTGAATAGAAATGATTTTTGACATTTAATTTGACATAAAAATTTCCACTTATTAATTTCGTTTAGGTTGGTCTAAGTCGGTATCAAAAATTTCCAGGAAATCCTCGAGTTGCCATGGTAAACACACAGAAATCAATTTTTCTATTGGCTAATAATTAGTATCGTGCGATTTTCTGTGGTATAACATTTTGTTTGATAAAATAGACCACGTAGCCGCTCGTGCTTTCGAGCAAGAGTACAGAGATACCAAGGATGCGTGTCCAACCAGTGGCAATTTAGAAGATTTTATCGAATCGCAATGTCGCATTTTAGATACCTGTACTCCTGTCTCTAAAAGATTTAATTCAACTCACGCTACTCCATCTAAATCACCTAGAAACTCTTTAGTTGCTTCAGTATATCCCACTAATTGCATCCTTTGTCAAGAACCTCATTGGCTAAATCTCTGCCCTGAGTTCATTGATAAAACTCCTAATGATCGACTCTCGTTTGTTAAACAAAACCGCTTGTGCTTCAATTGCTTAAAATCCTCACATGCTGCCACCTTTCGACACCGCCTTAAAATTGATACCACCTATGCGTGGATAGATTCTACTGTCGCATTAACTTGGATTCGCTCCCTACCCCATCGCTGGAAAACCTTTATTGCCAATCGCGTCACTTTTATCCATGAACGAGTTGCACCTCATTGTTGGCGTCACGTGCCGACTAAGGAAAATCCTGCAGAAATCGCCTCGCGCGGATATTCCCCAGCCGAGACTTTGCTATTTTCTCTATGGTGGGTCTATATCGTCGGAAAGTTGTAAACAGAAAACTGTTGCCCTGTCAAGCACGGAGGCAGACTATATGGCTCTTTCTGAAGCGACTAAAGAGGCCATTTATATAAAGAATTTGTTGCATGAATTATTAGATGAGGAATTGTATATAAAATTATTTTGTGACAACCAGGGAGTACAAAAGTTGACGAGTAACCCTGTTTCTCACAAACGTATGAAACATATAGACATAAGGCATCATTTTGTTCGGGAAGCAGGCGCTGAAGGTCAAGTGTCAATTGGAACATGTTTCAACGCAGCAAAATGCAGCTGATATTTTAACCAAACCACTAGATGCAGAGCAAACATGTATATCATTTGAAAGATTTAGGTTTAGTTAAATCATGAACTTACATCTTTGTTTAGGGTAAAGCTGGTATAGATGCCCAGGGGTATTGATGCCCCATTTTCTAATTTTCGGATGCAGGTATATGCCCTTTCGACCATAACCGCATCCCAGACCACTTATTTCAAATTTCAGATAATTCAATTGCTTTGCGAAATGAAAATCACATAACAGCTGACCAGCTCACCACAAGTGCCTTACAAGTTGAGGGTCAAGCGGCAACAACAAATGCCTTACAAGTTGATGATCAAATGGCAAGTACAAGTGCCTTACAAGTTGGTGATCAAGATCCAGGTGCAAGAAACATCAGTTTTAGTAATAATGAAGTTAACTTCGACTTTGATTTACCGCCGAACTTTTTCGACAATAAGGAAAATTATGTAATTGAATTGAATGATGATGTAAACCACGGTCATGATATACAAGCAGAGCCTATAAATCACAAAACAGAAAGGAGCGACCAAAGAAAAAAAAAGGTAAGGGAAATACCTCCTTGAAAATCTACGGTGACCGTTACTTCACTTCCGGTCAAGGGTTATACACGTTTTTATCTTTAAAAAATTCGTAATTCCGAATCTGTTGAGAAAAAAGTGTCGTTCCATTTGAGAAAACGAAGTTAAGGCCATTTCCAGTTAAACCGGAAATGTGAAAAAATAATTGACCACACCACCAAATCCACATTAAACAAATAAAATTGACCTATCCGAGGATTTTTGCCACAAATCAAGGGCAAAAATTTGAGGAATTAAATCCAAAAGTCTCTGAACCTCTAGAAATTTTCTTTACTTCCAAAGATGATTTAACTATGAATAACGGAATAATTTATAAAGGTGACAGAATCTGAATTCCAAAAAGTCTTAGAAAAGATATGCTAAAGCTATTTATTACCTAGTGCTCATCTTGATCGTGATACAACTACATTACGAGCCAGAGAACTGATGTATTGGCCGGGAATTACAAATGACTTTACATAGGTACTGTAACTTTCTGACTCTACTGAAAGGGGGACCGTTGTGAAATCCCTCCAATCTTGCAAAAGGACCCCTAAATTTGATTACGTTGTGGTTGTGGTTCGTTTTACGAGGCCGTGGATACAGGAAATAAACGGATCTTCCAAATAACAATTTATTCACACTGAAACAAAGTCTGGCCGCAAAAAATAATACAATAAAATAAACACCTCTTGCTCAAGGAGCTCGAGGGAAATAATTTACACGGTAAAGAAAAATTACAATAATTATAATCCCCAACCTAAATTATGAATGAACTCTGAGGAGCTAGTTTTATAAAATGAAGGGTGCCGTTACCGAATGCTGAAAAAAGAATTAATCCCCAAAATTAAATAATATCACCGGACTTGCAAAAGATCCGGGTTTCTAAATTGGGAAGCAACCCACAATACAGGCAAGTGTTAGGAGGGGTGCAAGACAAGTTTCGAGCAATGACAACTCTTGACGTAATTACGACGGCTAAAATGATGCAAGTTCAGTGGCGTGGCGTCAAAAATCCCAGTGGCGTGGTAGATTTCCTGAAATCGAGCAAATCTCATGCACTAAGTAAATTCTACGGTACGATAGAGGAAATTTTGTGTTTTAACAAAGTTTAGAGTGAAAATGACCCCAAAATGAACTGAATGACACTGAATAAATGGTTTTAACGGTTCGAGGGATGTGGACCCTGTGATTTCTCGTGGAAGCCCAAATTTAGTTTCTTGCTGCTTCTTTCTTCGTCTTCAGTGTACGTGGTATAGACACGGTCCAGCCCAGCCCCCTGTTTGGAGTGTCTGGCGGAATGCGGGAAACCTATACCACTAGCAATCGTTGGTACACCAGGCCAAATCACAGGTGGAAGATGTCAGCAGGACACCCTCCAAGTGAGCAACAATCACGTGTTGGCAAAACTGTAGCGTTTTTAACCGCAACTGTGAATTATTGTCGACAATCCAGCGGGAACAAATTGCAAACAAATTGCAGAGCTGAAAGATCGCGTCCCCTTATGGATATCCCCAAATTTCCTTTACCTCTTTCTATGCTAATAAAAGGGAAGACTTGGATGCACTTTACCAAACCCTAACTATTCTACTACTGAAATGCGAGCAAGCTAAAGTCTACACTGCAAAGGGGTTAAGTTAATTAATATTTAACGGATATGTAAAAGGGTTCTAGTCTATAAAAGCTAATTAGAGATCGGGAGACCTCCAATCAAAAGGCACTAACTGAACTACAAGTCTAGTTGCGTAATACCTGATCTATTTTCACCCGGAAGACCTGGCGATGTCCTACAATTCACCAATAACCACTAAAACACTATCCCCATACGGCGTGATTACACTAACTTCAATACTACACAAGCACGAACTTTAACTACACAAAGCCCAAACAACAAATAACTATTTTAAAATATTTGGAAAATATCGCAAATTCGAGAGCTTTGGAAAATACGAGTCTCTTCGTCCGAAGCCTCAGAGCAAGTCCCTTTCTTCCTGTCCTCTTGGATCCGGCGAACCTAAAAACCACCCCCTCTACTAATATCCGGTCGGCCTCCCTTCCAAGTTCATCTCCACATTTTATAACAATTTATAATTAATTGAGAAGCTACGCGATTCGACCAGCCTTACGATACAATCCTGCTCTTAAAAGCTAATCACAGATTCACATATCCTATCAATGAAACAATTTAGTTATTTAATGCAAATCTAATGAACTGCCTAACAAAACTTCAAGCAGTCCGGTGGGGTCTTTGAAGCTTTTCGAGCATGTGCAGGGTAGTGGGGGTTATTTAATGCATACGACAGTCATGCAATTTTAAAAGCAATCTAATTTGCTAGGTAGGTTCTACATATTACATATGAACAATAGGGTATTAAACAGGAATCTGGCTTGAGGTTTCGGTCGTCTAGCCTAGATGGCGACACCAGTTCTATTCTTGCAGTGAACTTTAATTTAAATATTTAAATTACAGCGTTTACGCCGAAAAGACCTGATTGGTTACATATGCGTCGGTTATGCCTACACACATGAGGTTCATACGGTGTTTAACGGGTTGTCGAGGCAATTTTAGCAGGAGTAATGTTTGATTCACATCATGCAAAATTAGTGTATCTTGGCTACTCTACCTTTGGGGTTCATGCATTTACTGAATCAAATTTAGCAACAAATTGTAATGAATAAGACATTTACGTTATTAAATCCATTTCGGAAATCTCTACTGTGGGTTAAACGGTGTGAAGACGGCTCAACGCCATCTAGAGGTCTTTACCAACACTTACGGCGGATTTCTCGTCAACAAGGTCCGGGCTTTGCTGTACTGATGAGTTCTAATAAGAACGAAACCGGTCTGCAGCTGTCGGGGGGGCAACTCGATCACCAACCATTGTTTTCATCTCTACTGTGGGAACAACTTTCTAAAAATTGTATGCGAAGGAATTCGGTCATAAAGTTTACAGCGGGGGTGTTCTTCGAAAAGGGCAATTCAAGCAACGGTTTCTACCAGATTCCCGGACCGTCCGGGTATACAATGCCCGTGACGAAAACATGTGCACGGTTTATGACTTTTGGCAATAAATAGTTCTAACTTACAGTTAACATTCTTGCGCCCCAATGACAAATTTTATACAAACAATTTAATGTGGATTTACCCAGGATTGGCATTAACTGGCATATGTTACAGTACTTAGTTGAAAATTGTGAAAATCGTTTAAAATATTGTGATAACTGTTAAATAAATGGGGGAAGGCGTAGGGAGTTCAACTTCAGCAGTTGGCAACACTTACACACCAGCTACACGTGACTAGGGAAAGGCCGACGGCAGCGCTGGACGCTTATTCTTGAAAGAGAGGAATTTTTCCCCGGTGAGTTTTAGGCAATCCGATCAGCAGTGGTGTAAATACCGTTGCCTAAAAATGGTGAATTTTAGCTTTCTCCATGTTAGATCTGGAGAATTATTCCCCAGTGGGTATAACCACAGTACAACCTTGTGCTTGCAACTTTTGCAACGTGATTCAGCCAATTGGAAGACGAACGGAAAGCACGAGGAAAGTGTCAATGTCATCGGTGTCAAGAAAATAACCTAACCTTTGTAGATGGTGTTTGGTGTTCTCACGTGTTTGTTTAGAAGTGTTTCGCGAATCGTTTCATATAATTCATATAAATAAACAAAAGTAAACAATCAAATTAATAGATCAGTTTTATCGTACTGCTTATCTTACCCAGGAACCACTAGTTACATCTCAATGGAACTTAACCCATTAAATATTTTTTTATTAAATGAAGTGTACCACGACTTGCAAGAAGCTGAGGAAGCAGTCGCGAATGAGGATAACCTTGAAGGAGTCGTAGAAGCGCCCTATAGAAACCCTATTGAAGAGTTATCTGAAGAAGGCTTCATTGCAAGATATCGTGTAACTAAAGATTTAGCAAGACAAATTATAGATCTTGTCACACCATTTATGAGACCACCGTCAAGATCGTCTGCTTTAACCATTGAAAGACGTGTACGTATACCTAATCATATTTATTCACAAATTTTGTGAACTAAAGCAACAAATTTCAGGTGCTCGTGGCACTCCGGTTTTATGCAACGGGGAGCTACCAAGAAATTACAGGGTCAAATGTATATTCTGGTATTAGTCAACCTAGTGTTAGTCGCAGCTTGCGGGAAGTATCACTGGCTCTCAATAGACCCGAAATCTTTAATGAATGGATCCATTTCCCTCGTAATTTGCATGAAATGGAGCGTTTAAGAGAACAGTAGGTAAGCATAACAATTAATAATAGTCATAATTACATACCCATTGTATGTCCTCAGGTTTTTCAATAAATATGAGTTCCCAGGGATATCTGGATGCATTGACTGCACGCATGTAGCAATTGTCCGTCCAGTGAGTCATGATCAAAATTACCCAGAACATGCATATGTAAACCGAAAGATGTATCATTCCATAAATGTGCAGTTGGTACAGTATGTGCTAGAATTTCATGACCACACAATGATTTTTTTTTAGATTTGTGATGATAATTTAAAAACTTTGAATATCAACTCAAGATTTCCAGGAAGTGTGCATGATTCACGGATTTGGAGTGAATCAAATATATCCCGCGTCATGGAACGGTTGCATCGTCACAATCCAAATAATATGTTTTTCCTTTTGGGAGATTCAGGTAATTTATGTCCATTGGTTATTTTCATTGATTGACTTATAGAATGAAAAATCTTGTAGGGTACCCCTTGAGGCCTTGGCTAATAACACCAGTCAATGACGCAGCACCTGGTTCACCAGAAGAGCGCTTTAATAATGCACAAAAAAGCATTAGGAGTACTGTAGAAAGATGTAATGGTGTTCTGAAAAATCGATTTCGGTGTTTACTAAAGGATAGTGTTACATTATCGGCCACCTGTGGCATCATTAATAATAAATGCATGTGCCGTACTGCACAATATGTGCATTATAAATAATATTGATTTAATGTTAGAAGACAATGAACTTGAATTAGATGAAGCTCAGGGAATGCACATAGTCGAGAATTTGCAAGAACCAAACCAGAGAGCTGTTAATGTTGATTTAGAAGCTGGGCGTGCATTAAGACAACATGTAATTAATACACATTTTCTGTAATAACTAATTGTTCACTAATTTAGGAAAAATATACTCTGGTTAAAATTAAGAACAAACATTTATTAAAAAATATTCAAACAGTCTAATCCTACTACCACAGTCTACTACATATTAACATGCAAAATAGCATTAGTTGTAATCTTTGGATCAGGAAGAATATTGCAACACAATGCTCTAATAAAAGTTACATTAATTAGTTAATATCATCAGTCTTTTCATTTCTGTCAATAAACATTTATTTACTATTAGGGACTCTAAAATTTTATAATAAATTGCAAAATGACATCTTTGGCATTAAAAGGAATATTGCAACACGATGCTCTAAAGCTACATTAATTACATAAAGCTGTCATTAGCTTTTTCATTTCTGTTAATAAACACTTATTTAGAAAATTTCAAACTAAGCGTAATGATTACCTATACTATTAAGGAACTCTTAAATATTATAATAAAGTGCAAAAGGACATCTTTAGCTGAAATTTTTGGCATCAAAACGGATATTGCAACACTGATATTCTAATAAAACTTAAATGACGTTGATTAACATAAATAACATCAGTATTTTCATTTAGGTATTATTGTTTAGTAAAATACCTCTCATTTCTGCCAATTCTCTTAAAATATTTTTCTGGACTTCAATTTTTTCCCTCATTAATTTTAATTTTTCTTTTCTATACATGGCCTTTTCCTTTTCTTGGAATTTTGACATTTCAATAACCCTGGCAGACAGTTCCTGGGAAGAAGTAAGCCGTTTAATTTTTGTTGCCACACCACTCTTCCTTTTTCTCTTCAGTCCAGTTATTTTCTTGACTCCATAATTGTGGTCTATTTAAACAAAAACTATACAGGGTGCCCGGAAATAGCGTGAACATATTCCGGGTGGTAATTCTACATCAAAATTAGGACGAAAAGTTCCTATGAACCCGTGTCCGGAAATGCTTCCTGTGGCTGCTAGGGCTCTTTGAAGGTGAGCCTCAAAATGAAGTTTTTATTATTTATTTCGAACACCAATGGTTATGAAAGCTTCAAAATTGGTGTATAAAGTAATTTTTATATGGGAAACCGATTGGTGGCAACAAAAAAGGCCAACAACGTCCAGGGGCGTACGATATGGGGGGGCCGTTTTGTAAAAATGGCCATATTTTTTTTAATCGCACTAATATTGAACTGCTGAGACAAAAATATGATTCTTCGATCAATTTTGTAAAAAAAAGGTACTCTTGGTGTGCACCCGTAGGACCAACCGTTTTCCTTAAAATCGCATTTTAAATAATAGATGATGGGCTTTTCTTTTGAGACAATCAACGTTGGCGGGCGTCTTTTAACTGACGTACTCACCTTTGATAATTCAGCTAGTCGTTTTTCTTTAAACAATGGCGAATTACAGCGTTCAAGAAATGGCAGAAATTCATTTCATTTATGGATAAGCCAACGGTAATTCATATGAGGCGCAAAGATTGTATCAAGAGGCCTATCCCGATAGAGAAATTCCATGCGCGAGAACTTTTGTGAATCTGCATCGCAGGTTGTGTGAAACAGGTAACTTGAAACAAAATAAAAGTGACTGCGGAAGAAATCGAACCACCAGAACGGTGCAAGCAGAAGAAAGAGTATTGGAAGTAGCCGAGGAAAATCCCGAAATTAGCACTAGAAGAATAGCTGCTCAAGAGGACATTCCCAAAAGTGTTGTTTGGGAAATCCTTCACGAACAGTTACTCTACCCTTGTCACTTGCAAAGGGTTCAGCCTCTGAAACCTGAGGATCTACCGCATAGAATGGAATTTTGTCGGTGGTTACGGGAAATGTGGCATGAAGATAATAATTTTATTGGTAGAATACTCTTTACTGACGAGGCCGGATTCACGAGAGATGGAATTGTGAATTTTCATAATAACCATGTATGGGCACCTGAGAATCCACATGCTTTTTTTGAAAGGGGACACCAAGAAAGATTTTCAGTGAACATTTGGGCGGGGATAATTGGGGATCATTTAATCGGACCTTATTTAATGCCAAATAGCTATTTTTACATTTTCTGCGGAATGTTTTGACAGATCTTTTGGATGAAGTACCCTACGGACTAAGGAGAGATATGTACTTTATGCACGATGGCGCTCCTCCACACTTTGGTTTAAACGTTAGGGAATATTTGAACAATGCATTTCCTGAGCAGTGGATAGGACGAGGAGGACCTGTCCCTTGGCCTGCTCGGTCACCCGATTTAAATCCTCTTGATTATTTTGTTTGGGGATATTTAAAATCTTTAGTTTATGCAACACCAGTACGTAGAGTGGAGGAATTATACCAACGTGTAGTTAATTGTTGTGAAACCATAAGGAACAGGTTAAGGGGTTTTGGAAAAGTCAGGAAATCCATGAAGAATCGTGTGAGATGCTGCATTGAAATGAACGGTGCCCACTTTGAGCACCTACTGTAATTTTTTTTGAATATTAAACGTTCCCATTATTACCCATGCGTTAAATTTTTTAAACATGTCTAATGAAAACTCTTTACCAAAAGCACAACTTTTATCATTATTCTTTAACTTGCCGTTAGTGATCTGTAAGTATTGGAAAAATTTACCAGCTGTAAAAATATTCTATTGACGCGCGCAGTGACTTAAATTTTTCAGCTAATCTCAGGAAATTCTATTTCTAATGTTCCAATCCGTTTAAAGATCGGCTTGGGTAGTGTTAGCAGTTCTTGCTAACAATAATAATTATTGTTGCTAGCTTAAACGGGTGCTTTCTACATTTGTCTCCGTGTAGCTGCTTCATACAACCTTTGAGCTTCGCATCACCGTTGGCTTTTCCATAAATGAAATGTATTTCTGCCATTTCTTGAACGCTGTAATTCGCCATTGTTTAAAGAAAAACGACTAGCTGAATTGTCAAAGGCGAGTACGTCAGTTAAAAGACTGACGCCAACGTTGATTGTCTCAAAAGAAAAGCCCATCATCCATTATTTAAAATGCGATTTTAAGGAAAAGGGTTGGTCCTACGGGTGCACACCAAGAGTACCTTTTTTTATAAAATTGATCGAAGAATCATATTTTTGCCTCAGCAGTTCAATATTAGTGCGATTAAAAAAAATATGGCCATTTTTACAAAACGGCCCCCCCCATATCGTACGCCCCTGGACGTTGTTGGCCTTTTTCGTTGCCACCAATCGGTTTTCCATATAAAAATTACTTTATACACCAATTTTGAAGCTTTCATAACCATTGGTGTTCGAAATAAATAATAAAAACTTCATTTTGGGGCTCACCTTCAAAGAGCCCTAGCAGCCACAGGAAGCATTTCCGGACACGGGTTCATAGGAACTTTTCCTCCTAATTTTTGATGTAGAATTACCATCCGGAATATGTTCACGCTATTTCCGGACACCCTGTATATTGCTACAAGATACTACCAATATAATTACCACTCAACGGAGTTGATTTAACTTGTGTAGCAGTATCCATTGCCTCTTCTTGATAGCTGCAAGATGCTTTTTCCAATGCAGGGTGCCTTAAGAAAATGGTCATTATACCTCTAAGGCCTAAAATCGTAAAAATCAAATCAACCAATACTTACATTTAACTCAAAAGTAACTTCCGACTCATCGATACCCTCATGACCCGATACCACTGCAGGAGCCACTAATTCTAAAATATTTACATCAAATGGCTTCAGTTTCTCTGTTTCTCTTCAGGTGGTTCACCCCCTCCTGTCATATTCATGGCTCTCTTTATTTTGCTATTTTTTGAAATAGCATTTTTCCGCAGGTCTTGCCAAGTCTGGTAAAATGAAATAATTGAGTGCAAAGTTACAAAAACATTTAAGTAGGTGAATATTTTTAGCACTTAAATAAGTATTCATAGACAAAAAGCAAACCTTTTTCCACTGCTTTGGAGTCTTTATGGCTCCACCATTGCTCTTATTTAAAATCTCACTTAATTCTTGCCATAACTTTTGGGCAATTTCCTTAGTGAAGGTTAACGAGAAAAGACCTTCCCTTAAATTTTGGTGCTCTTTCATAAACTGAATCAGCTGCTCCGTTTGGTTGTCCGTCACGAAGGTGCATCGAGCCGCCTTAGGACTTTTTAGCTCCTCCATGACTATAATGTATAAATAAATATTTCATTTAATTAACAGGAAAAGTTACCTCTGATGCACACTTATTGCTTATTATTAACACTGAACACCACTGACACGACCCTACACGTTTGTATGACACTACCTAACCTATAAATTGATTGTCAATAATGCCAAGTGCCAACCATACGAGAAATAATTCTCTAAAGATTCAAGAATACCCATGAGAGAAATAATTCACCAGTCGGTTGCAATTCCTCGGTGAATAATTCCCACTTTTCAAGAATAACCACCCTGGTGTTGGCGGGAAAAGCTAGTCGATTGGGGAGAACGTCAGCGTACGTTTATACTAACCTTCAAATATTGTTATTTATGAGATTTATTAATTAAATTGGGTGTTTATTGAAACGAGTCTTTAACATAACATTAAGAAAGAACATGTAATGTTGACATTTTTGAAACAAAACAAGTCATCAATAAACCGTAACTACCACCAAAAATCGTATTTCTACAATTCCAGCCATGAAAAGATAGTATTTTGTCATTTTGAACCAATGAGTGAATGATTTACTGGAAATTAACTGCAACGCATGATTTCTGGAAATTAGTTGTACTGACTTCAGATTGTTTACCTTCATGATGGAACAATACCGCGAAAAATTGATAATTTTACTTATTTTTATTAAACGAATTTAATGCTACCAAATATTTCGGTTGTTGCTTTCGTCAAATACGATTTTCTGGGTGAACCCATTTCGAGCATGTTTCAATTTAAAGGAAATTTTCTCTCCACCCCCGCGCTTTTTTTGCTACGGAAATTTTCTATTGCAAAAATCTTTGATTTCCGTGTCATGTATTTAAAATTTTAGATTTGATATGCCGTTTCACCAACTGCTCCAAAAGCTTTTCAGCTCTTTAGCTGGTCACCCAATCTCCATGGGAAAAGTGTGAATGAATTTTGTCTTATTTACAACAAGAATTTGAAGACGTTTCTGATGGTGACAATAAATTTTTCAAAAACTTGTTTTAGATAGTTAAATGAGTATAATCTTAAATTTGAAAATTGATGTACCAAAACGGCGCTTGCCGTTTGTCGATTGTCTCCAAAATATTTTCAGGTATGCGACGTTCAATACCATTTCCAAGTGCAAAATTTCGGGCAAATCGGTCCGCGCGATAAAAATCTCGAATATTTGAGTTTTTGTCAAAAAGGCATTAATAGTGAATACATCTTCAGATGCAGAATTTGAAGGCCTTCCTTATGGTGACGTAAAAAATATGGGTTTGTATTTAAAATTTCAAAGTTGATGTGCCAAAATGGCACTTCCGGTTCCAAAAGTTTATTAGATCTAAGTTGGGTTATGAGATGCCTATGCTCCAAATTTCAGAGAAAATCGGTTTAGTAGTTTTGACTGTGGCGTGTTTACAAACGAACGTACGTATGAACATACACACTGACACATTTTAAAAATCACTTTTTTGGCTTCTTCTCTTTCTCTGATCCTGATACGATTTCCAATGAATTGATTCACTTTGAAAACAATAAAAAGTTTTACTGAGCACTTTAAGTAAGTAGTTTCTGCTAGTCGTTTGTGCTCAAATAATAAACTTATCTCATCAAGCGGGTGTTAGTGCAAGGAAACGAAATTAGACCATTTCAAGTTCGAATTAATCGTAAAAATTAAAGAACATTATTGAAATCATTTAAAACACTTTTTGTTGCGCTGATTGTTTACGTTATAAACAGGTGTGACATACCCAATCAATAGAGTAATTTGGTAAATACCATTATAAAATGATGTTCACTGATATCGGAACAATCCTGGCAATTGCTCAAACCCCACAGAAATGATCCTCGTCCACCAAAAGCCGATAAAATTATCTCCAGCAAAGGACTAAAGGAATAAATCTGTATTTTAAAAAAAAGGTAAATGTGCCATTTCAAATGAAAAGGGTATGTGGGTAATGCCTTCAGTATCAGGTTTAACACTGTAATTTTTAGACATCAAGACAAGGAGCAGTGATAGTATTAGCTTCTTCCGATATTGCTGAGAAATATGATGAATTATTGATGAAAAGAACAAGAATTGCAGATTGAAGTGGATACTGTAAGAACAGAGAATGTAACTGAAATGATTGAAGAAATAACTGATGACGATGACGAAACAATAGAATCTACCAACGAAGAAGAAATTCAAACCAATTCAAGCCAATGTTTGAATAGATTCAAAAACGTAAGGAATAAAGTCAGACCACCTACAAAACCAGAGAAATTTCTTCAAGAATTTCGGGAAGAAAGACAATGCAGAGATGAAAAATTTTCATTTTCGAAGCAGCATTTGAGCAGGGCGGAACAACAGAGAGACAGAATTTTGAATAGATTGGAAAATGCGTATGGAAAAAGAACAGGCGCTGAGCGCAAGTATGAAGTTTCCGAATCGGATCAATTTTTTTTTTTGGCCACTTTGATTGCTTATGTTATGTGTAATGTAGTGACATGTATACTTCAAAGTTGACAACCCTGAATGTCTATTGTCATTTACCAAGGCTAAAAGGGCAATACTGTTCCCGTTTACCTTATGTTCATTTATCTAATAATGTATCCATCTGATTATGTATTTGACCGTTTGGTATAACTCCAGCGAGCGCCATATTTCAAAGATGAGAGTTTGAACTTGATTATTTCGGAAGGCATCCCCATAGATAGCACGAGGATTGCTATAGAGACAAGAAGGAACCTAGTATTGAGTAGGATTTTGGATTATGTAAGTAATGGTTGGCCCAAGTCAATTGATGACCGATTAAACCAATACAAGATCAGGCAAACCGAAGTAAGCTGTGAACAAGTTTGCTTATTATGGGGCTACCGAGTCATAATCCCTTCGAAATTAAGAGACTCTTTGCTGGACGAGTTGCATTCTAGCCACATGGGGATTGTAAAAATGAAATCCATAGCCAGGTCTTATTTTTGGTGACTGTTGGACGGACACATCGAGAAATTGGCAAAATCATACAAGCCATGCCTAAAAACTTCGGGGGACCCGCCAAAATCACTGACGACCATATGGTTTGGAACCACACATCCTAATGAAAGAGTACATATAGATTTTTTAGGCCCAATAAACAATTATTACTATCTAATCATGCTAGACACTTTTTCAAAATGGCCTGAAATATTCAGAATGAAGTCTATCACGTCGGAGGCTATGATTTTCAAAATAAGAGACTACTGTACACATTGGGGCTTACCAAAACTAATTGTATCAGGCAAGGGCCCACAACTAGTTTCGGAAGAGCTGGAAAACTTTTTAAAGAAAAATGGTATTCGGCATAAAACCATAGCTTCATTCCATCCTGCGACATCCTGCCGAAAATGCTGTCAAAAGCTTTAAAAAGGGTTAACATGCATCTTCATTTGACCATAAGAACAAGAAAACTCATACGAATGTTTTAGTCGGCCGTTACTTGTTGGCGTATAGGAACTCCAAACATTCGATATAGTGTGGTGAAACTGGAAGCATATCGTTCAGTCCGTGTGCACAGCCAAGACAAAAGCTACGACCTATTACAAAGTGTTCCTTACATATCAGAGATAAGATAACGAGAGGTCGTACAATAGGTTAGGTGGTATATAAATGAGGTAGGGGTGAAAATGCAATTTTTTTACCAAAAAATGACTTTATGTCAATCGGTTCTATGTTAAAAATACTTTCCATCGATTATAACTAAGTACAGATTTTGAAAAAAGAAGGCTGAGAAATTAATTGTTTTATAAACACGTCGAAATACATGGTTATTCCTATACCACCCGATTTTTAAAGCGGCGTTTACTCTCAATTCTTGAAATGCGCTGTCGCTCAAATGCTTTCTTAAGTCATAAGTCGAAAACTCCGAGATTTAGCGAAAAAATTACAAATATAAATGTTTTTGAGTTAGATCTCCTCTTTCCAATGGTTTTTGTCTTATTAAGATTGATTGAATAGATTTCGAGAAAAATACAAGAATGTGCAGTGTTGTACAGCGGCTCGCCGCTCAGCGGACCGACACCCGGAGATGCGACGAAGGTGCAATATAGCAAGGTCGTGCATACGATTATAGAACTAATGCGCTTTCGAGGGATAATATTGTCACACGCCGACCTGAAAAATTACTGTAAGTATTTAAAAAGTTTTTTTGTGCCATTTTTTTGCAAAATGTCATTTCAGTGGCAAAAGGGCCCTTGTTTCAATTTATTCTACAAAAAAGCATATTCTTTTTATCGGATTAGACAGCTGTTGTATTGCCGGATCAAAAACCTTATAGTGCAATTTAAGGACAAAAAAGCCCCTTTTTGAATTTTTCTTAGCAAAAGGACACATTAAATTATCGAATTCGATAGTTGTTGCAATGCCGGATCGAAAACCTTAGTGCCATTTTTTCTAAAAATGTCATTTTAGGGGTGAAAAACATTTTAGAATTTAGTAAATGACCGCCCGGGCGCATCAGCCATCCACAATAAATAAAGTTAAATGCTACATTTACAAATTCTGTGAAAAAGTAGAATTTTCTACCGTCTCCGAGACCGCCAATTTTTTTGTCTTGTTCTGTTCATAGGGGTTTTTGAAGAATCATTTAATGTTTTATAACTCGAAATGGGCATTAATGGACTAAAATACACGAAATTAAACGATTCATATTAACAACAGGGGGGGGGGACCAAGTTTTCCCGACACTAGCCCGTTTCTCACAACATGCACATGTGTAAAAGGTACGGCAAAAATTTGAAGAAAGAACTAATTAATAAACCTTCCCCTTTTAGGTTGTTTAAAATCTTTTTTGTGATGCTTTAGGAAGAGAAATTTAAAGTGCATTGGTTCTTGTAAGTGCATGGCAAGACCATCTTCTTGTCATAATAGTTCTGTTCCATCATCAGGTATTATTGACATTGAAAGCGTTAATACCTCTTTGGACAGCGATTCTTCTGATGTCAGGGCTGGATAGGCGATAAGTACCTATAGCAAAACTGTATTTTTGTCAAATGAAACTTACTTATAGGCATGTTTTTGAATAAGCTTATTATAGTTCTTGATTTCAAACATTTATTAATTACTATCAAATTTGGTTCCTAATTTTTTACTCACAAATTCAATTAAAATTTTCTTCAAATATGAATCGTTTAATTGCGTGTATTTAGTCCATTAATGCCCATTTAGAGTTATAAAACATTAAATGATTCTTGAAAAACCCCTATGAACAGAACAAGACAAAAAAAAACTTTTTAAATACTTAAAGTAATTTTTCAGGTCGGCGTATTATACCTGGAAAGTCGAAAGCGCATTAGTTCTATAATCGTATGCACGACCTTGCTATATTGAACCTTCGTCGCATCTCCGGGTGTCGGTCGGTCCGCTGAGCGGCGAGCCGCTGTGCAACACTGCACATTCTTGCATTTTTCTCGAAATCTATTCAATCAATCTTAATAAGACAAAAACCATTGGAAAGAGAAGATCTAACTCAAAAACATTTATATTTGTAATTTTTTCGCTAAATCTGGAAGTTTTCGACTTATGACTTAAGAAAGCATTTGAGCGACAGCGCATTTCAAGAATTGAGAGTAAGGGCCGCTTTAAAAATCGGGTGGTATAGGAATAACCATGTATTTCGACGTGATTAGTAACATAAAACAATTAATTTCTCAGCCTTCTTTTTTCAAAATCTGTACTTAGTTATAATCGATGGAAAGTACTTTTAACATAGAACCGTTTGACATAAAGTCATTTTTTGGTAAAAAAATTGCATTTTCACCCCTACCTCATTTATATACCACCTAACCTATTGTACGACCTCTCGTTATCTTATCTCTGATATGTAAGGAACACTTTGTAATAGGTCGTAGCTTTTGTCTTCGCTGTGCACACGAAATTCTTTTCTAGACGAGTTTGTTGCGCCCGTAGAGTCTACTATTACAAAATGAACGTGTTTTAGTCGTGGCTAAAATGACGTCCAAATCACGACTTATGTTATGTATAACAAACGTTGCATTAATAACGTTATTTTTGAGTTTTTATATACGTCTTAAAAACGTATTGAAGTGGTCATGACGTTCAACATTAAATAAATGTGTAATTTTTGACGTTATAATATGAACATGTTTTAGTCGTGGTTAAAATGACGTCCAAACCATCACTTATGTATAAGCAACAGAGACTTTTGCACGTTCAACAAACGTTGCATTTATAATGTGATGATTTTTTGATTCAAGGACATTTGTCAAAAAAGCATCTGATATATTTGCGGATATTGTGGTAAAGACAGGATGGGCAAGAGTGTCAAACGGGTCCAGTTAACACATTTGAAGACGTCTCTTCTGAGTTTAATTTTTCGTTGTCCAAAATGTGTCAAAACCTCAGGAGATATAAACGATATTCCCGTAAAAATTTCTCTTAGGTTCTACAAACATTGTCATTCTCCTTAGAAGACGAAGCTAACATTGAAATGGGAACACGCCACCAAAATCAGAACAATTTTTGGCACAGCGAAAGGAAAAAAGGATTCACTGCGTCAAATGGTAGACCCTGCAATTTAAAGCAGGAGAGCGCAAAAAATACTTTGCGACGTGACATTCTTTATCCATTTTTATCAAGCACCTATGCTTCGACAGGGAAAGAAATGGAAGCACAAGCTATTATCTATTAACAAGTATGTACACTTCTTAGCTGTCTCTCCTTATAGAAATGAAAAGTCCATATGTAAATGGCATCAATTTGTTGAAACTTTGGTACAAAATAGAAAGCAAATTTGATTACCTAGATAAAAGGTTAATAAAAGTTCACAAAATGTTTTTGACAAAATAACGTTTTGATTTTGAATCAGGAAAATATAAAATGACTCAGTTGTGCACTTTAAAACCTAGTGATGTACCGGGTGCTATTTTAAAGGCTGATATAGTCGAAGACCGTTCTGTTCTGGAATTGAAGTGATGGTTACACTATCGGGTGTTGAAGAACAGCGGTCGGAAAGCAGAACTTGTTCAAAGGTAACCAAAATATTCTACATTTTGACAAATTATAAGAATACGTTACAAGGTGAAGGATTGTATTGCATCAGGAAGAGATGTGGAAATTAATCTTGCAGTTGATGGAGGATGGAGGGAAGTGGTACGATCTGAAACATAGTATCACTGCTTCAACTTCAAATAAAGATGTAGTGAATGAGGCTCATGAAGAGGAGTTAGAGTTGACATTTAACAAATTTCCATCTGTCGATGTTCCTCAATATGTCAATAGATGACATATTTTGAACATTTATGCTCATCTTCTAAGTATGATAATATTGAATTTTGATGACATTGAGATTTTCAATGAGGAAGATCAAACTACAGAAAAGCCCTTTAGAAAAGCAATTTGTGAGAAGCGATCATTTGGAAGATGTTACAGATGCTGGTAGTAATTAGTACTTTGTAGGTGTACAATATAAGTGTCATGCATCATTTAAGAAGGATTTATATCGAGTTTTGGTGGTTCTAAGCAACATGACTGGGTCAGTAAAGAAAGGAGAGTGCACCTGCAGTCAGTCTGCAATGGGTAAATGTAGCCACATTGCTGCTCTTCTCCTTTTTGTGTGTAAATACAGGGTGAGTCTGAAAGACTCCACATCCTTTATACCACAGAATCTACTGTTCAAATGATGAAGCTTGGTGCAAAAATTATTGGTCAATTGTGATTCCTCCTGATGTTATAAGCCGCCAAAAATCTTCATTTTTAAACGTTCTTTTTAAATATCTTTCGAAAGGTGCATCGTAGGATTTTGAATTTTTGCACAGCATTGTTACAGACCAAGAAGCAACTGCTGATGGTACTTAAGACATTATCCAAAAAGCGGATCACTGTTATACAGGGTGGCCCCTATGTTATTTGCCCTTGAACTTTTTTATCTTTGAAAATATTGCTAATTTGCCTATGCAGCCGTATTCCCCGTTCAATTCTAAAAGTTTTTTGGATCTTAAAATTTTTTGAGAAAACTAACCACTCACGAGAAAAATTGAAAAAACCGAAAACATGATGCAGGTAATCACCTTAAAACCAATGATGAGTCTACCTCATAAAAAAGTGAAATTACCATCAATGGTTTTTCTTCAGTTGTGAGCAATGGTTTTGGGCACAGATGTAGGACAACACCTTCAATGCAAAAAAACAGTTGAAATGTGATGCGTGTCAACGTACACTTTGCTTTTTATTCAAATTGTAGGTTTATCACGATGATCATGTTTTCGGTGTTTTCAATTTTCCTCGTGAGTGGTTAGTTTTTTCGAAAAATTTTAAGAGCCAAAAAACTTTTAGAATTGAATGGGGAATACGGCCGCATAGTCAAATTAGCAATATTTTCAAACATAAAAAAGTTCAAGGGTAAATAATAACAGGGATCCGCTTTTTGCATAATGTTTTAAGTACCATCAGTACTTGCATCTTTGCCTGTAACAATGCTGTGCAAAAATTCAAAATCCTGCGATACACCGTTCGAAAGGTATTTAAAAAGAACGTTTAAAAATGAAGATCTTTGGCGGCTTATAACATCAAGAGGAATCACAATTGACCAATAATTTTTGCACCAAGCTTCATCATTTGAATAGTAGATTCTATGGTATAAAGGATGTGGAGTCTTTCAAACTCACCCTGTATGTGGAAGAATCGGGACATAAGGCAAGGTCTTTGTCGACAACAAGTAAGCTGAGGCATGGATCAAAACATCGTAATCCTGGTGCACTAACAATGCAAGAATTTCCAACAGTGAGATATAAGCCCATCTTGCGATCAACTTTCGATCCCAGACCTTCAGGATAAGAAAGAAAAATTGGACTGAATTCATTTCTGATTGATCTGCAAGAGGCTCTGAATACCACCTTATTTTAAATCTGCTTAAGAATCACGTATGATGATTTTCAATATGAAGATTAAGAATCTCAAGTGATTCGGCAATTAACCTCACAATTTAAAGAAAATATGGATAATTATTTAAACAAGAAATGTGGAGAAAGCAATAATTTTGAAATATGTTCCAGCCAGAATACAAATGAATGTGAGAAGTGGCGAACTTCTGCATTAAAAGGTCTACGTCTCCTAGTGAACTGGGAGTTGATGGGGGTGTTCAGCAAAACTCCGCTGATCTTCGTCGTGTTCCATTTCAGTTAAGAAATTATTACTCACAGTCGCACATTCACCCGTACTGTTAACAATTTTATCATTTCCAATATCTTCAAGGTTTGGAAATAATTCGCATGGTGTGGTACTTTCCCAATATGGCAAAAGGTCTGGATGTAAATCACTTGGTTCTTGTTTATTAACTAAGGGGCTGATTCCAAGTCAGTTTACGTTATGACGTCATAACGTAAGTATGGTTAGGACCGTAACTCAGCAGAGGGCGCCACTAGTACGATTTTGCTGAGCTCTACATTATTATCTTGCGCGCAAGACGTGACTTTAACGAAGAAGACGTTCCGTTACCCCCCAGAGTGCCCTGGACAATTAACGAGATCAGCGAGCACCAATTGTTTCAACGAACGCGAATGACTCGGGCAGTGTTTATTTATGTCCTCAACACCATCGCCGAAAGATTAACAAAAAACAGCTGACAAGGGAGGTATCCACACATTACACCGATGCACAAGTTATGTGGCCTAGCAATTTTATGCTTCTGGTGGGCTGCAGTGGCTTGTTGGTAGCAGTGGTCGAATCTCACAACCCGCACCCTGCAGAGCAATCGATGAAGTAACACAAGCCCTTGTGGATCTAGCACTAGAGTTTATTTGATTTCAGTTCGTCTTTCTGTCAATAGCGACTTAAGTGACGTGCATGAGAACTGGGATATTAATTAAAATAGTAGGGACATGACAATTAGTAATTGTTCAAAGCCTTTCGTTTTTAAAATTCCTACGAAACGCTGATATTATCGGCGGTATCAAATTTAAGTCAAGGTAATTTTCTGATATTAACTTGACGGAAAGACGAACCGACGGCATGTTATACGTTCAACACTACGCAAACGCCCTCACCGTGACGTCACGAGCATTTAAGTGTTGTGTTTAAAAATATATTAGAAAAATCAGGTGAACAAGAAATGTGAGTTATATGAAATCAACTGGAGAGCGGAATAGCACAGAAATTGTTCAAAAATGTTTTAGGGCGGGTAGGTCGAAGAATTTCACTAAAGAAGAAAATGCGGCGCTGGTGGCCGCTGTGGAAGAAAGGCGCCGACTCCTGTTTGGCCCGCTTCGAGGGCCCAACCTGCAGCAGACCCACAGGGATGCTGCCTGGGCCCAGGTGTTAAATGAGGTGGTAAATGTGCACGGCCAACAAAGAAAATTAGCAGAACTGTAAAGAAAATTGAGAAACCTGAAGAGCTCTGCGAAGCAGAAGGTAAGCGCCTTTAAAAGGGAGGCCAGACGGACCCCCGGGGGCGGTGATAATCCAGCTACCTCTCTCACTCCCTTGGAGGATAAACTGATATATTTTATAGGAACAGAAAGTGTAGGGGTTATCTTGGGGGATGTTGACACCTGCCGGGTACAAGGTGAAACATAAAAATAAGTTTTCTCTGTAATTTTGTGGTACTGAAGAGAAAAATTTTGTATTGCCATGAATATGATGGAGAACATCTACAATCTACAACCTGCCATTTACCTACAGCATAAAAGCATGAAAATGACCGCCCAGAAATAAAGAACCCCCCACCCACTGACATTAATGTAGGCAGGAACCCTAGTCGAATATATTCTATAAATATTCAGCTGTAGGTGGGCATTTTCATATTTCTAGGGTGTACGTAGGTATACTTTCGTTTCTTTCCATTTTGACCATAACAATAACTTTTATCATTGGTGTTTCACTATCCATTTTAAACTTATTTTTGAGGTTTCACGGGATTTTGGATAAAAAATTGGATAATTAAAAAGTTTTAACTACTGCCGACGTTTAATAATAACTACCTACCTATTGAGAAAACACCACTTTCACAGTGGCCCCTTTAAGGGGCCCTAGCTCCCTTAGGAGGCATTTTTCGACATATGTTCATAGGAACTTCTTTCATATTTTTCATAGAAGAATCTACAGGTAAAATTCGACAAGTTTCGTTTACACCCTAACATAAAAATAATAATACAATACAAACAAATAAATACACTGTGAACCCAAAATCGAAGAAATTTTAAACTTTCCTAGATGTTCCCGTTGACTCCCACCCCGGACCCTCCCGAACTCGTCCTTCTCGGCCTCCTCCACCAAAAGAAGTCCCCAAAAAAATCAACCCGGGAAAAAAGGTCGTAGAAAAAATGGACGAAGCGAATAATTTGCAGAGCCGAACAAATAGCTTGTTGGAGGAACAAAACACTACATTGAAACAGTTTGTTACTAAATTCCAACTATAGGCAGAGCATGATATGCTCTTCCACCCCTATTTCCATCTCACGATTTCATAAAAGGACTATGCCATTAAATCAAACTCACAATCACTATTACCAAATCCAGGGGCAGCTACAAATTACGAATAAAATTTAGTGTCATTTTGTATTCGCTGCTAACAAAAATATTCATGCTTAAAAAAATTTTCGCGATTGTAAATTTTTTGAAAACATTGCAGTAAAGACATTTTACAATTACTTATTACCAGAAATTGTGTTGCCGCTGCGGAAAATTACGTTTGCAAGAGGGATTGGAATGTTTGTATAAACTATTTGTTATTACTAGAACATGAAGCGCGCTACGCGCGCCGTCCCTGGAATAATTCCCCCAAAAATGTTGTATATTTTCAAATCTTTTATATTATAATTTTTTTCCCATATCATAGGCTCAGTATATCTATGAGTAGGTATATTTATATACAGGGTGGTCGTTTTATCTTGAGACTGGCAAATATCTCGGAAAGGAAGCATTTTAGAAAAAAAATTTTCGTATGAAAGCTTTGACTTCGAGGGGGAAAACAGATGGCACCATCGCCATTTTAATTCAAGGTCAAATGAAGGTCAACTTAATTTTTTTAAATGGAAACCTATATTTTTTATTGCAGATTCTTATTCACCGTAAAAAAACAAATAACTTTCATCTAAACTATTTTTGGATCTGATGGATAGTTTGTCAGATATTGAAATGAAAATTTTAATCTTTTTCGAAATGCATTCCCTTCCCTAGCAACAGCGGCATGACAAAACAAATGAACAACCATTGGAATCTTTACAACGAGGAATTCTAAATAAATAAACCACAAAAATTGCGTAAAATTAAGTTAAAATTGAACGTCTAGCATAATTTCTCCGTAAATTAACACAATTTCAGTTTTTATCTGGTACAGAAAGAGGCTCCATTTTAACTTAATTTTACGTAATTTTTGTGGTTTACTTATTTAAAATTCATCGTTGCAAAGATTCCAATGGTTGTTCATTTGTTTTGTCATGCCGCTGTTGCTAGGCAAGGCAATACATTTCGAAAAAATTTAAATTTTCGTTTCAATATCTGACAAACTATCCATCAGATCCAGAAATGGTTTAGATGATAGTTGTTTGTTTTTTTACGGTGAATAAGAATCTGCAATAAAAAATATAGGTTTCCATTTAAAAAAATTAAGTTGACCTTCATTTGACCTTGAAAATGACCTTGAATCAAAATGGCGATGATGCTGCCTAGTTTCCCCCTCGAAGTCATAAAACTTTTATACAAAACATTTTTTTCTAAAATGCTTCCTTTCCGAGATATTTGCCAGTCTCAAGATAAAACGACCACCCTGTATATATATTCCTTTTACTGGTTTATATAAATTATATTGGTTTACTGGTCTATTAAGCATTATTACAAAATAATCGTTAATTAAAAACGTTTATACGCTTTCAAATTTGGTAAATTTGCCATTTCATTTACTCTTCTCTGAATTATTTTGAAACGCGTCATTTATTAGATTTTTAGCACATGAATGAATGAATTTGTGGATATGTTTAAAAATTTTAAATGATTCATAGAGACGTTTTTTTATGTTCCAATGTTAGCAATTTAAAATTAAACCTTTTAAAAGAGTAATGGTAGAAAAGTTCTTGATTTCATACATCTAGGTACGTTTTATTTCATAAAGTTGAGGAGTTAAGGAATGAAAATTTTTTTGTTAGTTTCAGTGTTTATTTCTCATTTTTCACTGTTTAACTATTTATACCCATTCTTATGAAATAGAATTTTATGTAACTGGATTATTCGTAGCTTTAGTATTTTTATCAAAATGATGTGACATAATTAATATACTTAAATCGAATTTCAATAAAGGTAAAATTCATTCGTTAAAATGTAGGAATTGATCTTAAGTCGGTAATTTTGTAAAAATTGACTTTTTAATAAGGTAAATTAAACATTTATTGTAAATTCTCATTCGAGTATAGCTCAAAAATCAATTATTTATCAACTCATTTGTAGAAATCAAATGTTAAATAAGTACCTAGTACACAACACAACACTTCATTCACTCTTTGAAAATTAAAACGATTTGGGTCCATATTAGGTTTAAGAGTAAATAAAAGATGTAACTCCGGTTCTTCATGTATATTATTGCTTAAATTGATTGCTTTTTGATTTTCCAATTCTTCGCCCATCATTTGATACGATTGAGCAAAGACGTTATATTTTCTCATGAAATCATCAATTAATTTTACAACTTCTGGGTCACACTGCGAATTATGGCTCATACGATGATCAATCGATTCATTTTGGTCAATTATAAACAGTTGTCCAAAAGTGGGCATCTCGTTAGTAGATGGATATAGAGCTGTATTAATTTGGTAATATATTTGACCCTGAATTTTAAAGCAAAATGGACCTTTTCGTGTGGAATTAAAATTTACCAAATTTGCATTAAAAGATGCAAACGAAAATGAGCTATTGTAGCTGCGGATATGTTGAAAAAAATTTGTCGCTTTTACATGCGAACCGTCAAATAAAGATTTAAATACTTCTGGAAGAGCAGGTAAAGGCTGCAAACGTACTTCGCCATGGCTGCAGCAATCATTAAAGGAATTACCTTTATTGGCAACTTTCTCAAAAGCAAAATGTTTTGCTCCACAATTCAAGCATTTGACATTCATCGGCCCGATATAATGCTCATCTACGATGTTTCGGGTTTCAATTACCTCATCTATACTATTAAATTCCGACTGAAAAATCAAGCTATCTTTTTCACTCTAAAACACCCTGAAACGCGGGGAACTTTGGGACAGAACTCCTCCGAGCATCGAGAAATTTTCGCCGTTATTTCGCGAAGCGCATTTAGAAAAAATATGTATTTGTAGCGTTAGCTATATGGCGATGCGATCTTCCGCTTCGTGGGGGCGCACCGGGGCCCCAAAGACAGGTCATCGGAAATCGACGAAAAATCGTAGGCGCTCTTGCAAAAATGACAAATTCGCGGGGCGTCGAAACGTCAGAAAATGCGGAACGTCAGTGTCGGTGAAAGTGAAAATTCTTGCGAAAAACGGGGAAATATCACGAAATTTGAGTGGATTTACATGGGAGATGCCTTTTACGTCGTTTCCCGAACTCCCAGTTACAAAAAACATTAATAATCGTGCCGTGCTTATAACCTTTGGAGGAGTGCTGTCAGGTGCGAAAATTAGGGGCTCCAATTATTGAAAAATCCCGGAAATTCCCGGTCGGAAGACCACAAGGTAATATTATTGATGAATATTTATGTTTGTAAGGCAATTTTTAGTGTATTTCTAAATGGAAATCCATTCAATGAGTGATGAAACAAAACAGACTTCAAATGGATATACAAATTGTTTCTAAAATGGACAAACGTGCGATGTTGTTGCAAGCAATTAATGCAAAGAAACAGAAATTTGATTGATTGAAATGCCAAAAAAGGTGACAGGGTGGACAAGGGCTCATATTTTCTCACTTAAAAAACATAGTTAGCGTTTTGCATTGCAAAATTAGAATTAAAATTGCCATAGCAACCAGTCAATAACTCGAAAAAATAAAAAAAATATGGAAGTAGACGAAGTCCACTGCGAAAAAACCACCAGGTAAGTAAATTTTCTTTATTATTATTATTTTATTATTAGGTATTATAAATCCATCACCAGTTTTCTTTTTTTTACCTACATAATATAATTTGCAAAAATACCAACTTTTTCCATCATTCAGCTCTGCACACGTGCCTCCGGCAAATTGTTTTTATCCAGAATTCATAAAAAAGCCGCCACCTCCACCCCCCCTACCACCTCCACCTAAAGTTTTTTTAGGAACCGCACAGCGAATTTTAAAAAGGTGAGTTTTTTTAGTTCGAGCAATTTGTCTTAATCATGATTCTTCTATGATTAGCATCGATATCAATAGTATCAGCATATCGTCTAACGTCCCCCCCCCAAGAGATGATACCATAATTAAGAAGAAAAAGACAGAAAAGTAAATATTTTTTTCTCATTTTCGATTTATTTATTTTTTGTAATCACAGACGACGCAGGCAGAGGCAAAGAAAAAAAGAAAAGATAAAAGCAGCCCTGGCTGCAACTGCAGCAAATTCAAGAGCATCTGCTGCAGCAAATAATCAAAGTACACCTGCTACAGTTACAGCCAGGGCATCGAGCCGAGACAGTGCCACGATGCTGCCTCCATTCATGGAAGAACTGGCCAACAGGGGCGGCTTGGTGATAAACCACTTGCACATTAATTCTTATTTTTAAACAATAAAAAAAGTAAAACATAAAATTCTTTTCCGAACAATTATTTGCATTGTTATAGTCTTCGTAAAGCAATTGGGTGAAATTTTGGCATTTTTTGAAAATACACATTCATCCTCACTGGTTTCAAGGTTGCACTTAATTTATTAGGAGCTCCTTTGCGCTTGCAGTTACAAGATTTGATTAATCTTAAAAAAGGCAGGTAGAGGTCTATAATAAAGCAAATTCATAATTATTTTTACAGATAACAAAATACTTGCCAACTTCGTCTTGAGAGTAATAATTTATTTAATAATTATTATTCATCACTTCTTGGCTGTTTTTTAATTGGGAGCATATTTATAATTCTCAATCTTCTTAGCTGTTCAATCGTTTGCAACACAAACATAACCTAAACATTGTGGGGAGAAATGATGGAATAGATACGTCAAATGTCAAACCACGTTGACAAACAAAGCAACTTAAAAGCAACTGTGTCACAGACAAATACTCACAGACGACAGACGAGTGAAAAACTATGCTAACAACACAACTTGACTTTCGTCATTCGTAACTAACAAAAAGAAACTTCTTTTTAAACTAATTTTTAATTATTTTAATAATATAGTTTCAGTAATAATTAAAAAGAGAAAAAAAGATGCAGGCAGATATTATTTCTGCAGTGTATTGTTGGTGGCATAACCAATTAATTTCTCAAACTGTTTTATCAACTTACCTTTATTTTTTTTTATTTTTTTATTTTATTAAATTATTATTATTACTTTTTTCTATTTAAATGATTCATTTTTATTTACATTTTTCTCATTATGGATCTTCTGACCGTTTTTACCAGATAAGTACCAATTACTAGGAGTGGAAAATGAAACAATTTAATAATAAGTTACTGATCTAGATATCTTTGAGTTCATATTTTTTTATTGTTTATTTTTTAAACGTCAAATAAAATCGGTAAGTTCATCGTTATGCAATATATTGTTCACATATTTTGTTTATTTAAATAATTTCAGCAATTACAATGCCAAAAAGGAAGAGAGGAAACAATTTAGAAAAAAGGAAGCGTCTCAAAAAAGAAATTGTAAAACGAAGGAATCACTGCTTGGATTCGACATGCGAAGATGTTTCAGATGAATTTTCATCAAAAACACCAACGATTGTGGAGAACGAGCAGTTATTGTCTTCTTCCGTTTTACAAAGTGATGGACGTCGGAGTGGTGAAGGTGAAGCCGAAATTTCACAAACCGATGAAAGAACTCGAGAAATTGATAAAGGTGGCGAATGTTTATATCCTGCGATCATCATTCAAATACCCGATAATTACTCAGGTACGTTATATTATGACAACTTACTGTCTACATATGGTATACAGGCTTGGGCAAAAGTAGATACCTATTATACCTAAAAATGTTAGGGTTTTTCGGAACTGCTTTCACTAGGTGCGTGAGTGTCAGTTTCTTTTGTGCGGTCCTTTTTATCATAATGACGTCATTGAAAATGAAAATCCACTTTGTTTTTTCTTAACTAATTCGTAATCGAGGAATTCTTTTGAGATACATATTAGCAGGTCGTTCATATGTACACCTTATACGTACACTCTTAAATTTTTAAAGACATTCAAGAAAGGGATGAAAAAATCAAGATTTTTTAAAAATAATTAGCAAAATGTACGTATGCGCAGTTGAATTTCTTTCAAAAAAAAGTTGACGCGTACGTTTTTCAAAAATCTTAATTTTTGTCCAGTTCTTCAATGTTTTTGAAAATCTAAGACGGTCATGACTCCACTTCCTTTCGAATATTATTCGAATATGGTACGTTTGTATATCTCAGATAAATATGAGAGATTCCAAATTAGATAAGAAAAATGAATTTTTTTCTATTTAAAAAAACAATGATGGTGTCATTGTGTCAAAAAGGACTGCATCAAAAGAAGGTCACACGAGAATTTTTACGGAAAATTTTTCGATACAAAAATTATATGGGCATATTATACCTTTACTCAACCCTGTAATACCTATGACATAGCTGGCAACAAAAAATGTTGTTTATATTATTTTTCTTATATTATTTTTTATTATTACTTATTTAGTTTTATCTTATTTTATATATTTTTATTGGTTGATTAAATGGGGGTATAGATACAAATTTGGATTATATGTCCTTCGGCTGGAGGATATTATCTACTTTTGGACTGTACCTACCTAGGTACCTACTTTTTTTATTTTATTTATATTTATTTATTATTATTTTATTATCATTACGTACCTAAAACTTGAGGACTTATATATCCATCAGCAAAATATCAGTTACTGTCCCGAAACGTTTTGGAAGATTTCAATATCGATCAATAGCGTTTGGTGGAATCGACAGTTTTGATATTGTTCGACTATGTACAGATACAGATTCGGATTTTGCCCTTCGGCTGAAGGATAATGTCTGTTTTTGGACTGTACTTATTGGATTATTTATAGGACTTAAGAATATATGGTATATCTTCATATTTTTATTTTTTCTTTCATTCTCTCTTAAAAAAGCTTTGCTTTCCTTTATTGTGCATAGGTTCTTCATCGGATTCTGACAATGAGCAGCATCCTTATGTACGCCGACGTCCGTCTAGAACTGAGAGACGCAAGAATAAGGAACAACCTCAAACGTATGTACCAGCAATGGGAACTGATGGCATACATACGGTGAGTTCTCCAGTTGAGATTGAAGCCGTCATTGATCAGGTTGATGACGCCGCCAGAGATGTTACATGGCAACATGTTAACGCTGACGTAGCAGAAGGAATGGTTAGTCATGGTAGTAGAAGGGGAGTCGATGATTTTTTGACTGTTCCTTTAATACATCATGCACTTAATGAAATTAATGATATAATGATGGAAGAAGTTCGAGCAGAGCAATTGTTTGGAGAAAGTGTTGATATCGATAACAATATTGTTAATGATGTTAACGCTCCAAACAATATGCATGTTTTGAACGATGCTTCAATCGTAATAGAAAATAATGTTGACATTGCTGAAGAGCATAATGCACAAAACAGGGCAAACCGAATGCACCTCATTGGCACACGGCGGCAAGCTGAGATTCATTCGGTTGGTGCTTTCAATCGGCAATGTCCACATTGCAATGCTCTGTTTTTTGAAGCAGAGCGTAATAGCAGAAGAGTATATACAAAGTGCTGCTGTGGAGGCCAAGTTAATCCACCGGCGTTAGGAAACGTACCTGAACTTTTGCAACAACTACTTGAGGGTCGTCATCCATTGTCCCGTCAATTTAAACGAAATATTTTAACTTACAATTACTGCTTCCAATTTGCCAGTATGGAAGTAAATTTAAGAAAATTTGGAGGACGGGGACCATATGTTTTTGCAATTCAGGGTAGATTGGTTCATCATTATTCGGATGTTAATGTTAACGATCCAAATCCAAGATATGGACCAATCTATTTCTTAGATCCGCAAATGGCTGCACAACAACGAGTAGACAATGTTGGTAGAGATCGAGTAAACGATGAACTGATTGTTCAAATCGGTGATATTCTCAATGAAATTAACCCTTTCGCTAGAGAATATCGCCACTTGCATGAAGTATTTGAACAACAACGTCGTGAACGAACTGCTGCCAACTTGCCCATGCCACATGTTTATCTAGAACTGGTTGCTCAGCATAGAAATAGAAACGATAGAGCTCACGATGCTCCCGCTGTCCCAGAAATTGGGGCAGTCTATGTATGCAATGAAGCGACAGCTCCAAACCCCAGGTTGCGAGTTTTTGTTCGTGAAGAGAGGCAATATCTTCGCGAAATAGATTATCATAGTGACGTCTGCGATCCGCTTACATTCCCACTATTGTTTCCAAATGGCGAATTAGGCTGGACTTTTCGTGCAGAACGTCGCCATGAAGTAAACATGACGCTCTGTAGATATTATGCGTATAGGTTTGCATATAGAAATGACGGCTTTCAAATACTTCAGCATTCAGGTAGGTTGGCACAACAGTTCATTGTAGCCGCTTATGTGAAAGTTGAAGCGAGTCGGATGAGTTTCATTCGAACCCATCAGCAGCGTCTAAGAGCCGAAGAGTATAGGGGTTTGCACGATTATATTGCCAATCGCGCAGATGCTGCAGATGTACAACGAGTGGGTAGGATGGTTATTTTGCCATCATCTTTTGTTGGAAGTCCTCGCTGTCAGTATCAACGGTTCCAAGATGCAATGGCGGTCATGGCTAAAACCGGTCCGCCGGATTTATTCATTACTTTCACTTGCAATCCTAGGTGGCCCGAGATTCTAGAAAACATTCCTGCGGGAGATGAACCAAATAATCATCCATTCCTGATAAATCGTGTTTTTATTTTGAAACTTCATGAGTTAGTCATGAACGACATAATGAAGAAGAAAATTTTCGGGACTCCTATTGTTGTACTATACGTGATTGAGTTTCAAAAACGTGGTCTTCCTCATGCCCATATTTTGGTCACACTTAGAGAGGAAGACAAGCTGAGGGATGGTTTTCGTATCGATCAGTTAATTTCTGCTGAGATACCTGAACAAAGTGAGTCTTTGCTCTACGAGTTGGTCAAAAAAAATATGCTGCATGGACCATGCGGAAGAATAAATGAAAATTGTGTTTGTATGGTAGAAGGTAAATGTAGTGCTGGTTTTCCAAAATATTGGTCCAAGGAAACTAAGATCACTCACGGCAGAGTCATATACAAACGTCCATTCAATAACAGGTTCATCATGATCGATCGTTTCCACTATCCAGCTAATAATCAATGGGTTGTACCATATAATCCATATTGCCTACTTAAATATAGAACGCATATGAACGTCGAAGCTTGCGTCTCACCCAATGCAATTAAGTATTTGTATAAATACTTTTTTAAGGATGTTGACCAAGTTTTGATGAGAATCGTTGAAGGACAAAATGACGGTGAGGCTCATCTTGTCTACGACGAAGTAAGTGCATTTATTAATGGTAGGTACATGACTCCTCCGGAAGCCGCCTGGCGTTTAAATCGCTCCGAATTGTACTTTAACACACACACAGTAATAAGGCTGCCGATTCATCTGCCAGGCAGGCAACCTGTGCTCTTTAATGTGGGTGAAGAAAATGTGGCAGTGGAAGATGATCGTGATACGATGTTAACTGCATGGTTTAAACTTAACCGTACTGATCCTGACGCTCTACAATATCTGTACAGTCAAATTCCGGAACACTATGTTTGGAAAAGAACTAACAAGCAATGGGAAAAACGGAAACGACGTCATACGCTAACCGTAGCCAGATTGCATGTCTTGAGCGCTCGATATGGTGAGTTGTATTACATGCGAATACTTCTTCTAAATGTTCGAGGTGCAACATGCTTTGAAGACTTGCGAACTGTCAACGGTATTGTATATGACACGTTCAAAGAGGCATGTGAACAAAGAAGTCTTTTTGTCGATGATGCCGAATGGTATCGTTGCTTGGAGGAAGCTGTAGTCAGACAAATGCCTGGACAGCTTCGAAACATGTTCGCTTACATCTTAGTATTCTGTGAAGTATCTGATCCAGTTGCCCTCTGGAACAGATTTCGTCAATCCATGTTTGAAGATTATACACGTAGAAAAATACCTGAGCAAGAAGCAGAACAAAGGGCTCTTCGCAAAATAAGTTATATTCTCAGGATCAACGGTAGACGTTTAACTGATTATGGATTAGTTGAACCGCCACAGTTGCCTGAAATACAAGAGGTAGGTGATCAAATGCACCCTGAAATATTAAGCCCCGAAGCAGTTGTTACGATGACCGGCCAATTAAATGAAGATCAAACTCATGTTTTTAATACTGTGATGTCAGCAGTTGAAAATACTGAGGAACGAAATCGCCTTTTCTATTTGCAAGGTGGTGCTGGAACAGGCAAAACGTACCTTTACAACTGCATCATTACTGTATTGCAAAGCAGAGGAATCAAGGTTCTTCCGGTTGCTTGGACCGGCGTAGCGGCGACTTTGTTGAAAAGTGGCCGTACCGTACATTCTCGGTTTGGTTTACCAATCAACATTGTCGAAAATACAACATCTTTTCTAACTGCTCAATCAGAAGCGGGACAAATAATTCGGGAATCGCCTTTGATAATCTGGGACGAAATCAGCATGGTTACTAGACTCGCATTCGATTTGGTCGATAGAACTGTTCGAGATCTTACTGGAATTAATCATTTGCCGTTTGGAGGTAAAGTTGTTTTAATTGGCGGAGACTTTAAACAGTGTCTACCTGTTGTTATTGACGGTGATCGAACGAGTACAGTAGCTTCCTGTGTCAAAACCAGTCAATTATGGGGTCGATTTAGAAAATTGGCTTTGAAACAAAACATGAGAGCTGGTGAAAATGAACAAGAATTCATTGAATTTTTGGAACAACTTGGTACTGGGGCTTTACCGTCTAAAACTGTCGGTCGATCGGTCCTGATAGAAGTACCTGAACGCTGCGTTGTTCCTGATAAAGAAACATTGATTCAAATGGTGTTTGGTGACGGTGATATTCGTGGGGTATTAGATAGAGCTATTTTGACACCCCAGAATGCTCATTGTATTCAAATCAATCGAATCATGTTAAGCAAGATCTCTGCAGAGCCATCTGAAGAAAAAATTTATTTAAGTGCAGATAACATTGTCACAGATGATCAGGACGAACGTGATCGTTATCCACTTGAATTTTTAAATTCTTTAACTCCCTCAGGTTATCCTTTGCACGAACTTTCGCTAAAAGTCGGATGTGTAGTGATGTTGTTGAGAAATTTGAATTTAACGGAAGGATTATGCAATGGAACTAGGCTGATAATTCGACACCTCGGTAATCACTTTGTGGATTGCGAGGTAATAAACACCGATGGACGTCCATCAGGTAAGAGAATTTTCATTCCTCGTGTAGATTGTGCTCCAACATCAGCGAGGTTACCTTTCACTTTGAAGAGACGACAATTTCCTTTAAACCTAGCCTATTGTATGACGTGTAATAAAGCTCAAGGCAGTACACTGAATGGAGTTGGTATTTACCTACCTCAGCCAGTTTTCAGTCACGGGCAATTATACGTAGCTTTTTCAAGAGCTAGAACATTTGACAGTGTCAAAGTTTTTGTGAGAAGCTCTTACAATCAAGGCCGACTTTTCTTAGATGAAGGTGATCCTGACGTGTATGCAGTTAATGTGGTGTATCCAGAAGTGTTTGAATAAGTATGTATAAGGAAAGTAAGCCAAGTAGACTTTTTTGACAATTTTCAAGTCTAAAGACTCATGGCCGCTTTTTGCATCATATACCTAAATAAATAAAAGATTTTTCAAAATAAAGTAATCTTTACGGAATTAAACCTGACTTATCTTTGAGGAATCACTTTAAATTACGATGCAAGCGAGCATGACCTTTTCACATCTGTTGATTTAATACATTAGAACCCGAATTTCATTCAAAGATTAACCGACAAAGTTGATCATCTAATTGGGTTTAAAATAGACTTATTTGATTGGATAAGCAACGAATCTTCTTTTAGTTCACTTTCGATTGAAATTTCGGTTCTTCGTATTTTTTTTTATATTTTATTAAACCAACCATAATTTTTAAATTCAAATTATGTCTCATTGGTTTCATTTTAAAATTGCTCTTTTACATTTTTTTTCTTTATGTTCAAATAAATTTATCTGATTTTACTTCTTTTTGATATATTAAAAGCATGTCTCCAAAGTAAGAAATATCAGAATGCCATAAGGCATTACTAACATTATATTAGTTGGTTTAAGATATTTTTTTCAATCAATTTTCTGCTATTTTGCTAAAAAATAAATAAAGGGCTATACATGTTTTACACTCAAGAATTAATTTTATCATTTTATCAAGTAAGCAACTACAATTTGAGAACTAAAAAAAAATGGAAATTGAAAACAAATTGTAGGTATAGGAACTTATAGTGAAATCAAGTGATTGACTAACACAGGGACAGTATACAAATCCGGCTTTTCCGTTGCAGTGTTAAAATTTGCGTTGAAAAAAAATCCGTTGCTAAAATTGAATTTGACACTAAAACAAAAAACCTAACTTTCCTTGTGTTTGTTGAAAAATATGGCATTCACTACGTAAGGTACATACCTTATTTCTTATGAGAAATAAACAATTTAAAAAATTTTATAAATGTAATTTCCATATAAATACATCATCAATAGAGGAGTATTTAAATAATACTTTACAAGCAATGTAGGTACCTATTTCAACAATTCATTGTTACCAATTGAAAATAGCAGAATTTTTTTTTTATAATTATATCACGATCTACTTTTTATCGAGGGAATGGTAAGTTAATGAGCTATTAATAATATTTAAAAGCTTTTTTTTTAGTTTATCTCTTCACTCTTCAGAAAGAACTACTGTCAGCACGGATATTATAAAATCAAAACTCTCAACGATCTACCACATATTACCAGGTTTAATTTCCTGATGGATTTATTGCACTTCTACTTCAATTAAAGAAATATTGTGTTTTTTAAATTTTAATAACTTTAATTAGTGATACCTGAGTGATCAAAGGTAAGATGGTAAATAGACTAACATATAGTAAAATTGCTTGAGTTTTAGGTAGGTACCTATATAGCCGTTCTTGATGCTAATAAATTATTGCTATATAAAGGAACACATAGCTTTCCCCGACCAATAAATATTACGATCAGCTTAATATTATAATTATAATATTAGGTACAAAACTTCAACGGAGTGATGATAAAATTTTAAATTATCAACACAAACTTTAATGTAAATAAATAATATTATCTACATGTTATTACTTTACTTAAATAATATTAAAAGTGCTTTTTTCTGTTCCATCCATCCATTTTATTATTTCAAAAAAAACTTCAACCTAATAATAAATGGTTAACCAGCCTAGCGCGAAACTTAATGGTTAACTAGCCTAGCACGAAGGTTAATAAAATCCGGCGCGTAGAGCCCACACAGACACAGACAAAATGGTTAATCAGCCTAACGCCAAGGTTAAAAAAAAATCTGGCGCGTAGCGCCCACACAGACAAAATGGTTAATCAGCCTAACGCCAAGGTTAAAAAAATATGGCGCGTAGCGCCCACACAGATAAAATGGTTAATCAGCCTAACGCCAAGGTTAAAAAAATATGGCGCGTAGCGCCCACACAGACAAAATGGTTAATCAGCCTAACGCCAAGGTTAAAAAAATATGGCGCGTAGCGCCCACACAGACAAAATGGTTAATCAGCCTAACGCCAAGGTTAAAAAAATATGGCGCGTAGCGCCCACACAGACAAAATGGTTAATCAGCCTAACGCCAAGGTTAAAAAAATATGGCGCGTAGCGCCCACACAGACAAAATGGTTAATCAGCCTAACGCCAAGGTTAAAAAAATATGGCGCGTAGCGCCCACACAGACAAAATGGTTAATCAGCCTAACGCCAAGGTTAAAAAAATATGGCGCGTAGCGCCCACACAGACAAAATGGTTAATCAGCCTAACGCCAAGGTTAAAAAAATATGGCGCGTAGCGCCCACACAGACGAAATGGTTAATCAGCCTAACGCCAAGGTTAAAAAAATATGGCGCGTAGCGCCCACACAGACAAAATGGTTAATCAGCCTAACGCCAAGGTTAAAAAAATATGGCGCGTAGCGCCCACACAGACAAAATGGTTAATCAGCCTAACGCCAAGGTTAAAAAAATATGGCGCGTAGCGCCCACACAGACAAAATGGTTAATCAGCCTAACGCCAAGGTTAAAAAAATATGGCGCGTAGCGCCCACACAGACAAAATGGTTAATCAGCCTAACGCCAAGGTTAAAAAAATATGGCGCGTAGCGCCCACACAGACAAAATGGTTAATCAGCCTAACGCCAAGGTTAAAAAAATATGGCGCGTAGCGCCCACACAGACAAAATGGTTAATCAGCCTAACGCCAAGGTTAAAAAAATATGGCGCGTAGCGCCCACACAGACAAAATGGTTAATCAGCCTAACGCCAAGGTTAAAAAAATATGGCGCGTAGCGCCCACACAGACAAAATGGTTAATCAGCCTAACGCCAAGGTTAAAAAAATATGGCGCGTAGCGCCCACACAGACAAAATGGTTAATCAGCCTAACGCCAAGGTTAAAAAAATATGGCGCGTAGCGCCCACACAGACAAAATGGTTAATCAGCCTAACGCCAAGGTTAAAAAAATATGGCGCGTAGCGCCCACACAGACAAAATGGTTAATCAGCCTAACGCCAAGGTTTAAAAAAAATCTGGCGCGTAGCGCCCACACAGACAAAATGGTTAATCAGCCTAACGCCAAGGTTTCCCAAGTGTGCTAAAGCACACCCGCGTAGCGGCTAGTTGTTAACTTGATTTCTTTCATTTTGATCATTATTTCGAGAGAATTCACGACGTCGACGTTGATACTCACGTTGATATTCTCTTTGATATTCAGCTCGTTTTTGACGCTTCCGCCTATTAAATTCTTCCTCTTCTTCTAAACTATTATGAATTTTCCTTGGAGGCATGCTTAAGCCTAGTCTTCTAAAGCGGGAAAAAAATTTATTCTTGTTATTCCAAGTATTTTTTTTTCAGGAATTAATCTTTGCTCTCTGTTTATCTATGAAAATATCTAGTCTAGTTTTGTTTCTGTTTATTTATGGATATCTGAAATTTATGTAATTTTCAAGAATATGGTCTTGTACGATATCTATGATGTAATCTTGATGGATGCAATTTTGCATATCTTTATTGGTTTCTTAGTTTCTTGTAATTTAGTCTGTTTTTTTCTGTCTGTTCTGTTTTTAGGTACCTTTGTTTATCTTGTTAATTTTCTATTCGTCTGGATTTGTCTTACCCTATGTTCTCTTTAGTTTCCTTATCTTTTGATTTTTATTTGTAATTACACTCAAGTTTAATAGATACACTTCTAAACTAAAAATCATAAAACTAAGGATCAATTGAAAATTTTTAAAGTTAAAAAAAAATTACAGCCTAAAATTTTTAAAGTTAAAAAAAATTACAGCCTAAAATTTCTGCAGTTAGAACTACAACGCGGAGCTAGGTACAAAATATAATTTCATCTAATATACAAATATTTCAATATACAATAATTATTGCAGTTTACGGTCAAGTATTTGAATTGAAACTCAATGAAAATAAAGTAAAGCCCTCGACAAAGGATACAGATGATATTGAATACTTCCTGGATATTAATTAATTAATGAAGTGTTTAGGAAATCAATTTCTGTCGCATTCAGGAAAAAAATCCTATAGGTATTTCAGTCCGTATTGATATTTGATACCTATGTAAATTCTCTTCCAAATTTGTTGTAAGTGGATATCTCAAATCCTTCTGGAAAACTACAGATAGACTGACTACTTCCCCGATGTAGACTGTGTGATGTTTAGGAATTGAATTTCTGTTTCATTCAAAAAAAATCCTTTTATTTCAGTCTGTATTGATATTCGATATGTAAATTCTCTTCCAAATTTGGTGTAAGTGGGTAGGTACCTCAAATTCTTTTCTGAAAAACACCTTCCGTGATTATTTCTTGATATTTGATACCTATGTAAATTCTCTTCCAAATTTGTTGTAAGTGGATATCTCAAATCCTTCTGGAAAACTACGGATAGACTGACTACTTCCCCGATGTAGACTGTGTGATGTTTAGGAATTGAATTTCTGTTTCATTCAAAAAAAATCCTTTTATTTCAGTCTGTATTGATATTCGATATGTAAATTCTCTTCCAAATTTGGTGTAAGTGGGTAGGTACCTCAAATTCTTTTCTGAAAAACACCTTCCGTGATTATTTCTTGATATTTGATACCTATGTAAATTCTCTTCCAAATTTGTTGTAAGTGGATATCTCAAATCCTTCTGGAAAACTACGGATAGACTGACTACTTCCCCGATGTAGACTGTGTGATGTTTAGGAATTGAATTTCTGTTTCATTCAAAAAAAATCCTTTTATTTCAGTCTGTATTGATATTCGATATGTAAATTCTCTTCCAAATTTGGTGTAAGTGGGTAGGTAGGTACCTCAAATTCTTTTCTGAAAAACACCTTCCGTGATTATTTCTGGTTACCTTTTTCTTTCTTCTTGCCGATACTTGTAGAATGTAGATAAATAATAGCCAGACAATTTCGTAATTTTACGCACTTTTACGCAATAACCAAAAAATGAACACTATTGACAATGGCCCCAGATTAGAATGACTATGACACTCGACACGTGACCATGATTTTTTTAATATAGGATAATATACAGGGTTAGTACAAAGTCCCGGGACGGTCAGTTATCTCCATTATTTCTTAAGATTTTACTTTGAAACTTGGTACCCAGGCACAATTAAATACAGGGAATTCAAAACAAATTTTAAAATTTTTCTTGGACGTCCGGTTAAACCGGAAGTGATCCTAAAAACCGCTTTTTTAAATGGAATCATACACAAAAAAATTGCAATCATTAAACTTATAGAATGGAATGAGTTTTTTGAATTTCCTCACATTTATCTTTAATCAAGTTAAATACTAATCTATATTTTAGATGGGCAAAACTAATCAAAATAATAAGACGCCATCGATGGAAAATTCCGTAAGTATAGTTATTCGAAGGCGCCATCGATGGAAAATTCCGTAAGTAGTTATTCTTATTGAACTCGCCACATTTTTAATTTTCATCTTTTGTTTTCCTTTGAAGAAACCTGAAGGAGTGGGTAAAGTTGGGAAGAATCCACAGCAAAAGTAAGTACTTATTACATTTAATTTTGTAATGCTCATTTGTTGGCAAATAATTTCAATAAAATAGTGATGTTTTTATAGGGGTAACAATTTAACATTTTGCTCCTATCTATAATGGCGAATTTTTCAGAAAAGAAAAAGTGTAAAATATACGTTTTCAAATTCCGTTTTATATTTTTTGTTAAATAAATTCTCAGGCGTCAAAATTGATGGCGAAACAGAAATGGGGGTAAGGACCGCGGAGGGGCTACTGGTCCAGCTGGATCCTCGGCCCCGATGGCCCCATTTTCAACTTAACCGGGGGAGGAACATACAACTTCAATTTTTACGGGACAGTAATGGAAAATTCCTCGACCAGAGCCCCCTTACCTTCCGTCCCTGCGCCAACTCCTTTCACCATCCCTCTCACCACTGCTCAATCGTCCCAGACACCATCCCAACCCGAAAAAAATGCCACAAAACCTGCCCCTGCATCCTCTGAATCCAAATAGTTTTTTGTAATTTTATGAACCTAAAATAATTTTTTTAAAACAATTGTTTCACATTCATTTACCTACTATTGAAGCCATCGCCAAGATCTGAATTTTTAGTCAAAAACAAACAGCACATTCAGCCTTTTTACGTTCCCAGAAAAGTCACAGTTTCAGATTAGAGTCAAATTAAACTAAATAAATTCGAGGAGGCATACCTATTTACCTTCAATTCATTTCTCCATTTGAAACTAACTTGCAGAATATACGAAGCGATTTGCCAAAAATAGTTGACTTTTCGGGGCCCCCCACGGATGACAAATGAATGAAGCAATTCTCGGTGTTTCGAATAGATCGCGGTCGAGACTCATTGATGATGTCATTCACTACTTGGAAATGGATTTTGACAAAACCGAAAGGTAAGTACGTTTATAAACACAACAAAAACGAAAACACATGCCACTGACGATGTTTCTTACGTCACCAACGAAAAATTTCTCAAATATCTTGAAATGTATTTCAATTGATTACAATCGCCAAAAATCGTTTATGGTCATATGTCAAGTACGTCAATTAACCTGTTACTATTCCGCCATTCGTGCATAACGTTGTCACGTATCGCATTTTTAGTGTTTTATGAAGTTGTTTTCAGTGTTTTGTGCTTTACTTTTCAGCAGTTTTATAGTTATTTTCCAGTTTCAGAATGGCGCGAAAGGGAAGAAAGGGTGGGAAGGGATGGTTAGCCAAAAAGGGCAGAAGTGCTCGAGGAGCACCAACGAGTGCAGCTGCTGCTAGCATCCCAGCAGATATACCCAACATACCACGGCTACGTTGTTAGTCAAGACAACAGTTTGCTAGATGCGGGTGTTTCACCAGTTGTGGAACAGCTTACATCGATTAGCAGACAGAGCCGTAAGTAACATTGCAGTGCAAAGAAGCAATTCCTCGATAGTGACCCACTGTGCAAAAAAAAGTTACATTGACGATATATTAAAGTAACTAGACTGACATGTTACGTTTTGTTATAAGTACTTTTAACGGCATAAAGACCGTCTTAATGTCGTTATATGTCCTGCAACTTAACAAAATCCTTGCGACGTTAAGTTTAAAACGTTCTCGTTACATCATTTTCAAAATACTTTTTCCGTTGTTTTGAAAACGTTGTTACGACGTGGTTATGTGAAACATCCTTACGACGTTATTTCAAAGATCTTTCAGCTATATTCTAAAATCTTAGCGACATTAGGACTTCAATGTTAATATAACGTTTCTCCTGATGACGTTCTTGGTATGTTTAGAATCGTCCATTTTTGATACTTCTTTGCTTGTTCAAAATATTAATATTAAAGTTTTAATAAGTAATTAGGTATTTAATTAGAAGGAATGTCAATTATGCGAATTAAATCGTTTATTGGTGTAGTGAGGGTTATAAACTGCTATTACGAAAGACTACATACCAAATACAAAAATATCAAAAATGATAACATGCTTCCTGCAGACATATTTTTGTTGACGAGTCAATTTTTTGCAGCAAATACATACTTTTCGTCATTGCAAGAGCATGCTTTAAATGCCTCCTTACTTCAAGAGACCCACATAAGGACTTTAATTCATTCTATAGTCCACTGCTATACTCGAATCAGATTTTACAGTATTGCAAAGAAGCAAACAGAAGCGGTGAGGGGTCAATTAATACGAAAAAAACTATCTAAATTGATTCTGTTTTGTAATCAATAAACAAATACACATAAACTTCCAACTTTTTTATTGGTAATTGCGGCTACATTAGGTTCAAAATTCGCGCAACTTATGTTCAAACTGCGCATGTGTATTTGCATACAGAATTGCTCTACCATTCATAGAATGACGGGGTCAGGAGGTGGTGGACGGCGTGCGTCGGCGCCGTGGTGTAGAAGATGAAGAGCTGTTCTTATGCGATTTGGCTTTGTTGATTTTAATGCTATGTTTTGAAAGAAATTCGCATTAACTTCATTCATCGGATTGCTATTTGGGGGTATTATTAAAGTGTGAAGTGGAATATTGAGTTACGGTAAGTTTTATTTGGTTATCTTCCAAATAACAGCAACATTTGTTGCTTTTAAATTGATAGATTATGTTACCTTCAAAAACCAACAAATAAATATCAATGGAGCATATTGCAAAACATTTTTAATAAAACTGGAGCGCATCATTGTTGTCCAGGAACAGCACTCGATAATTCTCGCAGAGTTGAAACAGGCTAGCCCTTCTAATTCTTCTTGTTCTGTGAAGTCGGCAGATTGCCCGAATTTACCTATTTCCTGTAAACTGTAGTGCGTAGACGTCGAAAGTTTTTTGTCGTCGTTGCAGTAAATAGTTCAGTTGCGTCATTTCAAAAATACCATTTATAGAATGACGCAACTTCGCAGAATGCTGTTGCAGTAACGTTGCAGCACCGGACGAGTTCACCAATATTCATCTTTTCACGGTGCTGCAGCGACATTTGTTGCGTCCGTCTAATGAAGAGGTGCTATTCAGTTGATGCAACAGTGAGCTGTAATCCTATTATCTTTTGACATTGACAATTTTTGACATCGACAAACCGAGCGTAAAAAAAATAACCTCCGTATTGTTTTCTTTCCTACAACGTCTGAGGGTAAGGAATTTAAGGGCCTTCTTGGAATCTTCCATTGAGAGAAAGGAAATTTTAAATGCCTCAGGAAATTTTACTCCGACGATTCGAAACAAATTGACGAATTTATTAATTAATAACGAACTCAAAACTGATCCAACACAAAGGTATTTTTTTCAAGTGCCTGACTATTTTTGTTTGTATTTGCACATTTGTTTTGTTACAGTATTCCCACGTGTCGATTTATTCAAATAGCTCTGTTGATAAAACAGTTATTTCCAACAGAAAATGTAGCCACATATTATACTCCCTATGTAAAAGACGAAAAGGTTACTTCAAACGTCTCAATATCCCAGAAGCTGCCAGTAAAAACTTGATGGGGATCAACTATTCCCTGCTTAACAAGCCTACTTGACACAAAGTATGCTTTAAAATTTTTGGCGTTTGTGAATCCGTAGAAGTTACCTTTAGCAATCAGGTATCAAAACAAAGTTTCTGGGTAAGAGTATCAAAATTACACAATCTTATAAATCAAATTGTTGAATATATAATCTAGGGTTCAAAGTGACCTGAAAAACCGGGAAAACCGGGAAAAGTCAGGGAATTTAATTATAATCAGGGAAAAGTCAGGGATTTAACTACAGACAGGGAAAAATCAGGGAAAATAAAATTTGGCGGGTTATTTTAAAGGAAGGCGCTTACATCCAAGCGGGATCGAGCAGCTCCGAGTAACTCTAGGATGATCGCTGCCGTTCCAACGGCACACCGAGAGTTGAGATAGATAATCGAGGTTGTAGTCAGTTAGACGGAGATACACACAATGAACGGGGGCTTCTATAAATAGCCTAGCACTTCTGTCCATGCTGCTCTGTCATTTTCGTTTATTTGTTTACGTGCGCAGTCCAGTCTAATAATGGTTGGCCATGCTTACCAGTTTTATGTTTAATTATTAACGTAATGTAAGTTCTGAGTGCAATAGCCAATAACCCATCGAATTGTAAGTACAAATTTGTATTTATTAACATATTTGACCTCGAACTGAACTTTTCAGTGACCAATTAATACAAAGAATGTCGAAAAAGTCGTATTTTAACTACGACTGGATTAATCCTGAACTTAACCCTGATTGGTGCAATATTATAAAACCTGTGAAAACGGATGTTAACAAGGCCTATTGTTCATATTGCTTAAAAAGTTTTTCGTTAAGTAATATGGGACGAAGAGCTGTGATTAGTCATATGCAGTCTGAGAAACATGTGAAACGAAAAGTTGCAGCTGATAAAAGTACAAAAATTGGAATGTTTACAAATGTCTGTGATTCAAAAGCTGTGCCTAGAGATAATGTTGAAGATGCCCCAAAAATCGTACAGAAAGAAACAGCTGTCCCGTCAACTTCTAAAGCCAAGGATAATCAAATGGATATAAAGAAGTATTTCAGCCATGAACAAACTACAGATGCTGAACTTATGTGGTGTTTAAATATTGTCGGGCAACATAAGTCCATCAATTCTGCTCACACAGATATTCGTGTTATGCAGATAAGCAGAGTAAGCACGTGCTTAGGGCATCACGGAAAAGGGGCACCATCATGAAATCCGAACTCCAACCTTGCCAATATTTTTTTGAAGCGGTATTTTTAACTTGTTTTCAGCTCGGGACTCGCTGGTCGGCTTTCCTTAAAGAACTCCTTCCAGGAATTGGGCGAAATGCAACCGTACGTGACGGCGCTACGACGGCACCGCGTTTCGCAATAATTGGAACGAGCGAAAGGGCAAATATTGTTTCTTTTCTTTCATTTCATTCTGTAACATAATTTCCGTGCGTGAACACCTCAGTGAACACATTTTGTCACAAATTTCCTTGCAAAATTATTTCGTCAAATTTTAATGTGTTTAAGAGTAAGTACCTACCTGTCTAATTCTAAAATTTGTCCTATTATTACATACAAATTTCACTTAAAATCATATTTCATTCTGGGATAGATCATCAAATGAAGCATTGTTTTCAGTTAAGTAAATCATGAAGCGCCATCAGTTAAGCGGGGCTCAAAAACGAAAAGCAGCGGACGAAAAAAAGAATAGAGAGCTTGAAGTATTGAAAAAAGTTCCTAAATTGACTTCATTTCTAACATGCGCAAAATTATCATTAGAGAACGAGGCAGCATCCACTAGTTCAGGAAACACCCTTCAATCACAAGTTTCACCGGTCAAGTCTCCACTTTTACAATCTGGTCCTGATGCTGAAATCTGCAATGATTCTACCAGTACTACCAATACTGCGACTACTTTAAACGCTCATAATGTATTGCCCTCTGAAATTGGAGCAACTGATGCCGTCAAAATTAACAGAAGCACCGATTGAGATCTGTGGAATAACCTGTCCTCTGATGATGTAAATTTTTGGATAGATAAAGGACCAGATAGTTGTCAAAATAGCGCAGGGCCCTTCGATAAATCTTGTAGAAAATTTCTGGAAGGGAAACAAACTAGATTTTGTTCTCCTAATTTATTTTTTGGACTCAAAACTAATGGAGAAAAGTATAAAAGAGAGTGGCTTCTTTATTCGCCTTCAACTGGAGCAGTTTACTGTTTCGTTTGTAAACTTTTGTCCTCAAAATTGACTCACTTTGCTGCAGACGGATTTAGTGATTGGAGAAACATAAGTATGATTGAGAAGCATGAAAACAGCAATTCCCGTGGTGATTGCATGCTAGGATATCTAAATCGACGTCGGGGACTTGGGAATGTTATAACACATGCACTCGAGAAACAAATTGAAGAAAAAAGAAATTACTGGCAAAATGTTTTGCGGCGTGTTTTGGCAGTAATCTTTTCGAGGAACAACTGAGACATTTGGATCCCCACAAAATGGGAATTTCTTAGGATTGTTGGAGTTAGTAGCTCAATTTGATCCATTTTTAGCTACTCACATTGCAAAACATGGTAATTCTGGAAAAGGTAATCCTTCTTACTTATCCAAAACCATATGTGAAGAACTTATAACTACCATGGGTAATAAAGTTCGATCAATTATCTTGAGAGAAATAAATGAGGCAGGATATTTCAGGTTATCTGTCGATTCTACTCCTGATCTTTCTCATGTAGATCAGCTGAGTATTGTGTTAAGATACGTTTCTCCTTCAGATGGAAAGCCTGTGGAACGATTCATTACGTTCATTAATTTGAAGAGTCATGTTGGCGAGGAAATTGCAAATCAAGTTCTAAATTATTTGACGGATAAGTGCGAGGTTGATTTTTCAAAGTGCAGAGGTCAATCATATGACAATGCTGCAAATATGGCGGGAAGGTATAAAGGCATGCAGCAAAAAATTTTGGAAAGAAATCGGTTCGCCTTGTTCATCCCATGTGCTGCACATTCATTAAATCTGGTAGGACGTAGCGCTGTAGACTGTTGCTCGGATGCGGTTAATTTCTTTTCTACTGTTCAGTTACTATATAATTTTTTTTCTGCATCAACTCATCGGTGGTCTGTTCTAAAATCTTGTTTAGGAGCTGATCGAGTAGTTAAGTCTTTATCGGATACTCGTTGGACAGCACATACAGAGGCAGTCAGCGTAGTCTTTAGTTCATATGCAAAAATAATAAATGCACTAGAAAGCATATCAGACGATTCTACACAGAAAGGAGATACCAGACGAGAATCAGAAAACATTGCCAACAAAATGCAAGAATTAGAATTTGTATTTATGCTGACAATGTGGAACGAAATATTGGAGAAATTCCAACGGACAAGCCAAGCTCTTCAAGATTCCACCTTAAACTTGAAAGTATGTGCAGATCTATACGCATCGTTGGCAGAGAGGTTGCGAATAATGAGGGACGAATTTGAGAAGTTTGAAGCAATTTCAAAACAGATGTTACCAGACACAGATTACAAACAAAGTCAAGGCCGGAAGAGAATTAGGAAAAAGCAAGCAGACGAGGGAAGTGCACCTGAAGCAGAACTGGGCCCAAAAGATACCTTTCGGGTGAAAACGTTCTATACTATTATAGACACCCTTCATTCCAATATGACTAGAAGAAGCACAATTTATTTAGAAATTGCAAACAAATTTTCTTTCTTGACGAATTTTGATTTAACGGAGGAACAGTGTTTGGAACAATCTCACAGTCTCCTGCAGTCATACCCAGAGGACTTAAATAAAAATCTTTACGGAGAATTCCAGCAGTTTCAGTCGTACATAAAAAGCAATAAATTAAAAGACACCAAAAATATTTCTCATAGTGAGCTATATGAGATTATAGTCAACGATTATTGCATCTGTATTTGGTGAATCACGGTTTTCCCAAAAAAAAATTACGGTACCCACTTATATGTTTTTGTTGCAGATTACGCCTAAATAACTGCGACCAATGGAGGACAATGATGTTACCAAGTTTATTCCTAAATACGCTATTTAGGCTTAAAAGCTGGGAATAGAAGGAAACAAAAACTTGTAAATGACCAAAAATTAAAAAAGAAAATGCACGAAACTGTGATAAATTTAAAAAAAAGAGCAGAAAGACAAATATTTTGGAATGGCTCATGTGTTCGTATTGAAATCATACAAAAATATTCAACGCCATCAGCGACCCTTCTGTAATTTGTTGTAATGAGCAGGTTCAGTTTGAAACAAACCTTCTCTCCCTTTTTAATAGAACACGTGATATCCGTAGACAGTGATGGACGTTTTTCTTTTACGCCCTTCGCTTGTTTATTTTTTTTTTTCGTTAACTTGCGCAATTTTAGTCCTTAATTATTGTTCAATTGGTTTATGATCTGCTTCATATCTCAACGCTTAGTCGGTTTAAGTTTTAATGAATTTCGTTTAGTGTACTGAATTGTTTATCTGTTTAGTTGACTGGTTGAAAAAGGGATTTTTTCGGTTTTTCAATTTGTCAATTTACTCAGTTCTTCAATTTTTTTCCATTTTTTCAATTTTTTCCATTTCCATTTGTAATGGTTTAACTTCAATTTTGCATTGTTAAAAATTAATTTTTAAATTTTCCCGGCTTATTTCAATTTCTAGTTTACAGTTTCCCTCTTTAACTTGTATAATCTTCCGCTAGAGGGCGCGGATTTTAGTTTTAAACTTTGTTCGTTGAACTCCATTTTGTTCATTCATGTCAGGGTGTGGTTACTTTATAACCAAAACCTTTTTAATTTTTGTAATTTTTGTGATATTTACGGCGTAGTCTACTAAGTGTGCCTCCTGTCGACCCCTCGAGGAGAATAACGTTCTTTCTATTCTTCTGGAGCCTCGGGGGTCGAAAGTAGGACCACTGACCGACATGGCCGCTTTGGTAAGACTTTCTCTCCTTTATGTGTAACTTTTCATTGTTATTTTAGTGCTGATGATGGCCTTGCATGGCTGAAACCTAGGTACACTTTATTAAAAGGTTTTTTTCGTGGGATCGATTTTGAGTTATATCCTCCTCATTTAATTCTACTTAGCCCACTTTAAGATGGACACCTCCAATTTTTTAAAAATATTTAAGGTTGTACTTACGAAATACTTTATATTCACAGCAAAGCTCTTTTTCCACCAAAAATTTTGGCGTCAAAGACCGGAAGCCTTCATACAAACACTAATTGTTGCGAAAGTTTTCATTCAAAATTTAATCAAAATTTTTATTGTCCCCATCCAAACTTGATTCAATTTTGTAATGTGTTAATATCTACCCAACCAGATATTTATGCAAAAATAGTAAGCATTAAGGTTTAAGTATAGAGCATATTTAATGTGATTCTGACTCAGGAGATGGCTCCACACTCACAGAATTAGTTGTATTGTGGGTTGCGGGGCCGATTGCGTAGTTGCATTAAAAACCCGTCCTACGTATCGAGGATACCAAATCCCCGAAGTGTCGCTATTCGCCGCTAGGTGCTTTGCGCAGGGTAAGGTTACCGGCAGAGCACCTGCGTAAGGTTGAACTTGCCCTGTTGCCACTATGTTACTTTGATAATATACAACATAGGTACATTCAAGAATCAGACCATGGAATCAGATTTGTGTATCCATGACGTTAATAGTATTTACTGCATTACATTTAAGACTGTGATATGACTGATAACTGATAGGGGTTTGGTAAAGATTTTACATAACCAGTCAGGAATTAATCTATAATAGACAATTAGACAAGGCTATTTTTGAGACTCCACCAAAATAATTAAGATTCTCTTTAATTAAAAATTGCAAATTAAGATTTGTAATTTTATGCTGTAGTGTATTTATGCAGAAGTTAGTTTTTTGTTTTACATTATATTATTTTATTGTAAAAATAGTTACCGAATATTTGCGTAAATAACAAATTAATTATATTTTTGCCTACCGATCATGTATACATCTGCGCCAAAAAAATTGGGATACGTTCACACTATAAATTATAATAAAAAAGTGGCAGTATGGAAGACGGTAGAAACTTCTACTTTTTCACAGAATTTGTAAATGAAGCATTTAACCAAGGTCCGCGTGCGGGCGGTTGTCGGTGGCTGTTGCGCCCGGGGGAAGAGCCGGATTCACTCCCGCGATATCAGGTAGAAGGATTTTTGAGCCGAACTCACTCCCAGGTATGGTCGAATTCACTCCGAACGCTAGCAGGGGGTATAAATAATGAGGGTGAAAGCTGGACGTGATCAGAAACCAATTACACAAACATTAACCCTCGCATTTACCTGTTTATGACCAATCTCGACAACGAGCTGCCACTATCTACTGCAGGAGAGGGGTGGGTAAGTATGATAGGAATTTCGGCCAAATGAGAAAAATAATAGTTTTCACTTGTCTTTATTCTGTTAAACGATATGGCCTCCAGCTCTTGTGTGGTTATTAGTGAAAGAGGAAAAAGTCAGTTTATAGTGGAAGGTTTTAAATTTAGTTTCCAAAAAGTGCTAGCCAACAGTGTCAAACGTTGGACTTGCACCTCACGAGGAACACGTTGCAAAGCATATGTGAAGACAGAGGGTGCTGAAGAAACCATAATCGAATCGGTGTTGGTTCACAATCATCCAAAAATTTCTGAAAAGACATTGAATCGTCAATGTTTAAGTAATAGTGTTAAACGTGCTGCCATGGATGATATTTGTGAACGGCCAATGAAGTTAATACGAAAGGAGTTACAACGATCGAATCCTGAAACAATAACTACAGAAGACATTGGTCGTGTAAGGAAGAATATTTATGCTGCAAGATCCTCCCGATTGCCAAAGTTGCCAAAGGACCGTAATGAATTCCAGAAATTACTGACATCTCTCCAAGTAAAAACTAGTAAGAGTGAGGATTTTGTTTTAAAAAACGATATGGTTAACAACATAGTTATGTTCTCCAGCGAAACTAATTTAAGGTTTTTGTCAACATTGTCTGAATTTTACGCAGATGGAACATTTGAATATTGCCCAAAATTTTTTCTGCAATTATTTACAATTTTTGGCTTGAAAAATGGCTACTACATACCATTAGTATTTTGTTTGCTGCCAGACAAAAGTGTAAAAAGTTATCAAGCAGTATTTAGTTATATAAGTGAAGAATGTTCAAAATTGTGTGTCAGATTTGCACCGACTATAATTACTGTGGATTTTGAGCAAGCCATTCATAAGGGAATTACTGCAGTGTTTCCAAAATGTACAATTCGAGGGTGTCGATTCCATCTTGGGCAATCATGGTACCGAAAAATACAACAATTGGGCCTTTCCTCTGAGTACATTAAAGAAAATAGTGATGTTTCTAAGTTTTTGACTTATGTTTTCGGATTACCATTTTTGAAGGCGAAAGATGTGGGTGACTGTTTTGGAATTGATTTTGCCGAGTTTAAACCACTTGATGACAGAATATCTAAATTTTGTGATTATTTGGTGGATACCTATATAGACGAAGCCTCTACATTTCCTCCACATATGTGGGCTGACCATTCGGCATCTTTGGAAAGAACAACAAATGCTTGTGAATCTTTTCATTCGAAATTTAATCAATCATTTTATTCTCCACATCCCAACATACACCAATTTCTACATGTCTTGTGCGACTTTCAGTTGGATACTTATATAAAGATTCGAAGTTGTAATAAGATCAGAAAAATGTATGATAAATCTGTATTGGTTCGGCAAGCATTTGTAGAAAATCAAATAAAAAAATTAAGTGACGATGTAAGTTTTAGAAATATAGATTTTGTTAAGTCCATATCATATAAATTTAGAGCATCTAAATTGTGATTTAACCTATGTACCAATTTAATTTGAAATTATTAAAATTTGCTTTACCTACTTATTCAAGGCGTTTTATTTATTTCTCACAGTCGACAATTTGGATTCGTAGATTCAGTATATAAGTATACATCTAACTTAATCTAAAAGTAATTATGTTTCTAATGGGCCCACGCATCTCTGTGGGGGGTGGTCGGAGTGAATTCGGTCCATACCTTTTTGGATACCAACCACAAGACCCATTTATTAAAATCTAAAATACAAATGTTTTTCACCCCTAAAATGACATTCTTCGAAAAAATGGCCCTAAGGTTTTCGATCCGACAAAGATATTATGCCCTTTTGCTAAGAAAAATTCAAAAAGGGGTGTTTTTGTCCCTAACCGGAAATTTTCTAAAAAATTGCAGGTGATCACAGACAGACACACAGACGTTTTTCATAGTTATTAACTTCTACGCTTCGCGAAGCAGTTACTGGAATCGATCGGAAAAATCGAATTTCCAAAAATATCAAATATTTACGTTTTAGGGTCATGGGAACCCAAAAAAGCGGTTTTTGAAAAAATGTCTGTGTGTCTGTCTGTCTGTGTGTCTGTGATCACGCTACAGCTCAAACTATTGAACGTATCGAGATGAAATTTGGCATACATATTCAGTGGGAGATTTGTAGGTGCTGATTAGAATTTGGGCCACATCGGTCCACGGAAAGTGCCTTCTTGGCACATCAACTTTAAAAATTTAAATGCAAACCCCCATTTTTCGCGTTACCATATGAATGCCCTTCGAATTGTGCTTATAAAAATGTATTCACACTTGTGCCCTTTTGACCAAAAAATGGTGCCGTGAAAAAAAACCTATGTATAACTGTATATTTTTATGACCGGATTTGATAGCTGATTTTTTTTTAAGCCAAAAACCTTAGTGCCATTTTTTAGAAAAATGTCATTTTAGTGGCAAATGGGCCACTGTTTCAATTTATTTTACAAAAAAAAATATTGTTACTATCGGATTCGACAGCTGTTATATTATCATTATCGAATTCGAAAGCTGTTGCAATGCCATTTTTTCGAAAAATGTCCATTTTAGGAGTGAAAAACATTTGTATTTTAGATTTTAGTAAATGTGCATCAGCCATCCAACCGCTCCGCACGCCCGACCTTGGTTAAATAAAGTTATACTCTGCCATTGTCATCAGATTTATTCCGTTTTATAACCGAAGGATTAATCGTAAAAGTGCTAACTTTGGCTGTGGATTATTCCAAATAAAAAATTCTTGGGTCATTTGCTGTTAAAATCCTCGGACCGCTTTAGCGGTCCATCAGGCATGTAACAGGTAGCGAAGGGTGGGTTTATAGGGCAGGTAACTTAGCCATTTACCTGGGTCGAGGTCATTAGCTGGGGTTTTTCCAACCGTCTGTTAACCAGGAAATAGGTATCTTTAAAGTTTTCTAAAAATGTTGGCATGAATATCGATTTTTATTCCCTTGTGCATACCTACGGCGTGTACCCGCGGATACGCTGGACTACAGCACTGTAATTGTCTCACAAAGTTGTCTTAAATTTTATGCCCTTTCGGCGGCTTTCGAAAAACGCAAAAAAACAATAAAGACCTACATCACTTTTTTTAACTTCTTTATTTAGGTACTTATTTTTGCGTCTTTGACAAATTATACCAGTTGTTTCATCGGACCATCACCACAGGCAATTAACATAGAAGATTTAATTTTTTTTCCTGTTCCTGAGAATTTATTTACTTCAAAAGTTTTAGGGAGTGTGGAGGGTAATATGGACAAGCCTGTACCTTTTGTTGTATTTTGTTTATTTTGCAATTTCTATAGTTACAACTGCCACGAATATCTTGATATTATTGAATAAATTTTAGAGCGCGTCATGAGAGAGAAAATTGTAATAAACAGTACAGCAGTACTCTATATGTGGGTATATTAATGTTTTAATTAATTTGAGTTTAGTACTCGTGTAGATTGTACCCGAAAAATCTAGAGTCTCCATTTAAAAATCAATTTTCCAAGAATATTTGTTAGGTAAGTACCTAAGAGGAGCTGATCAACAAAAAACTGAGCATTGAAATCACGGTAAAATTACGCGTAAAACAATAATTCCAACTTTATTAAATAATGATAAATAAGCATTGCATTAGGAACTAATGGAATGTGCACTTGATCGTTGACAAGCAAACATGGCAACGCTGCAACCGGCTTCTTCCAGTGTAGTGTAGTGAGCTTGAGGTGGCCAAATTTTAGCTATTGGGCGATAGAGAGTGCATCCCTCGGTGCATCCCTAGTTCGCTAAAAGTAGGCAGAAGCAGCACTGTGCAGACAATGAATTGCACGCATTGAAATTGAAATTCTAGTTCGGTAAATTGTTAATATTTCAGCGACATTATAAGCAAACGCCGGTTTTTCTTCACAGAAAGCAACACAGGCCCTATTAGAATAATTATAATAGTTAGATCTAACTATTTTATAAATTTATCGTACATAATTTGGCATTTTAATTTTTCATTATTTTTTATTAAAAAAACTGGAAATTCAAATAAATTTAAAAAAATGTGGAGATAGCCTCGCAGTTCCAGCAATTTCAGAAAAAAATTTTAACGAAATCTGGTATATAGTTTTCGAGAAAAAAAAATAAATCCCGTTAAATGCACCCTTTTTTCAACTTTTTATTTTTTTTTTCAAAAACTGTATACCAGAATTGTTTCATATTTCGACACAATGAATTTGATACTGAAACGAACGCCTGGTATTTTTTTTATGAAGTTTGAATTCAGAATTTTTTTTTTCTACTGTATACTTGAACCTTAAAAGGGGTGTAAAAAGTGTCAGAAAAGAAACTAAACTGCGAATATCTGCATAAAAAAATTTGTGAATATGATGCGAAACAAATTTCACGATCTACATTTGTTAAAACTGTAAGTTATAATTATTCGAGTAATTATTTACTTAGTGTGTGACATGTTTATTAATTATTGTAACCACCTATGTACCTACTGCAGTTGCAATATTTTGTGTATTTTCAAATAATTATGTACATTATAAATAGATTATATTTTCTATCTATTTTATTCCTTTTCCACTAAATCAAATCAAATACCCCTTAGTGTCGACAGGTAAACCTACGTAATTGCGTTTCATGCTGAAGTCTCTGCTAACCCTTAGAGGACTAACGTCGCAACGTTGCGACAGAACCTAAAGTGTCAAATCCGCCTAATGTCGCGTATATGTGACACAGGTTTAAAGCCCTCGTAAGCCTTAGAGCGCGTATTTGCGACATCAAATTTTGCATGCACCTCTACAAGCCTAATGTCGACTCGTTCCGACACCGAGGTATAGTGCTGCAGCGCCTAGTGTCGCGTATACGCGACACTATTTAATGTCGCGCATAGGCGACGCTAGGCACCATAGTACGTCGCGCATGCGTCAAATACCTCGTGGTGCCGGCAACACGTGGCATTGTTTTCAACGCTACTGCGAGCATTGTTAGTTTGGAGCTTAGAGCGGACGTGGTGAATATGGATGAAAAAGCGGGCCCTAGTCAAAAGAGGGCAAGAAAACAAACCAAATTCACTGATTATGTTGGATTGGACAGTCAGGAAGCTGAACGTATCTTAGGTGCATTGTCCGATGAAGATCCCTATCTAAGGGGAATTAGATGATTCTGATACGGACGAAGAAGATAATTATTCGCCAGGCGATGATTCTGATGTTGAAGGCGCTAGGTCAGATAACGGTTCAGGAAATGGAGAGCAGGAGGATGGTAATGATGAGGCTGGTAGATATGAGCAACTGAATTTGAACTGGAGTGCTGATGAATTTATTCCACAATTGCACGACTTTACTGGTGATCCGGGAGTAAACATACAGAACTTCCATGAAGATTTTGCGCCTGTGGATTATTTCATTGCCATATTTTCTCCAGAAATAGTGGATACAATAGTGATAGAAACCAACAGAACGTCGTATGGACGATCCAAATTTAGGAGCACCCCCAAAGGACAGAGCATATTACGCAAGAAAATGGAAAGACGTTACTAGAAATGAAATGTACGTATTCATTGCCGTAAATTTATTATGTGCGCGTAATAGAAAAGTTGATATCAAAAGTCAATGGTCTAAAGATCCACTTTTATTTACTCCAATCTTTTCCCAAGTAATGACAAGGGACAGATTTCTCGCTATTCAGAGCATGATGCATTTTTCTAACAATGAACAAAAACAAAAAGGTGACCATCTCCATAAATTGAGGCTAATATTCTCAAAAATAAGGGAAAGTTTCACAAACAACTTCAGACCGTTTCAAAATTTGGTAATTGACGAAAGCTTAGTGTTGTATAAGGGACGACTCCTATTCAAACAATATATAAAATCGAAGAGGGCCCGATTCGGCATAAAACTATTCGTTCTCTGCGACTGCGAGACAGGCTATGTGTTGGATTTCATTGTTTATACAGGGAAAAATTCAGAGATCAACGACATGAGTCATTCCACCTCAAGCGGGACAAAAAAAAAAGGTGATGTTTGGAAAATCGTTTGTTTTTGTTTTTATACTTTTTATGCCATTGCCCTAGTAAGTATATATTTTTTTCAGATTATTAAAATGAATATCTTGTAAGTTATTGAATATTGAAAATTGTAAAAATTTCCCTAAATTTACAGGAATAGTTCTATTTAAAAAATCATATCTTCTGAACTATTGATCGCACGGAACTCAACTTGGATTTCAATTAAAGCTCTTAGATGGCACTTTAATAGTGTTGTTTGAAGTTCTCAAAAAATGGCATATTAACATTTTTTTTATTAACTATATTACAATTTACTGTTTTTAAATATCTAGCCACCCATGAAAAAATCTGAAAAAAATATATGTTGTTCCCTGATGAATTGCCTACTACCTTCAAAAAAATCAATAAGGACAATCAACGGACAGTGGTTAAACTATCTAATTAAATGACCTGACGTCTTGGATAGCGCACTGGACTGGCTTAGCGTGCGTGGCTTCTTTTATTATTTTAATTTTGACAATTAACCTGACAGTTTTAATTTAATTTCACTATCACTAGAAACACCCCACTATACCGAAACACTTGATTTTCACTGCTGACGCGTTTCGAACACAATGTGCTCATTATCAAAGCCGAGGCGTCAGCAGTGAAAATCAAGTGTTTCGGTGTAGTGGGGTGTTTCTAGTGATAGTGCATTTTTCCACCGAAGTTGTCCAGTGTTTCCATTGTTAATTTAATTTGTCTTGAACCAGGGAGAGATCCGACTAATACATCTAAAGCATTTTTCAAATGGGCTCAAGAAAATAAGAACATAAGAAACATTCATATGAGATTCTTTACAAAAGAAGAATATGAAGCGGAAACTGAAGTCTTACGAGCCAGATTTACAAAAGCTAAAACTGTTCGTGGTACCCTTTCACTTCACTCTTTCGTGCCTCTTCCAAAAACTGCTTTAAGGGCAAAGCATTATTCGGCTGCTCGCATGACTCGATGTACTTAATTAGATAATTTAACTACTGTCCGTTGATTGTCCTTATTGATTTTTTTTAAGGTAGTAGACAATTCATCAGGGAACAACATATATTTTTTTCAGATTTTTTCATGGGTGGTTAGATATTTAAAAACAGTAAATTGTAATATAGTTAATTAAAAAAAACTTAATATGCGACTTTTTGAGAACTCTAAACAACACTATTAAAGTACCATCTAAGAGCTTTAATTTGAACCCAAGTTGAGTTCTGTGCGGTTAATAGTTCAGAAGATATGATTTTTGTAATAGAACTATTCCTGTAAATTTAGGGCAATTTTTACAATTTTCAATATTCAATACCTTACAAGATATTCATTTTAATAATCTGAAAAAAATATATACTTACTAGGGCAATGGCATAAAAAGTATAAAAACAAAAATAAACGATTTTCCAAACATCACCTTTTTTTTTGTCCCGCTTGAGGTGGAATGACTCATACAGGTGCTTGGCAAATCAGGTTCAGTAGTTGCAACACTGCTGGAGCCGTACTGGAACAAAGGTCATTCCCTCTACACGGATAATTTTTATACAAGTCCAACACTGTCGACGTACCTTTACGCTCGAAGAACTAATTCCTGCGGAACTGTTCGTTCAAATAGAAAGCATATGCCGGATTTGTCCCAAAACCTGGAGAAGGGCGAAACTATATCTTTATCATCTGGTGATATGATGGCACTAAAATGGAGAGACCGTAGAAATGTGTTTATGCTCACTACCATGCACGAAGATACCATGGAAAATACTATGAAAAAGAATTACAAAACCAACGAAGATATAATGAAACCTAAAGTTGTTGTAGACTACAACGTAAACATGGGGGGAGTTGATAGGACTGACATGACGATCAGTTCCGCTCCATGCACAAGAAAAGCCACAAAGTGGTACAAGAAGCTATTTCTTCACGTACTGGATCTTACAATCCTGAATGCACATGCATTGTGTTTGGCAAAAACTACAAACTATGTACGCTTCCCTGATTTTCATTTGGAACTAATTCGAGGGCTTTTGGACAGGTAAATATTTCATAAAAATAACTCAAGATTATGAATGTTATTTCTTCATTCATAGGTTTCTGGTGGATGGCACGCCAACAACACAGAATCCTCTTGGTGGTCGCCCATCGAAGAAAACATGCCCAACACGTTTGGCCGGACGTCACTTTCCAACGGAAATACCAAATACCCAGAAAAGGAAGAAGTCAGTTCGCCGATGTAGGGTGTGTTCAACTACTAAGTTGGGTGAAAGAAGACGAAGAGAGACGTCAATTATGTGCAGGAGCTGCAATGTGGCCCTGTGCGCCACCCCGTGCTTTAAAACCTATCATACAAAAGCAGAATTTTGATTATTTTTTTCAATTTTTTTTACTTTTTACTTCAATGTTTTCTTAATTGTTCAATAAAAACATAATTATATAGCAAAACCGACCCTCAATATGATGTCGTGCATATGCGACGTTAGGTATATAGCATAAAACTGCCGTCGCGTATTGACGACGTTAGATCTAGGGGGAGTGAAAAATAACTCAGGCGCACGGGATATGTCGTCCCAAAAAAACCTCGTCCTCAAAGGGTTAATCCCTACTTAGCAGTTTTAGGGATTAACTTTAAGATAACAAGAAAGCATTGATATCTCTAAGACAACAACGTAAACAAAAGTCACATTCCCCAATCAGGCCTCTCAATTCATCTCAACGGTGATTCAAGTCAACCAAGTCACAGAATAGGACTGATTATCTTCTTTGAAAATTCCGGAACAAGAATACATTAAATAAAAAGCAATTGCTGCCTCCATGGGTACAATATTCTTCTCTTACTGTCTCAGGTATTGCAAAAAAATGCTGTACGCACCGCGAAATGTAAGTTATTTTTGTGATCTCGACCACAAAAATTACACTTAAGTACATTCCTTGGTACGTAATACACTATTATTTTCAAACGTCACATAACAATTATTTAAATGACTGTATTGACAAGGTATAACCGTCATTTCTATGACACCATATTTAGCGGAGTGGAGTTCGAAGGAGTTTAAATTCATCATTATTTGCAATTTCGCAAAGTGTCAAAGTGACGCGTATCAGACGTGAGTAGAAAATTTTCGAATTTTTTTCTTTGAAAATAAAATATTGTATTTTATTCAGAGTTTGACGACATTATGTGACTCGTATGGATTTAATTCCCTACTCCGTCACAGAATGTCGTGCTTAAACTCCTAATAAAATAAATATCTATTGTGGTCTTGAAGCGAAGATGCAACCAGAATCACGAGCAAAGTTGGATACGACTCTAAGACTAATAAGGTCCTTGGATTTGTTCTTCCTTTAAAAAACGGATTCCCACAAACCGAAACGTATATTTTGAAAATGGACTAAAAGCTCATTACGCATATTTAATTATGGCTCAGACTTTATCTGACTCAGCCCCACCCTATTGTTTGGCCGTTTATGGAACGGACAATAAAACTTACAAGAATGTGGTAATAAGATGGGAATCCATGATAACGAAAACTGTCGAACTTGGAATAACTCTACTAGGCGAAACCCGCCTCTTAAAAGGAATGCGACATCAATCCCTCTTGCCACCACCCATCAAGGAAGGAAAAATAAGCCCGAAAATAAACAAAATGGTTTCAAATGAACTATGATGAGGAAATCGTTCATTCGTACGGTTCAAAACCCCTACCAGTGGGAAACCACACAGCTATACTCTGTCTGGGATCTAGGCGACTTTTGCTCCCCGGGAAATTTGAAATCCACGTCGCCGATTGGTTAAAATTCAGCCATAATTAATCGCAACAAAAATGTGGCTTGCAGGAATTAAGAATGTAGATTTAAAAATCAAATTTACCTCGCAGGTCGATGTAAGTTACATTTTAAACCGTTTGCGCTGCATTACTTTTATAATATTGCAAAATTATTGATTTGCCGAGTAAAAATTTTGCTCTCATGACAGATATCCTGCTGTCTGTCACATCATTCCTGCGACACGTAATAGCCAATGGGTGCGATAAAAGCGGCTATTCTATTGGCTTATTTAAAGTTACCGCTATGAAAGCCGCCATCTTTCCGAATTCCGGCTGCGGCTCCCTTCATAATCCTTCATAATAAACACATGAAACATGGCGGCCATGGGTCCAACGAATAGTTACCGTTTCGGAAAGGAGCATTTAACGTTGAAAGAAAGGAAGATAATATTAAATGTCTATAAAAGTGTCTGTACAAATTTCCCCAAGTTGAACAAGGTGCAGCTTCTGGATAAAACCGCTGAGTTTACAGGTAAGGTCAAACACATTCCTCTTTCATGATAACGGTACCACACGTTATCTTTCAGGCCGATGTTCAACAACAATTAAAGCTATATTAAAGGAAGAGCATAGTACAAATACTCCATCACAGCCCAAAGTAGGTCGAAGGGATCAGCAGATTGTATTGGATGAACATGAAAAATATCTGTTGCGAAGGATAGTGCATTCATTCTTTTTGAAAAACGAACCTCCGAGGTTACGAACTATTCTTGCTGAAGTTGCAAAAAATGAGGGATTAAGCAGGAAAAAATTTGGTAAAACAAAATTGCATGAGATTTTGACGAAGGAACTGAACTTCAGGTAATTCTACAAATCATGTGTCAATCAGTGCTATTCAGGTATTTCTTGAAATTTGTCAAGATTGAAATCAATTGAAAGAACTGGATTGGTCAATGTGACTGTTGCTTACGTTGTCTGGGATAACAGTTTCTTTCATTTTCTCTCGCTTCGAGAGATGTGCGACCCGAAATTGAAAAAGGCATCACAAGAGCAGCAGCGGGAGGTGGCCCGCCGCGAGTACGAGCGGGCGGCGACGCCGCCATCCAACTGGCGGCCTCAATAATGATCGCCACGACTCCTCCGGCTTCCGGCCTCCGGCTTCCGGCGCTGCTGCCTCATCCCAAAAAATAATTAATGTTTAAAATTAATATGTTTTATTGAAATTTGTCAACATTTTCAGAAAGTGATGGTTGGGTCTTGCTTTTTGTCAATTGACTTGTGAAGAATATTGATGTCAAAACTGATATATCCCGTGATATCCCAGACAACAACGTAAACAATAACCACATTCGGCCAATCCAGTTCCCTCAATTGATGTCAATATTGACAAAATTTCAAGAAATACCTGAATAGCACTGAATGTGTTATTTGTTATGAATTTAAAATCCCAATTTCTGAAAATGAGTGCGAACAAAGATTAAGTTATCTTTTAGCATTCGTTGTTTGCAATCACAATGGGACAATGTAAGTACGATTACAACTTAATTCGTGGTTATGGTTATGGGTGATTAAGGTTAAGGTGCAAGATATTTAAGTAGCTTTTTGTATTTTTGAATATGCAAATTAATTTTAAGAATTACAAGCCCTAACAATATGGTTATTCCCAGATTCGATTGTGTTATGCATTCTTTGTATTCTCCATGCTCATACAAAGTATCTTTTACAGTTTCAAAAGCCGCAGTCGAAATAGTGTTTTAATAGAAAGACCAGAAATAATTTCTTGGAGACGAAGATTCCTTAGGGAAGTAAAAGATCTTCGACGACATTGGCGACCAATTTTTTATCTGGATGAAACTTGGGTCAATGCAGGCCATACTGAAACAAAAGTATGGACTGATGGTAACATTTTGAGTGCTCGAAAAGCTTTCAATGAAGGTATTTCTACGGGTTTAAAAAATCCTTCAGGAAAGGGCAAAAGGCTCATAATACTTCACATTGGATCTGCTGATGGATTTGTTGAGGGTGGTTTGTTGCTCTTTGAAGGTATAAAAACAGGTGATTACCATGAAGAAATGAATGGGGAGAGATTTGAAGAGTGGTTTAGAAAAATGATGGATCTGTTGCCCCGGAATGCAATAATAGTTATGGATAATGCCAAGTACCACAGCAGGCTTATGGAAAAAAATCCAACAACCGCATGGAAGAAGAAAGATATTCAAGATTGGCTGTTCGCTAAGAATGTTCCTTATGATGAAAGTATGGTAAAAGCTGAGCTTATGCAATTAGTTAACAGGCATAAACCTGAACCAAAATATATTGTTGATCACATGGCTGAAGAACAAGGCATGTATGTTCTAAGAATACCTCCATATCATTGTGAACTTAACCCAATTGAGTTAGTGTGGGCGCAGATTAAAAAGGAAGTTGCAAGAAAGAACACTACTTTTAAGTTTTCAGATGTGAAGGTGGACAATGCCATCAAAAATGTCACTCCACAAAACTGGGAAAATTGTGTTTAATCACCTAAGAACATTTTCATACACCTTCCCACGAAAAATCACTATTCAGTGTTTGATTTAAATTTTTTCCTGGGCCGATGTCGTATAGGATTCTTTATAAATGTTAGGAAATAATCCATTTTATGGCTAATTGCCATTTTGAGTGTCCTGATTTGTAAATGCACAATTATATTACTAAAATTGTCTGTGTATCAGGGAATGGGACGGGAAACTTCAATGATACACAGACAATTTTAGATTACGATGGACGAAGAATTGAATCACAATTATATTACTTTCTCTTTATTGATGTGCTGATGTCTTTGTTTTTCGATAATGTAGAAAGTAATAAATCGTTTTATTTGTCAGCTGACTATTTTGTATTTATTCAAAACCCCAAATCGTTTAAACTGAAAGAAGATTTACTTTGAATTTTATGAGCCCCAAGGATTACTTTAAATTACCCGCTTAATTTCAATTTAAAGTTCCCGCGTTAAGTAAGCCAATCAGATTTAGCATATTTGAATTTGACATTTATCAGAAAATCCTGCTGGCGAAAAAACGCCTAGAGAAGTTTTCCCTTCATTCCCCATTGTGAAGCGGGCCGGTCGCGTGCAGGACGGATATACTATAGTGTTGATAATTTAAACCTGTTGATAACGTCATTTTCAAAAGATAAACATTTTCTTCCTGCCAGCGATCTCAATTGTAAAGATAAAATGAAACAGCTGAGAAGCTGTGTGCCTCGCCAGTTTTAGAATTATTATAAAAGATGCCTGGAACGGAAGGAACTGTTGAATTTTGAACACTAATGGGTTATGCCATTTCTTCGTTTTTAAACAATGGATTAGAAACACCAACAAGGATTTATAAAATTTGGTGCAGCGTATTTTGGAGGAAATGGATCATTGAGCATCCTGAATATAAAACGTCAGAAAAATTTTTGTCTACAAATTTGTACTTATGCATTGAATTAAATGCACATTCCTTAATAAAAATAGTAAAGATTTTTCAAGCAAACAACAGTTTATCACCAAATATGTTTCTGCCGTCGCTATTTAGCAGCCAAACTTGTGAGCCAATTTTCCGGACAACGCGATCGATGACATCAACTTTCTCTACTGTCGTAAACTTTAGTATAAAGAACATTATGGAAAGAATTGACAGAATTAAAGTGGTGAACAACTTACTGCACGATTTAGATGGCAAAATTATATTTCCGCGTGAAGCCAAAAAGTATATGTTGTGATGGAATTATTCGTATCCTTAATGTCAAAGTAGCAAAACTATGCTTGTAAAGGCCACGAATCGATACCTTTTTCCTCCGAACCTGAACTTAAAAGGTGTTATATCATTTCTGTTAGTGTTGCCCTTTTCAAACGCGTCTGTTAAGAGGGTGTTCAGTGATCTCAAAAACATCAAAACAGATCATCGAAACTCCTTAAGTATAAAAACTTTAACCACGGTATTAGCTACGAAACAGGGCATATCTGACAAGGGGGATGTTTAAAGTTTAACCCAGATAAAACTATGATTTATGCCAAGATTCAAATGAAACAAAGTAGCGCCTAAGGTGGTGCATGTAGTCGCGGAGAAGCTGATACGAGTAGAGGTTCGGGATAATCGCGTGAGAGATTATACCGAAGAGTGTTTAGTCATGTGGACCGTGTAAAAGTAGTTGTAGAGAGAGACAGAGATAGCCCTGGTCGCAGTGTGTAGGAAGAAGTGAAGATCAGTTCCTTGTGTTACCAGGAAAACGCACAGGAGGCGTATTTGGGATGAATTTAATCCGCAAACATGCTTCAATTGGTTTCAAGTTTCAACGTGTCTGAAGCCAGCAAAAAAACCAATTTATTCTTGAATTTGGCACGAAACTCTTGTTAAAGCAAAAAAAGAGGGATATGTTACTTATGTTGAACGCAGGGGTAACAAAACTAAACACAGAAAGTTTTCAATCGCAGACGAAAATATGGTAATCCAACACATTTCTTCTTTCCTCAGAGAATAAAGTCATTATGGAAGGCTAAAAAGTAATAAAGAGTACTTAAGTCAAGATTTTGAACATTCACAGATTGTATTTAGCATTTAAAGAAGCTCATCCCGATTCTGTAATAACCTACCGTTTTTACTATGCAATTTTCAAGAAAAAATTCCCAAAACTAAGTTTCCACCATCCTCGTTCGGATACATGCCAAACCTGTGACTTATTGAACATACAGAACAAAGCTAATTTAAATGACAGATGTGCAAAAAACAAAACTTGAACTTCATCATAGACAGGCTGAAAAGGCAAGAAAATGCATGAAAGAGGACCACTGCAAATCCCAACTACCATTGAGTGATATGCACCTTTTCTATTGATCTTGAACAAGTACTATCTCTTCCAGCTCTAACCCATGGCCAAATTTTTTATCTAAGACAGCTATCATGTTATAATTTTGGTATTCATGTTGGTGATACAAACAAAGGGAGCATGTATTTATGGCACGAGGGAATTTCTGGACGTGGTGGGAATGAAATTGCATAATGTATTTTAAAAGAAGTAACAAGTGGGATAACAAGAAAACAAAAATTAACTGTATGGAGCGATAATTGCGCTGGACAAAATAAAAAAAGGATGATACTTTTATTGCGGAATTACTTAGTAGCAAAATTGTATTTCCATGAAATAAATCTTCTTAGTGACTGGCCATTCGTACCTAAGCTGTGACAGAGATTTTGCGCAGATAGAGAAGAGAAAAAGGGAGTTGAAAAATGTTAGGTTCCTTTTGATTGAGTACGACTGATTGCATCTGCAACACCAACCAATCCATTCATTGTCACTAGGATGCAACCTCAGGATTTCTTCGATTTTAATAGATCAGGCACTGAACACAACGAAGATTCAGATTGCAAAAGCCAAGTGGATCCAGATTTTAGCCAACAATCCTGGATTGGTTAAGACCAGAGAAACTGTCAATGAAATGGAAGGTTGGAAATTCGTGAATGTTTTTAAAAAAAAACATCAATAGCCAAAAGATTAAGAACATGAATATGCCACAACTTAAGTGTGAAAATCAGATTAAGGAAGAAAAGAAGGCCAATATTGAAGCGATTATACCATTTTTAAAAGCTGAAAACAAAGAATTCTATGGAAACATTAAATTTGCCTATTTTGAGATGACTTTTTTTCTAATAATTACTTATTACATATTATCTACTTATTTGAACAATAAAAATATATTCAACTTTCCAACCATACGTATTTTGATAAATCCTAATCCCACCTCATATCCTTTTACGTTATGTGCTATGATACTTAGCACCTTTTTCAAAATTCCATCTTTAATTCTTGTTCCTGTCATATCTGTGACATTAATTAGAACTGCAAAAGCGTAGTGTCAAAGAATCCATCTGAAATTATAGTGTTAGCGACAAGCCAACTATTTGAAATTCCCGCCACCAACCCAGGACATCTATCTACCGCTAGCGGAACTATGAACAAATCCTGCGCCTGTGCGTTGCCCGGCCATCGTCCCCCGTCTTGGACGAGTCCATTCAGCAACGACCTGGTGTGCAGCGTTGTGATCGGCTCTCGTTGCAATAATTGTTTTTGTGACTATCACGTTGTTCGTTTGATTTGAATTAAAGCGCTACTTTCAAGAGGGTTTTATCTATCTAACAGCAGCGGTGGGATAGTGCTCCGCTCTCCATGTCTTCAAGAAATTGAGGGCTGTTGACCGGAAGAAAATTTTGTCAAGATGGAGGCCCTGATTACGGAAGTTCTGCAAGCTGTTCGGACTCGAGCTGCTCCAGACCAGGTTGAATTGCCATTGTTTCGGCCCGATAATGACGAGGCAAATTTGTGGTTGGATCAAGTCGATGCAATAAAGGTCGAATTCCAATGGTCGGATTTGCAGATATTGGTAAGGGTTGGTCGTTTTTTAACCGGTGAAGCAGATGTTTGGTTTCAAAATTGGGCTCCGACAATACGAGATTTCCACCAAAGAGAATTTTGGGGCGGTTGCTTTGTGAGGCTTCCCGTTGTAATAGTTCAGAATTGAACACATATGCCGCATACATACATAAGAAATTGTCTTTACTTAAGAGCTTGCGTGCTCAATGGTCTGTTTCTGATTTAATCGAATTGTTGGTTTACGGCATTCATGATTCAAAAGTGCAGGAGGCTGCACTAATGTGTAATTTTCTTACAATTGCAGATTTGATTGCGTATGTCGGGTCCATTCCAAAACAAGCGTTAATGACAGCTGATAAAGTGCGTGAACGTGATACAGGAAACGTGAAAGGGTCAACAATGCGGAAGTCACATTTATCGCGTTTTAATCGATCAACAACGTCCTTTAAGGACAAATCAGATATTACTTGTTATAAATGCGGTCTGATTGGCCACGTGCAACGAAATTGTCGAGGTGCTCACGCGAAGTTTCCTGTCCAAAAGCCGTCAACTGTCACCAGAGACGGAAACGATTTAAGCCAAGCTGGTACCAGTAACAAATGCAAGTTTTGTTTTAAACAAGGTCATGTCGAGGAAAATTGTTTTCTTAAAAGTTCGATCGATCAACGACGAAATAAAATAAAATATATTGCGTCAAACGGAAAATCGGCTGTTCCGGTTAATGTTAAAATTGATCAGCGAACCTATAGGGCAATAGTTGACACTGGGGCAGATATTTCACTTATCTCGGATAAATTTGTGGATAGGTTTTCGGAAAAACTAATTCCCCAGAAGTTAAAAATTTCTGGGATTAACGGTGGTAATATTGTATCGACCTATAGTTTTGAGGCAAATGTTGAGATAACAGGACAGCAAACTCAATTGACATTTAACACAATTCCAGATAAATTCTTAGATTATGACCTCATCATTGGTTGGAACTTGTTTACCGACACGCAGTTAGCTGCCATTACAGATCACGAGGGTACCCGAGTAATTAAGCGACAGTTGCCGGGTGGTTTGCGTGTTACTGAAGATTATTCTGACAGCGTCGATGTACCAGAAAAGTATTCCTCTCAATTGCATGACTTGTTAAGTAAATTTTCTGACATAATTACTACTGGCAATGCCGTTTCTGTTGCAAAGAATGTTGAACTCGAAATTAACTTAGTTGACGACAGGGAACCTATAGGCTTTGCGTTGATTTTAGAGAGCTCAATGCTCACACCGTAAAAGATAGATATCCCCTGCCAAGGATCGATGACCAACTCGATCGTCTAGGTCTTGGTAAGATTTTTACATCATTAGACATGGCATCAGGCTTCCATCAGATACCAATACATCCCAATTCGATACACAAGACTGCCTTCGTAACCCCGGACGGCCATTACGAATATTTACGTATGCCGTTCGGGCTGGCCAACGCTCCATCAGTATTCCAGAGGTCAATCAATGCGGCATTAGGCGAATTGAAGCACACGTTGGCTCTAGTATATATGGATGACATCCTCATACCATCCCTGACAGTCGAACAAGGTTTAGAGCATTTAGAGCGCGTTGTACAGTCCTTAAAAGCTAGTGGGTTTTCCTTGAATTTATCTAAATGTAAGTTTTTACAAGAAACGATCGAATATCTCGGGCGCATAATTTCTGCTGAGGGTATAAGGCCAAGTGAGAGTAAGGTTATCGCGCTAACTAAAGTTCCAGCGCCGATCAATGTCAAGCAAGTCAGACAGTTAATGGGACTCGCCGGCCATTTTCGTAAATTTGTTCCAGAATTTGCCAGCAAAACGGCCTGTATAAATTATCTGACTAAAAAGGACGTTTCTTTTGTGTGGGGTAGTGAGCAGGAACGTGCTCGTGAATATTTGATCAGCTGTCTCACATCGAAGCCTCTTTTAGTAATTTTTGATCACAATTTACCAACCGAATTGCATACAGATGCGAGCTCGATTGGTTACGGAGCTGTTTTAGTGCAAAAGTACGATGGTCAGAACAAAGTTGTGGCATATTATAGTCGGCGGACCACACCTGCTGAAGCCAAATATCATTCCCATGAGCTGGAAACCCTGGCTATTGTCAATGCACTGAAACACTTTCGTGTTTATCTGCTTGGTATAAAATTTTGCATAGTGACAGACTGTAATTCCGTAAAGGCCACAGAAAATAAGCGCGAAATCGTTCCTCGAATTGCTAGGTGGTGGACGTACTTGCAAGACTTTCAATACAAGCTTGTTTATCGGAGGGGTTCAAACATGAGTCATGCTGATTTCTTAAGTCGCAACCCAGTGTCAGTATTACAAGCTAAAGTGCATAGCTCGTGGCTACATATTGAGCAAAAAGGTAATGCTGAGATACAACAAATGTTGAGTAATTTGCGAGAAGGAAAATTGGACTCAAAACAGTACGTAGAAAAGGACGGGTTGCTCTATTATCGGACCAGTTCCGAGAAAAATAAAAAGACTTTGCTTTATTATGTACCGCGGCACAGCAGACTGGGTCTGCTACACCTGTTTCATGATGAACAGTGCCATATTGGTGTGGACAAGACGACCGATTCCATATTATGTCATTTCTGGTTCCCTGGGCTTAGAGCATTTGTGAAAAATTACGTGAAGCATTGCCTAGTTTGTGCAGTTAAAAAGACCCGTACAGGTCCAATGCAAGGTCGAGTACTATTACCCGAAAAGCCAAGTATTCCACTTCATACTGTTCATGCGGACTGTCTTGGTCCGTTGCCGCCTTCTGGTGACGGATACAAATATGTTTTGGTATTAGTTGATTCATTTAGCAAGTACTGCAACTTGATCGCCTTAAAAACTGTACAAGCGCATGAAACCGAGAAAGCTTTTAAGTTGTTCATTTCTTGTTTTGGAACGCCCACTGTTATAATTATGGATAGCGGTACAAATTTCCACAATTTGTCAATTTGTAAGTTTTTGGATACTTGTCAAATCCAGTATCATTACGTTACGCCGGATGTACACAGAGCAAACGGCGAAGTCGAGCGCTATATGCGCACAATCATGAATTTGATAAGGGTTGAAACGAGAGCCAAGGCAGCGTGGTCGAGCGTTTTGTGGAAAATTCAGCTGGTGCTTAACACCACTTTACAAAAAACTATTGATATGAGTCCACTGCAAGCATTAATCGGGGTACAAACGACTACTCCGTTGATACAAGCTGCGTTAAATGACCTTCCTGGAGATCTGACACCTCTTCGTACATTGGAGTTGGACAGAGAGCGAGTTCGAGCGAGACTCCAGCCAAGTGCGGCTGTCGAGGCAGAAATCAATCGTAAGAGGCGCGAGGGCCAGGTCTATTCCATTGGAGATTTCGTTTTGGTCCACCGTGCCAGTCGATTGCATGCGAGCAACAGCAATTTCGAATTCCTTGGTCCTTACGAAATTGTCAACGTTTCTCAGGGAGACCGTTACGAGTTGCGAAGAGTTGGTGTTGGCAAACACAAGATCATTAAGGTAGCGAAAGAACAGCTTCGTCTTTGGCCGAAGGAGTGGTCTCTGTCTACTGACCTAGGCGACTTGTTAACCGTGCTTGAACAATCAGATTGTTAAGGTAAGAGATTGATGTGTGATACTGTAAGAATAAGGTCAGTTGAGAGAGAGAGAGAGAAAAATTTGTGAGACTGTTTGTAAGGCCCACTTGAAAGGCAGAACAGGTAGTGATTTGACTGTTTGTAAGGCCCACTTGAAAGGCAGAACAGGTAGTGATTTGACTGTTTGTAAGGCCCACTTGAAAGGCAGAACAGGTAGTGATTTGACTGTTTGTAAGGCCCACTTGAAAGGCAGAACGGGTAGTGATTTGATTGTTTGTAAGGCCCACTTGATAGGCATAACAGTAATAGTTAACGGTTGAGTTGTTATTGAGTAAAAGCGTATTCTCCTAACGAAATTGACAAAAGTCATAAGAAAGTTGGTTACATGATGCCAGAGGTGTTGTTTGTTCCTTCTAGCTGAAGAATGTCCCGAGAGCGGCACATCCTGTAGTGTGGCCGTGTTAGCGACAAGCCAACTATTTGAAATTCCCGCCACCAACCCAGGACATCTATCTACCGCTAGCGGAACTATGAACAAATCCTGCGCCTGTGCGTTGCCCGGCCATCGTCCCCCGTCTTGGACGAGTCCATTCAGCAACGACCTGGTGTGCAGCGTTGTGATCGGCTCTCGTTGCAATAATTGTTTTTGTGATTATCACGTTGTTCGATTGATTTGAATGAAAGCGCTACTTTCAAGAGGGTTTTATCTATCTAACAATAGATTACAATTTTTTTCGCATGTCTAAGTGACAAAATACTCGTCACGTGTAAAAAACATCAATTATCTCAAAACTATCGGTTTGGCACCTACTCTCCATTCATTTTCTAATGAAGTGATAAAACGTCAAAATTTAAATTTTAGGTTGGTATGAGGACATTTTGCAAGGGATTTTACTAACAGGTGAGTTGGTAGAAGCGATTTCAATGCGATACGTCAGAAAAAATGACAAATGTCAAAATTTTGCAATTACTCTTAATTGGCCCAAAATGGCCTTTGTGTGCGTGCAGTTTTGAGTAAGGAAAGAAAAATATTCACGAAAAAGCCTCAGGTACGTTTATCTGTGACACTGCTGCTAACAATAACAATAAACCCTAGAAGATTTGGGTAATGTGATGTTTTTGTTTTCCCGCTTTTCGATGAAATTGTCAAAAGTACAGGCCCTTACAAATTTGGGTTGTACAGCTCCAGAAAAATTTTATATGCTATAGAAAAAAAATGGGCAGCTACGGAAGCGGCTTGGGGAATGATCCAATTCTATCACCAATATCGAGTAAATTTTACTGTTTACTATACCTAAGTTTTACCCCACCAAACCTAAGGTGTCTTCTGTGATTTTTCTAAATTTTAAGATCTTTTGCCAAAAGGGCTCTAAGACTGAATACAATTTTGAAAACAAAATTTGAAGACTTTTCATGTGCTGATAGAGAAAATGGGAGTTCATTATTCAAATTTCAAAGTTGATATGCCAAAATGGCACCTGCCGTTAGCCGATTGCCACCAAAATTGAATCAGCTCTTCGGCGGGTAACGGTATCTCTACCTATCAAATTTCAACCAAATCGATCCAGCAGTTTAGGCTGTAGCGTGTTATTTAACGTTTCCTCGAAACTTTGAATTTTTCGATTTTATGCCAAAAAGGCGCTAAGTGTGGATACACTTTCAGATACAGAATTTCAAGACCTTTCATGTGCTGACAAGAAAAAATTGTGTTCATCAGTCAAATTTCATAGTTGGTGTGCGAAAAAGGCACTTGGCGTCTGCGGATTCGTAACAAAATTAACTGGGCTCACCGGAAGGCCAACGCTAACCTCCATACCAAATTTCATTAAAATCAGTTCTGTAGTTTCCGAGAAATCGTCCTCACATACATACAGACATACGTACGTACATACACAGACATTTGGTAAAAACTACTTTTTCGTGATCCTGGGACCTCAAAACGTAAAGATTTGGTGTTTTCTCAATTTCGAATTTTGGAGTGATTGCAGCAACCTCCCATTTTTATGGCCTTCAATAAAGATGAGCTACTCGCCCGTCACTACCACAAGGGCTTCCGGGAAGTAAAGACGGTAGAAGGTAAGAAGAAACACTTCTCTTCTGTACTTACACGGCACGTTTCTACAATTAGTCTCAATTGGTTCTCAAAACAAAAGAAGAAACTCAGCAAAGTGACACTGTAATACTCAGTATGACTCCCAGATTCCAAAAATGTAAAAATATACCCGGTGTCCCATTTAAAAATTCAAATTCTTGGCCAATTCCGGCGAAACCGGAAGTGACAGAATGTTGGAATTAATTTCAAAGGATGACGTCCAAAGGGCATGTACGCTGTGAATACTGTTCTTGTGACTTAATTCGGTTTTAAGTTACACTTGAATCTTTTAAATTTCCACAAATATTTTGTTTCTCTTTCAATTTTGACAAAATTAGGTCTCTGAAGGCTATTGTTATGTATATCACATTAAAGCTTATTTAATTGGCTTTCAATTGCCCCCAAAGTTGCTTCTCTACGACAATCCGCTCGAGAGTTACGGTCGTTTCAAAATTTACTATATTCAAATTTTGAGTTTTGGTCCCAAAATTGAGGGAAAACAATCGATTGGGGCGTCAAACGAAAGCTTCTTTGATTGCCTTTAAAACAAAGCATAAACTGTTCTTGTGACTTAATTCGTTTTTAAGTTATACTTAAATCTTTTAAATTTCCACAAATATTATGGTTCTCTTTCAATTTTGACAAAATTAGATCTCTGAAGGATATTGTTACGTACTTAATTTCTACAAAATATTGACGACTGAAACAATTGCCAAACCCGAGAATGCCTTCTGATCTTTGTTCGAACTACCACTAACAATATTGCCACCTAAAGTAGAATAATTGATTAATTAAACGCTAGCACCGAGTAAGAGCTTACCTCATAATTGCAATTCAAAGTAATTTACTTGACCAAGTAAATTTTTGAGGTTAGGTCGTCTACCAAGTCTGACCGAACCCTTGTCGGCTGCCGCTTGTCGCCGCTGGTAGGTACACTAATTCTGCGTCAGCAAGAAGGCAAAAAAGAACGATTTGCTCCAGATTTAAAACAATAATTTCAAGCCACGGCTTTCTTAATGTCAACAATTAGGTCAAAAATCGCAGATTCGGCCCTGGCTGACAATTTACGTAAAGCTTCGAAGGACACCGAAAGTACACGAAGTAATGCGCGCGTCGTTTTAAAATCCAATTTTTCAAAAATTCCTGCTAAGTAACCAAAGGGCACTAGTAGGTAATCTTTTTTTTCAGGATACCGGCCAGCCGGGTCTATCCACTGGATAAGCTACCATTGATTTAAATCTGTTCCTGGAGCAAGGAAAAAATAAAATTCGTTTTCCCATGTTAATCTCCTATACGGCGCGGAAAATGATACACCCGGTATTAAAATTGCCAATGCCTCAAATGTGTGATTTCTGTCAGAAAAGTCTACCGACCGCTACCGACATTACTGGAATCAGCATAGGACTTTTAGAACGTTTTGGTGTAATTTTTAAATCTCTATCGTCCGGATTCAGGATAAATAAAGAAAAATTCTCAATTTATACAAGAAACAGTTCAAATCTTCGTAGAACAGTATAACTGGTTCTACAGTGTGTCTCATTTTAACTGGAACCACCCAAATATTTCGGTTAATATTGAGCAAATTAGTTCGCTTTTTTTTCTACATGTAGAGCTTCGCTTTTTTTTCTACATGTAGAGCTTCAACATTTGCATCTGTGTGATGCTTCACCTTTTTTTAACCCCGAAATCTTAGCCCACTACGATTAATTGAAGAAGACCAAAACAGCGAAATGGTATTAGGCATTTTTTTATCGAAAAATGTTATTAAGAAAAGTTGCTCAGGATGACCTCAAATTGGTAAGTTCGGAGTTTCAGGCCAAAATGAAAATGTTGAATTTCTGGAGGAAAAAATGAAAAATATGGAAAGCTTCATTATTTTTACAACAAAAGGGTTGCTGTGTAATTAAAAACAATTGAAGTGAGTGTTTGACAGTTGCTGTTAGCTACGGCTGGGCAAACATTTAACAATTGCAGAAAAAGTTGGAATTGTTAAGATTATTGTTGATTAGCTTATAATTTCGACTTTTAAATTTTGCCCAGCTATAGCTAACAACAATAATGTCAAACAATCCTATTTCAATTGTTTTTTTTCTTACACAGCAACCCTTTTGTTACAAATATATTGAAGTTTTCGATATTTTTGATTTTTTCATCCTGAAATTCAAATTTTTATTTTGGCCTGAAAGTTCGGATTTACCCATTTGGAGTCATCCTGAGCAACTTTTTTTAATAAACTTTTTCGGTAAAAAATGCCTAATACGATTTCGCTATTTTTGGCCTCTTTAATTAATCGCAGTGGGCTGAGATTTCGGGATAACAAAAAGGTGAAGTATTACACAGATGCAGATTCTGGAGCTCTACATGTGGAAAAAAAGAGCGAGTTGATTTGTTCAATATTAACTGAAATATTTGGGTGGTTCTAGTTAAAATGAGACACACTGTATATGCCCACTTCTGTGCACAAAATATTAATTTATGGGGCAGACATAGTAGATTCAGCAATTTTACCCATTGGCCAATTGTCTGAAGAAGCTCAAGAATGCAGAAATAAAGACTTGAAAATGTATCGAAGAGCACATACACGAAAAATTAGTCGCATAAATTCCAATGAGGACCTGCTTCATTGTTTATTAGTATCATCTGACTCATTCCTCGGAAGCGGATGAGTTTGATTCTCCGGACGATTGCCATATTTGAATTTGTTTATATATTATTAATTTTCTTTATTTTATTAATTTTGCCCTTTAAATGAATAATTCTAGGTTAGAATGGACCTCATTCAACTTTTATATTATCGAATTATCAAATTGAACACAAAAATTTACTTGAAGTTCTAGAAATAATTTTGTCCCTCGATTTCGAATTCTGACCCACTGTGCGCTGCCATAAACTGCACAAGAAACTCGAATGGTACAGCGAAGAAATTAGTCGAAACTTCAAAATTTCTATATATAGATGTTTGTATGGTCGTACAGTCAAAAGTCTAACGTTTCAACTCAAAACTGCAATGTTTTTTTGTGCACTATGTGGCTGGTGTTTTGCACCTCGGTATAATTATTGCGAAAAGCATGATTGCAAACAATTTAAATTTCCAAGAATTGAAACAACACAAAAAGCTTTGAGAAAATTGCTAAGCTGGTATATGATATTGATTTTCTAATCAATATTGCATTGGATTGGATCGTACTTAGTTGTAGGTAGTACAAACTTACTCCAAACATACTCACCAAAACGGCAAATGGCACAAGGAGCTGTCGATAGGAGTGATAGCGGGCAGTTTTTTAACAATGTTTGCACTGAAGACCACTAGAGACATGCACTAACGACCAATTTCCGACAAAGAACTGCTGAATTTAACCGCGTTTCATAAAAATAGGAGCACATTTTCCAACCACACACCTCCACACCTCAGTGTTCGGCGCACTATACGGAACTTGAATTGGCGTTGGGCATATTCATCGCTAACATATGCGTATTAAAACGTGTTTACGGAAGAATCTGAGGTGAACAGCTGATAGGACTTCCGAAATACGCCTAATCCTGTTCATCTTTTATTAATATGGGCATTCAAATTGCAACTAAAATTTGTGTTACCCTTAGGGCATGGTGCTAGGTAATAAATTTAACTCTAATCTTCTTCAACCTGTTAGAATTGGAAATCAGGCAATAGAAAAAGTCAGTTGTTTAAAGTATTTAGGTATAATTGTTGATGATAAATTATATTTTAGGGAACATGCAAATTACATAAGGAAAATATCCCAGAAAATAGGTGTCCTGCGTAGGGTAAGAAAAGACATTACCTACAACTGATACTGCCCTTAAAGTGTACAAAACTATAGTTCTACCACATTTCCTTGGGTTTTTGTGACAAAACACAGACAAAAACCTAACTTTTTTAATTGAAAATCACAATAAGCTTAAAGCAGTGAAATCAAGAGAGAAACGTTCTGCACAATGCACAATAGTAAAGAGTGCTCAAAAAATGTTCTGGTCTAGTATCCCTTCCCGTAAGAAACGTAGGGCGTAGACTGCGGAAATTATATGATAACGTCACTGGCAGATTTCGCTTTGAATAATAATCTCAGCAGTCTAGGCCCTACGTCTCTCACGGCAAGGCATCCTAGATCGGAAAAGTTTTTGTTGACAGGTTACTAACGGGTGTCCTAAAAAAACCGAACGAAATATTTTTGGTGCATTTTTCGTGCATTTCTTACACGATTTGGATGAACTTAGCCTTAAATTGAAGCCAAGGAATCAGGCTTTCGAACTGTCAAGGAAATTACGACAGATGGTGCTGCAATAGTTCTCTTAGTGATACTTGTCTCAAAGGTTCATTTCAGGGGCGTGGGGATTGGTCAATTATCAACCAGTCGTTATGAGACTCACATGACTTTGAAGGACGTTCATTATTCTCTAAGAATCTTTTTTCAGAAGTTAATTTGGTTCACGTATTGACTTTCTGTGATTATTTAAAAAAAATGTGTTTTCACATTTTTTCAGGCAGAATGACCATGACTAAAGTAACAATGAAGCAACAAGTAATAACCTTTAAATTTTCTCCAATTCGCATCCGCTTGTGTTTTCATTCAATTAGATCCTCTATTACTGAAAATTAAGCTGAAAATGCATCACTGTTACCTCAGTTATGGTCATTAGGCGTGGAAATAAGGGAAAACATATATGATTTTTAAAAAATCACAGAAAATTAATTCGTGAATCATAACGAACTTCTGGAAGAAGCTTTTTGAAGAAAAGTAAAAGTAAACTCAGTATTTCATAATGGAATAAGACTATTTAATAAATTGCCGGAAGCTATTAAAATTTTACAAAATATTAAATCTTTTAAAAAGGAACTGCGGCAGTTACTTAAGAATTGCTCATTACGATCTAAGAATCTATTCACTCCAGGTTTGTATAATGAAATATTCACACTCTAGTATCTGGGTGTTGTCCAGGGTCTAGTGAAAATAAGTTCCCTTACAGAAAATACTATTGGCTGTTTCTGAAGTAACTACAGCAATTCTAATAGTAACTATTGATATGGTAATAGTAACTATTGAATCATGAATAGTTTATTTCAGAATAGTTTACTACTGCGAATAGTTACTTCAAAAAACTAAATAGTTAACTACCGAGTAGTAAACTACAGCTAAAAGTAACTACTACGACCGAATAGTTTATTGCACAATAGTTAACTACTGTGAATAGTTACTTCAAAAAACAAAATAGTTAACTATTGACAAGTAAACTACAGTTAAAAGTAACTACTGCAACCGAATAGTTTATTACAGGAGAGTTTACTACTGCGAACAGGTATTTCAAAAAAGTAAATAGTTAACTACTGAGAGATAAACTGCAGCTAAAAGTAACTTCTGCAATCGAACAGTTTAATTCAGAATAATTGCTACTGCGAAGTTATTTCAAAAAAGTAAATTATTGAAAAGTAAAACTAATAACATAATAAACTTTATTATGAAACTAAATAATAATACCATCAACAATATAATAATAGCAAAATAATACACATTTTATATGGAACACCATGATGGAAATACGGTAACTATTGTGAAAACTCTCTATTATAAACACCTGAAAAAAGTCCGTTAAGAGTATTTCCTTAATTAGGTTCTCTGTCTCTCCGCGATTTTCCAGAAATAATTTTATTTCTCCGAAAAAGACGCCCGATATTCCCATAGAATATTTAATCTCTCTCAACTTAATTGACTAAAGGGGCAACTAAAAATCTATTTTCACAATAAGGCATAAAAACGCATTTAGATTTGATTGCCGATGGATAGAATACAACCACTACGTTATCAGATTTATTAACTGTATTATATAAATCGAGAGAACTGATTCTTAAATCTCTATCTTTGGCAATAGATTCGCCTGTGGTAATTAAAGTTTGACCTAAAATTACATGTTTGACATCGTTATTGTTACTAGATAATAAAATTGAAAAAATACCTAAAATGAACAGGAACGTCCCATTTTCTAAGAGAACTACACTATTGTTTCTTAGAAGACTTTGTTCCCAGTCTGCAGCATGGAACAATGATTTTTTATAAATGAATCGTTTGTATTTATTAGTTGAAGATGATATGGAAGTATGCAAAAACAGTTCAATTAAATTTTGTTCTCCAACTGTTAAGATTTTGTGTTCAGGAGTCCCGAATAAACGTAAATGTGGTCCATCTTCCACACAATGAGATGATCTTTTGGATGGTGAAAGACGCTCATATAATTTTCTTACACGATCTGGACAATTATTGCGCAAAAATGTATCGAGGCATTTATCTTGAATTGATTGAAGTCGCAGGTAAGATTTGCATATTTGATGAGGCACACTCTGTGAGCTTTGAAATAATTTGGCTAATATGCCATTGTTGTGCTCATAGGGAAATGCAGATGTCGCCCACAAGGGGCCAAATTTTTTCACAGACGAAGGTATGTGCAAAAGAAGGTGCATGTTAAATTTGCAAAATTCTTTTCCATATAAATCCTCAACTTTGTATACAAATTTAAATAGCACGTTTTTGGCAGAGTCAAATTCAGCTAAAGAAATTTTTTCTTGTAAATATATATTAATGCTATAAACAAGCAGAAACCAATGATTCAAATAGGTATTAGGTATCAAACCTTTAAGACAAATGAGCGAGTAATATAGCAAAAAATTTCTCCATTCAGAGGCTTTCCATAGTTTGCGGTCATTTATTGACCGGGGAGTTCTGGTTATTTCCACTGGAGGTTTAATTTTTGTCAGCCTATTATCAAATTCCTCTGATTTTGTCCCAAGAAACCAAGGTTTGTCATGATGGCTTGTGTTGAACCAAGCATCTGCAGTGGTCTTAACTACCCCTAACAGAACACTGTGCATATAGTCAGGCACAAAAGATGAGATTATATTAAAGACATTAAGAAGCATCAAGATTGATGGTACCTTTACTCCATGAACAATTGTTCCCGAGTTAACAGCAGTTTCAACATCCACTTTATGCTGTTCACGTTGACGTTTGGCATGGGCTTTCCCTGGGTAGACCCTCCCAAAACCTCGCCCAACTCTCGTGGATTCTCCTGGATGTAAGCAAAAACAACAGCCATATTCACCATTGAACTGTTTCATATTTTGCAGAATCGGCCTAGCTACTGAATCAACTGTAGCTAAAATCATGTGTGCTTTCACTGCAACTTCATCATCAGAACCCTCTCTAATTATAAAACCATTTTCATGGAGATCATTTAGCTCATCAACAAATAATTTTAAGAACAAATCCATATTAGGTTTCTCTTTACTATTCCAGAGACCACACAGTAAAATATTTTTACGACGTATTTTGTAAGGTAGCTCATTAATTTGTACTTGAATTGGCCATAAGGACACTTTTGATGATTTAAATAACTGTACACCATCAGTATTGAATTGAAGAGTAATATCATGAGGACCAATTACATTCCTATTTCTAAGAGACTGGTGAACTGTACCTGATGCAATATCACATGTATCTTTTGAAGAATAGTTCAAATTTGAATACTCTCTATTTACTAAATTTATTAATTGGTCTTTGAGCGGAATATGAATAAAGTAATTTTGATTTCTGCGAAGATCTATCTTATCAAATTGTTCAGCACAGCCCTCACATATCAGATTATTGTTTTCCACAGGTTTTAAAAATTTCAAACACTGTGGGCAATAGTATATGGTGTTAATTGATGAGAGCGACTTATACTTCTTCATTAGCATATATAGAGATCCATGTTGATCTGCTGCGGGTAAGTGGCAGTTTACCAGTTCAATTAGGTCTGCTAGAGCGGAATCCGATGCACCATGTCGAATCACATAACTTAGCATGAGTAATTCACTCTCTTGTTTTGTAAGATCACGCCCAGGATATATTCTTTCTCTGACCTACAAGAACAAATAGCAAAACCCTTCTCGACAGATTAGTTTACCTACATCGCCTTCTTGGTTCACATAATTCATATCCTCCTGGTCATGACAGTTATAGTCATTAGCATTCTCCTCATCCTCATTGCCATAATCTAGAAATTCTTCATCATTAGTTCTACTCATGATACTAGTACTTTGAAGATATGTCATTGCGCATGTATATCGCCATCTCGCTCTTTCACTGTGACGTCACCCCGTGACAACGCCGCACCGCCAGCCTTGAATCAAATCTGAATTCTGACCACGAAGCGGGAAGCGCAGCTGTCAGGGCTGTCAGGTTTGTTTTATCATCTGTTATGGTATGGACTCTAAGGGCCGGTTTATCGATGCTCAGTTAAATGAAGATATCTGACAGTTTGCGTTATCCGATAGTTAAACTGTTTATCGACAGCAAGTTGACTGCAAAGTCTTTGCTAAAGTGCGGGGCAAACTGACTGACAGTTGAAAGTGTCAGCTAGGGCAGAAAACCGACGGTTAGCATCGCCCATAGTCATTTAAATGACGAAGGTGAATCTTTGGTTTTCTTCAACATGAATCTAGCCAATATAAAGTTTAGGAATCTACCTGAAACTATTTTGAGAAATTTGCCAATACTTAAGATTTCCTCAACTTTCTTTCAGACCTCCTGCTTCTACCATCCGTTTTCTTATCCTCAATTACATCTCCTTCTAGTTACTTTTCAAAGCACGTCTGAATTATAGACAGAAAAGTTTACTCCTCGTTTCTTATCTGTCACCAATGCAAATTTCAACTGCATCAGCACCTGCCACAGTAAACAAAGACCGTAAGGCATTGCTATGGAAACAGTTGACTATATTAGCGCGAAATTTAAATCTGTCCAATAGAATTCAACTTCCGCTACCCCAAATGTTGCCAACACAACTCAAACTGTCAGGCACGTAACTGACAGACAAAGTCGATGTCGATAAACGTGAATCTGATTTATCTGTCAGTTATAGTAAACCGTCAGATACCTAACAGCCAGTTTTGACTGAGCATCGATAAACCGGCCCTAACTCCAGTAAACTCGCCAAACTTCTATCTTTCTTATGTTAAAAATGGTTTGCTGTGCAGTGTTTAATTGTGTTAGTAACAACAGATTAAAATCCACGAAGAATAGTGCGAAGAAGGTGCGATTTTTTACATTTCCAAAAGACAAAGTGACTCGAAAATTGTGGATAGAAAAGTGAGTAGGTACTGGGCCGCTTTTGCCAGACAGCCAGACTACGTCCCCCTCTCCCCCCCACCCCTCTGTCTGGGTTCCCCTCTGACGTCATACCCCCTACCCTTATCATCCCTTCAACCCCCATCCCTTATTTTTCAACCCCCACCCCTTATTTTTCAACCCCCATCCCTTATTTATTTTTCAACCCCCTTTCCCCGAATTTCATCCCCTATTTCCATTTCCAACCCCCTACCCTTATCAACCCTTATCTTTCATCCAGGGGGCTCCGCCCCCTGGGACCACATGTCATATATAGTTAGCCCCCATGTTTGACAGGTTACGATCGTATAGCCCCCTTGAAAAAAAGTGTGGCGTCAGCTGGTTTCGAACCCTGGTCTTCCGGTCGGTAATCAGCTATGCTAACCACTTGGCCAAGCGCCCATCGTTACTTAGACGTATTACAAGTTCTTTATAAAGTAAGCTGTCGCAGTGCTATAATTTTAATACTACCCAACTTCCGGTTTCTTAAAGTGAACGTAATATCCTCGTGTTTGGTATTAGGCGAAAGGTCTTTAAGAGGGGTTTTCGAAAATATTACGCAACTTCCGGTATCTACTTCCGGTTTTTTAAAGTGAACGTAATATGCTCGTGTTTGGTATCAATTGAAAGGTCTTTAAGAGGGGTTTTTGAAAATATTACGCAACTTCCGGTATCTACTTCCGGCTTCTTAAATTGAACGTAATATGTTCGTGTTTGGTATCAATTGAAAGGTCTTTAAGAGGGGTTTTCGAAAATATTACGCAACTTCCGGTATCTACTTTCTGTTTTTAAATTGAACGTAAAACTGAAAGGTCTTTAAGAGGGGTTTTCGAAAATATTACGCAATTTTTCCAATAATATCGCACATCATATATGTAGAGTGTCGAACTAACTACTACTACTACTACTACAGCTGTGAAGATTTTTGTAATACTAATAATTAATTATAAATGCATGGAGTATAAAAAGCGAGAGAGAGAGAGAGAGAGAGAGAGAGAAACAATAAAAATTAAATTTTTTATTCTTGTTGTAAACCCCAGCATACATTTTTTTCTTTACAATCAAGACACTAATAATTATTATTAACGATACAGCCACAACAAAAACTAAACAAATTAAGGAAAAGATGGGCATCAAGGACGTAATGGAGACACCATTATCACATATGCAAGAGATAGTATTATTATTGGTTATATTTTCATTATAAGAATCATATTGATATAAATCGTCCAGCATAATTTTTTTGACATCGCTCACCCCAAAGGAACGATTTGCGTAGACAAGCCTTAATTTGTAGAAAAATAAAGATGGCGGAGGCGATGATGGTGGTGGATCCTCCCCCGACAATGATGTGGAAATATCATAAGTAAAAACATACATTTTATTGTATGGCCAATATTTGGGCACCATTGCTTCCCATTGGTCACAAAAATTCACTACCGCACTAACGTTTTCTTCTCTACAGATATGTATCTCCGCCACATCCGGGATGTTTGGCACAAACAATGTTTGATTAAAAATTGCCGTAAAAATTATGAAATTCGTGCTAAGAAGAGCCATAATAATAATTTTATCGCTGATGCTATCTCGATGAATTTAAAGTATAAACTGTTCATTTGGGGTTGTAGACGCACTATTAATACATATTATACAATCGCTTATACTAGGTGCGGGGCCGTCAACATGTGTCCTTTGATGTGGCTGGTTCCAGTGTTTCGTACATGGAAGACTTAACATAACGTCATTATCATGACGATACACCCAAGGAAGTTTTTGATAAATCATTGCGGTATGTGTTGGAGATAATCGTAAAATGTTATCTTTAAACATTCGTCTCAGAGTTTTGATGGTTTTTTCAAATTCCAAAATTTGGTTAAGCACTTCTTCCACAGGTACATCCATACTTCTTATCGTTCGCAGATACAATAAATAACTGATTAATTAACGAATAATTATTCGTAATAACGAGCTCTTATCGACGACGACGCGACGTTCATTAGAGATAGGTATATAACGGAAACGGCGGTCTGCGGTTATGATGCGGCGCTCATAACATAATATCTTCGATCCATGTAGGTATTCCTTAATACCCAACCATTTCACTTGTAATTGATTTTTCCTTCGTTTAAGTATTTTTTCAACAAGATAAACATCAGGCTGCGCGCGGTTTTTTTGTAATTAATATTCATAAAATGCTAGGTAATGGTGATAGGACAAAAATTAATAAGCGTTATACAGGGTGTCCCAATTGTCTGTATTCGGTCGATATCTCCATTGCTGTTAGAGATAGCGAAAAATTGTTAAATACAAAGTTGCAGAGGGTCAAACAAGGCACACTTTAAAAATACAATCCTGTATATAGGCTGTCCCACTAAGGAGTAAGAACACAAACATAGGTTTTTTTAAATGGAACACCCTGTATTTTAATTTTTTATTGGATTCTATGATGAATTCCAAGTAACATTCATTAATCATGTTTTCATCTGAAGCGAATGGTTTAGAAGATATTGGCAATTTTGCGGGAAAAATTACATTTGCAGTACTTATTTTGAAAAATCACCCCACAACCAATTTTCAACCTTTGGTTTTGGAAATTTAGAATGTCATTAAGGAAGGTTTGGGCTATACTTAAAGCTCTTTAAAACGGTCTTAGCTTCTCAAGTTCATCTCCAGTAACATTATGAACCTTCAAAAATGTAGAGGCTAATATTTCGAAATTTTTAAATGGCACCACTATCAAATGTCAAAGCCATAGGTTGTAAAATTAAATTTGCCTTCGTTTAATATAAAATGTTCCCAAATCCAAGTCTAGTATTTTTCGATATATTCAGTAAAACGCAATTTTCATCTTTTTCTTTCTGATGTTTTTAGACGGTTGGCCCTGACTACATTTCATTATAGGTGTAAAACGTGTATCAGTCGAACTACAATTTCTATAGATTTAATATTTAAAGTTGCGTTTGATAATTTACCCAATTGCCTTTGGGCTACAAACAGGACCTGCAATAAATTCTGTGTCTGTAAAAACAAAGCGTAATTATTATAACAATCACCAGAAACCCCCACTATACCGTTTATTTCAACAGCTAACGTGTTTCGAACACAAACTGCTCATCATCAAAGCCAAATCATTAGCATTATAATCACTTTATTTTAACAGAGTACCTATCTGTTGTTTTTTAAATGACCCAAAAAATTAAGTCGGTAAGTAAGTAATTAAAAAAGTACCTACCTATTCTAAAAGTGCAATTTTTATCTATTTATTTCACTTTGGTAAGTACCTAAGGGATGAAAATGCTGTAACTTTTTTGAGTAGGTACAGTCTTGCGTTCCATAAATGAACATTAAAAAAAAACACTTGACCACAATTTATGGTTAATTAACGCAGGATTCCGGCTGACAGAATTTGTGACACCAACAATTTAATGTTACAGCTTATGGCTATAACATTTGATAGTGGTGCCATTTAAAAATTTCGAAATTTAAACCTCTACATTTTTGAAGGTTCATCATGTTACTGGAGACGAACTTAAGAAGCTAAGATCGTTTTCAAGCGCTTGAAAGATAGCCCAAATCTACCTTAATGACATGCTAAATTTACAAAACTAAAGGTTGAAAATTGGTTGTGGGGTGATTTTTTAAAACAAGTACTGCAAAAGTAATTTTTCCCACAAAATTACCAATATCTTCTAAACCACTTGCTTCAGATGAAAACATGATTAATGAATGTTACTTGGAATTCATCATAGAATCCAATAAAAAATTAAAATACAGGGTGTTCCATTTAAAAAAACCTATGTTTGTGTTCTTACTTCTTAGTGGGACAGCCTGTATACAAGGTTGTATTTCTAAAATGTGCCTTTTTTGACCCTCTGCAACTTTGTATTTAACAATTTTTCGCTATCTCTAACAGCAATGGAGTTATCGACCGAATACAGACAATTGGGACACCCTGTATAAATTCTACTGAACATTATGTAAAATTGGAGAACCATCTAGAGAAAATGTTGGCTTTTCACGGTCTTGAATTGTTTATACTTTGTTTAATATTAGTTGGATCAGTATTTACTATAAGAATACTTGTAAATTGGGTTAAAGATAAAAAATCTCTTTATTAATCTGTCCGCTTAGAGCAGCGAGAATAATTAAGTTGATGGAGGTGTGTTTTGGAATAAAAGTTCGTTCGTTCGTTTTTTAGTTTTTTATTTTAGACTATAGGTATCATAATCAGGGAAGTTGATTTAATAACCACTTGTATATCAATTCAACATTTTGGATGCTACACGCGAAGTTCCCATTGAAATGGTATTGACAGGTGGGTTGAGTTGAACTGAACTTTGGTGCTCTCTCATCTTTCTCCAGATTGATTATTTGGATATTTTCGATTGACAGCTCTTGCAGTTTTGCTTCCAAAAAACGTTTTTTCTGGTAACCTCGTACGTAAATTATATCGACTCGTAAATTATCGGTAAGAATTCGATCAATTTCATCATAATTCACGTATCCACTTGCATATCTTAAACCGTGCACTTTTCGCTCCAAGAAATTGACTTGTCTTTTATCCTCACAAGTTAGATTTGAATATTCAACTTGGGGCTTGAACAGAAAATGGTTTGTGTGACTTCCCGTTTTGATGGCCAACTCCTTGGGACAGAATTGTCTGTTCACTCCAAGGATGAAACCCTGAATATCAACCACTGCTATTTTCATTTTGCTAATGAATGCGCTTCATCAGTTGGTTAGACCACTGCTTCTTGTAGACTGAACTTGGGGTTTGATGTTTACCTGTTTTTAAGCTAGATTTTTAACAGTCTCACTTAGAGGGCGATATTCGATCATTGTGTCGTGTACAATTATGCAATAGGCTCTTGTATTTGTTGGGAATCCCTCACTCGCTTCTATGTCTAATCTGACAAAAAAATAATAAAAGTAGACAAACATAACATCAAATCTACTTTGATAAAATAAAACTTAACAAACAAAATACCTAAAACACATCATCAAGATATAATAAGAGCCAACTGAATTTACCGCTTTTTAAAGGTTTAAATGAAATGTGAACTTCTGACAAATTATTTGTTGATTTGATCGCAAGATTGATTGTCTTATTAAAACCGTCGTTAACAAACAAAAATTAGTTAGCTCACGCCCTCCAGTCCAGGATCCTTTTCCTCAGGGTCAAACAATTCCTGGTCAATGGTTAATAGTATCTGGCAGGGCCAAACTGGCCTTTGGGTTAACAAACAAGTCAAAACTGGTGGTAAGAAGACGGTCCAAATTTCCAAAGATTCAAGTCCTAAAATGTAGGAATTAAAATTCTTAAATGTTCATAAACCATAATCAGGTGAAAACAATCCGACCTTACCTTTGCAAATGTTAGGGGGATCCTTGGGGCTCCACTGGTTTTGGAGATCAGTAATGACGTACGATTGTACATAATATTTTCGCCTGACAACTTCTCCTACAAGAACACAAAAAGATTTTGAGAGCAGTAAATTTTATCGATACTCACGCAACGTACCTTTTAAACACTTATTGTTATTAGACATGTTGTAGCTGACCATACAGGAATCAAACAATCACAGATAGGCAGGTACCATGCGTACTTCTGTACACGAAACCTGATGGTAGCTGATGTATTATATTTAATATAGAGCTCTTCATCAGTAAATTGTCTGGTTATTTTCTGATTATTGCTTAAAAATATATTAACGTCTTCACAAGGAGCACAAGACCAAAGTGTGAAAGCCAGTAAAAACTAAAATGATCTAATATAGCTGTACCTATAACTAGATGTTTTGGTCATTGATATGATAAGTTTGTTGTTAAAATTATGAATTCAATCATTATTTTAATGTAAACGTACACTGATTTGATGCTACCATTTTATATTTTATGTATATGGTTCATTATTTTAATGTATCCCAACATTGACTCAATGTTAACATTATTAAAAATATAACAATCAGAAGTAATAAAGAAGCGGAAAGGTTTACATTGGGGTAATGTACAGTATTTATTAAAATGTACAACTGAATTATCAAGTTAATGTTACAGTCTTCAATCTGATGAAGAAGCTGTATTAATCCTATAAAATTGGTTCATTATTTTGAAAACTAAAACCTTCCTAAAAATAACGAAATTCTGTCATTAAATTCATGTAAAGTAAACATGAAATATACAAAAAATTTGTTGACCCAATGAAATTCGTACTTTAAATTGTACAAGAGGTATTTTGTTGATTCAGTGTACAGGGTTTTATTAAATTGATGAATTACATTTAATGTTCAACATCAACTTTATGTTTCTTTACATCCTGACAATGAAAAAATCATTGTCGTAATGAATTGGCAGTTAATAACGCCTGTACATTTATATTAAAACCGTTATTTTTTCTGTGCGAAAAGTACGAGCCAACCTGTTAATTTAATTCCTGTTTAATTTCGTCAATGTCAAATCTAATTTTCTAGTGGAAACAAGTGACACAACTGTCATCGATTTGTCATCTGAAATTGTACAGAAAGGTGATATCACACATACGAGTATCAATTTTTTTAAATTGCTTTTTGAAGTGAAATATTTAATAAAATCTAAAGCAAAAACGATGCATCTCAATCAAATTTGATTATTGTTCGAATTACATCCAATAATAGGGAATTTTGTGACATACCCTAATGGCCTATTGTTTTTCTTCAAACGTCAAAAAAAAAAAACTATGCTTCAATAACATTTCTATACATTATTTTCACGCCGGCGGCGATGAATTACATTATTTTTACTCCAGCGGCGATGAAGTAACCCCATCCCATAGCAAACTGAGCTTATTCTTAATTTGAGAAATAATCTAAATAAAAATATCCACTTTTAATGAATTTTCTGCGTTTGAAGAAAAAATAGCATATGTTATTAATAGCATAATATATTATTTTCTACAAACACTATTAAAATCAGATTTAACGTTTTTTGACAATTGTAAAAAATGCCATTTTTTGACACCAGTATTTATAGTATATTACGTACCCAGACAATCTTTTAAGGAGCCTAATTTAGAAAAACATTTAATTTTAAATATAGACGAAAATATTTGTACTACATAGTTGCAGATGTATATATAAATATTTTGTAAGTTGTGTTTTTAAATTCTTTAAAAAACCAAAAAAAAAAGCCTTTTTTTATGCGCATATTTTTTAGTTTTTCCTGCCTATATTGCGAACTTCAATTAATGCTATAAATATTAGATGTGAAAGGGCAGGGCCCATTACAAGCCAAAAGGAGACGTAATAATAGTAGTTTATAACCCAAGCAGAAAGTGGTTTTACGCATCTCAAGAAATGGCCAGTCTCGGCTGCGCCTCGACTGTCCATTTCCTTCGCCGCGTAAAACATCACTTTCTGCTTGGGTTATAAACTACTATTATTACGTCTCCTTTTGGCTTGTAATGGGCCCTGCCCTTTCACATCTAATATTTATAGCATTAATTGAAGTTCGCAATATAGGCAGGAAAAACTAAAAAATATGCGCATAAAAAAAGGCTTTTTTTTTTGGTTTTTTAAAGAATTTAAAAACACAACTTACAAAATATTTATATATACATCTGCAACTATGTAGTACAAATATTTTCGTCTATATTTAAAATTAAATGTTTTTCTAAATTAGGCTCCTTAGAAGATTGTCTGGGTACGTAAGATACTATAAATACTGGTGTCAAAAAATGGCATTTTTTACAATTGTCAAAAAACGTTAAATCTGATTTTAATAGTGTTTGTAGAAAATAATATATTATGCTATTAATAACATATGCTATTTTTTCTTCAAACGCAGAAAATTCATTAAAAGTGGATATTTTTATTTAGATTATTTCTCAAATTAAGAATAAGCTCAGTTTGCTATGGGATGGGGTTACTTCATCGCCGCTGGAGTAAAAATAATGTAATTCATCGCCGCCGGCGTGAAAATAATGTATAGAAATGTTATTGAAGCATAGTTTTTTTTTTTTGACGTTTGAAGAAAAACAATAGGCCATTAGGGTATGTCACAAAATTCCCTATTATTGGATGTAATTCGAACAATAATCAAATTTGATTGAGATGCATCGTTTTTGCTTTAGATTTTATTAAATATTTCACTTCAAAAAGCAATTTAAAAAAATTGATACTCGTATGTGTGATATCACCTTTCTGTACAATTTCAGATGACAAATCGATGACAGTTGTGTCACTTGTTTCCACTAGAAAATTAGATTTGACATTGACGAAATTAAACAGGAATTAAATTAACAGGTTGGCTCGTACTTTTCGCACAGAAAAAATAACGGTTTTAATATAAATGTACAGGCGTTATTAACTGCCAATTCATTACGACAATGATTTTCTCATTGTCAGGATGTAAAGAAACATAAAGTTGATGTTGAACATTAAATGTAATTCATCAATTTAATAAAACCCTGTACACTGAATCAACAAAATACCTCTTGTACAATTTAAAGTACGAATTTCATTGGGTCAACAAATTTTTTGTATATTTCATGTTTACTTTACATGAATTTAATGACAGAATTTCGTTATTTTTAGGAAGGTTTTAGTTTTCAAAATAATGAACCAATTTTATAGGATTAATACAGCTTCTTCATCAGATTGAAGACTGTAACATTAACTTGATAATTCAGTTGTACATTTTAATAAATACTGTACATTACCCCAATGTAAACCTTTCCGCTTCTTTATTACTTCTGATTGTTATATTTTTAATAATGTTAACATTGAGTCAATGTTGGGATACATTAAAATAATGAACCATATACATAAAATATAAAATGGTAGCATCAAATCAGTGTACGTTTACATTAAAATAATGATTGAATTCATAATTTTAACAACAAACTTATCATATCAATGACCAAAACATCTAGTTATAGGTACAGCTATATTAGATCATTTTAGTTTTTACTGGCTTTCACACTTTGGTCTTGTGCTCCTTGTGAAGACGTTAATATATTTTTAAGCAATAATCAGAAAATAACCAGACAATTTACTGATGAAGAGCTCTATATTAAATATAATACATCAGCTACCATCAGGTTTCGTGTACAGAAGTACGCATGGTACCTGCCTATCTGTGATTGTTTGATTCCTGTATGGTCAGCTACAACATGTCTAATAACAATAAGTGTTTAAAAGGTACGTTGCGTGAGTATCGATAAAATTTACTGCTCTCAAAATCTTTTTGTGTTCTTGTAGGAGAAGTTGTCAGGCGAAAATATTATGTACAATCGTACGTCATTACTGATCTCCAAAACCAGTGGAGCCCCAAGGATCCCCCTAACATTTGCAAAGGTAAGGTCGGATTGTTTTCACCTGATTATGGTTTATGAACATTTAAGAATTTTAATTCCTACATTTTAGGACTTGAATCTTTGGAAATTTGGACCGTCTTCTTACCACCAGTTTTGACTTGTTTGTTAACCCAAAGGCCAGTTTGGCCCTGCCAGATACTATTAACCATTGACCAGGAATTGTTTGACCCTGAGGAAAAGGATCCTGGACTGGAGGGCGTGAGCTAACTAATTTTTGTTTGTTAACGACGGTTTTAATAAGACAATCAATCTTGCGATCAAATCAACAAATAATTTGTCAGAAGTTCACATTTCATTTAAACCTTTAAAAAGCGGTAAATTCAGTTGGCTCTTATTATATCTTGATGATGTGTTTTAGGTATTTTGTTTGTTAAGTTTTATTTTATCAAAGTAGATTTGATGTTATGTTTGTCTACTTTTATTATTTTTTTGTCAGATTAGACATAGAAGCGAGTGAGGGATTCCCAACAAATACAAGAGCCTATTGCATAATTGTACACGACACAATGATCGAATATCGCCCTCTAAGTGAGACTGTTAAAAATCTAGCTTAAAAACAGGTAAACATCAAACCCCAAGTTCAGTCTACAAGAAGCAGTGGTCTAACCAACTGATGAAGCGCATTCATTAGCAAAATGAAAATAGCAGTGGTTGATATTCAGGGTTTCATCCTTGGAGTGAACAGACAATTCTGTCCCAAGGAGTTGGCCATCAAAACGGGAAGTCACACAAACCATTTTCTGTTCAAGCCCCAAGTTGAATATTCAAATCTAACTTGTGAGGATAAAAGACAAGTCAATTTCTTGGAGCGAAAAGTGCACGGTTTAAGATATGCAAGTGGATACGTGAATTATGATGAAATTGATCGAATTCTTACCGATAATTTACGAGTCGATATAATTTACGTACGAGGTTACCAGAAAAAACGTTTTTTGGAAGCAAAACTGCAAGAGCTGTCAATCGAAAATATCCAAATAATCAATCTGGAGAAAGATGAGAGAGCACCAAAGTTCAGTTCAACTCAACCCACCTGTCAATACCATTTCAATGGGAACTTCGCGTGTAGCATCCAAAATGTTGAATTGATATACAAGTGGTTATTAAATCAACTTCCCTGATTATGATACCTATAGTCTAAAATAAAAAACTAAAAAACGAACGAACGAACTTTTATTCCAAAACACACCTCCATCAACTTAATTATTCTCGCTGCTCTAAGCGGACAGATTAATAAAGAGATTTTTTATCTTTAACCCAATTTACAAGTATTCTTATAGTAAATACTGATCCAACTAATATTAAACAAAGTATAAACAATTCAAGACCGTGAAAAGCCAACATTTTCTCTAGATGGTTCTCCAATTTTACATAATGTTCAGTAGAATTTATACAGGGTGTCCCAATTGTCTGTATTCGGTCGATAACTCCATTGCTGTTAGAGATAGCGAAAAATTGTTAAATACAAAGTTGCAGAGGGTCAAAAAAGGCACATTTTAGAAATACAACCTTGTATACAGGCTGTCCCACTAAGAAGTAAGAACACAAACATAGGTTTTTTTAAATGGAACACCCTGTATTTTAATTTTTTATTGGATTCTATGATGAATTCCAAGTAACATTCATTAATCATGTTTTCATCTGAAGCAAGTGGTTTAGAAGATATTGGTAATTTTGTGGGAAAAATTACTTTTGCAGTACTTGTTTTAAAAAATCACCCCACAACCAATTTTCAACCTTTAGTTTTGTAAATTTAGCATGTCATTAAGGTAGATTTGGGCTATCTTTCAAGCGCTTGAAAACGATCTTAGCTTCTTAAGTTCGTCTCCAGTAACATGATGAACCTTCAAAAATGTAGAGGTTTAAATTTCGAAATTTTTAAATGGCACCACTATCAAATGTTATAGCCATAAGCTGTAACATTAAATTGTTGGTGTCACAAATTCTGTCAGCCGGAATCCTGCGTTAATTAACCATAAATTGTGGTCAAGTGTTTTTTTTTTAATGTTCATTTATGGAACGCAAGACTGTACCTACTCAAAAAAGTTACAGCATTTTCATCCCTTAGGTACTTACCAAAGTGAAATAAATAGATAAAAATTGCACTTTTAGAATAGGTAGGTACTTTTTTAATTACTTACTTACCGACTTAATTTTTTGGGTCATTTAAAAAACAACAGATAGGTACTCTGTTAAAATAAAGTGATTATAATGCTAATGATTTGGCTTTGATGATGAGCAGTTTGTGTTCGAAACACGTTAGCTGTTGAAATAAACGGTATAGTGGGGGTTTCTGGTGATTGTTATAATAATTACGCTTTGTTTTTACAGACACAGAATTTATTGCAGGTCCTGTTTGTAGCCCAAAGGCAATTGGGTAAATTATCAAACGCAACTTTAAATATTAAATCTATAGAAATTGTAGTTCGACTGATACACGTTTTACACCTATAATGAAATGTAGTCAGGGCCAACCGTCTAAAAACATCAGAAAGAAAAAGATGAAAATTGCGTTTTACTGAATATATCGAAAAATACTAGACTTGGATTTGGGAACATTTTATATTAAACGAAGGCAAATTTAATTTTACAACCTATGGCTTTGACATTTGATAGTGGTGCCATTTAAAAATTTCGAAATATTAGCCTCTACATTTTTGAAGGTTCATAATGTTACTGGAGATGAACTTGAGAAGCTAAGACCGTTTTAAAGAGCTTTAAGTATAGCCCAAACCTTCCTTAATGACATTCTAAATTTCCAAAACCAAAGGTTGAAAATTGGTTGTGGGGTGATTTTTCAAAATAAGTACTGCAAATGTAATTTTTCCCGCAAAATTGCCAATATCTTCTAAACCATTCGCTTCAGATGAAAACATGATTAATGAATGTTACTTGGAATTCATCATAGAATCCAATAAAAAATTAAAATACAGGGTGTTCCATTTAAAAAAACCTATGTTTGTGTTCTTACTCCTTAGTGGGACAGCCTATATACAGGATTGTATTTTTAAAGTGTGCCTTGTTTGACCCTCTGCAACTTTGTATTTAACAATTTTTCGCTATCTCTAACAGCAATGGAGATATCGACCGAATACAGACAATTGGGACACCCTGTATAACGCTTATTAATTTTTGTCCTATCACCATTACCTAGCATTTTATGAATATTAATTACAAAAAAACCGCGCGCAGCCTGATGTTTATCTTGTTGAAAAAATACTTAAACGAAGGAAAAATCAATTACAAGTGAAATGGTTGGGTATTAAGGAATACCTACATGGATCGAAGATATTATGTTATGAGCGCCGCATCATAACCGCAGACCGCCGTTTCCGTTATATACCTATCTCTAATGAACGTCGCGTCGTCGTCGATAAGAGCTCGTTATTACGAATAATTATTCGTTAATTAATCAGTTATTTATTGTATCTGCGAACGATAAGAAGTATGGATGTACCTGTGGAAGAAGTGCTTAACCAAATTTTGGAATTTGAAAAAACCATCAAAACTCTGAGACGAATGTTTAAAGATAACATTTTACGATTATCTCCAACACATACCGCAATGATTTATCAAAAACTTCCTTGGGTGTATCGTCATGATAATGACGTTATGTTAAGTCTTCCATGTACGAAACACTGGAACCAGCCACATCAAAGGACACATGTTGACGGCCCCGCACCTAGTATAAGCGATTGTATAATATGTATTAATAGTGCGTCTACAACCCCAAATGAACAGTTTATACTTTAAATTCATCGAGATAGCATCAGCGATAAAATTATTATTATGGCTCTTCTTAGCACGAATTTCATAATTTTTACGGCAATTTTTAATCAAACATTGTTTGTGCCAAACATCCCGGATGTGGCGGAGATACATATCTGTAGAGAAGAAAACGTTAGTGCGGTAGTGAATTTTTGTGACCAATGGGAAGCAATGGTGCCCAAATATTGGCCATACAATAAAATGTATGTTTTTACTTATGATATTTCCACATCATTGTCGGGGGAGGATCCACCACCATCATCGCCTCCGCCATCTTTATTTTTCTACAAATTAAGGCTTGTCTACGCAAATCGTTCCTTTGGGGTGAGCGATGTCAAAAAAATTATGCTGGACGATTTATATCAATATGATTCTTATAATGAAAATATAACCAATAATAATACTATCTCTTGCATATGTGATAATGGTGTCTCCATTACGTCCTTGATGCCCATCTTTTCCTTAATTTGTTTAGTTTTTGTTGTGGCTGTATCGTTAATAATAATTATTAGTGTCTTGATTGTAAAGAAAAAAATGTATGCTGGGGTTTACAACAAGAATAAAAAATTTAATTTTTATTGTTTCTCTCTCTCTCTCTCTCTCTCTCTCTCGCTTTTTATACTCCATGCATTTATAATTAATTATTAGTATTACAAAAATCTTCACAGCTGTAGTAGTAGTAGTAGTAGTTAGTTCGACACTCTACATATATGATGTGCGATATTATTGGAAAAATTGCGTAATATTTTCGAAAACCCCTCTTAAAGACCTTTCAGTTTTACGTTCAATTTAAAAACAGAAAGTAGATACCGGAAGTTGCGTAATATTTTCGAAAACCCCTCTTAAAGACCTTTCAATTGATACCAAACACGAACATATTACGTTCAATTTAAGAAGCCGGAAGTAGATACCGGAAGTTGCGTAATATTTTCAAAAACCCCTCTTAAAGACCTTTCAATTGATACCAAACACGAGCATATTACGTTCACTTTAAAAAACCGGAAGTAGATACCGGAAGTTGCGTAATATTTTCGAAAACCCCTCTTAAAGACCTTTCGCCTAATACCAAACACGAGGATATTACGTTCACTTTAAGAAACCGGAAGTTGGGTAGTATTAAAATTATAGCACTGCGACAGCTTACTTTATAAAGAACTTGTAATACGTCTAAGTAACGATGGGCGCTTGGCCAAGTGGTTAGCATAGCTGATTACCGACCGGAAGACCAGGGTTCGAAACCAGCTGACGCCACACTTTTTTTCAAGGGGGCTATACGATCGTAACCTGTCAAACATGGGGGCTAACTATATATGACATGTGGTCCCAGGGGGCGGAGCCCCCTGGATGAAAGATAAGGGTTGATAAGGGTAGGGGGTTGGAAATGGAAATAGGGGATGAAATTCGGGGAAAGGGGGTTGAAAAATAAATAAGGGATGGGGGTTGAAAAATAAGGGGTGGGGGTTGAAAAATAAGGGATGGGGGTTGAAGGGATGATAAGGGTAGGGGGTATGACGTCAGAGGGGAACCCAGACAGAGGGGTGGGGGGGAGAGGGGGACGTAGTCTGGCTGTCTGGCAAAAGCGGCCCAGTACCTACTAAAGTGCAAAAGAAAAGACAAATTTAATGTTGATAATGCCAGAATTTGTTCTGCGCACTTTACAGGTGATGATTATTTGTTAAAATATAAAGTAATGAACTATTCGCCTGTTATAAAAAAACTAAACCGTGATGCAATTCCATCTCAAAATTTACCTACCTCGTCTGAACGTAGAAACTGTGGGGGTCCTAGGGTCTCTGGCATCAGGCGTCTGAAGAAAAGGAAATTAATTAACACGATTGATGACATTTTGCAAAAAAACAAGCGGTGAGTAGGTATCTCCTCCTATATGGATTAATCAGGATTAGTAGAAGCAAATATTCCCAAAAATATTATACCTAGGTAGGTACTTAATTTACTGATTTTATCCCTTATTGCAGAATCACCTTTAATGTCACCGAGCTTGAGCCTGAACTTGAGACAGAGTTGAACAAGGATATTGAATCTAGTATCCATAAAGAAGTTGCAGTACAGACAGAAAAGTAAGAATATCACTCCTATTATGCACACAAAGAAATAAGTACCTATTATTTTTTTAGAACATATGAAGAGGATGATACAAGCATTATTAACAGACAACAGGTGATGGAAATAGAAAAACTAAAAGCAGAACTTAAACAAGCAAATGATGCATTAGAATGCATTTTTACGAGTGCTCAAATCAAATTATTGAAGAATAAAATGACAAAGAGAATTAAATGGTCAGCTGATGACATAGCGAGTGCAATTGCCTTACACGCAGCTGGACCAAGGGCTTACAGATTGTTAAGAAAACGAAAATACCCTTTGCCCGGTGTTTCAACTCTTCGAACTTGGGCAGGCAAAATTGATATTAATCCTGGTAAGTTTTAATTTTGATACATTGTGTTTTTTAACTTCGTATTTTTGTTAGGAATTTTAAATGTGGTACTTGATGTTATGAAAAAGCCAACGAAAGATGTATATCAATGCGATGTGTGTCCCTGTAGATGTTTACCTTGTTAATGTGTATGTAGGGGCGAGCTGAATTTACTGGTGGAGTCGGGTGCAGATTTTATAAATCTGCACCTAGTAGTAGTGCCTCCGCAGACGCACAGTGGTGTTAAAAAGACGAAATTATGAAAATTGGCCGTACATAATTAAACAGTAGAGAGTTAACAAAAAAACATCATATTTGCGAAGTAGGTATGTAGAATTAGCACTAAGGGGGTTGAAAAAGGGAATGAGAAGTCCAAGGTAATGAAAAAAGGTGATGAAAAGTCAAGAGGAATGAAAATGAAGTGTGGATTAAGTAGAATTACGAAATAAAACACTAAAATAACAAAATTATGCAATTAAAACTTTTGTGGGGGTTGAAATAAGCACTTATACCTACCTATTGCGAAGGAAACTGAAAAATTGTAAAAGGTAAACTGAATCCCAAATGCGTTCAATTTTATAACCGTCGAAAAACGAAATTATGCGAATTTTGCAAAATTAGCACTTAGGGGGTTGAAAAATCGTAAAGGTGGATGAAAAATCAAAAGGTATCAGGATTAACCGTGGCTAAGTAAAATTACGGAAAATAACACCAAATTAACCCAATTATGTAAATTTTGCATTTGAAGACTTGGAACATTGCGAAGGGGGATGAAAAAAGTGAAAAATTTAATCATCATCCAAATGGGTTCAATTTATTACAGAAGAAAAACGAAAATATCCGAATTTGGCAAAACTAACACCTAGGGGGTTGAAAAATTGTAAAGGGGGATGAAACGTCAAAGTGGATGAGAATTAATCGTAATTAAGCAGAATTACAGAAAATAACACGAAAGTAAACCAATTATGCAAATTTAGATTTTGGGGGTTGAAATGTTGCGAAGGGGGTTGGAAAAGTGAAAAAGATAAACGTAATCCAATTGAGTTCAATTTATTACCGAAGGAAAACTAAATTATGTGAATTTTGCAAAATAAACACTTAGGGGGTTGAAAAATTGTAAAGGGGGATGAAAAGTTAAAAGGGATGAGAATTAATCGTAATTAAGTAGAATTACAGAAAATAACACGAAAATAAGCCAATTATGCAAATTTGACTTTTGGGGGTTGAAACATTGCGAAGGGGTCGAAAAAGTGAAAAAGGCAAGAACAATTCATAAGGCAAAACTGCGCGAATTTTACAACATTAACCAGCGGAAATCACCCGAAAAAGAAGCGGTCTGGGTAAATTTTGCTCTTTGAGGGTTCACATATCATGAAAGGGGTTGAAAAATTGTGGATGGGTCAAAAATTAATGAAAATCACTTTAAATTAATAACAAATTAGAAGAAAGCAAAAAAAAAATAAATGAAATATATTTACTCCGCTTGCTAGGGCTTAGGGGTTGTTAGTAGCGTAGGGGTTGGTTTTAGGATGAAGACTCATAAGACTTTTTTCAATGGTTGACCGAAATCTATTGAACCCCATAATTTTATTCCACCACTTACATGAAAAAATTTCCAGTTTCAACCCTTAAATTTCATCCCCCTTGTTAGATATTAATGAAAATTTGCCCATCCGCCTACAGTGGCGCTGTAAATTACCACATCAAATTTAGCCCTGATACGTTGAGCAGTTTTTGAGTTTTCGCATTTTTTTGTTTCGGCATGTTAGGGGGTTGTACCGCCTTTAAGGGTCGTTTTTCGCTAATGATGAATAAGACCTTTTTTGTACCATCAATAGAAAGCTATCGAATGGTAATATTTTCAACTATACATTCTTCATTGAAAATTCGAGTTTCCACCCCTAACTTTCATCCCCTTCGATAATTTTCTCCTAAAATTCGATCTTCCCTTCTCGAATATGCAGTGTGTAAGATGTCACAGTTTCGCAGAAGATATTGCTTCTCTGTGTCAAATTACAGGGCTTTATGGACGTTTCAACCCCTAAACTCCAACCCCCTATTTCACCACCCCCACATGCCCTAAAGGAAGTTATGTTTTCAATTTCACCTCCCTAACCCAATTCGTTTAAAAATTAAGGTAATTTGTAGATTCATGTTTTCAACACCTCATGATTTCACCCCTTTATGATTTACAGGGGTGAGTTTATTTTTCCGGTGTGACATAACTCCTTGCGTATTTACTGACTTCAGTTGTTCATAAATAAACCAATAGGGTTTCAGAAAAAATAAATAAAATATAATTATCGACTTGCAAAGAGTTAGGGGTGGTTAATGGCCCAGGGGTTGGTTTTAGATTGAAAACTCATAAGACCTTTTTTCAATAGTTGACCGAAATCTATCGAACCCGTAATTTTAGGCTACCATTTACTTGAAGAAATTTCAAGTTTCAACCCTTAAATTTCATCCCCTTTGTTAGATATTTTTGAAAATTTGTCCATCCACCTATAATGTCACTGGAAATTCACAAACCAAATTCTGCCTTGATACGTTGAGTAGTTTTTGAGTTCTCGTATTTTTGTGTTTCTGCATGTTAGGGGTTGTAGCGCCTATAAGGGCGGTTCTTCGCAAAATATGAATGACACCTTTTTTGAATAATTAATGGAAAGCTATCGAATGACGCCAATTTCGACTACTACTTATTAAGCGGAATTTCGAGTTGCTACCCCTAACTTCCACCCCATTTGTTCGATTTTACGAAAAAACGCATCCCCCGCAAGATTTCACCGATATATGTGTGTACGTTGAGTTTCCGACAGCTGCGTGCAACCCTTGCGGAGTTATCATATTTTTTGTGGTTTTCATCCCCTAAATTTCATCCCCCGAAATTGGCACCCCCTCACTTTCAACAGGCTTGAAGGTCGAACGTGCATACTAATTTTCAGCAAGATATCTCCACTAGTTCTCGAGTTATTGCAATTAGTAGTTTTTCGGTTTTTCACCCCTAGCTCCCACCCCCTTGGTCCGATATGGCCCAAAAGCAATCCCCGCCTTACTTTTCGGGAGACGAAGCTGCCTACCAAGTTTCAGCTCGATATCTCAATCCGTTCTCAAGTTATCCGACGGACAGACTGAGGAGCGATCGAGCGAGCGATAGAGCGAGCGAGCGAGCGAGCGAGCGAGCGAGCGATCGAGCGAGCGAGCGAGCGAATAAGCTAAGACAAGAGTACCTCCGCATTCTGCTACGGCACTAAAAATCCAATTTGTCAAAAAAAGATCGACTCTGCATTATCTTGGCTGATGAGATGAAAATTAAGAAGACATATGAATATGACAAATGAAGCGATACTACACTGAAACCGTCTAATTATGTCCAAGTTATAATGGCTAGAGGAATAATTAGTAATTGGAAACAGCCAATATATTACAATTATGATACTCAACTGTCGAAAGATTTGATTTTTGACTTGATCAAAAAACTGGAAGCCATTGGCTATCCTGTGGTTGGTATAACTACTGATCTTGGAGGAGGTAACAGGGGCGTTTGGAAAGATTTAGATGTTTCATTTACAAAAACTTACTTCATGAACCCAGTCAATGATAAAAAAGTATACGTCTTTGGTGATGTACCCCATTTAATAAAACTTCTAAGGAATCATTTTTTAGACTCTGGGTTTATGATCAATAGGAAAATAATTGACGTGGGTCCAATTGCAGAGCTTTTCCGTTTAACATCACAACTTGATTTAAACATTGCACACAAAATTAAGGACAGTCATTTAACATGCAAAAAGGCCTTGAGACAAAAAGTCAAGTTAGCAACACAACTCTTTTCTCACACTGTTTCAAGTGCTCTAACTAGGGCAGCATCTTTGGGCATTTCAAAGAGTCCCAATGTATTTGAATGTGCTGATTTGGTGAAGAAAGTTAATGACTGGTTTGATGTGTTTAATTCGAAGATGCCTGCAAATGATGCCCGTGACAGAATCAAAGCCTATGGACTCAGTTTGGAAACCCAGAACAAAATTTTAGAGGAAATGAAGAATGTGACCCTAGAAATGCGGGTGTTGAATCGAAAAAGTTTACTTCCGTTTTAAAATGGAATATTAATGAGTATATCATCTTTGAAATTGCTGTTTTTCGATTTGCAAACTGATTATGACATAAAGTACCTTCTTACTTATCGATTGAACCAGGACCCATTGGAAGGATTCTTTTCAATTATGAGGGCAATTGGTGGTTTACATGACCACCCCACTGCTCTGGAATTTAAGCATCGCCTGCGAAATTATATTTTGGGAAGAAATGATCAAGTTATTTCACAATCGGCAAACATCGAGGCAAGTGAGCCTTCAAAGGAAGACACAATTTTGGGGCTTCCCCAGATTACATTGGAAGGAAATGAAATTGAGACAACGGAAACAATTACGGTTCAATTATTAAGTAATTTGCAGCGAAGAGGAGGAGATTTTGCAGAGGCAGAGAAGGCAGAGCAAGAAATAAGCGAACTGCAGTACGATGGTCTTGAAAACTTAGCAGGCTATATAGCATTTAAATTGAAAGACCAAAAGTTAGGAGTGCCAACTGATAAAATATGCGATCAAGGTTCACAATATACATCTGAAGGAGGGTTATATAAACCCACTGAAAATTTTATGTGCTCAATAAGGCTATTGGATAACATATTTAATGAGTTCAACAAACCTTCTTTTCAAATTTGTAGGGGATATATTCAACAGTTAATGAATTTAGCCCAGTTGATCGATTTATCTAATGAAGCCAAAAATCTTTTTTTCCGCTGTAAAATGTTTTTTAAACTGAGAAAATTAAATAAAGACATGGCAGAATCCTCAACCTTAAGAAAGAGGAAGGTGGTAAAAATGACAAACTGATTGGTCCCAGTTACTAAATTTTGATTAGGTACATCAACGAATTTAGTAAAAACCTTGTTCGTTAAGTTTTTATAATTAAATGAATGCTTAAATATGCTGTGGTAGTAGTAGGTGGTTTAATAAAAATTCAACAGCTTCATATTTTGTTTAATTCCCTGTTACCTCGAAAAGTAAATATTTTTATCCCAATTTCGAATTTTGGACTAATTTCAATCATCTCGCCACTGTTACAATTGTTGTAATGAGGTCAAAACATGATTATATTGGAAGCCGTTGTGGAATACTTTGTAACAATTTCAGGGCGGTTCTTGTCGGCCCATTTAACAGATCCTAGTTTAATAGGTAAGCATCAGAAGTCGCGATCGTAACGTATCCGAAGTATTCCCGCCACCAAACGTGTCACTGGCTGACGTCATGCGCAATGGTGTTGAAAAATGGAACAGCTTACGGACATACCTTTAAAGTATTAGTACCATGAGTTCTACTGGTCAAAGGTTCATTATCCACATTTTCACTGTTGTCACGTATCTAAAAACAGCACGTAATCATTTCATTTCTGACTAAATTTATTTACATCCTGCTGGAGTTCATCAGCAGCTTCAGTGTTATTTGATGCAGCATTGGTAAAATTACGTCTTTGGCTTGGCGGCTGACGTCTTCGCGATATCGCAGTCGTACGGGGTATTGGTATATTTTGCTCAGATGTCAGGAAGCGCTTGTAAGGACCCCTTATCATTTTCGTAATTGGAAAAATCCGTAGAAGCACTACGAAACGTTAGGAAAACTGAATCTTAAACGTAGTAAACGTGAAGAGATGAGACAACAACGGTTAAAAACAAAATTGAATGATAAACAGTCTGTCACTGTCACTTGTCACTGCACTGTCACTGTCGGGCCGTCAGGGTTGCTTTAGTACCAACATTACTACAATTGTTTCCCTAGTTGAGGATGCCACGTTGCCAGAAGGTGCGCGTATTAAACTCGAGGTTAAAAGTTAAAATAGGTATTACTTGAGGAGATTCAAGGAAATATGAGAAACGAATTATCTTGCTATAATGGCTTCAAGAGTGCCCGGAAGCAGGTCATTATTTCATATTGCACCGCAATTTTTTTCCCATCAAATTCCTAGCAACAACTTGGCATTGCGGCAGCGCTGTCACGTGACCTGATTTCCCTCCAAAAACGCTTAATTTTTTGAGGTTAGCGTCGGTTCCAGTCCCAGCTCACCGACAGTGACTAAATTTTGTTTTGTGAATAAAAGTGGGTCTGTTCTGTTGAATCTAAAGGTAAGAATGTATAGCACCAAGGTTTCTACAGAAATTACAACGTTACAGGGCATATGACATGGATAAGAATATAGATGAAAACAACTGCATTCTGGTGGAATTTGTTGAAGAATCCTCAATATGCAATATAGGATATGCAGAGTGGATGGTAATCACCGATGATGAGTCAGCGACAAATATTTCAAAATCAGATTATATCAAAAAAGCCATAGACCAAGCCTTGGCCTGTACAGTAAGGTGGCCCGATGTGGACGTCGGTCCGCCAACCGTTATGCGAAAGAGACTTAATAATAAGGCTGATAACGTCTCCTGGAAAAATCATTCAGTCAAAGTTCGAGCTCATGGAGGTACACATTTAATGTTATAATGTCAGTAGCATGATTGAAGTGTTTATTTTTTCAGCTTGGACTGATATGTGTCAGTCAAGAAAAGACCTTGAAAAGTATGGAGCATTATCCCGGTCGAAAGGTGATAGGAAAAATCTAAAAAAGAAACAGGATGATGATGGTATTGATGATAACGATACACTACCATCGGGCAGTACCAAATCAGTGAGTCAATCCACCCTTAGACTTGGTATTTCAATTGACGGTAACCGGCACTCTGGCAGTTAACTCTCACTTCCTGCCGAGTCGATTGGTTGGAAGTGGAAGTTAACTGTCACAGTGGAGGTTACCGTCAATCAGGGTTGGCAAAAATCATGTTTTTTTTTACAAAAATAAAAAATTGTTTTTAAAAAAAAATCAGATTTTCTTGATTTTTATTTCATTATTGCTTTTAAAACAGTATATTTTAGAACATTTTATTTGTTTAGTTTTTAAAATCGACGCATGCTCTTTGAACTTGTAATTTAATCGTATCACAGAATTTTCAAGTACTCAGTGAGTAAGTCCTATAGTATTTTTTGGGTAATTTCATTTGGTTTCTGATCAATTCAAATCGGACAATAAATAAAACAGTTATGTCTCGTGGGTTTTCCGCGTGGCACCCTTTAAAATGCCATTTGTAATCTTTGCTTAATGACATACACATTTTTTTTTTTTTTTCAATTAAAACAAACCATTCGGCATATTTGATTTAGTTTATATTGGTGATTAAAATCATTGATTTAAATTTTTAAAAATCCAGTGAAATCATTTGATTTAAATCATGCCAACCCTGTCGTCAATGGAAATACTCTGGGCCTTAGTCTGATTGCTTACTTACTTGAATACAAAATTATTTTGTAAAATATGTAGATGAGGAAATCGGATGACAAAAAAAAAATTGAAAAAGGGAAAGTCTCTGGGAAACTATTATTAGAAAAAAGCAAGTTAAGAAGAATTTCACAAGGCATATCAGTAAGTAAAAAATCACATTTTCACTTAATCTGATAGCAATGCATTTTTCAGGATGATTCATTGGGGTCACTATCAGATGAAAGTGATGTATACATCAAAAATGCTAGCAAGGAAGGCCTACGCTCAAGGATAAGAATCCTCGAAGAGGAAAATAGAAGTTTGAGGGCGGACGTCGCACGTTTGAAGATAATATCAGATGGTATTGACAAATTTTTATTCTCATTTTGAATTTGAATACCTATTTAGTTTTTATTTGTCAAATACAGCGTGTTTCAGTTTGAGTGGTTGACACCCCAGTAACTTTTATTTCTGGACCGATTTGAACAAACTTTTTTTATTGCGTAGAGGATGAAATTAATGGGGTTGCTTTTAATTTTTTAGAGCGGAATTGTGTATAGTATAGGCATTTTTATAAGACACAGTTTTTTTGTAATTCGTATCAGGGACTATGCAAAAATTGGTGCAAATCAAAAAATTTGAAAAACATTTCTTGAAGAAGGGCGAAAGCGAAATCGAGAAAATATTTGAGCGTTTGAAGCTGTTTTTACCGATCTAATAAAGCGGCTTATAGTCTCTAACAAGAATTACAAAAAAAAAACTGTTCCCTATAAAAATGCCTATTACACTTTCTTCAATTTCGCCCTTTATTTTTCGCTCTAAAAATTGTGTAATTAGTTTGTAATAAAAGTCTTCAAGTAACGTCATGCTTATTTTGCATCCTCTACACAATAAAAAAAAGTTTGTTCAAATCGGTCCATAAATAAAAAAGTTACCGGGGTGTTTTGATCTCAAACTGAAACACTCTGTATATGTATACCCTATGTATTCCAGTTCATAATGAGTAGTTTATGCTCCATAAGCGTAGTAAATATTGTTGCCAACAATGCATAACCATGGTTTTCAGAGGGCAGTCTACTCACTATGAACCGAGGAAGGCTATGTCTGCCTTAGATTCAGGACCAACTTTACTCAATAACTATTTTTATGGTTTCAGATATTCCTGCAATTAGGAAAATTACTTCGGAGATTTTGGTAGACTTGAAATATATTAAAGAAACTTTGAGAGAAGAGGCTCAAAATCATGACCTTCCAAAAAAGACGGAAAAAACAGGCAAATATGAAACTTTGGGGGAAATAGGCTACTTGCACATTTCGTAATTTCGGGATATTTTAATGTAAATGCATCAATAAAGATACAAGGAATCGTCAGCGAACATCAATTTTATTTTAAAAACGTTCGTTTATTTGTAAATAAATAAATAATTCAGAAACGCCGTTGTACGACTTGTGACGTCATAAATCGTACAGCGGATGCAATCTGACAACAGTTTATTTGAGGGTGACGTTTAATAATTAATTTGAAAAGTCAGCCTTGGCAGTTGACAATAAGAGGGATCAAAAGTGACCTCTAACGTTGTAAAAGGAGGTAAGTACAATGTTATTAGTTGTTTGGGTTGGCATCTTGTACCTTTGTACCCACTGGCAAAGAGTACTGGTGACTACTATAAAATATTTAAGATTTATGAATGAAAGACGTCGGGTCAGGTTAGACAGCGACGTTGTCACATGTAAGAAAATTATGTTCGAATGGCTGGGCTGGTCTTTTGGCGGGAAGTTTGGAAATGCTACTTTCTCATTTTTTTTTGAGCTCCACCGACAAGATATTGGAATTTAAGGTATCTGGAAGGATCACATATATCCCGAGCTTCAATTTAACATCAAAAACAAAATTGATGCAAGATGCCTATTCAAAATCATGGCCTTCCAAATAAGACTAAAAAAACAGACGGATACATGGAAGAGAATATTGCTGATTTCATTCATGATCTTGTTCAAAATGAAGGAATTTCAAACAACAATGTTCAAAAGTCTGATGAAAATGATCAAACACAAGATGGAGGTAATCTCGTTCTCCACCAAGCAGACAAGGAAGAAGATGAAGGGACAAAGAATCATGCTGCTTGAGCAATGTGGTATTTCGAAATAGACTGATTATGTTACAGCAAGCTCTTTTTAGGTCATTGAGATCTCGGAATTAATCCCAGAGTCTACACTGCAAAAGTGCAGCACGAAAAGTTCTGCAAAACTGACATGTGATGTTATGAAATTGATTTTCACCAAAGAGGAAATGGCTACATCCTCCCTTACAGGGACTGTCCCTAACACTCACATCAAAAAGAATGTGGAAGCGAAGAAAAAATTAGATCCCCATAAGGTTGCAGCTGTCGTTGGTAAGGTGTTTTGTTCACATTGTTACATGAAACAACCACATTTTTGTAGCACACGTTTTGAAACAGTTTCCAGATGCATCTGAGAAATCAATTTTAACAACAATTAAACAAAAATGCAACAACATGTCAAAGGACTTCAAGAAGACTTAATTGAGTTTGTAATGTTGAAACAATGATAAATACCACACATATAATTATACCATTGATTATATATTTCGGATATCAATAATTATATTCCCCCGGAAAGGAAGTGAAATCACAGTTTGGAGGTAATAGAATATATTTTTTGTCAAGCCTACATGAATTCAACTTTCAGTTATAATGGCAGCTTTAACGCATTCTATATACTATCTATTACTTCTTGGTTTTCCATATTCCCAATTCAATGGATGGCATGCATATCTCAAAAAGAGAATTAAAGAATTTTTTTAATTGGTTTTATTTTCAGAAAACTTACAAGCAATTTTCATGTATACCTACCCATTAAAGAGTTTATTTTTGAGTGTAAATATTTTGAATAATTTGTAGTGATTCCTTAAATGTTAGAGAAGCGTGATATAGGCCGAAGCGCCTTTGAACAATAATAGTTGTGAGGATCTTATTTTGGAGACAGACGAAGAGCAGCTCAGGGGTATGCACATCAGACAGTTCAATAAGATTAGATTTTTTCTTGACGCAATATTAATTGCATAACAAATACTTAAACCACAAAAGTAAAGTGGCGGGTAAGTGCATTTTCTTATTAGTTAAAATGATTTGCAATAATACTTAATACTATGTTTTTAGGTCTTGATAATCTCTCTAGGTTAGTCGATGTAAACTGCCATGGTAGACCATAACTACTGCTTACTTCTGCATGGGATGGCTAGCGTTGTGGTTACTACGCGACAGCTACTCTGCTACTTACTGCTGGATTACTACTACTGCTGCGGTTACTACTGGAGGGGTGCTGCAGCAGTAGTAGTTACTCCTGTAGTTACTACTGAAGGGGTACTACTGAGTAGTAACTACAGCAGTAGTAACTACTGTGAAGTATTTTCGACACTACAGTAGTAGTAACTACAGCAATAATAACTACACTAGTAGTGTCGAAAATACTTCACAATAGTTTTTTTGTAGTTTTTTTTGTAGTTTTTTCTGTACGGGTTCTTACCTTAATTTTAGGTGTTATTGGAAATTTGTTACTAAATACTCATAAATGTTAATTGTATCCTAATTATAGCTACATTAGCTAAATAAACTTATTATTATTTATATTAAATATTGGACTTTAATAAATAAATGTTTAAATGTTTTGTAAATGATTTGTAATTCTGCGTATTTATTCCTACAATTAATACATCAAATAATTGCGGAAATAGAACAAGATATGCGCTGGAATCGTATATAATCGCTGCGGTCTCGACTGGCGCTAAGTTGGAGTACTGCTCTGGCAGCCCAGCAAGGGTGTCTTGGCTGTTTTACATGGTTTGTTTACACTATCATCACTGCTGGCCCATTGTTCCCTCAATTGGCTTTCAGACAACGCAAAATTTTTATGAGGGCCATATAACCTTACAGGATTTGGACTACTATACGGCGCTCTCGTAGTTGAACACTTGACTGTGTAGAAAGATTTATGGAGGGAATTACCCTGCATTGTCAACCTCAACGGGCGGTCGGCTTAAGTTAAAAGGTTTGTCTTTACGGCTGTTCAATTATTTCTTGACAAACTATAATGCACTTATTGCGACAACTTCTTGTCGCATATTGTTTTCCATAGCCATAAATTCTTAAACTTAAATATCGACGATCGCATATCGCAAGCTTGAGACATTTTATTATACCATAAGAGCCACACAAAAAAATAAAAGTTATACAACTTCCAGGATTTTTCTAAATTCCCAGCCTTGTAAGTTATATGTAACCTACTTTCACTTTGAAAATTACCGCTCAGTTTAAGAAAATTCATAATTTTTTTCTCGTAGATTAAGTATATTAAGTATAGTATAGTAAGTATAGTATAGTAAGTATAGTATAGTAAGTATAGTATAGTAAGTATAGTATAGTAAGTATAGTATAGTAAGTATAGTATATTATTTATTTATTTAAAGCGTGCATAGAATGTAACATTAAAAATCAAGCACGCTTTAAATAAATAAATAATTATAATTATTTATTTATTTAAATATTTATTATATTTATATATATTATTAGTATTATTAGGCAGTTACGTTGAAGCCTAATGATTAGCCATCATTTAGTCATTTGAAAAATAAACATTGAAGTTTTTTTTAAACGCAATTTCACAGCATGAGACGCTTTCCTTAATTTTTTATAATTTACTGATAACACCGAATTGACATGGGAAAGGATAGGAAAGGCCATGGAGTCTAGCGATAATTCTAACTTAAGTGAAATATCAACATCATCAGAGGTAGAACCTGTAGAATAGCAAGATACAGACGATAAAGTTGAAAAAAATTCAAGATAAAGGAAGGTACGCAATTCAGCAGTGAAGAGCTGAAAAAGTTGCGTTTAGAAGAATATCAGAAAATGCAAAAAAGGCATGAAGAAAAAATCTCGCTTGAAAAACATAAGATGGAGATGGAAAAAGAAAAAATCAACTTGCTCAAGATATTTCTCAACAAGACTGACTAAGTTAGTACCTAATTATTATCAAGTAATAAGTACTTTTCGTACATTTTCTTAATTTCGTAATACCCCATATTTCAAAAAGCTTACTCTTTGTTTGCAAAAACAATGTTAATGTTGCTTGCATGTGCATGGTATACGTAAATACATGCACATACTAATAGAATTTAATGAAATATTTTTTGAAAAACTTCTTCACGTCTGTTATTATTAATACATGAAGTATATTCAGCCAGCAGTTCTGGGGTATCATCAATTTGGTCTTGCACATTATAAGGTTCACTATGTGTGGGGTCATTGTGAAGCTGACAAATATTGTGTAGAACACAGGCAGACATTACAATTCTAACACATATTTTTATATCTAAATTATCCACATGTTGAGGTCTTCTGAACCTGCCTTCAAAATATTTCTACGACCAATAGGAACGTAGCGGCCCGCTCAAACGGCGCGCGCATTTCGGTTTGCGACAACCAGCAAAGCAATGTTGAAGGTCGTGAACCTCCGTTCCTATTGGTCGTCGAAATATTCTGAAGGTGTCGTTTGAAAGTTTTTTTTATAATCTACAATGCTTATTTCGTGCATTTTTGCGATATCTCTCACAGAAAACCGTCTAATTTCAAATTTTAAAAAAGTTGTTTTTTTCTTCATTTCGCGGGCTTTTGCAACTTTCGGGAGGCCCGGATGCAGTTTAATGTATTGAAAAGTTCTTAAAAAGCTAGCCCGTTTCTCACACAGTCGTCTAAGATCGATTGAAAGCCGATAGGACTAACCGTTTGGCCATAGCGTCAGTTCCAGCGCAAACCTATACTTCTCCAGAGTTTCAGAAGTTCCAGCGCCTGGAATTCCATGAAGCCGGCACCGGAGGCTTTGAGAGTTTTAGTATGTTGTTAATTAAGCACTTCAAAGAGAGCTGATCTGCCAAGTCTCAGATTTACATTATTTTTTCCGAGGTCAAAACCTAAACCCCTTGGCTATTATCCTATATGTATAAGGTTATACGGATGGGCGCCTCTCACTCTTCGCGCTCTATCTCGAGAACGGTTAATTATATAAAATATTGCCCAAGACCAAATTTGTAGAGAATTTTATGCTCTACAAGTTTTGTCATAACTTCCAACGTCGTTACGTACATTAAAAAAATTTGTTAGAAGTCCAAGTCAAGTGAAGATGTGAAAAGTTTTATTTTTGGTATGTTTAGTTATAAGGTTTTGCAAAAATCGAAACAATCAAATAGGGTAACTTTTCTGGAAAAGTGTAATTTTACACGTATTCCTGAGCTTTCCGATTGCCCTATTGAAGTTTACAAGCGATGCATATTTTCAGGTTTGATGATCCACAGTGAACAATACGTATCTAATAAGAGCCTTAAAAATAATGATAAATTTTTTTCTTTTAAATTACTAGAAATTACCAAAAATTACTAACAATTAAAAAAAATATTAAGGATCCAAATTCCTAAAAATTACTGTAAATTCCTAAAAATTATTGAATATTACTGAAAATCACTGAAAATTACTAAAAATTGCTGAAAATTGCCAATAATTAGGTACCAACAATTACTAAAAATTATAAGGGCTGGGACACCAAATTACCAAGGTGATTCACATGTATTTGTACGAGAATAAGGATAACATGTATCAAGGCTGATCAAAGAAGATGGCTACCAACGGGCAGAAAATATTTGCCTAAGCAAGTCACTATTTGGTAACGTCAAAATCAAAAGGATAAGCCCGCTTATATGTTTTGTACGAAGATAAAAGGAATTATCAACCCCTTACTCTTGTCCATTTCGCCGGTTATTTAAGTGGTTTTCAACACAGTTGTCACGGGACATAAAGACATGTAACTACAAAATCGCTATTGATAAAACAAGAAAAACTAATGGCGATCTCAGCAACCATACTTAATTTTAATTTGGCTAAGGGAATCTTTTTAAGTTAAACTTTAAATTTCATTATGTTGCACGGTAGATTTTAAGTTCCGCCTTAAACTTAATTTAGTACAGTTGCGCTATAGGAAGCAGCCAAATAGTTTTCTTAAGAGGAATGCATAAATGCGGAAAGAGGACATAATGCTTCAGCTTGAAAGTGATGCTAACAGAAGAGAAAATCGATCAAAAACTTATGGATGCAAATCTGAGAAGAAAAATTACCAAGCCCGCTAATATTGATAGCAATATAGTACATGATAAACGGGCGAGTCGTAGACCTGGTGCAGTGAGTTACCTTGCCAGCAGTGAATTAGGGAAACTGTACAAGGAAGTAGCTCAAGAAAAAAGGCGGCAAAGTTGGCACGCCAATTATTGCAAAACAAAGATCTGCAAGAGCATGAAGTGCATAAACACAAATTCTTAACTTGAAATTAAAAAAAAATCTCAATAATAGGTATTAACATATAAATTTAACTGAAATCGGTGATATTGTTGGTTGCATTTGTTATATTCTTCATAACTGTTGCAAGAGTTCTTCATTGTCATTTGCTGGATGAAGTTCATTGTTTTTACGAGCAATATTGTTTAGTACGGCTGTAGCAACTACATATAATATGTAAAGTTAAATTTAATTTAACTCTACAACCGTATGCTAAAATTGGAAATCGACGTTTACGGATTCCAAAAGTATTTTCGGTTAGGTATAACTCTGGTTCCGACATGGATTCATTGAACCGCCTTTCTTCCTCATTTCTGGGCTCAGCTAAAGGCGTCTTTAGGTACGTCTGAATGGGATATCCACTGTCACCTACAAACGTACCGACATTCATTTTTAATACGACCCAAAACATACCCAACAAGAAACAGTTTGGAAAAACTTCATCTTCTAAGTCCTAAACTCATTCGAAATGAGTTTAGGACTCGTAAGGCTACTGGTGAAACTGACATAGTTCTGAAGCATTTCAATGGTATTCCTCGCATTGTTAAAACAAAAAACAACTAACTTTCCAACAGACATTGAACAACAATAATCATACATCTAACGTTATTGCACTGAATTGTATTTATCAAAATGTTAGGGGACTTAACACTAAAACAAATGAATTTTACATTAACTCACATGCAACTGATGCGGATATTATTCTATTAACGGAGACATGGCTGGGACCTGCTGTCTTAACTTCTGAACTTTTTCCATCAGAGTTTCATGTATGCAGATGTGATAGACTCTGTGGAAGAGGTGGTGGTGTACTAATAGCTGTCAATACTTCAAATATCGCAACACAACAACTAGATTTACTATCTCCAGTTCCAGAAATTGAACTCACCGCTGCCAAAGTTTCAAAAGGGAATTTTCATCTAACTCTTGTCAATTTGTATGTACCTCCGGCGTGCACAATTGATACTTACTGCAACCTCTTCGAATATCTAGAAACAGTCTTGGACTTTTCAAACCCTGTGTTAGTGACGGGGGACTTTAACATACCTGGAATCGTCGAATGGGATATGCATGCTGCCAGGCCCACTAATTTACTCAACATTTACTCGCAATTCATCTCTCTCACCAATCTACAACAACACAACAAGATCCTTAACGTAAATCGCCGCATTCTGGATTTAGTTCTGTCAAACGAATACATTACTGCATTCACTGAAAGATGTGATCTGCCGTTGGTTCCAGAGGACTCACATCATCCTTGTTTAAGTATAACATTATGCAGCAATAGTTCGACTTTACCTCAATTCACTGGCAGTTCAGTAACAACCAGATACAACTTCCATAGAGCAAATCTCGGCGACCTATATTCTTCCATGACCATCATTAATTGGACTGATATTTTAGAAATTGGGGATGCCAATCAAGCATGTGACCAGTTGTATGGAAAGATTAATGACTTGTTTCATCGGTATGTACCTATTACTACTTATACTTCGAAAAATCGCGCGAATTATCCAATGTGGTATTCGCATGATATAGTAAGAATGATTAAGAGCAGAAAGACGTTTTGGAATAAGTACAGAAAAACCGGATCAGTACACCATTTGAATAATATGAAACGGCTAAGGCGAGAGATTAGGATACGTACACGTAAGGATTATGTTGATTTTGTCAGAAATACCGAGAATTCCATTAAAAATGATCCAAAAAAATTCTGGGATTTTGTTAACACCAAACGTCGTTCTTCTAGAATTCCTGGCAAGATGGTTTATGGGGAGTCGGAATTGTCGAATCCTCAACAAATTGTTAATGCCTTTGCACAACATTTTTCCAGTGTATTCAACTCCGGAGGTGATTCTAACTGCGTCTGTGATTCGAACTGTGATAACTCAGTGGATGTATGCGAGTTTTGCGATAAAGTAAAGTCTTTAAGTGTGCAAGATATAAATATCTGTGATAATTTACCAACCTTACATATGTTTACTGTGCGTGACTGTGATATCTTACTTGCTGCAAAAAAACTTGCCAACACCAGTGTCTCGGGACCAGACAATGTACCTTCTTTCTTTGTTAAAGACTGCATTGGATGTCTACTTCAACCCTTATGCCATATCTTTAACCTCATTTTGAGGAATTCAACCTATCCGGATGTCTGGAAAAACTCACGTATCTGTCCTGTGTTCAAATCTGGTGATGTCACCAATGTACAAAATTATAGGCCCATCGCTATATTATCCAATTTTGCCAAGCTATTTGAATCTGTGCTAGGAACTGTGATATATTCTCACGTCGTTAACTATATCGCGCCTCAGCAGCATGGATTTGTGTCTGGAAAATCAACTGTTACGAATCTGTGTGAATTCACTCAATTCGTGTCACTGGCAATGGACAATAGAAAACAAATTGATGTAATATATACTGACTTAGCCAAAGCTTTTGATCGTGTAAGTCACTTCATATTGCTGCGTAAACTAGAACTGTTCGGGCTCTGTGACTCGTTGATACTTTTGCTTAAGTCGCTATTAGAGTCTAGAAAACAATATGTTGTTGTAAATGGATATTCCTCGTCATCTTTTGAAGTGAACATAGGTGTTGTGCAAGGCTCAAACTTGGGCCCACTGTTATTCATTCTCTTTTTCAATGATGTTGTTGTCTGCTTCGAAAATTGTGAAATCTTTATCTATGCTGATGATTTGAAAGCTGCAGCTGTAATTGAAAGCTATGAAGACTGTTTAAATGTGCAGGATGATTTGGACAGGTTCTATGATTGGTGTCACTCTAATTTACTTGAAATAAATGTTAACAAATGCAAAAAATTAGTTTTCTCCAGGAAATCATCATATGTCAACTTTTATTATAATATAAATGGATCCGCTTTACAGGCTTGTACAAATATATGTGACTTAGGTGTGTTAATGGATCCTACGCTATCATTTGTAACTCACATTGAGAGCATTTCTAAAGCTGCTATGAAAATGCTGGGCTATATTATTAGAAGCACCACTGAATTCACTAATATCGATTGTATTAAGACACTTTTTAACTCTTTAGTTCGTAGCAAACTAGAGTACTGCAGTGTAATATGGGACCCCTCACATGATGTTCATGTTCGCCTCTTAGAAAATGTGTTGCGAAAGTTTTGTAAATATGTCTACTTTAAATTATTTGGCGTCTATCCTGCAAGACACTTTGATCAGGGTGCCTTGCTTGCTATTGTTAATGAGCATTCCCTTAAGGCCAGAAGGTGTATGAGCGAGTTGATATTTTTACAAAGAATTGTGTCTGGTGAAAGCAATGTTCCACAGTTACTTAATCAAGTTGAATTTCTGGTGCCCAGATCGACTACTAGGAGCGCAATCACCTTTTACTATGAAATCCCAAACACATTTCATCATTACAATTGCCCTCTTATAAGATGTTTTAAATTGTATAACTGCGTCCCTTATAATTTAAATTTTGATATTTTCTGCTCTAGTCTTAAGAATAAGAATATTAGGAAAAGTTTATTGTCGTTCTACGATGATGTCAATATTAACTAAAAATTTGCATTGTTTTTTCTTTTCTGACACTGTAAATTAAATAATTCCTTGTTGTAAGTATCCACTATGGACATTTGTATGTCTGTTGGAATAAACTTTATTATTATTATTATTAAACTTTATCTTCAAATTGTACCCGGACCACGAAATATTGATGCATCATGAGTTGGAGGCAATCTGGGGCACGAGACTTTATGAAAGTACTCGATTCGGGACTTGAAGAAAATGAAAATACGTTTTTAGATGAAGACGCCTTTGACAAAATAGCCGAAGGCCAAACATTCTCCAGAAAAAAGTTCATTGTTTGGCAAACAAGTTGAAAATTTCTGAAGTTTTAAAGCTATTTCAACAACTTTAGAAGGTGAGGCATACTGCACACTTCCGACGGTGATAAATCCACTAGCTGGACAATAAACCAGAAAGACACGAAATTGATGAAAAATTAATACATAACATTCAAGTGGCAAGACACAAGATACTGAAACATTACAAGAAAAGTACTGTGCTGTGTTGATCACGATATAAAGTGGAAACATTCTCTAATACAGATTGGGGAAAAGATTTACAAGAAGCTGCAGTCAAACATTTGGAGACGATTTTTAAGCTAAGTATTTTCGATACAGTGTCTCCAATAACAATAGCAACCGTATGCAAATCTAGTAGTAGCGAGATTGACATCGACGTATTCGGTTTCATTAGAAAATCTCCAGTCAGTCAGAACGCGGAAATGTTTGGCGTTACGAAATTGACAAATATTTAGGTGATCCACGAGCTGACATTTCTGAAGATATTTTGGAACGAGATAGTTATTCCAAACTTAGCTGCAATGGCCAAAAATTTTTTTATCAACGCCACCAACTTCAGCTTCCTGAGCTCTTGGACGGTGACAGATAAAATTAAAGATTGTCTTTGAAAAGCAGATTTATTATCTATTTCTTTCATAAAAAATATTGTTCATGGTGTTACTGCAGTATTGTTAATAATTAATATTTCCGCGTTTAGTGTTCTTATACTTTAAATTTTCGTTTTTGAGTTCAAACCAACTATCCTAAAAACAAATTAAAGTACAAAGGCTTGAGGGACCGTGTAGAACTATATGCCGAACATTTTAACGCTGTTTTAAATATGGAAAATTTTTGTTGTCTCCTCAAAAGCAATGCATTTAAAAGAATACTCCCAAAAATTCCAGTTGCAAGTCTTTGTAGCTCCAGTAAAAAACCTACAGAGAACGGAGGGCCCATTAATTTTAAGGACCCTGATGTGGCCGATGAGGATTATCATTCCCTGACTGGTTTCGTCAATTTATACCTAATTTCGCGGAAATATCAAACAGATCCCATTATAAACCGTTCGTCTTGAAAACTGATGCCAGTGCGTACGCTATTGGACCATGTTTAATCCAGGGGGAAAACTTAGAAGCTATACTGCCTCAGTCCTGAATCTTCAGTTAGATCCAGAGGGGGAGGATATAGCACTCGCCCATTTTATAGGAGGCGTGGGATGTGTTTTGCCATCTTTTCTCAAACAAACAAGTAAAAAGTCATAAAAAGGAAAATAAAAGTGAAAATAAGCCTTTCACAATAATGATTTCCATCTTGATGGGCCTCTACCCTAACCTCAGGTGCGGGGGGTAGTTTCACTTAGAGGCTTTACACTGGCAAAATATTAATTTACACTTGAATGCATTAGCTAAACCTCTTGATTCCAATCGCAACTGAGTAGGTACTATATCAAGAAGAACGGGTAACACGACGACATAACCCAGTTAAACCAGAAATTGGTTATTTTAAAGTGGCAGCTGAAGTAATGTTATGTTATCGATCTTGTTCCTTCTTTTAACCACCTTTTCAAAACGTGATCGCAGCCTTATGGCTGACGAAGGAAATTGATCGTGATACAATAGTCCTATAAACAATATTAACACCATGTAGTACCAACCAATAAACTTATATTTCCCTGAACGCTACTAACTTTTAGCTTATCTATTTGAATATCATTTGGTGTGAGCTGCCCCTCACTTGCGTTTTGAGTGCTCAACTGCATTTTGGCTTGTTGCAATAACGCTACATTGAGAACTGATGGGCAAAACGTGTAAACACATGAAACAAAGGGCAAAAGTCTTGCAAACGAAGTATGAAAACATCAGTGTTGTTCGGCAAAAAAATTTGCTGACGCGAAAGCGAATTATAGGGGCAATTAATTGCCCCTATAATTCGCTTTCGCGAATGTGGTTATAACAGATGTAGATGAGACAATAAAAGAGATCCATGGGCCACAAGTTAGATGAAGGTAAATACTATATTATACCACCCCTCCCATTTTCTTCACAGAAAATACTTACACATTTTATCTAGAGTCACCCGATGAAAGAGAGACCAATCAGACGCCGGAGGCTTGTAGAAGTGCACAGAAAAAAATATAGTTGTGCTTATAGCAAGAGTACACTTTGCTACAGAAAAAATGTCGGCAGCAACAAATAAAATTTGCTAATCCGACAATTTCATTTTAATGTTTGCCTCGTTCAACAAATCATAATTTGTCGGTTGGAATTATCACAATTTGCTACGAAAAAACTGTTTGATTTAACAAGTACAGTTTGCTGTTGGAACTAAAGGCATTTCTCAACAAAAAAAGTTTGCAGTGCTGGCAAAATGTTTTATAGGTACCGCTCATGCGCACAACGTCCAGACGTCCCGCTACTTTTGCCATTTTTTCATTCCACATTTCCACGTGCCCGCGTGCCCGCATGTACGCGAAGCCTTAGTGAGTTTTCCAAAAGTTTTTCAGTGAGAGAGGGGACAAGATAATGGAAGCCATCCCCATCAGTGAAATAGATGTGATTTTACAGGAATGGCGGGTGCCAAAACTTCAATCACTTAGGACACTAACTATATGTATCAGTGCGTCATATCATAGTTTACTTTCTCGTTAGAAGTTAAGTATTTACATCATTTATATTCCAGAATTATGTTTTTTATGTTTTCCTTCAGTTCCTATAATATTAAATAGTTTTTCTAAATTTTCTGTTTATTGAAAAGTAAAAAACTGCGTTTACTTCCTAGAATGCTCCAGCTATCCCTATTATCAGACCTTCTTCCACGGGATGTCACTGTCAATTATTGAATTAATTTGTTTTGTGATAATTATTATGCTAAATGTATACTTCTAGGTATGTCAGGTTCGTGTCTTTCATTAGCATAGCTCTTATCTGGACGTATCCGCCTGCCTAGAATCCACAGCAAAGAAGAATAGCAAATAAGGGGGTTGCATGCAGTACATCGATATTGCTGAAACCAAAATCAAGATTATTCACTATGGTCAAAAAGTCTCTTACAGATGTATAAGAGACTTTTTAACCATATAGTGAATAATCTTGATTTTGGTATCAGCAATATCGATGTACTGCATGCAATCCCCTTATTTGCTATTTTCCTTTGCTGTGGGGACCAAGAGTTTGCTACTCTAGCCAAAGCGCATTTAGCTACGTTCTCAAAAATGGTTTAGTTGCAACAACAAATTGAATAGCTGGCAGTGCTAAATCAATTTAGTACCCATAGCGCTTGCAGTTTGTTGGGCTAACAAAAACGCGTATGTTGACTTAACCAAGACGGCTGTTGTCTATAACAAATTTCTTTGCTATATTAACAAGATTTTAACATGGTGCTTTTAACAAATTCGTGATAACTCTTGTAGCAAGTCAATTTGTTGTCCTTATATTAACAATTTTTTTTTGTTGAACCAACAAATTTTTTTTTTCTGTGTGAATGTTATAGAAATGAGCTATTCGAGTTACCATCAAATTTAATTAGAAAATCAGTCCCAGGTACAGAGGACGTTGTCTCAGGTAATTCAATTGCAGTTAGGTTTGACTGTCAGATTGAAACTAAGGTCTGTGCGGAATCCACATGACCGTATATATTTTATGTTTATCGCATAGTGTATTTCTAGATGGAACAGAATCCAATAATAATTGGGCTTCATATCCACCACAGCAGTTAAGACAGCAAGTGTCGTCACCTTTAAAGCAAAGAAATGAATCTGTGAAAGGTACCTAAAGCTGCTTTTTTTGTCACTAATATTTTTTCTTGGCTAGATTCAAGCAAAGTTGAGGTGGGACCTTGAAGTCCAAAGTAGGAAACCGAAAATCAAGTTGGCTGAATTGCAAAAAACGTGCTTTATGAAAGAGCAGTGAGCACGAATTAAAAATACACGGTAAAAAATTTTGAGTGAAATTTCACTCAATTTTGGAGTAGAAACGAGTCCACTCTCACTTTGAGTCAAAATCTTAACTCAGTTGCTTGAGTAAACCATGGTCTACTGTGAGTGAATATATTCACTCTACCATTTAGTTAACTTCACTAAATTGGTCACTCTTTGACTGAGTTAAATTAACTCTTTGATTGAGTTAAATTCACTCTTTTCACTGTGTCAAATTCACTCTTTGGCTGTGTCAACTTCACTCAAACTTGACTCAAATTTTGAGTAAAATAACAGCTTAAATTGAGTTATTTTGATGGCAGGGTTTCAATAAAATTCAAATCGCACTATTAATGTTTTAATGCATAAATAAACGAAAAAAAACATCAACAAAACTCGTACTTACTAAATAATACTTTAAAGAGTTGCGACGCTGGTATTTGTCGTAATTTGTCTTTGTATGTCAATAGTTGCAAAGAAAGAACGTCCATATCAGAGGAAGATTGGATTTCATAACAATTAAGAATGTCATGTTGTACACAAATATCACAAAAGCATGTTGATCAGAATGCTCCACGAATTATCTGCAGGTGATCGGATGTAAGTAGGTATACCTCCTATTACCCTCCAACACCCAGTGAATTATACAGTAATAAATAGCACTTCACAAACCACCACCACGCGTAGACACCAAGACACCACCACCCCTCGCGGATACCTTGTCTGGACTGGAAGAAGCGTAAAGCGCAGGCGCGCAGCAATTTCTGCCGCCAACACCGTGTTTTAAGTAATTTCCTGAGTTAACTCAACTCATTTTTGAGTACAAAATAACCGCCTACATGATTTTACACAGTTTTGAGTGAAAGTGTCGGATGACATGGTAATCTTGAGTGAATTTAACTCAACTCATTTTTCACTCAATGAAAAATGTTTATTAACTCATAGCGATTTTTTACCGTGTAAGGCAAATGAAAGAAAAACTCGACTGTTTAATTCTGTTGACAAACTCCAACGAATTCTTGGCCGTTGGAGTTTATCAACAAAATTAACCCATCGTTGCGTTTTCGCAACACCGACTTTTTAAATTTTTTTTTGTCACTTGCGCCGATAAATTTTCATGATTAAATACATGTAATCTTTATTTCAAATCCTAAATAAATGGCGTGGTATTTTAATTCGAAGTTTTTCTGATGTTTAAAAACAATTCGCGTGTGAAAAAATTTTGAAATTCGATCGCCGGTCAGCCATATTTTAATTAACTTTTTAACGAATCTTTTAAAGGGCAGACGTTTGATTTTTTGTTCCCTGTTTCAAAAAGGACCAAATATGCGTTTGCATCCCTTAGAAGTAGAAAATAACATTTGCGAGCCATTTTACAATACTTTGAAAACAGGTGTTGCGAAAACGCAACATTGGCCAAATGTATGAACAAAAAAACAAAAATCTGGATGATTGCAGGAATGGTCATTAGACGCACCATAACGACTCTTTGGTCGTAAATTACCTGCCTGACGGATGAGAATTTATAACATCCACTAATCCTTTTATTCCAACAAGTTTGTTCTAGGAAATTTTCTAGAAGTAAAACCAATTATCCTAAAACCCCAATCCACCCCTTGCGTGATTAGCTTTACTCGAGCTATATAAATATAAACGGGAAAATACATTTATTTTCATTCGTTCTCGAAACTGTGTCTATAAAGTGAGTTTTGAAGATGCCGAGGTTCTTGACGCAGAAGGAGCTTGAAGCAGATATGGAAGAAGCAGTGCGCGAACTAGAAGAGTTCGACTTCGACAATGAAGGCCTGAGTTAGATTTGTTTTACATTTGAAGTGGTTTTGGAGTTTTTTTTTTTGCAGAAACCCATGAAATTGATGCGGTGTATATCCCTAAGGAAGTTGACAGGCTGACGGACGAGGAGGACATCTCGGAGGATACCGACAATGCTAGAGGGTGGAGATTTGGCTGTTACTTTCGAAATTCACACTAATGAAAATGTCCCAAGTGAATTTTAAATCATTTCTTGCTCTCAGATTGTTGAAGTTGGAAGGGAAAAACTCGAGACCGACAACTCCAAATTTACCCAATGAAGTTCGACTTGATAATATGGGTCATCACATCGTAAAGGTAACATCAAGAAGACGATGCAAGCTATGTCAAAGCCAAACTGTTTACTTTTATACCAAATGTGAAGTGCATTTGCAAACAAAGTGTGTTCAGGATTTTCACATCGTGTGATAGCGTATTCGGCCAATGTTGCGTTTACGCAACGGCAATTTTTTTCAAAAATAAAAGCTGAAAAATTAAATGAAAATTTTTTTTATTTGCAAACGTCACATAACAATTATTTAAATGACTGTGTTGGCAAGGTGTAACCGTCATTTCTATGACACCAATTTTAGCGGAGTGTTAAACTCCGGAGGAGTTTAAGTTCATCATTATTTGCAATTTTGCAAAGTGTCAAAGTGACGCGCAACAAACGTGACTAGAAAATTTTCGATTTTTTCGTTTGAAAATAAAATATTGTATTTTATTCGGAGTTTAAGCGAGATTATGTGACTCGTATGGATCAATTCGCCTCGCTCCGCTCGGCGTTTAAACTTCCATACTCCATCACATAATGTCTTACTCCTAAGAAAATAAATATCTATTGTGTTAATTTAATCTAAATTAATAAAGTTATAATATCTTTTTTGCTGTTTTATTATTATTTCTTTAATTAAACATGTGGAGTTAAAAACAGATGAAATCCTGGTTTCTTTTGATGTTAGTTCTCTTTTTCTGAGTGTTCCTGTCCCACAAACACTTCGACTACTTAAGGAATTTACTTGAGTCTAACGATCTCTCGCGAGAGGTCGTTGACGAATATATCCGACTTGCAGAACTCTGCATGAGGCAAAACTGCTTCAAAATCAATGGTTGCTTTTTTGAGCAAAAGGATGGTACTGCCATGGGAACCCCCTTTCCCCACCTTGATGCAAAAATGTCCTTTACAGTGCATTATGACTATGTAGTTTCCAAGGCAAATAAAATGTTAGGTTGCATCAAGAGATGGACAAAAGACTTCCAAAATGAGAAAACTATTCTTATACTACATTGTTCCTTTTAGTTAGATCGATTATGGAATACTGCTGTGTTGTGTGGGATCCATACTACAATGTTCACAAAAATAGAATTAAGAATGTACAAGGTAGGTTCTTTAAGTATCTGCAGTACAAACTGTCACTTAATAAGATATATTTGAGTTTGGATCAGGTTCCATTATACATGAGTGTACCCTCCTTAAGTTGCCGTAGGGAATACTATCGATTAATCTTCATTCACAAGTTAATTGTCAATGTAATACTTTGTCCTGAAATTCTAGGTAAACTAAGATTTCAGGTCCCCTCCTACACACTTAGAGAAAGGGACGTTGTCAGCATCATTCTTGCTAGAACAAATTACGGTCTGTTCTCCCCTTTGAACTGCTGCATGTTAACGGCAAATAAATACGACAGCTTGAATTTTTTCGAGCTTGATACAAATAAGTTCAAAAATTATGAAGTCTGCTATTTTAATATGTATTATTTAATTGTTAGCTGTACTTTCTGTAAAATGCATTGAGCGTAAATAAAGCATTTATTTATTTATTTATTCTTGGCAGAATTATTCATGAATCATGAGCGTCCTCGAGACGGAGTTGCAAGCCGAGTGTTTCGAGTATTTTCCGAGGGTTTGGTTTAGATATGTGGATGACATTTTTGCTATTTCCGATCCTATAGTCAGTCAAGTTTAGAGGACCTCATTTCAAAATTAAACTCAATTTTTCCGAGTACTAAATTCACTCATGAAGTTGAAATAGAGAAAAAACTTTATTTTCTGGACACTCTAGTGATTGGAAACAGAGCTGGGTAGTATACAGGGTATCCCTCGACGAGCGTCAGTTAGCCGTATCTGGAGAACTGTTTCTAGCATCGTCTTGAAAATTTGTGCACAGGGGTTTCAATTAATTTTGAATCGATGTAAAATATTTACATCAATGGCGCACTTCCGGTTATACCGGAAATAAACACTAACTTCCTTATTTTAAATGGAACACCCTGTATATTATGGTATTTTTGGATTCTACGTTTCATTCTAGGTAAACTTTTACTAAGAATTGCTATGCCAAAAATCAACCGTTTTTGAGAAAATCAAGAATTTCGCTTTTTTATGCCAAGTGCCGACCTAACTTCAAAAAGCTGTCACATCCTTACAGTATGAAATGAGAAAACGATATTAATTTAGCATGAAGATTAATGTAGGGTGTATCCGCCCCTGGACTCAAATACATACAGGGGGTTCTCTGCAAATTTTTAAACTTCATTAACTTCATTGGTCAAATAGTCAATTTTTTCAAATGAAATGCCCCAACTATTTTATCGCACATCGATGCAGAATTTAATTGTCTATCATTTTAGTCTACATGTTTGCCATATTTAAATAAACAGTTTTTGTGATATTTCTAAGTATTTGGAATTTGACCAAAATTTCATATTTAGCATGATTTAATAACCAAAGTTAGCTATGATTTTAGGAGCCTTTAAAGTTCCTTAATTCTGCTCAAATGAAAATTTAATCTTATTTTAATCCTGTTTTAAAATATGAAATTTTGGTCAAATTCCAAATACATAGAAATATCACAAAAACTGTTTATTTAAATGTGGCAAACGTGTAGACCAAAATGATAGACAATTAAATTCTGCATCGATGTGCCATAAAATAGTTAGGGCATTCCATTTGAAAAAATTGACTTTTTGAAAAATGAAGTCGATGATGTTTAAAAATTTGCAGAGAACAACCCTGTATGTATTTGACTCAACTTGAGTCCAGGGGCGGATACACCCTACATTAGTCTTCATGCCAAATTAATATCGTTTCCTCATTTCATAGTGTAAGGATGTTACAGCTTTTTGAAGTTAGGCCTGCACTTGGCATAAAAAAGCGAGATTCTTGATTTTCTCAAAAATGGTTGATTCTTGGCATAGCAATTCTTAGTAAAGTTTACCTAGAATGAAACGTAGAATCCAAAAATATCATAATATACAGGCTGTTCCATTTAAAATAAGGAAGTTAGTTCCTATTTCCGGTATAACCGGAAGTGCGCCATTCTTGAAAATATTTTACGTCGATTCAAAATTAATTGAAACCCCTGTGTACAAATTTTCAAGACGATGCTAGAAGCGGTTCTCGAGATACGGCTAACTGACGCTCGTCGAGGGATATCCTGTATAGCTACAGTTTCATTATTTTCATAGAAGCGCGAGGAGAAGCGAATTTCGCAGATTTTAATGAAAATCTTCAAGGCGATTTTCCTAACAAATTAGAAGTTAACAAGGGCGTTAAATACGTTTCAACTTGCTGGAGGGATCCATTTTCTTAAGAGTGTACAGTCGTTTGTCATTTAGACAAGTACTACCGCACCTAACTGTAGGTACTGTAACTGGCGGGGAAAACTCCCGTTGAACTGTTGAACAATATTGAACATTCTATTTTAATTATGTAAAATTTCTCCGATTTTGACAGAATTCAAATATTCAAAGGGATTTTCCCGAGGATTTTTCCAACCGGTTATCACTTATTTAATGTTAAGAAAATGCTTATCCTATTCCTATATCCAGCAATTTGAAACTTGTTTAACGTAAACTCGTAAAGCGCCGTGCAGCCGTAGGTAACTTCTTTATTTTGTCCAATTTGAATGAATCAAAACAAGTCAAGAACCAATTGAAATTGCAATTGCAATTTTATTAGAAAAATTGGGGCGTTTTTATTTATTCTCCAATTTGAGCAATTTAGAAACCAAATGAAACTGCTCACAAAATACTTCAAAAAATTTTTCATTAAGTACTTAGAATTGCAAGATCAAATTTTAGTACTTAAAGGAGGATTCAACTCAAGAATTCAACTTTTGGCTTACCTCAGTTTCTGGTCAATTTTAGTCTCCTGAATCTAATGGTGACATTAAAATGTTGAAAAAACCTCTATTTTCAAAATTATTTGAAAATTAAGAATTCTCGAATTCCAGGCATCTAGATCTTAAAATTGCGTCAATTACGACATGATTATTCGTCATGTTGGCAACAATTTGTGATTAGGGGTACATCTCTCAAAATTATGCCAAGCCATTTTTTAAGGTTATGTTTGACGGCAAATAGTATTGATGCATAAATTAATATTAAAAAAAATTTGTTCTCTTATTTATGACACAACACATGCTGGAACAACTCTTCTTTGGAACTTGCCTAAAGATTGAAAAGAATCAACTCAAAAAATAAACTGTTTATAAGCAATAAAACACCAAACCCGATTCGATGATGACTTCAAAACAGCCATTTTCTCTGGATTGTCTTTTGCCATGAGTATAAGGCCTGCTGCTTGGCATCTTTTAAGACATTCGCATCCAATACAACACTGTAAAAAGAAGAATGTTGCACAACACATTCGTTGCCTTCTTGTACCAGTTTTGAAATTAAAGTCGATTCCCTGCAACAAAAACATTCTTCCTTTAGCAACATTATCTTACAAAACCCACATCTACACCATAGTTTAAATTACATAATCTTGATGAACTACTACTTATCTGGGTGGTAGCCTCTGGAAATGGCATCGGGTTGAAGACTTGAACTCCCTCGCCATTATCTTCATCGCTGGCTTATAAGCCATGATTGCGCTCGAGGTAGAATATTAGGAATAGGAACTTTACAAACTTAACTTTCACTGAAGAGTGAAAATCGGAAATTCTTAATTATTGCTTACACACCAAATGTCAAACACTCGCTTTGACAATTGACATAACCGCCCTGACGTCTACAAAATTGAGACGTCGTATTAGACACAAAAAACCACTGCCACCAACAATACAATTTACTGCTTCCACAAACAGAATCGAAGTTACCGATGATTTTGGGAAAGATGACGTCATCTTTCTCTCGATTTTAACGAATATCTTCAAAACGGTAAAGAATTGTTAAATTCTGATAACACAATTCGACTCAGACGCTCCCCTGATACTAGAATCAGCCATAACCTCAACATCGATTTCTTGAGTTGCATCCTCCTTTAACGTACGTTTTCGAGTTTTCGTAAAAAATTTGCAATTTCTTACAGCAAAACCAACATGTTGCATAATCTTCTACCTGATGATGCGACTAAAAATAAAAATAAATGTTGACATTTAATATAAAAAATCCTTTGAATTTAGACTTGGATACTAAAAAAACATAGGGACGAAAGTCAGCTTGTGGCAGTATTTTTTGAACAGTTTGATTTGCTTTTTGATTAATTCAACCAGACCTTATTCTAAGGTCACTAGATACGCACCGCTTCGTTTCTAAGGTAGCGTCATCCCATTCCGAAAAATTTTGCGCCAGAACTGTAAGAGAGGTCTAGACAAAGACCACAAATCTGGGGATTTCTATGGCTTATGGTTGCCGGTGTCTTGTCAATTTGACACTGTCAGGATCACATAACCCTGTCACGTGAATTTTTTTTTGCTTGATTTTTAATTTAAAAGAGGCATAAATAACACTGAAATTGTGTGGCGGTGCCCCTTTCTTGTGTTTTGGTCGCCGGTCACTTAAGTTGAGGACAGCCTTCACCCTGCAAGGTCAATCAGTTGCCTCGATTGATGCTCCAAGTCCAGGTGAGATTTTCCCACCCCCTTTATTTCCTCAAATAATAAGTTATGTTTTGTGCTGCAGCTTATTACTGGGACGCACCGACCGTCCGTCCGCTTGTTAACATTGGCACGAGTTAATTAAATTTTCTTGTCGACTCCTGCTAATGTAAGCTCGCACTTGGAGACCCATGAAGCTATGGTTGTGAAAAATATAAAACAGTGACTGACCCCTGGAAGTGAGAATATGGCATAAACTATTGAATTGCAACTTATCAAGTAAGTATAAATAGAAATATTTATTTGCTTATGTTTCGTACATTTAAATACCACAAAACATTCATAATTCCCTCCAGAGGGGTGGTAATACCGATATTTCCAGGTGCAGATCCTTCTTGAGGCTGTGTTTGTAACCAACAAAGAAGTCACCCTGGCAAAAATGCAGCTACAAAGAAGATGTCTAAGTGGCATGAACATAATCTCATTTTAACATTCTTTACATCACATAAATAAATTCTTCTTTGATCACCCTCAGATAATTTCAGAATTTTATTTCACCGCTCCTGCTTGTTATTGTTGGAAATTCCTAAAACAGGATACATTTGAGCCATATAAAAAGTACGTATGTAACCTTGCTCTGAGGGGCTTCGAAAAAATTTACGCCTCTTTTTCTGGCCTTTTCGTCGGTTAGTGCAGGACTTTACAGCACATGCGAAACTCATCGTCAAAGAAAACGGCATATTAATGAATAAATTGTAGGTTAAACAAACCAAACAAGTAACTGCTTGACACTTCACAGACAAAATCACTATCCCAGAGGCTTTTTCCGTCACGTCACCGTGGGTTACGTCAAGCACTACTCATCTCTTCATTCCCATATGTCCATCGCTTACATTGCTGGTCGATGGCGCTACCTTAGAAGCGAAGCGGTTCGTATCTAGTGACCTTACCTTATTCACAAGGTCAGCTCCCTCTATGGCCAGTTAATGTTAAATGCTAATTGTACTGCGGGATTTAATAGAAATTAATGCAACCGATGTCAAAATGACATCGCAACACAGCTCTCAAAATGGCTTGCGCATGCGCACAACTGACGTAGAATATTGTCTATTGGACAATAAATAAAAAAGTTACCAGTCGGGGCGTCGGCGTTTTTCGCCAGACACCCTGTATATTAGTAAATTAAAATTTTATAGGCAATTCCAGTTACAATATGTATGGATGCGAACCTGCCAACATCAGCGAGTCAGAGGAAGATGATCCAGTTGCGATAATTTCGAATCAAGATAATTAATTTATTCAGCAGAAGTCAATCGAAGATGATAATTTATCTGATACAAACCATGATGTCAAAAAAAGCAAAAACATTAATTCGAAAAAGGATCCACATCCGCCAATGAAATTGTTTAAAAAATCTGAAAAATCTAAAAAGAATAGTGCCACAGAACGTCATCTCCATGACAGTGAATGTCACAGCACAAGATTTAAGTCATACTGTTGCAGCCTATATTTACACTCTAACCAGTCACAGTAAGTTATTATGAATTAATTCTACATTCTAACGTAATTTTATTTTTTACACGTACTCGAGCCATAGCCACTGCAACCTTCATTAAACGAGCAGATGACCTGTTTGATAGTTTCGACGGCAGCCGACTAGCACAGCAAGGGGAAGGAGGAAAAATCTGAAGGTCTTGTGTTGCTTCCAACTCTCCGCATATGAATTTCTGGCAGAAGACCTATGAGCAGATAAACGATTGGCAGTCCTAAAGGAGGACAAAAACAGGATTGCTCAAAAGGGTTGGCTTGTCACTCTGCAGGCGATTCAGGGAATTTGGTTGTACCTGCACAATTTAGGATTCTCTACATTACGACCAAGAACGCTAAAGGAGGTTAAGGAGGTAAAGGAGGTAAAGGAGGTTGTGCAAGCAGCGACAACCCAACAGTTTTCCAATTTTGTGGAAGTCTGAAAACGCAAGTTTTTTTTGGTCTCTCAAATGGTCTATCTATTAAAGAGAATTGCGAGGATGACGATAATGAACTATTGAGCAACTTACGTTCATTTCTACAAGTGGGTGACGAGATGGGGAGGATATAAGAGGCCACAGATGCCACAGACCATCCTGCAGAAGTGACTATTAACGCAGAGAAGTTCTCAGAAGAAGTATCGGCTGGGAGCTCGTCAATATGATCAGTAGCTTTATGTTACTGGCTTTATTGTGAAGCGAATCCAGCAATAATATCCTTGTGATGATTGCTCAAATCATTTGATTTCACATTCGAGGGATCCTCACAATATTTTTGTTTCGTTCAAAGAGTGGTCATTAACAACAGAACATTTAAACCTAAGTAACATTTAAAATACCTAAGTGAAGATATTGTAGTTGTAGTAGGCAAGGCCATTACATTATTGGAGGGATGTTGAGACGTTAATGCTGTTAACCTTAAACAAGTCGGTAGCTTGTCAGAAGAGTACATTAAATGAAATTTGTCATTTCCCGTAACTTCATGTAATGAACATAGGTTCATTGTTATTCAATCTGTTATTAAAGGTGTTTGTAACATTGGGATACCATGGTGATGCAAAAGGCAAAATTAAAAAATCAAGGATACGAAGACCCCCAAGAAATTGGAAAAAAATTCAGCATGTGTAGGGTGTATTTTCGGTGTACTTTAATGTAATAAATCATGCAAGACAAATAGAACATCAGAATGTGCCAGAGAGCCTGTCGAGTTAATTGGCAAAGATTACAGCTATTGATGACAGCATAGTTCCTGAAATTATGAAAAGCTCAAAGGCAGTGAAAAATGACAAAAGCATTAGTAAAGAGATGACATACCAGAGAAACCGTACAACAAAAACTGATGTTCTGACCCACCCTGAAATTCAAAACCCCCTCAGGCATGAAAATGTTGGCCCAGACGGCTGGCCCAATCCCCAAAATCCCCCACGAGCCACGTACCGAACCAACCCTCACAAAATTCATCAGACATGCGCCAATGCCCCCAGCCTTACAAAAAGCGGCGCGAAAAGCCAGGGTCACTGAGCCCAAAGGAAAGTCTTTTAAATACGTCAATGTCCCTGGGTTGCGATTCAAACTTCCTTTCGTCCCAGATGGCACCTCTGCCAATGAATTAAAGAAACTCCGACGCCAGGGAGTCAGCCAATCCAAAGTTCACCGGATCAAAGTGGTGCTGAAGAGTGGCCGCACCCGGTGGATCAAAATTCCCCGAGATTAAGTTTAGTTGTACAAAACTGCGAGTTTTTGCCCTTTTCTTTACAGATAATTAGGTAATTTTTAATGCTTGATGGATTTTGTGACAAATTCGCCGAATACAAGTGTCCTGGGTTGTCATCCGATTGATGTTTTTTACATTGCCATTGAAGTCAAATGGCTCAACCAAGAAAAGCTATTCCCGTTAGCCAGAAGGGAATTGGCAATAGTTACTAACAGGACGATTTAAAATTCAGTATAAATTTATTAGGTACATCCCATAAAACAGTGACAAAATTTCAAATAAACATTAGGCCTCTGTCGTCACTTTCTAATAAGAATACAAACTAACAGAAAAAATATGATCTTAACCTCGATCTTAACGAAACGTGATTTAGATTAAAATGCAGGGGACTAACAAGGGATAGAGGTTTACATAAATGTTGCAACATCAAATGTACTGATAAATAAATAACAATGTGGTGACAATTGTCTCCGTCCAATTTTATCATTCACTTGAAATAATAAATGATTGTTTAATTCGATGTTACTCAACATCCTCCTGTGCTGTTTTTCTTCATGTTGGGATCTCTGGATGTTCGCAGGCATCATTGATGACCACTGCCCGAAATAACTCGCTAGCCACAATCAAGCCATTTTGCTTCGACATCTACTTGTTCCTAATCTCGATTCATGTGATGTGACTGCTACACACACCTTCGTTGCATCAATTCATATTTCATCTGTACACTGTACACCCTCCGTCTTGAATTTTCTCGGTTTCACTTTGCTCAACGCTTCTTCGTCTTTTTTCATTATATCAACAGTCTCAACATTTGCTACATGGAATATCAATGGACCCTTCGACATCCAATGATGATAAATCTTCTTTTCGTAAGTGTGAAAACTTATCGGCTGAAATAGGATTAACTTTTTAATAAGACAACAAAATCACCTTCTTTGACAGCAATGAACTCACTTAGTAAACTGTTAGAAACTATTCCAATTCCCTTCTGGCTGACGAGAATAGCTTTTCTTGGTCGAACCATTCGATTCCAATGGCAATGTAAAAAACATCAATCGGGTGACAATCCGAGACACTTGTATTCGACGAATTTAGCAAAACATCCATCAAGCAATAAAAATTACCTAATTATCTGTAAAGAAAAGGGCAAAAACTCGCAGTTTTGCATTACTTTTCCACAAACGACATCAAATGACATTTCCAACTGACACTTGTCATTCTGGGTACAGTCTGCAGTATAAGCAAGATTGCCTTTCAGTTGTTAAAACCACGGGACTCGTGGTTTTCCTTAGGGAATAATTAAAAATCTTTATTATTTAAATAATTTATCTCTCGGACATTATTAACTTTCTTCTGCAAAAAATTATGTTTCCATAAAGAGAAAATGATTCTCTAACAAAATAACCCTAAAAAATGCAACAATATCGCAAAAAATATTTTTAGGCCTTCGTTTTTATTTAATAATTTCGGTTTGAATAAAACTGGAGCTTTCTTCATGAGTCCCATGCGTAGGGGACCATTTCAGCTACAACATATCCAAAAATTGAATTTCCAATTTCAATATGTTAAACGCTAGAGCGCTGATTTGTCCAACTAGACTCACCCTGTATATTATCGCCTCTATTAAATTTTTCGCCCTTTTTAGTTCTTACAGACCAACAGACATACAGACCAAGTTTGATTTTTTTGACTTTGAGTATTTAAAAGTATATTTAAATACATTTTAAATGTATTTGTATTTGTATTTAATTACATCTGTAAGAAATGTATTTAAATAGTATTTGAAATACATTTTTAGAAAAGTATTTGTATTTGTATTTAAATACTTAGAAAAAAGTATTTTTAACAACACTGCTCTTTTTCAGTTTTCCATTAAATCGCCCGTCTAAGGGTCGGTTCGACCATCTCATGTTAAAATTTAACCGACGGTTTACGTCATGTTATTTGGAGTTTGCGTTTTACCATTTCATGTTATTCATAACATGCAGATAACATCATGTTATTTTAACAGAAAGAAATTCTCCTGTTATTTTGCCAACATCAACTTTGACAGCTTCAAATTCAAACTTCTGAAAAATACGACGATAAGCAATTTGTTCGAAGGTATGTGATGTAACAATTAAGATTTAGAATTAATAAAATATTATAATATGTGCGAGTCAGCAAGAATGTGTGCAACGCGAATGTTGATGACTGAATGTGTTTTAGATATAGGTCAATAGCTAAGTAGATTCATTAAGTATTTAGTAAGCAATCGAAGCTAGTCGTAATTATAAGAGTAGATGTAAGAACTAACTATAGAAGACTGAAGAAGACTGTGATAAATAAACTACTCTTAAGAAGAGATATTTAATTAACATTACCAACATCACCCAACAATATTTTAAATAATTTTAGTTTATTACATGGCGACCCTGCCAGTCCCTGATATTTCCTTGGGATATGGATATGGACCATTTATGGAATGGAAGTATGGAGAATTATTGAAGAGAATTATTGGAATAAATATTGAGGTATTTACTACGGTTTCCATCTGGAAGATTCATATGGTATATTTGGGACATTGCCTAGTGATTTTTTTTAACTATCGTGTACCTACTCAGCAGACATTTTGCGTTTAACTAGTTAAGGTAAATTATTATTTTAAATATTACTGCATTTAGGAATAGTTGAAAAATTTATGTAAATAAGTTTTTAAAACGGTAAAAGTTTTCTATTTGTACATAATAATAAGTACCAAGTTTGATTTGCTATATTAGGAAAGTAGTTTAAAAATGGGATTAGTTTTTAGTTGAGGGTAATTTTAGGCATTTTTTTTAAGGGTGTTGTAGTTATTAAGATTTGTGTTTTATAAAAAAAAGGGGATTAAATTACTGGCCAAACAGTACTTGATTAGGTCAAGCACTTGTTTTGGTACATTTAAATGAGTATAGAAGAAATCAGAATTTTATAATGTGAGCTCAATATCAGTTTCCTTGATCGGCGTTCCTCTTTAAAGAGATCGTTGAAAGGCCTGATAATATTGTAAAAAAAAATAAATTATATGACTATAAATATATAGGTATACCTAATAAATGAGATGAAGGAAAGATTAAAGAAAATGAACTAAAAGTCATATGCCATGGTTTTATTGCAAATAGCGAATTGTGCAAAATCTAAGAATAGGAATTTTATTATTTATTGTTAATGAAATACTTTTTAATTGTTTTATTGTAGATTATGAATTTGTTTATACTTTATAAGTTGCTAAGTTTTAGAAATCAGAGTGAAAGGAAGGTGTGATGTAAGTGTAAGTAAAGTACAAGATAGTTTTTAGATCAGTTTTAGTTTTAGTAAAAAATTTATGATCATTAATTTTTTCCTTTTTCTGGAAGGAAGGTGTGATGTAACAATTAAGATTTAGAATTAATAAAATATTATAATATGTGCGAGTCAGCAAGAATGTGTGCAACGCGAATGTTGATGACTGAATGTGTTTTAGATATAGGTCAATAGCTAAGTAGATTCATTAAGTATTTAGTAAGCAATCGAAGCTAGTCGTAATTATAAGAGTAGATGTAAGAACTAACTATAGAAGACTGAAGAAGACTGTGATAAATAAACTACTCTTAAGAAGAGATATTTAATTAACATTACCAACATCACCCAACAATATTTTAAATAATTTTAGTTTATTACAGGTATCGGTTGTCCAAAAGAACCGTGGAAAACCTAGCGGGGCAAATACACGATATAATTAGGCACTCTACAAACAGGTAGAAATTCCTGTCCCAGGTTTTGCAATAACTTTATCTCCGATTCATATCAGAAATCAAGCACTGTCTTCCAGTAGAACATCTACTGTTAACACTTTGCTACTACGCTACTGGTTCTTTTCTGCTGGTTGCTGATGCTGATTTTTGTGAGGTATCCACCTCAACAGCTTCGACAACGATTTCACGCGTTAGTATGGCACTAGCCTCTTTGAGGCAACATTTCATAAGAATGCCTGCCACGAACGAAGATCTTGCGGACAGAAAGCAGGAATTCTATAGAATCGCCAGGTTTTCGAACTGCATTGGCGCCATGCAGCAGTCATGTCCGAATACCTTCACCTGGAGGAGAAAAAGCCGCGATATATCGCAACAGAAAACAATACCACTCATTCAATGTATAGACAGTGTCAGATCCGGCTTTAAGATTTGTGATATTGTGACGCGATGGCTGAAACCTGCTCAAGATTCCCATATTTTTCAAAATTCAAATATACAGGGTGAGTCTAGTTGGACAAATCAGTCGCTCTAGCGCTTAAGATATTCAAATTGGAAATTCAATTTTTGGATATGTTGTAGCTGAGATGGTCCCCTACGCATGGGACCCATAAAGAAAGCTCCAGTTTTATTCAAACCGAAATTATTAAATAAAAACGAAGGCCTAAAAAATTCTTTTTCGATATTGTTGAATTTTTTAAGGTTATTTCGTTAGAGAATCATTTTCTCTTTATGGAAACATAATTTTTTGCAGAAAAAAGTTAATAAGAACCGAGAGATGAATTATTTAAATAATAAAGATTTTTAATTATGTCCTAAAGAAAGCCACGCATGCCGTGATTTGAACAACTGAAAGGCAGTCTAGCTTATACTGCAGACTGTACCCGGAATGACAAGTGCGTCAGTTGGAAATGTCATTTGCTTTCGTTTGTGGAAAAATCAAAGGAAAAATAATGCAAAACTACGAGTTTTTGCCCTTTACTTTACAGATAATTAGGTAATTTTTATTGCTTGATGGATGTTTTGCTAAATTCGCCGAATACAAGTGTCTCGATCGGGTTGTCACCCGATTGATGTTTTTTGGAGTCGAATGGTTCGACCAAGAAAAGCTATTCTCGTCAGCCAGAAAGCAATTGGCAATAGTTTTCATTATTGGCAATAGTTTACATTGCTGTCATGCTGTCAAATATGGTGATTTTGTTGTTTTATTAAAAATTTAATATTTCTGCTGACAATTTTTTCACACTTACGAAATGAAGATTTATCATCGGATGTTGAGGGGTCCAGCAAATGTTGAAGACACTCAACGTGTTGATATAATGAACAAAGACAAAGAAGCGGTGAGCCAAGCGAAACCAAGAAAATTCAACTCGAAGGGTGTAAACTTTAACTTGTCCTAATCGGGCCCCTCCAGTGTGAGAACCCGAGACACTTGTATTCGACGAATTTAGCAAAACATCCATCAAGCAATAAAAATTACCTAATTATCTGTAAAGAAAAGGGCAAAAACCCGTAGTTTTGCATTATTTTTTCACAAACGACCTCAAATGACATTTCCAACTGACACTTGTCGTTCTGGGTACAGTCTGCAGTATAAGCTAGACTGCCTTTCAGTTGTTCAAATCACGGCATGCGTGGCTTTCTTTAGGAAATAATTAAAAATCTTTATTATTTAAATAATTTGTCTCTCGGAGATTATTAACTTATTTCTACAAAAAATTATGTTTCCATAAAGAGAAAATGATTCTCTAACTAAATAACCTTAAAACATTCAACAATATCGAAAAAAAAATTTTTAAGCCTTCGTTTTTATTTAATAATTTCGGTTTGAATAAAACTGGAGCTTTCTTTATGGGTCCCATGTGTAGGGGACCATATCAGCTACAACATATCCAAAAATTGAATTTCCAATTTCAATATCTTAAACGCTAGGCGACTGATTTGTCCAACTAGACTCACCCTGTATATAGGTAAAATTTGACAGTTTACAGTCAATGTTGCCAACTATACGCCCACAATTCTCGCACTAAAGTGTTGCCAATAATAAAAACATCGTCACAAACTTGCGGTTCTCTAACAAACAAAGCTAAGGAAAAATAGTTTCCTGGTAAAACGCATTTCGAAATAACAGCGAATTAACTGCATGTTATAAATAACCTCACGTTTTGTAACATCCTGTTATCTTCTATATTGAAAAACCGGCCCTAAGTCTAGTTTAAAACACCCCCCGTAATAAATATTATAGCCTATTTATTATTTGTTCTTGTTACCTAAACAATTTTTACTAACGTGTATTAAAGTAATCGAAATACCTAATTAAACGAAAAATATGCAAAAATAGCGGATCTCCGTAGCAAGTTGCTCTCAACACAATTGGAAGTAGTAAGAAACGAATTAAAAATAAAAGAAGAAGAACTGCATTTCCTTCACTTGGAAAATCAAAGAAAAGACGAAATGCATCACAAAAGAGATGGAACTTTTAGAATTGAAAATGGACTTGGCTAAGAATTAATTTTCTTGTTATAATAATTTCCTATGTATTTTTCTAAATAAACACCTTTGAGACAATGCAACTATTTTACAGATTAGAAAAATATTCAATTAGGGTCCTTCGTGTTGCTTCATTTTCATTATTATAGACAAAGTTTTCTCCCAATCTTCTCCTAAATCATAATCTTCATCTTCAAAAATGTCATCATCCCTCTGTAAAGCTAAGTTGTGCAGAATGGCAGTAGCAACTATAATTTTTTGGATCAAACGTATGTTGCATCTCAAGCTTATTGATATCAAAGGAAATCGCGTCTTCCATATTCCAAACGACTGATTGAATAAATTTTCGGCCTCTGTGCTTGGATTGTTTACTGGCGTAATAATACAGGATGTCCCGTCTCAGAATGCAAAAATTTCAGTCACAGATTCCTTGCATGAAAGTAAAAGACTCGTATTTTTTTGTTTCGCTAGATGGGCCCCCATTTCGTCACTAGGGCTCCTCAAAAGTGAGCCCCAAAAATCGAAAATTAATTGCCACGTCTTAACCATTCAACCGATTTTGCTGAAATTTTCCACAAGACCATTACGAACGATGAAGATTTCAATAATGTAGCTGATGATGTGGTGCCCACCACAGGCGCCCTCTGGGCCGCCCTCGACATTTTCGGAACATTATCTTTGTTAACGTAATTAAATTTCGTAATTAATTACGCACCATCCGATGCACACTGGGTCCTGCTTATGTAAAAAGGCGCTCAAAATACATTTTTTATTAATTGCATGAAAATCAAGTCAACTGTGAATAAATGTCATTATTTCACTTTAAAGTCATTAATCGGTGACGTTTCACAGTTTTGCTTGAATGAAGTTTGGTTTCGTCCTATAAGTTACCATTTCCAATAACTCTGTGTTAATGCTTATTTTAATATTTACGTATTATGAACTGCTGTAAGGAAAAATTGCAATATGCCATCTACCAATGAAAGTATGTAGATTATGCCTCAGGTAATTTCTTCGCGGATATAATTTGATTTTAGATGAATTGAACGTGTAAAGGGAGTATCCTCTGTCCCTCAAATTAGAGACATTTTCCTAGCAAATGCGCAAAGTCCTAGAAAATGTTATTATGAGGTATGAATACCTTAACATTACTCACCATGACAATGAAAAGAAACTAGCAATCAGGTTGCGCATTTTGAAGAAAAAAATTATCCATCACCGGACTTTTAAATATAGCGCGCTGTGATGGTGATGGATAATTGGATAATTTTTTTTCTTCAAAATGCACAAATAGTTTATAAGTAGCAATCTCTAATATACCCAATAAGAATAAGTTATACCTAGACACGAACGGAATATTTATTTTATTATCATTTGTTCACATAATTTTTGAATGAGAGGAAAGTTTGATGAAAAATATCAACCTCGGCAGGCAAGTTATTTGAAAGTCTTACGATTCTGGCAATTGGCGAGTTGAGACCATAATTGGTTCTATGAAAACGGTCGGTGAATAAAAGGTGGTTTCTGACTTGATAACCCGGTACTCTAATTCCTAATTCATCAAGTAAGTCAGGACAGTCAATTTGGTTATTAAGTATTTTAAACCCAAAAAGCAACTCAAAACTTTCGCGTCTTTGGAACAAAGGTTTGAAACCAACAAGCTGAAGTCGATCTTCGTATGGAATATCAGTTTTGTCGATGGATAACTTGAAAAGAAGAAAATTTACGAATTTTCTTTGCACTCTTTCTATGCGGCCAATATAAAGATCAAAATGAGGATTCCAAATCAGAGAACAGTATTCTAATAAAGGCCTTGTTACATAAGCAGGACCCAGTGTGCGATGGTCGACTGAATTTAGAAACTACGCTACCTCTTACACTTTTTCTGTAAAATGCACCACTTCCGAGTAAAATTAAGGATTGTGGAGCCATACACGTGCTTATTGGCAGACTTTTCAAGATAGCTATAGCGCGATTAATGTCAGGGCTTTGTTAAAGTTTTAAATTATTGTCAGTTTTGCACCACTGTAGCACTGTTTGTTTTTTTTTGTAAATATTATAATTAGAGGGCGGATTTCTGGCATTTTGCTTTTTTTTAATATTGTAAGCAGAACGAAATGCTGTTGGTTCTTTCCGTTTCATAAAATTTCGAATCATTTGACACTAATTTTATTTTGCTTATTTTGCTAATTTTTGCCTAAAATTCGCGTAAGTGCTTATTTACGATTTTGTGAGCTTTTTTAAGTCTTTTGTAGCTTATTAGTGCTTATTCTTGCTAGCTTACCACGTTTTTGGTCGATTTTTACTTATTTCGCAACCCTAATTGACTAAGATAAGGTACTGGCACTAAAATGAAAAAAACCTTAACTTAAGGTTCCTTTGTCTATGGTGAGATGCGTAGATAGAGAACAAAGCCGACCGAGGAGTGACAGATGGGTGACCGCGCATACAATCGGAGAAACGTTTAACCAAAATTTAAATTTGTGATGTTTTTTAAAATCATGGTCGAAATTAACGTTTGGGGGGCTCATTCGACGCAGAATTTAGTGCGCTTTAATTTCGAAAATAGCGAACTTTCCGCTAGGAAGCACTGTTTAGAAATTATAAGCGAAAAACTGAAAAAAGTCAGAAAATTTCGGGGTTTTTTGGACACCCTATCATACGCACACATCCTGGGAAGTTGCAAAACTAGGATACTTCTATTAGATGCCTACTAAAGGGTTTAAGATCATCTCCCGCTTTCCAACATTTATTGTAACCTCCGGTCCCTATTTGACTGGTCTATTAGGCATTTCCTGCAATTAGCGAAAATGTAAATTTTCAATTTGCAATTTTGAAATAGTTGAACTTTTAGGTGCTTATTTTCACTTTTTTGTAGCTTAATTTTCGATTTTTGAAGCTTTTTATAGGCGCTTATTTCTGGAAAATAAATGCTTTTTAATCCGCCCTTTAATTATAATTGCATAGCTATATTTCAAAGGCTACCACAGACGCAAAATTTCGTGGAACGCTGTTTAAAAAGTACCGAGGGTGGCATTCTAATTGATGACATAAAATTTACGGTACCGTAACTTTAGTTCAGCGCGTAACTTTAAGGTGTCGCTGGCGGTCACAACAAGCAGAGATCTGTAATTTTACTCTGTCGTATTTAAGACGTGTGTTTAGACACCGACAATGACAGATGACAGTGAAAGGTGACATTAGTTTATAACCAAACAAAATGGCTGGTGCACATCAAGTTATGTTTGCCGCTGCTGCGGCATTAATTGACGATCTTGATGAAAATCCTAGTGCAAGCGATAGCAGCAGCGACGAGGAACTAATTCCAATACAAAGATTCCCGGCCTGGACGATTAATGAAATAACTGAACAACAGCTCTTCCAAAGGACTCGTCTGACCAGACCAGTCTTTAATTACGTTTTGGACATGATTTCGGAGAGATTGGCAAGATACATGAATAAAGGGAAGTATCCACACATAACACCTATGCATAAATTATATCTGGCGACACAGTTTTACGCCAGTGGAGGTTTTCAGTGGTTAGTTGGTAGCAGCTGTCGCCTATCACAGTCGACTGCTTCCCGTGTGATCGAGGAAGTAACCCACGCCCTTGTGGATGTATCACCTCAATTCGATTTCCCAGTCCAGAAGAATATCCTCAAGTTAAGCAGGCATTCTATGCATTGGGAATGACAAGACACGGTGTTGGATTACAAGAGGTACTAGGTACGCATGTGACGCTTCGAGCTCCCATTCAACACCCCGAGCAGTATCTAGACAGGCACCAGGACTATTCGATCAACACCCAACTTGTGGTAGGTCCGGACCTTAAAATTTATAACGTTTTTGCAGAATATCCCGGTGCAAATCATGACTCCTATATTTGGAGGAATTCTGCTGTACTGAATGCTCTGCACCAAGGTCAGTTTCCTGAACGAGGAATGCTCGTAGGAGACACTGGTTATCCGCTCGAACCATGGCTCATGACACCTGTGTTGAACATTAGTACGCCCGCTGAGATGTTGTACAATTCAGTGCACATTTCAACGCGAAATCCTGTGGAAAGGACGAATGGCGTACTGAAAGGTCGTTGGCGTGCCCTAGATGCTAAACTCCACTATTCCCCAGCCAAAGTGTGTGCTATTACTGTAGCATGTTGTGTTCTGCATAATATTTGCACCGATGACGAATTTCTTATATAATTAAAAAGTAGTGTTGAAACTTGTGGGTTGTATGTACCTTACTTTTTGTAACCAAAAAATATTAATTCTCATAAATTTTTAAACTAGACCAGAGTTAGAATATCTTTCATATTTAATGAAATATTACGTGAAACATTTCATGAAATATTTGGGGGCTGATCACTCAAAAAAATTGTGTACAAAAATCAGTATTTGACAATTTGCTCAGACTGCCACAACTACGATTTTGAAATTTGGAACTTACATAACCGTAACGTAAAGGTAAAAGCTTTATTTGAACAAATTTCCCTTTAGATAGTCGTTTTCGCGACAAACGCAATTAAATTTCTAGGTTTCTACTTGGAAAACGTCAAACGTTACGTCGTTTTAACTTTTGATTTCGGCAAAAATCGGCTCGTGATCTGTCAAGTGTCCTTTACCTGTCACTCGCTGTCAAAAGCCCACGTCAGTACTATCGTTATCAAATTTTGCGTACGAAAATGCGCTGAAGCAGAATTATTTGTGAATATTTCGAAACTTGCTCACCCTGTAGGGGAGAACGGGGTTAGTTGCAACACGGGTAGGTTGCAACACTTTAATTTTTTGGAAGAAGGAAGCTGCGAACAGTTTACAAATTACAGATTCATTGAAGCATTAGTATAACCACCGCCCCAGAGAAAGCGCTGCAGGACCTGCGCAGTGGCTCGAGAATTGTGATGAAATGTGTTTTTCGAATAACGTAAGTAAATTTTTCATCATCTTAGAAAATGTTGTATATCAATATCATAATGATTAGATGTCAAATATGTATGCTGCTTAAGTATTAGGTCAAATACTCTTCTTTCATCTGATTTGAAGTCCCATTGTGCTTGATGAATCTAAAGTGCAAATTTTAGGTTAAACTTGTCAGATTTCACGACTGGGGTTAATTGCAACAACTCGACTGGGGTAAATTGCAACAACTGTTGCAACTTACCCCACATTTGTTGCAATGTTGCAACTTAGCCCATAGATATATTTTTTAATTTAGTTCCTGAATTTTATTCCAGAATGCGAACATACAAGAGAAAAACGGAAAGGGGTAATACACCTCCCGATGTAATGATGCGAGCGGCGAATCTCGTTCTTCATAATGGAGGTAATAAGGATTATTCAATTAGGAAAGTATCGGCAGATTTTAATATTCACTACTCAACACTATCCCGGTACATTTCAAAAATAAATCGACAACGTGACATCCCTCTTGAAAATGGAGCTGAGGCACAAATGCCCTCATACACTGGATATTCGAAAATGAAAATATTCACTGAAGAGCAAGAAAATGCTTTAATGGAATACATTACACGAAGCAGCGACATCATGTTTGGGTTAGCTCCTGCTGATGTTCGAAAACTTGCTTACCAATCTGCTCTGCTGTACAATATCAAAATACCCAATTCTTGGTCTGAAAAAGAAGAAGCTGGAGTTGAGTGGTTTGCCCTGTTTCTTAAACGTCATCAAGGTTTATCTATTCGTCAACCAGAAGCCACAAGTTTAGCGAGAGCTACAAGCTTCAATCAAGCAAACGTTTCACTATTTTACGACAAATTATCAGAAGTTTTGTCCCGCTATCCATTCGCACCCTCTCACATTTGGAACATGGACGAGACTGGAATATCTACTGTTCTAAGGCCTAACAAAATAGTTGCAAAAAAACGCACGAAGCAGGTGGGCGCTGTGACATCAGGAGAACGCGGGGAAATGATTACCGCTGCTGTAGCGGTGAATGCACAGGGAAATTCAATTCCGTTAATGTTCATTTTCCCGAGGAAAAAATTTAAAGATCACTTCATCAGGGAAGGACCACCAGGATGCATTGGTGTAGCAAATGGATCGGGCTGGATGCAAGAAGAGTCATTCTTGATTTTTCTTGAACGCTTCATCAAGCATGCAAAACCGCCCAAAGAGTCTCCCATTTTATTGCTGCTTGATAACCACTCCTCACATTTAAGCTGTAACGCTCTGAATTTATGCAAGAATAATGGAATCATATTGCTCTCTTTCCCCACGCACTGCTCTCACAGATTGCAACCTCTGGACCTGGCGGTTTTTGGACCATTCAAGAGGTTTTGCAGTGCAGGCATCAGTTCCTGGCTTTTAAATAACCCAGGAAAAACGCTAACTATTTACGATCTACCCGGGATTATTAAAAATGCATTTTTGACTGCTGCAATCCCAAAAAACGTGGTTTCAGGTTTTTCAAAGGCGGGAATATGCCCATTTAATCGGGATAATTTTACGGAAACTGACTTTGCACCTGCCTTTGTAACAGACAGGCCAAATCCTTTTCAACCTAGGGAAATATCCATTGCAGGTTGCAGCACAGATCAGGTGGATCCATCAATTGCTAAGGATTCATGTATTGCAGGTTGTTCTGCAGATCAAGATGGCCCATCAGGTGCTAGGGACCCATCTGTTGCAGGTTGTTCTACAGATCAGGTGGGTCCAAGTGCTAGAGACCTATCTGTTGCAGGTTGCTCTGCAGATCAGATGAGTTCAGCTAAAAAGGCAAATACATTCTCTCCAGAGGCGGTCCGTCCATTCCCGAAAGCTCAGGCACGCCAGGCATCTTCCAATAGGGGACGAAAAAGAAAACAGACGGCTATTCTAACCGACACCCCGGAAAAATTCGCAATCGAAGAAGAAAAGAGATTGAGGGATCAAAAGAAACGACTTAAAGAAGAAAGAATTTCAAAAAGGAAGGGAAAATGTCAGGAGAAGCGGAGACTCTTTTCTAATTCATCTGAGGATGAAGCTGAACCTTCAACTAAGGGAAAAATGAAAGTTAAAAACTTGCGAGGACGGAAAGTGCAACAAAAAAAGGCGCAGGAAAGTTCAACTGATACAGAGGAAGAAGAAGACAATGAAATATGCCTAATTTGCGGCAGAACCTATAAAGGGAAAGAAGAAAAAGAAGACTGGTTGCAATGCAGACACTGCAAAAAGTGGGCACACGCTTCTTGTGCAGGCAATGACGTCTATTTTGTTTGCATAAATTGTAATTCGGAGTATTCAGACGAATCTTCTTAAAATCCTTTGTATTATGGCATGTTTATTGTGTTAGAGAATGATGATGCAATGTGCCCCAAATAATGATGCAAATTGCCCCTAGCACGGGGCAACTTGCAACGCGCGAACGCGCTATTGTTTTTCTTTATAATTTTAGTAATTCGTTTAATATGTTATTTTTTTTGTTCTAAGTATGTTCCTAAAACATTAAACTTTTCAAAAAAAGCTTCTTGAATCATTTCTCTATTTTGATATAATTTATAAAAATATAATGTAAAATTTGTTGCAACCTACCCCGGTCTCCCCTATCTTGGAAACTAAGCAATTTAATAAATATAGTCAATTAAGAACTTTTCGTCTTAGAATTAAGCGAAGAAACCCTCTAAAGTGAGGGTGTACTGAACAGAACACCTCGCGCCCTAACGCCGGCAAGTCAAATCGACGGTTGTTTCGTGATCAAAGCGACCGTCGTTGACACACTCACGGGACACACTGCGCAAGCGCCACATAAAGTGACGCTGAAAGAAAAAACCTGAACATCGCGCTTTTGCTTGAGAGTTGTGATTGTGAAGCTGATATTTTGCTATTCTTATTGCTTACAAAGAAATGTGAGTTATCAAATCAATGGGGATTATTCCAAAGTTTGTTGAAATATTTTAAGACTGGTCGATCCAAAAATTTTTCGAAAGCTGAGGTGGAGGTGCTGGTTAATACGATAGAAAAAAGGCGCCACCTCCTGTTTGGCCCTCTGCGGGGACCAAACCTCCAGCAAAAACATCGAGACGTGGCATGGGCCGAGGTGGTAGCCGAAGTAAACAAAGTAGGTGGATTAGGGAGAAAATTGACAGAGGTGAAGAAGAAATTTCGGGATTTGAAGGGCAATGCAAAACATAAGGCAAATACCCTCAGAAGAGAGTCAAAAAAAACCGGAGGTGGTATCAACCCAGCCGCCCGTCTCACTCTCATGGATGAGAAATTGCTCTCATTCGTGGGAATAGAGAGTGTTGAGGGGATACAGGGTGGTGTCGATACCTACCGGGCACAAGGTAAAACAAAAATTTTTTTTTCACTACTAGCTTTAAAACGTACCATTATTGACCTATCTTTGAACGAGAATTCAGTTTTTTTTGCTAGCAGTAAGTGAAAAAAATACTATATTCACCACAGCAGTTAAATAAGGAATACGGATTAATTTGTTGCAAATGTCACGGACCAGTCACCAAAAATGTCTGTCATTACATTTCAACGTCGTTCTCCTCGTGACAGTCATTATTTCCCCAATTAACACCAGAGGGCGTTCTAAGCGTAGAACTAAATGTTTTTTCGCGTTGACCAGTTAACGCTGTTGTCCCGCTATTTATTGATGATTTCAATTCCAGTGCATGACGGGAGTCAGTCTAGACAGTAGGTAAAACAGTCTGGCTGTATTATCGGCTCTGCCAGTTTTGATCGAGATTGCTATGACACAAGAATGACAATAAATATAACGACTAACAAATAACTAATCTGTCACAAAATGTCATGTTATGAAAGCGCCCAAAAGCACCATATATCTAGTGCACTCAGCACCAAAATTGGCAACCCTTAGGCTGACGTCCGATATTTTCGTTTAATCACGTTGTAATGGTCACTTTTGACGCTAAACACTTCTTCATGGGAAGCGACGTAGGCAACACATTATTACACACATTATTACATTATTTACACCCCGCTAGCTTCTGCGCGGTGGGCGTTGACACTGTTGACAGCCTCTTCCATTTTCGTTCGTTGAATGGCGTGCGTCCGATTTAATTAAATGTGGGGCTAAATTTGTTAAATCCACATTCATCGAAGTAATCCATGTTCATCGAAGTAATCGGCGAAGATAATAAGTTGGCTGCATGGTCAGGGATTGTTGGAATCGTTACCCTTACGATGATTAAGGTAAATTTTGAGGTTATATCGAAAAGCATGCTTCAGCTATATTTTCAAGGGTCGTTGTCTAGGATCGTTGTCTAGGATCGTTGTCTAGGATCATTGTCTAGGATCGTTATCTAGCTAATTGAGAGAACGTGATTCAACCCCTCGATTCCACTATCATCACCACGTCATAACTCCAGTCCACGAAGTACCCCCAGGGTAGTGTTCCTCGATATCTTCAGGGCTCTCGGGTTCCTGAAAAGGACTCGGTTAGGAGGACCTGACGTTGACCATCGGATAAGGAGGAACCATCTAGCCAGGCCAGATTTATTATTCATAATTTTAAGATCAAGTCTGATTTGCACGATAATTCATTTTATCCTTCGGGATCAAGTCAGCGAGTGGGTAACTACGCTAGCTACCCCTTTGTTATACCACGTGTTATAAGTAAGACTATTTCGGATTAATTTTAGTGACGTCATTATCATACTATGAATGTTATTGTCTAGTGTCGGATCAATACCCTTCGTGAAGTCTCGTTAAGAGTAAATGCGTTAATCGACGAAGGAATGAGATAGCTATCTTACTCAAGCGGTTAACTAGGGATCACTCGAGCAGTTGTGCTCTTAGAAGGAGATTTTCAGGGTTGGGGTTGCGCTTGCACGCAGTTTCAATACTCAATAAATATTGTAAATAAGGTTTTAATCCGGAGTGTTTATTTTGCAACCCTCACAGCTGATCCAAATCCTTTTTGAGAGGTCCCAGACTCAATGCACCTACTGCAGGGTGTAAGTTCTTAAGTAGGTGGCGCCCCTTACCATCTTTTAAGGGCTAATTTCAGATCACATAAGCTAGCCGGGACAACACCTGAGTCTGGAACATCCGTACCCATTACAATTGGCGCCCAACGTGTCAATTTTATTCAGCTGTGAGGAGGTTTTTTTTTTTTTAATACGTGGTTTAACGAGATTATTATTTCATAATGCCGACTTATAAAATTCAGAGTTCTAACTTGAGCAAGGATGAAGTGGAGTACGAATTAAAAGTAAGAGGTTGTGCTTTTACTGAACAGGACAAATTGAAAGATTTACAATCAGCTTTACGAGCAGCTTTGCACTTAGAGGCTGATGGTTCCTTTGTGAGTCCTTCTGGTGCACACCCATTTACTTTTCATGAAGATATTACAGCTGTTTCTGGAAAACTTACGGAGCTTAAAGTTTTTATAGATAAGCAATTAGATTCTCCTGATCCTATTTCGAGTCACGGTGAAAAACGCTTCAGGTGTAAAGTCGCTCATTGTTTAGGTCGTATTTCTAGGACAGTCACTTCTACTCCTGAAGAAGCTAAACAAGTTGCTACCTTTAAAACTCAACTTTTGACATTAGTCGATAGTCTTGGGGTCAAATTGGTATCTAACCCTACAACTTCTGCTTTTGATGGTGCCATTCCCCCTATACAACGACAAAGTACTGCTATAGATGATAATAGCGTGGGTTTTCAGCATGTGCAGGCACAGAAGCCATTTCAAAAACCAATTCCTGTCAAGGATTGGGGCGTTTCGTTTTCTGGAGATGGAAAAGGGTTATCTCTTAATGCATTTTTAACTAGAGTAGAAGAATTGCTAGTTCCTCGACGTACTTCTGAGTCGAGTTTGTTCGAACAAGCCGTTGATTTATTTACAAGTCGTGCTTTAACCTGGTTCAGGGCCAATAGAGATGATTTTCATACTTGGGCAGACTTAGTTTCAGCGTTACGCAAGCATTTTCTTCCTTTTGGGTACAATTATAAACTTCTGGACGAGATCAGATCTAGAATGCAACAGTCTGACGAAAAATTTGGTGACTTTATAGCAGTCATGAAAAATTTGTTCGCTAGATTGGAAGTTGGTATTCCTGAGGCACAGAAGTTGCATATTGTACAATCGAACATCCTACCTTTTTATCAGACCCATTTAGCTTTTCAACCTATTAACAATGTTGACGACTTAACGAAGGCATGTCAAGCTATTGATAATAGAATGGACCTCGCGAAAGATTATAAGCCAACAAGTTCGAACCGAAGCGGCGATAGATTAGAGCCAGATTTGGCATTTGTTTCTAATATTGAACAACCCAAAACAAGTTTTAAGGGTGGTCCTCGCTCCAATCAAAACAAAACTGTAACAAATAGAACTTGCTATAATTGCGGTATCGCAGGTCATCTAGTGAGAACTTGTACAAAGCCTATTAAGTGTACCAAGTGTAATACTAAAGGCGTTTTTACGTCTTCTTGCCCAACTTGCCTGTTGAAAAATAACTCGGAAAACGCTCCGCAGAGTCACGCTTAACTGGCCATCGTGATTCTATGCCGAAAGGGCCAGAACGTATTAATAACACTAACATAGATCCTGTCTTGAGTTTTATACTAGCTCATGCCAAGAATGACCAACGACCATATGTGAACGTTTCTATTTATGGCAAACCGTTTTTGGCTTTACTTGACTCTGGTGCTACGTGCACTATTTTGGGTTCACGTGGTCTTGCACTCATTCAATCCATGGGCTTGGATAAAAATCTATTAGACACTTCTCAGATCTGCAACGTTACTTTAGCCAGCGGTGATAAAGTAGGATGCATTGGTACTTTGCTGCTACCTATTAAATTACAAGATAGGGAAAAACTTTTTAACGTACTTGTGATACCTGAAGTTCCACATTGTCTTATACTTGGCGTTGACTTTTGGAAAGGCATAGGCATAATTCCGAATCTTTTATCTAACTCTTGGTCATTTTTATCCGAAAACAGTAGTTGCTCCGAGCAATTGTTTGCTATTGAGTCTTTAAAAGACATGAGTTCTCTTTCTGCTGAGCAAAGATCGGTTCTTAGTAGTAGAACCGACGAACTTTTCGAATCATTAGGGAATTCACTAGGTTGTACTGACTTAATACGCCATCAGATTACAGTTAAAGACGGAACAGTTCCAATTAAGCAGAGATTTTATCCAGTATCTCCTACTTTGCAGAGGCATATAGATGAACAACTGGATGAAATGTTAGCTTCGGGGATTGTAGAACCAACTACTAGCCCATGGGCCAGTCCCGTGGTACTAGCTAAGAAAAAGGACGGTAGTTATCGCTTTTGTGTGGATTTCCGTAAACTAAATAATGTAACTGTTACTGATGCCTACCCGATGCCTAGAGTTGATTCAATCTTAGATAAATTACGGAACGCGAATTTTCTGTCTACCTTGGACGTGAAATCTGCGTTTTGGCAGGTTCCGATGGAAACCGAATGTCGCCAATTTACAGCTTTCACGGTGCCTAATAGAGGATTATTCCAATTTAATAAGATGCCTTTCGGGTTAAAAAATTCACCAGCTACCTGGAATCGGCTAATTGATCAAATAATAACTCCAGAGTTAGATAACCAGGCTTTTGCATACCTGGATGACATTATTATCGTAACAAATACTTTTGAAGATCACGTAGCCGTTCTGGAGAAGGTTTTTGAACGTTTGAAAAAAGCGGGCTTAACTCTCAGTAAAGAAAAATGTCAATTCTGTCGCCCGGAACTTAGATATCTCGGATACGTTATAGATAAAAACGGTTTACAAGTTGATAGTGGTAAGGTAGAAGCTATTATGGCCATTCCGCGTCCGCGAAAAAGTAAAGACGTTAGAAGTCTCCTTGGTTCTGCTTCTTGGTACCGTAGATTTATCCCCAATTTCAGTACTTTAGTTGCGCCGTTAACTAAACTACTGCGGAAAAGTTGTCGTTTTGAATGGAATGAGGATCAGGAATCTGCGTTTCAGAAAATCAAGGAATGTCTTGTAACGTCACCGGTTTTGGCATGTCCAGACTTTTCTCTACCATTTTCGGTACAGACGGATGCTAGTAGTTATGGTATTGGAGCCGTTTTAACGCAATCGTTTCCGGAAGGTGAACGTCCTGTGTGCTATCTAAGCCGATCCTTGAGTAGGAATGAGAGAAAATTCTCTACTATTGAGAGAGAATGTTTGGCTGTTTTGTGGTCGATTGAGAGGCTTAGACCGTACATAGAAGGTTCACACTTCACAGTGATAACAGATCACTATGCTCTTATGTGGCTCAATAACTTAAAGGACCCGTCTGGACGTTTAGCTAGGTGGTCGGTACGCCTTCAGCAGTACGATTTCACCATTTTACACCGAGCAGGGAAAATTCATAATTTACCGGACATGTTATCGAGAACCAACTTTGACGATGACGAACTTTTAGCTTTAACGGTAGATCAAGCTACTGGCGACCGTTGGGTCGATCGCATGTACCGCTCCGTCAAATCACACCCATTAAAATACCCATCTTGGCGCGTGGCTAACGGCAAACTCTTTAAGTATATGAAATATGGTTTTCCAGGCTTGACTGAAGAGGCAGACCGTTGGAAAATTGTAGTTCCTAAACCAGATAGAGCCGAAATATTAAAGCGTTGTCATGATAACCCACTTGCCGGACACTCAGGTGTTCATAAAACATTCCATCGTGTGAGTAACCAGTATTACTGGCCCAAGATGAAATTTGACGTTAGTAGGTACGTTGCGCGTTGTCACATTTGTTCTACCTGTAAACCGAATCAGAAAAAACCGGCAGGACTGATGGTACCTCGTAAGAACATTACCAGGCCATGGCAAGTCGTATCACTTGATCTTATGGGTCCCTTCCCTAGGTCCACCAAGGGCCATAAGTTCATTTTAGTCATTCTGGATTGTTTCAGTAAATTCTGCCTCATTTTTCCTCTTAAGAACGCTAAGGCGGAAAAGATTTGCCAGTTGGTCGAAGAAGAATTATTTTTAATGTTCGGAGTTTGCGATCAGTTAATCATGGATAACGGTAAACAGTTAACCGGTAGGAAATTAACTAATCTTTTAAAGTCGTATAGCGTTAAGACCTCATACACTGCCCACTACCATCCGCAGGCAAACCCTACAGAACGGGCTAATAAAACCCTAGGCATAATGTTAAGATGTTATGTGACCGACAATCATAAAAATTGGGACACAAATCTACCTAAAATTGCATGTGCGATGCGTTCTCAGATACACGATTCGACGGGTTTTACTCCATATTTTGTAAATTTCGGAAGAGAAATCAACCTCCTAGGAAAATCTGATGAGATTGCGATTCCTACAGAGGAGGGTGAGCCAAATATTGGGTATGACCGCAGTCAAGCTTTTGAGAATCTATACCGTGAAGTTAAAGAACGCATAGCACAGGCTGCTGATAAAAATAAAACTATTTACGATCTACGTCGCAGGATACCGTCGTATCGAATAGGAGATTTGGTCTTCCGTAAGAACTATGTTTTGTCGAAAAGGGCGGACAACTTCATGGCTAAACTAGCTCCGCAATATGTCGGTCCATTTATTATCCATGCCAAGCCTTCACCTTGGACCTACGAATTGAGAGATCGTCAGGGCAGAGCTAAAGGCACTTGGCATGCCAAAGACCTCAGGGAGACTTTTAACGTTAATGACACTGACTCCGACGACTAACCTTCTTTATTATGTCCTTGATCAGATAGGCCTACGTGGTAACTTGTTATGACCATTCGCAGTTTTGTCTATTTTCAATTTTGAGTTATTGGCTTTCTTTTTCTGCAACCTTGGGATTGGTTGGATTTTTAGGTCTTACAAGTTCAGTTAATCGCAAACTTAGGGCGAGTTTTAAATTCTGTTAGTTGGAATTTATCGGTTTTTTTTGGTGTTGACTGCTCTGGTTGGGAGCGACCATGTTGATTTGCCTAAGTTTTGTGAACCTTAAAGAAGCTTTTAGGGATTTTTCCACGTATACAAGACCTTTCTGATCAATACTACGACTTTGACTTTAACTGTGATAATAACATTAAGCCCCTTATCTGTCGTGTCTGGCCGATACTTCGGTATCGCTAGGTAATGGAGTGGATCCTACTGCCAGCGACTCCATGGTGAAGACCTAGGCGTCTGTTTCCAGAGGAGCGGCCTATCTCTTCGGCCTGTTCGGCGTCTGTTTCCAGTGGAGCGGCCGACAGGTTCTGTCCTATGCGCCTTCGGCAAAGCGTCTGTTTCCCAGTGGGTCGGCTTTACCAAGGTTTTGTGCATGTGTTTTTTTGGTAGTTATTGTTGCCTCTCGGAGGCGCCATCTTGACTGTTTTTCGCCTTCACCTTTGGACTCCTTAACCGTTTACCATTTTACCATTTTACCATTTTACCATTTCAGCAGGTCGTGCTTTTAAAGCACTTCATTTTTCTTTTTTTTTTTCTCCATGTCTCCCGCTAGGTTTTTTTTTTGTGTCAGGGGATAAACACGCCGTTGTTCAGGAGTATGTAACAGTTACCTGGATTTTCTTCTGACGATGTCTTTTTTTGGTCTTCTTCTCGGTGAGGGAGTACTTTCCGGTTCGGTCTGGGATTTATTGTGTTTGCAACCTGACACATTTTGAATTCCTATCTTTTTTTGTACAGCTGCTTATTCGGGAGAAAATTTTCATTTCATTGGGAAATTTTCTTTAAGCAGGGAGGGTATTGTAATGGTCACTTTTGACGCTAAACACTTCTTCATGGGAAGCGACGTAGGCAACACATTATTACACACATTATTACATTATTTACACCCCGCTAGCTTCTGCGCGGTGGGCGTTGACACTGTTGACAGCCTCTTCCATTTTCGTTCGTTGAATGGCGTGCGTCCGATTTAATTAAATGTGGGGCTAAATTTGTTAAATCCACATTCATCGAAGTAATCCATGTTCATCGAAGTAATCGGCGAAGATAATAAGTTGGCTGCATGGTCAGGGATTGTTGGAATCGTTACCCTTACGATGATTAAGGTAAATTTTGAGGTTATATCGAAAAGCATGCTTCAGCTATATTTTCAAGGGTCGTTGTCTAGGATCGTTGTCTAGGATCGTTGTCTAGGATCATTGTCTAGGATCGTTATCTAGCTAATTGAGAGAACGTGATTCAACCCCTCGATTCCACTATCATCACCACGTCATAACTCCAGTCCACGAAGTACCCCCAGGGTAGTGTTCCTCGATATCTTCAGGGCTCTCGGGTTCCTGAAAAGGACTCGGTTAGGAGGACCTGACGTTGACCATCGGATAAGGAGGAACCATCTAGCCAGGCCAGATTTATTATTCATAATTTTAAGATCAAGTCTGATTTGCACGATAATTCATTTTATCCTTCGGGATCAAGTCAGCGAGTGGGTAACTACGCTAGCTACCCCTTTGTTATACCACGTGTTATAAGTAAGACTATTTCGGATTAATTTTAGTGACGTCATTATCATACTATGAATGTTATTGTCTAGTGTCGGATCAATACCCTTCGTGAAGTCTCGTTAAGAGTAAATGCGTTAATCGACGAAGGAATGAGATAGCTATCTTACTCAAGCGGTTAACTAGGGATCACTCGAGCAGTTGTGCTCTTAGAAGGAGATTTTCAGGGTTGGGGTTGCGCTTGCACGCAGTTTCAATACTCAATAAATATTGTAAATAAGGTTTTAATCCGGAGTGTTTATTTTGCAACCCTCACAGCTGATCCAAATCCTTTTTGAGAGGTCCCAGACTCAATGCACCTACTGCAGGGTGTAAGTTCTTAAGTAGGTGGCGCCCCTTACCATCTTTTAAGGGCTAATTTCAGATCACATAAGCTAGCCGGGACAACACCTGAGTCTGGAACATCCGTACCCATTACAATTGGCGCCCAACGTGGGGCATTGCAACGTTGATTCATTTATCTGAGGAACTACAGTTAATCTCCGCAATTTGACTGGTCAATATTCAAATGAATGAATTGCTGAAATTAACTGAGGTTGTTCAGATAAATGTGTAAATGGGTAGCGCCTTTAGTTGAGGCGAAGCCAAATCTAGCTTTTTATTATTATTATACAGGGTGGTCAAGCAAAAACGGAACAGGCTGGTTATTGTCTTACTAGAAACACAATGAGAGTCTTACACAGCTGACAGTTGAGAGAATTTATCAATTAATAATAGATAATAATTGATTAACTAGTTTTTCTCTTTATGTTCAACATCTGATGGTATAAAATAAAATAAATAACTTAACTGAAGAAAGGGTTAAAGGAAGCAACTGATTTGTTTTGGTTTAAAACCCAATTTTTTGTATTAACCAAATGGTAGGTTAAATTGAAATGTTATTTTTTATTGCATCATCTTGCAATTTCCCGTCCAGACTGTATGTTTTGTTTTTGCTCAGCTTGTCCTGTGTTTATGATTTTCTGTGGACGTGGTCTGATCATACCCCTAAACAATGAATATAATATTCAAATTACGAGCGGGTGAAAAATCCAAATTTCGCAAAGTGAAGGAGGAGGAAGTCTCCCATGAAACGCTGAGGAAGATCGCTAAGTACACATTAAATTTTCTTCTGATTTGTCTTTTTCCCATTTGCACCGGTTCCGTTTTAAGTTAGGTAGCTGGCATCATTCCGTTCTTTCCCACGGTCTATGAGAACATCATAAATTAATTGTTGTTAATTTGCCGCTTTGGGATGGAGCCCTCCTAGAGCGATCGTAAGTGCGGAAGAGCAAATTGTAAGTAGTCATAGACCACAAAGGCTTAGAAAGCCGATTGACAGACTAAATTTGTGATATATGTATTTTAAAATGTTTATTGTTAAAGTTGACACGTGTTGTCAAGAACATTTTGTATAACACATTATAATATCCAATGATGTTAGATGGTATGAAGTATTAATTGCATTTTGTACATCTAAGGAATTTGGTCCAGGGGTGTTGGATTTGGATTCTTGAAGTTAGCATTCCCACTCCCCACCTACTAAGACGATGACACAGGGGCCCGAGGCGACAAGCGAGCTCTCTTCCGCCGACGTTACGAACGTGTACGAATGCTTCTCTCTGTGTTATAAATGAGCATTGTAATTACGGCCAATATACTCTGTATAGCATTGTGTTGGTTTGTTGGTGTAACCAAAAGACATTACAGTGGCCATATGAGAAACACCAAGCCCATGGAAAGACTGAATGGTACATTGTACCAAAAGATATTTTCATTTAGTTAGTTTCCTGTACTTATTTGTATAGCCTACTTATTTTCTTATTCTTGTGTTCGATTGTTCAATGTTACATGATTATTTTGTACAAAAATACATCGTTTTTTGGTAATCCTAATTGTTGTTAATTAACAACCTTTCAAAGTAAATTTTACACTCGATAAATCATTTTAGACTCCGATTACTGTAAAAGAGGGACAATGTGTCATCTGAATCTGACGGCCAGCTGTCCCTCTTTTACAGTAATCGGAGTCTTAACACGACATATTTGTAGAAAATAAAATATCGTTTACATCTCATTACATCTCAACACATGATATGTTTGTTCCTCTCCACAGAGAAGCAGATTAATTTTTATAGTGTTGTTTATAGTGTTTACAAAATGTTAAAATCAGCCCCAAATTCAGGGAATGTTACGGTTTAACCAATGAAAATTTTAACTCGCTAGCAGACGAAATCGTTGAATGATTTGTAAAGCGAAAATAAATCCGTCTATTATATCCCCCTGTATTAAAAAGGCATTCTAGAGACAATATTTCTGGTTTTGCCCGAGGAAAACTTGTAGACAAGTATATAAACAAATTAACGTTTTTAAGAAGGGCCAAACTTTTACCTTCAAGACCATCTAAAAGGTCTTCAACAGCAGCTCCTGAAAACGGTAATCGCTATTGATTTTAGTCTCAGATGAGCGTGTCGAAGGTGCAATTGCGTCACCGAGGTCGTGTGCGCGACCGTCGCCGATTTTTGAAATATTTTATAACGAATTGCCTTCAAGCATGTAGTTTACAATAGCGTCAACAGTTTGGTCAAATACACTTCTAAATAAAAATCTAGATACATGCAGAATACATGTGAAATCTTTTGACGTTTCCAATGACAACAACAGTTCTCTCCTCGGTGAAAATTTTTGATAGATCTGTTTATATTTGCGAAAAGATGAGTTGCTCGATAGGGAATAGAATCAAGGAAAATTGTCACAAAAATACATACGGCTTCGTGCTTCAAGAACTCAGCCCTCTCGAAGAATTAAATGAAGACCAGCAAATGCTCCTGAAACTGCGCACCTCTGAGCATTTAGAGACGGTATGCCAGTACCATAAAATCATATTTCTAACAAAATGTAATCATTTGTTCGGGAAAAAATGCTGCGATCCTTTTAAAATAGACAAGAACGTAATTAAAAAGGGCTTGCGTGACATCACATTAAGGTTTAAGTATAGAGCATATTTAATGTGATTCTGACTCAGGAGATGGCTCCACACTCACAGAATTAGTTGTATTGTGGGTTGCGGGGCCGATTGCGTAGTTGCATTAAAAACCCGTCCTACGTATCGAGGATACCAAATCCCCGAAGTGTCGCTATTCGCCGCTAGGTGCTTTGCGCAGGGTAAGGTTACCGGCAGAGCACCTGCGTAAGGTTGAACTTGCCCTGTTGCCACTATGTTACTTTGATAATATACAACATAGGTACATTCAAGAATCAGACCATGGAATCAGATTTGTGTATCCATGACGTTAATAGTATTTACTGCATTACATTTAAGACTGTGATATGACTGATAACTGATAGGGGTTTGGTAAAGATTTTACATAACCAGTCAGGAATTAATCTATAATAGACAATTAGACAAGGCTATTTTTGAGACTCCACCAAAATAATTAAGATTCTCTTTAATTAAAAATTGCAAATTAAGATTTGTAATTTTATGCTGTAGTGTATTTATGCAGAAGTTAGTTTTTTGTTTTACATTATATTATTTTATTGTAAAAATAGTTACCGAATATTTGCGTAAATAACAAATTAATTATATTTTTGCCTACCGATCATGTATACATCTGCGCCAAAAAAATTGGGATACGTTCACACTATAAATTATAATAAAAAAGTGGCAGTATGGAAGACGGTAGAAACTTCTACTTTTTCACAGAATTTGTAAATGAAGCATTTAACCAAGGTCCGCGTGCGGGCGGTTGTCGGTGGCTGTTGCGCCCGGGGGAAGAGCCGGATTCACTCCCGCGATATCAGGTAGAAGGATTTTTGAGCCGAACTCACTCCCAGGTATGGTCGAATTCACTCCGAACGCTAGCAGGGGGTATAAATAATGAGGGTGAAAGCTGGACGTGATCAGAAACCAATTACACAAACATTAACCCTCGCATTTACCTGTTTATGACCAATCTCGACAACGAGCTGCCACTATCTACTGCAGGAGAGGGGTGGGTAAGTATGATAGGAATTTCGGCCAAATGAGAAAAATAATAGTTTTCACTTGTCTTTATTCTGTTAAACGATATGGCCTCCAGCTCTTGTGTGGTTATTAGTGAAAGAGGAAAAAGTCAGTTTATAGTGGAAGGTTTTAAATTTAGTTTCCAAAAAGTGCTAGCCAACAGTGTCAAACGTTGGACTTGCACCTCACGAGGAACACGTTGCAAAGCATATGTGAAGACAGAGGGTGCTGAAGAAACCATAATCGAATCGGTGTTGGTTCACAATCATCCAAAAATTTCTGAAAAGACATTGAATCGTCAATGTTTAAGTAATAGTGTTAAACGTGCTGCCATGGATGATATTTGTGAACGGCCAATGAAGTTAATACGAAAGGAGTTACAACGATCGAATCCTGAAACAATAACTACAGAAGACATTGGTCGTGTAAGGAAGAATATTTATGCTGCAAGATCCTCCCGATTGCCAAAGTTGCCAAAGGACCGTAATGAATTCCAGAAATTACTGACATCTCTCCAAGTAAAAACTAGTAAGAGTGAGGATTTTGTTTTAAAAAACGATATGGTTAACAACATAGTTATGTTCTCCAGCGAAACTAATTTAAGGTTTTTGTCAACATTGTCTGAATTTTACGCAGATGGAACATTTGAATATTGCCCAAAATTTTTTCTGCAATTATTTACAATTTTTGGCTTGAAAAATGGCTACTACATACCATTAGTATTTTGTTTGCTGCCAGACAAAAGTGTAAAAAGTTATCAAGCAGTATTTAGTTATATAAGTGAAGAATGTTCAAAATTGTGTGTCAGATTTGCACCGACTATAATTACTGTGGATTTTGAGCAAGCCATTCATAAGGGAATTACTGCAGTGTTTCCAAAATGTACAATTCGAGGGTGTCGATTCCATCTTGGGCAATCATGGTACCGAAAAATACAACAATTGGGCCTTTCCTCTGAGTACATTAAAGAAAATAGTGATGTTTCTAAGTTTTTGACTTATGTTTTCGGATTACCATTTTTGAAGGCGAAAGATGTGGGTGACTGTTTTGGAATTGATTTTGCCGAGTTTAAACCACTTGATGACAGAATATCTAAATTTTGTGATTATTTGGTGGATACCTATATAGACGAAGCCTCTACATTTCCTCCACATATGTGGGCTGACCATTCGGCATCTTTGGAAAGAACAACAAATGCTTGTGAATCTTTTCATTCGAAATTTAATCAATCATTTTATTCTCCACATCCCAACATACACCAATTTCTACATGTCTTGTGCGACTTTCAGTTGGATACTTATATAAAGATTCGAAGTTGTAATAAGATCAGAAAAATGTATGATAAATCTGTATTGGTTCGGCAAGCATTTGTAGAAAATCAAATAAAAAAATTAAGTGACGATGTAAGTTTTAGAAATATAGATTTTGTTAAGTCCATATCATATAAATTTAGAGCATCTAAATTGTGATTTAACCTATGTACCAATTTAATTTGAAATTATTAAAATTTGCTTTACCTACTTATTCAAGGCGTTTTATTTATTTCTCACAGTCGACAATTTGGATTCGTAGATTCAGTATATAAGTATACATCTAACTTAATCTAAAAGTAATTATGTTTCTAATGGGCCCACGCATCTCTGTGGGGGGTGGTCGGAGTGAATTCGGTCCATACCTTTTTGGATACCAACCACAAGACCCATTTATTAAAATCTAAAATACAAATGTTTTTCACCCCTAAAATGACATTCTTCGAAAAAATGGCCCTAAGGTTTTCGATCCGACAAAGATATTATGCCCTTTTGCTAAGAAAAATTCAAAAAGGGGTGTTTTTGTCCCTAACCGGAAATTTTCTAAAAAATTGCAGGTGATCACAGACAGACACACAGACGTTTTTCATAGTTATTAACTTCTACGCTTCGCGAAGCAGTTACTGGAATCGATCGGAAAAATCGAATTTCCAAAAATATCAAATATTTACGTTTTAGGGTCATGGGAACCCAAAAAAGCGGTTTTTGAAAAAATGTCTGTGTGTCTGTCTGTCTGTGTGTCTGTGATCACGCTACAGCTCAAACTATTGAACGTATCGAGATGAAATTTGGCATACATATTCAGTGGGAGATTTGTAGGTGCTGATTAGAATTTGGGCCACATCGGTCCACGGAAAGTGCCTTCTTGGCACATCAACTTTAAAAATTTAAATGCAAACCCCCATTTTTCGCGTTACCATATGAATGCCCTTCGAATTGTGCTTATAAAAATGTATTCACACTTGTGCCCTTTTGACCAAAAAATGGTGCCGTGAAAAAAAACCTATGTATAACTGTATATTTTTATGACCGGATTTGATAGCTGATTTTTTTTTAAGCCAAAAACCTTAGTGCCATTTTTTAGAAAAATGTCATTTTAGTGGCAAATGGGCCACTGTTTCAATTTATTTTACAAAAAAAAATATTGTTACTATCGGATTCGACAGCTGTTATATTATCATTATCGAATTCGAAAGCTGTTGCAATGCCATTTTTTCGAAAAATGTCCATTTTAGGAGTGAAAAACATTTGTATTTTAGATTTTAGTAAATGTGCATCAGCCATCCAACCGCTCCGCACGCCCGACCTTGGTTAAATAAAGTTATACTCTGCCATTGTCATCAGATTTATTCCGTTTTATAACCGAAGGATTAATCGTAAAAGTGCTAACTTTGGCTGTGGATTATTCCAAATAAAAAATTCTTGGGTCATTTGCTGTTAAAATCCTCGGACCGCTTTAGCGGTCCATCAGGCATGTAACAGGTAGCGAAGGGTGGGTTTATAGGGCAGGTAACTTAGCCATTTACCTGGGTCGAGGTCATTAGCTGGGGTTTTTCCAACCGTCTGTTAACCAGGAAATAGGTATCTTTAAAGTTTTCTAAAAATGTTGGCATGAATATCGATTTTTATTCCCTTGTGCATACCTACGGCGTGTACCCGCGGATACGCTGGACTACAGCACTGTAATTGTCTCACAAAGTTGTCTTAAATTTTATGCCCTTTCGGCGGCTTTCGAAAAACGCAAAAAAACAATAAAGACCTACATCACTTTTTTTAACTTCTTTATTTAGGTACTTATTTTTGCGTCTTTGACAAATTATACCAGTTGTTTCATCGGACCATCACCACAGGCAATTAACATAGAAGATTTAATTTTTTTTCCTGTTCCTGAGAATTTATTTACTTCAAAAGTTTTAGGGAGTGTGGAGGGTAATATGGACAAGCCTGTACCTTTTGTTGTATTTTGTTTATTTTGCAATTTCTATAGTTACAACTGCCACGAATATCTTGATATTATTGAATAAATTTTAGAGCGCGTCATGAGAGAGAAAATTGTAATAAACAGTACAGCAGTACTCTATATGTGGGTATATTAATGTTTTAATTAATTTGAGTTTAGTACTCGTGTAGATTGTACCCGAAAAATCTAGAGTCTCCATTTAAAAATCAATTTTCCAAGAATATTTGTTAGGTAAGTACCTAAGAGGAGCTGATCAACAAAAAACTGAGCATTGAAATCACGGTAAAATTACGCGTAAAACAATAATTCCAACTTTATTAAATAATGATAAATAAGCATTGCATTAGGAACTAATGGAATGTGCACTTGATCGTTGACAAGCAAACATGGCAACGCTGCAACCGGCTTCTTCCAGTGTAGTGTAGTGAGCTTGAGGTGGCCAAATTTTAGCTATTGGGCGATAGAGAGTGCATCCCTCGGTGCATCCCTAGTTCGCTAAAAGTAGGCAGAAGCAGCACTGTGCAGACAATGAATTGCACGCATTGAAATTGAAATTCTAGTTCGGTAAATTGTTAATATTTCAGCGACATTATAAGCAAACGCCGGTTTTTCTTCACAGAAAGCAACACAGGCCCTATTAGAATAATTATAATAGTTAGATCTAACTATTTTATAAATTTATCGTACATAATTTGGCATTTTAATTTTTCATTATTTTTTATTAAAAAAACTGGAAATTCAAATAAATTTAAAAAAATGTGGAGATAGCCTCGCAGTTCCAGCAATTTCAGAAAAAAATTTTAACGAAATCTGGTATATAGTTTTCGAGAAAAAAAAATAAATCCCGTTAAATGCACCCTTTTTTCAACTTTTTATTTTTTTTTTCAAAAACTGTATACCAGAATTGTTTCATATTTCGACACAATGAATTTGATACTGAAACGAACGCCTGGTATTTTTTTTATGAAGTTTGAATTCAGAATTTTTTTTTTCTACTGTATACTTGAACCTTAAGGCAGACTCCAATTCCAAAATCCTTCAAGTTTTCATGAAATGTACTGACTCTTTTGTTAACCTGCCGCCCTACTATCAGACAGACTAGCTGGTATTTGTAGGGTCGGGTTGACGAGAGAGTAGCTGCTGTATACTTTATAAATTTAATCTCATCTCCTTTTCAGCCATTCCTATTAGTCGGGAAGGCAGCGACAGAAATATTCGGCTGATTTAATTTATCGGGTGTCCCAAAAAAAACCGGACAAAATATTTTTCGAATCCACCTCAATCCATCCACAAGTGTGGCCTTGTGTTGTGGTTCCAGTTTTGTTCGTGAAAAAATATTACAAAATGTGCCTAATTTTCATCTTAATAATGTGTCTATTCCTAGCGAAGGTTCCGCAAAAAACTTCGGTGTCATTTTTGATTCATGTTTAACTTTTGAAGCTCATGTTTCCAAACTAACTAAAATATTTGTATCAGTTTAAAAAAATTGGCAGTCTCGGAGACGGTAGAAACTTCTACTTTTTCGCAGAATTTGTAAATGTAGCATTTAACTTTATTTAGCCAAAGTCGGGCGTGCGGCTGTCATTTACTAAAATCTAAAATACAAAACATTCATAATTTTGTTGAATTCGGTGAGTATGCACTTATGGACAAAGATGAGTAATAATTTTAGTGGTTGTAGTGCACAAAAATTGTCGTTTTTTTATTAATCTTTATTCGATTCCGACATGTTTCGCCGTTAAGGCATCATCAGGGAACAGATTCCAACAAAATTTGATTCTCTTTTTTAATTTTTTAATTAAAAACGTGTCGGGTCAGCATTGGACTCTTTTAGTTTTACAAGTGGACACGAAATCTTTTTATTTACTTGACCCATCTAGCGTTCAAGCTGAACCATCCTCCTTCGAGAAACGTGCAAGTGACTTAGCAAAGTCTTTTATAACGACTAGGGATCGACTTCAAAAAAAAAATTAAAAACTAAATTACCGGCTTTGGAAATATGAACCGTTGAGGGGATATCCAAAGCAAACAGACAGTGTCAACTGTGGAGAATTCGTAATTTTTTATATAAATATAATTAGTTCTGTCTCAGATATGAAACAATTTCTGAAAGCCGCCATGGCAGCTCCTTTTTGTCCGGAGGATTATCGGGTCAGTTTGCAAAAAGCTTTATTAATTTTTTCCCAAAATATGAAGGATAATTGCCTTATTTCTGGAATTTATAATAGGAAGGAAAAACACATAAGATGTAGAAGATGTTGTAGAAATGTCGACCTAAATAAGTGCTCAGGAGTAATTGAAATGGCAAAAACACCAATTAATGATTTTGTACGTTCCCTAAGTAATAATTCAGGTACAGACATTTTTGTACATGCTAGGGATGAATATTACATCAACTTGAACCCCTTAGAAATTACGCTATTTGTTGAAATGTACCAAGAAGATTTAGAAAAGCTTTTTCTCACAAAGGCAGACAATGAGGAAAGTCGAAGGTTCAGGACAACTGAAAAAAGCCTTCGCCGTAGCCAATTAAAATGGGACTACTCCACCATTTTTATTCGTTTTGGTGATTCAATAAAAATGGTCAAATGTAGACTTTTACGTACATTGATAATGAATTTATAGCTTATGTACTGTTACCGTATTTAAATTCTATTATAATTACCCTTTATTATGGCATTTCACAAGAGCAATTACCTGTGAAATGGAATGAGATGCGACAAAAGCCAGGAATGAGTGACACAGATCAAGATCCTTATACTTTAGACGAAATATTCGACGAGCTAGAAAGCCATCAGTAGCAGATTAGATGGAGAATCAATAGTCACTACCTAGTAATTACTTACATTCACTAAAGTGGATGTTCCACGATATAGGTACAGTCAGGTACCTTGAAAATGCCCACCGCAAAGCGACGGTTCACTTGATCGACTGCATTGCTGCAATTAGATTGATGTTTGACTGGTAAGTCGGCCAACATAAAGCACATTGCAGCGATACAGTCGACCAAGTGAACCACATGAGAACTGTTTCTTAAACAGTTGCAAGAATTGTCCTCATGTGATCGCAATTAGCGATAGCATTAAATATCAACTTGATCAGACAGACGACGTTGACTCAATAGAATACAGCACATGGGAAACTACTGATCGTTCGACACTGAAAAGACAAGTAATGAATACCGATGACTTTGTGGATGATTTGTGCTTTAAACTGTGACGCGCTTCGCTCGGTATGTTGACGGTTTCTCGGGCGCCAGATTTTTAGGCTGGTTTACTCCAGTTGCTCGCGGGCGGCTTTTAGACAGTCGAGAAATAAGCCAGGTGTTCGAACGGCGGTGGCGAGAAGGAAAGGGGGGTTGATTAGTCAGACGGCACAGACAGAGATACTAGTTATGACGAAAGATGGACGGTACTGAAACGGCACATGATAACGGCACAGTCTACGATTTCGGTGAACTCGCTCCCTCTCGCTCGGACGATTTAAAATGACAACAGACGGCGGGACGCCTTTCGTACTACCCTGCTCGGAAGCTGAGAGGTTACCCCTCGCGCTCACGGACAAGATGGCAGACAGCGGGACTGTCGGCTCCGGTTTTTGTTCGCCTATCGAGGGAATCCCCTTCTCACGTTCGAACAAAACGCCGGGCCACGAGTTATCGGAGGGGAATCCCCTTCGCGATAACGGAGGCGGACAGCAATCCTTTCCTCCCGACTTTATGCGATTGTGGATGGGAACCCCTTCGCACGCTCAGATAAAATCGGTAGGAACTCCTAACTATAACAAGAATGACGCGGCAATCAAACTAACGGAAAGAGAGAGACAGAACACCTAATGAAACATTTATTCAGACACAACTAGTACAATAATTAACCCGGACGGTTACCTCGGTTTACAAAACTAAACGGCTGAATCAAAACTCAAGCTAAACAATACGGCTGACTTGACTCGGAGCGTTTGCTGAGTGAAGTCTCAAGCTAAACTAAACATAAACAATACGGAGCGCTCCTTTTATAGATTTCCACTCCTGGCGGCTACGTGTGCGCGAGACGTCGAGTGGAGATGGTACGGCGGAGAGGGAATTCGGTACTGCTCGCGCGGCCTCGGTGTCTTCCTCGGCGGTGGGGGAGCGCTCGATGTGGTGACATCTTCCTTCAGGGCTGTCGGCTGAAATATTCCTGAAATATTGAATTAATATTAAAGGTTCCTGAAGTCCAGCGATGGCGAAAGGAAATCCTGTGGCTTCGACGTTATTCCATTCCTTCCAGGCGATGAAATCACCACACGGCTCTTGAAGCTAGCAGAGCGGAGAGTCGGCGGCGTCGATAACGCGGTGTTTATCAACAACTCGGCGCGGCAGATTTAATAAATGCGGGGGCGGAGTACCGAAATTGGTAACGGAGAAATTCACTTCGTTACAAAACTCAAGGTCCTAAAAGCACATCGCACCGTCAGGGCAATACTACCATAAGTCAAAAATTGGCGATTTTGAGTTATGGTGGTTATACTGTAGCTAAAAGATCGTAGTTTATCCTGCAACAACAAAATATCTCAAAACCCCAAAAAAAAACGACATTTCCATATATGTGGTGGTGTGGCTTGTCATAGCTGAAAAGTTTCAGTGCAAGACTAACATATTTGAGTTATGGTGATATTGCACGCCTGGATCTAATTTCAATGTCGGTGCTAAACTACCACATCTTCGGTTGAACCAGTATTGACAGGTTTAGTTCCATGTTAGTATGTTGCAAGTGCATCACAATCATTCATAGTTTACCAAAAAATGTCCTCCAGAACAAAACTCTTGCTTCAACTGGCCCTTCAGCAGCGCCGACAAGAACCATCATTTGCAATTTCTGTAAGTACCTACCTACTATAATCATTGTTTCAAATTAAATAGTTAAATATCGCGCGAACAGCTCACATTTAATCCCACTTATCGATGATGTAGGTGGTGATCAATTAAAATATTTCGACTTTCTTCTTTAATTAAGATGTATTTACTAGGGACAGCTTAACGATTCCGACAGCTTCTCTAGTTATAACTGTTGCAAATGCAACGAGCTGTTTCGTGTTTTAAGCCTTTTTTATAATGAAAGAAACAATTTCTGACATTGGCTATTTTTATTGTTTTTGATTACATTATTTATTGATTGGTAACTTGATTAATTGTATAAAAATAACAACCGAGAGAAATTACAACATGCCCCCCACCTTGAAGGGACAATCTTCGAAAAAGAGTAACAGTAAGAACTTATTGTCTCGTTGAACGATGTCACAACACTGAAGAGAAGATCTCGAAGTCTCTAACCATTAGTAGATTCGGTGTACTCAGGGAGAGGACAAATATTCACAACGGCGCGTTTAAAAACGCCCTTGGCAGTTTTGAGTGAGACCACTCAAACAATATGATCTGCACCAGAATGTAGCCCAACAACTCGACCCATGGACCACTTCAGTGGAGGAGAATTATTATCCTTAATAAGCACCAGAGCTCCTTCCTTTAAGTTGTTGTGATTTTTGCGCCACTTGGTAAGCTGCTGAAGTTCACTTATGTACTCCTTAGCCCACCTTTTCCAAAATGATTGCTTTGCTGTTTCAATTTTTTGGTAGACAGATAGACGATTTTCGGATATGGACTCAGGAATCTCTCTGTCGGGAATTGAAGTCAATGGTTTTCCAATAATGAAGTGAGATGGAGTTAGAGGAGTGTAATCTTCAGGATCAGCCGAAAGAGGGCAGAGTGGACGGGAGTTCAGTACTGCTTCTATTTGAGTAATCAATGTATACAACTCTTCATATGTAAATGATTGATTCCCAGCAACACGCTTCAAGTGCGCTTTAGCCGATTTCACACCTGCCTCCCAAAGTCCTCCAAAATGAGGAGAGTAGGCAGGAATGAATTTCCAATTAATAGACTCACTCACAAAGACTGACTGCAATGAATTTTCTCTGTCTCTTAAAAATTTGCCTAACTCTTGCAATTCTGTGTGGGCACCTATGAAATTACTGCCATTGCAACTAGGCCGCCCACGACGAGAAATGAAACGCCTCAACGCCAAAATGAAGTCGTCGGTTGACAACGACGTTACTAATTCCAAGTGAACGCATTTCGTTACAAAACAAATGAATAAACAAAGGTAACACTTGCTTAGTTTGCAGCCTCTGCCCTTATGATTTTTTATTAAAAACGGGCCTGCATAATCAACTCCAGTGGTTGTAAATGGAATGCACGGAGTAGTCCGTTCTGGAGGCAAATTACCCATCATTGGTTGGTAAGATCGTGGCTTTGTTTTAAAACATTTCATACAATTATGAACTATTGCCTTAGCTAAATTGCGTCCGAAAAGAGGCCAAAAATTTTCACGGATTGATGATAACAATTGCTGTGGACCAGCAATCAAAAACAATAAAAATAGCCAATGTCAGAAATTGTTTCTTTCATTATAAAAAAGGCTTAAAACACGAAACAGCTCGTTGCCATATAAGAGAGTGGTGGCAATTGGAGAGCTGGGGTGTTGGCTTGAATGTGCCGCCTAGTGCAGCCATGATTATCCAGAAGTCTTCAGACCCCAGTTGGCATGATGGGGCAGAACCCCCCTTCCTGACTCAAATCAAAGCCATGTTTACCGTCTTCGTGGGTTGTGCCGTTCCCACACAATTGTATGTTAGGAGTGCGTGGTTAGGCCCGATGGGTTCCAATCCATTGTGTGGAATATCATTCAATGATCAGGAAGTGAATCGCCCTCCCAGAATGGGGAATCCATTGATGGTAGACGACATCTTGCTGGTACGCCCCCTTGAATGGGGTATCAGCGGACCTGGCACCACCATTGATATCCGTAAGGAATTAATGGATGTAGGCAATCCTGCCACTAGGGGGTGGCGCTCAGTCCGGGGATCCGACATATATCCATCTCGTGCTGAGTCTAGTCTGCCCGTTAAAATGGTTGTTTATGGCATTCAAGTATTAAATGCCATATTAAATGACTATCGTTGGATTAATGCTAGGGACATCTCATATAGCGCTGCCTTTTGGTCACCAGGCCAGGGCATTGAATGGAACCCTCCAGTAGCTTTGGTTAATAACCAGGGCACTTATCTCGTCAACCTACATGTCATGGAACCCTGCACCATAATGAGCTATCACTTCACAGAAGACAGGATACTGGCCCCTGCTCTTATTGGCATTGCCAATTTAACAAATCAGGAGCTTAGGCGCCTCACTAATTGGCGTGGTGAAGCACAGCCGCTTGTTGGATTTTACAAGCTATCCGAAATGGACGCCAACCCCCAAATGTCTATGCCTAGAGCATTGGCACTTGATGCCATGTTCGGCGGGGTGGGCATTAGTGATGCCCACTCAGCTGTAAACCCCACCCACTAGCCGCACACAGGGCCCAACCAATGCCCCATTCCACTTTAGTCAACCCAAGGAAGTCTTCCCTCATCACTTACATTTTTTCAGAAGATGTAAAGTATTCATTCTCCAATTTCCTTGCAGCAACGGAAGTATCTTACTATGAGAAAAGAAAACTTGAAGGAACATGAATTTTTAATTCTTTGTGATTTCCCTGAGAATTATGCTTTCGTCGTGCAGAACGCAGCTCAGTCCTTCCATTGCGACAATAATCAAGCCACTGTCCATCCTTTAGTACTCTATTACATGAAAAATGATGAGATTCACCGCGAGAGTTTCGTATTTATCGCTAGCTAGCTAATTTACACGCATATACATAATCAACTGTTAAGTATTGTCATTCAGTGGTGTTGGGTTTTGCAGTTTTTTCTCGTTTATTTTTAAGATCATGATGGATGCAAACACGCCTAGCACCTCTTCAGGATTTCCAAGAAATTGCTGTATTCGTTTAAGAGATGCAGCTGTAACAGACGCTACCATAAAACAATTCACAGCAGAAAATTTCAAAAAATGTCAGCTCGTTTTGTCTTGTAGAAGAAAGTATAAAATGAAATATGCTGATATACAGTTTCCGGTGCAGGGCGACTTTTCCAATTTAGAGTATCACTCAAGTTGTTACAAAAACATTTACCGCAAATAAGAAAGATAAAATTGGAACAATAGCCAACAGCGACATGCAAGCATATCTCTTCCTTGAAACTTTGCCCGTAGATCAAGAAAACCAACGTACGGAGGAAGAGAAAGTTTCCAGTAAACATGTTAGAACTACAAGATCGAACAGAACATTTTTGAAAAATCCCAGGCCCCTGAACCCCCAATTGCCCACCTCGTAATGTGGTTTAAATGTGTCTTATCTTGTAGGAGATGCACATTGTCAGAAATTGATTCTTTCATTATAAAAACGGCTTAAAACTCAAAACAGCTCGTTGCATTTGCAACAATTTTTGGTCCTTCGATAGCACGGATGGTTGGAGAAGCCCTGGGAGCCTGAAGACTGCCACTTTTTCTAGTTCGAGCAAGATTGACCTAGTTGAGTTCGAGTCGAGGTTCGAGTAGTAGTCTCATCAGCCTTATCTTCTCCTTCGTACCACGCAGATTGGGTGTAAGTACACTTATATTTGTTTATTCACTGAATACAACCTTTCATAGTATTTTTTTAATTGCTTTGACAATATGTCAAATTTAAAAACTTCCATCAAACAACGCGGCATTTTAAAAAGGCGTCTTGCCTTGTTCAAGACGTTTTTGGACGAAATCACACCTGCCTCTGATGTAGAACTGCTCACAGACGAGGCTTTCAATGAATTAACTAAGCGTTTGACAAAGATTGAACTGATTGAAGACGAATTTGCGGCGATTCAAGATCAGATTGAATGCGTGGTTGACGATGACGATGCTGAACCACAATATCTTGAGCGGGGTAATTTTGAAAAAACGTTTTACTCCCAATTAGCCAGAGCTTCTGGGTCAATCCATTGATATTCAACAAATCCGGATGGCTCATAATTTTGAATTCTCACCATATTCACACAAAACATTCCTCTTTACGTTAGATTTACGAATTCGGGCTTGATTTACCAATTTCTTGCCCCATTTGATAATAAAAAATTTTAAATCGAGTGATTTGCTTTAATATAAGGCTTTAGCAATTTAATTATTGTTCATACCTTTGCTGATGGAACTACATTTAATTATATATCGTTCGAAAGCTGAAACAATAAGGACTGCAATCGGTCTTTTACCACTGATCGAAATCTACGGGTACCTCTCTTAAAGGAAATTGAAACTCCTGTTTTTAAATTGAATTTTTCATGATTTTAATTTTTTTTTTAAATAGCTAAAGCCCGAAATAGTGGGGCCATTTTTTTTTTAGTGAAAGTAAAGAAGACTCTTATTTCATAGCCACAGTTTTATACGTGGAGTCGCTTAGTTACGTCCCCAAAAAAATCACTAACTTGGCTCATTTCGCAATTTTTCCACTATTTGAATTCTTATATCTCCGGTGGGGGACCAGACAAAAATATGAAATTTTGACACAAAAGAGCCTTCAACCGATTTAGTTAAATGCCGAAATCTCATCTTTGAGATTCATCTATAAGTATTTTTTTGCGGCCTTAAAAATCGTCTAAATCGGTGTGTTCAATATCATTTTGTGACGAAACAAATCGCCGTTTCTATAGCAAAAAGTTACCATTAAGTTGAATATTTTTGACAAGTAGTGTTGTAGTCCTCATATATTTTAAGAGTTGTGACACGTCTACGTTTACACTTAATTGAAATTTGCTCAAATTTGTCAGCGAAGGACGTAACATCTCATCCGGAGACAGGATATGGTTATCCATTGGATATTGTAGACCTGCTCTTCGTATTAATCGTTTCACGGTTCCACCAACGTCATCGCAGGCACCCTTACCATGTAATGTAGCGAAAAAGTTCCATTCAACATCCATGCCAAAATTTTCGAAGGTTCACAATTTTTTTTAAATTTTTGTATTGTCCATCCAACAAAACTCCCAAGTGTTATATTACGTCCTTCGCTGACAAAGATTGTTATCGGACTTTCGCATGTTTTTGGGCTAACTTTTAAAACTCTGGTTATAAGCATGACACATTCGTAATTTTTTTTTCAGAACATCGCAGGACTATAAGTTACAACATATGTAAATTTCAAAAATGTGTCATACTTAATCTACGAGAAAAAAATTATGAATTTTCTTAAACTTGAACGGTAATTTTCAAAGTAAAAGTAGGTTACATATAACTGCTGGGAATTTAGAAAAATCCTGGAAGTTGTATAACTTTTATTTTTTTGTGTGGCTCTTATGGTATAATAAAATGTTTTTCCAACTTCCGGTTTAACCGGAAATGACCCCTAATCCCTAATATTACTTTTCAAGTGAAATTCTCTATATTTTTCTGCGGATTCTGTATCTACGATTTCTTCTGAGTTAGAAACTTGTACCATATTTGACCGGAAGTGCAGTCACCCTTGTTACTGTAGAACATCTAAGAAACCGATGGAAAAATTATATTTTCAAAATCACGCGTTTATTGTTTTGAAGTGGATTTGAAGATGTAGTCAGATATTTTTCATGTTGTTAAATGGAACATGTGATGGGTGTAGGTACACCGTACACCCTGCGGTGCCATAGGAATTGAATTATTAAATAGACGGCATAAACAAAAAATATAAGTAGTTCATGTGTATTCTTTTGATTTCGAAACATTTTCATTCTTCACCAGTTTCATAAAAACAAGGGTGATGGCACGTCCATTGAAGGATACAAGTTTATAACCCAGGAAAAATTCCAAGCCCCGAATCAGTTGAGAAAAATTGTGTCCATTGGAAAAAACAAAGTTAAGATAATTTCCGGTTAAACCGGAAGTGGTAAAAATTACCTGCACACATGTGTTGACATGGAATAACTCAGTCATTTCTACGGCACCAAGTTTGAGCGGGTTATAAATAAACTTAAACTCGGGAGGAGTTTAAAACGTTGTCGGGGCAACATTTAAACTCCTTCGGAGTTTAAGATTATTTACAGAGTATTGTTAATTATACTACTGTTTAATGAACAACTGTTAACAATAGTGTTTACATAACGATACAATAAGATAAAGATGATCTTCAAAAAGTGGCCGTTGACCATTCGTGTTGCTGTCAACTCCTGCTGACCAGTGGTACCAACCACGATATACAAACCTTAACTCCTGACATCTCCCTTTTTCTTACAAGGTTAGAAATCGAGTCTTTTTGGAGGAATTATTTGACGCCCATACCTTGACGTCTTAGTACCTTCATTGTTTTTGACGCCCTGAACTGAATCTTCTGTTCTTGTTGTTGTTTCAGGTAGGCGAATGTCTGGTGAAGCAACTTCTGAGGCGGCTTCCTTTTGTGGAATTTCATTTGCTGGGAGAGTCTGACGAGCAACTTCTGCTTTTGTAGTCAACGTTTTACGTTTCCTAAGGAACCAAGCATTTCTTCGGAACTTTTTTCCATCTGGGGTTTGAACGATGTATGACCTTGGTTCTGGAGTACGTTCGATTACTGTTGCCGAGGCCCATTTCTTGTTTCTAACTCTCAATAATACGTTGTCTCCTGGATGATATAGCGGCAACTGTTTCTTCCACCGATCCGCGTATACTTACGCCTTTTCTTTAATTCTTAAGTTTTCCAGCGTGTCCTTTACACCTGTAACTACCTGTGGTTGTAGAAGTTTGGCGTTTGTGGGTAATGTTTTCGTTCGCCCGCTCATCAATCTTTGGACTAGAGAAACCAAATCTTCTCATGGGGTGTTTCTGTGGTAAAGAAGTGCCAAATAAATATCATTAGTCTTCAATACATTTAGTTAAGATAACCTTGGCTTCTTGTACATAGGTATATTTCTGCGAGGCCATTTGAACGGGGAAATTCTGGACTAGACAGGCGCGAGATAAGCAAGTGCGTCACAATTGCAGATCAAGTGTTCCGCGGTTTCTACTTCCACTTCGGACAGTCTGCACATTTCACTGATTGTTAATCCCATGTTTTTGAGGTGATACCTCACTGGGCAGTGTTCCGTGAATAGGTCTGGAATAAGCCTGATTTAATTCCCAGAGAACTCTATAAAATATTTCTTCGCCTTTATTTGTCCTGAGGAATTGTGTCAGTAAGACATTTTGTTTTCCGTTTCCCACTTTCGGATCTCTGCCATCTTATGTGTCTTCAGCAGTGTGCTGGTCTCCAATGTAAACCTCGAACACCTTTCAAATAGTCAAGTAGACGCATCGCATTCGAAGGATTTTTCTTTACGGTTACCTGATTTAGTTCTCCTAGCCTGGTGGAGGCTCTTGGAAGACTGCAGGGCCCCCTTTTACACATGCAAGTGCAGAGGCGTTAGGTCCAGCAGTACTTGTATCGCTGCAGTCGGGGTTGTATTCCCAGTCCCCAGTTATTCCCAAGCACGCTAAACGCTGCAGCTTCTGTAGCTTGATTTGCGTTATGATTTCTTTTGTTTTTGTCCACCACACAAATGATGAATATGATACGACGGGCTTTATGAGGATGTCGTATGACCAATAAGTTATTTTCGGTTGTAATCCCCAAGTTTTGTCTGCTTCGGGTATGCTGTCGCCTTGGCTAAAGTTGTTTCAACATGCGTTTTCCAATAATTGGATCGACCCTGGCGTCTAATGCCACATCAAGGAACTTCACCTTATTAGAAAATGGTATAGATAATCCATGGAACTGCAGAGCTTTAAACACAGCTTTCTTCGCATTGTAAATGGTATTTCGGTAATATTTGCTGGGTTAACGCTCCGTTCCTCTACCTACACACCACCTGTTTATTTTATTCAGGGCACTTTGCATTAGACTTGAAATCACATCTTATGCTTACCTACCTCTGATTAGAATGGCCAAGTCATCTGCGCAACCTATTACGTGGTGAGCTTTAGCCGTGCGTCATTTCCACTAGTAGATATAACGATGGAGCACAGTAGAGGCGATAGTACCCCTCCTTGAGAGCGGCCTTTTGCTGGGGTGCGTTAAGATGGCCCCCCCCGCAGACCGGATTATACCGAAAAGCTTGCTCTGGACACCTCAGATCTGGCTCCATCTGGCTCCTACTTTATAATCCCTAGCTCCGAACAATTAAGGAATCTATGGCCCTTTAGAGTCGGGGGGGGCCAAGTCGACGGTAGCTCCAACTTGGACATTTTCAGAGCTGCTTTTCTGGCTCCTGAATTCTCATACCTTGCTCCACCTAGCTCCATTCTTCGTCAAGCTAGCTCCTGCAGCTTTATTTAATTATTGGATGGCGAAATGTAACCTGTCAGCCCATCATTTAATCCCAAAACCAAAAACTATACATCATAACGATTCTTTGGAGCTGGCTCCACGTAGCTCCATTTTTCTCACTGTGAGAAAAGGACTTATATTAATTTTGGACAAAATTGTTTTCGGGGGAGGCCAACTTAATGATATCCTGGAGCCGGCAATTTTAGGGTCTGAGACTGTGGCTCCCACAACCACTCACCTAGCTCTACCTAGCTCCATCGTTTTTCAAGCTAGCTCTTGCCTCATTATCCGGTTAATGGGTGGTGAAATATGACCTTCAGCCCCTCATGCTATTACAAAATCGCCAAAGAGACATTATAACGACTCTTTCGAGCTGGCTCCACCTAGCTCCAACTGTCATACCACGAGAAAAGCACTTATATCAATTTTAGAACCATTTGATGCCGCCGGACGTCAAATTATCGATAGCCTGGAACAGGTTATTTTAAGGCCTGAGACTCTGGCTCCTACAACCTCACACCTAGCTCTACCTAGCTCCATCGTTTTTCAAGCTAGCTCTTGCCTCATTATCCGGTTAATGGGTGGTGAAATATGGCCTTCAGCCCCTCATGCTATTACGAAATCGCCAAAGAGACATTATAACGACTCTTTGGAGCTGGCTCCACCTAGCTCCAACTGTCATACCACGAGAAAAGCACTTATATCAATTTTAGAACCATTTGATGCCGCCGGACGTCAAATTATCGATAGCCTGGAACAGGTTATTTTAAGGCCTGAGACTCTGGCTCCTACAACCTCACACCTAGCTCTACCTAGCTCCATCGTTTTTCAAGCTAGCTCTTGCCTCATTATCCGGTTAATGGGTGGTGAAATATGGCCTTCAGCCCCTCATGCTATTACGAAATCGCCAAAGAGACATTATAACGACTCTTTGGAGCTGGCTCCACCTAGCTCCAACTGTCATACCACGAGAAAAGCACTTATATCAATTTTAGAGCCATTTGATGCCGCCGGACGTCAAATTATCGATAGCCTGGAACAGGTTATTTTAAGGCCTGAGACTCTGGCTCCTACAACCTCACACCTAGCTCTACCTAGCTCCATCGTTTTTCAAGCTAGCTCTTGCCTCATTATCCGGTTAATGGGTGGTGAAATATGGCCTTCAGCCCCTCATGCTATTACGAAATCGCCAAAGAGACATTATAACGACTCTTTGGAGCTGGCTCCACCTAGCTCCAACTGTCATACCACGAGAAAAGCACTTATATCAATTTTAGAACCATTTGATGCCGCCGGACGTCAAATTATCGATAGCCTGGAACAGGTTATTTTAAGGCCTGAGACTCTGGCTCCTACAACCTCACACCTAGCTCTACCTAGCTCCATCGTTTTTCAAGCTAGCTCTTGCCTCATTATCCGGTTAATGGGTGGTGAAATATGGCCTTCAGCCCCTCATGCTATTACGAAATCGCCAAAGAGACATTATAACGACTCTTTGGAGCTGGCTCCACCTAGCTCCAACTGTCATACCACGAGAAAAGCACTTATATCAATTTTAGAACCATTTGATGCCGCCGGACGTCAAATTATCGATAGCCTGGAACAGGTTATTTTAAGGCCTGAGACTCTGGCTCCTACAACCTCACACCTAGCTCTACCTAGCTCCATCGTTTTTCAAGCTAGCTCTTGCCTCATTATCCGGTTAATGGGTGGTGAAATATGGCCTTCAGCCCCTCATGCTATTACGAAATCGCCAAAGAGACATTATAACGACTCTTTGGAGCTGGCTCCACCTAGCTCCAACTGTCACACCACGAGAAAAGCACTTATATCAATTTTAGAACCATTTGATGCCGCCGGACGTCAAATTATCGATAGCCTGGAACAGGTTATTTTAAGGCCTGAGACTCTGGCTCCTACAACCTCACACCTAGCTCTACCTAGCTCCAACGTTTTTCAACCTAGCTCTTGCCTCATTATCCGGTTAATGGGTGGTGAAATATGGCCTTCAGCCGCTCATGCTATTACGAAATCGCCAAAGAGACATTATAACGACTCTTTGGAGCTGGCTCCACCTAGCTCCAACTGTCCTACCACGAGAAAAGCACTTATATCAATTTTAGAACCATTTGATGCCGCCGGACGTCAAATTATCGATAGCCTGGAACAGGTTATTTTAAGGCCTGAGACTGTGGCTCCTACAACCTCACACCTAGCTCTACCTAGCTCCATCGTTTTTCAAGCTAGCTCTTGCCTCATTATCCGGTTAATGGGTGGTGAAATATGGCCTTCAGCCCCTCATGCTATTACGAAATCGCCAAAGAGACATTATAACGACTCTTTGGAGCTGGCTCCACCTAGCTCCAACTGTTATACCACGAGAAAAGCACTTATATCAATTTTAGAACCATTTGATGCCGCCGGACGTCAAATTATCGATAGCCTGGAACAAGTTATGTTAAGGCCTGAGACTCTGGCTCCTACAACCTCACACCTAGCTCTACCTAGCTCCATCGTTTTTCAAGCTAGCTCTTGCCTCATTATCCGGTTAATGGGTGGTGAAATATGGCCTTCAGCCCCTCATGCTATTACGAAATCGCCAAAGAGACATTATAACGGCTCTTTGGAGCTGGCTCCACCTAGCTCCAACTGTCCTACCACGAGAAAAGCACTTATATCAATTTTAGAACTATTTGATGCCGCCGGACGCCAATTTATCGATAGTCTGGACCAGGTTATTTTAGGGCCTGAGACTCTGGCTCCTAAATCCCACTTCACCTTAAATAGTTCATCACTTTTTTTCTTTTAGCTTATTCGTCCGCCGCTCCTACCTCTGTCCGAGCGCTAACTTGAGAACGGATTGAGATATCGAGCTGAAACTTAGTATACGGCTTTGTCTACAGAAAAGTAAGGCGGGGATTGCGTTTGGGCCATATCGGACCAAGGGGGTGGGAGCTAGGGGTGAAAAACCGAAAAATTATTAATTGCAATAACTCGAGAACTAGTGGAGGTATCTTACTGAAACTTGATATGCACGTTCGTTTGACTTTCAAGTCTGTTGAAAGTGACGGGGTACCAATTTCGCGGGATGAAATTTACGGGATGAAAACCACCGCAAGGGTTGTACGCAGCTATTTGAAACTCAACATTGCACATATTTCGATAAAATCTTACGGGGGATGCATTTTCAATAAAATCGGACAGATGGGGTGGAAATTAGGGGTTGTAACTCGAAATTCCCCTCAATAAATATTGGTCTAAAATAGCGTCATTCGATAGCTTTCCGTTAATGTTCCGTTAAAAGTTGTTCATATTTTGCGAAAAAACACCCTTAAAGACGCTACAACCCCTAACATGCAGAATCTCAAAAACACGAGAACTCAAAAACTGCTTAGCGTATCAAGGCAGAATTTGGTAAGGTAATTTCCAGTGACACTGTATAGGCGCCGGATGAACAAATTTTCACTAAAATCTTACAAGGGGGATGAAATTTAAGGGTTGAAACTGGCTTCAAGTAAATGGTGGTAGGTATAAAATTACGGGGTTCGATAAATTTCGGTCAACCATTGAAAAAAGCCTCATGAGTTTTCAACCAAGAGCCAACCCCTAAGCTACTAACAATCTCTATTCTATAGGCATGCAAGCGGATAAATATACATTTTATTTATTTCTTCTGAAATCCTGTTCATTTATTTATGAATAACCGAAGTAAGTAAATACCCAAGAAGTTATGTAACACCATGGAAATAAACCCACCACTGTAAATCATAAAGGGGTGAAATTAGTAGGGGTTGAAAACATGAATTCATAAATCGTCACAATTTTTTAACGAATTGGATTAGGGCGGTGAAACTGAAAACACAACTTTTTTTAGAGCATGTGGGGGTGGTGAAATAGGGGGTTGGAGTTTAGGGGTAGAAACGTTCATGAAGCCCTGCAACTTGACGCAGAAAAGCAATATCTTCCGTGAAACTGTGAGGTCTTACACGAGAGGAGAAGCGAATTTTAAGAGAAATTTATCAAAGGGGATGAAATTTAAGGGTGAAAACTCGAATTTTCGCTGAATAATGTAGGGTTGAAATAAATACTTTTTGATACCTTTCTATTGATAGTACAAAAAAGGTCTTGATCATTCGCGAAAATAAACCCTTAAAGGAGCTACAACCCCTAACCTGCAGAAAAACAAAAATACGAGAACTCAAAAACTACTTGACAAGGCAGTTATCGTTTCTGTGAATATTTACACCACACAGGAAACATGCCGCTTCTGATGCACTTACAACCAACTGGCAGGAGGCGCATTTATTAGCGGGTAATTTTGCAACAGTCTCCGCTAAAAATATTGGTTTTTAATAATAGTATGAAATTGCTTCCTAATTATAAATTTACCTTGCGGAGTTGTTACTTCGTCATGATATGGTTCTTCAGCAGTTTCGCCATGATGTGTTTCCTCATCAGCCAGGTTTTCTTCTCTCTCTTGATACTACAATTTAGAAAAACTAAGTAACTCATCTATATATGTATGGTATAAGTACCTGGTTCCCGCTGTCGACATAGAATGAAACGTTCTGTAATCCCTTATTTTGTTCCGAACTCGGTTCCTAAAAAAGTTTAAAAAATCACGAGAAAATCACACTCTACGTACTTACGTTAAGTTTGTTGACGACAATATTGCAGTAGCCAAGGTTGTTTGTCAAGTGCTCAGTAACAAAATCTTCAATCCTTATGGGCAGCGTTTTATGTTTAAACAATCTATGTTTAATTTGATTAAAATTCGATTCTACACTAGCTGAACTGGCGATTCGCGGAGAAAGAGGATAAAAATTACACATAATTGCTGTCCACAACGGAATGATGTTGGCGATGGTTTTAAAATCTGTGATAAAATTTGGGAGTACCTGCTGATTTCCTATATGACCTATTTGGCCAGGAACATTGACTGCGGCAGATGCTCGCCTAAAAATTGTATCCACCCACTCAGAGAATAGTTGGCAAGTATTTGCTTGTGGCTCATTGTGCATTTCATGATGTGAAGGCGCATTATTGTCTTCCAGTTCGGCCAATGTCCCTGTCATATTAATTATCTCCACTGAGCCTGTAGCTATTCTCCTTCTTAAAAAGTTTTTCTGCACATTACAGACGATTTCTTGTCCATCGCAAACACCTTCGGTATCGGATAATGCCACCACGAATGCTGCAAATATTAAATTTTCCAAATCTGTCATGGAAGTGCATTGAATCATTTGGCCTATGGAACGCAAGTAAAATGTTCGTGTTAAACGGTGCTGCTTGTGTAGAGACTTCCAGCCAGAAACCACCTTCATAATATGAGCTACATCGTTCCGCAAGAAACATCCTGGTAGGGTTTCGGGGCAGTTTTGAACCATTGCAATATTGAAGCAGGTGTACAAATAATCGTTCAGGGAGCTAAACTGGGTAAAGACTTGCACACATGCATAAATCAGCGCTAAGGCCATATCTGTCACTACTTCTAAAGGTTTCGGTGCTCCTGTGCGTATCCAAGCTCTTAAGAAATTTGATATACTTAATGTGCAATGACTTGCGCTTAACATGGAAGCGACGGAAAATTGTACACCTTTTTGTGGTCTTATGACAATATCATATAAGAAAATTGCTTTCGATCTTGCCCCATCTGGATATCTAATTTTTTGAACCACACCCCCCGTGGAATCAAAAAATACGCGTCTATAATTATTATTTTTCGAGTATTCCCTGTATACATGAACTTGACTTTTTGCCCAATAATACGCGAAGAATGGGGAATATCCAATGTTGTGGATCATTGCTGCATACTCTGAGCTTGTTTTGCATTTATACAACCCTATTATTGGGTCAGCATCACGCAACTCCGCTTTAATCGCATTGCTTTTTGCGGTCCTCAATGTTCCGAGTCGGGGTAAATCTGCGGGTTCTTCTTCTCCGAATACCATGGTTTCGTGTGCCAATTTATTTCTGATATTACTAGCGCTAAACTTTTGCGACTTCATTTTTTCCACTGTTTTCTGTCTAACGAAACCATGAAATGGTCTTTTAATATCTGAATGCGGCATAGTGTAATTTCCTTTTAAACTAAAGTTGATTCTTACAATCCGGCCTGGCTCCGGGCTATCAATAATGGTTCCTGTGAAAATAGACTGACACTGCTTACATTTACCAAATATTTTTGCATAAACAGGGCCACATGGGGTGATTTTATGTCTTTTGAAAATTATTGTGCAAGAAAGCTTGACAGTCTCCAAAATCTTTCTATTTATAATGTAGGTCCACCGGCTTTTATCCCATTTTATTTCAGATCGCTTCTGAATTCTGTGACGAGATTTTCGTACGGAAATATCGGAGCGTTTGTATAATATTGCAGAAGTCCCTAGTGAATTATACTCGTCATATGACAGAGTACAAACAAATTCCAATGCATTCCCATGTTCAGTAGCGATAGGAATACTTCCGGAAGATGATGATGATGGCGTGGAGCTTTTGCAAATGATGCTTTCATCACTTTTGTCGCTTTCTGTCTTCTTTAGTCCTAAGATGTCCCAAACATCATAATAGTTTTTAGTAACTACTGAGTATAGACCCAAGCTGTTAATCGGGCAACCTTTGTTAGATATCTCCAGTGAGATATTAGTCCAAATTTCTGCTTGTTTTTGACAAAAAACTCCTTTATTTTCCACGAGGAACAACGACTTCGGATACTGCAATAAGGTGTCTTTAATAATTTTCACTTCCCCCTCTGTCCGCTTTTTCCCCATGATAATTAGTAGGCGCTATAATAAAACGTAACATTACCAAAATGTATTCATATACTTAAACACAACTATTAAAAGTAACTCAAAAACTGAAGTAACCACACCAAATAGTACTATGCTTCCTATTCTACCACCCTTTCGTAAAGAAAATTCTCAGGGAGAAAATAAGTAACTAGTTACCAAGTAACTTAGTTACTTTTAGTAACTAGCTATAATAACGTAACTTTTTTGTAAAGATACTGCCAGCTCTGAAGGGGTTGCAATTCGATTTCGCTCTTGTAAATAAAGGGGTGGCGTCATTTTAATACTCTTTAAGCTTTATTTATTGTTTGTGGCATCCCAAATGTTCTGGATTCAGGAAGCTTGTTTGGTCCGTCGGAGTACCACCGTTTACCACTGCGCGAGCAACGACCGCCGTCCCCGTGGCAGGGGTAAAGAACAAAGCAATAAGCAAAACAAGCGCGTTTACGTTACGCTGAGCGCCGACGCTCGCCCCCGCTGTAGGTAAGCCCCGGATTTTCCGGAAGAATTTTGAAAAAGCTACAGGCCCTCAAACCCACGCGTACAACTCGTCTACTAGAATCAAATTTCCACTTTGATGGTTGAAAATCTCGACAACAGCGAGAGTCCTGATGATTACAAAGTTCTGCTGGAGCTTAAATTTGTGGGCAATTCGAACTTGAATTGCGGTGAAGTTGTGATCCTGAGGTGACCAATGAGTTACTGAGGTTCAACGCAATTCATGTAGCATAAACCAAAAGAACACTACTTTCCGAGCGCTACACGTTTCCTTTGGAGCTCTCACCATCCCAGGAAACGCGGCGTTCCAGTGGAAAGTGGGACCTAGAGGTCTTCTGCAGGCCTCTGTCAAAGAGATCTCGATTCGTGACAATCTGTGTACTCACTCCCACTCCTCGAGACCATTCTTTTCGTCGGACACGACTTCCCAAAGGACTTGTGGCTTGTTCATCGGAGAATTGACTCTCCTCACTAACCCAAAACCAATGAGGAAAAGTGTACACTGACGTCGGCTGAACTTTATCTCCAGAATCAGAAGGTGGTGGTACCGAATCCTCAAAATCATCGAGCATAGTTCGAACGATTAAGTTCCAGCTTACCTCGACGATACAGAGGGCGGCGCCTTCTGAATATGTGGCCGTCAACAGAAAAATTGTAAAATTCCTCCTCGAGTTCGGGAGAAAATGCGTGAACAAGTCGGTTAAAGTTGGGCCAGTAGGTGCAATACCTAGGGCACCGTTGGACTGCCAAGAAACGAGAACTGTCGCTCTCCGCCGATGGCTAAAGCTGGGGGCAGGCGGCTCCGGAGCCTCGACCTGGTACCCTTCGAAGACTGCTGGGTGCCGGGTGCACAATAAACATGATGGCAGTAACTCAATTAGGCTCAATTTGCTCTAAAAATCGAGCTAACATGATGAAGCTTTGAAGTTTGACGTTAGTGGAAATTATGACCTAGTTTTAACCCTTTCGCATTACGGTGCAGTTGCTTCCGTTACTCCTGTTAACCCTTTCCCAAGTTACGATCGAAGATGAAGAACAAACAATCGTTACGAAGTCCCATTTTCCCCTTTCCAATCCTTTCTAGTCATTATCAAATTAATTAAGTTAATCCCCATTAATTAAAGTTGAAGTTTATGCTGGAATTTCCCCAATTTAGGATGGAGCTGCCCCTTTTTTACCAATGCCAAAACAATTAAATTGGAACCCCTGTGAAACTGGACGGTGCATAAAATAGCACTCATTTTAATTAACCCCTTCTAATTAATCGCGTATCATCTGCTATCAAACTCCAGTTATCCCAGGATCTAGGTTACGCAACCTAATAACATATTGTCGAACAAATAAACCGAAAACAATTAACAATTGCGCTGGAAAAATTAACCCTTCCGGGCTTACCTGTTGTAGCTTAAAGTTGACTGGAGGTGGTACTACAATAATCCCAAATGGACACTTAACACAATAACTTAGATTTAAAAAGTCACTTCGAATTAACTAACTTAAAATTATTATTTAATTAATTAGACTTAAATCGCACTACGCGAACTAAATTTTAGTAACTATTGAATTAACACTTAAGCACTAACTATCTAATTTACGATGATTTACCTAACTAGCGGTTTGAAAATTACAGACTAATTTGTTTAAACAATTTTACGAAATTTGGTGACGAGCAACAAGTACAACGACGAACCGAAAAATCTAAAACTTCCCTCCTTAACATTCAGGAATCGCTTATATAATCTCCCCACCTCCAGAAATCTGAATTTCCTATATTGTTCTAAAGCAACCCTTAATTACTAGTTCTTTTGACCTAGATCCTGATATTATTTAAATCCATAGGAAAATTACAATAATTCTACAACAATTCATAAATAAAAACATATTCCAGTCGATGACAAAATTTCTTAACCCTTTCTCATTTGAAAATGCAGTATGAACAATCAATGCAACGCCAATTACGCAACCCTCGATGTTTATAACCTACTTGAGCTAGTACTACCCTGTATCTGGTCATAAACTGATCTAACCCTTTCAACTGTGAAAAAGTACGACTGAAAGGACAGGCGTAATGTTGGTGGCCTACGTCGTACCCCATTCTCAAACAACCCCCTTAAGGAATTTAATCATTTTACCCTATCCCTGATGGTTGGAGTCGCGGTTTTCGATGTATTTTCGTCTAGCTATCTCTACTGGTCAATCTTTACCCCTTTCGTAACCTAGTTTGATTCCTGATAAACTCTCTGATAATTTCAGTGCGGTACCGCTATCCCAGCGATTTAACCCTATCATGTGGTATCTACTTAAAGAGAATTTCCTCGTCTAAACGTTGATTTGTACGGGCATTACGTGATTTCAGTGGTAAAGGTGCAATTAACAATTACGCCTTGATGTTTTGTCGCCGTTTTGGCGGCAGTACGACACTTGTTAGGCCATCTGTTTTCTTTCATGCGTGACTGGCTGGGTGGCGGTTCTTGTTTCTCTCCATCAACCTTAACTAATCTCGCTAATCTCTACTTTCCTTATTTCTTCGGGTTTGCAGTCGTCCAAAGAATTTAAATTTTTAGTGACGCCGTTGCAATTAATTTTGATCGTGCTTTATTTACGGAACTACCTCCCTAAATGACTTTAATGTAGTACTCGTGTGACTTTGACCTACCTATCTCTTTATACCCCTCTTCCTAACGCTCTCTCTAACCTGTCTTCTTGCCCTATTTATTTATTTTCGTCGCTGGGCTGGTAATGACGTCCCATCGGAGGGTTCAATTGCATTCTTGCCTAACTAATCCGTTAATTTACGGAACGATGTGGCGTTCGTACAAGTATAAATGCGAAACAATGAATAATTAGTTACATATTACGGCAAATATCATTTTTTAGGCAAACATCTAGTAATATCCCAACATTCAGCTGGTCTACTTGGCGAGGGTGAAATTTAACACTAAAACTCCGAGATTATTTTAACGCTCCCGCGTGAACTAATTTCTTAGCGATAAGTATTTCCCTGAAAATCTATTAAGACCTGTGGGTCTCGCCCATAAATTCACAAAATTATTAGTTTTAAGTGGTTAAGTTATTACTGTTAGGTCAAAAGGGTCCTGGGACAGTTTCACAAAACGACAAATTTTAAACACATGGCCCATGGCCGTTAAACTATTATTTCAAAATATTCGCCCCTAATAAAATACCATTAATTAAACATGCAGTACCTCAACGCAAACCAATTCACTATCTAGACCAACTTAAAAGAAATTAATAAGTGGAAATTTTTATGTCAAATCAAATGTCAAAAATCATTTCTATTCCATTTCTGTGGCTGTAACGTTGTTATTTTCTTACCGAATCTGCATTCGAGCATTAATTCATTTCTTGGAAATTTTAGTCATGCATCCCAACAACGTAATCGGGCCCTCGTGCTCCACTCGGGCCGATTAATACGTTGTTGGAATGCACTCCAAAAATTTCCGAAAAGAATTAATGCTCTTATGAGATCATAAGTGAAAATTGCGTAATTTTGATGTTCAAGAAGGATCGGATTAAGACTGAACTGAAGCTAAATTCTTTCTTCTGCCCATTTTTAACAAATTAATTTTCTTAAAGTGCTGGAGGAATAAATCAATTCTAGCTCAATAGCCTCTAGATAATGAAATAGCTCTGGACCGATTTGGCTGAAACTTTGCACATGGAGATTACATTACACGTTGAAGAGCAAAATTTTTTTTTGGAAGCAATCGACCCACGGGAAGTGCCGTTTTGCTACCATCTACCCCTGCGGCGCGGAGTGTTTAACAGATGTGCCTGATAATAAAAATGCTATTGTTTGGGAAATACGAAATATTTATCAATTTGTTTGAAAGGAAATGAAGAGGTTTGTTGTTCATAGTTTCGTTTATTCGTTCTTATTTAGGTACCTATACTAATTTAAATGGGTCATTTGGACGCAGGCCATTATAAACTCATGTTCAAAAGTTAGGGATATCGCCCAAAAATCTTTCTTGACAAAAATTTCCTTCAGTAGATTTTTTTCATAATTCTTAATTCTATCATAAAATTCCAAAATTTCTAATACCTAGGTACTTATATGGTAAAAAATTAAAAACCTACATTGTACCCTAATAGTTGTTTCTAGGTGCTTATTGCAAAGACTATTACCGCTATAAATGAAAAGCCAACGGAAGATGTATATCAATGCGATGTATATCTCGGTAGACGTTTATCAAGTTAATGTGCATGTAGGGGCGGCTGATCTTACTGGTGGAATCGGGTGCAGATTTTATCAACCTGCACCTAGTAGTAGTGCCTCCGCAAAAACGCACAGATGTGTCAAAAAGGTAAATTGTTAAAAAATTGTTGTTACAAAATTTAAAAATAGAAAATGAACAGGTTGAAATACGCACTTATACCTACCTATTGCGAAGGAAACTGAAAAATTGTAAAAAGGTAAACTGAATCCCAAATGCGTTCAATTTTATGACCGACGAAAAACGAAATTATGCGAATTTTGCAAAACTAGCGCTTAAGGGGTTGAAAAATCGTAAAGGTGGATGAAAAGTCAAAAGGTGTGAGAATTAACCGTGGCTAAGTAAAATTACGGAAAATAACACCAAGATAACCTTATTATGTAAATTCAGCATTTGAAGAGTTGAAACATTGCGAAGGGGGATGAAAAAAGTGAAAAATTTAATCCTCATCCAAATGGGTTCAATTTATTACAGATGAAAAACGAAAATATCCGAATTTGGCAAAATTAACACCTGAAAAATTGTAATGGGGGTTGAAACGTCAAAGTGGATGAGAATTAATCGTAATTAAGCAGAATTACAGAAAATAACACAAAAGTAAACTAATTATGCAAATTTAGCTTTTGGGGGTTGAAATATTGCGAAAGGGGTTGGAAAAGTGAAAAAGATAAACATAATCCAAATGAGTTCAATTTATTACCGAAGGAAAACTAAATTACGTGAATTTTGCAAAATAAACACTTAGGGGGTTGAAAAATTGTAAAGGGGGATGAAAAGTTAAAAGGGATGAGAATTAATCGTAATGAAGTAGAATTACAGAAAATAACACGAAAATAAGCCAATTATGCAAATTTGACTTTTGGGGGTTGAAACATTAGCCTTTTTTTCGCGATTTCGTCCGGTTGACCGCAAATTCATAACTGTGATTGGTGCACTTACCACATTTCCTAGAAATTTGTTTCATAAAATTGTCAAACGAATGTCAGTTTCTAACCCACCTCCTTGAGATAGGTTTTAAACGGTCAGCGCTATGACATTGTCGCTAAACAACAATCTGCAAAATGGCTAAATGCACCAATCACAGTTATGAATTTGCGGTCAACCGGGCGAAATCACGAAAAAAAGGCTATTGTGAAGGGGTCGAAAAAGTGAAAAAGGCAAGAACAACCCATATGAGTAAAATTCGGTAAAATTTATTACCGAAAAAAGGCAAAACTGCGCGAATTTTACAAAATTAACGCTCGAGGGGGGAGAAAGATTGTTAAGGGGGGATGAAAAATCAAAAGGGATGAAAATGTACTGTAGTTGTATAGAACTAGCGAAAATCACACGAAAAAGAAGCGGGTCTGTGTAAATTTTGCTCTTTGAGGGTTCACATATCATGAAAGGGGTTGAAAAATTGTGGATGGTTTAAAAAATTAATGAAAATGACTTTGAATTATTAACAAATCAGAAGAAAGCAAAAAAAAAATTAAATGTATTTACTCCGCTTGCTAGAGCTTAGGGGCTGTTAGTAGCGTAGGGGTTGGTTTTAGGTTGAAAACTCATAAGACTTTTTTCAATGGTTGACCGAAGTCTATCGAACCCCATAATTTTATTCCACCACTTACATGACAAAATTTCAAGTTTCAACCCTTAAATTTCATCCCCTTGTTAGATATTAATGAAAATTTGCCCAACCCACTACAGTGGCGCTGTAAATTACCACATCAAATTTAGCCTTGATACGTTGAGCAGTTTTTGAGTTCTCGCATTTTTGTGTTTCGACAGGTTAAGGGGTTGTACCGCCTTTAAGGGTCGTTTTTCGCGAATGATGAATAAGACCTTTTTTGTACCATCAATAGAAAGCTATCGAATGGTATTAATTTCAACCCTACATTATTCAGTAAAAATTCAAGTTTCCACCCCTAGCTTTCATCCCCTTTCTTTCTCCTAAAATTCACCCTTCCCTTCTCGAAGATGCAGTGTGTAAGATGTCACAGTTTCGCAGAAGATATTGCTTCTCTGTGTCAAATTACAGGGCTTTATGGACGTTTCAACCCCTAAACTCCAACCCCCTATTTCACCACCCCCACATGCCCTAAAGGAAGTTGTGTTTTCAATTTCACCACCCTAACCCAATTCGTTTAAAAATTAAGGTGATTTGTAGATTCATGTTTTCAACACCTCATGATTTCACCCCTTTATGATTTACAGGAGTGAGTTTATTTTTCCGGTATGACATAACTCCTTGCGTATTTACTGACTTCAGTTGTTCATAAATAAATCAATAAGGTTTCAGAAAAAATAAATAAAATATAATTATCCGCTTGCAAAGAGTTAGGGGTGGTTAATGACCTACGGGTTGGTTTTAGATTGAAAGCTCATAAGACCTTTTTTCAATAGTTGACCGAAATCTATCGAACTCCGTAATTTTAAGCTACCATTTACTTACAGAAATTTCAAGTTTCAACCCTTAAATTTCATCCCCTTTGTTAGATATTATTGAAAATTTGTCCATCCACCTATAATGTCACTGTAAATTCACACACCAAATCCTGCCTTGATACGTTGAGTAGTTTTTGAGTTCTCGTATTTTTGTGTTTCTGCATGTTAGGGGTTGTAGCGCCTATAAGGGTGGTTTTTCTCAAAATATGAATGACACCTTTTTTGAATCATTAATGGAAAGCTATCGAATGACGCCAATTTCGACCAACACTTATTAAGCGGAATTTCGAGTTGCAACCCCTAATTTCCACCCCATCTGTTAGATTTTGCGAAAAACGCATCCCCCGCAAGATTTCACCGATATATGTGCGTACGTTAAGTTTCCGACAGCTGCGTGCAACCCTTGCGGAGTTATCATATTTTTTGTGGTTTTCATCCCCCAAATTTCAGCCCCCGAAATTGGCACCCCCTCACTTTCAACAGACTTGAGGGTCGAACGTGCATACCAAGTTTCAGTACTATACCCCCAGTAGCTCTCGAGTAATTGCAATTAATAATTTCTCGGTTTTTTACCCCTAGCTCCCACCCCCTTGGTCCGATAAGGCCCAAAAGCAATCCCCGCCTTACTTTTCGGGAGACAAAGCCGTATACCAAGTTTCAGCCCGATATCTCAATCCGTTCTCAAGTTATCCGACGGACAGACATGAGGAGCGATCGATACGACGAGCGAGCGAATAAGCTAAAACAAGAGTGCCTCGCATTTTAGTGCCGTAGCAGAATGCGGAGGTACTCTTGTCTTTGCTTATTCGCTCGCTCGCTCGCTCGCTCGCTCGTCGTATCGATCGCTCCTCACTCTGTCCGTCGGATAACTTGAGAACGGATTGAGGTATCGAGCTGAAATTTGCTATACGGAATCTTGCCCAAAAAAGTAAGGCGGGGATTGCTTTTGGGCTATATCGGACCAAGGGGGTGGAAATTAGGGGTTGTAACTCAAAATTCCGCCTTATAAGTATTGGTCGAAATTAACGCCATTCGATACCCTTCCATTAATGATTCAAAAAGGTGTTATTCATGTTTTACAAAAAACCACCCTTAAAGGCTCTACAACCCCTAACATGAAGAAATACATAACGTCGGATAACTTGAGAACAGAGTGAGGTGTCGAGCTCAAATTTACTATACGGCTTTATACACTAAAAAGTAAGGCGGAGATTGCTTTTGGGTCATATCGGACCAAGGGGGTGGAAATTAGGGGTTGTAACTCAAAATTCCGCTTAATAAGTACTAGTCGAAATTGGCGTCATTCGATAGCTTTCCATTAATTATTCAAAAAAGGTGTCATTCATATTTTGCGAAAAACCACCCTTATAGGCGTTACAACCCCTAACATGCAGAAACACAAAAATACGAGAACTCAAAAACTACTCAACGTATCAAGGCAGAATTTGGTTTGTGAATTTCCAGTGACATTATAGGTGGATGGACAAATTTTCAAAAATATCTAACAAAGGGGATGAAATTTAAGGGTTGAAACTTGAAATTTCTTCAAGTAAATGGTAGCCTAAAATTACGGGGTTCGATAGATTTCGGTCAACTATTGAAAAAAGGTCTTATGAGTTTTCAATCTAAAACCAACCCCTGGGCCATTAACCACCCCTAACTCTTTGCAAGTCGATAATTACATTTTATTTATTTTTTCTGAAACCCTATTAGTTTATTTATGAACAACTGAAGTCAGTAAATACGCAAGGAGTTATGTCACACCGGAAAAATAAACTCACCCCTGTAAATCATAAAGGGGTGAAATCATGAGGTGTTGAAAACATGAATCTACAAATCACCTTAATTTTTCAACGAATTGGATTAGGGTGGTGAAATTGAAAACACAACTTCCTTTAGGGCATGTGGGGGTGGTGAAATAGGGGGTTGGAGTTTAGGGGTTGAAACGTCCATAAAGCCCTGTAATTTGACACAGAGAAGCAATATCTTCTGCGAAACTGTGACATCTTACACACTGCATCTTCGATAAGGGAAGAGCGAATTTTAGGAGAAAATTATCGAAGGGGATGAAAGTTAGGGGTGGAAACTCGAATTTTCAATGAAGAATGTATAGTTGAAAATAATACCATTCGATAGCTTTCTATTGATGGTACAAAAAAGGTATTATTCATCATTCGCGAAAAACGACCCTTAAAGGCCATACAACCCCCTAACATGCTGAAACACAAAAATGCGAGAACTCAAAAACTGCTCAACGTATCTGGGTTAAATTTGATGTGGTAATTTACAGCGCCACTGTAGGCGGATGGGCAAATTTTCATTAATATCTAACAAGGGGGTTGAAATTTAAGGGTTGAAACTGGAAATTTTTTCATGTAAGTGGTGGAATAAAATTATGGGGTTCGATAGACTTCGGTCAACCATTGAAAAAAGTCTTATGAGTCTTCAACCTAAAACCAACCCCTACGCTACTAACAACCCTTAAGCCCTAGCAAGCGGAGTAAACACATTTTATTTTTTTTTTTGCTTTCTTCTGATTTGTTAATAATTCAACGTCATTTTCATTAATTTTTAACCCATCCACAATTTTTCAACCCCTTTCATGATATGTGAACCCTCAAAGAGCAAAATTTACCCACACCGCTTCTTTTTCGTGTGATTTTCGCTAGTTCTACTTAACTACAGTACATTTTCATCTCTTTTGAGTTTTCATCCCCCTTAACGATTTTTCTCCCCCCCGAGCGTTAATTTTGTAAAATTCGCGCAGTTTTGCCTTTTTTCGGTAATAAATTTTACCGAATTTTACTCGTATGAATTGTTACTGAGTTTTTCACTTTTTCGACCCCTTCGCAATGTTTCAACCCCCAAAAGTCAAATTTGCATAATTGGCTTATTTTCGTGTTATTTTCTGTAATTCTACTTAATTACGATTAATTTTCATCCCTTTTAACTTTTCATCCCCCTGTATAATTTTTCAACCCCCTAAGTGTTTATTTTGCAAAATTCACGCAATTTAGTTTTCCTTCGGTAATAAATTAAACTCATTTGGATTATGTTTATCTTTTTCACTTTTCCAACCCCCTTCGCAACATTTCAACCCCCAAAAGCTAAATTTGCATAATTGGTTTACTTTCGTGTTATTTTCTGTAATTCTGCTTAATTACGATTAATTCTCATCCACTTTGACGTTTCATCCCCATTTACAATTTTTCAACCCCCTAGGTGTTAATTTTGCCAAATTCGGATATTTTCGTTTTTCCTCGGTAATAAATTGAACCCATTTGGATGATGATTAAACTTTTCACTTTTTTCATCCCCCTTCGCAATGTTTCAAGTCTTCAAATGCAAAATTTACATAATTGGATTAATTTGGTGTTATTTTCCGTAATTTTACTTAGCCACGGTTAATCCTCATACCTTTTGATTTTTTCATCCACCTTTACGATTTTTCAACCCCCTAAGTGCTAATTTTGCAAAATTCGCATAATTTCGTTTTTCGTCGGTCATAAAATTGAACGCATTTGGGATTCAGTTTACCTTTTACAATTTTTCAGTTTCCTTCTGTAATTCTACTTAACTTGGGTTAATTTTCACCCTCTTTGACTTTTCATCCCCCTTTACAATTTTTCAACCCCCTAAGCACCCATTTTACTAAATTCAATATTTCAACCCTCCAAGGGCTAAATTTGCATAATTGTCTTATTTTTGTATTATTTTCTGTAATTCTACTTAACTTGGGTTAATTTTCACCCTCTTTGACTTTTTATCCCCCTTTTTTTCATAATTTCGTCTTTTTAACACCACTGTGCGTCTGCGGAGGCACTACTACTAGGTGCAGATTTATAAAATCTGCACCCGACTCCACCAGTAAATTCAGCTCGCCCCTACATACACATTAACAAGGTAAACATCTACAGGGACACACATCGCATTGATACACATCTTTCGTTGGCTTTTGCTACGGCACTAAAAATATTAGGTGATATTCTAACTTTTGAACAGGAGGTTATTATTACAAAAATTGTAGAGAATTAAATTCTGTACTTTGGTAGCTTAGCTATTTAACTTTTAGTGCCGTAGCAGAATGTGGAGGTACTCTTGTCTTAGCTTATTCGCTCGCTCGCTCGCTCGATCGCTCGATCGCTCCTCAGTCTGTCCGTCGGATAACTTGAGAACGGATTGAGATATCGAGCTGAAACTTGGTAGGCAGCTTCGTCTCCCGAAAAGTAAGGCGGGGATTGCTTTTGGGCCATATCGGACCAAGGGGGTGGGAGCTAGGGGTGAAAAACCGAAAAACTACTAATTGCAATAACTCGAGAACTAGTGGAGATATCTTGCTGAAAATTAGTATGCACGTTCGACCTTCAAGTCTGTTGAAAGTGAGGGGGTGCCAATTTCGGGGGATGAAATTTAGTGGATGAAAACCACAAAAAATATGATAACTCCGCAAGGGTTGCACGCAGCTGTCGGAAACTCAACGTACACACATATATCGGTGAAATCTTGTGGGGGATGCGTTTTTTCGTAAAATCGAACAAATGGGGTGGAAATTAGGGGTAGCAACTCGAAATTCCGCTTAATAAGTACTAGTCGAAATTGGCGTCATTCGATAGCTTTCCATTAATTATTCAAAAAAGGTGTCATTCATATTTTGCGAAAAACCACCCTTATAGGCGCTACAACCCCTAACATGCAGAAACACAAAAATACGAGAACTCAAAAACTACTCAACGTATCAAGGCAGAATTTGGTTTGTGAATTTCCAGTGACATTATAGGTGGATGGACAAATTTTCAAAAATATCTAACAAAGGGGATGAAATTTAAGGGTTGAAACTTGAAATTTCTTCAAGTAAATGGTAGCCTAAAATTACGGGGTTCGATAGATTTCGGTAAACTATTGAAAAAAGGTCTTATGAGTTTTCAATCTAAAACCAACCCCTGGGCCATTAACCACCCCTAACTCTTTGCAAGTCGATAATTATATTTTATTTATTTTTTCTGAAACCCTATTGGTTTATTTATGAACAACTGAAGTCAGTAAATACGCAAGGAGTTATGTCACACCGGAAAAATAAACTCACCCCTGTAAATCATAAAGGGGTGAAATCATGAGGTGTTGAAAACATGAATCTACAAATTACCTTAATTTTTAAACGAATTGGGTTAGGGTGGTGAAATTGAAAACACAACTTCCTTTAGGGCATGTGGGGGTGGTGAAATAGGGGGTTGGAGTTTAGGGGTTGAAACGTCCATAAAGCCCTGTAATTTGACACAGAGAAGCAATATCTTCTGCGAAACTGTGACATCTTACACACTGCATCTTCGAGAAGGGAAGATCGAATTTTAGGAGAAAATTATCGAAGGGGATGAAAGTTAGGGGTGGAAACTCGAATTTTCAATGAAGAATGTATAGTTGAAAATATTACCATTCGATAGCTTTCTATTGATGATACAAAAAAGGTCTTATTCATCATTCGCGAAAAACGACCCTTAAAAGCGGTACAACCCCCTAACATGCCGAAACAAAAAAATGCGAGAACTCAAAAACTGCTCAACGTATCAGGGCTAAATTTGATGTGGTAATTTACAGCGCCACTGTAGGCGGATGGGCAAATTTTCATTAATATCTAACAAGGGGGATGAAATTTAAGGGTTGAAACTGGAAATTTTTTCATGTAAGTGGTGGAATAAAATTATGGGGTTCAATAGATTTCGGTCAACCATTGAAAAAAGTCTTATGAGTCTTCATCCTAAAACCAACCCCTACGCTACTAACAACCCCTAAGCCCTAGCAAGCGGAGTAAATATATTTCATTTATTAACTTCCCCACAACCAATATAAAAGCCAACGAAAGATGTATATCAATGCGATGTGTGTCCCTGCAGATGTTTACCTTGTTAATGTGTATGTAGGGGCGAGCTGAATTTACTGGTGGAGTCGGGTGCAGATTTTATAAATCTGCACCTAGTAGTAGTGCCTCCGCAGACGCACAGTGGTGTTAAAAACACGAAATTATGAAAATTGGCCGTACATAATTAAACAGTAGAGAGTTAACAAAAAAACATCATATTTGCGAAGTAGGTATGTAGAATTAGCACTAAGGGGGTTGAAAAAGGGAATGAGAAGTCCAAGGTAATGAAAAAAGGTGATGAAAAGTCAAGAGGAATGAAAATGAAGTGTGGATTAAGTAGAATTACGAAATAAAACACTAAAATAACCAAATTATGCAATTAAAACTTTTGTGGGGGTTGAAATAAGCACTTATACCTACCTATTGCGAAGGAAACTGAAAAATTGTAAAAGGTAAACTGAATCCCAAATGCGTTCAATTTTATAACCGTCGAAAAACGAAATTATGCGAATTTTGCAAAATTAGCACTTAGGGTGTTGAAAAATCGTAAACGTGGATGAAAAATCAAAAGGTATCAGGATTAACCGGGGCTAAGTAAAATTACGGAAAATAACACCAAATTAACCCAATTATGTAAATTTAGCATTTGAAGACTTGAAACATTGCGAAGGGGGATGAAAAAAGTGAAAAATTTAATCATCATCCAAATGGGTTCAATTTATTACAGAAGAAAAACGAAAATATCCGAATTTGGCAAAACTAACACCTAGGGGGTTGAAAAATTGTAAAGGGGGATGAAACGTCAAAGTGGATGAGAATTAATCGTAATTAAGCAGAATTACAGAAAATAACACGAAAGTAAACCAATTATGCAAATTTAGATTTTGGGGGTTGAAATGTTGCGAAGGGGGTTGGAAAAGTGAAAAAGATAAACATAATCCAATTGAGTTCAATTTATTACCGAAGGAAAACTAAATTATGTGAATTTTGCAAAATAAACACTTAGGGGGTTGAAAAATTGTAAAGGGGGATGAAAAGTTAAAAGGGATGAGAATTAATCGTAATTAAGTAGAATTACAGAAAATAACACGAAAATAAGCCAATTATGCAAATTTGACTTTTGGGGGTTGAAACATTGCGAAGGGGTCGAAAAAGTGAAAAAGGCAAGAACAATTCATAAGGCAAAACTGCGCGAACTTTACAAAATTAACCAGCGGAAATCACCCGAAAAAGAAGCGGTCTGGGTAAATTTTGCTCTTTGAGGGTTCACATATCATGAAAGGGGTTGAAAAATTGTGGATGGGTCAAAAATTAATGAAAATCACTTTAAATTAATAACAAATTAGAAGAAAGCAAAAAAAAATAAATGAAATATATTTACTCCGCTTGCTAGGGCTTAGGGGTTGTTAGTAGCGTAGGGGTTGGTTTTAGGATGAAGACTCATAAGACTTTTTTCAATGGTTGACCGAAATCTATTGAACCCCATAATTTTATTCCACCACTTACATGAAAAAATTTCCAGTTTCAACCCTTAAATTTCATCCCCCTTGTTAGATATTAATGAAAATTTGCCCATCCGCCTACAGTGGCGCTGTAAATTACCACATCAAATTTAGCCCTGATACGTTGAGCAGTTTTTGAGTTCTCGCATTTTTTTGTTTCGGCATGTTAGGGGGTTGTACCGCCTTTAAGGGTCGTTTTTCGCGAATGATGAATAAGACCTTTTTTGTACCATCAATAGAAAGCTATCGAATGGTTATATTTTCAACTATACATTCTTCATTGAAAATTCGAGTTTCCACCCCTAACTTTCATCCCCTTCGATAATTTTCTCCTAAAATTCGATCTTCCCTTCTCGAAGATGCAGTGTGTAAGATGTCACAGTTTCGCAGAAGATATTGCTTCTCTGTGTCAAATTACAGGGCTTTATGGACGTTTCAACCCCTAAACTCCAACCCCCTATTTCACCACCCCCACATGCCCTAAAGGAAGTTGTGTTTTCAATTTCACCACCCTAACGCAATTCGTTTAAAAATTAAGGTAATTTGTAGATTCATGTTTTCAACACCTCATGATTTCACCCCTTTATGACTTACAGGGGTGAGTTTATTTTTCCGGTGTGACATAACTCCTTGGGTATTTACTGACTTCAGTTGTTCATAAATAAACCAATAGGGTTTCAGAAAAAATAAATAAAATATAATTATCGACTTGCAAAGAGTTAGGGGTGGTTAATGGCCCAGGGGTTGGTTTTAGATTGAAAACTCATAAGACCTTTTTTCAATAGTTGACCGAAATCTATCGAACCCCGTAATTTTAGGCTACCATTTACTTGAAGAAATTTCAAGTTTCAACCCTTAAATTTCATCCCCTTTGTTAGATATTTTTGAAAATTTGTTCATCCACCTATAATGTCACTGGAAATTCACAAACCAAATTCTGCCTTGATACGTTGAGTAGTTTTTGAGTTCTCGTATTTTTGTGTTTCTGCATGTTAGGGGTTGTAGCTATCGATAATTTGACGTCCGGCGGCATCAAATGGTTCTAAAATTGATATAAGTGCTTTTCTCGTGGTAGGACAGTTGGAGCTAGGTGGAGCCAGCTCCAAAGAGTCGTTATAATGTCTCTTTGGCGATTTCGTAATAGCATGAGGGGCTGAAGGCCATATTTCACCACCCATTAACCGGATAATGAGGCAAGAGCTAGCTTGAAAAACGATGGAGCTAGGTAGAGCTAGGTGTGAGGTTGTAGGAGCCACAGTCTCAGGCCTTAAAATAACCTGTTCCAGGCTATCGATAATTTGACGTCCGGCGGCATCAAATGGTTCTAAAATTGATATAAGTGCTTTTCTCGTGGTAGGACAGTTGGAGCTAGGTGGAGCCAGCTCCAAAGAGTCGTTATAATGTCTCTTTGGCGATTTCGTAATAGCATGAGCGGCTGAAGGCCATATTTCACCACCCATTAACCGGATAATGAGGCAAGAGCTAGGTTGAAAAACGTTGGAGCTAGGTAGAGCTAGGTGTGAGGTTGTAGGAGCCAGAGTCTCAGGCCTTAAAATAACCTGTTCCAGGCTATCGATAATTTGACGTCCGGCGGCATCAAATGGTTCTAAAATTGATATAAGTGCTTTTCTCGTGGTGTGACAGTTGGAGCTAGGTGGAGCCAGCTCCAAAGAGTCGTTATAATGTCTCTTTGGCGATTTCGTAATAGCATGAGGGGCTGAAGGCCATATTTCACCACCCATTAACCGGATAATGAGGCAAGAGCTAGCTTGAAAAACGATGGAGCTAGGTAGAGCTAGGTGTGAGGTTGTAGGAGCCAGAGTCTCAGGCCTTAAAATAACCTGTTCCAGGCTATCGATAATTTGACGTCCGGCGGCATCAAATGGTTCTAAAATTGATATAAGTGCTTTTCTCGTGGTATGACAGTTGGAGCTAGGTGGAGCCAGCTCCAAAGAGTCGTTATAATGTCTCTTTGGCGATTTCGTAATAGCATGAGGGGCTGAAGGCCATATTTCACCACCCATTAACCGGATAATGAGGCAAGAGCTAGCTTGAAAAACGATGGAGCTAGGTAGAGCTAGGTGTGAGGTTGTAGGAGCCAGAGTCTCAGGCCTTAAAATAACCTGTTCCAGGCTATCGATAATTTGACGTCCGGCGGCATCAAATGGTTCTAAAATTGATATAAGTGCTTTTCTCGTGGTATGACAGTTGGAGCTAGGTGGAGCCAGCTCCAAAGAGTCGTTATAATGTCTCTTTGGCGATTTCGTAATAGCATGAGGGGCTGAAGGCCATATTTCACCACCCATTAACCGGATAATGAGGCAAGAGCTAGCTTGAAAAACGATGGAGCTAGGTAGAGCTAGGTGTGAGGTTGTAGGAGCCAGAGTCTCAGGCCTTAAAATAACCTGTTCCAGGCTATCGATAATTTGACGTCCGGCGGCATCAAATGGTTCTAAAATTGATATAAGTGCTTTTCTCGTGGTATGACAGTTGGAGCTAGGTGGAGCCAGCTCCAAAGAGTCGTTATAATGTCTCTTTGGCGATTTCGTAATAGCATGAGGGGCTGAAGGCCATATTTCACCACCCATTAACCGGATAATGAGGCAAGAGCTAGCTTGAAAAACGATGGAGCTAGGTAGAGCTAGGTGTGAGGTTGTAGGAGCCAGAGTCTCAGGCCTTAAAATAACCTGTTCCAGGCTATCGATAATTTGACGTCCGGCGGCATCAAATGGCTCTAAAATTGATATAAGTGCTTTTCTCGTGGTATGACAGTTGGAGCTAGGTGGAGCCAGCTCCAAAGAGTCGTTATAATGTCTCTTTGGCGATTTCGTAATAGCATGAGGGGCTGAAGGCCATATTTCACCACCCATTAACCGGATAATGAGGCAAGAGCTAGCTTGAAAAACGATGGAGCTAGGTAGAGCTAGGTGTGAGGTTGTAGGAGCCAGAGTCTCAGGCCTTAAAATAACCTGTTCCAGGCTATCGATAATTTGACGTCCGGCGGCATCAAATGGTTCTAAAATTGATATAAGTGCTTTTCTCGTGGTATGACAGTTGGAGCTAGGTGGAGCCAGCTCCAAAGAGTCGTTATAATGTCTCTTTGGCGATTTCGTAATAGCATGAGGGGCTGAAGGCCATATTTCACCACCCATTAACCGGATAATGAGGCAAGAGCTAGCTTGAAAAACGATGGAGCTAGGTAGAGCTAGGTGTGAGGTTGTAGGAGCCAGAGTCTCAGGCCTTAAAATAACCTGTTCCAGGCTATCGATAATTTGACGTCCGGCGGCATCAAATGGTTCTAAAATTGATATAAGTGCTTTTCTCGTGGTATGACAGTTGGAGCTAGGTGGAGCCAGCTCCAAAGAGTCGTTATAATGTCTCTTTGGCGATTTTGTAATAGCATGAGGGGCTGAAGGTCATATTTCACCACCCATTAACCGGATAATGAGGCAAGAGCTAGCTTGAAAAACGATGGAGCTAGGTAGAGCTAGGTGAGTGGTTGTAGGAGCCACAGTCTCAGACCCTAAAATTGCCGGCTCCAGGATATCATTAAGTTGGCCTCCCCCGAAAACAATTTTGTCCAAAATTAATATAAGTCCTTTTCTCACAGTGAGAAAAATGGAGCTACGTGGAGCCAGCTCCAAAGAATCGTTATGATGTATAGTTTTTGGTTTTGGGATTAAATGATGGGCTGACAGGTTACATTTCGCCATCCAATAATTAAATAAAGCTGCAGGAGCTAGCTTGACGAAGAATGGAGCTAGGTGGAGCAAGGTATGAGAATTCAGGAGCCAGAAAAGCAGCTCTGAAAATGTCCAAGTTGGAGCTACCGTCGACTTGGCCCCCCCCGACTCTAAAGGGCCATAGATTCCTTAATTGTTCGGAGCTAGCGATTATAAAGTAGGAGCCAGATGGAGCCAGATCTGAGGTGTCCAGAGCAAGCTTTTCGGTATAATCCGGTCTGCCGGGGGGGCCATCTTAACGCACCCCCTTTTGCTGTGGTCATCGATATTTTTTGCGCCCCTACCAGCGAAGCCGCTACTCTTGGGCTTTCAAGCATTGATTCTATCCAACGAATTGTGGACGGGTCAATGCCTCTTTTTCCGGCTGTTTTCCTTATAGATTTTGTATGAGGTGTAATCAAAAGTAGATATAGAGTGTATAAATAAGCCAACAGGTAGGTACCTCTTCTGCCACCTAGATTGCTCTACTTCTTTCACCAGGTAATGAACCAAATCTATTGTGGATTTGCCTAATTGGTAAGCAAATTGTTTTTGATGAAGTGGCGCTTTTTGATTAAGTTCACTTCTGATGTGGTTATCCACGATTTTCTCCATCGTTTTGAGAAGAAAGGAGGATAGGCTAATGGGTTGAAACGACTTAGCTTAAGCTCCTCCTGGCAGTCTCGCCATTTTATGTGTAAAGTTCACTATCACTAGAAACACCCCACTACACCGAAACACTTGATTTTCACTGCTGACGCGTTTCGCACACAATGTGCTTATTATCAGAGCATAGTGATAGTTCCACCGAAGTTGTCCAGTGTTTCCATTGTATAAAGTTCACTTTAACCTCTCTCCATAGCTGTGTAAGGTACCTATCCCAGTAGTGCATAATTGCCACGACTTGTGACCGACGTTTTCTTCTCGTTTATTTAAAATAGATTTATTTCTGCAGCGGTCGTTGTGGACAGTTTTAAAACGTTACGAGGTAATGTATAATTTCAATTTTTTTGGAAACAACAATCCATAATCACAGACGTGTTTGAAATTCTAATCGAAATAGTACCTGCTTGATTATCTAGGAATAGTACGAGGAATAGAATCTTAAGTAATAAGAACAAATAACAAGTAACCAAGATAAATGATGAAACTTTTATATTTAATATGATCAAGTATGGAATATTCGCATTAACCCTGTTAATTGACGTTATTGCGAAAAATCCTTGGACAGCGGTTTTATTTTTACGATGCGCATCCGATGGTGTTGTCTGACATTTTTTACCGTTTTTTTTTCAACAAAAATTTTGGTTTTTCAAATGGAAATTCACATATTTTTAAAGGAATTCAAAATCAAATTTTTTTTAGACAGAAACATGAAACGTGTCACACTAGACCGAAAATTAACTCACGGTCACCCAAGATTTTTTAAAATATCGAAGAAATCGGTGAAAAATTTTTTGAAAAATGCAAAAACACGTCAACTTTGTTTTTTTTACACAAATTCAACTGTGCTATAACATTTTCAAGTATTGTTTCAAATCTCTTCAGTGTCACAATCCGAGTCAGAGTTAAAAAAGAATTTAAGAAAATGTAATTGGCCAATTGAATTCTTATTAGGAAGTAAACAAAGTTAACGTGTTTTTAATTTTTCAAAAAACACTCCTCAAAATCTAGGAGACCTAGAAAGTTCGTTAGCATATTGATGTAGCAATGGTGGGGTCTTCCTTTTTGGTCAACATCTAGCAATAACGACATCGTTATGTTACTGATTTCTTACAGAACAGCACCAAATGTCAATTAATGGCATCAATCGAAAAACATGATTTTTTTTAAACGCAATTTATAATTTTTTTGAGGTAGATCTGAAATGAATCAAGATACCTTTCGGAAAAATCCTAACAGATTTTTTCACCTCGAAAAAGCGCAACTTTTTTCTAATTTAGGTAAGCCATTTTTGACTCTTATGAAACCAAAGTCACAATAGCCTCTATAGGAAACGAAAAAACACCACCCTGTATAACAAATATATCCGTTGTATATTGTCCAAAGAAAAGTAATATAATTAACGTTAACGTTACGGTTATGAAGTGCATACTGCATATAACAGAATCCCTAAGAAAAAACCATTATTAAACACATTTCATGTATCTACCTAATACTTACGAAAAGCACTGTATGTGTTATACAGGCTGACGCATCGAGATTTTCGAGTGGTAATAGCTTTTGAAAAAAAATATCGATTAGCAATTGAAGGGGAATTATCACAGAGAACATGCATACCGCAACTGACACATCGACAAAAAGTCGTTTTTAGGAAGAAATTTTTTTAGTATAAAACACATAGATTTGTCTGTTGGAAGCGATTTGGTTTCGACAGTGGCGCTGTCTGCCCTCAGATTGACCTCTTATTTTCTTCAACAAATCGGCTCCTTGGTTCAAACGTTATCACCCCTTGACGTCCAGTTCAAGTTTTGTTATTGGTACCAGTATGTGTGATTCAAATTCCATAATTTTTATAACAAAATATTCTCCATAGAAATGGCTTTCAGATTTCAGACGGTGTATCATATGCGACATGCGATATGTTGTCTACAATGAGTCGCATGATGTGGCCCTGGGGTCCGTTGGTGTCGCCACGTACCTTCAGCTACATGGCAGTCGCTGCCACTCTTCAATTCGTAATTGACGTATTTTTTAGTTTTTTTCAACAGAATCGGTTCAGTAAATTAGAAAATATTACCACTCAAAATTCACGATGGGACACCCTGTATGTATAATATACAGGGTGGGAACTATTTCAATGCTCACTATTGGGATCTCCTAAACTGTAAAAGATACGAGATCGGTTAAATTAGACAAAAGTTGCGCTATTTCTTGTCGATTAAGATTCTGAAGAGAATTCCCCGATATTTTGATTCGTTCCTGAGTTATCTCGAAAAATCTGAAAATTGCTATTTTAAATTAAAATTAATATCTCCCTTACGATTGATGTTATCTAAATGAAACTTGGAACTTTTATATTTTTGACAGCTGTCAATTAAATGGCATTGACAGAAATTTTCTAGGCCTTCTAGATTTTGAGCAACGGCAGTCAACTTTTCTTTTTCTTATGGCCGCCATATTCAATATTGAGACCACCAAATACTCAAAAAAATTGGCCTTTCAAAAATGTAGCCAACATGAACTTTCTCGTCAGATTTTAGAATTTGAAAATTAGTATGAGTGATTTGTAAAGTCGATGTAAACTTGGAAACCAATTGCAAAAACGTAGGTACGTCAACTTCTTTAATCTCTTATCACTTATCACATTAGAAATCAATTGAATTCAAGAGTAATAAAATGCGTCTTAGGGTCGTGTGGACTCTGGCTTTCACATATTTTTTCAAAAACGTCCATGTTGGTTACATTTTTGAAAAGCCAATTTTTTTGGGTATTTGATGGTGTCAAAATTCAATATGGCGGCCATAAGAAAAAGAAAAGTTGACTGCCGTTGCTCAAAATCTAGAAGGCCTGGAAAGTTTCCTTCAATGCCATTCAATTGACAGCTATCAAAAATATTGAAGTTCCAAGTTTCATTTAAATAACATCAATCGTTAGGAAGATATTAATTTTTCTTTAAAATTGCAATTTTCAGATTTTTCGAGATAACTCAGGAACTAATAAAGATATCGGAGGATTATCTTGATGTAATTAATCAACAAGAAATAGCGCAACTTTTCTCTAATTTAACCGACTCTGTATCTTATACAGTTTAGGAGATTTCAATAGTGAGCATTGAAATAGTTCCCACCCTGTATACAGGCTGTCCCAGGGGAAGCGTGAACGGAATATTGCTCCACTACTAACAAAGATATTCAAGCGGGATTTTCGCTATATGGCAGAGGTTATAAATCTGCCTAATCTAAAAATAGTGGCGTGTATACTGGGTGTCCCACTTAGTAACCATAAACCAAACTTGCATTTTAAAAATCAAACACCCGGTATATTTTGCATTTTTTTGGTTAGATCTGATCATTCTAAACGAGTTTTGTATAGCATACCCTAGCTTTAGTTCTAACCGTTTGACGGGAATTTTGAATTTTGTAACGCGGACGTTGCCATTTTGAAGGGCTGGTACTTGAGATTTCAAAATAAAATGCGCGCCATAAATTATCTAAAATCGTCTTCTTTAACAGCGGATCATCAATTTTTACATTTTTAATAAATAATATACAGGTGAAAACGTTTTGCCAAGTTTTATTCTTCTCGAGATTTTCAAATGGAACGCTCTGTATATTTCGATGGCGTTAAATAACAAATATTACGTGCATTTCAGCAGGTTAAATTTTTTGGGTCTAGAGCATTTTGACTGTAGAATTTTTTCAACATAACTTTTTGAATAAAATGCCAAAGAGATCTCGGAAACTAGCATTTTCTTATTTAATTTTCCATTCTATTTTATTTAGGCTATTTTTGGCGTCTTTTTTACTTCTTTTGTTGCGTTCTTGTTAAATCTCTTTGTCATTCTATACAAGAAGTTATATTTAAAAAATATTCTACAGCCAAAATGACAAGCTCTAGACCTATAAAAGTCTAACCTGCTGAAAAGCATGTAATATTTATTATTTAACGCCACCAAAATATTCAGGATGTTCCATTTGAAAATCTTCAGAAAAGTAAAACTTCGCAAAACGCTTTGACCCTGTATATTATTTATCGAAAAAAAAATGATGATGCGCTGTTAAAGAAGAAGATTTTAGATTATTTATGACACGAATTTCATTTCGTAATCTCAAGTGATTAGCCCGCGCAAGCCCTTCAAATCGGGAACGTTCGCGTTACAAAATTCAAAATTACCGCCAAACGGTTAGATTTAGACCTTTAGTATGCTATACAAAACTTGTTCATAATGAACAGATCTAACCAAACACTGCAAAATATACCGGGTGTTCCTTTTAAAAAACGGTAAGTTAGGTTTATGGTTACTAAGTGGGACACCCTGTATACACGCCACTATTTTTAGATTATGCAGATTTATAACCTCTACCATAACAACGAAAATCCCACTTCAATTTGATCTTTGCTAGAAGTGGAACAATCTTACGTCCACGCACCCCTGGGACAATATAGGTGTTAACCGGTGTTTAAACCATTTTCTGTAATACATTTCAGCATTTATTGAATCCTAAAATTCGTTTATCCCGCGGATAAAAAATTCATACTCAACAGGTTCTAGGCCCATTGCTTTTCCCCAAAAGTGCTTAAGAACTACCATGTGGCCACCATAGCAAAAAGTTGCATTGTTGCTAATTGCTAATGATATTATATTAGCTATGTCTTAATTAAGCCATTTGGTAGATTTGTTTTCAAAGTCCAGAGATATTTTGTAAAAATTTCAAAATCCAGGCCCAAAATGTATCGGAAATCGATATGATCCTTTGCGCTTTCGATTAAGTGTAAACGTAGACGTGTCACAAGTCAAATAACAATATACAGACTATTATGAGGAATTCTTTATTTATTTGTTTATAATTCTTGCAAACAAAACTCTTAAAATATATGACAACTATAACTACTTGACAAAAATATTCGACTTAATAACTTTTTGCTATAGAAACGACTATTTGTTTCGTGTCGAAATGATATTGAACAGGTCGATTTATACGATTTTTAAGGCCGCAAAAAAACACTTATAGATGAATCTCAAAGATGAGATTTCGGCATTTAACTAAATCGGTTGAAGACTCTTTTGTTTCAAAATTTCATATTTTTATCTGGTCCCCCACCGGAGATATGAGAATTCAAATAGTGGTAAAATTGCGAAATGAGCCAAGTTAGTGATTTTTTTTGGGGATGTAACTAAGCGACTATACGTATGAAACTGTGGCTATGAAATAAGAGCCTTCTTCACTTTCACTAAAAAAAAAAATGGCCCTAATATTTCGGGCTTTAGCGATAAAAAAAATGAATAAGATCATGAAAAATTCAGTTTAAAAACAGGAGTTTCAATTTCCTTTAAGAGAGGTACCCGTAGATTTCGATCAGTGGTAAAAGACTGATTGTAGTCCTTATTGTTTCAGCTTTCGAACGATATATAATTAAATGTAGTTCCATCAGCAAAGGTATGAACAATAATTAAATTTCTAAAGTCTTATATTAACGCAAATCACTCGATTTAAATTTTTTTATTAATAAATGAGGCAAGAAATTGGTAAATCAAACCCGAATTCGTAAATATAACGTAAAGAGGAAGGTTTTGTGTGAATATGGCGAGAATTTAAAATTATGAGCCATCCGGATTTGTTGAATATCAATGGATTGACCCTTCTACCCTTATATCAAAACGACAACTGCAACAATCAACGTCTTCTTCTGTTTCTCAGCAACCTATTCAACTCAACAATAGCGCCAGAGAGAGTAATGAACCCATTATTGGTGACTCTAAAAATCGTTTGAAGTTGCCAAGAATCAATTTGTTGCCATTTTCGGGTAATTTCGAAGAATGGCTTGAATTTCGCGAAATGTATCAATCTTTAATTCACAATAGAACTGATCTAGACGAAGTAGAGAAATTTCATTACCTCAGATCTTCGTTAAAGGGTGATGCTGCACAAGTCATCAAATCAGTGGAATTTACATCAATAAACTATGAGAATGCTTGGAAGCTACTGTGCGATAGGTATAACAATGAAAGAATTTTGATTAGCAACCATGTTAAGGCCATATTCAATATTGAGAACCTTAGCAAAGAATCATCTACTAAAATTCGCGCCTTAATTGATACGGTGTGTAAGCATCTGCAAACTCTAAAATCTTTAGGAGAACCAACAGATAGTTGGAGCACTTTGATTATTCATGTCATTACCACAAAACTTGATTCAACTACTGTTCGAAAATGGGAAGAATATAAGGCTTCAAATGAATCGCCTACTTTTCACGATTTTAAACAATTCTTAAAGGGTCGTGCGGATCTTCTAGAAACTTTAGAATCCAGACAAATTAACAAATCAAGTCAAAATGTTAAGGATAAAACTGGTCCTTTAAAATCCCATTTTGCCTCAGTCAATTCTTGTCCTATTTGCAAAAATCAGCATTTTATTTACAATTGCGAAAATTTGATAAGACTTTCTCCTAGAGATCGATTAGATAGTATTAAAAAATTACATTTGTGTATCAATTGCCTTAAGACCGGCCATTCCGTTTCCCGGTGCTTAGCTAAGGCATGCAAAAAATGTGGGAAAAAACACAATACTCTCTTGCATTTCCCATCATCAGAATCATCAGATGCTACAAATTCTATAAGCGATAATCAATCCACCCCTCCTAATGCCACTGCTGCTGTGCAGCCAAATCTCGGGATGGTTTCGAATACTTGTTCTTCTTCTTCTTATACTTTTTTGTCAACAGCACTAGTGCAGATAGAACACAATGATTCGATAATTGAATGCCGTGAACTTCTTGACTGTGGTTCACAATGTAACATGATCACGGAAGAATTATGTAATAAACTCAATTTAAATCTACATCGCTATCAGGTATTGCCTCAGTTTCATGTTCGGTAAAACATAGAGTTTCCTTAAGGATTAATTCACGCACAAACAATTTCAACATTGAATTGTCATGTTTGGTAATGCCAAAAATCACTAATAATTTGCCTGCTATTCCCTTTGATAGGGCCATTTTTCAGATACCTCACAATATTATACTTGCAGATCCAAGTTTTACTACTCCAGGAAGAATTGATCTTCTTATTGGTGTAGAACACTTTTATGAATTATTGTCAATTGGACAATTTTCTTTAGGTGAAGGAATGCCTTTACTTCAAAAAACCCAACTAGGTTGGATTATTTCTGGTCCCCTATATTTTCCAAGAACAACTAATCTTTCCTTGTATTCGCACGATGCGTCACATCACAGTGTCGACAATAATCCTAAGTTGCATTTCCAACTTCAAAAATTTTGGGAAATCGAAAATAATTCTTCACTCAAACCATCTTCGCAAGATGAATGTAATTGTGAAAGTATTTTTAATAAAACCACTTATCAATTGTCTGATGGTCGCTTTGTAGTTACAATTCCGTTAAAGGAAACAGTTTCAAAATTAGGCGATTCTAAGTCTATGGCTCGTAGACGCTTTTTTGGTATCGAAAAACGGTTTAGTAAAGATCCAGAATTAAAACAACAATACGCTGAATTTATCGACGAGTACCACAAGCTTGGACATATGGCGAAGGTAGCTATTTCCGATAAAGATACCGAAAGGTATTTCATACCTCATCATCCTGTGTTGAGAGCTGATAGTTTGACTACAAAGATCAGGGTAGTATTTGATGCATCAGCCAAGTCTGCTTCTGGTTATTCTTTCAATGATTTACAGCTAGTCGGGCCTACGATTCAGCAAGATTTATTTTCTATTGTAACGCGTTTCAGAAAACATGAAATTGCCTTAACAGCCGACGTTGAGAAAAAGTATCGGCAGGTTTTGATTTCTCCAGACCAACGCCATTTACAATCAATTTTGTGGCGTAGTGATACAGATCAAGATCTTGAAATATTTGAACTGAATACCGTCACATATGGTACTTCGGCAGCTCCATTTTTAGCTATTAGAGCTCTTCATCAAACAGCCTATAACAATATGAAAAATTTACCTATAGCCTCACAGGTTGTTCTGAAAGATTTTTATGTCGACGATTTACTTACAGGAACCCAGACAATTGAAGAGGCACGTCAATTAAAATCAGAAATTTCTCAGGTTACTATGACTGGTGGATTTCCATTACGAAAATGGGTTTCCAATAATAGTGAAGTGTTTGCAAATGAAGACAATTCTGATGACTTGCAATGTTTAAAAATCGGCAAAAACGAACACACAAAAACCTTAGGCTTATATTGGAATCCTAATAAGGACATATTTCGCTTTGTTATATGTTTGAATAACACATTAAAATTCACCAAGCGCTCTATATTATCCGCAATTTCGCAAATCTTTGATCCACTGGGTCTTCTGGCACCAGTAATAATTACCGCCAAGGTGATGATTCAAAAATTATGGCTGACTAAAACAGATTGGGACGAATCTTTACCTGTGATTGTACATTCTGAATGGAGTTCATTTTACAGTGAATTAGAACATTTAAATCTTCTTCAGTTTCCAAGAAAGATTTTAATTCAGCAAGCTGTTCGAGTTGAGTTACATGGTTTTTCGGATGCTAGCACTATAGCTTATGGAGCATGCATTTATGTTAAATCTTTCGATTCTTGTGGAGGTGTCAATGTGTCCTTGCTTTGTGCCAAATCAAGGGTGGCCCCTCTCAAGGTTCTAACAGTACCTCGATTGGAATTGTGCGCTGCATTGGTATTAGCTCAATTGCTGGAAAAGGTCCATTCTAATTTAGAACTTGACATAGCTCAGACTACTTGCTGGTCCGATTCAACTGTAGTTCTAGGGCAACTTAAAAAATCACCATGTCATTTTCAAATTTTTGTCGGTAACAGAATTGCTGAAATTCAAAGGCTAACAGAAAACGCGATTTAGAAACACGTTAGTACGAATGACAATCCTGCAGATCTTTCATCACGTGGCGTTAAGCCAAGTCAATTCAAGAATTCACAACTATGGTTTCATGGGCCATCTTGGCTGTCTTCTTCAAACTTTAATTATGTTGAACCAGAAATTGACACCAATAACTTACCAGAACTAAAAAAGACCATAAATGTTCTTGCTGTAAACGCACCAGTTATTAATTTTTCGCGTTTCAGTAATTTAAGAAGAATCAAGGGCGCAGCTGCCTATTTTCTAAGATTTTTTAATCGCCAGTCGAACCAAGGAATTCCCACAGTCGACGAATTAGATAAGGCCTTCACATTTTTAATAAAGTTATCTCAAAAGGAATCTTTTTCTGAAGAATATCACTGTTTGCTGCAAGGAAGGTCCTTAAACTCAAAGAGTCGACTACATAAATTGAATCCATTTCTTGATAAAAATTAAATAATGCGTGTCGGAGGTAGGTTAGAAAATTCTAATTTTGATTATTCCAAAAAGCATCCCATTATTGTTGACAGTAGACATCACTTAACTAAATTAATTTTCAGACATGAGCACGAATTTATTCTTTTGCATGCTGGTCCACAGCAATTGTTATCATCAATCCGTGAAAATTTTTGGCCTCTTTTCGGACGCAATTTAGCTAAGGCAATAGTTCATAATTGTATGAAATGTTTTAAAACAAAGCCACGATCTTACCAACCAATGATGGGTAATTTGCCTCCAGAACGGACTACTCCGTGCATTCCATTTACAACCACTGGAGTTGATTATGCAGGCCCGTTTTTAATAAAAAATCATAAGGGCAGAGGCTGCAAACTAAGCAAGTGTTACCTTTGTTTATTCATTTGTTTTGTAACGAAATGCGTTCACTTGGAATTAGTAACGTCGTTGTCAACCGACGACTTCATTTTGGCGTTGAGGCGTTTCATTTCTCGTCGTGGGCGGCCTAGTTGCATTTATTCAGACAATGGCAGTAATTTCATAGGTGCCCACACAGAATTGCAAGAGTTAGGCAAATTTTTAAGAGACAGAGAAAATTCATTGCAGTCAGTCTTTGTGAGTGAGTCTATTAATTGGAAATTCATTCCTGCCTACTCTCCTCATTTTGGAGGACTTTGGGAGGCAGGTGTGAAATCGGCTAAAGCGCACTTGAAGCGTGTTGCTGGGAATCAATCATTTACATATGAAGAGTTGTATACATTGATTACTCAAATAGAAGCAGTACTGAACTCCCGTCCACTCTGCCCTCTTTCGGCTGATCCTGAAGATTACACTCCTCTAACTCCATCTCACTTCATTATTGGAAAACCATTGACTTCAATTCGCGACAGAGAGATTCCTGAGTCCATATCCGAACATCGTCTATCTGTCTACCAAAAAATTGAAAGAGCAAAGCAATCATTTTGGAAAAGGTGGGCTAAGGAGTACATAAGTGAACTTCAGCAGCTTACCAAGTGGCGCAAAAATCACAACAACTTAAAGGAAGGAGCTCTGGTGCTTATTAAGGATAATAATTCTCCTCCACTGAAGTGGTCCATGGGTCGAGTTGTTGGGCTACATTCTGGTGCAGATCATATTGTTCGAGTGGTCTCACTCAAAACTGCCAAGGGCGTTTTTAAACGCGCCGTTGTGAATATTTGTCCTCTCCCTGAGTACACCGAATCTACTAATGGTTAGAGACTTCGAGATCTTCTCTTCAGTGTTGTGACATCGTTCAACGAGACAATAAGTTCTTACTGTTACTCTTTTTCGAAGATTGTCCCTTCAAGGTGGGGGGCATGTTGTAATTTCTCTCGGTTGTTATTTTTATACAATTAATCAAGTTACCAATCAATAAAAAATGTAATCAAAAATAATAAAAAGCCAATGTCAGAAATTGATTCTTTCATTATAAGAACGGCTTAAAACTCAAAACAGCTCGTTGCATTTGCAACAATTTTTACCAAATTGTACTAAATTGTTGCAAATGCAACGAGCTGTTTTGAGTTTTAAGCCGTTTTTATAATGAAAGAATCAATTTCTGACATTGGCTTTTTATTATTTTTGATTACATTTTTTATTGATTGGTAACTTGATTAATTGTATAAAAATAACAACCGAGAGAAATTACAACACACATTAGGATGTGTTATGTGCAGTTTCATCTTCTGGAAACTTATAACAATAGAATAAATTGAGGCTTTCCATGGCAAGGCAATTACGACCACAAAGAATGCCCCCTAGTCACAAGTGGCCACCTAAGAAAATGACTGCAAAGCTGCTTTTACATTAAAACAAGGCCTAACGGAGCACCCAGTTTGAATTTCATCTTTTGGATTGCATTGATAAGAGAGTGAGGTTGGTTTTTCTGTGTGGGTGCAGGTCTCGACAACTAAAGACCCCTGAACCCCCAATTGCCCACCTCGTCAAGTGGTTTAAATGTGTCTTATCTTGTAGGAGATGGACATTAGGATGTGTTATGTGCAGTTTCATCTCCTGGAAACTTACAACAATAGAATAAATTGAGGCTTTCCATGGCAAGGCAATTACGATCACGAAGAATGCCCCCGAGTCACAAGTGCCCACCTAAGAAAATGATTGCAAAGCTGTTTTTACATTAAAACAGACTCAGGGTCAATTTCATCTTTGGGATTCCATTGATAAGAGAGTGAAGTTGGTTTTTCTGTGTTCTTACATGTCGCTTATGCCATTTATCATATTACCTAAAGTCCCGTCGCATATTAACGAAAGCGGCGGTTGTGTGTCTCAGGCTTTTTTTCTGTTGGTTTGTAAACGGGATTTCAGTTCTGTCAAAATTCCTGTCATGGACAATAATTAAAAACAAAGACCCCTTTCAACCTCCATTGTTACTGTTTATTGACACTGACAGTGAGTGACGGGAGTTCTGGGTTATGCCAATCTGGGGCAATCAGTGAACTCTTATCACAGGGAGTATACAGGGTGTCTCAGAACGCTCGCACCAAATTCTAGTGGAGTATTCAGGATTAAATTCTGAGTCGATCCGTGTTTTTGAAAATTTTTAGGGTCCAATAGTTCTCGAGTTATAAGAGATTTAAGAGGACCAATCAGATTTCGGCTCTGAATTGCTTCATAAGGTAATTTAATGTAAGATGCACTATTTCCTAGGTAACAAGATACAACAGTATAAATTTTCATTGATAGTATCTTGTTACCTAGGAAATAGTGCATCTAGCATTAAATTACCTTATGAAGCAACTCAAGCTGAAATCTGATTGGTCCTCTTAAATCTCTTATAACTTGAGAACTATTGAACCCTGGAAATTTTCATAAACGCTGATCGACTCAGAATTTAAACCTGAATACTCCATTAGAATTTGGTGCGAGCGTTCTGAGACACCCTGTAGAAGCTTAAAATCCGACAAAGCGGTTCCAGACGTTTTAGAAGAAAGCGATATTGAAGACTTGGAATAAAACTTTCTTTCGTATTTTTTAACATTTTTTGATATTACCATAGACACATTATAAAAAGACACAGGTATTATGGATAGTCTGTCAATACCTTTTATTACAGGTACCAACTTTTTCATAATTTACCCAAAGCCCGACAGATGCCGCATGTTTAAGATTATTTACCTATTTCGAGCGTGCTGCGCAGTGAAGGCCAACCCAACACCCCAACACGCTTTTAAACCTCGAAAACCGAAATGGCTGGAAATAAATGCGTCTACAAAGATTGCTTCAGGTCACACAGAAGTGTGCCCAATTTAAAAATGCTTTATTTTCCTAAAGAAATCAACCGAATACGACAATGGATTATAAACAGCGGTGATTGGATTTTTTATATTTTTCTACGTAGTAGCTTGCTGCCGAACCAATAATTTTCATGAATAGACCAGTAAAGTTAGATTAGATTATAATTCGAGTTTGGCAGCAGTTTAAATTATTTGCCATGCAGTCATGCAGTTTTTATGGGAGGTAGTAGTGTATTATAAGGGGTTTCAGCACATTATGCAAATTATGTGCAAAACCGGTTTTTTGTGCTACCCCTCCCGCCTTTGTCTAGACCCGGATGTGCCAGCTCCCCCGCCTTTCTCTACTGGTTGTGCTACCCCTCCCGCCTTTGTCTAGGGGGCGGATGTGCCAGCTCCCCCGCCTTTCTCTACTGGTTGTGCTACCCCTCCCGCCTTTGTCTAAGGTGGTTGTGCCAGCTCCCCCGCCTTTCTCTACTGGTTGTGCTACCCCTCCCGCCCTTGTCTAAGGTGGTTGTGCCAGCTCCCTACCTTTGTCTAGAGGTCGCTTCCACCCCCCCGCCTTTCCCTAGGCTGGTTGTGTTCGCTCTCTGCCTTTGTCTAGATTGGCTACGTCATCACTTTCACCCTCGACCACCCAAGTCAGCTCCTATTTTTTTTTTCACCGCCGCCTTTTTGCCTAGGCTAGTTGTGTTAGCTCTCTGCTTTTGTCTAGATTGGCTGCGTCATCACTTTCACCCTCGGCCACCCAAGTTAGCTCCTTTTTTTTTCACCGCCGCCTTTTGCCTAGACTGGTTGTGTTAGCTCCCTACCTTTGTCTAGATTGGTTACATCATTAACTTTACTCTCGACCACCTGTGTTAGGATTTGGATAGGGAATAAATTACAATTCCAATCCAAAAAAAAATTTTAATTTTTTGCAATAAAAATAATCACCCCGTCGGGGCTCACCCCCATTACATATACCCGAATATGGCGCCCTGCAACATCCCCTTCCCACAGAGGCGCCTCTGTTGTCATAAATTGCAGACCGACCGATCCCGGCGCCAGAGCCCCGCTCACTATTACCAGGGGCGTTTGCTATAAGAGAAAAAAAAATTAGGACAAAAAAAGGGAAATTACTATAAGAGAAAAAAAAATTAGAGCAAAAAAATGGGAAATTATTTGGATATACTTACTTGTAGAGATGGCGCTTTAATTTTTTGCAATAAAAATAATCACCCCGTCGGGGCTCACCCCCATTACATATACCCGAATATGGCGCTCAGCGACATCCCCTTCCCACAGAGGCGCCTCTGCTGTCATAAATTGCGGGCCAACCGACCCCGGCGCCAGAGCCCCGCTCACTATTACCAGGGGTGTTTGCTGTAAGAGAAAAAAAAATTAGGACAAAAAAAGGGTAATTCCTATAAGAGAAAAAAAAATTAGAGCAAAAAAAAAATGGGAAATTATTTAGATATACTTACTTGTAGAGATGGCGCGACCCACCCCCTAATGTGGGCCTTCACGAAGGCGGTTATTTGTTGCTGCTGTTGATTCTGATGCTGAGCGGACATTTTTGTGGTTTTTGATGGATAAATACCGAGTTTAAATACTTTTTGTAAATAAGGTCATGCAATGTGGAGGTAATAAAAGGTTAACCAGTGTTTACGCTGTACTCACTGCACTTTCCCTTGATAAAATTAAAAAAGAAACATAATTTTTGCTAAGAATATTCTTTATTGTTATGATCTAGAAATCTACAAGTTGTATTAGAGATAGCGCTCTCTTTACTTGTTAGAGGCTTTACTAGACTAATATTATTAGAGATGGTGCATTCCTAGTAAATCCCCCTCTCTAATATGGAAGGAGATATACTGCTTTCAAATATTCATAGAATTAGATTCCGCTATTATACTTGAATTTTAGTTGAAAGAATGTCGATAGCCCGTCCGTCGGCGAAAGGTTAGCCATTATTTATGAGTTCCAGGTTCACTTTCATTTAATTACTGGTATCGAAATGTAGACAGGTAATTACATAACAAATATTCTACTATATACTAGACTATAGTATTATTAGATATTTACTATTTATCGTAGGTAGTAGTAGTAAATTCAGAGAAATTTATTTACTTTCAGATATTCTTAAAATTAAATCAGCTTATTATACTTGAATTTTAGTTGAAAGAATGTCGATGCCCCTCCGGCGAAATGCTGGCCGTTTATTCATGAACTCCAGGTTCACTTTCATTTAATTACTTATATCGAAATGTACATAACAAATATTCTACTATATACTAGACTAGTATTATTAGATATTTACTATTTATCGTAGGTAGTAGTAAATTCAGTCTCATCGCTTAATTAGGTTCCATAGAAAGAATAAAGAATCGTGTTGTTATTCTTGAATTTTAATTGAAGGAAGGTCGCAGAAAGGTAACTGGTTTTCTCCAGTAAATATCCTCGTTTTATGCACCCTAATATATATTTTTTTAAAACCCTAATTGTGCTAATGATATTCTATTACTAGGATCGAGAGATATCAAAATAATGCAAAAAAACTTTGATTTTCAACGATATTATTTTAAAAAGTAGTGGATGAGGCATGCAACCAATTATACAATAATTGGTATCAACTACAAATTTAGGAAAAATACCAAAACCTTGCATCCGAGGTAATCTCCTTTAATTATATATTGACCTAAATTTAAAAAGTAATATAAAGCAAAATGAATTTTAAAAAGCATCTGTTGTGTGAAAATATTTGATTATATCAGTGATACTTCAATTTGTCTATCGCAGTAAGTAGGTAGATATCTAATTCATAGCGATATGTATTGAGTACAGTGTTCCACCGCTAGATTGAGTTGGCTTGTCTTCAAACCATAATCTAGTCAGAAATTAGAGCTAAATTTTGGGATCTAGAGAGTGGTGTGACTATCGAACGTTCGGTATTGTTGCGTTTTTTTGTTTGTTTGACAGAACGTTGACGGGAATTTTTAGGTTAGGAAAATATTCAACTTATTCTAATAAAATTGAAGAGTCAACTCTGTATCTACTGTTTTTCGAAAATAAAGAACGCGAATTACTATGATTGAGACGGTGAGTTAAGATATAACCTCGATTTTGTAAAAATTGGTAATTTTCAGTTATGAAGGAATGTTTCAGAATTGCATGCTTTTATACAAGATAACTTTTTTCGTAATTTGGTTTGGATAGACATTCTTTAGAGTAAACGGGTTTTCAATGTTTTTAGGATTTAGGTTCGATGTATGTATATGAATTTAAAAAAAATAATAGAAAAAGAATATGTTTTTTTTATAGAAATCTACCTAGATAGTAAATTTTAATAGACAGAACTTGAAGACATGCAAAAAAAAAAAAATAAGAACAGTATGATATTTCAGAGTTAGTTTATTACCATGTCTTCTAATGATTGAAATTGGAGTGAAATTATAGCAACACACATATTGTTGCAACAAATATGTAAATAGGATTTTTTTAGAAATTTTCTAATATTTGAAATTCAATACAAATAAATTTTTAACAGACTTATAAACAAGGTTTTATAGGTAATAAAAAAAAATTCCATTGGCATTTCAAACGACTTTAAACAAGGTACTTGACAAGTTCATCACCCGTACTGGTCTTTTCTTTCTTTGAGGGCGATGTGTCTGTGTTTGAAGGATGACAAGAGGTGAGTACCTAAACAGACATATAAACAAGGTCTACAGGTAATTAAAAAAATGCCATTGGCATTTCAAACGACCTTAAACAAGGTACTTGAAAAGTTCATCACCTATACTGGTCTTTTCTTTCTTTGAGTGCGAAGAATCTGTGTTTGAAGGTTTCATGGATGAGGTGGGAGTGAGTACCTATATTAAGGCGACACAATAATGTGTATCCTCTGTCTACCTTATTCAGTCGAAAAAAAATGTCTCCTCCATGTGCGTGTGTTCCACCCTCGGGGTGTGTTATGTGTTTACCGAGTACATCAAATGGAAAATATCAAACCGAAACTAAAAATGTAAGTGCTCCGAGATCTAAGAAGGAAATTAAAATTATTTCGGATATCAATTTAAAGGACTACCTTCAATGGTATTACAACGATGAGACTCCAAAAACTAAAAATTTCCATAATCTTGTAATAATTCAAAAAAAATCTTCCGAAACCGATTTAGATTTAGATTTAAAGTGGTTACAAAGCCCCGAGGGTATTAAAGAATTTAGTCAACCTTTTGAATTATCTCGTGACAATGAGCAGGGTGGACCCGTTTAATAATTTTGTAGTGAATTGTTAAATGTAAAGTAGTTAAGTTTTATTTTTATTAGTTTTTATTCTATACTTTTATAATTTTTTTTTTAACAAAAAAAAGAAACTGTTCGGGTGTGAATTCTGTAAAGCTACATTTGGTCGGAGATGGACGGCGAATCGTCACATGGATCAGGGGTTCTGTAAACAGAAGAAAGCCTCACAACCCAAAGGTTTGATTTTCAACTTTCCACCACTAATTTTAAATAATAGGTTTTGTAGCTAAGGAAGAACATGTCACGTGTGAAATTTGCTGTGTGACAACACCAACCTCAAAATATTTCCACCACATAAGGACAACTGCACACAAGGCGAAAGCGGCCACACAAATTGGAGATAATGTGTTTGAACTTCGAACAGCATTTAAGTCACGGATAGCTACGTTTAAAATTGTTGCGAAGAATCAGTATATTGATTTGAATGACTTTTTTACGGAGATCGACAATAAACTAATTCAATTATTGAGATATCAAATTGAAAAATTCACTAGCGTAAAAGTGAACTTTCAATTGAGTGGTTTATATGCGATTGAAAGTCAAGGAGTGGTTGACATTAAACATTTTAATACGAGAAATCAAATAGCTACCCTAGGTTCTGATTTGAAAGAACTGTTAGGAGGAGTTAAAGAAAATTTGTTAGAACTTATGAGGAATTTCTTGGATATAGGATCAGGTTAGTATTAGAAAGGTGTTAGAATATTTGATTCGACTGTTTGACTTTTTTTCAGGTTGGGCATTAATTTCTCTGTTGCATATAGAGATGAATATCAACAAATATAATCCGTTAAGAGCATCTTCATTCATCAAGCTTCCAACCGCTATTCAAAAAAAGGGGGCCATTGTCAATATTCGAAATCGTGATACCTGCTGCTTTTTTTGGAGCGTGGTTGCTGCACTCATACCACCCACTGGGGATCGGGCTCTAACATCATCCTATCCACATTTCACACAGGTATTACGAACGGAGGGAATTTCATTAGAGTATGGGGTAAAGTTGGAAGTTATCCCAATATTTGAAGAGATGAACAACTTATCTATAAATGTTTACGCTTTAGACCAAATCTATGATTCCACCTCTCTAAAAATTAGGTATGAGATATGTGGACCACTATTCTTAACAAAAAATAAGAAACCTACTCATGTTAATCTTTTGCTTATAAGCGATGAGGAGGGTAATTCACATTATTGCACAATTATCGACTTGTCCAGACTAGTTGCATCGCAACTTTCAAAAAGACATGGTCGAAAATTTCTTTGCGACAGTTGTCTAGTATTTTTTTCGGAACAGAGATTACTAGATCGTCATAAGACAATGGATTGCGGGGGTGTCTATGTAAAACTACCTTCTCCAGAAATTAGAGTAAATAGAATGGGTGTAAATGTACCAGGGAATATTTTGCAATTCGAGAATTTCGACAGACAGATGCGTATTCCATTCGTAATATATAGTGATGCGGAAACATTATTAATAGATTTACCTACTTGTTCTCCAGACCCTAGTAAGAAATTTCAGACAAATACTTATTTGCATCAACCATACGCCATTTCCTTCTATATCAAATGTAATTTCGATGATAGTCTTTCAAAGTACTTTTCATTCACGGGTCCAGATTGCATCCAGAATTATTTAAACACCTTGGAGGAGCAAGCTAAATTTTTGTTTGATAATTATTTAAGCGTGGTTAAAAAAATGCTGCCACTCACTCTTCAACAACAAAACGATGTCAAGAACGCCACCGTTTGTCATATCTGCAATAACCCATTTCTCGAGGGTGAAACTAGAGTTTTAAATCATAACCATTTGGATGGTAGTCTTTTTGGGGTGGCACACAGCAATTGTAATTTGAATTACAAAATTCCAAAATTTATTCCCATTTTCTTCCATAATTTAAGTAATTATGATAGTCATTTATTTATTAAGGAGCTAGCGATGAATGAAGCGGACTTGGATGTGGTTGGTAAAACAAAAGAAAAATATATAACATTTTCTAAGAAAATTTATGTGGGGGATGTAGTAAATGGGGTGGGTGAAATCGTTAAACAATATCTAAAACTACGTTTTGTTGACTCATTCCAATTTTTATCTACATCATTAGATAGTTTGGCTAAGACATTAGATTCACATCAGTGTAGAGAAATTAGAAAGTTTTTCGAGCGGGATGAGGAATTTAAATTGATTCGTCAGAAAGGTGTGTTCCCATATTCTTACTTAAACAGTTTTGATAAATTGAACGAGTCAACTTTACCAAGTATAGATGATTTCCATGATAAATTACGCGATGAATCGCTTAAGAGAGAGGATTATGATCGAGCTCTCAAAACTTTTCAAATTTTTAAATGTGAATCTATCAGGGATTATTCTGAAATTTATCTAAAAAGTGATGTTCTGTTATTAGCTGATGTATTTGAAAACTTTCGAGATACCTGTCTAACATATTACGACCTCGACCCAGCTCACTACGTTACCGCTCCCTCCCTTTCCTTTGATGCCATGTTGAAATATACTAGAGTGAAACTAGAATTATGTGAGGATATTGATGAAATCAACTTTTGGAAGAAAGGTATTCGCGGTGGGGTATCGATTGCAACTCGACGTCAATTACATGCCAATAATCCCTTTCTACCTAATTTTAATCAAAACGATCCTACAACATACCTCATCTATTTAGATGTAACCAACCTGTATGGTTATGCCCAATGTCAACCCTTATCTTTTGGTGGTTTTAGGTGGTTAACAACTTCGGAAATAGAAAATTTAGACATTACTCAAATTTCCGATGATGCGGATTATGGGTACGTTCTCGAAGTTGATCTTATATATCCTCAAGAATTGCATGATGAACATAATGACTTTCCGTTTTGTCCAGAAAACATCATCCCTCCTGGGGGGGAGCATTCAAAATTAATTCCCAACTTGAACAATAAATCTAAATATATAATACATTATCGTAGTTTAAAACAATGTCTGAGTCATGGGTTAAAACTGACAAAAATTCACAGGGTTTTACAGTTTCAACAATCTTGTTGGATGAAGCCATATATAACTTTGAACACTGATTTACGTAATAGATCACAAAGCACATTTGAAAGAGACTTTTTTAAATTAATGAATAATAGTGTCTTTGGTAAAACAATGGAGAATGTAGCTAAGCGTGTTGACATTAAACTGATAACCCACTGGGAAAACAAAGGAAGAAAGTGGGGAGCAAATACGTGGATAGCGAAACCGCAATTTAAAAGCAGTCAAATTTTTTCAGAAAATTTTGTGGCTATTGAATGCTCGAAATTACGCATTTTGTATAATAGACCTATATATGTTGGTTTTTCTACCCTAGAAATAGCCAAAACTGTCATGTATGAGTTCTATTATGACTTTTTAAAAAAAATTTACCCGCTAGGTGTTGAAATAGGTTACCATGACACAGATTCGTTTGTAGCCCTAGTTACCACAGAAAACTTTTATGAAGACATCAAGCTATATCCAGAACGCTTCGATACCTCAAATTATTCATTAGACAACCCGCATAATATTGTTCCAAGTATGAGTAAATTAGGGTCTATGAAAGATGAGTATCACGGTGAAATTCTCAGAACCTATTTGGGAAGTGGTAGCAAAGCATATGCAGTACTTCCTCTTGACGAGGATTTGAAAAAAAAAGCGAAAGGAGTTAGTAGATATGCGGTGAAAACCCAACTAGAGTTCTCAGATTATCTGGATGTGGTAACGGGGAAAAAGGAAAGAGTCTATTGCCATATGACGCTATTTAAATCAATATTCCACGAAATGTACAGTCAATTATCTAACAAGGTAGCATTATCTCATTTTGATGATAAACGTTTTTTAATAAAGAATTCCTCTAAAACACTCGCTTGGGGGCATAAAGATATAAAGTGTCATCAAAATCTAGATGTTCTATTAGATCTTCTAAATAAGGAGGTATAAATAAGTGTGTATGTATAATATAATTTTAGTTTTTAAAAATAAGTTTAGAATGAAACTAATAAAGCAAAAACAAACGTTAAGTGTAATGAATAATGATTTATTTTCAACCCCACTCCTTCAGAAACCCAACACCCTACTAGGAACGACTCCAAAACGAGCCTTAATTGTTGGTGCGAGTAATTCGGGTAAAACTCAAGCGGCTATAAGTCTTTTATTACATCGTAATGGTTTAACATTTCAAAACGTATATGTCTATTCAAAGACGTTAAGTCAACCGAAATATAAATTTTTAAAAAACGTCTTACAACCGATGAAGGAGATTAATTATTATGAGTATGAAAATGGTGAAGATATTATTCATCCTCGAGATGCTAAACCCTATTCCGTGATAATATTCGATGATATCGCTCATTCGGATCAGAGCCCCGTTAGACAATACTTTTGTTATGGTAGACACTCCAACATTAGTTGTTTGTATCTATCGCAGACCTATTCATCGATTCCGAAGCAGTTAATTCGGGATAATGCCAATTTTCTGATTATCTTCCCTCAAGACATCACTAATTTAAGACATATTCACAGTGATCACACTAGTTTTGATATAACATTTGAGCAATTGCAAAAAATGTGTTCAGTATGTTGGGCGACTAAATATGGTTTTCTAGTAGTAGACAAAGAATCTGATATTAGTCATGGGCGATATAGAAAGGGTTTCGATAGTTATTTTTACCTATAAAAAATTCACCAAAACTCAATCTGTATTAGATTACCACCGTCTCTATGGATAAGCGTTTGACATCGGAATTATTGAAGGTGCGCAAGAATGTTAGACAAAAAGTCTTACAGTTACGCTCTGATTTAGAGACCTCGAGACTATTCACGGAAAAGCAGTTACGCCCAATCGCAGAACCTATTAAAAGTTTGTTAACACATGTGAAAAAAGAAGAATTGCGGGTTAAAACGGAGCCTTCGGAAATAAAGCAGCAGACTAAACCGCAGCAAGTGTTTACCTCGCCGATTGCTCAATCAAGCCCGATGACGAAAACCGCCCCATCGCAACAGGTCTTGACAACACCTACAGCACATAAAACAACACCGCAACCATCCTTCATACCTTCTATAGATATAGCCGAACATACTCCTGCCCCACAAGAAGAAACAGTTCAGACAGTCGAAGACTGGAATCGATATCTAAGGGAACAGTCTAAATCCGAACTCTTTAATGATTATCTGCAACAAATGCCACCTTTAATTGCACAATATTTCGCTGACATGATTCATGATACTCAAAATCTGTATGATTTTCAATATGGAGTGCGACACAATCCTCACGATGGAAAATTTTACATTGGTGATTCACCAATAGATTTCAGAGGAAGTCAGATATTGGTAAAAAAAGGAACATTCCCACTCACAAAAGGTCTAGTAGAGTTGATATTTAAAAAATTTCCCGAGGACTATAACGATTCTGAATTAAAGGAATATCAGACTATTGTTCGAAACACTCATGCCGCAAGAAAGAATTATGATCCAAATCAGCAGATTGCGGGCAACGTTGGTTATAAATATAGGCGCATTATAAAGCCCATATTTGCGAAAGATGATAAGCCGGATGTTGCCACACCCAAGCGCGGCACATTCCTAAAAACATTGGAGTTGAATAATAAGCAGTTGGAATATGTACCATGGAGGGATCCCAATAATTTAGTCGACAGACTGCGTCTGTTATTAGCTTCCAAAATGGCTGGAAATGGTAGCCACTCTAACGAGGTGTTAAGAATAATGGAAGCACTGCGAGATGCCCGAATTGTGTCGTAGGAATAAATTAATTTCATTTTGATAAAAACTACTATTTCACACTAGTCCTTCGTTGGTATAATATGCCCTTGGATCGATTTTACAATTATACACATAAACATCCTCGAAAAGAGGGTTTTTATTACACGCATTTACATCTCTTCGGTAAATTGGAGGGAGAGCTTTATGCTTTACAAAATCTACACACATCCTATACTTTTCCTTATCAGGAAGCAATAATTGAAAAAGTTTTCGTAAACACGAGCGTGGGATTTTATCTGAATCAAAACAATCCAACCAGTTATAATTATTATAGAATCCCCGACCAAGTACCAATCGGTCAGACGTTACGCGAAGGTGATACTTTAACCTTTCGGAAGTTACCATCTGGATCCGCTAACAATCTGTTTTGTGAAGTGTTGCTGAAAATACCGATAAAATATGGGGGAGAATGGTGACTCATCAATTAGACGTCACGTTATTAAAGAATTGCATTCGCCCGCCCGCAGAAATTTTCGCCGACGTCATGTTGTTGTGAAAGGTTTAAAAGATTTAATGCAAATAGACTTAGTAGAAATGATACCATATAAGAATATTAATAAGGGTTATAAATATATATTGGTAGTTATAGATGTATTTTCTAAATTTGTGTGGGCATGAATTTTATCTATCGAATTACCACACATTTTCAAGCAGTGGTGAGAAAAACACTAGAAATGATCACGTTTGTTCACAGCTTATATATTGATTCGAAAAAAAATAGAAAAAAAAGATTACAAAAAAACAAAATTTATTTTTCATGATTTTCATCTTAGCTCCATTGTGCGATGAAGGGCTTCCCTCGGGTTAACTGTTTCCAACGTGAATAATGGTGTCTTGCAATTATCACACTCACTGCCATAGCGACGAACCAATCCTCGCAACTCATACAAATCCACCACAACATCTATTTGGAACGTTTCGTTATTAGACTGTGTTAGGTGGATTTCCTCATCCCTCCCTAGGATATCCGCACTATGGCAGCTGAGGCAGATGGATTTCTTAAGCCAATAGTCTAACCACTCGTCTTCCATACCTATGTGGCCCAATTGATTTTGGTAGACCACCTCTACAAACTTCACCGCACCGGAGCTCTTGAATCGGTAAAACATTTGGTAGTTGTTATTGGACTGATACTTTCTCGAATCGAAACTACTCTATATATATACATCTCGATTATGGGAAGGTTGACGCATTTTTGCAGACATTGGAGTTCCAAATACTGGATGAATCTCTCTGAAGGTTATTGAGAGGCGAGGAATTTGCCGTGTTCTCATACAAGTAAATGTTTCCCTGTTTTTGCCAACCTTGACATTTTCGTAAATGTCGTTGCACATGTTTCTGTTTGAGTCGATGTCCTGCAAAGCGAGGACATGTAATCCAGCGCTCACCTTGAGGCATTTTTACAGACTGTTAATTGCTACTAACTATAGTTGCTTTTTATTTTCTTCCATAAAATTAATTTTTAAAAACTTAACATTACTTAAACTGCAATAGCACTGCTTCTTTGTTGTGTGAAATAGGCATGATGGTATATCCGCTTTCAAGGAAGGTCTTTCAGGTAGCTCCACAACACTTTTCTTAATATACTTTTGTAGAAATAGTGCTTTTTCCCGCCCTTTGACATAGACTATGTTGACATCTTTTGTAAGAGATTTAATTATTGTATCAAAATTTTTATACGGCGTCACCCCCTCACCCCACTTTAGACTATGATGATTTGTGGTAATCCATCTAGTCTGAAACTGATCTTTTGGTGATAAAAATTCGAAAGGGTAGGGTGGTTTGAAAACAAAATGTGCAATTTTTTCCTCCTTTATTATAGCGAGTTCTTTGGGGATGAACTCTTTTTTCGCCACACAAAATCCCTGTATATCCACTATCGCATTCATAGTTGTTTCACAGCTTTGGTTAGAGGATTATATGCACACATTCTATCATGAATCACTAGACAATGAAGATTCGTACCTTTGGGGATAGGTTTATGGGTCTGAATCACTATACGTAATGCCACTGCTTGTGTGGGAATGGTGAATTTTTGTCTTGAGCAATCGACTACTACTAAGGGAAAATAATCCTTAAACTGTTCGGGTGAAATGGCAGTTTCCATTTCTGTGCCAGCATAATATATTTGACGAAAACGTGAAAACATTTCATAGAGATTCGCAAACTTATTTTTAGAAAAATCAATCCACAAATTTTCATATGGGTAAAACTGTGTATTCAAATAAACCCTAATATCTCTAAAATCACAATGATCAAATCGACTCATATTCTGTTTATAATCTTTCTCTCGCCCCGTTTGGAAGCCTAGAATTATATATCGAGGACTTTCCAACAGTTGGGATGTCTTCAAATTCCAATTAATTTCGGTTGCATTCGGTAATTCGGGGTAAGTGAAAAGGTCCCACTTTCTAAACGCCAACGGGGTTTCCTTCCCTTTGTTGATATAATTGGTCAATCGAAGCTCGTCTGCAAGACCCGGGGTAACTGTAGGAACTCGCCAACACAACTTCTCGATATTAACAATAGCTTTTTCCGTTCCAGTATCTATTAGCGCATTTAAATCATCATTCGCTCGAATTAATACTAGTTCCTGTCTCATGGATAAGATTACGTTGTTATAATCCTCGGCATAACCTAACAGTGATTTCAGGGGGATGCTGGCGCAAAATTTTCCGTCCACTAATATCTTACTATCTGATATCGGATACCATCCACCGATGCCCTGTTTCATACTTTGACTATGATCGAAACTAACTAATCCTTTAAGAGTACCAGTTAGACCGGGGTTTGAACACGAATCAATCACAATTCCGTTTATTTCATATCTAATTTCACTAAATAAGAAAGCTACACCGTTGTTGATGAACTTTGTCGATGTTGCGGGGACAATTTTGTCGGCGACTTCTTTATCAACTCGTCCCTCTATGTATATGTAACTATCACTTGGTCTGGTACATAATGCTTCATTAACCAATATTCTGATTTCATCATTATTATTAAAAACTGTTTTGCTTGATCCGTATGATTGAAATTCATAAGCACTTATCGAGTCATCGTAACCAACGGGTTCCTCAATTTCTAACATTTTGTACTTTTAATCCTAGTGATTCTAAAAATGCTTTGTTAGTGGTAGTGAGCACTGGAACACTCCTCTTCTTACTAATACACGTTTGCGGCGAACGTTTTTTTATACACTTTTTACGCCGGAAATCTAGTCCCATATCTCTATGATTCCTTCCGCAAATGTAGACCTACTGTTACAGTCTCGTGTTGAAAATTAATCAAGTCTCCATTCTGATCTGTTATTTTTATAGTAATACCTCTAATCACATTTACAGTTATGGGTAAATAAATTATATTTCGAGGTTGTTCAGAAATCATAAACCCGGGTGGCGTATCGGGGAAGAAGTGATGAATAACATGACCGGGTTTCCCCTGTCTATAACTGTTTGTAGTAATATCGCATTCTATTCGAATGGCATTAACTCTAATCAAGTCCGCGATATTCTCGGAACGATGTCGTTCATTTTTCTGCAACACTTTATTCTTAAATCCTAAAAGGGGGGCGATAGTATTGGGTTTGGAAAAATCTATATCCGCCGTTGCTTTTATGTGAGTATGTTGAGTGTTGGTGTTTGCTGTTATAGATAAGTAGCTATTGTCGAATATCTCATTTACTACTTTCTTCAAATAATCGTTTAAATCTCGTAATTGATATGTCCCCGTGGGGATTGTAAATTCCCTCCCGGAATAATAAAATTTATTGTTGCCTTCCTGTATATTTGGTATGGCATTATAGGCTTCAAAATTTGTTAATCCTAAAGAGTATCTTCCATCTTCCAAATTTATTGGGGGGTTAATATAGCTACTTAGAACTGATGATTTTCCCGATAAAACAAACAACATCACTGATGACCTTCCACCTTTTAACTGAATTCTTTCTCCTTTGTATTTTCATATAAAAATCTCAGACAAAGGTGTCCGCAATTATACGTATTCATATTCTGATACCTATCATAGTTATAAAAAACTCGGTTTCGCTCACCATCGCTTTGAAAATATTGACTGATTTCTAATGCGGGAGTTAGCTGTCCCATACTATCGAAATATAAAATTCTTTTTTTATTTTTTATATAGCATGACCAATGTGTTCCAGGTCCTTGTTGATCATCTAAATTAATTACTCCACATTCCCTAGTTCTTATTTTTGGAGGCAATTTATCACGCATATAGACACCTCTAAAATTGGGGATGTGTAATTTTTGTGCATAATCTTTGATCTCTATATTTGTTAAAGCGTGTCGAGGGAGTTTTATTGGTATTTTTTTTGATACCATTGATATGGACCTATGTACAATCCTTTTCCTTTGGACTTTTTTTTTTTCTCAAGCCTCCACCTTTTTTTCTCAACCCTTTACCATTCTTTAGTACCTCCATTGCTTTATTATGTCGTTGGGTTTCTTCTAACATCCTCCTATCAGCCTTTGCCTTATTTACAGCGCTTGCTATACCAGCTGCCCCACCACCTAATGCACCTAGAGCACCTAACAAAGGAAACAAGAATGGTAAAATTCCACCTCGTTTCGCTGTCGGTACTATCCGTCCTCGCTTCTTACGTCTCACCCCCATCCCCAATTTAGTTTTTCCTTTCATCAAACCACTGATAACTAATGAAGCTGCTTTCTCTCCTAGACTAGAGTCTTTGGCCTTCAATCGTTCTATTGCCCTCTCCGCTAATACTCTATCTGCTTCGTGTCGTTTGCTTAAGTCTTTTTCGTTTGCGTAAACTAGATCGTGCACTTTACAGGCTTTGTCTAAATTGTTAATACCCGGATCGCCTCGAGCTAATCTCTTTTCTAATTTAGTACCTGGTCCACAATATTGATAACCTGGTAGATGAATTTCGAAGGGTAGCTTATTAATAAGAGTATTTAGGACACCACTTCCTTTCTTTTTTTGTTTAGATGTTTTCGATCTCTTATATACTTTCATTCTGATAGTACTAACAATTAACAAATCCTTTTATATAAAATTTTTTTATTATTCACATTTACATATTTTTTTAAGACGAATCAAAACCGTCGCACTCGATATCGCTATGTTGCATCGAAGCATCCGACTCTCTAGGACTTGGATGAAAAAATTGTTGTTCGGCGGTGCCATAATTCAAGGGTTTCGCACTTATAGTATCCTGGAAGATACAAACTTCTGGAGTGTGACTCCCGATGGTTTTCCCACAGTTTTTACAGACCAGAATTCTTCTGGTTCGAAAGTGCCATAGATAGTAGGGAGTCTCCCCCGTCTTAAAGCATTGATAACAAAACATCTTCTCCGAAACGGCATCCCAGTTAATAGTAGGACTGTCCTTGTATCCTTCCTCGCAGAAGGCAAAAATACAAATTTTTTGAGAGCGTTCTAAAAAAATGCCGTCAGCATTCATCACTAAAAACTAATTTTTTTACTTACTCGGGGTGGTCATACGTTTCAGAAGTTTAAATTTTTGTGTGTTAGTCAGCTCACTCATTTTTTATGTTGGAAATTTACCACTGCTCTATTGGGAAACACATTGTACTCTCCTTTCGATGTTGGCGGGTTTCCCCTTTTAAGTTTCGCCCCTCCACATAAATAAGGTAAAGGCGATGGCGCAATCAGTCTAGGCAAAAGGCGGCGGTGAAAAAAAATAGGAGCTAACTTGGGTGGTCGAGGGTGAAAGTGATGACGCAGCCAATCTAGACAAAAGCAGAGAGCTAACACAACTAGCCTAGGCAAAAAGGCGGCGGTGAAAAAAAAAGGAGCTAACTTGGGTGGTCGAGGGTGAAAGTGATGACGCAGCCAATCTAGACAAAAGCAGAGAGCTAACACAACTAGCCTAGGCAAAAAGGCGGCGGTGAAAAAAAAAAAATAGGAGCTGACTTGGGTGGTCGAGGGTGAAAGTGATGACGTAGCCAATCTAGACAAAGGCAGAGAGCTAACACAACCAGCCTAGGGAAAGGCGGAGGTGGAAGCGACCTCTAGACAAAGGTAGGGAGCTGGCACAACCAGTAGAGAAAGGCGGGGGAGCTGGCACAACCACCTTAGACAAAGGCGGGAGGGGTAGCACAACCAGTAGAGAAAGGCGGGGGAGCTGGCACATCCGCCCCCTAGACAAAGGCGGGAGGGGTAGCACAACCAGTAGAGAAAGGCGGGGGAGCTGGCACATCCGGGTCTAGACAAAGGCGGGAGGGGTAGCACAAAAAACCGGTTTTGCACATAATTTGCATAATGTGCTGAAACCCCTTATAATACACTACTGGAGGTAAATATTTTATGGATATAACAACTTTTGTGATGATTTATTCACTGGTTCTTGAATGGGACTCGGGATATTTTTGTCTCAATCGACCACTAAATTATTCACTGTTCGTCCTGAAAGCAAGTTCATGGTTGATTAAGTATTTTGCTTTTGTTCGATTGGCTTGTCCCAGCGATTCCTCAATTATTATGGAAGAAACGAAAAACCAGAATTTTATACAGTAACAGTGGGTCCCACTTAAGATGAAGACAGTGTCACATTTTGGTTACTTTTAGGGGTAGGGACGAGGGGTTAACCACATGGTAAATTTGGGTACACAAAATAGACCAGGCTAGTTTTGAGTTTCGCGACCTGTTAGAAGCAAATCGGATAACAATTTGACGGCAAGTGTTTCTAGACTAATTGGACCCTGCTGAATCCGAAAATCACCGTCGGCACTTCAAAATCTTAACCGGAAGTCCGTAATTCTAGATGGCGCTCAAGGCAGAGCGTTATATCCAAAATAGCATAAAAATTACAGTTTTCGACCAAAGATGTGGTATATAAAATTAAAGATCGCTTGATTCTCTACAAGAAAGGCTCTAATGATTTTTTTCGTACAGACGATGCTTTACCCCTAGCGCGGGCAAGTAAGTTGCGCTCCCCGCCCGGCTTACATCACGCTCCACGATTATTTAATCAAAAAACTTGTTTCTTAATTTTTATGGAGTTTTTCAATATATTTCACCAATATCCACCTAAATACATGGGATTAGTAAGATATTCACAATTTACTTCCCTTTCTTCAATGTTCAAACGCCGTTTTCTATTTTGACTCTAGGCTGCTTTTGAGGTGCGTCTTTTGCAAGGAGCGCATTCGATAACATTTTGACAACAAGTATTTTTTGATTAATTGAACCCTGCCGAGTCCGAAAATCACTGTTTTGATTTCGAAACCTTGACCGGAAATGCTTTATTCAAGATGGCACCATCCAAAATACCATCCTAATGGGAAATAGCTTTCAGCCGATTTGTCTGAAATTTTGGTATGTTGTAGATCTGGACTTCCTGATCAAAAGTTATCATTGACACAAAGCAATCGTAAGGACGGTTCTTGCTACAGAGGCCTGAAAATAAAATAGAAACCATATCTGAGCTTGAAAGCCACCTTAACTAGCGTACATCCTCTAAGATTTTGAAATTTAAACAGTGATTTAAGGATTCAGCAGGGTTCAATTATTCAAATAATGCTTGTTGGCAAAATGTTATCCGATCTGCTCTTTGTTGTAGCGCACCTCAAAAGAAACCAACAGTAAAAGACAGAAAACGGCGTTTGCACATTGAAAAAGCGGAAATAAAATGAGAATATCTTACTAATCCCATCTATTTAGGTGGATGTTGGTGAAATATATTGAAAAACTCCATAAAAATTAAGAAACAAGTGTTTTGATAAAATAATCGTTGAGCGCGTAAGCCGCGCGGCGAGCGCAACATTCTTGCCAGCGCTAGGGGTAAACCGTCGTCTGTACGAAAAAAATCATTAGGGCCTTTCTTGTAGAGAATAAAGCGATCTTTAATTTTGTATACCACGTCTTTGGTCGAAAACTGTATATTTTTCATGCTATTTTGGATATGACGATCTGCCTTGAGCGCCATCTGGAATTACGGACTTCCGGTTAAGATTTCGAATTGCCGACAGTGATTTTCGGATTCAGCAGGGTCCAATCAGTCTAGAAACACTTGTCGTCAAAATGTTATCCGATTTGCTTCTAGCATAATATAGGAAGCGTTTTTTGAAATTCTAGCCTTGTCTAAAATCGCAAATTGTAAGAAAATCGCCACAAAATCGCTAAAAAATCGACAAAATCGCTAAAATTGCCAAAATCGGTAAAAACTGCCCAATCTTGCCAAAAATCGCCAAGTTGCTGAAAATTAACAGAACCAGCGGAAATCGCCACCAAAGTTCCCGTAAAAAATAATAAAGTTCGATGATAATCGACATAGAATACCTGATATTGCTAAAAAAAACATAAGCTGTTTGATGTGGCTCTTAATTTAATGTTAATAAGAAAGAGGGTCTAATTCATGACTGCCATTTTCTTCACTGTTTTGGAGAAAATAATTAATAATAATCGGCTATGACGTCATTTATATGGGTCTAAACTGAGTTCCACGAGACTTTGCTTAATTTATTATTTATTGGCTTAAAAGACAAAGGAAAACAAAGTATATGCATCTAAATGTGCAACTCATTTTCACAAAAAATGTTGGTTACTGTGTTTCTGCTTGTAGCAGCCGCGCTTCAACCCTTTTTCAGTCGAAGAAAAGTAATAGTAAATGACTGGGATCTAGTTTTAAAATTTGTCCAAATCCCGCACACTTTACTAGGCATTTTGGCTTTGGGTTAGATTTCCCTGGATTTTTTATATTTTGTAGCATAACTTGCCCTAAACATTTTGGTCTTTATAAAAATTTCGCAGGCCCTCTAGTTTAGAAGATATACCGGGTGATCCCCCAGAGCAAGTGATTTAAAATAACGAAAACTATAAATCATTTGATATCCCTTTTGCCTCAAGTGGTCTGGGGCCCTTATAGTTGAAAAGTGGGTCCAACAGTATTTCAAGAATCTCTAACCGTTCTTGCTATTTTTGCAAAAAATTGTATCTTGCTTTTAACACCTCCTAGTGGGGGGATTAATTTGGGTTGATTTTTTTTAATTTTTTTTTCATTCAGTAGCCGCTCTGATGGAGCCCACCTGGGCAGTCTAAATAATACTCGGGCGGCCGCCGTTTAAGAGATATACAGGGTGATTTCTATGGTGAACCATTATATTGTTTCGACGCAAAGTGTGCTATCAGGACGGAATGATCCAAAATGATTTATAACTAAATGAATGCATGTTTTTATGAGTACATATTTGTACTTAGTATAGATTCCTTGGAGTAAACTTATGCATTTAACATCTTCCGGCAATTAATTATGTTTCATTCGAATTGTTTGAATTTTCTTATTTGTTGTAATTTTCATCGTGTGTACCTGATTGGCTTCCGTAAAAGTACTTCCAGAGTGTTGCCCCTGCAATTTGTTAAAGATACGGCAAATAGATTCGAACTTTCAGATCTTGAAGATGATGATGATTAGTGTTAACCTTTTTCTGTTTTTTTTGTTTGATTAAGTATTTGTTGTTTTTAACAAAGAACAATAATGTTGACTTGTTGGTATCTTTTACGATTAAGTAGGTACACGTTTTAAAACACTCTGGAAGTACTTTTACGAAAACCAATCAGGTACACACGATGAAATAAGTTACAACAAATAAGAAAATTCAAACAATTCGGATGAAACATAATTAATTATCTGAAGATGTTAAATGCATAAGTTTACCCCAAGGAATCTATACTAAGTACACATATGTACTCATAAAAACATGCATTTATTTAGTTATAAATCATTTTGAATCCCTCCGTCCTGATAGCACACTTTGCGTCAAAACAATATGATGGTTCACCATCGAAATCACCCTGTATATCTCTTAAACGACGGCCGCTCGAGTATTATTTAGACTGCCCAGGTGAGCTCTATAAGAGCGGCTACTCAATGAAAAAAAAATTAAAAAAATCAACCCCTCCCCTAGGAGGTGTTAAAAGCAAGATACAATTTTTTGCAAAAATAGCAAGAACGGTTAGAGATTCTTGAAATACTGTTGGACCCACTTTTCAACTATAAGGCCCCCAGACCACTTGAGGCAAGAAAGATAACAAATGATTTATAGTTTTCGTTATTTTAAATCACCTGCTCTGGGGAGTCACCAAGTATATCTTCTAAACTAGAGGGCCTGCGAAATTTTTACTAAAATGTTTAGGACAAATTATGCTACAAAATATAAAAAATCCAGGAAAATCTAACCCAAATTCAAAATGCCTAGTAAAGTGTGCGGGGTCCTTTCCAAGTCGCCAAAAAAATATGCCAAATTCGCTCCAAAATCGCCAAAATTGCTGCAAAATGGCTGGAAACTTGCTTGAAAATCGCCGGAAACTTGCTTGAAAATTGCCAAAATCGCTAGAAAATCGCCGAAATCGCTAGAAAATCGCCAGAATCGCTAGAAAATCGCCAAAATCGCCAGAATCGCTAGAAAATTGCCAAAATCGCTGGAAAATTGCCAAAATCGCTAAAAATCGCCAAAATTGCTAAAAAAATATGATTGCTAAAAAAATATGATGCATCTTTTGAGGTAGGTACTCATCAACTCAAATGTAAGTTGTGAACGTAAATAAGGAACGTAAATAAGGGTCATTTTTCAATATCTTGCTTCGTGATCACAATGTGGAAAGAAATCACTAGAATAAAATGCATTTACTTCAATTTTGACGCTGCTACTTCGTGGTAGCTATTAATATGTCGTTAGAACCAGTTAGAACCAATAAAATAATAGAAATCATTACTTCCGGCGTTTTTTCTGTCTCCTGAAAAGTTTGCTCAATGGCACTTACGTCGTTTTAACTTGACAGCATCGATATGTATGTACACGAATTATGTGAATAATTGCATATAGGAATCTTACAAATGATTGGTTAAGTAATATCAATGGGGTAGCTACTAGTGAAAAAAACACAGAAAATTTCCCATGGTCTTCTCAAGATAACCTCAAGAATGCCTTAAGATAACCTCAGATTACCTCAATATAACCTCAAATTATCTCAAGATAACTTCAGTTTCAGATTACCTATGATAACCTCAAGATATTCTTAAGATTACCTCGTACAACCTCAAGTAAGGGGCGAAAGATAACCTCAGTAGGCAACACCTCGGGCCAGACACTTTAATTATCTCTTGAATTAGGCATTAGATGAAATTTATTATGTTTGCCTACACAAGCAGCTAACAAATAATTATTTAAACATGAAAGTAAGAACTCACCCACCGGAAGGAAGCAGAAACACTACAGATGTGTTACCAAAAGTTAGAAACCGACGCCACTGCGGAGCTGCCGCTCCGTAATTTGTCAACGCCGCCTATGGTGGCAAAGTGGAGGGGATGCTGGGCTCGGGGCGATGCGCCGAATTGACTTAGTCTGGCTGGAACCTTCAAGCGTGTATGAGTCTTCTCATTCTGATTGTTCCAACTATTTCCATTGTGTCAAGGCGACTGTTTTATTTCATTAAATACTTTATTGTATTTATTGATTTATTTAACCTTCATTACATCAGAAGTGGATAAAGACCAACGTGCAGTGTGTGACCACGTTGTGTGGTGACGGTACGAAAAACAATGAATAGGTCAAGGTCGAGATCCAGACGCCGCGATGTCGGTGACGATCGACAACAGAGAGAACGCCGCCGACGGAGAACAAGATCTAGGTCTCGATCCAGAGGGTACAGACACTCCAGGAGCCCAGATGGATCGTTACGGCGCCGTAGGGTTGATGACCAGGGTCGTTCCCAACGAGGTTTCCATCAGGCATTGGTTCCCGTTAGGACCGAACAGTCTGTGGCTTTGTCGCAAATCTCCGAAGCCATTGTCAAGGGCATGGATCAAGTAGCAGGTAATTTCCATGTAATCAACGAGCGCCGGCAAGTAAGTCTGAGTACTTCTATTTTAACCAATATAATTGCCGAATTCGATCCATTAAAAAGCGATGTATCTGACTGGATTAATGCAGTAGACGAATTCGCAGAAATGTATGGATGGAATGACGGTACTACTTGCCATTTGGCCTTGAGTAAATTAAGAGGTCCTGCTGAAACCTGGTATAGGGGGTTACCAACTCGATTCTTTTGTTGGAGAGAGTGGAAGGAAATGCTCTCTGAGAATTTCAAACCTGAAAGGGATTTACATAAAGCCCTTGAGGAGATGATGAAATGTAAGCCGAGTAGCAAGCACTCCCTCTACGAATATGTTTTTCAAAAACTGGCTTTGATCCACAAATTAAAATTGCCACTTTCTGGAGCGGATCAGGTAAACCTTATTCTAGGTGGCATAGACGATCAGCAGGTAAAGTTTGCCGTCCACGCAGCGGGTATCAAAGAGCCGCGTCTCTTAGCAAACCATTTTCGCGTGCTGGAATTAAATCGAGACGCAAATGCTAGTTCTAGCACTAGCGCAGTTAAAAAGCAAAATAGCGAGACACTAAATTATGGGAAATTAAATCCCAAACCAAACGCAACGTCGACAAAAAAAAGTCGTAACTTTAATAAAAACACCGGGTTTTCCGAGAAAGGCCAGAACAAAGACGCTTCGAAAGGTGATGGGCCGAAATGTTATAAATGCAAACAAAGGGGCCATAAATGGAAATTTTGTCCTAACTCCTCCAATAATGACAATAAAAATCTTCCCTCAAAACCCCCCTCAAATCCTCATCTAGCTTTAGAAAACAAAAGCGCTAATTTTGTAGGCGTTCGCGATAGTAACGCGAAATTCTTTAAAATTATAAGAATAAATAATGTCGACCTGAAATGTTTCATAGATTTTGGCAGTGAATGTTCTCTAATTACAAAAGAGATTGCTATTGAATTACAACTTATCATTGAGCCTCTGCCAAAGTCTATTTACTTGTCGACTTTGAGCGAAACAAAAGTCGAAGTGTCATCATTTGTTAATGAGAGTGTAGTTATCGATGGTATTCAGAAAACCATTGAATTACTTATTGTCGATACTTGTGTCATGAACGTTAAAATTTTAATAGGGCAGAATTTTACTGAACACGATGACATCATCTATTCAAGAATTGGGGATTCACTTAATTTTTCTCAGATCAAAAACAAAAACATAAATAGTATTGGCTCATCTATTAATGACAACTCAAAAATAAATATAGGTACAGAAGATCCCCCAGCTGTGAATCAATTGCTTAAGTTACTTAATGGTTATCCTATGTGTATGTCTGAAAACCTATCGGGTTTAGGGTGTACAACCACGGCGGAAATGAAAATAGAGTTGACATCTACAACTCCCATAGCTTTTAGACCCAGACGATATTCGGAAGTCGAACGCTCAGAAATTAGGGAGATTGTCAACGGGTTATTGATTCATGGAATCATTCGAGAATCAAAATCTCCTTATGCTGCTCAAGTATTGTTGGTAAAGAAAAAGACAGGTGAAAAACGCCTTTGCGTCGATTATCGAGCACTCAATAAGGTTACAGTTAAGGATAAGTATCCAGTTCCTGTGGTCGAGGAACAGCTGAAACGCTTAGCAGGGTTCAATTGGTTTACTTCTCTAGATCTTTTGTCTGGATATTATCACGTACCAATGGCAAAAGAATCTGTCGAATTGACAGCATTCGTAACTCAAGATGGACATTATGAGTTCCTGAAAATGCCATTTGGGGTAGTGAATGGGCCAGCGGTTTTTCAGAGAATGTTAAATTGTGCTCTTGGTCAGCTGAGATTCACCAAGGTTATTGTTTATCTAGATGACTGTCTCATTCCGGCCAAAAGTATTGAACAATCTTTAGAAATATTGCGGGAAATTTTAGAGGTCTTTAAGAAAAATTGTTTGACCTTGCGACTATCAAAATGTTACTTTTTGGAAAAACAAATTGAATATCTAGGTCATTTAGTTTGTGACTCTGCAATTAAACCTAGTCCGCGAAAAATTTCTGCAGTGAAAGATTTCCCAAAACCTTGTAATACGCATGAAGTGAGACAATTTCTAGGCCTCACGGGATATTTTCGAAAATTCATCCCGAAATATGCTTTAAAGGCAAAGCCACTAAGTGCATTATTGCAAAAAGATGTCAAGTGGGAATGGGGCCAAGCGCAAAATGGGTCATTTGAACAGTTAAAAGAATTGCTAATTTCTGAACCTGTTTTAAGACTTTTCAATCCTGATTTAGAAACAAGAGTTTATACAGACGCATCTAGACTGGGTATTGCGGGCATTTTGGTTCAGGTTTCCGACAAGGCTGAACATGTTGTGGAATATTATAGTAGAAGTACAAGACCGAACGAACAACGTTTTCATTCTTTCGAATTAGAGACTCTTGCTATGATAGAATCTGTTAAAAGGTTTCGGCCCTATTTATTTGGCCGTAAGTTTAGTATCATTACAGATTGCGTAGCTGTCAAACAATCGTTTTCCAAACAAGAGTTAAGTCAAAAGATAGGTAAATGGGTTCTAGACTTAAGTGAATATGATTTCAAAATGGAACATAAAGGAAATCAGCAGATGCGCCATGCTGATGCACTAAGTCGAAATCCAGCAGTTGAACCTAATGTTATGATGACAAAAGTTATTGCAGAATCTGATTGGTTATTGTCACTACAAGAATCTGATGCACATATTCAGGAAATCAAGCAAACTTTATTATCTGGTGATAAAGCCTCACATAAGGACGTTTTTAAGAACTATGCTCTAAAAGCGAGCAAGGTTTGCAAGAAAACTGATCGTGGTTTGCGCTGGGTGATACCGAAGTTTGCGAGATTTCAACTTTTAAGAATGTATCATGATGATAAAGGTCATTTAGGGTGCGACAAAACGTATGAATCAATCTCCAATAGCTATTGGTTCAGTAAGATGAGAAGGTTTGTCACTAAGTATTGCAAAAATTGTTTGAATTGTATTTATTTCAAACCACTAAGTGGAAAAAAACAGGGGTTCCTTAATCCAATTCCTAAGATCCCCAAGCCTTTCCACACCATACATATCGACCACCTTGGACCTTATATAAAGTCCAAATCTGGAAATACTCATGTACTGGTCGTTATTGACGCATTCACAAAGTTTATTCTGATATACGGTGTCAAAAGCACACAGACACGACATGTAATTAGAATGTTGCAGGAGATGTTTAAGATATTTGGAGTTCCAAGACGACTAATAAGCGATCGTGGAAGTTCCTTTACTTCCCAGGACTTCAAAAATTTCTGTGAGGAAAAGGGCCTCACTCATCACCTCAACGCTACTGGGATGCCACAAGGCAATGGGCAGGTAGAGCGATATAATCGCACTATACTCAACTCCTTGGCAACCATGGGAGCCGAAGTGGACGACAAGAGCTGGGATGAAAATCTCCAGAACATCCAGTTAGGTCTGAATGGTAGCGTCAACGCCGCAATAGGAGTTACGCCTAGCGAAGCCTTGATGGGATTCCGCGTGACAACTCACGGAGCCATGAATGAAGCCAACAGTGAAACTGCTGTAGATGTCACAAAGGTACGAGCAGACATCGCAAAGAAAACCGAAGAATATCAAGCCAAGCAGAAAGACCAATTCGATCGAAAAAGAACTGCAGCGCAGAAATACGAAGTTGGGGATCTGGTTCTCATCAAGGTGATCTGCAATCCGGCCACAGGAAAAAGCCATAAACTCCTGCCTAAATGGAGAGGACCCTTCAGAGTAGCAAAAGTTATGGAACATGACCGTTACGAAATTGGAGACATTCCGGGATCTATTCGCTCTCGACTGAAGTACCAGGGGGTAGCTGCTGCTGAAAATATGAGACCCTGGGTAAATTACGCAGGGGCAAGGTAGACGGTCTGTAGAGAGTGCGGAAACGGGAGTACCCAGTCACAGAGTATGGACACGACACAGGATAGCTGTTGTGTTAAATTAACGGCAATGAGCTTCTGTTCCTGTGGTGTCAGAACATACTGGTGGGTCGTTTTGGTAACGGCAGACGTTGGGTACAGGCGTTGGCACTGCATGATTCTACAAACATTATTGTTCTGTGTGAGATTTTATTATTTTCTTTGAACTTTACCGGTAGCTACCGTATTTCGTTTATTTTCTTTGCTAGGTGTTTGTTTATTGTTCGTATCAAGATGGAATCTCGGAGAACTGCAGTTTACTTATATAATTTACAGAATGATTACTTTACGTCGAATTGTTAACATGGTTTATATGATTTTCTGAGTTTCAGAACTTATCCAAAAATGAGAGTCCAGGAATTTAAACGAGTGAGGACACTCATCAAGTCAGGATAGGCCGTGTTACCAAAAGTTAGAAACCGACGCCACTGCGGAGCTGCCGCTCCGTAATTTGTCAACGCCGCCTATGGTGGCAAAGTGGAGGGGATGCTGGGCTCGGGGCGATGCGCCGAATTGACTTAGTCTGGCTGGAACCTTCAAGCGTGTATGAGTCTTCTCATTCTGATTGTTCCAACTATTTCCATTGTGTCAAGGCGACTGTTTTATTTCATTAAATACTTTATTGTATTTATTGATTTATTTAACCTTCATTACAGATGCAAGTTGGTAATAATCGGCAATAATTTATTATCTGTTCCATACTTCCATTTCTTTATCCCGCGGCAACCCACAAGTTTAATAACACTCAAAAAATAACAATGTAAAACCAAGAAACTCACTAATTATTGACGAGCCAACAATGTTGTGAACCACGAATACCAAACCGCAACTAAACACTCAAAACGAATTGTGCGCATTATACGAACCTTGATGTCATCATCCATCATCATGATTTTGTCATGATCATGTTGACATTAAGCGCTTTCCTTTTACACATTCATCTGAGGAACCTCAGTAAATCGCAGCAATTTGATTGGTCAATACGACATGCAAGTACCAACTAAAGATGTATCTGATCAACATTCCGGCACTCTGGTCACACAGAATTCGATCTTCTCTACTCCGTAACCGTCTGCGTGAGTTCACCTGAGTAGATACTTGCTTGGTGTTTACAATTTGTTTATATTCATTAGGATCCAACGAGTTTTTGCATTATTTGTTTTGATTACTGTTTATTTGTAAGTGATCATAAAATACCGAATTTTCTTTGTTTAATTTCTTGATATGAGTTTTGCACATTTAAATTGTCGTTCATTAATTGGGCACTTGCGGGATATCCGTGATTTAATGATTAGTAAAGAATTTGATATTTTGGCGTTGAGCGAGACGCGGCTTTCTGCGGATATTTCCAGTTCGGTCTGCAATATTAAAAATTATGATCTTATTCGAGCCGACAGAGACACGAATGGGGGTAGTGTTGCTCTATTTATCAAGTCAAACCTTAATTATAATGTTATATTTACAAGTTCTGAGATTGAACAACTGTGGATTTCAGTAACATTTAATCGCATAACTGTTGCCTTGGGTGTAGTTTATAACCCTCATCGAAATTTTGCAAAAAAATTTGTAGATAACCTGGAGCACACTCTGGCTGACATAATGCCCACAGTTGACTATATTTGTTGCCTGGGTGACTTTAATATAGATTATATGAGGCCTGGTGAATTCAGCACCAAATATCTGTGCGACGTTGCTTCTGCTTTTGGTCTTGTCCAGGTTATTAGTGATATCACACGTTACGATGCTACCTCTTCTAGCTTAATTGATCTTGTTTTTGTGAGTTCAGATGCTGATGTTGATATTTCTGGTGTCACTGATGCACATAACTTTAGTGACCATGACATGGTGTTTGTCAAGCTGAAAATTTCGCAAACAGAAGACAAAAAATACATAACTTATCGTGATTACAGTACTATCGATCTTAACATGCTGCATTATGATCTTCGCACGCTCCCTTTATTTTACGTAACTGAATTAAACTCAATTGATGAGAAAATGGAATTTCTAAACAACTCATTGACCCAACTGATGAATACTCATTGCCCAGTAAAAACTATACGTGTTAATCAGAGGAAATATCAGCCGTGGTTGACGGATAATCTAAGATTGATGATGAGGCTACGAAATCAGGCATTGGCAAGATTTAAAAAAAACAGATCTGAACATACCTGGAAGTACTATCAACAGCTAAGAAATTACGTTAATTTTGCAGTGAAAAAAGAAAAGAAGGCCTATATGGCATTTAAATTCAGGACTGCGGGCCCTTCTGGTATGTGGACTGAATTGAAAAAGTTAAACATTCAGTGTTCTACGAAGAAAGAACTTCCTTCACTATTCAATGATCCAAACCAAATTAACAATTACTTTTTGGAATCTGCTTCAGCTATGGTTGATAAGGATCTTAAGGCCAGTGTAACCACATTTTACAATCTCCATAATATGCATGATGGAGAGAAGCTGGTCCTGTCGGCTGTTAATGAAGGTACTGTCTTGAAAAAATTAAATGAGATTTCATCAAATGCAGTTGGAATTGATGGCATTCCTATTAAATTTATTAAATTATGTTGCCCGGATATATTACCAATTTTAACACACGTAATAAATTTCTCAATTGAAAACAATGTATTCCCACAGTGTTGGAAAAACTCTTTAGTACTACCTCTTCCAAAAGTAAATTCACCTAAAGAACTTAAGGACCTCAGACCAATAAGTATTTTGCCATCACTGTCAAAGATCATAGAAAAAATATTGGACGACCAGATTAGAAGTTATGCTCGAAAATACAATATACTGCCAAAATTACAATCTGGTTTTAGATCGAGCCATAGCTGTTCTACTGCTCTCCTAAAGATTACAGATGACATACTTAGTGCTTGGGACAGTAACCAGCTAACATTGATGCTACTCCTTGATTTTAGTAAGGCTTTTGACACGCTAGATCATGATATTCTATTTTCCATTCTTCATTATTTGGGTTTTCATCAGTCGACTTGTCTCTTCTTTAAAAACTATTTCTGCTCAAGGTTTCAGCGTGTCAAAATACATAATGCACTGTCTACGTCGCGTAAAATTCGTTCAGGTGTTCCTCAGGGATCCATTTTAGGACCCCTTCTGTTCACCTTATATGTCTCTCAGCTCCAGTTACGGTTTCGATTCTGTAATTATCACTTCTATGCAGACGATTCGCAAATGTATATTTCCTTTCATAAAGATGACCTGGACTTGGCTTTATGGCAGTTGCAGGATGACTTAAACCGTGTTATCTCATTCTCTTGTTCGCATGGTCTCAAATTGAACGCTAATAAGTCAACGTTACTCCTATTTGGAAATACCAGAGCTTGCCAAGAAGTAAGGGGTAATATTTCTTTGTCTGTCGATAACTCACCTATCTACCCAACTTTGGAGGCAAGAAATCTGGGACTAATTTTCAGCGCTGATTTGAGATTCAGATCTCACATCAATCAATGCATATCCAGGGCTTTCTCTGCTCTTCGGCTTCTGTATAGCAATAAGGAATTTCTTAGCACTGAAATGAGGATAATTCTATGTAATTCCTTGGTTTTATCTCATTTTAACTTTGCAGATGTAGTCTATAATACATGTTTAGATCAGCGGGATTCAAACAGGATACAGCGCGCACAAAATGCCTGCGTGCGCTTCATTTTCGGTGTGAGTCGCCGGCAATCCGTGTATGCTCGTCTTAAAGACTTAAAATGGTTAGATATGCGACAAAGGAGAGCTCTGCATTCGGCTTGTTTGTTCAAAAAAGTAATTGATACTAATACTCCCCCGTATCTTATTGAAAAAATTAATTTTAGAACTGATATTCACAATCTAAATCTAAGACGTAAAGATTTAATCAACATTCCTCGGCATCATACCCAGTATAATATTTGTAAACTTATGAACACCATCCCTGTAAATGTCAAGTCACTCAGTCACGAACTATTTAAAGCCAGGGTTATGGAACTAGTTGCGGATGGTCGGGTTTCGTTATAGCGTTTTGTTGCAATTTTTGTTTTTGGTATAACTTTGTCTTCTCTTTATTCGGACCCATGGGTGTCCTGCAGGTGTCACTATATTTCACTGTCGTGTATAAACGGCTTTATCTCTGTGTTATTATCTGTGCTCAATATTCACTTCAATTGCTGTAATTATTTATTATTACTCTTCTTTTACAAGGTTGATGTGGAAGATCAGATCCACTTGCCTTCCACTTTATTGTGGTATGTGCAGGGGGAAGCTGAACGTCAGCCTTGAGATTCAAATTTCTGTTATTAGCTAATCTCATTTGTTACTCATTTATTTCGTATACCAAGAAGTTTGAATAAAATATTATTATTATTATTATTATTATTATTATTCAGCCCTTTTCAATCACTCAGTTCTTCGAAACCTGTCTTGGTAGATTTAACAAGTTCAAACAGGTTTGGAGAGGTTATTGACATATGACACCATAACACAGTTGACCTATGACGCCATCATCAATTCTCGGAATTTTGTCTAGACAGTTGTAACAGGTTGAGACTTGTTTGAGAAAGGTCATTGACCCCATTGACCTTGAAAGGTCATTGACATCAATTCTTGGAATTTTGTCTAGACAGTTGTAACAGGTTGAGACTTGTTTGAGAAAGGTCATCGACCTTTGACCCCATTGACCTTGAAAGGTCATTGACATCAATTCTTGGAATTTTGTCTAGACAGTTGTAACAGGTTGAGACTTGTTTGAGAAAGGTCATTGACCTTTGACCTTGAAAGGTCATTGACATCAATTCTTGGAATTTTGTCTAGACAGTTGTAACAGGTTGAGACTTGTTTGAGAAAGGTCATTGACCTTTGACCCCATTGACCTTGAAAGGTCATTGACATCAATTCTTGGAATTTTGTCTAACAGGTTGAGACTTGTTTGAGAAAGGTCATCGACCTTTGACCTTGAAAGGTAATTGACCTCTTTGACAGGTCATTGACATCACGAGTTCTTGGAAATTTGTCTAGACAGACGTAACAGGTTCAGACTTGTTTTCCCCCCTCCCCTCATTCGGGTCAAACATGAACGTTTCCGAGCTGACCTGAGCCGGTAGAAAATAGTGCCGAAGCTGGCGCAAATGAATCCCGGTAGAAAGTGGTGCCGAAGTTGGCGCACTTTCTGTGGTCCAACTTCGGCAAAGTGGTCCAACTTCGGCAAAAAAGTGGTCTGACTTCGGCACTACTTAACTACTACTCTTCTATATCGGAGGTGTAATTGACCAGGAGGACAATGTGCAACAAGAGCTGTAAGTTGTCGAAAAAAATTTAATCTAACCTAACATCAAGACATTGCAGATTTACGATTTATTTTTGAACAACTTCCCAATCCTTGAATCCAACGCCAATTTGACCAGTCATTCTTCTATATCCTAGGTGTAATTGACCAGGAGGACAATGTGCAACAAGAGCTGTAAGTTGTCGAAAAGAATTTAATCTAACCTAACATCTAGACATTGCAGATTTACGATTTATTTTTGAACAACTTCCCAATCCTTGAATCCAACGCCAATTTGACAAGTCATTCTTCTATATCGAAGGTGTAATTGACCAGGAGGACAATGTGCAACAAGAGCTGTAAGTTGTCGAAAAAAATTTAATCTAACCTAACATCAAGACATTGCAGATTTACGATTTATTTTTGAACAACTTCCCAATCCTTGAATCCAACGCCAATTTGACCAGTCACTCTTCTATATCGGAGGTGTAATTGACCAGGAGGACAATGTGCAACAAGAGCTGTAAGTTGTCGAAAAAAATTTAATCTAACCTAACATCAAGACATTGCAGATTTACGATTTATTTTTGAACAACTTCCCAATCCTTGAATCCAACGCCAATTTGACCAGTCATTCTTCTATATCCTAGGTGTAATTGACCAGGAGGACAATGTGCAACAAGAGCTGTAAGTGGTCGAAAAAAATTCAATCTAACCTAACATCTAGACATTGCAGTTTTACGATTTATTTTTGAACAACTTCCAAATTCTTGAATCCAGCGCCAATTTGACCAGTCTCTCTTCTATATCGGAGGTGTAATTGACCAGGAGGACAATGTGCAACAAGAGCTGTAAGTGGTCGAAAAAATTCAATCTAACCTAACATCTAGACATTGCAGTTTTACGATTTATTTTTGAACTTCCCAATCCTTGAATCCAACGCCAATTTGACCAGTCACTCTTCTATATCGGAGGTGTAATTGACCAGGAGGACAATGTGCAACAAGAGCTGTAAGTTGTCGAAAAAAATTTAATCTAACCTAACATCAAGACATGCAGATTTACGATTTATTTTTGAACAACTTCCCAATCCTTGAATCCAACGCCAATTTGACCAGTCATTCTTCTATATCCTAGGTGTAATTGACCAGGAGGACAATGTGCAACAAGAGCTGTAAGTTGTCGAAAAGAATTTAATCTAACCTAACATCTAGACATTGCAGATTTACGATTTATTTTTAAACAACTTCCCAATCCTTGAATCCAACGCCAATTTGACCAGTCATTCTTCTATATCGAAGGTGTAATTGACCAGGAGGACAATGTGCAACAAGAGCTGTAAGTTGTCGAAAAAAATTTAATCTAACCTAACATCAAGACATTGCAGATTTACGATTTATTTTTGAACAACTTCCCAATCCTTGAATCCAACGCCAATTTGACCAGTCATTCTTCTATATCCTAGGTGTAATTGACCAGGAGGACAATGTGCAACAAGAGCTGTAAGTGGTCGAAAAAAATTCAATCTAACCTAACATCTAGACATTGCAGTTTTACGATTTATTTTTGAACAACTTCCCAATCCTTGAATCCAACGCCAATTTGACCAGTCATTCTTCTATATCGAAGGTGTAATTGACCAGGAGGACAACAATGTGCAACAAGAGCTGTAAGTGGTCGAAAAAAATTCAATCTAACCTAACATCTAGACATTGCAGTTTTACGATTTATTTTTGAACAACTTCCAAATTCTTGAATCCAGCGCCAATTTGACCAGTCTCTCTTCTATATCGGAGGTGTAATTGACCAAGAGGACAATGTGCAACAAGAGCTGTAAGTGGTCGAAAAAATTCAATCTAACCTAACATCTAGACATTGCAGTTTTACGATTTATTTTTGAACAACTTCCCAATCCTTGAATCCAACGCCAATTTGACCAGTCACTCTTCTATATCGGAGGTGTAATTGACCAGGAGGACAATGTGCAACAAGAGCTGTAATTTGTCGAAAAAAATTTAATCTAACCTAACATCAAGGCATTGCAGATTTACGATTTATTTTTGAACAACTTCCCAATCCTTGAATCCAACGCCAATTTGACCAGTCACTCTTCTATATCGGAGGTGTAATTGACCAGGAGGACAATGTGCAACAAGAGCTGTAAGTTGTCGAAAAAAATTTAATCTAACCTAACATCAAGACATTGCAGATTTACGATTTATTTTTGAACAACTTCCCAATCCTTGAATCCAACGCCAATTTGACCAGTCACTCTTCTATATCGGAGGTGTAATTGACCAGGAGGACAATGTGCAACAAGAGCTGTAAGTTGTCGAAAAAAATTTAATCTAACCTAACATCAAGACATTGCAGATTTACGATTTATTTTTGAACAACTTCCCAATCCTTGAATCCAACGCCAATTTGACCAGTCATTCTTCTATATCCTAGGTGTAATTGACCAGGAGGACAATGTGCAACAAGAGCTGTAAGTTGTCGAAAAGAATTTAATCTAACCTAACATCTAGACATTGCAGATTTACGATTTATTTTTGAACAACTTCCCAATCCTTGAATCCAACGCCAATTTGACAAGTCATTCTTCTATATCGAAGGTGTAATTGACCAGGAGGACAATGTGCAACAAGAGCTGTAAGTTGTCGAAAAAAATTTAATCTAACCTAACATCAAGACATTGCAGATTTACGATTTATTTTTGAACAACTTCCCAATCCTTGAATCCAACGCCAATTTGACCAGTCACTCTTCTATATCGGAGGTGTAATTGACCAGGAGGACAATGTGCAACAAGAGCTGTAAGTTGTCGAAAAAAATTTAATCTAACCTAACATCAAGACATTGCAGATTTACGATTTATTTTTGAACAACTTCCCAATCCTTGAATCCAACGCCAATTTGACCAGTCATTCTTCTATATCCTAGGTGTAATTGACCAGGAGGACAATGTGCAACAAGAGCTGTAAGTGGTCGAAAAAAATTCAATCTAACCTAACATCTAGACATTGCAGTTTTACGATTTATTTTTGAACAACTTCCAAATTCTTGAATCCAGCGCCAATTTGACCAGTCTCTCTTCTATATCGGAGGTGTAATTGACCAGGAGGACAATGTGCAACAAGAGCTGTAAGTGGTCGAAAAAATTCAATCTAACCTAACATCTAGACATTGCAGTTTTACGATTTATTTTTGAACTTCCCAATCCTTGAATCCAACGCCAATTTGACCAGTCACTCTTCTATATCGGAGGTGTAATTGACCAGGAGGACAATGTGCAACAAGAGCTGTAAGTTGTCGAAAAAAATTTAATCTAACCTAACATCAAGACATTGCAGATTTACGATTTATTTTTGAACAACTTCCCAATCCTTGAATCCAACGCCAATTTGACCAGTCATTCTTCTATATCCTAGGTGTAATTGACCAGGAGGACAATGTGCAACAAGAGCTGTAAGTTGTCGAAAAGAATTTAATCTAACCTAACATCTAGACATTGCAGATTTACGATTTATTTTTAAACAACTTCCCAATCCTTGAATCCAACGCCAATTTGACCAGTCATTCTTCTATATCGAAGGTGTAATTGACCAGGAGGACAATGTGCAACAAGAGCTGTAAGTTGTCGAAAAAAATTTAATCTAACCTAACATCAAGACATTGCAGATTTACGATTTATTTTTGAACAACTTCCCAATCCTTGAATCCAACGCCAATTTGACCAGTCATTCTTCTATATCCTAGGTGTAATTGACCAGGAGGACAATGTGCAACAAGAGCTGTAAGTGGTCGAAAAAAATTCAATCTAACCTAACATCTAGACATTGCAGTTTTACGATTTATTTTTGAACAACTTCCCAATCCTTGAATCCAACGCCAATTTGACCAGTCATTCTTCTATATCGAAGGTGTAATTGACCAGGAGGACAACAATGTGCAACAAGAGCTGTAAGTGGTCGAAAAAAATTCAATCTAACCTAACATCTAGACATTGCAGTTTTACGATTTATTTTTGAACAACTTCCAAATTCTTGAATCCAGCGCCAATTTGACCAGTCTCTCTTCTATATCGGAGGTGTAATTGACCAAGAGGACAATGTGCAACAAGAGCTGTAAGTGGTCGAAAAAATTCAATCTAACCTAACATCTAGACATTGCAGTTTTACGATTTATTTTTGAACAACTTCCCAATCCTTGAATCCAACGCCAATTTGACCAGTCACTCTTCTATATCGGAGGTGTAATTGACCAGGAGGACAATGTGCAACAAGAGCTGTAATTTGTCGAAAAAAATTTAATCTAACCTAACATCAAGGCATTGCAGATTTACGATTTATTTTTGAACAACTTCCCAATCCTTGAATCCAACGCCAATTTGACCAGTCACTCTTCTATATCGGAGGTGTAATTGACCAGGAGGACAATGTGCAACAAGAGCTGTAAGTTGTCGAAAAAAATTTAATCTAACCTAACATCAAGACATTGCAGATTTACGATTTATTTTTGAACAACTTCCCAATCCTTGAATCCAACGCCAATTTGACCAGTCACTCTTCTATATCGGAGGTGTAATTGACCAGGAGGACAATGTGCAACTAGAGCTGTAAGTTGTCGAAAAAAATTTAATCTAACCTAACATCAAGACATTGCAGATTTACGATTTATTTTTGAACAACTTCCCAATCCTTGAATCCAACGCCAATTTGACCAGTCATTCTTCTATATCCTAGGTGTAATTGACCAGGAGGACAATGTGCAACAAGAGCTGTAAGTTGTCGAAAAAAATTTAATCTAACCTAACATCAAGACATTGCAGATTTACGATTTATTTTTGAACAACTTCCCAATCCTTGAATCCAACGCCAATTTGACCAGTCATTCTTCTATATCCTAGGTGTAATTGACCAGGAGGACAATGTGCAACAAGAGCTGTAAGTGGTCGAAAAAAATTCAATCTAACCTAACATCTAGACATTGCAGTTTTACGATTTATTTTTGAACAACTTCCCAATCCTTGAATCCAACGCCAATTTGACCAGTCATTCTTCTATATCGAAGGTGTAATTGACCAGGAGGACAACAATGTGCAACAAGAGCTGTAAGTGGTCGAAAAAAATTCAATCTAACCTAACATCTAGACATTGCAGTTTTACGATTTATTTTTGAACAACTTCCAAATTCTTGAATCCAGCGCCAATTTGACCAGTCTCTCTTCTATATCGGAGGTGTAATTGACCAAGAGGACAATGTGCAACAAGAGCTGTAAGTGGTCGAAAAAATTCAATCTAACCTAACATCTAGACATTGCAGTTTTACGATTTATTTTTGAACAACTTCCCAATCCTTGAATCCAACGCCAATTTGACCAGTCACTCTTCTATATCGGAGGTGTAATTGACCAGGAGGACAATGTGCAACAAGAGCTGTAATTTGTCGAAAAAAATTTAATCTAACCTAACATCAAGGCATTGCAGATTTACGATTTATTTTTGAACAACTTCCCAATCCTTGAATCCAACGCCAATTTGACCAGTCACTCTTCTATATCGGAGGTGTAATTGACCAGGAGGACAATGTGCAACAAGAGCTGTAAGTTGTCGAAAAAAATTTAATCTAACCTAACATCAAGACATTGCAGATTTACGATTTATTTTTGAACAACTTCCCAATCCTTGAATCCAACGCCAATTTGACCAGTCACTCTTCTATATCGGAGGTGTAATTGACCAGGAGGACAATGTGCAACTAGAGCTGTAAGTTGTCGAAAAAAATTTAATCTAACCTAACATCAAGACATTGCAGATTTACGATTTATTTTTGAACAACTTCCCAATCCTTGAATCCAACGCCAATTTGACCAGTCATTCTTCTATATCCTAGGTGTAATTGACCAGGAGGACAATGTGCAACAAGAGCTGTAAGTTGTCGAAAAAAATTTAATCTAACCTAACATCAAGACATTGCAGATTTACGATTTATTTTTGAACAACTTCCCAATCCTTGAATCCAACGCCAATTTGACAAGTCATTCTTCTATATCCTAGGTGTAATTGACCAGGAGGACAATGTGCAACAAGAGCTGTAAGTTGTCGAAAAAAATTTAATCTAACCTAACATCTAGACATTGCAGATTTACGATTTATTTTTGAACAACTTCCCAATCCTTGAATCCAGCGTCAATTTGACCAGTCTCTCTTCTATATCGGAGGTGTAATTGACGAGGAGGACAATGTGCAGCAAGAGCTGTAAGTGGTCGAAAAAATTCAATCTAACCTAACATCTAGACATTGCAGTTTTACGATTTATTTTTGAACAACTTCCCATTCCTTGAATACAACGCCAATTTGACCAGTCACTCTTCTATATCGGAGGTGTAATTGACCAGGAGGACAATGTGCAACAAGAGCTGTAAGTTGTCGAAAAAAATTTAATCTAACCTAACATCAAGACATTGCAGATTTACGATTTATTTTTGAACAACTTCCCAATCCTTGAATCCAACGCCAATTTGACCAGTCATTCTTCTATATCCTAGGTGTAATTGACCAGGAGGACAATGTGCAACAAGAGCTGTAAGTGGTCGAAAAAAATTCAATCTAACCTAACATCTAGACATTCCAGTTTTACGATTTATTTTTGAACAACTTCCAAATCCTTGAATCCAGCGCCAATTTGACCAGTCTCTCTTCTATATCGGAGGTGTAATTGACCAGGAGGACAATGTGCAGCAAGAGCTGTAAGTGGTCGAAAAAAATTTAATCTAACCTAACATCAAGACATTGCAGATTTACGATTTATTTTTGAACAACTTCCCAATCCTTGAATCCAACGCCAATTTGACCAGTCATTCTTCTATATCCTAGGTGTAATTGACCAGGAGGACAATGTGCAACAAGAGCTGTAAGTGGTCGAAAAAAATTCAATCTAACCTAACATCTAGACATTGCAGTTTTACGATTTATTTTTGAACAACTTCCCAATCCTTGAATCCAACGCCAATTTGACCAGTCATTCTTCTATATCGAAGGTGTAATTGACCAGGAGGACAACAATGTGCAACAAGAGCTGTAAGTGGTCGAAAAAAATTCAATCTAACCTAACATCTAGACATTGCAGTTTTACGATTTATTTTTGAACAACTTCCAAATTCTTGAATCCAGCGCCAATTTGACCAGTCTCTCTTCTATATCGGAGGTGTAATTGACCAGGAGGACAATGTGCAACAAGAGCTGTAAGTGGTCGAAAAAATTCAATCTAACCTAACATCTAGACATTGCAGTTTTACGATTTATTTTTGAACTTCCCAATCCTTGAATCCAACGCCAATTTGACCAGTCACTCTTCTATATCGGAGGTGTAATTGACCAGGAGGACAATGTGCAACAAGAGCTGTAAGTTGTCGAAAAAAATTTAATCTAACCTAACATCAAGACATTGCAGATTTACGATTTATTTTTGAACAACTTCCCAATCCTTGAATCCAACGCCAATTTGACCAGTCATTCTTCTATATCCTAGGTGTAATTGACCAGGAGGACAATGTGCAACAAGAGCTGTAAGCTGTCGAAAAAAATTTAATCTAACCTAACATCTAGACATTGCAGATTTACGATTTATTTTTGAACAACTTCCCAATCCTTGAATCCAACGCCAATTTGACCAGTCATTCTTCTATATCGAAGGTGTAATTGACCAGGAGGACAATGTGCAACAAGAGCTGTAAGTTGTCGAAAAAAATTTAATCTAACCTAACATCAAGACATTGCAGATTTACGATTTATTTTTGAACAACTTCCCAATCCTTGAATCCAACGCCAATTTGACCAGTCATTCTTCTATATCCTAGGTGTAATTGACCAGGAGGACAATGTGCAACAAGAGCTGTAAGTTGTCGAAAAAAATTTAATCTAACCTAACATCAAGACATTGCAGATTTACGATTTATTTTTGAGCAACTTCCCAATCCTTGAATCCAACGCCAATTTGACCAGTCATTCTTCTATATCCTAGGTGTAATTGACCAGGAGGACAATGTGCAACAAGAGCTGTAGGTGGTCGAAAAAAATTCAATCTAACCTAACATCTAGACATTGCAGTTTTACGATTTATTTTTGAACAACTTCCAAATTCTTGAATCCAGCGCCAATTTGACCAGTCTCTCTTCTATATCGGAGGTGTAATTGACCAGGAGGACAATGTGCAACAAGAGCTGTAAGTGGTCGAAAAAATTCAATCTAACCTAACATCTAGACATTGCAGTTTTACGATTTATTTTTGAACTTCCCAATCCTTGAATCCAACGCCAATTTGACCAGTCACTCTTCTATATCGGAGGTGTAATTGACCAGGAGGACAATGTGCAACAAGAGCTGTAAGTGGTCGAAAAAAATTCAATCTAACCTAACATCTAGACATTGCAGTTTTACGATTTATTTTTGAACAACTTCCAAATTCTTGAATCCAGCGCCAATTTGACCAGTCTCTCTTCTATATCGGAGGTGTAATTGACCAGGAGGACAATGTGCAACAAGAGCTGTAAGTGGTCGAAAAAATTCAATCTAACCTAACATCTAGACGTTGCAGTTTTACGATTTATTTTTGAACTTCCCAATCCTTGAATCCAACGCCAATTTGACCAGTCACTCTTCTATATCGGAGGTGTAATTGACCAGGAGGACAATGTGCAACAAGAGCTGTAAGTTGTCGAAAAAAATTTAATCTAACCTAACATCAAGACATTGCAGATTTACGATTTATTTTTGAACAACTTCCCAATCCTTGAATCCAACGCCAATTTGACCAGTCATTCTTCTATATCCTAGGTGTAATTGACCAGGAGGACAATGTGCAACAAGAGCTGTAAGTTGTCGAAAAGAATTTAATCTAACCTAACATCTAGACATTGCAGATTTACGATTTATTTTTGAACAACTTCCCAATCCTTGAATCCAACGCCAATTTGACCAGTCATTCTTCTATATCGAAGGTGTAATTGACCAGGAGGACAATGTGCAACAAGAGCTGTAAGTTGTCGAAAAAAATTTAATCTAACCTAACATCAAGACATTGCAGATTTACGATTTATTTTTGAACAACTTCCCAATCCTTGAATCCAACGCCAATTTGACCAGTCATTCTTCTATATCCTAGGTGTAATTGACCAGGAGGACAATGTGCAACAAGAGCTGTAAGTGGTCGAAAAAAATTGAATCTAACCTAACATCTAGACATTGCAGTTTTACGATTTATTTTTGAACAACTTCCAAATCCTTGAATCCAGCGCCAATTTGACCAGTCTCTCTTCTATATCGGAGGTGTAATTGACCAGGAGGACAATGTGCAACAAGAGCTGTAAGTGGTCGAAAAAAATTCAATCTAACCTAACATCTAGACATTGCAGTTTTACGATTTATTTTTGAACAACTTCCAAATCCTTGAATCCAGCGCCAATTTGACCAGTCTCTCTTCTATATCGGAGGTGTAATTGACCAGGAGGACAATGTGCAGCAAGAGCTGTAAGTGGTCGAAAAAAATTTAATCTAACCTAACATCAAGACATTGCAGATTTACGATTTATTTTTGAACAACTTCCCAATCCTTGAATCCAACGCCAATTTGACCAGTCATTCTTCTATATCCTAGGTGTAATTGACCAGGAGGACAATGTGCAACAAGAGCTGTAAGTGGTCGAAAAAAATTCAATCTAACCTAACATCTAGACATTGCAGTTTTACGATTTATTTTTGAACAACTTCCCAATCCTTGAATCCAACGCCAATTTGACCAGTCATTCTTCTATATCGAAGGTGTAATTGACCAGGAGGACAACAATGTGCAACAAGAGCTGTAAGTGGTCGAAAAAAATTCAATCTAACCTAACATCTAGACATTGCAGTTTTACGATTTATTTTTGAACAACTTCCAAATTCTTGAATCCAGCGCCAATTTGACCAGTCTCTCTTCTATATCGGAGGTGTAATTGACCAGGAGGACAATGTGCAACAAGAGCTGTAAGTGGTCGAAAAAATTCAATCTAACCTAACATCTAGACATTGCAGTTTTACGATTTATTTTTGAACTTCCCAATCCTTGAATCCAACGCCAATTTGACCAGTCACTCTTCTATATCGGAGGTGTAATTGACCAGGAGGACAATGTGCAACAAGAGCTGTAAGTTGTCGAAAAAAATTTAATCTAACCTAACATCAAGACATTGCAGATTTACGATTTATTTTTGAACAACTTCCCAATCCTTGAATCCAACGCCAATTTGACCAGTCATTCTTCTATATCCTAGGTGTAATTGACCAGGAGGACAATGTGCAACAAGAGCTGTAAGCTGTCGAAAAAAATTTAATCTAACCTAACATCTAGACATTGCAGATTTACGATTTATTTTTGAACAACTTCCCAATCCTTGAATCCAACGCCAATTTGACCAGTCATTCTTCTATATCGAAGGTGTAATTGACCAGGAGGACAATGTGCAACAAGGGCTGTAAGTTGTCGAAAAAAATTTAATCTAACCTAACATCAAGACATTGCAGATTTACGATTTATTTTTGAACAACTTCCCAATCCTTGAATCCAACGCCAATTTAACCAGTCATTCTTCTATATCCTAGGTGTAATTGACCAGGAGGACAATGTGCAACAAGAGCTGTAAGTTGTCGAAAAAAATTTAATCTAACCTAACATCTAGACATTGCAGATTTACGATTTATTTTTGAACAACTTCCCAATCCTTGAATCCAGCGCCAATTTGACCAGTCTCTCTTCTATATCGGAGGTGTAATTGACCAGGAGGACAATGTGCAACAAGAGCTGTAAGTGGTCGAAAAAAATTCAATCTAACCTAACATCTAGACATTGCAGTTTTACGATTTATTTTTGAACAACTTCCAAATCCTTGAATCCAGCGCCAATTTGACCAGTCTCTCTTCTATATTGGAGGTGTAATTGACCAGGAGGACAATGTGCAGCAAGAGCTGTAAGTGGTCGAAAAAATTCAATCTAACCTAACATCTAGACATTGCAGTTTTACGATTTATTTTTGAACAACTTCCCATTCCTTGAATCCAACGCCAATTTGACCAGTCACTCTTCTATATCGGAGGTGTAATTGACCAGGAGGACAATGTGCAACAAGAGCTGTAAGTTGTCGAAAAAATTTAATCTAACCTAACATCAAGACATTGCAGATTTACGATTTATTTTTGAACAACTTCCCAATCCTTGAATCCAACGCCAATTTGACCAGTCATTCTTCTATATCCTAGGTGTAATTGACCAGGAGGACAATGTGCAACAAGAGCTGTAAGTGGTCGAAAAAAATTCAATCTAACCTAACATCTAGACATCGCAGTTTTACGATTTATTTTTGAACAACTTCCAAATTCTTGAATCCAGCGCCAATTTGACCAGTCTCTCTTCTATATCGGAGGTGTAATTGACCAGGAGGACAATGTGCAACAAGAGCTGTAAGTGGTCGAAAAAATTCAATCTAACCTAACATCTAGACATTGCAGTTTTACGATTTATTTTTGAACTTCCCAATCCTTGAATCCAACGCCAATTTGACCAGTCACTCTTAGTAGTTAAGTAGTGCCGAAGTCAGACCACTTTTTTGCCGAAGTTGGACCACTTTGCCGAAGTTGGACCACAGAAAGTGCGCCAACTTCGGCACCACTTTCTACCGGGATTCATTTGCGCCAGCTTCGGCACTATTTTCTACCGGCTCAGGTCAGCTCGGAAACGTTCATGTTTGACCCGAATGAGGGGAGGGGGGAAAACAAGTCTGAACCTGTTACGTCTGTCTAGACAAATTTCCAAGAACTCGTGATGTCAATGACCTGTCAAAGAGGTCAATTACCTTTCAAGGTCAAAGGTCGATGACCTTTCTCAAACAAGTCTCAACCTGTTAGACAAAATTCCAAGAATTGATGTCAATGACCTTTCAAGGTCAATGGGGTCAAAGGTCAATGACCTTTCTCAAACAAGTCTCAACCTGTTACAACTGTCTAGACAAAATTCCAAGAATTGATGTCAATGACCTTTCAAGGTCAAAGGTCAATGACCTTTCTCAAACAAGTCTCAACCTGTTACAACTGTCTAGACAAAATTCCAAGAATTGATGTCAATGACCTTTCAAGGTCAATGGGGTCAATGACCTTTCTCAAACAAGTCTCAACCTGTTACAACTGTCTAGACAAAATTCCAAGAATTGATGTCAATGACCTTTCAAGGTCAATGGGGTCAATGACCTTTCTCAAACAAGTCTCAACCTGTTACAACTGTCTAGACAAAATTCCAAGAATTGATGTCAATGACCTTTCAAGGTCAATGGGGTCAATGACCTTTCTCAAACAAGTCTCAACCTGTTACAACTGTCTAGACAAAATTCCAAGAATTGATGTCAATGACCTTTCAAGGTCAATGGGGTCAATGACCTTTCTCAAACAAGTCTCAACCTGTTACAACTGTCTAGACAAAATTCCAAGAATTGATGTCAATGACCTTTCAAGGTCAATGGGGTCAAAGGTCAATGACCTTTCTCAAACAAGTCTCAACCTGTTACAACTGTCTAGACAAAATTCCAAGAATTGATGATGACGTCATAGGTCAATGGGGTCAAAGGTCAACGACCTTTCTCAAACAAGTCTCAACCTGTTACAACTGTCTAGACAAAATTCCAAGAATTGATGATGACGTCATAGGTCAATGGGGTCAAAGGTCAACGACCTTTCTCAAACAAGTCTCAACCTGTTACAACTGTCTAGACAAAATTCCAAGAATTGATGTCAATGACCTTTCAAGGTCAATGGGGTCAAAGGTCAATGACCTTTCTCAAACAAGTCTCAACCTGTTACAACTGTCTAGACAAAATTCCAAGAATTGATGTCAATGACCTTTCAAGGTCAATGGGGTCAAAGGTCAATGACCTTTCTCAAACAAGTCTCAACCTGTTACAACTGTCTAGACAAAATTCCAAGAATTGATGTCAATGACCTTTCAAGGTCAATGGGGTCAATGACCTTTCTCAAACAAGTCTGAACCTGTTACATCTGTCTAGACAAAATTCCGAGAATTGATGATGACGTCATAGGTCAATGGGGTCAAAGGTCAATGACCTTTCTCAAACAAGTCTGAACCTGTTACATCTGTCTAGACAAAATTCCGAGAATTGATGATGACGTCATAGGTCAACTGTGTGATGGTGTAATATCTCAATAACCTCTCCAAACCTGTTTGAACTTGTTAAATCTACCAAGACAGGTTTCGAAGAACTGAGTGATTGAAAAGGGATGAATAATAATAATAATATTTCTTAATAATTGTTTTATTACAAAAATGTTACATTATAACATTAATTCTACACTACGTTTTCAAATGTCTTTTTTATCAATCCAACTGTTGTGAGTGTTGTCAAAACCCAACCATTTGACGAGAACTTTATTACCTTTTCGTTTCAAAACCTTTTCAATGAGATATGCATCAGGATGTTTTACCTGTTGGAGTTCAACTTCATAAAATCCTCCCAGAATATCTTCTCCTTTCCAATACAAGTCTCAACCTGTTACAACTGTCTAGACAAAATTCCAAGAATTGATGTCAATGACCTTTCAAGGTCAATGGGGTCAAAGGTCAATGACCTTTCTCAAACAAGTCTCAACCTGTTACATCTGTCTAGACAAAATTCTGAGAATTGATGATGACTTCATAGGTCAATGGGGTCAAAGCTACTAGTGATTTCAAATTTAGATGATGTTAGCATTTTTACTCGATTGCTGAGTCGTAGAATTTCTCATGACGTAATCGTTTGCTTATGGTCATTTCCCCCTACAACACCAGTTCAGACATGCGCAATCCACCTATATATTAACTAGAAGCACTTCAAATTTACTTTCAGTGTGATCGAAGACGTTTTGCTTGCCTTCTTGTGCTTACATTGCAACTATGGAGTCTGTCACAGCGTTGTGTAAAAATTATGTGAGGAAATTACGTGAATGTATAAACAAGTTAAAGCACATTGAGGAAATTAACAGATTACTACTACAAGTTAATGAAACAATCCGAATAGCGCGTAAAGCTATCAAAAATAGAATTCATGAGGAAAGTATATTGGAAAATTCTCATTCTTTGGAATCCAGTCTGTCCCACTTGAAATGTTATAGGATAAAACTTAAATCGATGAAGAAGAAGAAAATTCTGGATGTTAAACAGGGAGAAGGTTTGAGTGATGATTTAACAGGAAAGAAAATTTGTTCTGGAGTTTTATGGCAAGATGTTGAATCATGTTTTAACGGTAGAATTCGTACCGGATTCATTGCAAATACCTCAATTAAAGATCTCTTGATATTTTTTAGAAAAGCTTTCAGATGTTTCACATTCAAAATTAGAAACGAAGTTAGGAAGAGTATGCTCAAAGTTAATGTTATTTTCTCAGCCAATCTTATTAAACCACAAAATGGAGAAATTGATCTAAAAACGTTCTCCACTAAAAACAAACAAATTGATCAAGCGACTGACCTGAAGGATTGGTATGAGGAGAATGTTATTAACAAATTGATGAACAAATTGGAGAATTTTGCTGAGAAAGACTCAGGATGGGCTTTGTATGAAATTTTAGGTCTAAAAGTTAACATAAATAATTATGATCCCATCAGAGTTGGATATTCTACCTATGTTCAAGTACCTACTTTTATTCGAAACAAACGTGCAGTAATTAATGTGAAAAATAATGATGAGTACTGTTTTCTTTGGTCCATTGTGTCAGCTCTGCATCCGGTTGATATGCATCCTGATAGAAAGTCCTCATATCCTCATTTTGAAAATGTATTAAAGTATGATGAAATTAATTTTCCAATTTCAATTAAGGACGTTAAGAAATTTGAATACGATAATAACTTGGCCATTAACTTGTATTGTATAGAGGGTAAAAAAATTCTACCTTGTCGTCTTAGTAAAAACCATGATTGTAGTAATAAAACTGTGAACCTTCTAATGTTATCAACAGAGTCTCAGAACATCACACTTGATGATGATGATACTAAATTACTCTACCATTTCGTTTGGATAAAAAATCTGTCGGCGCTCTTATCGAAGCAAATTTCTGCTCACGGTCACAAGGCTTTCATTTGTGAGAGATGCTTAAATAGCTTTACTACACAGGAATTGTTAGAAAATCATCAAAAGCATTGCAGAACTTTAAACAAATTTTCTGTGAAATTGCCCAAAGAACAGGAAAAATTCTTAAGTTTTAAAAATCATTGCTTTCAAGAAAAAGTACCTTTTGTCATCTATGCAGATCTAGAAAGTATCTTAGAAAAATGCGATCAACCACTTTCCAACAATTCAAAGGTCAAGACCAAGACCAAGACCTTATGTTATCAAAAACATACAGCCTTCAGTATAGCATACTACTTTCATTGCTCCTACGATGATTCACTTTCAAAATTTAAAATATATCGAGGGAAGGATTGCATTCCTTGGTTTGTTAATGAACTAAACGATTTGGGAAGCTTTTGTGATAAGATCTTTCAAAAAATTGTTCCAATGCAAGAACTTACTCCAGATCAAACTCTCAGTTTTGATAACGCGCTCACTTGTCACATTTGTAAAGAACCCTTCTTGGAAGGACAGCTTAAGGTACGCGATCATAATCATAAAACAGGAGTTTATAGAGGAACAGCACATCAGGGTTGCAATTTGAACTACAAAGATCCGTGCACTGTTCCTGTAGTTTTTCACAATTTGAGTGGCTATGATGCTCACTTCATAATTAAAGAATTGTCTTCTTCCTTACCTGGCGTTACGAAATTTCTTCCAATAAATAAGGAGAAGTACATTTCTTTTACAAAATTTATCGCAGGCATGAGAGTAAACTTTAGATTTATAGATTCTTTGAGATTTATGCCATCCAGTTTGGATAAACTTTCAAATAACTTGGAAAACGAACAAAAACGTATAACCAAGGCAAATTGTAACAACGTTCAAGAATTTGATTTATTGATTGAAAAAGGAATATTTCCTTATGATTACATTGATTCTTGGACCAAGTTGGATGAAGAATGTTTGCCTCAGAAAAAATTTTTTCACAATGCTTTGCGAGATGAGGATATAAGCGATAAAGATTACGCTCATGCTGTGAATGTTTGGAATACATTTAATATAAAATCACTGGGTGGCTACTCAGATTTGTATTTAAAAACTGATGTTCTCCTTCTTGCAGATGTTTTTGAAGCATTTCGCTATACATGTTTGAAAACGTATCAGCTCGATCCACTACATTATTACACTGCACCAGGTTTATCGTTTGATGCAATGCTTAAAACCACCAACGTAAAGTTGGAACTATTTACTGACATAGACAAAGTTTTGTTTATTGAAAAAGGAATCAGAGGTGGAGTTTCCCAATGCTCAAATAGGTACGCTAAAGCTAATAATAAGTACATGAAAGATTATAATCCGAATGAAAGATCTTCATATTGTATGTACTTTGATGTTAACAACCTTTACGGTGGAGCCATGTCTGAATACTTACCTACAGGTGACTTTGAATTTTTAGAACATTTTAATGTAGAAGAAATTTTGCACAACCCCGATGATGCAGATGTGGGATATATTGTTGAGTGTGACTTAGAATATCCAACTCAGTTACACGATCTTCATAGCGATCTCCCTTTGGCGCCAGAACATATGATTCCTCCTATTCCAACATCTAAATCTAACGTTTCGAAACTGCTTTTAACGTTATTTCCAAAACATAGCTATATTATTCACTACAGAAATTTAAAATAAAATAAAGTTCTTAAATTTAAGCAATCTCCTTGGTTAAAGACGTATATAGATCTAAACATAAAATTAAGACAGCAAGCACGAAATGAGTTTGAGAAAGATTTTTATAAACTAATGATTAATGCAATTTATGGTAAGTGTATGGAAAATGTTAGAAAATACAAGGACATTCGTTTAGTTTCAGAATGGGACGGTCGATGGGGAGTAAGGTCTCTCATAGCAAAACCAAATTTTCATAGTAGTGTTGTATTTGATGAAAATATGGTTATTATTGAAATGAGCAAGCTGGAAGTGTACCTAAACAAACCTATATACGTAGGTTTCAGTATTCTAGATATTTCAAAAATATTTCTATACGAATTTCATTATGAGTACATAAAAAACACTTTTGGTCCAAACGCCAAGTTATTGTACACAGATACAGACAGCCTCATATATCACTTCCTTGTTGAAGATATATATGAGTATATTAAAAAAGATTGGCATCGTTTTGATACATCAAACTACAACCCAAATAATATTTATTCAATTGAACTTAGAAACAAAAAAGTGCCAGGTTTAATGAAAGATGAGAATAAAGGAATAATTATGTTGGAATTCGTTGGTCTGAGATCCAAAATGTATGCTTATCTGATAGATCTTGATCTTGATCTTCTTGATGATGATGATAAAGACAATTTAATTAAGAAATCTAAGGGTGCCACAAAGGTTTCCCTGAGAACTATAACATTTGATGACTATCGCAACTGCTTATTCAACAATAAAAAGTCTTTCAAAATTCAAAAACTTATTAGATCAAATCTTCACGAAGTGTTCACAATTAAACAGAAGAAAGTAGTTCTCAGTTCACATGATGACAAACGTCAACTTTCTTTTAATAATACAGACACAAAACCTTGGGGATACATGTACCATATTGATGAATGAAATAATGGAAGGGGTGCATGGCTGTTGTCTAGATTATAAAAGGTCGCAAACTACACGATTGCAGTTTAGTTATTTGATGTATGTGTGAAAGAAGAATGGATGTTACTGTAGAAGTTGATTTGGAAGCTAAAATTGCTTCTGAGAAAGTTTTTGAAAATTATCTTAGAAATGTTGCAATTGTTAAGAGATGTAATGATGGATTATTAAAATATTTGATTAACAAACAAGATTTTATAGTACCAGATAAAATTTATCTTTGGCTTGCAACGTCTGCAGATGATGTAGATTTTCATAGTATCTGTTTATTGATTGATCAAAAGCAAAGAATGGATAACTACATAAAGAACGTGGTGATGATTTGCAGAAGAAGCAAAATTGAATATTTAAGTCTTAGGGGGCTTGACAAACTGCTAACAGAACATGATCTGACAAATAATCTTACACGTAAAATTTATCTTCTAAAACTGTTGTCATCTTATAAAACAAGTGGAGCATCTCACTTGTATTACCAAACTGAAAACATTTCTATAAATTACAAACCACTTGACAGCTGTAGTGATGAATTTATTTGTAATGCAGCATTTTTAGCTAATTGGAGAATCCTGAAAACTTTTTTAGCAGGCATGGCTTTGAGAAATATTCCTTATAAGTTTCAACCACAATCAATAAAGCGACATTCTGAAGTCCTCAAGTGGATCCAAGAAAATATATCGAAAGGAGAGAATAATCCTGGATTGAAGTTGGGTTGGAAATGTGGGCCAGACTCAGCAAGATGGCCATCGACTGAGTTAATTGATTACAAGGAAACTATGTTATTGTTAAAAAATATTATGTAAATAATGGAAAATAAAACATATAAACTTAGTTTTCGATGTTTTATTGGAAAAATCCTAAAATACATGACAAAAAAAAAAAATAATTACAAATATATGTCCTTAAACTATTCTCACAACATTCTGTATTGGAATATATTTTGTAACTCGATCGTGTAGAATGAGGCAGACTGCTGCAGTCTTATCAGGAATATTCTTGCTGCATTCAAACTCCACTCTGATGGTGATGGGGCTTCTCTTTATCGTTTCATTCTGTTTGGAACAGTCAATAATGGCCAGAGGTGCAATCTTTTTGAAGTTGGCAGGATTAAGTATTGGTTCACTTTCTCGTTCAAGGTATGACTCTTGAAATTCGGTAAACATTTGATACAACTGTGCATACTGATTTTTTTCAAAATTTAAGTTCAGACGGTCGTAGGGATACATGTCCTCATTGAGATAGACCTTAATATTGGTCAAATCACAGTGATCAAATTCGCTATAATTTTTAGCAAGCAAATTTTTCCTATTGGTCTGCAATCCAAAGATCACACATTGTGGTCTCTCTACAGACGTCTTAATCAACCAATCATGTCTTACGGTTTGAGGTAATAAAGGATATTCATGAAACTCTCTGCTTCTAAACGCAGTCTCTAACTCTCTACCACTAGAAATAATGTTTGTCAATTTTAACTTTTCAACTAGTGAAACGGAGATGTGTGGAACCATCCAAAGAATTCTGTTCAATTCAACTTTAACAGTTTTTGTATCATCGTTGAAAATTAGAGCATTACTATCAGTACTACTGCGAATCAAAACCAATTCCTGTCGAACATTTAGTATTACTTTCCTAAAATCTTCACAAAATCCTAAGCACATGCGCAGCGGAATGATAACATTGAAGCATCCCGTATTGTTATCAATAATTGTGGAACCTGTCTTGGGAAACCAACCAGCATTCTGAAGAGCTACACTCTGACTCTCGCTATAAGTAGCGTAACCTTTCATAATGCTAGCTAAACCTGGATTTCTGATTCTATCAATAACAGTTCCACCGAGCTCATACCGAATTTCATCAAACAATAGGAGAACACCGTTATTAGTAAACTTAATATTCGGTGTTGCTACCACTTTCTTGTCTTTATCAAAAACATGCACTTTTCCTTCAATGTACAAAGAACTGTACCAAGGTAGTGTTGATAGATTTTGGTCTTCAATTTCAATTCTAATTTCATCATTATTATTGTAAGTGGAAGCTCCTGATGGTTTATGTGTTCTTTTCTCTGCGTAAATAATTGAATTGTCAAATGCTGCTTTTTCACCAACATTTAAAATTTCCGAATTCATTTTGATATTTTTTTTTTACTTATACTAACACCGATAGTCCTAAGGATCTTAAAAACTGTTTGTTCTTCGATGTTATCCTTTTGAAGCCCGATGATTGACTGATATGCCTCCTCTTATTAACTACATTTATATTATGATTCACAATTGATGCAGGTTTTCGAATTTTGTTAAATATAAGAACCATCTTTCTCCCCCTAGCTCGTTAACTACAATTGTCTGAGATGTAGTCTTACCGTTATGACTTCTCCCATGAAATTAACCAAGTTTCCATCTTGATCACTTATTTTAAGTATTATTTCATCAATCTGTTGAGTATTGATTGGTAGATATATCACGTTTGCAGGTCGTTCAACAATGCGATAACCTGGTGCTACAGTTGGGAAAAATTCATGAATGACATGTACATGTTTTCCATTTCTGTAAGAGTTTGCAATTATATTGCATTCTACGCATATACTATTTATTTTCTGTATTCTCACACGAAAGTCAGAAACATGATTCTTGTTGGCCTTTAGTACACCAGATTTGAATCCTAGTAAATCTCCGATGCAATCTCTTGCGGAAAAGTCTACATCAAGTGTACATTTTATTTCTGATCGTAAAGTACTATTATTTCCTCGAATTGTTATATATGGGGTGTCAACATTTTTGGATAAACTCAGTAAATTTTTATTTTCCATATAAAGCCTGAGTTGACTGTTAATACAGTTGTCTAAATGATCGATTTCATAGGAACCTTCTGGAATCTCAATTGAAACGATAAAGAGGAGTCCCATCACCATCAGAGTGGAGTTTGAATGCAGCAAGAATATTCCTGATAAGACTGCAGCAGTCTGCCTCATTCTACACGATCGAGTTACAAAATATATTCCAATACAGAATGTTGTGAGAATAGCCTAAGGACATATATTTGTATTTATTTTTTTTTTTTGTCATGTATTTTAGGATTTTTCCAATAAAACATCGAAAACTAAGTTTATATGTTTTATTTTCCATTATTTACATAATATTTTTTAACAATAACATAGTTTCCTTGTAATCAATTAACTCAGTCGATGGCCATCTTGCTGAGTCTGGCCCACATTTCCAACCCAACTTCAATCCAGGATTATTCTCTCCTTTCGATATATTTTCTTGGATCCACTTGAGGACTTCAGAATGTCGCTTTATTGATTGTGGTTGAAACTTATAAGGAATATTTCTCAAAGCCATGCCTGCTAAAAAAGTTTTCAGGATTCTCCAATTAGCTAAAAATGCTGCATTACAAATAAATTCATCACTACAACTGTCAAGTGGTTTGTAATTTATAGAAATGTTTTCAGTTTGGTAATACAAGTGAGATGCTCCACTTGTTTTATAAGATGACAACAGTTTTAGAAGATAAATTTTACGTGTAAGATTATTTGTCAGATCATGTTCTGTTAGCAGTTTGTCAAGCCCCCTAAGACTTAAATATTCAATTTTGCTTCTTCTGCAAATCATCACCACGTTCTTTATGTAGTTATCCATTCTTTGCTTTTGATCAATCAATAAACAGATACTATGAAAATCTACATCATCTGCAGACGTTGCAAGCCAAAGATAAATTTTATCTGGTACTATAAAATCTTGTTTGTTAATCAAATATTTTAATAATCCATCATTACATCTCTTAACAATTGCAACATTTCTAAGATAATTTTCAAAAACTTTCTCAGAAGCAATTTTAGCTTCCAAATCAACTTCTACAGTAACATCCATTCTTCTTTCACACATACATCAAATAACTAAACTGCAATCGTGTAGTTTGCGACCTTTTATAATCTAGACAACAGCCATGCACCCCTTCCATTATTTCATTCATCAATATGGTACATGTATCCCCAAGGTTTTGTGTCTGTATTATTAAAAGAAAGTTGACGTTTGTCATCATGTGAACTGAGAACTACTTTCTTCTGTTTAATTGTGAACACTTCGTGAAGATTTGATCTAATAAGTTTTTGAATTTTGAAAGACTTTTTATTGTTGAATAAGCAGTTGCGATAGTCATCAAATGTTATAGTTCTCAGGGAAACCTTTGTGGCACCCTTAGATTTCTTAATTAAATTGTCTTTATCATCATCATCAAGAAGATCAAGATCGAGATCTATCAGATAAGCATACATTTTGGATCTCAGACCAACGAATTCCAACATAATTATTCCTTTATTCTCATCTTTCATTAAACCTGGCACTTTTTTGTTTCTAAGTTCAATTGAATAAATATTATTTGGGTTGTAGTTTGATGTATCAAAACGATGCCAATCTTTTTTAATATACTCATATATATCTTCAACAAGGAAGTGATATATGAGGCTGTCTGTATCTGTGTACAATAACTTGGCGTTTGGACCAAAAGTGTTTTTTATGTACTCATAATGAAATTCGTATAGAAATATTTTTGAAATATCTAGAATACTGAAACCTACGTATATAGGTTTGTTTAGGTACACTTCCAGCTTGCTCATTTCAATAATAACCATATTTTCATCAAATACAACACTACTATGAAAATTTGGTTTTGCTATGAGAGACCTTACTCCCCATCGACCGTCCCATTCTGAAACTAAACGAATGTCCTTGTATTTTCTAACATTTTCCATACACTTACCATAAATTGCATTAATCATTAGTTTATAAAAATCTTTCTCAAACTCATTTCGTGCTTGCTGTCTTAATTTTATGTTTAGATCTATATACGTCTTTAACCAAGGAGATTGCTTAAATTTAAGAACTTTATTTTATTTTAAATTTCTGTAGTGAATAATATAGCTATGTTTTGGAAATAACGTTAAAAGCAGTTTCGAAACGTTAGATTTAGATGTTGGAATAGGAGGAATCATATGTTCTGGCGCCAAAGGGAGATCGCTATGAAGATCGTGTAACTGAGTTGGATATTCTAAGTCACACTCAACAATATATCCCACATCTGCATCATCGGGGTTGTGCAAAATTTCTTCTACATTAAAATGTTCTAAAAATTCAAAGTCACCTGTAGGTAAGTATTCAGACATGGCTCCACCGTAAAGGTTGTTAACATCAAAGTACATACAATATGAAGATCTTTCATTCGGATTATAATCTTTCATGTACTTATTATTAGCTTTAGCGTACCTATTTGAGCATTGGGAAACTCCACCTCTGATTCCTTTTTCAATAAACAAAACTTTGTCTATGTCAGTAAATAGTTCCAACTTTACGTTGGTGGTTTTAAGCATTGCATCAAACGATAAACCTGGTGCAGTGTAATAATGTAGTGGATCGAGCTGATACGTTTTCAAACATGTATAGCGAAATGCTTCAAAAACATCTGCAAGAAGGAGAACATCAGTTTTTAAATACAAATCTGAGTAGCCACCCAGTGATTTTATATTAAATGTATTCCAAACATTCACAGCATGAGCGTAATCTTTATCGCTTATATCCTCATCTCGCAAAGCATTGTGAAAAAATTTTTTCTGAGGCAAACATTCTTCATCCAACTTGGTCCAAGAATCAATGTAATCATAAGGAAATATTCCTTTTTTAATCAATAAATCAAATTCTTGAACGTTGTTACAATTTGCCTTGGTTATACGTTTTTGTTCGTTTTCCAAGTTATTTGAAAGTTTATCCAAACTGGATGGCATAAATCTCAAAGAATCTATAAATCTAAAGTTTACTCTCATGCCTGCGATAAATTTTGTAAAAGAAATGTACTTCTCCTTATTTATTGGAAGTAATTTCGTAACGCCAGGTAAGGAAGAAGACAATTCTTTAATTATGAAGTGAGCATCATAGCCACTCAAATTGTGAAAAACTACAGGAACAGTGCACGGATCTTTGTAGTTCAAATTGCAACCCTGATGTGCTGTTCCTCTATAAACTCCTGTTTTATGATTATGATCGCGTACCTTAAGCTGTCCTTCCAAGAAGGGTTCTTTACAAATGTGACAAGTGAGCGCGTTATCAAAACTGAGAGTTTGATCTGGAGTAAGTTCTTGCATTGGAACAATTTTTTGAAAGATCTTATCACAAAAGCTTCCCAAATCGTTTAGTTCATTAACAAACCAAGGAATGCAATCCTTCCCTCGATATATTTTAAATTTTGAAAGTGAATCATCGTAGGAGCAATGAAAGTAGTATGCTATACTGAAGGCTGTATGTTTTTGATAACATAAGGTCTTGGTCTTGGTCTTGACCTTTGAATTGTTGGAAAGTGGTTGATCGCATTTTTCTAAGATACTTTCTAGATCTGCATAGATGACAAAAGGTACTTTTTCTTGAAAGCAATGATTTTTAAAACTTAAGAATTTTTCCTGTTCTTTGGGCAATTTCACAGAAAATTTGTTTAAAGTTCTGCAATGCTTTTGATGATTTTCTAACAATTCCTGTGTAGTAAAGCTATTTAAGCATCTCTCACAAATGAAAGCCTTGTGACCGTGAGCAGAAATTTGCTTCGATAAGAGCGCCGACAGATTTTTTATCCAAACGAAATGGTAGAGTAATTTAGTATCATCATCATCAAGTGTGATGTTCTGAGACTCTGTTGATAACATTAGAAGGTTCACAGTTTTATTACTACAATCATGGTTTTTACTAAGACGACAAGGTAGAATTTTTTTACCCTCTATACAATACAAGTTAATGGCCAAGTTATTATCGTATTCAAATTTCTTAACGTCCTTAATTGAAATTGGAAAATTAATTTCATCATACTTTAATACATTTTCAAAATGAGGATATGAGGACTTTCTATCAGGATGCATATCAACCGGATGCAGAGCTGACACAATGGACCAAAGAAAACAGTACTCATCATTATTTTTCACATTAATTACTGCACGTTTGTTTCGAATAAAAGTAGGTACTTGAACATAGGTAGAATATCCAACTCTGATGGGATCATAATTATTTATGTTAACTTTTAGACCTAAAATTTCATACAAAGCCCATCCTGAGTCTTTCTCAGCAAAATTCTCCAACTTGTTCATCAATTTATTAATAACATTCTCCTCATACCAATCCTTCAGGTCAGTCGCTTGATCAATTTGTTTGTTTTTAGTGGAGAAGGTTTTTAGATCAATTTCTCCATTTTGTGGTTTAATAAAATTGGCTGAGAAAATAACATTAACTTTGAGCATACTCTTCCTAACTTCGTTTCTAATTTTGAATGTGAAACATCTGAAAGCTTTTCTAAAAAATATCAAGGGATCTTTAATTGAGGTATTTGCAATGAATCCGGTACGAATTCTACCGTTAAAACATGATTCAACATCTTGCCATAAAACTCCAGAACAAATTTTCTTTCCTGTTAAATCATCACTCAAACCTTCTCCCTGTTTAACGCCCAGAATTTTCTTCTTCTTCATCGATTTAAGTTTTATCCTATAACATTTCAAGTGGGACAGACTGGATTCCAAAGAATGAGAATTTTCCAATATGCTTTCCTCATGAATTCTATTTTTGATAGCTTTACGCGCTATTCGGATTGTTTCATTAACTTGTAGTAGTAATCTGGTAATTTCCTCAATGTGCTTTAACTTGTTTATACATTCACGTAATTTCCTCACATAATTTTTACACAACGCTGTGACAGACTCCATAGTTACAATGTAAGCACAAGACTGCGAGCAAAACGTCTTCGATCACACTGAAAGTAAATTTGAAGTGCTTCTAGTTAATATATAGGTGGATTGCGCATGTCTGAACTGATGTTGTAGGGGGAAATGACCATAAGCAAACGATTACGTCATGAGAAATTCTACGACTCAGCAATCGAGTAAAAATGCTAACATCATCTAAATTTGGAATCACTAGTAGTGGAATTTTCTCTACATATACAGATTTATTTCTCAGTTCATTACTCCGCGGAATTTGCTGACTTGATGTCTCATCGTACCCACGCCTTCAAGAATTTCAGATTTTTTTCCAATTTAAATATAGAGGAGTTTTTGAAAAGGGTTACACTCCAAATTGGTCTAATGAAATTTTTACAGTGAGAAAACTAAAATTAACAAATCCTACAACGTATCTCTTGAGAGATTGGAAAGGAGAAGATATTCTGGGAGGATTTTATGAAGTTGAACTCCAACAGGTAAAACATCCTGATGCATATCTCATTGAAAAGGTTTTGAAACGAAAAGGTAATAAAGTCCTCGTCAAATGGTTGGGTTTTGACAACACTCACAACAGTTGGATTGATAAAAAAGACATTTGAGAACGTAGTGTAGAATTAATGATATAATGTAACATTTTTGTAATAAAACAATTATTAAGAAATATTATTATTATTCAGCCCTTTTCAATCACTCAGTTCTTCGAAACCTGTCTTGGTAGATTTAACAAGTTCAAACAGGTTTGGAGAGGTTATTGACATATGACACCATCACACAGTTGACCTATGACGCCATCATCAATTCTCGGAATTTTGTCTAGACAGATGTAACAGGTTCAGACTTGTTTGAGAAAGGTCATTGACCTTTGACCCCATTGACCTATGACGTCATCATCAATTCTCGGAATTTTGTCTAGACAGATGTAACAGGTTCAGACTTGTTTGAGAAAGGTCATTGACCCCATTGACCTATGACGTCATCATCAATTCTTGGAATTTTGTCTAGACAGTTGTAACAGGTTGAGACTTGTTTGAGAAAGGTCATTGACTCATTGACCTATGACGTCATCATCAATTCTTGGAATTTTGTCTAGACAGTTGTAACAGGTTGAGACTTGTTTGAGAAAGGTCATTGACCTTTGACCCCATTGACCTGAAAGGTCATTGACATCAATTCTTGGAATTTTATCTAGACAGTTGTAACAGGTTGAGACTTGTTTGAGAAAGGTCATTGACCCCATTGACCTTGAAAGGTCATTGACATCAATTCTTGGAATTTTATCTAGACAGTTGTAACAGGTTGAGACTTGTTTGAGAAAGGTCATTGACCCCATTGACCTTGAAAGGTCATTGACATCAATTCTTGGAATTTTGTCTAGACAGTTGTAACAGGTTGAGACTTGTTTGAGAAAGGTCATCGACCTTTGACCCCATTGACCTTGAAAGGTCATTGACATCAATTCTTGGAATTTTGTCTAGACAGTTGTAACAGGTTGAGACTTGTTTGAGAAAGGTCATTGACCTTTGACCTTGAAAGGTCATTGACATCAATTCTTGGAATTTTGTCTAGACAGTTGTAACAGGTTGAGACTTGTTTGAGAAAGGTCATTGACCTTTGACCCCATTGACCTTGAAAGGTCATTGACATCAATTCTTGGAATTTTGTCTAACAGGTTGAGACTTGTTTGAGAAAGGTCATCGACCTTTGACCTTGAAAGGTAATTGACCTCTTTGACAGGTCATTGACATCACGAGTTCTTGGAAATTTGTCTAGACAGACGTAACAGGTTCAGACTTGTTTTCCCCCCTCCCCTCATTCGGGTCAAACATGAACGTTTCCGAGCTGACCTGAGCCGGTAGAAAATAGTGCCGAAGCTGGCGCAAATGAATCCCGGTAGAAAGTGCTGCCGAAGTTGGCGCACTTTCTGTGGTCCAACTTCGGCAAAGTGGTCCAACTTCGGCAAAAAAGTGGTCTGACTTCGGCACTACTTAACTACTACTCTTCTATATCGGAGGTGTAATTGACCAGGAGGACAATGTGCAACAAGAGCTGTAAGTTGTCGAAAAAAATTTAATCTAACCTAACATCAAGACATTGCAGATTTACGATTTATTTTTGAACAACTTCCCAATCCTTGAATCCAACGCCAATTTGACCAGTCATTCTTCTATATCCTAGGTGTAATTGACCAGGAGGACAATGTGCAACAAGAGCTGTAAGTTGTCGAAAAGAATTTAATCTAACCTAACATCTAGACATTGCAGATTTACGATTTATTTTTGAACAACTTCCCAATCCTTGAATCCAACGCCAATTTGACCAGTCATTCTTCTATATCGAAGGTGTAATTGACCAGGAGGACAATGTGCAACAAGAGCTGTAAGTTGTCGAAAAAAATTTAATCTAACCTAACATCAAGACATTGCAGATTTACGATTTATTTTTGAACAACTTCCCAATCCTTGAATCCAACGCCAATTTGACCAGTCACTCTTCTATATCGGAGGTGTAATTGACCAGGAGGACAATGTGCAACAAGAGCTGTAAGTTGTCGAAAAAAATTTAATCTAACCTAACATCAAGACATTGCAGATTTACGATTTATTTTTGAACAACTTCCCAATCCTTGAATCCAACGCCAATTTGACCAGTCATTCTTCTATATCCTAGGTGTAATTGACCAGGAGGACAATGTGCAACAAGAGCTGTAAGTGGTCGAAAAAAATTCAATCTAACCTAACATCTAGACATTGCAGTTTTACGATTTATTTTTGAACAACTTCCAAATTCTTGAATCCAGCGCCAATTTGACCAGTCTCTCTTCTATATCGGAGGTGTAATTGACCAGGAGGACAATGTGCAACAAGAGCTGTAAGTGGTCGAAAAAATTCAATCTAACCTAACATCTAGACATTGCAGTTTTACGATTTATTTTTGAACTTCCCAATCCTTGAATCCAACGCCAATTTGACCAGTCACTCTTCTATATCGGAGGTGTAATTGACCAGGAGGACAATGTGCAACAAGAGCTGTAAGTTGTCGAAAAAAATTTAATCTAACCTAACATCAAGACATTGCAGATTTACGATTTATTTTTGAACAACTTCCCAATCCTTGAATCCAACGCCAATTTGACCAGTCATTCTTCTATATCCTAGGTGTAATTGACCAGGAGGACAATGTGCAACAAGAGCTGTAAGTTGTCGAAAAGAATTTAATCTTACCTAACATCTAGACATTGCAGATTTACGATTTATTTTTGAACAACTTCCCAATCCTTGAATCCAACGCCAATTTGACCAGTCATTCTTCTATATCGAAGGTGTAATTGACCAGGAGGACAATGTGCAACAAGAGCTGTAAGTTGTCGAAAAAAATTTAATCTAACCTAACATCAAGACATTGCAGATTTACGATTTATTTTTGAACAACTTCCCAATCCTTGAATCCAACGCCAATTTGACCAGTCATTCTTCTATATCCTAGGTGTAATTGACCAGGAGGACAATGTGCAACAAGAGCTGTAAGTGGTCGAAAAAAATTCAATCTAACCTAACATCTAGACATTGCAGTTTTACGATTTATTTTTGAACAACTTCCCAATCCTTGAATCCAACGCCAATTTGACCAGTCATTCTTCTATATCGAAGGTGTAATTGACCAGGAGGACAACAATGTGCAACAAGAGCTGTAAGTGGTCGAAAAAAATTCAATCTAACCTAACATCTAGACATTGCAGTTTTACGATTTATTTTTGAACAACTTCCAAATTCTTGAATCCAGCGCCAATTTGACCAGTCTCTCTTCTATATCGGAGGTGTAATTGACCAGGAGGACAATGTGCAACAAGAGCTGTAAGTGGTCGAAAAAATTCAATCTAACCTAACATCTAGACATTGCAGTTTTACGATTTATTTTTGAACAACTTCCCAATCCTTGAATCCAACGCCAATTTGACCAGTCACTCTTCTATATCGGAGGTGTAATTGACCAGGAGGACAATGTGCAACAAGAGCTGTAAGTTGTCGAAAAAAATTTAATCTAACCTAACATCAAGGCATTGCAGATTTACGATTTATTTTTGAACAACTTCCCAATCCTTGAATCCAACGCCAATTTGACCAGTCACTCTTCTATATCGGAGGTGTAATTGACCAGGAGGACAATGTGCAACAAGAGCTGTAAGTTGTCGAAAAAAATTTAATCTAACCTAACATCAAGACATTGCAGATTTACGATTTATTTTTGAACAACTTCCCAATCCTTGAATCCAACGCCAATTTGACCAGTCACTCTTCTATATCGGAGGTGTAATTGACCAGGAGGACAATGTGCAACTAGAGCTGTAAGTTGTCGAAAAAAATTTAATCTAACCTAACATCAAGACATTGCAGATTTACGATTTATTTTTGAACAACTTCCCAATCCTTGAATCCAACGCCAATTTGACCAGTCATTCTTCTATATCCTAGGTGTAATTGACCAGGAGGACAATGTGCAACAAGAGCTGTAAGCTGTCGAAAAAAATTTAATCTAACCTAACATCTAGACATTGCAGATTTACGATTTATTTTTGAACAACTTCCCAATCCTTGAATCCAACGCCAATTTGACCAGTCATTCTTCTATATCGAAGGTGTAATTGACCAGGAGGACAATGTGCAACAAGAGCTGTAAGTTGTCGAAAAAAATTTAATCTAACCTAACATCAAGACATTGCAGATTTACGATTTATTTTTGAACAACTTCCCAATCCTTGAATCCAACGCCAATTTGACAAGTCATTCTTCTATATCCTAGGTGTAATTGACCAGGAGGACAATGTGCAACAAGAGCTGTAAGTTGTCGAAAAAAATTTAATCTAACCTAACATCTAGACATTGCAGATTTACGATTTATTTTTGAACAACTTCCCAATCCTTGAATCCAGCGTCAATTTGACCAGTCTCTCTTCTATATCGGAGGTGTAATTGACGAGGAGGACAATGTGCAGCAAGAGCTGTAAGTGGTCGAAAAAATTCAATCTAACCTAACATCTAGACATTGCAGTTTTACGATTTATTTTTGAACAACTTCCCATTCCTTGAATACAACGCCAATTTGACCAGTCACTCTTCTATATCGGAGGTGTAATTGACCAGGAGGACAATGTGCAACAAGAGCTGTAAGTTGTCGAAAAAAATTTAATCTAACCTAACATCAAGACATTGCAGATTTACGATTTATTTTTGAACAACTTCCCAATCCTTGAATCCAACGCCAATTTGACCAGTCATTCTTCTATATCCTAGGTGTAATTGACCAGGAGGACAATGTGCAACAAGAGCTGTAAGTTGTCGAAAAAAATTCAATCTAACCTAACATCTAGACATTGCAGTTTTACGATTTATTTTTGAACAACTTCCAAATCCTTGAATCCAGCGCCAATTTGACCAGTCTCTCTTCTATATCGGAGGTGTAATTGACCAGGAGGACAATGTGCAACAAGAGCTGTAAATTGTCGAAAAAAATTTAATCTAACCTAACATCTAGACATTGCAGATTTACGATTTATTTTTGAACAACTTCCCAATCCTTGAATCCAACGCCAATTTGACCAGTCATTCTTCTATATCCAAGGTGTAATTGACCAGGAGGACAATGTGCAGCAAGAGCTGTAAGTGGTCGAAAAAAATTCAATCTAACCTAACATCTAGACATTGCAGTTTTACGATTTATTTTTGAACAACTTCCCAATCCTTGAATCCAACGCCAATTTGACCAGTCATTCTTCTATATCGAAGGTGTAATTGACCAGGAGGACAATGTGCAGCAAGAGCTGTAAGTGGTCGAAAAAAATTCAATCTAACCTAACATCTAGACATTGCAGTTTTACGATTTATTTTTGAACAACTTCCAAATTCTTGAATCCAGCGCCAATTTGACCAGTCTCTCTTCTATATCGGAGGTGTAATTGACCAGGAGGACAATGTGCAACAAGAGCTGTAAGTGGTCGAAAAAATTCAATCTAACCTAACATCTAGACATTGCAGTTTTACGATTTATTTTTGAACAACTTCCCAATCCTTGAATCCAGCGCCAATTTGACCAGTCTCTCTTCTATATCGGAGGTGTAATTGACCAGGAGGACAATGTGCAACAAGAGCTGTAAGTTGTCGAAAAAAATTTAATCTAACCTAACATCTAGACATTGCAGATTTACGATTTATTTTTGAACAACTTCCCATTCCTTGAATCCAACGCCAATTTGACCAGTCATTCTTCTATATCCAAGGTGTAATTGACCAGGAGGACAATGTGCAGCAAGAGCTGTAAGTGGTCGAAAAAAATTCAATCTAACCTAACATCTAGACATTGCAGTTTTACGATTTATTTTTGAACAACTTCCCAATCCTTGAATCCAACGCCAATTTGACCAGTCATTCTTCTATATCGAAGGTGTAATTGACCAGGAGGACAATGTGCAACAAGAGCTGTAAGTGGTCGAAAAAAATTCAATCTAACCTAACATCTAGACATTGCAGTTTTACGATTTATTTTTGAACTTCTTCCAAATTCTTGAATCCAGCGCCAATTTGACCAGTCTCTCTTCTATATCGGAGGTGTAATTGACGAGGAGGACAATGTGCAGCAAGAGCTGTAAGTGGTCGAAAAAATTCAATCTAACCTAACATCTAGACATTGCAGTTTTACGATTTATTTTTGAACAACTTCCCATTCCTTGAATACAACGCCAATTTGACCAGTCACTCTTCTATATCGGAGGTGTAATTGACCAGGAGGACAATGTGCAACAAGAGCTGTAAGTTGTCGAAAAAAATTTAATCTAACCTAACATCAAGACATTGGAGATTTACGATTTATTTTTGAACAACTTCCCAATCCTTGAATCCAACGCCAATTTGACCAGTCATTCTTCTATATCCTAGGTGTAATTGACCAGGAGGACAATGTGCAACAAGAGCTGTAAGTTGTCGAAAAAAATTTAATCTAACCTAACATCTAGACATTGCAGATTTACGATTTATTTTTGAACAACTTCCCAATCCTTGAATCCAGCGCCAATTTGACCAGTCTCTCTTCTATATCGGAGGTGTAATTGACCAGGAGGACAATGTGCAACAAGAGCTGTAAGTGGTCGAAAAAAATTCAATCTAACCTAACATCTAGACATTGCAGTTTTACGATTTATTTTTGAACAACTTCCAAATCCTTGAATCCAGCGCCAATTTGACCAGTCTCTCTTCTATATCGGAGGTGTAATTGACCAGGAGGACAATGTGCAACAAGAGCTGTAAGTTGTCGAAAAAAATTTAATCTAACCTAACATCTAGACATTGCAGATTTACGATTTATTTTTGAACAACTTCCCAATCCTTGAATCCAACGCCAATTTGACCAGTCATTCTTCTATATCCAAGGTGTAATTGACCAGGAGGACAATGTGCAGCAAGAGCTGTAAGTGGTCGAAAAAAATTCAATCTAACCTAACATCTAGACATTGCAGTTTTACGATTTATTTTTGAACAACTTCCCAATCCTTGAATCCAACGCCAATTTGACCAGTCATTCTTCTATATCGAAGGTGTAATTGACCTGGAGGACAATGTGCAACAAGAGCCGTAAGTGGTCGAAAAAAATTCAATCTAACCTAACATCTAGACATTGCAGATTTACGATTTATTTTTGAACAACTTCCCAATCCTTGAATCCAGCGCCAATTTGACCAGTCTCTCTTCTATATCGGAGGTGTAATTGACCAGGAGGACAATGTGCAACAAGAGCTGTAAGTGGTCGAAAAAAATTCAATCTAACCTAACATCTAGACATTGCAGTTTTACGATTTATTTTTGAACAACTTCCAAATCCTTGAATCCAGCGCCAATTTGAGCAGTCTCTCTTCTATATCGGAGGTGTAATTGACCAGGAGGACAATGTGCAGCAAGAGCTGTAAGTGGTCGAAAAAATTCAATCTAACCTAACATCTAGACATTGCAGTTTTACGATTTATTTTTGAACAACTTCCCATTCCTTGAATCCAACGCCAATTTGACCAGTCACTCTTCTATATCGGAGGTGTAATTGACCAGGAGGACAATGTGCAACAAGAGCTGTAAGTTGTCGAAAAAAATTTAATCTAACCTAACATCAAGACATTGCAGATTTACGATTTATTTTTGAACAACTTCCCAATCCTTGAATCCAACGCCAATTTGACCAGTCATTCTTCTATATCCTAGGTGTAATTGACCAGGAGGACAATGTGCAACAAGAGCTGTAAGTGGTCGAAAAAAATTCAATCTAACCTAACATCTAGACATTGCAGTTTTACGATTTATTTTTGAACAACTTCCAAATTCTTGAATCCAGCGCCAATTTGACCAGTCTCTCCTCTATATCGGAGGTGTAATTGACCAGGAGGACAATGTGCAGCAAGAGCTGTAAGTGGTCGAAAAAATTCAATCTAACCTAACATCTAGACATTGCAGTTTTACGATTTATTTTTGAACAACTTCCCATTCCTTGAATCCAACGCCAATTTGACCAGTCACTCTTCTATATCGGAGGTGTAATTGACCAGGAGGACAATGTGCAACAAGAGCTGTAAGTTGTCGAAAAAAATTTAATCTAAGCTAACATCAAGACATTGCAGATTTACGATTTATTTTTGAACAACTTCCCAATCCTTGAATCCAACGCCAATTTGACCAGTCATTCTTCTATATCCTAGGTGTAATTGACCAGGAGGACAATGTGCAACAAGAGCTGTAAGTTGTCGAAAAAAATTCAATCTAACCTAACATCTAGACATTGCAGTTTTACGATTTATTTTTGAACAACTTCCAAATCCTTGAATCCAGCGCCAATTTGACCAGTCTCTCTTCTATATCGGAGGTGTAATTGACCAGGAGGACAATGTGCAACAAGAACTGTAAGTTGTCGAAAAAAATTTAATCTAACCTAACATCTAGACATTGCAGATTTACGATTTATTTTTGAACAACTTCCCAATCCTTGAATCCAACGCCAATTTGACCAGTCATTCTTCTATATCCAAGGTGTAATTGACCAGGAGGACAATGTGCAGCAAGAGCTGTAAGTGGTCGAAAAAAATTCAATCTAACCTAACATCTAGACATTGCAGTTTTACGATTTATTTTTGAACAACTTCCAAATTCTTGAATCCAGCGCCAATTTGACCAGCCTCTCTTCTATATCGGAGGTGTAATTGACCAGGAGGACAATGTGCAACAAGAGCTGTAAGTGGTCGAAAAAATTCAATCTAACCTAACATCTAGACATTGCAGTTTTACGATTTATTTTTGAACAACTTCCCAATCCTTGAATCCAACGCCAATTTGACCAGTCACTCTTCTATATCGGAGGTGTAATTGACCAGGAGGACAATGTGCAGCAAGAGCTGTAAGTGGTCGAAAAAAATTCAATCTAACCTAACATCTAGACATTGCAGTTTTACGATTTATTTTTGAACAACTTCCAAATTCTTGAATCCAGCGCCAATTTGACCAGTCTCTCTTCTATATCGGAGGTGTAATTGACCAGGAGGACAATGTGCAACAAGAGCTGTAAGTGGTCGAAAAAATTCAATCTAACCTAACATCTAGACATTGCAGTTTTACGATTTATTTTTGAACAACTTCCCAATCCTTGAATCCAGCGCCAATTTGACCAGTCTCTCTTCTATATCGGAGGTGTAATTGACCAGGAGGACAATGTGCAACAAGAGCTGTAAGTTGTCGAAAAAAATTTAATCTAACCTAACATCTAGACATTGCAGATTTACGATTTATTTTTGAACAACTTCCCATTCCTTGAATCCAACGCCAATTTGACCAGTCATTCTTCTATATCCAAGGTGTAATTGACCAGGAGGACAATGTGCAGCAAGAGCTGTAAGTGGTCGAAAAAAATTCAATCTAACCTAACATCTAGACATTGCAGTTTTACGATTTATTTTTGAACAACTTCCCAATCCTTGAATCCAACGCCAATTTGACCAGTCATTCTTCTATATCGAAGGTGTAATTGACCAGGAGGACAATGTGCAACAAGAGCTGTAAGTGGTCGAAAAAAATTCAATCTAACCTAACATCTAGACATTGCAGTTTTACGATTTATTTTTGAACTTCTTCCAAATTCTTGAATCCAGCGCCAATTTGACCAGTCTCTCTTCTATATCGGAGGTGTAATTGACGAGGAGGACAATGTGCAGCAAGAGCTGTAAGTGGTCGAAAAAATTCAATCTAACCTAACATCTAGACATTGCAGTTTTACGATTTATTTTTGAACAACTTCCCATTCCTTGAATACAACGCCAATTTGACCAGTCACTCTTCTATATCGGAGGTGTAATTGACCAGGAGGACAATGTGCAACAAGAGCTGTAAGTTGTCGAAAAAAATTTAATCTAACCTAACATCAAGACATTGGAGATTTACGATTTATTTTTGAACAACTTCCCAATCCTTGAATCCAACGCCAATTTGACCAGTCATTCTTCTATATCCTAGGTGTAATTGACCAGGAGGACAATGTGCAACAAGAGCTGTAAGTTGTCGAAAAAAATTTAATCTAACCTAACATCTAGACATTGCAGATTTACGATTTATTTTTGAACAACTTCCCAATCCTTGAATCCAGCGCCAATTTGACCAGTCTCTCTTCTATATCGGAGGTGTAATTGACCAGGAGGACAATGTGCAACAAGAGCTGTAAGTGGTCGAAAAAAATTCAATCTAACCTAACATCTAGACATTGCAGTTTTACGATTTATTTTTGAACAACTTCCAAATCCTTGAATCCAGCGCCAATTTGACCAGACTCTCTTCTATATCGGAGGTGTAATTGACCAGGAGGACAATGTGCAGCAAGAGCTGTAAGTGGTCGAAAAAATTCAATCTAACCTAACATCTAGACATTGCAGTTTTACGATTTATTTTTGAACAACTTCCCATTCCTTGAATCCAACGCCAATTTGACCAGTCACTCTTCTATATCGGAGGTGTAATTGACCAGGAGGACAATGTGCAGCAAGAGCTGTAAGTGGTCGAAAAAATTCAATCTAACCTAACATCTAGACATTGCAGTTTTACGATTTATTTTTGAACAACTTCCCATTCCTTGAATCCAACGCCAATTTGACCAGTCACTCTTCTATATCGGAGGTGTAATTGACCAGGAGGACAATGTGCAACAAGAGCTGTAAGTTGTCGAAAAAAATTTAATCTAACCTAACATCAAGACATTGCAGATTTACGATTTATTTTTGAACAACTTCCCAATCCTTGAATCCAACGCCAATTTGACCGGTCATTCTTCTATATCCTAGGTGTAATTGACCAGGAGGACAATGTGCAACAAGAGCTGTAAGTGGTCGAAAAAAATTCAATCTAACCTAACATCTAGACATTGCAGTTTTACGATTTATTTTTGAACAACTTCCAAATTCTTGAATCCAGCGCCAATTTGACCAGTCTCTCTTCTATATCGGAGGTGTAATTGACCAGGAGGACAATGTGCAACAAGAGCTGTAAGTGGTCGAAAAAATTCAATCTAACCTAACATCTAGACATTGCAGTTTTACGATTTATTTTTGAACTTCCCAATCCTTGAATCCAACGCCAATTTGACCAGTCACTCTTCTATATCGGAGGTGTAATTGACCAGGAGGACAATGTGCAACAAGAGCTGTAAGTTGTCGAAAAAAATTTAATCTAACCTAACATCAAGACATTGCAGATTTACGATTTATTTTTGAACAACTTCCCAATCCTTGAATCCAACGCCAATTTGACCAGTCATTCTTCTATATCCTAGGTGTAATTGACCAGGAGGACAATGTGCAACAAGAGCTGTAAGTTGTCGAAAAAAATTCAATCTAACCTAACATCTAGACATTGCAGTTTTACGATTTATTTTTGAACAACTTCCAAATCCTTGAATCCAGCGCCAATTTGACCAGTCTCTCTTCTATATCGGAGGTGTAATTGACCAGGAGGACAATGTGCAACAAGAGCTGTAAGTTGTCGAAAAAAATTTAATCTAACCTAACATCTAGACATTGCAGATTTACGATTTATTTTTGAACAACTTCCCAATCCTTGAATCCAACGCCAATTTGACCAGTCATTCTTCTATATCCAAGGTGTAATTGACCAGGAGGACAATGTGCAGCAAGAGCTGTAAGTGGTCGAAAAAAATTCAATCTAACCTAACATCTAGACATTGCAGTTTTACGATTTATTTTTGAACAACTTCCCAATCCTTGAATCCAACGCCAATTTGACCAGTCATTCTTCTATATCGAAGGTGTAATTGACCTGGAGGACAATGTGCAACAAGAGCCGTAAGTGGTCGAAAAAAATTCAATCTAACCTAACATCTAGACATTGCAGATTTACGATTTATTTTTGAACAACTTCCCAATCCTTGAATCCAGCGCCAATTTGACCAGTCTCTCTTCTATATCGGAGGTGTAATTGACCAGGAGGACAATGTGCAACAAGAGCTGTAAGTGGTCGAAAAAAATTCAATCTAACCTAACATCTAGACATTGCAGTTTTATGATTTATTTTTGAACAACTTCCAAATCCTTGAATCCAGCGCCAATTTGAGCAGTCTCTCTTCTATATCGGAGGTGTAATTGACCAGGAGGACAATGTGCAGCAAGAGCTGTAAGTGGTCGAAAAAATTCAATCTAACCTAACATCTAGACATTGCAGTTTTACGATTTATTTTTGAACAACTTCCCATTCCTTGAATCCAACGCCAATTTGACCAGTCACTCTTCTATATCGGAGGTGTAATTGACCAGGAGGACAATGTGCAACAAGAGCTGTAAGTTGTCGAAAAAAATTTAATCTAACCTAACATCAAGACATTGCAGATTTACGATTTATTTTTGAACAACTTCCCAATCCTTGAATCCAACGCCAATTTGACCAGTCATTCTTCTATATCCTAGGTGTAATTGACCAGAAGGACAATGTGCAACAAGAGCTGTAAGTGGTCGAAAAAAATTCAATCTAACCTAACATCTAGACATTGCAGTTTTACGATTTATTTTTGAACAACTTCCAAATTCTTGAATCCAGCGCCAATTTGACCAGTCTCTCCTCTATATCGAAGGTGTAATTGACCAGGAGGACAATGTGCAGCAAGAGCTGTAAGTGGTCGAAAAAATTCAATCTAACCTAACATCTAGACATTGCAGTTTTACGATTTATTTTTGAACAACTTCCCATTCCTTGAATCCAACGCCAATTTGACCAGTCACTCTTCTATATCGGAGGTGTAATTGACCAGGAGGACAATGTGCAACAAGAGCTGTAAGTTGTCGAAAAAAATTTAATCTAAGCTAACATCAAGACATTGCAGATTTACGATTTATTTTTGAACAACTTCCCAATCCTTGAATCCAACGCCAATTTGACCAGTCATTCTTCTATATCCTAGGTGTAATTGACCAGGAGGACAATGTGCAACAAGAGCTGTAAGTTGTCGAAAAAAATTCAATCTAACCTAACATCTAGACATTGCAGTTTTACGATTTATTTTTGAACAACTTCCAAATCCTTGAATCCAGCGCCAATTTGACCAGTCTCTCTTCTATATCGGAGGTGTAATTGACCAGGAGGACAATGTGCAACAAGAACTGTAAGTTGTCGAAAAAAATTTAATCTAACCTAACATCTAGACATTGCAGATTTAGGATTTATTTTTGAACAACTTCCCAATCCTTGAATCCAACGCCAATTTGACCAGTCATTCTTCTATATCCAAGGTGTAATTGACCAGGAGGACAATGTGCAGCAAGAGCTGTAAGTGGTCGAAAAAAATTCAATCTAACCTAACATCTAGACATTGCAGTTTTACGATTTATTTTTGAACAACTTCCCAATCCTTGAATCCAACGCCAATTTGACCAGTCATTCTTCTATATCGAAGGTGTAATTGACCAGGAGGACAATGTGCAACAAGAGCTGTAAGTGGTCGAAAAAAATTCAATCTTACCTAACATCTAGACATTGCAGTTTTACGATTTATTTTTGAACAACTTCCAAATTCTTGAATCCAGCGCCAATTTGACCAGCCTCTCTTCTATATCGGAGGTGTAATTGACCAGGAGGACAATGTGCAACAAGAGCTGTAAGTGGTCGAAAAAAATTCAATCTTACCTAACATCTAGACATTGCAGTTTTACGATTTATTTTTGAACAACTTCCCATTCCTTGAATCCAACGCCAATTTGACCAGTCACTCTTCTATATCGGAGGTGTAATTGACCAGGAGGACAATGTGCAACAAGAGCTGTAAGTTGTCGAAAAAAATTTAATCTAACCTAACATCAAGACATTGCAGATTTACGATTTATTTTTGAACAACTTCCCAATCCTTGAATCCAACGCCAATTTGACCGGTCATTCTTCTATATCCTAGGTGTAATTGACCAGGAGGACAATGTGCAACAAGAGCTGTAAGTGGTCGAAAAAAATTCAATCTAACCTAACATCTAGACATTGCAGTTTTACGATTTATTTTTGAACAACTTCCAAATTCTTGAATCCAGCGCCAATTTGACCAGTCTCTCTTCTATATCGGAGGTGTAATTGACCAGGAGGACAATGTGCAACAAGAGCTGTAAGTGGTCGAAAAAATTCAATCTAACCTAACATCTAGACATTGCAGTTTTACGATTTATTTTTGAACTTCCCAATCCTTGAATCCAACGCCAATTTGACCAGTCACTCTTCTATATCGGAGGTGTAATTGACCAGGAGGACAATGTGCAACAAGAGCTGTAAGTTGTCGAAAAAAATTTAATCTAACCTAACATCAAGACATTGCAGATTTACGATTTATTTTTGAACAACTTCCCAATCCTTGAATCCAACGCCAATTTGACCAGTCATTCTTCTATATCCTAGGTGTAATTGACCAGGAGGACAATGTGCAACAAGAGCTGTAAGTTGTCGAAAAAAATTCAATCTAACCTAACATCTAGACATTGCAGTTTTACGATTTATTTTTGAACAACTTCCAAATCCTTGAATCCAGCGCCAATTTGACCAGTCTCTCTTCTATATCGGAGGTGTAATTGACCAGGAGGACAATGTGCAACAAGAGCTGTAAGTTGTCGAAAAAAATTTAATCTAACCTAACATCTAGACATTGCAGATTTACGATTTATTTTTGAACAACTTCCCAATCCTTGAATCCAACGCCAATTTGACCAGTCATTCTTCTATATCCAAGGTGTAATTGACCAGGAGGACAATGTGCAGCAAGAGCTGTAAGTGGTCGAAAAAAATTCAATCTAACCTAACATCTAGACATTGCAGTTTTACGATTTATTTTTGAACAACTTCCCAATCCTTGAATCCAACGCCAATTTGACCAGTCATTCTTCTATATCGAAGGTGTAATTGACCTGGAGGACAATGTGCAACAAGAGCCGTAAGTGGTCGAAAAAAATTCAATCTAACCTAACATCTAGACATTGCAGATTTACGATTTATTTTTGAACAACTTCCCAATCCTTGAATCCAGCGCCAATTTGACCAGTCTCTCTTCTATATCGGAGGTGTAATTGACCAGGAGGACAATGTGCAACAAGAGCTGTAAGTGGTCGAAAAAAATTCAATCTAACCTAACATCTAGACATTGCAGTTTTATGATTTATTTTTGAACAACTTCCAAATCCTTGAATCCAGCGCCAATTTGAGCAGTCTCTCTTCTATATCGGAGGTGTAATTGACCAGGAGGACAATGTGCAGCAAGAGCTGTAAGTGGTCGAAAAAATTCAATCTAACCTAACATCTAGACATTGCAGTTTTACGATTTATTTTTGAACAACTTCCCATTCCTTGAATCCAACGCCAATTTGACCAGTCACTCTTCTATATCGGAGGTGTAATTGACCAGGAGGACAATGTGCAACAAGAGCTGTAAGTTGTCGAAAAAAATTTAATCTAACCTAACATCAAGACATTGCAGATTTACGATTTATTTTTGAACAACTTCCCAATCCTTGAATCCAACGCCAATTTGACCAGTCATTCTTCTATATCCTAGGTGTAATTGACCAGAAGGACAATGTGCAACAAGAGCTGTAAGTGGTCGAAAAAAATTCAATCTAACCTAACATCTAGACATTGCAGTTTTACGATTTATTTTTGAACAACTTCCAAATTCTTGAATCCAGCGCCAATTTGACCAGTCTCTCCTCTATATCGAAGGTGTAATTGACCAGGAGGACAATGTGCAGCAAGAGCTGTAAGTGGTCGAAAAAATTCAATCTAACCTAACATCTAGACATTGCAGTTTTACGATTTATTTTTGAACAACTTCCCATTCCTTGAATCCAACGCCAATTTGACCAGTCACTCTTCTATATCGGAGGTGTAATTGACCAGGAGGACAATGTGCAACAAGAGCTGTAAGTTGTCGAAAAAAATTTAATCTAAGCTAACATCAAGACATTGCAGATTTACGATTTATTTTTGAACAACTTCCCAATCCTTGAATCCAACGCCAATTTGACCAGTCATTCTTCTATATCCTAGGTGTAATTGACCAGGAGGACAATGTGCAACAAGAGCTGTAAGTTGTCGAAAAAAATTCAATCTAACCTAACATCTAGACATTGCAGTTTTACGATTTATTTTTGAACAACTTCCAAATCCTTGAATCCAGCGCCAATTTGACCAGTCTCTCTTCTATATCGGAGGTGTAATTGACCAGGAGGACAATGTGCAACAAGAACTGTAAGTTGTCGAAAAAAATTTAATCTAACCTAACATCTAGACATTGCAGATTTAGGATTTATTTTTGAACAACTTCCCAATCCTTGAATCCAACGCCAATTTGACCAGTCATTCTTCTATATCCAAGGTGTAATTGACCAGGAGGACAATGTGCAGCAAGAGCTGTAAGTGGTCGAAAAAAATTCAATCTAACCTAACATCTAGACATTGCAGTTTTACGATTTATTTTTGAACAACTTCCCAATCCTTGAATCCAACGCCAATTTGACCAGTCATTCTTCTATATCGAAGGTGTAATTGACCAGGAGGACAATGTGCAACAAGAGCTGTAAGTGGTCGAAAAAAATTCAATCTTACCTAACATCTAGACATTGCAGTTTTACGATTTATTTTTGAACAACTTCCAAATTCTTGAATCCAGCGCCAATTTGACCAGCCTCTCTTCTATATCGGAGGTGTAATTGACCAGGAGGACAATGTGCAACAAGAGCTGTAAGTGGTCGAAAAAAATTCAATCTTACCTAACATCTAGACATTGCAGTTTTACGATTTATTTTTGAACAACTTCCCAATCCTTGAATCCAGCGCCAATTTGACCAGTCTCTCTTCTATATCGGAGGTGTAATTGACCAGGAGGACAATGTGCAACAAGAGCTGTAAGTTGTCGAAAAAAATTTAATCTAACCTAACATCTAGACATTGCAGATTTACGATTTATTTTTGAACAACTTCCCATTCCTTGAATCCAACGCCAATTTGACCAGTCATTCTTCTATATCCAAGGTGTAATTGACCAGGAGGACAATGTGCAGCAAGAGCTGTAAGTGGTCGAAAAAAATTCAATCTAACCTAACATCTAGACATTGCAGTTTTACGATTTATTTTTGAACAACTTCCCAATCCTTGAATCCAACGCCAATTTGACCAGTCATTCTTCTATATCGAAGGTGTAATTGACCAGGAGGACAATGTGCAACAAGAGCTGTAAGTGGTCGAAAAAAATTCAATCTAACCTAACATCTAGACATTGCAGTTTTACGATTTATTTTTGAACTTCTTCCAAATTCTTGAATCCAGCGCCAATTTGACCAGTCTCTCTTCTATATCGGAGGTGTAATTGACGAGGAGGACAATGTGCAGCAAGAGCTGTAAGTGGTCGAAAAAATTCAATCTAACCTAACATCTAGACATTGCAGTTTTACGATTTATTTTTGAACAACTTCCCATTCCTTGAATACAACGCCAATTTGACCAGTCACTCTTCTATATCGGAGGTGTAATTGACCAGGAGGACAATGTGCAACAAGAGCTGTAAGTTGTCGAAAAAAATTTAATCTAACCTAACATCAAGACATTGGAGATTTACGATTTATTTTTGAACAACTTCCCAATCCTTGAATCCAACGCCAATTTGACCAGTCATTCTTCTATATCCTAGGTGTAATTGACCAGGAGGACAATGTGCAACAAGAGCTGTAAGTTGTCGAAAAAAATTTAATCTAACCTAACATCTAGACATTGCAGATTTACGATTTATTTTTGAACAACTTCCCAATCCTTGAATCCAGCGCCAATTTGACCAGTCTCTCTTCTATATCGGAGGTGTAATTGACCAGGAGGACAATGTGCAACAAGAGCTGTAAGTGGTCGAAAAAAATTCAATCTAACCTAACATCTAGACATTGCAGTTTTACGATTTATTTTTGAACAACTTCCAAATCCTTGAATCCAGCGCCAATTTGACCAGACTCTCTTCTATATCGGAGGTGTAATTGACCAGGAGGACAATGTGCAGCAAGAGCTGTAAGTGGTCGAAAAAATTCAATCTAACCTAACATCTAGACATTGCAGTTTTACGATTTATTTTTGAACAACTTCCCATTCCTTGAATCCAACGCCAATTTGACCAGTCACTCTTCTATATCGGAGGTGTAATTGACCAGGAGGACAATGTGCAGCAAGAGCTGTAAGTGGTCGAAAAAATTCAATCTAACCTAACATCTAGACATTGCAGTTTTACGATTTATTTTTGAACAACTTCCCATTCCTTGAATCCAACGCCAATTTGACCAGTCACTCTTCTATATCGGAGGTGTAATTGACCAGGAGGACAATGTGCAACAAGAGCTGTAAGTTGTCGAAAAAAATTTAATCTAACCTAACATCAAGACATTGCAGATTTACGATTTATTTTTGAACAACTTCCCAATCCTTGAATCCAACGCCAATTTGACCGGTCATTCTTCTATATCCTAGGTGTAATTGACCAGGAGGACAATGTGCAACAAGAGCTGTAAGTGGTCGAAAAAAATTCAATCTAACCTAACATCTAGACATTGCAGTTTTACGATTTATTTTTGAACAACTTCCAAATTCTTGAATCCAGCGCCAATTTGACCAGTCTCTCTTCTATATCGGAGGTGTAATTGACCAGGAGGACAATGTGCAACAAGAGCTGTAAGTGGTCGAAAAAATTCAATCTAACCTAACATCTAGACATTGCAGTTTTACGATTTATTTTTGAACTTCCCAATCCTTGAATCCAACGCCAATTTGACCAGTCACTCTTCTATATCGGAGGTGTAATTGACCAGGAGGACAATGTGCAACAAGAGCTGTAAGTTGTCGAAAAAAATTTAATCTAACCTAACATCAAGACATTGCAGATTTACGATTTATTTTTGAACAACTTCCCAATCCTTGAATCCAACGCCAATTTGACCAGTCATTCTTCTATATCCTAGGTGTAATTGACCAGGAGGACAATGTGCAACAAGAGCTGTAAGTTGTCGAAAAAAATTCAATCTAACCTAACATCTAGACATTGCAGTTTTACGATTTATTTTTGAACAACTTCCAAATCCTTGAATCCAGCGCCAATTTGACCAGTCTCTCTTCTATATCGGAGGTGTAATTGACCAGGAGGACAATGTGCAACAAGAGCTGTAAGTTGTCGAAAAAAATTTAATCTAACCTAACATCTAGACATTGCAGATTTACGATTTATTTTTGAACAACTTCCCAATCCTTGAATCCAACGCCAATTTGACCAGTCATTCTTCTATATCCAAGGTGTAATTGACCAGGAGGACAATGTGCAGCAAGAGCTGTAAGTGGTCGAAAAAAATTCAATCTAACCTAACATCTAGACATTGCAGTTTTACGATTTATTTTTGAACAACTTCCCAATCCTTGAATCCAACGCCAATTTGACCAGTCATTCTTCTATATCGAAGGTGTAATTGACCTGGAGGACAATGTGCAACAAGAGCCGTAAGTGGTCGAAAAAAATTCAATCTAACCTAACATCTAGACATTGCAGATTTACGATTTATTTTTGAACAACTTCCCAATCCTTGAATCCAGCGCCAATTTGACCAGTCTCTCTTCTATATCGGAGGTGTAATTGACCAGGAGGACAATGTGCAACAAGAGCTGTAAGTGGTCGAAAAAAATTCAATCTAACCTAACATCTAGACATTGCAGTTTTATGATTTATTTTTGAACAACTTCCAAATCCTTGAATCCAGCGCCAATTTGAGCAGTCTCTCTTCTATATCGGAGGTGTAATTGACCAGGAGGACAATGTGCAGCAAGAGCTGTAAGTGGTCGAAAAAATTCAATCTAACCTAACATCTAGACATTGCAGTTTTACGATTTATTTTTGAACAACTTCCCATTCCTTGAATCCAACGCCAATTTGACCAGTCACTCTTCTATATCGGAGGTGTAATTGACCAGGAGGACAATGTGCAACAAGAGCTGTAAGTTGTCGAAAAAAATTTAATCTAACCTAACATCAAGACATTGCAGATTTACGATTTATTTTTGAACAACTTCCCAATCCTTGAATCCAACGCCAATTTGACCAGTCATTCTTCTATATCCTAGGTGTAATTGACCAGAAGGACAATGTGCAACAAGAGCTGTAAGTGGTCGAAAAAAATTCAATCTAACCTAACATCTAGACATTGCAGTTTTACGATTTATTTTTGAACAACTTCCAAATTCTTGAATCCAGCGCCAATTTGACCAGTCTCTCCTCTATATCGAAGGTGTAATTGACCAGGAGGACAATGTGCAGCAAGAGCTGTAAGTGGTCGAAAAAATTCAATCTAACCTAACATCTAGACATTGCAGTTTTACGATTTATTTTTGAACAACTTCCCATTCCTTGAATCCAACGCCAATTTGACCAGTCACTCTTCTATATCGGAGGTGTAATTGACCAGGAGGACAATGTGCAACAAGAGCTGTAAGTTGTCGAAAAAAATTTAATCTAAGCTAACATCAAGACATTGCAGATTTACGATTTATTTTTGAACAACTTCCCAATCCTTGAATCCAACGCCAATTTGACCAGTCATTCTTCTATATCCTAGGTGTAATTGACCAGGAGGACAATGTGCAACAAGAGCTGTAAGTTGTCGAAAAAAATTCAATCTAACCTAACATCTAGACATTGCAGTTTTACGATTTATTTTTGAACAACTTCCAAATCCTTGAATCCAGCGCCAATTTGACCAGTCTCTCTTCTATATCGGAGGTGTAATTGACCAGGAGGACAATGTGCAACAAGAACTGTAAGTTGTCGAAAAAAATTTAATCTAACCTAACATCTAGACATTGCAGATTTAGGATTTATTTTTGAACAACTTCCCAATCCTTGAATCCAACGCCAATTTGACCAGTCATTCTTCTATATCCAAGGTGTAATTGACCAGGAGGACAATGTGCAGCAAGAGCTGTAAGTGGTCGAAAAAAATTCAATCTAACCTAACATCTAGACATTGCAGTTTTACGATTTATTTTTGAACAACTTCCCAATCCTTGAATCCAACGCCAATTTGACCAGTCATTCTTCTATATCGAAGGTGTAATTGACCAGGAGGACAATGTGCAACAAGAGCTGTAAGTGGTCGAAAAAAATTCAATCTTACCTAACATCTAGACATTGCAGTTTTACGATTTATTTTTGAACAACTTCCAAATTCTTGAATCCAGCGCCAATTTGACCAGCCTCTCTTCTATATCGGAGGTGTAATTGACCAGGAGGACAATGTGCAACAAGAGCTGTAAGTGGTCGAAAAAATTCAATCTAACCTAACATCTAGACATTGCAGTTTTACGATTTATTTTTGAACAACTTCCCAATCCTTGAATCCAACGCCAATTTGACCAGTCACTCTTCTATATCGGAGGTGTAATTGACCAGGAGGACAATGTGCAACAAGAGCTGTAAGTTGTCGAAAAAAATTTAATCTAACCTAACATCAAGACATTGCAGATTTACGATTTATTTTTGAACAACTTCCCAATCCTTGAATCCAACGCCAATTTGACCAGTCACTCTTCTATATCGGAGGTGTAATTGACCAGGAGGACAATGTGCAACAAGAGCTGTAAGTTGTCGAAAAAAATTTAATCTAACCTAACATCAAGACATTGCAGATTTACGATTTATTTTTGAACAGCTTCCCAATCCTTGAATCCAACGCCAATTTGACCAGTCATTCTTCTATATCGAAGGTGTAATTGACCAGGAGGACAATGTGCAACAAGAGCTGTAAGTTGTCGAAAAAAATTTAATCTAACCTAACATCTAGACATTGCAGATTTACGATTTATTTTTGAACAACTTCCCAATCCTTGAATCCAACGCCAATTTGACCAGTCATTCTTCTATATCGAAGGTGTAATTGACCAGGAGGACAATGTGCAACAAGAGCTGTAAGTTGTCGAAAAAAATTTAATCTAACCTAACATCAAGACATTGCAGATTTACGATTTATTTTTGAACAACTTCCCAATCCTTGAATCCAACGCCAATTTGACCAGTCATTTTTCTATATCGAAGGTGTAATTGACCAGGAGGACAATGTGCAACAAGAGCTGTAAGTGGTCGAAAAAAATTCAATCTAGCCTAACATCTAGACATTGCAGTTTTACGATTTATTTTTGAACAACTTCCAAATCCTTGAATCCAGCGTCAATTTGACCAGTCTCTCTTCTATATCGGAGGTGTAATTGACGAGGAGGACAATGTGCAGCAAGAGCTGTAAGTGGTCGAAAAAATTCAATCTAACCTAACATCTAGACATTGCAGTTTTACGATTTATTTTTGAACAACTTCCCATTCCTTGAATACAACGCCAATTTGACCAGTCATTCTTCTATATCGGAGGTGTAATTGACCAGGAGGACAATGTGCAACAAGAGCTGTAAGTTGTCGAAAAAAATTTAATCTAACCTAACATCAAGACATTGCAGATTTACGATTTATTTTTGAACAACTTCCCAATCCTTGAATCCAACGCCAATTTGACCAGTCATTCTTCTATATCCTAGGTGTAATTGACCAGGAGGACAATGTGCAACAAGAGCTGTAAGTTGTCGAAAAAAATTCAATCTAACCTAACATCTAGACATTGCAGTTTTACGATTTATTTTTGAACAACTTCCAAATCCTTGAATCCAGCGCCAATTTGACCAGTCTCTCTTCTATATCGGAGGTGTAATTGACCAGGAGGACAATGTGCAACAAGAGCTGTAAGTTGTCGAAAAAAATTTAATCTAACCTAACATCTAGACATTGCAGATTTACGATTTATTTTTGAACAACTTCCCAATCCTTGAATCCAACGCCAATTTGACCAGTCATTCTTCTATATCCAAGGTGTAATTGACCAGGAGGACAATGTGCAGCAAGAGCTGTAAGTGGTCGAAAAAAATTCAATCTAACCTAACATCTAGACATTGCAGTTTTACGATTTATTTTTGAACAACTTCCCAATCCTTGAATCCAACGCCAATTTGACCAGTCATTCTTCTATATCGAAGGTGTAATTGACCTGGAGGACAATGTGCAACAAGAGCCGTAAGTGGTCGAAAAAAATTCAATCTAACCTAACATCTAGACATTGCAGATTTACGATTTATTTTTGAACAACTTCCCAATCCTTGAATCCAGCGCCAATTTGACCAGTCTCTCTTCTATATCGGAGGTGTAATTGACCAGGAGGACAATGTGCAACAAGAGCTGTAAGTGGTCGAAAAAAATTCAATCTAACCTAACATCTAGACATTGCAGTTTTACGATTTATTTTTGAACAACTTCCAAATCCTTGAATCCAGCGCCAATTTGAGCAGTCTCTCTTCTATATCGGAGGTGTAATTGACCAGGAGGACAATGTGCAGCAAGAGCTGTAAGTGGTCGAAAAAATTCAATCTAACCTAACATCTAGACATTGCAGTTTTACGATTTATTTTTGAACAACTTCCCATTCCTTGAATCCAACGCCAATTTGACCAGTCACTCTTCTATATCGGAGGTGTAATTGACCAGGAGGACAATGTGCAACAAGAGCTGTAAGTTGTCGAAAAAAATTTAATCTAACCTAACATCAAGACATTGCAGATTTACGATTTATTTTTGAACAACTTCCCAATCCTTGAATCCAACGCCAATTTGACCAGTCATTCTTCTATATCCTAGGTGTAATTGACCAGGAGGACAATGTGCAACAAGAGCTGTAAGTGGTCGAAAAAAATTCAATCTAACCTAACATCTAGACATTGCAGTTTTACGATTTATTTTTGAACAACTTCCAAATTCTTGAATCCAGCGCCAATTTGACCAGTCTCTCCTCTATATCGGAGGTGTAATTGACCAGGAGGACAATGTGCAGCAAGAGCTGTAAGTGGTCGAAAAAATTCAATCTAACCTAACATCTAGACATTGCAGTTTTACGATTTATTTTTGAACAACTTCCCATTCCTTGAATCCAACGCCAATTTGACCAGTCACTCTTCTATATCGGAGGTGTAATTGACCAGGAGGACAATGTGCAACAAGAGCTGTAAGTTGTCGAAAAAAATTTAATCTAAGCTAACATCAAGACATTGCAGATTTACGATTTATTTTTGAACAACTTCCCAATCCTTGAATCCAACGCCAATTTGACCAGTCATTCTTCTATATCCTAGGTGTAATTGACCAGGAGGACAATGTGCAACAAGAGCTGTAAGTTGTCGAAAAAAATTCAATCTAACCTAACATCTAGACATTGCAGTTTTACGATTTATTTTTGAACAACTTCCAAATCCTTGAATCCAGCGCCAATTTGACCAGTCTCTCTTCTATATCGGAGGTGTAATTGACCAGGAGGACAATGTGCAACAAGAACTGTAAGTTGTCGAAAAAAATTTAATCTAACCTAACATCTAGACATTGCAGATTTACGATTTATTTTTGAACAACTTCCCAATCCTTGAATCCAACGCCAATTTGACCAGTCATTCTTCTATATCCAAGGTGTAATTGACCAGGAGGACAATGTGCAGCAAGAGCTGTAAGTGGTCGAAAAAAATTCAATCTAACCTAACATCTAGACATTGCAGTTTTACGATTTATTTTTGAACAACTTCCAAATTCTTGAATCCAGCGCCAATTTGACCAGCCTCTCTTCTATATCGGAGGTGTAATTGACCAGGAGGACAATGTGCAACAAGAGCTGTAAGTGGTCGAAAAAATTCAATCTAACCTAACATCTAGACATTGCAGTTTTACGATTTATTTTTGAACAACTTCCCAATCCTTGAATCCAACGCCAATTTGACCAGTCACTCTTCTATATCGGAGGTGTAATTGACCAGGAGGACAATGTGCAGCAAGAGCTGTAAGTGGTCGAAAAAAATTCAATCTAACCTAACATCTAGACATTGCAGTTTTACGATTTATTTTTGAACAACTTCCAAATTCTTGAATCCAGCGCCAATTTGACCAGTCTCTCTTCTATATCGGAGGTGTAATTGACCAGGAGGACAATGTGCAACAAGAGCTGTAAGTGGTCGAAAAAATTCAATCTAACCTAACATCTAGACATTGCAGTTTTACGATTTATTTTTGAACAACTTCCCAATCCTTGAATCCAGCGCCAATTTGACCAGTCTCTCTTCTATATCGGAGGTGTAATTGACCAGGAGGACAATGTGCAACAAGAGCTGTAAGTTGTCGAAAAAAATTTAATCTAACCTAACATCTAGACATTGCAGATTTACGATTTATTTTTGAACAACTTCCCATTCCTTGAATCCAACGCCAATTTGACCAGTCATTCTTCTATATCCAAGGTGTAATTGACCAGGAGGACAATGTGCAGCAAGAGCTGTAAGTGGTCGAAAAAAATTCAATCTAACCTAACATCTAGACATTGCAGTTTTACGATTTATTTTTGAACAACTTCCCAATCCTTGAATCCAACGCCAATTTGACCAGTCATTCTTCTATATCGAAGGTGTAATTGACCAGGAGGACAATGTGCAACAAGAGCTGTAAGTGGTCGAAAAAAATTCAATCTAACCTAACATCTAGACATTGCAGTTTTACGATTTATTTTTGAACTTCTTCCAAATTCTTGAATCCAGCGCCAATTTGACCAGTCTCTCTTCTATATCGGAGGTGTAATTGACGAGGAGGACAATGTGCAGCAAGAGCTGTAAGTGGTCGAAAAAATTCAATCTAACCTAACATCTAGACATTGCAGTTTTACGATTTATTTTTGAACAACTTCCCATTCCTTGAATACAACGCCAATTTGACCAGTCACTCTTCTATATCGGAGGTGTAATTGACCAGGAGGACAATGTGCAACAAGAGCTGTAAGTTGTCGAAAAAAATTTAATCTAACCTAACATCAAGACATTGGAGATTTACGATTTATTTTTGAACAACTTCCCAATCCTTGAATCCAACGCCAATTTGACCAGTCATTCTTCTATATCCTAGGTGTAATTGACCAGGAGGACAATGTGCAACAAGAGCTGTAAGTTGTCGAAAAAAATTTAATCTAACCTAACATCTAGACATTGCAGATTTACGATTTATTTTTGAACAACTTCCCAATCCTTGAATCCAGCGCCAATTTGACCAGTCTCTCTTCTATATCGGAGGTGTAATTGACCAGGAGGACAATGTGCAACAAGAGCTGTAAGTGGTCGAAAAAAATTCAATCTAACCTAACATCTAGACATTGCAGTTTTACGATTTATTTTTGAACAACTTCCAAATCCTTGAATCCAGCGCCAATTTGACCAGACTCTCTTCTATATCGGAGGTGTAATTGACCAGGAGGACAATGTGCAGCAAGAGCTGTAAGTGGTCGAAAAAATTCAATCTAACCTAACATCTAGACATTGCAGTTTTACGATTTATTTTTGAACAACTTCCCATTCCTTGAATCCAACGCCAATTTGACCAGTCACTCTTCTATATCGGAGGTGTAATTGACCAGGAGGACAATGTGCAGCAAGAGCTGTAAGTGGTCGAAAAAATTCAATCTAACCTAACATCTAGACATTGCAGTTTTACGATTTATTTTTGAACAACTTCCCATTCCTTGAATCCAACGCCAATTTGACCAGTCACTCTTCTATATCGGAGGTGTAATTGACCAGGAGGACAATGTGCAACAAGAGCTGTAAGTTGTCGAAAAAAATTTAATCTAACCTAACATCAAGACATTGCAGATTTACGATTTATTTTTGAACAACTTCCCAATCCTTGAATCCAACGCCAATTTGACCGGTCATTCTTCTATATTCTAGGTGTAATTGACCAGGAGGACAATGTGCAACAAGAGCTGTAAGTGGTCGAAAAAAATTCAATCTAACCTAACATCTAGACATTGCAGTTTTACGATTTATTTTTGAACAACTTCCAAATTCTTGAATCCAGCGCCAATTTGACCAGTCTCTCTTCTATATCGGAGGTGTAATTGACCAGGAGGACAATGTGCAACAAGAGCTGTAAGTGGTCGAAAAAATTCAATCTAACCTAACATCTAGACATTGCAGTTTTACGATTTATTTTTGAACTTCCCAATCCTTGAATCCAACGCCAATTTGACCAGTCACTCTTCTATATCGGAGGTGTAATTGACCAGGAGGACAATGTGCAACAAGAGCTGTAAGTTGTCGAAAAAAATTTAATCTAACCTAACATCAAGACATTGCAGATTTACGATTTATTTTTGAACAACTTCCCAATCCTTGAATCCAACGCCAATTTGACCAGTCATTCTTCTATATCCTAGGTGTAATTGACCAGGAGGACAATGTGCAACAAGAGCTGTAAGTTGTCGAAAAAAATTCAATCTAACCTAACATCTAGACATTGCAGTTTTACGATTTATTTTTGAACAACTTCCAAATCCTTGAATCCAGCGCCAATTTGACCAGTCTCTCTTCTATATCGGAGGTGTAATTGACCAGGAGGACAATGTGCAACAAGAGCTGTAAGTTGTCGAAAAAAATTTAATCTAACCTAACATCTAGACATTGCAGATTTACGATTTATTTTTGAACAACTTCCCAATCCTTGAATCCAACGCCAATTTGACCAGTCATTCTTCTATATCCAAGGTGTAATTGACCAGGAGGACAATGTGCAGCAAGAGCTGTAAGTGGTCGAAAAAAATTCAATCTAACCTAACATCTAGACATTGCAGTTTTACGATTTATTTTTGAACAACTTCCCAATCCTTGAATCCAACGCCAATTTGACCAGTCATTCTTCTATATCGAAGGTGTAATTGACCTGGAGGACAATGTGCAACAAGAGCCGTAAGTGGTCGAAAAAAATTCAATCTAACCTAACATCTAGACATTGCAGATTTACGATTTATTTTTGAACAACTTCCCAATCCTTGAATCCAGCGCCAATTTGACCAGTCTCTCTTCTATATCGGAGGTGTAATTGACCAGGAGGACAATGTGCAACAAGAGCTGTAAGTGGTCGAAAAAAATTCAATCTAACCTAACATCTAGACATTGCAGTTTTATGATTTATTTTTGAACAACTTCCAAATCCTTGAATCCAGCGCCAATTTGAGCAGTCTCTCTTCTATATCGGAGGTGTAATTGACCAGGAGGACAATGTGCAGCAAGAGCTGTAAGTGGTCGAAAAAATTCAATCTAACCTAACATCTAGACATTGCAGTTTTACGATTTATTTTTGAACAACTTCCCATTCCTTGAATCCAACGCCAATTTGACCAGTCACTCTTCTATATCGGAGGTGTAATTGACCAGGAGGACAATGTGCAACAAGAGCTGTAAGTTGTCGAAAAAAATTTAATCTAACCTAACATCAAGACATTGCAGATTTACGATTTATTTTTGAACAACTTCCCAATCCTTGAATCCAACGCCAATTTGACCAGTCATTCTTCTATATCCTAGGTGTAATTGACCAGAAGGACAATGTGCAACAAGAGCTGTAAGTGGTCGAAAAAAATTCAATCTAACCTAACATCTAGACATTGCAGTTTTACGATTTATTTTTGAACAACTTCCAAATTCTTGAATCCAGCGCCAATTTGACCAGTCTCTCCTCTATATCGAAGGTGTAATTGACCAGGAGGACAATGTGCAGCAAGAGCTGTAAGTGGTCGAAAAAATTCAATCTAACCTAACATCTAGACATTGCAGTTTTACGATTTATTTTTGAACAACTTCCCATTCCTTGAATCCAACGCCAATTTGACCAGTCACTCTTCTATATCGGAGGTGTAATTGACCAGGAGGACAATGTGCAACAAGAGCTGTAAGTTGTCGAAAAAAATTTAATCTAAGCTAACATCAAGACATTGCAGATTTACGATTTATTTTTGAACAACTTCCCAATCCTTGAATCCAACGCCAATTTGACCAGTCATTCTTCTATATCCTAGGTGTAATTGACCAGGAGGACAATGTGCAACAAGAGCTGTAAGTTGTCGAAAAAAATTCAATCTAACCTAACATCTAGACATTGCAGTTTTACGATTTATTTTTGAACAACTTCCAAATCCTTGAATCCAGCGCCAATTTGACCAGTCTCTCTTCTATATCGGAGGTGTAATTGACCAGGAGGACAATGTGCAACAAGAACTGTAAGTTGTCGAAAAAAATTTAATCTAACCTAACATCTAGACATTGCAGATTTAGGATTTATTTTTGAACAACTTCCCAATCCTTGAATCCAACGCCAATTTGACCAGTCATTCTTCTATATCCAAGGTGTAATTGACCAGGAGGACAATGTGCAGCAAGAGCTGTAAGTGGTCGAAAAAAATTCAATCTAACCTAACATCTAGACATTGCAGTTTTACGATTTATTTTTGAACAACTTCCCAATCCTTGAATCCAACGCCAATTTGACCAGTCATTCTTCTATATCGAAGGTGTAATTGACCAGGAGGACAATGTGCAACAAGAGCTGTAAGTGGTCGAAAAAAATTCAATCTTACCTAACATCTAGACATTGCAGTTTTACGATTTATTTTTGAACAACTTCCAAATTCTTGAATCCAGCGCCAATTTGACCAGCCTCTCTTCTATATCGGAGGTGTAATTGACCAGGAGGACAATGTGCAACAAGAGCTGTAAGTGGTCGAAAAAATTCAATCTAACCTAACATCTAGACATTGCAGTTTTACGATTTATTTTTGAACAACTTCCCAATCCTTGAATCCAACGCCAATTTGACCAGTCACTCTTCTATATCGGAGGTGTAATTGACCAGGAGGACAATGTGCAACAAGAGCTGTAAGTTGTCGAAAAAAATTTAATCTAACCTAACATCAAGACATTGCAGATTTACGATTTATTTTTGAACAACTTCCCAATCCTTGAATCCAACGCCAATTTGACCAGTCACTCTTCTATATCGGAGGTGTAATTGACCAGGAGGACAATGTGCAACAAGAGCTGTAAGTTGTCGAAAAAAATTTAATCTAACCTAACATCAAGACATTGCAGATTTACGATTTATTTTTGAACAGCTTCCCAATCCTTGAATCCAACGCCAATTTGACCAGTCATTCTTCTATATCGAAGGTGTAATTGACCAGGAGGACAATGTGCAACAAGAGCTGTAAGTTGTCGAAAAAAATTTAATCTAACCTAACATCTAGACATTGCAGATTTACGATTTATTTTTGAACAACTTCCCAATCCTTGAATCCAACGCCAATTTGACCAGTCATTCTTCTATATCGAAGGTGTAATTGACCAGGAGGACAATGTGCAACAAGAGCTGTAAGTTGTCGAAAAAAATTTAATCTAACCTAACATCAAGACATTGCAGATTTACGATTTATTTTTGAACAACTTCCCAATCCTTGAATCCAACGCCAATTTGACCAGTCATTTTTCTATATCGAAGGTGTAATTGACCAGGAGGACAATGTGCAACAAGAGCTGTAAGTGGTCGAAAAAAATTCAATCTAGCCTAACATCTAGACATTGCAGTTTTACGATTTATTTTTGAACAACTTCCAAATCCTTGAATCCAGCGTCAATTTGACCAGTCTCTCTTCTATATCGGAGGTGTAATTGACGAGGAGGACAATGTGCAGCAAGAGCTGTAAGTGGTCGAAAAAATTCAATCTAACCTAACATCTAGACATTGCAGTTTTACGATTTATTTTTGAACAACTTCCCATTCCTTGAATACAACGCCAATTTGACCAGTCATTCTTCTATATCGGAGGTGTAATTGACCAGGAGGACAATGTGCAACAAGAGCTGTAAGTTGTCGAAAAAAATTTAATCTAACCTAACATCAAGACATTGCAGATTTACGATTTATTTTTGAACAACTTCCCAATCCTTGAATCCAACGCCAATTTGACCAGTCATTCTTCTATATCCTAGGTGTAATTGACCAGGAGGACAATGTGCAACAAGAGCTGTAAGTTGTCGAAAAAAATTCAATCTAACCTAACATCTAGACATTGCAGTTTTACGATTTATTTTTGAACAACTTCCAAATCCTTGAATCCAGCGCCAATTTGACCAGTCTCTCTTCTATATCGGAGGTGTAATTGACCAGGAGGACAATGTGCAACAAGAGCTGTAAATTGTCGAAAAAAATTTAATCTAACCTAACATCTAGACATTGCAGATTTACGATTTATTTTTGAACAACTTCCCAATCCTTGAATCCAACGCCAATTTGACCAGTCATTCTTCTATATCCAAGGTGTAATTGACCAGGAGGACAATGTGCAGCAAGAGCTGTAAGTGGTCGAAAAAAATTCAATCTAACCTAACATCTAGACATTGCAGTTTTACGATTTATTTTTGAACAACTTCCCAATCCTTGAATCCAACGCCAATTTGACCAGTCATTCTTCTATATCGAAGGTGTAATTGACCAGGAGGACAATGTGCAGCAAGAGCTGTAAGTGGTCGAAAAAAATTCAATCTAACCTAACATCTAGACATTGCAGATTTACGATTTATTTTTGAACAACTTCCCATTCCTTGAATCCAACGCCAATTTGACCAGTCATTCTTCTATATCCAAGGTGTAATTGACCAGGAGGACAATGTGCAGCAAGAGCTGTAAGTGGTCGAAAAAAATTCAATCTAACCTAACATCTAGACATTGCAGTTTTACGATTTATTTTTGAACAACTTCCCAATCCTTGAATCCAACGCCAATTTGACCAGTCATTCTTCTATATCGAAGGTGTAATTGACCAGGAGGACAATGTGCAACAAGAGCTGTAAGTGGTCGAAAAAAATTCAATCTAACCTAACATCTAGACATTGCAGTTTTACGATTTATTTTTGAACTTCTTCCAAATTCTTGAATCCAGCGCCAATTTGACCAGTCTCTCTTCTATATCGGAGGTGTAATTGACCAGGAGGACAATGTGCAGCAAGAGCTGTAAGTGGTCGAAAAAATTCAATCTAACCTAACATCTAGACATTGCAGTTTTACGATTTATTTTTGAACAACTTCCCATTCCTTGAATCCAACGCCAATTTGACCAGTCACTCTTCTATATCGGAGGTGTAATTGACCAGGAGGACAATGTGCAACAAGAGCTGTAAGTTGTCGAAAAAAATTTTATCTAACCTAACATCAAGACATTGCAGATTTACGATTTATTTTTGAACAACTTCCCAATCCTTGAATCCAACGCCAATTTGACCAGTCATTCTTCTATATCCTAGGTATAATTGACCAGGAGGACAATGTGCAACAAGAGCTGTAAGTGGTCGAAAAAAATTCAATCTAACCTAACATCTAGACATTGCAGTTTTACGATTTATTTTTGAACAACTTCCAAATTCTTGAATCCAGCGCCAATTTGACCAGTCTCTCTTCTATATCGGAGGTGTAATTGACCAGGAGGACAATGTGCAACAAGAGCTGTAAGTGGTCGAAAAAATTCAATCTAACCTAACATCTAGACATTGCAGTTTTACGATTTATTTTTGAACTTCCCAATCCTTGAATCCAACGCCAATTTGACCAGTCACTCTTCTATATCGGAGGTGTAATTGACCAGGAGGACAATGTGCAACAAGAGCTGTAAGTTGTCGAAAAAAATTTAATCTAACCTAACATCAAGACATTGCAGATTTACGATTTATTTTTGAACAACTTCCCAATCCTTGAATCCAACGCCAATTTGACCAGTCATTCTTCTATATCCTAGGTGTAATTGACCAGGAGGACAATGTGCAACAAGAGCTGTAAGTTGTCGAAAAAAATTCAATCTAACCTAACATCTAGACATTGCAGTTTTACGATTTATTTTTGAACAACTTCCAAATCCTTGAATCCAGCGCCAATTTGACCAGACTCTCTTCTATATCGGAGGTGTAATTGACCAAGAGGACAATGTGCAGCAAGAGCTGTAAGTGGTCGAAAAAATTCAATCTAACCTAACATCTAGACATTGCAGTTTTACGATTTATTTTTGAACAACTTCCCATTCCTTGAATCCAACGCCAATTTGACCAGTCACTCTTCTATATCGGAGGTGTAATTGACCAGGAGGACAATGTGCAACAAGAGCTGTAAGTGGTCGAAAAAAATTCAATCTAACCTAACATCTAGACATTGCAGTTTTACGATTTATTTTTGAACAACTTCCAAATCCTTGAATCCAGCGCCAATTTGACCAGACTCTCTTCTATATCGGAGGTGTAATTGACCAGGAGGACAATGTGCAGCAAGAGCTGTAAGTGGTCGAAAAAATTCAATCTAACCTAACATCTAGACATTGCAGTTTTACGATTTATTTTTGAACAACTTCCCATTCCTTGAATCCAACGCCAATTTGACCAGTCACTCTTCTATATCGGAGGTGTAATTGACCAGGAGGACAATGTGCAACAAGAGCTGTAAGTTGTCGAAAAAAATTTAATCTAACCTAACATCAAGACATTGCAGATTTACGATTTATTTTTGAACAACTTCCCAATCCTTGAATCCAACGCCAATTTGACCGGTCATTCTTCTGTATCCTAGGTGTAATTGACCAGGAGGACAATGTGCAACAAGAGCTGTAAGTGGTCGAAAAAAATTCAATCTAACCTAACATCTAGACATTGCAGTTTTACGATTTATTTTTGAACAACTTCCAAATTCTTGAATCCAGCGCCAATTTGACCAGTCTCTCTTCTATATCGGAGGTGTAATTGACCAGGAGGACAATGTGCAACAAGAGCTGTAAGTGGTCGAAAAAATTCAATCTAACCTAACATCTAGACATTGCAGTTTTACGATTTATTTTTGAACTTCCCAATCCTTGAATCCAACGCCAATTTGACCAGTCACTCTTCTATATCGGAGGTGTAATTGACCAGGAGGACAATGTGCAACAAGAGCTGTAAGTTGTCGAAAAAAATTTAATCTAACCTAACATCAAGACTGCAGATTTACGATTTATTTTTGAACAACTTCCCAATCCTTGAATCCAACGCCAATTTGACCAGTCATTCTTCTATATCCTAGGTGTAATTAACCAGGAGGACAATGTGCAACAAGAGCTGTAAGTTGTCGAAAAAAATTCAATCTAACCTAACATCTAGACATTGCAGTTTTACGATTTATTTTTGAACAACTTCCAAATCCTTGAATCCAGCGCCAATTTGACCAGTCTCTCTTCTATATCGGAGGTGTAATTGACCAGGAGGACAATGTGCAACAAGAGCTGTAAGTTGTCGAAAAAAATTTAATCTAACCTAACATCTAGACATTGCAGATTTACGATTTATTTTTGAACAACTTCCCAATCCTTGAATCCAACGCCAATTTGACCAGTCATTCTTCTATATCCAAGGTGTAATTGACCAGGAGGACAATGTGCAGCAAGAGCTGTAAGTGGTCGAAAAAAATTCAATCTAACCTAACATCTAGACATTGCAGTTTTACGATTTATTTTTGAACAACTTCCCAATCCTTGAATCCAACGCCAATTTGACCAGTCATTCTTCTATATCGAAGGTGTAATTGACCTGGAGGACAATGTGCAACAAGAGCCGTAAGTGGTCGAAAAAAATTCAATCTAACCTAACATCTAGACATTGCAGATTTACGATTTATTTTTGAACAACTTCCCAATCCTTGAATCCAGCGCCAATTTGACCAGTCTCTCTTCTATATCGGAGGTGTAATTGACCAGGAGGACAATGTGCAACAAGAGCTGTAAGTGGTCGAAAAAAATTCAATCTAACCTAACATCTAGACATTGCAGTTTTATGATTTATTTTTGAACAACTTCCAAATCCTTGAATCCAGCGCCAATTTGAGCAGTCTCTCTTCTATATCGGAGGTGTAATTGACCAGGAGGACAATGTGCAGCAAGAGCTGTAAGTGGTCGAAAAAATTCAATCTAACCTAACATCTAGACATTGCAGTTTTACGATTTATTTTTGAACAACTTCCCATTCCTTGAATCCAACGCCAATTTGACCAGTCACTCTTCTATATCGTAGGTGTAATTGACCAGGAGGACAATGTGCAACAAGAGCTGTAAGTTGTCGAAAAAAATTTAATCTAACCTAACATCAAGACATTGCAGATTTACGATTTATTTTTGAACAACTTCCCAATCCTTGAATCCAACGCCAATTTGACCAGTCATTCTTCTATATCCTAGGTGTAATTGACCAGGAGGACAATGTGCAACAAGAGCTGTAAGTGGTCGAAAAAAATTCAATCTAACCTAACATCTAGACATTGCAGTTTTACGATTTATTTTTGAACAACTTCCAAATTCTTGAATCCAGCGCCAATTTGACCAGTCTCTCCTCTATATCGGAGGTGTAATTGACCAGGAGGACAATGTGCAGCAAGAGCTGTAAGTGGTCGAAAAAATTCAATCTAACCTAACATCTAGACATTGCAGTTTTATGATTTATTTTTGAACAACTTCCAAATCCTTGAATCCAGCGCCAATTTGAGCAGTCTCTCTTCTATATCGGAGGTGTAATTGACCAGGAGGACAATGTGCAGCAAGAGCTGTAAGTGGTCGAAAAAATTCAATCTAACCTAACATCTAGACATTGCAGTTTTACGATTTATTTTTGAACAACTTCCCATTCCTTGAATCCAACGCCAATTTGACCAGTCACTCTTCTATATCGGAGGTGTAATTGACCAGGAGGACAATGTGCAACAAGAGCTGTAAGTTGTCGAAAAAAATTTAATCTAAGCTAACATCAAGACATTGCAGATTTACGATTTATTTTTGAACAACTTCCCAATCCTTGAATCCAACGCCAATTTGACCAGTCATTCTTCTATATCCTAGGTGTAATTGACCAGGAGGACAATGTGCAACAAGAGCTGTAAGTTGTCGAAAAAAATTCAATCTAACCTAACATCTAGACATTGCAGTTTTACGATTTATTTTTGAACAACTTCCAAATCCTTGAATCCAGCGCCAATTTGACCAGTCTCTCTTCTATATCGGAGGTGTAATTGACCAGGAGGACAATGTGCAACAAGAACTGTAAGTTGTCGAAAAAAATTTAATCTAACCTAACATCTAGACATTGCAGATTTACGATTTATTTTTGAACAACTTCCCAATCCTTGAATCCAACGCCAATTTGACCAGTCATTCTTCTATATCCAAGGTGTAATTGACCAGGAGGACAATGTGCAGCAAGAGCTGTAAGTGGTCGAAAAAAATTCAATCTAACCTAACATCTAGACATTGCAGTTTTACGATTTATTTTTGAACAACTTCCCAATCCTTGAATCCAACGCCAATTTGACCAGTCATTCTTCTATATCGAAGGTGTAATTGACCAGGAGGACAATGTGCAACAAGAGCTGTAAGTGGTCGAAAAAAATTCAATCTAACCTAACATCTAGACATTGCAGTTTTACGATTTATTTTTGAACAACTTCCAAATTCTTGAATCCAGCGCCAATTTGACCAGCCTCTCTTCTATATCGGAGGTGTAATTGACCAGGAGGACAATGTGCAACAAGAGCTGTAAGTGGTCGAAAAAATTCAATCTAACCTAACATCTAGACATTGCAGTTTTACGATTTATTTTTGAACAACTTCCCAATCCTTGAATCCAACGCCAATTTGACCAGTCACTCTTCTATATCGGAGGTGTAATTGACCAGGAGGACAATGTGCAACAAGAGCTGTAAGTTGTCGAAAAAAATTTAATCTAACCTAACATCAAGACATTGCAGATTTACGATTTATTTTTGAACAACTTCCCAATCCTTGAATCCAACGCCAATTTGACCAGTCACTCTTCTATATCGGAGGTGTAATTGACCAGGAGGACAATGTGCAACAAGAGCTGTAAGTTGTCGAAAAAAATTTAATCTAACCTAACATCAAGACATTGCAGATTTACGATTTATTTTTGAACAGCTTCCCAATCCTTGAATCCAACGCCAATTTGACCAGTCATTCTTCTATATCGAAGGTGTAATTGACCAGGAGGACAATGTGCAACAAGAGCTGTAAGTTGTCGAAAAAAATTTAATCTAACCTAACATCAAGACATTGCAGATTTACGATTTATTTTTGAACAACTTCCCAAACCTTGAATCCAACGCCAATTTGACCAGTCATTCTTCTATATCCTAGGTGTAATTGACCAGGAGGACAATGTGCAACAAGAGCTGTAAGTTGTCGAAAAAAATTTAATCTAACCTAACATCTAGACATTGCAGATTTACGATTTATTTTTGAACAACTTCCCAATCCTTGAATCCAACGCCAATTTGACCAGTCATTCTTCTATATCGAAGGTGTAATTGACCAGGAGGACAATGTGCAACAAGAGCTGTAAGTTGTCGAAAAAAATTTAATCTAACCTAACATCAAGACATTGCAGATTTACGATTTATTTTTGAACAACTTCCCAATCCTTGAATCCAACGCCAATTTGACCAGTCATTTTTCTATATCGAAGGTGTAATTGACCAGGAGGACAATGTGCAACAAGAGCTGTAAGTGGTCGAAAAAAATTCAATCTAACCTAACATCTAGACATTGCAGTTTTACGATTTATTTTTGAACAACTTCCAAATCCTTGAATCCAGCGCCAATTTGACCAGTCTCTCTTCTATATCGGAGGTGTAATTGACCAGGAGGACAATGTGCAACAAGAGCTGTAAGTGGTCGAAAAAAATTCAATCTAGCCTAACATCTAGACATTGCAGTTTTACGATTTATTTTTGAACAACTTCCAAATCCTTGAATCCAGCGTCAATTTGACCAGTCTCTCTTCTATATCGGAGGTGTAATTGACGAGGAGGACAATGTGCAGCAAGAGCTGTAAGTGGTCGAAAAAATTCAATCTAACCTAACATCTAGACATTGCAGTTTTACGATTTATTTTTGAACAACTTCCCATTCCTTGAATACAACGCCAATTTGACCAGTCATTCTTCTATATCGGAGGTGTAATTGACCAGGAGGACAATGTGCAACAAGAGCTGTAAGTTGTCGAAAAAAATTTAATCTAACCTAACATCAAGACATTGCAGATTTACGATTTATTTTTGAACAACTTCCCAATCCTTGAATCCAACGCCAATTTGACCAGTCATTCTTCTATATCCTAGGTGTAATTGACCAGGAGGACAATGTGCAACAAGAGCTGTAAGTTGTCGAAAAAAATTCAATCTAACCTAACATCTAGACATTGCAGTTTTACGATTTATTTTTGAACAACTTCCAAATCCTTGAATCCAGCGCCAATTTGACCAGTCTCTCTTCTATATCGGAGGTGTAATTGACCAGGAGGACAATGTGCAACAAGAGCTGTAAATTGTCGAAAAAAATTTAATCTAACCTAACATCTAGACATTGCAGATTTACGATTTATTTTTGAACAACTTCCCAATCCTTGAATCCAACGCCAATTTGACCAGTCATTCTTCTATATCCAAGGTGTAATTGACCAGGAGGACAATGTGCAGCAAGAGCTGTAAGTGGTCGAAAAAAATTCAGTCTAACCTAACATCTAGACATTGCAGTTTTACGATTTATTTTTGAACAACTTCCCAATCCTTGAATCCAACGCCAATTTGACCAGTCATTCTTCTATATCGAAGGTGTAATTGACCAGGAGGACAATGTGCAACAAGAGCTGTAAGTGGTCGAAAAAAATTCAATCTAACCTAACATCTAGACATTGCAGTTTTACGATTTATTTTTGAACTTCTTCCAAATTCTTGAATCCAGCGCCAATTTGACCAGTCTCTCTTCTATATCGGAGGTGTAATTGACCAGGAGGACAATGTGCAGCAAGAGCTGTAAGTGGTCGAAAAAATTCAATCTAACCTAACATCTAGACATTGCAGTTTTACGATTTATTTTTGAACAACTTCCCATTCCTTGAATCCAACGCCAATTTGACCAGTCACTCTTCTATATCGGAGGTGTAATTGACCAGGAGGACAATGTGCAACAAGAGCTGTAAGTTGTCGAAAAAAATTTTATCTAACCTAACATCAAGACATTGCAGATTTACGATTTATTTTTGAACAACTTCCCAATCCTTGAATCCAACGCCAATTTGACCAGTCATTCTTCTATATCCTAGGTGTAATTGACCAGGAGGACAATGTGCAACAAGAGCTGTAAGTGGTCGAAAAAAATTCAATCTAACCTAACATCTAGACATTGCAGTTTTACGATTTATTTTTGAACAACTTCCAAATTCTTGAATCCAGCGCCAATTTGACCAGTCTCTCTTCTATATCGGAGGTGTAATTGACCAGGAGGACAATGTGCAACAAGAGCTGTAAGTGGTCGAAAAAATTCAATCTAACCTAACATCTAGACATTGCAGTTTTACGATTTATTTTTGAACTTCCCAATCCTTGAATCCAACGCCAATTTGACCAGTCACTCTTCTATATCGGAGGTGTAATTGACCAGGAGGACAATGTGCACCAAGAGCTGTAAGTTGTCGAAAAAAATTTAATCTAACCTAACATCAAGACATTGCAGATTTACGATTTATTTTTGAACAACTTCCCAATCCTTGAATCCAACGCCAATTTGACCAGTCATTCTTCTATATCCTAGGTGTAATTGACCAGGAGGACAATGTGCAACAAGAGCTGTAAGTTGTCGAAAAAAATTCAATCTAACCTAACATCTAGACATTGCAGTTTTACGATTTATTTTTGAACAACTTCCAAATCCTTGAATCCAGCGCCAATTTGACCAGTCTCTCTTCTATATCGGAGGTGTAATTGACCAGGAGGACAATGTGCAACAAGAGCTGTAAGTTGTCGAAAAAAATTTAATCTAACCTAACATCTAGACATTGCAGATTTACGATTTATTTTTGAACAACTTCCCAATCCTTGAATCCAACGCCAATTTGACCAGTCATTCTTCTATATCCAAGGTGTAATTGACCAGGAGGACAATGTGCAGCAAGAGCTGTAAGTGGTCGAAAAAAATTCAATCTAACCTAACATCTAGACATTGCAGATTTACGATTTATTTTTGAACAACTTCCCATTCCTTGAATCCAACGCCAATTTGACCAGTCATTCTTCTATATCCAAGGTGTAATTGACCAGGAGGACAATGTGCAGCAAGAGCTGTAAGTGGTCGAAAAAAATTCAATCTAACCTAACATCTAGACATTGCAGTTTTACGATTTATTTTTGAACAACTTCCCAATCCTTGAATCCAACGCCAATTTGACCAGTCATTCTTCTATATCGAAGGTGTAATTGACCAGGAGGACAATGTGCAACAAGAGCTGTAAGTGGTCGAAAAAAATTCAATCTAACCTAACATCTAGACATTGCAGTTTTACGATTTATTTTTGAACTTCTTCCAAATTCTTGAATCCAGCGCCAATTTGACCAGTCTCTCTTCTATATCGGAGGTGTAATTGACCAGGAGGACAATGTGCAGCAAGAGCTGTAAGTGGTCGAAAAAATTCAATCTAACCTAACATCTAGACATTGCAGTTTTACGATTTATTTTTGAACAACTTCCCATTCCTTGAATCCAACGCCAATTTGACCAGTCACTCTTCTATATCGGAGGTGTAATTGACCAGGAGGACAATGTGCAACAAGAGCTGTAAGTTGTCGAAAAAAATTTTATCTAACCTAACATCAAGACATTGCAGATTTACGATTTATTTTTGAACAACTTCCCAATCCTTGAATCCAACGCCAATTTGACCAGTCATTCTTCTATATCCTAGGTGTAATTGACCAGGAGGACAATGTGCAACAAGAGCTGTAAGTGGTCGAAAAAAATTCAATCTAACCTAACATCTAGACATTGCAGTTTTACGATTTATTTTTGAACAACTTCCAAATTCTTGAATCCAGCGCCAATTTGACCAGTCTCTCTTCTATATCGGAGGTGTAATTGACCAGGAGGACAATGTGCAACAAGAGCTGTAAGTGGTCGAAAAAATTCAATCTAACCTAACATCTAGACATTGCAGTTTTACGATTTATTTTTGAACTTCCCAATCCTTGAATCCAACGCCAATTTGACCAGTCACTCTTCTATATCGGAGGTGTAATTGACCAGGAGGACAATGTGCACCAAGAGCTGTAAGTTGTCGAAAAAAATTTAATCTAACCTAACATCAAGACATTGCAGATTTACGATTTATTTTTGAACAACTTCCCAATCCTTGAATCCAACGCCAATTTGACCAGTCATTCTTCTATATCCTAGGTGTAATTGACCAGGAGGACAATGTGCAACAAGAGCTGTAAGTTGTCGAAAAAAATTCAATCTAACCTAACATCTAGACATTGCAGTTTTACGATTTATTTTTGAACAACTTCCAAATCCTTGAATCCAGCGCCAATTTGACCAGTCTCTCTTCTATATCGGAGGTGTAATTGACCAGGAGGACAATGTGCAACAAGAGCTGTAAGTTGTCGAAAAAAATTTAATCTAACCTAACATCTAGACATTGCAGATTTACGATTTATTTTTGAACAACTTCCCAATCCTTGAATCCAACGCCAATTTGACCAGTCATTCTTCTATATCCAAGGTGTAATTGACCAGGAGGACAATGTGCAGCAAGAGCTGTAAGTGGTCGAAAAAAATTCAATCTAACCTAACATCTAGACATTGCAGTTTTACGATTTATTTTTGAACAACTTCCAAATTCTTGAATCCAGCGCCAATTTGACCAGTCTCTCTTCTATATCGGAGGTGTAATTGACCAGGAGGACAATGTGCAACAAGAGCTGTAAGTGGTCGAAAAAAATTCAATCTAACCTAACATCTAGACATTGCAGTTTTACGATTTATTTTTGAACAACTTCCAAATTCTTGAATCCAGCGCCAATTTGACCAGTCTCTCTTCTATATCGGAGGTGTAATTGACCAGGAGGACAATGTGCAACAAGAGCTGTAAGTGGTCGAAAAAATTCAATCTAACCTAACATCTAGACATTGCAGTTTTACGATTTATTTTTGAACAACTTCCCAATCCTTGAATCCAGCGCCAATTTGACCAGTCTCTCTTCTATATCGGAGGTGTAATTGACCAGGAGGACAATGTGCAACAAGAGCTGTAAGTTGTCGAAAAAAATTTAATCTAACCTAACATCTAGACATTGCAGATTTACGATTTATTTTTGAACAACTTCCCATTCCTTGAATCCAACGCCAATTTGACCAGTCATTCTTCTATATCCAAGGTGTAATTGACCAGGAGGACAATGTGCAGCAAGAGCTGTAAGTGGTCGAAAAAAATTCAATCTAACCTAACATCTAGACATTGCAGTTTTACGATTTATTTTTGAACAACTTCCCAATCCTTGAATCCAACGCCAATTTGACCAGTCATTCTTCTATATCGAAGGTGTAATTGACCAGGAGGACAATGTGCAACAAGAGCTGTAAGTGGTCGAAAAAAATTCAATCTAACCTAACATCTAGACATTGCAGTTTTACGATTTATTTTTGAACTTCTTCCAAATTCTTGAATCCAACGCCAATTTGACCAGTCATTCTTCTATATCCTAGGTGTAATTGACCAGGAGGACAATGTGCAACAAGAGCTGTAAGTTGTCGAAAAAAATTCAATCTAACCTAACATCTAGACATTGCAGTTTTACGATTTATTTTTGAACAACTTCCAAATCCTTGAATCCAGCGCCAATTTGACCAGTCTCTCTTCTATATCGGAGGTGTAATTGACCAGGAGGACAATGTGCAACAAGAGCTGTAAGTTGTCGAAAAAAATTTAATCTAACCTAACATCTAGACATTGCAGATTTACGATTTATTTTTGAACAACTTCCCAATCCTTGAATCCAACGCCAATTTGACCAGTCATTCTTCTATATCCAAGGTGTAATTGACCAGGAGGACAATGTGCAGCAAGAGCTGTAAGTGGTCGAAAAAAATTCAATCTAACCTAACATCTAGACATTGCAGTTTTACGATTTATTTTTGAACAACTTCCAAATTCTTGAATCCAGCGCCAATTTGACCAGTCTCTCTTCTATATCGGAGGTGTAATTGACCAGGAGGACAATGTGCAACAAGAGCTGTAAGTGGTCGAAAAAAATTCAATCTAACCCAACATCTAGACATTGCAGTTTTACGATTTATTTTTGAACAACTTCCAAATTCTTGAATCCAGCGCCAATTTGACCAGTCTCTCTTCTATATCGGAGGTGTAATTGACCAGGAGGACAATGTGCAACAAGAGCTGTAAGTGGTCGAAAAAATTCAATCTAACCTAACATCTAGACATTGCAGTTTTACGATTTATTTTTGAACAACTTCCCAATCCTTGAATCCAGCGCCAATTTGACCAGTCTCTCTTCTATATCGGAGGTGTAATTGACCAGGAGGACAATGTGCAACAAGAGCTGTAAGTTGTCGAAAAAAATTTAATCTAACCTAACATCTAGACATTGCAGATTTACGATTTATTTTTGAACAACTTCCCATTCCTTGAATCCAACGCCAATTTGACCAGTCATTCTTCTATATCCAAGGTGTAATTGACCAGGAGGACAATGTGCAGCAAGAGCTGTAAGTGGTCGAAAAAAATTCAATCTAACATAACATCTAGACATTGCAGTTTTACGATTTATTTTTGAACAACTTCCAAATTCTTGAATCCAGCGCCAATTTGACCAGTCTCTCTTCTATATCGGAGGTGTAATTGACCAGGAGGACAATGTGCAACAAGAGCTGTAAGTGGTCGAAAAAAATTCAATCTAACCTAACATCTAGACATTGCAGTTTTACGATTTATTTTTGAACAACTTCCAAATTCTTGAATCCAGCGCCAATTTGACCAGTCTCTCTTCTATATCGGAGGTGTAATTGACCAGGAGGACAATGTGCAACAAGAGCTGTAAGTGGTCGAAAAAATTCAATCTAACCTAACATCTAGACATTGCAGTTTTACGATTTATTTTTGAACAACTTCCCAATCCTTGAATCCAGCGCCAATTTGACCAGTCTCTCTTCTATATCGGAGGTGTAATTGACCAGGAGGACAATGTGCAACAAGAGCTGTAAGTTGTCGAAAAAAATTTAATCTAACCTAACATCTAGACATTGCAGATTTACGATTTATTTTTGAACAACTTCCCATTCCTTGAATCCAACGCCAATTTGACCAGTCATTCTTCTATATCCAAGGTGTAATTGACCAGGAGGACAATGTGCAGCAAGAGCTGTAAGTGGTCGAAAAAAATTCAATCTAACCTAACATCTAGACATTGCAGTTTTACGATTTATTTTTGAACAACTTCCCAATCCTTGAATCCAACGCCAATTTGACCAGTCATTCTTCTATATCGAAGGTGTAATTGACCAGGAGGACAATGTGCAACAAGAGCTGTAAGTGGTCGAAAAAAATTCAATCTAACCTAACATCTAGACATTGCAGTTTTACGATTTATTTTTGAACTTCTTCCAAATTCTTGAATCCAACGCCAATTTGACCAGTCATTCTTCTATATCCTAGGTGTAATTGACCAGGAGGACAATGTGCAACAAGAGCTGTAAGTTGTCGAAAAAAATTCAATCTAACCTAACATCTAGACATTGCAGTTTTACGATTTATTTTTGAACAACTTCCAAATCCTTGAATCCAGCGCCAATTTGACCAGTCTCTCTTCTATATCGGAGGTGTAATTGACCAGGAGGACAATGTGCAACAAGAGCTGTAAGTTGTCGAAAAAAATTTAATCTAACCTAACATCTAGACATTGCAGATTTACGATTTATTTTTGAACAACTTCCCAATCCTTGAATCCAACGCCAATTTGACCAGTCATTCTTCTATATCCAAGGTGTAATTGACCAGGAGGACAATGTGCAGCAGGAGCTGTAAGTGGTCGAAAAAAATTCAATCTAACCTAACATCTAGACATTGCAGTTTTACGATTTATTTTTGAACAACTTCCAAATTCTTGAATCCAGCGCCAATTTGACCAGTCTCTCTTCTATATCGGAGGTGTAATTGACCAGGAGGACAATGTGCAACAAGAGCTGTAAGTGGTCGAAAAAAATTCAATCTAACCTAACATCTAGACATTGCAGTTTTACGATTTATTTTTGAACAACTTCCAAATCCTTGAATCCAGCGCCAATTTGACCAGACTCTCTTCTATATCGGAGGTGTAATTGACCAGGAGGACAATGTGCAGCAAGAGCTGTAAGTGGTCGAAAAAATTCAATCTAACCTAACATCTAGACATTGCAGTTTTACGATTTATTTTTGAACAACTTCCCATTCCTTGAATCCAACGCCAATTTGACCAGTCACTCTTCTATATCGGAGGTGTAATTGACCAGGAGGACAATGTGCAACAAGAGCTGTAAGTTGTCGAAAAAAATTTAATCTAACCTAACATCAAGACATTGCAGATTTACGATTTATTTTTGAACAACTTCCCAATCCTTGAATCCAACGCCAATTTGACCGGTCATTCTTCTATATCCTAGGTGTAATTGACCAGGAGGACAATGTGCAACAAGAGCTGTAAGTGGTCGAAAAAAATTCAATCTAACCTAACATCTAGACATTGCAGTTTTACGATTTATTTTTGAACAACTTCCAAATTCTTGAATCCAGCGCCAATTTGACCAGTCTCTCTTCTATATCGGAGGTGTAATTGACCAGAAGGACAATGTGCAACAAGAGCTGTAAGTGGTCGAAAAAATTCAATCTAACCTAACATCTAGACATTGCAGTTTTACGATTTATTTTTGAACTTCCCAATCCTTGAATCCAACGCCAATTTGACCAGTCACTCTTCTATATCGGAGGTGTAATTGACCAGGAGGACAATGTGCAACAAGAGCTGTAAGTTGTCGAAAAAAATTTAATCTAACCTAACATCAAGACATTGCAGATTTACGATTTATTTTTGAACAACTTCCCAATCCTTGAATCCAACGCCAATTTGACCAGTCATTCTTCTATATCCTAGGTGTAATTGACCAGGAGGACAATGTGCAACAAGAGCTGTAAGTTGTCGAAAAAAATTCAATCTAACCTAACATCTAGACATTGCAGTTTTACGATTTATTTTTGAACAACTTCCAAATCCTTGAATCCAGCGCCAATTTGACCAGTCTCTCTTCTATATCGGAGGTGTAATTGACCAGGAGGACAATGTGCAACAAGAGCTGTAAGTTGTCGAAAAAAATTTAATCTAACCTAACATCTAGACATTGCAGATTTACGATTTATTTTTGAACAACTTCCCAATCCTTGAATCCAACGCCAATTTGACCAGTCATTCTTCTATATCCAAGGTGTAATTGACCAGGAGGACAATGTGCAGCAAGAGCTGTAAGTGGTCGAAAAAAATTCAATCTAACCTAACATCTAGACATTGCAGTTTTACGATTTATTTTTGAACAACTTCCCAATCCTTGAATCCAACGCCAATTTGACCAGTCATTCTTCTATATCGAAGGTGTAATTGACCTGGAGGACAATGTGCAACAAGAGCCGTAAGTGGTCGAAAAAAATTCAATCTAACCTAACATCTAGACATTGCAGATTTACGATTTATTTTTGAACAACTTCCCAATCCTTGAATCCAGCGCCAATTTGACCAGTCTCTCTTCTATATCGGAGGTGTAATTGACCAGGAGGACAATGTGCAACAAGAGCTGTAAGTGGTCGAAAAAAATTCAATCTAACCTAACATCTAGACATTGCAGTTTTATGATTTATTTTTGAACAACTTCCAAATCCTTGAATCCAGCGCCAATTTGAGCAGTCTCTCTTCTATATCGGAGGTGTAATTGACCAGGAGGACAATGTGCAGCAAGAGCTGTAAGTGGTCGAAAAAATTCAATCTAACCTAACATCTAGACATTGCAGTTTTACGATTTATTTTTGAACAACTTCCCATTCCTTGAATCCAACGCCAATTTGACCAGTCACTCTTCTATATCGGAGGTGTAATTGACCAGGAGGACAATGTGCAACAAGAGCTGTAAGTTGTCGAAAAAAATTTAATCTAACCTAACATCAAGACATTGCAGATTTACGATTTATTTTTGAACAACTTCCCAATCCTTGAATCCAACGCCAATTTGACCAGTCATTCTTCTATATCCTAGGTGTAATTGACCAGGAGGACAATGTGCAACAAGAGCTGTAAGTGGTCGAAAAAAATTCAATCTAACCTAACATCTAGACATTGCAGTTTTACGATTTATTTTTGAACAACTTCCAAATTCTTGAATCCAGCGCCAATTTGACCAGTCTCTCCTCTATATCGGAGGTGTAATTGACCAGGAGGACAATGTGCAGCAAGAGCTGTAAGTGGTCGAAAAAATTCAATCTAACCTAACATCTAGACATTGCAGTTTTACGATTTATTTTTGAACAACTTCCCATTCCTTGAATCCAACGCCAATTTGACCAGTCACTCTTCTATATCGGAGGTGTAATTGACCAGGAGGACAATGTGCAACAAGAGCTGTAAGTTGTCGAAAAAAATTTAATCTAAGCTAACATCAAGACATTGCAGATTTACGATTTATTTTTGAACAACTTCCCAATCCTTGAATCCAACGCCAATTTGACCAGTCATTCTTCTATATCCTAGGTGTAATTGACCAGGAGGACAATGTGCAACAAGAGCTGTAAGTTGTCGAAAAAAATTCAATCTAACCTAACATCTAGACATTGCAGTTTTACGATTTATTTTTGAACAACTTCCAAATCCTTGAATCCAGCGCCAATTTGACCAGTCTCTCTTCTATATCGGAGGTGTAATTGACCAGGAGGACAATGTGCAACAAGAACTGTAAGTTGTCGAAAAAAATTTAATCTAACCTAACATCTAGACATTGCAGATTTACGATTTATTTTTGAACAACTTCCCAATCCTTGAATCCAACGCCAATTTGACCAGTCATTCTTCTATATCCAAGGTGTAATTGACCAGGAGGACAATGTGCAGCAAGAGCTGTAAGTGGTCGAAAAAAATTCAATCTAACCTAACATCTAGACATTGCAGTTTTACGATTTATTTTTGAACAACTTCCCAATCCTTGAATCCAACGCCAATTTGACCAGTCATTCTTCTATATCGAAGGTGTAATTGACCAGGAGGACAATGTGCAACAAGAGCTGTAAGTGGTCGAAAAAAATTCAATCTAACCTAACATCTAGACATTGCAGTTTTACGATTTATTTTTGAACAACTTCCAAATTCTTGAATCCAGCGCCAATTTGACCAGCCTCTCTTCTATATCGGAGGTGTAATTGACCAGGAGGACAATGTGCAACAAGAGCTGTAAGTGGTCGAAAAAATTCAATCTAACCTAACATCTAGACATTGCAGTTTTACGATTTATTTTTGAACAACTTCCCAATCCTTGAATCCAACGCCAATTTGACCAGTCACTCTTCTATATCGGAGGTGTAATTGACCAGGAGGACAATGTGCAACAAGAGCTGTAAGTTGTCGAAAAAAATTTAATCTAACCTAACATCAAGACATTGCAGATTTACGATTTATTTTTGAACAACTTCCCAATCCTTGAATCCAACGCCAATTTGACCAGTCACTCTTCTATATCGGAGGTGTAATTGACCAGGAGGACAATGTGCAACAAGAGCTGTAAGTTGTCGAAAAAAATTTAATCTAACCTAACATCAAGACATTGCAGATTTACGATTTATTTTTGAACAGCTTCCCAATCCTTGAATCCAACGCCAATTTGACCAGTCATTCTTCTATATCGAAGGTGTAATTGACCAGGAGGACAATGTGCAACAAGAGCTGTAAGTTGTCGAAAAAAATTTAATCTAACCTAACATCAAGACATTGCAGATTTACGATTTATTTTTGAACAACTTCCCAAACCTTGAATCCAACGCCAATTTGACCAGTCATTCTTCTATATCCTAGGTGTAATTGACCAGGAGGACAATGTGCAACAAGAGCTGTAAGTTGTCGAAAAAAATTTAATCTAACCTAACATCTAGACATTGCAGATTTACGATTTATTTTTGAACAACTTCCCAATCCTTGAATCCAACGCCAATTTGACCAGTCACTCTTCTATATCGGAGGTGTAATTGACCAGGAGGACAATGTGCAACAAGAGCTGTAAGTTGTCGAAAAAAATTTAATCTAACCTAACATCAAGACATTGCAGATTTACGATTTATTTTTGAACAGCTTCCCAATCCTTGAATCCAACGCCAATTTGACCAGTCATTCTTCTATATCGAAGGTGTAATTGACCAGGAGGACAATGTGCAACAAGAGCTGTAAGTTGTCGAAAAAAATTTAATCTAACCTAACATCAAGACATTGCAGATTTACGATTTATTTTTGAACAACTTCCCAAACCTTGAATCCAACGCCAATTTGACCAGTCATTCTTCTATATCCTAGGTGTAATTGACCAGGAGGACAATGTGCAACAAGAGCTGTAAGTGGTCGAAAAAAATTCAATCTAACCTAACATCTAGACATTGCAGTTTTACGATTTATTTTTGAACAACTTCCAAATTCTTGAATCCAGCGCCAATTTGACCAGCCTCTCTTCTATATCGGAGGTGTAATTGACCAGGAGGACAATGTGCAACAAGAGCTGTAAGTGGTCGAAAAAATTCAATCTAACCTAACATCTAGACATTGCAGTTTTACGATTTATTTTTGAACAACTTCCCAATCCTTGAATCCAACGCCAATTTGACCAGTCACTCTTCTATATCGGAGGTGTAATTGACCAGGAGGACAATGTGCAACAAGAGCTGTAAGTTGTCGAAAAAAATTTAATCTAACCTAACATCAAGACATTGCAGATTTACGATTTATTTTTGAACAACTTCCCAATCCTTGAATCCAACGCCAATTTGACCAGTCACTCTTCTATATCGGAGGTGTAATTGACCAGGAGGACAATGTGCAACAAGAGCTGTAAGTTGTCGAAAAAAATTTAATCTAACCTAACATCAAGACATTGCAGATTTACGATTTATTTTTGAACAGCTTCCCAATCCTTGAATCCAACGCCAATTTGACCAGTCATTCTTCTATATCGAAGGTGTAATTGACCAGGAGGACAATGTGCAACAAGAGCTGTAAGTTGTCGAAAAAAATTTAATCTAACCTAACATCAAGACATTGCAGATTTACGATTTATTTTTGAACAACTTCCCAAACCTTGAATCCAACGCCAATTTGACCAGTCATTCTTCTATATCCTAGGTGTAATTGACCAGGAGGACAATGTGCAACAAGAGCTGTAAGTTGTCGAAAAAAATTTAATCTAACCTAACATCTAGACATTGCAGATTTACGATTTATTTTTGAACAACTTCCCAATCCTTGAATCCAACGCCAATTTGACCAGTCATTCTTCTATATCGAAGGTGTAATTGACCAGGAGGACAATGTGCAACAAGAGCTGTAAGTTGTCGAAAAAAATTTAATCTAACCTAACATCAAGACATTGCAGATTTACGATTTATTTTTGAACAACTTCCCAATCCTTGAATCCAACGCCAATTTGACCAGTCATTTTTCTATATCGAAGGTGTAATTGACCAGGAGGACAATGTGCAACAAGAGCTGTAAGTGGTCGAAAAAAATTCAATCTAACCTAACATCTAGACATTGCAGTTTTACGATTTATTTTTGAACAACTTCCAAATCCTTGAATCCAGCGCCAATTTGACCAGTCTCTCTTCTATATCGGAGGTGTAATTGACCAGGAGGACAATGTGCAACAAGAGCTGTAAGTGGTCGAAAAAAATTCAATCTAGCCTAACATCTAGACATTGCAGTTTTACGATTTATTTTTGAACAACTTCCAAATCCTTGAATCCAGCGTCAATTTGACCAGTCTCTCTTCTATATCGGAGGTGTAATTGACGAGGAGGACAATGTGCAGCAAGAGCTGTAAGTGGTCGAAAAAATTCAATCTAACCTAACATCTAGACATTGCAGTTTTACGATTTATTTTTGAACAACTTCCCATTCCTTGAATACAACGCCAATTTGACCAGTCATTCTTCTATATCGGAGGTGTAATTGACCAGGAGGACAATGTGCAACAAGAGCTGTAAGTTGTCGAAAAAAATTTAATCTAACCTAACATCAAGACATTGCAGATTTACGATTTATTTTTGAACAACTTCCCAATCCTTGAATCCAACGCCAATTTGACCAGTCATTCTTCTATATCCTAGGTGTAATTGACCAGGAGGACAATGTGCAACAAGAGCTGTAAGTTGTCGAAAAAAATTCAATCTAACCTAACATCTAGACATTGCAGTTTTACGATTTATTTTTGAACAACTTCCAAATCCTTGAATCCAGCGCCAATTTGACCAGTCTCTCTTCTATATCGGAGGTGTAATTGACCAGGAGGACAATGTGCAACAAGAGCTGTAAATTGTCGAAAAAAATTTAATCTAACCTAACATCTAGACATTGCAGATTTACGATTTATTTTTGAACAACTTCCCAATCCTTGAATCCAACGCCAATTTGACCAGTCATTCTTCTATATCCAAGGTGTAATTGACCAGGAGGACAATGTGCAGCAAGAGCTGTAAGTGGTCGAAAAAAATTCAATCTAACCTAACATCTAGACATTGCAGTTTTACGATTTATTTTTGAACAACTTCCCAATCCTTGAATCCAACGCCAATTTGACCAGTCATTCTTCTATATCGAAGGTGTAATTGACCAGGAGGACAATGTGCAGCAAGAGCTGTAAGTGGTCGAAAAAAATTCAATCTAACCTAACATCTAGACATTGCAGATTTACGATTTATTTTTGAACAACTTCCCATTCCTTGAATCCAACGCCAATTTGACCAGTCATTCTTCTATATCCAAGGTGTAATTGACCAGGAGGACAATGTGCAGCAAGAGCTGTAAGTGGTCGAAAAAAATTCAATCTAACCTAACATCTAGACATTGCAGTTTTACGATTTATTTTTGAACAACTTCCCAATCCTTGAATCCAACGCCAATTTGACCAGTCATTCTTCTATATCGAAGGTGTAATTGACCAGGAGGACAATGTGCAACAAGAGCTGTAAGTGGTCGAAAAAAATTCAATCTAACCTAACATCTAGACATTGCAGTTTTACGATTTATTTTTGAACTTCTTCCAAATTCTTGAATCCAGCGCCAATTTGACCAGTCTCTCTTCTATATCGGAGGTGTAATTGACCAGGAGGACAATGTGCAGCAAGAGCTGTAAGTGGTCGAAAAAATTTAATCTAACCTAACATCTAGACATTGCAGTTTTACGATTTATTTTTGAACAACTTCCCATTCCTTGAATCCAACGCCAATTTGACCAGTCACTCTTCTATATCGGAGGTGTAATTGACCAGGAGGACAATGTGCAACAAGAGCTGTAAGTTGTCGAAAAAAATTTTATCTAACCTAACATCAAGACATTGCAGATTTACGATTTATTTTTGAACAACTTCCCAATCCTTGAATCCAACGCCAATTTGACCAGTCATTCTTCTATATCCTAGGTGTAATTGACCAGGAGGACAATGTGCAACAAGAGCTGTAAGTGGTCGAAAAAAATTCAATCTAACCTAACATCTAGACATTGCAGTTTTACGATTTATTTTTGAACAACTTCCAAATTCTTGAATCCAGCGCCAATTTGACCAGTCTCTCTTCTATATCGGAGGTGTAATTGACCAGGAGGACAATGTGCAACAAGAGCTGTAAGTGGTCGAAAAAATTCAATCTAACCTAACATCTAGACATTGCAGTTTTACGATTTATTTTTGAACTTCCCAATCCTTGAATCCAACGCCAATTTGACCAGTCACTCTTCTATATCGGAGGTGTAATTGACCAGGAGGACAATGTGCAACAAGAGCTGTAAGTTGTCGAAAAAAATTTAATCTAACCTAACATCAAGACATTGCAGATTTACGATTTATTTTTGAACAACTTCCCAATCCTTGAATCCAACGCCAATTTGACCAGTCATTCTTCTATATCCTAGGTGTAATTGACCAGGAGGACAATGTGCAACAAGAGCTGTAAGTTGTCGAAAAAAATTCAATCTAACCTAACATCTAGACATTGCAGTTTTACGATTTATTTTTGAACAACTTCCAAGTCCTTGAATCCAGCGCCAATTTGACCAGTCTCTCTTCTATATCGGAGGTGTAATTGACCAGGAGGACAATGTGCAACAAGAGCTGTAAGTTGTCGAAAAAAATTTAATCTAACCTAACATCTAGACATTGCAGATTTACGATTTATTTTTGAACAACTTCCCAATCCTTGAATCCAACGCCAATTTGACCAGTCATTCTTCTATATCCAAGGTGTAATTGACCAGGAGGACAATGTGCAGCAAGTGCTGTAAGTGGTCGAAAAAAATTCAATCTAACCTAACATCTAGACATTGCAGTTTTACGATTTATTTTTGAACAACTTCCAAATTCTTGAATCCATCGCCAATTTGACCAGTCTCTCTTCTATATCGGAGGTGTAATTGACCAGGAGGACAATGTGCAACAAGAGCTGTAAGTGGTCGAAAAAAATTCAATCTAACCTAACATCTAGACATTGCAGTTTTACGATTTATTTTTGAACAACTTCCAAATTCTTGAATCCAGCGCCAATTTGACCAGTCTCTCTTCTATATCGGAGGTGTAATTGACCAGGAGGACAATGTGCAACAAGAGCTGTAAGTGGTCGAAAAAATTCAATCTAACCTAACATCTAGACATTGCAGTTTTACGATTTATTTTTGAACAACTTCCCAATCCTTGAATCCAGCGCCAATTTGACCAGTCTCTCTTCTATATCGGAGGTGTAATTGACCAGGAGGACAATGTGCAACAAGAGCTGTAAGTTGTCGAAAAAAATTTAATCTAACCTAACATCTAGACATTGCAGATTTACGATTTATTTTTGAACAACTTCCCATTCCTTGAATCCAACGCCAATTTGACCAGTCATTCTTCTATATCCAAGGTGTAATTGACCAGGAGGACAATGTGCAGCAAGAGCTGTAAGTGGTCGAAAAAAATTCAATCTAACCTAACATCTAGACATTGCAGTTTTACGATTTATTTTTGAACAACTTCCCAATCCTTGAATCCAACGCCAATTTGACCAGTCATTCTTCTATATCGAAGGTGTAATTGACCAGGAGGACAATGTGCAACAAGAGCTGTAAGTGGTCGAAAAAAATTCAATCTAACCTAACATCTAGACATTGCAGTTTTACGATTTATTTTTGAACTTCTTCCAAATTCTTGAATCCAACGCCAATTTGACCAGTCATTCTTCTATATCCTAGGTGTAATTGACCAGGAGGACAATGTGCAACAAGAGCTGTAAGTTGTCGAAAAAAATTCAATCTAACCTAACATCTAGACATTGCAGTTTTACGATTTATTTTTGAACAACTTCCAAATCCTTGAATCCAGCGCCAATTTGACCAGTCTCTCTTCTATATCGGAGGTGTAATTGACCAGGAGGACAATGTGCAACAAGAGCTGTAAGTTGTCGAAAAAAATTTAATCTAACCTAACATCTAGACATTGCAGATTTACGATTTATTTTTGAACAACTTCCCAATCCTTGAATCCAACGCCAATTTGACCAGTCATTCTTCTATATCCAAGGTGTAATTGACCAGGAGGACAATGTGCAGCAAGAGCTGTAAGTGGTCGAAAAAAATTCAATCTAACCTAACATCTAGACATTGCAGTTTTACGATTTATTTTTGAACAACTTCCAAATTCTTGAATCCAGCGCCAATTTGACCAGTCTCTCTTCTATATCGGAGGTGTAATTGACCAGGAGGACAATGTGCAACAAGAGCTGTAAGTGGTCGAAAAAAATTCAATCTAACCTAACATCTAGACATTGCAGTTTTACGATTTATTTTTGAACAACTTCCAAATTCTTGAACCCAGCGCCAATTTGACCAGTCTCTCTTCTATATCGGAGGCGTAATTGACCAGGAGGACAATGTGCAACAAGAGCTGTAAGTGGTCGAAAAAATTCAATCTAACCTAACATCTAGACATTGCAGTTTTACGATTTATTTTTGAACAACTTCCCAATCCTTGAATCCAGCGCCAATTTGACCAGTCTCTCTTCTATATCGGAGGTGTAATTGACCAGGAGGACAATGTGCAACAAGAGCTGTAAGTTGTCGAAAAAAATTTAATCTAACCTAACATCTAGACATTGCAGATTTACGATTTATTTTTGAACAACTTCCCATTCCTTGAATCCAACGCCAATTTGACCAGTCATTCTTCTATATCCAAGGTGTAATTGACCAGGAGGACAATGTGCAGCAAGAGCTGTAAGTGGTCGAAAAAAATTCAATCTAACCTAACATCTAGACATTGCAGTTTTACGATTTATTTTTGAACAACTTCCAAATTCTTGAATCCAGCGCCAATTTGACCAGTCTCTCTTCTATATCGGAGGTGTAATTGACCAGGAGGACAATGTGCAACAAGAGCTGTAAGTGGTCGAAAAAAATTCAATCTAACCTAACATCTAGACATTGCAGTTTTACGATTTATTTTTGAACAACTTCCAAATTCTTGAATCCAGCGCCAATTTGACCAGTCTCTCTTCTATATCGGAGGTGTAATTGACCAGGAGGACAATGTGCAACAAGAGCTGTAAGTGGTCGAAAAAATTCAATCTAACCTAACATCTAGACATTGCAGTTTTACGATTTATTTTTGAACAACTTCCCAATCCTTGAATCCAGCGCCAATTTGACCAGTCTCTCTTCTATATCGGAGGTGTAATTGACCAGGAGGACAATGTGCAACAAGAGCTGTAAGTTGTCGAAAAAAATTTAATCTAACCTAACATCTAGACATTGCAGATTTACGATTTATTTTTGAACAACTTCCCATTCCTTGAATCCAACGCCAATTTGACCAGTCATTCTTCTATATCCAAGGTGTAATTGACCAGGAGGACAATGTGCAGCAAGAGCTGTAAGTGGTCGAAAAAAATTCAATCTAACCTAACATCTAGACATTGCAGTTTTACGATTTATTTTTGAACAACTTCCCAATCCTTGAATCCAACGCCAATTTGACCAGTCATTCTTCTATATCGAAGGTGTAATTGACCAGGAGGACAATGTGCAACAAGAGCTGTAAGTGGTCGAAAAAAATTCAATCTAACCTAACATCTAGACATTGCAGTTTTACGATTTATTTTTGAACTTCTTCCAAATTCTTGAATCCAACGCCAATTTGACCAGTCATTCTTCTATATCCTAGGTGTAATTGACCAGGAGGACAATGTGCAACAAGAGCTGTAAGTTGTCGAAAAAAATTCAATCTAACCTAACATCTAGACATTGCAGTTTTACGATTTATTTTTGAACAACTTCCAAATCCTTGAATCCAGCGCCAATTTGACCAGTCTCTCTTCTATATCGGAGGTGTAATTGACCAGGAGGACAATGTGCAACAAGAGCTGTAAGTTGTCGAAAAAAATTTAATCTAACCTAACATCTAGACATTGCAGATTTACGATTTATTTTTGAACAACTTCCCAATCCTTGAATCCAACGCCAATTTGACCAGTCATTCTTCTATATCCAAGGTGTAATTGACCAGGAGGACAATGTGCAGCAAGAGCTGTAAGTGGTCGAAAAAAATTCAATCTTACCTAACATCTAGACATTGCAGTTTTACGATTTATTTTTGAACAACTTCCAAATTCTTGAATCCAGCGCCAATTTGACCAGTCTCTCTTCTATATCGGAGGTGTAATTGACCAGGAGGACAATGTGCAACAAGAGCTGTAAGTGGTCGAAAAAAATTCAATCTAACCTAACATCTAGACATTGCAGTTTTACGATTTATTTTTGAACAACTTCCAAATTCTTGAATCCAGCGCCAATTTGACCAGTCTCTCTTCTATATCGGAGGTGTAATTGACCAGGAGGACAATGTGCAACAAGAGCTGTAAGTGGTCGAAAAAATTCAATCTAACCTAACATCTAGACATTGCAGTTTTACGATTTATTTTTGAACAACTTCCCAATCCTTGAATCCAGCGCCAATTTGACCAGTCTCTCTTCTATATCGGAGGTGTAATTGACCAGGAGGACAATGTGCAACAAGAGCTGTAAGTTGTCGAAAAAAATTTAATCTAACCTAACATCTAGACATTGCAGATTTACGATTTATTTTTGAACAACTTCCCATTCCTTGAATCCAACGCCAATTTGACCAGTCATTCTTCTATATCCAAGGTGTAATTGACCAGGAGGACAATGTGCAGCAAGAGCTGTAAGTGGTCGAAAAAAATTCAATCTAACCTAACATCTAGACATTGCAGTTTTACGATTTATTTTTGAACAACTTCCCAATCCTTGAATCCAACGCCAATTTGACCAGTCATTCTTCTATATCGAAGGTGTAATTGACCAGGAGGACAATGTGCAACAAGAGCTGTAAGTGGTCGAAAAAAATTCAATCTAACCTAACATCTAGACATTGCAGTTTTACGATTTATTTTTGAACTTCTTCCAAATTCTTGAATCCAGCGCCAATTTGACCAGTCTCTCTTCTATATCGGAGGTGTAATTGACGAGGAGGACAATGTGCAGCAAGAGCTGTAAGTGGTCGAAAAAATTTAATCTAACCTAACATCTAGACATTGCAGTTTTACGATTTATTTTTGAACAACTTCCCATTCCTTGAATACAACGCCAATTTGACCAGTCACTCTTCTATATCGGAGGTGTAATTGACCAGGAGGACAATGTGCAACAAGAGCTGTAAGTTGTCGAAAAAAATTTAATCTAACCTAACATCAAGACATTGCAGATTTACGATTTATTTTTGAACAACTTCCCAATCCTTGAATCCAACGCCAATTTGACCAGTCATTCTTCTATATCCTAGGTGTAATTGACCAGGAGGACAATGTGCAACAAGAGCTGTAAGTTGTCGAAAAAAATTTAATCTAACCTAACATCTAGACATTGCAGATTTACGATTTATTTTTGAACAACTTCCCAATCCTTGAATCCAGCGCCAATTTGACCAGTCTCTCTTCTATATCGGAGGTGTAATTGACCAGGAGGACAATGTGCAACAAGAGCTGTAAGTGGTCGAAAAAAATTCAATCTAACCTAACATCTAGACATTGCAGTTTTACGATTTATTTTTGAACAACTTCCAAATCCTTGAATCCAGCGCCAATTTGACCAGTCTCTCTTCTATATCGGAGGTGTAATTGACCAGGAGGACAATGTGCAGCAAGAGCTGTAAGTGGTCGAAAAAATTCAATCTAACCTAACATCTAGACATTGCAGTTTTACGATTTATTTTTGAACAACTTCCCATTCCTTGAATCCAACGCCAATTTGACCAGTCACTCTTCTATATCGGAGGTGTAATTGACCAGGAGGACAATGTGCAACAAGAGCTGTAAGTTGTCGAAAAAAATTTAATCTAACCTAACATCAAGACATTGCAGATTTACGATTTATTTTTGAACAACTTCCCAATCCTTGAATCCAACGCCAATTTGACCAGTCATTCTTCTATATCCTAGGTGTAATTGACCAGGAGGACAATGTGCAACAAGAGCTGTAAGTGGTCGAAAAAAATTCAATCTAACCTAACATCTAGACATTGCAGTTTTACGATTTATTTTTGAACAACTTCCAAATTCTTGAATCCAGCGCCAATTTGACCAGTCTCTCTTCTATATCGGAGGTGTAATTGACCAGGAGGACAATGTGCAACAAGAGCTGTAAGTGGTCGAAAAAATTCAATCTAACCTAACATCTAGACATTGCAGTTTTACGATTTATTTTTGAACTTCCCAATCCTTGAATCCAACGCCAATTTGACCAGTCACTCTTCTATATCGGAGGTGTAATTGACCAGGAGGACAATGTGCAACAAGAGCTGTAAGTTGTCGAAAAAAATTTAATCTAACCTAACATCAAGACATTGCAGATTTACGATTTATTTTTGAACAACTTCCCAATCCTTGAATCCAACGCCAATTTGACCAGTCATTCTTCTATATCCTAGGTGTAATTGACCAGGAGGACAATGTGCAACAAGAGCTGTAAGTTGTCGAAAAAAATTCAATCTAACCTAACATCTAGACATTGCAGTTTTACGATTTATTTTTGAACAACTTCCAAATCCTTGAATCCAGCGCCAATTTGACCAGTCTCTCTTCTATATCGGAGGTGTAATTGATCAGGAGGACAATGTGCAACAAGAGCTGTAAGTTGTCGAAAAAAATTTAATCTAACCTAACATCTAGACATTGCAGATTTACGATTTATTTTTGAACAACTTCCCAATCCTTGAATCCAACGCCAATTTGACCAGTCATTCTTCTATATCCAAGGTGTAATTGACCAGGAGGACAATGTGCAGCAAGAGCTGTAAGTGGTCGAAAAAAATTCAATCTTACCTAACATCTAGACATTGCAGTTTTACGATTTATTTTTGAACAACTTCCCAATCCTTGAATCCAACGCCAATTTGACCAGTCATTCTTCTATATCGAAGGTGTAATTGACCTGGAGGACAATGTGCAACAAGAGCCGTAAGTGGTCGAAAAAAATTCAATCTAACCTAACATCTAGACATTGCAGATTTACGATTTATTTTTGAACAACTTCCCAATCCTTGAATCCAGCGCCAATTTGACCAGTCTCTCTTCTATATCGGAGGTGTAATTGACCAGGAGGACAATGTGCAACAAGAGCTGTAAGTGGTCGAAAAAAATTCAATCTAACCTAACATCTAGACATTGCAGTTTTACGATTTATTTTTGAACAACTTCCAAATCCTTGAATCCAGCGCCAATTTGACCAGTCTCTCTTCTATATCGGAGGTGTAATTGACCAGGAGGACAATGTGCAGCAAGAGCTGTAAGTGGTCGAAAAAATTCAATCTAACCTAACATCTAGACATTGCAGTTTTACGATTTATTTTTGAACAACTTCCCATTCCTTGAATCCAACGCCAATTTGACCAGTCACTCTTCTATATCGGAGGTGTAATTGACCAGGAGGACAATGTGCAACAAGAGCTGTAAGTTGTCGAAAAAAATTTAATCTAACCTAACATCAAGACATTGCAGATTTACGATTTATTTTTGAACAACTTCCCAATCCTTGAATCCAACGCCAATTTGACCAGTCATTCTTCTATATCCTAGGTGTAATTGACCAGGAGGACAATGTGCAACAAGAGCTGTAAGTGGTCGAAAAAAATTCAATCTAACCTAACATCTAGACATTGCAGTTTTACGATTTATTTTTGAACAACTTCCAAATTCTTGAATCCAGCGCCAATTTGACCAGTTTCTCTTCTATATCGGAGGTGTAATTGACCAGGAGGACAATGTGCAGCAAGAGCTGTAAGTGGTCGAAAAAATTCAATCTAACCTAACATCTAGACATTGCAGTTTTACGATTTATTTTTGAACAACTTCCCATTCCTTGAATCCAACGCCAATTTGACCAGTCACTCTTCTATATCGGAGGTGTAATTGACCAGGAGGACAATGTGCAACAAGAGCTGTAAGTTGTCGAAAAAAATTTAATCTAACCTAACATCAAGACATTGCAGATTTACGATTTATTTTTGAACAACTTCCCAATCCTTGAATCCAACGCCAATTTGACCAGTCATTCTTCTATATCCTAGGTGTAATTGACCAGGAGGACAATGTGCAACAAGAGCTGTAAGTTGTCGAAAAAAATTCAATCTAACCTAACATCTAGACATTGCAGTTTTACGATTTATTTTTGAACAACTTCCAAATCCTTGAATCCAGCGCCAATTTGACCAGTCTCTCTTCTATATCGGAGGTGTAATTGACCAGGAGGACAATGTGCAACAAGAACTGTAATAAGTTGTCGAAAAAAATTTAATCTAACCTAACATCTAGACATTGCAGATTTACGATTTATTTTTGAACAACTTCCCAATCCTTGAATCCAACGCCAATTTGACCAGTCATTCTTCTATATCCAAGGTGTAATTGACCAGGAGGACAATGTGCAGCAAGAGCTGCAAGTGGTCGAAAAAAATTCAATCTAACCTAACATCTAGACATTGCAGTTTTACGATTTATTTTTGAACAACTTCCCAATCCTTATTTTTGAACAACTTCCAAATCCTTGAATCCAGCGTCAATTTGACCAGTCTCTCTTCTATATCGGAGGTGTAATTGACGAGGAGGACAATGTGCAGCAAGAGCTGTAAGTGGTCGAAAAAATTCAATCTAACCTAACATCTAGACATTGCAGTTTTACGATTTATTTTTGAACAACTTCCCATTCCTTGAATACAACGCCAATTTGACCAGTCACTCTTCTATATCGGAGGTGTAATTGACCAGGAGGACAATGTGCAACAAGAGCTGTAAGTTGTCGAAAAAAATTCAATCTAACCTAACATCTAGACATTGCAGTTTTACGATTTATTTTTGAACAACTTCCAAATCCTTGAATCCAGCGCCAATTTGACCAGTCTCTCTTCTATATCGGAGGTGTAATTGACCAGGAGGACAATGTGCAACAAGAGCTGTAAATTGTCGAAAAAAATTTAATCTAACCTAACATCTAGACATTGCAGATTTACGATTTATTTTTGAACAACTTCCCAATCCTTGAATCCAACGCCAATTTGACCAGTCATTCTTCTATATCCAAGGTGTAATTGACCAGGAGGACAATGTGCAGCAAGAGCTGTAAGTGGTCGAAAAAAATTCAATCTAACCTAACATCTAGACATTGCAGTTTTACGATTTATTTTTGAACAACTTCCCAATCCTTGAATCCAACGCCAATTTGACCAGTCATTCTTCTATATCGAAGGTGTAATTGACCAGGAGGACAATGTGCAGCAAGAGCTGTAAGTGGTCGAAAAAAATTCAATCTAACCTAACATCTAGACATTGCAGATTTACGATTTATTTTTGAACAACTTCCCATTCCTTGAATCCAACGCCAATTTGACCAGTCATTCTTCTATATCCAAGGTGTAATTGACCAGGAGGACAATGTGCAGCAAGAGCTGTAAGTGGTCGAAAAAAATTCAATCTAACCTAACATCTAGACATTGCAGTTTTACGATTTATTTTTGAACAACTTCCCAATCCTTGAATCCAACGCCAATTTGACCAGTCATTCTTCTATATCGAAGGTGTAATTGACCAGGAGGACAATGTGCAACAAGAGCTGTAAGTGGTCGAAAAAAATTCAATCTAACCTAACATCTAGACATTGCAGTTTTACGATTTATTTTTGAACTTCTTCCAAATTCTTGAATCCAGCGCCAATTTGACCAGTCTCTCTTCTATATCGGAGGTGTAATTGACCAGGAGGACAATGTGCAGCAAGAGCTGTAAGTGGTCGAAAAAATTCAATCTAACCTAACATCTAGACATTGCAGTTTTACGATTTATTTTTGAACAACTTCCCATTCCTTGAATCCAACGCCAATTTGACCAGTCACTCTTCTATATCGGAGGTGTAATTGACCAGGAGGACAATGTGCAACAAGAGCTGTAAGTTGTCGAAAAAAATTTTATCTAACCTAACATCAAGACATTGCAGATTTACGATTTATTTTTGAACAACTTCCCAATCCTTGAATCCAACGCCAATTTGACCAGTCATTCTTCTATATCCTAGGTGTAATTGACCAGGAGGACAATGTGCAACAAGAGCTGTAAGTGGTCGAAAAAAATTCAATCTAACCTAACATCTAGACATTGCAGTTTTACGATTTATTTTTGAACAACTTCCAAATTCTTGAATCCAGCGCCAATTTGACCAGTCTCTCTTCTATATCGGAGGTGTAATTGACCAGGAGGACAATGTGCAACAAGAGCTGTAAGTGGTCGAAAAAATTCAATCTAACCTAACATCTAGACATTGCAGTTTTACGATTTATTTTTGAACTTCCCAATCCTTGAATCCAACGCCAATTTGACCAGTCACTCTTCTATATCGGAGGTGTAATTGACCAGGAGGACAATGTGCAACAAGAGCTGTAAGTTGTCGAAAAAAATTTAATCTAACCTAACATCAAGACATTGCAGATTTACGATTTATTTTTGAACAACTTCCCAATCCTTGAATCCAACGCCAATTTGACCAGTCATTCTTCTATATCCTAGGTGTAATTGACCAGGAGGACAATGTGCAACAAGAGCTGTAAGTTGTCGAAAAAAATTCAATCTAACCTAACATCTAGACATTGCAGTTTTACGATTTATTTTTGAACAACTTCCAAATCCTTGAATCCAGCGCCAATTTGACCAGTCTCTCTTCTATATCGGAGGTGTAATTGACCAGGAGGACAATGTGCAACAAGAGCTGTAAGTTGTCGAAAAAAATTTAATCTAACCTAACATCTAGACATTGCAGATTTACGATTTATTTTTGAACAACTTCCAAATTCTTGAATCCAGCGCCAATTTGACCAGTCTCTCTTCTATATCGGAGGTGTAATTGACCAGGAGGACAATGTGCAACAAGAGCTGTAAGTGGTCGAAAAAAATTCAATCTAACCTAACATCTAGACATTGCAGTTTTACGATTTATTTTTGAACAACTTCCAAATTCTTGAATCCAGCGCCAATTTGACCAGTCTCTCTTCTATATCGGAGGTGTAATTGACCAGGAGGACAATGTGCAACAAGAGCTGTAAGTGGTCGAAAAAATTCAATCTAACCTAACATCTAGACATTGCAGTTTTACGATTTATTTTTGAACAACTTCCCAATCCTTGAATCCAGCGCCAATTTGACCAGTCTCTCTTCTATATCGGAGGTGTAATTGACCAGGAGGACAATGTGCAACAAGAGCTGTAAGTTGTCGAAAAAAATTTAATCTAACCTAACATCTAGACATTGCAGATTTACGATTTATTTTTGAACAACTTCCCATTCCTTGAATCCAACGCCAATTTGACCAGTCATTCTTCTATATCCAAGGTGTAATTGACCAGGAGGACAATGTGCAGCAAGAGCTGTAAGTGGTCGAAAAAAATTCAATCTAACCTAACATCTAGACATTGCAGTTTTACGATTTATTTTTGAACAACTTCCCAATCCTTGAATCCAACGCCAATTTGACCAGTCATTCTTCTATATCGAAGGTGTAATTGACCAGGAGGACAATGTGCAACAAGAGCTGTAAGTTGTCGAAAAAAATTTAATCTAACCTAACATCAAGACATTGCAGATTTACGATTTATTTTTGAACAACTTCCCAATCCTTGAATCCAACGCCAATTTGACCAGTCATTCTTCTATATCCTAGGTGTAATTGACCAGGAGGACAATGTGCAACAAGAGCTGTAAGTTGTCGAAAAAAATTCAATCTAACCTAACATCTAGACATTGCAGTTTTACGATTTATTTTTGAACAACTTCCAAATCCTTGAATCCAGCGCCAATTTGACCAGTCTCTCTTCTATATCGGAGGTGTAATTGACCAGGAGGACAATGTGCAACAAGAACTGTAATAAGTTGTCGAAAAAAATTTAATCTAACCTAACATCTAGACATTGCAGATTTACGATTTATTTTTGAACAACTTCCCAATCCTTGAATCCAACGCCAATTTGACCAGTCATTCTTCTATATCCAAGGTGTAATTGACCAGGAGGACAATGTGCAGCAAGAGCTGCAAGTGGTCGAAAAAAATTCAATCTAACCTAACATCTAGACATTGCAGTTTTACGATTTATTTTTGAACAACTTCCCAATCCTTGAATCCAACGCCAATTTGACCAGTCATTCTTCTATATCGAAGGTGTAATTGACCAGGAGGACAATGTGCAACAAGAGCTGTAAGTGGTCGAAAAAAATTCAATCTAACCTAACATCTAGACATTGCAGTTTTACGATTTATTTTTGAACAACTTCCAAATTCTTGAATCCAGCGCCAATTTGACCAGCCTCTCTTCTATATCGGAGGTGTAATTGACCAAAAGGACAATGTGCAACAAGAGCTGTAAGTGGTCGAAAAAATTCAATCTAACCTAACATCTAGACATTGCAGTTTTACGATTTATTTTTGAACAACTTCCCAATCCTTGAATCCAACGCCAATTTGACCAGTCACTCTTCTATATCGGAGGTGTAATTGACCAGGAGGACAATGTGCAACAAGAGCTGTAAGTTGTCTAAAAAAATTTAATCTAACCTAACATCAAGACATTGCAGATTTACGATTTATTTTTGAACAACTTCCCAATTATTGAATCCAACGCCAATTTGACCAGTCACTCTTCTATATCGGAGGTGTAATTGACCAGGAGGACAATGTGCAACAAGAGCTGTAAGTTGTCGAAAAAAATTTAATCTAACCTAACATCAAGACATTGCAGATTTACGATTTATTTTTGAACAACTTCCCAATCCTTGAATCCAACGCCAATTTGACCAGTCACTCTTCTATATCGGAGGTGTAATTGACCAGGAGGACAATGTGCAACAAGAGCTGTAAGTTGTCGAAAAAAATTTAATCTAACCTAACATCAAGACATTGCAGATTTACGATTTATTTTTGAACAACTTCCCAATCCTTGAATCCAACGCCAATTTGACCAGTCACTCTTCTATATCGGAGGTGTAATTGACCAGGAGGACAATGTGCAACAAGAGCTGTAAGTTGTCGAAAAAAATTTAATCTAACCTAACATCTAGACATTGCAGATTTACGATTTATTTTTGAACAGCTTCCCAATCCTTGAATCCAACGCCAATTTGACCAGTCATTCTTCTATATCGAAGGTGTAATTGACCAGGAGGACAATGTGCAACAAGAGCTGTAAGTTGTCGAAAAAAATTTAATCTAACCTAACATCAAGACATTGCAGATTTACGATTTATTTTTGAACAACTTCCCAAACCTTGAATCCAACGCCAATTTGACCAGTCATTCTTCTATATCCTAGGTGTAATTGACCAGGAGGACAATGTGCAACAAGAGCTGTAAGTTGTCGAAAAAAATTTAATCTAACCTAACATCTAGACATTGCAGATTTACGATTTATTTTTGAACAACTTCCCAATCCTTGAATCCAACGCCAATTTGACCAGTCATTCTTCTATATCGAAGGTGTAATTGACCAGGAGGACAATGTGCAACAAGAGCTGTAAGTTGTCGAAAAAAATTTAATCTAACCTAACATCAAGACATTGCAGATTTACGATTTATTTTTGAACAACTTCCCAATCCTTGAATCCAACGCCAATTTGACCAGTCATTTTTCTATATCGAAGGTGTAATTGACCAGGAGGACAATGTGCAACAAGAGCTGTAAGTGGTCGAAAAAAATTCAATCTAACCTAACATCTAGACATTGCAGTTTTACGATTTATTTTTGAACAACTTCCAAATCCTTGAATCCAGCGCCAATTTGACCAGTCTCTCTTCTATATCGGAGGTGTAATTGACCAGGAGGACAATGTGCAACAAGAGCTGTAAGTGGTCGAAAAAAATTCAATCTAGCCTAACATCTAGACATTGCAGTTTTACGATTTATTTTTGAACAACTTCCAAATCCTTGAATCCAGCGTCAATTTGACCAGTCTCTCTTCTATATCGGAGGTGTAATTGACGAGGAGGACAATGTGCAGCAAGAGCTGTAAGTGGTCGAAAAAATTCAATCTAACCTAACATCTAGACATTGCAGTTTTACGATTTATTTTTGAACAACTTCCCATTCCTTGAATACAACGCCAATTTGACCAGTCACTCTTCTATATCGGAGGTGTAATTGACCAGGAGGACAATGTGCAACAAGAGCTGTAAGTTGTCGAAAAAAATTCAATCTAACCTAACATCTAGACATTGCAGTTTTACGATTTATTTTTGAACAACTTCCAAATCCTTGAATCCAGCGCCAATTTGACCAGTCTCTCTTCTATATCGGAGGTGTAATTGACCAGGAGGACAATGTGCAACAAGAGCTGTAAATTGTCGAAAAAAATTTAATCTAACCTAACATCTAGACATTGCAGATTTACGATTTATTTTTGAACAACTTCCCAATCCTTGAATCCAACGCCAATTTGACCAGTCATTCTTCTATATCCAAGGTGTAATTGACCAGGAGGACAATGTGCAGCAAGAGCTGTAAGTGGTCGAAAAAAATTCAATCTAACCTAACATCTAGACATTGCAGTTTTACGATTTATTTTTGAACAACTTCCCAATCCTTGAATCCAACGCCAATTTGACCAGTCATTCTTCTATATCGAAGGTGTAATTGACCAGGAGGACAATGTGCAGCAAGAGCTGTAAGTGGTCGAAAAAAATTCAATCTAACCTAACATCTAGACATTGCAGATTTACGATTTATTTTTGAACAACTTCCCATTCCTTGAATCCAACGCCAATTTGACCAGTCATTCTTCTATATCCAAGGTGTAATTGACCAGGAGGACAATGTGCAGCAAGAGCTGTAAGTGGTCGAAAAAAATTCAATCTAACCTAACATCTAGACATTGCAGTTTTACGATTTATTTTTGAACAACTTCCCAATCCTTGAATCCAACGCCAATTTGACCAGTCATTCTTCTATATCGAAGGTGTAATTGACCAGGAGGACAATGTGCAACAAGAGCTGTAAGTGGTCGAAAAAAATTCAATCTAACCTAACATCTAGACATTGCAGTTTTACGATTTATTTTTGAACTTCTTCCAAATTCTTGAATCCAGCGCCAATTTGACCAGTCTCTCTTCTATATCGGAGGTGTAATTGACCAGGAGGACAATGTGCAGCAAGAGCTGTAAGTGGTCGAAAAAATTCAATCTAACCTAACATCTAGACATTGCAGTTTTACGATTTATTTTTGAACAACTTCCCATTCCTTGAATCCAACGCCAATTTGACCAGTCACTCTTCTATATCGGAGGTGTAATTGACCAGGAGGACAATGTGCAACAAGAGCTGTAAGTTGTCGAAAAAAATTTTATCTAACCTAACATCAAGACATTGCAGATTTACGATTTATTTTTGAACAACTTCCCAATCCTTGAATCCAACGCCAATTTGACCAGTCATTCTTCTATATCCTAGGTGTAATTGACCAGGAGGACAATGTGCAACAAGAGCTGTAAGTGGTCGAAAAAAATTCAATCTAACCTAACATCTAGACATTGCAGTTTTACGATTTATTTTTGAACAACTTCCAAATTCTTGAATCCAGCGCCAATTTGACCAGTCTCTCTTCTATATCGGAGGTGTAATTGACCAGGAGGACAATGTGCAACAAGAGCTGTAAGTGGTCGAAAAAATTCAATCTAACCTAACATCTAGACATTGCAGTTTTACGATTTATTTTTGAACTTCCCAATCCTTGAATCCAACGCCAATTTGACCAGTCACTCTTCTATATCGGAGGTGTAATTGACCAGGAGGACAATGTGCAACAAGAGCTGTAAGTTGTCGAAAAAAATTTAATCTAACCTAACATCAAGACATTGCAGATTTACGATTTATTTTTGAACAACTTCCCAATCCTTGAATCCAACGCCAATTTGACCAGTCATTCTTCTATATCCTAGGTGTAATTGACCAGGAGGACAATGTGCAACAAGAGCTGTAAGTTGTCGAAAAAAATTCAATCTAACCTAACATCTAGACATTGCAGTTTTACGATTTATTTTTGAACAACTTCCAAATCCTTGAATCCAGCGCCAATTTGACCAGTCTCTCTTCTATATCGGAGGTGTAATTGACCAGGAGGACAATGTGCAACAAGAGCTGTAAGTTGTCGAAAAAAATTTAATCTAACCTAACATCTAGACATTGCAGATTTACGATTTATTTTTGAACAACTTCCAAATTCTTGAATCCAGCGCCAATTTGACCAGTCTCTCTTCTATATCGGAGGTGTAATTGACCAGGAGGACAATGTGCAACAAGAGCTGTAAGTGGTCGAAAAAAATTCAATCTAACCTAACATCTAGACATTGCAGTTTTACGATTTATTTTTGAACAACTTCCAAATTCTTGAATCCAGCGCCAATTTGACCAGTCTCTCTTCTATATCGGAGGTGTAATTGACCAGGAGGACAATGTGCAACAAGAGCTGTAAGTGGTCGAAAAAATTCAATCTAACCTAACATCTAGACATTGCAGTTTTACGATTTATTTTTGAACAACTTCCCAATCCTTGAATCCAGCGCCAATTTGACCAGTCTCTCTTCTATATCGGAGGTGTAATTGACCAGGAGGACAATGTGCAACAAGAGCTGTAAGTTGTCGAAAAAAATTTAATCTAACCTAACATCTAGACATTGCAGATTTACGATTTATTTTTGAACAACTTCCCATTCCTTGAATCCAACGCCAATTTGACCAGTCATTCTTCTATATCCAAGGTGTAATTGACCAGGAGGACAATGTGCAGCAAGAGCTGTAAGTGGTCGAAAAAAATTCAATCTAACCTAACATCTAGACATTGCAGTTTTACGATTTATTTTTGAACAACTTCCCAATCCTTGAATCCAACGCCAATTTGACCAGTCATTCTTCTATATCGAAGGTGTAATTGACCAGGAGGACAATGTGCAACAAGAGCTGTAAGTGGTCGAAAAAAATTCAATCTAACCTAACATCTAGACATTGCAGTTTTACGATTTATTTTTGAACTTCTTCCAAATTCTTGAATCCAACGCCAATTTGACCAGTCATTCTTCTATATCCTAGGTGTAATTGACCAGGAGGACAATGTGCAACAAGAGCTGTAAGTTGTCGAAAAAAATTCAATCTAACCTAACATCTAGACATTGCAGTTTTACGATTTATTTTTGAACAACTTCCAAATCCTTGAATCCAGCGCCAATTTGACCAGTCTCTCTTCTATATCGGAGGTGTAATTGACCAGGAGGACAATGTGCAACAAGAGCTGTAAGTTGTCGAAAAAAATTTAATCTAACCTAACATCTAGACATTGCAGATTTACGATTTATTTTTGAACAACTTCCCAATCCTTGAATCCAACGCCAATTTGACCAGTCATTCTTCTATATCCAAGGTGTAATTGACCAGGAGGACAATGTGCAGCAAGAGCTGTAAGTGGTCGAAAAAAATTCAATCTAACCTAACATCTAGACATTGCAGTTTTACGATTTATTTTTGAACAACTTCCAAATTCTTGAATCCAGCGCCAATTTGACCAGTCTCTCTTCTATATCGGAGGTGTAATTGACCAGGAGGACAATGTGCAACAAGAGCTGTAAGTGGTCGAAAAAAATTCAATCTAACCTAACATCTAGACATTGCAGTTTTACGATTTATTTTTGAACAACTTCCAAATTCTTGAATCCAGCGCCAATTTGACCAGTCTCTCTTCTATATCGGAGGTGTAATTGACCAGGAGGACAATGTGCAACAAGAGCTGTAAGTGGTCGAAAAAATTCAATCTAACCTAACATCTAGACATTGCAGTTTTACGATTTATTTTTGAACAACTTCCCAATCCTTGAATCCAGCGCCAATTTGACCAGTCTCTCTTCTATATCGGAGGTGTAATTGACCAGGAGGACAATGTGCAACAAGAGCTGTAAGTTGTCGAAAAAAATTTAATCTAACCTAACATCTAGACATTGCAGATTTACGATTTATTTTTGAACAACTTCCCATTCCTTGAATCCAACGCCAATTTGACCAGTCATTCTTCTATATCCAAGGTGTAATTGACCAGGAGGACAATGTGCAGCAAGAGCTGTAAGTGGTCGAAAAAAATTCAATCTAACCTAACATCTAGACATTGCAGTTTTACGATTTATTTTTGAACAACTTCCAAATTCTTGAATCCAGCGCCAATTTGACCAGTCTCTCTTCTATATCGGAGGTGTAATTGACCAGGAGGACAATGTGCAACAAGAGCTGTAAGTGGTCGAAAAAAATTCAATCTAACCTAACATCTAGACATTGCAGTTTTACGATTTATTTTTGAACAACTTCCAAATTCTTGAATCCAGCGCCAATTTGACCAGTCTCTCTTCTATATCGGAGGTGTAATTGACCAGGAGGACAATGTGCAACAAGAGCTGTAAGTGGTCGAAAAAATTCAATCTAACCTAACATCTAGACATTGCAGTTTTACGATTTATTTTTGAACAACTTCCCAATCCTTGAATCCAGCGCCAATTTGACCAGTCTCTCTTCTATATCGGAGGTGTAATTGACCAGGAGGACAATGTGCAACAAGAGCTGTAAGTTGTCGAAAAAAATTTAATCTAACCTAACATCTAGACATTGCAGATTTACGATTTATTTTTGAACAACTTCCCATTCCTTGAATCCAACGCCAATTTGACCAGTCATTCTTCTATATCCAAGGTGTAATTGACCAGGAGGACAATGTGCAGCAAGAGCTGTAAGTGGTCGAAAAAAATTCAATCTAACCTAACATCTAGACATTGCAGTTTTACGATTTATTTTTGAACAACTTCCAAATTCTTGAATCCAGCGCCAATTTGACCAGTCTCTCTTCTATATCGGAGGTGTAATTGACCAGGAGGACAATGTGCAACAAGAGCTGTAAGTGGTCGAAAAAAATTCAATCTAACCTAACATCTAGACATTGCAGTTTTACGATTTATTTTTGAACTTCTTCCAAATTCTTGAATCCAACGCCAATTTGACCAGTCATTCTTCTATATCCTAGGTGTAATTGACCAGGAGGACAATGTGCAACAAGAGCTGTAAGTTGTCGAAAAAAATTCAATCTAACCTAACATCTAGACATTGCAGTTTTACGATTTATTTTTGAACAACTTCCAAATCCTTGAATCCAGCGCCAATTTGACCAGTCTCTCTTCTATATCGGAGGTGTAATTGACCAGGAGGACAATGTGCAACAAGAGTTGTAAGTTGTCGAAAAAAATTTAATCTAACCTAACATCTAGACATTGCAGATTTACGATTTATTTTTGAACAACTTCCCAATCCTTGAATCCAACGCCAATTTGACCAGTCATTCTTCTATATCCAAGGTGTAATTGACCAGGAGGACAATGTGCAGCAAGAGCTGTAAGTGGTCGAAAAAAATTCAATCTAACCTAACATCTAGACATTGCAGTTTTACGATTTATTTTTGAACAACTTCCAAATTCTTGAATCCAGCGCCAATTTGACCAGTCTCTCTTCTATATCGGAGGTGTAATTGACCAGGAGGACAATGTGCAACAAGAGCTGTAAGTGGTCGAAAAAAATTCAATCTAACCTAACATCTAGACATTGCAGTTTTACGATTTATTTTTGAACAACTTCCAAATTCTTGAATCCAGCGCCAATTTGACCAGTCTCTCTTCTATATCGGAGGTGTAATTGACCAGGAGGACAATGTGCAACAAGAGCTGTAAGTGGTCGAAAAAATTCAATCTAACCTAACATCTAGACATTGCAGTTTTACGATTTATTTTTGAACAACTTCCCAATCCTTGAATCCAGCGCCAATTTGACCAGTCTCTCTTCTATATCGGAGGTGTAATTGACCAGGAGGACAATGTGCAACAAGAGCTGTAAGTTGTCGAAAAAAATTTAATCTAACCTAACATCTAGACATTGCAGATTTACGATTTATTTTTGAACAACTTCCCATTCCTTGAATCAAACGCCAATTTGACCAGTCATTCTTCTATATCCAAGGTGTAATTGACCAGGAGGACAATGTGCAGCAAGAGCTGTAAGTGGTCGAAAAAAATTCAATCTAACCTAACATCTAGACATTGCAGTTTTACGATTTATTTTTGAACAACTTCCCAATCCTTGAATCCAACGCCAATTTGACCAGTCATTCTTCTATATCGAAGGTGTAATTGACCAGGAGGACAATGTGCAACAAGAGCTGTAAGTGGTCGAAAAAAATTCAATCTAACCTAACATCTAGACATTGCAGTTTTACGATTTATTTTTGAACTTCTTCCAAATTCTTGAATCCAGCGCCAATTTGACCAGTCTCTCTTCTATATCGGAGGTGTAATTGACGAGGAGGACAATGTGCAGCAAGAGCTGTAAGTGGTCGAAAAAATTCAATCTAACCTAACATCTAGACATTGCAGTTTTACGATTTATTTTTGAACAACTTCCCATTCCTTGAATACAACGCCAATTTGACCAGTCACTCTTCTATATCGGAGGTGTAATTGACCAGGAGGACAATGTGCAACAAGAGCTGTAAGTTGTCGAAAAAAATTTAATCTAACCTAACATCAAGACATTGCAGATTTACGATTTATTTTTGAACAACTTCCCAATCCTTGAATCCAACGCCAATTTGACCAGTCATTCTTCTATATCCTAGGTGTAATTGACCAGGAGGACAATGTGCAACAAGAGCTGTAAGTTGTCGAAAAAAATTTAATCTAACCTAACATCTAGACATTGCAGATTTACGATTTATTTTTGAACAACTTCCCAATCCTTGAATCCAGCGCCAATTTGACCAGTCTCTCTTCTATATCGGAGGTGTAATTGACCAGGAGGACAATGTGCAACAAGAGCTGTAAGTGGTCGAAAAAAATTCAATCTAACCTAACATCTAGACATTGCAGTTTTACGATTTATTTTTGAACAACTTCCAAATCCTTGAATCCAGCGCCAATTTGACCAGTCTCTCTTCTATATCGGAGGTGTAATTGACCAGGAGGACAATGTGCAGCAAGAGCTGTAAGTGGTCGAAAAAATTCAATCTAACCTAACATCTAGACATTGCAGTTTTACGATTTATTTTTGAACAACTTCCCATTCCTTGAATCCAACGCCAATTTGACCAGTCACTCTTCTATATCGGAGGTGTAATTGACCAGGAGGACAATGTGCAACAAGAGCTGTAAGTTGTCGAAAAAAATTTAATCTAACCTAACATCAAGACATTGCAGATTTACGATTTATTTTTGAACAACTTCCCAATCCTTGAATCCAACGCCAATTTGACCAGTCATTCTTCTATATCCTAGGTGTAATTGACCAGGAGGACAATGTGCAACAAGAGCTGTAAGTGGTCGAAAAAAATTCAATCTAACCTAACATCTAGACATTGCAGTTTTACGATTTATTTTTGAACAACTTCCAAATTCTTGAATCCAGCGCCAATTTGACCAGTCTCTCTTCTATATCGGAGGTGTAATTGACCAGGAGGACAATGTGCAACAAGAGCTGTAAGTTGTCGAAAAAAATTTAATCTAACCTAACATCAAGACATTGCAGATTTACGATTTATTTTTGAACAACTTCCCAATCCTTGAATCCAACGCCAATTTGACCAGTCATTCTTCTATATCCTAGGTGTAATTGACCAGGAGGACAATGTGCAACAAGAGCTGTAAGTTGTCGAAAAAAATTCAATCTAACCTAACATCTAGACATTGCAGTTTTACGATTTATTTTTGAACAACTTCCAAATCCTTGAATCCAGCGCCAATTTGACCAGTCTCTCTTCTATATCGGAGGTGTAATTGATCAGGAGGACAATGTGCAACAAGAGCTGTAAGTTGTCGAAAAAAATTTAATCTAACCTAACATCTAGACATTGCAGATTTACGATTTATTTTTGAACAACTTCCCAATCCTTGAATCCAACGCCAATTTGACCAGTCATTCTTCTATATCCAAGGTGTAATTGACCAGGAGGACAATGTGCAGCAAGAGCTGTAAGTGGTCGAAAAAAATTCAATCTTACCTAACATCTAGACATTGCAGTTTTACGATTTATTTTTGAACAACTTCCCAATCCTTGAATCCAACGCCAATTTGACCAGTCATTCTTCTATATCGAAGGTGTAATTGACCTGGAGGACAATGTGCAACAAGAGCCGTAAGTGGTCGAAAAAAATTCAATCTAACCTAACATCTAGACATTGCAGATTTACGATTTATTTTTGAACAACTTCCCAATCCTTGAATCCAGCGCCAATTTGACCAGTCTCTCTTCTATATCGGAGGTGTAATTGACCAGGAGGACAATGTGCAACAAGAGCTGTAAGTGGTCGAAAAAAATTCAATCTAACCTAACATCTAGACATTGCAGTTTTACGATTTATTTTTGAACAACTTCCAAATCCTTGAATCCAGCGCCAATTTGACCAGTCTCTCTTCTATATCGGAGGTGTAATTGACCAGGAGGACAATGTGCAGCAAGAGCTGTAAGTGGTCGAAAAAATTCAATCTAACCTAACATCTAGACATTGCAGTTTCACGATTTATTTTTGAACAACTTCCCATTCCTTGAATCCAACGCCAATTTGACCAGTCACTCTTCTATATCGGAGGTGTAATTGACCAGGAGGACAATGTGCAACAAGAGCTGTAAGTTGTCGAAAAAAATTTAATCTAACCTAACATCAAGACATTGCAGATTTACGATTTATTTTTGAACAACTTCCCAATCCTTGAATCCAACGCCAATTTGACCAGTCATTCTTCTATATCCTAGGTGTAATTGACCAGGAGGACAATGTGCAACAAGAGCTGTAAGTGGTCGAAAAAAATTCAATCTAACCTAACATCTAGACATTGCAGTTTTACGATTTATTTTTGAACAACTTCCAAATTCTTGAATCCAGCGCCAATTTGACCAGTTTCTCTTCTATATCGGAGGTGTAATTGACCAGGAGGACAATGTGCAGCAAGAGCTGTAAGTGGTCGAAAAAATTCAATCTAACCTAACATCTAGACATTGCAGTTTTACGATTTATTTTTGAACAACTTCCCATTCCTTGAATCCAACGCCAATTTGACCAGTCACTCTTCTATATCGGAGGTGTAATTGACCAGGAGGACAATGTGCAACAAGAGCTGTAAGTTGTCGAAAAAAATTTAATCTAACCTAACATCAAGACATTGCAGATTTACGATTTATTTTTGAACAACTTCCCAATCCTTGAATCCAACGCCAATTTGACCAGTCATTCTTCTATATCCTAGGTGTAATTGACCAGGAGGACAATGTGCAACAAGAGCTGTAAGTTGTCGAAAAAAATTCAATCTAACCTAACATCTAGACATTGCAGTTTTACGATTTATTTTTGAACAACTTCCAAATCCTTGAATCCAGCGCCAATTTGACCAGTCTCTCTTCTATATCGGAGGTGTAATTGACCAGGAGGACAATGTGCAACAAGAACTGTAATAAGTTGTCGAAAAAAATTTAATCTAACCTAACATCTAGACATTGCAGATTTACGATTTATTTTTGAACAACTTCCCAATCCTTGAATCCAACGCCAATTTGACCAGTCATTCTTCTATATCCAAGGTGTAATTGACCAGGAGGACAATGTGCAACAAGAGCTGTAAGTTGTCGAAAAAAATTTAATCTAACCTAACATCAAGACATTGCAGATTTACGATTTATTTTTGAACAACTTCCCAATTATTGAATCCAACGCCAATTTGACCAGTCACTCTTCTATATCGGAGGTGTAATTGACCAGGAGGACAATGTGCAACAAGAGCTGTAAGTTGTCGAAAAAAATTTAATCTAACCTAACATCAAGACATTGCAGATTTACGATTTATTTTTGAACAACTTCCCAATCCTTGAATCCAACGCCAATTTGACCAGTCACTCTTCTATATCGGAGGTGTAATTGACCAGGAGGACAATGTGCAACAAGAGCTGTAAGTTGTCGAAAAAAATTTAATCTAACCTAACATCAAGACATTGCAGATTTACGATTTATTTTTGAACAACTTCCCAATCCTTGAATCCAACGCCAATTTGACCAGTCACTCTTCTATATCGGAGGTGTAATTGACCAGGAGGACAATGTGCAACAAGAGCTGTAAGTTGTCGAAAAAAATTTAATCTAACCTAACATCTAGACATTGCAGATTTACGATTTATTTTTGAACAGCTTCCCAATCCTTGAATCCAACGCCAATTTGACCAGTCATTCTTCTATATCCAAGGTGTAATTGACCAGGAGGACAATGTGCAGCAAGAGCTGTAAGTGGTCGAAAAAAATTCAATCTAACCTAACATCTAGACATTGCAGTTTTACGATTTATTTTTGAACAACTTCCAAATTCTTGAATCCAGCGCCAATTTGACCAGTCTCTCTTCTATATCGGAGGTGTAATTGACCAGGAGGACAATGTGCAACAAGAGCTGTAAGTGGTCGAAAAAAATTCAATCTAACCTAACATCTAGACATTGCAGTTTTACGATTTATTTTTGAACAACTTCCAAATTCTTGAATCCAGCGCCAATTTGACCAGTCTCTCTTCTATATCGGAGGTGTAATTGACCAGGAGGACAATGTGCAACAAGAGCTGTAAGTGGTCGAAAAAATTCAATCTAACCTAACATCTAGACATTGCAGTTTTACGATTTATTTTTGAACAACTTCCCAATCCTTGAATCCAGCGCCAATTTGACCAGTCTCTCTTCTATATCGGAGGTGTAATTGACCAGGAGGACAATGTGCAACAAGAGCTGTAAGTTGTCGAAAAAAATTTAATCTAACCTAACATCTAGACATTGCAGATTTACGATTTATTTTTGAACAACTTCCCATTCCTTGAATCCAACGCCAATTTGACCAGTCATTCTTCTATATCCAAGGTGTAATTGACCAGGAGGACAATGTGCAGCAAGAGCTGTAAGTGGTCGAAAAAAATTCAATCTAACCTAACATCTAGACATTGCAGTTTTACGATTTATTTTTGAACAACTTCCAAATTCTTGAATCCAGCGCCAATTTGACCAGTCTCTCTTCTATATCGGAGGTGTAATTGACCAGGAGGACAATGTGCAACAAGAGCTGTAAGTGGTCGAAAAAAATTCAATCTAACCTAACATCTAGACATTGCAGTTTTACGATTTATTTTTGAACAACTTCCAAATTCTTGAATCCAGCGCCAATTTGACCAGTCTCTCTTCTATATCGGAGGTGTAATTGACCAGGAGGACAATGTGCAACAAGAGCTGTAAGTGGTCGAAAAAATTCAATCTAACCTAACATCTAGACATTGCAGTTTTACGATTTATTTTTGAACAACTTCCCAATCCTTGAATCCAGCGCCAATTTGACCAGTCTCTCTTCTATATCGGAGGTGTAATTGACCAGGAGGACAATGTGCAACAAGAGCTGTAAGTTGTCGAAAAAAATTTAATCTAACCTAACATCTAGACATTGCAGATTTACGATTTATTTTTGAACAACTTCCCATTCCATGAATCCAACGCCAATTTGACCAGTCATTCTTCTATATCCAAGGTGTAATTGACCAGGAGGACAATGTGCAGCAAGAGCTGTAAGTGGTCGAAAAAAATTCAATCTAACCTAACATCTAGACATTGCAGTTTTACGATTTATTTTTGAACAACTTCCCAATCCTTGAATCCAACGCCAATTTGACCAGTCATTCTTCTATATCGAAGGTGTAATTGACCAGGAGGACAATGTGCAACAAGAGCTGTAAGTGGTCGAAAAAAATTCAATCTAACCTAACATCTAGACATTGCAGTTTTACGATTTATTTTTGAACTTCTTCCAAATTCTTGAATCCAACGCCAATTTGACCAGTCATTCTTCTATATCCTAGGTGTAATTGACCAGGAGGACAATGTGCAACAAGAGCTGTAAGTTGTCGAAAAAAATTCAATCTAACCTAACATCTAGACATTGCAGTTTTACGATTTATTTTTGAACAACTTCCAAATCCTTGAATCCAGCGCCAATTTGACCAGTCTCTCTTCTATATCGGAGGTGTAATTGACCAGGAGGACAATGTGCAACAAGAGTTGTAAGTTGTCGAAAAAAATTTAATCTAACCTAACATCTAGACATTGCAGATTTACGATTTATTTTTGAACAACTTCCCAATCCTTGAATCCAACGCCAATTTGACCAGTCATTCTTCTATATCCAAGGTGTAATTGACCAGGAGGACAATGTGCAGCAAGAGCTGTAAGTGGTCGAAAAAAATTCAATCTAACCTAACATCTAGACATTGCAGTTTTACGATTTATTTTTGAACAACTTCCAAATTCTTGAATCCAGCGCCAATTTGACCAGTCTCTCTTCTATATCGGAGGTGTAATTGACCAGGAGGACAATGTGCAACAAGAGCTGTAAGTGGTCGAAAAAAATTCAATCTAACCTAACATCTAGACATTGCAGTTTTACGATTTATTTTTGAACAACTTCCAAATTCTTGAATCCAGCGCCAATTTGACCAGTCTCTCTTCTATATCGGAGGTGTAATTGACCAGGAGGACAATGTGCAACAAGAGCTGTAAGTGGTAGAAAAAATTCAATCTAACCTAACATCTAGACATTGCAGTTTTACGATTTATTTTTGAACAACTTCCCAATCCTTGAATCCAGCGCCAATTTGACCAGTCTCTCTTCTATATCGGAGGTGTAATTGACCAGGAGGACAATGTGCAACAAGAGCTGTAAGTTGTCGAAAAAAATTTAATCTAACCTAACATCTAGACATTGCAGATTTACGATTTATTTTTGAACAACTTCCCATTCCTTGAATCCAACGCCAATTTGACCAGTCATTCTTCTATATCCAAGGTGTAATTGACCAGGAGGACAATGTGCAGCAAGAGCTGTAAGTGGTCGAAAAAAATTCAATCTAACCTAACATCTAGACATTGCAGTTTTACGATTTATTTTTGAACAACTTCCCAATCCTTGAATCCAACGCCAATTTGACCAGTCATTCTTCTATATCGAAGGTGTAATTGACCAGGAGGACAATGTGCAACAAGAGCTGTAAGTGGTCGAAAAAAATTCAATCTAACCTAACATCTAGACATTGCAGTTTTACGATTTATTTTTGAACTTCTTCCAAATTCTTGAATCCAGCGCCAATTTGACCAGTCTCTCTTCTATATCGGAGGTGTAATTGACGAGGAGGACAATGTGCAGCAAGAGCTGTAAGTGGTCGAAAAAATTCAATCTAACCTAACATCTAGACATTGCAGTTTTACGATTTATTTTTGAACAACTTCCCATTCCTTGAATACAACGCCAATTTGACCAGTCACTCTTCTATATCGGAGGTGTAATTGACCAGGAGGACAATGTGCAACAAGAGCTGTAAGTTGTCGAAAAAAATTTAATCTAACCTAACATCAAGACATTGCAGATTTACGATTTATTTTTGAACAACTTCCCAATCCTTGAATCCAACGCCAATTTGACCAGTCATTCTTCTATATCCTAGGTGTAATTGACCAGGAGGACAATGTGCAACAAGAGCTGTAAGTTGTCGAAAAAAATTTAATCTAACCTAACATCTAGACATTGCAGATTTACGATTTATTTTTGAACAACTTCCCAATCCTTGAATCCAGCGCCAATTTGACCAGTCTCTCTTCTATATCGGAGGTGTAATTGACCAGGAGGACAATGTGCAACAAGAGCTGTAAGTGGTCGAAAAAAATTCAATCTAACCTAACATCTAGACATTGCAGTTTTACGATTTATTTTTGAACAACTTCCAAATCCTTGAATCCAGCGCCAATTTGACCAGTCTCTCTTCTATATCGGAGGTGTAATTGACCAGGAGGACAATGTGCAGCAAGAGCTGTAAGTGGTCGAAAAAATTCAATCTAACCTAACATCTAGACATTGCAGTTTTACGATTTATTTTTGAACAACTTCCCATTCCTTGAATCCAACGCCAATTTGACCAGTCACTCTTCTATATCGGAGGTGTAATTGACCAGGAGGACAATGTGCAACAAGAGCTGTAAGTTGTCGAAAAAAATTTAATCTAACCTAACATCAAGACATTGCAGATTTACGATTTATTTTTGAACAACTTCCCAATCCTTGAATCCAACGCCAATTTGACCAGTCATTCTTCTATATCCTAGGTGTAATTGACCAGGAGGACAATGTGCAACAAGAGCTGTAAGTGGTCGAAAAAAATTCAATCTAACCTAACATCTAGACATTGCAGTTTTACGATTTATTTTTGAACAACTTCCAAATTCTTGAATCCAGCGCCAATTTGACCAGTCTCTCTTCTATATCGGAGGTGTAATTGACCAGGAGGACAATGTGCAACAAGAGCTGTAAGTTGTCGAAAAAAATTTAATCTAACCTAACATCAAGACATTGCAGATTTACGATTTATTTTTGAACAACTTCCCAATCCTTGAATCCAACGCCAATTTGACCAGTCATTCTTCTATATCCTAGGTGTAATTGACCAGGAGGACAATGTGCAACAAGAGCTGTAAGTTGTCGAAAAAAATTCAATCTAACCTAACATCTAGACATTGCAGTTTTACGATTTATTTTTGAACAACTTCCAAATCCTTGAATCCAGCGCCAATTTGACCAGTCTCTCTTCTATATCGGAGGTGTAATTGATCAGGAGGACAATGTGCAACAAGAGCTGTAAGTTGTCGAAAAAAATTTAATCTAACCTAACATCTAGACATTGCAGATTTACGATTTATTTTTGAACAACTTCCCAATCCTTGAATCCAACGCCAATTTGACCAGTCATTCTTCTATATCCAAGGTGTAATTGACCAGGAGGACAATGTGCAGCAAGAGCTGTAAGTGGTCGAAAAAAATTCAATCTTACCTAACATCTAGACATTGCAGTTTTACGATTTATTTTTGAACAACTTCCCAATCCTTGAATCCAACGCCAATTTGACCAGTCATTCTTCTATATCGAAGGTGTAATTGACCTGGAGGACAATGTGCAACAAGAGCCGTAAGTGGTCGAAAAAAATTCAATCTAACCTAACATCTAGACATTGCAGATTTACGATTTATTTTTGAACAACTTCCCAATCCTTGAATCCAGCGCCAATTTGACCAGTCTCTCTTCTATATCGGAGGTGTAATTGACCAGGAGGACAATGTGCAACAAGAGCTGTAAGTGGTCGAAAAAAATTCAATCTAACCTAACATCTAGACATTGCAGTTTTACGATTTATTTTTGAACAACTTCCAAATCCTTGAATCCAGCGCCAATTTGACCAGTCTCTCTTCTATATCGGAGGTGTAATTGACCAGGAGGACAATGTGCAGCAAGAGCTGTAAGTGGTCGAAAAAATTCAATCTAACCTAACATCTAGACATTGCAGTTTTACGATTTATTTTTGAACAACTTCCCATTCCTTGAATCCAACGCCAATTTGACCAGTCACTCTTCTATATCGGAGGTGTAATTGACCAGGAGGACAATGTGCAACAAGAGCTGTAAGTTGTCGAAAAAAATTTAATCTAACCTAACATCAAGACATTGCAGATTTACGATTTATTTTTGAACAACTTCCCAATCCTTGAATCCAACGCCAATTTGACCAGTCATTCTTCTATATCCTAGGTGTAATTGACCAGGAGGACAATGTGCAACAAGAGCTGTAAGTGGTCGAAAAAAATTCAATCTAACCTAACATCTAGACATTGCAGTTTTACGATTTATTTTTGAACAACTTCCAAATTCTTGAATCCAGCGCCAATTTGACCAGTTTCTCTTCTATATCGGAGGTGTAATTGACCAGGAGGACAATGTGCAGCAAGAGCTGTAAGTGGTCGAAAAAATTCAATCTAACCTAACATCTAGACATTGCAGTTTTACGATTTATTTTTGAACAACTTCCCATTCCTTGAATCCAACGCCAATTTGACCAGTCACTCTTCTATATCGGAGGTGTAATTGACCAGGAGGACAATGTGCAACAAGAGCTGTAAGTTGTCGAAAAAAATTTAATCTAACCTAACATCAAGACATTGCAGATTTACGATTTATTTTTGAACAACTTCCCAATCCTTGAATCCAACGCCAATTTGACCAGTCATTCTTCTATATCCTAGGTGTAATTGACCAGGAGGACAATGTGCAACAAGAGCTGTAAGTTGTCGAAAAAAATTCAATCTAACCTAACATCTAGACATTGCAGTTTTACGATTTATTTTTGAACAACTTCCAAATCCTTGAATCCAGCGCCAATTTGACCAGTCTCTCTTCTATATCGGAGGTGTAATTGACCAGGAGGACAATGTGCAACAAGAACTGTAATAAGTTGTCGAAAAAAATTTAATCTAACCTAACATCTAGACATTGCAGATTTACGATTTATTTTTGAACAACTTCCCAATCCTTGAATCCAGCGCCAATTTGACCAGTCTCTCTTCTATATCGGAGGTGTAATTGACCAGGAGGACAATGTGCAACAAGAGCTGTAAGTGGTCGAAAAAAATTCAATCTAACCTAACATCTAGACATTGCAGTTTTACGATTTATTTTTGAACAACTTCCAAATCCTTGAATCCAGCGCCAATTTGACCAGTCTCTCTTCTATATCGGAGGTGTAATTGACCAGGAGGACAATGTGCAGCAAGAGCTGTAAGTGGTCGAAAAAATTCAATCTAACCTAACATCTAGACATTGCAGTTTTACGATTTATTTTTGAACAACTTCCCATTCCTTGAATCCAACGCCAATTTGACCAGTCACTCTTCTATATCGGAGGTGTAATTGACCAGGAGGACAATGTGCAACAAGAGCTGTAAGTTGTCGAAAAAAATTTAATCTAACCTAACATCAAGACATTGCAGATTTACGATTTATTTTTGAACAACTTCCCAATCCTTGAATCCAACGCCAATTTGACCAGTCATTCTTCTATATCCTAGGTGTAATTGACCAGGAGGACAATGTGCAACAAGAGCTGTAAGTGGTCGAAAAAAATTCAATCTAACCTAACATCTAGACATTGCAGTTTTACGATTTATTTTTGAACAACTTCCAAATTCTTGAATCCAGCGCCAATTTGACCAGTCTCTCTTCTATATCGGAGGTGTAATTGACCAGGAGGACAATGTGCAACAAGAGCTGTAAGTTGTCGAAAAAAATTTAATCTAACCTAACATCAAGACATTGCAGATTTACGATTTATTTTTGAACAACTTCCCAATCCTTGAATCCAACGCCAATTTGACCAGTCATTCTTCTATATCCTAGGTGTAATTGACCAGGAGGACAATGTGCAACAAGAGCTGTAAGTTGTCGAAAAAAATTCAATCTAACCTAACATCTAGACATTGCAGTTTTACGATTTATTTTTGAACAACTTCCAAATCCTTGAATCCAGCGCCAATTTGACCAGTCTCTCTTCTATATCGGAGGTGTAATTGATCAGGAGGACAATGTGCAACAAGAGCTGTAAGTTGTCGAAAAAAATTTAATCTAACCTAACATCTAGACATTGCAGATTTACGATTTATTTTTGAACAACTTCCCAATCCTTGAATCCAACGCCAATTTGACCAGTCATTCTTCTATATCCAAGGTGTAATTGACCAGGAGGACAATGTGCAGCAAGAGCTGTAAGTGGTCGAAAAAAATTCAATCTTACCTAACATCTAGACATTGCAGTTTTACGATTTATTTTTGAACAACTTCCCAATCCTTGAATCCAACGCCAATTTGACCAGTCATTCTTCTATATCGAAGGTGTAATTGACCTGGAGGACAATGTGCAACAAGAGCCGTAAGTGGTCGAAAAAAATTCAATCTAACCTAACATCTAGACATTGCAGATTTACGATTTATTTTTGAACAACTTCCCAATCCTTGAATCCAGCGCCAATTTGACCAGTCTCTCTTCTATATCGGAGGTGTAATTGACCAGGAGGACAATGTGCAACAAGAGCTGTAAGTGGTCGAAAAAAATTCAATCTAACCTAACATCTAGACATTGCAGTTTTACGATTTATTTTTGAACAACTTCCAAATCCTTGAATCCAGCGCCAATTTGACCAGTCTCTCTTCTATATCGGAGGTGTAATTGACCAGGAGGACAATGTGCAGCAAGAGCTGTAAGTGGTCGAAAAAATTCAATCTAACCTAACATCTAGACATTGCAGTTTTACGATTTATTTTTGAACAACTTCCCATTCCTTGAATCCAACGCCAATTTGACCAGTCACTCTTCTATATCGGAGGTGTAATTGACCAGGAGGACAATGTGCAACAAGAGCTGTAAGTTGTCGAAAAAAATTTAATCTAACCTAACATCAAGACATTGCAGATTTACGATTTATTTTTGAACAACTTCCCAATCCTTGAATCCAACGCCAATTTGACCAGTCATTCTTCTATATCCTAGGTGTAATTGACCAGGAGGACAATGTGCAACAAGAGCTGTAAGTGGTCGAAAAAAATTCAATCTAACCTAACATCTAGACATTGCAGTTTTACGATTTATTTTTGAACAACTTCCAAATTCTTGAATCCAGCGCCAATTTGACCAGTTTCTCTTCTATATCGGAGGTGTAATTGACCAGGAGGACAATGTGCAGCAAGAGCTGTAAGTGGTCGAAAAAATTCAATCTAACCTAACATCTAGACATTGCAGTTTTACGATTTATTTTTGAACAACTTCCCATTCCTTGAATCCAACGCCAATTTGACCAGTCACTCTTCTATATCGGAGGTGTAATTGACCAGGAGGACAATGTGCAACAAGAGCTGTAAGTTGTCGAAAAAAATTTAATCTAACCTAACATCAAGACATTGCAGATTTACGATTTATTTTTGAACAACTTCCCAATCCTTGAATCCAACGCCAATTTGACCAGTCATTCTTCTATATCCTAGGTGTAATTGACCAGGAGGACAATGTGCAGCAAGAGCTGTAAGTTGTCGAAAAAAATTCAATCTAACCTAACATCTAGACATTGCAGTTTTACGATTTATTTTTGAACAACTTCCCAATCCTTGAATCCAACGCCAATTTGACCAGTCATTCTTCTATATCGAAGGTGTAATTGACCAGGAGGACAATGTGCAACAAGAGCTGTAAGTGGTCGAAAAAAATTCAATCTAACCTAACATCTAGACATTGCAGTTTTACGATTTATTTTTGAACAACTTCCAAATTCTTGAATCCAGCGCCAATTTGACCAGCCTCTCTTCTATATCGGAGGTGTAATTGACCAGGAGGACAATGTGCAACAAGAGCTGTAAGTGGTCGAAAAAATTCAATCTAACCTAACATCTAGACATTGCAGTTTTACGATTTATTTTTGAACAACTTCCCAATCCTTGAATCCAACGCCAATTTGACCAGTCACTCTTCTATATCGGAGGTGTAATTGACCAGGAGGACAATGTGCAACAAGAGCTGTAAGTTGTCGAAAAAAATTTAATCTAACCTAACATCAAGACATTGCAGATTTACGATTTATTTTTGAACAACTTCCCAATTATTGAATCCAACGCCAATTTGACCAGTCACTCTTCTATATCGGAGGTGTAATTGACCAGGAGGACAATGTGCAACAAGAGCTGTAAGTTGTCGAAAAAAATTTAATCTAACCTAACATCAAGACATTGCAGATTTACGATTTATTTTTGAACAACTTCCCAATCCTTGAATCCAACGCCAATTTGACCAGTCACTCTTCTATATCGGAGGTGTAATTGACCAGGAGGACAATGTGCAACAAGAGCTGTAAGTTGTCGAAAAAAATTTAATCTAACCTAACATCAAGACATTGCAGATTTACGATTTATTTTTGAACAACTTCCCAATCCTTGAATCCAACGCCAATTTGACCAGTCACTCTTCTATATCGGAGGTGTAATTGACCAGGAGGACAATGTGCAACAAGAGCTGTAAGTTGTCGAAAAAAATTTAATCTAACCTAACATCTAGACATTGCAGATTTACGATTTATTTTTGAACAGCTTCCCAATCCTTGAATCCAACGCCAATTTGACCAGTCATTCTTCTATATCGAAGGTGTAATTGACCAGGAGGACAATGTGCAACAAGAGCTGTAAGTTGTCGAAAAAAATTTAATCTAACCTAACATCAAGACATTGCAGATTTACGATTTATTTTTGAACAACTTCCCAAACCTTGAATCCAACGCCAATTTGACCAGTCATTCTTCTATATCCTAGGTGTAATTGACCAGGAGGACAATGTGCAACAAGAGCTGTAAGTTGTCGAAAAAAATTTAATCTAACCTAACATCTAGACATTGCAGATTTACGATTTATTTTTGAACAACTTCCCAATCCTTGAATCCAACGCCAATTTGACCAGTCATTCTTCTATATCGAAGGTGTAATTGACCAGGAGGACAATGTGCAACAAGAGCTGTAAGTTGTCGAAAAAAATTTAATCTAACCTAACATCAAGACATTGCAGATTTACGATTTATTTTTGAACAACTTCCCAATCCTTGAATCCAACGCCAATTTGACCAGTCATTTTTCTATATCGAAGGTGTAATTGACCAGGAGGACAATGTGCAACAAGAGCTGTAAGTGGTCGAAAAAAATTCAATCTAACCTAACATCTAGACATTGCAGTTTTACGATTTATTTTTGAACAACTTCCAAATCCTTGAATCCAGCGCCAATTTGACCAGTCTCTCTTCTATATCGGAGGTGTAATTGACCAGGAGGACAATGTGCAACAAGAGCTGTAAGTGGTCGAAAAAAATTCAATCTAGCCTAACATCTAGACATTGCAGTTTTACGATTTATTTTTGAACAACTTCCAAATCCTTGAATCCAGCGTCAATTTGACCAGTCTCTCTTCTATATCGGAGGTGTAATTGACGAGGAGGACAATGTGCAGCAAGAGCTGTAAGTGGTCGAAAAAATTCAATCTAACCTAACATCTAGACATTGCAGTTTTACGATTTATTTTTGAACAACTTCCCATTCCTTGAATACAACGCCAATTTGACCAGTCACTCTTCTATATCGGAGGTGTAATTGACCAGGAGGACAATGTGCAACAAGAGCTGTAAGTTGTCGAAAAAAATTTAATCTAACCTAACATCAAGACATTGCAGATTTACGATTTATTTTTGAACAACTTCCCAATCCTTGAATCCAACGCCAATTTGACCAGTCATTCTTCTATATCCTAGGTGTAATTGACCAGGAGGACAATGTGCAACAAGAGCTGTAAGTTGTCGAAAAAAATTCAATCTAACCTAACATCTAGACATTGCAGTTTTACGATTTATTTTTGAACAACTTCCAAATCCTTGAATCCAGCGTCAATTTGACCAGTCTCTCTTCTATATCGGAGGTGTAATTGACCAGGAGGACAATGTGCAACAAGAGCTGTAAATTGTCGAAAAAAATTTAATCTAACCTAACATCTAGACATTGCAGATTTACGATTTATTTTTGAACAACTTCCCAATCCTTGAATCCAACGCCAATTTGACCAGTCATTCTTCTATATCCAAGGTGTAATTGACCAGGAGGACAATGTGCAGCAAGAGCTGTAAGTGGTCGAAAAAAATTCAATCTAACCTAACATCTAGACATTGCAGTTTTACGATTTATTTTTGAACAACTTCCCAATCCTTGAATCCAACGCCAATTTGACCAGTCATTCTTCTATATCGAAGGTGTAATTGACCAGGAGGACAATGTGCAACAAGAGCTGTAAGTGGTCGAAAAAAATTCAATCTAACCTAACATCTAGACATTGCAGTTTTACGATTTATTTTTGAACAACTTCCAAATTCTTGAATCCAGCGCCAATTTGACCAGTCTCTCTTCTATATCGGAGGTGTAATTGACCAGGAGGACAATGTGCAACAAGAGCTGTAAGTGGTCGAAAAAATTCAATCTAACCTAACATCTAGACATTGCAGTTTTACGATTTATTTTTGAACAACTTCCCAATCCTTGAATCCAACGCCAATTTGACCAGTCACTCTTCTATATCGGAGGTGTAATTGACCAGGAGGACAATGTGCAACAAGAGCTGTAAGTTGTCGAAAAAAATTTAATCTAACCTAACATCAAGGCATTGCAGATTTACGATTTATTTTTGAACAACTTCCCAATCCTTGAATCCAACGCCAATTTGACCAGTCACTCTTCTATATCGGAGGTGTAATTGACCAGGAGGACAATGTGCAACAAGAGCTGTAAGTTGTCGAAAAAAATTTAATCTAACCTAACATCAAGACATTGCAGATTTACGATTTATTTTTGAACAACTTCCCAATCCTTGAATCCAACGCCAATTTGAAAAGATTTAATCTAACCTAACATCAAGACATTGCAGATTTACGATTTATTTTTGAACAACTTCCCAATCCTTGAATCCAACGCCAATTTGACCAGTCACTCTTCTATATCGGAGGTGTAATTGACCAGGAGGACAATGTGCAACAAGAGCTGTAAGTTGTCGAAAAAAATTTAATCTAACCTAACATCAAGACATTGCAGATTTACGATTTATTTTTGAACAACTTCCCAATCCTTGAATCCAACGCCAATTTGACCAGTCATTCTTCTATATCCTAGGTGTAATTGACCAGGAGGACAATGTGCAACAAGAGCTGTAAGTGGTCGAAAAAAATTCAATCTAACCTAACATCTAGACATTGCAGTTTTACGATTTATTTTTGAACAACTTCCAAATTCTTGAATCCAGCGCCAATTTGACCAGTCTCTCTTCTATATCGGAGGTGTAATTGACCAGGAGGACAATGTGCAACAAGAGCTGTAAGTGGTCGAAAAAATTCAATCTAACCTAACATCTAGACATTGCAGTTTTACAATTTATTTTTGAACTTCCCAATCCTTGAATCCAGCGCCAATTTGACCAGTCTCTCTTCTATATCGGAGGTGTAATTGACCAGGAGGACAATGTGCAGCAAGTGCTGTAAGTGGTCGAAAAAATTCAATCTAACCTAACATCTAGACATTGCAGTTTTACGATTTATTTTTGAACAACTTCCCAATCCTTGAATCCAACGCCAATTTGACCAGTCATTCTTCTATATCGAAGGTGTAATTGACCAGGAGGACAATGTGCAACAAGAGCTGTAAGTTGTCGAAAAAAATTTAATCTAACCTAACATCAAGACATTGCAGATTTACGATTTATTTTTGAACAACTTCCCAATCCTTGAATCCAACGCCAATTTGACCAGTCATTCTTCTATATCCTAGGTGTAATTGACCAGGAGGACAATGTGCAACAAGAGCTGTAAGTTGTCGAAAAAAATTCAATCTAACCTAACATCTAGACATTGCAGTTTTACGATTTATTTTTGAACAACTTCCAAATCCTTGAATCCAGCGTCAATTTGACCAGTCTCTCTTCTATATCGGAGGTGTAATTGACCAGGAGGACAATGTGCAACAAGAGCTGTAAATTGTCGAAAAAAATTTAATCTAACCTAACATCTAGACATTGCAGATTTACGATTTATTTTTGAACAACTTCCCAATCCTTGAATCCAACGCCAATTTGACCAGTCATTTTTCTATATCCAAGGTGTAATTGACCAGGAGGACAATGTGCAGCAAGAGCTGTAAGTGGTCGAAAAAAATTCAATCTAACCTAACATCTAGACATTGCAGTTTTACGATTTATTTTTGAACAACTTCCCAATCCTTGAATCCAACGCCAATTTGACCAGTCATTCTTCTATATCGAAGGTGTAATTGACCAGGAGGACAATGTGCAACAAGAGCTGTAAGTGGTCGAAAAAAATTCAATCTAACCTAACATCTAGACATTGCAGTTTTACGATTTATTTTTGAACAACTTCCAAATTCTTGAATCCAGCGCCAACTTGACCAGTCTCTCTTCTATATCGGAGGTGTAATTGACCAGGAGGACAATGTGCAACAAGAGCTGTAAGTGGTCGAAAAAATTCAATCTAACCTAACATCTAGACATTGCAGTTTTACGATTTATTTTTGAACAACTTCCCAATCCTTGAATCCAACGCCAATTTGACCAGTCACTCTTCTATATCGGAGGTGTAATTGACCAGGAGGACAATGTGCAACAAGAGCTGTAAGTTGTCGAAAAAAATTTAATCTAACCTAACATCAAGGCATTGCAGATTTACGATTTATTTTTGAACAACTTCCCAATCCTTGAATCCAACGCCAATTTGACCAGTCACTCTTCTATATCGGAGGTGTAATTGACCAGGAGGACAATGTGCAACAAGAGCTGTAAGTTGTCGAAAAAAATTTAATCTAACCTAACATCAAGACATTGCAGATTTACGATTTATTTTTGAACAACTTCCCAATCCTTGAATCCAACGCCAATTTGAAAAAATTTAATCTAACCTAACATCAAGACATTGCAGATTTACGATTTATTTTTGAACAACTTCCCAATCCTTGAATCCAACGCCAATTTGACCAGTCACTCTTCTATATCGGAGGTGTAATTGACCAGGAGGACAATGTGCAACAAGAGCTGTAAGTTGTCGAAAAAAATTTAATCTAACCTAACATCAAGACATTGCAGATTTACGATTTATTTTTGAACAACTTCCCAATCCTTGAATCCAACGCCAATTTGACCAGTCATTCTTCTATATCCTAGGTGTAATTGACCAGGAGGACAATGTGCAACAAGAGCTGTAAGTGGTCGAAAAAAATTCAATCTAACCTAACATCTAGACATTGCAGTTTTACGATTTATTTTTGAACAACTTCCAAATTCTTGAATCCAGCGCCAATTTGACCAGTCTCTCTTCTATATCGGAGGTGTAATTGACCAGGAGGACAATGTGCAACAAGAGCTGTAAGTGGTCGAAAAAATTCAATCTAACCTAACATCTAGACATTGCAGTTTTACAATTTATTTTTGAACTTCCCAATCCTTGAATCCAACGCCAATTTGACCAGTCACTCTTCTATATCGGAGGTGTAATTGACCAGGAGGACAATGTGCAACAAGAGCTGTAAGTTGTCGAAAAAAATTTAATCTAACCTAACATCAAGACATTGCAGATTTACGATTTATTTTTGAACAACTTCCCAATCCTTGAATCCAACGCCAATTTGACCAGTCATTCTTCTATATCCTAGGTGTAATTGACCAGGAGGACAATGTGCAACAAGAGCTGTAAGTTGTCGAAAAGAATTTAATCTAACCTAACATCTAGACATTGCAGATTTACGATTTATTTTTGAACAACTTCCCAATCCTTGAATCCAACGCCAATTTGACCAGTCATTCTTCTATATCGAAGGTGTAATTGACCAGGAGGACAATGTGCAACAAGAGCTGTAAGTTGTCGAAAAAAATTTAATCTAACCTAACATCAAGACATTGCAGATTTACGATTTATTTTTGAACAACTTCCCAATCCTTGAATCCAACGCCAATTTGACCAGTCATTCTTCTATATCCTAGGTGTAATTGACCAGGAGGACAATGTGCAACAAGAGCTGTAAGTGGTCGAAAAAAATTCAATCTAACCTAACATCTAGACATTGCAGTTTTACGATTTATTTTTGAACAACTTCCAAATCCTTGAATCCAGCGCCAATTTGACCAGTCTCTCTTCTATATCGGAGGTGTAATTGACCAGGAGGACAATGTGCAACAAGAGCTGTAAGTGGTCGAAAAAAATTCAATCTAACCTAACATCTAGACATTGCAGTTTTACGATTTATTTTTGAACAACTTCCAAATCCTTGAATCCAGCGCCAATTTGACCAGTCTCTCTTCTATATCGGAGGTGTAATTGACCAGGAGGACAATGTGCAGCAAGTGCTGTAAGTGGTCGAAAAAATTCAATCTAACCTAACATCTAGACATTGCAGTTTTACGATTTATTTTTGAACAACTTCCCAATCCTTGAATCCAACGCCAATTTGACCAGTCATTCTTCTATATCGAAGGTGTAATTGACCAGGAGGACAATGTGCAACAAGAGCTGTAAGTGGTCGAAAAAAATTCAATCTAACCTAACATCTAGACATTGCAGTTTTACGATTTATTTTTGAACAACTTCCAAATTCTTGAATCCAGCGCCAATTTGACCAGTCTCTCTTCTATATCGGAGGTGTAATTGACCAGGAGGACAATGTGCAACAAGAGCTGTAGGTGGTCGAAAAAATTCAATCTAACCTAACATCAAGGCATTGCAGATTTACGATTTATTTTTGAACAACTTCCCAATCCTTGAATCCAACGCCAATTTGACCAGTCACTCTTCTATATCGGAGGTGTAATTGACCAGGAGGACAATGTGCAACAAGAGCTGTAAGTTGTCGAAAAAAATTCAATCTAACCTAACATCTAGACATTGCAGTTTTACGATTTATTTTTGAACAACTTCCAAATCCTTGAATCCAGCGCCAATTTGACCAGTCTCTCTTCTATATCGGAGGTGTAATTGACCAGGAGGACAATGTGCAACAAGAGCTGTAAATTGTCGAAAAAAATTTAATCTAACCTAACATCTAGACATTGCAGATTTACGATTTATTTTTGAACAACTTCCCAATCCTTGAATCCAACGCCAATTTGACCAGTCATTCTTCTATATCCAAGGTGTAATTGACCAGGAGGACAATGTGCAGCAAGAGCTGTAAGTGGTCGAAAAAAATTCAATCTAACCTAACATCTAGACATTGCAGTTTTACGATTTATTTTTGAACAACTTCCCAATCCTTGAATCCAACGCCAATTTGACCAGTCACTCTTCTATATCGGAGGTGTAATTGACCAGGAGGACAATGTGCAACAAGAGCTGTAAGTTGTCGAAAAAAATTTAATCTTACCTAACATCAAGGCATTGCAGATTTACGATTTATTTTTGAACAACTTCCCAATCCTTGAATCCAACGCCAATTTGACCAGTCACTCTTCTATATCGGAGGTGTAATTGACCAGGAGGACAATGTGCAACAAGAGCTGTAAGTTGTCGAAAAAAATTCAATCTAACCTAACATCTAGACATTGCAGTTTTACGATTTATTTTTGAACAACTTCCAAATCCTTGAATCCAGCGCCAATTTGACCAGTCTCTCTTCTATATCGGAGGTGTAATTGACCAGGAGGACAATGTGCAACAAGAGCTGTAAATTGTCGAAAAAAATTTAATCTAACCTAACATCTAGACATTGCAGATTTACGATTTATTTTTGAACAACTTCCCAATCCTTGAATCCAACGCCAATTTGACCAGTCATTCTTCTATATCCAAGGTGTAATTGACCAGGAGGACAATGTGCAGCAAGAGCTGTAAGTGGTCGAAAAAAATTCAATCTAACCTAACATCTAGACATTGCAGTTTTACGATTTATTTTTGAACAACTTCCCAATCCTTGAATCCAACGCCAATTTGACCAGTCATTCTTCTATATCGAAGGTGTAATTGACCAGGAGGACAATGTGCAGCAAGAGCTGTAAGTGGTCGAAAAAAATTCAATCTAACCTAACATCTAGACATTGCAGTTTTACGATTTATTTTTGAACAACTTCCAAATTCTTGAATCCAGCGCCAATTTGACCAGTCTCTCTTCTATATCGGAGGTGTAATTGACCAGGAGGACAATGTGCAACAAGAGCTGTAAGTGGTCGAAAAAATTCAATCTAACCTAACATCTAGACATTGCAGTTTTACGATTTATTTTTGAACAACTTCCCAATCCTTGAATCCAGCGCCAATTTGACCAGTCTCTCTTCTATATCGGAGGTGTAATTGACCAGGAGGACAATGTGCAACAAGAGCTGTAAGTTGTCGAAAAAAATTTAATCTAACCTAACATCTAGGCATTGCAGATTTACGATTTATTTTTGAACAACTTCCCATTCCTTGAATCCAACGCCAATTTGACCAGTCATTCTTCTATATCCAAGGTGTAATTGACCAGGAGGACAATGTGCAGCAAGAGCTGTAAGTGGTCGAAAAAAATTCAATCTAACCTAACATCTAGACATTGCAGTTTTACGATTTATTTTTGAACAACTTCCCAATCCTTGAATCCAACGCCAATTTGACCAGTCATTCTTCTATATCGAAGGTGTAATTGACCAGGAGGACAATGTGCAACAAGAGCTGTAAGTGGTCGAAAAAAATTCAATCTAACCTAACATCTAGACATTGCAGTTTTACGATTTATTTTTGAACTTCTTCCAAATTCTTGAATCCAGCGCCAATTTGACCAGTCTCTCTTCTATATCGGAGGTGTAATTGACGAGGAGGACAATGTGCAGCAAGAGCTGTAAGTGGTCGAAAAAATTCAATCTAACCTAACATCTAGACATTGCAGTTTTACGATTTATTTTTGAACAACTTCCCATTCCTTGAATACAACGCCAATTTGACCAGTCACTCTTCTATATCGGAGGTGTAATTGACCAGGAGGACAATGTGCAACAAGAGCTGTAAGTTGTCGAAAAAAATTTAATCTAACCTAACATCAAGACATTGCAGATTTACGATTTATTTTTGAACAACTTCCCAATCCTTGAATCCAACTCCAATTTGACCAGTCATTCTTCTATATCCTAGGTGTAATTGACCAGGAGGACAATGTGCAACAAGAGCTGTACGTTGTCGAAAAAAATTCAATCTAACCTAACATCTAGACATTGCAGTTTTACGATTTATTTTTGAACAACTTCCAAATCCTTGAATCCAGCGTCAATTTGACCAGTCTCTCTTCTATATCGGAGGTGTAATTGACCAGGAGGACAATGTGCAACAAGAGCTGTAAATTGTCGAAAAAAATTTAATCTAACCTAACATCTAGACATTGCAGATTTACGATTTATTTTTGAACAACTTCCCAATCCTTGAATCCAACGCCAATTTGACCAGTCATTCTTCTATATCCAAGGTGTAATTGACCAGGAGGACAATGTGCAGCAAGAGCTGTAAGTGGTCGAAAAAAATTCAATCTAACCTAACATCTAGACATTGCAGTTTTACGATTTATTTTTGAACAACTTCCCAATCCTTGAATCCAACGCCAATTTGACCAGTCATTCTTCTATATCGAAGGTGTAATTGACCAGGAGGACAATGTGCAACAAGAGCTGTAAGTGGTCGAAAAAAATTCAATCTAACCTAACATCTAGACATTGCAGTTTTACGATTTATTTTTGAACAACTTCCAAATTCTTGAATCCAGCGCCAATTTGACCAGTCTCTCTTCTATATCGGAGGTGTAATTGACCAGGAGGACAATGTGCAACAAGAGCTGTAAGTGGTCGAAAAAATTCAATCTAACCTAACATCTAGACATTGCAGTTTTACGATTTATTTTTGAACAACTTCCCAATCCTTGAATCCAACGCCAATTTGACCAGTCACTCTTCTATATCGGAGGTGTAATTGACCGGGAGGACAATGTGCAACAAGAGCTGTAAGTTGTCGAAAAAAATTTAATCTAACCTAACATCAAGGCATTGCAGATTTACGATTTATTTTTGAACAACTTCCCAATCCTTGAATCCAACGCCAATTTGACCAGTCACTCTTCTATATCGGAGGTGTAATTGACCAGGAGGACAATGTGCAACAAGAGCTGTAAGTTGTCGAAAAAAATTTAATCTAACCTAACATCAAGACATTGCAGATTTACGATTTATTTTTGAACAACTTCCCAATCCTTGAATCCAACGCCAATTTGAAAAAATTTAATCTAACCTAACATCAAGACATTGCAGATTTACGATTTATTTTTGAACAACTTCCCAATCCTTGAATCCAACGCCAATTTGACCAGTCACTCTTCTATATCGGAGGTGTAATTGACCAGGAGGACAATGTGCAACAAGAGCTGTAAGTTGTCGAAAAAAATTTAATCTAACCTAACATCAAGACATTGCAGATTTACGATTTATTTTTGAACAACTTCCCAATCCTTGAATCCAACGCCAATTTGACCAGTCATTCTTCTATATCCTAGGTGTAATTGACCAGGAGGACAATGTGCAACAAGAGCTGTAAGTGGTCGAAAAAAATTCAATCTAACCTAACATCTAGACATTGCAGTTTTACGATTTATTTTTGAACAACTTCCAAATTCTTGAATCCAGCGCCAATTTGACCAGTCTCTCTTCTATATCGGAGGTGTAATTGACCAGGAGGACAATGTGCAACAAGAGCTGTACGTGGTCGAAAAAATTCAATCTAACCTAACATCTAGACATTGCAGTTTTACGATTTATTTTTGAACTTCCCAATCCTTGAATCCAACGCCAATTTGACCAGTCACTCTTCTATATCGGAGGTGTAATTGACCAGGAGGACAATGTGCAACAAGAGCTGTAAGTTGTCGAAAAAAATTTAATCTAACCTAACATCAAGACATTGCAGATTTACGATTTATTTTTGAACAACTTCCCAATCCTTGAATCCAACGCCAATTTGACCAGTCATTCTTCTATATCCTAGGTGTAATTGACCAGGAGGACAATGTGCAACAAGAGCTGTAAGTTGTCGAAAAGAATTTAATCTAACCTAACATCTAGACATTGCAGATTTACGATTTATTTTTGAACAACTTCCCAATCCTTGAATCCAACGCCAATTTGACCAGTCATTCTTCTATATCGAAGGTGTAATTGACCAGGAGGACAATGTGCAACAAGAGCTGTAAGTTGTCGAAAAAAATTTAATCTAACCTAACATCAAGACATTGCAGATTTACGATTTATTTTTGAACAACTTCCCAATCCTTGAATCCAACGCCAATTTGACCAGTCATTCTTCTATATCCTAGGTGTAATTGACCAGGAGGACAATGTGCAACAAGAGCTGTAAGTGGTCGAAAAAAATTCAATCTAACCTAACATCTAGACATTGCAGTTTTACGATTTATTTTTGAACAACTTCCAAATCCTTGAATCCAGCGCCAATTTGACCAGTCTCTCTTCTATATCGGAGGTGTAATTGACCAGGAGGACAATGTGCAACAAGAGCTGTAAGTGGTCGAAAAAAATTCAATCTAACCTAACATCTAGACATTGCAGTTTTACGATTTATTTTTGAACAACTTCCAAATCCTTGAATCCAGCGCCAATTTGACCAGTCTCTCTTCTATATCGGAGGTGTAATTGACCAGGAGGACAATGTGCAGCAAGTGCTGTAAGTGGTCGAAAAAATTCAATCTAACCTAACATCTAGACATTGCAGTTTTACGATTTATTTTTGAACAACTTCCCAATCCTTGAATCCAACGCCAATTTGACCAGTCATTCTTCTATATCGAAGGTGTAATTGACCAGGAGGACAATGTGCAACAAGAGCTGTAAGTGGTCGAAAAAAATTCAATCTAACCTAACATCTAGACATTGCAGTTTTACGATTTATTTTTGAACAACTTCCAAATTCTTGAATCCAGCGCCAATTTGACCAGTCTCTCTTCTATATCGGAGGTGTAATTGACCAGGAGGACAATGTGCAACAAGAGCTGTAGGTGGTCGAAAAAATTCAATCTAACCTAACATCTAGACATTGCAGTTTTACGATTTATTTTTGAACAACTTCCCAATCCTTGAATCCAACGCCAATTTGACCAGTCACTCTTCTATATCGGAGGTGTAATTGACCAGGAGGACAATGTGCAACAAGAGCTGTAAGTTGTCGAAAAAAATTTAATCTTACCTAACATCAAGGCATTGCAGATTTACGATTTATTTTTGAACAACTTCCCAATCCTTGAATCCAACGCCAATTTGACCAGTCACTCTTCTATATCGGAGGTGTAATTGACCAGGAGGACAATGTGCAACAAGAGCTGTAAGTTGTCGAAAAAAATTTAATCTAACCTAACATCAAGACATTGCAGATTTACGATTTATTTTTGAACAACTTCCCAATCCTTGAATCCAACGCCAATTTGACCAGTCACTCTTCTATATCGGAGGTGTAATTGACCAGGAGGACAATGTGCAACAAGAGCTGTAAGTTGTCGAAAAAAATTTAATCTAACCTAACATCAAGACATTGCAGATTTACGATTTATTTTTGAACAACTTCCCAATCCTTGAATCCAACGCCAATTTGACCAGTCATTCTTCTATATCCTAGGTGTAATTGACCAGGAGGACAATGTGCAACAAGAGCTGTAAGCTGTCGAAAAAAATTTAATCTAACCGAACATCTAGACATTGCAGATTTACGATTTATTTTTGAACAACTTCCCAATCCTTGAATCCAACGCCAATTTGACCAGTCATTCTTCTATATCGAAGGTGTAATTGACCAGGAGGACAATGTGCAACAAGAGCTGTAAGTTGTCGAAAAAAATTTAATCTAACCTAACATCAAGACATTGCAGATTTACGATTTATTTTTGAACAACTTCCCAATCCTTGAATCCAACGCCAATTTGACCAGTCATTCTTCTATATCCTAGGTGTAATTGACCAGGAGGACAATGTGCAACAAGAGCTGTAAGTTGTCGAAAAAAATTTAATCTAACCTAACATCTAGACATTGCAGATTTACGATTTATTTTTGAACAACTTCCCAATCCTTGAATCCAGCGCCAATTTGACCAGTCTCTCTTCTATATCGGAGGTGTAATTGACCAGGAGGACAATGTGCAACAAGAGCTGTAAGTGGTCGAAAAAAATTCAATCTAACCTAACATCTAGACATTGCAGTTTTACGATTTATTTTTGAACAACTTCCAAATCCTTGAATCCAGCGCCAATTTGACCAGTCTCTCTTCTATATCGGAGGTGTAATTGACCAGGAGGACAATGTGCAACAAGAGCTGTAAGCTGTCGAAAAAAATTTAATCTAACCGAACATCTAGACATTGCAGATTTACGATTTATTTTTGAACAACTTCCCAATCCTTGAATCCAACGCCAATTTGACCAGTCATTCTTCTATATCGAAGGTGTAATTGACCAGGAGGACAATGTGCAACAAGAGCTGTAAGTTGTCGAAAAAAATTTAATCTAACCTAACATCAAGACATTGCAGTTTTACGATTTATTTTTGAACAACTTCCCATTCCTTGAATCCAACGCCAATTTGACCAGTCACTCTTCTATATCGGAGGTGTAATTGACCAGGAGGACAATGTGCAACAAGAGCTGTAAGTTGTCGAAAAAAATTTAATCTAACCTAACATCAAGACATTGCAGATTTACGATTTATTTTTGAACAACTTCCCAATCCTTGAATCCAACGCCAATTTGACCAGTCATTCTTCTATATCCTAGGTGTAATTGACCAGGAGGACAATGTGCAACAAGAGCTGTAAGTGGTCGAAAAAATTCAATCTAACCTAACATCTAGACATTGCAGTTTTACGATTTATTTTTGAACTTCCCAATCCTTGAATCCAACGCCAATTTGACCAGTCACTCTTCTATATCGGAGGTGTAATTGACCAGGAGGACAATGTGCAACAAGAGCTGTAAGTTGTCGAAAAAAATTTAATCTAACCTAACATCAAGACATTGCAGATTTACGATTTATTTTTGAACAACTTCCCAATCCTTGAATCCAACGCCAATTTGACCAGTCATTCTTCTATATCCTAGGTGTAATTGACCAGGAGGACAATGTGCAACAAGAGCTGTAAGTTGTCGAAAAGAATTTAATCTAACCTAACATGTAGACATTGCAGATTTACCATTTATTTTTGAACAACTTCCCAATCCTTGAATCCAACGCCAATTTGACCAGTCATTCTTCTATATCGAAGGTGTAATTGACCAGGAGGACAATGTGCAACAAGAGCTGTAAGTTGTCGAAAAAAATTTAATCTAACCTAACATCAAGACATTGCAGATTTACGATTTATTTTTGAACAACTTCCCAATCCTTGAATCCAACGCCAATTTGACCAGTCACTCTTCTATATCGGAGGTGTAATTGACCAGGAGGACAATGTGCAACAAGAGCTGTAAGTTGTCGAAAAAAATTTAATCTAACCTAACATCAAGACATTGCAGATTTACGATTTATTTTTGAACAACTTCCCAATCCTTGAATCCAACGCCAATTTGACCAGTCATTCTTCTATATCCTAGGTGTAATTGACCAGGAGGACAATGTGCAACAAGAGCTGTAAGTGGTCGAAAAAAATTCAATCTAACCTAACATCTAGACATTGCAGTTTTACGATTTATTTTTGAACAACTTCCAAATTCTTGAATCCAGCGCCAATTTGACCAGTCTCTCTTCTATATCGGAGGTGTAATTGACCAGGAGGACAATGTGCAACAAGAGCTGTAAGTGGTCGAAAAAATTCAATCTAACCTAACATCTAGACATTGCAGTTTTACGATTTATTTTTGAACTTCCCAATCCTTGAATCCAACGCCAATTTGACCAGTCACTCTTCTATATCGGAGGTGTAATTGACCAGGAGGACAATGTGCAACAAGAGCTGTAAGTTGTCGAAAAAAATTTAATCTAACCTAACATCAAGACATTGCAGATTTACGATTTATTTTTGAACAACTTCCCAATCCTTGAATCCAACGCCAATTTGACCAGTCATTCTTCTATATCCTAGGTGTAATTGACCAGGAGGACAATGTGCAACAAGAGCTGTAAGTTGTCGAAAAGAATTTAATCTAACCTAACATCTAGACATTGCAGATTTACGATTTATTTTTGAACAACTTCCCAATCCTTGAATCCAACGCCAATTTGACCAGTCATTCTTCTATATCCTAGGTGTAATTGACCAGGAGGACAATGTGCAGCAAGAGCTGTAAGTGGTCGAAAAAAATTCAATCTAACCTAACATCTAGACATTGCAGTTTTACGATTTATTTTTGAACAACTTCCCAATCCTTGAATCCAACGCCAATTTGACCAGTCATTCTTCTATATCGAAGGTGTAATTGACCAGGAGGACAATGTGCAACAAGAGCTGTAAGTGGTCGAAAAAAATTCAATCTAACCTAACATCTAGACATTGCAGTTTTACGATTTATTTTTGAACAACTTCCAAATTCTTGAATCCAGCGCCAATTTGACCAGTCTCTCTTCTATACCGGAGGTGTAATTGACCAGGAGGACAATGTGCAACAAGAGCTGTAAGTGGTCGAAAAAATTCAATCTAACCTAACATCTAGACATTGCAGTTTTACGATTTATTTTTGAACAACTTCCCAATCCTTGAATCCAACGCCAATTTGACCAGTCACTCTTCTATATCGGAGGTGTAATTGACCAGGAGGACAATGTGCAACAAGAGCTGTAAGTTGTCGAAAAAAATTTAATCTAACCTAACATCAAGGCATTGCAGATTTACGATTTATTTTTGAACAACTTCCCAATCCTTGAATCCAACGCCAATTTGACCAGTCACTCTTCTATATCGGAGGTGTAATTGACCAGGAGGACAATGTGCAACAAGAGCTGTAAGTTGTCGAAAAAAATTTAATCTAACCTAACATCAAGACATTGCAGATTTACGATTTATTTTTGAACAACTTCCCAATCCTTGAATCCAACGCCAATTTGACCAGTCACTCTTCTATATCGGAGGTGTAATTGACCAGGAGGACAATGTGCAACAAGAGCTGTAAGTTGTCGAAAAAAATTTAATCTAACCTAACATCAAGACATTGCAGATTTACGATTTATTTTTGAACAACTTCCCAATCCTTGAATCCAACGCCAATTTGACCAGTCATTCTTCTATATCCTAGGTGTAATTGACCAGGAGGACAATGTGCAACAAGAGCTGTAAGTGGTCGAAAAAAATTCAATCTAACCTAACATCTAGACATTGCAGTTTTACGATTTATTTTTGAACAACTTCCAAATTCTTGAATCCAGCGCCAATTTGACCAGTCTCTCTTCTATATCGGAGGTGTAATTGACCAGGAGGACAATGTGCAACAAGAGCTGTAAGTGGTCGAAAAAATTCAATCTAACCTAACATCTAGACATTGCAGTTTTACGATTTATTTTTGAACTTCCCAATCCTTGAATCCAACGCCAATTTGACCAGTCACTCTTCTATATCGAAGGTGTAATTGACCAGGAGGACAATGTGCAACAAGAGCTGTAAGTTGTCGAAAAGAATTTAATCTAACCTAACATCTAGACATTGCAGATTTACGATTTATTTTTGAACAACTTCCCAATCCTTGAATCCAACGCCAATTTGACCAGTCATTCTTCTATATCGAAGGTGTAATTGACCAGGAGGACAATGTGCAACAAGAGCTGTAAGTGGTCGAAAAAAATTCAATCTAACCTAACATCTAGACATTGCAGTTTTACGATTTATTTTTGAACAACTTCCAAATCCTTGAATCCAGCGCCAATTTGACCAGTCTCTCTTCTATATCGGAGGTGTAATTGACCAGGAGGACAATGTGCAACAAGAGCTGTAAGTGGTCGAAAAAAATTCAATCTAACCTAACATCTAGACATTGCAGTTTTACGATTTATTTTTGAACAACTTCCCAATCCTTGAATCCAACGCCAATTTGACCAGTCACTCTTCTATATCGGAGGTGTAATTGACCAGGAGGACAATGTGCAACAAGAGCTGTAAGTTGTCGAAAAAAATTTAATCTAACCTAACATCAAGACATTGCAGATTTACGATTTATTTTTGAACAACTTCCCAATCCTTGAATCCAACGCCAATTTGACCAGTCATTCTTCTATATCCTAGGTGTAATTGACCAGGAGGACAATGTGCAACAAGAGCTGTAAGCTGTCGAAAAAAATTTAATCTAACCGAACATCTAGACATTGCAGATTTACGATTTATTTTTGAACAACTTCCCAATCCTTGAATCCAACGCCAATTTGACCAGTCATTCTTCTATATCGAAGGTGTAATTGACCAGGAGGACAATGTGCAACAAGAGCTGTAAGTTGTCGAAAAAAATTTAATCTAACCTAACATCAAGACATTGCAGATTTACGATTTATTTTTGAACAACTTCCCAATCCTTGAATCCAACGCCAATTTGACCAGTCATTCTTCTATATCCTAGGTGTAATTGACCAGGAGGACAATGTGCAACAAGAGCTGTAAGTTGTCGAAAAAAATTTAATCTAACCTAACATCTAGACATTGCAGATTTACGATTTATTTTTGAACAACTTCCCAATCCTTGAATCCAGCGCCAATTTGACCAGTCTCTCTTCTATATCGGAGGTGTAATTGACCAGGAGGACAATGTGCAACAAGAGCTGTAAGTGGTCGAAAAAAATTCAATCTAACCTAACATCTAGACATTGCAGTTTTACGATTTATTTTTGAACAACTTCCAAATCCTTGAATCCAGCGCCAATTTGACCAGTCTCTCTTCTATATCGGAGGTGTAATTGACCAGGAGGACAATGTGCAGCAAGAGCTGTAAGTGGTCGAAAAAATTCAATCTAACCTAACATCTAGACATTGCAGTTTTACGATTTATTTTTGAACAACTTCCCATTCCTTGAATCCAACGCCAATTTGACCAGTCACTCTTCTATATCGGAGGTGTAATTGACCAGGAGGACAATGTGCAACAAGAGCTGTAAGTTGTCGAAAAAAATTTAATCTAACCTAACATCAAGACATTGCAGATTTACGATTTATTTTTGAACAACTTCCCAATCCTTGAATCCAACGCCAATTTGACCAGTCATTCTTCTATATCCTAGGTGTAATTGACCAGGAGGACAATGTGCAACAAGAGCTGTAAGTGGTCGAAAAAATTCAATCTAACCTAACATCTAGACATTGCAGTTTTACGATTTATTTTTGAACTTCCCAATCCTTGAATCCAACGCCAATTTGACCAGTCACTCTTCTATATCGGAGGTGTAATTGACCAGGAGGACAATGTGCAACAAGAGCTGTAAGTTGTCGAAAAAAATTTAATCTAACCTAACATCAAGACATTGCAGATTTACGATTTATTTTTGAACAACTTCCCAATCCTTGAATCCAACGCCAATTTGACCAGTCATTCTTCTATATCCTAGGTGTAATTGACCAGGAGGACAATGTGCAACAAGAGCTGTAAGTTGTCGAAAAGAATTTAATCTAACCTAACATCTAGACATTGCAGATTTACGATTTATTTTTGAACAACTTCCCAATCCTTGAATCCAACGCCAATTTGACCAGTCATTCTTCTATATCGAAGGTGTAATTGACCAGGAGGACAATGTGCAACAAGAGCTGTAAGTTGTCGAAAAAAATTTAATCTAACCTAACATCAAGACATTGCAGATTTACGATTTATTTTTGAACAACTTCCCAATCCTTGAATCCAACGCCAATTTGACCAGTCACTCTTCTATATCGGAGGTGTAATTGACCAGGAGGACAATGTGCAACAAGAGCTGTAAGTTGTCGAAAAAAATTTAATCTAACCTAACATCAAGACATTGCAGATTTACGATTTATTTTTGAACAACTTCCCAATCCTTGAATCCAACGCCAATTTGACCAGTCATTCTTCTATATCCTAGGTGTAATTGACCAGGAGGACAATGTGCAACAAGAGCTGTAAGTGGTCGAAAAAAATTCAATCTAACCTAACATCTAGACATTGCAGTTTTACGATTTATTTTTGAACAACTTCCAAATTCTTGAATCCAGCGCCAATTTGACCAGTCTCTCTTCTATATCGGAGGTGTAATTGACCAGGAGGACAATGTGCAACAAGAGCTGTAAGTGGTCGAAAAAATTCAATCTAACCTAACATCTAGACATTGCAGTTTTACGATTTATTTTTGAACTTCCCAATCCTTGAATCCAACGCCAATTTGACCAGTCACTCTTCTATATCGGAGGTGTAATTGACCAGGAGGACAATGTGCAACAAGAGCTGTAAGTTGTCGAAAAAAATTTAATCTAACCTAACATCAAGACATTGCAGATTTACGATTTATTTTTGAACAACTTCCCAATCCTTGAATCCAACGCCAATTTGACCAGTCATTCTTCTATATCCTAGGTGTAATTGACCAGGAGGACAATGTGCAACAAGAGCTGTAAGTTGTCGAAAAGAATTTAATCTAACCTAACATCTAGACATTGCAGATTTACGATTTATTTTTGAACAACTTCCCAATCCTTGAATCCAACGCCAATTTGACCAGTCATTCTTCTATATCCTAGGTGTAATTGACCAGGAGGACAATGTGCAGCAAGAGCTGTAAGTGGTCGAAAAAAATTCAATCTAACCTAACATCTAGACATTGCAGTTTTACGATTTATTTTTGAACAACTTCCCAATCCTTGAATCCAACGCCAATTTGACCAGTCATTCTTCTATATCGAAGGTGTAATTGACCAGGAGGACAATGTGCAACAAGAGCTGTAAGTGGTCGAAAAAAATTCAATCTAACCTAACATCTAGACATTGCAGTTTTACGATTTATTTTTGAACAACTTCCAAATTCTTGAATCCAGCGCCAATTTGACCAGTCTCTCTTCTATACCGGAGGTGTAATTGACCAGGAGGACAATGTGCAACAAGAGCTGTAAGTGGTCGAAAAAATTCAATCTAACCTAACATCTAGACATTGCAGTTTTACGATTTATTTTTGAACAACTTCCCAATCCTTGAATCCAACGCCAATTTGACCAGTCACTCTTCTATATCGGAGGTGTAATTGACCAGGAGGACAATGTGCAACAAGAGCTGTAAGTTGTCGAAAAAAATTTAATCTAACCTAACATCAAGGCATTGCAGATTTACGATTTATTTTTGAACAACTTCCCAATCCTTGAATCCAACGCCAATTTGACCAGTCACTCTTCTATATCGGAGGTGTAATTGACCAGGAGGACAATGTGCAACAAGAGCTGTAAGTTGTCGAAAAAAATTTAATCTAACCTAACATCAAGACATTGCAGATTTACGATTTATTTTTGAACAACTTCCCAATCCTTGAATCCAACGCCAATTTGACCAGTCACTCTTCTATATCGGAGGTGTAATTGACCAGGAGGACAATGTGCAACAAGAGCTGTAAGTTGTCGAAAAAAATTTAATCTAACCTAACATCAAGACATTGCAGATTTACGATTTATTTTTGAACAACTTCCCAATCCTTGAATCCAACGCCAATTTGACCAGTCATTCTTCTATATCCTAGGTGTAATTGACCAGGAGGACAATGTGCAACAAGAGCTGTAAGTGGTCGAAAAAAATTCAATCTAACCTAACATCTAGACATTGCAGTTTTACGATTTATTTTTGAACAACTTCCAAATTCTTGAATCCAGCGCCAATTTGACCAGTCTCTCTTCTATATCGGAGGTGTAATTGACCAGGAGGACAATGTGCAACAAGAGCTGTAAGTGGTCGAAAAAATTCAATCTAACCTAACATCTAGACATTGCAGTTTTACGATTTATTTTTGAACTTCCCAATCCTTGAATCCAACGCCAATTTGACCAGTCACTCTTCTATATCGAAGGTGTAATTGACCAGGAGGACAATGTGCAACAAGAGCTGTAAGTTGTCGAAAAGAATTTAATCTAACCTAACATCTAGACATTGCAGATTTACGATTTATTTTTGAACAACTTCCCAATCCTTGAATCCAACGCCAATTTGACCAGTCATTCTTCTATATCGAAGGTGTAATTGACCAGGAGGACAATGTGCAACAAGAGCTGTAAGTGGTCGAAAAAAATTCAATCTAACCTAACATCTAGACATTGCAGTTTTACGATTTATTTTTGAACAACTTCCAAATCCTTGAATCCAGCGCCAATTTGACCAGTCTCTCTTCTATATCGGAGGTGTAATTGACCAGGAGGACAATGTGCAACAAGAGCTGTAAGTGGTCGAAAAAAATTCAATCTAACCTAACATCTAGACATTGCAGTTTTACGATTTATTTTTGAACAACTTCCAAATCCTTGAATCCAGCGTCAATTTGACCAGTCTCTCTTCTATATCGAAGGTGTAATTCACCAGGAGGACAATGTGCAACAAGAGCTGTAAGTTGTCGAAAAAAATTTAATCTAACCTAACATCAAGACATTGCAGATTTGCGATTTATTTTTGAACAACTTCCCAATCCTTGAATCCAACGCCAATTTGACCAGTCACTCTTCTATATCGGAGGTGTAATTGACCAGGAGGACAATGTGCAACAAGAGCTGTAAGTTGTCGAAAAAAATTTAATCTAACCTAACATCAAGACATTGCAGATTTACGATTTATTTTTGAACAACTTCCCAATCCTTGAATCCAACGCCAATTTGACCAGTCATTCTTCTATATCCTAGGTGTAATTGACCAGGAGGACAATGTGCAACAAGAGCTGTAAGCTGTCGAAAAAAATTTAATCTAACCGAACATCTAGACATTGCAGATTTACGATTTATTTTTGAACAACTTCCCAATCCTTGAATCCAACGCCAATTTGACCAGTCATTCTTCTATATCGAAGGTGTAATTGACCAGGAGGACAATGTGCAACAAGAGCTGTAAGTTGTCGAAAAAAATTTAATCTAACCTAACATCAAGACATTGCAGATTTACGATTTATTTTTGAACAACTTCCCAATCCTTGAATCCAACGCCAATTTGACCAGTCATTCTTCTATATCCTAGGAGTAATTGACCAGGAGGACAATGTGCAACAAGAGCTGTAAGTTGTCGAAAAAAATTTAATCTAACCTAACATCTAGACATTGCAGATTTACGATTTATTTTTGAACAACTTCCCAATCCTTGAATCCAGCGCCAATTTGACCAGTCTCTCTTCTATATCGGAGGTGTAATTGACCAGGAGGACAATGTGCAACAAGAGCTGTAAGTGGTCGAAAAAAATTCAATCTAACCTAACATCTAGACATTGCAGTTTTACGATTTATTTTTGAACAACTTCCAAATCCTTGAATCCAGCGCCAATTTGACCAGTCTCTCTTCTATATCGGAGGTGTAATTGACCAGGAGGACAATGTGCAGCAAGAGCTGTAAGTGGTCGAAAAAATTCAATCTAACCTAACATCTAGACATTGCAGTTTTACGATTTATTTTTGAACAACTTCCCATTCCTTGAATCCAACGCCAATTTGACCAGTCACTCTTCTATATCGGAGGTGTAATTGACCAGGAGGACAATGTGCAACAAGAGCTGTAAGTTGTCGAAAAAAATTTAATCTAACCTAACATCAAGACATTGCAGATTTACGATTTATTTTTGAACAACTTCCCAATCCTTGAATCCAACGCCAATTTGACCAGTCATTCTTCTATATCCTAGGTGTAATTGACCAGGAGGACAATGTGCAACAAGAGCTGTAAGTGGTCGAAAAAATTCAATCTAACCTAACATCTAGACATTGCAGTTTTACGATTTATTTTTGAACTTCCCAATCCTTGAATCCAACGCCAATTTGACCAGTCACTCTTCTATATCGGAGGTGTAATTGACCAGGAGGACAATGTGCAACAAGAGCTGTAAGTTGTCGAAAAAAATTTAATCTAACCTAACATCAAGACATTGCAGATTTACGATTTATTTTTGAGCAACTTCCCAATCCTTGAATCCAACGCCAATTTGACCAGTCATTCTTCTATATCCTAGCTGTAATTGACCAGGAGGACAATGTGCAACAAGAGCTGTAAGTTGTCGAAAAGAATTTAATCTAACCTAACATCTAGACATTGCAGATTTACGATTTATTTTTGAACAACTTCCCAATCCTTGAATCCAACGCCAATTTGACCAGTCATTCTTCTATATCGAAGGTGTAATTGACCAGGAGGACAATGTGCAACAAGAGCTGTAAGTTGTCGAAAAAAATTTAATCTAACCTAACATCAAGACATTGCAGATTTACGATTTATTTTTGAACAACTTCCCAATCCTTGAATCCAACGCCAATTTGACCAGTCACTCTTCTATATCGGAGGTGTAATTGACCAGGAGGACAATGTGCAACAAGAGCTGTAAGTTGTCGAAAAAAATTTAATCTAACCTAACATCAAGACATTGCAGAATTACGATTTATTTTTGAACAACTTCCCAATCCTTGAATCCAACGCCAATTTGACCAGTCATTCTTCTATATCCTAGGTGTAATTGACCAGGAGGACAATGTGCAACAAGAGCTGTAAGTGGTCGAAAAAAATTCAATCTAACCTAACATCTAGACATTGCAGTTTTACGATTTATTTTTGAACAACTTCCAAATTCTTGAATCCAGCGCCAATTTGACCAGTCTCTCTTCTATATCGGAGGTGTAATTGACCAGGAGGACAATGTGCAACAAGAGCTGTAAGTGGTCGAAAAAATTCAATCTAACCTAACATCTAGACATTGCAGTTTTACGATTTATTTTTGAACTTCCCAATCCTTGAATCCAACGCCAATTTGACCAGTCACTCTTCTATATCGGAGGTGTAATTGACCAGGAGGACAATGTGCAACAAGAGCTGTAAGTTGTCGAAAAAAATTTAATCTAACCTAACATCAAGACATTGCAGATTTACGATTTATTTTTGAACAACTTCCCAATCCTTGAATCCAACGCCAATTTGACCAGTCATTCTTCTATATCCTAGGTGTAATTGACCAGGAGGACAATGTGCAACAAGAGCTGTAAGTTGTCGAAAAGAATTTAATCTAACCTAACATCTAGACATTGCAGATTTACGATTTATTTTTGAACAACTTCCCAATCCTTGAATCCAACGCCAATTTGACCAGTCATTCTTCTATATCGAAGGTGTAATTGACCAGGAGGACAATGTGCAACAAGAGCTGTAAGTGGTCGAAAAAAATTAAATCTAACCTAACATCTAGACATTGCAGTTTTACGATTTATTTTTGAACAACTTCCAAATCCTTGAATCCAGCGCCAATTTGACCAGTCTCTCTTCTATATCGGAGGTGTAATTGACCAGGAGGACAATGTGCAACAAGAGCTGTAAGTGGTCGAAAAAAATTCAATCTAACCTAACATCTAGACATTGCAGTTTTACGATTTATTTTTGAACAACTTCCAAATCCTTGAATCCAGCGTCAATTTGACCAGTCTCTCTTCTATATCGGAGGTGTAATTGACGAGGAGGACAATGTGCAGCAAGAGCTGTAAGTGGTCGAAAAAATTCAATCTAACCTAACATCTAGACATTGCAGTTTTACGATTTATTTTTGAACAACTTCCCATTCCTTGAATACAACGCCAATTTGACCAGTCACTCTTCTATATCGGAGGTGTAATTGACCAGGAGGACAATGTGCAACAAGAGCTGTAAGTTGTCGAAAAAAATTTAATCTAACCTAACATCAAGACATTGCAGATTTACGATTTATTTTTGAACAACTTCCCAATCCTTGAATCCAACGCCAATTTGACCAGTCATTCTTCTATATCCTAGGTGTAATTGACCAGGAGGACAATGTGCAACAAGAGCTGTAAGTTGTCGAAAAAAATTCAATCTAACCTAATATCTAGACATTGCAGTTTTACGATTTATTTTTGAACAACTTCCAAATCCTTGAATCCAGCGCCAATTTGACCAGTCTCTCTTCTATATCGGAGGTGTAATTGACCAGGAGGACAATGTGCAACAAGAGCTGTAAATTGTCGAAAAAAATTTAATCTAACCTAACATCTAGACATTGCAGATTTACGATTTATTTTTGAACAACTTCCCAATCCTTGAATCCAACGCCAATTTGACCAGTCATTCTTCTATATCCAAGGTGTAATTGACCAGGAGGACAATGTGCAGCAAGAGCTGTAAGTGGTCGAAAAAAATTCAATCTAACCTAACATCTAGACATTGCAGTTTTACGATTTATTTTTGAACAACTTCCCAATCCTTGAATCCAACGCCAATTTGACCAGTCATTCTTCTATATCGAAGGTGTAATTGACCAGGAGGACAATGTGCAACAAGAGCTGTAAGTGGTCGAAAAAAATTCAATCTAACCTAACATCTAGACATTGCAGTTTTACGATTTATTTTTGAACAACTTCCAAATTCTTGAATCCAGCGCCAATTTGACCAGTCTCTCTTCTATACCGGAGGTGTAATTGACCAGGAGGACAATGTGCAACAAGAGCTGTAAGTGGTCGAAAAAATTCAATCTAACCTAACATCTAGACATTGCAGTTTTACGATTTATTTTTGAACAACTTCCCAATCCTTGAATCCAACGCCAATTTGACCAGTCACTCTTCTATATCGGAGGTGTAATTGACCAGGAGGACAATGTGCAACAAGAGCTGTAAGTTGTCGAAAAAAATTTAATCTAACCTAACATCAAGGCATTGCAGATTTACGATTTATTTTTGAACAACTTCCCAATCCTTGAATCCAACGCCAATTTGACCAGTCACTCTTCTATATCGGAGGTGTAATTGACCAGGAGGACAATGTGCAACAAGAGCTGTAATTTGTCGAAAAAAATTTAATCTAACCTAACATCAAGACATTGCAGATTTACGATTTATTTTTGAACAACTTCCCAATCCTTGAATCCAACGCCAATTTGACCAGTCACTCTTCTATATCGGAGGTGTAATTGACCAGGAGGACAATGTGCAACAAGAGCTGTAAGTTGTCGAAAAAAATTTAATCTAACCTAACATCAAGACATTGCAGATTTACGATTTATTTTTGAACAACTTCCCAATCCTTGAATCCAACGCCAATTTGACCAGTCACTCTTCTATATCGAAGGTGTAATTGACCAGGAGGACAATGTGCAACAAGAGCTGTAAGTTGTCGAAAAGAATTTAATCTAACCTAACATCTAGACATTGCAGATTTACGATTTATTTTTGAACAACTTCCCAATCCTTGAATCCAACGCCAATTTGACCAGTCATTCTTCTATATCGAAGGTGTAATTGACCAGGAGGACAATGTGCAACAAGAGCTGTAAGTGGTCGAAAAAAATTCAATCTAACCTAACATCTAGACATTGCAGTTTTACGATTTATTTTTGAACAACTTCCAAATCCTTGAATCCAGCGCCAATTTGACCAGTCTCTCTTCTATATCGGAGGTGTAATTGACCAGGAGGACAATGTGCAACAAGAGCTGTAAGTGGTCGAAAAAAATTCAATCTAACCTAACATCTAGACATTGCAGTTTTACGATTTATTTTTGAACAACTTCCAAATCCTTGAATCCAGCGTCAATTTGACCAGTCTCTCTTCTATATCGGAGGTGTAATTGACGAGGAGGACAATGTGCAGCAAGAGCTGTAAGTGGTCGAAAAAATTCAATCTAACCTAACATCTAGACATTGCAGTTTTACGATTTATTTTTGAACAACTTCCCATTCCTTGAATACAACGCCAATTTGACCAGTCACTCTTCTATATCGGAGGTGTAATTGACCAGGAGGACAATGTGCAACAAGAGCTGTAAGTTGTCGAAAAAAATTTAATCTAACCTAACATCTAGACATTGCAGATTTACGATTTATTTTTGAACAACTTCCCAATCCTTGAATCCAACGCCAATTTGACCAGTCATTCTTCTATATCGAAGGTGTAATTGACCAGGAGGACAATGTGCAACAAGAGCTGTAAGTTGTCGAAAAAAATTTAATCTAACCTAACATCAAGACATTGCAGATTTACGATTTATTTTTGAACAACTTCCCAATCCTTGAATCCAACGCCAATTTGACCAGTCACTCTTCTATATCGGAGGTGTAATTGACCAGGAGGACAATGTGCAACAAGAGCTGTAAGTTGTCGAAAAAAATTTAATCTAACCTAACATCAAGACATTGCAGATTTACGATTTATTTTTGAACAACTTCCCAATCCTTGAATCCAACGCCAATTTGACCAGTCATTCTTCTATATCCTAGGTGTAATTGACCAGGAGGACAATGTGCAACAAGAGCTGTAAGTGGTCGAAAAAAATTCAATCTAACCTAACATCTAGACATTGCAGTTTTACGATTTATTTTTGAACAACTTCCAAATTCTTGAATCCAGCGCCAATTTGACCAGTCTCTCTTCTATATCGGAGGTGTAATTGACCAGGAGGACAATGTGCAACAAGAGCTGTAAGTGGTCGAAAAGATTCAATCTAACCTAACATCTAGACATTGCAGTTTTACGATTTATTTTTGAACTTCCCAATCCTTGAATCCAACGCCAATTTGACCAGTCACTCTTCTATATCGGAGGTGTAATTGACCAGGAGGACAATGTGCAACAAGAGATGTAAGTTGTCGAAAAAAATTTAATCTAACCTAACATCAAGACATTGCAGATTTACGATTTATTTTTGAACAACTTCCCAATCCTTGAATCCAACGCCAATTTGACCAGTCATTCTTCTATATCCTAGGTGTAATTGACCAGGAGGACAATGTGCAACAAGAGCTGTAAGTTGTCGAAAAGAATTTAATCTAACCTAACATCTAGACATTGCAGATTTACGATTTATTTTTGAACAACTTCCCAATCCTTGAATCCAACGCCAATTTGACCAGTCATTCTTCTATATCGAAGGTGTAATTGACCAGGAGGACAATGTGCAACAAGAGCTGTAAGTGGTCGAAAAAAATTAAATCTAACCTAACATCTAGACATTGCAGTTTTACGATTTATTTTTGAACAACTTCCAAATCCTTGAATCCAGCGCCAATTTGACCAGTCTCTCTTCTATATCGGAGGTGTAATTGACCAGGAGGACAATGTGCAACAAGAGCTGTAAGTGGTCGAAAAAAATTCAATCTAACCTAACATCTAGACATTGCAGTTTTACGATTTATTTTTGAACAACTTCCAAATCCTTGAATCCAGCGTCAATTTGACCAGTCTCTCTTCTATATCGGAGGTGTAATTGACGAGGAGGACAATGTGCAGCAAGAGCTGTAAGTGGTCGAAAAAATTCAATCTAACCTAACATCTAGACATTGCAGTTTTACGATTTATTTTTGAACAACTTCCCATTCCTTGAATACAACGCCAATTTGACCAGTCACTCTTCTATATCGGAGGTGTAATTGACCAGGAGGACAATGTGCAACAAGAGCTGTAAGTTGTCGAAAAAAATTTAATCTAACCTAACATCAAGACATTGCAGATTTACGATTTATTTTTGAACAACTTCCCAATCCTTGAATCCAACGCCAATTTGACCAGTCATTCTTCTATATCGAAGGTGTAATTGACCAGGAGGACAATGTGCAACAAGAGCTGTAAGTGGTCGAAAAAAATTAAATCTAACCTAACATCTAGACATTGCAGTTTTACGATTTATTTTTGAACAACTTCCAAATCCTTGAATCCAGCGCCAATTTGACCAGTCTCTCTTCTATATCGGAGGTGTAATTGACCAGGAGGACAATGTGCAACAAGAGCTGTAAGTGGTCGAAAAAAATTCAATCTAACCTAACATCTAGACATTGCAGTTTTACGATTTATTTTTGAACAACTTCCAAATCCTTGAATCCAGCGTCAATTTGACCAGTCTCTCTTCTATATCGGAGGTGTAATTGACGAGGAGGACAATGTGCAGCAAGAGCTGTAAGTGGTCGAAAAAATTCAATCTAACCTAACATCTAGACATTGCAGTTTTACGATTTATTTTTGAACAACTTCCCATTCCTTGAATACAACGCCAATTTGACCAGTCACTCTTCTATATCGGAGGTGTAATTGACCAGGAGGACAATGTGCAACAAGAGCTGTAAGTTGTCGAAAAAAATTTAATCTAACCTAACATCAAGACATTGCAGATTTACGATTTATTTTTGAACAACTTCCCAATCCTTGAATCCAACGCCAATTTGACCAGTCATTCTTCTATATCCTAGGTGTAATTGACCAGGAGGACAATGTGCAACAAGAGCTGTAAGTTGTCGAAAAAAATTAAATCTAACCTAACATCTAGACATTGCAGTTTTACGATTTATTTTTGAACAACTTCCAAATCCTTGAATCCAGCGCCAATTTGACCAGTCTCTCTTCTATATCGGAGGTGTAATTGACCAGGAGGACAATGTGCAACAAGAGCTGTAAGTGGTCGAAAAAAATTCAATCTAACCTAACATCTAGACATTGCAGTTTTACGATTTATTTTTGAACAACTTCCAAATCCTTGAATCCAGCGTCAATTTGACCAGTCTCTCTTCTATATCGGAGGTGTAATTGACGAGGAGGACAATGTGCAGCAAGAGCTGTAAGTGGTCGAAAAAATTCAATCTAACCTAACATCTAGACATTGCAGTTTTACGATTTATTTTTGAACAACTTCCCATTCCTTGAATACAACGCCAATTTGACCAGTCACTCTTCTATATCGGAGGTGTAATTGACCAGGAGGACAATGTGCAACAAGAGCTGTAAGTTGTCGAAAAAAATTTAATCTAACCTAACATCAAGACATTGCAGATTTACGATTTATTTTTGAACAACTTCCCAATCCTTGAATCCAACGCCAATTTGACCAGTCATTCTTCTATATCCTAGGTGTAATTGACCAGGAGGACAATGTGCAACAAGAGCTGTAAGTTGTCGAAAAAAATTCAATCTAACCTAACATCTAGACATTGCAGTTTTACGATTTATTTTTGAACAACTTCCAAATCCTTGAATCCAGCGCCAATTTGACCAGTCTCTCTTCTATATCGGAGGTGTAATTGACCAGGAGGACAATGTGCAACAAGAGCTGTAAATTGTCGAAAAAAATTTAATCTAACCTAACATCTAGACATTGCAGTTTTACGATTTATTTTTGAACAACTTCCCAATCCTTGAATCCAACGCCAATTTGACCAGTCATTCTTCTATATCGAAGGTGTAATTGACCAGGAGGACAATGTGCAACAAGAGCTGTAAGTGGTCGAAAAAAATTCAATCTAACCTAACATCTAGACATTGCAGTTTTACGATTTATTTTTGAACAACTTCCCAATCCTTGAATCCAACGCCAATTTGACCAGTCACTCTTCTATATCGGAGGTGTAATTGACCAGGAGGACAATGTGCAACAAGAGCTGTAAGTTGTCGAAAAAAATTTAATCTAACCTAACATCAAGACTGCAGATTTACGATTTATTTTTGAACAACTTCCCAATCCTTGAATCCAACGCCAATTTGACCAGTCACTCTTCTATATCGGAGGTGTAATTGACCAGGAGGACAATGTGCAACAAGAGCTGTAAGTTGTCGAAAAAAATTTAATCTAACCTAACATCAAGACATTGCAGATTTACGATTTATTTTTGAACAACTTCCCAATCCTTGAATCCAACGCCAATTTGACCAGTCACTCTTCTATATCGGAGGTGTAATTGACCAGGAGGACAATGTGCAGCAAGAGCTGTAAGTGGTCGAAAAAATTCAATCTAACCTAACATCTAGACATTGCAGATTTACGATTTATTTTTGAACAACTTCCCAATCCTTGAATCCAACGCCAATTTGACCAGTCATTCTTCTATATCCAAGGTGTAATTGACCAGGAGGACAATGTGCAGCAAGAGCTGTAAGTGGTCGAAAAAAATTCAATCTAACCTAACATCTAGACATTGCAGTTTTACGATTTATTTTTGAACAACTTCCCAATCCTTGAATCCAACGCCAATTTGACCAGTCATTCTTCTATATCGAAGGTGTAATTGACCAGGAGGACAATGTGCAACAAGAGCTGTAAGTGGTCGAAAAAAATTCAATCTAACCTAACATCTAGACATTGCAGTTTTACGATTTATTTTTGAACAACTTCCAAATTCTTGAATCCAGCGCCAATTTGACCAGTCTCTCTTCTATACCGGAGGTGTAATTGACCAGGAGGACAATGTGCAACAAGAGCTGTAAGTGGTCGAAAAAATTCAATCTAACCTAACATCTAGACATTGCAGTTTTACGATTTATTTTTGAACAACTTCCCAATCCTTGAATCCAACGCCAATTTGACCAGTCACTCTTCTATATCGGAGGTGTAATTGACCAGGAGGACAATGTGCAACAAGAGCTGTAAGTTGTCGAAAAAAATTTAATCTAACCTAACATCAAGGCATTGCAGATTTACGATTTATTTTTGAACAACTTCCCAATCCTTGAATCCAACGCCAATTTGACCAGTCACTCTTCTATATCGGAGGTGTAATTGACCAGGAGGACAATGTGCAACAAGAGCTGTAAGTTGTCGAAAAAAATTTAATCTAACCTAACATCAAGACATTGCAGATTTACGATTTATTTTTGAACAACTTCCCAATCCTTGAATCCAACGCCAATTTGACCAGTCACTCTTCTATATCGGAGGTGTAATTGACCAGGAGGACAATGTGCAACAAGAGCTGTAAGTTGTCGAAAAAAATTTAATCTAACCTAACATCAAGACATTGCAGATTTACGATTTATTTTTGAACAACTTCCCAATCCTTGAATCCAACGCCAATTTGACCAGTCATTCTTCTATATCCTAGGTGTAATTGACCAGGAGGACAATGTGCAACAAGAGCTGTAAGTGGTCGAAAAAAATTCAATCTAACCTAACATCTAGACATTGCAGTTTTACGATTTGTTTTTGAACAACTTCCAAATTCTTGAATCCAGCGCCAATTTGACCAGTCTCTCTTCTATATCGGAGGTGTAATTGACCAGGAGGACAATGTGCAACAAGAGCTGTAAGTGGTCGAAAAAATTCAATCTAACCTAACATCTAGACATTGCAGTTTTACGATTTATTTTTGAACTTCCCAATCCTTGAATCCAACGCCAATTTGACCAGTCACTCTTCTATATCGAAGGTGTAATTGACCAGGAGGACAATGTGCAACAAGAGCTGTAAGTTGTCGAAAAGAATTTAATCTAACCTAACATCTAGACATTGCAGATTTACGATTTATTTTTGAACAACTTCCCAATCCTTGAATCCAACGCCAATTTGACCAGTCATTCTTCTATATCGAAGGTGTAATTGACCAGGAGGACAATGTGCAACAAGAGCTGTAAGTGGTCGAAAAAAATTCAATCTAACCTAACATCTAGACATTGCAGTTTTACGATTTATTTTTGAACAACTTCCAAATCCTTGAATCCAGCGCCAATTTGACCAGTCTCTCTTCTATATCGGAGGTGTAATTGACCAGGAGGACAATGTGCAACAAGAGCTGTAAGTGGTCGAAAAAAATTCAATCTAACCTAACATCTAGACATTGCAGTTTTACGATTTATTTTTGAACAACTTCCAAATCCTTGAATCCAGCGTCAATTTGACCAGTCTCTCTTCTATATCGGAGGTGTAATTGACGAGGAGGACAATGTGCAGCAAGAGCTGTAAGTGGTCGAAAAAATTCAATCTAACCTAACATCTAGACATTGCAGTTTTACGATTTATTTTTGAACAACTTCCCATTCCTTGAATACAACGCCAATTTGACCAGTCACTCTTCTATATCGGAGGTGTAATTGACCAGGAGGACAATGTGCAACAAGAGCTGTAAGTTGTCGAAAAAAATTTAATCTAACCTAACATCAAGACATTGCAGATTTACGATTTATTTTTGAACAACTTCCCAATCCTTGAATCCAACGCCAATTTGACCAGTCATTCTTCTATATCCTAGGTCAGGAGGACAATGTGCAACAAGAGCTGTAAGTTGTCGAAAAAAATTCAATCTAACCTAACATCTAGACATTGCAGTTTTACGATTTATTTTTGAACAACTTCCAAATCCTTGAATCCAGCGCCAATTTGACCAGTCTCTCTTCTATATCGGAGGTGTAATTGACCAGGAGGACAATGTGCAACAAGAGCTGTAAATTGTCGAAAGAAATTTAATCTAACCTAACATCTAGACATTGCAGATTTACGATTTATTTTTGAACAACTTCCCATTCCTTGAATACAACGCCAATTTGACCAGTCACTCTTCTATATCGGATGTGTAATTGACCAGGAGGACAATGTGCAACAAGAGCTGTAAGTTGTCGAAAAAAATTTAATCTAACCTAACATCAAGACATTGCAGATTTACGATTTATTTTTGAACAACTTCCCAATCCTTGAATCCAACGCCAATTTGACCAGTCACTCTTCTATATCGGAGGTGTAATTGACCAAGAGGACAATGTGCAACAAGAGCTGTAAGTTGTCGAAAAAAATTTAATCTAACCTAACATCAAGACATTGCAGATTTACGATTTATTTTTGAACAACTTCCCAATCCTTGAATCCAACGCCAATTTGACCAGTCATTCTTCTATATCCTAGGTGTAATTGACCAGGAGGACAATGTGCAACAAGAGCTGTAAGTGGTCGAAAAAAATTCAATCTAACCTAACATCTATACATTGCAGTTTTACGATTTACGATTTATTTTTGAACAACTTCCAAATTCTTGAATCCAGCGCCAATTTGACCAGTCTCTCTTCTATATCGGAGGTGTAATTGACCAGGAGGACAATGTGCAACAAGAGCTGTAAGTGGTCGAAAAAATTCAATCTAACCTAACATCTAGACATTGCAGTTTTACGATTTATTTTTGAACTTCCCAATCCTTGAATCCAACGCCAATTTGACCAGTCACTCTTCTATATCGGAGGTGTAATTGACCAGGAGGACAATGTGCAACAAGAGCTGTAAGTTGTCGAAAAAAATTTAATCTAACCTAACATCAAGACATTGCAGATTTACGATTTATTTTTGAACAACTTCCCAATCCTTGAATCCAACGCCAATTTGACCAGTCATTCTTCTATATCCTAGGTGTAATTGACCAGGAGGACAATGTGCAACAAGAGCTGTAAGTTGTCGAAAAGAATTTAATCTAACCTAACATCTAGACATTGCAGATTTACGATTTATTTTTGAACAACTTCCCAATCCTTGAATCCAACGCCAATTTGACCAGTCATTCTTCTATATCGAAGGTGTAATTGACCAGGAGGACAATGTGCAACAAGAGCTGTAAGTTGTCGAAAAAAATTTAATCTAACCTAACATCAAGACATTGCAGATTTACGATTTATTTTTGAACAACTTCCCAATCCTTGAATCCAACGCCAATTTGACCAGTCATTCTTCTATATCCTAGGTGTAATTGACCAGGAGGACAATGTGCAACAAGAGCTATAAGTGGTCGAAAAAAATTCAATCTAACCTAACATCTAGACATTGCAGTTTTACGATTTATTTTTGAACAACTTCCAAATCCTTGAATCCAGCGCCAATTTGACCAGTCTCTCTTCTATATCGGAGGTGTAATTGACCAGGAGGACAATGTGCAACAAGAGCTGTAAGTGGTCGAAAAAAATTCAATCTAACCTAACATCTAGACATTGCAGTTTTACGATTTATTTTTGAACAACTTCCAAATCCTTGAATCCAGCGCCAATTTGACCAGTCTCTCTTCTATATCGGAGGTGTAATTGACCAGGAGGACAATGTGCAGCAAGAGCTGTAAGTGGTCGAAAAAATTCAATCTAACCTAACATCTAGACATTGCAGTTTTACGATTTATTTTTGAACAACTTCCCATTCCTTGAATACAACGCCAATTTGACCAGTCACTCTTCTATATCGGAGGTGTAATTGACCAGGAGGACAATGTGCAACAAGAGCTGTAAGTTGTCGAAAAAAATTTAATCTAACCTAACATCAAGACATTGCAGATTTACGATTTATTTTTGAACAACTTCCCAATCCTTGAATCCAACGCCAATTTGACCAGTCATTCTTCTATATCCTAGGTCAGGAGGACAATGTGCAACAAGAGCTGTAAGTTGTCGAAAAAAATTCAATCTAACCTAACATCTAGACATTGCAGTTTTACGATTTATTTTTGAACAACTTCCAAATCCTTGAATCCAGCGCCAATTTGACCAGTCTCTCTTCTATATCGGAGGTGTAATTGACCAGGAGGACAATGTGCAACAAGAGCTGTAAATTGTCGAAAGAAATTTAATCTAACCTAACATCTAGACATTGCAGATTTACGATTTATTTTTGAACAACTTCCCATTCCTTGAATACAACGCCAATTTGACCAGTCACTCTTCTATATCGGATGTGTAATTGACCAGGAGGACAATGTGCAACAAGAGCTGTAAGTTGTCGAAAAAAATTTAATCTAACCTAACATCAAGACATTGCAGATTTACGATTTATTTTTGAACAACTTCCCAATCCTTGAATCCAACGCCAATTTGACCAGTCACTCTTCTATATCGGAGGTGTAATTGACCAAGAGGACAATGTGCAACAAGAGCTGTAAGTTGTCGAAAAAAATTTAATCTAACCTAACATCAAGACATTGCAGATTTACGATTTATTTTTGAACAACTTCCCAATCCTTGAATCCAACGCCAATTTGACCAGTCATTCTTCTATATCCTAGGTGTAATTGACCAGGAGGACAATGTGCAACAAGAGCTGTAAGTGGTCGAAAAAAATTCAATCTAACCTAACATCTAGACATTGCAGTTTTACGATTTACGATTTATTTTTGAACAACTTCCAAATTCTTGAATCCAGCGCCAATTTGACCAGTCTCTCTTCTATATCGGAGGTGTAATTGACCAGGAGGACAATGTGCAACAAGAGCTGTAAGTGGTCGAAAAAATTCAATCTAACCTAACATCTAGACATTGCAGTTTTACGATTTATTTTTGAACTTCCCAATCCTTGAATCCAACGCCAATTTGACCAGTCACTCTTCTATATCGGAGGTGTAATTGACCAGGAGGACAATGTGCAACAAGAGCTGTAAGTTGTCGAAAAAAATTTAATCTAACCTAACATCAAGACATTGCAGATTTACGATTTATTTTTGAACAACTTCCCAATCCTTGAATCCAACGCCAATTTGACCAGTCATTCTTCTATATCCTAGGTGTAATTGACCAGGAGGACAATGTGCAACAAGAGCTGTAAGTTGTCGAAAAGAATTTAATCTAACCTAACATCTAGACATTGCAGATTTACGATTTATTTTTGAACAACTTCCCAATCCTTGAATCCAGCGCCAATTTGACCAGTCTCTCTTCTATATCGGAGGTGTAATTGACCAGGAGGACAATGTGCAACAAGAGCTGTAAGTGGTCGAAAAAAATTCAATCTAACCTAACATCTAGACATTGCAGTTTTACGATTTATTTTTGAACAACTTTCAAATCCTTGAATCCAGCGCCAATTTGACCAGTCTCTCTTCTATATCGGAGGTGTAATTGACCAGGAGGACAATGTGCAGCAAGAGCTGTAAGTGGTCGAAAAAATTCAATCTAACCTAACATCTAGACATTGCAGTTTTACGATTTATTTTTGAACAACTTCCCATTCCTTGAATCCAACGCCAATTTGACCAGTCACTCTTCTATATCGGAGGTGTAATTGACCAGGAGGACAATGTGCAACAAGAGCTGTAAGTTGTCGAAAAAAATTTAATCTAACCTAACATCAAGACATTGCAGATTTACGATTTATTTTTGAACAACTTCCCAATCCTTGAATCCAACGCCAATTTGACCAGTCATTCTTCTATATCCTAGGTGTAATTGACCAGGAGGACAATGTGCAACAAGAGCTGTAAGTGGTCGAAAAAATTCAATCTAACCTAACATCTAGACATTGCAGTTTTACGATTTATTTTTGAACTTCCCAATCCTTGAATCCAACGCCAATTTGACCAGTCACTCTTCTATATCGGAGGTGTAATTGACCAGGAGGACAATGTGCAACAAGAGCTGTAAGTTGTCGAAAAAAATTTAATCTAACCTAACATCAAGACATTGCAGATTTACGATTTATTTTTGAGCAACTTCCCAATCCTTGAATCCAACGCCAATTTGACCAGTCATTCTTCTATATCCTAGCTGTAATTGACCAGGAGGACAATGTGCAACAAGAGCTGTAAGTTGTCGAAAAGAATTTAATCTAACCTAACATCTAGACATTGCAGATTTACGATTTATTTTTGAACAACTTCCCAATCCTTGAATCCAACGCCAATTTGACCAGTCATTCTTCTATATCGAAGGTGTAATTGACCAGGAGGACAATGTGCAACAAGAGCTGTAAGTTGTCGAAAAAAATTTAATCTAACCTAACATCAAGACATTGCAGATTTACGATTTATTTTTGAACAACTTCCCAATCCTTGAATCCAACGCCAATTTGACCAGTCACTCTTCTATATCGGAGGTGTAATTGACCAGGAGGACAATGTGCAACAAGAGCTGTAAGTTGTCGAAAAAAATTTAATCTAACCTAACATCAAGACATTGCAGAATTACGATTTATTTTTGAACAACTTCCCAATCCTTGAATCCAACGCCAATTTGACCAGTCATTCTTCTATATCCTAGGTGTAATTGACCAGGAGGACAATGTGCAACAAGAGCTGTAAGTGGTCGAAAAAAATTCAATCTAACCTAACATCTAGACATTGCAGTTTTACGATTTATTTTTGAACAACTTCCAAATTCTTGAATCCAGCGCCAATTTGACCAGTCTCTCTTCTATATCGGAGGTGTAATTGACCAGGAGGACAATGTGCAACAAGAGCTGTAAGTGGTCGAAAAAATTCAATCTAACCTAACATCTAGACATTGCAGTTTTACGATTTATTTTTGAACTTCCCAATCCTTGAATCCAACGCCAATTTGACCAGTCACTCTTCTATATCGGAGGTGTAATTGACCAGGAGGACAATGTGCAACAAGAGCTGTAAGTTGTCGAAAAAAATTTAATCTAACCTAACATCAAGACATTGCAGATTTACGATTTATTTTTGAACAACTTCCCAATCCTTGAATCCAACGCCAATTTGACCAGTCATTCTTCTATATCCTAGGTGTAATTGACCAGGAGGACAATGTGCAACAAGAGCTGTAAGTTGTCGAAAAGAATTTAATCTAACCTAACATCTAGACATTGCAGATTTACGATTTATTTTTGAACAACTTCCCAATCCTTGAATCCAACGCCAATTTGACCAGTCATTCTTCTATATCGAAGGTGTAATTGACCAGGAGGACAATGTGCAACAAGAGCTGTAAGTGGTCGAAAAAAATTAAATCTAACCTAACATCTAGACATTGCAGTTTTACGATTTATTTTTGAACAACTTCCAAATCCTTGAATCCAGCGCCAATTTGACCAGTCTCTCTTCTATATCGGAGGTGTAATTGACCAGGAGGACAATGTGCAACAAGAGCTGTAAGTGGTCGAAAAAAATTCAATCTAACCTAACATCTAGACATTGCAGTTTTACGATTTATTTTTGAACAACTTCCAAATCCTTGAATCCAGCGTCAATTTGACCAGTCTCTCTTCTATATCGGAGGTGTAATTGACGAGGAGGACAATGTGCAGCAAGAGCTGTAAGTGGTCGAAAAAATTCAATCTAACCTAACATCTAGACATTGCAGTTTTACGATTTATTTTTGAACAACTTCCCATTCCTTGAATACAACGCCAATTTGACCAGTCACTCTTCTATATCGGAGGTGTAATTGACCAGGAGGACAATGTGCAACAAGAGCTGTAAGTTGTCGAAAAAAATTTAATCTAACCTAACATCAAGACATTGCAGATTTACGATTTATTTTTGAACAACTTCCCAATCCTTGAATCCAACGCCAATTTGACCAGTCATTCTTCTATATCCTAGGTGTAATTGACCAGGAGGACAATGTGCAACAAGAGCTGTAAGTTGTCGAAAAAAATTCAATCTAACCTAATATCTAGACATTGCAGTTTTACGATTTATTTTTGAACAACTTCCAAATCCTTGAATCCAGCGCCAATTTGACCAGTCTCTCTTCTATATCGGAGGTGTAATTGACCAGGAGGACAATGTGCAACAAGAGCTGTAAATTGTCGAAAAAAATTTAATCTAACCTAACATCTAGACATTGCAGATTTACGATTTATTTTTGAACAACTTCCCAATCCTTGAATCCAACGCCAATTTGACCAGTCATTCTTCTATATCCAAGGTGTAATTGACCAGGAGGACAATGTGCAGCAAGAGCTGTAAGTGGTCGAAAAAAATTCAATCTAACCTAACATCTAGACATTGCAGTTTTACGATTTATTTTTGAACAACTTCCCAATCCTTGAATCCAACGCCAATTTGACCAGTCATTCTTCTATATCGAAGGTGTAATTGACCAGGAGGACAATGTGCAACAAGAGCTGTAAGTGGTCGAAAAAAATTCAATCTAACCTAACATCTAGACATTGCAGTTTTACGATTTATTTTTGAACAACTTCCAAATTCTTGAATCCAGCGCCAATTTGACCAGTCTCTCTTCTATACCGGAGGTGTAATTGACCAGGAGGACAATGTGCAACAAGAGCTGTAAGTGGTCGAAAAAATTCAATCTAACCTAACATCTAGACATTGCAGTTTTACGATTTATTTTTGAACAACTTCCCAATCCTTGAATCCAACGCCAATTTGACCAGTCACTCTTCTATATCGGAGGTGTAATTGACCAGGAGGACAATGTGCAACAAGAGCTGTAAGTTGTCGAAAAAAATTTAATCTAACCTAACATCAAGGCATTGCAGATTTACGATTTATTTTTGAACAACTTCCCAATCCTTGAATCCAACGCCAATTTGACCAGTCACTCTTCTATATCGGAGGTGTAATTGACCAGGAGGACAATGTGCAACAAGAGCTGTAATTTGTCGAAAAAAATTTAATCTAACCTAACATCAAGACATTGCAGATTTACGATTTATTTTTGAACAACTTCCCAATCCTTGAATCCAACGCCAATTTGACCAGTCACTCTTCTATATCGAAGGTGTAATTGACCAGGAGGACAATGTGCAACAAGAGCTGTAAGTTGTCGAAAAGAATTTAATCTAACCTAACATCTAGACATTGCAGATTTACGATTTATTTTTGAACAACTTCCCAATCCTTGAATCCAACGCCAATTTGACCAGTCATTCTTCTATATCCTAGGTGTAATTGACCAGGAGGACAATGTGCAACAAGAGCTGTAAGTTGTCGAAAAAAATTCAATCTAACCTAACATCTAGACATTGCAGTTTTACGATTTATTTTTGAACAACTTCCAAATCCTTGAATCCAGCGCCAATTTGACCAGTCTCTCTTCTATATCGGAGGTGTAATTGACCAGGAGGACAATGTGCAACAAGAGCTGTAAATTGTCGAAAAAAATTTAATCTAACCTAACATCTAGACATTGCAGTTTTACGATTTATTTTTGAACAACTTCCCAATCCTTGAATCCAACGCCAATTTGACCAGTCATTCTTCTATATCGAAGGTGTAATTGACCAGGAGGACAATGTGCAACAAGAGCTGTAAGTGGTCGAAAAAAATTCAATCTAACCTAACATCTAGACATTGCAGTTTTACGATTTATTTTTGAACAACTTCCCAATCCTTGAATCCAACGCCAATTTGACCAGTCACTCTTCTATATCGGAGGTGTAATTGACCAGGAGGACAATGTGCAACAAGAGCTGTAAGTTGTCGAAAAAAATTTAATCTAACCTAACATCAAGACTGCAGATTTACGATTTATTTTTGAACAACTTCCCAATCCTTGAATCCAACGCCAATTTGACCAGTCACTCTTCTATATCGGAGGTGTAATTGACCAGGAGGACAATGTGCAACAAGAGCTGTAAGTTGTCGAAAAAAATTTAATCTAACCTAACATCAAGACATTGCAGATTTACGATTTATTTTTGAACAACTTCCCAATCCTTGAATCCAATGCCAATTTGACCAGTCACTCTTCTATATCGGAGGTGTAATTGACCAGGAGGACAATGTGCAGCAAGAGCTGTAAGTGGTCGAAAAAATTCAATCTAACCTAACATCTAGACATTGCAGATTTACGATTTATTTTTGAACAACTTCCCAATCCTTGAATCCAACGCCAATTTGACCAGTCATTCTTCTATATCCAAGGTGTAATTGACCAGGAGGACAATGTGCAGCAAGAGCTGTAAGTGGTCGAAAAAAATTCAATCTAACCTAACATCTAGACATTGCAGTTTTACGATTTATTTTTGAACAACTTCCCAATCCTTGAATCCAACGCCAATTTGACCAGTCATTCTTCTATATCGAAGGTGTAATTGACCAGGAGGACAATGTGCAACAAGAGCTGTAAGTGGTCGAAAAAAATTCAATCTAACCTAACATCTAGACATTGCAGTTTTACGATTTATTTTTGAACAACTTCCAAATTCTTGAATCCAGCGCCAATTTGACCAGTCTCTCTTCTATACCGGAGGTGTAATTGACCAGGAGGACAATGTGCAACAAGAGCTGTAAGTGGTCGAAAAAATTCAATCTAACCTAACATCTAGACATTGCAGTTTTACGATTTATTTTTGAACAACTTCCCAATCCTTGAATCCAACGCCAATTTGACCAGTCACTCTTCTATATCGGAGGTGTAATTGACCAGGAGGACAATGTGCAACAAGAGCTGTAAGTTGTCGAAAAAAATTTAATCTAACCTAACATCAAGGCATTGCAGATTTACGATTTATTTTTGAACAACTTCCCAATCCTTGAATCCAACGCCAATTTGACCAGTCACTCTTCTATATCGGAGGTGTAATTGACCAGGAGGACAATGTGCAACAAGAGCTGTAAGTTGTCGAAAAAAATTTAATCTAACCTAACATCAAGACATTGCAGATTTACGATTTATTTTTGAACAACTTCCCAATCCTTGAATCCAACGCCAATTTGACCAGTCACTCTTCTATATCGGAGGTGTAATTGACCAGGAGGACAATGTGCAACAAGAGCTGTAAGTTGTCGAAAAAAATTTAATCTAACCTAACATCAAGACATTGCAGATTTACGATTTATTTTTGAACAACTTCCCAATCCTTGAATCCAACGCCAATTTGACCAGTCATTCTTCTATATCCTAGGTGTAATTGACCAGGAGGACAATGTGCAACAAGAGCTGTAAGTGGTCGAAAAAAATTCAATCTAACCTAACATCTAGACATTGCAGTTTTACGATTTGTTTTTGAACAACTTCCAAATTCTTGAATCCAGCGCCAATTTGACCAGTCTCTCTTCTATATCGGAGGTGTAATTGACCAGGAGGACAATGTGCAACAAGAGCTGTAAGTGGTCGAAAAAATTCAATCTAACCTAACATCTAGACATTGCAGTTTTACGATTTATTTTTGAACTTCCCAATCCTTGAATCCAACGCCAATTTGACCAGTCACTCTTCTATATCGAAGGTGTAATTGACCAGGAGGACAATGTGCAACAAGAGCTGTAAGTTGTCGAAAAGAATTTAATCTAACCTAACATCTAGACATTGCAGATTTACGATTTATTTTTGAACAACTTCCCAATCCTTGAATCCAACGCCAATTTGACCAGTCATTCTTCTATATCGAAGGTGTAATTGACCAGGAGGACAATGTGCAACAAGAGCTGTAAGTGGTCGAAAAAAATTCAATCTAACCTAACATCTAGACATTGCAGTTTTACGATTTATTTTTGAACAACTTCCAAATCCTTGAATCCAGCGCCAATTTGACCAGTCTCTCTTCTATATCGGAGGTGTAATTGACCAGGAGGACAATGTGCAACAAGAGCTGTAAGTGGTCGAAATTCAATCTAACCTAACATCTAGACATTGCAGTTTTACGATTTATTTTTGAACAACTTCCAAATCCTTGAATCCAGCGCCAATTTGACCAGTCTCTCTTCTATATCGGAGGTGTAATTGACCAGGAGGACAATGTGCAGCAAGAGCTGTAAGTGGTCGAAAAAATTCAATCTAACCTAACATCTAGACATTGCAGTTTTACGATTTATTTTTGAACAACTTCCAAATTCTTGAATCCAGCGCCAATTTGACCAGTCTCTCTTCTATATCGGAGGTGTAATTGACCAGGAGGACAATGTGCAACAAGAGCTGTAAGTGGTCGAAAAAATTCAATCTAACCTAACATCTAGACATTGCAGTTTTACGATTTATTTTTGAACAACTTCCCAATCCTTGAATCCCACGCCAATTTGACCAGTCACTCTTCTATATCGGAGGTGTAATTGACCAGGAGGACAATGTGCAACAAGAGCTGTAAGTTGTCGAAAAAAATTTAATCTAACCTAACATCAAGGCATTGCAGATTTACGATTTATTTTTGAACAACTTCCCAATCCTTGAATCCAACGCCAATTTGACCAGTCACTCTTCTATATCGGAGGTGTAATTGACCAGGAGGACAATGTGCAACAAGAGCTGTAAGTTGTCGAAAAAAATTTAATCTAACCTAACATCAAGACATTGCAGATTTACGATTTATTTTTGAACAACTTCCCAATCCTTGAATCCAACGCCAATTTGACCAGTCACTCTTCTATACCGGAGGTGTAATTGACCAGGAGGACAATGTGCAACAAGAGCTGTAAGTTGTCGAAAAAAATTTAATCTAACCTAACATCAAGACATTGCAGATTTACGATTTATTTTTGAACAACTTCCCAATCCTTGAATCCAACGCCAATTTGACCAGTCATTCTTCTATATCCTAGGTGTAATTGACCAGGAGGACAATGTGCAACAAGAGCTGTAAGCTGTCGAAAAAAATTTAATCTAACCTAACATCTAGACATTGCAGATTTACGATTTATTTTTGAACAACTTCCCAATCCTTGAATCCAGCGCCAATTTGACCAGTCTCTCTTCTATATCGGAGGTGTAATTGACCAGGAGGACAATGTGCAGCAAGAGCTGTAAGTGGTCGAAAAAATTCAATCTAACCTAACATCTAGACATTGCAGTTTTACGATTTATTTTTGAACAACTTCCCATTCCTTGAATCCAACGCCAATTTGACCAGTCACTCTTCTACATCGGAGGTGTAATTGACCAGGAGGACAATGTGCAACAAGAGCTGTAAGTTGTCGAAAAAAATTTAATCTAACCTAACATCAAGACATTGCAGATTTACGATATATTTTTGAACAACTTCCCAATCCTTGAATCCAACGCCAATTTGACCAGTCATTCTTCTATATCCTAGGTGTAATTGACCAGGAGGACAATGTGCAACAAGAGCTGTAAGTGGTCGAAAAAAATTCAATCTAACCTAACATCTAGACATTGCAGTTTTACGATTTATTTTTGAACAACTTCCAAATTCTTGAATCCAGCGCCAATTTGACCAGTCTCTCTTCTATATCGGAGGTGTAATTGACCAGGAGGACAATGTGCAACAAGAGCTGTAAGTGGTCGAAAAAATTCAATCTAACCTAACATCTAGACATTGCAGTTTTACGATTTATTTTTGAACTTCCCAATCCTTGAATCCAACGCCAATTTGACCAGTCACTCTTCTATATCGGAGGTGTAATTGACCAGGAGGACAATGTGCAACAAGAGCTGTAAGTTGTCGAAAAAAATTTAATCTAACCTAACATCAAGACATTGCAGATTTACGATTTATTTTTGAACAACTTCCCAATCCTTGAATCCAACGCCAATTTGACCAGTCATTCTTCTATATCCTAGGTGTAATTGACCAGGAGGACAATGTGCAACAAGAGCTGTAAGTTGTCGAAAAGAATTTAATCTAACCTAACATCTAGACATTGCAGATTTACGATTTATTTTTGAACAACTTCCCAATCCTTGAATCCAACGCCAATTTGACCAGTCACTCTTCTATATCGGAGGTGTAATTGACCAGGAGGACAATGTGCAACAAGAGCTGTAAGTTGTCGAAAAAAATTTAATCTAACCTAACATCAAGACATTGCAGATTTACGATTTATTTTTGAACAACTTCCCAATCCTTGAATCCAACGCCAATTTGACCAGTCATTCTTCTATATCCTAGGTGTAATTGACCAGGAGGACAATGTGCAACAAGAGCTGTAAGTGGTCGAAAAAATTCAATCTAACCTAACATCTAGACATTGCAGTTTTACGATTTATTTTTGAACTTCCCAATCCTTGAATCCAACGCCAATTTGACCAGTCACTCTTCTATATCGGAGGTGTAATTGACCAGGAGGACAATGTGCAACAAGAGCTGTAAGTTGTCGAAAAAAATTTAATCTAACCTAACATCAAGACATTGCAGATTTACGATTTATTTTTGAACAACTTCCCAATCCTTGAATCCAACGCCAATTTGACCAGTCATTCTTCTATATCCTAGGTGTAATTGACCAGGAGGACAATGTGCAACAAGAGCTGTAAGTTGTCGAAAAGAATTTAATCTAACCTAACATCTAGACATTGCAGATTTACGATTTATTTTTGAACAACTTCCCAATCCTTGAATCCAACGCCAATTTGACCAGTCATTCTTCTATATCGAAGGTGTAATTGACCATAAGGACAATGTGCAACAAGAGCTGTAAGTTGTCGAAAAAAATTTAATCTAACCTAACATCAAGACATTGCAGATTTACGATTTATTTTTGAACAACTTCCCAATCCTTGAATCCAACGCCAATTTGACCAGTCATTCTTCTATATCGAAGGTGTAATTGACCATAAGGACAATGTGCAACAAGAGCTGTAAGTGGTCGAAAAAAATTCAATCTAACCTAACATCTAGACATTGCAGTTTTACGATTTATTTTTGAACAACTTCCAAATTCTTGAATCCAGCGCCAATTTGACCAGTCTCTCTTCTATACCGGAGGTGTAATTGACCAGGAGGACAATGTGCAACAAGAGCTGTAAGTGGTCGAAAAAATTCAATCTAACCTAACATCTAGACATTGCAGTTTTACGATTTATTTTTGAACAACTTCCCAATCCTTGAATCCAACGCCAATTTGACCAGTCACTCTTCTATATCGGAGGTGTAATTGACCAGGAGGACAATGTGCAACAAGAGCTGTAAGTTGTCGAAAAAAATTTAATCTAACCTAACATCAAGGCATTGCAGATTTACGATTTATTTTTGAACAACTTCCCAATCCTTGAATCCAACGCCAATTTGACCAGTCACTCTTCTATATCGGAGGTGTAATTGACCAGGAGGACAATGTGCAACAAGAGCTGTAAGTTGTCGAAAAAAATTTAATCTAACCTAACATCAAGACATTGCAGATTTACGATTTATTTTTGAACAACTTCCCAATCCTTGAATCCAACGCCAATTTGACCAGTCACTCTTCTATATCGGAGGTGTAATTGACCAGGAGGACAATGTGCAACAAGAGCTGTAAGTTGTCGAAAAAAATTTAATCTAACCTAACATCAAGACATTGCAGATTTACGATTTATTTTTGAACAACTTCCCAATCCTTGAATCCAACGCCAATTTGACCAGTCATTCTTCTATATCCTAGGTGTAATTGACCAGGAGGACAATGTGCAACAAGAGCTGTAAGTGGTCGAAAAAAATTCAATCTAACCTAACATCTAGACATTGCAGTTTTACGATTTGTTTTTGAACAACTTCCAAATTCTTGAATCCAGCGCCAATTTGACCAGTCTCTCTTCTATATCGGAGGTGTAATTGACCAGGAGGACAATGTGCAACAAGAGCTGTAAGTGGTCGAAAAAATTCAATCTAACCTAACATCTAGACATTGCAGTTTTACGATTTATTTTTGAACTTCCCAATCCTTGAATCCAACGCCAATTTGACCAGTCACTCTTCTATATCGAAGGTGTAATTGACCAGGAGGACAATGTGCAACAAGAGCTGTAAGTTGTCGAAAAGAATTTAATCTAACCTAACATCTAGACATTGCAGATTTACGATTTATTTTTGAACAACTTCCCAATCCTTGAATCCAACGCCAATTTGACCAGTCATTCTTCTATATCGAAGGTGTAATTGACCAGGAGGACAATGTGCAACAAGAGCTGTAAGTGGTCGAAAAAAATTCAATCTAACCTAACATCTAGACATTGCAGTTTTACGATTTATTTTTGAACAACTTCCAAATCCTTGAATCCAGCGCCAATTTGACCAGTCTCTCTTCTATATCGGAGGTGTAATTGACCAGGAGGACAATGTGCAACAAGAGCTGTAAGTGGTCGAAATTCAATCTAACCTAACATCTAGACATTGCAGTTTTACGATTTATTTTTGAACAACTTCCAAATCCTTGAATCCAGCGCCAATTTGACCAGTCTCTCTTCTATATCGGAGGTGTAATTGACCAGGAGGACAATGTGCAGCAAGAGCTGTAAGTGGTCGAAAAAATTCAATCTAACCTAACATCTAGACATTGCAGTTTTACGATTTATTTTTGAACAACTTCCAAATTCTTGAATCCAGCGCCAATTTGACCAGTCTCTCTTCTATATCGGAGGTGTAATTGACCAGGAGGACAATGTGCAACAAGAGCTGTAAGTGGTCGAAAAAATTCAATCTAACCTAACATCTAGACATTGCAGTTTTACGATTTATTTTTGAACAACTTCCCAATCCTTGAATCCCACGCCAATTTGACCAGTCACTCTTCTATATCGGAGGTGTAATTGACCAGGAGGACAATGTGCAACAAGAGCTGTAAGTTGTCGAAAAAAATTTAATCTAACCTAACATCAAGGCATTGCAGATTTACGATTTATTTTTGAACAACTTCCCAATCCTTGAATCCAACGCCAATTTGACCAGTCACTCTTCTATATCGGAGGTGTAATTGACCAGGAGGACAATGTGCAACAAGAGCTGTAAGTTGTCGAAAAAAATTTAATCTAACCTAACATCAAGACATTGCAGATTTACGATTTATTTTTGAACAACTTCCCAATCCTTGAATCCAACGCCAATTTGACCAGTCACTCTTCTATACCGGAGGTGTAATTGACCAGGAGGACAATGTGCAACAAGAGCTGTAAGTTGTCGAAAAAAATTTAATCTAACCTAACATCAAGACATTGCAGATTTACGATTTATTTTTGAACAACTTCCCAATCCTTGAATCCAACGCCAATTTGACCAGTCATTCTTCTATATCCTAGGTGTAATTGACCAGGAGGACAATGTGCAACAAGAGCTGTAAGCTGTCGAAAAAAATTTAATCTAACCTAACATCTAGACATTGCAGATTTACGATTTATTTTTGAACAACTTCCCAATCCTTGAATCCAGCGCCAATTTGACCAGTCTCTCTTCTATATCGGAGGTGTAATTGACCAGGAGGACAATGTGCAGCAAGAGCTGTAAGTGGTCGAAAAAATTCAATCTAACCTAACATCTAGACATTGCAGTTTTACGATTTATTTTTGAACAACTTCCCATTCCTTGAATCCAACGCCAATTTGACCAGTCACTCTTCTACATCGGAGGTGTAATTGACCAGGAGGACAATGTGCAACAAGAGCTGTAAGTTGTCGAAAAAAATTTAATCTAACCTAACATCAAGACATTGCAGATTTACGATATATTTTTGAACAACTTCCCAATCCTTGAATCCAACGCCAATTTGACCAGTCATTCTTCTATATCCTAGGTGTAATTGACCAGGAGGACAATGTGCAACAAGAGCTGTAAGTGGTCGAAAAAAATTCAATCTAACCTAACATCTAGACATTGCAGTTTTACGATTTATTTTTGAACAACTTCCAAATTCTTGAATCCAGCGCCAATTTGACCAGTCTCTCTTCTATATCGGAGGTGTAATTGACCAGGAGGACAATGTGCAACAAGAGCTGTAAGTGGTCGAAAAAATTCAATCTAACCTAACATCTAGACATTGCAGTTTTACGATTTATTTTTGAACTTCCCAATCCTTGAATCCAACGCCAATTTGACCAGTCACTCTTCTATATCGGAGGTGTAATTGACCAGGAGGACAATGTGCAACAAGAGCTGTAAGTTGTCGAAAAAAATTTAATCTAACCTAACATCAAGACATTGCAGATTTACGATTTATTTTTGAACAACTTCCCAATCCTTGAATCCAACGCCAATTTGACCAGTCATTCTTCTATATCCTAGGTGTAATTGACCAGGAGGACAATGTGCAACAAGAGCTGTAAGTTGTCGAAAAGAATTTAATCTAACCTAACATCTAGACATTGCAGATTTACGATTTATTTTTGAACAACTTCCCAATCCTTGAATCCAACGCCAATTTGACCAGTCACTCTTCTATATCGGAGGTGTAATTGACCAGGAGGACAATGTGCAACAAGAGCTGTAAGTTGTCGAAAAAAATTTAATCTAACCTAACATCAAGACATTGCAGATTTACGATTTATTTTTGAACAACTTCCCAATCCTTGAATCCAACGCCAATTTGACCAGTCATTCTTCTATATCCTAGGTGTAATTGACCAGGAGGACAATGTGCAACAAGAGCTGTAAGTGGTCGAAAAAATTCAATCTAACCTAACATCTAGACATTGCAGTTTTACGATTTATTTTTGAACTTCCCAATCCTTGAATCCAACGCCAATTTGACCAGTCACTCTTCTATATCGGAGGTGTAATTGACCAGGAGGACAATGTGCAACAAGAGCTGTAAGTTGTCGAAAAAAATTTAATCTAACCTAACATCAAGACATTGCAGATTTACGATTTATTTTTGAACAACTTCCCAATCCTTGAATCCAACGCCAATTTGACCAGTCATTCTTCTATATCCTAGGTGTAATTGACCAGGAGGACAATGTGCAACAAGAGCTGTAAGTTGTCGAAAAGAATTTAATCTAACCTAACATCTAGACATTGCAGATTTACGATTTATTTTTGAACAACTTCCCAATCCTTGAATCCAACGCCAATTTGACCAGTCATTCTTCTATATCGAAGGTGTAATTGACCATAAGGACAATGTGCAACAAGAGCTGTAAGTTGTCGAAAAAAATTTAATCTAACCTAACATCAAGACATTGCAGATTTACGATTTATTTTTGAACAACTTCCCAATCCTTGAATCCAACGCCAATTTGACCAGTCATTCTTCTATATCCTAGGTGTAATTGACCAGGAGGACAATGTGCAACAAGAGCTGTAAGTGGTCGAAAAAAATTCAATCTAACCTAACATCTAGACATTGCAGTTTTACGATTTATTTTTGAACAACTTCCAAATCCTTGAATCCAGCGCCAATTTGACCAGTCTCTCTTCTATATCGGAGGTGTAATTGACCAGGAGGACAATGTGCAACAAGAGCTGTAAGTGGTCGAAAAAAATTCAATCTAACCTAACATCTAGACATTGCAGTTTTACGATTTATTTTTGAACAACTTCCAAATCCTTGAATCCAGCGCCAATTTGACCAGTCTCTCTTCTATATCGGAGGTGTAATTGACCAGGAGGACAATGTGCAGCAAGAGCTGTAAGTGGTCGAAAAAAATTTAATCTAACCTAACATCAAGACATTGCAGATTTACGATTTATTTTTGAACAACTTCCCAATCCTTGAATCCAACGCCAATTTGACCAGTCATTCTTCTATATCCTAGGTGTAATTGACCAGGAGGACAATGTGCAACAAGAGCTGTAAGTGGTCGAAAAAAATTCAATCTAACCTAACATCTAGACATTGCAGTTTTACGATTTATTTTTGAACAACTTCCCAATCCTTGAATCCAACGCCAATTTGACCAGTCATTCTTCTATATCGAAGGTGTAATTGACCAGGAGGACAACAATGTGCAACAAGAGCTGTAAGTGGTCGAGAAAAATTCAATCTAACCTAACATCTAGACATTGCAGTTTTACGATTTATTTTTGAACAACTTCCAAATTCTTGAATCCAGCGCCAATTTGACCAGTCTCTCTTCTATATCGGAGGTGTAATTGACCAGGAGGACAATGTGCAACAAGAGCTGTAAGTGGTCGAAAAAATTCAATCTAACCTAACATCTAGACATTGCAGTTTTACGATTTATTTTTGAACAACTTCCCAATCCTTGAATCCAACGCCAATTTGACCAGTCACTCTTCTATATCGGAGGTGTAATTGACCAGGAGGACAATGTGCAACAAGAGCTGTAAGTTGTCGAAAAAAATTTAATCTAACCTAACATCAAGGCATTGCAGATTTACGATTTATTTTTGAACAACTTCCCAATCCTTGAATCCAACGCCAATTTGACCAGTCACTCTTCTATATCGGAGGTGTAATTGACCAGGAGGACAATGTGCAACAAGAGCTGTAAGTTGTCGAAAAAAATTTAATCTAACCTAACATCAAGACATTGCAGATTTACGATTTATTTTTGAACAACTTCCCAATCCTTGAATCCAACGCCAATTTGACCAGTCACTCTTCTATATCGGAGGTGTAATTGACCAGGAGGACAATGTGCAACAAGAGCTGTAAGTTGTCGAAAAAAATTTAATCTAACCTAACATCAAGACATTGCAGATTTACGATTTATTTTTGAACAACTTCCCAATCCTTGAATCCAACGCCAATTTGACCAGTCATTCTTCTATATCCTAGGTGTAATTGACCAGGAGGACAATGTGCAACAAGAGCTGTAAGCTGTCGAAAAAAATTTAATCTAACCTAACATCTAGACATTGCAGATTTACGATTTATTTTTGAACAACTTCCCAATCCATGAATCCAACGCCAATTTGACCAGTCATTCTTCTATATCGAAGGTGTAATTGACCAGGAGGACAATGTGCAACAAGAGCTGTAAGTTGTCGAAAAAAATTTAATCTAACCTAACATCAAGACATTGCAGATTTACGATTTATTTTTGAACAACTTCCCAATCCTTGAATCCAACGCCAATTTGACCAGTCATTCTTCTATATCCTAGGTGTAATTGACCAGGAGGACAATGTGCAACAAGAGCTGTAAGTTGTCGAAAAAAATTTAATCTAACCTAACATCTAGACATTGCAGATTTACGATTTATTTTTGAACAACTTCCCAATCCTTGAATCCAGCGCCAATTTGACCAGTCTCTCTTCTATATCGGAGGTGTAATTGACCAGGAGGACAATGTGCAACAAGAGCTGTAAGTGGTCGAAATTCAATCTAACCTAACATCTAGACATTGCAGTTTTACGATTTATTTTTGAACAACTTCCAAATCCTTGAATCCAGCGCCAATTTGACCAGTCTCTCTTCTATATCGGAGGTGTAATTGACCAGGAGGACAATGTGCAGCAAGAGCTGTAAGTGGTCGAAAAAATTCAATCTAACCTAACATCTAGACATTGCAGTTTTACGATTTATTTTTGAACAACTTCCCATTCCTTGAATCCAACGCCAATTTGACCAGTCACTCTTCTATATCGGAGGTGTAATTGACCAAAAGGACAATGTGCAACAAGAGCTGTAAGTTGTCGAAAAAAATTTAATCTAACCTAACATCAAGACATTGCAGATTTACGATTTATTTTTGAACAACTTCCCAATCCTTGAATCCAACGCCAATTTGACCAGTCATTCTTCTATATCCTAGGTGTAATTGACCAGGAGGACAATGTGCAACAAGAGCTGTAAGCTGTCGAAAAAAATTTAATCTAACCTAACATCTAGACATTGCAGATTTACGATTTATTTTTGAACAACTTCCCAATCCATGAATCCAACGCCAATTTGACCAGTCATTCTTCTATATCGAAGGTGTAATTGACCAGGAGGACAATGTGCAACAAGAGCTGTAAGTTGTCGAAAAAAATTTAATCTAACCTAACATCAAGACATTGCAGATTTACGATTTATTTTTGAACAACTTCCCAATCCTTGAATCCAACGCCAATTTGACCAGTCATTCTTCTATATCCTAGGTGTAATTGACCAGGAGGACAATGTGCAACAAGAGCTGTAAGTTGTCGAAAGAAATTTAATCTAACCTAACATCTAGACATTGCAGATTTACGATTTATTTTTGAACAACTTCCCAATCCTTGAATCCAGCGCCAATTTGACCAGTCTCTCTTCTATATCGGAGGTGTAATTGACCAGGAGGACAATGTGCAACAAGAGCTGTAAGTGGTCGAAAAAAATTCAATCTAACCTAACATCTAGACATTGCAGTTTTACGATTTATTTTTGAACAACTTCCAAATCCTTGAATCCAGCGCCAATTTGACCAGTCTCTCTTCTATATCGGAGGTGTAATTGACCAGGAGGACAATGTGCAGCAAGAGCTGTAAGTGGTCGAAAAAATTCAATCTAACCTAACATCTAGACATTGCAGTTTTACGATTTATTTTTGAACAACTTCCCATTCCTTGAATCCAACGCCAATTTGACCAGTCACTCTTCTATATCGGAGGTGTAATTGACCAAAAGGACAATGTGCAACAAGAGCTGTAAGTTGTCGAAAAAAATTTAATCTAACCTAACATCAAGACATTGCAGATTTACGATTTATTTTTGAACAACTTCCCAATCCTTGAATCCAACGCCAATTTGACCAGTCATTCTTCTATATCCTAGGTGTAATTGACCAGGAGGACAATGTGCAACAAGAGCTGTAAGTTGTCGAAAAGAATTTAATCTAACCTAACATCTAGACATTGCAGATTTACGATTTATTTTTGAACAACTTCCCAATCCTTGAATCCAACGCCAATTTGACCAGTCATTCTTCTATATCGAAGGTGTAATTGACCAGGAGGACAATGTGCAACAAGAGCTGTAAGTTGTCGAAAAAAATTTAATCTAACCTAACATCAAGACATTGCAGATTTACGATTTATTTTTGAACAACTTCCCAATCCTTGAATCCAACGCCAATTTGACCAGTCATTCTTCTATATCCTAGGTGTAATTGACCAGGAGGACAATGTGCAACAAGAGCTGTAAGTGGTCGAAAAAAATTCAATCTAACCTAACATCTAGACATTGCAGTTTTACGATTTATTTTTGAACAACTTCCAAATCCTTGAATCCAGCGCCAATTTGACCAGTCTCTCTTCTATATCGGAGGTGTAATTGACCAGGAGGACAATGTGCAACAAGAGCTGTAAGTGGTCGAAAAAAATTCAATCTAACCTAACATCTAGACATTGCAGTTTTACGATTTATTTTTGAACAACTTCCAAATCCTTGAATCCAGCGCCAATTTGACCAGTCTCTCTTCTATATCGGAGGTGTAATTGACCAGGAGGACAATGTGCAGCAAGAGCTGTAAGTGGTCGAAAAAATTCAATCTAACCTAACATCTAGACATTGCAGTTTTACGATTTATTTTTGAACAACTTCCCAATCCTTGAATCCAACGCCAATTTGACCAGTCATTCTTCTATATCGAAGGTGTAATTGACCAGGAGGACAATGTGCAACAAGAGCTGTAAGTGGTCGAAAAAAATTCAATCTAACCTAACATCTAGACATTGCAGTTTTACGATTTATTTTTGAACAACTTCCAAATTCTTGAATCCAGCGCCAATTTGACCAGTCTCTCTTCTATATCGGAGGTGTAATTGACCAGGAGGACAATGTGCAACAAGAGCTGTAAGTGGTCGAAAAAATTCAATCTAACCTAACATCTAGACATTGCAGTTTTACGATTTATTTTTGAACAACTTCCCAATCCTTGAATCCCACGCCAATTTGACCAGTCACTCTTCTATATCGGAGGTGTAATTGACCAGGAGGACAATGTGCAACAAGAGCTGTAAGTTGTCGAAAAAAATTTAATCTAACCTAACATCAAGGCATTGCAGATTTACGATTTATTTTTGAACAACTTCCCAATCCTTGAATCCAACGCCAATTTGACCAGTCACTCTTCTATATCGGAGGTGTAATTGACCAGGGGGACAATGTGCAACAAGAGCTGTAAGTTGTCGAAAAAAATTTAATCTAACCTAACATCAAGACATTGCAGATTTACGATTTATTTTTGAACAACTTCCCAATCCTTGAATCCAACGCCAATTTGACCAGTCACTCTTCTATATCGGAGGTGTAATTGACCAGGAGGACAATGTGCAACAAGAGCTGTAAGTTGTCGAAAAAAATTTAATCTAACCTAACATCAAGACATTGCAGATTTACGATTTATTTTTGAACAACTTCCCAATCCTTGAATCCAACGCCAATTTGACCAGTCATTCTTCTATATCCTAGGTGTAATTGACCAGGAGGACAATGTGCAACAAGAGCTGTAAGCTGTCGAAAAAAATTTAATCTAACCTAACATCTAGACATTGCAGATTTACGATTTATTTTTGAACAACTTCCCAATCCTTGAATCCAGCGCCAATTTGACCAGTCTCTCTTCTATATCGGAGGTGTAATTGACCAGGAGGACAATGTGCAACAAGAGCTGTAAGTGGTCGAAAAAATTCAATCTAACCTAACATCTAGACATTGCAGTTTTACGATTTATTTTTGAACAACTTCCCATTCCTTGAATCCAACGCCAATTTGACCAGTCACTCTTCTACATCGGAGGTGTAATTGACCAGGAGGACAATGTGCAACAAGAGCTGTAAGTTGTCGAAAAAAATTTAATCTAACCTAACATCAAGACATTGCAGATTTACGATTTATTTTTGAACAACTTCCCAATCCTTGAATCCAACGCCAATTTGACCAGTCATTCTTCTATATCCTAGGTGTAATTGACCAGGAGGACAATGTGCAACAAGAGCTGTAAGTGGTCGAAAAAAATTCAATCTAACCTAACATCTAGACATTACAGTTTTACGATTTATTTTTGAACAACTTCCAAATTCTTGAATCCAGCGCCAATTTGACCAGTCTCTCTTCTATATCGGAGGTGTAATTGACCAGGAGGACAATGTGCAACAAGAGCTGTAAGTGGTCGAAAAAATTCAATCTAACCTAACATCTAGACATTGCAGTTTTACGATTTATTTTTGAACTTCCCAATCCTTGAATCCAACGCCAATTTGACCAGTCACTCTTCTATATCGGAGGTGTAATTGACCAGGAGGACAATGTGCAACAAGAGCTGTAAGTTGTCGAAAAAAATTTAATCTAACCTAACATCAAGACATTGCAGATTTACGATTTATTTTTGAACAACTTCCCAATCCTTGAATCCAACGCCAATTTGACCAGTCATTCTTCTATATCGAGGGTGTAATTGACCAGGAGGACAATGTGCAACAAGAGCTGTAAGTTGTCGAAAAAAATTTAATCTAACCTAACATCAAGACATTGCAGATTTACGATTTATTTTTGAACAACTTCCCAATCCTTGAATCCAAAGCCAATTTGACCAGTCATTCTTCTATATCCTAGGTGTAATTGACCAGGAGGACAATGTGCAACAAGAGCTGTAAGTGGTCGAAAAAAATTCAATCTAACCTAACATCTAGACATTGCAGTTTTACGATTTATTTTTGAACAACTTCCAAATCCTTGAATCCAGCGCCAATTTGACCAGTCATTCTTCTATATCGAAGGTGTAATTGACCAGGAGGACAATGTGCAACAAGAGCTGTAAGTGGCCGAAAAAAATTCAATCTAACCTAACATCTAGACATTGCAGTTTTACGATTTATTTTTGAACAACTTCCCAATCCTTGAATCCAACGCCAATTTGACCAGTCATTCTTCTATATCGAAGGTGTAATTGACCAGGAGGACAATGTGCAACAAGAGCTGTAAGTGGTCGAAAAAAATTCAATCTAACCTAACATCTAGACATTGCAGTTTTACGATTTATTTTTGAACAACTTCCAAATTCTTGAATCTAGCGCCAATTTGACCAGTCTCTCTTCTATATCGGAGGTGTAATTGACCAGGAGGACAATGTGCAACAAGAGCTGTAAGTGGTCGAAAAAATTCAATCTAACCTAACATCTAGACATTGCAGTTTTACGATTTATTTTTGAACAACTTCCCAATCCTTGAATCCCACGCCAATTTGACCAGTCACTCTTCTATATCGGAGGTGTAATTGACCAGGAGGACAATGTGCAACAAGAGCTGTAAGTTGTCGAAAAAAATTTAATCTAACCTAACATCAAGGCATTGCAGATTTACGATTTATTTTTGAACAACTTCCCAATCCTTGAATCCAACGCCAATTTGACCAGTCACTCTTCTATATCGGAGGTGTAATTGACCAGGAGGACAATGTGCAACAAGAGCTGTAAGTTGTCGAAAAAAATTTAATCTAACCTAACATCAAGACATTGCAGATTTACGATTTATTTTTGAACAACTTCCCAATCCTTGAATCCAACGCCAATTTGACCAGTCACTCTTCTATATCGGAGGTGTAATTGACCAGGAGGACAATGTGCAACAAGAGCTGTAAGTTGTCGAAAAAAATTTAATCTAACCTAACATCAAGACATTGCAGATTTACGATTTATTTTTGAACAACTTCCCAATCCTTGAATCCAACGCCAATTTGACCAGTCATTCTTCTATATCCTAGGTGTAATTGACCAGGAGGACAATGTGCAACAAGAGCTGTAAGCTGTCGAAAAAAATTTAATCTAACCTAACATCTAGACATTGCAGATTTACGATTTATTTTTGAACAACTTCCCAATCCTTGAATCCAGCGCCAATTTGACCAGTCTCTCTTCTATATCGGAGGTGTAATTGACCAGGAGGACAATGTGCAACAAGAGCTGTAAGTGGTCGAAAAAAATTCAATCTAACCTAACATCTAGACATTGCAGTTTTACGATTTATTTTTGAACAACTTCCAAATCCTTGAATCCAGCGCCAATTTGACCAGTCTCTCTTCTATATCGGAGGTGTAATTGACCAGGAGGACAATGTGCAACAAGAGCTGTAAGTTGTCGAAAAAAATTTAATCTAACCTAACATCAAGACATTGCAGATTTACGATTTATTTTTGAACAACTTCCCAATCCTTGAATCCAACGCCAATTTGACCAGTCATTCTTCTATATCCTAGGTGTAATTGACCAGGAGGACAATGTGCAACAAGAGCTGTAAGCTGTCGAAAAAAATTTAATCTAACCTAACATCTAGACATTGCAGATTTACGATTTATTTTTGAACAACTTCCCAATCCATGAATCCAACGCCAATTTGACCAGTCATTCTTCTATATCGAAGGTGTAATTGACCAGGAGGACAATGTGCAACAAGAGCTGTAAGTTGTCGAAAAAAATTTAATCTAACCTAACATCAAGACATTGCAGATTTACGATTTATTTTTGAACAACTTCCCAATCCTTGAATCCAACGCCAATTTGACCAGTCATTCTTCTATATCCTAGGTGTAATTGACCAGGAGGACAATGTGCAACAAGAGCTGTAAGTTGTCGAAAAAAATTTAATCTAACCTAACATCTAGACATTGCAGATTTACGATTTATTTTTGAACAACTTCCCAATCCTTGAATCCAGCGCCAATTTGACCAGTCTCTCTTCTATATCGGAGGTGTAATTGACCAGGAGGACAATGTGCAACAAGAGCTGTAAGTGGTCGAAAAAAATTCAATCTAACCTAACATCTAGACATTGCAGTTTTACGATTTATTTTTGAACAACTTCCAAATCCTTGAATCCAGCGCCAATTTGACCAGTCTCTCTTCTATATCGGAGGTGTAATTGACCAGGAGGACAATGTGCAGCAAGAGCTGTAAGTGGTCGAAAAAATTCAATCTAACCTAACATCTAGACATTGCAGTTTTACGATTTATTTTTGAACAACTTCCCATTCCTTGAATCCAACGCCAATTTGACCAGTCACTCTTCTATATCGGAGGTGTAATTGACCAGGAGGACAATGTGCAACAAGAGCTGTAAGTTGTCGAAAAAAATTTAATCTAACCTAACATCAAGACATTGCAGATTTACGATTTATTTTTGAACAACTTCCCAATCCTTGAATCCAACGCCAATTTGACCAGTCATTCTTCTATATCCTAGGTGTAATTGACCAGGAGGACAATGTGCAACAAGAGCTGTAAGTTGTCGAAAAGAATTTAATCTAACCTAACATCTAGACATTGCAGATTTACGATTTATTTTTGAACAACTTCCCAATCCTTGAATCCAACGCCAATTTGACCAGTCATTCTTCTATATCGAAGGTGTAATTGACCAGGAGGACAATGTGCAACAAGAGCTGTAAGTTGTCGAAAAAAATTTAATCTAACCTAACATCAAGACATTGCAGATTTACGATTTATTTTTGAACAACTTCCCAATCCTTGAATCCAACGCCAATTTGACCAGTCATTCTTCTATATCCTAGGTGTAATTGACCAGGAGGACAATGTGCAACAAGAGCTGTAAGTGGTCGAAAAAAATTCAATCTAACCTAACATCTAGACATTGCAGTTTTACGATTTATTTTTGAACAACTTCCAAATCCTTGAATCCAGCGCCAATTTGACCAGTCTCTCTTCTATATCGGAGGTGTAATTGACCAGGAGGACAATGTGCAACAAGAGCTGTAAGTGGTCGAAAAAAATTCAATCTAACCTAACATCTAGACATTGCAGTTTTACGATTTATTTTTGAACAACTTCCAAATCCTTGAATCCAGCGCCAATTTGACCAGTCTCTCTTCTATATCGGAGGTGTAATTGACCAGGAGGACAATGTGCAGCAAGAGCTGTAAGTGGTCGAAAAAATTCAATCTAACCTAACATCTAGACATTGCAGTTTTACGATTTATTTTTGAACAACTTCCCAATCCTTGAATCCAACGCCAATTTGACCAGTCATTCTTCTATATCGAAGGTGTAATTGACCAGGAGGACAATGTGCAACAAGAGCTGTAAGTGGTCGAAAAAAATTCAATCTAACCTAACATCTAGACATTGCAGTTTTACGATTTATTTTTGAACAACTTCCAAATTCTTGAATCCAGCGCCAATTTGACCAGTCTCTCTTCTATATCGGAGGTGTAATTGACCAGGAGGACAATGTGCAACAAGAGCTGTAAGTGGTCGAAAAAATTCAATCTAACCTAACATCTAGACATTGCAGTTTTACGATTTATTTTTGAACAACTTCCCAATCCTTGAATCCCACGCCAATTTGACCAGTCACTCTTCTATATCGGAGGTGTAATTGACCAGGAGGACAATGTGCAACAAGAGCTGTAAGTTGTCGAAAAAAATTTAATCTAACCTAACATCAAGGCATTGCAGATTTACGATTTATTTTTGAACAACTTCCCAATCCTTGAATCCAACGCCAATTTGACCAGTCACTCTTCTATATCGGAGGTGTAATTGACCAGGGGGACAATGTGCAACAAGAGCTGTAAGTTGTCGAAAAAAATTTAATCTAACCTAACATCAAGACATTGCAGATTTACGATTTATTTTTGAACAACTTCCCAATCCTTGAATCCAACGCCAATTTGACCAGTCACTCTTCTATATCGGAGGTGTAATTGACCAGGAGGACAATGTGCAACAAGAGCTGTAAGTTGTCGAAAAAAATTTAATCTAACCTAACATCAAGACATTGCAGATTTACGATTTATTTTTGAACAACTTCCCAATCCTTGAATCCAACGCCAATTTGACCAGTCATTCTTCTATATCCTAGGTGTAATTGACCAGGAGGACAATGTGCAACAAGAGCTGTAAGCTGTCGAAAAAAATTTAATCTAACCTAACATCTAGACATTGCAGATTTACGATTTATTTTTGAACAACTTCCCAATCCTTGAATCCAGCGCCAATTTGACCAGTCTCTCTTCTATATCGGAGGTGTAATTGACCAGGAGGACAATGTGCAACAAGAGCTGTAAGTGGTCGAAAAAAATTCAATCTAACCTAACATCTAGACATTGCAGTTTTACGATTTATTTTTGAACAACTTCCAAATCCTTGAATCCAGCGCCAATTTGACCAGTCTCTCTTCTATATCGGAGGTGTAATTGACCAGGAGGACAATGTGCAGCAAGAGCTGTAAGTGGTCGAAAAAATTCAATCTAACCTAACATCTAGACATTGCAGTTTTACGATTTATTTTTGAACAACTTCCCAATCCTTGAATCCCACGCCAATTTGACCAGTCACTCTTCTATATCGGAGGTGTAATTGACCAGGAGGACAATGTGCAACAAGAGCTGTAAGTTGTCGAAAAAAATTTAATCTAACCTAACATCAAGGCATTGCAGATTTACGATTTATTTTTGAACAACTTCCCAATCCTTGAATCCAACGCCAATTTGACCAGTCACTCTTCTATATCGGAGGTGTAATTGACCAGGAGGACAATGTGCAACAAGAGCTGTAAGTTGTCGAAAAAAATTTAATCTAACCTAACATCAAGACATTGCAGATTTACGATTTATTTTTGAACAACTTCCCAATCCTTGAATCCAACGCCAATTTGACCAGTCACTCTTCTATATCGGAGGTGTAATTGACCAGGAGGACAATGTGCAACAAGAGCTGTAAGTTGTCGAAAAAAATTTAATCTAACCTAACATCAAGACATTGCAGATTTACGATTTATTTTTGAACAACTTCCCAATCCTTGAATCCAACGCCAATTTGACCAGTCATTCTTCTATATCCTAGGTGTAATTGACCAGGAGGACAATGTGCAACAAGAGCTGTAAGCTGTCGAAAAAAATTTAATCTAACCTAACATCTAGACATTGCAGATTTACGATTTATTTTTGAACAACTTCCCAATCCTTGAATCCAGCGCCAATTTGACCAGTCTCTCTTCTATATCGGAGGTGTAATTGACCAGGAGGACAATGTGCAACAAGAGCTGTAAGTGGTCGAAAAAAATTCAATCTAACCTAACATCTAGACATTGCAGTTTTACGATTTATTTTTGAACAACTTCCAAATCCTTGAATCCAGCGCCAATTTGACCAGTCTCTCTTCTATATCGGAGGTGTAATTGACCAGGAGGACAATGTGCAACAAGAGCTGTAAGTTGTCGAAAAAAATTTAATCTAACCTAACATCAAGACATTGCAGATTTACGATTTATTTTTGAACAACTTCCCAATCCTTGAATCCAACGCCAATTTGACCAGTCATTCTTCTATATCCTAGGTGTAATTGACCAGGAGGACAATGTGCAACAAGAGCTGTAAGCTGTCGAAAAAAATTTAATCTAACCTAACATCTAGACATTGCAGATTTACGATTTATTTTTGAACAACTTCCCAATCCATGAATCCAACGCCAATTTGACCAGTCATTCTTCTATATCGAAGGTGTAATTGACCAGGAGGACAATGTGCAACAAGAGCTGTAAGTTGTCGAAAAAAATTTAATCTAACCTAACATCAAGACATTGCAGATTTACGATTTATTTTTGAACAACTTCCCAATCCTTGAATCCAACGCCAATTTGACCAGTCATTCTTCTATATCCTAGGTGTAATTGACCAGGAGGACAATGTGCAACAAGAGCTGTAAGTTGTCGAAAAAAATTTAATCTAACCTAACATCTAGACATTGCAGATTTACGATTTATTTTTGAACAACTTCCCAATCCTTGAATCCAGCGCCAATTTGACCAGTCTCTCTTCTATATCGGAGGTGTAATTGACCAGGAGGACAATGTGCAACAAGAGCTGTAAGTGGTCGAAAAAAATTCAATCTAACCTAACATCTAGACATTGCAGTTTTACGATTTATTTTTGAACAACTTCCAAATCCTTGAATCCAGCGCCAATTTGACCAGTCTCTCTTCTATATCGGAGGTGTAATTGACCAGGAGGACAATGTGCAGCAAGAGCTGTAAGTGGTCGAAAAAATTCAATCTAACCTAACATCTAGACATTGCAGTTTTACGATTTATTTTTGAACAACTTCCCATTCCTTGAATCCAACGCCAATTTGACCAGTCACTCTTCTATATCGGAGGTGTAATTGACCAGGAGGACAATGTGCAACAAGAGCTGTAAGTTGTCGAAAAAAATTTAATCTAACCTAACATCAAGACATTGCAGATTTACGATTTATTTTTGAACAACTTCCCAATCCTTGAATCCAACGCCAATTTGACCAGTCATTCTTCTATATCCTAGGTGTAATTGACCAGGAGGACAATGTGCAACAAGAGCTGTAAGTTGTCGAAAAGAATTTAATCTAACCTAACATCTAGACATTGCAGATTTACGATTTATTTTTGAACAACTTCCCAATCCTTGAATCCAACGCCAATTTGACCAGTCATTCTTCTATATCGAAGGTGTAATTGACCAGGAGGACAATGTGCAACAAGAGCTGTAAGTTGTCGAAAAAAATTTAATCTAACCTAACATCAAGACATTGCAGATTTACGATTTATTTTTGAACAACTTCCCAATCCTTGAATCCAACGCCAATTTGACCAGTCATTCTTCTATATCCTAGGTGTAATTGACCAGGAGGACAATGTGCAACAAGAGCTGTAAGTGGTCGAAAAAAATTCAATCTAACCTAACATCTAGACATTGCAGTTTTACGATTTATTTTTGAACAACTTCCAAATCCTTGAATCCAGCGCCAATTTGACCAGTCTCTCTTCTATATCGGAGGTGTAATTGACCAGGAGGACAATGTGCAACAAGAGCTGTAAGTGGTCGAAAAAAATTCAATCTAACCTAACATCTAGACATTGCAGTTTTACGATTTATTTTTGAACAACTTCCAAATCCTTGAATCCAGCGCCAATTTGACCAGTCTCTCTTCTATATCGGAGGTGTAATTGACCAGGAGGACAATGTGCAGCAAGAGCTGTAAGTGGTCGAAAAAATTCAATCTAACCTAACATCTAGACATTGCAGTTTTACGATTTATTTTTGAACAACTTCCCAATCCTTGAATCCAACGCCAATTTGACCAGTCATTCTTCTATATCGAAGGTGTAATTGACCAGGAGGACAATGTGCAACAAGAGCTGTAAGTGGTCGAAAAAAATTCAATCTAACCTAACATCTAGACATTGCAGTTTTACGATTTATTTTTGAACAACTTCCAAATTCTTGAATCCAGCGCCAATTTGACCAGTCTCTCTTCTATATCGGAGGTGTAATTGACCAGGAGGACAATGTGCAACAAGAGCTGTAAGTGGTCGAAAAAATTCAATCTAACCTAACATCTAGACATTGCAGTTTTACGATTTATTTTTGAACAACTTCCCAATCCTTGAATCCCACGCCAATTTGACCAGTCACTCTTCTATATCGGAGGTGTAATTGACCAGGAGGACAATGTGCAACAAGAGCTGTAAGTTGTCGAAAAAAATTTAATCTAACCTAACATCAAGGCATTGCAGATTTACGATTTATTTTTGAACAACTTCCCAATCCTTGAATCCAACGCCAATTTGACCAGTCACTCTTCTATATCGGAGGTGTAATTGACCAGGGGGACAATGTGCAACAAGAGCTGTAAGTTGTCGAAAAAAATTTAATCTAACCTAACATCAAGACATTGCAGATTTACGATTTATTTTTGAACAACTTCCCAATCCTTGAATCCAACGCCAATTTGACCAGTCACTCTTCTATATCGGAGGTGTAATTGACCAGGAGGACAATGTGCAACAAGAGCTGTAAGTTGTCGAAAAAAATTTAATCTAACCTAACATCAAGACATTGCAGATTTACGATTTATTTTTGAACAACTTCCCAATCCTTGAATCCAACGCCAATTTGACCAGTCATTCTTCTATATCCTAGGTGTAATTGACCAGGAGGACAATGTGCAACAAGAGCTGTAAGCTGTCGAAAAAAATTTAATCTAACCTAACATCTAGACATTGCAGATTTACGATTTATTTTTGAACAACTTCCCAATCCTTGAATCCAGCGCCAATTTGACCAGTCTCTCTTCTATATCGGAGGTGTAATTGACCAGGAGGACAATGTGCAACAAGAGCTGTAAGTGGTCGAAAAAAATTCAATCTAACCTAACATCTAGACATTGCAGTTTTACGATTTATTTTTGAACAACTTCCAAATCCTTGAATCCAGCGCCAATTTGACCAGTCTCTCTTCTATATCGGAGGTGTAATTGACCAGGAGGACAATGTGCAGCAAGAGCTGTAAGTGGTCGAAAAAATTCAATCTAACCTAACATCTAGACATTGCAGTTTTACGATTTATTTTTGAACAACTTCCCATTCCTTGAATCCAACGCCAATTTGACCAGTCACTCTTCTACATCGGAGGTGTAATTGACCAGGAGGACAATGTGCAACAAGAGCTGTAAGTTGTCGAAAAAAATTTAATCTAACCTAACATCAAGACATTGCAGATTTACGATTTATTTTTGAACAACTTCCCAATCCTTGAATCCAACGCCAATTTGACCAGTCATTCTTCTATATCCTAGGTGTAATTGACCAGGAGGACAATGTGCAACAAGAGCTGTAAGTGGTCGAAAAAAATTCAATCTAACCTAACATCTAGACATTGCAGTTTTACGATTTATTTTTGAACAACTTCCAAATTCTTGAATCCAGCGCCAATTTGACCAGTCTCTCTTCTATATCGGAGGTGTAATTGACCAGGAGGACAATGTGCAACAAGAGCTGTAAGTGGTCGAAAAAATTCAATCTAACCTAACATCTAGACATTGCAGTTTTACGATTTATTTTTGAACTTCCCAATCCTTGAATCCAACGCCAATTTGACCAGTCACTCTTCTATATCGGAGGTGTAATTGACCAGGAGGACAATGTGCAACAAGAGCTGTAAGTTGTCGAAAAAAATTTAATCTAACCTAACATCAAGACATTGCAGATTTACGATTTATTTTTGAACAACTTCCCAATCCTTGAATCCAACGCCAATTTGACCAGTCATTCTTCTATATCGAAGGTGTAATTGACCAGGAGGACAATGTGCAACAAGAGCTGTAAGTTGTCGAAAAAAATTTAATCTAACCTAACATCAAGACATTGCAGATTTACGATTTATTTTTGAACAACTTCCCAATCCTTGAATCCAAAGCCAATTTGACCAGTCATTCTTCTATATCCTAGGTGTAATTGACCAGGAGGACAATGTGCAACAAGAGCTGTAAGTGGTCGAAAAAAATTCAATCTAACCTAACATCTAGACATTGCAGTTTTACGATTTATTTTTGAACAACTTCCAAATCCTTGAATCCAGCGCCAATTTGACCAGTCTCTCTTCTATATCGGAGGTGTAATTGACCAGGAGGACAATGTGCAACAAGAGCTGTAAGTGGTCGAAAAAAATTCAATCTAACCTAACATCTAGACATTGCAGTTTTACGATTTATTTTTGAACAACTTCCAAATCCTTGAATCCAGCGCCAATTTGACCAGTCTCTCTTCTATATCGGAGGTGTAATTGACCAGGAGGACAATGTGCAGCAAGAGCTGTAAGTGGTCGAAAAAATTCAATCTAACCTAACATCTAGACATTGCAGTTTTACGATTTATTTTTGAACAACTTCCCAATCCTTGAATCCAACGCCAATTTGACCAGTCATTCTTCTATATCGAAGGTGTAATTGACCAGGAGGACAATGTGCAACAAGAGCTGTAAGTGGTCGAAAAAAATTCAATCTAACCTAACATCTAGACATTGCAGTTTTACGATTTATTTTTGAACTTCCAAATTCTTGAATCCAGCGCCAATTTGACCAGTCTCTCTTCTATATCGGAGGTGTAATTGACCAGGAGGACAATGTGCAACAAGAGCTGTAAGTGGTCGAAAAAATTCAATCTAACCTAACATCTAGACATTGCAGTTTTACGATTTATTTTTGAACAACTTCCCAATCCTTGAATCCCACGCCAATTTGACCAGTCACTCTTCTATATCGGAGGTGTAATTGACCAGGAGGACAATGTGCAACAAGAGCTGTAAGTTGTCGAAAAAAATTTAATCTAACCTAACATCAAGGCATTGCAGATTTACGATTTATTTTTGAACAACTTCCCAATCCTTGAATCCAACGCCAATTTGACCAGTCACTCTTCTATATCGGAGGTGTAATTGACCAGGAGGACAATGTGCAACAAGAGCTGTAAGTTGTCGAAAAAAATTTAATCTAACCTAACATCAAGACATTGCAGATTTACGATTTATTTTTGAACAACTTCCCAATCCTTGAATCCAACGCCAATTTGACCAGTCACTCTTCTATATCGGAGGTGTAATTGACCAGGAGGACAATGTGCAACAAGAGCTGTAAGTTGTCGAAAAAAATTTAATCTAACCTAACATCAAGACATTGCAGATTTACGATTTATTTTTGAACAACTTCCCAATCCTTGAATCCAACGCCAATTTGACCAGTCATTCTTCTATATCCTAGGTGTAATTGACCAGGAGGACAATGTGCAACAAGAGCTGTAAGCTGTCGAAAAAAATTTAATCTAACCTAACATCTAGACATTGCAGATTTACGATTTATTTTTGAACAACTTCCCAATCCTTGAATCCAGCGCCAATTTGACCAGTCTCTCTTCTATATCGGAGGTGTAATTGACCAGGAGGACAATGTGCAACAAGAGCTGTAAGTGGTCGAAAAAAATTCAATCTAACCTAACATCTAGACATTGCAGTTTTACGATTTATTTTTGAACAACTTCCAAATCCTTGAATCCAGCGCCAATTTGACCAGTCTCTCTTCTATATCGGAGGTGTAATTGACCAGGAGGACAATGTGCAGCAAGAGCTGTAAGTGGTCGAAAAAATTCAATCTAACCTAACATCTAGACATTGCAGTTTTACGATTTATTTTTGAACAACTTCCCATTCCTTGAATCCAACGCCAATTTGACCAGTCACTCTTCTACATCGGAGGTGTAATTGACCAGGAGGACAATGTGCAACAAGAGCTGTAAGTTGTCGAAAAAAATTTAATCTAACCTAACATCAAGACATTGCAGATTTACGATTTATTTTTGAACAACTTCCCAATCCTTGAATCCAACGCCAATTTGACCAGTCATTCTTCTATATCCTAGGTGTAATTGACCAGGAGGACAATGTGCAACAAGAGCTGTAAGTGGTCGAAAAAAATTCAATCTAACCTAACATCTAGACATTGCAGTTTTACGATTTATTTTTGAACAACTTCCAAATTCTTGAATCCAGCGCCAATTTGACCAGTCTCTCTTCTATATCGGAGGTGTAATTGACCAGGAGGACAATGTGCAACAAGAGCTGTAAGTGGTCGAAAAAATTCAATCTAACCTAACATCTAGACATTGCAGTTTTACGATTTATTTTTGAACTTCCCAATCCTTGAATCCAACGCCAATTTGACCAGTCACTCTTCTATATCGGAGGTGTAATTGACCAGGAGGACAATGTGCAACAAGAGCTGTAAGTTGTCGAAAAAAATTTAATCTAACCTAACATCAAGACATTGCAGATTTACGATTTATTTTTGAACAACTTCCCAATCCTTGAATCCAACGCCAATTTGACCAGTCATTCTTCTATATCCTAGGTGTAATTGACCAGGAGGACAATGTGCAACAAGAGCTGTAAGTTGTCGAAAAGAATTTAATCTAACCTAACATCTAGACATTGCAGATTTACGATTTATTTTTGAACAACTTCCCAATCCTTGAATCCAACGCCAATTTGACCAGTCACTCTTCTATATCGGAGGTGTAATTGACCAGGAGGACAATGTGCAACAAGAGCTGTAAGTTGTCGAAAAAAATTTAATCTAACCTAACATCAAGACATTGCAGATTTACGATTTATTTTTGAACAACTTCCCAATCCTTGAATCCAACGCCAATTTGACCAGTCATTCTTCTATATCCTAGGTGTAATTGACCAGGAGGACAATGTGCAACAAGAGCTGTAAGTGGTCGAAAAAAATTCAATCTAACCTAACATCTAGACATTGCAGTTTTACGATTTATTTTTGAACAACTTCCAAATTCTTGAATCCAGCGCCAATTTGACCAGTCTCTCTTCTATATCGGAGGTGTAATTGACCAGGAGGACAATGTGCAACAAGAGCTGTAAGTGGTCGAAAAAATTCAATCTAACCTAACATCTAGACATTGCAGTTTTACGATTTATTTTTGAACTTCCCAATCCTTGAATCCAACGCCAATTTGACCAGTCACTCTTCTATATCGGAGGTGTAATTGACCAGGAGGACAATGTGCAACAAGAGCTGTAAGTTGTCGAAAAAAATTTAATCTAACCTAACATCAAGACATTGCAGATTTACGATTTATTTTTGAACAACTTCCCAATCCTTGAATCCAACGCCAATTTGACCAGTCATTCTTCTATATCCTAGGTGTAATTGACCAGGAGGACAATGTGCAACAAGAGCTGTAAGTTGTCGAAAAGAATTTAATCTAACCTAACATCTAGACATTGCAGATTTACGATTTATTTTTGAACAACTTCCCAATCCTTGAATCCAACGCCAATTTGACCAGTCATTCTTCTATATCGAAGGTGTAATTGACCATAAGGACAATGTGCAACAAGAGCTGTAAGTTGTCGAAAAAAATTTAATCTAACCTAACATCAAGACATTGCAGATTTACGATTTATTTTTGAACAACTTCCCAATCCTTGAATCCAACGCCAATTTGACCAGTCATTCTTCTATATCCTAGGTGTAATTGACCAGGAGGACAATGTGCAACAAGAGCTGTAAGTGGTCGAAAAAAATTCAATCTAACCTAACATCTAGACATTGCAGTTTTACGATTTATTTTTGAACAACTTCCAAATCCTTGAATCCAGCGCCAATTTGACCAGTCTCTCTTCTATATCGGAGGTGTAATTGACCAGGAGGACAATGTGCAACAAGAGCTGTAAGTGGTCGAAAAAAATTCAATCTAACCTAACATCTAGACATTGCAGTTTTACGATTTATTTTTGAACAACTTCCAAATCCTTGAATCCAGCGCCAATTTGACCAGTCTCTCTTCTATATCGGAGGTGTAATTGACCAGGAGGACAATGTGCAGCAAGAGCTGTAAGTGGTCGAAAAAAATTTAATCTAACCTAACATCAAGACATTGCAGATTTACGATTTATTTTTGAACAACTTCCCAATCCTTGAATCCAACGCCAATTTGACCAGTCATTCTTCTATATCCTAGGTGTAATTGACCAGGAGGACAATGTGCAACAAGAGCTGTAAGTGGTCGAAAAAAATTCAATCTAACCTAACATCTAGACATTGCAGTTTTACGATTTATTTTTGAACAACTTCCCAATCCTTGAATCCAACGCCAATTTGACCAGTCATTCTTCTATATCGAAGGTGTAATTGACCAGGAGGACAACAATGTGCAACAAGAGCTGTAAGTGGTCGAGAAAAATTCAATCTAACCTAACATCTAGACATTGCAGTTTTACGATTTATTTTTGAACAACTTCCAAATTCTTGAATCCAGCGCCAATTTGACCAGTCTCTCTTCTATATCGGAGGTGTAATTGACCAGGAGGACAATGTGCAACAAGAGCTGTAAGTTGTCGAAAAAATTCAATCTAACCTAACATCTAGACATTGCAGTTTTACGATTTATTTTTGAACAACTTCCCAATCCTTGAATCCAACGCCAATTTGACCAGTCACTCTTCTATATCGGAGGTGTAATTGACCAGGAGGACAATGTGCAACAAGAGCTGTAAGTTGTCGAAAAAAATTTAATCTAACCTAACATCAAGACATTGCAGATTTACGATTTATTTTTGAACAACTTCCCAATCCTTGAATCCAACGCCAATTTGACCAGTCACTCTTCTATATCGGAGGTGTAATTGACCAGGAGGACAATGTGCAACAAGAGCTGTAAGTTGTCGAAAAAAATTTAATCTAACCTAATATCAAGACATTGCAGATTTACGATTTATTTTTGAACAACTTCCCAATCCTTGAATCCAACGCCAATTTGACCAGTCATTCTTCTATATCCTAGGTGTAATTGACCAGGAGGACAATGTGCAACAAGAGCTGTAAGCTGTCGAAAAAAATTTAATCTAACCTAACATCTAGACATTGCAGATTTACGATTTATTTTTGAACAACTTCCCAATCCATGAATCCAACGCCAATTTGACCAGTCATTCTTCTATATCGAAGGTGTAATTGACCAGGAGGACAATGTGCAACAAGAGCTGTAAGTTGTCGAAAAAAATTTAATCTAACCTAACATCAAGACATTGCAGATTTACGATTTATTTTTGAACAACTTCCCAATCCTTGAATCCAACGCCAATTTGACCAGTCATTCTTCTATATCCTAGGTGTAATTGACCAGGAGGACAATGTGCAACAAGAGCTGTAAGTTGTCGAAAAAAATTTAATCTAACCTAACATCTAGACATTGCAGATTTACGATTTATTTTTGAACAACTTCCCAATCCTTGAATCCAGCGCCAATTTGACCAGTCTCTCTTCTATATCGGAGGTGTAATTGACCAGGAGGACAATGTGCAACAAGAGCTGTAAGTGGTCGAAAAAAATTCAATCTAACCTAACATCTAGACATTGCAGTTTTACGATTTATTTTTGAACAACTTCCAAATCCTTGAATCCAGCGCCAATTTGACCAGTCTCTCTTCTATATCGGAGGTGTAATTGACCAGGAGGACAATGTGCAGCAAGAGCTGTAAGTGGTCGAAAAAATTCAATCTAACCTAACATCTAGACATTGCAGTTTTACGATTTATTTTTGAACAACTTCCCATTCCTTGAATCCAACGCCAATTTGACCAGTCACTCTTCTATATCGGAGGTGTAATTGACCAGGAGGACAATGTGCAACAAGAGCTGTAAGTTGTCGAAAAAAATTTAATCTAACCTAACATCAAGACATTGCAGATTTACGATTTATTTTTGAACAACTTCCCAATCCTTGAATCCAACGCCAATTTGACCAGTCATTCTTCTATATCCTAGGTGTAATTGACCAGGAGGACAATGTGCAACAAGAGCTGTAAGTGGTCGAAAAAAATTCAATCTAACCTAACATCTAGACATTGCAGTTTTACGATTTATTTTTGAACAACTTCCAAATTCTTGAATCCAGCGCCAATTTGACCAGTCTCTCTTCTATATCGGAGGTGTAATTGACCAGGAGGACAATGTGCAACAAGAGCTGTAAGTGGTCGAAAAAATTCAATCTAACCTAACATCTAGACATTGCAGTTTTACGATTTATTTTTGAACTTCCCAATCCTTGAATCCAACGCCAATTTGACCAGTCACTCTTCTATATCGGAGGTGTAATTGACCAGGAGGACAATGTGCAACAAGAGCTGTAAGTTGTCGAAAAAAATTTAATCTAACCTAACATCAAGACATTGCAGATTTACGATTTATTTTTGAACAACTTCCCAATCCTTGAATCCAACGCCAATTTGACCAGTCATTCTTCTATATCCTAGGTGTAATTGACCAGGAGGACAATGTGCAACAAGAGCTGTAAGTGGTCGAAAAAAATTCAATCTAACCTAACATCTAGACATTGCAGTTTTACGATTTATTTTTGAACAACTTCCAAATTCTTGAATCCAGCGCCAATTTGACCAGTCTCTCTTCTATATCGGAGGTGTAATTGACCAGGAGGACAATGTGCAACAAGAGCTGTAAGTGGTCGAAAAAATTCAATCTAACCTAACATCTAGACATTGCAGTTTTACGATTTATTTTTGAACTTCCCAATCCTTGAATCCAACGCCAATTTGACCAGTCACTCTTCTATATCGGAGGTGTAATTGACCAGGAGGACAATGTGCAACAAGAGCTGTAAGTGGTCGAAAAAAATTCAATCTAACCTAACATCTAGACATTGCAGTTTTACGATTTATTTTTGAACAACTTCCAAATTCTTGAATCCAGCGCCAATTTGACCAGTCTCTCTTCTATATCGGAGGTGTAATTGACCAGGAGGACAATGTGCAACAAGAGCTGTAAGTGGTCGAAAAAATTCAATCTAACCTAACATCTAGACATTGCAGTTTTACGATTTATTTTTGAACTTCCCAATCCTTGAATCCAACGCCAATTTGACCAGTCACTCTTCTATATCGGAGGTGTAATTGACCAGGAGGACAATGTGCAACAAGAGCTGTAAGTTGTCGAAAAAAATTTAATCTAACCTAACATCAAGACATTGCAGATTTACGATTTATTTTTGAACAACTTCCCAATCCTTGAATCCAACGCCAATTTGACCAGTCATTCTTCTATATCCTAGGTGTAATTGACCAGGAGGACAATGTGCAACAAGAGCTGTAAGTTGTCGAAAAGAATTTAATCTAACCTAACATCTAGACATTGCAGATTTACGATTTATTTTTGAACAACTTCCCAATCCTTGAATCCAACGCCAATTTGACCAGTCATTCTTCTATATCGAAGGTGTAATTGACCAGGAGGACAATGTGCAACAAGAGCTGTAAGTTGTCGAAAAAAATTTAATCTAACCTAACATCAAGACATTGCAGATTTACGATTTATTTTTGAACAACTTTCCAATCCTTGAATCCAACGCCAATTTGACCAGTCATTCTTCTATATCCTAGGTGTAATTGACCAGGAGGACAATGTGCAACAAGAGCTGTAAGTGGTCGAAAAAAATTCAATCTAACCTAACATCTAGACATTGCAGTTTTACGATTTATTTTTGAACAACTTCCAAATCCTTGAATCCAGCGCCAATTTGACCAGTCTCTCTTCTATATCGGAGGTGTAATTGACCAGGAGGACAATGTGCAGCAAGAGCTGTAAGTGGTCGAAAAAAATTCAATCTAACCTAACATCTAGACATTGCAGTTTTACGATTTATTTTTGAACAACTTCCAAATCCTTGAATCCAGCGCCAATTTGACCAGTCTCTCTTCTATATCGGAGGTGTAATTGACCAGGAGGACAATGTGCAGCAAGAGCTGTAAGTGGTCGAAAAAAATTTAATCTAACCTAACATCAAGACATTGCAGATTTACGATTTATTTTTGAACAACTTCCCAATCCTTGAATCCAACGCCAATTTGACCAGTCATTCTTCTATATCCTAGGTGTAATTGACCAGGAGGACAATGTGCAACAAGAGCTGTAAGTGGTCGAAAAAAATTCAATCTAACCTAACATCTAGACATTGCAGTTTTACGATTTATTTTTGAACAACTTCCCAATCCTTGAATCCAACGCCAATTTGACCAGTCATTCTTCTATATCGAAGGTGTAATTGACCAGGAGGACAACAATGTGCAACAAGAGCTGTAAGTGGTCGAAAAAAATTCAATCTAACCTAACATCTAGACATTGCAGTTTTACGATTTATTTTTGAACAACTTCCAAATTCTTGAATCCAGCGCCAATTTGACCAGTCTCTCTTCTATATCGGAGGTGTAATTGACCAGGAGGACAATGTGCAACAAGAGCTGTAAGTGGTCGAAAAAATTCAATCTAACCTAACATCTAGACATTGCAGTTTTACGATTTATTTTTGAACTTCCCAATCCTTGAATCCAACGCCAATTTGACCAGTCACTCTTCTATATCGGAGGTGTAATTGACCAGGAGGACAATGTGCAACAAGAGCTGTAAGTTGTCGAAAAAAATTTAATCTAACCTAACATCAAGACATTGCAGATTTACGATTTATTTTTGAACAACTTCCCAATCCTTGAATCCAACGCCAATTTGACCAGTCATTCTTCTATATCCTAGGTGTAATTGACCAGGAGGACAATGTGCAACAAGAGCTGTAAGCTGTCGAAAAAAATTTAATCTAACCTAACATCTAGACATTGCAGATTTACGATTTATTTTTGAACAACTTCCCAATCCTTGAATCCAACGCCAATTTGACCAGTCATTCTTCTATATCGAAGGTGTAATTGACCAGGAGGACAATGTGCAACAAGAGCTGTAAGTTGTCGAAAAAAATTTAATCTAACCTAACATCAAGACATTGCAGATTTACGATTTATTTTTGAACAACTTCCCAATCCTTGAATCCAACGCCAATTTGACCAGTCATTCTTCTATATCCTAGGTGTAATTGACCAGGAGGACAATGTGCAACAAGAGCTGTAAGTTGTCGAAAAAAATTTAATCTAACCTAACATCAAGACATTGCAGATTTACGATTTATTTTTGAACAACTTCCCAATCCTTGAATCCAACGCCAATTTGACCAGTCATTCTTCTATATCCTAGGTGTAATTGACCAGGAGGACAATGTGCAACAAGAGCTGTAAGTGGTCGAAAAAAATTCAATCTAACCTAACATCTAGACATTGCAGTTTTACGATTTATTTTTGAACAACTTCCAAATTCTTGAATCCAGCGCCAATTTGACCAGTCTCTCTTCTATATCGGAGGTGTAATTGACCAGGAGGACAATGTGCAACAAGAGCTGTAAGTGGTCGAAAAAATTCAATCTAACCTAACATCTAGACATTGCAGTTTTACGATTTATTTTTGAACTTCCCAATCCTTGAATCCAGCGCCAATTTGACCAGTCTCTCTTCTATATCGGAGGTGTAATTGACCAGGAGGACAATGTGCAGCAAGAGCTGTAAGTGGTCGAAAAAAATTCAATCTAACCTAACATCTAGACATTGCAGTTTTACGATTTATTTTTGAACAACTTCCAAATCCTTGAATCCAGCGCCAATTTGACCAGTCTCTCTTCTATATCGGAGGTGTAATTGACCAGGAGGACAATGTGCAGCAAGAGCTGTAAGTGGTCGAAAAAAATTTAATCTAACCTAACATCAAGACATTGCAGATTTACGATTTATTTTTGAACAACTTCCCAATCCTTGAATCCAACGCCAATTTGACCAGTCATTCTTCTATATCCTAGGTGTAATTGACCAGGAGGACAATGTGCAACAAGAGCTGTAAGTGGTCGAAAAAAATTCAATCTAACCTAACATCTAGACATTGCAGTTTTACGATTTATTTTTGAACAACTTCCCAATCCTTGAATCCAACGCCAATTTGACCAGTCATTCTTCTATATCGAAGGTGTAATTGACCAGGAGGACAACAATGTGCAACAAGAGCTGTAAGTGGTCGAAAAAAATTCAATCTAACCTAACATCTAGACATTGCAGTTTTACGATTTATTTTTGAACAACTTCCAAATTCTTGAATCCAGCGCCAATTTGACCAGTCTCTCTTCTATATCGGAGGTGTAATTGACCAGGAGGACAATGTGCAACAAGAGCTGTAAGTGGTCGAAAAAATTCAATCTAACCTAACATCTAGACATTGCAGTTTTACGATTTATTTTTGAACTTCCCAATCCTTGAATCCAACGCCAATTTGACCAGTCACTCTTCTATATCGGAGGTGTAATTGACCAGGAGGACAATGTGCAACAAGAGCTGTAAGTTGTCGAAAAAAATTTAATCTAACCTAACATCAAGACATTGCAGATTTACGATTTATTTTTGAACAACTTCCCAATCCTTGAATCCAACGCCAATTTGACCAGTCATTCTTCTATATCCTAGGTGTAATTGACCAGGAGGACAATGTGCAACAAGAGCTGTAAGCTGTCGAAAAAAATTTAATCTAACCTAACATCTAGACATTGCAGATTTACGATTTATTTTTGAACAACTTCCCAATCCTTGAATCCAACGCCAATTTGACCAGTCATTCTTCTATATCGAAGGTGTAATTGACCAGGAGGACAATGTGCAACAAGAGCTGTAAGTTGTCGAAAAAAATTTAATCTAACCTAACATCAAGACATTGCAGATTTACGATTTATTTTTGAACAACTTCCCAATCCTTGAATCCAACGCCAATTTGACCAGTCATTCTTCTATATCCTAGGTGTAATTGACCAGGAGGACAATGTGCAACAAGAGCTGTAAGTTGTCGAAAAAAATTTAATCTAACCTAACATCAAGACATTGCAGATTTACGATTTATTTTTGAACAACTTCCCAATCCTTGAATCCAACGCCAATTTGACCAGTCATTCTTCTATATCCTAGGTGTAATTGACCAGGAGGACAATGTGCAACAAGAGCTGTAAGTGGTCGAAAAAAATTCAATCTAACCTAACATCTAGACATTGCAGTTTTACGATTTATTTTTGAACAACTTCCAAATTCTTGAATCCAGCGCCAATTTGACCAGTCTCTCTTCTATATCGGAGGTGTAATTGACCAGGAGGACAATGTGCAACAAGAGCTGTAAGTGGTCGAAAAAATTCAATCTAACCTAACATCTAGACATTGCAGTTATACGATTTATTTTTGAACTTCCCAATCCTTGAATCCAACGCCAATTTGACCAGTCACTCTTCTATATCGGAGGTGTAATTGACCAGGAGGACAATGTGCAACAAGAGCTGTAAGTGGTCGAAAAAAATTCAATCTAACCTAACATCTAGACATTGCAGTTTTACGATTTATTTTTGAACAACTTCCAAATTCTTGAATCCAGCGCCAATTTGACCAGTCTCTCTTCTATATCGGAGGTGTAATTGACCAGGAGGACAATGTGCAACAAGAGCTGTAAGTGGTCGAAAAAATTCAATCTAACCTAACATCTAGACATTGCAGTTTTACGATTTATTTTTGAACTTTCCAATCCTTGAATCCAACGCCAATTTGACCAGTCACTCTTCTATATCGGAGGTGTAATTGACCAGGAGGACAATGTGCAACAAGAGCTGTAAGTTGTCGAAAAAAATTTAATCTAACCTAACATCAAGACATTGCAGATTTACGATTTATTTTTGAACAACTTCCCAATCCTTGAATCCAACGCCAATTTGACCAGTCATTCTTCTATATCCTAGGTGTAATTGACCAGGAGGACAATGTGCAACAAGAGCTGTAAGTTGTCGAAAAGAATTTAATCTAACCTAACATCTAGACATTGCAGATTTACGATTTATTTTTGAACAACTTCCCAATCCTTGAATCCAACGCCAATTTGACCAGTCATTCTTCTATATCGAAGGTGTAATTGACCAGGAGGACAATGTGCAACAAGAGCTGTAAGTTGTCGAAAAAAATTTAATCTAACCTAACATCAAGACATTGCAGATTTACGATTTATTTTTGAACAACTTCCCAATCCTTGAATCCAACGCCAATTTGACCAGTCATTCTTCTATATCCTAGGTGTAATTGACCAGGAGGACAATGTGCAACAAGAGCTGTAAGTGGTCGAAAAAAATTCAATCTAACCTAACATCTAGACATTGCAGTTTTACGATTTATTTTTGAACAACTTCCAAATCCTTGAATCCAGCGCCAATTTGACCAGTCTCTCTTCTATATCGGAGGTGTAATTGACCAGGAGGACAATGTGCAACAAGAGCTGTAAGTGGTCGAAAAAAATTCAATCTAACCTAACATCTAGACATTGCAGTTTTACGATTTATTTTTGAACAACTTCCAAATCCTTGAATCCAGCGCCAATTTGACCAGTCTCTCTTCTATATCGGAGGTGTAATTGACCAGGAGGACAATGTGCAGCAAGAGCTGTAAGTGGTCGAAAAAAATTTAATCTAACCTAACATCAAGACATTGCAGATTTACGATTTATTTTTGAACAACTTCCCAATCCTTGAATCCAACGCCAATTTGACCAGTCATTCTTCTATATCCTAGGTGTAATTGACCAGGAGGACAATGTGCAACAAGAGCTGTAAGTGGTCGAAAAAAATTCAATCTAACCTAACATCTAGACATTGCAGTTTTACGATTTATTTTTGAACAACTTCCCAATCCTTGAATCCAACGCCAATTTGACCAGTCATTCTTCTATATCGAAGGTGTAATTGACCAGGAGGACAACAATGTGCAACAAGAGCTGTAAGTGGTCGAAAAAAATTCAATCTAACCTAACATCTAGACATTGCAGTTTTACGATTTATTTTTGAACAACTTCCAAATTCTTGAATCCAGCGCCAATTTGACCAGTCTCTCTTCTATATCGGAGGTGTAATTGACCAGGAGGACAATGTGCAACAAGAGCTGTAAGTGGTCGAAAAAATTCAATCTAACCTAACATCTAGACATTGCAGTTTTACGATTTATTTTTAAACTTCCCAATCCTTGAATCCAACGCCAATTTGACCAGTCACTCTTCTATATCGGAGGTGTAATTGACCAGGAGGACAATGTGCAACAAGAGCTGTAAGTTGTCGAAAAAAATTTAATCTAACCTAACATCAAGACATTGCAGATTTACGATTTATTTTTGAACAACTTCCCAATCCTTGAATCCAACGCCAATTTGACCAGTCATTCTTCTATATCCTAGGTGTAATTGACCAGGAGGACAATGTGCAACAAGAGCTGTAAGCTGTCGAAAAAAATTTAATCTAACCTAACATCTAGACATTGCAGATTTACGATTTATTTTTGAACAACTTCCCAATCCTTGAATCCAACGCCAATTTGACCAGTCATTCTTCTATATCGAAGGTGTAATTGACCAGGAGGACAATGTGCAACAAGAGCTGTAAGTTGTCGAAAAAAATTTAATCTAACCTAACATCAAGACATTGCAGATTTACGATTTATTTTTGAACAACTTTCCAATCCTTGAATCCAACGCCAATTTAACCAGTCATTCTTCTATATCCTAGGTGTAATTGACCAGGAGGACAATGTGCAACAAGAGCTGTAAGTTGTCGAAAAAAATTTAATCTAACCTAACATCTAGACATTGCAGATTTACGATTTATTTTTGAACAACTTCCCAATCCTTGAATCCAGCGCCAATTTGACCAGTCTCTCTTCTATATCGGAGGTGTAATTGACCAGGAGGACAATGTGCAACAAGAGCTGTAAGTGGTCGAAAAAAATTCAATCTAACCTAACATCTAGACATTGCAGTTTTACGATTTATTTTTGAACAACTTCCAAATCCTTGAATCCAGCGCCAATTTGACCAGTCTCTCTTCTATATCGGAGGTGTAATTGACCAGGAGGACAATGTGCAGCAAGAGCTGTAAGTGGTCGAAAAAATTCAATCTAACCTAACATCTAGACATTGCAGTTTTACGATTTATTTTTGAACAACTTCCCATTCCTTGAATCCAACGCCAATTTGACCAGTCACTCTTCTATATCGGAGGTGTAATTGACCAGGAGGACAATGTGCAACAAGAGCTGTAAGTTGTCGAAAAAAATTTAATCTAACCTAACATCAAGACATTGCAGATTTACGATTTATTTTTGAACAACTTCCCAATCCTTGAATCCAACGCCAATTTGACCAGTCATTCTTCTATATCCTAGGTGTAATTGACCAGGAGGACAATGTGCAACAAGAGCTGTAAGTGGTCGAAAAAAATTCAATCTAACCTAACATCTAGACATTGCAGTTTTACGATTTATTTTTGAACAACTTCCAAATTCTTGAATCCAGCGCCAATTTGACCAGTCTCTCTTCTATATCGGAGGTGTAATTGACCAGGAGGACAATGTGCAACAAGAGCTGTAAGTTGTCGAAAAAAATTTAATCTAACCTAACATCAAGACATTGCAGATTTACGATTTATTTTTGAACAACTTCCCAATCCTTGAATCCAACGCCAATTTGACCAGTCATTCTTCTATATCCTAGGTGTAATTGACCAGGAGGACAATGTGCAACAAGAGCTGTAAGTGGTCGAAAAAAATTCAATCTAACCTAACATCTAGACATTGCAGTTTTACGATTTATTTTTGAACAACTTCCAAATCCTTGAATCCAGCGCCAATTTGACCAGTCTCTCTTCTATATCGGAGGTGTAATTGACCAGGAGGACAATGTGCAACAAGAGCTGTAAGTGGTCGAAAAAAATTCAATCTAACCTAACATCTAGACATTGCAGTTTTACGATTTATTTTTGAACAACTTCCAAATCCTTGAATCCAGCACCAATTTGACCAGTCTCTCTTCTATATCGGAGGTGTAATTGACCAGGAGGACAATGTGCAGCAAGAGCTGTAAGTGGTCGAAAAAAATTTAATCTAACCTAACATCAAGACATTGCAGATTTACGATTTATTTTTGAACAACTTCCCAATCCTTGAATCCAACGCCAATTTGACCAGTCATTCTTCTATATCCTAGGTGTAATTGACCAGGAGGACAATGTGCAACAAGAGCTGTAAGTGGTCGAAAAAAATTCAATCTAACCTAACATCTAGACATTGCAGTTTTACGATTTATTTTTGAACAACTTCCCAATCCTTGAATCCAACGCCAATTTGACCAGTCATTCTTCTATATCGAAGGTGTAATTGACCAGGAGGACAACAATGTGCAACAAGAGCTGTAAGTGGTCGAAAAAAATTCAATCTAACCTAACATCTAGACATTGCAGTTTTACGATTTATTTTTGAACAACTTCCAAATTCTTGAATCCAGCGCCAATTTGACCAGTCTCTCTTCTATATCGGAGGTGTAATTGACCAGGAGGACAATGTGCAACAAGAGCTGTAAGTGGTCGAAAAAATTCAATCTAACCTAACATCTAGACATTGCAGTTTTACGATTTATTTTTAAACTTCCCAATCCTTGAATCCAACGCCAATTTGACCAGTCACTCTTCTATATCGGAGGTGTAATTGACCAGGAGGACAATGTGCAACAAGAGCTGTAAGTTGTCGAAAAAAATTTAATCTAACCTAACATCAAGACATTGCAGATTTACGATTTATTTTTGAACAACTTCCCAATCCTTGAATCCAACGCCAATTTGACCAGTCATTCTTCTATATCCTAGGTGTAATTGACCAGGAGGACAATGTGCAACAAGAGCTGTAAGCTGTCGAAAAAAATTTAATCTAACCTAACATCTAGACATTGCAGATTTACGATTTATTTTTGAACAACTTCCCAATCCTTGAATCCAACGCCAATTTGACCAGTCATTCTTCTATATCGAAGGTGTAATTGACCAGGAGGACAATGTGCAACAAGAGCTGTAAGTTGTCGAAAAAAATTTAATCTAACCTAACATCAAGACATTGCAGATTTACGATTTATTTTTGAACAACTTTCCAATCCTTGAATCCAACGCCAATTTAACCAGTCATTCTTCTATATCCTAGGTGTAATTGACCAGGAGGACAATGTGCAACAAGAGCTGTAAGTTGTCGAAAAAAATTTAATCTAACCTAACATCTAGACATTGCAGATTTACGATTTATTTTTGAACAACTTCCCAATCCTTGAATCCAGCGCCAATTTGACCAGTCTCTCTTCTATATCGGAGGTGTAATTGACCAGGAGGACAATGTGCAACAAGAGCTGTAAGTGGTCGAAAAAAATTCAATCTAACCTAACATCTAGACATTGCAGTTTTACGATTTATTTTTGAACAACTTCCAAATCCTTGAATCCAGCGCCAATTTGACCAGTCTCTCTTCTATATCGGAGGTGTAATTGACCAGGAGGACAATGTGCAGCAAGAGCTGTAAGTGGTCGAAAAAATTCAATCTAACCTAACATCTAGACATTGCAGTTTTACGATTTATTTTTGAACAACTTCCCATTCCTTGAATCCAACGCCAATTTGACCAGTCACTCTTCTATATCGGAGGTGTAATTGACCAGGAGGACAATGTGCAACAAGAGCTGTAAGTTGTCGAAAAAAATTTAATCTAACCTAACATCAAGACATTGCAGATTTACGATTTATTTTTGAACAACTTCCCAATCCTTGAATCCAACGCCAATTTGACCAGTCATTCTTCTATATCCTAGGTGTAATTGACCAGGAGGACAATGTGCAACAAGAGCTGTAAGTGGTCGAAAAAAATTCAATCTAACCTAACATCTAGACATTGCAGTTTTACGATTTATTTTTGAACAACTTCCAAATTCTTGAATCCAGCGCCAATTTGACCAGTCTCTCTTCTATATCGGAGGTGTAATTGACCAGGAGGACAATGTGCAACAAGAGCTGTAAGTGGTCGAAAAAATTCAATCTAACCTAACATCTAGACATTGCAGTTTTACGATTTATTTTTGAACTTCCCAATCCTTGAATCCAACGCCAATTTGACCAGTCACTCTTCTATATCGGAGGTGTAATTGACCAGGAGGACAATGTGCAACAAGAGCTGTAAGTTGTCGAAAAAAATTTAATCTAACCTAACATCAAGACATTGCAGATTTACGATTTATTTTTGAACAACTTCCCAATCCTTGAATCCAACGCCAATTTGACCAGTCATTCTTCTATATCCTAGGTGTAATTGACCAGGAGGACAATGTGCAACAAGAGCTGTAAGTTGTCGAAAAGAATTTAATCTAACCTAACATCTAGACATTGCAGATTTACGATTTATTTTTGAACAACTTCCCAATCCTTGAATCCAACGCCAATTTGACCAGTCATTCTTCTATATCGAAGGTGTAATTGACCAGGAGGACAATGTGCAACAAGAGCTGTAAGTTGTCGAAAAAAATTTAATCTAACCTAACATCAAGACATTGCAGATTTACGATTTATTTTTGAACAACTTCCCAATCCTTGAATCCAACGCCAATTTGACCAGTCACTCTTCTATATCGGAGGTGTAATTGACCAGGAGGACAATGTGCAACAAGAGCTGTAAGTTGTCGAAAAAAATTTAATCTAACCTAACATCAAGACATTGCAGATTTACGATTTATTTTTGAACAACTTCCCAATCCTTGAATCCAACGCCAATTTGACCAGTCATTCTTCTATATCCTAGGTGTAATTGACCAGGAGGACAATGTGCAACAAGAGCTGTAAGTGGTCGAAAAAAATTCAATCTAACCTAACATCTAGACATTGCAGTTTTACGATTTATTTTTGAACAACTTCCAAATTCTTGAATCCAGCGCCAATTTGACCAGTCTCTCTTCTATATCGGAGGTGTAATTGACCAGGAGGACAATGTGCAACAAGAGCTGTAAGTGGTCGAAAAAATTCAATCTAACCTAACATCTAGACATTGCAGTTTTACGATTTATTTTTGAACTTCCCAATCCTTGAATCCAACGCCAATTTGACCAGTCACTCTTCTATATCGGAGGTGTAATTGACCAGGAGGACAATGTGCAACAAGAGCTGTAAGTTGTCGAAAAAAATTTAATCTAACCTAACATCAAGACATTGCAGATTTACGATTTATTTTTGAACAACTTCCCAATCCTTGAATCCAACGCCAATTTGACCAGTCATTCTTCTATATCCTAGGTGTAATTGACCAGGAGGACAATGTGCAACAAGAGCTGTAAGTTGTCGAAAAGAATTTAATCTAACCTAACATCTAGACATTGCAGATTTACGATTTATTTTTGAACAACTTCCCAATCCTTGAATCCAACGCCAATTTGACCAGTCATTCTTCTATATCGAAGGTGTAATTGACCAGGAGGACAATGTGCAACAAGAGCTGTAAGTTGTCGAAAAAAATTTAATCTAACCTAACATCAAGACATTGCAGATTTACGATTTATTTTTGAACAACTTCCCAATCCTTGAATCCAACGCCAATTTGACCAGTCATTCTTCTATATCCTAGGTGTAATTGACCAGGAGGACAATGTGCAACAAGAGCTGTAAGTGGTCGAAAAAAATTCAATCTAACCTAACATCTAGACATTGCAGTTTTACGATTTATTTTTGAACAACTTCCAAATCCTTGAATCCAGCGCCAATTTGACCAGTCTCTCTTCTATATCGGAGGTGTAATTGACCAGGAGGACAATGTGCAACAAGAGCTGTAAGTGGTCGAAAAAAATTCAATCTAACCTAACATCTAGACATTGCAGTTTTACGATTTATTTTTGAACAACTTCCAAATCCTTGAATCCAGCGCCAATTTGACCAGTCTCTCTTCTATATCGGAGGTGTAATTGACCAGGAGGACAATGTGCAGCAAGAGCTGTAAGTGGTCGAAAAAAATTTAATCTAACCTAACATCAAGACATTGCAGATTTACGATTTATTTTTGAACAACTTCCCAATCCTTGAATCCAACGCCAATTTGACCAGTCATTCTTCTATATCCTAGGTGTAATTGACCAGGAGGACAATGTGCAACAAGAGCTGTAAGTGGTCGAAAAAAATTCAATCTAACCTAACATCTAGACATTGCAGTTTTACGATTTATTTTTGAACAACTTCCCAATCCTTGAATCCAACGCCAATTTGACCAGTCATTCTTCTATATCGAAGGTGTAATTGACCAGGAGGACAACAATGTGCAACAAGAGCTGTAAGTGGTCGAAAAAAATTCAATCTAACCTAACATCTAGACATTGCAGTTTTACGATTTATTTTTGAACAACTTCCAAATTCTTGAATCCAGCGCCAATTTGACCAGTCTCTCTTCTATATCGGAGGTGTAATTGACCAGGAGGACAATGTGCAACAAGAGCTGTAAGTGGTCGAAAAAATTCAATCTAACCTAACATCTAGACATTGCAGTTTTACGATTTATTTTTGAACTTCCCAATCCTTGAATCCAACGCCAATTTGACCAGTCACTCTTCTATATCGGAGGTGTAATTGACCAGGAGGACAATGTGCAACAAGAGCTGTAAGTTGTCGAAAAAAATTTAATCTAACCTAACATCAAGACATTGCAGATTTACGATTTATTTTTGAACAACTTCCCAATCCTTGAATCCAACGCCAATTTGACCAGTCATTCTTCTATATCCTAGGTGTAATTGACCAGGAGGACAATGTGCAACAAGAGCTGTAAGCTGTCGAAAAAAATTTAATCTAACCTAACATCTAGACATTGCAGATTTACGATTTATTTTTGAACAACTTCCCAATCCTTGAATCCAACGCCAATTTGACCAGTCATTCTTCTATATCGAAGGTGTAATTGACCAGGAGGACAATGTGCAACAAGAGCTGTAAGTTGTCGAAAAAAATTTAATCTAACCTAACATCAAGACATTGCAGATTTACGATTTATTTTTGAACAACTTCCCAATCCTTGAATCCAACGCCAATTTAACCAGTCATTCTTCTATATCCTAGGTGTAATTGACCAGGAGGACAATGTGCAACAAGAGCTGTAAGTTGTCGAAAAAAATTTAATCTAACCTAACATCTAGACATTGCAGATTTACGATTTATTTTTGAACAACTTCCCAATCCTTGAATCCAGCGCCAATTTGACCAGTCTCTCTTCTATATCGGAGGTGTAATTGACCAGGAGGACAATGTGCAACAAGAGCTGTAAGTGGTCGAAAAAAATTCAATCTAACCTAACATCTAGACATTGCAGTTTTACGATTTATTTTTGAACAACTTCCAAATCCTTGAATCCAGCGCCAATTTGACCAGTCTCTCTTCTATATCGGAGGTGTAATTGACCAGGAGGACAATGTGCAGCAAGAGCTGTAAGTGGTCGAAAAAATTCAATCTAACCTAACATCTAGACATTGCAGTTTTACGATTTATTTTTGTACAACTTCCCATTCCTTGAATCCAACGCCAATTTGACCAGTCACTCTTCTATATCGGAGGTGTAATTGACCAGGAGGACAATGTGCAACAAGAGCTGTAAGTTGTCGAAAAAAATTTAATCTAACCTAACATCAAGACATTGCAGATTTACGATTTATTTTTGAACAACTTCCCAATCCTTGAATCCAACGCCAATTTGACCAGTCATTCTTCTATATCCTAGGTGTAATTGACCAGGAGGACAATGTGCAACAAGAGCTGTAAGTGGTCGAAAAAAATTCAATCTAACCTAACATCTAGACATTGCAGTTTTACGATTTATTTTTGAACAACTTCCAAATTCTTGAATCCAGCGCCAATTTGACCAGTCTCTCTTCTATATCGGAGGTGTAATTGACCAGGAGGACAATGTGCAACAAGAGCTGTAAGTGGTCGAAAAAATTCAATCTAACCTAACATCTAGACATTGCAGTTTTACGATTTATTTTTGAACTTCCCAATCCTTGAATCCAACGCCAATTTGACCAGTCACTCTTCTATATCGGAGGTGTAATTGACCAGGAGGACAATGTGCAACAAGAGCTGTAAGTTGTCGAAAAAAATTTAATCTAACCTAACATCAAGACATTGCAGATTTACGATTTATTTTTGAACAACTTCCCAATCCTTGAATCCAACGCCAATTTGACCAGTCATTCTTCTATATCCTAGGTGTAATTGACCAGGAGGACAATGTGCAACAAGAGCTGTAAGTTGTCGAAAAGAATTTAATCTAACCTAACATCTAGACATTGCAGATTTACGATTTATTTTTGAACAACTTCCCAATCCTTGAATCCAACGCCAATTTGACCAGTCATTCTTCTATATCGAAGGTGTAATTGACCAGGAGGACAATGTGCAACAAGAGCTGTAAGTTGTCGAAAAAAATTTAATCTAACCTAACATCAAGACATTGCAGATTTACGATTTATTTTTGAACAACTTCCCAATCCTTGAATCCAACGCCAATTTGACCAGTCACTCTTCTATATCGGAGGTGTAATTGACCAGGAGGACAATGTGCAACAAGAGCTGTAAGTTGTCGAAAAAAATTTAATCTAACCTAACATCAAGACATTGCAGATTTACGATTTATTTTTGAACAACTTCCCAATCCTTGAATCCAACGCCAATTTGACCAGTCATTCTTCTATATCCTAGGTGTAATTGACCAGGAGGACAATGTGCAACAAGAGCTGTAAGTGGTCGAAAAAAATTCAATCTAACCTAACATCTAGACATTGCAGTTTTACGATTTATTTTTGAACAACTTCCAAATTCTTGAATCCAGCGCCAATTTGACCAGTCTCTCTTCTATATCGGAGGTGTAATTGACCAGGAGGACAATGTGCAACAAGAGCTGTAAGTGGTCGAAAAAATTCAATCTAACCTAACATCTAGACATTGCAGTTTTACGATTTATTTTTGAACTTCCCAATCCTTGAATCCAACGCCAATTTGACCAGTCACTCTTCTATATCGGAGGTGTAATTGACCAGGAGGACAATGTGCAACAAGAGCTGTAAGTTGTCGAAAAAAATTTAATCTAACCTAACATCAAGACATTGCAGATTTACGATTTATTTTTGAACAACTTCCCAATCCTTGAATCCAACGCCAATTTGACCAGTCATTCTTCTATATCCTAGGTGTAATTGACCAGGAGGACAATGTGCAACAAGAGCTGTAAGTTGTCGAAAAGAATTTAATCTAACCTAACATCTAGACATTGCAGATTTACGATTTATTTTTGAACAACTTCCCAATCCTTGAATCCAACGCCAATTTGACCAGTCATTCTTCTATATCGAAGGTGTAATTGACCAGGAGGACAATGTGCAACAAGAGCTGTAAGTTGTCGAAAAAAATTTAATCTAACCTAACATCAAGACATTGCAGATTTACGATTTATTTTTGAACAACTTCCCAATCCTTGAATCCAACGCCAATTTGACCAGTCATTCTTCTATATCCTAGGTGTAATTGACCAGGAGGACAATGTGCAACAAGAGCTGTAAGTGGTCGAAAAAAATTCAATCTAACCTAACATCTAGACATTGCAGTTTTACGATTTATTTTTGAACAACTTCCAAATCCTTGAATCCAGCGCCAATTTGACCAGTCTCTCTTCTATATCGGAGGTGTAATTGACCAGGAGGACAATGTGCAACAAGAGCTGTAAGTGGTCGAAAAAAATTCAATCTAACCTAACATCTAGACATTGCAGTTTTACGATTTATTTTTGAACAACTTCCAAATCCTTGAATCCAGCGCCAATTTGACCAGTCTCTCTTCTATATCGGAGGTGTAATTGACCAGGAGGACAATGTGCAGCAAGAGCTGTAAGTGGTCGAAAAAAATTTAATCTAACCTAACATCAAGACATTGCAGATTTACGATTTATTTTTGAACAACTTCCCAATCCTTGAATCCAACGCCAATTTGACCAGTCATTCTTCTATATCCTAGGTGTAATTGACCAGGAGGACAATGTGCAACAAGAGCTGTAAGTGGTCGAAAAAAATTCAATCTAACCTAACATCTAGACATTGCAGTTTTACGATTTATTTTTGAACAACTTCCCAATCCTTGAATCCAACGCCAATTTGACCAGTCATTCTTCTATATCGAAGGTGTAATTGACCAGGAGGACAACAATGTGCAACAAGAGCTGTAAGTGGTCGAAAAAAATTCAATCTAACCTAACATCTAGACATTGCAGTTTTACGATTTATTTTTGAACAACTTCCAAATTCTTGAATCCAGCGCCAATTTGACCAGTCTCTCTTCTATATCGGAGGTGTAATTGACCAGGAGGACAATGTGCAACAAGAGCTGTAAGTGGTCGAAAAAATTCAATCTAACCTAACATCTAGACATTGCAGTTTTACGATTTATTTTTGAACAACTTCCCAATCCTTGAATCCAACGCCAATTTGACCAGTCACTCTTCTATATCGGAGGTGTAATTGACCAGGAGGACAATGTGCAACAAGAGCTGTAAGTTGTCGAAAAAAATTTAATCTAACCTAACATCAAGGCATTGCAGATTTACGATTTATTTTTGAACAACTTCCCAATCCTTGAATCCAACGCCAATTTGACCAGTCACTCTTCTATATCGGAGGTGTAATTGACCAGGAGGACAATGTGCAACAAGAGCTGTAAGTTGTCGAAAAAAATTTAATCTAACCTAACATCAAGACATTGCAGATTTACGATTTATTTTTGAACAACTTCCCAATCCTTGAATCCAACGCCAATTTGACCAGTCACTCTTCTATATCGGAGGTGTAATTGACCAGGAGGACAATGTGCAACTAGAGCTGTAAGTTGTCGAAAAAAATTTAATCTAACCTAACATCAAGACATTGCAGATTTACGATTTATTTTTGAACAACTTCCCAATCCTTGAATCCAACGCCAATTTGACCAGTCATTCTTCTATATCCTAGGTGTAATTGACCAGGAGGACAATGTGCAACAAGAGCTGTAAGCTGTCGAAAAAAATTTAATCTAACCTAACATCTAGACATTGCAGATTTACGATTTATTTTTGAACAACTTCCCAATCCTTGAATCCAACGCCAATTTGACCAGTCATTCTTCTATATCGAAGGTGTAATTGACCAGGAGGACAATGTGCAACAAGAGCTGTAAGTTGTCGAAAAAAATTTAATCTAACCTAACATCAAGACATTGCAGATTTACGATTTATTTTTGAACAACTTCCCAATCCTTGAATCCAACGCCAATTTGACAAGTCATTCTTCTATATCCTAGGTGTAATTGACCAGGAGGACAATGTGCAACAAGAGCTGTAAGTTGTCGAAAAAAATTTAATCTAACCTAACATCTAGACATTGCAGATTTACGATTTATTTTTGAACAACTTCCCAATCCTTGAATCCAGCGCCAATTTGACCAGTCTCTCTTCTATATCGGAGGTGTAATTGACCAGGAGGACAATGTGCAACAAGAGCTGTAAGTGGTCGAAAAAAATTCAATCTAACCTAACATCTAGACATTGCAGTTTTACGATTTATTTTTGAACAACTTCCAAATCCTTGAATCCAGCGCCAATTTGACCAGTCTCTCTTCTATATCGGAGGTGTAATTGACCAGGAGGACAATGTGCAGCAAGAGCTGTAAGTGGTCGAAAAAATTCAATCTAACCTAACATCTAGACATTGCAGTTTTACGATTTATTTTTGAACAACTTCCCATTCCTTGAATCCAACGCCAATTTGACCAGTCACTCTTCTATATCGGAGGTGTAATTGACCAGGAGGACAATGTGCAACAAGAGCTGTAAGTTGTCGAAAAAAATTCAATCTAACCTAACATCTAGACATTGCAGTTTTACGATTTATTTTTGAACAACTTCCAAATCCTTGAATCCAGCGCCAATTTGACCAGTCTCTCTTCTATATCGGAGGTGTAATTGACCAGGAGGACAATGTGCAACAAGAGCTGTAAGTTGTCGAAAAAAATTTAATCTAACCTAACATCTAGACATTGCAGATTTACGATTTATTTTTGAACAACTTCCCAATCCTTGAATCCAACGCCAATTTGACCAGTCATTCTTCTATATCGGAGGTGTAATTGACCAGGAGGACAATGTGCAACAAGAGCTGTAAGTGGTCGAAAAAATTCAATCTAACCTAACATCTAGACATTGCAGTTTTACGATTTATTTTTGAACAACTTCCCAATCCTTGAATCCAACGCCAATTTGACCAGTCACTCTTCTATATCGGAGGTGTAATTGACCAGGAGGACAATGTGCAACAAGAGCTGTAAGTTGTCGAAAAAAATTTAATCTAACCTAACATCAAGACATTGCAGATTTACGATTTATTTTTGAACAACTTCCCAATCCTTGAATCCAACGCCAATTTGACCAGTCATTCTTCTATATCCTAGGTGTAATTGACCAGGAGGACAATGTGCAACAAGAGCTGTAAGTTGTCGAAAAGAATTTAATCTAACCTAACATTAGACATTGCAGATTTACGATTTATTTTTGAACAACTTCCCAATCCTTGAATCCAACGCCAATTTGACCAGTCATTCTTCTATATCGAAGGTGTAATTGACCAGGAGGACAATGTGCAACAAGAGCTGTAAGTTGTCGAAAAAAATTTAATCTAACCTAACATCAAGACATTGCAGATTTACGATTTATTTTTGAACAACTTCCCAATCCTTGAATCCAACGCCAATTTGACCAGTCATTCTTCTATATCCTAGGTGTAATTGACCAGGAGGACAATGTGCAACAAGAGCTGTAAGTTGTCGAAAAAAATTTAATCTAACCTAACATCTAGACATTGCAGATTTACGATTTATTTTTGAACAACTTCCCAATCCTTGAATCCAGCGCCAATTTGACCAGTCTCTCTTCTATATCGGAGGTGTAATTGGCCAGGAGGACAATGTGCAACAAGAGCTGTAAGTGGTCGAAAAAAATTCAATCTAACCTAACATCTAGACATTGCAGTTTTACGATTTATTTTTGAACAACTTCCAAATCCTTGAATCCAGCGCCAATTTGACCAGTCTCTCTTCTATATCGGAGGTGTAATTGACCAGGAGGACAATGTGCAGCAAGAGCTGTAAGTGGTCGAAAAAATTCAATCTAACCTAACATCTAGACATTGCAGTTTTACGATTTATTTTTGAACAACTTCCCATTCCTTGAATCCAACGCCAATTTGACCAGTCACTCTTCTATATCGGAGGTGTAATTGACCAGGAGGACAATGTGCAACAAGAGCTGTAAGTTGTCGAAGAAAATTTAATCTAACCTAACATCAAGACATTGCAGATTTACGATTTATTTTTGAACAACTTCCCAATCCTTGAATCCAACGCCAATTTGACCAGTCATTCTTCTATATCCTAGGTGTAATTGACCAGGAGGACAATGTGCAACAAGAGCTGTAAGTTGTCGAAAAAAATTCAATCTAACCTAACATCTAGACATTGCAGTTTTACGATTTATTTTTGAACAACTTCCAAATCCTTGAATCCAGCGCCAATTTGACCAGTCTCTCTTCTATGTCGGAGGTGTAATTGACCAGGAGGACAATGTGCAACAAGAGCTGTAAGTTGTCGAAAAAAATTTAATCTAACCTAACATCTAGACATTGCAGATTTACGATTTATTTTTGAACAACTTCCCAATCCTTGAATCCAACGCCAATTTGACCAGTCATTCTTCTATATCCAAGGTGTAATTGACCAGGAGGACAATGTGCAGCAAGAGCTGTAAGTGGTCGAAAAAAATTCAATCTAACCTAACATCTAGACATTGCAGTTTTACGATTTATTTTTGAACAACTTCCCAATCCTTGAATCCAACGCCAATTTGACCAGTCATTCTTCTATATCCAAGGTGTAATTGACCAGGAGGACAATGTGCAGCAAGAGCTGTAAGTGGTCGAAAAAAATTTAATCTAACCTAACATCAAGACATTGCAGATTTACGATTTATTTTTGAACAACTTCCCAATCCTTGAATCCAACGCCAATTTGACCAGTCATTCTTCTATATCGGAGGTGTAATTGACCAGGAGGACAATGTGCAACAAGAGCTGTAAGTGGTCGAAAAAATTCAATCTAACCTAACATCTAGACATTGCAGTTTTACGATTTATTTTTGAACAACTTCCAAATCCTTGAATCCAGCGCCAATTTGACCAGTCTCTCTTCTATATCGGAGGTGTAATTGACCAGGAGGACAATGTGCAACAAGAGCTGTAAGTGGTCGAAAAAAATTCAATCTAACCTAACATCTAGACATTGCAGTTTTACGATTTATTTTTGAACAACTTCCAAATCCTTGAATCCAGCGCCAATTTGACCAGTCTCTCTTCTATATCGGAGGTGTAATTGACCAGGAGGACAATGTGCAGCAAGAGCTGTAAGTGGTCGAAAAAAATTTAATCTAACCTAACATCAAGACATTGCAGATTTACGATTTATTTTTGAACAACTTCCCAATCCTTGAATCCAACGCCAATTTGACCAGTCATTCTTCTATATCCTAGGTGTAATTGACCAGGAGGACAATGTGCAACAAGAGCTGTAAGTGGTCGAAAAAAATTCAATCTAACCTAACATCTAGACATTGCAGTTTTACGATTTATTTTTGAACAACTTCCAAATCCTTGAATCCAGCGCCAATTTGACCAGTCTCTCTTCTATATCGGAGGTGTAATTGACCAGGAGGACAATGTGCAGCAAGAGCTGTAAGTGGTCGAAAAAAATTTAATCTAACCTAACATCAAGACATTGCAGATTTACGATTTATTTTTGAACAACTTCCCAATCCTTGAATCCAACGCCAATTTGACCAGTCATTCTTCTATATCCTAGGTGTAATTGACCAGGAGGACAATGTGCAACAAGAGCTGTAAGTGGTCGAAAAAAATTCAATCTAACCTAACATCTAGACATTGCAGTTTTACGATTTATTTTTGAACAACTTCCCAATCCTTGAATCCAACGCCAATTTGACCAGTCATTCTTCTATATCGAAGGTGTAATTGACCAGGAGGACAACAATGTGCAACAAGAGCTGTAAGTGGTCGAAAAAAATTCAATCTAACCTAACATCTAGACATTGCAGTTTTACGATTTATTTTTGAACAACTACCAAATTCTTGAATCCAGCGCCAATTTGACCAGTCTCTCTTCTATATCGGAGGTGTAATTGACCAGGAGGACAATGTGCAACAAGAGCTGTAAGTGGTCGAAAAAATTCAATCTAACCTAACATCTAGACATTGCAGTTTTACGATTTATTTTTGAACAACTTCCCATTCCTTGAATCCAACGCCAATTTGACCAGTCACTCTTCTATATCGGAGGTGTAATTGACCAGGAGGACAATGTGCAACAAGAGCTGTAAGTTGTCGAAAAAAATTTAATCTAACCTAACATCAAGGCATTGCAGATTTACGATTTATTTTTGAACAACTTCCCAATCCTTGAATCCAACGCCAATTTGACCAGTCACTCTTCTATATCGGAGGTGTAATTGACCAGGAGGACAATGTGCAACAAGAGCTGTAAGTTGTCGAAAAAAATTTAATCTAACCTAACATCAAGACATTGCAGATTTACGATTTATTTTTGAACAACTTCCCAATCCTTGAATCCAACGCCAATTTGACCAGTCACTCTTCTATATCGGAGGTGTAATTGACCAGGAGGACAATGTGCAACTAGAGCTGTAAGTTGTCGAAAAAAATTTAATCTAACCTAACATCAAGACATTGCAGATTTACGATTTATTTTTGAACAACTTCCCAATCCTTGAATCCAACGCCAATTTGACCAGTCATTCTTCTATATCCTAGGTGTAATTGACCAGGAGGACAATGTGCAACAAGAGCTGTAAGCTGTCGAAAAAAATTTAATCTAACCTAACATCTAGACATTGCAGATTTACGATTTATTTTTGAACAACTTCCCAATCCTTGAATCCAACGCCAATTTGACCAGTCATTCTTCTATATCGAAGGTGTAATTGACCAGGAGGACAATGTGCAACAAGAGCTGTAAGTTGTCGAAAAAAATTTAATCTAACCTAACATCAAGACATTGCAGATTTACGATTTATTTTTGAACAACTTCCCAATCCTTGAATCCAACGCCAATTTGACAAGTCATTCTTCTATATCCTAGGTGTAATTGACCAGGAGGACAATGTGCAACAAGAGCTGTAAGTTGTCGAAGAAAATTTAATCTAACCTAACATCTAGACATTGGAGATTTACGATTTATTTTTGAACAACTTCCCAATCCTTGAATCCAGCGCCAATTTGACCAGTCTCTCTTCTATATCGGAGGTGTAATTGACCAGGAGGACAATGTGCAACAAGAGCTGTAAGTGGTCGAAAAAAATTCAATCTAACCTAACATCTAGACATTGCAGTTTTACGATTTATTTTTGAACAACTTCCAAATCCTTGAATCCAGCGCCAATTTGACCAGTCTCTCTTCTATATCGGAGGTGTAATTGACCAGGAGGACAATGTGCAGCAAGAGCTGTAAGTGGTCGAAAAAATTCAATCTAACCTAACATCTAGACATTGCAGTTTTACGATTTATTTTTGAACAACTTCCCATTCCTTGAATCCAACGCCAATTTGACCAGTCACTCTTCTATATCGGAGGTGTAATTGACCAGGAGGACAATGTGCAACAAGAGCTGTAAGTTGTCGAAAAAAATTTAATCTAACCTAACATCAAGACATTGCAGATTTACGATTTATTTTTGAACAACTTCCCAATCCTTGAATCCAACGCCAATTTGACCAGTCATTCTTCTATATCCTAGGTGTAATTGACCAGGAGGACAATGTGCAACAAGAGCTGTAAGTTGTCGAAAAAAATTCAATCTAACCTAACATCTAGACATTGCAGTTTTACGATTTATTTTTGAACAACTTCCAAATCCTTGAATCCAGCGCCAATTTGACCAGTCTCTCTTCTATATCGGAGGTGTAATTGACCAGGAGGACAATGTGCAACAAGAGCTGTAAGTTGTCGAAAAAAATTTAATCTAACCTAACATCTAGACATTGCAGATTTACGATTTATTTTTGAACAACTTCCCAATCCTTGAATCCAACGCCAATTTGACCAGTCATTCTTCTATATCGGAGATGTAATTGACCAGGAGGACAATGTGCAACAAGAGCTGTAAGTGGTCGAAAAAATTCAATCTAACCTAACATCTAGACATTGCAGTTTTACGATTTATTTTTGAACAACTTCCCAGTCCTTGAATCCAACGCCAATTTGACCAGTCACTCTTCTATATCGGAGGTGTAATTGACCAGGAGGACAATGTGCAACAAGAGCTGTAAGTTGTCGAAAAAAATTTAATCTAACCTAACATCAAGACATTGCAGATTTACGATTTATTTTTGAACAACTTCCCAATCCTTGAATCCAACGCCAATTTGACCAGTCATTCTTCTATATCCTAGGTGTAATTGACCAGGAGGACAATGTGCAACAAGAGCTGTAAGTTGTCGAAAAGAATTTAATCTAACCTAACATTAGACATTGCAGATTTACGATTTATTTTTGAACAACTTCCCAATCCTTGAATCCAACGCCAATTTGACCAGTCATTCTTCTATATCGAAGGTGTAATTGACCAGGAGGACAACAATGTGCAACAAGAGCTGTAAGTGGTCGAAAAAAATTCAATCTAACCTAACATCTAGACATTGCAGTTTTACGATTTATTTTTGAACAACTACCAAATTCTTGAATCCAGCGCCAATTTGACCAGTCTCTCTTCTATATCGGAGGTGTAATTGACCAGGAGGACAATGTGCAACAAGAGCTGTAAGTGGTCGAAAAAATTCAATCTAACCTAACATCTAGACATTGCAGTTTTACGATTTATTTTTGAACAACTTCCCATTCCTTGAATCCAACGCCAATTTGACCAGTCACTCTTCTATATCGGAGGTGTAATTGACCAGGAGGACAATGTGCAACAAGAGCTGTAAGTTGTCGAAAAAAATTTAATCTAACCTAACATCAAGGCATTGCAGATTTACGATTTATTTTTGAACAACTTCCCAATCCTTGAATCCAACGCCAATTTGACCAGTCACTCTTCTATATCGGAGGTGTAATTGACCAGGAGGACAATGTGCAACAAGAGCTGTAAGTTGTCGAAAAAAATTTAATCTAACCTAACATCAAGACATTGCAGATTTACGATTTATTTTTGAACAACTTCCCAGTCCTTGAATCCAACGCCAATTTGACCAGTCACTCTTCTATATCGGAGGTGTAATTGACCAGGAGGACAATGTGCAACTAGAGCTGTAAGTTGTCGAAAAAAATTTAATCTAACCTAACATCAAGACATTGCAGATTTACGATTTATTTTTGAACAACTTCCCAATCCTTGAATCCAACGCCAATTTGACCAGTCATTCTTCTATATCCTAGGTGTAATTGACCAGGAGGACAATGTGCAACAAGAGCTGTAAGCTGTCGAAAAAAATTTAATCTAACCTAACATCTAGACATTGCAGATTTACGATTTATTTTTGAACAACTTCCCAATCCTTGAATCCAACGCCAATTTGACCAGTCATTCTTCTATATCGAAGGTGTAATTGACCAGGAGGACAATGTGCAACAAGAGCTGTAAGTTGTCGAAAAAAATTTAATCTAACCTAACATCAAGACATTGCAGATTTACGATTTATTTTTGAACAACTTCCCAATCCTTGAATCCAACGCCAATTTGACAAGTCATTCTTCTATATCCTAGGTGTAATTGACCAGGAGGACAATGTGCAACAAGAGCTGTAAGTTGTCGAAGAAAATTTAATCTAACCTAACATCTAGACATTGGAGATTTACGATTTATTTTTGAACAACTTCCCAATCCTTGAATCCAGCGCCAATTTGACCAGTCTCTCTTCTATATCGGAGGTGTAATTGACCAGGAGGACAATGTGCAACAAGAGCTGTAAGTGGTCGAAAAAAATTCAATCTAACCTAACATCTAGACATTGCAGTTTTACGATTTATTTTTGAACAACTTCCAAATCCTTGAATCCAGCGCCAATTTGACCAGTCTCTCTTCTATATCGGAGGTGTAATTGACCAGGAGGACAATGTGCAGCAAGAGCTGTAAGTGGTCGAAAAAATTCAATCTAACCTAACATCTAGACATTGCAGTTTTACGATTTATTTTTGAACAACTTCCCATTCCTTGAATCCAACGCCAATTTGACCAGTCACTCTTCTATATCGGAGGTGTAATTGACCAGGAGGACAATGTGCAACAAGAGCTGTAAGTTGTCGAAAAAAATTTAATCTAACCTAACATCAAGACATTGCAGATTTACGATTTATTTTTGAACAACTTCCCAATCCTTGAATCCAACGCCAATTTGACCAGTCATTCTTCTATATCCTAGGTGTAATTGACCAGGAGGACAATGTGCAACAAGAGCTGTAAGTTGTCGAAAAAAATTCAATCTAACCTAACATCTAGACATTGCAGTTTTACGATTTATTTTTGAACAACTTCCAAATCCTTGAATCCAGCGCCAATTTGACCAGTCTCTCTTCTATATCGGAGGTGTAATTGACCAGGAGGACAATGTGCAACAAGAGCTGTAAGTTGTCGAAAAAAATTTAATCTAACCTAACATCTAGACATTGCAGATTTACGATTTATTTTTGAACAACTTCCCAATCCTTGAATCCAACGCCAATTTGACCAGTCATTCTTCTATATCGGAGATGTAATTGACCAGGAGGACAATGTGCAACAAGAGCTGTAAGTGGTCGAAAAAATTCAATCTAACCTAACATCTAGACATTGCAGTTTTACGATTTATTTTTGAACAACTTCCCAATCCTTGAATCCAACGCCAATTTGACCAGTCACTCTTCTATATCGGAGGTGTAATTGACCAGGAGGACAATGTGCAACAAGAGCTGTAAGTTGTCGAAAAAAATTTAATCTAACCTAACATCAAGACATTGCAGATTTACGATTTATTTTTGAACAACTTCCCAATCCTTGAATCCAACGCCAATTTGACCAGTCATTCTTCTATATCCTAGGTGTAATTGACCAGGAGGACAATGTGCAACAAGAGCTGTAAGTTGTCGAAAAGAATTTAATCTAACCTAACATTAGACATTGCAGATTTACGATTTATTTTTGAACAACTTCCCAATCCTTGAATCCAACGCCAATTTGACCAGTCATTCTTCTATATCGAAGGTGTAATTGACCAGGAGGACAATGTGCAACAAGAGCTGTAAGTTGTCGAAAAAAATTTAATCTAACCTAACATCAAGACATTGCAGATTTACGATTTATTTTTGAACAACTTCCCAATCCTTGAATCCAACGCCAATTTGACCAGTCATTCTTCTATATCCTAGGTGTAATTGACCAGGAGGACAATGTGCAACAAGAGCTGTAAGTTGTCGAAAAAAATTTAATCTAACCTAACATCTAGACATTGCAGATTTACGATTTATTTTTGAACAACTTCCCAATCCTTGAATCCAGCGCCAATTTGACCAGTCTCTCTTCTATATCGGAGGTGTAATTGACCAGGAGGACAATGTGCAACAAGAGCTGTAAGTGGTCGAAAAAAATTCAATCTAACCTAACATCTAGACATTGCAGTTTTACGATTTATTTTTGAACAACTTCCAAATCCTTGAATCCAGCGCCAATTTGACCAGTCTCTCTTCTATATCGGAGGTGTAATTTACCAGGAGGACAATGTGCAGCAAGAGCTGTAAGTGGTCGAAAAAATTCAATCTAACCTAACATCTAGACATTGCAGTTTTACGATTTATTTTTGAACAACTTCCCATTCCTTGAATCCAACGCCAATTTGACCAGTCACTCTTCTATATCGGAGGTGTAATTGACCAGGAGGACAATGTGCATCAAGAGCTGTAAGTTGTCGAAAAAAATTTAATCTAACCTAACATCAAGACATTGCAGATTTACGATTTATTTTTGAACAACTTCCCAATCCTTGAATCCAACGCCAATTTGACCAGTCATTCTTCTATATCCTAGGTGTAATTGACCAGGAGGACAATGTGCAACAAGAGCTGTAAGTTGTCGAAAAAAATTCAATCTAACCTAACATCTAGACATTGCAGTTTTACGATTTATTTTTGAACAACTTCCAAATCCTTGAATCCAGCGCCAATTTGACCAGTCTCTCTTCTATGTCGGAGGTGTAATTGACCAGGAGGACAATGTGCAACAAGAGCTGTAAGTTGTCGAAAAAAATTTAATCTAACCTAACATCTAGACATTGCAGATTTACGATTTATTTTTGAACAACTTCCCAATCCTTGAATCCAACGCCAATTTGACCAGTCATTCTTCTATATCCAAGGTGTAATTGACCAGGAGGACAATGTGCAGCAAGAGCTGTAAGTGGTCGAAAAAAATTCAATCTAACCTAACATCTAGACATTGCAGTTTTACGATTTATTTTTGAACAACTTCCCAATCCTTGAATCCAACGCCAATTTGACCAGTCATTCTTCTATATCCAAGGTGTAATTGACCAGGAGGACAATGTGCAGCAAGAGCTGTAAGTGGTCGAAAAAAATTTAATCTAACCTAACATCTAGACATTGCAGATTTACGATTTATTTTTGAACAACTTCCCAATCCTTGAATCCAACGCCAATTTGACCAGTCATTCTTCTATATCGGAGGTGTAATTGACCAGGAGGACAATGTGCAACAAGAGCTGTAAGTGGTCGAAAAAATTCAATCTAACCTAACATCTAGACATTGCAGTTTTACGATTTATTTTTGAACAACTTCCAAATCCTTGAATCCAGCGCCAATTTGACCAGTCTCTCTTCTATATCGGAGGTGTAATTGACCAGGAGGACAATGTGCAACAAGAGCTGTAAGTGGTCGAAAAAAATTCAATCTAACCTAACATCTAGACATTGCAGTTTTACGATTTATTTTTGAACAACTTCCAAATCCTTGAATCCAGCGCCAATTTGACCAGTCTCTCTTCTATATCGGAGGTGTAATTGACCAGGAGGACAATGTGCAGCAAGAGCTGTAAGTGGTCGAAAAAAATTTAATCTAACCTAACATCAAGACATTGCAGATTTACGATTTATTTTTGAACAACTTCCCAATCCTTGAATCCAACGCCAATTTGACCAGTCATTCTTCTATATCCTAGGTGTAATTGACCAGGAGGACAATGTGCAACAAGAGCTGTAAGTGGTCGAAAAAAATTCAATCTAACCTAACATCTAGACATTGCAGTTTTACGATTTATTTTTGAACAACTTCCCAATCCTTGAATCCAACGCCAATTTAACATCTAGACATTGCAGTTTTACGATTTATTTTTGAACAACTTCCAAATTCTTGAATCCAGCGCCAATTTGACCAGTCTCTCTTCTATATCGGAGGTGTAATTGACCAGGAGGACAATGTGCAACAAGAGCTGTAAGTGGTCGAAAAAATTCAATCTAACCTAACATCTAGACATTGCAGTTTTACGATTTATTTTTGAACAACTTCCCAATCCTTGAATCCAACGCCAATTTGACCAGTCACTCTTCTATATCGGAGGTGTAATTGACCAGGAGGACAATGTGCAACAAGAGCTGTAAGTTCTCGAAAAAAATTTAATCTAACCTAACATCAAGGCATTGCAGATTTACGATTTATTTTTGAACAACTTCCCAATCCTTGAATCCAACGCCAATTTGACCAGTCATTCTTCTATATCCAAGGTGTAATTGACCAGGAGGACAATGTGCAGCAAGAGCTGTAAGTGGTCGAAAAAAATTTAATCTAACCTAACATCTAGACATTGCAGATTTACGATTTATTTTTGAACAACTTCCCAATCCTTGAATCCAACGCCAATTTGACCAGTCATTCTTCTATATCGGAGGTGTAATTGACCAGGAGGACAATGTGCAACAAGAGCTGTAAGTGGTCGAAAAAATTCAATCTAACCTAACATCTAGACATTGCAGTTTTACGATTTATTTTTGAACAACTTCCAAATCCTTGAATCCAGCGCCAATTTGACCAGTCTCTCTTCTATATCGGAGGTGTAATTGACCAGGAGGACAATGTGCAACAAGAGCTGTAAGTGGTCGAAAAAAATTCAATCTAACCTAACATCTAGACATTGCAGTTTTACGATTTATTTTTGAACAACTTCCAAATCCTTGAATCCAGCGCCAATTTGACCAGTCTCTCTTCTATATCGGAGGTGTAATTGACCAGGAGGACAATGTGCAGCAAGAGCTGTAAGTGGTCGAAAAAAATTTAATCTAACCTAACATCAAGACATTGCAGATTTACGATTTATTTTTGAACAACTTCCCAATCCTTGAATCCAACGCCAATTTGACCAGTCATTCTTCTATATCCTAGGTGTAATTGACCAGGAGGACAATGTGCAACAAGAGCTGTAAGTGGTCGAAAAAAATTCAATCTAACCTAACATCTAGACATTGCAGTTTTACGATTTATTTTTGAACAACTTCCCAATCCTTGAATCCAACGCCAATTTAACATCTAGACATTGCAGTTTTACGATTTATTTTTGAACAACTTCCAAATTCTTGAATCCAGCGCCAATTTGACCAGTCTCTCTTCTATATCGGAGGTGTAATTGACCAGGAGGACAATGTGCAACAAGAGCTGTAAGTGGTCGAAAAAATTCAATCTAACCTAACATCTAGACATTGCAGTTTTACGATTTATTTTTGAACAACTTCCCAATCCTTGAATCCAACGCCAATTTGACCAGTCACTCTTCTATATCGGAGGTGTAATTGACCAGGAGGACAATGTGCAACAAGAGCTGTAAGTTCTCGAAAAAAATTTAATCTAACCTAACATCAAGGCATTGCAGATTTACGATTTATTTTTGAACAACTTCCCAATCCTTGAATCCAACGCCAATTTGACCAGTCACTATTCTATATCGGAGGTGTAATTGACCAGGAGGACAATGTGCAACAAGAGCTGTAAGTTGTCGAAAAAAATTTAATCTAACCTAACATCAAGACATTGCAGATTTACGATTTATTTTTGAACAACTTCCCAATCCTTGAATCCAACGCCAATTTGACCAGTCACTCTTCTATATCGGAGGTGTAATTGACCAGGAGGACAATGTGCAACTAGAGCTGTAAGTTGTCGAAAAAAATTTAATCTAACCTAACATCAAGACATTGCAGATTTACGATTTATTTTTGAACAACTTCCCAATCCTTGAATCCAACGCCAATTTGACCAGTCATTCTTCTATATCCTAGGTGTAATTGACCAGGAGGACAATGTGCAACAAGAGCTGTAAGCTGTCGAAAAAAATTTAATCTAACCTAACATCTAGACATTGCAGATTTACGATTTATTTTTGAACAACTTCCCAATCCTTGAATCCAACGCCAATTTGACCAGTCATTCTTCTATTTCGAAGGTGTAATTGACCAGGAGGACAATGTGCAACAAGAGCTGTAAGTTGTCGAAAAAAATTTAATCTAACCTAACATCAAGACATTGCAGATTTACGATTTATTTTTGAACAACTTCCCAATCCTTGAATCCAACGCCAATTTGACAAGTCATTCTTCTATATCCTAGGTGTAATTGACCAGGAGGACAATGTGCAACAAGAGCTGTAAGTTGTCGAAAAAAATTCAATCTAACCTAACATGTAGACATTGCAGTTTTACGATTTATTTTTGAACAACTTCCAAATCCTTGAATCCAGCGCCAATTTGACCAGTCTCTCTTCTATATCGGAGGTGTAATTGACCAGGAGGACAATGTGCAGCAAGAGCTGTAAGTGGTCGAAAAAATTCAATCTAACCTAACATCTAGACATTGCAGTTTTACGATTTATTTTTGAACAACTTCCCATTCCTTGAATCCAACGCCAATTTGACCAGTCACTCTTCTATATCGGAGGTGTAATTGACCAGGAGGACAATGTGCAACAAGAGCTGTAAGTTGTCGAAAAAAATTTAATCTAACCTAACATCAAGACATTGCAGATTTACGATTTATTTTTGAACAACTTCCCAATCCTTGAATCCAACGCCAATTTGACCAGTCATTCTTCTATTTCGAAGGTGTAATTGACCAGGAGGACAATGTGCAACAAGAGCTGTAAGTTGTCGAAAAAAATTTAATCTAACCTAACATCAAGACATTGCAGATTTACGATTTATTTTTGAACAACTTCCCAATCCTTGAATCCAACGCCAATTTGACCAGTCATTCTTCTATATCCTAGGTGTAATTGACCAGGAGGACAATGTGCAACAAGAGCTGTAAGTTGTCGAAAAAAATTCAATCTTACCTAACATGTAGACATTGCAGTTTTACGATTTATTTTTGAACAACTTCCAAATCCTTGAATCCAGCGCCAATTTGACCAGTCTCTCTTCTATATCGGAGGTGTAATTGACCAGGAGGACAATGTGCAACAAGAGCTGTAAGTTGTCGAAAAAAATTTAATCTAACCTAACATCTAGACATTGCAGATTTACGATTTATTTTTGAACAACTTCCCAATCCTTGAATCCAACGCCAATTTGACCAGTCATTCTTCTATATCGGAGGTGTAATTGACCAGGAGGACAATGTGCAACAAGAGCTGTAAGTGGTCGAAAAAATTCAATCTAACCTAACATCTAGACATTGCAGTTTTACGATTTATTTTTGAACAACTTCCCAATCCTTGAATCCAACGCCAATTTGACCAGTCACTCTTCTATATCGGAGGTGTAATTGACCAGGAGGACAATGTGCAACAAGAGCTGTAAGTTGTCGAAAAAAATTTAATCTAACCTAACATCAAGACATTGCAGATTTACGATTTATTTTTGAACAACTTCCCAATCCTTGAATCCAACGCCAATTTGACCAGTCATTCTTCTATATCCTAGGTGTAATTGACCAGGAGGACAATGTGCAACAAGAGCTGTAAGTTGTCGAAAAGAATTTAATCTAACCTAACATTAGACATTGCAGATTTACGATTTATTTTTGAACAACTTCCCAATCCTTGAATCCAACGCCAATTTGACCAGTCATTCTTCTATATCGAAGGTGTAATTGACCAGGAGGACAATGTGCAACAAGAGCTGTAAGTTGTCGAAAAAAATTTAATCTAACCTAACATCAAGACATTGCAGATTTACGATTTATTTTTGAACAACTTCCCAATCCTTGAATCCAACGCCAATTTGACCAGTCATTCTGCTATATCCTAGGTGTAATTGACCAGGAGGACAATGTGCAACAAGAGCTGTAAGTTGTCGAAAAAAATTTAATCTAACCTAACATCAAGACATTGCAGATTTACGATTTATTTTTGAACAACTTCCCAATCCTTGAATCCAACGCCAATTTGACCAGTCATTCTTCTATATCCTAGGTGTAATTGACCAGGAGGACAATGTGCAACAAGAGCTGTAAGTTGTCGAAAAAAATTCAATCTAACCTAACATCTAGACATTGTAGTTTTACGATTTATTTTTGAACAACTTCCAAATCCTTGAATCCAGCGCCAATTTGACCAGTCTCTCTTCTATGTCGGAGGTGTAATTGACCAGGAGGACAATGTGCAACAAGAGCTGTAAGTTGTCGAAAAAAATTTAATCTAACCTAACATCTAGACATTGCAGATTTACGATTTATTTTTGAACAACTTCCCAATCCTTGAATCCAACGCCAATTTGACCAGTCATTCTTCTATATCCAAGGTGTAATTTACCAGGAGGACAATGTGCAGCAAGAGCTGTAAGTGGTCGAAAAAAATTCAATCTAACCTAACATCTAGACATTGCAGTTTTACGATTTATTTTTGAACTTCCCAATCCTTGAATCCAACGCCAATTTGACCAGTCACTCTTCTATATCGGAGGTGTAATTGACCAAGAGGACAATGTGCAACAAGAGCTGTAAGTTGTCGAAAAAAATTTAATCTAACCTAACATCAAGACATTGCAGATTTACGATTTATTTTTGAACAACTTCCCAATCCTTGAATCCAACGCCAATTTGACCAGTCATTCTTCTATATCCTAGGTGTAATTGACCAGGAGGACAATGTGCAACAAGAGCTGTAAGTTGTCGAAAAGAATTTAATCTAACCTAACATCTAGACATTGCAGATTTACGATTTATTTTTGAACAACTTCCCAATCCTTGAATCCAACGCCAATTTGACCAGTCATTCTTCTATATCGAAGGTGTAATTGACCAGGAGGACAATGTGCAACAAGAGCTGTAAGTGGTCGAAAAAAATTAAATCTAACCTAACATCTAGACATTGCAGTTTTACGATTTATTTTTGAACAACTTCCAAATCCTTGAATCCAGCGCCAATTTGACCAGTCTCTCTTCTATATCGGAGGTGTAATTGACCAGGAGGACAATGTGCAACAAGAGCTGTAAGTGGTCGAAAAAAATTCAATCTAACCTAACATCTAGACATTGCAGTTTTACGATTTATTTTTGAACAACTTCCAAATCCTTGAATCCAGCGCCAATTTGACCAGTCTCTCTTCTATATCGAAGGTGTAATTGACCAGGAGGACAATGTGCAACAAGAGCTGTAAGTGGTCGAAAAAAATTAAATCTAACCTAACATCTAGACATTGCAGTTTTACGATTTATTTTTGAACAACTTCCCAATCCTTGAATCCAACGCCAATTTGACCAGTCATTCTTCTATATCGAAGGTGTAATTGACCAGGAGGACAATGTGCAACAAGAGCTGTAAGTGGTCGAAAAAAATTCAATCTAACCTAACATCTAGACATTGCAGTTTTACGATTTATTTTTGAACAACTTCCAAATTCTTGAATCCAGCGCCAATTTGACCAGTCTCTCTTCTATATCGGAGGTGTAATTGACCAGGAGGACAATGTGCAACAAGAGCTGTAAGTGGTCGAAAAAAATTCAATCTAACCTAACATCTAGACATTGCAGTTTTACGATTTATTTTTGAACAACTTCCCAATCCTTGAATCCAACGCCAATTTGACCAGTCATTCTTCTATATCGAAGGTGTAATTGACCAGGAGGACAATGTGCAACAAGAGCTGTAAGTGGTCGAAAAAAATTCAATCTAACCTAACATCTAGACATTGCAGTTTTACGATTTATTTTTGAACAACTTCCAAATTCTTGAATCCAGCGCCAATTTGACCAGTCTCTCTTCTATATCGGAGGTGTAATTGACCAGGAGGACAATGTGCAACAAGAGCTGTAAGTGGTCGAAAAAATTCAATCTAACCTAACATCTAGACATTGCAGTTTTACGATTTATTTTTGAACAACTTCCCAATCCTTGATTCCAACGCCAATTTGACCAGTCACTCTTCTATATCGGAGGTGTAATTGACCAGGAGGACAATGTGCAACAAGAGCTGTAAGTTGTCGAAAAAAATTTAATCTAACCTAACATCAAGACATTGCAGATTTACGATTTATTTTTGAACAACTTCCCAATCCTTGAATCCAGCGCCAATTTGACCAGTCATTCTTCTATATCCTAGGTGTAATTGACCAGGAGGACAATGTGCAACAAGAGCTGTAAGTTGTCGAAAAGAATTTAATCTAACCTAACATTAGACATTGCAGATTTACGATTTATTTTTGAACAACTTCCCAATCCTTGAATCCAGCGCCAATTTGACCAGTCTCTCTTCTATATCGGAGGTGTAATTGACCAGGAGGACAATGTGCAACAAGAGCTGTAAGTGGTCGAAAAAAATTCAATCTAACCTAACATCTAGACATTGCAGTTTTACGATTTATTTTTGAACAACTTCCAAATCCTTGAATCCAGCGCCAATTTGACCAGTCTCTCTTCTATATCGGAGGTGTAATTGACCAGGAGGACAATGTGCAGCAAGAGCTGTAAGTGGTCGAAAAAATTCAATCTAACCTAACATCTAGACATTGCAGTTTTACGATTTATTTTTGAACAACTTCCCATTCCTTGAATCCAACGCCAATTTGACCAGTCACTCTTCTATATCGGAGGTGTAATTGACCAGGAGGACAATGTGCAACAAGAGCTGTAAGTTGTCGAAAAAAATTTAATCTAACCTAACATCAAGACATTGCAGATTTACGATTTATTTTTGAACAACTTCCCAATCCTTGAATCCAACGCCAATTTGACCAGTCATTCTTCTATATCCTAGGTGTAATTGACCAGGAGGACAATGTGCAACAAGAGCTGTAAGTTGTCGAAAAAAATTCAATCTAACCTAACATCTAGACATTGCAGTTTTACGATTTATTTTTGAACAACTTCCAAATCCTTGAATCCAGCGCCAATTTGACCAGTCTCTCTTCTATATCGGAGGTGTAATTGACCAGGAGGACAATGTGCAACAAGAGCTGTAAGTTGTCGAAAAAAATTTAATCTAACCTAACATCTAGACATTGCAGATTTACGATTTATTTTTGAACAACTTCCCAATCCTTGAATCCAACGCCAATTTGACCAGTCATTCTTCTATATCGGAGGTGTAATTGACCAGGAGGACAATGTGTAACAAGAGCTGTAAGTGGTCGAAAAAATTCAATCTAACCTAACATCTAGACATTGCAGTTTTACGATTTATTTTTGAACAACTTCCCAATCCTTGAATCCAACGCCAATTTGACCAGTCACTCTTCTATATCGGAGGTGTAATTGACCAGGAGGACAATGTGCAACAAGAGCTGTAAGTTGTCGAAAAAAATTTAATCTAACCTAACATCAAGACATTGCAGATTTACGATTTATTTTTGAACAACTTCCCAATCCTTGAATCCAACGCCAATTTGACCAGTCATTCTTCTATATCCTAGGTGTAATTGACCAGGAGGACAATGTGCAACAAGAGCTGTAAGTTGTCGAAAAGAATTTAATCTAACCTAACATTAGACATTGCAGATTTACGATTTATTTTTGAACAACTTCCCAATCCTTGAATCCAACGCCAATTTGACCAGTCATTCTTCTATATCGAAGGTGTAATTGACCAGGAGGACAATGTGCAACAAGAGCTGTAAGTTGTCGAAAAAAATTTAATCTAACCTAACATCAAGACATTGCAGATTTACGATTTATTTTTGAACAACTTCCCAATCCTTGAATCCAACGCCAATTTGACCAGTCATTCTTCTATATCCTAGGTGTAATTGACCAGGAGGACAATGTGCAACAAGAGCTGTAAGTTGTCGAAAAAAATTTAATCTAACCTAACATCTAGACATTGCAGATTTACGATTTATTTTTGAACAACTTCCCAATCCTTGAATCCAGCGCCAATTTGACCAGTCTCTCTTCTATATCGGAGGTGTAATTGACCAGGAGGACAATGTGCAACAAGAGCTGTAAGTGGTCGAAAAAAATTCAATCTAACCTAACATCTAGACATTGCAGTTTTACGATTTATTTTTGAACAACTTCCAAATCCTTGAATCCAGCGCCAATTTGACCAGTCTCTCCTCTATATCGAAGGTGTAATTGACCAGGAGGACAATGTGCAACAAGAGCTGTAAGTGGTCGAAAAAAATTAAATCTAACCTAACATCTAGACATTGCAGTTTTACGATTTATTTTTGAACAACTTCCCAATCCTTGAATCCAACGCCAATTTGACCAGTCTCTCTTCTATATCGGAGGTGTAATTGACCAGGAGGACAATGTGCAACAAGAGCTGTAAGTGGTCGAAAAAAATTCAATCTAACCTAACATCTAGACATTGCAGTTTTACGATTTATTTTTGAACAACTTCCAAATTCTTGAATCCAGCGCCAATTTGACCAGTCTCTCTTCTATATCGGAGGTGTAATTGACCAGGAGGACAATGTGCAACAAGAGCTGTAAGTGGTCGAAAAAAATTCAATCTAACCTAACATCTAGACATTGCAGTTTTACGATTTATTTTTGAACAACTTCCCAATCCTTGAATCCAACGCCAATTTGACCAGTCATTCTTCTATATCGAAGGTGTAATTGACCAGGAGGACAATGTGCAACAAGAGCTGTAAGTGGTCGAAAAAAATTCAATCTAACCTAACATCTAGACATTGCAGTTTTACGATTTATTTTTGAACAACTTCCAAATTCTTGAATCCAGCGCCAATTTGACCAGTCTCTCTTCTATATCGGAGGTGTAATTGACCAGGAGGACAATGTGCAACAAGAGCTGTAAGTGGTCGAAAAAATTCAATCTAACCTAACATCTAGACATTGCAGTTTTACGATTTATTTTTGAACAACTTCCCAATCCTTGATTCCAACGCCAATTTGACCAGTCACTCTTCTATATCGGAGGTGTAATTGACCAGGAGGACAATGTGCAACAAGAGCTGTAAGTTGTCGAAAAAAATTTAATCTAACCTAACATCAAGACATTGCAGATTTACGATTTATTTTTGAACAACTTCCCAATCCTTGAATCCAACGCCAATTTGACCAGTCATTCTTCTATATCCTAGGTGTAATTGACCAGGAGGACAATGTGCAACAAGAGCTGTAAGTTGTCGAAAAGAATTTAATCTAACCTAACATTAGACATTGCAAATTTACGATTTATTTTTGAACAACTTCCCAATCCTTGAATCCAACGCCAATTTGACCAGTCATTCTTCTATATCGAAGGTGTAATTGACCAGGAGGACAATGTGCAACAAGAGCTGTAAGTTGTCGAAAAAAATTTAATCTAACCTAACATCAAGACATTGCAGATTTACGATTTATTTTTGAACAACTTCCCAATCCTTGAATCCAACGCCAATTTGACCAGTCATTCTTCTATATCCTAGGTGTAATTGACCAGGAGGACAATGTGCAACAAGAGCTGTAAGTTGTCGAAAAAAATTTAATCTAACCTAACATCTAGACATTGCAGATTTACGATTTATTTTTGAACAACTTCCCAATCCTTGAATCCAGCGCCAATTTGACCAGTCTCTCTTCTATATCGGAGGTGTAATTGACCAGGAGGACAATGTGCAACAAGAGCTGTAAGTGGTCGAAAAAAATTCAATCTAACCTAACATCTAGACATTGCAGTTTTACGATTTATTTTTGAACAACTTCCAAATCCTTGAATCCAGCGCCAATTTGACCAGTCTCTCTTCTATATCGGAGGTGTAATTGACCAGGAGGACAATGTGCAGCAAGAGCTGTAAGTGGTCGAAAAAATTCAATCTAACCTAACATCTAGACATTGCAGTTTTACGATTTATTTTTGAACAACTTCCCATTCCTTGAATCCAACGCCAATTTGACCAGTCACTCTTCTATATCGGAGGTGTAATTGACCAGGAGGACAATGTGCAACAAGAGCTGTAAGTTGTCGAAAAAAATTTAATCTAACCTAACATCAAGACATTGCAGATTTACGATTTATTTTTGAACAACTTCCCAATCCTTGAATCCAACGCCAATTTGACCAGTCATTCTTCTATATCCTAGGTGTAATTGACCAGGAGGACAATGTGCAACAAGAGCTGTAAGTTGTCGAAAAAAATTCAATCTAACCTAACATCTAGACATTGCAGTTTTACGATTTATTTTTGAACAACTTCCAAATCCTTGAATCCAGCGCCAATTTGACCAGTCTCTCTTCTATATCGGAGGTGTAATTGACCAGGAGGACAATGTGCAACAAGAGCTGTAAGTTGTCGAAAAAAATTTAATCTAACCTAACATCTAGACATTGCAGATTTACGATTTATTTTTGAACAACTTCCCAATCCTTGAATCCAACGCCAATTTGACCAGTCATTCTTCTATATCCAAGGTGTAATTGACCAGGAGGACAATGTGCAGCAAGAGCTGTAAGTGGTCGAAAAAAATTCAATCTAACCTAACATCTAGACATTGCAGTTTTACGATTTATTTTTGAACAACTTCCCAATCCTTGAATCCAACGCCAATTTGACCAGTCATTCTTCTATATCGAAGGTGTAATTGACCAGGAGGACAATATGCAACAAGAGCTGTAAGTGGTCGAAAAAAATTCAATCTAACCTAACATCTAGACATTGCAGTTTTACGATTTATTTTTGAACTTCCCAATCCTTGAATCCAACGCCAATTTGACCAGTCACTCTTCTATATCGGAGGTGTAATTGACCAGGAGGACAATGTGCAACAAGAGCTGTAAGTTGTCGAAAAAAATTTAATCTAACCTAACATCAAGACATTGCAGATTTACGATTTATTTTTGAACAACTTCCCAATCCTTGAATCCAACGCCAATTTGACCAGTCATTCTTCTATATCCTAGGTGTAATTGACCAGGAGGACAATGTGCAACAAGAGCTGTAAGTTGTCGAAAAGAATTTAATCTAACCTAACATCTAGACATTGCAGATTTACGATTTATTTTTGAACAACTTCCCAATCCTTGAATCCAACGCCAATTTGACCAGTCATTCTTCTATATCGAAGGTGTAATTGACCAGGAGGACAATGTGCAACAAGAGCTGTAAGTGGTCGAAAAAAATTAAATCTAACCTAACATCTAGACATTGCAGTTTTACGATTTATTTTTGAACAACTTCCAAATCCTTGAATCCAGCGCCAATTTGACCAGTCTCTCTTCTATATCGGAGGTGTAATTGACCAGGAGGACAATGTGCAACAAGAGCTGTAAGTGGTCGAAAAAAATTCAATCTAACCTAACATCTAGACATTGCAGTTTTACGATTTATTTTTGAACAACTTCCAAATCCTTGAATCCAGCGTCAATTTGACCAGTCTCTCTTCTATATCGGAGGTGTAATTGACGAGGAGGACAATGTGCAGCAAGAGCTGTAAGTGGTCGAAAAAATTCAATCTAACCTAACATCTAGACATTGCAGTTTTACGATTTATTTTTGAACAACTTCCCATTCCTTGAATACAACGCCAATTTGACCAGTCACTCTTCTATATCGGAGGTGTAATTGACCAGGAGGACAATGTGCAACAAGAGCTGTAAGTTGTCGAAAAAAATTTAATCTAACCTAACATCAAGACATTGCAGATTTACGATTTATTTTTGAACAACTTCCCAATCCTTGAATCCAACGCCAATTTGACCAGTCATTCTTCTATATCCTAGGTGTAATTGACCAGGAGGACAATGTGCAACAAGAGCTGTAAGTGGTCGAAAAAAATTCAATCTAACCTAACATCTAGACATTGCAGTTTTACGATTTATTTTTGAACAACTTCCAAATCCTTGAATCCAGCGCCAATTTGACCAGTCTCTCTTCTATATCGGAGGTGTAATTGACCAGGAGGACAATGTGCAACAAGAGCTGTAAGTGGTCGAAAAAAATTCAATCTAACCTAACATCTAGACATTGCAGTTTTACGATTTATTTTTGAACAACTTCCAAATCCTTGAATCCAGCGCCAATTTGACCAGTCTCTCTTCTATATCGGAGGTGTAATTGACCAGGAGGACAATGTGCAGCAAGAGCTGTAAGTGGTCGAAAAAAATTTAATCTAACCTAACATCAAGACATTGCAGATTTACGATTTATTTTTGAACAACTTCCCAATCCTTGAATCCAACGCCAATTTGACCAGTCATTCTTCTATATCCTAGGTGTAATTGACCAGGAGGACAATGTGCAACAAGAGCTGTAAGTGGTCGAAAAAAATTCAATCTAACCTAACATCTAGACATTGCAGTTTTACGATTTATTTTTGAACAACTTCCCAATCCTTGAATCCAACGCCAATTTGACCAGTCATTCTTCTATATCGAAGGTGTAATTGACCAGGAGGACAACAATGTGCAACAAGAGCTGTAAGTGGTCGAGAAAAATTCAATCTAACCTAACATCTAGACATTGCAGTTTTACGATTTATTTTTGAACAACTTCCAAATTCTTGAATCCAGCGCCAATTTGACCAGTCTCTCTTCTATATCGGAGGTGTAATTGACCAGGAGGACAATGTGCAACAAGAGCTGTAAGTGGTCGAAAAAATTCAATCTAACCTAACATCTAGACATTGCAGTTTTACGATTTATTTTTGAACAACTTCCCAATCCTTGAATCCAACGCCAATTTGACCAGTCACTCTTCTATATCGGAGGTGTAATTGACCAGGAGGACAATGTGCAACAAGAGCTGTAAGTTCTCGAAAAAAATTTAATCTAACCTAACATCAAGGCATTGCAGATTTACGATTTATTTTTGAACAACTTCCCAATCCTTGAATCCAACGCCAATTTGACCAGTCACTATTCTATATCGGAGGTGTAATTGACCAGGAGGACAATGTGCAACAAGAGCTGTAAGTTGTCGAAAAAAATTTAATCTAACCTAACATCAAGACATTGCAGATTTACGATTTATTTTTGAACAACTTCCCAATCCTTGAATCCAACGCCAATTTGACCAGTCACTCTTCTATATCGGAGGTGTAATTGACCAGGAGGACAATGTGCAACTAGAGCTGTAAGTTGTCGAAAAAAATTTAATCTAACCTAACATCAAGACATTGCAGATTTACGATTTATTTTTGAACAACTTCCCAATCCTTGAATCCAACGCCAATTTGACCAGTCATTCTTCTATATCCTAGGTGTAATTGACCAGGAGGACAATGTGCAACAAGAGCTGTAAGCTGTCGAAAAAAATTTAATCTAACCTAACATCTAGACATTGCAGATTTACGATTTATTTTTGAACAACTTCCCAATCCTTGAATCCAACGCCAATTTGACCAGTCATTCTTCTATTTCGAAGGTGTAATTGACCAGGAGGACAATGTGCAGCAAGAGCTGTAAGTGGTCGAAAAAATTCAATCTAACCTAACATCTAGACATTGCAGTTTTACGATTTATTTTTGAACAACTTCCCATTCCTTGAATCCAACGCCAATTTGACCAGTCACTCTTCTATATCGGAGGTGTAATTGACCAGGAGGACAATGTGCAACAAGAGCTGTAAGTTGTCGAAAAAAATTTAATCTAACCTAACATCAAGACATTGCAGATTTACGATTTATTTTTGAACAACTTCCCAATCCTTGAATCCAACGCCAATTTGACCAGTCATTCTTCTATTTCGAAGGTGTAATTGACCAGGAGGACAATGTGCAACAAGAGCTGTAAGTTGTCGAAAAAAATTTAATCTAACCTAACATCAAGACATTGCAGATTTACGATTTATTTTTGAACAACTTCCCAATCCTTGAATCCAACGCCAATTTGACCAGTCATTCTTCTATATCCTAGGTGTAATTGACCAGGAGGACAATGTGCAACAAGAGCTGTAAGTTGTCGAAAAAAATTCAATCTTACCTAACATGTAGACATTGCAGTTTTACGATTTATTTTTGAACAACTTCCAAATCCTTGAATCCAGCGCCAATTTGACCAGTCTCTCTTCTATATCGGAGGTGTAATTGACCAGGAGGACAATGTGCAACAAGAGCTGTAAGTTGTCGAAAAAAATTTAATCTAACCTAACATCTAGACATTGCAGATTTACGATTTATTTTTGAACAACTTCCCAATCCTTGAATCCAACGCCAATTTGACCAGTCATTCTTCTATATCGGAGGTGTAATTGACCAGGAGGACAATGTGCAACAAGAGCTGTAAGTGGTCGAAAAAATTCAATCTAACCTAACATCTAGACATTGCAGTTTTACGATTTATTTTTGAACAACTTCCCAATCCTTGAATCCAACGCCAATTTGACCAGTCACTCTTCTATATCGGAGGTGTAATTGACCAGGAGGACAATGTGCAACAAGAGCTGTAAGTTGTCGAAAAAAATTTAATCTAACCTAACATCAAGACATTGCAGATTTACGATTTATTTTTGAACAACTTCCCAATCCTTGAATCCAACGCCAATTTGACCAGTCATTCTTCTATATCCTAGGTGTAATTGACCAGGAGGACAATGTGCAACAAGAGCTGTAAGTTGTCGAAAAGAATTTAATCTAACCTAACATTAGACATTGCAGATTTACGATTTATTTTTGAACAACTTCCCAATCCTTGAATCCAACGCCAATTTGACCAGTCATTCTTCTATATCGAAGGTGTAATTGACCAGGAGGACAATGTGCAACAAGAGCTGTAAGTTGTCGAAAAAAATTTAATCTAACCTAACATCAAGACATTGCAGATTTACGATTTATTTTTGAACAACTTCCCAATCCTTGAATCCAACGCCAATTTGACCAGTCATTCTTCTATATCCTAGGTGTAATTGACCAGGAGGACAATGTGCAACAAGAGCTGTAAGTTGTCGAAAAAAATTTAATCTAACCTAACATCAAGACATTGCAGATTTACGATTTATTTTTGAACAACTTCCCAATCCTTGAATCCAACGCCAATTTGACCAGTCATTCTTCTATATCCTAGGTGTAATTGACCAGGAGGACAATGTGCAACAAGAGCTGTAAGTTGTCGAAAAAAATTCAATCTAACCTAACATCTAGACATTGTAGTTTTACGATTTATTTTTGAACAACTTCCAAATCCTTGAATCCAGCGCCAATTTGACCAGTCTCTCTTCTATGTCGGAGGTGTAATTGACCAGGAGGACAATGTGCAACAAGAGCTGTAAGTTGTCGAAAAAAATTTAATCTAACCTAACATCTAGACATTGCAGATTTACGATTTATTTTTGAACAACTTCCCAATCCTTGAATCCAACGCCAATTTGACCAGTCATTCTTCTATATCCAAGGTGTAATTTACCAGGAGGACAATGTGCAGCAAGAGCTGTAAGTGGTCGAAAAAAATTCAATCTAACCTAACATCTAGACATTGCAGTTTTACGATTTATTTTTGAACTTCCCAATCCTTGAATCCAACGCCAATTTGACCAGTCACTCTTCTATATCGGAGGTGTAATTGACCAAGAGGACAATGTGCAACAAGAGCTGTAAGTTGTCGAAAAAAATTTAATCTAACCTAACATCAAGACATTGCAGATTTACGATTTATTTTTGAACAACTTCCCAATCCTTGAATCCAACGCCAATTTGACCAGTCATTCTTCTATATCCTAGGTGTAATTGACCAGGAGGACAATGTGCAACAAGAGCTGTAAGTTGTCGAAAAGAATTTAATCTAACCTAACATCTAGACATTGCAGATTTACGATTTATTTTTGAACAACTTCCCAATCCTTGAATCCAACGCCAATTTGACCAGTCATTCTTCTATATCGAAGGTGTAATTGACCAGGAGGACAATGTGCAACAAGAGCTGTAAGTGGTCGAAAAAAATTAAATCTAACCTAACATCTAGACATTGCAGTTTTACGATTTATTTTTGAACAACTTCCAAATCCTTGAATCCAGCGCCAATTTGACCAGTCTCTCTTCTATATCGGAGGTGTAATTGACCAGGAGGACAATGTGCAACAAGAGCTGTAAGTGGTCGAAAAAAATTCAATCTAACCTAACATCTAGACATTGCAGTTTTACGATTTATTTTTGAACAACTTCCAAATCCTTGAATCCAGCGCCAATTTGACCAGTCTCTCTTCTATATCGAAGGTGTAATTGACCAGGAGGACAATGTGCAACAAGAGCTGTAAGTGGTCGAAAAAAATTAAATCTAACCTAACATCTAGACATTGCAGTTTTACGATTTATTTTTGAACAACTTCCCAATCCTTGAATCCAACGCCAATTTGACCAGTCATTCTTCTATATCGAAGGTGTAATTGACCAGGAGGACAATGTGCAACAAGAGCTGTAAGTGGTCGAAAAAAATTCAATCTAACCTAACATCTAGACATTGCAGTTTTACGATTTATTTTTGAACAACTTCCAAATTCTTGAATCCAGCGCCAATTTGACCAGTCTCTCTTCTATATCGGAGGTGTAATTGACCAGGAGGACAATGTGCAACAAGAGCTGTAAGTGGTCGAAAAAAATTCAATCTAACCTAACATCTAGACATTGCAGTTTTACGATTTATTTTTGAACAACTTCCCAATCCTTGAATCCAACGCCAATTTGACCAGTCATTCTTCTATATCGAAGGTGTAATTGACCAGGAGGACAATGTGCAACAAGAGCTGTAAGTGGTCGAAAAAAATTCAATCTAACCTAACATCTAGACATTGCAGTTTTACGATTTATTTTTGAACAACTTCCAAATTCTTGAATCCAGCGCCAATTTGACCAGTCTCTCTTCTATATCGGAGGTGTAATTGACCAGGAGGACAATGTGCAACAAGAGCTGTAAGTGGTCGAAAAAATTCAATCTAACCTAACATCTAGACATTGCAGTTTTACGATTTATTTTTGAACAACTTCCCAATCCTTGATTCCAACGCCAATTTGACCAGTCACTCTTCTATATCGGAGGTGTAATTGACCAGGAGGACAATGTGCAACAAGAGCTGTAAGTTGTCGAAAAAAATTTAATCTAACCTAACATCAAGACATTGCAGATTTACGATTTATTTTTGAACAACTTCCCAATCCTTGAATCCAGCGCCAATTTGACCAGTCATTCTTCTATATCCTAGGTGTAATTGACCAGGAGGACAATGTGCAACAAGAGCTGTAAGTTGTCGAAAAGAATTTAATCTAACCTAACATTAGACATTGCAGATTTACGATTTATTTTTGAACAACTTCCCAATCCTTGAATCCAGCGCCAATTTGACCAGTCTCTCTTCTATATCGGAGGTGTAATTGACCAGGAGGACAATGTGCAACAAGAGCTGTAAGTGGTCGAAAAAAATTCAATCTAACCTAACATCTAGACATTGCAGTTTTACGATTTATTTTTGAACAACTTCCAAATCCTTGAATCCAGCGCCAATTTGACCAGTCTCTCTTCTATATCGGAGGTGTAATTGACCAGGAGGACAATGTGCAGCAAGAGCTGTAAGTGGTCGAAAAAATTCAATCTAACCTAACATCTAGACATTGCAGTTTTACGATTTATTTTTGAACAACTTCCCATTCCTTGAATCCAACGCCAATTTGACCAGTCACTCTTCTATATCGGAGGTGTAATTGACCAGGAGGACAATGTGCAACAAGAGCTGTAAGTTGTCGAAAAAAATTTAATCTAACCTAACATCAAGACATTGCAGATTTACGATTTATTTTTGAACAACTTCCCAATCCTTGAATCCAACGCCAATTTGACCAGTCATTCTTCTATATCCTAGGTGTAATTGACCAGGAGGACAATGTGCAACAAGAGCTGTAAGTTGTCGAAAAAAATTCAATCTAACCTAACATCTAGACATTGCAGTTTTACGATTTATTTTTGAACAACTTCCAAATCCTTGAATCCAGCGCCAATTTGACCAGTCTCTCTTCTATATCGGAGGTGTAATTGACCAGGAGGACAATGTGCAACAAGAGCTGTAAGTTGTCGAAAAAAATTTAATCTAACCTAACATCTAGACATTGCAGATTTACGATTTATTTTTGAACAACTTCCCAATCCTTGAATCCAGCGCCAATTTGACCAGTCATTCTTCTATATCGGAGGTGTAATTGACCAGGAGGACAATGTGCAACAAGAGCTGTAAGTGGTCGAAAAAATTCAATCTAACCTAACATCTAGACATTGCAGTTTTACGATTTATTTTTGAACAACTTCCCAATCCTTGAATCCAACGCCAATTTGACCAGTCACTCTTCTATATCGGAGGTGTAATTGACCAGGAGGACAATGTGCAACAAGAGCTGTAAGTTGTCGAAAAAAATTTAATCTAACCTAACATCAAGACATTGCAGATTTACGATTTATTTTTGAACAACTTCCCAATCCTTGAATCCAACGCCAATTTGACCAGTCATTCTTCTATATCCTAGGTGTAATTGACCAGGAGGACAATGTGCAACAAGAGCTGTAAGTTGTCGAAAAGAATTTAATCTAACCTAACATTAGACATTGCAGATTTACGATTTATTTTTGAACAACTTCCCAATCCTTGAATCCAACGCCAATTTGACCAGTCATTCTTCTATATCGAAGGTGTAATTGACCAGGAGGACAATGTGCAACAAGAGCTGTAAGTTGTCGAAAAAAATTTAATCTAACCTAACATCAAGACATTGCAGATTTACGATTTATTTTTGAACAACTTCCCAATCCTTGAATCCAACGCCAATTTGACCAGTCATTCTTCTATATCCTAGGTGTAATTGACCAGGAGGACAATGTGCAACAAGAGCTGTAAGTTGTCGAAAAAAATTTAATCTAACCTAACATCTAGACATTGCAGATTTACGATTTATTTTTGAACAACTTCCCAATCCTTGAATCCAGCGCCAATTTGACCAGTCTCTCTTCTATATCGGAGGTGTAATTGACCAGGAGGACAATGTGCAACAAGAGCTGTAAGTGGTCGAAAAAAATTCAATCTAACCTAACATCTAGACATTGCAGTTTTACGATTTATTTTTGAACAACTTCCAAATCCTTGAATCCAGCGCCAATTTGACCAGTCTCTCTTCTATATCGAAGGTGTAATTGACCAGGAGGACAATGTGCAACAAGAGCTGTAAGTGGTCGAAAAAAATTAAATCTAACCTAACATCTAGACATTGCAGTTTTACGATTTATTTTTGAACAACTTCCCAATCCTTGAATCCAACGCCAATTTGACCAGTCTCTCTTCTATATCGGAGGTGTAATTGACCAGGAGGACAATGTGCAACAAGAGCTGTAAGTGGTCGAAAAAAATTCAATCTAACCTAACATCTAGACATTGCAGTTTTACGATTTATTTTTGAACAACTTCCAAATTCTTGAATCCAGCGCCAATTTGACCAGTCTCTCTTCTATATCGGAGGTGTAATTGACCAGGAGGACAATGTGCAACAAGAGCTGTAAGTGGTCGAAAAAATTCAATCTAACCTAACATCTAGACATTGCAGTTTTACGATTTATTTTTGAACAACTTCCCAATCCTTGATTCCAACGCCAATTTGACCAGTCACTCTTCTATATCGGAGGTGTAATTGACCAGGAGGACAATGTGCAACAAGAGCTGTAAGTTGTCGAAAAAAATTTAATCTAACCTAACATCAAGACATTGCAGATTTACGATTTATTTTTGAACAACTTCCCAATCCTTGAATCCCACGCCAATTTGACCAGTCATTCTTCTATATCCTAGGTGTAATTGACCAGGAGGACAATGTGCAACAAGAGCTGTAAGTTGTCGAAAAGAATTTAATCTAACCTAACATTAGACATTGCAAATTTACGATTTATTTTTGAACAACTTCCCAATCCTTGAATCCAACGCCAATTTGACCAGTCATTCTTCTATATCGAAGGTGTAATTGACCAGGAGGACAATGTGCAACAAGAGCTGTAAGTTGTCGAAAAAAATTTAATCTAACCTAACATCAAGACATTGCAGATTTACGATTTATTTTTGAACAACTTCCCAATCCTTGAATCCAACGCCAATTTGACCAGTCATTCTTCTATATCCTAGGTGTAATTGACCAGGAGGACAATGTGCAACAAGAGCTGTAAGTTGTCGAAAAAAATTTAATCTAACCTAACATCTAGACATTGCAGATTTACGATTTATTTTTGAACAACTTCCCAATCCTTGAATCCAGCGCCAATTTGACCAGTCTCTCTTCTATATCGGAGGTGTAATTGACCAGGAGGACAATGTGCAACAAGAGCTGTAAGTGGTCGAAAAAAATTCAATCTAACCTAACATCTAGACATTGCAGTTTTACGATTTATTTTTGAACAACTTCCAAATCCTTGAATCCAGCGCCAATTTGACCAGTCTCTCTTCTATATCGGAGGTGTAATTGACCAGGAGGACAATGTGCAGCAAGAGCTGTAAGTGGTCGAAAAAATTCAATCTAACCTAACATCTAGACATTGCAGTTTTACGATTTATTTTTGAACAACTTCCCATTCCTTGAATCCAACGCCAATTTGACCAGTCACTCTTCTATATCGGAGGTGTAATTGACCAGGAGGACAATGTGCAACAAGAGCTGTAAGTTGTCGAAAAAAATTTAATCTAACCTAACATCAAGACATTGCAGATTTACGATTTATTTTTGAACAACTTCCCAATCCTTGAATCCAACGCCAATTTGACCAGTCATTCTTCTATATCCTAGGTGTAATTGACCAGGAGGACAATGTGCAACAAGAGCTGTAAGTTGTCGAAAAAAATTCAATCTAACCTAACATCTAGACATTGCAGTTTTACGATTTATTTTTGAACAACTTCCAAATCCTTGAATCCAGCGCCAATTTGACCAGTCTCTCTTCTATATCGGAGGTGTAATTGACCAGGAGGACAATGTGCAACAAGAGCTGTAAGTTGTCGAAAAAAATTTAATCTAACCTAACATCTAGACATTGCAGATTTACGATTTATTTTTGAACAACTTCCCAATCCTTGAATCCAACGCCAATTTGACCAGTCATTCTTCTATATCCAAGGTGTAATTGACCAGGAGGACAATGTGCAGCAAGAGCTGTAAGTGGTCGAAAAAAATTCAATCTAACCTAACATCTAGACATTGCAGTTTTACGATTTATTTTTGAACAACTTCCCAATCCTTGAATCCAACGCCAATTTGACCAGTCATTCTTCTATATCGAAGGTGTAATTGACCAGGAGGACAATATGCAACAAGAGCTGTAAGTGGTCGAAAAAAATTCAATCTAACCTAACATCTAGACATTGCAGTTTTACGATTTATTTTTGAACTTCCCAATCCTTGAATCCAACGCCAATTTGACCAGTCACTCTTCTATATCGGAGGTGTAATTGACCAGGAGGACAATGTGCAACAAGAGCTGTAAGTTGTCGAAAAAAATTTAATCTAACCTAACATCAAGACATTGCAGATTTACGATTTATTTTTGAACAACTTCCCAATCCTTGAATCCAACGCCAATTTGACCAGTCATTCTTCTATATCCTAGGTGTAATTGACCAGGAGGACAATGTGCAACAAGAGCTGTAAGTTGTCGAAAAGAATTTAATCTAACCTAACATCTAGACATTGCAGATTTACGATTTATTTTTGAACAACTTCCCAATCCTTGAATCCAACGCCAATTTGACCAGTCATTCTTCTATATCGAAGGTGTAATTGACCAGGAGGACAATGTGCAACAAGAGCTGTAAGTGGTCGAAAAAAATTAAATCTAACCTAACATCTAGACATTGCAGTTTTACGATTTATTTTTGAACAACTTCCAAATCCTTGAATCCAGCGCCAATTTGACCAGTCTCTCTTCTATATCGGAGGTGTAATTGACCAGGAGGACAATGTGCAACAAGAGCTGTAAGTGGTCGAAAAAAATTCAATCTAACCTAACATCTAGACATTGCAGTTTTACGATTTATTTTTGAACAACTTCCAAATCCTTGAATCCAGCGTCAATTTGACCAGTCTCTCTTCTATATCGGAGGTGTAATTGACGAGGAGGACAATGTGCAGCAAGAGCTGTAAGTGGTCGAAAAAATTCAATCTAACCTAACATCTAGACATTGCAGTTTTACGATTTATTTTTGAACAACTTCCCATTCCTTGAATACAACGCCAATTTGACCAGTCACTCTTCTATATCGGAGGTGTAATTGACCAGGAGGACAATGTGCAACAAGAGCTGTAAGTTGTCGAAAAAAATTTAATCTAACCTAACATCAAGACATTGCAGATTTACGATTTATTTTTGAACAACTTCCCAATCCTTGAATCCAACGCCAATTTGACCAGTCATTCTTCTATATCCTAGGTGTAATTGACCAGGAGGACAATGTGCAACAAGAGCTGTAAGTGGTCGAAAAAAATTCAATCTAACCTAACATCTAGACATTGCAGTTTTACGATTTATTTTTGAACAACTTCCAAATCCTTGAATCCAGCGCCAATTTGACCAGTCTCTCTTCTATATCGGAGGTGTAATTGACCAGGAGGACAATGTGCAACAAGAGCTGTAAGTGGTCGAAAAAAATTCAATCTAACCTAACATCTAGACATTGCAGTTTTACGATTTATTTTTGAACAACTTCCAAATCCTTGAATCCAGCGCCAATTTGACCAGTCTCTCTTCTATATCGGAGGTGTAATTGACCAGGAGGACAATGTGCAGCAAGAGCTGTAAGTGGTCGAAAAAAATTTAATCTAACCTAACATCAAGACATTGCAGATTTACGATTTATTTTTGAACAACTTCCCAATCCTTGAATCCAACGCCAATTTGACCAGTCATTCTTCTATATCCTAGGTGTAATTGACCAGGAGGACAATGTGCAACAAGAGCTGTAAGTGGTCGAAAAAAATTCAATCTAACCTAACATCTAGACATTGCAGTTTTACGATTTATTTTTGAACAACTTCCCAATCCTTGAATCCAACGCCAATTTGACCAGTCATTCTTCTATATCGAAGGTGTAATTGACCAGGAGGACAACAATGTGCAACAAGAGCTGTAAGTGGTCGAGAAAAATTCAATCTAACCTAACATCTAGACATTGCAGTTTTACGATTTATTTTTGAACAACTTCCAAATTCTTGAATCCAGCGCCAATTTGACCAGTCTCTCTTCTATATCGGAGGTGTAATTGACCAGGAGGACAATGTGCAACAAGAGCTGTAAGTGGTCGAAAAAATTCAATCTAACCTAACATCTAGACATTGCAGTTTTACGATTTATTTTTGAACAACTTCCCAATCCTTGAATCCAACGCCAATTTGACCAGTCACTCTTCTATATCGGAGGTGTAATTGACCAGGAGGACAATGTGCAACAAGAGCTGTAAGTTGTCGAAAAAAATTTAATCTAACCTAACATCAAGGCATTGCAGATTTACGATTTATTTTTGAACAACTTCCCAATCCTTGAATCCAACGCCAATTTGACCAGTCACTCTTCTATATCGGAGGTGTAATTGACCAGGAGGACAATGTGCAACAAGAGCTGTAAGTTGTCGAAAAAAATTTAATCTAACCTAACATCAAGACATTGCAGATTTACGATTTATTTTTGAACAACTTCCCAATCCTTGAATCCAACGCCAATTTGACCAGTCACTCTTCTATATCGGAGGTGTAATTGACCAGGAGGACAATGTGCAACAAGAGCTGTAAGTTGTCGAAAAAAATTTAATCTAACCTAATATCAAGACATTGCAGATTTACGATTTATTTTTGAACAACTTCCCAATCCTTGAATCCAACGCCAATTTGACCAGTCATTCTTCTATATCCTAGGTGTAATTGACCAGGAGGACAATGTGCAACAAGAGCTGTAAGCTGTCGAAAAAAATTTAATCTAACCTAACATCTAGACATTGCAGATTTACGATTTATTTTTGAACAACTTCCCAATCCATGAATCCAACGCCAATTTGACCAGTCATTCTTCTATATCGAAGGTGTAATTGACCAGGAGGACAATGTGCAACAAGAGCTGTAAGTTGTCGAAAAAAATTTAATCTAACCTAACATCAAGACATTGCAGATTTACGATTTATTTTTGAACAACTTCCCAATCCTTGAATCCAACGCCAATTTGACCAGTCATTCTTCTATATCCTAGGTGTAATTGACCAGGAGGACAATGTGCAACAAGAGCTGTAAGTTGTCGAAAAAAATTTAATCTAACCTAACATCTAGACATTGCAGATTTACGATTTATTTTTGAACAACTTCCCAATCCTTGAATCCAGCGCCAATTTGACCAGTCTCTCTTCTATATCGGAGGTGTAATTGACCAGGAGGACAATGTGCAACAAGAGCTGTAAGTGGTCGAAAAAAATTCAATCTAACCTAACATCTAGACATTGCAGTTTTACGATTTATTTTTGAACAACTTCCAAATCCTTGAATCCAGCGCCAATTTGACCAGTCTCTCTTCTATATCGGAGGTGTAATTGACCAGGAGGACAATGTGCAGCAAGAGCTGTAAGTGGTCGAAAAAATTCAATCTAACCTAACATCTAGACATTGCAGTTTTACGATTTATTTTTGAACAACTTCCCATTCCTTGAATCCAACGCCAATTTGACCAGTCACTCTTCTATATCGGAGGTGTAATTGACCAGGAGGACAATGTGCAACAAGAGCTGTAAGTTGTCGAAAAAAATTTAATCTAACCTAACATCAAGACATTGCAGATTTACGATTTATTTTTGAACAACTTCCCAATCCTTGAATCCAACGCCAATTTGACCAGTCATTCTTCTATATCCTAGGTGTAATTGACCAGGAGGACAATGTGCAACAAGAGCTGTAAGTGGTCGAAAAAAATTCAATCTAACCTAACATCTAGACATTGCAGTTTTACGATTTATTTTTGAACAACTTCCAAATTCTTGAATCCAGCGCCAATTTGACCAGTCTCTCTTCTATATCGGAGGTGTAATTGACCAGGAGGACAATGTGCAACAAGAGCTGTAAGTGGTCGAAAAAATTCAATCTAACCTAACATCTAGACATTGCAGTTTTACGATTTATTTTTGAACTTCCCAATCCTTGAATCCAACGCCAATTTGACCAGTCACTCTTCTATATCGGAGGTGTAATTGACCAGGAGGACAATGTGCAACAAGAGCTGTAAGTTGTCGAAAAAAATTTAATCTAACCTAACATCAAGACATTGCAGATTTACGATTTATTTTTGAACAACTTCCCAATCCTTGAATCCAACGCCAATTTGACCAGTCATTCTTCTATATCCTAGGTGTAATTGACCAGGAGGACAATGTGCAACAAGAGCTGTAAGTTGTCGAAAAGAATTTAATCTAACCTAACATCTAGACATTGCAGATTTACGATTTATTTTTGAACAACTTCCCAATCCTTGAATCCAACGCCAATTTGACCAGTCATTCTTCTATATCGAAGGTGTAATTGACCAGGAGGACAATGTGCAACAAGAGCTGTAAGTTGTCGAAAAAAATTTAATCTAACCTAACATCAAGACATTGCAGATTTACGATTTATTTTTGAACAACTTCCCAATCCTTGAATCCAACGCCAATTTGACCAGTCACTCTTCTATATCGGAGGTGTAATTGACCAGGAGGACAATGTGCAACAAGAGCTGTAAGTTGTCGAAAAAAATTTAATCTAACCTAACATCAAGACATTGCAGATTTACGATTTATTTTTGAACAACTTCCCAATCCTTGAATCCAACGCCAATTTGACCAGTCATTCTTCTATATCCTAGGTGTAATTGACCAGGAGGACAATGTGCAACAAGAGCTGTAAGTGGTCGAAAAAAATTCAATCTAACCTAACATCTAGACATTGCAGTTTTACGATTTATTTTTGAACAACTTCCAAATTCTTGAATCCAGCGCCAATTTGACCAGTCTCTCTTCTATATCGGAGGTGTAATTGACCAGGAGGACAATGTGCAACAAGAGCTGTAAGTGGTCGAAAAAATTCAATCTAACCTAACATCTAGACATTGCAGTTTTACGATTTATTTTTGAACTTCCCAATCCTTGAATCCAACGCCAATTTGACCAGTCACTCTTCTATATCGGAGGTGTAATTGACCAGGAGGACAATGTGCAACAAGAGCTGTAAGTTGTCGAAAAAAATTTAATCTAACCTAACATCAAGACATTGCAGATTTACGATTTATTTTTGAACAACTTCCCAATCCTTGAATCCAACGCCAATTTGACCAGTCATTCTTCTATATCCTAGGTGTAATTGACCAGGAGGACAATGTGCAACAAGAGCTGTAAGTGGTCGAAAAAAATTCAATCTAACCTAACATCTAGACATTGCAGTTTTACGATTTATTTTTGAACAACTTCCAAATTCTTGAATCCAGCGCCAATTTGACCAGTCTCTCTTCTATATCGGAGGTGTAATTGACCAGGAGGACAATGTGCAACAAGAGCTGTAAGTGGTCGAAAAAATTCAATCTAACCTAACATCTAGACATTGCAGTTTTACGATTTATTTTTGAACTTCCCAATCCTTGAATCCAACGCCAATTTGACCAGTCACTCTTCTATATCGGAGGTGTAATTGACCAGGAGGACAATGTGCAACAAGAGCTGTAAGTGGTCGAAAAAAATTCAATCTAACCTAACATCTAGACATTGCAGTTTTACGATTTATTTTTGAACAACTTCCAAATTCTTGAATCCAGCGCCAATTTGACCAGTCTCTCTTCTATATCGGAGGTGTAATTGACCAGGAGGACAATGTGCAACAAGAGCTGTAAGTGGTCGAAAAAAATTCAATCTAACCTAACATCTAGACATTGCAGTTTTACGATTTATTTTTGAACAACTTCCAAATCCTTGAATCCAGCGTCAATTTGACCAGTCTCTCTTCTATATCGGAGGTGTAATTGACGAGGAGGACAATGTGCAGCAAGAGCTGTAAGTGGTCGAAAAAATTCAATCTAACCTAACATCTAGACATTGCAGTTTTACGATTTATTTTTGAACAACTTCCCATTCCTTGAATACAACGCCAATTTGACCAGTCACTCTTCTATATCGGAGGTGTAATTGACCAGGAGGACAATGTGCAACAAGAGCTGTAAGTTGTCGAAAAAAATTTAATCTAACCTAACATCAAGACATTGCAGATTTACGATTTATTTTTGAACAACTTCCCAATCCTTGAATCCAACGCCAATTTGACCAGTCATTCTTCTATATCCTAGGTGTAATTGACCAGGAGGACAATGTGCAACAAGAGCTGTAAGTGGTCGAAAAAAATTCAATCTAACCTAACATCTAGACATTGCAGTTTTACGATTTATTTTTGAACAACTTCCAAATCCTTGAATCCAGCGCCAATTTGACCAGTCTCTCTTCTATATCGGAGGTGTAATTGACCAGGAGGACAATGTGCAACAAGAGCTGTAAGTGGTCGAAAAAAATTCAATCTAACCTAACATCTAGACATTGCAGTTTTACGATTTATTTTTGAACAACTTCCAAATCCTTGAATCCAGCGCCAATTTGACCAGTCTCTCTTCTATATCGGAGGTGTAATTGACCAGGAGGACAATGTGCAGCAAGAGCTGTAAGTGGTCGAAAAAAATTTAATCTAACCTAACATCAAGACATTGCAGATTTACGATTTATTTTTGAACAACTTCCCAATCCTTGAATCCAACGCCAATTTGACCAGTCATTCTTCTATATCCTAGGTGTAATTGACCAGGAGGACAATGTGCAACAAGAGCTGTAAGTGGTCGAAAAAAATTCAATCTAACCTAACATCTAGACATTGCAGTTTTACGATTTATTTTTGAACAACTTCCCAATCCTTGAATCCAACGCCAATTTGACCAGTCATTCTTCTATATCGAAGGTGTAATTGACCAGGAGGACAACAATGTGCAACAAGAGCTGTAAGTGGTCGAGAAAAATTCAATCTAACCTAACATCTAGACATTGCAGTTTTACGATTTATTTTTGAACAACTTCCAAATTCTTGAATCCAGCGCCAATTTGACCAGTCTCTCTTCTATATCGGAGGTGTAATTGACCAGGAGGACAATGTGCAACAAGAGCTGTAAGTGGTCGAAAAAATTCAATCTAACCTAACATCTAGACATTGCAGTTTTACGATTTATTTTTGAACAACTTCCCAATCCTTGAATCCAACGCCAATTTGACCAGTCACTCTTCTATATCGGAGGTGTAATTGACCAGGAGGACAATGTGCAACAAGAGCTGTAAGTTGTCGAAAAAAATTTAATCTAACCTAACATCAAGGCATTGCAGATTTACGATTTATTTTTGAACAACTTCCCAATCCTTGAATCCAACGCCAATTTGACCAGTCACTCTTCTATATCGGAGGTGTAATTGACCAGGAGGACAATGTGCAACAAGAGCTGTAAGTTGTCGAAAAAAATTTAATCTAACCTAACATCAAGACATTGCAGATTTACGATTTATTTTTGAACAACTTCCCAATCCTTGAATCCAACGCCAATTTGACCAGTCACTCTTCTATATCGGAGGTGTAATTGACCAGGAGGACAATGTGCAACAAGAGCTGTAAGTTGTCGAAAAAAATTTAATCTAACCTAATATCAAGACATTGCAGATTTACGATTTATTTTTGAACAACTTCCCAATCCTTGAATCCAACGCCAATTTGACCAGTCATTCTTCTATATCCTAGGTGTAATTGACCAGGAGGACAATGTGCAACAAGAGCTGTAAGCTGTCGAAAAAAATTTAATCTAACCTAACATCTAGACATTGCAGATTTACGATTTATTTTTGAACAACTTCCCAATCCATGAATCCAACGCCAATTTGACCAGTCATTCTTCTATATCGAAGGTGTAATTGACCAGGAGGACAATGTGCAACAAGAGCTGTAAGTTGTCGAAAAAAATTTAATCTAACCTAACATCAAGACATTGCAGATTTACGATTTATTTTTGAACAACTTCCCAATCCTTGAATCCAACGCCAATTTGACCAGTCATTCTTCTATATCCTAGGTGTAATTGACCAGGAGGACAATGTGCAACAAGAGCTGTAAGTTGTCGAAAAAAATTTAATCTAACCTAACATCTAGACATTGCAGATTTACGATTTATTTTTGAACAACTTCCCAATCCTTGAATCCAGCGCCAATTTGACCAGTCTCTCTTCTATATCGGAGGTGTAATTGACCAGGAGGACAATGTGCAACAAGAGCTGTAAGTGGTCGAAAAAAATTCAATCTAACCTAACATCTAGACATTGCAGTTTTACGATTTATTTTTGAACAACTTCCAAATCCTTGAATCCAGCGCCAATTTGACCAGTCTCTCTTCTATATCGGAGGTGTAATTGACCAGGAGGACAATGTGCAGCAAGAGCTGTAAGTGGTCGAAAAAATTCAATCTAACCTAACATCTAGACATTGCAGTTTTACGATTTATTTTTGAACAACTTCCCATTCCTTGAATCCAACGCCAATTTGACCAGTCACTCTTCTATATCGGAGGTGTAATTGACCAGGAGGACAATGTGCAACAAGAGCTGTAAGTTGTCGAAAAAAATTTAATCTAACCTAACATCAAGACATTGCAGATTTACGATTTATTTTTGAACAACTTCCCAATCCTTGAATCCAACGCCAATTTGACCAGTCATTCTTCTATATCCTAGGTGTAATTGACCAGGAGGACAATGTGCAACAAGAGCTGTAAGTGGTCGAAAAAAATTCAATCTAACCTAACATCTAGACATTGCAGTTTTACGATTTATTTTTGAACAACTTCCAAATTCTTGAATCCAGCGCCAATTTGACCAGTCTCTCTTCTATATCGGAGGTGTAATTGACCAGGAGGACAATGTGCAACAAGAGCTGTAAGTGGTCGAAAAAATTCAATCTAACCTAACATCTAGACATTGCAGTTTTACGATTTATTTTTGAACTTCCCAATCCTTGAATCCAACGCCAATTTGACCAGTCACTCTTCTATATCGGAGGTGTAATTGACCAGGAGGACAATGTGCAACAAGAGCTGTAAGTTGTCGAAAAAAATTTAATCTAACCTAACATCAAGACATTGCAGATTTACGATTTATTTTTGAACAACTTCCCAATCCTTGAATCCAACGCCAATTTGACCAGTCATTCTTCTATATCCTAGGTGTAATTGACCAGGAGGACAATGTGCAACAAGAGCTGTAAGTTGTCGAAAAGAATTTAATCTAACCTAACATCTAGACATTGCAGATTTACGATTTATTTTTGAACAACTTCCCAATCCTTGAATCCAACGCCAATTTGACCAGTCATTCTTCTATATCGAAGGTGTAATTGACCAGGAGGACAATGTGCAACAAGAGCTGTAAGTTGTCGAAAAAAATTTAATCTAACCTAACATCAAGACATTGCAGATTTACGATTTATTTTTGAACAACTTCCCAATCCTTGAATCCAACGCCAATTTGACCAGTCACTCTTCTATATCGGAGGTGTAATTGACCAGGAGGACAATGTGCAACAAGAGCTGTAAGTTGTCGAAAAAAATTTAATCTAACCTAACATCAAGACATTGCAGATTTACGATTTATTTTTGAACAACTTCCCAATCCTTGAATCCAACGCCAATTTGACCAGTCATTCTTCTATATCCTAGGTGTAATTGACCAGGAGGACAATGTGCAACAAGAGCTGTAAGTGGTCGAAAAAAATTCAATCTAACCTAACATCTAGACATTGCAGTTTTACGATTTATTTTTGAACAACTTCCAAATTCTTGAATCCAGCGCCAATTTGACCAGTCTCTCTTCTATATCGGAGGTGTAATTGACCAGGAGGACAATGTGCAACAAGAGCTGTAAGTGGTCGAAAAAATTCAATCTAACCTAACATCTAGACATTGCAGTTTTACGATTTATTTTTGAACTTCCCAATCCTTGAATCCAACGCCAATTTGACCAGTCACTCTTCTATATCGGAGGTGTAATTGACCAGGAGGACAATGTGCAACAAGAGCTGTAAGTTGTCGAAAAAAATTTAATCTAACCTAACATCAAGACATTGCAGATTTACGATTTATTTTTGAACAACTTCCCAATCCTTGAATCCAACGCCAATTTGACCAGTCATTCTTCTATATCCTAGGTGTAATTGACCAGGAGGACAATGTGCAACAAGAGCTGTAAGTGGTCGAAAAAAATTCAATCTAACCTAACATCTAGACATTGCAGTTTTACGATTTATTTTTGAACAACTTCCAAATTCTTGAATCCAGCGCCAATTTGACCAGTCTCTCTTCTATATCGGAGGTGTAATTGACCAGGAGGACAATGTGCAACAAGAGCTGTAAGTGGTCGAAAAAATTCAATCTAACCTAACATCTAGACATTGCAGTTTTACGATTTATTTTTGAACTTCCCAATCCTTGAATCCAACGCCAATTTGACCAGTCACTCTTCTATATCGGAGGTGTAATTGACCAGGAGGACAATGTGCAACAAGAGCTGTAAGTGGTCGAAAAAAATTCAATCTAACCTAACATCTAGACATTGCAGTTTTACGATTTATTTTTGAACAACTTCCAAATTCTTGAATCCAGCGCCAATTTGACCAGTCTCTCTTCTATATCGGAGGTGTAATTGACCAGGAGGACAATGTGCAACAAGAGCTGTAAGTGGTCGAAAAAATTCAATCTAACCTAACATCTAGACATTGCAGTTTTACGATTTATTTTTGAACTTCCCAATCCTTGAATCCAACGCCAATTTGACCAGTCACTCTTCTATATCGGAGGTGTAATTGACCAGGAGGACAATGTGCAACAAGAGCTGTAAGTTGTCGAAAAAAATTTAATCTAACCTAACATCAAGACATTGCAGATTTACGATTTATTTTTGAACAACTTCCCAATCCTTGAATCCAACGCCAATTTGACCAGTCATTCTTCTATATCCTAGGTGTAATTGACCAGGAGGACAATGTGCAACAAGAGCTGTAAGTTGTCGAAAAGAATTTAATCTAACCTAACATCTAGACATTGCAGATTTACGATTTATTTTTGAACAACTTCCCAATCCTTGAATCCAACGCCAATTTGACCAGTCATTCTTCTATATCGAAGGTGTAATTGACCAGGAGGACAATGTGCAACAAGAGCTGTAAGTTGTCGAAAAAAATTTAATCTAACCTAACATCAAGACATTGCAGATTTACGATTTATTTTTGAACAACTTCCCAATCCTTGAATCCAACGCCAATTTGACCAGTCACTCTTCTATATCGGAGGTGTAATTGACCAGGAGGACAATGTGCAACAAGAGCTGTAAGTTGTCGAAAAAAATTTAATCTAACCTAACATCAAGACATTGCAGATTTACGATTTATTTTTGAACAACTTCCCAATCCTTGAATCCAACGCCAATTTGACCAGTCATTCTTCTATATCCTAGGTGTAATTGACCAGGAGGACAATGTGCAACAAGAGCTGTAAGTGGTCGAAAAAAATTCAATCTAACCTAACATCTAGACATTGCAGTTTTACGATTTATTTTTGAACAACTTCCAAATTCTTGAATCCAGCGCCAATTTGACCAGTCTCTCTTCTATATCGGAGGTGTAATTGACCAGGAGGACAATGTGCAACAAGAGCTGTAAGTGGTCGAAAAAATTCAATCTAACCTAACATCTAGACATTGCAGTTTTACGATTTATTTTTGAACTTCCCAATCCTTGAATCCAACGCCAATTTGACCAGTCACTCTTCTATATCGGAGGTGTAATTGACCAGGAGGACAATGTGCAACAAGAGCTGTAAGTTGTCGAAAAAAATTTAATCTAACCTAACATCAAGACATTGCAGATTTACGATTTATTTTTGAACAACTTCCCAATCCTTGAATCCAACGCCAATTTGACCAGTCATTCTTCTATATCCTAGGTGTAATTGACCAGGAGGACAATGTGCAACAAGAGCTGTAAGTGGTCGAAAAAAATTCAATCTAACCTAACATCTAGACATTGCAGTTTTACGATTTATTTTTGAACAACTTCCAAATTCTTGAATCCAGCGCCAATTTGACCAGTCTCTCTTCTATATCGGAGGTGTAATTGACCAGGAGGACAATGTGCAACAAGAGCTGTAAGTGGTCGAAAAAATTCAATCTAACCTAACATCTAGACATTGCAGTTTTACGATTTATTTTTGAACTTCCCAATCCTTGAATCCAACGCCAATTTGACCAGTCACTCTTCTATATCGGAGGTGTAATTGACCAGGAGGACAATGTGCAACAAGAGCTGTAAGTGGTCGAAAAAAATTCAATCTAACCTAACATCTAGACATTGCAGTTTTACGATTTATTTTTGAACAACTTCCAAATTCTTGAATCCAGCGCCAATTTGACCAGTCTCTCTTCTATATCGGAGGTGTAATTGACCAGGAGGACAATGTGCAACAAGAGCTGTAAGTGGTCGAAAAAATTCAATCTAACCTAACATCTAGACATTGCAGTTTTACGATTTATTTTTGAACTTCCCAATCCTTGAATCCAACGCCAATTTGACCAGTCACTCTTCTATATCGGAGGTGTAATTGACCAGGAGGACAATGTGCAACAAGAGCTGTAAGTTGTCGAAAAAAATTTAATCTAACCTAACATCAAGACATTGCAGATTTACGATTTATTTTTGAACAACTTCCCAATCCTTGAATCCAACGCCAATTTGACCAGTCATTCTTCTATATCCTAGGTGTAATTGACCAGGAGGACAATGTGCAACAAGAGCTGTAAGTTGTCGAAAAGAATTTAATCTAACCTAACATCTAGACATTGCAGATTTACGATTTATTTTTGAACAACTTCCCAATCCTTGAATCCAACGCCAATTTGACCAGTCATTCTTCTATATCGAAGGTGTAATTGACCAGGAGGACAATGTGCAACAAGAGCTGTAAGTTGTCGAAAAAAATTTAATCTAACCTAACATCAAGACATTGCAGATTTACGATTTATTTTTGAACAACTTTCCAATCCTTGAATCCAACGCCAATTTGACCAGTCATTCTTCTATATCCTAGGTGTAATTGACCAGGAGGACAATGTGCAACAAGAGCTGTAAGTGGTCGAAAAAAATTCAATCTAACCTAACATCTAGACATTGCAGTTTTACGATTTATTTTTGAACAACTTCCAAATCCTTGAATCCAGCGCCAATTTGACCAGTCTCTCTTCTATATCGGAGGTGTAATTGACCAGGAGGACAATGTGCAGCAAGAGCTGTAAGTGGTCGAAAAAAATTCAATCTAACCTAACATCTAGACATTGCAGTTTTACGATTTATTTTTGAACAACTTCCAAATCCTTGAATCCAGCGCCAATTTGACCAGTCTCTCTTCTATATCGGAGGTGTAATTGACCAGGAGGACAATGTGCAGCAAGAGCTGTAAGTGGTCGAAAAAAATTTAATCTAACCTAACATCAAGACATTGCAGATTTACGATTTATTTTTGAACAACTTCCCAATCCTTGAATCCAACGCCAATTTGACCAGTCATTCTTCTATATCCTAGGTGTAATTGACCAGGAGGACAATGTGCAACAAGAGCTGTAAGTGGTCGAAAAAAATTCAATCTAACCTAACATCTAGACATTGCAGTTTTACGATTTATTTTTGAACAACTTCCCAATCCTTGAATCCAACGCCAATTTGACCAGTCATTCTTCTATATCGAAGGTGTAATTGACCAGGAGGACAACAATGTGCAACAAGAGCTGTAAGTGGTCGAAAAAAATTCAATCTAACCTAACATCTAGACATTGCAGTTTTACGATTTATTTTTGAACAACTTCCAAGTTCTTGAATCCAGCGCCAATTTGACCAGTCTCTCTTCTATATCGGAGGTGTAATTGACCAGGAGGACAATGTGCAACAAGAGCTGTAAGTGGTCGAAAAAATTCAATCTAACCTAACATCTAGACATTGCAGTTTTACGATTTATTTTTGAACTTCCCAATCCTTGAATCCAACGCCAATTTGACCAGTCACTCTTCTATATCGGAGGTGTAATTGACCAGGAGGACAATGTGCAACAAGAGCTGTAAGTTGTCGAAAAAAATTTAATCTAACCTAACATCAAGACATTGCAGATTTACGATTTATTTTTGAACAACTTCCCAATCCTTGAATCCAACGCCAATTTGACCAGTCATTCTTCTATATCCTAGGTGTAATTGACCAGGAGGACAATGTGCAACAAGAGCTGTAAGCTGTCGAAAAAAATTTAATCTAACCTAACATCTAGACATTGCAGATTTACGATTTATTTTTGAACAACTTCCCAATCCTTGAATCCAACGCCAATTTGACCAGTCATTCTTCTATATCGAAGGTGTAATTGACCAGGAGGACAATGTGCAACAAGAGCTGTAAGTTGTCGAAAAAAATTTAATCTAACCTAACATCAAGACATTGCAGATTTACGATTTATTTTTGAACAACTTCCCAATCCTTGAATCCAACGCCAATTTGACCAGTCATTCTTCTATATCCTAGGTGTAATTGACCAGGAGGACAATGTGCAACAAGAGCTGTAAGTTGTCGAAAAAAATTTAATCTAACCTAACATCAAGACATTGCAGATTTACGATTTATTTTTGAACAACTTCCCAATCCTTGAATCCAACGCCAATTTGACCAGTCATTCTTCTATATCCTAGGTGTAATTGACCAGGAGGACAATGTGCAACAAGAGCTGTAAGTGGTCGAAAAAAATTCAATCTAACCTAACATCTAGACATTGCAGTTTTACGATTTATTTTTGAACAACTTCCAAATTCTTGAATCCAGCGCCAATTTGACCAGTCTCTCTTCTATATCGGAGGTGTAATTGACCAGGAGGACAATGTGCAACAAGAGCTGTAAGTGGTCGAAAAAATTCAATCTAACCTAACATCTAGACATTGCAGTTTTACGATTTATTTTTGAACTTCCCAATCCTTGAATCCAACGCCAATTTGACCAGTCACTCTTCTATATCGGAGGTGTAATTGACCAGGAGGACAATGTGCAACAAGAGCTGTAAGTGGTCGAAAAAAATTCAATCTAACCTAACATCTAGACATTGCAGTTTTACGATTTATTTTTGAACAACTTCCAAATTCTTGAATCCAGCGCCAATTTGACCAGTCTCTCTTCTATATCGGAGGTGTAATTGACCAGGAGGACAATGTGCAACAAGAGCTGTAAGTGGTCGAAAAAATTCAATCTAACCTAACATCTAGACATTGCAGTTTTACGATTTATTTTTGAACTTCCCAATCCTTGAATCCAACGCCAATTTGACCAGTCACTCTTCTATATCGGAGGTGTAATTGACCAGGAGGACAATGTGCAACAAGAGCTGTAAGTTGTCGAAAAAAATTTAATCTAACCTAACATCAAGACATTGCAGATTTACGATTTATTTTTGAACAACTTCCCAATCCTTGAATCCAACGCCAATTTGACCAGTCATTCTTCTATATCCTAGGTGTAATTGACCAGGAGGACAATGTGCAACAAAAGCTGTAAGCTGTCGAAAAAAATTTAATCTAACCTAACATCTAGACATTGCAGATTTACGATTTATTTTTGAACAACTTCCCAATCCTTGAATCCAACGCCAATTTGACCAGTCATTCTTCTATATCGAAGGTGTAATTGACCAGGAGGACAATGTGCAACAAGAGCTGTAAGTTGTCGAAAAAAATTTAATCTAACCTAACATCAAGACATTGCAGATTTACGATTTATTTTTGAACAACTTCCCAATCCTTGAATCCAACGCCAATTTGACCAGTCATTCTTCTATATCCTAGGTGTAATTGACCAGGAGGACAATGTGCAACAAGAGCTGTAAGTTGTCGAAAAAAATTTAATCTAACCTAACATCAAGACATTGCAGATTTACGATTTATTTTTGAACAACTTCCCAATCCTTGAATCCAACGCCAATTTGACCAGTCATTCTTCTATATCCTAGGTGTAATTGACCAGGAGGACAATGTGCAACAAGAGCTGTAAGTGGTCGAAAAAAATTCAATCTAACCTAACATCTAGACATTGCAGTTTTACGATTTATTTTTGAACAACTTCCAAATTCTTGAATCCAGCGCCAATTTGACCAGTCTCTCTTCTATATCGGAGGTGTAATTGACCAGGAGGACAATGTGCAACAAGAGCTGTAAGTGGTCGAAAAAATTCAATCTAACCTAACATCTAGACATTGCAGTTATACGATTTATTTTTGAACTTCCCAATCCTTGAATCCAACGCCAATTTGACCAGTCACTCTTCTATATCGGAGGTGTAATTGACCAGGAGGACAATGTGCAACAAGAGCTGTAAGTGGTCGAAAAAAATTCAATCTAACCTAACATCTAGACATTGCAGTTTTACGATTTATTTTTGAACAACTTCCAAATTCTTGAATCCAGCGCCAATTTGACCAGTCTCTCTTCTATATCGGAGGTGTAATTGACCAGGAGGACAATGTGCAACAAGAGCTGTAAGTGGTCGAAAAAATTCAATCTAACCTAACATCTAGACATTGCAGTTTTACGATTTATTTTTGAACTTCCCAATCCTTGAATCCAACGCCAATTTGACCAGTCACTCTTCTATATCGGAGGTGTAATTGACCAGGAGGACAATGTGCAACAAGAGCTGTAAGTTGTCGAAAAAAATTTAATCTAACCTAACATCAAGACATTGCAGATTTACGATTTATTTTTGAACAACTTCCCAATCCTTGAATCCAACGCCAATTTGACCAGTCATTCTTCTATATCCTAGGTGTAATTGACCAGGAGGACAATGTGCAACAAGAGCTGTAAGTTGTCGAAAAGAATTTAATCTAACCTAACATCTAGACATTGCAGATTTACGATTTATTTTTGAACAACTTCCCAATCCTTGAATCCAACGCCAATTTGACCAGTCATTCTTCTATATCGAAGGTGTAATTGACCAGGAGGACAATGTGCAACAAGAGCTGTAAGTTGTCGAAAAAAATTTAATCTAACCTAACATCAAGACATTGCAGATTTACGATTTATTTTTGAACAACTTCCCAATCCTTGAATCCAACGCCAATTTGACCAGTCATTCTTCTATATCCTAGGTGTAATTGACCAGGAGGACAATGTGCAACAAGAGCTGTAAGTGGTCGAAAAAAATTCAATCTAACCTAACATCTAGACATTGCAGTTTTACGATTTATTTTTGAACAACTTCCAAATCCTTGAATCCAGCGCCAATTTGACCAGTCTCTCTTCTATATCGGAGGTGTAATTGACCAGGAGGACAATGTGCAACAAGAGCTGTAAGTGGTCGAAAAAAATTCAATCTAACCTAACATCTAGACATTGCAGTTTTACGATTTATTTTTGAACAACTTCCAAATCCTTGAATCCAGCGCCAATTTGACCAGTCTCTCTTCTATATCGGAGGTGTAATTGACCAGGAGGACAATGTGCAGCAAGAGCTGTAAGTGGTCGAAAAAAATTTAATCTAACCTAACATCAAGACATTGCAGATTTACGATTTATTTTTGAACAACTTCCCAATCCTTGAATCCAACGCCAATTTGACCAGTCATTCTTCTATATCCTAGGTGTAATTGACCAGGAGGACAATGTGCAACAAGAGCTGTAAGTGGTCGAAAAAAATTCAATCTAACCTAACATCTAGACATTGCGGTTTTACGATTTATTTTTGAACAACTTCCCAATCCTTGAATCCAACGCCAATTTGACCAGTCATTCTTCTATATCGAAGGTGTAATTGACCAGGAGGACAACAATGTGCAACAAGAGCTGTAAGTGGTCGAAAAAAATTCAATCTAACCTAACATCTAGACATTGCAGTTTTACGATTTATTTTTGAACAACTTCCAAATTCTTGAATCCAGCGCCAATTTGACCAGTCTCTCTTCTATATCGGAGGTGTAATTGACCAGGAGGACAATGTGCAACAAGAGCTGTAAGTGGTCGAAAAAATTCAATCTAACCTAACATCTAGACATTGCAGTTTTACGATTTATTTTTAAACTTCCCAATCCTTGAATCCAACGCCAATTTGACCAGTCCACTCTTCTATATCGGAGGTGTAATTGACCAGGAGGACAATGTGCAACAAGAGCTGTAAGTTGTCGAAAAAAATTTAATCTAACCTAACATCAAGACATTGCAGATTTACGATTTATTTTTGAACAACTTCCCAATCCTTGAATCCAACGCCAATTTGACCAGTCATTCTTCTATATCCTAGGTGTAATTGACCAGGAGGACAATGTGCAACAAGAGCTGTAAGCTGTCGAAAAAAATTTAATCTAACCTAACATCTAGACATTGCAGATTTACGATTTATTTTTGAACAACTTCCCAATCCTTGAATCCAACGCCAATTTGACCAGTCATTCTTCTATATCGAAGGTGTAATTGACCAGGAGGACAATGTGCAACAAGAGCTGTAAGTTGTCGAAAAAAATTTAATCTAACCTAACATCAAGACATTGCAGATTTACGATTTATTTTTGAACAACTTTCCAATCCTTGAATCCAACGCCAATTTAACCAGTCATTCTTCTATATCCTAGGTGTAATTGACCAGGAGGACAATGTGCAACAAGAGCTGTAAGTTGTCGAAAAAAATTTAATCTAACCTAACATCTAGACATTGCAGATTTACGATTTATTTTTGAACAACTTCCCAATCCTTGAATCCAGCGCCAATTTGACCAGTCTCTCTTCTATATCGGAGGTGTAATTGACCAGGAGGACAATGTGCAACAAGAGCTGTAAGTGGTCGAAAAAAATTCAATCTAACCTAACATCTAGACATTGCAGTTTTACGATTTATTTTTGAACAACTTCCAAATCCTTGAATCCAGCGCCAATTTGACCAGTCTCTCTTCTATATCGGAGGTGTAATTGACCAGGAGGACAATGTGCAGCAAGAGCTGTAAGTGGTCGAAAAAATTCAATCTAACCTAACATCTAGACATTGCAGTTTTACGATTTATTTTTGAACAACTTCCCATTCCTTGAATCCAACGCCAATTTGACCAGTCACTCTTCTATATCGGAGGTGTAATTGACCAGGAGGACAATGTGCAACAAGAGCTGTAAGTTGTCGAAAAAAATTTAATCTAACCTAACATCAAGACATTGCAGATTTACGATTTATTTTTGAACAACTTCCCAATCCTTGAATCCAACGCCAATTTGACCAGTCATTCTTCTATATCCTAGGTGTAATTGACCAGGAGGACAATGTGCAACAAGAGCTGTAAGTGGTCGAAAAAAATTCAATCTAACCTAACATCTAGACATTGCAGTTTTACGATTTATTTTTGAACAACTTCCAAATTCTTGAATCCAGCGCCAATTTGACCAGTCTCTCTTCTATATCGGAGGTGTAATTGACCAGGAGGACAATGTGCAACAAGAGCTGTAAGTGGTCGAAAAAATTCAATCTAACCTAACATCTAGACATTGCAGTTTTACGATTTATTTTTGAACTTCCCAATCCTTGAATCCAACGCCAATTTGACCAGTCATTCTTCTATATCCTAGGTGTAATTGACCAGGAGGACAATGTGCAACAAGAGCTGTAAGTGGTCGAAAAAAATTCAATCTAACCTAACATCTAGACATTGCAGTTTTACGATTTATTTTTGAACAACTTCCAAATCCTTGAATCCAGCGCCAATTTGACCAGTCTCTCTTCTATATCGGAGGTGTAATTGACCAGGAGGACAATGTGCAGCAAGAGCTGTAAGTGGTCGAAAAAAATTTAATCTAACCTAACATCAAGACATTGCAGATTTACGATTTATTTTTGAACAACTTCCCAATCCTTGAATCCAACGCCAATTTGACCAGTCATTCTTCTATATCCTAGGTGTAATTGACCAGGAGGACAATGTGCAACAAGAGCTGTAAGTGGTCGAAAAAAATTCAATCTAACCTAACATCTAGACATTGCAGTTTTACGATTTATTTTTGAACAACTTCCCAATCCTTGAATCCAACGCCAATTTGACCAGTCATTCTTCTATATCGAAGGTGTAATTGACCAGGAGGACAACAATGTGCAACAAGAGCTGTAAGTGGTCGAGAAAAATTCAATCTAACCTAACATCTAGACATTGCAGTTTTACGATTTATTTTTGAACAACTTCCAAATTCTTGAATCCAGCGCCAATTTGACCAGTCTCTCTTCTATATCGGAGGTGTAATTGACCAGGAGGACAATGTGCAACAAGAGCTGTAAGTGGTCGAAAAAATTCAATCTAACCTAACATCTAGACATTGCAGTTTTACGATTTATTTTTGAACAACTTCCCAATCCTTGAATCCAACGCCAATTTGACCAGTCACTCTTCTATATCGGAGGTGTAATTGACCAGGAGGACAATGTGCAACAAGAGCTGTAAGTTGTCGAAAAAAATTTAATCTAACCTAACATCAAGGCATTGCAGATTTACGATTTATTTTTGAACAACTTCCCAATCCTTGAATCCAACGCCAATTTGACCAGTCACTCTTCTATATCGGAGGTGTAATTGACCAGGAGGACAATGTGCAACAAGAGCTGTAAGTTGTCGAAAAAAATTTAATCTAACCTAACATCAAGACATTGCAGATTTACGATTTATTTTTGAACAACTTCCCAATCCTTGAATCCAACGCCAATTTGACCAGTCACTCTTCTATATCGGAGGTGTAATTGACCAGGAGGACAATGTGCAACAAGAGCTGTAAGTTGTCGAAAAAAATTTAATCTAACCTAATATCAAGACATTGCAGATTTACGATTTATTTTTGAACAACTTCCCAATCCTTGAATCCAACGCCAATTTGACCAGTCATTCTTCTATATCCTAGGTGTAATTGACCAGGAGGACAATGTGCAACAAGAGCTGTAAGCTGTCGAAAAAAATTTAATCTAACCTAACATCTAGACATTGCAGATTTACGATTTATTTTTGAACAACTTCCCAATCCATGAATCCAACGCCAATTTGACCAGTCATTCTTCTATATCGAAGGTGTAATTGACCAGGAGGACAATGTGCAACAAGAGCTGTAAGTTGTCGAAAAAAATTTAATCTAACCTAACATCAAGACATTGCAGATTTACGATTTATTTTTGAACAACTTCCCAATCCTTGAATCCAACGCCAATTTGACCAGTCATTCTTCTATATCCTAGGTGTAATTGACCAGGAGGACAATGTGCAACAAGAGCTGTAAGTTGTCGAAAAAAATTTAATCTAACCTAACATCTAGACATTGCAGATTTACGATTTATTTTTGAACAACTTCCCAATCCTTGAATCCAGCGCCAATTTGACCAGTCTCTCTTCTATATCGGAGGTGTAATTGACCAGGAGGACAATGTGCAACAAGAGCTGTAAGTGGTCGAAAAAAATTCAATCTAACCTAACATCTAGACATTGCAGTTTTACGATTTATTTTTGAACAACTTCCAAATCCTTGAATCCAGCGCCAATTTGACCAGTCTCTCTTCTATATCGGAGGTGTAATTGACCAGGAGGACAATGTGCAGCAAGAGCTGTAAGTGGTCGAAAAAATTCAATCTAACCTAACATCTAGACATTGCAGTTTTACGATTTATTTTTGAACAACTTCCCATTCCTTGAATCCAACGCCAATTTGACCAGTCACTCTTCTATATCGGAGGTGTAATTGACCAGGAGGACAATGTGCAACAAGAGCTGTAAGTTGTCGAAAAAAATTTAATCTAACCTAACATCAAGACATTGCAGATTTACGATTTATTTTTGAACAACTTCCCAATCCTTGAATCCAACGCCAATTTGACCAGTCATTCTTCTATATCCTAGGTGTAATTGACCAGGAGGACAATGTGCAACAAGAGCTGTAAGTGGTCGAAAAAAATTCAATCTAACCTAACATCTAGACATTGCAGTTTTACGATTTATTTTTGAACAACTTCCAAATTCTTGAATCCAGCGCCAATTTGACCAGTCTCTCTTCTATATCGGAGGTGTAATTGACCAGGAGGACAATGTGCAACAAGAGCTGTAAGTGGTCGAAAAAATTCAATCTAACCTAACATCTAGACATTGCAGTTTTACGATTTATTTTTGAACTTCCCAATCCTTGAATCCAACGCCAATTTGACCAGTCACTCTTCTATATCGGAGGTGTAATTGACCAGGAGGACAATGTGCAACAAGAGCTGTAAGTTGTCGAAAAAAATTTAATCTAACCTAACATCAAGACATTGCAGATTTACGATTTATTTTTGAACAACTTCCCAATCCTTGAATCCAACGCCAATTTGACCAGTCATTCTTCTATATCCTAGGTGTAATTGACCAGGAGGACAATGTGCAACAAGAGCTGTAAGTTGTCGAAAAGAATTTAATCTAACCTAACATCTAGACATTGCAGATTTACGATTTATTTTTGAACAACTTCCCAATCCTTGAATCCAACGCCAATTTGACCAGTCATTCTTCTATATCGAAGGTGTAATTGACCAGGAGGACAATGTGCAACAAGAGCTGTAAGTTGTCGAAAAAAATTTAATCTAACCTAACATCAAGACATTGCAGATTTACGATTTATTTTTGAACAACTTCCCAATCCTTGAATCCAACGCCAATTTGACCAGTCACTCTTCTATATCGGAGGTGTAATTGACCAGGAGGACAATGTGCAACAAGAGCTGTAAGTTGTCGAAAAAAATTTAATCTAACCTAACATCAAGACATTGCAGATTTACGATTTATTTTTGAACAACTTCCCAATCCTTGAATCCAACGCCAATTTGACCAGTCATTCTTCTATATCCTAGGTGTAATTGACCAGGAGGACAATGTGCAACAAGAGCTGTAAGTGGTCGAAAAAAATTCAATCTAACCTAACATCTAGACATTGCAGTTTTACGATTTATTTTTGAACAACTTCCAAATTCTTGAATCCAGCGCCAATTTGACCAGTCTCTCTTCTATATCGGAGGTGTAATTGACCAGGAGGACAATGTGCAACAAGAGCTGTAAGTGGTCGAAAAAATTCAATCTAACCTAACATCTAGACATTGCAGTTTTACGATTTATTTTTGAACTTCCCAATCCTTGAATCCAACGCCAATTTGACCAGTCACTCTTCTATATCGGAGGTGTAATTGACCAGGAGGACAATGTGCAACAAGAGCTGTAAGTTGTCGAAAAAAATTTAATCTAACCTAACATCAAGACATTGCAGATTTACGATTTATTTTTGAACAACTTCCCAATCCTTGAATCCAACGCCAATTTGACCAGTCATTCTTCTATATCCTAGGTGTAATTGACCAGGAGGACAATGTGCAACAAGAGCTGTAAGTGGTCGAAAAAAATTCAATCTAACCTAACATCTAGACATTGCAGTTTTACGATTTATTTTTGAACAACTTCCAAATTCTTGAATCCAGCGCCAATTTGACCAGTCTCTCTTCTATATCGGAGGTGTAATTGACCAGGAGGACAATGTGCAACAAGAGCTGTAAGTGGTCGAAAAAATTCAATCTAACCTAACATCTAGACATTGCAGTTTTACGATTTATTTTTGAACTTCCCAATCCTTGAATCCAACGCCAATTTGACCAGTCACTCTTCTATATCGGAGGTGTAATTGACCAGGAGGACAATGTGCAACAAGAGCTGTAAGTGGTCGAAAAAAATTCAATCTAACCTAACATCTAGACATTGCAGTTTTACGATTTATTTTTGAACAACTTCCAAATTCTTGAATCCAGCGCCAATTTGACCAGTCTCTCTTCTATATCGGAGGTGTAATTGACCAGGAGGACAATGTGCAACAAGAGCTGTAAGTGGTCGAAAAAATTCAATCTAACCTAACATCTAGACATTGCAGTTTTACGATTTATTTTTGAACTTCCCAATCCTTGAATCCAACGCCAATTTGACCAGTCACTCTTCTATATCGGAGGTGTAATTGACCAGGAGGACAATGTGCAACAAGAGCTGTAAGTTGTCGAAAAAAATTTAATCTAACCTAACATCAAGACATTGCAGATTTACGATTTATTTTTGAACAACTTCCCAATCCTTGAATCCAACGCCAATTTGACCAGTCATTCTTCTATATCCTAGGTGTAATTGACCAGGAGGACAATGTGCAACAAGAGCTGTAAGTTGTCGAAAAGAATTTAATCTAACCTAACATCTAGACATTGCAGATTTACGATTTATTTTTGAACAACTTCCCAATCCTTGAATCCAACGCCAATTTGACCAGTCATTCTTCTATATCGAAGGTGTAATTGACCAGGAGGACAATGTGCAACAAGAGCTGTAAGTTGTCGAAAAAAATTTAATCTAACCTAACATCAAGACATTGCAGATTTACGATTTATTTTTGAACAACTTCCCAATCCTTGAATCCAACGCCAATTTGACCAGTCACTCTTCTATATCGGAGGTGTAATTGACCAGGAGGACAATGTGCAACAAGAGCTGTAAGTTGTCGAAAAAAATTTAATCTAACCTAACATCAAGACATTGCAGATTTACGATTTATTTTTGAACAACTTCCCAATCCTTGAATCCAACGCCAATTTGACCAGTCATTCTTCTATATCCTAGGTGTAATTGACCAGGAGGACAATGTGCAACAAGAGCTGTAAGTGGTCGAAAAAAATTCAATCTAACCTAACATCTAGACATTGCAGTTTTACGATTTATTTTTGAACAACTTCCAAATTCTTGAATCCAGCGCCAATTTGACCAGTCTCTCTTCTATATCGGAGGTGTAATTGACCAGGAGGACAATGTGCAACAAGAGCTGTAAGTGGTCGAAAAAATTCAATCTAACCTAACATCTAGACATTGCAGTTTTACGATTTATTTTTGAACTTCCCAATCCTTGAATCCAACGCCAATTTGACCAGTCACTCTTCTATATCGGAGGTGTAATTGACCAGGAGGACAATGTGCAACAAGAGCTGTAAGTTGTCGAAAAAAATTTAATCTAACCTAACATCAAGACATTGCAGATTTACGATTTATTTTTGAACAACTTCCCAATCCTTGAATCCAACGCCAATTTGACCAGTCATTCTTCTATATCCTAGGTGTAATTGACCAGGAGGACAATGTGCAACAAGAGCTGTAAGTGGTCGAAAAAAATTCAATCTAACCTAACATCTAGACATTGCAGTTTTACGATTTATTTTTGAACAACTTCCAAATTCTTGAATCCAGCGCCAATTTGACCAGTCTCTCTTCTATATCGGAGGTGTAATTGACCAGGAGGACAATGTGCAACAAGAGCTGTAAGTGGTCGAAAAAATTCAATCTAACCTAACATCTAGACATTGCAGTTTTACGATTTATTTTTGAACTTCCCAATCCTTGAATCCAACGCCAATTTGACCAGTCACTCTTCTATATCGGAGGTGTAATTGACCAGGAGGACAATGTGCAACAAGAGCTGTAAGTGGTCGAAAAAAATTCAATCTAACCTAACATCTAGACATTGCAGTTTTACGATTTATTTTTGAACAACTTCCAAATTCTTGAATCCAGCGCCAATTTGACCAGTCTCTCTTCTATATCGGAGGTGTAATTGACCAGGAGGACAATGTGCAACAAGAGCTGTAAGTGGTCGAAAAAATTCAATCTAACCTAACATCTAGACATTGCAGTTTTACGATTTATTTTTGAACTTCCCAATCCTTGAATCCAACGCCAATTTGACCAGTCACTCTTCTATATCGGAGGTGTAATTGACCAGGAGGACAATGTGCAACAAGAGCTGTAAGTTGTCGAAAAAAATTTAATCTAACCTAACATCAAGACATTGCAGATTTACGATTTATTTTTGAACAACTTCCCAATCCTTGAATCCAACGCCAATTTGACCAGTCATTCTTCTATATCCTAGGTGTAATTGACCAGGAGGACAATGTGCAACAAGAGCTGTAAGTTGTCGAAAAGAATTTAATCTAACCTAACATCTAGACATTGCAGATTTACGATTTATTTTTGAACAACTTCCCAATCCTTGAATCCAACGCCAATTTGACCAGTCATTCTTCTATATCGAAGGTGTAATTGACCAGGAGGACAATGTGCAACAAGAGCTGTAAGTTGTCGAAAAAAATTTAATCTAACCTAACATCAAGACATTGCAGATTTACGATTTATTTTTGAACAACTTTCCAATCCTTGAATCCAACGCCAATTTGACCAGTCATTCTTCTATATCCTAGGTGTAATTGACCAGGAGGACAATGTGCAACAAGAGCTGTAAGTGGTCGAAAAAAATTCAATCTAACCTAACATCTAGACATTGCAGTTTTACGATTTATTTTTGAACAACTTCCAAATCCTTGAATCCAGCGCCAATTTGACCAGTCTCTCTTCTATATCGGAGGTGTAATTGACCAGGAGGACAATGTGCAGCAAGAGCTGTAAGTGGTCGAAAAAAATTCAATCTAACCTAACATCTAGACATTGCAGTTTTACGATTTATTTTTGAACAACTTCCAAATCCTTGAATCCAGCGCCAATTTGACCAGTCTCTCTTCTATATCGGAGGTGTAATTGACCAGGAGGACAATGTGCAGCAAGAGCTGTAAGTGGTCGAAAAAAATTTAATCTAACCTAACATCAAGACATTGCAGATTTACGATTTATTTTTGAACAACTTCCCAATCCTTGAATCCAACGCCAATTTGACCAGTCATTCTTCTATATCCTAGGTGTAATTGACCAGGAGGACAATGTGCAACAAGAGCTGTAAGTGGTCGAAAAAAATTCAATCTAACCTAACATCTAGACATTGCAGTTTTACGATTTATTTTTGAACAACTTCCCAATCCTTGAATCCAACGCCAATTTGACCAGTCATTCTTCTATATCGAAGGTGTAATTGACCAGGAGGACAACAATGTGCAACAAGAGCTGTAAGTGGTCGAAAAAAATTCAATCTAACCTAACATCTAGACATTGCAGTTTTACGATTTATTTTTGAACAACTTCCAAGTTCTTGAATCCAGCGCCAATTTGACCAGTCTCTCTTCTATATCGGAGGTGTAATTGACCAGGAGGACAATGTGCAACAAGAGCTGTAAGTGGTCGAAAAAATTCAATCTAACCTAACATCTAGACATTGCAGTTTTACGATTTATTTTTGAACTTCCCAATCCTTGAATCCAACGCCAATTTGACCAGTCACTCTTCTATATCGGAGGTGTAATTGACCAGGAGGACAATGTGCAACAAGAGCTGTAAGTTGTCGAAAAAAATTTAATCTAACCTAACATCAAGACATTGCAGATTTACGATTTATTTTTGAACAACTTCCCAATCCTTGAATCCAACGCCAATTTGACCAGTCATTCTTCTATATCCTAGGTGTAATTGACCAGGAGGACAATGTGCAACAAGAGCTGTAAGCTGTCGAAAAAAATTTAATCTAACCTAACATCTAGACATTGCAGATTTACGATTTATTTTTGAACAACTTCCCAATCCTTGAATCCAACGCCAATTTGACCAGTCATTCTTCTATATCGAAGGTGTAATTGACCAGGAGGACAATGTGCAACAAGAGCTGTAAGTTGTCGAAAAAAATTTAATCTAACCTAACATCAAGACATTGCAGATTTACGATTTATTTTTGAACAACTTCCCAATCCTTGAATCCAACGCCAATTTGACCAGTCATTCTTCTATATCCTAGGTGTAATTGACCAGGAGGACAATGTGCAACAAGAGCTGTAAGTTGTCGAAAAAAATTTAATCTAACCTAACATCAAGACATTGCAGATTTACGATTTATTTTTGAACAACTTCCCAATCCTTGAATCCAACGCCAATTTGACCAGTCATTCTTCTATATCCTAGGTGTAATTGACCAGGAGGACAATGTGCAACAAGAGCTGTAAGTGGTCGAAAAAAATTCAATCTAACCTAACATCTAGACATTGCAGTTTTACGATTTATTTTTGAACAACTTCCAAATTCTTGAATCCAGCGCCAATTTGACCAGTCTCTCTTCTATATCGGAGGTGTAATTGACCAGGAGGACAATGTGCAACAAGAGCTGTAAGTGGTCGAAAAAATTCAATCTAACCTAACATCTAGACATTGCAGTTTTACGATTTATTTTTGAACTTCCCAATCCTTGAATCCAACGCCAATTTGACCAGTCACTCTTCTATATCGGAGGTGTAATTGACCAGGAGGACAATGTGCAACAAGAGCTGTAAGTGGTCGAAAAAAATTCAATCTAACCTAACATCTAGACATTGCAGTTTTACGATTTATTTTTGAACAACTTCCAAATTCTTGAATCCAGCGCCAATTTGACCAGTCTCTCTTCTATATCGGAGGTGTAATTGACCAGGAGGACAATGTGCAACAAGAGCTGTAAGTGGTCGAAAAAATTCAATCTAACCTAACATCTAGACATTGCAGTTTTACGATTTATTTTTGAACTTCCCAATCCTTGAATCCAACGCCAATTTGACCAGTCACTCTTCTATATCGGAGGTGTAATTGACCAGGAGGACAATGTGCAACAAGAGCTGTAAGTTGTCGAAAAAAATTTAATCTAACCTAACATCAAGACATTGCAGATTTACGATTTATTTTTGAACAACTTCCCAATCCTTGAATCCAACGCCAATTTGACCAGTCATTCTTCTATATCCTAGGTGTAATTGACCAGGAGGACAATGTGCAACAAGAGCTGTAAGCTGTCGAAAAAAATTTAATCTAACCTAACATCTAGACATTGCAGATTTACGATTTATTTTTGAACAACTTCCCAATCCTTGAATCCAACGCCAATTTGACCAGTCATTCTTCTATATCGAAGGTGTAATTGACCAGGAGGACAATGTGCAACAAGAGCTGTAAGTTGTCGAAAAAAATTTAATCTAACCTAACATCAAGACATTGCAGATTTACGATTTATTTTTGAACAACTTCCCAATCCTTGAATCCAACGCCAATTTGACCAGTCATTCTTCTATATCCTAGGTGTAATTGACCAGGAGGACAATGTGCAACAAGAGCTGTAAGTTGTCGAAAAAAATTTAATCTAACCTAACATCAAGACATTGCAGATTTACGATTTATTTTTGAACAACTTCCCAATCCTTGAATCCAACGCCAATTTGACCAGTCATTCTTCTATATCCTAGGTGTAATTGACCAGGAGGACAATGTGCAACAAGAGCTGTAAGTGGTCGAAAAAAATTCAATCTAACCTAACATCTAGACATTGCAGTTTTACGATTTATTTTTGAACAACTTCCAAATTCTTGAATCCAGCGCCAATTTGACCAGTCTCTCTTCTATATCGGAGGTGTAATTGACCAGGAGGACAATGTGCAACAAGAGCTGTAAGTGGTCGAAAAAATTCAATCTAACCTAACATCTAGACATTGCAGTTATACGATTTATTTTTGAACTTCCCAATCCTTGAATCCAACGCCAATTTGACCAGTCACTCTTCTATATCGGAGGTGTAATTGACCAGGAGGACAATGTGCAACAAGAGCTGTAAGTGGTCGAAAAAAATTCAATCTAACCTAACATCTAGACATTGCAGTTTTACGATTTATTTTTGAACAACTTCCAAATTCTTGAATCCAGCGCCAATTTGACCAGTCTCTCTTCTATATCGGAGGTGTAATTGACCAGGAGGACAATGTGCAACAAGAGCTGTAAGTGGTCGAAAAAATTCAATCTAACCTAACATCTAGACATTGCAGTTTTACGATTTATTTTTGAACTTCCCAATCCTTGAATCCAACGCCAATTTGACCAGTCACTCTTCTATATCGGAGGTGTAATTGACCAGGAGGACAATGTGCAACAAGAGCTGTAAGTTGTCGAAAAAAATTTAATCTAACCTAACATCAAGACATTGCAGATTTACGATTTATTTTTGAACAACTTCCCAATCCTTGAATCCAACGCCAATTTGACCAGTCATTCTTCTATATCCTAGGTGTAATTGACCAGGAGGACAATGTGCAACAAGAGCTGTAAGTTGTCGAAAAGAATTTAATCTAACCTAACATCTAGACATTGCAGATTTACGATTTATTTTTGAACAACTTCCCAATCCTTGAATCCAACGCCAATTTGACCAGTCATTCTTCTATATCGAAGGTGTAATTGACCAGGAGGACAATGTGCAACAAGAGCTGTAAGTTGTCGAAAAAAATTTAATCTAACCTAACATCAAGACATTGCAGATTTACGATTTATTTTTGAACAACTTCCCAATCCTTGAATCCAACGCCAATTTGACCAGTCATTCTTCTATATCCTAGGTGTAATTGACCAGGAGGACAATGTGCAACAAGAGCTGTAAGTGGTCGAAAAAAATTCAATCTAACCTAACATCTAGACATTGCAGTTTTACGATTTATTTTTGAACAACTTCCAAATCCTTGAATCCAGCGCCAATTTGACCAGTCTCTCTTCTATATCGGAGGTGTAATTGACCAGGAGGACAATGTGCAACAAGAGCTGTAAGTGGTCGAAAAAAATTCAATCTAACCTAACATCTAGACATTGCAGTTTTACGATTTATTTTTGAACAACTTCCAAATCCTTGAATCCAGCGCCAATTTGACCAGTCTCTCTTCTATATCGGAGGTGTAATTGACCAGGAGGACAATGTGCAGCAAGAGCTGTAAGTGGTCGAAAAAAATTTAATCTAACCTAACATCAAGACATTGCAGATTTACGATTTATTTTTGAACAACTTCCCAATCCTTGAATCCAACGCCAATTTGACCAGTCATTCTTCTATATCCTAGGTGTAATTGACCAGGAGGACAATGTGCAACAAGAGCTGTAAGTGGTCGAAAAAAATTCAATCTAACCTAACATCTAGACATTGCGGTTTTACGATTTATTTTTGAACAACTTCCCAATCCTTGAATCCAACGCCAATTTGACCAGTCATTCTTCTATATCGAAGGTGTAATTGACCAGGAGGACAACAATGTGCAACAAGAGCTGTAAGTGGTCGAAAAAAATTCAATCTAACCTAACATCTAGACATTGCAGTTTTACGATTTATTTTTGAACAACTTCCAAATTCTTGAATCCAGCGCCAATTTGACCAGTCTCTCTTCTATATCGGAGGTGTAATTGACCAGGAGGACAATGTGCAACAAGAGCTGTAAGTGGTCGAAAAAATTCAATCTAACCTAACATCTAGACATTGCAGTTTTACGATTTATTTTTAAACTTCCCAATCCTTGAATCCAACGCCAATTTGACCAGTCCACTCTTCTATATCGGAGGTGTAATTGACCAGGAGGACAATGTGCAACAAGAGCTGTAAGTTGTCGAAAAAAATTTAATCTAACCTAACATCAAGACATTGCAGATTTACGATTTATTTTTGAACAACTTCCCAATCCTTGAATCCAACGCCAATTTGACCAGTCATTCTTCTATATCCTAGGTGTAATTGACCAGGAGGACAATGTGCAACAAGAGCTGTAAGCTGTCGAAAAAAATTTAATCTAACCTAACATCTAGACATTGCAGATTTACGATTTATTTTTGAACAACTTCCCAATCCTTGAATCCAACGCCAATTTGACCAGTCATTCTTCTATATCGAAGGTGTAATTGACCAGGAGGACAATGTGCAACAAGAGCTGTAAGTTGTCGAAAAAAATTTAATCTAACCTAACATCAAGACATTGCAGATTTACGATTTATTTTTGAACAACTTTCCAATCCTTGAATCCAACGCCAATTTAACCAGTCATTCTTCTATATCCTAGGTGTAATTGACCAGGAGGACAATGTGCAACAAGAGCTGTAAGTTGTCGAAAAAAATTTAATCTAACCTAACATCTAGACATTGCAGATTTACGATTTATTTTTGAACAACTTCCCAATCCTTGAATCCAGCGCCAATTTGACCAGTCTCTCTTCTATATCGGAGGTGTAATTGACCAGGAGGACAATGTGCAACAAGAGCTGTAAGTGGTCGAAAAAAATTCAATCTAACCTAACATCTAGACATTGCAGTTTTACGATTTATTTTTGAACAACTTCCAAATCCTTGAATCCAGCGCCAATTTGACCAGTCTCTCTTCTATATCGGAGGTGTAATTGACCAGGAGGACAATGTGCAGCAAGAGCTGTAAGTGGTCGAAAAAATTCAATCTAACCTAACATCTAGACATTGCAGTTTTACGATTTATTTTTGAACAACTTCCCATTCCTTGAATCCAACGCCAATTTGACCAGTCACTCTTCTATATCGGAGGTGTAATTGACCAGGAGGACAATGTGCAACAAGAGCTGTAAGTTGTCGAAAAAAATTTAATCTAACCTAACATCAAGACATTGCAGATTTACGATTTATTTTTGAACAACTTCCCAATCCTTGAATCCAACGCCAATTTGACCAGTCATTCTTCTATATCCTAGGTGTAATTGACCAGGAGGACAATGTGCAACAAGAGCTGTAAGTGGTCGAAAAAAATTCAATCTAACCTAACATCTAGACATTGCAGTTTTACGATTTATTTTTGAACAACTTCCAAATTCTTGAATCCAGCGCCAATTTGACCAGTCTCTCTTCTATATCGGAGGTGTAATTGACCAGGAGGACAATGTGCAACAAGAGCTGTAAGTGGTCGAAAAAATTCAATCTAACCTAACATCTAGACATTGCAGTTTTACGATTTATTTTTGAACTTCCCAATCCTTGAATCCAACGCCAATTTGACCAGTCACTCTTCTATATCGGAGGTGTAATTGACCAGGAGGACAATGTGCAACAAGAGCTGTAAGTTGTCGAAAAAAATTTAATCTAACCTAACATCAAGACATTGCAGATTTACGATTTATTTTTGAACAACTTCCCAATCCTTGAATCCAACGCCAATTTGACCAGTCATTCTTCTATATCCTAGGTGTAATTGACCAGGAGGACAATGTGCAACAAGAGCTGTAAGTTGTCGAAAAGAATTTAATCTAACCTAACATCTAGACATTGCAGATTTACGATTTATTTTTGAACAACTTCCCAATCCTTGAATCCAACGCCAATTTGACCAGTCATTCTTCTATATCGAAGGTGTAATTGACCAGGAGGACAATGTGCAACAAGAGCTGTAAGTTGTCGAAAAAAATTTAATCTAACCTAACATCAAGACATTGCAGATTTACGATTTATTTTTGAACAACTTCCCAATCCTTGAATCCAACGCCAATTTGACCAGTCACTCTTCTATATCGGAGGTGTAATTGACCAGGAGGACAATGTGCAACAAGAGCTGTAAGTTGTCGAAAAAAATTTAATCTAACCTAACATCAAGACATTGCAGATTTACGATTTATTTTTGAACAACTTCCCAATCCTTGAATCCAACGCCAATTTGACCAGTCATTCTTCTATATCCTAGGTGTAATTGACCAGGAGGACAATGTGCAACAAGAGCTGTAAGTGGTCGAAAAAAATTCAATCTAACCTAACATCTAGACATTGCAGTTTTACGATTTATTTTTGAACTTCCCAATCCTTGAATCCAACGCCAATTTGACCAGTCACTCTTCTATATCGGAGGTGTAATTGACCAGGAGGACAATGTGCAACAAGAGCTGTAAGTTGTCGAAAAAAATTTAATCTAACCTAACATCAAGACATTGCAGATTTACGATTTATTTTTGAACAACTTCCCAATCCTTGAATCCAACGCCAATTTGACCAGTCATTCTTCTATATCCTAGGTGTAATTGACCAGGAGGACAATGTGCAACAAGAGCTGTAAGTTGTCGAAAAGAATTTAATCTAACCTAACATCTAGACATTGCAGATTTACGATTTATTTTTGAACAACTTCCCAATCCTTGAATCCAACGCCAATTTGACCAGTCATTCTTCTATATCGAAGGTGTAATTGACCAGGAGGACAATGTGCAACAAGAGCTGTAAGTTGTCGAAAAAAATTTAATCTAACCTAACATCAAGACATTGCAGATTTACGATTTATTTTTGAACAACTTCCCAATCCTTGAATCCAACGCCAATTTGACCAGTCATTCTTCTATATCCTAGGTGTAATTGACCAGGAGGACAATGTGCAACAAGAGCTGTAAGTGGTCGAAAAAAATTCAATCTAACCTAACATCTAGACATTGCAGTTTTACGATTTATTTTTGAACAACTTCCAAATCCTTGAATCCAGCGCCAATTTGACCAGTCTCTCTTCTATATCGGAGGTGTAATTGACCAGGAGGACAATGTGCAACAAGAGCTGTAAGTGGTCGAAAAAAATTCAATCTAACCTAACATCTAGACATTGCAGTTTTACGATTTATTTTTGAACAACTTCCAAATCCTTGAATCCAGCGCCAATTTGACCAGTCTCTCTTCTATATCGGAGGTGTAATTGACCAGGAGGACAATGTGCAACAAGAGCTGTAAGTGGTCGAAAAAATTCAATCTAACCTAACATCTAGACATTGCAGTTTTACGATTTATTTTTGAACAACTTCCAAATCCTTGAATCCAGCGCCAATTTGACCAGTCTCTCTTCTATATCGGAGGTGTAATTGACCAGGAGGACAATGTGCAGCAAGAGCTGTAAGTGGTCGAAAAAAATTTAATCTAACCTAACATCAAGACATTGCAGATTTACGATTTATTTTTGAACAACTTCCCAATCCTTGAATCCAACGCCAATTTGACCAGTCATTCTTCTATATCCTAGGTGTAATTGACCAGGAGGACAATGTGCAACAAGAGCTGTAAGTGGTCGAAAAAAATTCAATCTAACCTAACATCTAGACATTGCAGTTTTACGATTTATTTTTGAACAACTTCCCAATCCTTGAATCCAACGCCAATTTGACCAGTCATTCTTCTATATCGAAGGTGTAATTGACCAGGAGGACAACAATGTGCAACAAGAGCTGTAAGTGGTCGAAAAAAATTCAATCTAACCTAACATCTAGACATTGCAGTTTTACGATTTATTTTTGAACAACTTCCAAATTCTTGAATCCAGCGCCAATTTGACCAGTCTCTCTTCTATATCGGAGGTGTAATTGACCAGGAGGACAACGTGCAACAAGAGCTGTAAGTGGTCGAAAAAATTCAATCTAACCTAACATCTAGACATTGCAGTTTTACGATTTATTTTTGAACTTCCCAATCCTTGAATCCAACGCCAATTTGACCAGTCACTCTTCTATATCGGAGGTGTAATTGACCAGGAGGACAATGTGCAACAAGAGCTGTAAGTTGTCGAAAAAAATTTAATCTAACCTAACATCAAGACATTGCAGATTTACGATTTATTTTTGAACAACTTCCCAATCCTTGAATCCAACGCCAATTTGACCAGTCATTCTTCTATATCCTAGGTGTAATTGACCAGGAGGACAATGTGCAACAAGAGCTGTAAGCTGTCGAAAAAAATTTAATCTAACCTAACATCTAGACATTGCAGATTTACGATTTATTTTTGAACAACTTCCCAATCCTTGAATCCAACGCCAATTTGACCAGTCATTCTTCTATATCGAAGGTGTAATTGACCAGGAGGACAATGTGCAACAAGAGCTGTAAGTTGTCGAAAAAAATTTAATCTAACCTAACATCAAGACATTGCAGATTTACGATTTATTTTTGAACAACTTCCCAATCCTTGAATCCAACGCCAATTTAACCAGTCATTCTTCTATATCCTAGGTGTAATTGACCAGGAGGACAATGTGCAACAAGAGCTGTAAGTTGTCGAAAAAAATTTAATCTAACCTAACATCTAGACATTGCAGATTTACGATTTATTTTTGAACAACTTCCCAATCCTTGAATCCAGCGCCAATTTGACCAGTCTCTCTTCTATATCGGAGGTGTAATTGACCAGGAGGACAATGTGCAACAAGAGCTGTAAGTGGTCGAAAAAAATTCAATCTAACCTAACATCTAGACATTGCAGTTTTACGATTTATTTTTGAACAACTTCCAAATCCTTGAATCCAGCGCCAATTTGACCAGTCTCTCTTCTATATCGGAGGTGTAATTGACCAGGAGGACAATGTGCAGCAAGAGCTGTAAGTGGTCGAAAAAATTCAATCTAACCTAACATCTAGACATTGCAGTTTTACGATTTATTTTTGTACAACTTCCCATTCCTTGAATCCAACGCCAATTTGACCAGTCACTCTTCTATATCGGAGGTGTAATTGACCAGGAGGACAATGTGCAACAAGAGCTGTAAGTTGTCGAAAAAAATTTAATCTAACCTAACATCAAGACATTGCAGATTTACGATTTATTTTTGAACAACTTCCCAATCCTTGAATCCAACGCCAATTTGACCAGTCATTCTTCTATATCCTAGGTGTAATTGACCAGGAGGACAATGTGCAACAAGAGCTGTAAGTGGTCGAAAAAAATTCAATCTAACCTAACATCTAGACATTGCAGTTTTACGATTTATTTTTGAACAACTTCCAAATTCTTGAATCCAGCGCCAATTTGACCAGTCTCTCTTCTATATCGGAGGTGTAATTGACCAGGAGGACAATGTGCAACAAGAGCTGTAAGTGGTCGAAAAAATTCAATCTAACCTAACATCTAGACATTGCAGTTTTATGATTTATTTTTGAACAACTTCCAAATTCTTGAATCCAGCGCCAATTTGACCAGTCTCTCTTCTATATCGGAGGTGTAATTGACCAGGAGGACAATGTGCAACAAGAGCTGTAAGTTGTCGAAAAAAATTTAATCTAACCTAACATCAAGACATTGCAGATTTACGATTTATTTTTGAACAACTTCCCAATCCTTGAATCCAACGCCAATTTGACCAGTCATTCTTCTATATCCTAGGTGTAATTGACCAGGAGGACAATGTGCAACAAGAGCTGTAAGTTGTCGAAAAAAATTTAATCTAACCTAACATCAAGACATTGCAGATTTACGATTTATTTTTGAACAACTTCCCAATCCTTGAATCCAACGCCAATTTGACCAGTCATTCTTCTATATCCTAGGTGTAATTGACCAGGAGGACAATGTGCAACAAGAGCTGTAAGTTGTCGAAAAAAATTCAATCTAACCTAACATCTAGACATTGTAGTTTTACGATTTATTTTTGAACAACTTCCAAATCCTTGAATCCAGCGCCAATTTGACCAGTCTCTCTTCTATGTCGGAGGTGTAATTGACCAGGAGGACAATGTGCAACAAGAGCTGTAAGTTGTCGAAAAAAATTTAATCTAACCTAACATCTAGACATTGCAGATTTACGATTTATTTTTGAACAACTTCCCAATCCTTGAATCCAACGCCAATTTGACCAGTCATTCTTCTATATCCAAGGTGTAATTTACCAGGAGGACAATGTGCAGCAAGAGCTGTAAGTGGTCGAAAAAAATTCAATCTAACCTAACATCTAGACATTGCAGTTTTACGATTTATTTTTGAACTTCCCAATCCTTGAATCCAACGCCAATTTGACCAGTCACTCTTCTATATCGGAGGTGTAATTGACCAAGAGGACAATGTGCAACAAGAGCTGTAAGTTGTCGAAAAAAATTTAATCTAACCTAACATCAAGACATTGCAGATTTACGATTTATTTTTGAACAACTTCCCAATCCTTGAATCCAACGCCAATTTGACCAGTCATTCTTCTATATCCTAGGTGTAATTGACCAGGAGGACAATGTGCAACAAGAGCTGTAAGTTGTCGAAAAGAATTTAATCTAACCTAACATCTAGACATTGCAGATTTACGATTTATTTTTGAACAACTTCCCAATCCTTGAATCCAACGCCAATTTGACCAGTCATTCTTCTATATCGAAGGTGTAATTGACCAGGAGGACAATGTGCAACAAGAGCTGTAAGTGGTCGAAAAAAATTAAATCTAACCTAACATCTAGACATTGCAGTTTTACGATTTATTTTTGAACAACTTCCAAATCCTTGAATCCAGCGCCAATTTGACCAGTCTCTCTTCTATATCGGAGGTGTAATTGACCAGGAGGACAATGTGCAACAAGAGCTGTAAGTGGTCGAAAAAAATTCAATCTAACCTAACATCTAGACATTGCAGTTTTACGATTTATTTTTGAACAACTTCCAAATCCTTGAATCCAGCGCCAATTTGACCAGTCTCTCTTCTATATCGAAGGTGTAATTGACCAGGAGGACAATGTGCAACAAGAGCTGTAAGTGGTCGAAAAAAATTAAATCTAACCTAACATCTAGACATTGCAGTTTTACGATTTATTTTTGAACAACTTCCCAATCCTTGAATCCAACGCCAATTTGACCAGTCATTCTTCTATATCGAAGGTGTAATTGACCAGGAGGACAATGTGCAACAAGAGCTGTAAGTGGTCGAAAAAAATTCAATCTAACCTAACATCTAGACATTGCAGTTTTACGATTTATTTTTGAACAACTTCCAAATTCTTGAATCCAGCGCCAATTTGACCAGTCTCTCTTCTATATCGGAGGTGTAATTGACCAGGAGGACAATGTGCAACAAGAGCTGTAAGTGGTCGAAAAAAATTCAATCTAACCTAACATCTAGACATTGCAGTTTTACGATTTATTTTTGAACAACTTCCCAATCCTTGAATCCAACGCCAATTTGACCAGTCATTCTTCTATATCGAAGGTGTAATTGACCAGGAGGACAATGTGCAACAAGAGCTGTAAGTGGTCGAAAAAAATTCAATCTAACCTAACATCTAGACATTGCAGTTTTACGATTTATTTTTGAACAACTTCCAAATTCTTGAATCCAGCGCCAATTTGACCAGTCTCTCTTCTATATCGGAGGTGTAATTGACCAGGAGGACAATGTGCAACAAGAGCTGTAAGTGGTCGAAAAAATTCAATCTAACCTAACATCTAGACATTGCAGTTTTACGATTTATTTTTGAACAACTTCCCAATCCTTGATTCCAACGCCAATTTGACCAGTCACTCTTCTATATCGGAGGTGTAATTGACCAGGAGGACAATGTGCAACAAGAGCTGTAAGTTGTCGAAAAAAATTTAATCTAACCTAACATCAAGACATTGCAGATTTACGATTTATTTTTGAACAACTTCCCAATCCTTGAATCCAGCGCCAATTTGACCAGTCATTCTTCTATATCCTAGGTGTAATTGACCAGGAGGACAATGTGCAACAAGAGCTGTAAGTTGTCGAAAAGAATTTAATCTAACCTAACATTAGACATTGCAGATTTACGATTTATTTTTGAACAACTTCCCAATCCTTGAATCCAGCGCCAATTTGACCAGTCTCTCTTCTATATCGGAGGTGTAATTGACCAGGAGGACAATGTGCAACAAGAGCTGTAAGTGGTCGAAAAAAATTCAATCTAACCTAACATCTAGACATTGCAGTTTTACGATTTATTTTTGAACAACTTCCAAATCCTTGAATCCAGCGCCAATTTGACCAGTCTCTCTTCTATATCGGAGGTGTAATTGACCAGGAGGACAATGTGCAGCAAGAGCTGTAAGTGGTCGAAAAAATTCAATCTAACCTAACATCTAGACATTGCAGTTTTACGATTTATTTTTGAACAACTTCCCATTCCTTGAATCCAACGCCAATTTGACCAGTCACTCTTCTATATCGGAGGTGTAATTGACCAGGAGGACAATGTGCAACAAGAGCTGTAAGTTGTCGAAAAAAATTTAATCTAACCTAACATCAAGACATTGCAGATTTACGATTTATTTTTGAACAACTTCCCAATCCTTGAATCCAACGCCAATTTGACCAGTCATTCTTCTATATCCTAGGTGTAATTGACCAGGAGGACAATGTGCAACAAGAGCTGTAAGTTGTCGAAAAAAATTCAATCTAACCTAACATCTAGACATTGCAGTTTTACGATTTATTTTTGAACAACTTCCCAATCCTTGAATCCAACGCCAATTTGACCAGTCATTCTTCTATATCGAAGGTGTAATTGACCAGGAGGACAATGTGCAACAAGAGCTGTAAGTTGTCGAAAAAAATTTAATCTAACCTAACATCAAGACATTGCAGATTTACGATTTATTTTTGAACAACTTCCCAATCCTTGAATCCAACGCCAATTTGACCAGTCATTCTTCTATATCCTAGGTGTAATTGACCAGGAGGACAATGTGCAACAAGAGCTGTAAGTTGTCGAAAAAAATTTAATCTAACCTAACATCTAGACATTGCAGATTTACGATTTATTTTTGAACAACTTCCCAATCCTTGAATCCAACGCCAATTTGACCAGTCATTCTTCTATATCGAAGGTGTAATTGACCAGGAGGACAATGTGCAACAAGAGCTGTAAGTTGTCGAAAAAAATTTAATCTAACCTAACATCAAGACATTGCAGATTTACGATTTATTTTTGAACAACTTCCCAATCCTTGAATCCAACGCCAATTTGACCAGTCATTCTTCTATATCCTAGGTGTAATTGACCAGGAGGACAATGTGCAACAAGAGCTGTAAGTTGTCGAAAAAAATTTAATCTAACCTAACATCTAGACATTGCAGATTTACGATTTATTTTTGAACAACTTCCCAATCCTTGAATCCAGCGCCAATTTGACCAGTCTCTCTTCTATATCGGAGGTGTAATTGACCAGGAGGACAATGTGCAACAAGAGCTGTAAGTGGTCGAAAAAAATTCAATCTAACCTAACATCTAGACATTGCAGTTTTACGATTTATTTTTGAACAACTTCCAAATCCTTGAATCCAGCGCCAATTTGACCAGTCTCTCTTCTATATCGAAGGTGTAATTGACCAGGAGGACAATGTGCAACAAGAGCTGTAAGTGGTCGAAAAAAATTAAATCTAACCTAACATCTAGACATTGCAGTTTTACGATTTATTTTTGAACAACTTCCCAATCCTTGAATCCAACGCCAATTTGACCAGTCATTCTTCTATATCGAAGGTGTAATTGACCAGGAGGACAATGTGCAACAAGAGCTGTAAGTGGTCGAAAAAAATTCAATCTAACCTAACATCTAGACATTGCAGTTTTACGATTTATTTTTGAACAACTTCCAAATTCTTGAATCCAGCGCCAATTTGACCAGTCTCTCTTCTATATCGGAGGTGTAATTGACCAGGAGGACAATGTGCAACAAGAGCTGTAAGTGGTCGAAAAAAATTCAATCTAACCTAACATCTAGACATTGCAGTTTTACGATTTATTTTTGAACAACTTCCCAATCCTTGAATCCAACGCCAATTTGACCAGTCATTCTTCTATATCGAAGGTGTAATTGACCAGGAGGACAATGTGCAACAAGAGCTGTAAGTGGTCGAAAAAAATTCAATCTAACCTAACATCTAGACATTGCAGTTTTACGATTTATTTTTGAACAACTTCCAAATTCTTGAATCCAGCGCCAATTTGACCAGTCTCTCTTCTATATCGGAGGTGTAATTGACCAGGAGGACAATGTGCAACAAGAGCTGTAAGTGGTCGAAAAAATTCAATCTAACCTAACATCTAGACATTGCAGTTTTACGATTTATTTTTGAACAACTTCCCAATCCTTGATTCCAACGCCAATTTGACCAGTCACTCTTCTATATCGGAGGTGTAATTGACCAGGAGGACAATGTGCAACAAGAGCTGTAAGTTGTCGAAAAAAATTTAATCTAACCTAACATCAAGACATTGCAGATTTACGATTTATTTTTGAACAACTTCCCAATCCTTGAATCCAACGCCAATTTGACCAGTCATTCTTCTATATCCTAGGTGTAATTGACCAGGAGGACAATGTGCAACAAGAGCTGTAAGTTGTCGAAAAGAATTTAATCTAACCTAACATTAGACATTGCAAATTTACGATTTATTTTTGAACAACTTCCCAATCCTTGAATCCAACGCCAATTTGACCAGTCATTCTTCTATATCGAAGGTGTAATTGACCAGGAGGACAATGTGCAACAAGAGCTGTAAGTTGTCGAAAAAAATTTAATCTAACCTAACATCAAGACATTGCAGATTTACGATTTATTTTTGAACAACTTCCCAATCCTTGAATCCAACGCCAATTTGACCAGTCATTCTTCTATATCCTAGGTGTAATTGACCAGGAGGACAATGTGCAACAAGAGCTGTAAGTTGTCGAAAAAAATTTAATCTAACCTAACATCTAGACATTGCAGATTTACGATTTATTTTTGAACAACTTCCCAATCCTTGAATCCAGCGCCAATTTGACCAGTCTCTCTTCTATATCGGAGGTGTAATTGACCAGGAGGACAATGTGCAACAAGAGCTGTAAGTGGTCGAAAAAAATTCAATCTAACCTAACATCTAGACATTGCAGTTTTACGATTTATTTTTGAACAACTTCCAAATCCTTGAATCCAGCGCCAATTTGACCAGTCTCTCTTCTATATCGGAGGTGTAATTGACCAGGAGGACAATGTGCAGCAAGAGCTGTAAGTGGTCGAAAAAATTCAATCTAACCTAACATCTAGACATTGCAGTTTTACGATTTATTTTTGAACAACTTCCCATTCCTTGAATCCAACGCCAATTTGACCAGTCACTCTTCTATATCGGAGGTGTAATTGACCAGGAGGACAATGTGCAACAAGAGCTGTAAGTTGTCGAAAAAAATTTAATCTAACCTAACATCAAGACATTGCAGATTTACGATTTATTTTTGAACAACTTCCCAATCCTTGAATCCAACGCCAATTTGACCAGTCATTCTTCTATATCCTAGGTGTAATTGACCAGGAGGACAATGTGCAACAAGAGCTGTAAGTTGTCGAAAAAAATTCAATCTAACCTAACATCTAGACATTGCAGTTTTACGATTTATTTTTGAACAACTTCCAAATCCTTGAATCCAGCGCCAATTTGACCAGTCTCTCTTCTATATCGGAGGTGTAATTGACCAGGAGGACAATGTGCAACAAGAGCTGTAAGTTGTCGAAAAAAATTTAATCTAACCTAACATCTAGACATTGCAGATTTACGATTTATTTTTGAACAACTTCCCAATCCTTGAATCCAACGCCAATTTGACCAGTCATTCTTCTATATCCAAGGTGTAATTGACCAGGAGGACAATGTGCAGCAAGAGCTGTAAGTGGTCGAAAAAAATTCAATCTAACCTAACATCTAGACATTGCAGTTTTACGATTTATTTTTGAACAACTTCCCAATCCTTGAATCCAACGCCAATTTGACCAGTCATTCTTCTATATCGAAGGTGTAATTGACCAGGAGGACAATATGCAACAAGAGCTGTAAGTGGTCGAAAAAAATTCAATCTAACCTAACATCTAGACATTGCAGTTTTACGATTTATTTTTGAACTTCCCAATCCTTGAATCCAACGCCAATTTGACCAGTCACTCTTCTATATCGGAGGTGTAATTGACCAGGAGGACAATGTGCAACAAGAGCTGTAAGTTGTCGAAAAAAATTTAATCTAACCTAACATCAAGACATTGCAGATTTACGATTTATTTTTGAACAACTTCCCAATCCTTGAATCCAACGCCAATTTGACCAGTCATTCTTCTATATCCTAGGTGTAATTGACCAGGAGGACAATGTGCAACAAGAGCTGTAAGTTGTCGAAAAGAATTTAATCTAACCTAACATCTAGACATTGCAGATTTACGATTTATTTTTGAACAACTTCCCAATCCTTGAATCCAACGCCAATTTGACCAGTCATTCTTCTATATCGAAGGTGTAATTGACCAGGAGGACAATGTGCAACAAGAGCTGTAAGTGGTCGAAAAAAATTAAATCTAACCTAACATCTAGACATTGCAGTTTTACGATTTATTTTTGAACAACTTCCAAATCCTTGAATCCAGCGCCAATTTGACCAGTCTCTCTTCTATATCGGAGGTGTAATTGACCAGGAGGACAATGTGCAACAAGAGCTGTAAGTGGTCGAAAAAAATTCAATCTAACCTAACATCTAGACATTGCAGTTTTACGATTTATTTTTGAACAACTTCCAAATCCTTGAATCCAGCGTCAATTTGACCAGTCTCTCTTCTATATCGGAGGTGTAATTGACGAGGAGGACAATGTGCAGCAAGAGCTGTAAGTGGTCGAAAAAATTCAATCTAACCTAACATCTAGACATTGCAGTTTTACGATTTATTTTTGAACAACTTCCCATTCCTTGAATACAACGCCAATTTGACCAGTCACTCTTCTATATCGGAGGTGTAATTGACCAGGAGGACAATGTGCAACAAGAGCTGTAAGTTGTCGAAAAAAATTTAATCTAACCTAACATCAAGACATTGCAGATTTACGATTTATTTTTGAACAACTTCCCAATCCTTGAATCCAACGCCAATTTGACCAGTCATTCTTCTATATCCTAGGTGTAATTGACCAGGAGGACAATGTGCAACAAGAGCTGTAAGTGGTCGAAAAAAATTCAATCTAACCTAACATCTAGACATTGCAGTTTTACGATTTATTTTTGAACAACTTCCAAATCCTTGAATCCAGCGCCAATTTGACCAGTCTCTCTTCTATATCGGAGGTGTAATTGACCAGGAGGACAATGTGCAACAAGAGCTGTAAGTGGTCGAAAAAAATTCAATCTAACCTAACATCTAGACATTGCAGTTTTACGATTTATTTTTGAACAACTTCCAAATCCTTGAATCCAGCGCCAATTTGACCAGTCTCTCTTCTATATCGGAGGTGTAATTGACCAGGAGGACAATGTGCAGCAAGAGCTGTAAGTGGTCGAAAAAAATTTAATCTAACCTAACATCAAGACATTGCAGATTTACGATTTATTTTTGAACAACTTCCCAATCCTTGAATCCAACGCCAATTTGACCAGTCATTCTTCTATATCCTAGGTGTAATTGACCAGGAGGACAATGTGCAACAAGAGCTGTAAGTGGTCGAAAAAAATTCAATCTAACCTAACATCTAGACATTGCAGTTTTACGATTTATTTTTGAACAACTTCCCAATCCTTGAATCCAACGCCAATTTGACCAGTCATTCTTCTATATCGAAGGTGTAATTGACCAGGAGGACAACAATGTGCAACAAGAGCTGTAAGTGGTCGAGAAAAATTCAATCTAACCTAACATCTAGACATTGCAGTTTTACGATTTATTTTTGAACAACTTCCAAATTCTTGAATCCAGCGCCAATTTGACCAGTCTCTCTTCTATATCGGAGGTGTAATTGACCAGGAGGACAATGTGCAACAAGAGCTGTAAGTGGTCGAAAAAATTCAATCTAACCTAACATCTAGACATTGCAGTTTTACGATTTATTTTTGAACAACTTCCCAATCCTTGAATCCAACGCCAATTTGACCAGTCACTCTTCTATATCGGAGGTGTAATTGACCAGGAGGACAATGTGCAACAAGAGCTGCAAGTTGTCGAAAAAAATTTAATCTAACCTAACATCAAGGCATTGCAGATTTACGATTTATTTTTGAACAACTTCCCAATCCTTGAATCCAACGCCAATTTGACCAGTCACTCTTCTATATCGGAGGTGTAATTGACCAGGAGGACAATGTGCAACAAGAGCTGTAAGTTGTCGAAAAAAATTTAATCTAACCTAACATCAAGACATTGCAGATTTACGATTTATTTTTGAACAACTTCCCAATCCTTGAATCCAACGCCAATTTGACCAGTCACTCTTCTATATCGGAGGTGTAATTGACCAGGAGGACAATGTGCAACAAGAGCTGTAAGTTGTCGAAAAAAATTTAATCTAACCTAATATCAAGACATTGCAGATTTACGATTTATTTTTGAACAACTTCCCAATCCTTGAATCCAACGCCAATTTGACCAGTCATTCTTCTATATCCTAGGTGTAATTGACCAGGAGGACAATGTGCAACAAGAGCTGTAAGCTGTCGAAAAAAATTTAATCTAACCTAACATCTAGACATTGCAGATTTACGATTTATTTTTGAACAACTTCCCAATCCATGAATCCAACGCCAATTTGACCAGTCATTCTTCTATATCGAAGGTGTAATTGACCAGGAGGACAATGTGCAACAAGAGCTGTAAGTTGTCGAAAAAAATTTAATCTAACCTAACATCAAGACATTGCAGATTTACGATTTATTTTTGAACAACTTCCCAATCCTTGAATCCAACGCCAATTTGACCAGTCATTCTTCTATATCCTAGGTGTAATTGACCAGGAGGACAATGTGCAACAAGAGCTGTAAGTTGTCGAAAAAAATTTAATCTAACCTAACATCTAGACATTGCAGATTTACGATTTATTTTTGAACAACTTCCCAATCCTTGAATCCAGCGCCAATTTGACCAGTCTCTCTTCTATATCGGAGGTGTAATTGACCAGGAGGACAATGTGCAACAAGAGCTGTAAGTGGTCGAAAAAAATTCAATCTAACCTAACATCTAGACATTGCAGTTTTACGATTTATTTTTGAACAACTTCCAAATCCTTGAATCCAGCGCCAATTTGACCAGTCTCTCTTCTATATCGGAGGTGTAATTGACCAGGAGGACAATGTGCAGCAAGAGCTGTAAGTGGTCGAAAAAATTCAATCTAACCTAACATCTAGACATTGCAGTTTTACGATTTATTTTTGAACAACTTCCCATTCCTTGAATCCAACGCCAATTTGACCAGTCACTCTTCTATATCGGAGGTGTAATTGACCAGGAGGACAATGTGCAACAAGAGCTGTAAGTTGTCGAAAAAAATTTAATCTAACCTAACATCAAGACATTGCAGATTTACGATTTATTTTTGAACAACTTCCCAATCCTTGAATCCAACGCCAATTTGACCAGTCATTCTTCTATATCCTAGGTGTAATTGACCAGGAGGACAATGTGCAACAAGAGCTGTAAGTGGTCGAAAAAAATTCAATCTAACCTAACATCTAGACATTGCAGTTTTACGATTTATTTTTGAACAACTTCCAAATTCTTGAATCCAGCGCCAATTTGACCAGTCTCTCTTCTATATCGGAGGTGTAATTGACCAGGAGGACAATGTGCAACAAGAGCTGTAAGTGGTCGAAAAAATTCAATCTAACCTAACATCTAGACATTGCAGTTTTACGATTTATTTTTGAACTTCCCAATCCTTGAATCCAACGCCAATTTGACCAGTCACTCTTCTATATCGGAGGTGTAATTGACCAGGAGGACAATGTGCAACAAGAGCTGTAAGTTGTCGAAAAAAATTTAATCTAACCTAACATCAAGACATTGCAGATTTACGATTTATTTTTGAACAACTTCCCAATCCTTGAATCCAACGCCAATTTGACCAGTCATTCTTCTATATCCTAGGTGTAATTGACCAGGAGGACAATGTGCAACAAGAGCTGTAAGTTGTCGAAAAGAATTTAATCTAACCTAACATCTAGACATTGCAGATTTACGATTTATTTTTGAACAACTTCCCAATCCTTGAATCCAACGCCAATTTGACCAGTCATTCTTCTATATCGAAGGTGTAATTGACCAGGAGGACAATGTGCAACAAGAGCTGTAAGTTGTCGAAAAAAATTTAATCTAACCTAACATCAAGACATTGCAGATTTACGATTTATTTTTGAACAACTTCCCAATCCTTGAATCCAACGCCAATTTGACCGGTCACTCTTCTATATCGGAGGTGTAATTGACCAGGAGGACAATGTGCAACAAGAGCTGTAAGTTGTCGAAAAAAATTTAATCTAACCTAACATCAAGACATTGCAGATTTACGATTTATTTTTGAACAACTTCCCAATCCTTGAATCCAACGCCAATTTGACCAGTCATTCTTCTATATCCTAGGTGTAATTGACCAGGAGGACAATGTGCAACAAGAGCTGTAAGTGGTCGAAAAAAATTCAATCTAACCTAACATCTAGACATTGCAGTTTTACGATTTATTTTTGAACAACTTCCAAATTCTTGAATCCAGCGCCAATTTGACCAGTCTCTCTTCTATATCGGAGGTGTAATTGACCAGGAGGACAATGTGCAACAAGAGCTGTAAGTGGTCGAAAAAATTCAATCTAACCTAACATCTAGACATTGCAGTTTTACGATTTATTTTTGAACTTCCCAATCCTTGAATCCAACGCCAATTTGACCAGTCACTCTTCTATATCGGAGGTGTAATTGACCAGGAGGACAATGTGCAACAAGAGCTGTAAGTTGTCGAAAAAAATTTAATCTAACCTAACATCAAGACATTGCAGATTTACGATTTATTTTTGAACAACTTCCCAATCCTTGAATCCAACGCCAATTTGACCAGTCATTCTTCTATATCCTAGGTGTAATTGACCAGGAGGACAATGTGCAACAAGAGCTGTAAGTGGTCGAAAAAAATTCAATCTAACCTAACATCTAGACATTGCAGTTTTACGATTTATTTTTGAACAACTTCCAAATTCTTGAATCCAGCGCCAATTTGACCAGTCTCTCTTCTATATCGGAGGTGTAATTGACCAGGAGGACAATGTGCAACAAGAGCTGTAAGTGGTCGAAAAAATTCAATCTAACCTAACATCTAGACATTGCAGTTTTACGATTTATTTTTGAACTTCCCAATCCTTGAATCCAACGCCAATTTGACCAGTCACTCTTCTATATCGGAGGTGTAATTGACCAGGAGGACAATGTGCAACAAGAGCTGTAAGTGGTCGAAAAAAATTCAATCTAACCTAACATCTAGACATTGCAGTTTTACGATTTATTTTTGAACAACTTCCAAATTCTTGAATCCAGCGCCAATTTGACCAGTCTCTCTTCTATATCGGAGGTGTAATTGACCAGGAGGACAATGTGCAACAAGAGCTGTAAGTGGTCGAAAAAATTCAATCTAACCTAACATCTAGACATTGCAGTTTTACGATTTATTTTTGAACTTCCCAATCCTTGAATCCAACGCCAATTTGACCAGTCACTCTTCTATATCGGAGGTGTAATTGACCAGGAGGACAATGTGCAACAAGAGCTGTAAGTTGTCGAAAAAAATTTAATCTAACCTAACATCAAGACATTGCAGATTTACGATTTATTTTTGAACAACTTCCCAATCCTTGAATCCAACGCCAATTTGACCAGTCATTCTTCTATATCCTAGGTGTAATTGACCAGGAGGACAATGTGCAACAAGAGCTGTAAGTTGTCGAAAAGAATTTAATCTAACCTAACATCTAGACATTGCAGATTTACGATTTATTTTTGAACAACTTCCCAATCCTTGAATCCAACGCCAATTTGACCAGTCATTCTTCTATATCGAAGGTGTAATTGACCAGGAGGACAATGTGCAACAAGAGCTGTAAGTTGTCGAAAAAAATTTAATCTAACCTAACATCAAGACATTGCAGATTTACGATTTATTTTTGAACAACTTTCCAATCCTTGAATCCAACGCCAATTTGACCAGTCATTCTTCTATATCCTAGGTGTAATTGACCAGGAGGACAATGTGCAACAAGAGCTGTAAGTGGTCGAAAAAAATTCAATCTAACCTAACATCTAGACATTGCAGTTTTACGATTTATTTTTGAACAACTTCCAAATCCTTGAATCCAGCGCCAATTTGACCAGTCTCTCTTCTATATCGGAGGTGTAATTGACCAGGAGGACAATGTGCAGCAAGAGCTGTAAGTGGTCGAAAAAAATTCAATCTAACCTAACATCTAGACATTGCAGTTTTACGATTTATTTTTGAACAACTTCCAAATCCTTGAATCCAGCGCCAATTTGACCAGTCTCTCTTCTATATCGGAGGTGTAATTGACCAGGAGGACAATGTGCAGCAAGAGCTGTAAGTGGTCGAAAAAAATTTAATCTAACCTAACATCAAGACATTGCAGATTTACGATTTATTTTTGAACAACTTCCCAATCCTTGAATCCAACGCCAATTTGACCAGTCATTCTTCTATATCCTAGGTGTAATTGACCAGGAGGACAATGTGCAACAAGAGCTGTAAGTGGTCGAAAAAAATTCAATCTAACCTAACATCTAGACATTGCAGTTTTACGATTTATTTTTGAACAACTTCCCAATCCTTGAATCCAACGCCAATTTGACCAGTCATTCTTCTATATCGAAGGTGTAATTGACCAGGAGGACAACAATGTGCAACAAGAGCTGTAAGTGGTCGAAAAAAATTCAATCTAACCTAACATCTAGACATTGCAGTTTTACGATTTATTTTTGAACAACTTCCAAATTCTTGAATCCAGCGCCAATTTGACCAGTCTCTCTTCTATATCGGAGGTGTAATTGACCAGGAGGACAATGTGCAACAAGAGCTGTAAGTGGTCGAAAAAATTCAATCTAACCTAACATCTAGACATTGCAGTTTTACGATTTATTTTTGAACTTCCCAATCCTTGAATCCAACGCCAATTTGACCAGTCACTCTTCTATATCGGAGGTGTAATTGACCAGGAGGACAATGTGCAACAAGAGCTGTAAGTTGTCGAAAAAAATTTAATCTAACCTAACATCAAGACATTGCAGATTTACGATTTATTTTTGAACAACTTCCCAATCCTTGAATCCAACGCCAATTTGACCAGTCATTCTTCTATATCCTAGGTGTAATTGACCAGGAGGACAATGTGCAACAGGAGCTGTAAGCTGTCGAAAAAAATTTAATCTAACCTAACATCTAGACATTGCAGATTTACGATTTATTTTTGAACAACTTCCCAATCCTTGAATCCAACGCCAATTTGACCAGTCATTCTTCTATATCGAAGGTGTAATTGACCAGGAGGACAATGTGCAACAAGAGCTGTAAGTTGTCGAAAAAAATTTAATCTAACCTAACATCAAGACATTGCAGATTTACGATTTATTTTTGAACAACTTCCCAATCCTTGAATCCAACGCCAATTTGACCAGTCATTCTTCTATATCCTAGGTGTAATTGACCAGGAGGACAATGTGCAACAAGAGCTGTAAGTTGTCGAAAAAAATTTAATCTAACCTAACATCAAGACATTGCAGATTTACGATTTATTTTTGAACAACTTCCCAATCCTTGAATCCAACGCCAATTTGACCAGTCATTCTTCTATATCCTAGGTGTAATTGACCAGGAGGACAATGTGCAACAAGAGCTGTAAGTGGTCGAAAAAAATTCAATCTAACCTAACATCTAGACATTGCAGTTTTACGATTTATTTTTGAACAACTTCCAAATTCTTGAATCCAGCGCCAATTTGACCAGTCTCTCTTCTATATCGGAGGTGTAATTGACCAGGAGGACAATGTGCAACAAGAGCTGTAAGTGGTCGAAAAAATTCAATCTAACCTAACATCTAGACATTGCAGTTTTACGATTTATTTTTGAACTTCCCAATCCTTGAATCCAACGCCAATTTGACCAGTCACTCTTCTATATCGGAGGTGTAATTGACCAGGAGGACAATGTGCAACAAGAGCTGTAAGTGGTCGAAAAAAATTCAATCTAACCTAACATCTAGACATTGCAGTTTTACGATTTATTTTTGAACAACTTCCAAATTCTTGAATCCAGCGCCAATTTGACCAGTCTCTCTTCTATATCGGAGGTGTAATTGACCAGGAGGACAATGTGCAACAAGAGCTGTAAGTGGTCGAAAAAATTCAATCTAACCTAACATCTAGACATTGCAGTTTTACGATTTATTTTTGAACTTCCCAATCCTTGAATCCAACGCCAATTTGACCAGTCACTCTTCTATATCGGAGGTGTAATTGACCAGGAGGACAATGTGCAACAAGAGCTGTAAGTTGTCGAAAAAAATTTAATCTAACCTAACATCAAGACATTGCAGATTTACGATTTATTTTTGAACAACTTCCCAATCCTTGAATCCAACGCCAATTTGACCAGTCATTCTTCTATATCCTAGGTGTAATTGACCAGGAGGACAATGTGCAACAAGAGCTGTAAGCTGTCGAAAAAAATTTAATCTAACCTAACATCTAGACATTGCAGATTTACGATTTATTTTTGAACAACTTCCCAATCCTTGAATCCAACGCCAATTTGACCAGTCATTCTTCTATATCGAAGGTGTAATTGACCAGGAGGACAATGTGCAACAAGAGCTGTAAGTTGTCGAAAAAAATTTAATCTAACCTAACATCAAGACATTGCAGATTTACGATTTATTTTTGAACAACTTCCCAATCCTTGAATCCAACGCCAATTTGACCAGTCATTCTTCTATATCCTAGGTGTAATTGACCAGGAGGACAATGTGCAACAAGAGCTGTAAGTTGTCGAAAAAAATTTAATCTAACCTAACATCAAGACATTGCAGATTTACGATTTATTTTTGAACAACTTCCCAATCCTTGAATCCAACGCCAATTTGACCAGTCATTCTTCTATATCCTAGGTGTAATTGACCAGGAGGACAATGTGCAACAAGAGCTGTAAGTGGTCGAAAAAAATTCAATCTAACCTAACATCTAGACATTGCAGTTTTACGATTTATTTTTGAACAACTTCCAAATTCTTGAATCCAGCGCCAATTTGACCAGTCTCTCTTCTATATCGGAGGTGTAATTGACCAGGAGGACAATGTGCAACAAGAGCTGTAAGTGGTCGAAAAAATTCAATCTAACCTAACATCTAGACATTGCAGTTATACGATTTATTTTTGAACTTCCCAATCCTTGAATCCAACGCCAATTTGACCAGTCACTCTTCTATATCGGAGGTGTAATTGACCAGGAGGACAATGTGCAACAAGAGCTGTAAGTGGTCGAAAAAAATTCAATCTAACCTAACATCTAGACATTGCAGTTTTACGATTTATTTTTGAACAACTTCCAAATTCTTGAATCCAGCGCCAATTTGACCAGTCTCTCTTCTATATCGGAGGTGTAATTGACCAGGAGGACAATGTGCAACAAGAGCTGTAAGTGGTCGAAAAAATTCAATCTAACCTAACATCTAGACATTGCAGTTTTACGATTTATTTTTGAACTTCCCAATCCTTGAATCCAACGCCAATTTGACCAGTCACTCTTCTATATCGGAGGTGTAATTGACCAGGAGGACAATGTGCAACAAGAGCTGTAAGTTGTCGAAAAAAATTTAATCTAACCTAACATCAAGACATTGCAGATTTACGATTTATTTTTGAACAACTTCCCAATCCTTGAATCCAACGCCAATTTGACCAGTCATTCTTCTATATCCTAGGTGTAATTGACCAGGAGGACAATGTGCAACAAGAGCTGTAAGTTGTCGAAAAGAATTTAATCTAACCTAACATCTAGACATTGCAGATTTACGATTTATTTTTGAACAACTTCCCAATCCTTGAATCCAACGCCAATTTGACCAGTCATTCTTCTATATCGAAGGTGTAATTGACCAGGAGGACAATGTGCAACAAGAGCTGTAAGTTGTCGAAAAAAATTTAATCTAACCTAACATCAAGACATTGCAGATTTACGATTTATTTTTGAACAACTTCCCAATCCTTGAATCCAACGCCAATTTGACCAGTCATTCTTCTATATCCTAGGTGTAATTGACCAGGAGGACAATGTGCAACAAGAGCTGTAAGTGGTCGAAAAAAATTCAATCTAACCTAACATCTAGACATTGCAGTTTTACGATTTATTTTTGAACAACTTCCAAATCCTTGAATCCAGCGCCAATTTGACCAGTCTCTCTTCTATATCGGAGGTGTAATTGACCAGGAGGACAATGTGCAACAAGAGCTGTAAGTGGTCGAAAAAAATTCAATCTAACCTAACATCTAGACATTGCAGTTTTACGATTTATTTTTGAACAACTTCCAAATCCTTGAATCCAGCGCCAATTTGACCAGTCTCTCTTCTATATCGGAGGTGTAATTGACCAGGAGGACAATGTGCAGCAAGAGCTGTAAGTGGTCGAAAAAAATTTAATCTAACCTAACATCAAGACATTGCAGATTTACGATTTATTTTTGAACAACTTCCCAATCCTTGAATCCAACGCCAATTTGACCAGTCATTCTTCTATATCCTAGGTGTAATTGACCAGGAGGACAATGTGCAACAAGAGCTGTAAGTGGTCGAAAAAAATTCAATCTAACCTAACATCTAGACATTGCGGTTTTACGATTTATTTTTGAACAACTTCCCAATCCTTGAATCCAACGCCAATTTGACCAGTCATTCTTCTATATCGAAGGTGTAATTGACCAGGAGGACAACAATGTGCAACAAGAGCTGTAAGTGGTCGAAAAAAATTCAATCTAACCTAACATCTAGACATTGCAGTTTTACGATTTATTTTTGAACAACTTCCAAATTCTTGAATCCAGCGCCAATTTGACCAGTCTCTCTTCTATATCGGAGGTGTAATTGACCAGGAGGACAATGTGCAACAAGAGCTGTAAGTGGTCGAAAAAATTCAATCTAACCTAACATCTAGACATTGCAGTTTTACGATTTATTTTTAAACTTCCCAATCCTTGAATCCAACGCCAATTTGACCAGTCACTCTTCTATATCGGAGGTGTAATTGACCAGGAGGACAATGTGCAACAAGAGCTGTAAGTTGTCGAAAAAAATTTAATCTAACCTAACATCAAGACATTGCAGATTTACGATTTATTTTTGAACAACTTCCCAATCCTTGAATCCAACGCCAATTTGACCAGTCATTCTTCTATATCCTAGGTGTAATTGACCAGGAGGACAATGTGCAACAAGAGCTGTAAGCTGTCGAAAAAAATTTAATCTAACCTAACATCTAGACATTGCAGATTTACGATTTATTTTTGAACAACTTCCCAATCCTTGAATCCAACGCCAATTTGACCAGTCATTCTTCTATATCGAAGGTGTAATTGACCAGGAGGACAATGTGCAACAAGAGCTGTAAGTTGTCGAAAAAAATTTAATCTAACCTAACATCAAGACATTGCAGATTTACGATTTATTTTTGAACAACTTTCCAATCCTTGAATCCAACGCCAATTTAACCAGTCATTCTTCTATATCCTAGGTGTAATTGACCAGGAGGACAATGTGCAACAAGAGCTGTAAGTTGTCGAAAAAAATTTAATCTAACCTAACATCTAGACATTGCAGATTTACGATTTATTTTTGAACAACTTCCCAATCCTTGAATCCAGCGCCAATTTGACCAGTCTCTCTTCTATATCGGAGGTGTAATTGACCAGGAGGACAATGTGCAACAAGAGCTGTAAGTGGTCGAAAAAAATTCAATCTAACCTAACATCTAGACATTGCAGTTTTACGATTTATTTTTGAACAACTTCCAAATCCTTGAATCCAGCGCCAATTTGACCAGTCTCTCTTCTATATCGGAGGTGTAATTGACCAGGAGGACAATGTGCAGCAAGAGCTGTAAGTGGTCGAAAAAATTCAATCTAACCTAACATCTAGACATTGCAGTTTTACGATTTATTTTTGAACAACTTCCCATTCCTTGAATCCAACGCCAATTTGACCAGTCACTCTTCTATATCGGAGGTGTAATTGACCAGGAGGACAATGTGCAACAAGAGCTGTAAGTTGTCGAAAAAAATTTAATCTAACCTAACATCAAGACATTGCAGATTTACGATTTATTTTTGAACAACTTCCCAATCCTTGAATCCAACGCCAATTTGACCAGTCATTCTTCTATATCCTAGGTGTAATTGACCAGGAGGACAATGTGCAACAAGAGCTGTAAGTGGTCGAAAAAAATTCAATCTAACCTAACATCTAGACATTGCAGTTTTACGATTTATTTTTGAACAACTTCCAAATTCTTGAATCCAGCGCCAATTTGACCAGTCTCTCTTCTATATCGGAGGTGTAATTGACCAGGAGGACAATGTGCAACAAGAGCTGTAAGTGGTCGAAAAAATTCAATCTAACCTAACATCTAGACATTGCAGTTTTACGATTTATTTTTGAACTTCCCAATCCTTGAATCCAACGCCAATTTGACCAGTCACTCTTCTATATCGGAGGTGTAATTGACCAGGAGGACAATGTGCAACAAGAGCTGTAAGTTGTCGAAAAAAATTTAATCTAACCTAACATCAAGACATTGCAGATTTACGATTTATTTTTGAACAACTTCCCAATCCTTGAATCCAACGCCAATTTGACCAGTCATTCTTCTATATCCTAGGTGTAATTGACCAGGAGGACAATGTGCAACAAGAGCTGTAAGTTGTCGAAAAGAATTTAATCTAACCTAACATCTAGACATTGCAGATTTACGATTTATTTTTGAACAACTTCCCAATCCTTGAATCCAACGCCAATTTGACCAGTCATTCTTCTATATCGAAGGTGTAATTGACCAGGAGGACAATGTGCAACAAGAGCTGTAAGTTGTCGAAAAAAATTTAATCTAACCTAACATCAAGACATTGCAGATTTACGATTTATTTTTGAACAACTTCCCAATCCTTGAATCCAACGCCAATTTGACCAGTCACTCTTCTATATCGGAGGTGTAATTGACCAGGAGGACAATGTGCAACAAGAGCTGTAAGTTGTCGAAAAAAATTTAATCTAACCTAACATCAAGACATTGCAGATTTACGATTTATTTTTGAACAACTTCCCAATCCTTGAATCCAACGCCAATTTGACCAGTCATTCTTCTATATCCTAGGTGTAATTGACCAGGAGGACAATGTGCAACAAGAGCTGTAAGTGGTCGAAAAAAATTCAATCTAACCTAACATCTAGACATTGCAGTTTTACGATTTATTTTTGAACAACTTCCAAATTCTTGAATCCAGCGCCAATTTGACCAGTCTCTCTTCTATATCGGAGGTGTAATTGACCAGGAGGACAATGTGCAACAAGAGCTGTAAGTGGTCGAAAAAATTCAATCTAACCTAACATCTAGACATTGCAGTTTTACGATTTATTTTTGAACTTCCCAATCCTTGAATCCAACGCCAATTTGACCAGTCACTCTTCTATATCGGAGGTGTAATTGACCAGGAGGACAATGTGCAACAAGAGCTGTAAGTTGTCGAAAAAAATTTAATCTAACCTAACATCAAGACATTGCAGATTTACGATTTATTTTTGAACAACTTCCCAATCCTTGAATCCAACGCCAATTTGACCAGTCATTCTTCTATATCCTAGGTGTAATTGACCAGGAGGACAATGTGCAACAAGAGCTGTAAGTTGTCGAAAAGAATTTAATCTAACCTAACATCTAGACATTGCAGATTTACGATTTATTCTTGAACAACTTCCCAATCCTTGAATCCAACGCCAATTTGACCAGTCATTCTTCTATATCGAAGGTGTAATTGACCAGGAGGACAATGTGCAACAAGAGCTGTAAGTTGTCGAAAAAAATTTAATCTAACCTAACATCAAGACATTGCAGATTTACGATTTATTTTTGAACAACTTCCCAATCCTTGAATCCAACGCCAATTTGACCAGTCATTCTTCTATATCCTAGGTGTAATTGACCAGGAGGACAATGTGCAACAAGAGCTGTAAGTGGTCGAAAAAAATTCAATCTAACCTAACATCTAGACATTGCAGTTTTACGATTTATTTTTGAACAACTTCCAAATCCTTGAATCCAGCGCCAATTTGACCAGTCTCTCTTCTATATCGGAGGTGTAATTGACCAGGAGGACAATGTGCAACAAGAGCTGTAAGTGGTCGAAAAAAATTCAATCTAACCTAACATCTAGACATTGCAGTTTTACGATTTATTTTTGAACAACTTCCAAATCCTTGAATCCAGCGCCAATTTGACCAGTCTCTCTTCTATATCGGAGGTGTAATTGACCAGGAGGACAATGTGCAGCAAGAGCTGTAAGTGGTCGAAAAAAATTTAATCTAACCTAACATCAAGACATTGCAGATTTACGATTTATTTTTGAACAACTTCCCAATCCTTGAATCCAACGCCAATTTGACCAGTCATTCTTCTATATCCTAGGTGTAATTGACCAGGAGGACAATGTGCAACAAGAGCTGTAAGTGGTCGAAAAAAATTCAATCTAACCTAACATCTAGACATTGCAGTTTTACGATTTATTTTTGAACAACTTCCCAATCCTTGAATCCAACGCCAATTTGACCAGTCATTCTTCTATATCGAAGGTGTAATTGACCAGGAGGACAACAATGTGCAACAAGAGCTGTAAGTGGTCGAAAAAAATTCAATCTAACCTAACATCTAGACATTGCAGTTTTACGATTTATTTTTGAACAACTTCCAAATTCTTGAATCCAGCGCCAATTTGACCAGTCTCTCTTCTATATCGGAGGTGTAATTGACCAGGAGGACAATGTGCAACAAGAGCTGTAAGTGGTCGAAAAAATTCAATCTAACCTAACATCTAGACATTGCAGTTTTACGATTTATTTTTGAACTTCCCAATCCTTGAATCCAACGCCAATTTGACCAGTCACTCTTCTATATCGGAGGTGTAATTGACCAGGAGGACAATGTGCAACAAGAGCTGTAAGTTGTCGAAAAAAATTTAATCTAACCTAACATCAAGACATTGCAGATTTACGATTTATTTTTGAACAACTTCCCAATCCTTGAATCCAACGCCAATTTGACCAGTCATTCTTCTATATCCTAGGTGTAATTGACCAGGAGGACAATGTGCAACAAGAGCTGTAAGCTGTCGAAAAAAATTTAATCTAACCTAACATCTAGACATTGCAGATTTACGATTTATTTTTGAACAACTTCCCAATCCTTGAATCCAACGCCAATTTGACCAGTCATTCTTCTATATCGAAGGTGTAATTGACCAGGAGGACAATGTGCAACAAGAGCTGTAAGTTGTCGAAAAAAATTTAATCTAACCTAACATCAAGACATTGCAGATTTACGATTTATTTTTGAACAACTTCCCAATCCTTGAATCCAACGCCAATTTAACCAGTCATTCTTCTATATCCTAGGTGTAATTGACCAGGAGGACAATGTGCAACAAGAGCTGTAAGTTGTCGAAAAAAATTTAATCTAACCTAACATCTAGACATTGCAGATTTACGATTTATTTTTGAACAACTTCCCAATCCTTGAATCCAGCGCCAATTTGACCAGTCTCTCTTCTATATCGGAGGTGTAATTGACCAGGAGGACAATGTGCAACAAGAGCTGTAAGTGGTCGAAAAAAATTCAATCTAACCTAACATCTAGACATTGCAGTTTTACGATTTATTTTTGAACAACTTCCAAATCCTTGAATCCAGCGCCAATTTGACCAGTCTCTCTTCTATATCGGAGGTGTAATTGACCAGGAGGACAATGTGCAGCAAGAGCTGTAAGTGGTCGAAAAAATTCAATCTAACCTAACATCTAGACATTGCAGTTTTACGATTTATTTTTGTACAACTTCCCATTCCTTGAATCCAACGCCAATTTGACCAGTCACTCTTCTATATCGGAGGTGTAATTGACCAGGAGGACAATGTGCAACAAGAGCTGTAAGTTGTCGAAAAAAATTTAATCTAACCTAACATCAAGACATTGCAGATTTACGATTTATTTTTGAACAACTTCCCAATCCTTGAATCCAACGCCAATTTGACCAGTCATTCTTCTATATCCTAGGTGTAATTGACCAGGAGGACAATGTGCAACAAGAGCTGTAAGTGGTCGAAAAAAATTCAATCTAACCTAACATCTAGACATTGCAGTTTTACGATTTATTTTTGAACAACTTCCAAATTCTTGAATCCAGCGCCAATTTGACCAGTCTCTCTTCTATATCGGAGGTGTAATTGACCAGGAGGACAATGTGCAACAAGAGCTGTAAGTGGTCGAAAAAATTCAATCTAACCTAACATCTAGACATTGCAGTTTTACGATTTATTTTTGAACTTCCCAATCCTTGAATCCAACGCCAATTTGACCAGTCACTCTTCTATATCGGAGGTGTAATTGACCAGGAGGACAATGTGCAACAAGAGCTGTAAGTTGTCGAAAAAAATTTAATCTAACCTAACATCAAGACATTGCAGATTTACGATTTATTTTTGAACAACTTCCCAATCCTTGAATCCAACGCCAATTTGACCAGTCATTCTTCTATATCCTAGGTGTAATTGACCAGGAGGACAATGTGCAACAAGAGCTGTAAGTTGTCGAAAAGAATTTAATCTAACCTAACATCTAGACATTGCAGATTTACGATTTATTTTTGAACAACTTCCCAATCCTTGAATCCAACGCCAATTTGACCAGTCATTCTTCTATATCGAAGGTGTAATTGACCAGGAGGACAATGTGCAACAAGAGCTGTAAGTTGTCGAAAAAAATTTAATCTAACCTAACATCAAGACATTGCAGATTTACGATTTATTTTTGAACAACTTCCCAATCCTTGAATCCAACGCCAATTTGACCAGTCACTCTTCTATATCGGAGGTGTAATTGACCGGGAGGACAATGTGCAACAAGAGCTGTAAGTTGTCGAAAAAAATTTAATCTAACCTAACATCAAGACATTGCAGATTTACGATTTATTTTTGAACAACTTCCCAATCCTTGAATCCAACGCCAATTTGACCAGTCATTCTTCTATATCCTAGGTGTAATTGACCAGGAGGACAATGTGCAACAAGAGCTGTAAGTGGTCGAAAAAAATTCAATCTAACCTAACATCTAGACATTGCAGTTTTACGATTTATTTTTGAACAACTTCCAAATTCTTGAATCCAGCGCCAATTTGACCAGTCTCTCTTCTATATCGGAGGTGTAATTGACCAGGAGGACAATGTGCAACAAGAGCTGTAAGTGGTCGAAAAAATTCAATCTAACCTAACATCTAGACATTGCAGTTTTACGATTTATTTTTGAACTTCCCAATCCTTGAATCCAACGCCAATTTGACCAGTCACTCTTCTATATCGGAGGTGTAATTGACCAGGAGGACAATGTGCAACAAGAGCTGTAAGTTGTCGAAAAAAATTTAATCTAACCTAACATCAAGACATTGCAGATTTACGATTTATTTTTGAACAACTTCCCAATCCTTGAATCCAACGCCAATTTGACCAGTCATTCTTCTATATCCTAGGTGTAATTGACCAGGAGGACAATGTGCAACAAGAGCTGTAAGTTGTCGAAAAGAATTTAATCTAACCTAACATCTAGACATTGCAGATTTACGATTTATTTTTGAACAACTTCCCAATCCTTGAATCCAACGCCAATTTGACCAGTCATTCTTCTATATCGAAGGTGTAATTGACCAGGAGGACAATGTGCAACAAGAGCTGTAAGTTGTCGAAAAAAATTTAATCTAACCTAACATCAAGACATTGCAGATTTACGATTTATTTTTGAACAACTTCCCAATCCTTGAATCCAACGCCAATTTGACCAGTCATTCTTCTATATCCTAGGTGTAATTGACCAGGAGGACAATGTGCAACAAGAGCTGTAAGTGGTCGAAAAAAATTCAATCTAACCTAACATCTAGACATTGCAGTTTTACGATCTATTTTTGAACAACTTCCAAATCCTTGAATCCAGCGCCAATTTGACCAGTCTCTCTTCTATATCGGAGGTGTAATTGACCAGGAGGACAATGTGCAACAAGAGCTGTAAGTGGTCGAAAAAAATTCAATCTAACCTAACATCTAGACATTGCAGTTTTACGATTTATTTTTGAACAACTTCCAAATCCTTGAATCCAGCGCCAATTTGACCAGTCTCTCTTCTATATCGGAGGTGTAATTGACCAGGAGGACAATGTGCAGCAAGAGCTGTAAGTGGTCGAAAAAAATTTAATCTAACCTAACATCAAGACATTGCAGATTTACGATTTATTTTTGAACAACTTCCCAATCCTTGAATCCAACGCCAATTTGACCAGTCATTCTTCTATATCCTAGGTGTAATTGACCAGGAGGACAATGTGCAACAAGAGCTGTAAGTGGTCGAAAAAAATTCAATCTAACCTAACATCTAGACATTGCAGTTTTACGATTTATTTTTGAACAACTTCCCAATCCTTGAATCCAACGCCAATTTGACCAGTCATTCTTCTATATCGAAGGTGTAATTGACCAGGAGGACAACAATGTGCAACAAGAGCTGTAAGTGGTCGAAAAAAATTCAATCTAACCTAACATCTAGACATTGCAGTTTTACGATTTATTTTTGAACAACTTCCAAATTCTTGAATCCAGCGCCAATTTGACCAGTCTCTCTTCTATATCGGAGGTGTAATTGACCAGGAGGACAATGTGCAACAAGAGCTGTAAGTGGTCGAAAAAATTCAATCTAACCTAACATCTAGACATTGCAGTTTTACGATTTATTTTTGAACAACTTCCCAATCCTTGAATCCAACGCCAATTTGACCAGTCACTCTTCTATATCGGAGGTGTAATTGACCAGGAGGACAATGTGCAACAAGAGCTGTAAGTTGTCGAAAAAAATTTAATCTAACCTAACATCAAGGCATTGCAGATTTACGATTTATTTTTGAACAACTTCCCAATCCTTGAATCCAACGCCAATTTGACCAGTCACTCTTCTATATCGGAGGTGTAATTGACCAGGAGGACAATGTGCAACAAGAGCTGTAAGTTGTCGAAAAAAATTTAATCTAACCTAACATCAAGACATTGCAGATTTACGATTTATTTTTGAACAACTTCCCAATCCTTGAATCCAACGCCAATTTGACCAGTCACTCTTCTATATCGGAGGTGTAATTGACCAGGAGGACAATGTGCAACTAGAGCTGTAAGTTGTCGAAAAAAATTTAATCTAACCTAACATCAAGACATTGCAGATTTACGATTTATTTTTGAACAACTTCCCAATCCTTGAATCCAACGCCAATTTGACCAGTCATTCTTCTATATCCTAGGTGTAATTGACCAGGAGGACAATGTGCAACAAGAGCTGTAAGCTGTCGAAAAAAATTTAATCTAACCTAACATCTAGACATTGCAGATTTACGATTTATTTTTGAACAACTTCCCAATCCTTGAATCCAACGCCAATTTGACCAGTCATTCTTCTATATCGAAGGTGTAATTGACCAGGAGGACAATGTGCAACAAGAGCTGTAAGTTGTCGAAAAAAATTTAATCTAACCTAACATCAAGACATTGCAGATTTACGATTTATTTTTGAACAACTTCCCAATCCTTGAATCCAACGCCAATTTGACAAGTCATTCTTCTATATCCTAGGTGTAATTGACCAGGAGGACAATGTGCAACAAGAGCTGTAAGTTGTCGAAAAAAATTTAATCTAACCTAACATCTAGACATTGCAGATTTACGATTTATTTTTGAACAACTTCCCAATCCTTGAATCCAGCGCCAATTTGACCAGTCTCTCTTCTATATCGGAGGTGTAATTGACCAGGAGGACAATGTGCAACAAGAGCTGTAAGTGGTCGAAAAAAATTCAATCTAACCTAACATCTAGACATTGCAGTTTTACGATTTATTTTTGAACAACTTCCAAATCCTTGAATCCAGCGCCAATTTGACCAGTCTCTCTTCTATATCGGAGGTGTAATTGACCAGGAGGACAATGTGCAGCAAGAGCTGTAAGTGGTCGAAAAAATTCAATCTAACCTAACATCTAGACATTGCAGTTTTACGATTTATTTTTGAACAACTTCCCATTCCTTGAATCCAACGCCAATTTGACCAGTCACTCTTCTATATCGGAGGTGTAATTGACCAGGAGGACAATGTGCAACAAGAGCTGTAAGTTGTCGAAAAAAATTTAATCTAACCTAACATCAAGACATTGCAGATTTACGATTTATTTTTGAACAACTTCCCAATCCTTGAATCCAACGCCAATTTGACCAGTCATTCTTCTATATCCTAGGTGTAATTGACCAGGAGGACAATGTGCAACAAGAGCTGTAAGTGGTCGAAAAAAATTCAATCTAACCTAACATCTAGACATTGCAGTTTTACGATTTATTTTTGAACAACTTCCAAATCCTTGAATCCAGCGCCAATTTGACCAGTCTCTCTTCTATATCGGAGGTGTAATTGACCAGGAGGACAATGTGCAACAAGAGCTGTAAGTGGTCGAAAAAAATTCAATCTAACCTAACATCTAGACATTGCAGTTTTACGATTTATTTTTGAACAACTTCCAAATCCTTGAATCCAGCGCCAATTTGACCAGTCTCTCTTCTATATCGGAGGTGTAATTGACCAGGAGGACAATGTGCAGCAAGAGCTGTAAGTGGTCGAAAAAAATTTAATCTAACCTAACATCAAGACATTGCAGATTTACGATTTATTTTTGAACAACTTCCCAATCCTTGAATCCAACGCCAATTTGACCAGTCATTCTTCTATATCCTAGGTGTAATTGACCAGGAGGACAATGTGCAACAAGAGCTGTAAGTGGTCGAAAAAAATTCAATCTAACCTAACATCTAGACATTGCAGTTTTACGATTTATTTTTGAACAACTTCCCAATCCTTGAATCCAACGCCAATTTGACCAGTCATTCTTCTATATCGAAGGTGTAATTGACCAGGAGGACAACAATGTGCAACAAGAGCTGTAAGTGGTCGAAAAAAATTCAATCTAACCTAACATCTAGACATTGCAGTTTTACGATTTATTTTTGAACAACTTCCAAATTCTTGAATCCAGCGCCAATTTGACCAGTCTCTCTTCTATATCGGAGGTGTAATTGACCAGGAGGACAATGTGCAACAAGAGCTGTAAGTGGTCGAAAAAATTCAATCTAACCTAACATCTAGACATTGCAGTTTTACGATTTATTTTTGAACAACTTCCCAATCCTTGAATCCAACGCCAATTTGACCAGTCACTCTTCTATATCGGAGGTGTAATTGACCAGGAGGACAATGTGCAACAAGAGCTGTAAGTTGTCGAAAAAAATTTAATCTAACCTAACATCAAGGCATTGCAGATTTACGATTTATTTTTGAACAACTTCCCAATCCTTGAATCCAACGCCAATTTGACCAGTCACTCTTCTATATCGGAGGTGTAATTGACCAGGAGGACAATGTGCAACAAGAGCTGTAAGTTGTCGAAAAAAATTTAATCTAACCTAACATCAAGACATTGCAGATTTACGATTTATTTTTGAACAACTTCCCAATCCTTGAATCCAACGCCAATTTGACCAGTCACTCTTCTATATCGGAGGTGTAATTGACCAGGAGGACAATGTGCAACTAGAGCTGTAAGTTGTCGAAAAAAATTTAATCTAACCTAACATCAAGACATTGCAGATTTACGATTTATTTTTGAACAACTTCCCAATCCTTGAATCCAACGCCAATTTGACCAGTCATTCTTCTATATCCTAGGTGTAATTGACCAGGAGGACAATGTGCAACAAGAGCTGTAAGCTGTCGAAAAAAATTTAATCTAACCTAACATCTAGACATTGCAGATTTACGATTTATTTTTGAACAACTTCCCAATCCTTGAATCCAACGCCAATTTGACCAGTCATTCTTCTATATCGAAGGTGTAATTGACCAGGAGGACAATGTGCAACAAGAGCTGTAAGTTGTCGAAAAAAATTTAATCTAACCTAACATCAAGACATTGCAGATTTACGATTTATTTTTGAACAACTTCCCAATCCTTGAATCCAACGCCAATTTGACAAGTCATTCTTCTATATCCTAGGTGTAATTGACCAGGAGGACAATGTGCAACAAGAGCTGTAAGTTGTCGAAAAAAATTTAATCTAACCTAACATCTAGACATTGCAGATTTACGATTTATTTTTGAACAACTTCCCAATCCTTGAATCCAGCGCCAATTTGACCAGTCTCTCTTCTATATCGGAGGTGTAATTGACCAGGAGGACAATGTGCAACAAGAGCTGTAAGTGGTCGAAAAAAATTCAATCTAACCTAACATCTAGACATTGCAGTTTTACGATTTATTTTTGAACAACTTCCAAATCCTTGAATCCAGCGCCAATTTGACCAGTCTCTCTTCTATATCGGAGGTGTAATTGACCAGGAGGACAATGTGCAGCAAGAGCTGTAAGTGGTCGAAAAAATTCAATCTAACCTAACATCTAGACATTGCAGTTTTACGATTTATTTTTGAACAACTTCCCATTCCTTGAATCCAACGCCAATTTGACCAGTCACTCTTCTATATCGGAGGTGTAATTGACCAGGAGGACAATGTGCAACAAGAGCTGTAAGTTGTCGAAAAAAATTTAATCTAACCTAACATCAAGACATTGCAGATTTACGATTTATTTTTGAACAACTTCCCAATCCTTGAATCCAACGCCAATTTGACCAGTCATTCTTCTATATCCTAGGTGTAATTGACCAGGAGGACAATGTGCAACAAGAGCTGTAAGTTGTCGAAAAAAATTCAATCTAACCTAACATCTAGACATTGCAGTTTTACGATTTATTTTTGAACAACTTCCAAATCCTTGAATCCAGCGCCAATTTGACCAGTCTCTCTTCTATATCGGAGGTGTAATTGACCAGGAGGACAATGTGCAACAAGAGCTGTAAGTTGTCGAAAAAAATTTAATCTAACCTAACATCTAGACATTGCAGATTTACGATTTATTTTTGAACAACTTCCCAATCCTTGAATCCAACGCCAATTTGACCAGTCATTCTTCTATATCGGAGGTGTAATTGACCAGGAGGACAATGTGCAACAAGAGCTGTAAGTGGTCGAAAAAATTCAATCTAACCTAACATCTAGACATTGCAGTTTTACGATTTATTTTTGAACAACTTCCCAATCCTTGAATCCAACGCCAATTTGACCAGTCACTCTTCTATATCGGAGGTGTAATTGACCAGGAGGACAATGTGCAACAAGAGCTGTAAGTTGTCGAAAAAAATTTAATCTAACCTAACATCAAGACATTGCAGATTTACGATTTATTTTTGAACAACTTCCCAATCCTTGAATCCAACGCCAATTTGACCAGTCATTCTTCTATATCCTAGGTGTAATTGACCAGGAGGACAATGTGCAACAAGAGCTGTAAGTTGTCGAAAAGAATTTAATCTAACCTAACATTAGACATTGCAGATTTACGATTTATTTTTGAACAACTTCCCAATCCTTGAATCCAACGCCAATTTGACCAGTCATTCTTCTATATCGAAGGTGTAATTGACCAGGAGGACAATGTGCAACAAGAGCTGTAAGTTGTCGAAAAAAATTTAATCTAACCTAACATCAAGACATTGCAGATTTACGATTTATTTTTGAACAACTTCCCAATCCTTGAATCCAACGCCAATTTGACCAGTCATTCTTCTATATCCTAGGTGTAATTGACCAGGAGGACAATGTGCAACAAGAGCTGTAAGTTGTCGAAAAAAATTTAATCTAACCTAACATCTAGACATTGCAGATTTACGATTTATTTTTGAACAACTTCCCAATCCTTGAATCCAGCGCCAATTTGACCAGTCTCTCTTCTATATCGGAGGTGTAATTGACCAGGAGGACAATGTGCAACAAGAGCTGTAAGTGGTCGAAAAAAATTCAATCTAACCTAACATCTAGACATTGCAGTTTTACGATTTATTTTTGAACAACTTCCAAATCCTTGAATCCAGCGCCAATTTGAACAGTCTCTCTTCTATATCGGAGGTGTAATTGACCAGGAGGACAATGTGCAGCAAGAGCTGTAAGTGGTCGAAAAAATTCAATCTAACCTAACATCTAGACATTGCAGTTTTACGATTTATTTTTGAACAACTTCCCATTCCTTGAATCCAACGCCAATTTGACCAGTCACTCTTCTATATCGGAGGTGTAATTGACCAGGAGGACAATGTGCAACAAGAGCTGTAAGTTGTCGAAGAAAATTTAATCTAACCTAACATCAAGACATTGCAGATTTACGATTTATTTTTGAACAACTTCCCAATCCTTGAATCCAACGCCAATTTGACCAGTCATTCTTCTATATCCTAGGTGTAATTGACCAGGAGGACAATGTGCAACAAGAGCTGTAAGTTGTCGAAAAAAATTCAATCTAACCTAACATCTAGACATTGCAGTTTTACGATTTATTTTTGAACAACTTCCAAATCCTTGAATCCAGCGCCAATTTGACCAGTCTCTCTTCTATGTCGGAGGTGTAATTGACCAGGAGGACAATGTGCAACAAGAGCTGTAAGTTGTCGAAAAAAATTTAATCTAACCTAACATCTAGACATTGCAGATTTACGATTTATTTTTGAACAACTTCCCAATCCTTGAATCCAACGCCAATTTGACCAGTCATTCTTCTATATCCAAGGTGTAATTGACCAGGAGGACAATGTGCAGCAAGAGCTGTAAGTGGTCGAAAAAAATTCAATCTAACCTAACATCTAGACATTGCAGTTTTACGATTTATTTTTGAACAACTTCCCAATCCTTGAATCCAACGCCAATTTGACCAGTCATTCTTCTATATCCAAGGTGTAATTGACCAGGAGGACAATGTGCAGCAAGAGCTGTAAGTGGTCGAAAAAAATTTAATCTAACCTAACATCAAGACATTGCAGATTTACGATTTATTTTTGAACAACTTCCCAATCCTTGAATCCAACGCCAATTTGACCAGTCATTCTTCTATATCGGAGGTGTAATTGACCAGGAGGACAATGTGCAACAAGAGCTGTAAGTGGTCGAAAAAATTCAATCTAACCTAACATCTAGACATTGCAGTTTTACGATTTATTTTTGAACAACTTCCAAATCCTTGAATCCAGCGCCAATTTGACCAGTCTCTCTTCTATATCGGAGGTGTAATTGACCAGGAGGACAATGTGCAACAAGAGCTGTAAGTGGTCGAAAAAAATTCAATCTAACCTAACATCTAGACATTGCAGTTTTACGATTTATTTTTGAACAACTTCCAAATCCTTGAATCCAGCGCCAATTTGACCAGTCTCTCTTCTATATCGGAGGTGTAATTGACCAGGAGGACAATGTGCAGCAAGAGCTGTAAGTGGTCGAAAAAAATTTAATCTAACCTAACATCAAGACATTGCAGATTTACGATTTATTTTTGAACAACTTCCCAATCCTTGAATCCAACGCCAATTTGACCAGTCATTCTTCTATATCCTAGGTGTAATTGACCAGGAGGACAATGTGCAACAAGAGCTGTAAGTGGTCGAAAAAAATTCAATCTAACCTAACATCTAGACATTGCAGTTTTACGATTTATTTTTGAACAACTTCCAAATCCTTGAATCCAGCGCCAATTTGACCAGTCTCTCTTCTATATCGGAGGTGTAATTGACCAGGAGGACAATGTGCAGCAAGAGCTGTAAGTGGTCGAAAAAAATTTAATCTAACCTAACATCAAGACATTGCAGATTTACGATTTATTTTTGAACAACTTCCCAATCCTTGAATCCAACGCCAATTTGACCAGTCATTCTTCTATATCCTAGGTGTAATTGACCAGGAGGACAATGTGCAACAAGAGCTGTAAGTGGTCGAAAAAAATTCAATCTAACCTAACATCTAGACATTGCAGTTTTACGATTTATTTTTGAACAACTTCCCAATCCTTGAATCCAACGCCAATTTGACCAGTCATTCTTCTATATCGAAGGTGTAATTGACCAGGAGGACAACAATGTGCAACAAGAGCTGTAAGTGGTCGAAAAAAATTCAATCTAACCTAACATCTAGACATTGCAGTTTTACGATTTATTTTTGAACAACTTCCAAATTCTTGAATCCAGCGCCAATTTGACCAGTCTCTCTTCTATATCGGAGGTGTAATTGACCAGGAGGACAATGTGCAACAAGAGCTGTAAGTGGTCGAAAAAATTCAATCTAACCTAACATCTAGACATTGCAGTTTTACGATTTATTTTTGAACAACTTCCCATTCCTTGAATCCAACGCCAATTTGACCAGTCACTCTTCTATATCGGAGGTGTAATTGACCAGGAGGACAATGTGCAACAAGAGCTGTAAGTTGTCGAAAAAAATTTAATCTAACCTAACATCAAGGCATTGCAGATTTACGATTTATTTTTGAACAACTTCCCAATCCTTGAATCCAACGCCAATTTGACCAGTCACTCTTCTATATCGGAGGTGTAATTGACCAGGAGGACAATGTGCAACAAGAGCTGTAAGTTGTCGAAAAAAATTTAATCTAACCTAACATCAAGACATTGCAGATTTACGATTTATTTTTGAACAACTTCCCAATCCTTGAATCCAACGCCAATTTGACCAGTCACTCTTCTATATCGGAGGTGTAATTGACCAGGAGGACAATGTGCAACTAGAGCTGTAAGTTGTCGAAAAAAATTTAATCTAACCTAACATCAAGACATTGCAGATTTACGATTTATTTTTGAACAACTTCCCAATCCTTGAATCCAACGCCAATTTGACCAGTCATTCTTCTATATCCTAGGTGTAATTGACCAGGAGGACAATGTGCAACAAGAGCTGTAAGCTGTCGAAAAAAATTTAATCTAACCTAACATCTAGACATTGCAGATTTACGATTTATTTTTGAACAACTTCCCAATCCTTGAATCCAACGCCAATTTGACCAGTCATTCTTCTATATCGAAGGTGTAATTGACCAGGAGGACAATGTGCAACAAGAGCTGTAAGTTGTCGAAAAAAATTTAATCTAACCTAACATCAAGACATTGCAGATTTACGATTTATTTTTGAACAACTTCCCAATCCTTGAATCCAACGCCAATTTGACAAGTCATTCTTCTATATCCTAGGTGTAATTGACCAGGAGGACAATGTGCAACAAGAGCTGTAAGTTGTCGAAGAAAATTTAATCTAACCTAACATCTAGACATTGGAGATTTACGATTTATTTTTGAACAACTTCCCAATCCTTGAATCCAGCGCCAATTTGACCAGTCTCTCTTCTATATCGGAGGTGTAATTGACCAGGAGGACAATGTGCAACAAGAGCTGTAAGTGGTCGAAAAAAATTCAATCTAACCTAACATCTAGACATTGCAGTTTTACGATTTATTTTTGAACAACTTCCAAATCCTTGAATCCAGCGCCAATTTGACCAGTCTCTCTTCTATATCGGAGGTGTAATTGACCAGGAGGACAATGTGCAGCAAGAGCTGTAAGTGGTCGAAAAAATTCAATCTAACCTAACATCTAGACATTGCAGTTTTACGATTTATTTTTGAACAACTTCCCATTCCTTGAATCCAACGCCAATTTGACCAGTCACTCTTCTATATCGGAGGTGTAATTGACCAGGAGGACAATGTGCAACAAGAGCTGCAAGTTGTCGAAAAAAATTCAATCTAACCTAACATCTAGACATTGCAGTTTTACGATTTATTTTTGAACAACTTCCAAATCCTTGAATCCAGCGCCAATTTGACCAGTCTCTCTTCTATATCGGAGGTGTAATTGACCAGGAGGACAATGTGCAACAAGAGCTGTAAGTTGTCGAAAAAAATTTAATCTAACCTAACATCTAGACATTGCAGATTTACGATTTATTTTTGAACAACTTCCCAATCCTTGAATCCAACGCCAATTTGACCAGTCATTCTTCTATATCGGAGATGTAATTGACCAGGAGGACAATGTGCAACAAGAGCTGTAAGTGGTCGAAAAAATTCAATCTAACCTAACATCTAGACATTGCAGTTTTACGATTTATTTTTGAACAACTTCCCAATCCTTGAATCCAACGCCAATTTGACCAGTCACTCTTCTATATCGGAGGTGTAATTGACCAGGAGGACAATGTGCAACAAGAGCTGTAAGTTGTCGAAAAAAATTTAATCTAACCTAACATCAAGACATTGCAGATTTACGATTTATTTTTGAACAACTTCCCAATCCTTGAATCCAACGCCAATTTGACCAGTCATTCTTCTATATCCTAGGTGTAATTGACCAGGAGGACAATGTGCAACAAGAGCTGTAAGTTGTCGAAAAGAATTTAATCTAACCTAACATTAGACATTGCAGATTTACGATTTATTTTTGAACAACTTCCCAATCCTTGAATCCAACGCCAATTTGACCAGTCATTCTTCTATATCGAAGGTGTAATTGACCAGGAGGACAATGTGCAACAAGAGCTGTAAGTTGTCGAAAAAAATTTAATCTAACCTAACATCAAGACATTGCAGATTTACGATTTATTTTTGAACAACTTCCCAATCCTTGAATCCAACGCCAATTTGACCAGTCATTCTTCTATATCCTAGGTGTAATTGACCAGGAGGACAATGTGCAACAAGAGCTGTAAGTTGTCGAAAAAAATTTAATCTAACCTAACATCTAGACATTGCAGATTTACGATTTATTTTTGAACAACTTCCCAATCCTTGAATCCAACGCCAATTTGACCAGTCATTCTTCTATATCCTAGGTGTAATTGACCAGGAGGACAATGTGCAACAAGAGCTGTAAGTTGTCGAAAAAAATTCAATCTAACCTAACATCTAGACATTGCAGTTTTACGATTTATTTTTGAACAACTTCCAAATCCTTGAATCCAGCGCCAATTTGACCAGTCTCTCTTCTATATCGGAGGTGTAATTGACCAGGAGGACAATGTGCAACAAGAGCTGTAAGTTGTCGAAAAAAATTTAATCTAACCTAACATCTAGACATTGCAGATTTACGATTTATTTTTGAACAACTTCCCAATCCTTGAATCCAACGCCAATTTGACCAGTCATTCTTCTATATCGGAGATGTAATTGACCAGGAGGACAATGTGCAACAAGAGCTGTAAGTGGTCGAAAAAATTCAATCTAACCTAACATCTAGACATTGCAGTTTTACGATTTATTTTTGAACAACTTCCCAATCCTTGAATCCAACGCCAATTTGACCAGTCACTCTTCTATATCGGAGGTGTAATTGACCAGGAGGACAATGTGCAACAAGAGCTGTAAGTTGTCGAAAAAAATTCAATCTAACCTAACATCAAGACATTGCAGATTTACGATTTATTTTTGAACAACTTCCCAATCCTTGAATCCAACGCCAATTTGACCAGTCATTCTTCTATATCCTAGGTGTAATTGACCAGGAGGACAATGTGCAACAAGAGCTGTAAGTTGTCGAAAAGAATTTAATCTAACCTAACATTAGACATTGCAGATTTACGATTTATTTTTGAACAACTTCCCAATCCTTGAATCCAACGCCAATTTGACCAGTCATTCTTCTATATCGAAGGTGTAATTGACCAGGAGGACAATGTGCAACAAGAGCTGTAAGTTGTCGAAAAAAATTTAATCTAACCTAACATCAAGACATTGCAGATTTACGATTTATTTTTGAACAACTTCCCAATCCTTGAATCCAACGCCAATTTGACCAGTCATTCTTCTATATCCTAGGTGTAATTGACCAGGAGGACAATGTGCAACAAGAGCTGTAAGTTGTCGAAAAAAATTTAATCTAACCTAACATCTAGACATTGCAGATTTACGATTTATTTTTGAACAACTTCCCAATCCTTGAATCCAGCGCCAATTTGACCAGTCTCTCTTCTATATCGGAGGTGTAATTGACCAGGAGGACAATGTGCAACAAGAGCTGTAAGTGGTCGAAAAAAATTCAATCTAACCTAACATCTAGACATTGCAGTTTTACGATTTATTTTTGAACAACTTCCAAATCCTTGAATCCAGCGCCAATTTGACCAGTCTCTCTTCTATATCGGAGGTGTAATTTACCAGGAGGACAATGTGCAGCAAGAGCTGTAAGTGGTCGAAAAAATTCAATCTAACCTAACATCTAGACATTGCAGTTTTACGATTTATTTTTGAACAACTTCCAAATCCTTGAATCCAGCGCCAATTTGACCAGTCTCTCTTCTATGTCGGAGGTGTAATTGACCAGGAGGACAATGTGCAACAAGAGCTGTAAGTTGTCGAAAAAAATTTAATCTAACCTAACATCTAGACATTGCAGATTTACGATTTATTTTTGAACAACTTCCCAATCCTTGAATCCAACGCCAATTTGACCAGTCATTCTTCTATATCCAAGGTGTAATTGACCAGGAGGACAATGTGCAGCAAGAGCTGTAAGTGGTCGAAAAAAATTCAATCTAACCTAACATCTAGACATTGCAGTTTTACGATTTATTTTTGAACAACTTCCCAATCCTTGAATCCAACGCCAATTTGACCAGTCATTCTTCTATATCCAAGGTGTAATTGACCAGGAGGACAATGTGCAGCAAGAGCTGTAAGTGGTCGAAAAAAATTTAATCTAACCTAACATCTAGACATTGCAGATTTACGATTTATTTTTGAACAACTTCCCAATCCTTGAATCCAACGCCAATTTGACCAGTCATTCTTCTATATCGGAGGTGTAATTGACCAGGAGGACAATGTGCAACAAGAGCTGTAAGTGGTCGAAAAAATTCAATCTAACCTAACATCTAGACATTGCAGTTTTACGATTTATTTTTGAACAACTTCCAAATCCTTGAATCCAGCGCCAATTTGACCAGTCTCTCTTCTATATCGGAGGTGTAATTGACCAGGAGGACAATGTGCAACAAGAGCTGTAAGTGGTCGAAAAAAATTCAATCTAACCTAACATCTAGACATTGCAGTTTTACGATTTATTTTTGAACAACTTCCAAATCCTTGAATCCAGCGCCAATTTGACCAGTCTCTCTTCTATATCGGAGGTGTAATTGACCAGGAGGACAATGTGCAGCAAGAGCTGTAAGTGGTCGAAAAAAATTTAATCTAACCTAACATCAAGACATTGCAGATTTACGATTTATTTTTGAACAACTTCCCAATCCTTGAATCCAACGCCAATTTGACCAGTCATTCTTCTATATCCTAGGTGTAATTGACCAGGAGGACAATGTGCAACAAGAGCTGTAAGTTGTCGAAAAGAATTTAATCTAACCTAACATTAGACATTGCAGATTTACGATTTATTTTTGAACAACTTCCCAATCCTTGAATCCAACGCCAATTTGACCAGTCATTCTTCTATATCGAAGGTGTAATTGACCAGGAGGACAATGTGCAACAAGAGCTGTAAGTTGTCGAAAAAAATTTAATCTAACCTAACATCAAGACATTGCAGATTTACGATTTATTTTTGAACAACTTCCCAATCCTTGAATCCAACGCCAATTTGACCAGTCATTCTTCTATATCCTAGGTGTAATTGACCAGGAGGACAATGTGCAACAAGAGCTGTAAGTTGTCGAAAAAAATTTAATCTAACCTAACATCTAGACATTGCAGATTTACGATTTATTTTTGAACAACTTCCCAATCCTTGAATCCAACGCCAATTTGACCAGTCATTCTTCTATATCCTAGGTGTAATTGACCAGGAGGACAATGTGCAACAAGAGCTGTAAGTTGTCGAAAAAAATTCAATCTAACCTAACATCTAGACATTGCAGTTTTACGATTTATTTTTGAACAACTTCCAAATCCTTGAATCCAGCGCCAATTTGACCAGTCTCTCTTCTATATCGGAGGTGTAATTGACCAGGAGGACAATGTGCAACAAGAGCTGTAAGTTGTCGAAAAAAATTTAATCTAACCTAACATCTAGACATTGCAGATTTACGATTTATTTTTGAACAACTTCCCAATCCTTGAATCCAACGCCAATTTGACCAGTCATTCTTCTATATCGGAGATGTAATTGACCAGGAGGACAATGTGCAACAAGAGCTGTAAGTGGTCGAAAAAATTCAATCTAACCTAACATCTAGACATTGCAGTTTTACGATTTATTTTTGAACAACTTCCCAATCCTTGAATCCAACGCCAATTTGACCAGTCACTCTTCTATATCGGAGGTGTAATTGACCAGGAGGACAATGTGCAACAAGAGCTGTAAGTTGTCGAAAAAAATTTAATCTAACCTAACATCAAGACATTGCAGATTTACGATTTATTTTTGAACAACTTCCCAATCCTTGAATCCAACGCCAATTTGACCAGTCATTCTTCTATATCCTAGGTGTAATTGACCAGGAGGACAATGTGCAACAAGAGCTGTAAGTTGTCGAAAAGAATTTAATCTAACCTAACATTAGACATTGCAGATTTACGATTTATTTTTGAACAACTTCCCAATCCTTGAATCCAACGCCAATTTGACCAGTCATTCTTCTATATCGAAGGTGTAATTGACCAGGAGGACAATGTGCAACAAGAGCTGTAAGTTGTCGAAAAAAATTTAATCTAACCTAACATCAAGACATTGCAGATTTACGATTTATTTTTGAACAACTTCCCAATCCTTGAATCCAACGCCAATTTGACCAGTCATTCTTCTATATCCTAGGTGTAATTGACCAGGAGGACAATGTGCAACAAGAGCTGTAAGTTGTCGAAAAAAATTTAATCTAACCTAACATCTAGACATTGCAGATTTACGATTTATTTTTGAACAACTTCCCAATCCTTGAATCCAGCGCCAATTTGACCAGTCTCTCTTCTATATCGGAGGTGTAATTGACCAGGAGGACAATGTGCAACAAGAGCTGTAAGTGGTCGAAAAAAATTCAATCTAACCTAACATCTAGACATTGCAGTTTTACGATTTATTTTTGAACAACTTCCAAATCCTTGAATCCAGCGCCAATTTGACCAGTCTCTCTTCTATATCGGAGGTGTAATTTACCAGGAGGACAATGTGCAGCAAGAGCTGTAAGTGGTCGAAAAAATTCAATCTAACCTAACATCTAGACATTGCAGTTTTACGATTTATTTTTGAACAACTTCCAAATCCTTGAATCCAGCGCCAATTTGACCAGTCTCTCTTCTATGTCGGAGGTGTAATTGACCAGGAGGACAATGTGCAACAAGAGCTGTAAGTTGTCGAAAAAAATTTAATCTAACCTAACATCTAGACATTGCAGATTTACGATTTATTTTTGAACAACTTCCCAATCCTTGAATCCAACGCCAATTTGACCAGTCATTCTTCTATATCCAAGGTGTAATTGACCAGGAGGACAATGTGCAGCAAGAGCTGTAAGTGGTCGAAAAAAATTCAATCTAACCTAACATCTAGACATTGCAGTTTTACGATTTATTTTTGAACAACTTCCCAATCCTTGAATCCAACGCCAATTTGACCAGTCATTCTTCTATATCCAAGGTGTAATTGACCAGGAGGACAATGTGCAGCAAGAGCTGTAAGTGGTCGAAAAAAATTTAATCTAACCTAACATCTAGACATTGCAGATTTACGATTTATTTTTGAACAACTTCCCAATCCTTGAATCCAACGCCAATTTGACCAGTCATTCTTCTATATCGGAGGTGTAATTGACCAGGAGGACAATGTGCAACAAGAGCTGTAAGTGGTCGAAAAAATTCAATCTAACCTAACATCTAGACATTGCAGTTTTACGATTTATTTTTGAACAACTTCCAAATCCTTGAATCCAGCGCCAATTTGACCAGTCTCTCTTCTATATCGGAGGTGTAATTGACCAGGAGGACAATGTGCAACAAGAGCTGTAAGTGGTCGAAAAAAATTCAATCTAACCTAACATCTAGACATTGCAGTTTTACGATTTATTTTTGAACAACTTCCAAATCCTTGAATCCAGCGCCAATTTGACCAGTCTCTCTTCTATATCGGAGGTGTAATTGACCAGGAGGACAATGTGCAGCAAGAGCTGTAAGTGGTCGAAAAAAATTTAATCTAACCTAACATCAAGACATTGCAGATTTACGATTTATTTTTGAACAACTTCCCAATCCTTGAATCCAACGCCAATTTGACCAGTCATTCTTCTATATCCTAGGTGTAATTGACCAGGAGGACAATGTGCAACAAGAGCTGTAAGTGGTCGAAAAAAATTCAATCTAACCTAACATCTAGACATTGCAGTTTTACGATTTATTTTTGAACAACTTCCCAATCCTTGAATCCAACGCCAATTTAACATCTAGACATTGCAGTTTTACGATTTATTTTTGAACAACTTCCAAATTCTTGAATCCAGCGCCAATTTGACCAGTCTCTCTTCTATATCGGAGGTGTAATTGACCAGGAGGACAATGTGCAACAAGAGCTGTAAGTGGTCGAAAAAATTCAATCTAACCTAACATCTAGACATTGCAGTTTTACGATTTATTTTTGAACAACTTCCCAATCCTTGAATCCAACGCCAATTTGACCAGTCACTCTTCTATATCGGAGGTGTAATTGACCAGGAGGACAATGTGCAACAAGAGCTGTAAGTTCTCGAAAAAAATTTAATCTAACCTAACATCAAGGCATTGCAGATTTACGATTTATTTTTGAACAACTTCCCAATCCTTGAATCCAACGCCAATTTGACCAGTCATTCTTCTATATCCAAGGTGTAATTGACCAGGAGGACAATGTGCAGCAAGAGCTGTAAGTGGTCGAAAAAAATTTAATCTAACCTAACATCTAGACATTGCAGATTTACGATTTATTTTTGAACAACTTCCCAATCCTTGAATCCAACGCCAATTTGACCAGTCATTCTTCTATATCGGAGGTGTAATTGACCAGGAGGACAATGTGCAACAAGAGCTGTAAGTGGTCGAAAAAATTCAATCTAACCTAACATCTAGACATTGCAGTTTTACGATTTATTTTTGAACAACTTCCAAATCCTTGAATCCAGCGCCAATTTGACCAGTCTCTCTTCTATATCGGAGGTGTAATTGACCAGGAGGACAATGTGCAACAAGAGCTGTAAGTGGTCGAAAAAAATTCAATCTAACCTAACATCTAGACATTGCAGTTTTACGATTTATTTTTGAACAACTTCCAAATCCTTGAATCCAGCGCCAATTTGACCAGTCTCTCTTCTATATCGGAGGTGTAATTGACCAGGAGGACAATGTGCAGCAAGAGCTGTAAGTGGTCGAAAAAAATTTAATCTAACCTAACATCAAGACATTGCAGATTTACGATTTATTTTTGAACAACTTCCCAATCCTTGAATCCAACGCCAATTTGACCAGTCATTCTTCTATATCCTAGGTGTAATTGACCAGGAGGACAATGTGCAACAAGAGCTGTAAGTGGTCGAAAAAAATTCAATCTAACCTAACATCTAGACATTGCAGTTTTACGATTTATTTTTGAACAACTTCCCAATCCTTGAATCCAACGCCAATTTAACATCTAGACATTGCAGTTTTACGATTTATTTTTGAACAACTTCCAAATTCTTGAATCCAGCGCCAATTTGACCAGTCTCTCTTCTATATCGGAGGTGTAATTGACCAGGAGGACAATGTGCAACAAGAGCTGTAAGTGGTCGAAAAAATTCAATCTAACCTAACATCTAGACATTGCAGTTTTACGATTTATTTTTGAACAACTTCCCAATCCTTGAATCCAACGCCAATTTGACCAGTCACTCTTCTATATCGGAGGTGTAATTGACCAGGAGGACAATGTGCAACAAGAGCTGTAAGTTCTCGAAAAAAATTTAATCTAACCTAACATCAAGGCATTGCAGATTTACGATTTATTTTTGAACAACTTCCCAATCCTTGAATCCAACGCCAATTTGACCAGTCACTCTTCTATATCGGAGGTGTAATTGACCAGGAGGACAATGTGCAACAAGAGCTGTAAGTTGTCGAAAAAAATTTAATCTAACCTAACATCAAGACATTGCAGATTTACGATTTATTTTTGAACAACTTCCCAATCCTTGAATCCAACGCCAATTTGACCAGTCACTCTTCTATATCGGAGGTGTAATTGACCAGGAGGACAATGTGCAACTAGAGCTGTAAGTTGTCGAAAAAAATTTAATCTAACCTAACATCAAGACATTGCAGATTTACGATTTATTTTTGAACAACTTCCCAATCCTTGAATCCAACGCCAATTTGACCAGTCATTCTTCTATATCCTAGGTGTAATTGACCAGGAGGACAATGTGCAACAAGAGCTGTAAGCTGTCGAAAAAAATTTAATCTAACCTAACATCTAGACATTGCAGATTTACGATTTATTTTTGAACAACTTCCCAATCCTTGAATCCAACGCCAATTTGACCAGTCATTCTTCTATTTCGAAGGTGTAATTGACCAGGAGGACAATGTGCAACAAGAGCTGTAAGTTGTCGAAAAAAATTTAATCTAACCTAACATCAAGACATTGCAGATTTACGATTTATTTTTGAACAACTTCCCAATCCTTGAATCCAACGCCAATTTGACAAGTCATTCTTCTATATCCTAGGTGTAATTGACCAGGAGGACAATGTGCAACAAGAGCTGTAAGTTGTCGAAAAAAATTCAATCTAACCTAACATGTAGACATTGCAGTTTTACGATTTATTTTTGAACAACTTCCAAATCCTTGAATCCAGCGCCAATTTGACCAGTCTCTCTTCTATATCGGAGGTGTAATTGACCAGGAGGACAATGTGCAGCAAGAGCTGTAAGTGGTCGAAAAAATTCAATCTAACCTAACATCTAGACATTGCAGTTTTACGATTTATTTTTGAACAACTTCCCATTCCTTGAATCCAACGCCAATTTGACCAGTCACTCTTCTATATCGGAGGTGTAATTGACCAGGAGGACAATGTGCAACAAGAGCTGTAAGTTGTCGAAAAAAATTTAATCTAACCTAACATCAAGACATTGCAGATTTACGATTTATTTTTGAACAACTTCCCAATCCTTGAATCCAACGCCAATTTGACCAGTCATTCTTCTATATCCTAGGTGTAATTGACCAGGAGGACAATGTGCAACAAGAGCTGTAAGTTGTCGAAAAAAATTCAATCTAACCTAACATGTAGACATTGCAGTTTTACGATTTATTTTTGAACAACTTCCAAATCCTTGAATCCAGCGCCAATTTGACCAGTCTCTCTGCTATATCGGAGGTGTAATTGACCAGGAGGACAATGTGCAACAAGAGCTGTAAGTTGTCGAAAAAAATTTAATCTAACCTAACATCTAGACATTGCAGATTTACGATTTATTTTTGAACAACTTCCCAATCCTTGAATCCAACGCCAATTTGACCAGTCATTCTTCTATATCGGAGGTGTAATTGACCAGGAGGACAATGTGCAACAAGAGCTGTAAGTGGTCGAAAAAATTCAATCTAACCTAACATCTAGACATTGCAGTTTTACGATTTATTTTTGAACAACTTCCCAATCCTTGAATCCAACGCCAATTTGACCAGTCACTCTTCTATATCGGAGGTGTAATTGACCAGGAGGACAATGTGCAACAAGAGCTGTAAGTTGTCGAAAAAAATTTAATCTAACCTAACATCAAGACATTGCAGATTTACGATTTATTTTTGAACAACTTCCCAATCCTTGAATCCAACGCCAATTTGACCAGTCATTCTTCTATATCCTAGGTGTAATTGACCAGGAGGACAATGTGCAACAAGAGCTGTAAGTTGTCGAAAAGAATTTAATCTAACCTAACATTAGACATTGCAGATTTACGATTTATTTTTGAACAACTTCCCAATCCTTGAATCCAACGCCAATTTGACCAGTCATTCTTCTATATCGAAGGTGTAATTGACCAGGAGGACAATGTGCAACAAGAGCTGTAAGTTGTCGAAAAAAATTTAATCTAACCTAACATCAAGACATTGCAGATTTACGATTTATTTTTGAACAACTTCCCAATCCTTGAATCCAACGCCAATTTGACCAGTCATTCTTCTATATCCTAGGTGTAATTGACCAGGAGGACAATGTGCAACAAGAGCTGTAAGTTGTCGAAAAAAATTTAATCTAACCTAACATCAAGACATTGCAGATTTACGATTTATTTTTGAACAACTTCCCAATCCTTGAATCCAACGCCAATTTGACCAGTCATTCTTCTATATCCTAGGTGTAATTGACCAGGAGGACAATGTGCAACAAGAGCTGTAAGTTGTCGAAAAAAATTCAATCTAACCTAACATCTAGACATTGTAGTTTTACGATTTATTTTTGAACAACTTCCAAATCCTTGAATCCAGCGCCAATTTGACCAGTCTCTCTTCTATGTCGGAGGTGTAATTGACCAGGAGGACAATGTGCAACAAGAGCTGTAAGTTGTCGAAAAAAATTTAATCTAACCTAACATCTAGACATTGCAGATTTACGATTTATTTTTGAACAACTTCCCAATCCTTGAATCCAACGCCAATTTGACCAGTCATTCTTCTATATCCAAGGTGTAATTTACCAGGAGGACAATGTGCAGCAAGAGCTGTAAGTGGTCGAAAAAAATTCAATCTAACCTAACATCTAGACATTGCAGTTTTACGATTTATTTTTGAACAACTTCCCAATCCTTGAATCCAACGCCAATTTGACCAGTCATTCTTCTATATCGAAGGTGTAATTGACCAGGAGGACAATGTGCAACAAGAGCTGTAAGTGGTCGAAAAAAATTCAATCTAACCTAACATCTAGACATTGCAGTTTTACGATTTATTTTTGAACTTCCCAATCCTTGAATCCAACGCCAATTTGACCAGTCACTCTTCTATATCGGAGGTGTAATTGACCAAGAGGACAATGTGCAACAAGAGCTGTAAGTTGTCGAAAAAAATTTAATCTAACCTAACATCAAGACATTGCAGATTTACGATTTATTTTTGAACAACTTCCCAATCCTTGAATCCAACGCCAATTTGACCAGTCATTCTTCTATATCCTAGGTGTAATTGACCAGGAGGACAATGTGCAACAAGAGCTGTAAGTTGTCGAAAAGAATTTAATCTAACCTAACATCTAGACATTGCAGATTTACGATTTATTTTTGAACAACTTCCCAATCCTTGAATCCAACGCCAATTTGACCAGTCATTCTTCTATATCGAAGGTGTAATTGACCAGGAGGACAATGTGCAACAAGAGCTGTAAGTGGTCGAAAAAAATTAAATCTAACCTAACATCTAGACATTGCAGTTTTACGATTTATTTTTGAACAACTTCCAAATCCTTGAATCCAGCGCCAATTTGACCAGTCTCTCTTCTATATCGGAGGTGTAATTGACCAGGAGGACAATGTGCAACAAGAGCTGTAAGTGGTCGAAAAAAATTCAATCTAACCTAACATCTAGACATTGCAGTTTTACGATTTATTTTTGAACAACTTCCAAATCCTTGAATCCAGCGCCAATTTGACCAGTCTCTCTTCTATATCGAAGGTGTAATTGACCAGGAGGACAATGTGCAACAAGAGCTGTAAGTGGTCGAAAAAAATTAAATCTAACCTAACATCTAGACATTGCAGTTTTACGATTTATTTTTGAACAACTTCCCAATCCTTGAATCCAACGCCAATTTGACCAGTCATTCTTCTATATCGAAGGTGTAATTGACCAGGAGGACAATGTGCAACAAGAGCTGTAAGTGGTCGAAAAAAATTCAATCTAACCTAACATCTAGACATTGCAGTTTTACGATTTATTTTTGAACAACTTCCAAATTCTTGAATCCAGCGCCAATTTGACCAGTCTCTCTTCTATATCGGAGGTGTAATTGACCAGGAGGACAATGTGCAACAAGAGCTGTAAGTGGTCGAAAAAAATTCAATCTAACCTAACATCTAGACATTGCAGTTTTACGATTTATTTTTGAACAACTTCCCAATCCTTGAATCCAACGCCAATTTGACCAGTCATTCTTCTATATCGAAGGTGTAATTGACCAGGAGGACAATGTGCAACAAGAGCTGTAAGTGGTCGAAAAAAATTCAATCTAACCTAACATCTAGACATTGCAGTTTTACGATTTATTTTTGAACAACTTCCAAATTCTTGAATCCAGCGCCAATTTGACCAGTCTCTCTTCTATATCGGAGGTGTAATTGACCAGGAGGACAATGTGCAACAAGAGCTGTAAGTGGTCGAAAAAATTCAATCTAACCTAACATCTAGACATTGCAGTTTTACGATTTATTTTTGAACAACTTCCCAATCCTTGATTCCAACGCCAATTTGACCAGTCACTCTTCTATATCGGAGGTGTAATTGACCAGGAGGACAATGTGCAACAAGAGCTGTAAGTTGTCGAAAAAAATTTAATCTAACCTAACATCAAGACATTGCAGATTTACGATTTATTTTTGAACAACTTCCCAATCCTTGAATCCAACGCCAATTTGACCAGTCATTCTTCTATATCCTAGGTGTAATTGACCAGGAGGACAATGTGCAACAAGAGCTGTAAGTTGTCGAAAAGAATTTAATCTAACCTAACATTAGACATTGCAGATTTACGATTTATTTTTGAACAACTTCCCAATCCTTGAATCCAGCGCCAATTTGACCAGTCTCTCTTCTATATCGGAGGTGTAATTGACCAGGAGGACAATGTGCAACAAGAGCTGTAAGTGGTCGAAAAAAATTCAATCTAACCTAACATCTAGACATTGCAGTTTTACGATTTATTTTTGAACAACTTCCAAATCCTTGAATCCAGCGCCAATTTGACCAGTCTCTCTTCTATATCGGAGGTGTAATTGACCAGGAGGACAATGTGCAGCAAGAGCTGTAAGTGGTCGAAAAAATTCAATCTAACCTAACATCTAGACATTGCAGTTTTACGATTTATTTTTGAACAACTTCCCATTCCTTGAATCCAACGCCAATTTGACCAGTCACTCTTCTATATCGGAGGTGTAATTGACCAGGAGGACAATGTGCAACAAGAGCTGTAAGTTGTCGAAAAAAATTTAATCTAACCTAACATCAAGACATTGCAGATTTACGATTTATTTTTGAACAACTTCCCAATCCTTGAATCCAACGCCAATTTGACCAGTCATTCTTCTATATCCTAGGTGTAATTGACCAGGAGGACAATGTGCAACAAGAGCTGTAAGTTGTCGAAAAAAATTCAATCTAACCTAACATCTAGACATTGCAGTTTTACGATTTATTTTTGAACAACTTCCAAATCCTTGAATCCAGCGCCAATTTGACCAGTCTCTCTTCTATATCGGAGGTGTAATTGACCAGGAGGACAATGTGCAACAAGAGCTGTAAGTTGTCGAAAAAAATTTAATCTAACCTAACATCTAGACATTGCAGATTTACGATTTATTTTTGAACAACTTCCCAATCCTTGAATCCAACGCCAATTTGACCAGTCATTCTTCTATATCGGAGGTGTAATTGACCAGGAGGACAATGTGCAACAAGAGCTGTAAGTGGTCGAAAAAATTCAATCTAACCTAACATCTAGACATTGCAGTTTTACGATTTATTTTTGAACAACTTCCCAATCCTTGAATCCAACGCCAATTTGACCAGTCACTCTTCTATATCGGAGGTGTAATTGACCAGGAGGACAATGTGCAACAAGAGCTGTAAGTTGTCGAAAAAAATTTAATCTAACCTAACATCAAGACATTGCAGATTTACGATTTATTTTTGAACAACTTCCCAATCCTTGAATCCAACGCCAATTTGACCAGTCATTCTTCTATATCCTAGGTGTAATTGACCAGGAGGACAATGTGCAACAAGAGCTGTAAGTTGTCGAAAAGAATTTAATCTAACCTAACATTAGACATTGCAGATTTACGATTTATTTTTGAACAACTTCCCAATCCTTGAATCCAACGCCAATTTGACCAGTCATTCTTCTATATCGAAGGTGTAATTGACCAGGAGGACAATGTGCAACAAGAGCTGTAAGTTGTCGAAAAAAATTTAATCTAACCTAACATCAAGACATTGCAGATTTACGATTTATTTTTGAACAACTTCCCAATCCTTGAATCCAACGCCAATTTGACCAGTCATTCTTCTATATCCTAGGTGTAATTGACCAGGAGGACAATGTGCAACAAGAGCTGTAAGTTGTCGAAAAAAATTTAATCTAACCTAACATCTAGACATTGCAGATTTACGATTTATTTTTGAACAACTTCCCAATCCTTGAATCCAGCGCCAATTTGACCAGTCTCTCTTCTATATCGGAGGTGTAATTGACCAGGAGGACAATGTGCAACAAGAGCTGTAAGTGGTCGAAAAAAATTCAATCTAACCTAACATCTAGACATTGCAGTTTTACGATTTATTTTTGAACAACTTCCAAATCCTTGAATCCAGCGCCAATTTGACCAGTCTCTCTTCTATATCGAAGGTGTAATTGACCAGGAGGACAATGTGCAACAAGAGCTGTAAGTGGTCGAAAAAAATTAAATCTAACCTAACATCTAGACATTGCAGTTTTACGATTTATTTTTGAACAACTTCCCAATCCTTGAATCCAACGCCAATTTGACCAGTCATTCTTCTATATCGAAGGTGTAATTGACCACGAGGACAATGTGCAACAAGAGCTGTAAGTGGTCGAAAAAAATTCAATCTAACCTAACATCTAGACATTGCAGTTTTACGATTTATTTTTGAACAACTTCCAAATTCTTGAATCCAGCGCCAATTTGACCAGTCTCTCTTCTATATCGGAGGTGTAATTGACCAGGAGGACAATGTGCAACAAGAGCTGTAAGTGGTCGAAAAAAATTCAATCTAACCTAACATCTAGACATTGCAGTTTTACGATTTATTTTCGAACAACTTCCCAATCCTTGAATCCAACGCCAATTTGACCAGTCATTCTTCTATATCGAAGGTGTAATTGACCAGGAGGACAATGTGCAACAAGAGCTGTAAGTGGTCGAAAAAAATTCAATCTAACCTAACATCTAGACATTGCAGTTTTACGATTTATTTTTGAACAACTTCCAAATTCTTGAATCCAGCGCCAATTTGACCAGTCTCTCTTCTATATCGGAGGTGTAATTGACCAGGAGGACAATGTGCAACAAGAGCTGTAAGTGGTCGAAAAAATTCAATCTAACCTAACATCTAGACATTGCAGTTTTACGATTTATTTTTGAACAACTTCCCAATCCTTGATTCCAACGCCAATTTGACCAGTCACTCTTCTATATCGGAGGTGTAATTGACCAGGAGGACAATGTGCAACAAGAGCTGTAAGTTGTCGAAAAAAATTTAATCTAACCTAACATCAAGACATTGCAGATTTACGATTTATTTTTGAACAACTTCCCAATCCTTGAATCCAACGCCAATTTGACCAGTCACTCTTCTATATCGGAGGTGTAATTGACCAAGAGGACAATGTGCAACAAGAGCTGTAAGTTGTCGAAAAAAATTTAATCTAACCTAACATCAAGACATTGCAGATTTACGATTTATTTTTGAACAACTTCCCAATCCTTGAATCCAACGCCAATTTGACCAGTCATTCTTCTATATCCTAGGTGTAATTGACCAGGAGGACAATGTGCAACAAGAGCTGTAAGTTGTCGAAAAGAATTTAATCTAACCTAACATCTAGACATTGCAGATTTACGATTTATTTTTGAACAACTTCCCAATCCTTGAATCCAACGCCAATTTGACCAGTCATTCTTCTATATCGAAGGTGTAATTGACCAGGAGGACAATGTGCAACAAGAGCTGTAAGTGGTCGAAAAAAATTAAATCTAACCTAACATCTAGACATTGCAGTTTTACGATTTATTTTTGAACAACTTCCAAATCCTTGAATCCAGCGCCAATTTGACCAGTCTCTCTTCTATATCGGAGGTGTAATTGACCAGGAGGACAATGTGCAACAAGAGCTGTAAGTGGTCGAAAAAAATTCAATCTAACCTAACATCTAGACATTGCAGTTTTACGATTTATTTTTGAACAACTTCCAAATCCTTGAATCCAGCGCCAATTTGACCAGTCTCTCTTCTATATCGAAGGTGTAATTGACCAGGAGGACAATGTGCAACAAGAGCTGTAAGTGGTCGAAAAAAATTAAATCTAACCTAACATCTAGACATTGCAGTTTTACGATTTATTTTTGAACAACTTCCCAATCCTTGAATCCAACGCCAATTTGACCAGTCATTCTTCTATATCGAAGGTGTAATTGACCAGGAGGACAATGTGCAACAAGAGCTGTAAGTGGTCGAAAAAAATTCAATCTAACCTAACATCTAGACATTGCAGTTTTACGATTTATTTTTGAACAACTTCCAAATTCTTGAATCCAGCGCCAATTTGACCAGTCTCTCTTCTATATCGGAGGTGTAATTGACCAGGAGGACAATGTGCAACAAGAGCTGTAAGTGGTCGAAAAAAATTCAATCTAACCTAACATCTAGACATTGCAGTTTTACGATTTATTTTTGAACAACTTCCCAATCCTTGAATCCAACGCCAATTTGACCAGTCATTCTTCTATATCGAAGGTGTAATTGACCAGGAGGACAATGTGCAACAAGAGCTGTAAGTGGTCGAAAAAAATTCAATCTAACCTAACATCTAGACATTGCAGTTTTACGATTTATTTTTGAACAACTTCCAAATTCTTGAATCCAGCGCCAATTTGACCAGTCTCTCTTCTATATCGGAGGTGTAATTGACCAGGAGGACAATGTGCAACAAGAGCTGTAAGTGGTCGAAAAAATTCAATCTAACCTAACATCTAGACATTGCAGTTTTACGATTTATTTTTGAACAACTTCCCAATCCTTGATTCCAACGCCAATTTGACCAGTCACTCTTCTATATCGGAGGTGTAATTGACCAGGAGGACAATGTGCAACAAGAGCTGTAAGTTGTCGAAAAAAATTTAATCTAACCTAACATCAAGACATTGCAGATTTACGATTTATTTTTGAACAACTTCCCAATCCTTGAATCCAACGCCAATTTGACCAGTCATTCTTCTATATCCTAGGTGTAATTGACCAGGAGGACAATGTGCAACAAGAGCTGTAAGTTGTCGAAAAGAATTTAATCTAACCTAACATTAGACATTGCAGATTTACGATTTATTTTTGAACAACTTCCCAATCCTTGAATCCAGCGCCAATTTGACCAGTCTCTCTTCTATATCGGAGGTGTAATTGACCAGGAGGACAATGTGCAGCAAGAGCTGTAAGTGGTCGAAAAAATTCAATCTAACCTAACATCTAGACATTGCAGTTTTACGATTTATTTTTGAACAACTTCCCATTCCTTGAATCCAACGCCAATTTGACCAGTCACTCTTCTATATCGGAGGTGTAATTGACCAGGAGGACAATGTGCAACAAGAGCTGTAAGTTGTCGAAAAAAATTTAATCTAACCTAACATCAAGACATTGCAGATTTACGATTTATTTTTGAACAACTTCCCAATCCTTGAATCCAACGCCAATTTGACCAGTCATTCTTCTATATCCTAGGTGTAATTGACCAGGAGGACAATGTGCAACAAGAGCTGTAAGTTGTCGAAAAAAATTCAATCTAACCTAACATCTAGACATTGCAGTTTTACGATTTATTTTTGAACAACTTCCAAATCCTTGAATCCAGCGCCAATTTGACCAGTCTCTCTTCTATATCGGAGGTGTAATTGACCAGGAGGACAATGTGCAACAAGAGCTGTAAGTTGTCGAAAAAAATTTAATCTAACCTAACATCTAGACATTGCAGATTTACGATTTATTTTTGAACAACTTCCCAATCCTTGAATCCAACGCCAATTTGACCAGTCATTCTTCTATATCGGAGGTGTAATTGACCAGGAGGACAATGTGCAACAAGAGCTGTAAGTGGTCGAAAAAATTCAATCTAACCTAACATCTAGACATTGCAGTTTTACGATTTATTTTTGAACAACTTCCCAATCCTTGAATCCAACGCCAATTTGACCAGTCACTCTTCTATATCGGAGGTGTAATTGACCAGGAGGACAATGTGCAACAAGAGCTGTAAGTTGTCGAAAAAAATTTAATCTAACCTAACATCAAGACATTGCAGATTTACGATTTATTTTTGAACAACTTCCCAATCCTTGAATCCAACGCCAATTTGACCAGTCATTCTTCTATATCCTAGGTGTAATTGACCAGGAGGACAATGTGCAACAAGAGCTGTAAGTTGTCGAAAAGAATTTAATCTAACCTAACATTAGACATTGCAGATTTACGATTTATTTTTGAACAACTTCCCAATCCTTGAATCCAACGCCAATTTGACCAGTCATTCTTCTATATCGAAGGTGTAATTGATCAGGAGGACAATGTGCAACAAGAGCTGTAAGTTGTCGAAAAAAATTCAATCTAACCTAACATCTAGACATTGCAGTTTTACGATTTATTTTTGAACAACTTCCCAATCCTTGAATCCAACGCCAATTTGACCAGTCATTCTTCTATATCCTAGGTGTAATTGACCAGGAGGACAATGTGCAACAAGAGCTGTAAGTGGTCGAAAAAAATTCAATCTAACCTAACATCTAGACATTGCAGTTTTACGATTTATTTTTGAACAACTTCCCAATCCTTGAATCCAACGCCAATTTAACATCTAGACATTGCAGTTTTACGATTTATTTTTGAACAACTTCCAAATTCTTGAATCCAGCGCCAATTTGACCAGTCTCTCTTCTATATCGGAGGTGTAATTGACCAGGAGGACAATGTGCAACAAGAGCTGTAAGTGGTCGAAAAAAATTCAATCTAACCTAACATCTAGACATTGCAGTTTTACGATTTATTTTTGAACAACTTCCCAATCCTTGAATCCAACGCCAATTTGACCAGTCATTCTTCTATATCGAAGGTGTAATTGACCAGGAGGACAATGTGCAACAAGAGCTGTAAGTGGTCGAAAAAAATTCAATCTAACCTAACATCTAGACATTGCAGTTTTACGATTTATTTTTGAACAACTTCCAAATTCTTGAATCCAGCGCCAATTTGACCAGTCTCTCTTCTATATCGGAGGTGTAATTGACCAGGAGGACAATGTGCAACAAGAGCTGTAAGTGGTCGAAAAAATTCAATCTAACCTAACATCTAGACATTGCAGATTTACGATTTATTTTTGAACAACTTCCCAATCCTTGAATCCAACGCCAATTTGACCAGTCACTCTTCTATATCGGAGGTGTAATTGACCAAGAGGACAATGTGCAACAAGAGCTGTAAGTTGTCGAAAAAAATTTAATCTAACCTAACATCAAGACATTGCAGATTTACGATTTATTTTTGAACAACTTCCCAATCCTTGAATCCAACGCCAATTTGACCAGTCATTCTTCTATATCCTAGGTGTAATTGACCAGGAGGACAATGTGCAACAAGAGCTGTAAGTTGTCGAAAAGAATTTAATCTAACCTAACATCTAGACATTGCAGATTTACGATTTATTTTTGAACAACTTCCCAATCCTTGAATCCAACGCCAATTTGACCAGTCATTCTTCTATATCGAAGGTGTAATTGACCAGGAGGACAATGTGCAACAAGAGCTGTAAGTGGTCGAAAAAAATTAAATCTAACCTAACATCTAGACATTGCAGTTTTACGATTTATTTTTGAACAACTTCCAAATCCTTGAATCCAGCGCCAATTTGACCAGTCTCTCTTCTATATCGGAGGTGTAATTGACCAGGAGGACAATGTGCAACAAGAGCTGTAAGTGGTCGAAAAAAATTCAATCTAACCTAACATCTAGACATTGCAGTTTTACGATTTATTTTTGAACAACTTCCAAATCCTTGAATCCAGCGCCAATTTGACCAGTCTCTCTTCTATATCGAAGGTGTAATTGACCAGGAGGACAATGTGCAACAAGAGCTGTAAGTGGTCGAAAAAAATTAAATCTAACCTAACATCTAGACATTGCAGTTTTACGATTTATTTTTGAACAACTTCCCAATCCTTGAATCCAACGCCAATTTGACCAGTCATTCTTCTATATCGAAGGTGTAATTGACCAGGAGGACAATGTGCAACAAGAGCTGTAAGTGGTCGAAAAAAATTCAATCTAACCTAACATCTAGACATTGCAGTTTTACGATTTATTTTTGAACAACTTCCAAATTCTTGAATCCAGCGCCAATTTGACCAGTCTCTCTTCTATATCGGAGGTGTAATTGACCAGGAGGACAATGTGCAACAAGAGCTGTAAGTGGTCGAAAAAAATTCAATCTAACCTAACATCTAGACATTGCAGTTTTACGATTTATTTTTGAACAACTTCCCAATCCTTGAATCCAACGCCAATTTGACCAGTCATTCTTCTATATCGAAGGTGTAATTGACCAGGAGGACAATGTGCAACAAGAGCTGTAAGTGGTCGAAAAAAATTCAATCTAACCTAACATCTAGACATTGCAGTTTTACGATTTATTTTTGAACAACTTCCAAATCCTTGAATCCAGCGCCAATTTGACCAGTCTCTCTTCTATATCGGAGGTGTAATTGACCAGGAGGACAATGTGCAACAAGAGCTGTAAGTGGTCGAAAAAAATTCAATCTAACCTAACATCTAGACATTGCAGTTTTACGATTTATTTTTGAACAACTTCCAAATCCTTGAATCCAGCGCCAATTTGACCAGTCTCTCTTCTATATCGGAGGTGTAATTGACCAGGAGGACAATGTGCAGCAAGAGCTGTAAGTGGTCGAAAAAAATTTAATCTAACCTAACATCAAGACATTGCAGATTTACGATTTATTTTTGAACAACTTCCCAATCCTTGAATCCAACGCCAATTTGACCAGTCATTCTTCTATATCCTAGGTGTAATTGACCAGGAGGACAATGTGCAACAAGAGCTGTAAGTGGTCGAAAAAAATTCAATCTAACCTAACATCTAGACATTGCAGTTTTACGATTTATTTTTGAACAACTTCCCAATCCTTGAATCCAACGCCAATTTGACCAGTCATTCTTCTATATCGAAGGTGTAATTGACCAGGAGGACAACAATGTGCAACAAGAGCTGTAAGTGGTCGAAAAAAATTCAATCTAACCTAACATCTAGACATTGCAGTTTTACGATTTATTTTTGAACAACTTCCAAATTCTTGAATCCAGCGCCAATTTGACCAGTCTCTCTTCTATATCGGAGGTGTAATTGACCAGGAGGACAATGTGCAACAAGAGCTGTAAGTGGTCGAAAAAATTCAATCTAACCTAACATCTAGACATTGCAGTTTTACGATTTATTTTTGAACAACTTCCCAATCCTTGAATCCAACGCCAATTTGACCAGTCACTCTTCTATATCGGAGGTGTAATTGACCAGGAGGACAATGTGCAACAAGAGCTGTAAGTTGTCGAAAAAAATTTAATCTAACCTAACATCAAGGCATTGCAGATTTACGATTTATTTTTGAACAACTTCCCAATCCTTGAATCCAACGCCAATTTGACCAGTCACTCTTCTATATCGGAGGTGTAATTGACCAGGAGGACAATGTGCAACAAGAGCTGTAAGTTGTCGAAAAAAATTTAATCTAACCTAACATCAAGACATTGCAGATTTACGATTTATTTTTGAACAACTTCCCAATCCTTGAATCCAACGCCAATTTGACCAGTCACTCTTCTATATCGGAGGTGTAATTGACCAGGAGGACAATGTGCAACTAGAGCTGTAAGTTGTCGAAAAAAATTTAATCTAACCTAACATCAAGACATTGCAGATTTACGATTTATTTTTGAACAACTTCCCAATCCTTGAATCCAACGCCAATTTGACCAGTCATTCTTCTATATCCTAGGTGTAATTGACCAGTAGGACAATGTGCAACAAGAGCTGTAAGCTGTCGAAAAAAATTTAATCTAACCTAACATCTAGACATTGCAGATTTACGATTTATTTTTGAACAACTTCCCAATCCTTGAATCCAACGCCAATTTGACCAGTCATTCTTCTATATCGAAGGTGTAATTGACCAGGAGGACAATGTGCAACAAGAGCTGTAAGTTGTCGAAAAAAATTTAATCTAACCTAACATCAAGACATTGCAGATTTACGATTTATTTTTGAACAACTTCCCAATCCTTGAATCCAACGCCAATTTGACAAGTCATTCTTCTATATCCTAGGTGTAATTGACCAGGAGGACAATGTGCAACAAGAGCTGTAAGTTGTCGAAAAAAATTTAATCTAACCTAACATCTAGACATTGCAGATTTACGATTTATTTTTGAACAACTTCCCAATCCTTGAATCCAGCGCCAATTTGACCAGTCTCTCTTCTATATCGGAGGTGTAATTGACCAGGAGGACAATGTGCAACAAGAGCTGTAAGTGGTCGAAAAAAATTCAATCTAACCTAACATCTAGACATTGCAGTTTTACGATTTATTTTTGAACAACTTCCAAATCCTTGAATCCAGCGCCAATTTGACCAGTCTCTCTTCTATATCGGAGGTGTAATTGACCAGGAGGACAATGTGCAGCAAGAGCTGTAAGTGGTCGAAAAAATTCAATCTAACCTAACATCTAGACATTGCAGTTTTACGATTTATTTTTGAACAACTTCCCATTCCTTGAATCCAACGCCAATTTGACCAGTCACTCTTCTATATCGGAGGTGTAATTGACCAGGAGGACAATGTGCAACAAGAGCTGTAAGTTGTCGAAAAAAATTTAATCTAACCTAACATCAAGACATTGCAGATTTACGATTTATTTTTGAACAACTTCCCAATCCTTGAATCCAACGCCAATTTGACCAGTCATTCTTCTATATCCTAGGTGTAATTGACCAGGAGGACAATGTGCAACAAGAGCTGTAAGTTGTCGAAAAAAATTCAATCTAACCTAACATCTAGACATTGCAGTTTTACGATTTATTTTTGAACAACTTCCAAATCCTTGAATCCAGCGCCAATTTGACCAGTCTCTCTTCTATATCGGAGGTGTAATTGACCAGGAGGACAATGTGCAACAAGAGCTGTAAGTTGTCGAAAAAAATTTAATCTAACCTAACATCTAGACATTGCAGATTTACGATTTATTTTTGAACAACTTCCCAATCCTTGAATCCAACGCCAATTTGACCAGTCATTCTTCTATATCGGAGGTGTAATTGACCAGGAGGACAATGTGCAACAAGAGCTGTAAGTGGTCGAAAAAATTCAATCTAACCTAACATCTAGACATTGCAGTTTTACGATTTATTTTTGAACAACTTCCCAATCCTTGAATCCAACGCCAATTTGACCAGTCACTCTTCTATATCGGAGGTGTAATTGACCAGGAGGACAATGTGCAACAAGAGCTGTAAGTTGTCGAAAAAAATTTAATCTAACCTAACATCAAGACATTGCAGATTTACGATTTATTTTTGAACAACTTCCCAATCCTTGAATCCAACGCCAATTTGACCAGTCATTCTTCTATATCCTAGGTGTAATTGACCAGGAGGACAATGTGCAACAAGAGCTGTAAGTTGTCGAAAAGAATTTAATCTAACCTAACATTAGACATTGCAGATTTACGATTTATTTTTGAACAACTTCCCAATCCTTGAATCCAACGCCAATTTGACCAGTCATTCTTCTATATCGAAGGTGTAATTGACCAGGAGGACAATGTGCAACAAGAGCTGTAAGTTGTCGAAAAAAATTTAATCTAACCTAACATCAAGACATTGCAGATTTACGATTTATTTTTGAACAACTTCCCAATCCTTGAATCCAACGCCAATTTGACCAGTCATTCTTCTATATCCTAGGTGTAATTGACCAGGAGGACAATGTGCAACAAGAGCTGTAAGTTGTCGAAAAAAATTTAATCTAACCTAACATCTAGACATTGCAGATTTACGATTTATTTTTGAACAACTTCCCAATCCTTGAATCCAGCGCCAATTTGACCAGTCTCTCTTCTATATCGGAGGTGTAATTGACCAGGAGGACAATGTGCAACAAGAGCTGTAAGTGGTCGAAAAAAATTCAATCTAACCTAACATCTAGACATTGCAGTTTTACGATTTATTTTTGAACAACTTCCAAATCCTTGAATCCAGCGCCAATTTGAACAGTCTCTCTTCTATATCGGAGGTGTAATTGACCAGGAGGACAATGTGCAGCAAGAGCTGTAAGTGGTCGAAAAAATTCAATCTAACCTAACATCTAGACATTGCAGTTTTACGATTTATTTTTGAACAACTTCCCATTCCTTGAATCCAACGCCAATTTGACCAGTCACTCTTCTATATCGGAGGTGTAATTGACCAGGAGGACAATGTGCAACAAGAGCTGTAAGTTGTCGAAGAAAATTTAATCTAACCTAACATCAAGACATTGCAGATTTACGATTTATTTTTGAACAACTTCCCAATCCTTGAATCCAACGCCAATTTGACCAGTCATTCTTCTATATCCTAGGTGTAATTGACCAGGAGGACAATGTGCAACAAGAGCTGTAAGTTGTCGAAAAAAATTCAATCTAACCTAACATCTAGACATTGCAGTTTTACGATTTATTTTTGAACAACTTCCAAATCCTTGAATCCAGCGCCAATTTGACCAGTCTCTCTTCTATGTCGGAGGTGTAATTGACCAGGAGGACAATGTGCAACAAGAGCTGTAAGTTGTCGAAAAAAATTTAATCTAACCTAACATCTAGACATTGCAGATTTACGATTTATTTTTGAACAACTTCCCAATCCTTGAATCCAACGCCAATTTGACCAGTCATTCTTCTATATCCAAGGTGTAATTGACCAGGAGGACAATGTGCAGCAAGAGCTGTAAGTGGTCGAAAAAAATTCAATCTAACCTAACATCTAGACATTGCAGTTTTACGATTTATTTTTGAACAACTTCCCAATCCTTGAATCCAACGCCAATTTGACCAGTCATTCTTCTATATCCAAGGTGTAATTGACCAGGAGGACAATGTGCAGCAAGAGCTGTAAGTGGTCGAAAAAAATTTAATCTAACCTAACATCAAGACATTGCAGATTTACGATTTATTTTTGAACAACTTCCCAATCCTTGAATCCAACGCCAATTTGACCAGTCATTCTTCTATATCGGAGGTGTAATTGACCAGGAGGACAATGTGCAACAAGAGCTGTAAGTGGTCGAAAAAATTCAATCTAACCTAACATCTAGACATTGCAGTTTTACGATTTATTTTTGAACAACTTCCAAATCCTTGAATCCAGCGCCAATTTGACCAGTCTCTCTTCTATATCGGAGGTGTAATTGACCAGGAGGACAATGTGCAACAAGAGCTGTAAGTGGTCGAAAAAAATTCAATCTAACCTAACATCTAGACATTGCAGTTTTACGATTTATTTTTGAACAACTTCCAAATCCTTGAATCCAGCGCCAATTTGACCAGTCTCTCTTCTATATCGGAGGTGTAATTGACCAGGAGGACAATGTGCAGCAAGAGCTGTAAGTGGTCGAAAAAAATTTAATCTAACCTAACATCAAGACATTGCAGATTTACGATTTATTTTTGAACAACTTCCCAATCCTTGAATCCAACGCCAATTTGACCAGTCATTCTTCTATATCCTAGGTGTAATTGACCAGGAGGACAATGTGCAACAAGAGCTGTAAGTGGTCGAAAAAAATTCAATCTAACCTAACATCTAGACATTGCAGTTTTACGATTTATTTTTGAACAACTTCCAAATCCTTGAATCCAGCGCCAATTTGACCAGTCTCTCTTCTATATCGGAGGTGTAATTGACCAGGAGGACAATGTGCAGCAAGAGCTGTAAGTGGTCGAAAAAAATTTAATCTAACCTAACATCAAGACATTGCAGATTTACGATTTATTTTTGAACAACTTCCCAATCCTTGAATCCAACGCCAATTTGACCAGTCATTCTTCTATATCCTAGGTGTAATTGACCAGGAGGACAATGTGCAACAAGAGCTGTAAGTGGTCGAAAAAAATTCAATCTAACCTAACATCTAGACATTGCAGTTTTACGATTTATTTTTGAACAACTTCCCAATCCTTGAATCCAACGCCAATTTGACCAGTCATTCTTCTATATCGAAGGTGTAATTGACCAGGAGGACAACAATGTGCAACAAGAGCTGTAAGTGGTCGAAAAAAATTCAATCTAACCTAACATCTAGACATTGCAGTTTTACGATTTATTTTTGAACAACTTCCAAATTCTTGAATCCAGCGCCAATTTGACCAGTCTCTCTTCTATATCGGAGGTGTAATTGACCAGGAGGACAATGTGCAACAAGAGCTGTAAGTGGTCGAAAAAATTCAATCTAACCTAACATCTAGACATTGCAGTTTTACGATTTATTTTTGAACAACTTCCCATTCCTTGAATCCAACGCCAATTTGACCAGTCACTCTTCTATATCGGAGGTGTAATTGACCAGGAGGACAATGTGCAACAAGAGCTGTAAGTTGTCGAAAAAAATTTAATCTAACCTAACATCAAGGCATTGCAGATTTACGATTTATTTTTGAACAACTTCCCAATCCTTGAATCCAACGCCAATTTGACCAGTCACTCTTCTATATCGGAGGTGTAATTGACCAGGAGGACAATGTGCAACAAGAGCTGTAAGTTGTCGAAAAAAATTTAATCTAACCTAACATCAAGACATTGCAGATTTACGATTTATTTTTGAACAACTTCCCAATCCTTGAATCCAACGCCAATTTGACCAGTCACTCTTCTATATCGGAGGTGTAATTGACCAGGAGGACAATGTGCAACTAGAGCTGTAAGTTGTCGAAAAAAATTTAATCTAACCTAACATCAAGACATTGCAGATTTACGATTTATTTTTGAACAACTTCCCAATCCTTGAATCCAACGCCAATTTGACCAGTCATTCTTCTATATCCTAGGTGTAATTGACCAGGAGGACAATGTGCAACAAGAGCTGTAAGCTGTCGAAAAAAATTTAATCTAACCTAACATCTAGACATTGCAGATTTACGATTTATTTTTGAACAACTTCCCAATCCTTGAATCCAACGCCAATTTGACCAGTCATTCTTCTATATCGAAGGTGTAATTGACCAGGAGGACAATGTGCAACAAGAGCTGTAAGTTGTCGAAAAAAATTTAATCTAACCTAACATCAAGACATTGCAGATTTACGATTTATTTTTGAACAACTTCCCAATCCTTGAATCCAACGCCAATTTGACAAGTCATTCTTCTATATCCTAGGTGTAATTGACCAGGAGGACAATGTGCAACAAGAGCTGTAAGTTGTCGAAGAAAATTTAATCTAACCTAACATCTAGACATTGGAGATTTACGATTTATTTTTGAACAACTTCCCAATCCTTGAATCCAGCGCCAATTTGACCAGTCTCTCTTCTATATCGGAGGTGTAATTGACCAGGAGGACAATGTGCAACAAGAGCTGTAAGTGGTCGAAAAAAATTCAATCTAACCTAACATCTAGACATTGCAGTTTTACGATTTATTTTTGAACAACTTCCAAATCCTTGAATCCAGCGCCAATTTGACCAGTCTCTCTTCTATATCGGAGGTGTAATTGACCAGGAGGACAATGTGCAGCAAGAGCTGTAAGTGGTCGAAAAAATTCAATCTAACCTAACATCTAGACATTGCAGTTTTACGATTTATTTTTGAACAACTTCCCATTCCTTGAATCCAACGCCAATTTGACCAGTCACTCTTCTATATCGGAGGTGTAATTGACCAGGAGGACAATGTGCAACAAGAGCTGCAAGTTGTCGAAAAAAATTCAATCTAACCTAACATCTAGACATTGCAGTTTTACGATTTATTTTTGAACAACTTCCAAATCCTTGAATCCAGCGCCAATTTGACCAGTCTCTCTTCTATATCGGAGGTGTAATTGACCAGGAGGACAATGTGCAACAAGAGCTGTAAGTTGTCGAAAAAAATTTAATCTAACCTAACATCTAGACATTGCAGATTTACGATTTATTTTTGAACAACTTCCCAATCCTTGAATCCAACGCCAATTTGACCAGTCATTCTTCTATATCGGAGATGTAATTGACCAGGAGGACAATGTGCAACAAGAGCTGTAAGTGGTCGAAAAAATTCAATCTAACCTAACATCTAGACATTGCAGTTTTACGATTTATTTTTGAACAACTTCCCAATCCTTGAATCCAACGCCAATTTGACCAGTCACTCTTCTATATCGGAGGTGTAATTGACCAGGAGGACAATGTGCAACAAGAGCTGTAAGTTGTCGAAAAAAATTTAATCTAACCTAACATCAAGACATTGCAGATTTACGATTTATTTTTGAACAACTTCCCAATCCTTGAATCCAACGCCAATTTGACCAGTCATTCTTCTATATCCTAGGTGTAATTGACCAGGAGGACAATGTGCAACAAGAGCTGTAAGTTGTCGAAAAGAATTTAATCTAACCTAACATTAGACATTGCAGATTTACGATTTATTTTTGAACAACTTCCCAATCCTTGAATCCAACGCCAATTTGACCAGTCATTCTTCTATATCGAAGGTGTAATTGACCAGGAGGACAATGTGCAACAAGAGCTGTAAGTTGTCGAAAAAAATTTAATCTAACCTAACATCAAGACATTGCAGATTTACGATTTATTTTTGAACAACTTCCCAATCCTTGAATCCAACGCCAATTTGACCAGTCATTCTTCTATATCCTAGGTGTAATTGACCAGGAGGACAATGTGCAACAAGAGCTGTAAGTTGTCGAAAAAAATTTAATCTAACCTAACATCTAGACATTGCAGATTTACGATTTATTTTTGAACAACTTCCCAATCCTTGAATCCAACGCCAATTTGACCAGTCATTCTTCTATATCCTAGGTGTAATTGACCAGGAGGACAATGTGCAACAAGAGCTGTAAGTTGTCGAAAAAAATTCAATCTAACCTAACATCTAGACATTGCAGTTTTACGATTTATTTTTGAACAACTTCCAAATCCTTGAATCCAGCGCCAATTTGACCAGTCTCTCTTCTATATCGGAGGTGTAATTGACCAGGAGGACAATGTGCAACAAGAGCTGTAAGTTGTCGAAAAAAATTTAATCTAACCTAACATCTAGACATTGCAGATTTACGATTTATTTTTGAACAACTTCCCAATCCTTGAATCCAACGCCAATTTGACCAGTCATTCTTCTATATCGGAGATGTAATTGACCAGGAGGACAATGTGCAACAAGAGCTGTAAGTGGTCGAAAAAATTCAATCTAACCTAACATCTAGACATTGCAGTTTTACGATTTATTTTTGAACAACTTCCCAATCCTTGAATCCAACGCCAATTTGACCAGTCACTCTTCTATATCGGAGGTGTAATTGACCAGGAGGACAATGTGCAACAAGAGCTGTAAGTTGTCGAAAAAAATTCAATCTAACCTAACATCAAGACATTGCAGATTTACGATTTATTTTTGAACAACTTCCCAATCCTTGAATCCAACGCCAATTTGACCAGTCATTCTTCTATATCCTAGGTGTAATTGACCAGGAGGACAATGTGCAACAAGAGCTGTAAGTTGTCGAAAAGAATTTAATCTAACCTAACATTAGACATTGCAGATTTACGATTTATTTTTGAACAACTTCCCAATCCTTGAATCCAACGCCAATTTGACCAGTCATTCTTCTATATCGAAGGTGTAATTGACCAGGAGGACAATGTGCAACAAGAGCTGTAAGTTGTCGAAAAAAATTTAATCTAACCTAACATCAAGACATTGCAGATTTACGATTTATTTTTGAACAACTTCCCAATCCTTGAATCCAACGCCAATTTGACCAGTCATTCTTCTATATCCTAGGTGTAATTGACCAGGAGGACAATGTGCAACAAGAGCTGTAAGTTGTCGAAAAAAATTTAATCTAACCTAACATCTAGACATTGCAGATTTACGATTTATTTTTGAACAACTTCCCAATCCTTGAATCCAGCGCCAATTTGACCAGTCTCTCTTCTATATCGGAGGTGTAATTGACCAGGAGGACAATGTGCAACAAGAGCTGTAAGTGGTCGAAAAAAATTCAATCTAACCTAACATCTAGACATTGCAGTTTTACGATTTATTTTTGAACAACTTCCAAATCCTTGAATCCAGCGCCAATTTGACCAGTCTCTCTTCTATATCGGAGGTGTAATTTACCAGGAGGACAATGTGCAGCAAGAGCTGTAAGTGGTCGAAAAAATTCAATCTAACCTAACATCTAGACATTGCAGTTTTACGATTTATTTTTGAACAACTTCCAAATCCTTGAATCCAGCGCCAATTTGACCAGTCTCTCTTCTATGTCGGAGGTGTAATTGACCAGGAGGACAATGTGCAACAAGAGCTGTAAGTTGTCGAAAAAAATTTAATCTAACCTAACATCTAGACATTGCAGATTTACGATTTATTTTTGAACAACTTCCCAATCCTTGAATCCAACGCCAATTTGACCAGTCATTCTTCTATATCCAAGGTGTAATTGACCAGGAGGACAATGTGCAGCAAGAGCTGTAAGTGGTCGAAAAAAATTCAATCTAACCTAACATCTAGACATTGCAGTTTTACGATTTATTTTTGAACAACTTCCCAATCCTTGAATCCAACGCCAATTTGACCAGTCATTCTTCTATATCCAAGGTGTAATTGACCAGGAGGACAATGTGCAGCAAGAGCTGTAAGTGGTCGAAAAAAATTTAATCTAACCTAACATCTAGACATTGCAGATTTACGATTTATTTTTGAACAACTTCCCAATCCTTGAATCCAACGCCAATTTGACCAGTCATTCTTCTATATCGGAGGTGTAATTGACCAGGAGGACAATGTGCAACAAGAGCTGTAAGTGGTCGAAAAAATTCAATCTAACCTAACATCTAGACATTGCAGTTTTACGATTTATTTTTGAACAACTTCCAAATCCTTGAATCCAGCGCCAATTTGACCAGTCTCTCTTCTATATCGGAGGTGTAATTGACCAGGAGGACAATGTGCAACAAGAGCTGTAAGTGGTCGAAAAAAATTCAATCTAACCTAACATCTAGACATTGCAGTTTTACGATTTATTTTTGAACAACTTCCAAATCCTTGAATCCAGCGCCAATTTGACCAGTCTCTCTTCTATATCGGAGGTGTAATTGACCAGGAGGACAATGTGCAGCAAGAGCTGTAAGTGGTCGAAAAAAATTTAATCTAACCTAACATCAAGACATTGCAGATTTACGATTTATTTTTGAACAACTTCCCAATCCTTGAATCCAACGCCAATTTGACCAGTCATTCTTCTATATCCTAGGTGTAATTGACCAGGAGGACAATGTGCAACAAGAGCTGTAAGTTGTCGAAAAGAATTTAATCTAACCTAACATTAGACATTGCAGATTTACGATTTATTTTTGAACAACTTCCCAATCCTTGAATCCAACGCCAATTTGACCAGTCATTCTTCTATATCGAAGGTGTAATTGACCAGGAGGACAATGTGCAACAAGAGCTGTAAGTTGTCGAAAAAAATTTAATCTAACCTAACATCAAGACATTGCAGATTTACGATTTATTTTTGAACAACTTCCCAATCCTTGAATCCAACGCCAATTTGACCAGTCATTCTTCTATATCCTAGGTGTAATTGACCAGGAGGACAATGTGCAACAAGAGCTGTAAGTTGTCGAAAAAAATTTAATCTAACCTAACATCTAGACATTGCAGATTTACGATTTATTTTTGAACAACTTCCCAATCCTTGAATCCAACGCCAATTTGACCAGTCATTCTTCTATATCCTAGGTGTAATTGACCAGGAGGACAATGTGCAACAAGAGCTGTAAGTTGTCGAAAAAAATTCAATCTAACCTAACATCTAGACATTGCAGTTTTACGATTTATTTTTGAACAACTTCCAAATCCTTGAATCCAGCGCCAATTTGACCAGTCTCTCTTCTATATCGGAGGTGTAATTGACCAGGAGGACAATGTGCAACAAGAGCTGTAAGTTGTCGAAAAAAATTTAATCTAACCTAACATCTAGACATTGCAGATTTACGATTTATTTTTGAACAACTTCCCAATCCTTGAATCCAACGCCAATTTGACCAGTCATTCTTCTATATCGGAGATGTAATTGACCAGGAGGACAATGTGCAACAAGAGCTGTAAGTGGTCGAAAAAATTCAATCTAACCTAACATCTAGACATTGCAGTTTTACGATTTATTTTTGAACAACTTCCCAATCCTTGAATCCAACGCCAATTTGACCAGTCACTCTTCTATATCGGAGGTGTAATTGACCAGGAGGACAATGTGCAACAAGAGCTGTAAGTTGTCGAAAAAAATTTAATCTAACCTAACATCAAGACATTGCAGATTTACGATTTATTTTTGAACAACTTCCCAATCCTTGAATCCAACGCCAATTTGACCAGTCATTCTTCTATATCCTAGGTGTAATTGACCAGGAGGACAATGTGCAACAAGAGCTGTAAGTTGTCGAAAAGAATTTAATCTAACCTAACATTAGACATTGCAGATTTACGATTTATTTTTGAACAACTTCCCAATCCTTGAATCCAACGCCAATTTGACCAGTCATTCTTCTATATCGAAGGTGTAATTGACCAGGAGGACAATGTGCAACAAGAGCTGTAAGTTGTCGAAAAAAATTTAATCTAACCTAACATCAAGACATTGCAGATTTACGATTTATTTTTGAACAACTTCCCAATCCTTGAATCCAACGCCAATTTGACCAGTCATTCTTCTATATCCTAGGTGTAATTGACCAGGAGGACAATGTGCAACAAGAGCTGTAAGTTGTCGAAAAAAATTTAATCTAACCTAACATCTAGACATTGCAGATTTACGATTTATTTTTGAACAACTTCCCAATCCTTGAATCCAGCGCCAATTTGACCAGTCTCTCTTCTATATCGGAGGTGTAATTGACCAGGAGGACAATGTGCAACAAGAGCTGTAAGTGGTCGAAAAAAATTCAATCTAACCTAACATCTAGACATTGCAGTTTTACGATTTATTTTTGAACAACTTCCAAATCCTTGAATCCAGCGCCAATTTGACCAGTCTCTCTTCTATATCGGAGGTGTAATTTACCAGGAGGACAATGTGCAGCAAGAGCTGTAAGTGGTCGAAAAAATTCAATCTAACCTAACATCTAGACATTGCAGTTTTACGATTTATTTTTGAACAACTTCCAAATCCTTGAATCCAGCGCCAATTTGACCAGTCTCTCTTCTATGTCGGAGGTGTAATTGACCAGGAGGACAATGTGCAACAAGAGCTGTAAGTTGTCGAAAAAAATTTAATCTAACCTAACATCTAGACATTGCAGATTTACGATTTATTTTTGAACAACTTCCCAATCCTTGAATCCAACGCCAATTTGACCAGTCATTCTTCTATATCCAAGGTGTAATTGACCAGGAGGACAATGTGCAGCAAGAGCTGTAAGTGGTCGAAAAAAATTCAATCTAACCTAACATCTAGACATTGCAGTTTTACGATTTATTTTTGAACAACTTCCCAATCCTTGAATCCAACGCCAATTTGACCAGTCATTCTTCTATATCCAAGGTGTAATTGACCAGGAGGACAATGTGCAGCAAGAGCTGTAAGTGGTCGAAAAAAATTTAATCTAACCTAACATCTAGACATTGCAGATTTACGATTTATTTTTGAACAACTTCCCAATCCTTGAATCCAACGCCAATTTGACCAGTCATTCTTCTATATCGGAGGTGTAATTGACCAGGAGGACAATGTGCAACAAGAGCTGTAAGTGGTCGAAAAAATTCAATCTAACCTAACATCTAGACATTGCAGTTTTACGATTTATTTTTGAACAACTTCCAAATCCTTGAATCCAGCGCCAATTTGACCAGTCTCTCTTCTATATCGGAGGTGTAATTGACCAGGAGGACAATGTGCAACAAGAGCTGTAAGTGGTCGAAAAAAATTCAATCTAACCTAACATCTAGACATTGCAGTTTTACGATTTATTTTTGAACAACTTCCAAATCCTTGAATCCAGCGCCAATTTGACCAGTCTCTCTTCTATATCGGAGGTGTAATTGACCAGGAGGACAATGTGCAGCAAGAGCTGTAAGTGGTCGAAAAAAATTTAATCTAACCTAACATCAAGACATTGCAGATTTACGATTTATTTTTGAACAACTTCCCAATCCTTGAATCCAACGCCAATTTGACCAGTCATTCTTCTATATCCTAGGTGTAATTGACCAGGAGGACAATGTGCAACAAGAGCTGTAAGTGGTCGAAAAAAATTCAATCTAACCTAACATCTAGACATTGCAGTTTTACGATTTATTTTTGAACAACTTCCCAATCCTTGAATCCAACGCCAATTTAACATCTAGACATTGCAGTTTTACGATTTATTTTTGAACAACTTCCAAATTCTTGAATCCAGCGCCAATTTGACCAGTCTCTCTTCTATATCGGAGGTGTAATTGACCAGGAGGACAATGTGCAACAAGAGCTGTAAGTGGTCGAAAAAATTCAATCTAACCTAACATCTAGACATTGCAGTTTTACGATTTATTTTTGAACAACTTCCCAATCCTTGAATCCAACGCCAATTTGACCAGTCACTCTTCTATATCGGAGGTGTAATTGACCAGGAGGACAATGTGCAACAAGAGCTGTAAGTTCTCGAAAAAAATTTAATCTAACCTAACATCAAGGCATTGCAGATTTACGATTTATTTTTGAACAACTTCCCAATCCTTGAATCCAACGCCAATTTGACCAGTCATTCTTCTATATCCAAGGTGTAATTGACCAGGAGGACAATGTGCAGCAAGAGCTGTAAGTGGTCGAAAAAAATTTAATCTAACCTAACATCTAGACATTGCAGATTTACGATTTATTTTTGAACAACTTCCCAATCCTTGAATCCAACGCCAATTTGACCAGTCATTCTTCTATATCGGAGGTGTAATTGACCAGGAGGACAATGTGCAACAAGAGCTGTAAGTGGTCGAAAAAATTCAATCTAACCTAACATCTAGACATTGCAGTTTTACGATTTATTTTTGAACAACTTCCAAATCCTTGAATCCAGCGCCAATTTGACCAGTCTCTCTTCTATATCGGAGGTGTAATTGACCAGGAGGACAATGTGCAACAAGAGCTGTAAGTGGTCGAAAAAAATTCAATCTAACCTAACATCTAGACATTGCAGTTTTACGATTTATTTTTGAACAACTTCCAAATCCTTGAATCCAGCGCCAATTTGACCAGTCTCTCTTCTATATCGGAGGTGTAATTGACCAGGAGGACAATGTGCAGCAAGAGCTGTAAGTGGTCGAAAAAAATTTAATCTAACCTAACATCAAGACATTGCAGATTTACGATTTATTTTTGAACAACTTCCCAATCCTTGAATCCAACGCCAATTTGACCAGTCATTCTTCTATATCCTAGGTGTAATTGACCAGGAGGACAATGTGCAACAAGAGCTGTAAGTGGTCGAAAAAAATTCAATCTAACCTAACATCTAGACATTGCAGTTTTACGATTTATTTTTGAACAACTTCCCAATCCTTGAATCCAACGCCAATTTAACATCTAGACATTGCAGTTTTACGATTTATTTTTGAACAACTTCCAAATTCTTGAATCCAGCGCCAATTTGACCAGTCTCTCTTCTATATCGGAGGTGTAATTGACCAGGAGGACAATGTGCAACAAGAGCTGTAAGTGGTCGAAAAAATTCAATCTAACCTAACATCTAGACATTGCAGTTTTACGATTTATTTTTGAACAACTTCCCAATCCTTGAATCCAACGCCAATTTGACCAGTCACTCTTCTATATCGGAGGTGTAATTGACCAGGAGGACAATGTGCAACAAGAGCTGTAAGTTCTCGAAAAAAATTTAATCTAACCTAACATCAAGGCATTGCAGATTTACGATTTATTTTTGAACAACTTCCCAATCCTTGAATCCAACGCCAATTTGACCAGTCACTCTTCTATATCGGAGGTGTAATTGACCAGGAGGACAATGTGCAACAAGAGCTGTAAGTTGTCGAAAAAAATTTAATCTAACCTAACATCAAGACATTGCAGATTTACGATTTATTTTTGAACAACTTCCCAATCCTTGAATCCAACGCCAATTTGACCAGTCACTCTTCTATATCGGAGGTGTAATTGACCAGGAGGACAATGTGCAACTAGAGCTGTAAGTTGTCGAAAAAAATTTAATCTAACCTAACATCAAGACATTGCAGATTTACGATTTATTTTTGAACAACTTCCCAATCCTTGAATCCAACGCCAATTTGACCAGTCATTCTTCTATATCCTAGGTGTAATTGACCAGGAGGACAATGTGCAACAAGAGCTGTAAGCTGTCGAAAAAAATTTAATCTAACCTAACATCTAGACATTGCAGATTTACGATTTATTTTTGAACAACTTCCCAATCCTTGAATCCAACGCCAATTTGACCAGTCATTCTTCTATTTCGAAGGTGTAATTGACCAGGAGGACAATGTGCAACAAGAGCTGTAAGTTGTCGAAAAAAATTTAATCTAACCTAACATCAAGACATTGCAGATTTACGATTTATTTTTGAACAACTTCCCAATCCTTGAATCCAACGCCAATTTGACAAGTCATTCTTCTATATCCTAGGTGTAATTGACCAGGAGGACAATGTGCAACAAGAGCTGTAAGTTGTCGAAAAAAATTCAATCTAACCTAACATGTAGACATTGCAGTTTTACGATTTATTTTTGAACAACTTCCAAATCCTTGAATCCAGCGCCAATTTGACCAGTCTCTCTTCTATATCGGAGGTGTAATTGACCAGGAGGACAATGTGCAGCAAGAGCTGTAAGTGGTCGAAAAAATTCAATCTAACCTAACATCTAGACATTGCAGTTTTACGATTTATTTTTGAACAACTTCCCATTCCTTGAATCCAACGCCAATTTGACCAGTCACTCTTCTATATCGGAGGTGTAATTGACCAGGAGGACAATGTGCAACAAGAGCTGTAAGTTGTCGAAAAAAATTTAATCTAACCTAACATCAAGACATTGCAGATTTACGATTTATTTTTGAACAACTTCCCAATCCTTGAATCCAACGCCAATTTGACCAGTCATTCTTCTATATCCTAGGTGTAATTGACCAGGAGGACAATGTGCAACAAGAGCTGTAAGTTGTCGAAAAAAATTCAATCTAACCTAACATGTAGACATTGCAGTTTTACGATTTATTTTTGAACAACTTCCAAATCCTTGAATCCAGCGCCAATTTGACCAGTCTCTCTGCTATATCGGAGGTGTAATTGACCAGGAGGACAATGTGCAACAAGAGCTGTAAGTTGTCGAAAAAAATTTAATCTAACCTAACATCTAGACATTGCAGATTTACGATTTATTTTTGAACAACTTCCCAATCCTTGAATCCAACGCCAATTTGACCAGTCATTCTTCTATATCGGAGGTGTAATTGACCAGGAGGACAATGTGCAACAAGAGCTGTAAGTGGTCGAAAAAATTCAATCTAACCTAACATCTAGACATTGCAGTTTTACGATTTATTTTTGAACAACTTCCCAATCCTTGAATCCAACGCCAATTTGACCAGTCACTCTTCTATATCGGAGGTGTAATTGACCAGGAGGACAATGTGCAACAAGAGCTGTAAGTTGTCGAAAAAAATTTAATCTAACCTAACATCAAGACATTGCAGATTTACGATTTATTTTTGAACAACTTCCCAATCCTTGAATCCAACGCCAATTTGACCAGTCATTCTTCTATATCCTAGGTGTAATTGACCAGGAGGACAATGTGCAACAAGAGCTGTAAGTTGTCGAAAAGAATTTAATCTAACCTAACATTAGACATTGCAGATTTACGATTTATTTTTGAACAACTTCCCAATCCTTGAATCCAACGCCAATTTGACCAGTCATTCTTCTATATCGAAGGTGTAATTGACCAGGAGGACAATGTGCAACAAGAGCTGTAAGTTGTCGAAAAAAATTTAATCTAACCTAACATCAAGACATTGCAGATTTACGATTTATTTTTGAACAACTTCCCAATCCTTGAATCCAACGCCAATTTGACCAGTCATTCTTCTATATCCTAGGTGTAATTGACCAGGAGGACAATGTGCAACAAGAGCTGTAAGTTGTCGAAAAAAATTTAATCTAACCTAACATCAAGACATTGCAGATTTACGATTTATTTTTGAACAACTTCCCAATCCTTGAATCCAACGCCAATTTGACCAGTCATTCTTCTATATCCTAGGTGTAATTGACCAGGAGGACAATGTGCAACAAGAGCTGTAAGTTGTCGAAAAAAATTCAATCTAACCTAACATCTAGACATTGTAGTTTTACGATTTATTTTTGAACAACTTCCAAATCCTTGAATCCAGCGCCAATTTGACCAGTCTCTCTTCTATGTCGGAGGTGTAATTGACCAGGAGGACAATGTGCAACAAGAGCTGTAAGTTGTCGAAAAAAATTTAATCTAACCTAACATCTAGACATTGCAGATTTACGATTTATTTTTGAACAACTTCCCAATCCTTGAATCCAACGCCAATTTGACCAGTCATTCTTCTATATCCAAGGTGTAATTTACCAGGAGGACAATGTGCAGCAAGAGCTGTAAGTGGTCGAAAAAAATTCAATCTAACCTAACATCTAGACATTGCAGTTTTACGATTTATTTTTGAACAACTTCCCAATCCTTGAATCCAACGCCAATTTGACCAGTCATTCTTCTATATCGAAGGTGTAATTGACCAGGAGGACAATGTGCAACAAGAGCTGTAAGTGGTCGAAAAAAATTCAATCTAACCTAACATCTAGACATTGCAGTTTTACGATTTATTTTTGAACTTCCCAATCCTTGAATCCAACGCCAATTTGACCAGTCACTCTTCTATATCGGAGGTGTAATTGACCAAGAGGACAATGTGCAACAAGAGCTGTAAGTTGTCGAAAAAAATTTAATCTAACCTAACATCAAGACATTGCAGATTTACGATTTATTTTTGAACAACTTCCCAATCCTTGAATCCAACGCCAATTTGACCAGTCATTCTTCTATATCCTAGGTGTAATTGACCAGGAGGACAATGTGCAACAAGAGCTGTAAGTTGTCGAAAAGAATTTAATCTAACCTAACATCTAGACATTGCAGATTTACGATTTATTTTTGAACAACTTCCCAATCCTTGAATCCAACGCCAATTTGACCAGTCATTCTTCTATATCGAAGGTGTAATTGACCAGGAGGACAATGTGCAACAAGAGCTGTAAGTGGTCGAAAAAAATTAAATCTAACCTAACATCTAGACATTGCAGTTTTACGATTTATTTTTGAACAACTTCCAAATCCTTGAATCCAGCGCCAATTTGACCAGTCTCTCTTCTATATCGGAGGTGTAATTGACCAGGAGGACAATGTGCAACAAGAGCTGTAAGTGGTCGAAAAAAATTCAATCTAACCTAACATCTAGACATTGCAGTTTTACGATTTATTTTTGAACAACTTCCAAATCCTTGAATCCAGCGCCAATTTGACCAGTCTCTCTTCTATATCGAAGGTGTAATTGACCAGGAGGACAATGTGCAACAAGAGCTGTAAGTGGTCGAAAAAAATTAAATCTAACCTAACATCTAGACATTGCAGTTTTACGATTTATTTTTGAACAACTTCCCAATCCTTGAATCCAACGCCAATTTGACCAGTCATTCTTCTATATCGAAGGTGTAATTGACCAGGAGGACAATGTGCAACAAGAGCTGTAAGTGGTCGAAAAAAATTCAATCTAACCTAACATCTAGACATTGCAGTTTTACGATTTATTTTTGAACAACTTCCAAATTCTTGAATCCAGCGCCAATTTGACCAGTCTCTCTTCTATATCGGAGGTGTAATTGACCAGGAGGACAATGTGCAACAAGAGCTGTAAGTGGTCGAAAAAAATTCAATCTAACCTAACATCTAGACATTGCAGTTTTACGATTTATTTTTGAACAACTTCCCAATCCTTGAATCCAACGCCAATTTGACCAGTCATTCTTCTATATCGAAGGTGTAATTGACCAGGAGGACAATGTGCAACAAGAGCTGTAAGTGGTCGAAAAAAATTCAATCTAACCTAACATCTAGACATTGCAGTTTTACGATTTATTTTTGAACAACTTCCAAATTCTTGAATCCAGCGCCAATTTGACCAGTCTCTCTTCTATATCGGAGGTGTAATTGACCAGGAGGACAATGTGCAACAAGAGCTGTAAGTGGTCGAAAAAATTCAATCTAACCTAACATCTAGACATTGCAGTTTTACGATTTATTTTTGAACAACTTCCCAATCCTTGATTCCAACGCCAATTTGACCAGTCACTCTTCTATATCGGAGGTGTAATTGACCAGGAGGACAATGTGCAACAAGAGCTGTAAGTTGTCGAAAAAAATTTAATCTAACCTAACATCAAGACATTGCAGATTTACGATTTATTTTTGAACAACTTCCCAATCCTTGAATCCAACGCCAATTTGACCAGTCATTCTTCTATATCCTAGGTGTAATTGACCAGGAGGACAATGTGCAACAAGAGCTGTAAGTTGTCGAAAAGAATTTAATCTAACCTAACATTAGACATTGCAGATTTACGATTTATTTTTGAACAACTTCCCAATCCTTGAATCCAGCGCCAATTTGACCAGTCTCTCTTCTATATCGGAGGTGTAATTGACCAGGAGGACAATGTGCAACAAGAGCTGTAAGTGGTCGAAAAAAATTCAATCTAACCTAACATCTAGACATTGCAGTTTTACGATTTATTTTTGAACAACTTCCAAATCCTTGAATCCAGCGCCAATTTGACCAGTCTCTCTTCTATATCGGAGGTGTAATTGACCAGGAGGACAATGTGCAGCAAGAGCTGTAAGTGGTCGAAAAAATTCAATCTAACCTAACATCTAGACATTGCAGTTTTACGATTTATTTTTGAACAACTTCCCATTCCTTGAATCCAACGCCAATTTGACCAGTCACTCTTCTATATCGGAGGTGTAATTGACCAGGAGGACAATGTGCAACAAGAGCTGTAAGTTGTCGAAAAAAATTTAATCTAACCTAACATCAAGACATTGCAGATTTACGATTTATTTTTGAACAACTTCCCAATCCTTGAATCCAACGCCAATTTGACCAGTCATTCTTCTATATCCTAGGTGTAATTGACCAGGAGGACAATGTGCAACAAGAGCTGTAAGTTGTCGAAAAAAATTCAATCTAACCTAACATCTAGACATTGCAGTTTTACGATTTATTTTTGAACAACTTCCAAATCCTTGAATCCAGCGCCAATTTGACCAGTCTCTCTTCTATATCGGAGGTGTAATTGACCAGGAGGACAATGTGCAACAAGAGCTGTAAGTTGTCGAAAAAAATTTAATCTAACCTAACATCTAGACATTGCAGATTTACGATTTATTTTTGAACAACTTCCCAATCCTTGAATCCAACGCCAATTTGACCAGTCATTCTTCTATATCGGAGGTGTAATTGACCAGGAGGACAATGTGCAACAAGAGCTGTAAGTGGTCGAAAAAATTCAATCTAACCTAACATCTAGACATTGCAGTTTTACGATTTATTTTTGAACAACTTCCCAATCCTTGAATCCAACGCCAATTTGACCAGTCACTCTTCTATATCGGAGGTGTAATTGACCAGGAGGACAATGTGCAACAAGAGCTGTAAGTTGTCGAAAAAAATTTAATCTAACCTAACATCAAGACATTGCAGATTTACGATTTATTTTTGAACAACTTCCCAATCCTTGAATCCAACGCCAATTTGACCAGTCATTCTTCTATATCCTAGGTGTAATTGACCAGGAGGACAATGTGCAACAAGAGCTGTAAGTTGTCGAAAAGAATTTAATCTAACCTAACATTAGACATTGCAGATTTACGATTTATTTTTGAACAACTTCCCAATCCTTGAATCCAACGCCAATTTGACCAGTCATTCTTCTATATCGAAGGTGTAATTGACCAGGAGGACAATGTGCAACAAGAGCTGTAAGTTGTCGAAAAAAATTTAATCTAACCTAACATCAAGACATTGCAGATTTACGATTTATTTTTGAACAACTTCCCAATCCTTGAATCCAACGCCAATTTGACCAGTCATTCTTCTATATCCTAGGTGTAATTGACCAGGAGGACAATGTGCAACAAGAGCTGTAAGTTGTCGAAAAAAATTTAATCTAACCTAACATCTAGACATTGCAGATTTACGATTTATTTTTGAACAACTTCCCAATCCTTGAATCCAGCGCCAATTTGACCAGTCTCTCTTCTATATCGGAGGTGTAATTGACCAGGAGGACAATGTGCAACAAGAGCTGTAAGTGGTCGAAAAAAATTCAATCTAACCTAACATCTAGACATTGCAGTTTTACGATTTATTTTTGAACAACTTCCAAATCCTTGAATCCAGCGCCAATTTGACCAGTCTCTCTTCTATATCGAAGGTGTAATTGACCAGGAGGACAATGTGCAACAAGAGCTGTAAGTGGTCGAAAAAAATTAAATCTAACCTAACATCTAGACATTGCAGTTTTACGATTTATTTTTGAACAACTTCCCAATCCTTGAATCCAACGCCAATTTGACCAGTCATTCTTCTATATCGAAGGTGTAATTGACCACGAGGACAATGTGCAACAAGAGCTGTAAGTGGTCGAAAAAAATTCAATCTAACCTAACATCTAGACATTGCAGTTTTACGATTTATTTTTGAACAACTTCCAAATTCTTGAATCCAGCGCCAATTTGACCAGTCTCTCTTCTATATCGGAGGTGTAATTGACCAGGAGGACAATGTGCAACAAGAGCTGTAAGTGGTCGAAAAAAATTCAATCTAACCTAACATCTAGACATTGCAGTTTTACGATTTATTTTCGAACAACTTCCCAATCCTTGAATCCAACGCCAATTTGACCAGTCATTCTTCTATATCGAAGGTGTAATTGACCAGGAGGACAATGTGCAACAAGAGCTGTAAGTGGTCGAAAAAAATTCAATCTAACCTAACATCTAGACATTGCAGTTTTACGATTTATTTTTGAACAACTTCCAAATTCTTGAATCCAGCGCCAATTTGACCAGTCTCTCTTCTATATCGGAGGTGTAATTGACCAGGAGGACAATGTGCAACAAGAGCTGTAAGTGGTCGAAAAAATTCAATCTAACCTAACATCTAGACATTGCAGTTTTACGATTTATTTTTGAACAACTTCCCAATCCTTGATTCCAACGCCAATTTGACCAGTCACTCTTCTATATCGGAGGTGTAATTGACCAGGAGGACAATGTGCAACAAGAGCTGTAAGTTGTCGAAAAAAATTTAATCTAACCTAACATCAAGACATTGCAGATTTACGATTTATTTTTGAACAACTTCCCAATCCTTGAATCCAACGCCAATTTGACCAGTCACTCTTCTATATCGGAGGTGTAATTGACCAAGAGGACAATGTGCAACAAGAGCTGTAAGTTGTCGAAAAAAATTTAATCTAACCTAACATCAAGACATTGCAGATTTACGATTTATTTTTGAACAACTTCCCAATCCTTGAATCCAACGCCAATTTGACCAGTCATTCTTCTATATCCTAGGTGTAATTGACCAGGAGGACAATGTGCAACAAGAGCTGTAAGTTGTCGAAAAGAATTTAATCTAACCTAACATCTAGACATTGCAGATTTACGATTTATTTTTGAACAACTTCCCAATCCTTGAATCCAACGCCAATTTGACCAGTCATTCTTCTATATCGAAGGTGTAATTGACCAGGAGGACAATGTGCAACAAGAGCTGTAAGTGGTCGAAAAAAATTAAATCTAACCTAACATCTAGACATTGCAGTTTTACGATTTATTTTTGAACAACTTCCAAATCCTTGAATCCAGCGCCAATTTGACCAGTCTCTCTTCTATATCGGAGGTGTAATTGACCAGGAGGACAATGTGCAACAAGAGCTGTAAGTGGTCGAAAAAAATTCAATCTAACCTAACATCTAGACATTGCAGTTTTACGATTTATTTTTGAACAACTTCCAAATCCTTGAATCCAGCGCCAATTTGACCAGTCTCTCTTCTATATCGAAGGTGTAATTGACCAGGAGGACAATGTGCAACAAGAGCTGTAAGTGGTCGAAAAAAATTAAATCTAACCTAACATCTAGACATTGCAGTTTTACGATTTATTTTTGAACAACTTCCCAATCCTTGAATCCAACGCCAATTTGACCAGTCATTCTTCTATATCGAAGGTGTAATTGACCAGGAGGACAATGTGCAACAAGAGCTGTAAGTGGTCGAAAAAAATTCAATCTAACCTAACATCTAGACATTGCAGTTTTACGATTTATTTTTGAACAACTTCCAAATTCTTGAATCCAGCGCCAATTTGACCAGTCTCTCTTCTATATCGGAGGTGTAATTGACCAGGAGGACAATGTGCAACAAGAGCTGTAAGTGGTCGAAAAAAATTCAATCTAACCTAACATCTAGACATTGCAGTTTTACGATTTATTTTTGAACAACTTCCCAATCCTTGAATCCAACGCCAATTTGACCAGTCATTCTTCTATATCGAAGGTGTAATTGACCAGGAGGACAATGTGCAACAAGAGCTGTAAGTGGTCGAAAAAAATTCAATCTAACCTAACATCTAGACATTGCAGTTTTACGATTTATTTTTGAACAACTTCCAAATTCTTGAATCCAGCGCCAATTTGACCAGTCTCTCTTCTATATCGGAGGTGTAATTGACCAGGAGGACAATGTGCAACAAGAGCTGTAAGTGGTCGAAAAAATTCAATCTAACCTAACATCTAGACATTGCAGTTTTACGATTTATTTTTGAACAACTTCCCAATCCTTGATTCCAACGCCAATTTGACCAGTCACTCTTCTATATCGGAGGTGTAATTGACCAGGAGGACAATGTGCAACAAGAGCTGTAAGTTGTCGAAAAAAATTTAATCTAACCTAACATCAAGACATTGCAGATTTACGATTTATTTTTGAACAACTTCCCAATCCTTGAATCCAACGCCAATTTGACCAGTCATTCTTCTATATCCTAGGTGTAATTGACCAGGAGGACAATGTGCAACAAGAGCTGTAAGTTGTCGAAAAGAATTTAATCTAACCTAACATTAGACATTGCAGATTTACGATTTATTTTTGAACAACTTCCCAATCCTTGAATCCAGCGCCAATTTGACCAGTCTCTCTTCTATATCGGAGGTGTAATTGACCAGGAGGACAATGTGCAGCAAGAGCTGTAAGTGGTCGAAAAAATTCAATCTAACCTAACATCTAGACATTGCAGTTTTACGATTTATTTTTGAACAACTTCCCATTCCTTGAATCCAACGCCAATTTGACCAGTCACTCTTCTATATCGGAGGTGTAATTGACCAGGAGGACAATGTGCAACAAGAGCTGTAAGTTGTCGAAAAAAATTTAATCTAACCTAACATCAAGACATTGCAGATTTACGATTTATTTTTGAACAACTTCCCAATCCTTGAATCCAACGCCAATTTGACCAGTCATTCTTCTATATCCTAGGTGTAATTGACCAGGAGGACAATGTGCAACAAGAGCTGTAAGTTGTCGAAAAAAATTCAATCTAACCTAACATCTAGACATTGCAGTTTTACGATTTATTTTTGAACAACTTCCAAATCCTTGAATCCAGCGCCAATTTGACCAGTCTCTCTTCTATATCGGAGGTGTAATTGACCAGGAGGACAATGTGCAACAAGAGCTGTAAGTTGTCGAAAAAAATTTAATCTAACCTAACATCTAGACATTGCAGATTTACGATTTATTTTTGAACAACTTCCCAATCCTTGAATCCAACGCCAATTTGACCAGTCATTCTTCTATATCGGAGGTGTAATTGACCAGGAGGACAATGTGCAACAAGAGCTGTAAGTGGTCGAAAAAATTCAATCTAACCTAACATCTAGACATTGCAGTTTTACGATTTATTTTTGAACAACTTCCCAATCCTTGAATCCAACGCCAATTTGACCAGTCACTCTTCTATATCGGAGGTGTAATTGACCAGGAGGACAATGTGCAACAAGAGCTGTAAGTTGTCGAAAAAAATTTAATCTAACCTAACATCAAGACATTGCAGATTTACGATTTATTTTTGAACAACTTCCCAATCCTTGAATCCAACGCCAATTTGACCAGTCATTCTTCTATATCCTAGGTGTAATTGACCAGGAGGACAATGTGCAACAAGAGCTGTAAGTTGTCGAAAAGAATTTAATCTAACCTAACATTAGACATTGCAGATTTACGATTTATTTTTGAACAACTTCCCAATCCTTGAATCCAACGCCAATTTGACCAGTCATTCTTCTATATCGAAGGTGTAATTGATCAGGAGGACAATGTGCAACAAGAGCTGTAAGTTGTCGAAAAAAATTCAATCTAACCTAACATCTAGACATTGCAGTTTTACGATTTATTTTTGAACAACTTCCCAATCCTTGAATCCAACGCCAATTTGACCAGTCATTCTTCTATATCCTAGGTGTAATTGACCAGGAGGACAATGTGCAACAAGAGCTGTAAGTGGTCGAAAAAAATTCAATCTAACCTAACATCTAGACATTGCAGTTTTACGATTTATTTTTGAACAACTTCCCAATCCTTGAATCCAACGCCAATTTAACATCTAGACATTGCAGTTTTACGATTTATTTTTGAACAACTTCCAAATTCTTGAATCCAGCGCCAATTTGACCAGTCTCTCTTCTATATCGGAGGTGTAATTGACCAGGAGGACAATGTGCAACAAGAGCTGTAAGTGGTCGAAAAAAATTCAATCTAACCTAACATCTAGACATTGCAGTTTTACGATTTATTTTTGAACAACTTCCCAATCCTTGAATCCAACGCCAATTTGACCAGTCATTCTTCTATATCGAAGGTGTAATTGACCAGGAGGACAATGTGCAACAAGAGCTGTAAGTGGTCGAAAAAAATTCAATCTAACCTAACATCTAGACATTGCAGTTTTACGATTTATTTTTGAACAACTTCCAAATTCTTGAATCCAGCGCCAATTTGACCAGTCTCTCTTCTATATCGGAGGTGTAATTGACCAGGAGGACAATGTGCAACAAGAGCTGTAAGTGGTCGAAAAAATTCAATCTAACCTAACATCTAGACATTGCAGATTTACGATTTATTTTTGAACAACTTCCCAATCCTTGAATCCAACGCCAATTTGACCAGTCACTCTTCTATATCGGAGGTGTAATTGACCAAGAGGACAATGTGCAACAAGAGCTGTAAGTTGTCGAAAAAAATTTAATCTAACCTAACATCAAGACATTGCAGATTTACGATTTATTTTTGAACAACTTCCCAATCCTTGAATCCAACGCCAATTTGACCAGTCATTCTTCTATATCCTAGGTGTAATTGACCAGGAGGACAATGTGCAACAAGAGCTGTAAGTTGTCGAAAAGAATTTAATCTAACCTAACATCTAGACATTGCAGATTTACGATTTATTTTTGAACAACTTCCCAATCCTTGAATCCAACGCCAATTTGACCAGTCATTCTTCTATATCGAAGGTGTAATTGACCAGGAGGACAATGTGCAACAAGAGCTGTAAGTGGTCGAAAAAAATTAAATCTAACCTAACATCTAGACATTGCAGTTTTACGATTTATTTTTGAACAACTTCCAAATCCTTGAATCCAGCGCCAATTTGACCAGTCTCTCTTCTATATCGGAGGTGTAATTGACCAGGAGGACAATGTGCAACAAGAGCTGTAAGTGGTCGAAAAAAATTCAATCTAACCTAACATCTAGACATTGCAGTTTTACGATTTATTTTTGAACAACTTCCAAATCCTTGAATCCAGCGCCAATTTGACCAGTCTCTCTTCTATATCGAAGGTGTAATTGACCAGGAGGACAATGTGCAACAAGAGCTGTAAGTGGTCGAAAAAAATTAAATCTAACCTAACATCTAGACATTGCAGTTTTACGATTTATTTTTGAACAACTTCCCAATCCTTGAATCCAACGCCAATTTGACCAGTCATTCTTCTATATCGAAGGTGTAATTGACCAGGAGGACAATGTGCAACAAGAGCTGTAAGTGGTCGAAAAAAATTCAATCTAACCTAACATCTAGACATTGCAGTTTTACGATTTATTTTTGAACAACTTCCAAATTCTTGAATCCAGCGCCAATTTGACCAGTCTCTCTTCTATATCGGAGGTGTAATTGACCAGGAGGACAATGTGCAACAAGAGCTGTAAGTGGTCGAAAAAAATTCAATCTAACCTAACATCTAGACATTGCAGTTTTACGATTTATTTTTGAACAACTTCCCAATCCTTGAATCCAACGCCAATTTGACCAGTCATTCTTCTATATCGAAGGTGTAATTGACCAGGAGGACAATGTGCAACAAGAGCTGTAAGTGGTCGAAAAAAATTCAATCTAACCTAACATCTAGACATTGCAGTTTTACGATTTATTTTTGAACAACTTCCAAATTCTTGAATCCAGCGCCAATTTGACCAGTCTCTCTTCTATATCGGAGGTGTAATTGACCAGGAGGACAATGTGCAACAAGAGCTGTAAGTGGTCGAAAAAAATTCAATCTAACCTAACATCTAGACATTGCAGTTTTACGATTTATTTTTGAACAACTTCCCAATCCTTGAATCCAACGCCAATTTGACCAGTCATTCTTCTATATCGAAGGTGTAATTGACCAGGAGGACAATGTGCAACAAGAGCTGTAAGTGGTCGAAAAAAATTCAATCTAACCTAACATCTAGACATTGCAGTTTTACGATTTATTTTTGAACAACTTCCAAATTCTTGAATCCAGCGCCAATTTGACCAGTCTCTCTTCTATATCGGAGGTGTAATTGACCAGGAGGACAATGTGCAACAAGAGCTGTAAGTGGTCGAAAAAATTCAATCTAACCTAACATCTAGACATTGCAGTTTTACGATTTATTTTTGAACAACTTCCCAATCCTTGATTCCAACGCCAATTTGACCAGTCACTCTTCTATATCGGAGGTGTAATTGACCAGGAGGACAATGTGCAACAAGAGCTGTAAGTTGTCGAAAAAAATTTAATCTAACCTAACATCAAGACATTGCAGATTTACGATTTATTTTTGAACAACTTCCCAATCCTTGAATCCAACGCCAATTTGACCAGTCATTCTTCTATATCCTAGGTGTAATTGACCAGGAGGACAATGTGCAACAAGAGCTGTAAGTTGTCGAAAAGAATTTAATCTAACCTAACATTAGACATTGCAGATTTACGATTTATTTTTGAACAACTTCCCAATCCTTGAATCCAGCGCCAATTTGACCAGTCTCTCTTCTATATCGGAGGTGTAATTGACCAGGAGGACAATGTGCAGCAAGAGCTGTAAGTGGTCGAAAAAATTCAATCTAACCTAACATCTAGACATTGCAGTTTTACGATTTATTTTTGAACAACTTCCCATTCCTTGAATCCAACGCCAATTTGACCAGTCACTCTTCTATATCGGAGGTGTAATTGACCAGGAGGACAATGTGCAACAAGAGCTGTAAGTTGTCGAAAAAAATTTAATCTAACCTAACATCAAGACATTGCAGATTTACGATTTATTTTTGAACAACTTCCCAATCCTTGAATCCAACGCCAATTTGACCAGTCATTCTTCTATATCCTAGGTGTAATTGACCAGGAGGACAATGTGCAACAAGAGCTGTAAGTTGTCGAAAAAAATTCAATCTAACCTAACATCTAGACATTGCAGTTTTACGATTTATTTTTGAACAACTTCCAAATCCTTGAATCCAGCGCCAATTTGACCAGTCTCTCTTCTATATCGGAGGTGTAATTGACCAGGAGGACAATGTGCAACAAGAGCTGTAAGTTGTCGAAAAAAATTTAATCTAACCTAACATCTAGACATTGCAGATTTACGATTTATTTTTGAACAACTTCCCAATCCTTGAATCCAACGCCAATTTGACCAGTCATTCTTCTATATCGGAGGTGTAATTGACCAGGAGGACAATGTGCAACAAGAGCTGTAAGTGGTCGAAAAAATTCAATCTAACCTAACATCTAGACATTGCAGTTTTACGATTTATTTTTGAACAACTTCCCAATCCTTGAATCCAACGCCAATTTGACCAGTCACTCTTCTATATCGGAGGTGTAATTGACCAGGAGGACAATGTGCAACAAGAGCTGTAAGTTGTCGAAAAAAATTTAATCTAACCTAACATCAAGACATTGCAGATTTACGATTTATTTTTGAACAACTTCCCAATCCTTGAATCCAACGCCAATTTGACCAGTCATTCTTCTATATCCTAGGTGTAATTGACCAGGAGGACAATGTGCAACAAGAGCTGTAAGTTGTCGAAAAGAATTTAATCTAACCTAACATTAGACATTGCAGATTTACGATTTATTTTTGAACAACTTCCCAATCCTTGAATCCAACGCCAATTTGACCAGTCATTCTTCTATATCGAAGGTGTAATTGATCAGGAGGACAATGTGCAACAAGAGCTGTAAGTTGTCGAAAAAAATTCAATCTAACCTAACATCTAGACATTGCAGTTTTACGATTTATTTTTGAACAACTTCCCAATCCTTGAATCCAACGCCAATTTGACCAGTCATTCTTCTATATCCTAGGTGTAATTGACCAGGAGGACAATGTGCAACAAGAGCTGTAAGTGGTCGAAAAAAATTCAATCTAACCTAACATCTAGACATTGCAGTTTTACGATTTATTTTTGAACAACTTCCCAATCCTTGAATCCAACGCCAATTTAACATCTAGACATTGCAGTTTTACGATTTATTTTTGAACAACTTCCAAATTCTTGAATCCAGCGCCAATTTGACCAGTCTCTCTTCTATATCGGAGGTGTAATTGACCAGGAGGACAATGTGCAACAAGAGCTGTAAGTGGTCGAAAAAATTCAATCTAACCTAACATCTAGACATTGCAGTTTTACGATTTATTTTTGAACAACTTCCCAATCCTTGAATCCAACGCCAATTTGACCAGTCACTCTTCTATATCGGAGGTGTAATTGACCAGGAGGACAATGTGCAACAAGAGCTGTAAGTTCTCGAAAAAATTCAATCTAACCTAACATCTAGACATTGCAGTTTTACGATTTATTTTTGAACAACTTCCAAATTCTTGAATCCAGCGCCAATTTGACCAGTCTCTCTTCTATATCGGAGGTGTAATTGACCAGGAGGACAATGTGCAACAAGAGCTGTAAGTGGTCGAAAAAATTCAATCTAACCTAACATCTAGACATTGCAGATTTACGATTTATTTTTGAACAACTTCCCAATCCTTGAATCCAACGCCAATTTGACCAGTCACTCTTCTATATCGGAGGTGTAATTGACCAAGAGGACAATGTGCAACAAGAGCTGTAAGTTGTCGAAAAAAATTTAATCTAACCTAACATCAAGACATTGCAGATTTACGATTTATTTTTGAACAACTTCCCAATCCTTGAATCCAACGCCAATTTGACCAGTCATTCTTCTATATCCTAGGTGTAATTGACCAGGAGGACAATGTGCAACAAGAGCTGTAAGTTGTCGAAAAGAATTTAATCTAACCTAACATCTAGACATTGCAGATTTACGATTTATTTTTGAACAACTTCCCAATCCTTGAATCCAACGCCAATTTGACCAGTCATTCTTCTATATCGAAGGTGTAATTGACCAGGAGGACAATGTGCAACAAGAGCTGTAAGTGGTCGAAAAAAATTAAATCTAACCTAACATCTAGACATTGCAGTTTTACGATTTATTTTTGAACAACTTCCAAATCCTTGAATCCAGCGCCAATTTGACCAGTCTCTCTTCTATATCGGAGGTGTAATTGACCAGGAGGACAATGTGCAACAAGAGCTGTAAGTGGTCGAAAAAAATTCAATCTAACCTAACATCTAGACATTGCAGTTTTACGATTTATTTTTGAACAACTTCCAAATCCTTGAATCCAGCGCCAATTTGACCAGTCTCTCTTCTATATCGAAGGTGTAATTGACCAGGAGGACAATGTGCAACAAGAGCTGTAAGTGGTCGAAAAAAATTAAATCTAACCTAACATCTAGACATTGCAGTTTTACGATTTATTTTTGAACAACTTCCCAATCCTTGAATCCAACGCCAATTTGACCAGTCATTCTTCTATATCGAAGGTGTAATTGACCAGGAGGACAATGTGCAACAAGAGCTGTAAGTGGTCGAAAAAAATTCAATCTAACCTAACATCTAGACATTGCAGTTTTACGATTTATTTTTGAACAACTTCCAAATTCTTGAATCCAGCGCCAATTTGACCAGTCTCTCTTCTATATCGGAGGTGTAATTGACCAGGAGGACAATGTGCAACAAGAGCTGTAAGTGGTCGAAAAAAATTCAATCTAACCTAACATCTAGACATTGCAGTTTTACGATTTATTTTTGAACAACTTCCCAATCCTTGAATCCAACGCCAATTTGACCAGTCATTCTTCTATATCGAAGGTGTAATTGACCAGGAGGACAATGTGCAACAAGAGCTGTAAGTGGTCGAAAAAAATTCAATCTAACCTAACATCTAGACATTGCAGTTTTACGATTTATTTTTGAACAACTTCCAAATTCTTGAATCCAGCGCCAATTTGACCAGTCTCTCTTCTATATCGGAGGTGTAATTGACCAGGAGGACAATGTGCAACAAGAGCTGTAAGTGGTCGAAAAAAATTCAATCTAACCTAACATCTAGACATTGCAGTTTTACGATTTATTTTTGAACAACTTCCCAATCCTTGAATCCAACGCCAATTTGACCAGTCATTCTTCTATATCGAAGGTGTAATTGACCAGGAGGACAATGTGCAACAAGAGCTGTAAGTGGTCGAAAAAAATTCAATCTAACCTAACATCTAGACATTGCAGTTTTACGATTTATTTTTGAACAACTTCCAAATTCTTGAATCCAGCGCCAATTTGACCAGTCTCTCTTCTATATCGGAGGTGTAATTGACCAGGAGGACAATGTGCAACAAGAGCTGTAAGTGGTCGAAAAAATTCAATCTAACCTAACATCTAGACATTGCAGTTTTACGATTTATTTTTGAACAACTTCCCAATCCTTGATTCCAACGCCAATTTGACCAGTCACTCTTCTATATCGGAGGTGTAATTGACCAGGAGGACAATGTGCAACAAGAGCTGTAAGTTGTCGAAAAAAATTTAATCTAACCTAACATCAAGACATTGCAGATTTACGATTTATTTTTGAACAACTTCCCAATCCTTGAATCCAACGCCAATTTGACCAGTCATTCTTCTATATCCTAGGTGTAATTGACCAGGAGGACAATGTGCAACAAGAGCTGTAAGTTGTCGAAAAGAATTTAATCTAACCTAACATTAGACATTGCAGATTTACGATTTATTTTTGAACAACTTCCCAATCCTTGAATCCAGCGCCAATTTGACCAGTCTCTCTTCTATATCGGAGGTGTAATTGACCAGGAGGACAATGTGCAGCAAGAGCTGTAAGTGGTCGAAAAAATTCAATCTAACCTAACATCTAGACATTGCAGTTTTACGATTTATTTTTGAACAACTTCCCATTCCTTGAATCCAACGCCAATTTGACCAGTCACTCTTCTATATCGGAGGTGTAATTGACCAGGAGGACAATGTGCAACAAGAGCTGTAAGTTGTCGAAAAAAATTTAATCTAACCTAACATCAAGACATTGCAGATTTACGATTTATTTTTGAACAACTTCCCAATCCTTGAATCCAACGCCAATTTGACCAGTCATTCTTCTATATCCTAGGTGTAATTGACCAGGAGGACAATGTGCAACAAGAGCTGTAAGTTGTCGAAAAAAATTCAATCTAACCTAACATCTAGACATTGCAGTTTTACGATTTATTTTTGAACAACTTCCAAATCCTTGAATCCAGCGCCAATTTGACCAGTCTCTCTTCTATATCGGAGGTGTAATTGACCAGGAGGACAATGTGCAACAAGAGCTGTAAGTTGTCGAAAAAAATTTAATCTAACCTAACATCTAGACATTGCAGATTTACGATTTATTTTTGAACAACTTCCCAATCCTTGAATCCAACGCCAATTTGACCAGTCATTCTTCTATATCGGAGGTGTAATTGACCAGGAGGACAATGTGCAACAAGAGCTGTAAGTGGTCGAAAAAATTCAATCTAACCTAACATCTAGACATTGCAGTTTTACGATTTATTTTTGAACAACTTCCCAATCCTTGAATCCAACGCCAATTTGACCAGTCACTCTTCTATATCGGAGGTGTAATTGACCAGGAGGACAATGTGCAACAAGAGCTGTAAGTTGTCGAAAAAAATTTAATCTAACCTAACATCAAGACATTGCAGATTTACGATTTATTTTTGAACAACTTCCCAATCCTTGAATCCAACGCCAATTTGACCAGTCATTCTTCTATATCCTAGGTGTAATTGACCAGGAGGACAATGTGCAACAAGAGCTGTAAGTTGTCGAAAAGAATTTAATCTAACCTAACATTAGACATTGCAGATTTACGATTTATTTTTGAACAACTTCCCAATCCTTGAATCCAACGCCAATTTGACCAGTCATTCTTCTATATCGAAGGTGTAATTGATCAGGAGGACAATGTGCAACAAGAGCTGTAAGTTGTCGAAAAAAATTCAATCTAACCTAACATCTAGACATTGCAGTTTTACGATTTATTTTTGAACAACTTCCCAATCCTTGAATCCAACGCCAATTTGACCAGTCATTCTTCTATATCCTAGGTGTAATTGACCAGGAGGACAATGTGCAACAAGAGCTGTAAGTGGTCGAAAAAAATTCAATCTAACCTAACATCTAGACATTGCAGTTTTACGATTTATTTTTGAACAACTTCCCAATCCTTGAATCCAACGCCAATTTAACATCTAGACATTGCAGTTTTACGATTTATTTTTGAACAACTTCCAAATTCTTGAATCCAGCGCCAATTTGACCAGTCTCTCTTCTATATCGGAGGTGTAATTGACCAGGAGGACAATGTGCAACAAGAGCTGTAAGTGGTCGAAAAAATTCAATCTAACCTAACATCTAGACATTGCAGTTTTACGATTTATTTTTGAACAACTTCCCAATCCTTGAATCCAACGCCAATTTGACCAGTCACTCTTCTATATCGGAGGTGTAATTGACCAGGAGGACAATGTGCAACAAGAGCTGTAAGTTCTCGAAAAAATTCAATCTAACCTAACATCTAGACATTGCAGTTTTACGATTTATTTTTGAACAACTTCCAAATTCTTGAATCCAGCGCCAATTTGACCAGTCTCTCTTCTATATCGGAGGTGTAATTGACCAGGAGGACAATGTGCAACAAGAGCTGTAAGTGGTCGAAAAAATTCAATCTAACCTAACATCTAGACATTGCAGATTTACGATTTATTTTTGAACAACTTCCCAATCCTTGAATCCAACGCCAATTTGACCAGTCACTCTTCTATATCGGAGGTGTAATTGACCAAGAGGACAATGTGCAACAAGAGCTGTAAGTTGTCGAAAAAAATTTAATCTAACCTAACATCAAGACATTGCAGATTTACGATTTATTTTTGAACAACTTCCCAATCCTTGAATCCAACGCCAATTTGACCAGTCATTCTTCTATATCCTAGGTGTAATTGACCAGGAGGACAATGTGCAACAAGAGCTGTAAGTTGTCGAAAAGAATTTAATCTAACCTAACATCTAGACATTGCAGATTTACGATTTATTTTTGAACAACTTCCCAATCCTTGAATCCAACGCCAATTTGACCAGTCATTCTTCTATATCGAAGGTGTAATTGACCAGGAGGACAATGTGCAACAAGAGCTGTAAGTGGTCGAAAAAAATTAAATCTAACCTAACATCTAGACATTGCAGTTTTACGATTTATTTTTGAACAACTTCCAAATCCTTGAATCCAGCGCCAATTTGACCAGTCTCTCTTCTATATCGGAGGTGTAATTGACCAGGAGGACAATGTGCAACAAGAGCTGTAAGTGGTCGAAAAAAATTCAATCTAACCTAACATCTAGACATTGCAGTTTTACGATTTATTTTTGAACAACTTCCAAATCCTTGAATCCAGCGCCAATTTGACCAGTCTCTCTTCTATATCGAAGGTGTAATTGACCAGGAGGACAATGTGCAACAAGAGCTGTAAGTGGTCGAAAAAAATTAAATCTAACCTAACATCTAGACATTGCAGTTTTACGATTTATTTTTGAACAACTTCCCAATCCTTGAATCCAACGCCAATTTGACCAGTCATTCTTCTATATCGAAGGTGTAATTGACCAGGAGGACAATGTGCAACAAGAGCTGTAAGTGGTCGAAAAAAATTCAATCTAACCTAACATCTAGACATTGCAGTTTTACGATTTATTTTTGAACAACTTCCAAATTCTTGAATCCAGCGCCAATTTGACCAGTCTCTCTTCTATATCGGAGGTGTAATTGACCAGGAGGACAATGTGCAACAAGAGCTGTAAGTGGTCGAAAAAAATTCAATCTAACCTAACATCTAGACATTGCAGTTTTACGATTTATTTTTGAACAACTTCCCAATCCTTGAATCCAACGCCAATTTGACCAGTCATTCTTCTATATCGAAGGTGTAATTGACCAGGAGGACAATGTGCAACAAGAGCTGTAAGTGGTCGAAAAAAATTCAATCTAACCTAACATCTAGACATTGCAGTTTTACGATTTATTTTTGAACAACTTCCAAATTCTTGAATCCAGCGCCAATTTGACCAGTCTCTCTTCTATATCGGAGGTGTAATTGACCAGGAGGACAATGTGCAACAAGAGCTGTAAGTGGTCGAAAAAATTCAATCTAACCTAACATCTAGACATTGCAGTTTTACGATTTATTTTTGAACAACTTCCCAATCCTTGATTCCAACGCCAATTTGACCAGTCACTCTTCTATATCGGAGGTGTAATTGACCAGGAGGACAATGTGCAACAAGAGCTGTAAGTTGTCGAAAAAAATTTAATCTAACCTAACATCAAGACATTGCAGATTTACGATTTATTTTTGAACAACTTCCCAATCCTTGAATCCAACGCCAATTTGACCAGTCATTCTTCTATATCCTAGGTGTAATTGACCAGGAGGACAATGTGCAACAAGAGCTGTAAGTTGTCGAAAAGAATTTAATCTAACCTAACATTAGACATTGCAGATTTACGATTTATTTTTGAACAACTTCCCAATCCTTGAATCCAGCGCCAATTTGACCAGTCTCTCTTCTATATCGGAGGTGTAATTGACCAGGAGGACAATGTGCAACAAGAGCTGTAAGTGGTCGAAAAAAATTCAATCTAACCTAACATCTAGACATTGCAGTTTTACGATTTATTTTTGAACAACTTCCAAATCCTTGAATCCAGCGCCAATTTGACCAGTCTCTCTTCTATATCGGAGGTGTAATTGACCAGGAGGACAATGTGCAGCAAGAGCTGTAAGTGGTCGAAAAAATTCAATCTAACCTAACATCTAGACATTGCAGTTTTACGATTTATTTTTGAACAACTTCCCATTCCTTGAATCCAACGCCAATTTGACCAGTCACTCTTCTATATCGGAGGTGTAATTGACCAGGAGGACAATGTGCAACTAGAGCTGTAAGTTGTCGAAAAAAATTTAATCTAACCTAACATCAAGACATTGCAGATTTACGATTTATTTTTGAACAACTTCCCAATCCTTGAATCCAACGCCAATTTGACCAGTCATTCTTCTATATCCTAGGTGTAATTGACCAGGAGGACAATGTGCAACAAGAGCTGTAAGCTGTCGAAAAAAATTTTATCTAACCTAACATCTAGACATTGCAGATTTACGATTTATTTTTGAACAACTTCCCAATCCTTGAATCCAACGCCAATTTGACCAGTCATTCTTCTATTTCGAAGGTGTAATTGACCAGGAGGACAATGTGCAACAAGAGCTGTAAGTTGTCGAAAAAAATTTAGTCTAACCTAACATCAAGACATTGCAGATTTACGATTTATTTTTGAACAACTTCCCAATCCTTGAATCCAACGCCAATTTGACAAGTCATTCTTCTATATCCTAGGTGTAATTGACCAGGAGGACAATGTGCAACAAGAGCTGTAAGTTGTCGAAAAAAATTCAATCTAACCTAACATGTAGACATTGCAGTTTTACGATTTATTTTTGAACAACTTCCAAATCCTTGAATCCAGCGCCAATTTGACCAGTCTCTCTTCTATATCGGAGGTGTAATTGACCAGGAGGACAATGTGCAGCAAGAGCTGTAAGTGGTCGAAAAAATTCAATCTAACCTAACATCTAGACATTGCAGTTTTACGATTTATTTTTGAACAACTTCCCATTCCTTGAATCCAACGCCAATTTGACCAGTCACTCTTCTATATCGGAGGTGTAATTGACCAGGAGGACAATGTGCAACAAGAGCTGTAAGTTGTCGAAAAAAATTTAATCTAACCTAACATCAAGACATTGCAGATTTACGATTTATTTTTGAACAACTTCCCAATCCTTGAATCCAACGCCAATTTGACCAGTCATTCTTCTATATCCTAGGTGTAATTGACCAGGAGGACAATGTGCAACAAGAGCTGTAAGTTGTCGAAAAAAATTCAATCTAACCTAACATGTAGACATTGCAGTTTTACGATTTATTTTTGAACAACTTCCAAATCCTTGAATCCAGCGCCAATTTGACCAGTCTCTCTTCTATATCGGAGGTGTAATTGACCAGGAGGACAATGTGCAACAAGAGCTGTAAGTTGTCGAAAAAAATTTAATCTAACCTAACATCTAGACATTGCAGATTTACGATTTATTTTTGAACAACTTCCCAATCCTTGAATCCAACGCCAATTTGACCAGTCATTCTTCTATATCGGAGGTGTAATTGACCAGGAGGACAATGTGCAACAAGAGCTGTAAGTGGTCGAAAAAATTCAATCTAACCTAACATCTAGACATTGCAGTTTTACGATTTATTTTTGAACAACTTCCCAATCCTTGAATCCAACGCCAATTTGACCAGTCACTCTTCTATATCGGAGGTGTAATTGACCAGGAGGACAATGTGCAACAAGAGCTGTAAGTTGTCGAAAAAAATTTAATCTAACCTAACATCAAGACATTGCAGATTTACGATTTATTTTTGAACAACTTCCCAATCCTTGAATCCAACGCCAATTTGACCAGTCATTCTTCTATATCCTAGGTGTAATTGACCAGGAGGACAATGTGCAACAAGAGCTGTAAGTTGTCGAAAAGAATTTAATCTAACCTAACATTAGACATTGCAGATTTACGATTTATTTTTGAACAACTTCCCAATCCTTGAATCCAACGCCAATTTGACCAGTCATTCTTCTATATCGAAGGTGTAATTGACCAGGAGGACAATGTGCAACAAGAGCTGTAAGTTGTCGAAAAAAATTTAATCTAACCTAACATCAAGACATTGCAGATTTACGATTTATTTTTGAACAACTTCCCAATCCTTGAATCCAACGCCAATTTGACCAGTCATTCTTCTATATCCTAGGTGTAATTGACCAGGAGGACAATGTGCAACAAGAGCTGTAAGTTGTCGAAAAAAATTTAATCTAACCTAACATCAAGACATTGCAGATTTACGATTTATTTTTGAACAACTTCCCAATCCTTGAATCCAACGCCAATTTGACCAGTCATTCTTCTATATCCTAGGTGTAATTGACCAGGAGGACAATGTGCAACAAGAGCTGTAAGTTGTCGAAAAAAATTCAATCTAACCTAACATCTAGACATTGTAGTTTTACGATTTATTTTTGAACAACTTCCAAATCCTTGAATCCAGCGCCAATTTGACCAGTCTCTCTTCTATGTCGGAGGTGTAATTGACCAGGAGGACAATGTGCAACAAGAGCTGTAAGTTGTCGAAAAAAATTTAATCTAACCTAACATCTAGACATTGCAGATTTACGATTTATTTTTGAACAACTTCCCAATCCTTGAATCCAACGCCAATTTGACCAGTCATTCTTCTATATCCAAGGTGTAATTGACCAGGAGGACAATGTGCAACAAGAGCTGTAAGTGGTCGAAAAAAATTCAATCTAACCTAACATCTAGACATTGCAGTTTTACGATTTATTTTTGAACTTCCCAATCCTTGAATCCAACGCCAATTTGACCAGTCACTCTTCTATATCGGAGGTGTAATTGACCAAGAGGACAATGTGCAACAAGAGCTGTAAGTTGTCGAAAAAAATTTAATCTAACCTAACATCAAGACATTGCAGATTTACGATTTATTTTTGAACAACTTCCCAATCCTTGAATCCAACGCCAATTTGACCAGTCATTCTTCTATATCCTAGGTGTAATTGACCAGGAGGACAATGTGCAACAAGAGCTGTAAGCTGTCGAAAAGAATTTAATCTAACCTAACATCTAGACATTGCAGATTTACGATTTATTTTTGAACAACTTCCCAATCCTTGAATCCAACGCCAATTTGACCAGTCATTCTTCTATATCGAAGGTGTAATTGACCAGGAGGACAATGTGCAACAAGAGCTGTAAGTGGTCGAAAAAAATTAAATCTAACCTAACATCTAGACATTGCAGTTTTACGATTTATTTTTGAACAACTTCCAAATCCTTGAATCCAGCGCCAATTTGACCAGTCTCTCTTCTATATCGGAGGTGTAATTGACCAGGAGGACAATGTGCAACAAGAGCTGTAAGTGGTCGAAAAAAATTCAATCTAACCTAACATCTAGACATTGCAGTTTTACGATTTATTTTTGAACAACTTCCAAATCCTTGAATCCAGCGCCAATTTGACCAGTCTCTCTTCTATATCGAAGGTGTAATTGACCAGGAGGACAATGTGCAACAAGAGCTGTAAGTGGTCGAAAAAAATTAAATCTAACCTAACATCTAGACATTGCAGTTTTACGATTTATTTTTGAACAACTTCCCAATCCTTGAATCCAACGCCAATTTGACCAGTCATTCTTCTATATCGAAGGTGTGATTGACCAGGAGGACAATGTGCAACAAGAGCTGTAAGTGGTCGAAAAAAATTCAATCTAACCTAACATCTAGACATTGCAGTTTTACGATTTATTTTTGAACAACTTCCAAATTCTTGAATCCAGCGCCAATTTGACCAGTCTCTCTTCTATATCGGAGGTGTAATTGACCAGGAGGACAATGTGCAACAAGAGCTGTAAGTGGTCGAAAAAAATTCAATCTAACCTAACATCTAGACATTGCAGTTTTACGATTTATTTTTGAACAACTTCCCAATCCTTGAATCCAACGCCAATTTGACCAGTCATTCTTCTATATCGAAGGTGTAATTGACCAGGAGGACAATGTGCAACAAGAGCTGTAAGTGGTCGAAAAAAATTCAATCTAACCTAACATCTAGACATTGCAGTTTTACGATTTATTTTTGAACAACTTCCAAATTCTTGAATCCAGCGCCAATTTGACCAGTCTCTCTTCTATATCGGAGGTGTAATTGACCAGGAGGACAATGTGCAACAAGAGCTGTAAGTGGTCGAAAAAATTCAATCTAACCTAACATCTAGACATTGCAGTTTTACGATTTATTTTTGAACAACTTCCCAATCCTTGATTCCAACGCCAATTTGACCAGTCACTCTTCTATATCGGAGGTGTAATTGACCAGGAGGACAATGTGCAACAAGAGCTGTAAGTTGTCGAAAAAAATTTAATCTAACCTAACATCAAGACATTGCAGATTTACGATTTATTTTTGAACAACTTCCCAATCCTTGAATCCAACGCCAATTTGACCAGTCATTCTTCTATATCCTAGGTGTAATTGACCAGGAGGACAATGTGCAACAAGAGCTGTAAGTTGTCGAAAAGAATTTAATCTAACCTAACATTAGACATTGCAGATTTACGATTTATTTTTGAACAACTTCCCAATCCTTGAATCCAGCGCCAATTTGACCAGTCTCTCTTCTATATCGGAGGTGTAATTGACCAGGAGGACAATGTGCAACAAGAGCTGTAAGTGGTCGAAAAAAATTCAATCTAACCTAACATCTAGACATTGCAGTTTTACGATTTATTTTTGAACAACTTCCAAATCCTTGAATCCAGCGCCAATTTGACCAGTCTCTCTTCTATATCGGAGGTGTAATTGACCAGGAGGACAATGTGCAGCAAGAGCTGTAAGTGGTCGAAAAAATTCAATCTAACCTAACATCTAGACATTGCAGTTTTACGATTTATTTTTGAACAACTTCCCATTCCTTGAATCCAACGCCAATTTGACCAGTCACTCTTCTATATCGGAGGTGTAATTGACCAGGAGGACAATGTGCAACAAGAGCTGTAAGTTGTCGAAAAAAATTTAATCTAACCTAACATCAAGACATTGCAGATTTACGATTTATTTTTGAACAACTTCCCAATCCTTGAATCCAACGCCAATTTGACCAGTCATTCTTCTATATCCTAGGTGTAATTGACCAGGAGGACAATGTGCAACAAGAGCTGTAAGTTGTCGAAAAAAATTCAATCTAACCTAACATCTAGACATTGCAGTTTTACGATTTATTTTTGAACAACTTCCAAATCCTTGAATCCAGCGCCAATTTGACCAGTCTCTCTTCTATATCGGAGGTGTAATTGACCAGGAGGACAATGTGCAACAAGAGCTGTAAGTTGTCGAAAAAAATTTAATCTAACCTAACATCTAGACATTGCAGATTTACGATTTATTTTTGAACAACTTCCCAATCCTTGAATCCAACGCCAATTTGACCAGTCATTCTTCTATATCGGAGGTGTAATTGACCAGGAGGACAATGTGCAACAAGAGCTGTAAGTGGTCGAAAAAATTCAATCTAACCTAACATCTAGACATTGCAGTTTTACGATTTATTTTTGAACAACTTCCCAATCCTTGAATCCAACGCCAATTTGACCAGTCACTCTTCTATATCGGAGGTGTAATTGACCAGGAGGACAATGTGCAACAAGAGCTGTAAGTTGTCGAAAAAAATTTAATCTAACCTAACATCAAGACATTGCAGATTTACGATTTATTTTTGAACAACTTCCCAATCCTTGAATCCAACGCCAATTTGACCAGTCATTCTTCTATATCCTAGGTGTAATTGACCAGGAGGACAATGTGCAACAAGAGCTGTAAGTTGTCGAAAAGAATTTAATCTAACCTAACATTAGACATTGCAGATTTACGATTTATTTTTGAACAACTTCCCAATCCTTGAATCCAACGCCAATTTGACCAGTCATTCTTCTATATCGAAGGTGTAATTGACCAGGAGGACAATGTGCAACAAGAGCTGTAAGTTGTCGAAAAAAATTTAATCTAACCTAACATCAAGACATTGCAGATTTACGATTTATTTTTGAACAACTTCCCAATCCTTGAATCCAACGCCAATTTGACCAGTCATTCTTCTATATCCTAGGTGTAATTGACCAGGAGGACAATGTGCAACAAGAGCTGTAAGTTGTCGAAAAAAATTTAATCTAACCTAACATCTAGACATTGCAGATTTACGATTTATTTTTGAACAACTTCCCAATCCTTGAATCCAGCGCCAATTTGACCAGTCTCTCTTCTATATCGGAGGTGTAATTGACCAGGAGGACAATGTGCAACAAGAGCTGTAAGTGGTCGAAAAAAATTCAATCTAACCTAACATCTAGACATTGCAGTTTTACGATTTATTTTTGAACAACTTCCAAATCCTTGAATCCAGCGCCAATTTGACCAGTCTCTCTTCTATATCGAAGGTGTAATTGACCAGGAGGACAATGTGCAACAAGAGCTGTAAGTGGTCGAAAAAAATTAAATCTAACCTAACATCTAGACATTGCAGTTTTACGATTTATTTTTGAACAACTTCCCAATCCTTGAATCCAACGCCAATTTGACCAGTCATTCTTCTATATCGAAGGTGTAATTGACCACGAGGACAATGTGCAACAAGAGCTGTAAGTGGTCGAAAAAAATTCAATCTAACCTAACATCTAGACATTGCAGTTTTACGATTTATTTTTGAACAACTTCCAAATTCTTGAATCCAGCGCCAATTTGACCAGTCTCTCTTCTATATCGGAGGTGTAATTGACCAGGAGGACAATGTGCAACAAGAGCTGTAAGTGGTCGAAAAAAATTCAATCTAACCTAACATCTAGACATTGCAGTTTTACGATTTATTTTTGAACAACTTCCCATTCCTTGAATCCAACGCCAATTTGACCAGTCATTCTTCTATATCGAAGGTGTAATTGACCAGGAGGACAATGTGCAACAAGAGCTGTAAGTGGTCGAAAAAAATTCAATCTAACCTAACATCTAGACATTGCAGTTTTACGATTTATTTTTGAACAACTTCCAAATTCTTGAATCCAGCGCCAATTTGACCAGTCTCTCTTCTATATCGGAGGTGTAATTGACCAGGAGGACAATGTGCAACAAGAGCTGTAAGTGGTCGAAAAAATTCAATCTAACCTAACATCTAGACATTGCAGTTTTACGATTTATTTTTGAACAACTTCCCAATCCTTGATTCCAACGCCAATTTGACCAGTCACTCTTCTATATCGGAGGTGTAATTGACCAGGAGGACAATGTGCAACAAGAGCTGTAAGTTGTCGAAAAAAATTTAATCTAACCTAACATCAAGACATTGCAGATTTACGATTTATTTTTGAACAACTTCCCAATCCTTGAATCCAACGCCAATTTGACCAGTCACTCTTCTATATCGGAGGTGTAATTGACCAAGAGGACAATGTGCAACAAGAGCTGTAAGTTGTCGAAAAAAATTTAATCTAACCTAACATCAAGACATTGCAGATTTACGATTTATTTTTGAACAACTTCCCAATCCTTGAATCCAACGCCAATTTGACCAGTCATTCTTCTATATCCTAGGTGTAATTGACCAGGAGGACAATGTGCAACAAGAGCTGTAAGTTGTCGAAAAGAATTTAATCTAACCTAACATCTAGACATTGCAGATTTACGATTTATTTTTGAACAACTTCCCAATCCTTGAATCCAACGCCAATTTGACCAGTCATTCTTCTATATCGAAGGTGTAATTGACCAGGAGGACAATGTGCAACAAGAGCTGTAAGTGGTCGAAAAAAATTAAATCTAACCTAACATCTAGACATTGCAGTTTTACGATTTATTTTTGAACAACTTCCAAATCCTTGAATCCAGCGCCAATTTGACCAGTCTCTCTTCTATATCGGAGGTGTAATTGACCAGGAGGACAATGTGCAACAAGAGCTGTAAGTGGTCGAAAAAAATTCAATCTAACCTAACATCTAGACATTGCAGTTTTACGATTTATTTTTGAACAACTTCCAAATCCTTGAATCCAGCGCCAATTTGACCAGTCTCTCTTCTATATCGAAGGTGTAATTGACCAGGAGGACAATGTGCAACAAGAGCTGTAAGTGGTCGAAAAAAATTAAATCTAACCTAACATCTAGACATTGCAGTTTTACGATTTATTTTTGAACAACTTCCCAATCCTTGAATCCAACGCCAATTTGACCAGTCATTCTTCTATATCGAAGGTGTAATTGACCAGGAGGACAATGTGCAACAAGAGCTGTAAGTGGTCGAAAAAAATTCAATCTAACCTAACATCTAGACATTGCAGTTTTACGATTTATTTTTGAACAACTTCCAAATTCTTGAATCCAGCGCCAATTTGACCAGTCTCTCTTCTATATCGGAGGTGTAATTGACCAGGAGGACAATGTGCAACAAGAGCTGTAAGTGGTCGAAAGAAATTCAATCTAACCTAACATCTAGACATTGCAGTTTTACGATTTATTTTTGAACAACTTCCCAATCCTTGAATCCAACGCCAATTTGACCAGTCATTCTTCTATATCGAAGGTGTAATTGACCAGGAGGACAATGTGCAACAAGAGCTGTAAGTGGTCGAAAAAAATTCAATCTAACCTAACATCTAGACATTGCAGTTTTACGATTTATTTTTGAACAACTTCCAAATTCTTGAATCCAGCGCCAATTTGACCAGTCTCTCTTCTATATCGGAGGTGTAATTGACCAGGAGGACAATGTGCAACAAGAGCTGTAAGTGGTCGAAAAAATTCAATCTAACCTAACATCTAGACATTGCAGTTTTACGATTTATTTTTGAACAACTTCCCAATCCTTGATTCCAACGCCAATTTGACCAGTCACTCTTCTATATCGGAGGTGTAATTGACCAGGAGGACAATGTGCAACAAGAGCTGTAAGTTGTCGAAAAAAATTTAATCTAACCTAACATCAAGACATTGCAGATTTACGATTTATTTTTGAACAACTTCCCAATCCTTGAATCCAACGCCAATTTGACCAGTCATTCTTCTATATCCTAGGTGTAATTGACCAGGAGGACAATGTGCAACAAGAGCTGTAAGTTGTCGAAAAGAATTTAATCTAACCTAACATTAGACATTGCAGATTTACGATTTATTTTTGAACAACTTCCCAATCCTTGAATCCAGCGCCAATTTGACCAGTCTCTCTTCTATATCGGAGGTGTAATTGACCAGGAGGACAATGTGCAACAAGAGCTGTAAGTGGTCGAAAAAAATTCAATCTAACCTAACATCTAGACATTGCAGTTTTACGATTTATTTTTGAACAACTTCCAAATCCTTGAATCCAGCGCCAATTTGACCAGTCTCTCTTCTATATCGGAGGTGTAATTGACCAGGAGGACAATGTGCAGCAAGAGCTGTAAGTGGTCGAAAAAATTCAATCTAACCTAACATCTAGACATTGCAGTTTTACGATTTATTTTTGAACAACTTCCCATTCCTTGAATCCAACGCCAATTTGACCAGTCACTCTTCTATATCGGAGGTGTAATTGACCAGGAGGACAATGTGCAACAAGAGCTGTAAGTTGTCGAAAAAAATTTAATCTAACCTAACATCAAGACATTGCAGATTTACGATTTATTTTTGAACAACTTCCCAATCCTTGAATCCAACGCCAATTTGACCAGTCATTCTTCTATATCCTAGGTGTAATTGACCAGGAGGACAATGTGCAACAAGAGCTGTAAGTTGTCGAAAAAAATTCAATCTAACCTAACATCTAGACATTGCAGTTTTACGATTTATTTTTGAACAACTTCCAAATCCTTGAATCCAGCGCCAATTTGACCAGTCTCTCTTCTATATCGGAGGTGTAATTGACCAGGAGGACAATGTGCAACAAGAGCTGTAAGTTGTCGAAAAAAATTTAATCTAACCTAACATCTAGACATTGCAGATTTACGATTTATTTTTGAACAACTTCCCAATCCTTGAATCCAACGCCAATTTGACCAGTCATTCTTCTATATCGGAGGTGTAATTGACCAGGAGGACAATGTGCAACAAGAGCTGTAAGTGGTCGAAAAAATTCAATCTAACCTAACATCTAGACATTGCAGTTTTACGATTTATTTTTGAACAACTTCCCAATCCTTGAATCCAACGCCAATTTGACCAGTCACTCTTCTATATCGGAGGTGTAATTGACCAGGAGGACAATGTGCAACAAGAGCTGTAAGTTGTCGAAAAAAATTTAATCTAACCTAACATCAAGACATTGCAGATTTACGATTTATTTTTGAACAACTTCCCAATCCTTGAATCCAACGCCAATTTGACCAGTCATTCTTCTATATCCTAGGTGTAATTGACCAGGAGGACAATGTGCAACAAGAGCTGTAAGTTGTCGAAAAGAATTTAATCTAACCTAACATTAGACATTGCAGATTTACGATTTATTTTTGAACAACTTCCCAATCCTTGAATCCAACGCCAATTTGACCAGTCATTCTTCTATATCGAAGGTGTAATTGACCAGGAGGACAATGTGCAACAAGAGCTGTAAGTTGTCGAAAAAAATTTAATCTAACCTAACATCAAGACATTGCAGATTTACGATTTATTTTTGAACAACTTCCCAATCCTTGAATCCAACGCCAATTTGACCAGTCATTCTTCTATATCCTAGGTGTAATTGACCAGGAGGACAATGTGCAACAAGAGCTGTAAGTTGTCGAAAAAAATTTAATCTAACCTAACATCTAGACATTGCAGATTTACGATTTATTTTTGAACAACTTCCCAATCCTTGAATCCAGCGCCAATTTGACCAGTCTCTCTTCTATATCGGAGGTGTAATTGACCAGGAGGACAATGTGCAACAAGAGCTGTAAGTGGTCGAAAAAAATTCAATCTAACCTAACATCTAGACATTGCAGTTTTACGATTTATTTTTGAACAACTTCCAAATCCTTGAATCCAGCGCCAATTTGACCAGTCTCTCTTCTATATCGAAGGTGTAATTGACCAGGAGGACAATGTGCAACAAGAGCTGTAAGTGGTCGAAAAAAATTAAATCTAACCTAACATCTAGACATTGCAGTTTTACGATTTATTTTTGAACAACTTCCCAATCCTTGAATCCAACGCCAATTTGACCAGTCATTCTTCTATATCGAAGGTGTAATTGACCACGAGGACAATGTGCAACAAGAGCTGTAAGTGGTCGAAAAAAATTCAATCTAACCTAACATCTAGACATTGCAGTTTTACGATTTATTTTTGAACAACTTCCAAATTCTTGAATCCAGCGCCAATTTGACCAGTCTCTCTTCTATATCGGAGGTGTAATTGACCAGGAGGACAATGTGCAACAAGAGCTGTAAGTGGTCGAAAAAAATTCAATCTAACCTAACATCTAGACATTGCAGTTTTACGATTTATTTTTGAACAACTTCCCAATCCTTGAATCCAACGCCAATTTGACCAGTCATTCTTCTATATCGAAGGTGTAATTGACCAGGAGGACAATGTGCAACAAGAGCTGTAAGTGGTCGAAAAAAATTCAATCTAACCTAACATCTAGACATTGCAGTTTTACGATTTATTTTTGAACAACTTCCAAATTCTTGAATCCAGCGCCAATTTGACCAGTCTCTCTTCTATATCGGAGGTGTAATTGACCAGGAGGACAATGTGCAACAAGAGCTGTAAGTGGTCGAAAAAATTCAATCTAACCTAACATCTAGACATTGCAGTTTTACGATTTATTTTTGAACAACTTCCCAATCCTTGATTCCAACGCCAATTTGACCAGTCGCTCTTCTATATCGGAGGTGTAATTGACCAGGAGGACAATGTGCAACAAGAGCTGTAAGTTGTCGAAAAAAATTTAATCTAACCTAACATCAAGACATTGCAGATTTACGATTTATTTTTGAACAACTTCCCAATCCTTGAATCCAACGCCAATTTGACCAGTCATTCTTCTATATCCTAGGTGTAATTGACCAGGAGGACAATGTGCAACAAGAGCTGTAAGTTGTCGAAAAGAATTTAATCTAACCTAACATTAGACATTGCAAATTTACGATTTATTTTTGAACAACTTCCCAATCCTTGAATCCAACGCCAATTTGACCAGTCATTCTTCTATATCGAAGGTGTAATTGACCAGGAGGACAATGTGCAACAAGAGCTGTAAGTTGTCGAAAAAAATTTAATCTAACCTAACATCAAGACATTGCAGATTTACGATTTATTTTTGAACAACTTCCCAATCCTTGAATCCAACGCCAATTTGACCAGTCATTCTTCTATATCCTAGGTGTAATTGACCAGGAGGACAATGTGCAACAAGAGCTGTAAGTTGTCGAAAAAAATTTAATCTAACCTAACATCTAGACATTGCAGATTTACGATTTATTTTTGAACAACTTCCCAATCCTTGAATCCAGCGCCAATTTGACCAGTCTCTCTTCTATATCGGAGGTGTAATTGACCAGGAGGACAATGTGCAACAAGAGCTGTAAGTGGTCGAAAAAAATTCAATCTAACCTAACATCTAGACATTGCAGTTTTACGATTTATTTTTGAACAACTTCCAAATCCTTGAATCCAGCGCCAATTTGACCAGTCTCTCTTCTATATCGGAGGTGTAATTGACCAGGAGGACAATGTGCAGCAAGAGCTGTAAGTGGTCGAAAAAATTCAATCTAACCTAACATCTAGACATTGCAGTTTTACGATTTATTTTTGAACAACTTCCCATTCCTTGAATCCAACGCCAATTTGACCAGTCACTCTTCTATATCGGAGGTGTAATTGACCAGGAGGACAATGTGCAACAAGAGCTGTAAGTTGTCGAAAAAAATTTAATCTAACCTAACATCAAGACATTGCAGATTTACGATTTATTTTTGAACAACTTCCCAATCCTTGAATCCAACGCCAATTTGACCAGTCATTCTTCTATATCCTAGGTGTAATTGACCAGGAGGACAATGTGCAACAAGAGCTGTAAGTTGTCGAAAAAAATTCAATCTAACCTAACATCTAGACATTGCAGTTTTACGATTTATTTTTGAACAACTTCCAAATCCTTGAATCCAGCGCCAATTTGACCAGTCTCTCTTCTATATCGGAGGTGTAATTGACCAGGAGGACAATGTGCAACAAGAGCTGTAAGTTGTCGAAAAAAATTTAATCTAACCTAACATCTAGACATTGCAGATTTACGATTTATTTTTGAACAACTACCCAATCCTTGAATCCAACGCCAATTTGACCAGTCATTCTTCTATATCCAAGGTGTAATTGACCAGGAGGACAATGTGCAGCAAGAGCTGTAAGTGGTCGAAAAAAATTCAATCTAACCTAACATCTAGACATTGCAGTTTTACGATTTATTTTTGAACAACTTCCCAATCCTTGAATCCAACGCCAATTTGACCAGTCATTCTTCTATATCGAAGGTGTAATTGACCAGGAGGACAATATGCAACAAGAGCTGTAAGTGGTCGAAAAAAATTCAATCTAACCTAACATCTAGACATTGCAGTTTTACGATTTATTTTTGAACTTCCCAATCCTTGAATCCAACGCCAATTTGACCAGTCACTCTTCTATATCGGAGGTGTAATTGACCAGGAGGACAATGTGCAACAAGAGCTGTAAGTTGTCGAAAAAAATTTAATCTAACCTAACATCAAGACATTGCAGATTTACGATTTATTTTTGAACAACTTCCCAATCCTTGAATCCAACGCCAATTTGACCAGTCATTCTTCTATATCCTAGGTGTAATTGACCAGGAGGACAATGTGCAACAAGAGCTGTAAGTTGTCGAAAAGAATTTAATCTAACCTAACATCTAGACATTGCAGATTTACGATTTATTTTTGAACAACTTCCCAATCCTTGAATCCAACGCCAATTTGACCAGTCATTCTTCTATATCGAAGGTGTAATTGACCAGGAGGACAATGTGCAACAAGAGCTGTAAGTGGTCGAAAAAAATTAAATCTAACCTAACATCTAGACATTGCAGTTTTACGATTTATTTTTGAACAACTTCCAAATCCTTGAATCCAGCGCCAATTTGACCAGTCTCTCTTCTATATCGGAGGTGTAATTGACCAGGAGGACAATGTGCAACAAGAGCTGTAAGTGGTCGAAAAAAATTCAATCTAACCTAACATCTAGACATTGCAGTTTTACGATTTATTTTTGAACAACTTCCAAATCCTTGAATCCAGCGTCAATTTGACCAGTCTCTCTTCTATATCGGAGGTGTAATTGACGAGGAGGACAATGTGCAGCAAGAGCTGTAAGTGGTCGAAAAAATTCAATCTAACCTAACATCTAGACATTGCAGTTTTACGATTTATTTTTGAACAACTTCCCATTCCTTGAATACAACGCCAATTTGACCAGTCACTCTTCTATATCGGAGGTGTAATTGACCAGGAGGACAATGTGCAACAAGAGCTGTAAGTTGTCGAAAAAAATTTAATCTAACCTAACATCAAGACATTGCAGATTTACGATTTATTTTTGAACAACTTCCCAATCCTTGAATCCAACGCCAATTTGACCAGTCATTCTTCTATATCCTAGGTGTAATTGACCAGGAGGACAATGTGCAACAAGAGCTGTAAGTTGTCGAAAAAAATTCAATCTAACCTAACATCTAGACATTGCAGTTTTACGATTTATTTTTGAACAACTTCCAAATCCTTGAATCCAGCGCCAATTTGACCAGTCTCTCTTCTATATCGGAGGTGTAATTGACCAGGAGGACAATGTGCAACAAGAGCTGTAAATTGTCGAAAAAAATTTAATCTAACCTAACATCTAGACATTGCAGATTTACGATTTATTTTTGAACAACTTCCCAATCCTTGAATCCAACGCCAATTTGACCAGTCATTCTTCTATATCCAAGGTGTAATTGACCAGGAGGACAATGTGCAGCAAGAGCTGTAAGTGGTCGAAAAAAATTCAATCTAACCTAACATCTAGACATTGCACTTTTACGATTTATTTTTGAACAACTTCCCAATCCTTGAATCCAACGCCAATTTGACCAGTCATTCTTCTATATCGAAGGTGTAATTGACCAGGAGGACAATGTGCAACAAGAGCTGTAAGTGGTCGAAAAAAATTCAATCTAACCTAACATCTAGACATTGCAGTTTTACGATTTATTTTTGAACAACTTCCAAATTCTTGAATCCAGCGCCAATTTGACCAGTCTCTCTTCTATATCGGAGGTGTAATTGACCAGGAGGACAATGTGCAACAAGAGCTGTAAGTTGTCGAAAAAAATTTAATCTAACCTAACATCAAGACATTGCAGATTTACGATTTATTTTTGAACAACTTCCCAATCCTTGAATCCAACGCCAATTTGACCAGTCACTCTTCTATATCGGAGGTGTAATTGACCAGGAGGACAATGTGCAACAAGAGCTGTAAGTTGTCGAAAAAAATTTAATCTAACCTAACATCAAGACATTGCAGATTTACGATTTATTTTTGAACAACTTCCCAATCCTTGAATCCAACGCCAATTTGACCAGTCATTCTTCTATATCCTAGGTGTAATTGACCAGGAGGACAATGTGCAACAAGAGCTGTAAGTGGTCGAAAAAAATTCAATCTAACCTAACATCTAGACATTGCAGTTTTACGATTTATTTTTGAACAACTTCCAAATTCTTGAATCCAGCGCCAATTTGACCAGTCTCTCTTCTATATCGGAGGTGTATTTGACCAGGAGGACAATGTGCAACAAGAGCTGTAAGTGGTCGAAAAAATTCAATCTAACCTAACATCTAGACATTGCAGTTTTACGATTTATTTTTGAACTTCCCAATCCTTGAATCCAACGCCAATTTGACCAGTCACTCTCCTATATCGAAGGTGTAATTGACCAGGAGGACAATGTGCAACAAGAGCTGTAAGTTGTCGAAAAGAATTTAATCTAACCTAACATCTAGACATTGCAGATTTACGATTTATTTTTGAACAACTTCCCAATCCTTGAATCCAACGCCAATTTGACCAGTCATTCTTCTATATCGAAGGTGTAATTGACCAGGAGGACAATGTGCAACAAGAGCTGTAAGTGGTCGAAAAAATTCAATCTAACCTAACATCTAGACATTGCAGTTTTACGATTTATTTTTGAACAACTTCCCAATCCTTGAATCCAACGCCAATTTGACCAGTCACTCTTCTATATCGGAGGTGTAATTGACCAGGAGGACAATGTGCAACAAGAGCTGTAAGTTGTCGAAAAAAATTTAATCTAACCTAACATCAAGGCATTGCAGATTTACGATTTATTTTTGAACAACTTCCCAATCCTTGAATCCAACGCCAATTTGACCAGTCACTCTTCTATATCGGAGGTGTAATTGACCAGGAGGACAATGTGCAACAAGAGCTGTAAGTTGTCGAAAAAAATTTAATCTAACCTAACATCAAGACATTGCAAATTTACGATTTATTTTTGAACAACTTCCCAATCCTTGAATCCAACGCCAATTTGACCAGTCACTCTTCTATATCGGAGGTGTAATTGACCAGGAGGACAATGTGCAACAAGAGCTGTAAGTTGTCGAAAAAAATTTAATCTAACCTAACATCAAGACATTGCAGATTTACGATTTATTTTTGAACAACTTCCCAATCCTTGAATCCAACGCCAATTTGACCAGTCATTCTTCTATATCCTAGGTGTAATTGACCAGGAGGACAATGTGCAACAAGAGCTGTAAGTGGTCGAAAAAAATTCAATCTAACCTAACATCTAGACATTGCAGTTTTACGATTTATTTTTGAACAACTTCCAAATTCTTGAATCCAGCGCCAATTTGACCAGTCTCTCTTCTATATCGGAGGTGTAATTGACCAGGAGGACAATGTGCAACAAGAGCTGTAAGTGGTCGAAAAAATTCAATCTAACCTAACATCTAGACATTGCAGTTTTACGATTTATTTTTGAACTTCCCAATCCTTGAATCCAACGCCAATTTGACCAGTCACTCTTCTATATCGAAGGTGTAATTGACCAGGAGGACAATGTGCAACAAGAGCTGTAAGTTGTCGAAAAGAATTTAATCTAACCTAACATCTAGACATTGCAGATTTACGATTTATTTTTGAACAACTTCCCAATCCTTGAATCCAACGCCAATTTGACCAGTCATTCTTCTATATCGAAGGTGTAATTGACCAGGAGGACAATGTGCAACAAGAGCTGTAAGTGGTCGAAAAAAATTCAATCTAACCTAACATCTAGACATTGCAGTTTTACGATTTATTTTTGAACAACTTCCAAATCCTTGAATCCAGCGCCAATTTGACCAGTCTCTCTTCTATATCGGAGGTGTAATTGACCAGGAGGACAATGTGCAACAAGAGCTGTAAGTGGTCGAAAAAAATTCAATCTAACCTAACATCTAGACATTGCAGTTTTACGATTTATTTTTGAACAACTTCCAAATCCTTGAATCCAGCGTCAATTTGACCAGTCTCTCTTCTATATCGGAGGTGTAATTGACGAGGAGGACAATGTGCAGCAAGAGCTGTAAGTGGTCGAAAAAATTCAATCTAACCTAACATCTAGACATTGCAGTTTTACGATTTATTTTTGAACAACTTCCCATTCCTTGAATACAACGCCAATTTGACCAGTCACTCTTCTATATCGGAGGTGTAATTGACCAGGAGGACAATGTGCAACAAGAGCTGTAAGTTGTCGAAAAAAATTTAATCTAACCTAACATCAAGACATTGCAGATTTACGATTTATTTTTGAACAACTTCCCAATCCTTGAATCCAACGCCAATTTGACCAGTCATTCTTCTATATCCTAGGTGTAATTGACCAGGAGGACAATGTGCAACAAGAGCTGTAAGTTGTCGAAAAAAATTCAATCTAACCTAACATCTAGACATTGCAGTTTTACGATTTATTTTTGAACAACTTCCAAATCCTTGAATCCAGCGCCAATTTGACCAGTCTCTCTTCTATATCGGAGGTGTAATTGACCAGGAGGACAATGTGCAACAGGAGCTGTAAATTGTCGAAAAAAATTTAATCTAACCTAACATCTAGACATTGCAGATTTACGATTTATTTTTGAACAACTTCCCATTCCTTGAATACAACGCCAATTTGACCAGTCACTCTTCTATATCGGATGTGTAATTGACCAGGAGGACAATGTGCAACAAGAGCTGTAAGTTGTCGAAAAAAATTTAATCTAACCTAACATCAAGACATTGCAGATTTACGATTTATTTTTGAACAACTTCCCAATCCTTGAATCCAACGCCAATTTGACCAGTCACTCTTCTATATCGGAGGTGTAATTGACCAGGAGGACAATGTGCAACAAGAGCTGTAAGTTGTCGAAAAAAATTTAATCTAACCTAACATCAAGACATTGCAGATTTACGATTTATTTTTGAACAACTTCCCAATCCTTGAATCCAACGCCAATTTGACCAGTCATTCTTCTATATCCTAGGTGTAATTGACCAGGAGGACAATGTGCAGCAAGAGCTGTAAGTGGTCGAAAAAAATTCAATCTAACCTAACATCTAGACATTGCAGTTTTACGATTTATTTTTGAACAACTTCCAAATTCTTGAATCCAGCGCCAATTTGACCAGTCTCTCTTCTATATCGGAGGTGTAATTGACCAGGAGGACAATGTGCAACAAGAGCTGTAAGTGGTCGAAAAAATTCAATCTAACCTAACATCTAGACATTGCAGTTTTACGATTTATTTTTGAACTTCCCAATCCTTGAATCCAACGCCAATTTGACCAGTCACTCTTCTATATCGGAGGTGTAATTGACCAGGAGGACAATGTGCAACAAGAGCTGTAAGTTGTCGAAAAAAATTTAATCTAACCTAACATCAAGACATTGCAGATTTACGATTTATTTTTGAACAACTTCCCAATCCTTGAATCCAACGCCAATTTGACCAGTCATTCTTCTATATCCTAGGTGTAATTGACCAGGAGGACAATGTGCAACAAGAGCTGTAAGTGGTCGAAAAAAATTCAATCTAACCTAACATCTAGACATTGCAGTTTTACGATTTATTTTTGAACAACTTCCAAATTCTTGAATCCAGCGCCAATTTGACCAGTCTCTCTTCTATATCGGAGGTGTAATTGACCAGGAGGACAATGTGCAACAAGAGCTGTAAGTGGTCGAAAAAATTCAATCTAACCTAACATCTAGACATTGCAGTTTTACGATTTATTTTTGAACTTCCCAATCCTTGAATCCAACGCCAATTTGACCAGTCACTCTTCTATATCGAAGGTGTAATTGACCAGGAGGACAATGTGCAACAAGAGCTGTAAGTTGTCGAAAAGAATTTAATCTAACCTAACATCTAGACATTGCAGATTTACGATTTATTTTTGAACAACTTCCCAATCCCTGAATCCAACGCCAATTTGACCAGTCATTCTTCTATATCGAAGGTGTAATTGACCAGGAGGACAATGTGCAACAAGAGCTGTAAGTGGTCGAAAAAATTCAATCTAACCTAACATCTAGACATTGCAGTTTTACGATTTATTTTTGAACAACTTCCCAATCCTTGAATCCAACGCCAATTTGACCAGTCACTCTTCTATATCGGAGGTGTAATTGACCAGGAGGACAATGTGCAACAAGAGCTGTAAGTTGTCGAAAAAAATTTAATCTAACCTAACATCAAGGCATTGCAGATTTACGATTTATTTTTGAACAACTTCCCAATCCTTGAATCCAACGCCAATTTGACCAGTCACTCTTCTATATCGGAGGTGTAATTGACCAGGAGGACAATGTGCAACAAGAGCTGTAAGTTGTCGAAAAAAATTTAATCTAACCTAACATCAAGACATTGCAGATTTACGATTTATTTTTGAACAACTTCCCAATCCTTGAATCCAACGCCAATTTGACCAGTCACTCTTCTATATCGGAGGTGTAATTGACCAGGAGGACAATGTGCAACAAGAGCTGTAAGTTGTCGAAAAAAATTTAATCTAACCTAACATCAAGACATTGCAGATTTACGATTTATTTTTGAACAACTTCCCAATCCTTGAATCCAACGCCAATTTGACCAGTCATTCTTCTATATCCTAGGTGTAATTGACCAGGAGGACAATGTGCAACAAGAGCTGTAAGTGGTCGAAAAAAATTCAATCTAACCTAACATCTAGACATTGCAGTTTTACGATTTATTTTTGAACAACTTCCAAATTCTTGAATCCAGCGCCAATTTGACCAGTCTCTCTTCTATATCGGAGGTGTAATTGACCAGGAGGACAATGTGCAACAAGAGCTGTAAGTGGTCGAAAAAATTCAATCTAACCTAACATCTAGACATTGCAGTTTTACGATTTATTTTTGAACTTCCCAATCCTTGAATCCAACGCCAATTTGACCAGTCACTCTTCTATATCGAAGGTGTAATTGACCAGGAGGACAATGTGCAACAAGAGCTGTAAGTTGTCGAAAAGAATTTAATCTAACCTAACATCTAGACATTGCAGATTTACGATTTATTTTTGAACAACTTCCCAATCCTTGAATCCAACGCCAATTTGACCAGTCATTCTTCTATATCCTAGGTGTAATTGACCAGGAGGACAATGTGCAACAAGAGCTGTAAGCTGTCGAAAAAAATTTAATCTAACCTAACATCTAGACATTGCAGATTTACGATTTATTTTTGAACAACTTCCCAATCCTTGAATCCAACGCCAATTTGACCAGTCATTCTTCTATATCGAAGGTGTAATTGACCAGGAGGACAATGTGCAACAAGAGCTGTAAGTTGTCGAAAAAAATTTAATCTAACCTAACATCAAGACATTGCAGATTTACGATTTATTTTTGCACAACTTCCCAATCCTTGAATCCAACGCCAATTTGACCAGTCATTCTTCTATATCCTAGGTGTAATTGACCAGGAGGACAATGTGCAACAAGAGCTGTAAGTTGTCGAAAAAAATTTAATCTAACCTAACATCAAGACATTGCAGATTTACGATTTATTTTTGAACAACTTCCCAATCCTTGAATCCAACGCCAATTTGACCAGTCATTCTTCTATATCCTAATTGTAATTGACCAGGAGGACAATGTGCAACAAGAGCTGTAAGTGGTCGAAAAAAATTCAATCTAACCTAACATCTAGACATTGCAGTTTTACGATTTATTTTTGAACAACTTCCAAATTCTTGAATCCAGCGCCAATTTGACCAGTCTCTCTTCTATATCGGAGGTGTAATTGACCAGGAGGACAATGTGCAACAAGAACTGTAAGTGGTCGAAAAAATTCAATCTAACCTAACATCTAGACATTGCAGTTTTACGATTTATTTTTGAACTTCCCAATCCTTGAATCCAACGCCAATTTGACCAGTCACTCTTCTATATCGGAGGTGTAATTGACCAGGAGGACAATGTGCAACAAGAGCTGTAAGTGGTCGAAAAAAATTCAATCTAACCTAACATCTAGACATTGCAGTTTTACGATTTATTTTTGAACAACTTCCAAATTCTTGAATCCAGCGCCAATTTGACCAGTCTCTCTTCTATATCGGAGGTGTAATTGACCAGGAGGACAATGTGCAACAAGAGCTGTAAGTGGTCGAAAAAATTCAATCTAACCTAACATCTAGACATTGCAGTTTTACGATTTATTTTTGAACTTCCCAATCCTTGAATCCAACGCCAATTTGACCAGTCACTCTTCTATATCGGAGGTGTAATTGACCAGGAGGACAATGTGCAACAAGAGCTGTAAGTTGTCGAAAAAAATTTAATCTAACCTAACATCAAGACATTGCAGATTTACGATTTATTTTTGAACAACTTCCCAATCCTTGAATCCAACGCCAATTTGACCAGTCATTCTTCTATATCCTAGGTGTATTTGACCAGGAGGACAATGTGCAACAAGAGCTGTAAGCTGTCGAAAAAAATTTAATCTAACCTAACATCTAGACATTGCAGATTTACGATTTGTTTTTGAACAACTTCCCAATCCTTGAATCCAACGCCAATTTGACCAGTCATTCTTCTATATCGAAGGTGTAATTGACCAGGAGGACAATGTGCAACAAGAGCTGTAAGTTGTCGAAAAAAATTTAATCTAACCTAACATCAAGACATTGCAGATTTACGATTTATTTTTGAACAACTTCCCAATCCTTGAATCCAACGCCAATTTGACCAGTCATTCTTCTATATCCTAGGTGTAATTGACCAGGAGGACAATGTGCAACAAGAGCTGTAAGTTGTCGAAAAAAATTTAATCTAACCTAACATCAAGACATTGCAGCTTTACGATTTATTTTTGAACAACTTCCCAATCCTTGAATCCAACGCCAATTTGACCAGTCATTCTTCTATATCCTAGGTGTAATTGACCAGGAGGACAATGTGCAACAAGAGCTGTAAGTGGTCGAAAAAAATTCAATCTAACCTAACATCTAGACATTGCAGTTTTACGATTTATTTTTGAACAACTTCCAAATTCTTGAATCCAGCGCCAATTTGACCAGTCTCTCTTCTATATCGGAGGTGTAATTGACCAGGAGGACAATGTGCAACAAGAGCTGTAAGTGGTCGAAAAAATTCAATCTAACCTAACATCTAGACATTGCAGTTATACGATTTATTTTTGAACTTCCCAATCCTTGAATCCAACGCCAATTTGACCAGTCACTCTTCTATATCGGAGGTGTAATTGACCAGGAGGACAATGTGCAACAAGAGCTGTAAGTGGTCGAAAAAAATTCAATCTAACCTAACATCTAGACATTGCAGTTTTACGATTTATTTTTGAACAACTTCCAAATTCTTGAATCCAGCGCCAATTTGACCAGTCTCTCTTCTATATCGGAGGTGTAATTGACCAGGAGGACAATGTGCAACAAGAGCTGTAAGTGGTCGAAAAAATTCAATCTAACCTAACATCTAGACATTGCAGTTTTACGATTTATTTTTGAACTTCCCAATCCTTGAATCCAACGCCAATTTGACCAGTCACTCTTCTATATCGGAGGTGTAATTGACCAGGAGGACAATGTGCAACAAGAGCTGTAAGTTGTCGAAAAAAATTTAATCTAACCTAACATCAAGACATTGCAGATTTACGATTTATTTTTGAACAACTTCCCAATCCTTGAATCCAACGCCAATTTGACCAGTCATTCTTCTATATCCTAGGTGTAATTGACCAGGAGGACAATGTGCAACAAGAGCTGTAAGTTGTCGAAAAAAATTTAATCTAACCTAACATCAAGACATTGCAGATTTACGATTTATTTTTGAACAACTTCCCAATCCTTGAATCCAACGCCAATTTGACCAGTCATTCTTCTATATCCTAGGTGTAATTGACCAGGAGGACAATGTGCAACAAGAGCTGTAAGTTGTCGAAAAAAATTTAATCTAACCTAACATCAAGACATTGCAGATTTACGATTTATTTTTGAACAACTTCCCAATCCTTGAATCCAACGCCAATTTGACCAGTCATTCTTCTATATCCTAGGTGTAATTGACCAGGAGGACAATGTGCAACAAGAGCTGTAAGTTGTCGAAAAAAATTTAATCTAACCTAACATCAAGACATTGCAGATTTACGATTTATTTTTGAACAACTTCCCAATCCTTGAATCCAACGCCAATTTGACCAGTCATTCTTCTATATCCTAATTGTAATTGACCAGGAGGACAATGTGCAACAAGAGCTGTAAGTGGTCGAAAAAAATTCAATCTAACCTAACATCTAGACATTGCAGTTTTACGATTTATTTTTGAACAACTTCCAAATTCTTGAATCCAGCGCCAATTTGACCAGTCTCTCTTCTATATCGGAGGTGTAATTGACCAGGAGGACAATGTGCAACAAGAGCTGTAAGTGGTCGAAAAAATTCAATCTAACCTAACATCTAGACATTGCAGTTTTACGATTTATTTTTGAACTTCCCAATCCTTGAATCCAACGCCAATTTGACCAGTCACTCTTCTATATCGGAGGTGTAATTGACCAGGAGGACAATGTGCAACAAGAGCTGTAAGTGGTCGAAAAAAATTCAATCTAACCTAACATCTAGACATTGCAGTTTTACGATTTATTTTTGAACAACTTCCAAATTCTTGAATCCAGCGCCAATTTGACCAGTCTCTCTTCTATATCGGAGGTGTAATTGACCAGGAGGACAATGTGCAACAAGAGCTGTAAGTGGTCGAAAAAATTCAATCTAACCTAACATCTAGACATTGCAGTTTTACGATTTATTTTTGAACTTCCCAATCCTTGAATCCAACGCCAATTTGACCAGTCACTCTTCTATATCGGAGGTGTAATTGACCAGGAGGACAATGTGCAACAAGAGCTGTAAGTTGTCGAAAAAAATTTAATCTAACCTAACATCAAGACATTGCAGATTTACGATTTATTTTTGAACAACTTCCCAATCCTTGAATCCAACGCCAATTTGACCAGTCATTCTTCTATATCCTAGGTGTAATTGACCAGGAGGACAATGTGCAACAAGAGCTGTAAGCTGTCGAAAAAAATTTAATCTAACCTAACATCTAGACATTGCAGATTTACGATTTGTTTTTGAACAACTTCCCAATCCTTGAATCCAACGCCAATTTGACCAGTCATTCTTCTATATCGAAGGTGTAATTGACCAGGAGGACAATGTGCAACAAGAGCTGTAAGTTGTCGAAAAAAATTTAATCTAACCTAACATCAAGACATTGCAGATTTACGATTTATTTTTGAACAACTTCCCAATCCTTGAATCCAACGCCAATTTGACCAGTCATTCTTCTATATCCTAGGTGTAATTGACCAGGAGGACAATGTGCAACAAGAGCTGTAAGTTGTCGAAAAAAATTTAATCTAACCTAACATCAAGACATTGCAGCTTTACGATTTATTTTTGAACAACTTCCCAATCCTTGAATCCAACGCCAATTTGACCAGTCATTCTTCTATATCCTAGGTGTAATTGACCAGGAGGACAATGTGCAACAAGAGCTGTAAGTGGTCGAAAAAAATTCAATCTAACCTAACATCTAGACATTGCAGTTTTACGATTTATTTTTGAACAACTTCCAAATTCTTGAATCCAGCGCCAATTTGACCAGTCTCTCTTCTATATCGGAGGTGTAATTGACCAGGAGGACAATGTGCAACAAGAGCTGTAAGTGGTCGAAAAAATTCAATCTAACCTAACATCTAGACATTGCAGTTATACGATTTATTTTTGAACTTCCCAATCCTTGAATCCAACGCCAATTTGACCAGTCACTCTTCTATATCGGAGGTGTAATTGACCAGGAGGACAATGTGCAACAAGAGCTGTAAGTGGTCGAAAAAAATTCAATCTAACCTAACATCTAGACATTGCAGTTTTACGATTTATTTTTGAACAACTTCCAAATTCTTGAATCCAGCGCCAATTTGACCAGTCTCTCTTCTATATCGGAGGTGTAATTGACCAGGAGGACAATGTGCAACAAGAGCTGTAAGTGGTCGAAAAAATTCAATCTAACCTAACATCTAGACATTGCAGTTTTACGATTTATTTTTGAACTTCCCAATCCTTGAATCCAACGCCAATTTGACCAGTCACTCTTCTATATCGGAGGTGTAATTGACCAGGAGGACAATGTGCAACAAGAGCTGTAAGTTGTCGAAAAAAATTTAATCTAACCTAACATCAAGACATTGCAGATTTACGATTTATTTTTGAACAACTTCCCAATCCTTGAATCCAACGCCAATTTGACCAGTCATTCTTCTATATCCTAGGTGTAATTGACCAGGAGGACAATGTGCAACAAGAGCTGTAAGTTGTCGAAAAGAATTTAATCTAACCTAACATCTAGACATTGCAGATTTACGATTTATTTTTGAACAACTTCCCAATCCTTGAATCCAACGCCAATTTGACCAGTCATTCTTCTATATCGAAGGTGTAATTGACCAGGAGGACAATGTGCAACAAGAGCTGTAAGTTGTCGAAAAAAATTTAATCTAACCTAACATCAAGACATTGCAGATTTACGATTTATTTTTGAACAACTTCCCAATCCTTGAATCCAACGCCAATTTGACCAGTCATTCTTCTATATCCTAGGTGTAATTGACCAGGAGGACAATGTGCAACAAGAGCTGTAAGTGGTCGAAAAAAATTCAATCTAACCTAACATCTAGACATTGCAGTTTTACGATTTATTTTTGAACAACTTCCAAATCCTTGAATCCAGCGCCAATTTGACCAGTCTCTCTTCTATATCGGAGGTGTAATTGACCAGGAGGACAATGTGCAACAAGAGCTGTAAGTGGTCGAAAAAAATTCAATCTAACCTAACATCTAGACATTGCAGTTTTACGATTTATTTTTGAACAACTTCCAAATCCTTGAATCCAGCGCCAATTTGACCAGTCTCTCTTCTATATCGGAGGTGTAATTGACCAGGAGGACAATGTGCAGCAAGAGCTGTAAGTGGTCGAAAAAAATTTAATCTAACCTAACATCAAGACATTGCAGATTTACGATTTATTTTTGAACAACTTCCCAATCCTTGAATCCAACGCCAATTTGACCAGTCATTCTTCTATATCCTAGGTGTAATTGACCAGGAGGACAATGTGCAACAAGAGCTGTAAGTGGTCGAAAAAAATTCAATCTAACCTAACATCTAGACATTGCAGTTTTACGATTTATTTTTGAACAACTTCCCAATCCTTGAATCCAACGCCAATTTGACCAGTCATTCTTCTATATCGAAGGTGTAATTGACCAGGAGGACAACAATGTGCAACAAGAGCTGTAAGTGGTCGAAAAAAATTCAATCTAACCTAACATCTAGACATTGCAGTTTTACGATTTATTTTTGAACAACTTCCAAATTCTTGAATCCAGCGCCAATTTGACCAGTCTCTCTTCTATATGGGAGGTGTAATTGACCAGGAGGACAATGTGCAACAAGAGCTGTAAGTGGTCGAAAAAATTCAATCTAACCTAACATCTAGACATTGCAGTTTTACGATTTATTTTTAAACTTCCCAATCCTTGAATCCAACGCCAATTTGACCAGTCACTCTTCTATATCGGAGGTGTAATTGACCAGGAGGACAATGTGCAACAAGAGCTGTAAGTTGTCGAAAAAAATTTAATCTAACCTAACATCAAGACATTGCAGATTTACGATTTATTTTTGAACAACTTCCCAATCCTTGAATCCAACGCCAATTTGACCAGTCATTCTTCTATATCCTAGGTGTAATTGACCAGGAGGACAATGTGCAACAAGAGCTGTAAGCTGTCGAAAAAAATTTAATCTAACCTAACATCTAGACATTGCAGATTTACGATTTATTTTTGAACAACTTCCCAATCCTTGAATCCAACGCCAATTTGACCAGTCATTCTTCTATATCGAAGGTGTAATTGACCAGGAGGACAATGTGCAACAAGAGCTGTAAGTTGTCGAAAAAAATTTAATCTAACCTAACATCAAGACATTGCAGATTTACGATTTATTTTTGAACAACTTCCCAATCCTTGAATCCAACGCCAATTTAACCAGTCATTCTTCTATATCCTAGGTGTAATTGACCAGGAGGACAATGTGCAACAAGAGCTGTAAGTTGTCGAAAAAAATTTAATCTAACCTAACATCTAGACATTGCAGATTTACGATTTATTTTTGAACAACTTCCCAATCCTTGAATCCAGCGCCAATTTGACCAGTCTCTCTTCTATATCGGAGGTGTAATTGACCAGGAGGACAATGTGCAACAAGAGCTGTAAGTGGTCGAAAAAAATTCAATCTAACCTAACATCTAGACATTGCAGTTTTACGATTTATTTTTGAACAACTTCCAAATCCTTGAATCCAGCGCCAATTTGACCAGTCTCTCTTCTATATCGGAGGTGTAATTGACCAGGAGGACAATGTGCAGCAAGAGCTGTAAGTGGTCGAAAAAATTCAATCTAACCTAACATCTAGACATTGCAGTTTTACGATTTATTTTTGAACAACTTCCCATTCCTTGAATCCAACGCCAATTTGACCAGTCACTCTTCTATATCGGAGGTGTAATTGACCAGGAGGACAATGTGCAACAAGAGCTGTAAGTTGTCGAAAAAAATTTAATCTAACCTAACATCAAGACATTGCAGATTTACGATTTATTTTTGAACAACTTCCCAATCCTTGAATCCAACGCCAATTTGACCAGTCATTCTTCTATATCCTAGGTGTAATTGACCAGGAGGACAATGTGCAACAAGAGCTGTAAGTGGTCGAAAAAAATTCAATCTAACCTAACATCTAGACATTGCAGTTTTACGATTTATTTTTGAACAACTTCCAAATTCTTGAATCCAGCGCCAATTTGACCAGTCTCTCTTTTATATCGGAGGTGTAATTGACCAGGAGGACAATGTGCAACAAGAGCTGTAAGTGGTCGAAAAAATTCAATCTAACCTAACATCTAGACATTGCAGTTTTACGATTTATTTTTGAACTTCCCAATCCTTGAATCCAACGCCAATTTGACCAGTCACTCTTCTATATCGGAGGTGTAATTGACCAGGAGGACAATGTGCAACAAGAGCTGTAAGTTGTCGAAAAAAATTTAATCTAACTTAACATCAAGACATTGCAGATTTACGATTTATTTTTGAACAACTTCCCAATCCTTGAATCCAACGCCAATTTGACCAGTCATTCTTCTATATCCTAGGTGTAATTGACCAGGAGGACAATGTGCAACAAGAGCTGTAAGTTGTCGAAAAAAATTTAATCTAACCTAACATCAAGACATTGCAGATTTACGATTTATTTTTGAACAACTTCCCAATCCTTGAATCCAACGCCAATTTGACCAGTCACTCTTCTATATCGGAGGTGTAATTGACCAGGAGGACAATGTGCAACAAGAGCTGTAAGTTGTCGAAAAAAATTTAATCTAACCTAACATCAAGACATTGCAGATTTACGATTTATTTTTGAACAACTTCCCAATCCTTGAATCCAACGCCAATTTGACCAGTCATTCTTCTATATCCTAGGTGTAATTGACCAGGAGGACAATGTGCAACAAGAGCTGTAAGTGGTCGAAAAAAATTCAATCTAACCTAACATCTAGACATTGCAGTTTTACGATTTATTTTTGAACAACTTCCAAATTCTTGAATCCAGCGCCAATTTGACCAGTCTCTCTTCTATATCGGAGGTGTAATTGACCAGGAGGACAATGTGCAACAAGAGCTGTAAGTGGTCGAAAAAATTCAATCTAACCTAACATCTAGACATTGCAGTTTTACGATTTATTTTTGAACTTCCCAATCCTTGAATCCAACGCCAATTTGACCAGTCACTCTTCTATATCGGAGGTGTAATTGACCAGGAGGACAATGTGCAACAAGAGCTGTAAGTTGTCGAAAAAAATTTAATCTAACCTAACATCAAGACATTGCAGATTTACGATTTATTTTTGAACAACTTCCCAATCCTTGAATCCAACGCCAATTTGACCAGTCATTCTTCTATATCCTAGGTGTAATTGACCAGGAGGACAATGTGCAACAAGAGCTGTAAGTTGTCGAAAAGAATTTAATCTAACCTAACATCTAGACATTGCAGATTTACGATTTATTTTTGAACAACTTCCCAATCCTTGAATCCAACGCCAATTTGACCAGTCATTCTTCTATATCGAAGGTGTAATTGACCAGGAGGACAATGTGCAACAAGAGCTGTAAGTTGTCGAAAAAAATTTAATCTAACCTAACATCAAGACATTGCAGATTTACGATTTATTTTTGAACAACTTCCCAATCCTTGAATCCAACGCCAATTTGACCAGTCATTCTTCTATATCCTAGGTGTAATTGACCAGGAGGACAATGTGCAACAAGAGCTGTAAGTGGTCGAAAAAAATTCAATCTAACCTAACATCTAGACATTGCAGTTTTACGATTTATTTTTGAACAACTTCCAAATCCTTGAATCCAGCGCCAATTTGACCAGTCTCTCTTCTATATCGGAGGTGTAATTGACCAGGAGGACAATGTGCAACAAGAGCTGTAAGTGGTCGAAAAAAATTCAATCTAACCTAACATCTAGACATTGCAGTTTTACGATTTATTTTTGAACAACTTCCAAATCCTTGAATCCAGCGCCAATTTGACCAGTCTCTCTTCTATATCGGAGGTGTAATTGACCAGGAGGACAATGTGCAGCAAGAGCTGTAAGTGGTCGAAAAAAATTTAATCTAACCTAACATCAAGACATTGCAGATTTACGATTTATTTTTGAACAACTTCCCAATCCTTGAATCCAACGCCAATTTGACCAGTCATTCTTCTATATCCTAGGTGTAATTGACCAGGAGGACAATGTGCAACAAGAGCTGTAAGTGGTCGAAAAAAATTCAATCTAACCTAACATCTAGACATTGCAGTTTTACGATTTATTTTTGAACAACTTCCCAATCCTTGAATCCAACGCCAATTTGACCAGTCATTCTTCTATATCGAAGGTGTAATTGACCAGGAGGACAACAATGTGCAACAAGAGCTGTAAGTGGTCGAAAAAAATTCAATCTAACCTAACATCTAGACATTGCAGTTTTACGATTTATTTTTGAACAACTTCCAAATTCTTGAATCCAGCGCCAATTTGACCAGTCTCTCTTCTATATCGGAGGTGTAATTGACCAGGAGGACAATGTGCAACAAGAGCTGTAAGTGGTCGAAAAAATTCAATCTAACCTAACATCTAGACATTGCAGTTTTACGATTTATTTTTGAACTTCCCAATCCTTGAATCCAACGCCAATTTGACCAGTCACTCTTCTATATCGGAGGTGTAATTGACCAGGAGGACAATGTGCAACAAGAGCTGTAAGTTGTCGAAAAAAATTTAATCTAACCTAACATCAAGACATTGCAGATTTACGATTTATTTTTGAACAACTTCCCAATCCTTGAATCCAACGCCAATTTGACCAGTCATTCTTCTATATCCTAGGTGTAATTGACCAGGAGGACAATGTGCAACAAGAGCTGTAAGCTGTCGAAAAAAATTTAATCTAACCTAACATCTAGACATTGCAGATTTACGATTTATTTTTGAACAACTTCCCAATCCTTGAATCCAACGCCAATTTGACCAGTCATTCTTCTATATCGAAGGTGTAATTGACCAGGAGGACAATGTGCAACAAGAGCTGTAAGTTGTCGAAAAAAATTTAATCTAACCTAACATCAAGACATTGCAGATTTACGATTTATTTTTGAACAACTTCCCAATCCTTGAATCCAACGCCAATTTAACCAGTCATTCTTCTATATCCTAGGTGTAATTGACCAGGAGGACAATGTGCAACAAGAGCTGTAAGTTGTCGAAAAAAATTTAATCTAACCTAACATCTAGACATTGCAGATTTACGATTTATTTTTGAACAACTTCCCAATCCTTGAATCCAGCGCCAATTTGACCAGTCTCTCTTCTATATCGGAGGTGTAATTGACCAGGAGGACAATGTGCAACAAGAGCTGTAAGTGGTCGAAAAAAATTCAATCTAACCTAACATCTAGACATTGCAGTTTTACGATTTATTTTTGAACAACTTCCAAATCCTTGAATCCAGCGCCAATTTGACCAGTCTCTCTTCTATATCGGAGGTGTAATTGACCAGGAGGACAATGTGCAGCAAGAGCTGTAAGTGGTCGAAAAAATTCAATCTAACCTAACATCTAGACATTGCAGTTTTACGATTTATTTTTGTACAACTTCCCATTCCTTGAATCCAACGCCAATTTGACCAGTCACTCTTCTATATCGGAGGTGTAATTGACCAGGAGGACAATGTGCAACAAGAGCTGTAAGTTGTCGAAAAAAATTTAATCTAACCTAACATCAAGACATTGCAGATTTACGATTTATTTTTGAACAACTTCCCAATCCTTGAATCCAACGCCAATTTGACCAGTCATTCTTCTATATCCTAGGTGTAATTGACCAGGAGGACAATGTGCAACAAGAGCTGTAAGTGGTCGAAAAAAATTCAATCTAACCTAACATCTAGACATTGCAGTTTTACGATTTATTTTTGAACAACTTCCAAATTCTTGAATCCAGCGCCAATTTGACCAGTCTCTCTTCTATATCGGAGGTGTAATTGACCAGGAGGACAATGTGCAACAAGAGCTGTAAGTGGTCGAAAAAATTCAATCTAACCTAACATCTAGACATTGCAGTTTTACGATTTATTTTTGAACTTCCCAATCCTTGAATCCAACGCCAATTTGACCAGTCACTCTTCTATATCGGAGGTGTAATTGACCAGGAGGACAATGTGCAACAAGAGCTGTAAGTTGTCGAAAAAAATTTAATCTAACCTAACATCAAGACATTGCAGATTTACGATTTATTTTTGAACAACTTCCCAATCCTTGAATCCAACGCCAATTTGACCAGTCATTCTTCTATATCCTAGGTGTAATTGACCAGGAGGACAATGTGCAACAAGAGCTGTAAGTTGTCGAAAAGAATTTAATCTAACCTAACATCTAGACATTGCAGATTTACGATTTATTTTTGAACAACTTCCCAATCCTTGAATCCAACGCCAATTTGACCAGTCATTCTTCTATATCGAAGGTGTAATTGACCAGGAGGACAATGTGCAACAAGAGCTGTAAGTTGTCGAAAAAAATTTAATCTAACCTAACATCAAGACATTGCAGATTTACGATTTATTTTTGAACAACTTCCCAATCCTTGAATCCAACGCCAATTTGACCAGTCACTCTTCTATATCGGAGGTGTAATTGACCAGGAGGACAATGTGCAACAAGAGCTGTAAGTGGTCGAAAAAAATTCAATCTAACCTAACATCTAGACATTGCAGTTTTACGATTTATTTTTGAACAACTTCCAAATCCTTGAATCCAGCGCCAATTTGACCAGTCTCTCTTCTATATCGGAGGTGTAATTGACCAGGAGGACAATGTGCAGCAAGAGCTGTAAGTGGTCGAAAAAATTCAATCTAACCTAACATCTAGACATTGCAGTTTTACGATTTATTTTTGTACAACTTCCCATTCCTTGAATCCAACGCCAATTTGACCAGTCACTCTTCTATATCGGAGGTGTAATTGACCAGGAGGACAATGTGCAACAAGAGCTGTAAGTTGTCGAAAAAAATTTAATCTAACCTAACATCAAGACATTGCAGATTTACGATTTATTTTTGAACAACTTCCCAATCCTTGAATCCAACGCCAATTTGACCAGTCATTCTTCTATATCCTAGGTGTAATTGACCAGGAGGACAATGTGCAACAAGAGCTGTAAGTGGTCGAAAAAAATTCAATCTAACCTAACATCTAGACATTGCAGTTTTACGATTTATTTTTGAACAACTTCCAAATTCTTGAATCCAGCGCCAATTTGACCAGTCTCTCTTCTATATCGGAGGTGTAATTGACCAGGAGGACAATGTGCAACAAGAGCTGTAAGTGGTCGAAAAAATTCAATCTAACCTAACATCTAGACATTGCAGTTTTACGATTTATTTTTGAACTTCCCAATCCTTGAATCCAACGCCAATTTGACCAGTCACTCTTCTATATCGGAGGTGTAATTGACCAGGAGGACAATGTGCAACAAGAGCTGTAAGTTGTCGAAAAAAATTTAATCTAACCTAACATCAAGACATTGCAGATTTACGATTTATTTTTGAACAACTTCCCAATCCTTGAATCCAACGCCAATTTGACCAGTCATTCTTCTATATCCTAGGTGTAATTGACCAGGAGGACAATGTGCAACAAGAGCTGTAAGTTGTCGAAAAGAATTTAATCTAACCTAACATCTAGACATTGCAGATTTACGATTTATTTTTGAACAACTTCCCAATCCTTGAATCCAACGCCAATTTGACCAGTCATTCTTCTATATCGAAGGTGTAATTGACCAGGAGGACAATGTGCAACAAGAGCTGTAAGTTGTCGAAAAAAATTTAATCTAACCTAACATCAAGACATTGCAGATTTACGATTTATTTTTGAACAACTTCCCAATCCTTGAATCCAACGCCAATTTGACCAGTCACTCTTCTATATCGGAGGTGTAATTGACCAGGAGGACAATGTGCAACAAGAGCTGTAAGTTGTCGAAAAAAATTTAATCTAACCTAACATCAAGACATTGCAGATTTACGATTTATTTTTGAACAACTTCCCAATCCTTGAATCCAACGCCAATTTGACCAGTCATTCTTCTATATCCTAGGTGTAATTGACCAGGAGGACAATGTGCAACAAGAGCTGTAAGTGGTCGAAAAAAATTCAATCTAACCTAACATCTAGACATTGCAGTTTTACGATTTATTTTTGAACAACTTCCAAATTCTTGAATCCAGCGCCAATTTGACCAGTCTCTCTTCTATATCGGAGGTGTAATTGACCAGGAGGACAATGTGCAACAAGAGCTGTAAGTGGTCGAAAAAATTCAATCTAACCTAACATCTAGACATTGCAGTTTTACGATTTATTTTTGAACTTCCCAATCCTTGAATCCAACGCCAATTTGACCAGTCACTCTTCTATATCGGAGGTGTAATTGACCAGGAGGACAATGTGCAACAAGAGCTGTAAGTTGTCGAAAAAAATTTAATCTAACCTAACATCAAGACATTGCAGATTTACGATTTATTTTTGAACAACTTCCCAATCCTTGAATCCAACGCCAATTTGACCAGTCATTCTTCTATATCCTAGGTGTAATTGACCAGGAGGACAATGTGCAACAAGAGCTGTAAGTTGTCGAAAAGAATTTAATCTAACCTAACATCTAGACATTGCAGATTTACGATTTATTTTTGAACAACTTCCCAATCCTTGAATCCAACGCCAATTTGACCAGTCATTCTTCTATATCGAAGGTGTAATTGACCAGGAGGACAATGTGCAACAAGAGCTGTAAGTTGTCGAAAAAAATTTAATCTAACCTAACATCAAGACATTGCAGATTTACGATTTATTTTTGAACAACTTCCCAATCCTTGAATCCAACGCCAATTTGACCAGTCATTCTTCTATATCCTAGGTGTAATTGACCAGGAGGACAATGTGCAACAAGAGCTGTAAGTGGTCGAAAAAAATTCAATCTAACCTAACATCTAGACATTGCAGTTTTACGATTTATTTTTGAACAACTTCCAAATCCTTGAATCCAGCGCCAATTTGACCAGTCTCTCTTCTATATCGGAGGTGTAATTGACCAGGAGGACAATGTGCAACAAGAGCTGTAAGTGGTCGAAAAAAATTCAATCTAACCTAACATCTAGACATTGCAGTTTTACGATTTATTTTTGAACAACTTCCAAATCCTTGAATCCAGCGCCAATTTGACCAGTCTCTCTTCTATATCGGAGGTGTAATTGACCAGGAGGACAATGTGCAGCAAGAGCTGTAAGTGGTCGAAAAAAATTTAATCTAACCTAACATCAAGACATTGCAGATTTACGATTTATTTTTGAACAACTTCCCAATCCTTGAATCCAACGCCAATTTGACCAGTCATTCTTCTATATCCTAGGTGTAATTGACCAGGAGGACAATGTGCAACAAGAGCTGTAAGTGGTCGAAAAAAATTCAATCTAACCTAACATCTAGACATTGCAGTTTTACGATTTATTTTTGAACAACTTCCCAATCCTTGAATCCAACGCCAATTTGACCAGTCATTCTTCTATATCGAAGGTGTAATTGACCAGGAGGACAACAATGTGCAACAAGAGCTGTAAGTGGTCGAAAAAAATTCAATCTAACCTAACATCTAGACATTGCAGTTTTACGATTTATTTTTGAACAACTTCCAAATTCTTGAATCCAGCGCCAATTTGACCAGTCTCTCTTCTATATCGGAGGTGTAATTGACCAGGAGGACAATGTGCAACAAGAGCTGTAAGTGGTCGAAAAAATTCAATCTAAACTAACATCTAGACATTGCAGTTTTACGATTTATTTTTGAACAACTTCCCAATCCTTGAATCCAACGCCAATTTGACCAGTCACTCTTCTATATCGGAGGTGTAATTGACCAGGAGGACAATGTGCAACAAGAGCTGTAAGTTGTCGAAAAAAATTTAATCTAACCTAACATCAAGGCATTGCAGATTTACGATTTATTTTTGAACAACTTCCCAATCCTTGAATCCAACGCCAATTTGACCAGTCACTCTTCTATATCGGAGGTGTAATTGACCAGGAGGACAATGTGCAACAAGAGCTGTAAGTTGTCGAAAAAAATTTAATCTAACCTAACATCAAGACATTGCAGATTTACGATTTATTTTTGAACAACTTCCCAATCCTTGAATCCAACGCCAATTTGACCAGTCACTCTTCTATATCGGAGGTGTAATTGACCAGGAGGACAATGTGCAACTAGAGCTGTAAGTTGTCGAAAAAAATTTAATCTAACCTAACATCAAGACATTGCAGATTTACGATTTATTTTTGAACAACTTCCCAATCCTTGAATCCAACGCCAATTTGACCAGTCATTCTTCTATATCCTAGGTGTAATTGACCAGGAGGACAATGTGCAACAAGAGCTGTATGCTGTCGAAAAAAATTTAATCTAACCTAACATCTAGACATTGCAGATTTACGATTTATTTTTGAACAACTTCCCAATCCTTGAATCCAACGCCAATTTGACCAGTCATTCTTCTATATCGAAGGTGTAATTGACCAGGAGGACAATGTGCAACAAGAGCTGTAAGTTGTCGAAAAAAATTTAATCTAACCTAACATCAAGACATTGCAGATTTACGATTTATTTTTGAACAACTTCCCAATCCTTGAATCCAACGCCAATTTGACAAGTCATTCTTCTATATCCTAGGTGTAATTGACCAGGAGGACAATGTGCAACAAGAGCTGTAAGTTGTCGAAAAAAATTTAATCTAACCTAACATCTAGACATTGCAGATTTACGATTTATTTTTGAACAACTTCCCAATCCTTGAATCCAGCGCCAATTTGACCAGTCTCTCTTCTATATCGGAGGTGTAATTGACCAGGAGGACAATGTGCAACAAGAGCTGTAAGTGGTCGAAAAAAATTCAATCTAACCTAACATCTAGACATTGCAGTTTTACGATTTATTTTTGAACAACTTCCAAATCCTTGAATCCAGCGCCAATTTGACCAGTCTCTCTTCTATATCGGAGGTGTAATTGACCAGGAGGACAATGTGCAGCAAGAGCTGTAAGTGGTCGAAAAAATTCAATCTAACCTAACATCTAGACATTGCAGTTTTACGATTTATTTTTGAACAACTTCCCATTCCTTGAATCCAACGCCAATTTGACCAGTCACTCTTCTATATCGGAGGTGTAATTGACCAGGAGGACAATGTGCAACAAGAGCTGTAAGTTGTCGAAAAAAATTTAATCTAACCTAACATCAAGACATTGCAGATTTACGATTTATTTTTGAACAACTTCCCAATCCTTGAATCCAACGCCAATTTGACCAGTCATTCTTCTATATCCTAGGTGTAATTGACCAGGAGGACAATGTGCAACAAGAGCTGTAAGTTGTCGAAAAAAATTCAATCTAACCTAACATCTAGACATTGCAGTTTTACGATTTATTTTTGAACAACTTCCAAATCCTTGAATCCAGCGCCAATTTGACCAGTCTCTCTTCTATATCGGAGGTGTAATTGACCAGGAGGACAATGTGCAACAAGAGCTGTAAGTTGTCGAAAAAAATTTAATCTAACCTAACATCTAGACATTGCAGATTTACGATTTATTTTTGAACAACTTCCCAATCCTTGAATCCAACGCCAATTTGACCAGTCATTCTTCTATATCGGAGGTGTAATTGACCAGGAGGACAATGTGCAACAAGAGCTGTAAGTGGTCGAAAAAATTCAATCTAACCTAACATCTAGACATTGCAGTTTTACGATTTATTTTTGAACAACTTCCCAATCCTTGAATCCAACGCCAATTTGACCAGTCACTCTTCTATATCGGAGGTGTAATTGACCAGGAGGACAATGTGCAACAAGAGCTGTAAGTTGTCGAAAAAAATTTAATCTAACCTAACATCAAGACATTGCAGATTTACGATTTATTTTTGAACAACTTCCCAATCCTTGAATCCAACGCCAATTTGACCAGTCATTCTTCTATATCCTAGGTGTAATTGACCAGGAGGACAATGTGCAACAAGAGCTGTAAGTTGTCGAAAAGAATTTAATCTAACCTAACATTAGACATTGCAGATTTACGATTTATTTTTGAACAACTTCCCAATCCTTGAATCCATCGCCAATTTGACCAGTCATTCTTCTATATCGAAGGTGTAATTGACCAGGAGGACAATGTGCAACAAGAGCTGTAAGTTGTCGAAAAAAATTTAATCTAACCTAACATCAAGACATTGCAGATTTACGATTTATTTTTGAACAACTTCCCAATCCTTGAATCCAACGCCAATTTGACCAGTCATTCTTCTATATCCTAGGTGTAATTGACCAGGAGGACAATGTGCAACAAGAGCTGTAAGTTGTCGAAAAAAATTTAATCTAACCTAACATCTAGACATTGCAGATTTACGATTTATTTTTGAACAACTTCCCAATCCTTGAATCCAGCGCCAATTTGACCAGTCTCTCTTCTATATCGGAGGTGTAATTGACCAGGAGGACAATGTGCAACAAGAGCTGTAAGTGGTCGAAAAAAATTCAATCTAACCTAACATCTAGACATTGCAGTTTTACGATTTATTTTTGAACAACTTCCAAATCCTTGAATCCAGCGCCAATTTGACCAGTCTCTCTTCTATATCGGAGGTGTAATTGACCAGGAGGACAATGTGCAGCAAGAGCTGTAAGTGGTCGAAAAAATTCAATCTAACCTAACATCTAGACATTGCAGTTTTACGATTTATTTTTGAACAACTTCCCATTCCTTGAATCCAACGCCAATTTGACCAGTCACTCTTCTATATCGGAGGTGTAATTGACCAGGAGGACAATGTGCAACAAGAGCTGTAAGTTGTCGAAGAAAATTTAATCTAACCTAACATCAAGACATTGCAGATTTACGATTTATTTTTGAACAACTTCCCAATCCTTGAATCCAACGCCAATTTGACCAGTCATTCTTCTATATCCTAGGTGTAATTGACCAGGAGGACAATGTGCAACAAGAGCTGTAAGTTGTCGAAAAAAATTCAATCTAACCTAACATCTAGACATTGCAGTTTTACGATTTATTTTTGAACAACTTCCAAATCCTTGAATCCAGCGCCAATTTGACCAGTCTCTCTTCTATGTCGGAGGTGTAATTGACCAGGAGGACAATGTGCAACAAGAGCTGTAAGTTGTCGAAAAAAATTTAATCTAACCTAACATCTAGACATTGCAGATTTACGATTTATTTTTGAACAACTTCCCAATCCTTGAATCCAACGCCAATTTGACCAGTCATTCTTCTATATCCAAGGTGTAATTGACCAGGAGGACAATGTGCAGCAAGAGCTGTAAGTAGTCGAAAAAAATTCAATCTAACCTAACATCTAGACATTGCAGTTTTACGATTTATTTTTGAACAACTTCCCAATCCTTGAATCCAACGCCAATTTGACCAGTCATTCTTCTACCGGGTGGACCAACACTATTGCCCACCTCAAAAATTGCCCTTTATTTTAAAGCTGGGACTTCGAAATTTTTACAGTGTATATGGCTACCAAGGACCCTTCAAATGACGGCAAAAGTTTATCTGTCATGCAAAAACTGTGACGTCACGAAATTTTGAAATATCGTTTTTCCAAGAAAAAAAAAATTTTTACCCATAAAATCGTTTTTTGGGCTAATACCTTTATGTTAAGCCCATTTTTTTAAATTTCCGTCATCAGATTAGCCAACTGTAGCAAGCTAAAAATGGTCCATTTTTATTCACAAGTCGGCCACGTAAACAATTGACTACTATGCGAGGGCTTTCTTGGATAACAGCGTACGCTTTTTTCATCTGTCACCAGTTGACAGCGACACGACACGGCCATTGAACTGCGAAATTGTTTTTAATTTTAATAAACGTGGATTTTTGTAACGAATAATGTTGAAATATCGGTTTAAACTGGGCATCCACCATTTAATTCGCCCACCCAAGGTGCCAGGAGAGGTTACGAACACGGACATTTTATCAGATGGCGGTGGCGGCGTGAAAAGGGGCTCCAGTTTGTGTGAAGGGCTCCGGTTTGTGTGAGGGGGTTTTTTCAAATAGCCATTTCCATAATTCGCATTATTCCATACTTATGTAATTCCACAGGTAATTATTTTGTTGTTATGGCCTGTTTTTTAGTTGACATTTTTAGGTTAAGTGAGTCGACTTAGTTTGCCCCGTTGAGACTAATATCGAGGACTAAGATATTCACAGCCCAGAATTTAACAGCAACTCGTGTCAAATAAGGACCAAGGAATCGTTTTGCATAACAAAATTGATATTTACAGCCTCTAAATTTAACATCATCTGATCTAAATAAGGGCAAAGGAATTGTTAAACTATCGTTTCAACTAACATAATTAAAATTCAGAGATAAACTGTAGCCGAAGGTAGAAGAATTATAGCCCGATGCCATTTCTTAACTAGTTGGGTTAAATTGTTTGGTAAATTGTAAGGTGATGTAAAACCAAGTGTTTTTAGCTGGCGAAAGTGTGTTGCTGTAAAGTTGAAGTTGCAATCCCAATAATTATAATTTTTCAAGGATATAAATTGAAACTTAAATCCTGTATGATCAAACTAACAACAATAAATTGAATTTGATTGACTGATTGTGTTACATAAACTATGGTCTTTTAGCTGTTTTGGATGTCTCAGAATTGTGGATCCTTCAAATATTGTGAAAGAGCTCTACTAATCATCATAGACAAAATTGTGTACAAGGAACTTACGGCTTGTACTTACCTAAAGTGATGCATTACTCACTACCACAACCCATCACTACACAATCATCACCAAATTCACTGCACTGCAACCACTATAGCACAGATCACTTCACAAAAAGTACTTACCTGATTACAGGTACTGCTCAAAGTGGTGGCCTTCTCTTTCGATGCACATCTGAGCACGTCGCTGAAATGAATTTTGGACTGTAGCTGCTGTATTTCGTTCATTGATTGTCTGGAAGGCATCTACGAGTCGTTGCTGCATGTCTTGTCTCGTGGTTGGCTGTGTTCTGTACACAATTTCTTGCACAACTCCCCATGTGAAAAAATCCATAGGTGTGAGATCGGGAGATCTAGCTGGCCAAGCAATTGGACCACCACGACCAATCCATTTATCTGGAAACTTTTCATCTGCCACACCACGAGCTTCTCGACTGAAATGTGGAGGCGCACCATCTTGCTGAAACCACAAATTTTGGATCACATTTAATGGCACATCTTCTAGTAAGTCATCTAATGAATTTCTTAAGAACTCTGCATACATCGCACCAGTCAGATGGCCTTCAAAAAAGAATGGACCAACTAATCGGTTGTCAATAATTCCTCCCCACACGTTCAGTGACCATATGTCTTGTGTTTTTTCTTCTCTCATCCAATGTGGGTTAACCACCGACCAATAGTGCATATTATGCCTGTTTACGTGCCCATTAGATTTGAATGTGCATTCATCGGTGAAAAGCACAAACTTGAAGAAGTCCTGATTTTCCTGCAGTTTCTCTTGGGCCCACGTGCAAAATCTCACCCTGTTCATAAAATCCTCTCCATGTAGTTCCTGATGCAGTTCGATGTGATATGCATGGAATTTGTGCTTTTTTAATATTCTTAGAATCGATGACTTACTTATGCCGCTTGATTGCTTCATTTCTCGACTGCTGACTTGGGGATTATTTTCAGCTATGTTCAAAACAATAGCTTGATTGATTTCATGAGTCACAGCGGGATTTATCACTGTCTTTTTCTTGGGCTTCAAACTGCCTGTCTCTCTAAGTTTCTCTACAATTCTTTTAAATGTTCGTCTATCTGGTTGAAGTCTGTCTGGGTAACGTTGGGCATACAATTCTGCTGCTTGCATTGCATTTTCCTGGCATTCTCCAAAAATCAAGATCATGTCGACCTTGTCTGAAAAGGAAAGATGTTGCATCGGCATGATAAAAATTAAATGCACTCCACTAAAATAGAATAAAACTATTAATTAACACTAGGTATAGGAAATTCACCAAGATTCACTTCTACACGTAATTATAATTAACACTCACAACACAGAAAAACGCGTGAAAGCTTCCCTGGAGGGAAACCAGGATAAGAGCTGTGAAAACAGCTAACAAGTAGGTATGTAAAACTAACTTGGAAAACACTTCTCTTCAAGAGGTTGAAGATTTCACAAAATAGCAATTTTTCTCAAAATTAGCAACCTAAACACTGCAACACTATTGTAATTCACACACTAATCACACTAGTGGGTGACTAATGATTAGCTAAAAGGGGTTGGAGGAGTTTGAGCGGGAAATTAACGCGCGTAATGAAATAAATGCGCGAAATTCAAGTAAAAATATGAAAGCCTGCTTTATTAAATTTACTTAATAGGCAATTATTGTTTAATAAACGAAAGAATAATCTCAGTATTCTTAGTTCATTCTAATGACAAAAATTGAAACTCAGGCACACACACACATCTTGTTTATGCACTGGATGGCTTGTCGTGTGATCAATGATTAATTAGTCCTTATTTGCCCACCATGATGATGATTATTAAATTCCACATTGCACCTTTTTGCTTCTGCTGTTCAAATAATAACTTGAGTTCACCAACTTCAAAGCATCAATTATTAACGTCTTGATTTTGTTTAGGAGGTACCTACGAGGTATTTGCCAATCGAAAACTGACACTTGCACCACCTTCGATTACAGTTTATCTTTGAATATGAATTATGTTATGCAAAACGATTCCTTGGTCCTTATTTGACACGAGTTGCTGTTAAATTCTGGGCTGTGAATATCTTAGTCCTCGATATTAGTCTCAACGGGGCAAACTAAGTCGACTCACTTAACCTAAAAATGCCAACTAAAAAACAGGCCATAACAACAAAATAATTACCTGTGGAATTACATAAGTATGGAATAATGCGAATTATGGAAATGGCTATTTGAAAAAACCCCCTCACACAAACCGGAGCCCTTCACACAAACTGGAGCCCCTTTTCACGCCGCCACCGCCATCTGATAAAATGTCCGTGTTCGTAACCTCTCCTGGCACCTTGGGTGGGCGAATTAAATGGTGGATGCCCAGTTTAAACCGATATTTCAACATTATTCGTTACAAAAATCCACGTTTATTAAAATTAAAAACAATTTCGCAGTTCAATGGCCGCGTCGTGTCGCTTGGTGTCGCTGTCAACTGGTGACAGATGAAAAAAGCGTACGCTGTTATCCAAGAAAGCCCTCGCATAGTAGTCAATTGTTTACGTGGCCGACTTGTGAATAAAAATGGACCATTTTTAGCTTGCTACAGTTGGCTAATCTGATGACGGAAATTTAAAAAAATGGGCTTAACATAAAGGTATTAGCCCAAAAAACGATTTTATGGGTAAAAATTTTTTTTTTCTTGGAAAAACGATATTTCAAAATTTCGTGACGTCACAGTTTTTGCATGACAGATAAACTTTTGCCGTCATTTGAAGGGTCCTTGGTAGCCATATACACTGTAAAAATTTCGAAGTCCCAGCTTTAAAATAAAGGGCAATTTTTGAGGTGGGCAATAGTGTTGGTCCACCCGGTATATCCAAGGTGTAATTGACCAGGAGGACAATGTGCAGCAAGAGCTGTAAGTGGTCGAAAAAAATTTAATCTAACCTAACATCAAGACATTGCAGATTTACGATTTATTTTTGAACAACTTCCCAATCCTTGAATCCAACGCCAATTTGACCAGTCATTCTTCTATATCGGAGGTGTAATTGACCAGGAGGACAATGTGCAACAAGAGCTGTAAGTGGTCGAAAAAATTCAATCTAACCTAACATCTAGACATTGCAGTTTTACGATTTATTTTTGAACAACTTCCAAATCCTTGAATCCAGCGCCAATTTGACCAGTCTCTCTTCTATATCGGAGGTGTAATTGACCAGGAGGACAATGTGCAACAAGAGCTGTAAGTGGTCGAAAAAAATTCAATCTAACCTAACATCTAGACATTGCAGTTTTACGATTTATTTTTGAACAACTTCCAAATCCTTGAATCCAGCGCCAATTTGACCAGTCTCTCTTCTATATCGGAGGTGTAATTGACCAGGAGGACAATGTGCAGCAAGAGCTGTAAGTGGTCGAAAAAAATTTAATCTAACCTAACATCAAGACATTGCAGATTTACGATTTATTTTTGAACAACTTCCCAATCCTTGAATCCAACGCCAATTTGACCAGTCATTCTTCTATATCCTAGGTGTAATTGACCAGGAGGACAATGTGCAACAAGAGCTGTAAGTGGTCGAAAAAAATTCAATCTAACCTAACATCTAGACATTGCAGTTTTACGATTTATTTTTGAACAACTTCCAAATCCTTGAATCCAGCGCCAATTTGACCAGTCTCTCTTCTATATCGGAGGTGTAATTGACCAGGAGGACAATGTGCAGCAAGAGCTGTAAGTGGTCGAAAAAAATTTAATCTAACCTAACATCAAGACATTGCAGATTTACGATTTATTTTTGAACAACTTCCCAATCCTTGAATCCAACGCCAATTTGACCAGTCATTCTTCTATATCCTAGGTGTAATTGACCAGGAGGACAATGTGCAACAAGAGCTGTAAGTGGTCGAAAAAAATTCAATCTAACCTAACATCTAGACATTGCAGTTTTACGATTTATTTTTGAACAACTTCCCAATCCTTGAATCCAACGCCAATTTGACCAGTCATTCTTCTATATCGAAGGTGTAATTGACCAGGAGGACAACAATGTGCAACAAGAGCTGTAAGTGGTCGAAAAAAATTCAATCTAACCTAACATCTAGACATTGCAGTTTTACGATTTATTTTTGAACAACTTCCAAATTCTTGAATCCAGCGCCAATTTGACCAGTCTCTCTTCTATATCGGAGGTGTAATTGACCAGGAGGACAATGTGCAACAAGAGCTGTAAGTGGTCGAAAAAATTCAATCTAACCTAACATCTAGACATTGCAGTTTTACGATTTATTTTTGAACAACTTCCCATTCCTTGAATCCAACGCCAATTTGACCAGTCACTCTTCTATATCGGAGGTGTAATTGACCAGGAGGACAATGTGCAACAAGAGCTGTAAGTTGTCGAAAAAAATTTAATCTAACCTAACATCAAGGCATTGCAGATTTACGATTTATTTTTGAACAACTTCCCAATCCTTGAATCCAACGCCAATTTGACCAGTCACTCTTCTATATCGGAGGTGTAATTGACCAGGAGGACAATGTGCAACAAGAGCTGTAAGTTGTCGAAAAAAATTTAATCTAACCTAACATCAAGACATTGCAGATTTACGATTTATTTTTGAACAACTTCCCAATCCTTGAATCCAACGCCAATTTGACCAGTCACTCTTCTATATCGGAGGTGTAATTGACCAGGAGGACAATGTGCAACTAGAGCTGTAAGTTGTCGAAAAAAATTTAATCTAACCTAACATCAAGACATTGCAGATTTACGATTTATTTTTGAACAACTTCCCAATCCTTGAATCCAACGCCAATTTGACCAGTCATTCTTCTATATCCTAGGTGTAATTGACCAGGAGGACAATGTGCAACAAGAGCTGTAAGCTGTCGAAAAAAATTTAATCTAACCTAACATCTAGACATTGCAGATTTACGATTTATTTTTGAACAACTTCCCAATCCTTGAATCCAACGCCAATTTGACCAGTCATTCTTCTATATCGAAGGTGTAATTGACCAGGAGGACAATGTGCAACAAGAGCTGTAAGTTGTCGAAAAAAATTTAATCTAACCTAACATCAAGACATTGCAGATTTACGATTTATTTTTGAACAACTTCCCAATCCTTGAATCCAACGCCAATTTGACAAGTCATTCTTCTATATCCTAGGTGTAATTGACCAGGAGGACAATGTGCAACAAGAGCTGTAAGTTGTCGAAGAAAATTTAATCTAACCTAACATCTAGACATTGGAGATTTACGATTTATTTTTGAACAACTTCCCAATCCTTGAATCCAGCGCCAATTTGACCAGTCTCTCTTCTATATCGGAGGTGTAATTGACCAGGAGGACAATGTGCAACAAGAGCTGTAAGTGGTCGAAAAAAATTCAATCTAACCTAACATCTAGACATTGCAGTTTTACGATTTATTTTTGAACAACTTCCAAATCCTTGAATCCAGCGCCAATTTGACCAGTCTCTCTTCTATATCGGAGGTGTAATTGACCAGGAGGACAATGTGCAGCAAGAGCTGTAAGTGGTCGAAAAAATTCAATCTAACCTAACATCTAGACATTGCAGTTTTACGATTTATTTTTGAACAACTTCCCATTCCTTGAATCCAACGCCAATTTGACCAGTCACTCTTCTATATCGGAGGTGTAATTGACCAGGAGGACAATGTGCAACAAGAGCTGTAAGTTGTCGAAAAAAATTTAATCTAACCTAACATCAAGACATTGCAGATTTACGATTTATTTTTGAACAACTTCCCAATCCTTGAATCCAACGCCAATTTGACCAGTCATTCTTCTATATCCTAGGTGTAATTGACCAGGAGGACAATGTGCAACAAGAGCTGTAAGTTGTCGAAAAAAATTCAATCTAACCTAACATCTAGACATTGCAGTTTTACGATTTATTTTTGAACAACTTCCAAATCCTTGAATCCAGCGCCAATTTGACCAGTCTCTCTTCTATATCGGAGGTGTAATTGACCAGGAGGACAATGTGCAACAAGAGCTGTAAGTTGTCGAAAAAAATTTAATCTAACCTAACATCTAGACATTGCAGATTTACGATTTATTTTTGAACAACTTCCCAATCCTTGAATCCAACGCCAATTTGACCAGTCATTCTTCTATATCGGAGGTGTAATTGACCAGGAGGACAATGTGCAACAAGAGCTGTAAGTGGTCGAAAAAATTCAATCTAACCTAACATCTAGACATTGCAGTTTTACGATTTATTTTTGAACAACTTCCCAATCCTTGAATCCAACGCCAATTTGACCAGTCACTCTTCTATATCGGAGGTGTAATTGACCAGGAGGACAATGTGCAACAAGAGCTGTAAGTTGTCGAAAAAAATTTAATCTAACCTAACATCAAGACATTGCAGATTTACGATTTATTTTTGAACAACTTCCCAATCCTTGAATCCAACGCCAATTTGACCAGTCATTCTTCTATATCCTAGGTGTAATTGACCAGGAGGACAATGTGCAACAAGAGCTGTAAGTTGTCGAAAAGAATTTAATCTAACCTAACATTAGACATTGCAGATTTACGATTTATTTTTGAACAACTTCCCAATCCTTGAATCCAACGCCAATTTGACCAGTCATTCTTCTATATCGAAGGTGTAATTGACCAGGAGGACAATGTGCAACAAGAGCTGTAAGTTGTCGAAAAAAATTTAATCTAACCTAACATCAAGACATTGCAGATTTACGATTTATTTTTGAACAACTTCCCAATCCTTGAATCCAACGCCAATTTGACCAGTCATTCTTCTATATCCTAGGTGTAATTGACCAGGAGGACAATGTGCAACAAGAGCTGTAAGTTGTCGAAAAAAATTTAATCTAACCTAACATCTAGACATTGCAGATTTACGATTTATTTTTGAACAACTTCCCAATCCTTGAATCCAGCGCCAATTTGACCAGTCTCTCTTCTATATCGGAGGTGTAATTGACCAGGAGGACAATGTGCAACAAGAGCTGTAAGTGGTCGAAAAAAATTCAATCTAACCTAACATCTAGACATTGCAGTTTTACGATTTATTTTTGAACAACTTCCAAATCCTTGAATCCAGCGCCAATTTGACCAGTCTCTCTTCTATATCGGAGGTGTAATTGACCAGGAGGACAATGTGCAACAAGAGCTGTAAGTGGTCGAAAAAAATTCAATCTAACCTAACATCTAGACATTGCAGTTTTACGATTTATTTTTGAACAACTTCCCAATCCTTGAATCCAGCGCCAATTTGACCAGTCTCTCTTCTATATCGGAGGTGTAATTGACCAGGAGGACAATGTGCAACAAGAGCTGTAAGTGGTCGAAAAAAATTCAATCTAACCTAACATCTAGACATTGCAGTTTTACGATTTATTTTTGAACAACTTCCCATTCCTTGAATCCAACGCCAATTTGACCAGTCACTCTTCTATATCGGAGGTGTAATTGACCAGGAGGACAATGTGCATCAAGAGCTGTAAGTTGTCGAAAAAAATTTAATCTAACCTAACATCAAGACATTGCAGATTTACGATTTATTTTTGAACAACTTCCCAATCCTTGAATCCAACGCCAATTTGACCAGTCATTCTTCTATATCCTAGGTGTAATTGACCAGGAGGACAATGTGCAACAAGAGCTGTAAGTTGTCGAAAAAAATTCAATCTAACCTAACATCTAGACATTGCAGTTTTACGATTTATTTTTGAACAACTTCCAAATCCTTGAATCCAGCGCCAATTTGACCAGTCTCTCTTCTATGTCGGAGGTGTAATTGACCAGGAGGACAATGTGCAACAAGAGCTGTAAGTTGTCGAAAAAAATTTAATCTAACCTAACATCTAGACATTGCAGATTTACGATTTATTTTTGAACAACTTCCCAATCCTTGAATCCAACGCCAATTTGACCAGTCATTCTTCTATATCCAAGGTGTAATTGACCAGGAGGACAATGTGCAGCAAGAGCTGTAAGTGGTCGAAAAAAATTCAATCTAACCTAACATCTAGACATTGCAGTTTTACGATTTATTTTTGAACAACTTCCCAATCCTTGAATCCAACGCCAATTTGACCAGTCATTCTTCTATATCCAAGGTGTAATTGACCAGGAGGACAATGTGCAGCAAGAGCTGTAAGTGGTCGAAAAAAATTTAATCTAACCTAACATCTAGACATTGCAGATTTACGATTTATTTTTGAACAACTTCCCAATCCTTGAATCCAACGCCAATTTGACCAGTCATTCTTCTATATCGGAGGTGTAATTGACCAGGAGGACAATGTGCAACAAGAGCTGTAAGTGGTCGAAAAAATTCAATCTAACCTAACATCTAGACATTGCAGTTTTACGATTTATTTTTGAACAACTTCCAAATCCTTGAATCCAGCGCCAATTTGACCAGTCTCTCTTCTATATCGGAGGTGTAATTGACCAGGAGGACAATGTGCAACAAGAGCTGTAAGTGGTCGAAAAAAATTCAATCTAACCTAACATCTAGACATTGCAGTTTTACGATTTATTTTTGAACAACTTCCAAATCCTTGAATCCAGCGCCAATTTGACCAGTCTCTCTTCTATATCGGAGGTATAATTGACCAGGAGGACAATGTGCAGCAAGAGCTGTAAGTGGTCGAAAAAAATTTAATCTAACCTAACATCAAGACATTGCAGATTTACGATTTATTTTTGAACAACTTCCCAATCCTTGAATCCAACGCCAATTTGACCAGTCATTCTTCTATATCCTAGGTGTAATTGACCAGGAGGACAATGTGCAACAAGAGCTGTAAGTGGTCGAAAAAAATTCAATCTAACCTAACATCTAGACATTGCAGTTTTACGATTTATTTTTGAACAACTTCCCAATCCTTGAATCCAACGCCAATTTGACCAGTCATTCTTCTATATCGAAGGTGTAATTGACCAGGAGGACAACAATGTGCAACAAGAGCTGTAAGTGGTCGAAAAAAATTCAATCTAACCTAACATCTAGACATTGCAGTTTTACGATTTATTTTTGAACAACTTCCAAATTCTTGAATCCAGCGCCAATTTGACCAGTCTCTCTTCTATATCGGAGGTGTAATTGACCAGGAGGACAATGTGCAACAAGAGCTGTAAGTGGTCGAAAAAATTCAATCTAACCTAACATCTAGACATTGCAGTTTTACGATTTATTTTTGAACAACTTCCCAATCCTTGAATCCAACGCCAATTTGACCAGTCACTCTTCTATATCGGAGGTGTAATTGACCAGGAGGACAATGTGCAACAAGAGCTGTAAGTTCTCGAAAAAAATTTAATCTAACCTAACATCAAGGCATTGCAGATTTACGATTTATTTTTGAACAACTTCCCAATCCTTGAATCCAACGCCAATTTGACCAGTCACTCTTCTATATCGGAGGTGTAATTGACCAGGAGGACAATGTGCAACAAGAGCTGTAAGTTGTCGAAAAAAATTTAATCTAACCTAACATCAAGACATTGCAGATTTACGATTTATTTTTGAACAACTTCCCAATCCTTGAATCCAACGCCAATTTGACCAGTCACTCTTCTATATCGGAGGTGTAATTGACCAGGAGGACAATGTGCAACTAGAGCTGTAAGTTGTCGAAAAAAATTTAATCTAACCTAACATCAAGACATTGCAGATTTACGATTTATTTTTGAACAACTTCCCAATCCTTGAATCCAACGCCAATTTGACCAGTCATTCTTCTATTTCGAAGGTGTAATTGACCAGGAGGACAATGTGCAACAAGAGCTGTAAGTTGTCGAAAAAAATTTAATCTAACCTAACATCAAGACATTGCAGATTTACGATTTATTTTTGAACAACTTCCCAATCCTTGAATCCAACGCCAATTTGACAAGTCATTCTTCTATATCCTAGGTGTAATTGACCAGGAGGACAATGTGCAACAAGAGCTGTAAGTTGTCGAAAAAAATTTAATCTAACCTAACATCTAGACATTGCAGATTTACGATTTATTTTTGAACAACTTCCCAATCCTTGAATCCAGCGCCAATTTGACCAGTCTCTCTTCTATATCGGAGGTGTAATTGACCAGGAGGACAATGTGCAACAAGAGCTGTAAGTGGTCGAAAAAAATTCAATCTAACCTAACATCTAGACATTGCAGTTTTACGATTTATTTTTGAACAACTTCCAAATCCTTGAATCCAGCGCCAATTTGACCAGTCTCTCTTCTATATCGGAGGTGTAATTGACCAGGAGGACAATGTGCAGCAAGAGCTGTAAGTGGTCGAAAAAATTCAATCTAACCTAACATCTAGACATTGCAGTTTTACGATTTATTTTTGAACAACTTCCCATTCCTTGAATCCAACGCCAATTTGACCAGTCACTCTTCTATATCGGAGGTGTAATTGACCAGGAGGACAATGTGCAACAAGAGCTGTAAGTTGTCGAAAAAAATTTAATCTAACCTAACATCAAGACATTGCAGTTTTACGATTTATTTTTGAACAACTTCCAAATCCTTGAATCCAGCGCCAATTTGACCAGTCTCTCTTCTATATCGGAGGTGTAATTGACCAGGAGGACAATGTGCAACAAGAGCTGTAAGTTGTCGAAAAAAATTTAATCTAACCTAACATCTAGACATTGCAGATTTACGATTTATTTTTGAACAACTTCCCAATCCTTGAATCCAACGCCAATTTGACCAGTCATTCTTCTATATCGGAGGTGTAATTGACCAGGAGGACAATGTGCAACAAGAGCTGTAAGTGGTCGAAAAAATTCAATCTAACCTAACATCTAGACATTGCAGTTTTACGATTTATTTTTGAACAACTTCCCAATCCTTGAATCCAACGCCAATTTGACCAGTCACTCTTCTATATCGGAGGTGTAATTGACCAGGAGGACAATGTGCAACAAGAGCTGTAAGTTGTCGAAAAAAATTTAATCTAACCTAACATCAAGACATTGCAGATTTACGATTTATTTTTGAACAACTTCCCAATCCTTGAATCCAACGCCAATTTGACCAGTCATTCTTCTATATCCTAGGTGTAATTGACCAGGAGGACAATGTGCAACAAGAGCTGTAAGTTGTCGAAAAGAATTTAATCTAACCTAACATTAGACATTGCAGATTTACGATTTATTTTTGAACAACTTCCCAATCCTTGAATCCAACGCCAATTTGACCAGTCATTCTTCTATATCGAAGGTGTAATTGACCAGGAGGACAATGTGCAACAAGAGCTGTAAGTTGTCGAAAAAAATTTAATCTAACCTAACATCAAGACATTGCAGATTTACGATTTATTTTTGAACAACTTCCCAATCCTTGAATCCAACGCCAATTTGACCAGTCATTCTTCTATATCCTAGGTGTAATTGACCAGGAGGACAATGTGCAACAAGAGCTGTAAGTTGTCGAAAAAAATTTAATCTAACCTAACATCAAGACATTGCAGATTTACGATTTATTTTTGAACAACTTCCCAATCCTTGAATCCAACGCCAATTTGACCAGTCATTCTTCTATATCCTAGGTGTAATTGACCAGGAGGACAATGTGCAACAAGAGCTGTAAGTTGTCGAAAAAAATTCAATCTAACCTAACATCTAGACATTGTAGTTTTACGATTTATTTTTGAACAACTTCCAAATCCTTGAATCCAGCGCCAATTTGACCAGTCTCTCTTCTATGTCGGAGGTGTAATTGACCAGGAGGACAATGTGCAACAAGAGCTGTAAGTTGTCGAAAAAAATTTAATCTAACCTAACATCTAGACATTGCAGATTTACGATTTATTTTTGAACAACTTCCCAATCCTTGAATCCAACGCCAATTTGACCAGTCATTCTTCTATATCCAAGGTGTAATTTACCAGGAGGACAATGTGCAGCAAGAGCTGTAAGTGGTCGAAAAAAATTCAATCTAACCTAACATCTAGACATTGCAGTTTTACGATTTATTTTTGAACAACTTCCCAATCCTTGAATCCAACGCCAATTTGACCAGTCATTCTTCTATATCGAAGGTGTAATTGACCAGGAGGACAATGTGCAACAAGAGCTGTAAGTGGTCGAAAAAAATTCAATCTAACCTAACATCTAGACATTGCAGTTTTACGATTTATTTTTGAACTTCCCAATCCTTGAATCCAACGCCAATTTGACCAGTCACTCTTCTATATCGGAGGTGTAATTGACCAGGAGGACAATGTGCAACAAGAGCTGTAAGTTGTCGAAAAAAATTTAATCTAACCTAACATCAAGACATTGCAGATTTACGATTTATTTTTGAACAACTTCCCAATCCTTGAATCCAACGCCAATTTGACCAGTCATTCTTCTATATCCTAGGTGTAATTGACCAGGAGGATAATGTGCAACAAGAGCTGTAAGTTGTCGAAAAGAATTTAATCTAACCTAACATCTAGACATTGCAGATTTACGATTTATTTTTGAACAACTTCCCAATCCTTGAATCCAACGCCAATTTGACCAGTCATTCTTCTATATCGAAGGTGTAATTGACCAGGAGGACAATGTGCAACAAGAGCTGTAAGTGGTCGAAAAAAATTAAATCTAACCTAACATCTAGACATTGCAGTTTTACGATTTATTTTTGAACAACTTCCAAATCCTTGAATCCAGCGCCAATTTGACCAGTCTCTCTTCTATATCGGAGGTGTAATTGACCAGGAGGACAATGTGCAACAAGAGCTGTAAGTGGTCGAAAAAAATTCAATCTAACCTAACATCTAGACATTGCAGTTTTACGATTTATTTTTGAACAACTTCCAAATCCTTGAATCCAGCCCCAATTTGACCAGTCTCTCTTCTATATCGAAGGTGTAATTGACCAGGAGGACAATGTGCAACAAGAGCTGTAAGTGGTCGAAAAAAATTAAATCTAACCTAACATCTAGACATTGCAGTTTTACGATTTATTTTTGAACAACTTCCCAATCCTTGAATCCAACGCCAATTTGACCAGTCATTCTTCTATATCGAAGGTGTAATTGACCAGGAGGACAATGTGCAACAAGAGCTGTAAGTGGTCGAAAAAAATTCAATCTAACCTAACATCTAGACATTGCAGTTTTACGATTTATTTTTGAACAACTTCCAAATTCTTGAATCCAGCGCCAATTTGACCAGTCTCTCTTCTATATCGGAGGTGTAATTGACCAGGAGGACAATGTGCAACAAGAGCTGTAAGTGGTCGAAAAAAATTCAATCTAACCTAACATCTAGACATTGCAGTTTTACGATTTATTTTTGAACAACTTCCCAATCCTTGAATCCAACGCCAATTTGACCAGTCATTCTTCTATATCGAAGGTGTAATTGACCAGGAGGACAATGTGCAACAAGAGCTGTAAGTGGTCGAAAAAAATTCAATCTAACCTAACATCTAGACATTGCAGTTTTACGATTTATTTTTGAACAACTTCCAAATTCTTGAATCCAGCGCCAATTTGACCAGTCTCTCTTCTATATCGGAGGTGTAATTGACCAGGAGGACAATGTGCAACAAGAGCTGTAAGTGGTCGAAAAAATTCAATCTAACCTAACATCTAGACATTGCAGTTTTACGATTTATTTTTGAACAACTTCCCAATCCTTGATTCCAACGCCAATTTGACCAGTCATTCTTCTATATCCAAGGTGTAATTTACCAGGAGGACAATGTGCAGCAAGAGCTGTAAGTGGTCGAAAAAAATTCAATCTAACCTAACATCTAGACATTGCAGTTTTACGATTTATTTTTGAACAACTTCCCAATCCTTGAATCCAACGCCAATTTGACCAGTCATTCTTCTATATCGAAGGTGTAATTGACCAGGAGGACAATGTGCAACAAGAGCTGTAAGTGGTCGAAAAAAATTCAATCTAACCTAACATCTAGACATTGCAGTTTTACGATTTATTTTTGAACTTCCCAATCCTTGAATCCAACGCCAATTTGACCAGTCACTCTTCTATATCGGAGGTGTAATTGACCAGGAGGACAATGTGCAACAAGAGCTGTAAGTTGTCGAAAAAAATTTAATCTAACCTAACATCAAGACATTGCAGATTTACGATTTATTTTTGAACAACTTCCCAATCCTTGAATCCAACGCCAATTTGACCAGTCATTCTTCTATATCCTAGGTGTAATTGACCAGGAGGATAATGTGCAACAAGAGCTGTAAGTTGTCGAAAAGAATTTAATCTAACCTAACATCTAGACATTGCAGATTTACGATTTATTTTTGAACAACTTCCCAATCCTTGAATCCAACGCCAATTTGACCAGTCATTCTTCTATATCGAAGGTGTAATTGACCAGGAGGACAATGTGCAACAAGAGCTGTAAGTGGTCGAAAAAAATTAAATCTAACCTAACATCTAGACATTGCAGTTTTACGATTTATTTTTGAACAACTTCCAAATCCTTGAATCCAGCGCCAATTTGACCAGTCTCTCTTCTATATCGGAGGTGTAATTGACCAGGAGGACAATGTGCAACAAGAGCTGTAAGTGGTCGAAAAAAATTCAATCTAACCTAACATCTAGACATTGCAGTTTTACGATTTATTTTTGAACAACTTCCAAATCCTTGAATCCAGCGCCAATTTGACCAGTCTCTCTTCTATATCGAAGGTGTAATTGACCAGGAGGACAATGTGCAACAAGAGCTGTAAGTGGTCGAAAAAAATTAAATCTAACCTAACATCTAGACATTGCAGTTTTACGATTTATTTTTGAACAACTTCCCAATCCTTGAATCCAACGCCAATTTGACCAGTCATTCTTCTATATCGAAGGTGTAATTGACCAGGAGGACAATGTGCAACAAGAGCTGTAAGTGGTCGAAAAAAATTCAATCTAACCTAACATCTAGACATTGCAGTTTTACGATTTATTTTTGAACAACTTCCAAATCCTTGAATCCAGCGCCAATTTGACCAGTCTCTCTTCTATATCGGAGGTGTAATTGACCAGGAGGACAATGTGCAACAAGAGCTGTAAGTTGTCGAAAAAAATTTAATCTAACCTAACATCTAGACATTGCAGTTTTACGATTTATTTTTGAACAACTTCCAAATTCTTGAATCCAGCGCCAATTTGACCAGTCTCTCTTCTATATCGGAGGTGTAATTGACCAGGAGGACAATGTGCAACAAGAGCTGTAAGTGGTCGAAAAAATTCAATCTAACCTAACATCTAGACATTGCAGTTTTACGATTTATTTTTGAACAACTTCCCAATCCTTGATTCCAACGCCAATTTGACCAGTCACTCTTCTATATCGGAGGTGTAATTGACCAGGAGGACAATGTGCAACAAGAGCTGTAAGTTGTCGAAAAAAATTTAATCTAACCTAACATCAAGACATTGCAGATTTACGATTTATTTTTGAACAACTTCCCAATCCTTGAATCCAACGCCAATTTGACCAGTCATTCTTCTATATCCTAGGTGTAATTGACCAGGAGGACAATGTGCAACAAGAGCTGTAAGTTGTCGAAAAGAATTTAATCTAACCTAACATTAGACATTGCAGATTTACGATTTATTTTTGAACAACTTCCCAATCCTTGAATCCAGCGCCAATTTGACCAGTCTCTCTTCTATATCGGAGGTGTAATTGACCAGGAGGACAATGTGCAGCAAGAGCTGTAAGTGGTCGAAAAAATTCAATCTAACCTAACATCTAGACATTGCAGTTTTACGATTTATTTTTGAACAACTTCCCATTCCTTGAATCCAACGCCAATTTGACCAGTCACTCTTCTATATCGGAGGTGTAATTGACCAGGAGGACAATGTGCAACAAGAGCTGTAAGTTGTCGAAAAAAATTTAATCTAACCTAACATCAAGACATTGCAGATTTACGATTTATTTTTGAACAACTTCCCAATCCTTGAATCCAACGCCAATTTGACCAGTCATTCTTCTATATCCTAGGTGTAATTGACCAGGAGGACAATGTGCAACAAGAGCTGTAAGTTGTCGAAAAAAATTCAATCTAACCTAACATCTAGACATTGCAGTTTTACGATTTATTTTTGAACAACTTCCAAATCCTTGAATCCAGCGCCAATTTGACCAGTCTCTCTTCTATATCGGAGGTGTAATTGACCAGGAGGACAATGTGCAACAAGAGCTGTAAGTTGTCGAAAAAAATTTAATCTAACCTAACATCTAGACATTGCAGATTTACGATTTATTTTTGAACAACTTCCCAATCCTTGAATCCAACGCCAATTTGACCAGTCATTCTTCTATATCGGAGGTGTAATTGACCAGGAGGACAATGTGCAACAAGAGCTGTAAGTGGTCGAAAAAATTCAATCTAACCTAACATCTAGACATTGCAGTTTTACGATTTATTTTTGAACAACTTCCCAATCCTTGAATCCAACGCCAATTTGACCAGTCACTCTTCTATATCGGAGGTGTAATTGACCAGGAGGACAATGTGCAACAAGAGCTGTAAGTTGTCGAAAAAAATTTAATCTAACCTAACATCAAGACATTGCAGATTTACGATTTATTTTTGAACAACTTCCCAATCCTTGAATCCAACGCCAATTTGACCAGTCATTCTTCTATATCCTAGGTGTAATTGACCAGGAGGACAATGTGCAACAAGAGCTGTAAGTTGTCGAAAAGAATTTAATCTAACCTAACATTAGACATTGCAGATTTACGATTTATTTTTGAACAACTTCCCAATCCTTGAATCCAACGCCAATTTGACCAGTCATTCTTCTATATCGAAGGTGTAATTGACCAGGAGGACAATGTGCAACAAGAGCTGTAAGTTGTCGAAAAAAATTTAATCTAACCTAACATCAAGACATTGCAGATTTACGATTTATTTTTGAACAACTTCCCAATCCTTGAATCCAACGCCAATTTGACCAGTCATTCTTCTATATCCTAGGTGTAATTGACCAGGAGGACAATGTGCAACAAGAGCTGTAAGTTGTCGAAAAAAATTTAATCTAACCTAACATCTAGACATTGCAGATTTACGATTTATTTTTGAACAACTTCCCAATCCTTGAATCCAGCGCCAATTTGACCAGTCTCTCTTCTATATCGGAGGTGTAATTGACCAGGAGGACAATGTGCAACAAGAGCTGTAAGTGGTCGAAAAAAATTCAATCTAACCTAACATCTAGACATTGCAGTTTTACGATTTATTTTTGAACAACTTCCAAATCCTTGAATCCAGCGCCAATTTGACCAGTCTCTCTTCTATATCGAAGGTGTAATTGACCAGGAGGACAATGTGCAACAAGAGCTGTAAGTGGTCGAAAAAAATTAAATCTAACCTAACATCTAGACATTGCAGTTTTACGATTTATTTTTGAACAACTTCCCAATCCTTGAATCCAACGCCAATTTGACCAGTCATTCTTCTATATCGAAGGTGTAATTGACCAGGAGGACAATGTGCAACAAGAGCTGTAAGTGGTCGAAAAAAATTCAATCTAACCTAACATCTAGACATTGCAGTTTTACGATTTATTTTTGAACAACTTCCAAATTCTTGAATCCAGCGCCAATTTGACCAGTCTCTCTTCTATATCGGAGGTGTAATTGACCAGGAGGACAATGTGCAACAAGAGCTGTAAGTGGTCGAAAAAAATTCAATCTAACCTAACATCTAGACATTGCAGTTTTACGATTTATTTTTGAACAACTTCCCAATCCTTGAATCCAACGCCAATTTGACCAGTCATTCTTCTATATCGAAGGTGTAATTGACCAGGAGGACAATGTGCAACAAGAGCTGTAAGTGGTCGAAAAAAATTCAATCTAACCTAACATCTAGACGTTGCAGTTTTACGATTTATTTTTGAACAACTTCCAAATTCTTGAATCCAGCGCCAATTTGACCAGTCTCTCTTCTATATCGGAGGTGTAATTGACCAGGAGGACAATGTGCAACAAGAGCTGTAAGTGGTCGAAAAAATTCAATCTAACCTAACATCTAGACATTGCAGTTTTACGATTTATTTTTGAACAACTTCCCAATCCTTGATTCCAACGCCAATTTGACCAGTCACTCTTCTATATCGGAGGTGTAATTGACCAGGAGGACAATGTGCAACAAGAGCTGTAAGTTGTCGAAAAAAATTTAATCTAACCTAACATCAAGACATTGCAGATTTACGATTTATTTTTGAACAACTTCCCAATCCTTGAATCCAACGCCAATTTGACCAGTCATTCTTCTATATCCTAGGTGTAATTGACCAGGAGGACAATGTGCAACAAGAGCTGTAAGTTGTCGAAAAGAATTTAATCTAACCTAACATTAGACATTGCAAATTTACGATTTATTTTTGAACAACTTCCCAATCCTTGAATCCAACGCCAATTTGACCAGTCATTCTTCTATATCGAAGGTGTAATTGACCAGGAGGACAATGTGCAACAAGAGCTGTAAGTTGTCGAAAAAAATTTAATCTAACCTAACATCAAGACATTGCAGATTTACGATTTATTTTTGAACAACTTCCCAATCCTTGAATCCAACGCCAATTTGACCAGTCATTCTTCTATATCCTAGGTGTAATTGACCAGGAGGACAATGTGCAACAAGAGCTGTAAGTTGTCGAAAAAAATTTAATCTAACCTAACATCTAGACATTGCAGATTTACGATTTATTTTTGAACAACTTCCCAATCCTTGAATCCAGCGCCAATTTGACCAGTCTCTCTTCTATATCGGAGGTGTAATTGACCAGGAGCACAATGTGCAACAAGAGCTGTAAGTGGTCGAAAAAAATTCAATCTAACCTAACATCTAGACATTGCAGTTTTACGATTTATTTTTGAACAACTTCCAAATCCTTGAATCCAGCGCCAATTTGACCAGTCTCTCTTCTATATCGGAGGTGTAATTGACCAGGAGGACAATGTGCAGCAAGAGCTGTAAGTGGTCGAAAAAATTCAATCTAACCTAACATCTAAACATTGCAGTTTTACGATTTATTTTTGAACAACTTCCCATTCCTTGAATCCAACGCCAATTTGACCAGTCACTCTTCTATATCGGAGGTGTAATTGACCAGGAGGACAATGTGCAACAAGAGCTGTAAGTTGTCGAAAAAAATTTAATCTAACCTAACATCAAGACATTGCAGATTTACGATTTATTTTTGAACAACTTCCCAATCCTTGAATCCAACGCCAATTTGACCAGTCATTCTTCTATATCCTAGGTGTAATTGACCAGGAGGACAATGTGCAACAAGAGCTGTAAGTTGTCGAAAAAAATTCAATCTAACCTAACATCTAGACATTGCAGTTTTACGATTTATTTTTGAACAACTTCCAAATCCTTGAATCCAGCGCCAATTTGACCAGTCTCTCTTCTATATCGGAGGTGTAATTGACCAGGAGGACAATGTGCAACAAGAGCTGTAAGTTGTCGAAAAAAATTTAATCTAACCTAACATCTAGACATTGCAGATTTACGATTTATTTTTGAACAACTTCCCAATCCTTGAATCCAACGCCAATTTGACCAGTCATTCTTCTATATCCAAGGTGTAATTGACCAGGAGGACAATGTGCAGCAAGAGCTGTAAGTGGTCGAAAAAAATTCAATCTAACCTAACATCTAGACATTGCAGTTTTACGATTTATTTTTGAACAACTTCCCAATCCTTGAATCCAACGCCAATTTGACCAGTCATTCTTCTATATCGAAGGTGTAATTGACCAGGAGGACAATATGCAACAAGAGCTGTAAGTGGTCGAAAAAAATTCAATCTAACCTAACATCTAGACATTGCAGTTTTACGATTTATTTTTGAACTTCCCAATCCTTGAATCCAACGCCAATTTGACCAGTCACTCTTCTATATCGGAGGTGTAATTGACCAGGAGGACAATGTGCAACAAGAGCTGTAAGTTGTCGAAAAAAATTTAATCTAACTTAACATGAAGACATTGCAGATTTACGATTTATTTTTGAACAACTTCCCAATCCTTGAATCCAACGCCAATTTGACCAGTCATTCTTCTATATCCTAGGTGTAATTGACCAGGAGGACAATGTGCAACAAGAGCTGTAAGTTGTCGAAAAGAATTTAATCTAACCTAACATCTAGACATTGCAGATTTACGATTTATTTTTGAACAACTTCCCAATCCTTGAATCCAACGCCAATTTGACCAGTCATTCTTCTATATCGAAGGTGTAATTGACCAGGAGGACAATGTGCAACAAGAGCTGTAAGTGGTCGAAAAAAATTAAATCTAACCTAACATCTAGACATTGCAGTTTTACGATTTATTTTTGAACAACTTCCAAATCCTTGAATCCAGCGCCAATTTGACCAGTCTCTCTTCTATATCGGAGGTGTAATTGACCAGGAGGACAATGTGCAACAAGAGCTGTAAGTGGTCGAAAAAAATTCAATCTAACCTAACATCTAGACATTGCAGTTTTACGATTTATTTTTGAACAACTTCCAAATCCTTGAATCCAGCGTCAATTTGACCAGTCTCTCTTCTATATCGGAGGTGTAATTGACGAGGAGGACAATGTGCAGCAAGAGCTGTAAGTGGTCGAAAAAATTCAATCTAACCTAACATCTAGACATTGCAGTTTTACGATTTATTTTTGAACAACTTCCCATTCCTTGAATACAACGCCAATTTGACCAGTCACTCTTCTATATCGGAGGTGTAATTGACCAGGAGGACAATGTGCAACAAGAGCTGTAAGTTGTCGAAAAAAATTTAATCTAACCTAACATCAAGACATTGCAGATTTACGATTTATTTTTGAACAACTTCCCAATCCTTGAATCCAACGCCAATTTGACCAGTCATTCTTCTATATCCTAGGTGTAATTGACCAGGAGGACAATGTGCAACAAGAGCTGTAAGTTGTCGAAAAAAATTTAATCTAACCTAACATCTAGACATTGCAGATTTACGATTTATTTTTGAACAACTTCCCAATCCTTGAATCCAACGCCAATTTGACCAGTCATTCTTCTATATCGAAGGTGTAATTGACCAGGAGGACAATGTGCAACAAGAGCTGTAAGTGGTCGAAAAAAATTAAATCTAACCTAACATCTAGACATTGCAGTTTTACGATTTATTTTTGAACAACTTCCAAATCCTTGAATCCAGCGCCAATTTGACCAGTCTCTCTTCTATATCGGAGGTGTAATTGACCAGGAGGACAATGTGCAACAAGAGCTGTAAGTGGTCGAAAAAAATTCAATCTAACCTAACATCTAGACATTGCAGTTTTACGATTTATTTTTGAACAACTTCCAAATCCTTGAATCCAGCGCCAATTTGACCAGTCTCTCTTCTATATCGGAGGTGTAATTGACCAGGAGGACAATGTGCAACAAGAGCTGTAAGTGGTCGAAAAAATTCAATCTAACCTAACATCTAGACATTGCAGTTTTACGATTTATTTTTGAACAACTTCCCAATCCTTGATTCCAACGCCAATTTGACCAGTCACTCTTCTATATCGGAGGTGTAATTGACCAGGAGGACAATGTGCAACAAGAGCTGTAAGTTGTCGAAAAAAATTTAATCTAACCTAACATCAAGACATTGCAGATTTACGATTTATTTTTGAACAACTTCCCAATCCTTGAATCCAACGCCAATTTGACCAGTCATTCTTCTATATCCTAGGTGTAATTGACCAGGAGGACAATGTGCAACAAGAGCTGTAAGTTGTCGAAAAAAATTTAATCTAACCTAACATCAAGACATTGCAGATTTACGATTTATTTTTGAACAACTTCCCAATCCTTGAATCCAACGCCAATTTGACCAGTCATTCTTCTATATCCTAGGTGTAATTGACCAGGAGGACAATGTGCAACAAGAGCTGTAAGTTGTCGAAAAAAATTCAATCTAACCTAACATCTAGACATTGCAGTTTTACGATTTATTTTTGAACAACTTCCAAATCCTTGAATCCAGCGCCAATTTGACCAGTCTCTCTTCTATATCGGAGGTGTAATTGACCAGGAGGACAATGTGCAACAAGAGCTGTAAGTTGTCGAAAAAAATTTAATCTAACCTAACATCTAGACATTGCAGATTTACGATTTATTTTTGAACAACTTCCCAATCCTTGAATCCAACGCCAATTTGACCAGTCATTCTTCTATATCGGAGGTGTAATTGACCAGGAGGACAATGTGCAACAAGAGCTGTAAGTGGTCGAAAAAATTCAATCTAACCTAACATCTAGACATTGCAGTTTTACGATTTATTTTTGAACAACTTCCCAATCCTTGAATCCAACGCCAATTTGACCAGTCACTCTTCTATATCGGAGGTGTAATTGACCAGGAGGACAATGTGCAACAAGAGCTGTAAGTTGTCGAAAAAAATTTAATCTAACCTAACATCAAGACATTGCAGATTTACGATTTATTTTTGAACAACTTCCCAATCCTTGAATCCAACGCCAATTTGACCAGTCATTCTTCTATATCCTAGGTGTAATTGACCAGGAGGACAATGTGCAACAAGAGCTGTAAGTTGTCGAAAAGAATTTAATCTAACCTAACATTAGACATTGCAGATTTACGATTTATTTTTGAACAACTTCCCAATCCTTGAATCCAACGCCAATTTGACCAGTCATTCTTCTATATCCTAGGTGTAATTGACCAGGAGGACAATGTGCAACAAGAGCTGTAAGTTGTCGAAAAGAATTTAATCTAACCTAACATTAGACATTGCAGATTTACGATTTATTTTTGAACAACTTCCCAATCCTTGAATCCAACGCCAATTTGACCAGTCATTCTTCTATATCGAAGGTGTAATTGACCAGGAGGACAATGTGCAACAAGAGCTGTAAGTTGTCGAAAAAAATTTAATCTAACCTAACATCAAGACATTGCAGATTTACGATTTATTTTTGAACAACTTCCCAATCCTTGAATCCAACGCCAATTTGACCAGTCATTCTTCTATATCCTAGGTGTAATTGACCAGGAGGACAATGTGCAACAAGAGCTGTAAGTTGTCGAAAAAAATTTAATCTAACCTAACATCTAGACATTGCAGATTTACGATTTATTTTTGAACAACTTCCCAATCCTTGAATCCAGCGCCAATTTGACCAGTCTCTCTTCTATATCGGAGGTGTAATTGACCAGGAGGACAATGTGCAACAAGAGCTGTAAGTGGTCGAAAAAAATTCAATCTAACCTAACATCTAGACATTGCAGTTTTACGATTTATTTTTGAACAACTTCCAAATCCTTGAATCCAGCGCCAATTTGACCAGTCTCTCTTCTATATCGAAGGTGTAATTGACCAGGAGGACAATGTGCAACAAGAGCTGTAAGTGGTCGAAAAAAATTAAATCTAACCTAACATCTAGACATTGCAGTTTTACGATTTATTTTTGAACAACTTCCCAATCCTTGAATCCAACGCCAATTTGACCAGTCACTCTTCTATATCGGAGGTGTAATTGACCAGGAGGACAATGTGCAACAAGAGCTGTAAGTTGTCGAAAAAAATTTAATCTAACCTAACATCAAGACATTGCAGATTTACGATTTATTTTTGAACAACTTCCCAATCCTTGAATCCAACGCCAATTTGACCAGTCACTCTTCTATATCGGAGGTGTAATTGACCAGGAGGACAATGTGCAACTAGAGCTGTAAGTTGTCGAAAAAAATTTAATCTAACCTAACATCAAGACATTGCAGATTTACGATTTATTTTTGAACAACTTCCCAATCCTTGAATCCAACGCCAATTTGACCAGTCATTCTTCTATTTCGAAGGTGTAATTGACCAGGAGGACAATGTGCAACAAGAGCTGTAAGTTGTCGAAAAAAATTTAATCTAACCTAACATCAAGACATTGCAGATTTACGATTTATTTTTGAACAACTTCCCAATCCTTGAATCCAACGCCAATTTGACAAGTCATTCTTCTATATCCTAGGTGTAATTGACCAGGAGGACAATGTGCAACAAGAGCTGTAAGTTGTCGAAAAAAATTTAATCTAACCTAACATCTAGACATTGCAGATTTACGATTTATTTTTGAACAACTTCCCAATCCTTGAATCCAGCGCCAATTTGACCAGTCTCTCTTCTATATCGGAGGTGTAATTGACCAGGAGGACAATGTGCAACAAGAGCTGTAAGTGGTCGAAAAAAATTCAATCTAACCTAACATCTAGACATTGCAGTTTTACGATTTATTTTTGAACAACTTCCAAATCCTTGAATCCAGCGCCAATTTGACCAGTCTCTCTTCTATATCGGAGGTGTAATTGACCAGGAGGACAATGTGCAGCAAGAGCTGTAAGTGGTCGAAAAAATTCAATCTAACCTAACATCTAGACATTGCAGTTTTACGATTTATTTTTGAACAACTTCCCATTCCTTGAATCCAACGCCAATTTGACCAGTCACTCTTCTATATCGGAGGTGTAATTGACCAGGAGGACAATGTGCAACAAGAGCTGTAAGTTGTCGAAAAAAATTTAATCTAACCTAACATCAAGACATTGCAGTTTTACGATTTATTTTTGAACAACTTCCAAATCCTTGAATCCAGCGCCAATTTGACCAGTCTCTCTTCTATATCGGAGGTGTAATTGACCAGGAGGACAATGTGCAACAAGAGCTGTAAGTTGTCGAAAAAAATTTAATCTAACCTAACATCTAGACATTGCAGATTTACGATTTATTTTTGAACAACTTCCCAATCCTTGAATCCAACGCCAATTTGACCAGTCATTCTTCTATATCGGAGGTGTAATTGACCAGGAGGACAATGTGCAACAAGAGCTGTAAGTGGTCGAAAAAATTCAATCTAACCTAACATCTAGACATTGCAGTTTTACGATTTATTTTTGAACAACTTCCCAATCCTTGAATCCAACGCCAATTTGACCAGTCACTCTTCTATATCGGAGGTGTAATTGACCAGGAGGACAATGTGCAACAAGAGCTGTAAGTTGTCGAAAAAAATTTAATCTAACCTAACATCAAGACATTGCAGATTTACGATTTATTTTTGAACAACTTCCCAATCCTTGAATCCAACGCCAATTTGACCAGTCATTCTTCTATATCCTAGGTGTAATTGACCAGGAGGACAATGTGCAACAAGAGCTGTAAGTTGTCGAAAAGAATTTAATCTAACCTAACATTAGACATTGCAGATTTACGATTTATTTTTGAACAACTTCCCAATCCTTGAATCCAACGCCAATTTGACCAGTCATTCTTCTATATCGAAGGTGTAATTGACCAGGAGGACAATGTGCAACAAGAGCTGTAAGTTGTCGAAAAAAATTTAATCTAACCTAACATCAAGACATTGCAGATTTACGATTTATTTTTGAACAACTTCCCAATCCTTGAATCCAACGCCAATTTGACCAGTCATTCTTCTATATCCTAGGTGTAATTGACCAGGAGGACAATGTGCAACAAGAGCTGTAAGTTGTCGAAAAAAATTTAATCTAACCTAACATCAAGACATTGCAGATTTACGATTTATTTTTGAACAACTTCCCAATCCTTGAATCCAACGCCAATTTGACCAGTCATTCTTCTATATCCTAGGTGTAATTGACCAGGAGGACAATGTGCAACAAGAGCTGTAAGTTGTCGAAAAAAATTCAATCTAACCTAACATCTAGACATTGTAGTTTTACGATTTATTTTTGAACAACTTCCAAATCCTTGAATCCAGCGCCAATTTGACCAGTCTCTCTTCTATGTCGGAGGTGTAATTGACCAGGAGGACAATGTGCAACAAGAGCTGTAAGTTGTCGAAAAAAATTTAATCTAACCTAACATCTAGACATTGCAGATTTACGATTTATTTTTGAACAACTTCCCAATCCTTGAATCCAACGCCAATTTGACCAGTCATTCTTCTATATCCAAGGTGTAATTTACCAGGAGGACAATGTGCAGCAAGAGCTGTAAGTGGTCGAAAAAAATTCAATCTAACCTAACATCTAGACATTGCAGTTTTACGATTTATTTTTGAACAACTTCCCAATCCTTGAATCCAACGCCAATTTGACCAGTCATTCTTCTATATCGAAGGTGTAATTGACCAGGAGGACAATGTGCAACAAGAGCTGTAAGTGGTCGAAAAAAATTCAATCTAACCTAACATCTAGACATTGCAGTTTTACGATTTATTTTTGAACTTCCCAATCCTTGAATCCAACGAAAATTTGACCAGTCACTCTTCTATATCGGAGGTGTAATTGACCAGGAGGACAATGTGCAACAAGAGCTGTAAGTTGTCGAAAAAAATTTAATCTAACCTAACATCAAGACATTGCAGATTTACGATTTATTTTTGAACAACTTCCCAATCCTTGAATCCAACGCCAATTTGACCAGTCATTCTTCTATATCCTAGGTGTAATTGACCAGGAGGATAATGTGCAACAAGAGCTGTAAGTTGTCGAAAAGAATTTAATCTAACCTAACATCTAGACATTGCAGATTTACGATTTATTTTTGAACAACTTCCCAATCCTTGAATCCAACGCCAATTTGACCAGTCATTCTTCTATATCGAAGGTGTAATTGACCAGGAGGACAATGTGCAACAAGAGCTGTAAGTGGTCGAAAAAAATTAAATCTAACCTAACATCTAGACATTGCAGTTTTACGATTTATTTTTGAACAACTTCCAAATCCTTGAATCCAGCGCCAATTTGACCAGTCTCTCTTCTATATCGGAGGTGTAATTGACCAGGAGGACAATGTGCAACAAGAGCTGTAAGTGGTCGAAAAAAATTCAATCTAACCTAACATCTAGACATTGCAGTTTTACGATTTATTTTTGAACAACTTCCAAATCCTTGAATCCAGCCCCAATTTGACCAGTCTCTCTTCTATATCGAAGGTGTAATTGACCAGGAGGACAATGTGCAACAAGAGCTGTAAGTGGTCGAAAAAAATTAAATCTAACCTAACATCTAGACATTGCAGTTTTACGATTTATTTTTGAACAACTTCCCAATCCTTGAATCCAACGCCAATTTGACCAGTCATTCTTCTATATCGAAGGTGTAATTGACCAGGAGGACAATGTGCAACAAGAGCTGTAAGTGGTCGAAAAAAATTCAATCTAACCTAACATCTAGACATTGCAGTTTTACGATTTATTTTTGAACAACTTCCAAATTCTTGAATCCAGCGCCAATTTGACCAGTCTCTCTTCTATATCGGAGGTGTAATTGACCAGGAGGACAATGTGCAACAAGAGCTGTAAGTGGTCGAAAAAAATTCAATCTAACCTAACATCTAGACATTGCAGTTTTACGATTTATTTTTGAACAACTTCCCAATCCTTGAATCCAACGCCAATTTGACCAGTCATTCTTCTATATCGAAGGTGTAATTGACCAGGAGGACAATGTGCAACAAGAGCTGTAAGTGGTCGAAAAAAATTCAATCTAACCTAACATCTAGACATTGCAGTTTTACGATTTATTTTTGAACAACTTCCAAATTCTTGAATCCAGCGCCAATTTGACCAGTCTCTCTTCTATATCGGAGGTGTAATTCACCAGGAGGACAATGTGCAACAAGAGCTGTAAGTGGTCGAAAAAATTCAATCTAACCTAACATCTAGACATTGCAGTTTTACGATTTATTTTTGAACAACTTCCCAATCCTTGATTCCAACGCCAATTTGACCAGTCATTCTTCTATATCCAAGGTGTAATTTACCAGGAGGACAATGTGCAGCAAGAGCTGTAAGTGGTCGAAAAAAATTCAATCTAACCTAACATCTAGACATTGCAGTTTTACGATTTATTTTTGAACAACTTCCCAATCCTTGAATCCAACGCCAATTTGACCAGTCATTCTTCTATATCGAAGGTGTAATTGACCAGGAGGACAATGTGCAACAAGAGCTGTAAGTGGTCGAAAAAAATTCAATCTAACCTAACATCTAGACATTGCAGTTTTACGATTTATTTTTGAACTTCCCAATCCTTGAATCCAACGCCAATTTGACCAGTCACTCTTCTATATCGGAGGTGTAATTGACCAGGAGGACAATGTGCAACAAGAGCTGTAAGTTGTCGAAAAAAATTTAATCTAACCTAACATCAAGACATTGCAGATTTACGATTTATTTTTGAACAACTTCCCAATCCTTGAATCCAACGCCAATTTGACCAGTCATTCTTCTATATCCTAGGTGTAATTGACCAGGAGGATAATGTGCAACAAGAGCTGTAAGTTGTCGAAAAGAATTTAATCTAACCTAACATCTAGACATTGCAGATTTACGATTTATTTTTGAACAACTTCCCAATCCTTGAATCCAACGCCAATTTGACCAGTCATTCTTCTATATCGAAGGTGTAATTGACCAGGAGGACAATGTGCAACAAGAGCTGTAAGTGGTCGAAAAAAATTAAATCTAACCTAACATCTAGACATTGCAGTTTTACGATTTATTTTTGAACAACTTCCAAATCCTTGAATCCAGCGCCAATTTGACCAGTCTCTCTTCTATATCGGAGGTGTAATTGACCAGGAGGACAATGTGCAACAAGAGCTGTAAGTGGTCGAAAAAAATTCAATCTAACCTAACATCTAGACATTGCAGTTTTACGATTTATTTTTGAACAACTTCCAAATCCTTGAATCCAGCGCCAATTTGACCAGTCTCTCTTCTATATCGAAGGTGTAATTGACCAGGAGGACAATGTGCAACAAGAGCTGTAAGTGGTCGAAAAAAATTAAATCTAACCTAACATCTAGACATTGCAGTTTTACGATTTATTTTTGAACAACTTCCCAATCCTTGAATCCAACGCCAATTTGACCAGTCATTCTTCTATATCGAAGGTGTAATTGACCAGGAGGACAATGTGCAACAAGAGCTGTAAGTGGTCGAAAAAAATTCAATCTAACCTAACATCTAGACATTGCAGTTTTACGATTTATTTTTGAACAACTTCCAAATTCTTGAATCCAGCGCCAATTTGACCAGTCTCTCTTCTATATCGGAGGTGTAATTGACCAGGAGGACAATGTGCAACAAGAGCTGTAAGTGGTCGAAAAAAATTCAATCTAACCTAACATCTAGACATTGCAGTTTTACGATTTATTTTTGAACAACTTCCCAATCCTTGAATCCAACGCCAATTTGACCAGTCATTCTTCTATATCGAAGGTGTAATTGACCAGGAGGACAATGTGCAACAAGAGCTGTAAGTGGTCGAAAAAAATTCAATCTAACCTAACATCTAGACATTGCAGTTTTACGATTTATTTTTGAACAACTTCCAAATTCTTGAATCCAGCGCCAATTTGACCAGTCTCTCTTCTATATCGGAGGTGTAATTGACCAGGAGGACAATGTGCAACAAGAGCTGTAAGTGGTCGAAAAAATTCAATCTAACCTAACATCTAGACATTGCAGTTTTACGATTTATTTTTGAACAACTTCCCAATCCTTGATTCCAACGCCAATTTGACCAGTCACTCTTCTATATCGGAGGTGTAATTGACCAGGAGGACAATGTGCAACAAGAGCTGTAAGTTGTCGAAAAAAATTTAATCTAACCTAACATCAAGACATTGCAGATTTACGATTTATTTTTGAACAACTTCCCAATCCTTGAATCCAACGCCAATTTGACCAGTCATTCTTCTATATCCTAGGTGTAATTGACCAGGAGGACAATGTGCAACAAGAGCTGTAAGTGGTCGAAAAAATTCAATCTAACCTAACATCTAGACATTGCAGTTTTACGATTTATTTTTGAACAACTTCCCAATCCTTGATTCCAACGCCAATTTGACCAGTCACTCTTCTATATCGGAGGTGTAATTGACCAGGAGGACAATGTGCAACAAGAGCTGTAAGTTGTCGAAAAAAATTTAATCTAACCTAACATCAAGACATTGCAGATTTACGATTTATTTTTGAACAACTTCCCAATCCTTGAATCCAACGCCAATTTGACCAGTCATTCTTCTATATCCTAGGTGTAATTGACCAGGAGGACAATGTGCAACAAGAGCTGTAAGTTGTCGAAAAGAATTTAATCTAACCTAACATTAGACATTGCAGATTTACGATTTATTTTTGAACAACTTCCCAATCCTTGAATCCAGCGCCAATTTGACCAGTCTCTCTTCTATATCGGAGGTGTAATTGACCAGGAGGACAATGTGCAGCAAGAGCTGTAAGTGGTCGAAAAAATTCAATCTAACCTAACATCTAGACATTGCAGTTTTACGATTTATTTTTGAACAACTTCCCATTCCTTGAATCCAACGCCAATTTGACCAGTCACTCTTCTATATCGGAGGTGTAATTGACCAGGAGGACAATGTGCAACAAGAGCTGTAAGTTGTCGAAAAAAATTTAATCTAACCTAACATCAAGACATTGCAGATTTACGATTTATTTTTGAACAACTTCCCAATCCTTGAATCCAACGCCAATTTGACCAGTCATTCTTCTATATCCTAGGTGTAATTGACCAGGAGGACAATGTGCAACAAGAGCTGTAAGTTGTCGAAAAAAATTCAATCTAACCTAACATCTAGACATTGCAGTTTTACGATTTATTTTTGAACAACTTCCAAATCCTTGAATCCAGCGCCAATTTGACCAGTCTCTCTTCTATATCGGAGGTGTAATTGACCAGGAGGACAATGTGCAACAAGAGCTGTAAGTTGTCGAAAAAAATTTAATCTAACCTAACATCTAGACATTGCAGTTTTACGATTTATTTTTGAACAACTTCCAAATTCTTGAATCCAGCGCCAATTTGACCAGTCTCTCTTCTATATCGGAGGTGTAATTGACCAGGAGGACAATGTGCAACAAGAGCTGTAAGTGGTCGAAAAAATTCAATCTAACCTAACATCTAGACATTGCAGTTTTACGATTTATTTTTGAACAACTTCCCAATCCTTGATTCCAACGCCAATTTGACCAGTCACTCTTCTATATCGGAGGTGTAATTGACCAGGAGGACAATGTGCAACAAGAGCTGTAAGTTGTCGAAAAAAATTTAATCTAACCTAACATCAAGACATTGCAGATTTACGATTTATTTTTGAACAACTTCCCAATCCTTGAATCCAACGCCAATTTGACCAGTCATTCTTCTATATCCTAGGTGTAATTGACCATGAGGACAATGTGCAACAAGAGCTGTAAGTTGTCGAAAAGAATTTAATCTAACCTAACATTAGACATTGCAGATTTACGATTTATTTTTGAACAACTTCCCAATCCTTGAATCCAGCGCCAATTTGACCAGTCTCTCTTCTATATCGGAGGTGTAATTGACCAGGAGGACAATGTGCAGCAAGAGCTGTAAGTGGTCGAAAAAATTCAATCTAACCTAACATCTAGACATTGCAGTTTTACGATTTATTTTTGAACAACTTCCCATTCCTTGAATCCAACGCCAATTTGACCAGTCACTCTTCTATATCGGAGGTGTAATTGACCAGGAGGACAATGTGCAACAAGAGCTGTAAGTTGTCGAAAAAAATTTAATCTAACCTAACATCAAGACATTGCAGATTTACGATTTATTTTTGAACAACTTCCCAATCCTTGAATCCAACGCCAATTTGACCAGTCATTCTTCTATATCCTAGGTGTAATTGACCAGGAGGACAATGTGCAACAAGAGCTGTAAGTTGTCGAAAAAAATTCAATCTAACCTAACATCTAGACATTGCAGTTTTACGATTTATTTTTGAACAACTTCCAAATCCTTGAATCCAGCGCCAATTTGACCAGTCTCTCTTCTATATCGGAGGTGTAATTGACCAGGAGGACAATGTGCAACAAGAGCTGTAAGTTGTCGAAAAAAATTTAATCTAACCTAACATCTAGACATTGCAGATTTACGATTTATTTTTGAACAACTTCCCAATCCTTGAATCCAACGCCAATTTGACCAGTCATTCTTCTATATCGGAGGTGTAATTGACCAGGAGGACAATGTGCAACAAGAGCTGTAAGTGGTCGAAAAAATTCAATCTAACCTAACATCTAGACATTGCAGTTTTACGATTTATTTTTGAACAACTTCCCAATCCTTGAATCCAACGCCAATTTGACCAGTCACTCTTCTATATCGGAGGTGTAATTGACCAGGAGGACAATGTGCAACAAGAGCTGTAAGTTGTCGAAAAAAATTTAATCTAACCTAACATCAAGACATTGCAGATTTACGATTTATTTTTGAACAACTTCCCAATCCTTGAATCCAACGCCAATTTGACCAGTCATTCTTCTATATCCTAGGTGTAATTGACCAGGAGGACAATGTGCAACAAGAGCTGTAAGTTGTCGAAAAGAATTTAATCTAACCTAACATTAGACATTGCAGATTTACGATTTATTTTTGAACAACTTCCCAATCCTTGAATCCAACGCCAATTTGACCAGTCATTCTTCTATATCGAAGGTGTAATTGACCAGGAGGACAATGTGCAACAAGAGCTGTAAGTTGTCGAAAAAAATTTAATCTAACCTAACATCAAGACATTGCAGATTTACGATTTATTTTTGAACAACTTCCCAATCCTTGAATCCAACGCCAATTTGACCAGTCATTCTTCTATATCCTAGGTGTAATTGACCAGGAGGACAATGTGCAACAAGAGCTGTAAGTTGTCGAAAAAAATTTAATCTAACCTAACATCTAGACATTGCAGATTTACGATTTATTTTTGAACAACTTCCCAATCCTTGAATCCAGCGCCAATTTGACCAGTCTCTCTTCTATATCGGAGGTGTAATTGACCAGGAGGACAATGTGCAACAAGAGCTGTAAGTGGTCGAAAAAAATTCAATCTAACCTAACATCTAGACATTGCAGTTTTACGATTTATTTTTGAACAACTTCCAAATCCTTGAATCCAGCGCCAATTTGACCAGTCTCTCTTCTATATCGAAGGTGTAATTGACCAGGAGGACAATGTGCAACAAGAGCTGTAAGTGGTCGAAAAAAATTAAATCTAACCTAACATCTAGACATTGCAGTTTTACGATTTATTTTTGAACAACTTCCCAATCCTTGAATCCAACGCCAATTTGACCAGTCATTCTTCTATATCGAAGGTGTAATTGACCAGGAGGACAATGTGCAACAAGAGCTGTAAGTGGTCGAAAAAAATTCAATCTAACCTAACATCTAGACATTGCAGTTTTACGATTTATTTTTGAACAACTTCCAAATTCTTGAATCCAGCGCCAATTTGACCAGTCTCTCTTCTATATCGGAGGTGTAATTGACCAGGAGGACAATGTGCAACAAGAGCTGTAAGTGGTCGAAAAAAATTCAATCTAACCTAACATCTAGACATTGCAGTTTTACGATTTATTTTTGAACAACTTCCCAATCCTTGAATCCAACGCCAATTTGACCAGTCATTCTTCTATATCGAAGGTGTAATTGACCAGGAGGACAATGTGCAACAAGAGCTGTAAGTGGTCGAAAAAAATTCAATCTAACCTAACATCTAGACGTTGCAGTTTTACGATTTATTTTTGAACAACTTCCAAATTCTTGAATCCAGCGCCAATTTGACCAGTCTCTCTTCTATATCGGAGGTGTAATTGACCAGGAGGACAATGTGCAACAAGAGCTGTAAGTGGTCGAAAAAATTCAATCTAACCTAACATCTAGACATTGCAGTTTTACGATTTATTTTTGAACAACTTCCCAATCCTTGATTCCAACGCCAATTTGACCAGTCACTCTTCTATATCGGAGGTGTAATTGACCAGGAGGACAATGTGCAACAAGAGCTGTAAGTTGTCGAAAAAAATTTAATCTAACCTAACATCAAGACATTGCAGATTTACGATTTATTTTTGAACAACTTCCCAATCCTTGAATCCAACGCCAATTTGACCAGTCATTCTTCTATATCCTAGGTGTAATTGACCAGGAGGACAATGTGCAACAAGAGCTGTAAGTTGTCGAAAAGAATTTAATCTAACCTAACATTAGACATTGCAAATTTACGATTTATTTTTGAACAACTTCCCAATCCTTGAATCCAACGCCAATTTGACCAGTCATTCTTCTATATCGAAGGTGTAATTGACCAGGAGGACAATGTGCAACAAGAGCTGTAAGTTGTCGAAAAAAATTTAATCTAACCTAACATCAAGACATTGCAGATTTACGATTTATTTTTGAACAACTTCCCAATCCTTGAATCCAACGCCAATTTGACCAGTCATTCTTCTATATCCTAGGTGTAATTGACCAGGAGGACAATGTGCAACAAGAGCTGTAAGTTGTCGAAAAAAATTTAATCTAACCTAACATCTAGACATTGCAGATTTACGATTTATTTTTGAACAACTTCCCAATCCTTGAATCCAGCGCCAATTTGACCAGTCTCTCTTCTATATCGGAGGTGTAATTGACCAGGAGGACAATGTGCAACAAGAGCTGTAAGTGGTCGAAAAAAATTCAATCTAACCTAACATCTAGACATTGCAGTTTTACGATTTATTTTTGAACAACTTCCAAATCCTTGAATCCAGCGCCAATTTGACCAGTCTCTCTTCTATATCGGAGGTGTAATTGACCAGGAGGACAATGTGCAGCAAGAGCTGTAAGTGGTCGAAAAAATTCAATCTAACCTAACATCTAAACATTGCAGTTTTACGATTTATTTTTGAACAACTTCCCATTCCTTGAATCCAACGCCAATTTGACCAGTCACTCTTCTATATCGGAGGTGTAATTGACCAGGAGGACAATGTGCAACAAGAGCTGTAAGTTGTCGAAAAAAATTTAATCTAACCTAACATCAAGACATTGCAGATTTACGATTTATTTTTGAACAACTTCCCAATCCTTGAATCCAACGCCAATTTGACCAGTCATTCTTCTATATCCTAGGTGTAATTGACCAGGAGGACAATGTGCAACAAGAGCTGTAAGTTGTCGAAAAAAATTCAATCTAACCTAACATCTAGACATTGCAGTTTTACGATTTATTTTTGAACAACTTCCAAATCCTTGAATCCAGCGCCAATTTGACCAGTCTCTCTTCTATATCGGAGGTGTAATTGACCAGGAGGACAATGTGCAACAAGAGCTGTAAGTTGTCGAAAAAAATTTAATCTAACCTAACATCTAGACATTGCAGATTTACGATTTATTTTTGAACAACTTCCCAATCCTTGAATCCAACGCCAATTTGACCAGTCATTCTTCTATATCCAAGGTGTAATTGACCAGGAGGACAATGTGCAGCAAGAGCTGTAAGTGGTCGAAAAAAATTCAATCTAACCTAACATCTAGACATTGCAGTTTTACGATTTATTTTTGAACAACTTCCCAATCCTTGAATCCAACGCCAATTTGACCAGTCATTCTTCTATATCGAAGGTGTAATTGACCAGGAGGACAATATGCAACAAGAGCTGTAAGTGGTCGAAAAAAATTCAATCTAACCTAACATCTAGACATTGCAGTTTTACGATTTATTTTTGAACTTCCCAATCCTTGAATCCAACGCCAATTTGACCAGTCACTCTTCTATATCGGAGGTGTAATTGACCAGGAGGACAATGTGCAACAAGAGCTGTAAGTTGTCGAAAAAAATTTAATCTAACTTAACATCAAGACATTGCAGATTTACGATTTATTTTTGAACAACTTCCCAATCCTTGAATCCAACGCCAATTTGACCAGTCATTCTTCTATATCCTAGGTGTAATTGACCAGGAGGACAATGTGCAACAAGAGCTGTAAGTTGTCGAAAAGAATTTAATCTAACCTAACATCTAGACATTGCAGATTTACGATTTATTTTTGAACAACTTCCCAATCCTTGAATCCAACGCCAATTTGACCAGTCATTCTTCTATATCGAAGGTGTAATTGACCAGGAGGACAATGTGCAACAAGAGCTGTAAGTGGTCGAAAAAAATTAAATCTAACCTAACATCTAGACATTGCAGTTTTACGATTTATTTTTGAACAACTTCCAAATCCTTGAATCCAGCGCCAATTTGACCAGTCTCTCTTCTATATCGGAGGTGTAATTGACCAGGAGGACAATGTGCAACAAGAGCTGTAAGTGGTCGAAAAAAATTCAATCTAACCTAACATCTAGACATTGCAGTTTTACGATTTATTTTTGAACAACTTCCAAATCCTTGAATCCAGCGTCAATTTGACCAGTCTCTCTTCTATATCGGAGGTGTAATTGACGAGGAGGACAATGTGCAGCAAGAGCTGTAAGTGGTCGAAAAAATTCAATCTAACCTAACATCTAGACATTGCAGTTTTACGATTTATTTTTGAACAACTTCCCATTCCTTGAATACAACGCCAATTTGACCAGTCACTCTTCTATATCGGAGGTGTAATTGACCAGGAGGACAATGTGCAACAAGAGCTGTAAGTTGTCGAAAAAAATTTAATCTAACCTAACATCAAGACATTGCAGATTTACGATTTATTTTTGAACAACTTCCCAATCCTTGAATCCAACGCCAATTTGACCAGTCATTCTTCTATATCCTAGGTGTAATTGACCAGGAGGACAATGTGCAACAAGAGCTGTAAGTTGTCGAAAAAAATTTAATCTAACCTAACATCTAGACATTGCAGATTTACGATTTATTTTTGAACAACTTCCCAATCCTTGAATCCAACGCCAATTTGACCAGTCATTCTTCTATATCGAAGGTGTAATTGACCAGGAGGACAATGTGCAACAAGAGCTGTAAGTGGTCGAAAAAAATTAAATCTAACCTAACATCTAGACATTGCAGTTTTACGATTTATTTTTGAACAACTTCCAAATCCTTGAATCCAGCGCCAATTTGACCAGTCTCTCTTCTATATCGGAGGTGTAATTGACCAGGAGGACAATGTGCAACAAGAGCTGTAAGTGGTCGAAAAAAATTCAATCTAACCTAACATCTAGACATTGCAGTTTTACGATTTATTTTTGAACAACTTCCAAATCCTTGAATCCAGCGCCAATTTGACCAGTCTCTCTTCTATATCGGAGGTGTAATTGACCAGGAGGACAATGTGCAACAAGAGCTGTAAGTGGTCGAAAAAATTCAATCTAACCTAACATCTAGACATTGCAGTTTTACGATTTATTTTTGAACAACTTCCCAATCCTTGATTCCAACGCCAATTTGACCAGTCACTCTTCTATATCGGAGGTGTAATTGACCAGGAGGACAATGTGCAACAAGAGCTGTAAGTTGTCGAAAAAAATTTAATCTAACCTAACATCAAGACATTGCAGATTTACGATTTATTTTTGAACAACTTCCCAATCCTTGAATCCAACGCCAATTTGACCAGTCATTCTTCTATATCCTAGGTGTAATTGACCAGGAGGACAATGTGCAACAAGAGCTGTAAGTTGTCGAAAAGAATTTAATCTAACCTAACATTAGACATTGCAGATTTACGATTTATTTTTGAACAACTTCCCAATCCTTGAATCCAGCGCCAATTTGACCAGTCTCTCTTCTATATCGGAGGTGTAATTGACCAGGAGGACAATGTGCAGCAAGAGCTGTAAGTGGTCGAAAAAATTCAATCTAACCTAACATCTAGACATTGCAGTTTTACGATTTATTTTTGAACAACTTCCCATTCCTTGAATCCAACGCCAATTTGACCAGTCACTCTTCTATATCGGAGGTGTAATTGACCAGGAGGACAATGTGCAACAAGAGCTGTAAGTTGTCGAAAAAAATTTAATCTAACCTAACATCAAGACATTGCAGATTTACGATTTATTTTTGAACAACTTCCCAATCCTTGAATCCAACGCCAATTTGACCAGTCATTCTTCTATATCCTAGGTGTAATTGACCAGGAGGACAATGTGCAACAAGAGCTGTAAGTTGTCGAAAAAAATTCAATCTAACCTAACATCTAGACATTGCAGTTTTACGATTTATTTTTGAACAACTTCCAAATCCTTGAATCCAGCGCCAATTTGACCAGTCTCTCTTCTATATCGGAGGTGTAATTGACCAGGAGGACAATGTGCAACAAGAGCTGTAAGTTGTCGAAAAAAATTTAATCTAACCTAACATCTAGACATTGCAGATTTACGATTTATTTTTGAACAACTTCCCAATCCTTGAATCCAACGCCAATTTGACCAGTCATTCTTCTATATCGGAGGTGTAATTGACCAGGAGGACAATGTGCAACAAGAGCTGTAAGTGGTCGAAAAAATTCAATCTAACCTAACATCTAGACATTGCAGTTTTACGATTTATTTTTGAACAACTTCCCAATCCTTGAATCCAACGCCAATTTGACCAGTCACTCTTCTATATCGGAGGTGTAATTGACCAGGAGGACAATGTGCAACAAGAGCTGTAAGTTGTCGAAAAAAATTTAATCTAACCTAACATCAAGACATTGCAGATTTACGATTTATTTTTGAACAACTTCCCAATCCTTGAATCCAACGCCAATTTGACCAGTCATTCTTCTATATCCTAGGTGTAATTGACCAGGAGGACAATGTGCAACAAGAGCTGTAAGTTGTCGAAAAGAATTTAATCTAACCTAACATTAGACATTGCAGATTTACGATTTATTTTTGAACAACTTCCCAATCCTTGAATCCAACGCCAATTTGACCAGTCATTCTTCTATATCGAAGGTGTAATTGACCAGGAGGACAATGTGCAACAAGAGCTGTAAGTTGTCGAAAAAAATTTAATCTAACCTAACATCAAGACATTGCAGATTTACGATTTATTTTTGAACAACTTCCCAATCCTTGAATCCAACGCCAATTTGACCAGTCATTCTTCTATATCCTAGGTGTAATTGACCAGGAGGACAATGTGCAACAAGAGCTGTAAGTTGTCGAAAAAAATTTAATCTAACCTAACATCTAGACATTGCAGATTTACGATTTATTTTTGAACAACTTCCCAATCCTTGAATCCAGCGCCAATTTGACCAGTCTCTCTTCTATATCGGAGGTGTAATTGACCAGGAGGACAATGTGCAACAAGAGCTGTAAGTGGTCGAAAAAAATTCAATCTAACCTAACATCTAGACATTGCAGTTTTACGATTTATTTTTGAACAACTTCCAAATCCTTGAATCCAGCGCCAATTTGACCAGTCTCTCTTCTATATCGAAGGTGTAATTGACCAGGAGGACAATGTGCAACAAGAGCTGTAAGTGGTCGAAAAAAATTAAATCTAACCTAACATCTAGACATTGCAGTTTTACGATTTATTTTTGAACAACTTCCCAATCCTTGAATCCAACGCCAATTTGACCAGTCATTCTTCTATATCGAAGGTGTAATTGACCAGGAGGACAATGTGCAACAAGAGCTGTAAGTGGTCGAAAAAAATTCAATCTAACCTAACATCTAGACATTGCAGTTTTACGATTTATTTTTGAACAACTTCCAAATTCTTGAATCCAGCGCCAATTTGACCAGTCTCTCTTCTATATCGGAGGTGTAATTGACCAGGAGGACAATGTGCAACAAGAGCTGTAAGTGGTCGAAAAAAATTCAATCTAACCTAACATCTAGACATTGCAGTTTTACGATTTATTTTTGAACAACTTCCCAATCCTTGAATCCAACGCCAATTTGACCAGTCATTCTTCTATATCGAAGGTGTAATTGACCAGGAGGACAATGTGCAACAAGAGCTGTAAGTGGTCGAAAAAAATTCAATCTAACCTAACATCTAGACATTGCAGTTTTACGATTTATTTTTGAACAACTTCCAAATTCTTGAATCCAGCGCCAATTTGACCAGTCTCTCTTCTATATCGGAGGTGTAATTGACCAGGAGGACAATGTGCAACAAGAGCTGTAAGTGGTCGAAAAAATTCAATCTAACCTAACATCTAGACATTGCAGTTTTACGATTTATTTTTGAACAACTTCCCAATCCTTGATTCCAACGCCAATTTGACCAGTCACTCTTCTATATCGGAGGTGTAATTGACCAGGAGGACAATGTGCAACAAGAGCTGTAAGTTGTCGAAAAAAATTTAATCTAACCTAACATCAAGACATTGCAGATTTACGATTTATTTTTGAACAACTTCCCAATCCTTGAATCCAACGCCAATTTGACCAGTCATTCTTCTATATCCTAGGTGTAATTGACCAGGAGGACAATGTGCAACAAGAGCTGTAAGTTGTCGAAAAGAATTTAATCTAACCTAACATTAGACATTGCAAATTTACGATTTATTTTTGAACAACTTTCCAATCCTTGAATCCAACGCCAATTTGACCAGTCATTCTTCTATATCGAAGGTGTAATTGACCAGGAGGACAATGTGCAACAAGAGCTGTAAGTTGTCGAAAAAAATTTAATCTAACCTAACATCAAGACATTGCAGATTTACGATTTATTTTTGAACAACTTCCCAATCCTTGAATCCAACGCCAATTTGACCAGTCATTCTTCTATATCCTAGGTGTAATTGACCAGGAGGACAATGTGCAACAAGAGCTGTAAGTTGTCGAAAAAAATTTAATCTAACCTAACATCTAGACATTGCAGATTTACGATTTATTTTTGAACAACTTCCCAATCCTTGAATCCAGCGCCAATTTGACCAGTCTCTCTTCTATATCGGAGGTGTAATTGACCAGGAGGACAATGTGCAGCAAGAGCTGTAAGTGGTCGAAAAAATTCAATCTAACCTAACATCTAAACATTGCAGTTTTACGATTTATTTTTGAACAACTTCCCATTCCTTGAATCCAACGCCAATTTGACCAGTCACTCTTCTATATCGGAGGTGTAATTGACCAGGAGGACAATGTGCAACAAGAGCTGTAAGTTGTCGAAAAAAATTTAATCTAACCTAACATCAAGACATTGCAGATTTACGATTTATTTTTGAACAACTTCCCAATCCTTGAATCCAACGCCAATTTGACCAGTCATTCTTCTATATCCTAGGTGTAATTGACCAGGAGGACAATGTGCAACAAGAGCTGTAAGTTGTCGAAAAAAATTCAATCTAACCTAACATCTAGACATTGCAGTTTTACGATTTATTTTTGAACAACTTCCAAATCCTTGAATCCAGCGCCAATTTGACCAGTCATTCTTCTATATCCAAGGTGTAATTGACCAGGAGGACAATGTGCAGCAAGAGCTGTAAGTGGTCGAAAAAAATTCAATCTAACCTAACATCTAGACATTGCACTTTTACGATTTATTTTTGAACAACTTCCCAATCCTTGAATCCAACGCCAATTTGACCAGTCATTCTTCTATATCGAAGGTGTAATTGACCAGGAGGACAATGTGCAACAAGAGCTGTAAGTGGTCGAAAAAAATTCAATCTAACCTAACATCTAGACATTGCAGTTTTACGATTTATTTTTGAACAACTTCCAAATTCTTGAATCCAGCGCCAATTTGACCAGTCTCTCTTCTATATCGGAGGTGTAATTGACCAGGAGGACAATGTGCAACAAGAGCTGTAAGTTGTCGAAAAAAATTTAATCTAACCTAACATCAAGACATTGCAGATTTACGATTTATTTTTGAACAACTTCCCAATCCTTGAATCCAACGCCAATTTGACCAGTCACTCTTCTATATCGGAGGTGTAATTGACCAGGAGGACAATGTGCAACAAGAGCTGTAAGTGGTCGAAAAAATTCAATCTAACCTAACATCTAGACATTGCAGATTTACGATTTATTTTTGAACTTCCCAATCCTTGAATCCAACGCCAATTTGACCAGTCACTCTTCTATATCGAAGGTGTAATTGACCAGGAGGACAATGTGCAACAAGAGCTGTAAGTTGTCGAAAAAAATTTAATCTAACCTAACATCAAGGCATTGCAGATTTACGATTTATTTTTGAACAACTTCCCAATCCTTGAATCCAACGCCAATTTGACCAGTCACTCTTCTATATCGGAGGTGTAATTGACCAGGAGGACAATGTGCAACAAGAGCTGTAAGTTGTCGAAAAAAATTTAATCTAACCTAACATCAAGACATTGCAAATTTACGATTTATTTTTGAACAACTTCCCAATCCTTGAATCCAACGCCAATTTGACCAGTCACTCTTCTATATCGGAGGTGTAATTGACCAGGAGGACAATGTGCAACAAGAGCTGTAAGTTGTCGAAAAAAATTTAATCTAACCTAACATCAAGACATTGCAGATTTACGATTTATTTTTGAACAACTTCCCAATCCTTGAATCCAACGCCAATTTGACCAGTCACTCTTCTATATCGGAGGTGTAATTGACCAGGAGGACAATGTGCAACAAGAGCTGTAAGTTGTCGAAAAAAATTTAATCTAACCTAACATCAAGGCATTGCAGATTTACGATTTATTTTTGAACAACTTCCCAATCCTTGAATCCAACGCCAATTTGACCAGTCACTCTTCTATATCGGAGGTGTAATTGACCAGGAGGACAATGTGCAACAAGAGCTGTAAGTGGTCGAAAAAAATTCAATCTAACCTAACATCTAGACATTGCAGTTTTACGATTTATTTTTGAACAACTTCCAAATTCTTGAATCCAGCGCCAATTTGACCAGTCTCTCTTCTATATCGGAGGTGTAATTGACCAGGAGGACAATGTGCAACAAGAGCTGTAAGTGGTCGAAAAAATTCAATCTAACCTAACATCTAGACATTGCAGTTTTACGATTTATTTTTGAACTTCCCAATCCTTGAATCCAACGCCAATTTGACCAGTCACTCTTCTATATCGAAGGTGTAATTGACCAGGAGGACAATGTGCAACAAGAGCTGTAAGTTGTCGAAAAGAATTTAATCTAACCTAACATCTAGACATTGCAGATTTACGATTTATTTTTGAACAACTTCCCAATCCTTGAATCCAACGCCAATTTGACCAGTCATTCTTCTATATCGAAGGTGTAATTGACCAGGAGGACAATGTGCAACAAGAGCTGTAAGTGGTCGAAAAAAATTCAATCTAACCTAACATCTAGACATTGCAGTTTTACGATTTATTTTTGAACAACTTCCAAATCCTTGAATCCAGCGCCAATTTGACCAGTCTCTCTTCTATATCGGAGGTGTAATTGACCAGGAGGACAATGTGCAACAAGAGCTGTAAGTGGTCGAAAAAAATTCAATCTAACCTAACATCTAGACATTGCAGTTTTACGATTTATTTTTGAACAACTTCCAAATCCTTGAATCCAGCGTCAATTTGACCAGTCTCTCTTCTATATCGGAGGTGTAATTGACGAGGAGGACAATGTGCAGCAAGAGCTGTAAGTGGTCGAAAAAATTCAATCTAACCTAACATCTAGACATTGCAGTTTTACGATTTATTTTTGAACAACTTCCCATTCCTTGAATACAACGCCAATTTGACCAGTCACTCTTCTATATCGGAGGTGTAATTGACCAGGAGGACAATGTGCAACAAGAGCTGTAAGTTGTCGAAAAAAATTTAATCTAACCTAACATCAAGACATTGCAGATTTACGATTTATTTTTGAACAACTTCCCAATCCTTGAATCCAACGCCAATTTGACCAGTCATTCTTCTATATCCTAGGTGTAATTGACCAGGAGGACAATGTGCAACAAGAGCTGTAAGTTGTCGAAAAAAATTCAATCTAACCTAACATCTAGACATTGCAGTTTTACGATTTATTTTTGAACAACTTCCAAATCCTTGAATCCAGCGCCAATTTGACCAGTCTCTCTTCTATATCGGAGGTGTAATTGACCAGGAGGACAATGTGCAACAGGAGCTGTAAATTGTCGAAAAAAATTTAATCTAACCTAACATCTAGACATTGCAGATTTACGATTTATTTTTGAACAACTTCCCATTCCTTGAATACAACGCCAATTTGACCAGTCACTCTTCTATATCGGATGTGTAATTGACCAGGAGGACAATGTGCAACAAGAGCTGTAAGTTGTCGAAAAAAATTTAATCTAACCTAACATCAAGACATTGCAGATTTACGATTTATTTTTGAACAACTTCCCAATCCTTGAATCCAACGCCAATTTGACCAGTCACTCTTCTATATCGGAGGTGTAATTGACCAGGAGGACAATGTGCAACAAGAGCTGTAAGTTGTCGAAAAAAATTTAATCTAACCTAACATCAAGACATTGCAGATTTACGATTTATTTTTGAACAACTTCCCAATCCTTGAATCCAACGCCAATTTGACCAGTCATTCTTCTATATCCTAGGTGTAATTGACCAGGAGGACAATGTGCAGCAAGAGCTGTAAGTGGTCGAAAAAAATTCAATCTAACCTAACATCTAGACATTGCAGTTTTACGATTTATTTTTGAACAACTTCCAAATTCTTGAATCCAGCGCCAATTTGACCAGTCTCTTTTCTATATCGGAGGTGTAATTGACCAGGAGGACAATGTGCAACAAGAGCTGTAAGTGGTCGAAAAAATTCAATCTAACCTAACATCTAGACATTGCAGTTTTACGATTTATTTTTGAACTTCCCAATCCTTGAATCCAACGCCAATTTGACCAGTCACTCTTCTATATCGGAGGTGTAATTGACCAGGAGGACAATGTGCAACAAGAGCTGTAAGTTGTCGAAAAAAATTTAATCTAACCTAACATCAAGACATTGCAGATTTACGATTTATTTTTGAACAACTTCCCAATCCTTGAATCCAACGCCAATTTGACCAGTCATTCTTCTATATCCTAGGTGTAATTGACCAGGAGGACAATGTGCAACAAGAGCTGTAAGTGGTCGAAAAAAATTCAATCTAACCTAACATCTAGACATTGCAGTTTTACGATTTATTTTTGAACAACTTCCAAATTCTTGAATCCAGCGCCAATTTGACCAGTCTCTCTTCTATATCGGAGGTGTAATTGACCAGGAGGACAATGTGCAACAAGAGCTGTAAGTGGTCGAAAAAATTCAATCTAACCTAACATCTAGACATTGCAGTTTTACGATTTATTTTTGAACTTCCCAATCCTTGAATCCAACGCCAATTTGACCAGTCACTCTTCTATATCGAAGGTGTAATTGACCAGGAGGACAATGTGCAACAAGAGCTGTAAGTTGTCGAAAAGAATTTAATCTAACCTAACATCTAGACATTGCAGATTTACGATTTATTTTTGAACAACTTCCCAATCCCTGAATCCAACGCCAATTTGACCAGTCATTCTTCTATATCGAAGGTGTAATTGACCAGGAGGACAATGTGCAACAAGAGCTGTAAGTGGTCGAAAAAATTCAATCTAACCTAACATCTAGACATTGCAGTTTTACGATTTATTTTTGAACAACTTCCCAATCCTTGAATCCAAGGCCAATTTGACCAGTCACTCTTCTATATCGGAGGTGTAATTGACCAGGAGGACAATGTGCAACAAAAGCTGTAAGTTGTCGAAAAAAATTTAATCTAACCTAACATCAAGGCATTGCAGATTTACGATTTATTTTTGAACAACTTCCCAATCCTTGAATCCAACGCCAATTTGACCAGTCACTCTTCTATATCGGAGGTGTAATTGACCAGGAGGACAATGTGCAACAAGAGCTGTAAGTTGTCGAAAAAAATTTAATCTAACCTAACATCAAGACATTGCAGATTTACGATTTATTTTTGAACAACTTCCCAATCCTTGAATCCAACGCCAATTTGACCAGTCACTCTTCTATATCGGAGGTGTAATTGACCAGGAGGACAATGTGCAACAAGAGCTGTAAGTTGTCGAAAAAAATTTAATCTAACCTAACATCAAGACATTGCAGATTTACGATTTATTTTTGAACAACTTCCCAATCCTTGAATCCAACGCCAATTTGACCAGTCATTCTTCTATATCCTAGGTGTAATTGACCAGGAGGACAATGTGCAACAAGAGCTGTAAGTGGTCGAAAAAAATTCAATCTAACCTAACATCTAGACATTGCAGTTTTACGATTTATTTTTGAACAACTTCCAAATTCTTGAATCCAGCGCCAATTTGACCAGTCTCTCTTCTATATCGGAGGTGTAATTGACCAGGAGGACAATGTGCAACAAGAGCTGTAAGTGGTCGAAAAAATTCAATCTAACCTAACATCTAGACATTGCAGTTTTACGATTTATTTTTGAACTTCCCAATCCTTGAATCCAACGCCAATTTGACCAGTCACTCTTCTATATCGAAGGTGTAATTGACCAGGAGGACAATGTGCAACAAGAGCTGTAAGTTGTCGAAAAGAATTTAATCTAACCTAACATCTAGACATTGCAGATTTACGATTTATTTTTGAACAACTTCCCAATCCTTGAATCCAACGCCAATTTGACCAGTCATTCTTCTATATCGAAGGTGTAATTGACCAGGAGGACAATGTGCAACAAGAACTGTAAGTGGTCGAAAAAAATTCAATCTAACCTAACATCTAGACATTGCAGTTTTACGATTTATTTTTGAACAACTTCCAAATCCTTGAATCCAGCGCCAATTTGACCAGTCTCTCTTCTATATCGGAGGTGTAATTGACCAGGAGGACAATGTGCAACAAGAGCTGTAAGTGGTCGAAAAAAATTCAATCTAACCTAACATCTAGACATTGCAGTTTTACGATTTATTTTTGAACAACTTCCAAATCCTTGAATCCAGCGTCAATTTGACCAGTCTCTCTTCTATATCGGAGGTGTAATTGACGAGGAGGACAATGTGCAGCAAGAGCTGTAAGTGGTCGAAAAAATTCAATCTAACCTAACATCTAGACATTGCAGTTTTACGATTTATTTTTGAACAACTTCCCATTCCTTGAATACAACGCCAATTTGACCAGTCACTCTTCTATATCGGAGGTGTAATTGACCAGGAGGACAATGTGCAACAAGAGCTGTAAGTTGTCGAAAAAAATTTAATCTAACCTAACATCAAGACATTGCAGATTTACGATTTATTTTTGAACAACTTTCCAATCCTTGAATCCAACGCCAATTTGACCAGTCATTCTTCTATATCCTAGGTGTAATTGACCAGGAGGACAATGTGCAACAAGAGCTGTAAGTTGTCGAAAAAAATTCAATCTAACCTAACATCTAGACATTGCAGTTTTACGATTTATTTTTGAACAACTTCCAAATCCTTGAATCCAGCGCCAATTTGACCAGTCTCTCTTCTATATCGGAGGTGTAATTGACCAGGAGGACAATGTGCAACAAGAGCTGTAAATTGTCGAAAAAAATTTAATCTAACCTAACATCTAGACATTGCAGATTTACGATTTATTTTTGAACAACTTCCCATTCCTTGAATACAACGCCAATTTGACCAGTCACTCTTCTATATCGGATGTGTAATTGCCCAGGAGGACAATGTGCAACAAGAGCTGTAAGTTGTCGAAAAAAATTTAATCTAACCTAACATCAAGACATTGCAGATTTACGATTTATTTTTGAACAACTTCCCAATCCTTGAATCCAACGCCAATTTGACCAGTCACTCTTCTATATCGGAGGTGTAATTGACCAGGAGGACAATGTGCAACAAGAGCTGTAAGTTGTCGAAAAAAATTTAATCTAACCTAACATCAAGACATTGCAGATTTACGATTTATTTTTGAACAACTTCCCAATCCTTGAATCCAACGCCAATTTGACCAGTCATTCTTCTATATCCTAGGTGTAATTGACCAGGAGGACAATGTGCAACAAGAGCTGTAAGTGGTCGAAAAAAATTCAATCTAACCTAACATCTAGACATTGCAGTTTTACGATTTATTTTTGAACAACTTCCAAATTCTTGAATCCAGCGCCAATTTGACCAGTCTCTCTTCTATATCGGAGGTGTAATTGACCAGGAGGACAATGTGCAACAAGAGCTGTAAGTGGTCGAAAAAATTCAATCTAACCTAACATCTAGACATTGCAGTTTTACGATTTATTTTTGAACTTCCCAATCCTTGAATCCAACGCCAATTTGACCAGTCACTCTTCTATATCGGAGGTGTAATTGACCAGGAGGACAATGTGCAACAAGAGCTGTAAGTTGTCGAAAAAAATTTAATCTAACCTAACATCAAGACATTGCAGATTTACGATTTATTTTTGAACAACTTCCCAATCCTTGAATCCAACGCCAATTTGACCAGTCATTCTTCTATATCCTAGGTGTAATTGACCAGGAGGACAATGTGCAACAAGAGCTGTAAGTGGTCGAAAAAAATTCAATCTAACCTAACATCTAGACATTGCAGTTTTACGATTTATTTTTGAACAACTTCCAAATTCTTGAATCCAGCGCCAATTTGACCAGTCTCTCTTCTATATCGGAGGTGTAATTGACCATTAGGACAATGTGCAACAAGAGCTGTAAGTGGTCGAAAAAATTCAATCTAACCTAACATCTAGACATTGCAGTTTTACGATTTATTTTTGAACTTCCCAATCCTTGAATCCAACGCCAATTTGACCAGTCACTCTTCTATATCGAAGGTGTAATTGACCAGGAGGACAATGTGCAACAAGAGCTGTAAGTTGTCGAAAAGAATTTAATCTAATCTAACATCTAGACATTGCAGATTTACGATTTATTTTTGAACAACTTCCCAATCCTTGAATCCAACGCCAATTTGACCAGTCATTCTTCTATATCGAAGGTGTAATTGACCAGGAGGACAATGTGCAACAAGAGCTGTAAGTGGTCGAAAAAAATTCAATCTAACCTAACATCTAGACATTGCAGTTTTACGATTTATTTTTGAACAACTTCCAAATCCTTGAATCCAGCGCCAATTTGACCAGTCTCTCTTCTATATCGGAGGTGTAATTGACCAGGAGGACAATGTGCAACAAGAGCTGTAAGTGGTCGAAAAAAATTCAATCTAACCTAACATCTAGACATTGCAGTTTTACGATTTATTTTTGAACAACTTCCAAATCCTTGAATCCAGCGTCAATTTGACCAGTCTCTCTTCTATATCGGAGGTGTAATTGACGAGGAGGACAATGTGCAGCAAGAGCTGTAAGTGGTCGAAAAAATTCAATCTAACCTAACATCTAGACATTGCAGTTTTACGATTTATTTTTGAACAACTTCCCATTCCTTGAATACAACGCCAATTTGACCAGTCACTCTTCTATATCGGAGGTGTAATTGACCAGGAGGACAATGTGCAACAAGAGCTGTAAGTTGTCGAAAAAAATTTAATCTAACCTAACATCAAGACATTGCAGATTTACGATTTATTTTTGAACAACTTCCCAATCCTTGAATCCAACGCCAATTTGACCAGTCATTCTTCTATATCCTAGGTGTAATTGACCAGGAGGACAATGTGCAACAAGAGCTGTAAGTTGTCGAAAAAAATTCAATCTAACCTAACATCTAGACATTGCAGTTTTACGATTTATTTTTGAACAACTTCCAAATCCTTGAATCCAGCGCCAATTTGACCAGTCTCTCTTCTATATCGGAGGTGTAATTGACCAGGAGGACAATGTGCAACAGGAGCTGTAAATTGTCGAAAAAAATTTAATCTAACCTAACATCTAGACATTGCAGATTTACGATTTATTTTTGAACAACTTCTCATTCCTTGAATACAACGCCAATTTGACCAGTCACTCTTCTATATCGGATGTGTAATTGACCAGGAGGACAATGTGCAACAAGAGCTGTAAGTTGTCGAAAAAAATTTAATCTAACCTAACATCAAGACATTGCAGATTTACGATTTATTTTTGAACAACTTCCCAATCCTTGAATCCAACGCCAATTTGACCAGTCACTCTTCTATATCGGAGGTGTAATTGACCAGGAGGACAATGTGCAACAAGAGCTGTAAGTTGTCGAAAAAAATTTAATCTAACCTAACATCAAGACATTGCAGATTTACGATTTATTTTTGAACAACTTCCCAATCCTTGAATCCAACGCCAATTTGACCAGTCATTCTTCTATATCCTAGGTGTAATTGACCAGGAGGACAATGTGCAGCAAGAGCTGTAAGTGGTCGAAAAAAATTCAATCTAACCTAACATCTAGACATTGCAGTTTTACGATTTATTTTTGAACAACTTCCAAATTCTTGAATCCAGCGCCAATTTGACCAGTCTCTCTTCTATATCGGAGGTGTAATTGACCAGGAGGACAATGTGCAACAAGAGCTGTAAGTGGTCGAAAAAATTCAATCTAACCTAACATCTAGACATTGCAGTTTTACGATTTATTTTTGAACTTCCCAATCCTTGAATCCAACGCCAATTTGACCAGTCACTCTTCTATATCGGAGGTATAATTGACCAGGAGGACAATGTGCAACAAGAGCTGTAAGTTGTCGAAAAAAATTTAATCTAACCTAACATCAAGACATTGCAGATTTACGATTTATTTTTGAACAACTTCCCAATCCTTGAATCCAACGCCAATTTGACCAGTCATTCTTCTATATCCTAGGTGTAATTGACCAGGAGGACAATGTGCAACAAGAGCTGTAAGTGGTCGAAAAAAATTCAATCTAACCTAACATCTAGACATTGCAGTTTTACGATTTATTTTTGAACAACTTCCAAATTCTTGAATCCAGCGCCAATTTGACCAGTCTCTCTTCTATATCGGAGGTGTAATTGACCAGGAGGACAATGTGCAACAAGAGCTGTAAGTGGTCGAAAAAATTCAATCTAACCTAACATCTAGACATTGCAGTTTTACGATTTATTTTTGAACTTCCCAATCCTTGAATCCAACGCCAATTTGACCAGTCACTCTTCTATATCGAAGGTGTAATTGACCAGGAGGACAATGTGCAACAAGAGCTGTAAGTTGTCGAAAAGAATTTAATCTAACCTAACATCTAGACATTGCAGATTTACGATTTATTTTTGAACAACTTCCCAATCCCTGAATCCAACGCCAATTTGACCAGTCATTCTTCTATATCGAAGGTGTAATTGACCAGGAGGACAATGTGCAACAAGAGCTGTAAGTGGTCGAAAAAATTCAATCTAACCTAACATCTAGACATTGCAGTTTTACGATTTATTTTTGAACAACTTCCCAATCCTTGAATCCAACGCCAATTTGACCAGTCACTCTTCTATATCGGAGGTGTAATTGACCAGGAGGACAATGTGCAACAAGAGCTGTAAGTTGTCGAAAAAAATTTAATCTAACCTAACATCAAGGCATTGCAGATTTACGATTTATTTTTGAACAACTTCCCAATCCTTGAATCCAACGCCAATTTGACCAGTCACTCTTCTATATCGGAGGTGTAATTGACCAGGAGGACAATGTGCAACAAGAGCTGTAAGTTGTCGAAAAAAATTTAATCTAACCTAACATCAAGACATTGCAGATTTACGATTTATTTTTGAACAACTTCCCAATCCTTGAATCCAACGCCAATTTGACCAGTCACTCTTCTATATCGGAGGTGTAATTGACCAGGAGGACAATGTGCAACAAGAGCTGTAAGTTGTCGAAAAAAATTTAATCTAACCTAACATCAAGACATTGCAGATTTACGATTTATTTTTGAACAACTTCCCAATCCTTGAATCCAACGCCAATTTGACCAGTCATTCTTCTATATCCTAGGTGTAATTGACCAGGAGGACAATGTGCAACAAGAGCTGTAAGTGGTCGAACAAAATTCAATCTAACCTAACATCTAGACATTGCAGTTTTACGATTTATTTTTGAACAACTTCCAAATTCTTGAATCCAGCGCCAATTTGACCAGTCTCTCTTCTATATCGGAGGTGTAATTGACCAGGAGGACAATGTGCAACAAGAGCTGTAAGTGGTCGAAAAAATTCAATCTAACCTAACATCTAGACATTGCAGTTTTACGATTTATTTTTGAACTTCCCAATCCTTGAATCCAACGCCAATTTGACCAGTCACTCTTCTATATCGAAGGTGTAATTGACCAGGAGGACAATGTGCAACAAGAGCTGTAAGTTGTCGAAAAGAATTTAATCTAACCTAACATCTAGACATTGCAGATTTACGATTTATTTTTGAACAACTTCCCAATCCTTGAATCCAACGCCAATTTGACCAGTCATTCTTCTATATCGAAGGTGTAATTGACCAGGAGGACAATGTGCAACAAGAGCTGTAAGTGGTCGAAAAAAATTCAATCTAACCTAACATCTAGACATTGCAGTTTTACGATTAATTTTTGAACAACTTCCAAATCCTTGAATCCAGCGCCAATTTGACCAGTCTCTCTTCTATATCGGAGGTGTAATTGACCAGGAGGACAATGTGCAACAAGAGCTGTAAGTGGTCGAAAAAAATTCAATCTAACCTAACATCTAGACATTGCAGTTTTACGATTTATTTTTGAACAACTTCCAAATCCTTGAATCCAGCGTCAACTTGACCAGTCTCTCTTCTATATCGGAGGTGTAATTGACGAGGAGGACAATGTGCAGCAAGAGCTGTAAGTGGTCGAAAAAATTCAATCTAACCTAACATCTAGACATTGCAGTTTTACGATTTATTTTTGAACAACTTCCCATTCCTTGAATACAACGCCAATTTGACCAGTCACTCTTCTATATCGGAGGTGTAATTGACCAGGAGGACAATGTGCAACAAGAGCTGTAAGTTGTCGAAAAAAATTTAATCTAACCTAACATCAAGACATTGCAGATTTACGATTTATTTTTGAACAACTTCCCAATCCTTGAATCCAACGCCAATTTGACCAGTCATTCTTCTATATCCTAGGTGTAATTGACCAGGAGGACAATGTGCAACAAGAGCTGTAAGTTGTCGAAAAAAATTCAATCTAACCTAACATCTAGACATTGCAGTTTTACGATTTATTTTTGAACAACTTCCAAATCCTTGAATCCAGCGCCAATTTGACCAGTCTCTCTTCTATATCGGAGGTGTAATTGACCAGGAGGACAATGTGCAACAAGAGCTGTAAATTGTCGAAAAAAATTTAATCTAACCTAACATCTAGACATTGCAGATTTACGATTTATTTTTGAACAACTTCCCATTCCTTGAATACAACGCCAATTTGACCAGTCACTCTTCTATATCGGATGTGTAATTGCCCAGGAGGACAATGTGCAACAAGAGCTGTAAGTTGTCGAAAAAAATTTAATCTAACCTAACATCAAGACATTGCAGATTTACGATTTATTTTTGAACAACTTCCCAATCCTTGAATCCAACGCCAATTTGACCAGTCACTCTTCTATATCGGAGGTGTAATTGACCAGGAGGACAATGTGCAACAAGAGCTGTAAGTTGTCGAAAAAAATTTAATCTAACCTAACATCAAGACATTGCAGATTTACGATTTATTTTTGAACAACTTCCCAATCCTTGAATCCAACGCCAATTTGACCAGTCATTCTTCTATATCCTAGGTGTAATTGACCAGGAGGACAATGTGCAACAAGAGCTGTAAGTGGTCGAAAAAAATTCAATCTAACCTAACATCTAGACATTGCAGTTTTACGATTTATTTTTGAACAACTTCCAAATTCTTGAATCCAGCGCCAATTTGACCAGTCTCTCTTCTATATCGGAGGTGTAATTGACCAGGAGGACAATGTGCAACAAGAGCTGTAAGTGGTCGAAAAAATTCAATCTAACCTAACATCTAGACATTGCAGTTTTACGATTTATTTTTGAACTTCCCAATCCTTGAATCCAACGCCAATTTGACCAGTCACTCTTCTATATCGGAGGTGTAATTGACCAGGAGGACAATGTGCAACAAGAGCTGTAAGTTGTCGAAAAAAATTTAATCTAACCTAACATCAAGACATTGCAGATTTACGATTTATTTTTGAACAACTTCCCAATCCTTGAATCCAACGCCAATTTGACCAGTCATTCTTCTATATCCTAGGTGTTATTGACCAGGAGGACAATGTGCAACAAGAGCTGTAAGTTGTCGAAAAAAATTTAATCTAACCTAACATCAAGGCATTGCAGATTTACGATTTATTTTTGAACAACTTCCCAATCCTTGAATCCAACGCCAATTTGACCAGTCACTCTTCTATATCGGAGGTGTAATTGACCAGGAGGACAATGTGCAACAAGAGCTGTAAGTTGTCGAAAAAAATTTAATCTAACCTAACATCAAGACATTGCAGATTTACGATTTATTTTTGAACAACTTCCCAATCCTTGAATCCAACGCCAATTTGACCAGTCACTCTTCTATATCGGAGGTGTAATTGACCAGGAGGACAATGTGCAACAAGAGCTGTAAGTTGTCGAAAAAAATTTAATCTAACCTAACATCAAGACATTGCAGATTTACGATTTATTTTTGAACAACTTCCCAATCCTTGAATCCAACGCCAATTTGACCAGTCATTCTTCTATATCCTAGGTGTAATTGACCAGGAGGACAATGTGCAACAAGAGCTGTAAGTGGTCGAAAAAAATTCAATCTAACCTAACATCTAGACATTGCAGTTTTACGATTTATTTTTGAACAACTTCCAAATTCTTGAATCCAGCGCCAATTTGACCAGTCTCTCTTCTATATCGGAGGTGTAATTGACCAGGAGGACAATGTGCAACAAGAGCTGTAAGTGGTCGAAAAAATTCAATCTAACCTAACATCTAGACATTGCAGTTTTACGATTTATTTTTGAACTTCCCAATCCTTGAATCCAACGCCAATTTGACCAGTCACTCTTCTATATCGAAGGTGTAATTGACCAGGAGGACAATGTGCAACAAGAGCTGTAAGTTGTCGAAAAGAATTTAATCTAACCTAACATCTAGACATTGCAGATTTACGATTTATTTTTGAACAACTTCCCAATCCTTGAATCCAACGCCAATTTGACCAGTCATTCTTCTATATCGAAGGTGTAATTGACCAGGAGGACAATGTGCAACAAGAGCTGTAAGTGGTCGAAAAAAATTCAATCTAACCTAACATCTAGACATTGCAGTTTTACGATTTATTTTTGAACAACTTCCAAATCCTTGAATCCAGCGCCAATTTGACCAGTCTCTCTTCTATATCGGAGGTGTAATTGACCAGGAGGACAATGTGCAACAAGAGCTGTAAGTGGTCGAAAAAAATTCAATCTAACCTAACATCTAGACATTGCAGTTTTACGATTTATTTTTGAACAACTTCCAAATCCTTGAATCCAGCGTCAATTTGACTAGTCTCTCTTCTATATCGGAGGTGTAATTGACGAGGAGGACAATGTGCAGCAAGAGCTGTAAGTGGTCGAAAAAATTCAATCTAACCTAACATCTAGACATTGCAGTTTTACGATTTATTTTTGAACAACTTCCCATTCCTTGAATACAACGCCAATTTGACCAGTCACTCTTCTATATCGGAGGTGTAATTGACCAGGAGGACAATGTGCAACAAGAGCTGTAAGTTGTCGAAAAAAATTTAATCTAACCTAACATCAAGACATTGCAGATTTACGATTTATTTTTGAACAACTTCCCAATCCTTGAATCCAACGCCAATTTGACCAGTCATTCTTCTATATCCTAGGTGTAATTGACCAGGAGGACAATGTGCAACAAGAGCTGTAAGTTGTCGAAAAAAATTCAATCTAACCTAACATCTAGACATTGCAGTTTTACGATTTATTTTTGAACAACTTCCAAATCCTTGAATCCAGCGCCAATTTGACCAGTCTCTCTTCTATATCGGAGGTGTAATTGACCAGGAGGACAATGTGCAACAAGAGCTGTAAATTGTCGAAAAAAATTTAATCTAACCTAACATCTAGACATTGCAGATTTACGATTTATTTTTGAACAACTTCCCATTCCTTGAATACAACGCCAATTTGACCAGTCACTCTTCTATATCGGATGTGTAATTGACCAGGAGGACAATGTGCAACAAGAGCTGTAAGTTGTCGAAAAAAATTTAATCTAACCTAACATCAAGACATTGCAGATTTACGATTTATTTTTGAACAACTTCCCAATCCTTGAATCCAACGCCAATTTGACCAGTCACTCTTCTATATCGGAGGTGTAATTGACCAGGAGGACAATGTGCAACAAGAGCTGTAAGTTGTCGAAAAAAATTTAATCTAACCTAACATCAAGACATTGCAGATTTACGATTTATTTTTGAACAACTTCCCAATCCTTGAATCCAACGCCAATTTGACCAGTCATTCTTCTATATCCTAGGTGTAATTGACCAGGAGGACAATGTGCAACAAGAGCTGTAAGTGGTCGAAAAAAATTCAATCTAACCTAACATCTAGACATTGCAGTTTTACGATTTATTTTTGAACAACTTCCAAATTCTTGAATCCAGCGCCAATTTGACCAGTCTCTCTTCTATATCGGAGGTGTAATTGACCAGGAGGACAATGTGCAACAAGAGCTGTAAGTGGTCGAAAAAATTCAATCTAACCTAACATCTAGACATTGCAGTTTTACGATTTATTTTTGAACTTCCCAATCCTTGAATCCAACGCCAATTTGACCAGTCACTCTTCTATATCGGAGGTGTAATTGACCAGGAGGACAATGTGCAACAAGAGCTGTAAGTTGTCGAAAAAAATTTAATCTAACCTAACATCAAGACATTGCAGATTTACGATTTATTTTTGAACAACTTCCCAATCCTTGAATCCAACGCCAATTTGACCAGTCATTCATCTATATCCTAGGTGTTATTGACCAGGAGGACAATGTGCAACAAGAGCTGTAAGTTGTCGAAAAGAATTTAATCTAACCTAACATCTAGACATTGCAGATTTACGATTTATTTTTGAACAACTTCCCAATCCTTGAATCCAACGCCAATTTGACCAGTCATTCTTCTATATCGAAGGTGTAATTGACCAGGAGGACAATGTGCAACAAGAGCTGTAAGTGGTCGAAAAAAATTCAATCTAACCTAACATCTAGACATTGCAGTTTTACGATTTATTTTTGAACAACTTCCAAATCCTTGAATCCAGCGCCAATTTGACCAGTCTCTCTTCTATATCGGAGGTGTAATTGACCAGGAGGACAATGTGCAACAAGAGCTGTAAGTGGTCGAAAAAAATTCAATCTAACCTAACATCTAGACATTGCAGTTTTACGATTTATTTTTGAACAACTTCCAAATCCTTGAATCCAGCGTCAATTTGACCAGTCTCTCTTCTATATCGGAGGTGTAATTGACGAGGAGGACAATGTGCAGCAAGAGCTGTAAGTGGTCGAAAAAATTCAATCTAACCTAACATCTAGACATTGCAGTTTTACGATTTATTTTTGAACAACTTCCCATTCCTTGAATACAACGCCAATTTGACCAGTCACTCTTCTATATCGGAGGTGTAATTGACCAGGAGGACAATGTGCAACAAGAGCTGTAAGTTGTCGAAAAAAATTTAATCTAACCTAACATCAAGACATTGCAGATTTACGATTTATTTTTGAACAACTTCCCAATCCTTGAATCCAACGCCAATTTGACCAGTCATTCTTCTATATCCTAGGTGTAATTGACCAGGAGGACAATGTGCAACAAGAGCTGTAAGTTGTCGAAAAAAATTCAATCTAACCTAACATCTAGACATTGCAGTTTTACGATTTATTTTTGAACAACTTCCAAATCCTTGAATCCAGCGCCAATTTGACCAGTCTCTCTTCTATATCGGAGGTGTAATTGACCAGGAGGACAATGTGCAACAAGAGCTGTAAATTGTCGAAAAAAATTTAATCTAACCTAACATCTAGACATTGCAGATTTACGATTTATTTTTGAACAACTTCCCAATCCTTGAATCCAACGCCAATTTGACCAGTCATTCTTCTATATCCTAGGTGTAATTGACCAGGAGGACAATGTGCAACAAGAGCTGTAAGTGGTCGAAAAAAATTCAATCTAACCTAACATCTAGACATTGCAGTTTTACGATTTATTTTTGAACAACTTCCAAATTCTTGAATCCAGCGCCAATTTGACCAGTCTCTCTTCTATATCGGAGGTGTAATTGACCAGGAGGACAATGTGCAACAAGAGCTGTAAGTGGTCGAAAAAATTCAATCTAACCTAACATCTAGACATTGCAGTTTTACGATTTATTTTTGAACTTCCCAATCCTTGAATCCAACGCCAATTTGACCAGTCACTCTTCTATATCGAAGGTGTAATTGACCAGGAGGACAATGTGCAACAAGAGCTGTAAGTTGTCGAAAAGAATTTAATCTAACCTAACATCTAGACATTGCAGATTTACGATTTATTTTTGAACAACTTCCCAATCCTTGAATCCAACGCCAATTTGACCAGTCATTCTTCTATATCGAAGGTGTAATTGACCAGGAGGACAATGTGCAACAAGAGCTGTAAGTGGTCGAAAAAAATTCAATCTAACCTAACATCTAGACATTGCAGTTTTACGATTTATTTTTGAACAACTTCCAAATCCTTGAATCCAGCGCCAATTTGACCAGTCTCTCTTCTATATCGGAGGTGTAATTGACCAGGAGGACAATGTGCAACAAGAGCTGTAAGTGGTCGAAAAAAATTCAATCTAACCTAACATCTAGACATTGCAGTTTTACGATTTATTTTTGAACAACTTCCAAATCCTTGAATCCAGCGTCAATTTGACCAGTCTCTCTTCTATATCGGAGGTGTAATTGACGAGGAGGACAATGTGCAGCAAGAGCTGTAAGTGGTCGAAAAAATTCAATCTAACCTAACATCTAGACATTGCAGTTTTACGATTTATTTTTGAACAACTTCCCATTCCTTGAATACAACGCCAATTTGACCAGTCACTCTTCTATATCGGAGGTGTAATTGACCAGGAGGACAATGTGCAACAAGAGCTGTAAGTTGTCGAAAAAAATTTAATCTAACCTAACATCAAGACATTGCAGATTTACGATTTATTTTTGAACAACTTCCCAATCCTTGAATCCAACGCCAATTTGACCAGTCATTCTTCTATATCCTAGGTGTAATTGACCAGGAGGACAATGTGCAACAAGAGCTGTAAGTTGTCGAAAAAAATTCAATCTAACCTAACATCTAGACATTGCAGTTTTACGATTTATTTTTGAACAACTTCCAAATCCTTGAATCCAGCGCCAATTTGACCAGTCTCTCTTCTATATCGGAGGTGTAATTGACCAGGAGGACAATGTGCAACAAGAGCTGTAAATTGTCGAAAAAAATTTAATCTAACCTAACATCTAGACATTGCAGATTTACGATTTATTTTTGAACAACTTCCCATTCCTTGAATACAACGCCAATTTGACCAGTCACTCTTCTATATCGGATGTGTAATTGCCCAGGAGGACAATGTGCAACAAGAGCTGTAAGTTGTCGAAAAAAATTTAATCTAACCTAACATCAAGACATTGCAGATTTACGATTTATTTTTGAACAACTTCCCAATCCTTGAATCCAACGCCAATTTGACCAGTCACTCTTCTATATCGGAGGTGTAATTGACCAGGAGGACAATGTGCAACAAGAGCTGTAAGTTGTCGAAAAAAATTTAATCTAACCTAACATCAAGACATTGCAGATTTACGATTTATTTTTGAACAACTTCCCAATCCTTGAATCCAACGCCAATTTGACCAGTCATTCTTCTATATCCTAGGTGTAATTGACCAGGAGGACAATGTGCAACAAGAGCTGTAAGTGGTCGAAAAAAATTCAATCTAACCTAACATCTAGACATTGCAGTTTTACGATTTATTTTTGAACAACTTCCAAATTCTTGAATCCAGCGCCAATTTGACCAGTCTCTCTTCTATATCGGAGGTGTAATTGACCAGGAGGACAATGTGCAACAAGAGCTGTAAGTGGTCGAAAAAATTCAATCTAACCTAACATCTAGACATTGCAGTTTTACGATTTATTTTTGAACTTCCCAATCCTTGAATCCAACGCCAATTTGACCAGTCACTCTTCTATATCGGAGGTGTAATTGACCAGGAGGACAATGTGCAACAAGAGCTGTAAGTTGTCGAAAAAAATTTAATCTAACCTAACATCAAGACATTGCAGATTTACGATTTATTTTTGAACAACTTCCCAATCCTTGAATCCAACGCCAATTTGACCAGTCATTCTTCTATATCCTAGGTGTTATTGACCAGGAGGACAATGTGCAACAAGAGCTGTAAGTTGTCGAAAAAAATTTAATCTAACCTAACATCAAGGCATTGCAGATTTACGATTTATTTTTGAACAACTTCCCAATCCTTGAATCCAACGCCAATTTGACCAGTCACTCTTCTATATCGGAGGTGTAATTGACCAGGAGGACAATGTGCAACAAGAGCTGTAAGTTGTCGAAAAAAATTTAATCTAACCTAACATCAAGACATTGCAGATTTACGATTTATTTTTGAACAACTTCCCAATCCTTGAATCCAACGCCAATTTGACCAGTCACTCTTCTATATCGGAGGTGTAATTGACCAGGAGGACAATGTGCAACAAGAGCTGTAAGTTGTCGAAAAAAATTTAATCTAACCTAACATCAAGACATTGCAGATTTACGATTTATTTTTGAACAACTTCCCAATCCTTGAATCCAACGCCAATTTGACCAGTCATTCTTCTATATCCTAGGTGTAATTGACCAGGAGGACAATGTGCAACAAGAGCTGTAAGTGGTCGAAAAAAATTCAATCTAACCTAACATCTAGACATTGCAGTTTTACGATTTATTTTTGAACAACTTCCAAATTCTTGAATCCAGCGCCAATTTGACCAGTCTCTCTTCTATATCGGAGGTGTAATTGACCAGGAGGACAATGTGCAACAAGAGCTGTAAGTGGTCGAAAAAATTCAATCTAACCTAACATCTAGACATTGCAGTTTTACGATTTATTTTTGAACTTCCCAATCCTTGAATCCAACGCCAATTTGACCAGTCACTCTTCTATATCGAAGGTGTAATTGACCAGGAGGACAATGTGCAACAAGAGCTGTAAGTTGTCGAAAAGAATTTAATCTAACCTAACATCTAGACATTGCAGATTTACGATTTATTTTTGAACAACTTCCCAATCCTTGAATCCAACGCCAATTTGACCAGTCATTCTTCTATATCGAAGGTGTAATTGACCAGGAGGACAATGTGCAACAAGAGCTGTAAGTGGTCGAAAAAAATTCAATCTAACCTAACATCTAGACATTGCAGTTTTACGATTTATTTTTGAACAACTTCCAAATCCTTGAATCCAGCGCCAATTTGACCAGTCTCTCTTCTATATCGGAGGTGTAATTGACGAGGAGGACAATGTGCAACAAGAGCTGTAAGTGGTCGAAAAAAATTCAATCTAACCTAACATCTAGACATTGCAGTTTTACGATTTATTTTTGAACAACTTCCAAATCCTTGAATCCAGCGTCAATTTGACCAGTCTCTCTTCTATATCGGAGGTGTAATTGACGAGGAGGACAATGTGCAGCAAGAGCTGTAAGTGGTCGAAAAAATTCAATCTAACCTAACATCTAGACATTGCAGTTTTACGATTTATTTTTGAACAACTTCCCATTCCTTGAATACAACGCCAATTTGACCAGTCACTCTTCTATATCGGAGGTGTAGTTGACCAGGAGGACAATGTGCAACAAGAGCTGTAAGTTGTCGAAAAAAATTTAATCTAACCTAACATCAAGACATTGCAGATTTACGATTTATTTTTGAACAACTTCCCAATCCTTGAATCCAACGCCAATTTGACCAGTCATTCTTCTATATCCTAGGTGTAATTGACCAGGAGGACAATGTGCAACAAGAGCTGTAAGTTGTCGAAAAAAATTCAATCTAACCTAACATCTAGACATTGCAGTTTTACGATTTATTTTTGAACAACTTCCAAATCCTTGAATCCAGCGCCAATTTGACCAGTCTCTCTTCTATATCGGAGGTGTAATTGACCAGGAGGACAATGTGCAACAAGAGCTGTAAATTGTCGAAAAAAATTTAATCTAACCTAACATCTAGACATTGCAGATTTACGATTTATTTTTGAACAACTTCCCATTCCTTGAATACAACGCCAATTTGACCAGTCACTCTTCTATATCGGATGTGTAATTGACCAGGAGGACAATGTGCAACAAGAGCTGTAAGTTGTCGAAAAAAATTTAATCTAACCTAACATCAAGACATTGCAGATTTACGATTTATTTTTGAACAACTTCCCAATCCTTGAATCCAACGCCAATTTGACCAGTCACTCTTCTATATCGGAGGTGTAATTGACCAGGAGGACAATGTGCAACAAGAGCTGTAAGTTGTCGAAAAAAATTTAATCTAACCTAACATCAAGACATTGCAGATTTACGATTTATTTTTGAACAACTTCCCAATCCTTGAATCCAACGCCAATTTGACCAGTCATTCTTCTATATCCTAGGTGTAATTGACCAGGAGGACAATGTGCAACAAGAGCTGTAAGTGGTCGAAAAAAATTCAATCTAACCTAACATCTAGACATTGCAGTTTTACGATTTATTTTTGAACAACTTCCAAATTCTTGAATCCAGCGCCAATTTGACCAGTCTCTCTTCTATATCGGAGGTGTAATTGACCAGGAGGACAATGTGCAACAAGAGCTGTAAGTGGTCGAAAAAATTCAATCTAACCTAACATCTAGACATTGCAGTTTTACGATTTATTTTTGAACTTCCCAATCCTTGAATCCAACGCCAATTTGACCAGTCACTCTTCTATATCGGAGGTGTAATTGACCAGGAGGACAATGTGCAACAAGAGCTGTAAGTTGTCGAAAAAAATTTAATCTAACCTAACATCAAGACATTGCAGATTTACGATTTATTTTTGAACAACTTCCCAATCCTTGAATCCAACGCCAATTTGACCAGTCATTCTTCTATATCCTAGGTGTTATTGACCAGGAGGACAATGTGCAACAAGAGCTGTAAGTTGTCGAAAAGAATTTAATCTAACCTAACATCTAGACATTGCAGATTTACGATTTATTTTTGAACAACTTCCCAATCCTTGAATCCAACGCCAATTTGACCAGTCATTCTTCTATATCGAAGGTGTAATTGACCAGGAGGACAATGTGCAACAAGAGCTGTAAGTGGTCGAAAAAAATTCAATCTAACCTAACATCTAGACATTGCAGTTTTACGATTTATTTTTGAACAACTTCCAAATCCTTGAATCCAGCGCCAATTTGACCAGTCTCTCTTCTATATCGGAGGTGTAATTGACCAGGAGGACAATGTGCAACAAGAGCTGTAAGTGGTCGAAAAAAATTCAATCTAACCTAACATCTAGACATTGCAGTTTTACGATTTATTTTTGAACAACTTCCAAATCCTTGAATCCAGCGTCAATTTGACCAGTCTCTCTTCTATATCGGAGGTGTAATTGACGAGGAGGACAATGTGCAGCAAGAGCTGTAAGTGGTCGAAAAAATTCAATCTAACCTAACATCTAGACATTGCAGTTTTACGATTTATTTTTGAACAACTTCCCATTCCTTGAATACAACGCCAATTTGACCAGTCACTCTTCTATATCGGAGGTGTAATTGACCAGGAGGACAATGTGCAACAAGAGCTGTAAGTTGTCGAAAAAAATTTAATCTAACCTAACATCAAGACATTGCAGATTTACGATTTATTTTTGAACAACTTCCCAATCCTTGAATCCAACGCCAATTTGACCAGTCATTCTTCTATATCCTAGGTGTAATTGACCAGGAGGACAACGTGCAACAAGAGCTGTAAGTTGTCGAAAAAAATTCAATCTAACCTAACATCTAGACATTGCAGTTTTACGATTTATTTTTGAACAACTTCCAAATCCTTGAATCCAGCGCCAATTTGACCAGTCTCTCTTCTATATCGGAGGTGTAATTGACCAGGAGGACAATGTGCAACAAGAGCTGTAAATTGTCGAAAAAAATTTAATCTAACCTAACATCTAGACATTGCAGATTTACGATTTATTTTTGAACAACTTCCCATTCCTTGAATACAACGCCAATTTGACCAGTCACTCTTCTATATCGGATGTGTAATTGACCAGGAGGACAATGTGCAACAAGAGCTGTAAGTTGTCGAAAAAAATTTAATCTAACCTAACATCAAGACATTGCAGATTTACGATTTATTTTTGAACAACTTCCCAATCCTTGAATCCAACGCCAATTTGACCAGTCACTCTTCTATATCGGAGGTGTAATTGACCAGGAGGACAATGTGCAACAAGAGCTGTAAGTTGTCGAAAAAAATTTAATCTAACCTAACATCAAGACATTGCAGATTTACGATTTATTTTTGAACAACTTCCCAATCCTTGAATCCAACGCCAATTTGACCAGTCATTCTTCTATATCCTAGGTGTAATTGACCAGGAGGACAATGTGCAACAAGAGCTGTAAGTGGTCGAAAAAAATTCAATCTAACCTAACATCTAGACATTGCAGTTTTACGATTTATTTTTGAACAACTTCCAAATTCTTGAATCCAGCGCCAATTTGACCAGTCTCTCTTCTATATCGGAGGTGTAATTGACCAGGAGGACAATGTGCAACAAGAGCTGTAAGTGGTCGAAAAAATTCAATCTAACCTAACATCTAGACATTGCAGTTTTACGATTTATTTTTGAACTTCCCAATCCTTGAATCCAACGCCAATTTGACCAGTCACTCTTCTATATCGGAGGTGTAATTGACCAGGAGGACAATGTGCAACAAGAGCTGTAAGTTGTCGAAAAAAATTTAATCTAACCTAACATCAAGACATTGCAGATTTACGATTTATTTTTGAACAACTTCCCAATCCTTGAATCCAACGCCAATTTGACCAGTCATTCTTCTATATCCTAGGTGTTATTGACCAGGAGGACAATGTGCAACAAGAGCTGTAAGTTGTCGAAAAGAATTTAATCTAACCTAACATCTAGACATTGCAGATTTACGATTTATTTTTGAACAACTTCCCAATCCTTGAATCCAACGCCAATTTGACCAGTCATTCTTCTATATCGAAGGTGTAATTGACCAGGAGGGCAATGTGCAACAAGAGCTGTAAGTTGTCGAAAAAAATTTAATCTAACCTAACATCAAGACATTGCAGATTTACGATTTATTTTTGAACAACTTCCCAATCCTTGAATCCAACGCCAATTTGACCAGTCATTCTTCTATATCCTAGGTGTAATTGACCAGGAGGACAATGTGCAACAAGAGCTGTAAGTGGTCGAAAAAAATGCAATCTAACCTAACATCTAGACATTGCAGTTTTACGATTTATTTTTGAACAACTTCCAAATCCTTGAATCCAGCGCCAATTTGACCAGTCTCTCTTCTATATCGGAGGTGTAATTGACCAGGAGGACAATGTGCAACAAGAGCTGTAAGTGGTCGAAAAAAATTCAATCTAACCTAATATCTAGACATTGCAGTTTTACGATTTATTTTTGAACAACTTCCAAATCCTTGAATCCAGCGCCAATTTGACCAGTCTCTCTTCTATATCGGAGGTGTAATTGACCAGGAGGACAATGTGCAGCAAGAGCTGTAAGTGGTCGAAAAAATTCAATCTAACCTAACATCTAGACATTGCAGTTTTACGATTTATTTTTGAACAACTTCCCAATCCTTGAATCCAACGCCAATTTGACCAGTCATTCTTCTATATCGAAGGTGTAATTGACCAGGAGGACAATGTGCAACAAGAGCTGTAAGTGGTCGAAAAAAATTCAATCTAACCTAACATCTAGACATTGCAGTTTTACGATTTATTTTTGAACAACTTCCAAATTCTTGAATCCAGCGCCAATTTGACCAGTCTCTCTTCTACATCGGAGGTGTAATTGACCAGGAGGACAATGTGCAACAAGAGCTGTAAGCTGTCGAAAAAAATTTAATCTAACCTAACATCTAGACATTGCAGATTTACGATTTATTTTTGAACAACTTCCCAATCCTTGAATCCAACGCCAATTTGACCAGTCTCTCTTCTATATCGGAGGTGTAATTGACCAGGAGGACAATGTGCAGCAAGAGCTGTAAGTGGTCGAAAAAATTCAATCTAACCTTACATCTAGACATTGCAGTTTTACGATTTATTTTTGAACAACTTCCCATTCCTTGAATCCAACGCCAATTTGACCAGTCACTCTTCTATATCGGAGGTGTAATTGACCAGGAGGACAATGTGCAACAAGAGCTGTAAGTTGTCGAAAAAAATTTAATCTAACCTAACATCAAGACATTGCAGATTTACGATTTATTTTTGAACAACTTCCCAATCCTTGAATCCAACGCCAATTTGACCAGTCATTCTTCTATATCCTAGGTGTAATTGACCAGGAGGACAATGTGCAACAAGAGCTGTAAGTGGTCGAAAAAAATTCAATCTAACCTAACATCTAGACATTGCAGTTTTACGATTTATTTTTGAACAACTTCCAAATTCTTGAATCCAGCGCCAATTTGACCAGTCTCTCTTCTATATCGGAGGTGTAATTGACCAGGAGGACAATGTGCAACAAGAGCTGTAAGTGGTCGAAAAAATTCAATCTAACCTAACATCTAGACATTGCAGTTTTACGATTTATTTTTGAACTTCCCAATCCTTGAATCCAACGCCAATTTGACCAGTCACTCTTCTATATCGGAGGTGTAATTGACCAGGAGGACAATGTGCAACAAGAGCTGTAAGTTGTCGAAAAAAATTTAATCTAACCTAACATCAAGACATTGCAGATTTACGATTTATTTTTGAACAACTTCCCAATCCTTGAATCCAACGCCAATTTGACCAGTCATTCTTCTATATCGAAGGTGTAATTGACCAGGAGGACAATGTGCAACAAGAGCTGTAAGTTGTCGAAAAAAATTCAATCTAACCTAACATCTAGACATTGCAGTTTTACGATTTATTTTTGAACAACTTCCAAATCCTTGAATCCAGCGCCAATTTGACCAGTCTCTCTTCTATATCGGAGGTGTAATTGACCAGGAGGACAATGTGCAACAAGAGCTGTAAATTGTCGAAAAAAATTTAATCTAACCTAACATCTAGACATTGCAGATTTACGATTTATTTTTGAACAACTTCCCATTCCTTGAATACAACGCCAATTTGACCAGTCACTCTTCTATATCGGATGTGTAATTGACCAGGAGGACAATGTGCAACAAGAGCTGTAAGTTGTCGAAAAAAATTTAATCTAACCTAACATCAAGACATTGCAGATTTACGATTTATTTTTGAACAACTTCCCAATCCTTGAATCCAACGCCAATTTGACCAGTCACTCTTCTATATCGGAGGTGTAATTGACCAGGAGGACAATGTGCAACAAGAGCTGTAAGTTGTCGAAAAAAATTTAATCTAACCTAACATCAAGACATTGCAGTTTTACGATTTATTTTTGAACTTCCCAATCCTTGAATCCAACGCCAATTTGACCAGTCACTCTTCTATATCGAAGGTGTAATTGACCAGGAGGACAATGTGCAACAAGAGCTGTAAGTTGTCGAAAAGAATTTAATCTAACCTAACATCTAGACATTGCAGTTTTACGATTTATTTTTGAACAACTTCCAAATTCTTGAATCCAGCGCCAATTTGACCAGTCTCTCTTCTATATCGGAGGTGTAATTGACCAGGAGGACAATGTGCAACAAGAGCTGTAAGTGGTCGAAAAAATTCAATCTAACCTAACATCTAGACATTGCAGTTTTACGATTTATTTTTGAACTTCCCAATCCCTGAATCCAACGCCAATTTGACCAGTCACTCTTCTATATCGGAGGTGTAATTGACCAGGAGGACAATGTGCAACAAGAGCTGTAAGTTGTCGAAAAAAATTTAATCTAACCTAACATCAAGACATTGCAGATTTACGATTTATTTTTGAACAACTTCCCAATCCTTGAATCCAACGCCAATTTGACCAGTCATTCTTCTATATCGAAGGTGTAATTGACCAGGAGGACAATGTGCAACAAGAGCTGTAAGTGGTCGAAAAAAATTCAATCTAACCTAACATCTAGACATTGCAGTTTTACGATTTATTTTTGAACAACTTCCAAATCCTTGAATCCAGCGCCAATTTGACCAGTCTCTCTTCTATATCGGAGGTGTAATTGACCAGGAGGACAATGTGCAACAAGAGCTGTAAGTGGTCGAAAAAAATTCAATCTAACCTAACATCTAGACATTGCAGTTTTACGATTTATTTTTGAACAACTTCCAAATCCTTGAATCCAGCGTCAATTTGACCAGTCTCTCTTCTATATCGGAGGTGTAATTGACGAGGAGGACAATGTGCAGCAAGAGCTGTAAGTGGTCGAAAAAATTCAATCTAACCTAACATCTAGACATTGCAGTTTTACGATTTATTTTTGAACAACTTCCCATTCCTTGAATACAACGCCAATTTGACCAGTCACTCTTCTATATCGGAGGTGTAATTGACCAGGAGGACAATGTGCAACAAGAGCTGTAAGTTGTCGAAAAAAATTTAATCTAACCTAACATCAAGACATTGCAGATTTACGATTTATTTTTGAACAACTTCCCAATCCTTGAATCCAACGCCAATTTGACCAGTCATTCTTCTATATCCTAGGTGTAATTGACCAGGAGGACAATGTGCAACAAGAGCTGTAAGTTGTCGAAAAAAATTCAATCTAACCTAACATCTAGACATTGCAGTTTTACGATTTATTTTTGAACAACTTCCAAATCCTTGAATCCAGCGCCAATTTGACCAGTCTCTCTTCTATATCGGAGGTGTAATTGACCAGGAGGACAATGTGCAACAAGAGCTGTAAATTGTCGAAAAAAATTTAATCTAACCTAACATCTAGACATTGCAGATTTACGATTTATTTTTGAACAACTTCCCATTCCTTGAATACAACGCCAATTTGACCAGTCACTCTTCTATATCGGATGTGTAATTGACCAGGAGGACAATGTGCAACAAGAGCTGTAAGTTGTCGAAAAAAATTTAATCTAACCTAGCATCAAGACATTGCAGATTTACGATTTATTTTTGAACAACTTCCCAATCCTTGAATCCAACGCCAATTTGACCAGTCTCTCTTCTATATCGGAGGTGTAATTGACCAGGAGGACAATGTGCAACAAGAGCTGTAAGTGGTCGAAAAAAATTCAATCTAACCTAACATCTAGACATTGCAGTTTTACGATTTATTTTTGAACAACTTCCAAATCCTTGAATCCAGCGTCAATTTGACCAGTCTCTCTTCTATATCGGAGGTGTAATTGACGAGGAGGACAATGTGCAGCAAGAGCTGTAAGTGGTCGAAAAAATTCAATCTAACCTAACATCTAGACATTGCAGTTTTACGATTTATTTTTGAACAACTTCCCATTCCTTGAATACAACGCCAATTTGACCAGTCACTCTTCTATATCGGAGGTGTAATTGACCAGGAGGACAATGTGCAACAAGAGCTGTAAGTTGTCGAAAAAAATTTAATCTAACCTAACATCAAGACATTGCAGATTTACGATTTATTTTTGAACAACTTCCCAATCCTTGAATCCAACGCCAATTTGACCAGTCACTCTTCTATATCGGAGGTGTAATTGACCAGGAGGACAATGTGCAACAAGAGCTGTAAGTTGTCGAAAAAAATTTAATCTAACCTAACATCAAGACATTGCAGATTTACGATTTATTTTTGAACAACTTCCCAATCCTTGAATCCAACGCCAATTTGACCAGTCATTCTTCTATATCCTAGGTGTAATTGACCAGGAGGACAATGTGCAACAAGAGCTGTAAGTTGTCGAAAAGGATTTAATCTAACCTAACATCTAGACATTGCAGATTTACGATTTATTTTTGAACAACTTCCCAATCCTTGAATCCAACGCCAATTTGACCAGTCATTCTTCTATATCGAAGGTGTAATTGACCAGGAGGACAATATGCAACAAGAGCTGTAAGTTGTCGAAAAAAATTTAATCTAACCTAACATCAAGACATTGCAGATTTACGATTTATTTTTGAACAACTTCCCAATCCTTGAATCCAACGCCAATTTGACCAGTCATTCTTCTATATCCTAGGTGTAATTGACCAGGAGGACAATGTGCAACAAGAGCTGTAAGTTGTCGAAAAAAATTTAATCTAACCTAACATCTAGACATTGCAGATTTACGATTTATTTTTGAACAACTTCCCAATCCTTGAATCCAACGCCAATTTGACCAGTGATTCTTCTATATCCTAGGTGTAATTGACCAGGAGGACAATGTGCAACAAGAGCTGTAAGTTGTCGAAAAAAATTCAATCTAACCTAACATCTAGACATTGCAGTTTTACGATTTATTTTTGAACAACTTCCAAATCCTTGAATCCAGCGCCAATTTGACCAGTCTCTCTTCTATATCGGAGGTGTAATTGACCAGGAGGACAATGTGCAACAAGAGCTGTAAGTTGTCGAAAAAAATTTAATCTAACCTAACATCTAGACATTGCAGATTTACGATTTATTTATGAACAACTTCCCAATCCTTGAATCCAACGTCAATTTGACCAGTCATTCTTCTATATCCAAGGTGTAATTGACCAGGAGGACAATGTGCAGCAAGAGCTGTAAGTGGTCGAAAAAAATTCAATCTAACCTAACATCTAGACATTGCAGTTTTACGATTTATTTTTGAACAACTTCCCAATCCTTGAATCCAACGCCAATTTGACCAGTCACTCTTCTATATCGGAGGTGTAATTGACCAGGAGGACAATGTGCAACAAGAGCTGTAAGTGGTCGAAAAAAATTCAATCTAACCTAACATCTAGACATTGCAGTTTTACGATTTATTTTTGAACAACTTTCAAATCCTTGAATCCAGCGCCAATTTGACCAGTCTCTCTTCTATATCGGAGGTGTAATTGACCAGGAGGACAATGTGCAACAAGAGCTGTAAGTGGTCGAAAAAAATTCAATCTAACCTAACATCTAGACATTGCAGTTTTACGATTTATTTTTGAACAACTTCCAAATCCTTGAATCCAGCGTCAATTTGACCAGTCTCTCTTCTATATCGGAGGTGTAATTGACCAGGAGGACAATGTGCAGCAAGAGCTGTAAGTGGTCGAAAAAATTCAATCTAACCTAACATCTAGACATTGCAGTTTTACGATTTATTTTTGAACAACTTCCCATTCCTTGAATCCAACGCCAATTTGACCAGTCACTCTTCTATATCGGAGGTGTAATTGACCAGCAGGACAATGTGCAACAAGAGCTGTAAGTTGTCGAAAAAAATTTAAACTAACCTAACATCAAGACATTGCAGATTTACGATTTATTTTTGAACAACTTCCCAATCCTTGAATCCAACGCCAATTTGACCAGTCATTCTTCTATATCCTAGGTGTAATTGACCAGGAGGACAATGTGCAACAAGAGCTGTAAGTTGTCGAAAAAAATTCAATCTAACCTAACATCTAGACATTGCAGTTTTACGATTTATTTTTGAACAACTTCCAAATCCTTGAATCCAGCGCCAATTTGACCAGTCTCTCTTCTATATCGGAAGTGTAATTGACCAGGAGGACAATGTGCAACAAGAGCTGTAAGTTGTCGAAAAAAATTTAATCTAACCTAACATCTAGACATTGCAGATTTACGATTTATTTTTGAACAACTTCCCAATCCTTGAATCCAACGCCAATTTGACCAGTCATTCTTCTATATCCAAGGTGTAATTGACCAGGAGGACAATGTGCAGCAAGAGCTGTAAGTGGTCGAAAAAAATTCAATCTAACCTAACATCTAGACATTGCAGTTTTACGATTTATTTTTGAACAACTTCCCAATCCTTGAATCCAACGCCAATTTGACCAGTCATTCTTCTATATCGAAGGTGTAATTGACCAGGAGGACAATGTGCAACAAGAGCTGTAAGTTGTCGAAAAAAATTTAATCTAACCTAACATCTAGACATTGCAGATTTACGATTTATTTTTGAACAACTTCCCAATCCTTGAATCCAGCGCCAATTTGACCAGTCTCTCTTCTATATCGGAGGTGTAATTGACCAGGAGGACAATGTGCAACAAGAGCTGTAAGTGGTCGAAAAAAATTCAATCTAACCTAACATCTAGACATTGCAGTTTTACGATTTATTTTTGAACAACTTCCAAATCCTTGAATCCAGCGCCAATTTGACCAGTCTCTCTTCTATATCGGAGGTGTAATTGACCAGGAGGACAATGTGCAGCAAGAGCTGTAAGTGGTCGAAAAAATTCAATCTAACCTAACATCTAGACATTGCAGTTTTACGATTTATTTTTGAACAAATTCCCATTCCTTGAATCCAACGCCAATTTGACCAGTCACTCTTCTATATCGGAGGTGTAATTGACCAGGAGGACAATGTGCAACAAGAGCTGTAAGTTGTCGAAAAAAATTTAATCTAACCTAACATCAAGACATTGCAGATTTACGATTTATTTTTGAACAACTTCCCAATCCTTGAATCCAACGCCAATTTGACCAGTCATTCTTCTATATCCTAGGTGTAATTAACCAGGAGGACAATGTGCAACAAGAGCTGTAAGTTGTCGAAAAAAATTCAATCTAACCTAACATCTAGACATTGCAGTTTTACGATTTATTTTTGAACAACTTCCAAATCCTTGAATCCAGCGCCAATTTGACCAGTCTCTCTTCTATATCGGAGGTGTAATTGACCGGGAGGACAATGTGCAACAAGAGCTGTAAGTTGTCGAAAAAAATTTAATCTAACCTAACATCTAGACATTGCAGATTTACGATTTATTTTTGAACAACTTCCCATTCCTTGAATCCAACGCCAATTTGACCAGTCATTCTTCTATATCCAAGGTGTAATTGACCAGGAGGACAATGTGCAGCAAGAGCTGTAAGTGGTCGAAAAAAATTCAATCTAACCTAACATCTAGACATTGCAGTTTTACGATTTATTTTTGAACAACTTCCCAATCCTTGAATCCAACGCCAATTTGACCAGTCATTCTTCTATATCGAAGGTGTAATTGACCAGGAGGACAATGTGCAACAAGAGCTGTAAGTGGTCGAAAAAAATTCAATCTAACCTAACATCTAGACATTGCAGTTTTACGATTTATTTTTGAACTTCTTCCAAATTCTTGAATCCAGCGCCAATTTGACCAGTCTCTCTTCTATATCGGAGGTGTAATTGACCAGGAGGACAATGTGCAACAACAGCTGTAAGTGGTCGAAAAAATTCAATCTAACCTAACATCTAGACATTGCAGTTTTACGATTTATTTTTGAACAACTTCCCAATCCTTGAATCCAACGCCAATTTGACCAGTCACTCTTCTATATTGGAGGTGTAATTGACCAGGAGGACAATGTGCAACAAGAGCTGTAAGTTGTCGAAAAAAATTTAATCTAACCTAACATCAAGACATTGCAGATTTACGATTTATTTTTGAACAACTTCCCAATCCTTGAATCCAACGCCAATTTGACCAGTCATTCTTCTATATCCTAGGTGTAATTGACCAGGAGGACAATGTGCAACAAGAGCTGTAAGTTGTCGAAAAGAATTTAATCTAACCTAACATCTAGACATTGCAGATTTACGATTTATTTTTGAACAACTTCCCAATCCTTGAATCCAACGCCAATTTGACCAGTCATTCTTCTATATCGAAGGTGTAATTGACCAGGAGGACAATATGCAACAAGAGCTGTAAGTTGTCGAAAAAAATTTAATCTAACCTAACATCAAGACATTGCAGATTTACGATTTATTTTTGAACAACTTCCCAATCCTTGAATCCAACGCCAATTTGACCAGTCATTCTTCTATATCCTAGGTGTAATTGACCAGGAGGACAATGTGCAACAAGAGCTGTAAGTTGTCGAAAAAAATTTAATCTAACCTAACATCTAGACATTGCAGATTTACGATTTATTTTTGAACAACTTCCCAATCCTTGAATCCAACGCCAATTTGACCAGTCATTCTTCTATATCCTAGGTGTAATTGACCAGGAGGACAATGTGCAACAAGAGCTGTAAGTTGTCGAAAAAAATTCAATCTAACCTAACATCTAGACATTGCAGTTTTACGATTTATTTTTGAACAACTTCCAAATCCTTGAATCCAGCGCCAATTTGACCAGTCTCTCTTCTATATCGGAGGTGTAATTGACCAGGAGGACAATGTGCAACAAGAGCTGTAAGTTGTCGAAAAAAATTTAATCTAACCTAACATCTAGACATTGCAGATTTACGATTTATTTATGAACAACTTCCCAATCCTTGAATCCAACGTCAATTTGACCAGTCATTCTTCTATATCCAAGGTGTAATTGACCAGGAGGACAATGTGCAGCAAGAGCTGTAAGTGGTCGAAAAAAATTCAATCTAACCTAACATCTAGACATTGCAGTTTTACGATTTATTTTTGAACAACTTCCCAATCCTTGAATCCAACGCCAATTTGACCAGTCACTCTTCTATATCGGAGGTGTAATTGACCAGGAGGACAATGTGCAACAAGAGCTGTAAGTGGTCGAAAAAAATTCAATCTAACCTAACATCTAGACATTGCAGTTTTACGATTTATTTTTGAACAACTTTCAAATCCTTGAATCCAGCGCCAATTTGACCAGTCTCTCTTCTATATCGGAGGTGTAATTGACCAGGAGGACAATGTGCAACAAGAGCTGTAAGTGGTCGAAAAAAATTCAATCTAACCTAACATCTAGACATTGCAGTTTTACGATTTATTTTTGAACAACTTCCAAATCCTTGAATCCAGCGTCAATTTGACCAGTCTCTCTTCTATATCGGAGGTGTAATTGACCAGGAGGACAATGTGCAGCAAGAGCTGTAAGTGGTCGAAAAAATTCAATCTAACCTAACATCTAGACATTGCAGTTTTACGATTTATTTTTGAACAACTTCGCATTCCTTGAATCCAACGCCAATTTGACCAGTCACTCTTCTATATCGGAGGTGTAATTGACCAGCAGGACAATGTGCAACAAGAGCTGTAAGTTGTCGAAAAAAATTTAATCTAACCTAACATCAAGACATTGCAGATTTACGATTTATTTTTGAACAACTTCCCAATCCTTGAATCCAACGCCAATTTGACCAGTCATTCTTCTATATCCTAGGTGTAATTGACCAGGAGGACAATGTGCAACAAGAGCTGTAAGTTGTCGAAAAAAATTCAATCTAACCTAACATCTAGACATTGCAGTTTTACGATTTATTTTTGAACAACTTCCAAATCCTTGAATCCAGCGCCAATTTGACCAGTCTCTCTTCTATATCGGAAGTGTAATTGACCAGGAGGACAATGTGCAACAAGAGCTGTAAGTTGTCGAAAAAAATTTAATCTAACCTAACATCTAGACATTGCAGATTTACGATTTATTTTTGAACAACTTCCCAATCCTTGAATCCAACGCCAATTTGACCAGTCATTCTTCTATATCCAAGGTGTAATTGACCAGGAGGACAATGTGCAGCAAGAGCTGTAAGTGGTCGAAAAAAATTCAATTTAACCTAACATCTAGACATTGCAGTTTTACGATTTATTTTTGAACAACTTCCCAATCCTTGAATCCAACGCCAATTTGACCAGTCATTCTTCTATATCGAAGGTGTAATTGACCAGGAGGACAATGTGCAACAAGAGCTGTAAGTTGTCGAAAAAAATTTAATCTAACCTAACATCTAGACATTGCAGATTTACGATTTATTTTTGAACAACTTCCCAATCCTTGAATCCAGCGCCAATTTGACCAGTCTCTCTTCTATATCGGAGGTGTAATTGACCAGGAGGACAATGTGCAACAAGAGCTGTAAGTGGTCGAAAAAAATTCAATCTAACCTAACATCTAGACATTGCAGTTTTACGATTTATTTTTGAACAACTTCCAAATCCTTGAATCCAGCGCCAATTTGACCAGTGTCTCTTCTATATCGGAGGTGTAATTGACCAGGAGGACAATGTGCAGCAAGAGCTGTAAGTGGTCGAAAAAATTCAATCTAACCTAACATCTAGACATTGCAGTTTTACGATTTATTTTTGAACAAATTCCCATTCCTTGAATCCAACGCCAATTTGACCAGTCACTCTTCTATATCGGAGGTGTAATTGACCAGGAGGACAATGTGCAACAAGAGCTGTAAGTTGTCGAAAAAAATTTAATCTAACCTAACATCAAGACATTGCAGATTTACGATTTATTTTTGAACAACTTCCCAATCCTTGAATCCAACGCCAATTTGACCAGTCACTCTTCTATATCCTAGGTGTAATTAACCAGGAGGACAATGTGCAACAAGAGCTGTAAGTTGTCGAAAAAAATTCAATCTAACCTAACATCTAGACATTGCAGTTTTACGATTTATTTTTGAACAACTTCCAAATCCTTGAATCCAGCGCCAATTTTACCAGTCTCTCTTCTATATCGGAGGTGTAATTGACCAGGAGGACAATGTGCAACAAGAGCTGTAAGTTGTCGAAAAAAATTTAATCTAACCTAACATCTAGACATTGCAGATTTACGATTTATTTTTGAACAACTTCCCATTCCTTGAATCCAACGCCAATTTGACCAGTCATTCTTCTATATCCAAGGTGTAATTGACCAGGAGGACAATGTGCAGCAAGAGCTGTAAGTGGTCGAAAAAAATTCAATCTAACCTAACATCTAGACATTGCAGTTTTACGATTTATTTTTGAACAACTTCCCAATCCTTGAATCCAACGCCAATTTGACCAGTCATTCTTCTATATCGAAGGTGTAATTGACCAGGAGGACAATGTGCAACAAGAGCTGTAAGTGGTCGAAAAAAATTCAATCTAACCTAACATCTAGACATTGCAGTTTTACGATTTATTTTTGAACTTCTTCCAAATTCTTGAATCCAGCGCCAATTTGACCAGTCTCTCTTCTATATCGGAGGTGTAATTGACCAGGAGGACAATGTGCAACAAGAGCTGTAAGTGGTCGAAAAAATTCAATCTAACCTAACATCTAGACATTGCAGTTTTACGATTTATTTTTGAACAACTTCCCAATCCTTGAATCCAACGCCAATTTGACCAGTCACTCTTCTATATCGGAGGTGTAATTGACCAGGAGGACAATGTGCAACAAGAGCTGTAAGTTGTCGAAAAAAATTTAATCTAACCTAACATCAAGACATTGCAGATTTACGATTTATTTATGAACAACTTCCCAAACCTTGAATCCAACGCCAATTTGACCAGTCATTCTTCTATATCCAAGGTGTAATTGACCAGGAGGACAATGTGCAGCAAGAGCTGTAAGTGGTCGAAAAAAATTCAATCTAACCTAACATCTAGACATTGCAGTTTTACGATTTATTTTTGAACAACTTCCCAATCCTTGAATCCAACGCCAATTTGACCAGTCACTCTTCTATATCGGAGGTGTAATTGACCAGGAGGACAATGTGCAACAAGAGCTGTAAGTGGTCGAAAAAAATTCAATCTAACCTAACATCTAGACATTGCAGTTTTACGATTTATTTTTGAACAACTTCCAAATCCTTGAATCCAGCGCCAATTTGACCAGTCTCTCTTCTATATCGGAGGTGTAATTGACCAGGAGGACAATGTGCAACAAGAGCTGTAAGTTGTCGAAAAAAATTTAATCTAACCTAACATCTAGACATTGCAGATTTACGATTTATTTATGAACAACTTCCCAATCCTTGAATCCAACGTCAATTTGACCAGTCATTCTTCTATATCCAAGGTGTAATTGACCAGGAGGACAATGTGCAGCAAGAGCTGTAAGTGGTCGAAAAAAATTCAATCTAACCTAACATCTAGACATTGCAGTTTTACGATTTATTTTTGAACAACTTCCCAATCCTTGAATCCAACGCCAATTTGACCAGTCACTCTTCTATATCGGAGGTGTAATTGACCAGGAGGACAATGTGCAACAAGAGCTGTAAGTGGTCGAAAAAAATTCAATCTAACCTAACATCTAGACATTGCAGTTTTACGATTTATTTTTGAACAACTTTCAAATCCTTGAATCCAGCGCCAATTTGACCAGTCTCTCTTCTATATCGGAGGTGTAATTGACCAGGAGGACAATGTGCAACAAGAGCTGTAAGTGGTCGAAAAAAATTCAATCTAACCTAACATCTAGACATTGCAGTTTTACGATTTATTTTTGAACAACTTCCAAATCCTTGAATCCAGCGTCAATTTGACCAGTCTCTCTTCTATATCGGAGGTGTAATTGACCAGGAGGACAATGTGCAGCAAGAGCTGTAAGTGGTCGAAAAAATTCAATCTAACCTAACATCTAGACATTGCAGTTTTACGATTTATTTTTGAACAACTTCCCATTCCTTGAATCCAACGCCAATTTGACCAGTCACTCTTCTATATCGGAGGTGTAATTGACCAGCAGGACAATGTGCAACAAGTGCTGTAAGTTGTCGAAAAAAATTTAATCTAACCTAACATCAAGACATTGCAGATTTACGATTTATTTTTGAACAACTTCCCAATCCTTGAATCCAACGCCAATTTGACCAGTCATTCTTCTATATCCTAGGTGTAATTGACCAGGAGGACAATGTGCAACAAGAGCTGTAAGTTGTCGAAAAAAATTCAATCTAACCTAACATCTAGACATTGCAGTTTTACGATTTATTTTTGAACAACTTCCAAATCCTTGAATCCAGCGCCAATTTGACCAGTCTCTCTTCTATATCGGAAGTGTAATTGACCAGGAGGACAATGTGCAACAAGAGCTGTAAGTTGTCGAAAAAAATTTAATCTAACCTAACATCTAGACATTGCAGATTTACGATTTATTTTTGAACAACTTCCCAATCCTTGAATCCAACGCCAATTTGACCAGTCATTCTTCTATATCCAAGGTGTAATTGACCAGGAGGACAATGTGCAGCAAGAGCTGTAAGTGGTCGAAAAAAATTCAATTTAACCTAACATCTAGACATTGCAGTTTTACGATTTATTTTTGAACAACTTCCCAATCCTTGAATCCAACGCCAATTTGACCAGTCATTCTTCTATATCGAAGGTGTAATTGACCAGGAGGACAATGTGCAACAAGAGCTGTAAGTTGTCGAAAAAAATTTAATCTAACCTAACATCTAGACATTGCAGATTTACGATTTATTTTTGAACAACTTCCCAATCCTTGAATCCAGCGCCAATTTGACCAGTCTCTCTTCTATATCGGAGGTGTAATTGACCAGGAGGACAATGTGCAACAAGAGCTGTAAGTGGTCGAAAAAAATTCAATCTAACCTAACATCTAGACATTGCAGTTTTACGATTTATTTTTGAACAACTTCCAAATCCTTGAATCCAGCGCCAATTTGACCAGTCTCTCTTCTATATCGGAGGTGTAATTGACCAGGAGGACAATGTGCAGCAAGAGCTGTAAGTGGTCGAAAAAATTCAATCTAACCTAACATCTAGACATTGCAGTTTTACGATTTATTTTTGAACAAATTCCCATTCCTTGAATCCAACGCCAATTTGACCAGTCACTCTTCTATATCGGAGGTGTAATTGACCAGGAGGACAATGTGCAACAAGAGCTGTAAGTTGTCGAAAAAAATTTAATCTAACCTAACATCAAGACATTGCAGATTTACGATTTATTTTTGAACAACTTCCCAATCCTTGAATCCAACGCCAATTTGACCAGTCACTCTTCTATATCCTAGGTGTAATTAACCAGGAGGACAATGTGCAACAAGAGCTGTAAGTTGTCGAAAAAAATTCAATCTAACCTAACATCTAGACATTGCAGTTTTACGATTTATTTTTGAACAACTTCCAAATCCTTGAATCCAGCGCCAATTTGACCAGTCTCTCTTCTATATCGGAGGTGTAATTGACCAGGAGGACAATGTGCAACAAGAGCTGTAAGTTGTCGAAAAAAATTTAATCTAACCTAACATCTAGACATTGCAGATTTACGATTTATTTTTGAACAACTTCCCATTCCTTGAATCCAACGCCAATTTGACCAGTCATTCTTCTATATCCAAGGTGTAATTGACCAGGAGGACAATGTGCAGCAAGAGCTGTAAGTGGTCGAAAAAAATTCAATCTAACCTAACATCTAGACATTGCAGTTTTACGATTTATTTTTGAACAACTTCCCAATCCTTGAATCCAACGCCAATTTGACCAGTCATTCTTCTATATCGAAGGTGTAATTGACCAGGAGGACAATGTGCAACAAGAGCTGTAAGTGGTCGAAAAAAATTCAATCTAACCTAACATCTAGACATTGCAGTTTTACGATTTATTTTTGAACTTCTTCCAAATTCTTGAATCCAGCGCCAATTTGACCAGTCTCTCTTCTATATCGGAGGTGTAATTGACCAGGAGGACAATGTGCAACAAGAGCTGTAAGTGGTCGAAAAAATTCAATCTAACCTAACATCTAGACATTGCAGTTTTACGATTTATTTTTGAACAACTTCCCAATCCTTGAATCCAACGCCAATTTGACCAGTCACTCTTCTATATCGGAGGTGTAATTGACCAGGAGGACAATGTGCAACAAGAGCTGTAAGTTGTCGAAAAAAATTTAATCTAACCTAACATCAAGACATTGCAGATTTACGATTTATTTATGAACAACTTCCCAATCCTTGAATCCAACGCCAATTTGACCAGTCATTCTTCTATATCCAAGGTGTAATTGACCAGGAGGACAATGTGCAGCAAGAGCTGTAAGTGGTCGAAAAAAATTCAATCTAACCTAACATCTAGACATTGCAGTTTTACGATTTATTTTTGAACAACTTCCCAATCCTTGAATCCAACGCCAATTTGACCAGTCACTCTTCTATATCGGAGGTGTAATTGACCAGGAGGACAATGTGCAACAAGAGCTGTAAGTGGTCGAAAAAAATTTAATCTAACCTAACATCTAGACATTGCAGTTTTACGATTTATTTTTGAACAACTTTCAAATCCTTGAATCCAGCGCCAATTTGACCAGTCTCTCTTCTATATCGGAGGTGTAATTGACCAGGAGGACAATGTGCAACAAGAGCTGTAAGTGGTCGAAAAAAATTCAATCTAACCTAACATCTAGACATTGCAGTTTTACGATTTATTTTTGAACAACTTCCAAATCCTTGAATCCAGCGTCAATTTGACCAGTCTCTCTTCTATATCGGAGGTGTAATTGACCAGGAGGACAATGTGCAGCAAGAGCTGTAAGTGGTCGAAAAAATTCAATCTAACCTAACATCTAGACATTGCAGTTTTACGATTTATTTTTGAACAACTTCCCATTCCTTGAATCCAACGCCAATTTGACCAGTCACTCTTCTATATCGGAGGTGTAATTGACCAGCAGGACAATGTGCAACAAGAGCTGTAAGTTGTCGAAAAAAATTTAATCTAACCTAACATCAAGACATTGCAGATTTACGATTAATTTTTGAACAACTTCCCAATCCTTGAATCCAACGCCCATTTGACCAGTCATTCTTCTATATCCTAGGTGTAATTGACCAGGAGGACAATGTGCAACAAGAGCTGTAAGTTGTCGAAAAAAATTCAATCTAACCTAACATCTAGACATTGCAGTTTTACGATTTATTTTTGAACAACTTCCAAATCCTTGAATCCAGCGCCAATTTGACCAGTCTCTCTTCTATATCGGAAGTGTAATTGATAAGGAGGACAATGTGCAACAAGAGCTGTAAGTTGTCGAAAAAAATTTAATCTAACCTAACATCTAGACATTGCAGATTTACGATTTATTTTTGAACAACTTCCCAATCCTTGAATCCAACGCCAATTTGACCAGTCATTCTTCTATATCCAAGGTGTAATTGACCAGGAGGACAATGTGCAGCAAGAGCTGTAAGTGGTCGAAAAAAATTCAATCTAACCTAACATCTAGACATTGCAGTTTTACGATTTATTTTTGAACAACTTCCCAATCCTTGAATCCAGCGCCAATTTGACCAGTCTCTCTTCTATATCGGAGGTGTAATTGACCAGGAGGACAATGTGCAACAAGAGCTGTAAGTGGTCGAAAAAAATTCAATCTAACCTAACATCTAGACATTGCAGTTTTACGATTTATTTTTGAACAACTTCCCAATCCTTGAATCCAGCGCCAATTTGACCAGTCTCTCTTCTATATCGGAGGTGTAATTGACCAGGAGGACAATGTGCAACAAGAGCTGTAAGTGGTCGAAAAAATTCAATCTAACCTAACATCTAGACATTGCAGTTTTACGATTTATTTTTGAACAACTTCCCAATCCTTGAATCCAACGCCAATTTGACCAGTCACTCTTCTATATCGGAGGTGTAATTGACCAGGAGGACAATGTGCAGCAAGAGCTGTAAGTGGTCGAAAAAATTCAATCTAACCTAACATCTAGACATTGCAGTTTTACGATTTATTTTTGAACAACTTCCCATTCCTTGAATCCAACGCCAATTTGACCAGTCACTCTTCTATATCGGAGGTGTAATTGACCAGCAGGACAATGTGCAACAAGAGCTGTAAGTTGTCGAAAAAAATTTAATCTAACCTAACATCAAGACATTGCAGATTTACGATTAATTTTTGAACAACTTCCCAATCCTTGAATCCAACGCCAATTTGACCAGTCATTCTTCTATATCCTAGGTGTAATTGACCAGGAGGACAATGTGCAACAAGAGCTGTAAGTTGTCGAAAAAAATTCAATCTAACCTAACTAGGGCTGTGCGATATCGGAATTTGAATATCGAATATCGATATTTAAAATTTAATCGATATACCGATATATCGATATATCGATATACCGATATATCGATATACCGATGTATCGATATATCGATATATCGATATACCGATATACCGATATATCGATATACCGATTTATCGATATATCGATATATCGATATACCGATACACCGATTTATCGATATATCGATATACCGATAACTAAATATACCGACTTATCGATATATCGCCTTATCGGTACTTATACAATTGTATCGACATCGTTACTGTGGTATTATATCTGTAATCGAGTAACATCTTAGTTTTAAGAGCTAGATAGGTATGAATAGGTAATAGTCCTTTTTCTGTAGTTTCTTGATGTTAGTTAGTTAATAATATTGAAATCAATTATTGATTGAATCGATTGGATTGGAGCGCTCAAACATTATTGTTTACGTTGTGCCCTGGAAAATAACGTAGGATTCGAAATAAACGATTATGGACCCAAGGGTGCTTTGAAAAACATCAGTTGCGATGTCCAATTTTCTACAAGTCGTTTAAATAAGTATAATAATTCCTACCATCACTTGTTTAAATTGTTTATATACTAATTGTTTATACACTGCACGAAAATATTGATATCTCCAACGCAAAGATTCCTCAATTTTGTCGATTCATTTCAATGTTAGCCAGTTGTCAACAAATGACTGAATCAGGCCGAATACCTACTCCTACATTTAAAAGAAGTCAGAACTTCAGAAGTGTCATTATAGGTATCGATATACGGGACACCGGTTATTGATATACCGGTATATCGATATATCGATATATCGATATATCAATAACTTATCGATATATCGGTATATCGATATATCATTATATCGATATATCGATATACCGATATATCGATATACCGATATATCGATATATTATCGATAACTTATCGATATATCGATATATCGATATTTCGGTATATCGATAACACACTTTTATCGATATATCGATATATCGATAATCGATATATCGATATATCAATTGAAAGTCGCAGGCCTAATCAAGACATTGCAGATTTACGATTTATTTTTGAACAACTTCCCAATCCTTGAATCCAACGCCAATTTGACCAGTCATTCTTCTATATCCTAGGTGTAATTGACCAGGAGGACAATGTGCAACAAGAGCTGTAAGCTGTCGAAAAAAATTTAATCTAACCTAACATCTAGACATTGCAGATTTACGATTTATTTTTGAACAACTTCCCAATCCTTGAATCCAACGCCAATTTGACCAGTCATTCTTCTATATCGAAGGTGTAATTGACCAGGAGGACAATGTGCAACAAGAGCTGTAAGTTGTCGAAAAAAATTTAATCTAACCTAACATCAAGACACTGCAGATTTACGATTTATTTTTGAACAACTTCCCAATCCTTGAATCCAACGCCAATTTGACCAGTCATTCTTCTATATCCTAGGTGTAATTGACCAGGAGGACAATGTGCAACAAGAGCTGTAAGTGGTCGAAAAAAATTCAATCTAACCTAACATCTAGACATTGCAGTTTTACGATTTATTTTTGAACAACTTCCAAATCCTTGAATCCAGCGTCAATTTGACCAGTCTCTCTTCTATATCGGAGGTGTAATTGACCAGGAGGACAATGTGCAGCAAGAGCTGTAAGTGGTCGAAAAAATTCAATCTAACCTAACATCTAGACATTGCAGTTTTACGATTTATTTTTGAACAACTTCCCTTTCCTTGAATCCAACGCCAATTTGACCAGTCACTCTTCTATATCGGAGGTGTAATTGACCAGGAGGACAATGTGCAACAAGAGCTGTAAGTTGTCGAAAAAAATTTAATCTAACCTAACATCAAGACATTGCAGATTTACGATTTATTTTTGAACAACTTCCCAATCCTTGAATCCAACGCCAATTTGACCAGTCATTCTTCTATATCCTAGGTGTAATTGACCAGGAGGACAATGTGCAACAAGAGCTGTAAGTTGTCGAAAAAAATTCAATCTAACTTAACATCTAGACATTGCAGTTTTACGATTTATTTTTGAACAACTTCCAAATCCTTGAATCCAGCGCCAATTTGACCAGTCTCTCTTCTATATCGGAGGTGTAATTGACCAGGAGGACAATGTGCAACAAGAGCTGTAAGTTGTCGAAAAAAATTTAATCTAACCTAACATCTAGACATTGCAGATTTACGATTTATTTTTGAACAACTTCCCAATCCTTGAATCCAACGCCAATTTGATTAGTCATTCTTCTATATCCAAGGTGTAATTGACCAGGAGGACAATGTGCAGCAAGAGCTGTAAGTGGTCGAAAAAAATTCAATCTAACCTAACATCTAGACATTGCAGTTTTACGATTTATTTTTGAACAACTTCCCAATCCTTGAATCCAACGCCAATTTGACCAGTCATTCTTCTATATCGAAGGTGTAATTGACCAGGAGGACAATGTGCAACAAGAGTTGTAAGTGGTCGAAAAAAATTCAATCTAACCTAACATCTAGACATTGCAGTTTTACGATTTATTTTTGAACAACTTCCAAATTCTTGAATCCAGCGCCAATTTGACCAGTCTCTCTTCTATATCGGAGGTGTAATTGACCAGGAGGACAATGTGCAACAAGAGCTGTAAGTGGTCGAAAAAATTCAATCTAACCTAACATCTAGACATTGCAGTTTTACGATTTATTTTTGAACAACTTCCCAATCCTTGAATCCAACGCCAATTTGACCAGTCACTCTTCTATATCGGAGGTGTAATTGACCAGGAGGACAATGTGCAACAAGAGCTGTAAGTTGTCGAAAAAAATTTAATCTAACCTAACATCAAGGCATTGCAGATTTACGATTTATTTTTGAACAACTTCCCAATCCTTGAATCCAACGCCAATTTGACCAGTCACTCTTCTATATCGGAGGTGTAATTGACCAGGAGGACAATGTGCAACAAGAGCTGTAAGTTGTCGAAAAAAATTTAATCTAACCTAACATCAAGACATTGCAGATTTACGATTTATTTTTGAACAACTTCCCAATCCTTGAATCCAACGCCAATTTGACCAGTCACTCTTCTATATCGGAGGTGTAATTGACCAGGAGGACAATGTGCAACAAGAGCTGTAAGTTGTCGAAAAAAATTTAATCTAACCTAACATCAAGACATTGCAGATTTACGATTTATTTTTGAACAACTTCCCAATCCTTGAATCCAACGCCAATTTGACCAGTCATTCTTCTATATCCTAGGTGTAATTGACCAGGAGGACAATGTGCAACAAGAGCTGTAAGCTGTCGAAAAAAATTTAATCTAACCTAACATCTAGACATTGCAGATTTACGATTTATTTTTGAACAACTTTCCAATCCTTGAATCCAACGCCAATTTGACCAGTCATTCTTCTATATCGAAGGTGTAATTGACCAGGAGGACAATGTGCAACAAGAGCTGTAAGTTGTCGAAAAAAATTTAATCTAACCTAACATCAAGACATTGCAGATTTACGATTTATTTTTGAACAACTTCCCAATCCTTGAATCCAACGCCAATTTGACCAGTCATTCTTCTATATCCTAGGTGTAATTGACCAGGAGGACAATGTGCAACAAGAGCTGTAAGTTGTCGAAAAAAATTTTATCTAACCTAACATCTAGACATTGCAGATTTACGATTTATTTTTGAACAACTTCCCAATCCTTGAATCCAGTGCCAATTTGACCAGTCTCTCTTCTATATCGGAGGTGTAATTGACCAGGAGGACAATGTGCAACAAGAGCTGTAAGTGGTCGAAAAAAATTCAATCTAACCTAACATCTAGACATTGCAGTTTTACGATTTATTTTTGAACAACTTCCCATTCCTTGAATCCAACGCCAATTTGACCAGTCACTCTTCTATATCGGAGGTGTAATTGACCAGGAGGACAATGTGCAACAAGAGCTGTAAGTTGTCGAAAAAAATTTAATCTAACCTAACATCAAGACATTGCAGATTTACGATTTATTTTTGAACAACTTCCCAATCCTTGAATCCAACGCCAATTTGACCAGTCACTCTTCTATATCGGAGGTGTAATTGACCAGGAGGACAATGTGCAACAAGAGCTGTAAGTTGTCGAAAAAAATTTAATCTAACCTAACATCAAGACATTGCAGATTTACGATTTATTTTTGAACAACTTCCCAATCCTTGAATCCAACGCCAATTTGACCAGTCACTCTTCTATATCGGAGGTGTAATTGACCAGGAGAACAATGTGCAACAAGAGCTGTAAGTTGTCGAAAAAAATTTAATCTAACCTAACATCAAGACATTGCAGATTTACGATTTATTTTTGAACAACTTCCCAATCCTTGAATCCAACGCCAATTTGACCAGTCATTCTTCTATATCCAAGGTGTAATTGACCAGGAGGACAATGTGCAACAAGAGCTGTAAGTTGTCGAAAAAAATTCAATCTAACCTAACATCTAGACATTGCAGTTTTACGATTTATTTTTGAACAACTTCCAAATCCTTGAATCCAGCGCCAATTTGACCAGTCTCTCTTCTATATCGGAGGTGTAATTGACCAGGAGGACAATGTGCAACAAGAGCTGTAAGTTGTCGAAAAAAATTTAATCTAACCTAACATCTAGACATTGCAGATTTACGATTTATTTTTGAACAACTTCCCAATCCTTGAATCCAACGCCAATTTGACCAGTCATTCTTCTATATCCAAGGTGTAATTGACCAGGAGGACAATGTGCAGCAAGAGCTGTAAGTGGTCGAAAAAAATTCAATCTAACCTAACATCTAGACATTGCAGTTTTACGATTTATTTTTGAACAACTTCCAAATTCTTGAATCCAGCGCCAATTTGACCAGTCTCTCTTCTATATCGGAGGTGTAATTGACCAGGAGGACAATGTGCAACAAGAGCTGTAAGTGGTCGAAAAAATTCAATCTAACCTAACATCTAGACATTGCAGTTTTACGATTTATTTTTGAACAACTTCCCAATCCTTGAATCCAACGCCAATTTGACCAGTCATTCTTCTATATCGAAGGTGTAATTGACCAGGAGGACAATGTGCAACAAGAGCTGTAAGTGGTCGAAAAAAATTCAATCTAACCTAACATCTAGACATTGCAGTTTTACGATTTATTTTTGAACAACTTCCCAATCCTTGAATCCAACGCCAATTTGACCAGTCATTCTTCTATATCGAAGGTGTAATTGACCAGGAGGACAATGTGCAACAAGAGCTGTAAGTGGTCGAAAAAATTCAATCTAACCTAACATCTAGACATTGCAGTTTTACGATTTATTTTTGAACAACTTCCCAATCCTTGAATCCAACGCCAATTTGACCAGTCATTCTTCTATATCGAAGGTGTAATTGACCAGGAGGACAATGTGCAACAAGAGCTGTAAGTTGTCGAAAAAAATTTAATCTAACCTAACATCAAGACATTGCAGATTTACGATTTATTTTTGAACAACTTCCCAATCCTTGAATCCAACGCCAATTTGACCAGTCATTCTTCTATATCCAAGGTGTAATTGACCAGGAGGACAATGTGCAGCAAGAGCTGTAAGTGGTCGAAAAAAATTCAATCTAACCTAACACCTAGACATTGCAGTTTTACGATTTATTTTTGAACAACTTCCCAATCCTTGAATCCAACGCCAATTTGACCAGTCATTCTTCTATATCGAAGGTGTAATTGACCAGGAGGACAATGTGCAACAAGAGCTGTAAGTGGTCGAAAAAAATTCAATCTAACCTAACATCTAGACATTGCAGTTTTACGAATTATTTTTGAACAGCTTCCAAATTCTTGAATCCAGCGCCAATTTGAGCAGTCTCTCTTCTATATCGGAGGTGTAATTGACCAGGAGGACAATGTGCAACAAGAGCTGTAAGTGGTCGAAAAAATTCAATCTAACCTAACATCTAGACATTGCAGTTTTACGATTTATTTTTGAACAACTTCCCAATCCTTGAATCCAACGCCAATTTGACCAGTCATTCTTCTATATCCTAGGTGTAATTGACCAGGAGGACAATGTGCAACAAGAGCTGTAAGTTGTCGAAAAAAATTCAATCTAACTTAACATCTAGACATTGCAGTTTTACGATTTATTTTTGAACAACTTCCAAATCCTTGAATCCAGCGCCAATTTGACCAGTCTCTCTTCTATATCGGAGGTGTAATTGACCAGGAGGACAATGTGCAACAAGAGCTGTAAGTTGTCGAAAAAAATTTAATCTAACCTAACATCTAGACATTGCAGATTTACGATTTATTTTTGAACAACTTCCCAATCCTTGAATCCAACGTCAATTTGACCAGTCATTCTTCTATATCCAAGGTGTAATTGACCAGGAGGACAATGTGCAGCAAGAGCTGTAAGTGGTCGAAAAAAATTCAATCTAACCTAACATCTAGACATTGCAGTTTTACGATTTATTTTTGAACAACTTCCCAATCCTTGAATCCAACGCCAATTTGACCAGTCATTCTTCTATATCGAAGGTGTAATTGACCAGGAGGACAATGTGCAACAAGAGTTGTAAGTGGTCGAAAAAAATTCAATCTAACCTAACATCTAGACATTGCAGTTTTACGATTTATTTTTGAACAACTTCCAAATTCTTGAATCCAGCGCCAATTTGACCAGTCTCTCTTCTATATCGGAGGTGTAATTGACCAGGAGGACAATGTGCAACAAGAGCTGTAAGTGGTCGAAAAAATTCAATCTAACCTAACATCTAGACATTGCAGTTTTACGATTTATTTTTGAACAACTTCCCAATCCTTGAATCCAACGCCAATTTGACCAGTCACTCTTCTATATCGGAGGTGTAATTGACCAGGAGGACAATGTGCAACAAGAGCTGTAAGTTGTCGAAAAAAATTTAATCTAACCTAACATCAAGGCATTGCAGATTTACGATTTATTTTTGAACAACTTCCCAATCCTTGAATCCAACGCCAATTTGACCAGTCACTCTTCTATATCGGAGGTGTAATTGACCAGGAGGACAATGTGCAACAAGAGCTGTAAGTTGTCGAAAAAAATTTAATCTAACCTAACATCAAGACATTGCAGATTTACGATTTATTTTTGAACAACTTCCCAATCCTTGAATCCAACGCCAATTTGACCAGTCACTCTTCTATATCGGAGGTGTAATTGACCAGGAGGACAATGTGCAACAAGAGCTGTAAGTTGTCGAAAAAAATTTAATCTAACCTAACATCAAGACTAGGGCTGTGCGATATCGGAATTTGAATATCGAATATCGATATTTAAAATTTAATCGATATACCGATATATCGATATATCGATATACCGATATATCGATATACCGATGTATCGATATATCGATATATCGATATACCGATATACCGATATATCGATATACCGATTTATCGATATATCGATATATCGATATACCGATACACCGATTTATCGATATATCGATATACCGATAACTAAATATACCGACTTATCGATATATCGCCTTATCGGTACTTATACAATTGTATCGACATCGTTACTGTGGTATTATATCTGTAATCGAGTAACATCTTAGTTTTAAGAGCTAGATAGGTATGAATAGGTAATAGTCCTTTTTCTGTAGTTTCTTGATGTTAGTTAGTTAATAATATTGAAATCAATTATTGATTGAATCGATTGGATTGGAGCGCTCAAACATTATTGTTTACGTTGTGCCCTGGAAAATAACGTAGGATTCGAAATAAACGATTATGGACCCAAGGGTGCTTTGAAAAACATCAGTTGCGATGTCCAATTTTCTACAAGTCGTTTAAATAAGTATAATAATTCCTACCATCACTTGTTTAAATTGTTTATATACTAATTGTTTATACACTGCACGAAAATATTGATATCTCCAACGCAAAGATTCCTCAATTTTGTCGATTCATTTCAATGTTAGCCAGTTGTCAACAAATGACTGAATCAGGCCGAATACCTACTCCTACATTTAAAAGAAGTCAGAACTTCAGAAGTGTCATTATAGGTATCGATATACGGGACACCGGTTATTGATATACCGGTATATCGATATATCGATATATCGATATATCAATAACTTATCGATATATCGGTATATCGATATATCATTATATCGATATATCGATATACCGATATATCGATATACCGATATATCGATATATTATCGATAACTTATCGATATATCGATATATCGATATTTCGGTATATCGATAACACACTTTTATCGATATATCGATATATCGATAATCGATATATCGATATATCAATTGAAAGTCGCAGGCCTAATCAAGACATTGCAGATTTACGATTTATTTTTGAACAACTTCCCAATCCTTGAATCCAACGCCAATTTGACCAGTCATTCTTCTATATCCTAGGTGTAATTGACCAGGAGGACAATGTGCAACAAGAGCTGTAAGCTGTCGAAAAAAATTTAATCTAACCTAACATCTAGACATTGCAGATTTACGATTTATTTTTGAACAACTTCCCAATCCTTGAATCCAACGCCAATTTGACCAGTCATTCTTCTATATCGAAGGTGTAATTGACCAGGAGGACAATGTGCAACAAGAGCTGTAAGTTGTCGAAAAAAATTTAATCTAACCTAACATCAAGACACTGCAGATTTACGATTTATTTTTGAACAACTTCCCAATCCTTGAATCCAACGCCAATTTGACCAGTCATTCTTCTATATCCTAGGTGTAATTGACCAGGAGGACAATGTGCAACAAGAGCTGTAAGTTGTCGAAAAAAATTTAATCTAACCTAACATCTAGACATTGCAGATTTACGATTTATTTTTGAACAACTTCCCAATCCTTGAATCCAGTGCCAATTTGACCAGTCTCTCTTCTATATCGGAGGTGTAATTCACCAGGAGGACAATGTGCAACAAGAGCTGTAAGTGGTCGAAAAAAATTCAATCTAACCTAACATCTAGACATTGCAGTTTTACGATTTATTTTTGAACAACTTCCAAATCCTTGAATCCAGCGCCAATTTGACCAGTCTCTCTTCTATATCGGAGGTGTAATTGACCAGGAGGACAATGTGCAGCAAGAGCTGTAAGTGGTCGAAAAAATTCAATCTAACCTAACATCTAGACATTGCAGTTTTACGATTTATTTTTGAACAACTTCCCATTCCTTGAATCCAACGCCAATTTGACCAGTCACTCTTCTATATTGGAGGTGTAATTGACCAGGAGGACAATGTGCAACAAGAGCTGTAAGTTGTCGAAAAAAATTTAATCTAACCTAACATCAAGACAATGCAGATTTACGATTTATTTTTGAACAACTTCCCAATCCTTGAATCCAACGCCAATTTGACCAGTCATTCTTCTATATCCTAGGTGTAATTAACCAGGAGGACAATGTGCAACAAGAGCTGTAAGTTGTCGAAAAAAATTCAATCTAACCTAACATCTAGACATTGCAGTTTTACGATTTATTTTTGAACAACTTCCAAATCCTTGAATCCAGCGCCAATTTGACCAGTCTCTCTTCTATATCGGATGTGTAATTGACCAGGAGGACAATGTGCAACAAGAGCTGTAAGTTGTCGAAAAAAATTTAATCTAACCTAACATCTAGACATTGCAGATTTACGATTTATTTTTGAACAACTTCCCAATTCTTGAATCCAACGCCAATTTGACCAGTCATTCTTCTATATCGAAGGTGTAATTGACCAGGAGGACAATGTGCAACAAGAGCTGTAAGTGGTCGAAAAAAATTCAATCTAACCTAACATCTAGACATTGCAGTTTTACGATTTATTTTTGAACAACTTCCCAATCCTTGAATCCAACGCCAATTTGACCAGTCATTCTTCTATATCGAAGGTGTAATTGACCAGGAGGACAATGTGCAACAAGAGCTGTAAGTGGTCGAAAAAAATTCAATCTAACCTAACATCTAGACATTGCAGATTTACGATTTATTTTTGAACAACTTCCCAATCCTTGAATCCAACGCCAATTTGACCAGTCATTCTTCTATATCGAAGGTGTAATTGACCAGGAGGACAATGTGCAACAAGAGCTGTAAGTGGTCGAAAAAAATTCAATCTAACCTAACATCTAGACATTGCAGATTTACGATTTATTTTTGAACAACTTCCCAATCCTTGAATCCAACGCCAATTTGACCAGTCATTCTTCTATATCGAAGGTGTAATTGACCAGGAGGACAATGTGCAACAAGAGCTGTAAGTGGTCGAAAAAAATTCAATCTAACCTAACATCTAGACATTGCAGTTTTACGATTTATTTTTGAACAACTTCCAAATTCTTGAATCCAGCGCCAATTTGACCAGTCATTCTTCTATATCGAAGGTGTAATTGACCAGGAGGACAATGTGCAACAAGAGCTGTAAGTGGTCGAAAAAAATTCAATCTAACCTAACATCTAGACATTGCAGTTTTACGATTTATTTTTGAACAACTTCCAAATCCTTGAATCCAGCGTCAATTTGACCAGTCTCTCTTCTATATCGGAGGTGTAATTGACCAGGAGGACAATGTGCAGCAAGAGCTGTAAGTGGTCGAAAAAATTCAATCTAACCTAACATCTAGACATTGCAGTTTTACGATTTATTTTTGAACAACTTCCCATTCCTTGAATCCAACGCCAATTTGACCAGTCACTCTTCTATATCGGAGGTGTAATTGACCAGGAGGACAATGTGCAACAAGAGCTGTAAGTTGTCGAAAAAAATTTAATCTAACCTAACATCAAGACATTGCAGATTTACGATTTATTTTTGAACAACTTCCCAATCCTTGAATCCAACGCCAATTTGACCAGTCATTCTTCTATATCCTAGGTGTAATTGACCAGGAGGACAATGTGCAACAAGAGCTGTAAGTTGTCGAAAAAAATTCAATCTAACTTAACATCTAGACATTGCAGTTTTACGATTTATTTTTGAACAACTTCCAAATCCTTGAATCCAGCGCCAATTTGACCAGTCTCTCTTCTATATCGGAGGTGTAATTGACCAGGAGGACAATGTGCAACAAGAGCTGTAAGTTGTCGAAAAAAATTTAATCTAACCTAACATCTAGACATTGCAGATTTACGATTTATTTTTGAACAACTTCCCAATCCTTGAATCCAACGCCAATTTGATTAGTCATTCTTCTATATCCAAGGTGTAATTGACCAGGAGGACAATGTGCAGCAAGAGCTGTAAGTGGTCGAAAAAAATTCAATCTAACCTAACATCTAGACATTGCAGTTTTACGATTTATTTTTGAACAACTTCCCAATCCTTGAATCCAACGCCAATTTGACCAGTCATTCTTCTATATCGAAGGTGTAATTGACCAGGAGGACAATGTGCAACAAGAGTTGTAAGTGGTCGAAAAAAATTCAATCTAACCTAACATCTAGACATTGCAGTTTTACGATTTATTTTTGAACAACTTCCAAATTCTTGAATCCAGCGCCAATTTGACCAGTCTCTCTTCTATATCGGAGGTGTAATTGACCAGGAGGACAATGTGCAACAAGAGCTGTAAGTGGTCGAAAAAATTCAATCTAACCTAACATCTAGACATTGCAGTTTTACGATTTATTTTTGAACAACTTCCCAATCCTTGAATCCAACGCCAATTTGACCAGTCACTCTTCTATATCGGAGGTGTAATTGACCAGGAGGACAATGTGCAACAAGAGCTGTAAGTTGTCGAAAAAAATTTAATCTAACCTAACATCAAGGCATTGCAGATTTACGATTTATTTTTGAACAACTTCCCAATCCTTGAATCCAACGCCAATTTGACCAGTCACTCTTCTATATCGGAGGTGTAATTGACCAGGAGGACAATGTGCAACAAGAGCTGTAAGTTGTCGAAAAAAATTTAATCTAACCTAACATCAAGACATTGCAGATTTACGATTTATTTTTGAACAACTTCCCAATCCTTGAATCCAACGCCAATTTGACCAGTCACTCTTCTATATCGGAGGTGTAATTGACCAGGAGGACAATGTGCAACAAGAGCTGTAAGTTGTCGAAAAAAATTTAATCTAACCTAACATCAAGACATTGCAGATTTACGATTTATTTTTGAACAACTTCCCAATCCTTGAATCCAACGCCAATTTGACCAGTCATTCTTCTATAAGCTAGGTGTAATTGACCAGGAGGACAATGTGCAACAAGAGCTGTAAGCTGTCGAAAAAAATTTAATCTAACCTAACATCTAGACATTGCAGATTTACGATTTATTTTTGAACAACTTCCCAATCCTTGAATCCAACGCCAATTTGACCAGTCATTCTTCTATATCCTAGGTGTAATTGACCAGGAGGACAATGTGCAACAAGAGCTGTAAGTTGTCGAAAAAAATTTAATCTAACCTAACATCTAGACATTGCAGATTTACGATTTATTTTTGAACAACTTCCCAATCCTTGAATCCAGTGCCAATTTGACCAGTCTCTCTTCTATATCGGAGGTGTAATTGACCAGGAGGACAATGTGCAACAAGAGCTGTAAGTGGTCGAAAAAAATTCAATCTAACCTAACATCTAGACATTGCAGTTTTACGATTTATTTTTGAACAACTTCCCATTCCTTGAATCCAACGCCAATTTGGCCAGTCACTCTTCTATATCGGAGGTGTAATTGACCAGGAGGACAATGTGCAACAAGAGCTGTAAGTTGTCGAAAAAAATTCAATCTAACCTAACATCTAGACATTGCAGTTTTACGATTTATTTTTGAACAACTTCCCATTCCTTGAATCCAACGCCAATTTGACCAGTCACTCTTCTATATCGGAGGTGTAATTGACCAGGAGGACAATGTGCAACAAGAGCTGTAAGTTGTCGAAAAAAATTTAATCTAACCTAACATCAAGACATTGCAGATTTACGATTTATTTTTGAACAACTTCCCAATCCTTGAATCCAACGCCAATTTGACCAGTCACTCTTCTATATCGGAGGTGTAATTGACCAGGAGGACAATGTGCAACAAGAGCTGTAAGTTGTCGAAAAAAATTTAATCTAACCTAACATCAAGACATTGCAGATTTACGATTTATTTTTGAACAACTTCCCAATCCTTGAATCCAACGCCAATTTGACCAGTCACTCTTCTATATCGGAGGTGTAATTGACCAGGAGGACAATGTGCAACAAGAGCTGTAAGTTGTCGAAAAAAATTTAATCTAACCTAACATCAAGACATTGCAGATTTACGATTTATTTTTGAACAACTTCCCAATCCTTGAATCCAACGCCAATTTGACCAGTCATTCTTCTATATCCAAGGTGTAATTGACCAGGAGGACAATGTGCAACAAGAGCTGTAAGTTGTCGAAAAAAATTCAATCTAACCTAACATCTAGACATTGCAGTTTTACGATTTATTTTTGAACAACTTCCAAATCCTTGAATCCAGCGCCAATTTGACCAGTCTCTCTTCTATATCGGAGGTGTAATTGACCAGGAGGACAATGTGCAACAAGAGCTGTAAGTTGTCGAAAAAAATTTAATCTAACCTAACATCTAGACATTGCAGATTTACGATTTATTTTTGAACAACTTCCCAATCCTTGAATCCAACGCCAATTTGACCAGTCATTCTTCTATATCCAAGGTGTAATTGACCAGGAGGACAATGTGCAGCAAGAGCTGTAAGTGGTCGAAAAAAATTCAATCTAACCTAACATCTAGACATTGCAGTTTTACGATTTATTTTTGAACAACTTCCAAATTCTTGAATCCAGCGCCAATTTGACCAGTCTCTCTTCTATATCGGAGGTGTAATTGACCAGGAGGACAATGTGCAACAAGAGCTGTAAGTGGTCGAAAAAATTCAATCTAACCTAACATCTAGACATTGCAGTTTTACGATTTATTTTTGAACAACTTCCCAATCCTTGAATCCAACGCCAATTTGACCAGTCATTCTTCTATATCGAAGGTGTAATTGACCAGGAGGACAATGTGCAACAAGAGCTGTAAGTGGTCGAAAAAAATTCAATCTAACCTAACATCTAGACATTGCAGTTTTACGATTTATTTTTGAACAACTTCCCAATCCTTGAATCCAACGCCAATTTGACCAGTCATTCTTCTATATCGAAGGTGTAATTGACCAGGAGGACAATGTGCAACAAGAGCTGTAAGTGGTCGAAAAAAATTCAATCTAACCTAACATCTAGACATTGCAGTTTTACGATTTATTTTTGAACAACTTCCAAATTCTTGAATCCAGCGCCAATTTGAGCAGTCTCTCTTCTATATCGGAGGTGTAATTGACCAGGAGGACAATGTGCAACAAGAGCTGTAAGTGGTCGAAAAAATTCAATCTAACCTAACATCTAGACATTGCAGTTTTACGATTTATTTTTGAACAACTTCCCAGTCCTTGAATCCAACGCCAATTTGACCAGTCATTCTTCTATATCGAAGGTGTAATTGACCAGGAGGACAATGTGCAACAAGAGCTGTAAGTTGTCGAAAAAAATTTAATCTAACCTAACATCAAGACATTGCAGATTTACGATTTATTTTTGAACAACTTCCCAATCCTTGAATCCAACGCCAATTTGACCAGTCATTCTTCTATATCCAAGGTGTAATTGACCAGGAGGACAATGTGCAGCAAGAGCTGTAAGTGGTCGAAAAAAATTCAATCTAACCTAACACCTAGACATTGCAGTTTTACGATTTATTTTTGAACAACTTCCCAATCCTTGAATCCAACGCGAATTTGACCAGTCATTCTTCTATATCGAAGGTGTAATTGACCAGGAGGACAATGTGCAACAAGAGCTGTAAGTGGTCGAAAAAAATTCAATCTAACCTAACATCTAGACATTGCAGTTTTACGATTTATTTTTGAACAACTTCCAAATTCTTGAATCCAGCGCCAATTTGAGCAGTCTCTCTTCTATATCGGAGGTGTAATTGACCAGGAGGACAATGTGCAACAAGAGCTGTAAGTGGTCGAAAAAATTCAATCTAACCTAACATCTAGACATTGCAGTTTTACGATTTATTTTTGAACAACTTCCCAATCCTTGAATCCAACGCCAATTTGACCAGTCATTCTTCTATATCCTAGGTGTAATTGACCAGGAGGACAATGTGCAACAAGAGCTGTAAGTTGTCGAAAAAAATTCAATCTAACTTAACATCTAGACATTGCAGTTTTACGATTTATTTTTGAACAACTTCCAAATCCTTGAATCCAGCGCCAATTTGACCAGTCTCTCTTCTATATCGGAGGTGTAATTGACCAGGAGGACAATGTGCAACAAGAGCTGTAAGTTGTCGAAAAAAATTTAATCTAACCTAACATCTAGACATTGCAGATTTACGATTTATTTTTGAACAACTTCCCAATCCTTGAATCCAACGCCAATTTGACCAGTCATTCTTCTATATCCAAGGTGTAATTGACCAGGAGGACAATGTGCAGTAAGAGCTGTAAGTGGTCGAAAAAAATTCAATCTAACCTAACATCTAGACATTGCAGTTTTACGATTTATTTTTGAACAACTTCCCAATCCTTGAATCCAACGCCAATTTGACCAGTCATTCTTCTATATCGAAGGTGTAATTGACCAGGAGGACAATGTGCAACAAGAGTTGTAAGTGGTCGAAAAAAATTCAATCTAACCTAACATCTAGACATTGCAGTTTTACGATTTATTTTTGAACAACTTCCAAATTCTTGAATCCAGCGCCAATTTGACCAGTCTCTCTTCTATATCGGAGGTGTAATTGACCAGGAGGACAATGTGCAACAAGAGCTGTAAGTGGTCGAAAAAATTCAATCTAACCTAACATCTAGACATTGCAGTTTTACGATTTATTTTTGAACAACTTCCCAATCCTTGAATCCAACGCCAATTTGACCAGTCACTCTTCTATATCGGAGGTGTAATTGACCAGGAGGACAATGTGCAACAAGAGCTGTAAGTTGTCGAAAAAAATTTAATCTAACCTAACATCAAGGCATTGCAGATTTACGATTTATTTTTGAACAACTTCCCAATCCTTGAATCCAACGCCAATTTGACCAGTCACTCTTCTATATCGGAGGTGTAATTGACCAGGAGGACAATGTGCAACAAGAGCTGTAAGTTGTCGAAAAAAATTTAATCTAACCTAACATCAAGACATTGCAGATTTACGATTTATTTTTGAACAACTTCCCAATCCTTGAATCCAACGCCAATTTGACCAGTCACTCTTCTATATCGGAGGTGTAATTGACCAGGAGGACAATGTGCAACAAGAGCTGTAAGTTGTCGAAAAAAATTTAATCTAACCTAACATCAAGACTAGGGCTGTGCGATATCGGAATTTGAATATCGAATATCGATATTTAAAATTTAATCGATATACCGATATATCGATATATCGATATACCGATATATCGATATACCGATGTATCGATATATCGATATATCGATATACCGATATACCGATATATCGATATACCGATTTATCGATATATCGATATACCGATATACCGATATATCGATATACCGATTTATCGATATATCGATATATCGATATACCGATACACCGATTTATCGATATATCGATATACCGATAACTAAATATACCGACTTATCGGTATATCGCCTTATCGGTACTTATACAATTGTATCGACATCGTTACTGTGGTATTATATCTGTAATCGAGTAACATCTTAGTTTTAAGAGCTAGATAGGTATGAATAGGTAATAGTCCTTTTTCTGTAGTTTCTTGATGTTAGTTAGTTAATAATATTGAAATCAATTATTGATTGAATCGATTGGATTGGAGCGCTCAAACATTATTTTTTACGTTGTGCCCTGGAAAATAACGTAGGATTCGAAATAAACGATTATGGACCCAAGGGTGCTTTGAAAAACATCAGTTGCGATGTCCAATTTTCTACAAGTCGTTTAAATAAGTATAATAATTCCTACCATCACTTGTTTAAATTGTTTATATACTAATTGTTTATACACTGCACGAAAATATTGATATCTCCAACGCAAAGATTCCTCAATTTTGTCGATTCATTTCAATGTTAGCCAGTTGTCAACAAATGACTGAATCAGGCCGAATACCTACTCCTACATTTAAAAGAAGTCAGAACTTCAGAAGTGTCATTATAGGTATCGATATACGGGACACCGGTTATTGATATACCGGTATATCGATATATCGATATATCGATATATCAATAACTTATCGATATATCGGTATATCGATATATCATTATATCGATATATCGATATACCGATATATCGATATACCGATATATCGATATATTATCGATAACTTATCGATATATCGATATATCGATATTTCGGTATATCGATAACACACTTTTATCGATATATCGATATATCGATAATCGATATATCGATAATCGATATATCGATATATCAATTGAAAGTCGCAGGCCTAATCAAGACATTGCAGATTTACGATTTATTTTTGAACAACTTCCCAATCCTTGAATCCAACGCCAATTTGACCAGTCATTCTTCTATATCCTAGGTGTAATTGACCATTAGGACAATGTGCAACAAGAGCTGTAAGCTGTCGAAAAAAATTTAATCTAACCTAACATCTAGACATTGCAGATTTACGATTTATTTTTGAACAACTTCCCAATCCTTGAATCCAACGCCAATTTGACCAGTCATTCTTCTATATCGAAGGTGTAATTGACCATTAGGACAATGTGCAACAAGAGCTGTAAGTTGTCGAAAAAAATTTAATCTAACCTAACATCAAGGCATTGCAGATTTACGATTTATTTTTGAACAACTTCCCAATCCTTGAATCCAACGCCAATTTGACCAGTCACTCTTCTATATCGGAGGTGTAATTGACCAGGAGGACAATGTGCAACAAGAGCTGTAAGTTGTCGAAAAAAATTTAATCTAACCTAACATCAAGACATTGCAGATTTACGATTTATTTTTGAACAACTTCCCAATCCTTGAATCCAACGCCAATTTGACCAGTCACTCTTCTATATCGGAGGTGTAATTGACCAGGAGGACAATGTGCAACAAGAGCTGTAAGTTGTCGAAAAAAATTTAATCTAACCTAACATCAAGACTAGGGCTGTGCGATATCGGAATTTGAATATCGAATATCGATATTTAAAATTTAATCGATATACCGATATATCGATATATCGATATACCGATATATCGATATACCGATGTATCGATATATCGATATATCGATATACCGATATACCGATATATCGATATACCGATTTATCGATATATCGATATATCGATATACCGATACACCGATTTATCGATATATCGATATACCGATAACTAAATATACCGACTTATCGATATATCGCCTTATCGGTACTTATACAATTGTATCGACATCGTTACTGTGGTATTATATCTGTAATCGAGTAACATCTTAGTTTTAAGAGCTAGATAGGTATGAATAGGTAATAGTCCTTTTTCTGTAGTTTCTTGATGTTAGTTAGTTAATAATATTGAAATCAATTATTGATTGAATCGATTGGATTGGAGCGCTCAAACATTATTGTTTACGTTGTGCCCTGGAAAATAACGTAGGATTCGAAATAAACGATTATGGACCCAAGGGTGCTTTGAAAAACATCAGTTGCGATGTCCAATTTTCTACAAGTCGTTTAAATAAGTATAATAATTCCTACCATCACTTGTTTAAATTGTTTATATACTAATTGTTTATACACTGCACGAAAATATTGATATCTCCAACGCAAAGATTCCTCAATTTTGTCGATTCATTTCAATGTTAGCCAGTTGTCAACAAATGACTGAATCAGGCCGAATACCTACTCCTACATTTAAAAGAAGTCAGAACTTCAGAAGTGTCATTATAGGTATCGATATACGGGACACCGGTTATTGATATACCGGTATATCGATATATCGATATATCGATATATCAATAACTTATCGATATATCGGTATATCGATATATCATTATATCGATATATCGATATACCGATATATCGATATATTATCGATAACTTATCGATATATCGATATATCGATATTTCGGTATATCGATAACACACTTTTATCGATATATCGTCGATATATCGATAATCGATATATCGATATATCAATTGAAAGTCGCAGGCCTAATCAAGACATTGCAGATTTACGATTTATTTTTGAACAACTTCCCAATCCTTGAATCCAACGCCAATTTGACCAGTCATTCTTCTATATCGAAGGTGTAATTGACCAGGAGGACAATGTGCAACAAGAGCTGTAAGTGGTCGAAAAAAATTCAATCTAACCTAGCATCTAGACATTGCAGTTTTACGATTTATTTTTGAACAACTTCCCAATCCTTGAATCCAACGCCAATTTGACCAGTCATTCTTCTATATCGAAGGTGTAATTGACCAGGAGGACAATGTGCAACAAGAGCTGTAAGTGGTCGAAAAAAATTCAATCTAACCTAACATCTAGACATTGCAGTTTTACGATTTATTTTTGAACAACTTCCAAATTCTTGAATCCAGCGCCAATTTGAGCAGTCTCTCTTCTATATCGGAGGTGTAATTGACCAGGAGGACAATGTGCAACAAGAGCTGTAAGTGGTCGAAAAAATTCAATCTAACCTAACATCTAGACATTGCAGTTTTACGATTTATTTTTGAACAACTTCCCAATCCTTGAATCCAACGCCAATTTGACCAGTCATTCTTCTATATCGAAGGTGTAATTGACCAGGAGGACAATGTGCAACAAGAGCTGTAAGTTGTCGAAAAAAATTTAATCTAACCTAACATCAAGACATTGCAGATTTACGATTTATTTTTGAACAACTTCCCAATCCTTGAATCCAACGCCAATTTGACCAGTCATTCTTCTATATCCAAGGTGTAATTGACCAGGAGGACAATGTGCAGCAAGAGCTGTAAGTGGTCGAAAAAAATTCAATCTAACCTAACACCTAGACATTGCAGTTTTACGATTTATTTTTGAACAACTTCCCAATCCTTGAATCCAACGCGAATTTGATCAGTCATTCTTCTATATCGAAGGTGTAATTGACCAGGAGGACAATGTGCAACAAGAGCTGTAAGTGGTCGAAAAAAATTCAATCTAACCTAACATCTAGACATTGCAGTTTTACGATTTATTTTTGAACAACTTCCAAATTCTTGAATCCAGCGCCAATTTGAGCAGTCTCTCTTCTATATCGGAGGTGTAATTGACCAGGAGGACAATGTGCAACAAGAGCTGTAAGTGGTCGAAAAAATTCAATCTAACCTAACATCTAGACATTGCAGTTTTACGATTTATTTTTGAACAACTTCCCAATCCTTGAATCCAACGCCAATTTGACCAGTCATTCTTCTATATCCTAGGTGTAATTGACCAGGAGGACAATGTGCAACAAGAGCTGTAAGTTGTCGAAAAAAATTTAATCTAACCTAACATCAAGACTAGGGCTGTGCGATATCGGAATTTGAATATCGAATATCGATATTTAAAATTTAATCGATATACCGATATATCGATATATCGATATACCGATATATCGATATACCGATGTATCGATATATCGATATATCGATATACCGATATACCGATATATCGATATACCGATTTATCGATATATCGATATATCGATATACCGATACACCGATTTATCGATATATCGATATACCGATAACTAAATATACCGACTTATCGATATATCGCCTTATCGGTACTTATACAATTGTATCGACATCGTTACTGTGGTATTATATCTGTAATCGAGTAACATCTTAGTTTTAAGAGCTAGATAGGTATGAATAGGTAATAGTCCTTTTTCTGTAGTTTCTTGATGTTAGTTAGTTAATAATATTGAAATCAATTATTGATTGAATCGATTGGATTGGAGCGCTCAAACATTATTTTTTACGTTGTGCCCTGGAAAATAACGTAGGATTCGAAATAAACGATTATGGACCCAAGGGTGCTTTGAAAAACATCAGTTGCGATGTCCAATTTTCTACAAGTCGTTTAAATAAGTATAATAATTCCTACCATCACTTGTTTAAATTGTTTATATACTAATTGTTTATACACTGCACGAAAATATTGATATCTCCAACGCAAAGATTCCTCAATTTTGTCGATTCATTTCAATGTTAGCCAGTTGTCAACAAATGACTGAATCAGGCCGAATACCTACTCCTACATTTAAAAGAAGTCAGAACTTCAGAAGTGTCATTATAGGTATCGATATACGGGACACCGGTTATTGATATACCGGTATATCGATATATCGGTATATCGATATATCATTATATCGATATATCGATATACCGATATATCGATATACCGATATATCGATATATTATCGATAACTTATCGATATATCGATATATCGATATTTCGGTATATCGATAACACACTTTTATCGATATATCGATATATCGATAATCGATATATCGATAATCGATATATCGATATATCAATTGAAAGTCGCAGGCCTAATCAAGACATTGCAGATTTACGATTTATTTTTGAACAACTTCCCAATCCTTGAATCCAACGCCAATTTGACCAGTCATTCTTCTATATCCTAGGTGTAATTGACCATTAGGACAATGTGCAACAAGAGCTGTAAGCTGTCGAAAAAAATTTAATCTAACCTAACATCTAGACATTGCAGATTTACGATTTATTTTTGAACAACTTCCCAATCCTTGAATCCAACGCCAATTTGACCAGTCATTCTTCTATATCGAAGGTGTAATTGACCATTAGGACAATGTGCAACAAGAGCTGTAAGTTGTCGAAAAAAATTTAATCTAACCTAACATCAAGGCATTGCAGATTTACGATTTATTTTTGAACAACTTCCCAATCCTTGAATCCAACGCCAATTTGACCAGTCACTCTTCTATATCGGAGGTGTAATTGACCAGGAGGACAATGTGCAACAAGAGCTGTAAGTTGTCGAAAAAAATTTAATCTAACCTAACATCAAGACATTGCAGATTTACGATTTATTTTTGAACAACTTCCCAATCCTTGAATCCAACGCCAATTTGACCAGTCACTCTTCTATATCGGAGGTGTAATTGACCAGGAGGACAATGTGCAACAAGAGCTGTAAGTTGTCGAAAAAAATTTAATCTAACCTAACATCAAGACTAGGGCTGTGCGATATCGGAATTTGAATATCGAATATCGATATTTAAAATTTAATCGATATACCGATATATCGATATATCGATATACCGATATATCGATATACCGATGTATCGATATATCGATATATCGATATACCGATATACCGATATATCGATATACCGATTTATCGATATATCGATATATCGATATACCGATACACCGATTTATCGATATATCGATATACCGATAACTAAATATACCGACTTATCGATATATCGCCTTATCGGTACTTATACAATTGTATCGACATCGTTACTGTGGTATTATATCTGTAATCGAGTAACATCTTAGTTTTAAGAGCTAGATAGGTATGAATAGGTAATAGTCCTTTTTCTGTAGTTTCTTGATGTTAGTTAGTTAATAATATTGAAATCAATTATTGATTGAATCGATTGGATTGGAGCGCTCAAACATTATTGTTTACGTTGTGCCCTGGAAAATAACGTAGGATTCGAAATAAACGATTATGGACCCAAGGGTGCTTTGAAAAACATCAGTTGCGATGTCCAATTTTCTACAAGTCGTTTAAATAAGTATAATAATTCCTACCATCACTTGTTTAAATTGTTTATATACTAATTGTTTATACACTGCACGAAAATATTGATATCTCCAACGCAAAGATTCCTCAATTTTGTCGATTCATTTCAATGTTAGCCAGTTGTCAACAAATGACTGAATCAGGCCGAATACCTACTCCTACATTTAAAAGAAGTCAGAACTTCAGAAGTGTCATTATAGGTATCGATATACGGGACACCGGTTATTGATATACCGGTATATCGATATATCGATATATCGATATATCAATAACTTATCGATATATCGGTATATCGATATATCATTATATCGATATATCGATATACCGATATATCGATATATTATCGATAACTTATCGATATATCGATATATCGATATTTCGGTATATCGATAACACACTTTTATCGATATATCGTCGATATATCGATAATCGATATATCGATATATCAATTGAAAGTCGCAGGCCTAATCAAGACATTGCAGATTTACGATTTATTTTTGAACAACTTCCCAATCCTTGAATCCAACGCCAATTTGACCAGTCATTCTTCTATATCGAAGGTGTAATTGACCAGGAGGACAATGTGCAACAAGAGCTGTAAGTGGTCGAAAAAAATTCAATCTAACCTAACATCTAGACATTGCAGTTTTACGATTTATTTTTGAACAACTTCCCAATCCTTGAATCCAACGCCAATTTGACCAGTCATTCTTCTATATCGAAGGTGTAATTGACCAGGAGGACAATGTGCAACAAGAGCTGTAAGTGGTCGAAAAAAATTCAATCTAACCTAACATCTAGACATTGCAGTTTTACGATTTATTTTTGAACAACTTCCAAATTCTTGAATCCAGCGCCAATTTGAGCAGTCTCTCTTCTATATCGGAGGTGTAATTGACCAGGAGGACAATGTGCAACAAGAGCTGTAAGTGGTCGAAAAAATTCAATCTAACCTAACATCTAGACATTGCAGTTTTACGATTTATTTTTGAACAACTTCCCAATCCTTGAATCCAACGCCAATTTGACCAGTCATTCTTCTATATCGAAGGTGTAATTGACCAGGAGGACAATGTGCAACAAGAGCTGTAAGTTGTCGAAAAAAATTTAATCTAACCTAACATCAAGACATTGCAGATTTACGATTTATTTTTGAACAACTTCCCAATCCTTGAATCCAACGCCAATTTGACCAGTCATTCTTCTATATCCAAGGTGTAATTGACCAGGAGGACAATGTGCAGCAAGAGCTGTAAGTGGTCGAAAAAAATTCAATCTAACCTAACACCTAGACATTGCAGTTTTACGATTTATTTTTGAACAACTTCCCAATCCTTGAATCCAACGCGAATTTGATCAGTCATTCTTCTATATCGAGGGTGTAATTGACCAGGAGGACAATGTGCAACAAGAGCTGTAAGTGGTCGAAAAAAATTCAATCTAACCTAACATCTAGACATTGCAGTTTTACGATTTATTTTTGAACAACTTCCAAATTCTTGAATCCAGCGCCAATTTGAGCAGTCTCTCTTCTATATCGGAGGTGTAATTGACCAGGAGGACAATGTGCAACAAGAGCTGTAAGTGGTCGAAAAAATTCAATCTAACCTAACATCTAGACATTGCAGTTTTACGATTTATTTTTGAACAACTTCCCAATCCTTGAATCCAACGCCAATTTGACCAGTCATTCTTCTATATCCTAGGTGTAATTGACCAGGAGGACAATGTGCAACAAGAGCTGTAAGTTGTCGAAAAAAATTCAATCTAACTTAACATCTAGACATTGCAGTTTTACGATTTATTTTTGAACAACTTCCAAATCCTTGAATCCAGCGCCAATTTGACCAGTCTCTCTTCTATATCGGAGGTGTAATTGACCAGGAGGACAATGTGCAACAAGAGCTGTAAGTTGTCGAAAAAAATTTAATCTAACCTAACATCTAGACATTGCAGATTTACGATTTATTTTTGAACAACTTCCCAATCCTTGAATCCAACGCCAATTTGACCAGTCATTCTTCTATATCCAAGGTGTAATTGACCAGGAGGACAATGTGCAGTAAGAGCTGTAAGTGGTCGAAAAAAATTCAATCTAACCTAACATCTAGACATTGCAGTTTTACGATTTATTTTTGAACAACTTCCCAATCCTTGAATCCAACGCCAATTTGACCAGTCATTCTTCTATATCGAAGGTGTAATTGACCAGGAGGACAATGTGCAACAAGAGTTGTAAGTGGTCGAAAAAAATTCAATCTAACCTAACATCTAGACATTGCAGTTTTACGATTTATTTTTGAACAACTTCCAAATTCTTGAATCCAGCGCCAATTTGACCAGTCTCTCTTCTATATCGGAGGTGTAATTGACCAGGAGGACAACGTGCAACAAGAGCTGTAAGTGGTCGAAAAAATTCAATCTAACCTAACATCTAGACATTGCAGTTTTACGATTTATTTTTGAACAACTTCCCAATCCTTGAATCCAACGCCAATTTGACCAGTCACTCTTCTATATCGGAGGTGTAATTGACCAGGAGGACAATGTGCAACAAGAGCTGTAAGTTGTCGAAAAAAATTTAATCTAACCTAACATCAAGACATTGCAGATTTACGATTTATTTTTGAACAACTTCCCAATCCTTGAATCCAACGCCAATTTGACCAGTCATTCTTCTATATCCAAGGTGTAATTGACCAGGAGGACAATGTGCAACAAGAGCTGTAAGTTGTCGAAAAAAATTCAATCTAACCTAACATCTAGACATTGCAGTTTTACGATTTATTTTTGAACAACTTCCAAATCCTTGAATCCAGCGCCAATTTGACCAGTCTCTCTTCTATATCGGAGGTGTAATTGACCAGGAGGACAATGTGCAACAAGAGCTGTAAGTTGTCGAAAAAAATTTAATCTAACCTAACATCTAGACATTGCAGATTTACGATTTATTTTTGAACAACTTCCCAATCCTTGAATCCAACGCCAATTTGACCAGTCATTCTTCTATATCCAAGGTGTAATTGACCAGGAGGACAATGTGCAGCAAGAGCTGTAAGTGGTCGAAAAAAATTCAATCTAACCTAACATCTAGACATTGCAGTTTTACGATTTATTTTTGAACAACTTCCCAATCCTTGAATCCAACGCCAATTTGACCAGTCATTCTTCTATATCGAAGGTGTAATTGACCAGGAGGACAATGTGCAACAAGAGCTGTAAGTGGTCGAAAAAAATTAAATCTAACCTAACATCTAGACATTGCAGTTTTACGATTTATTTTTGAACAACTTCCAAATTCTTGAATCCAGCGCCAATTTGACCAGTCTCTCTTCTATATCGGAGGTGTAATTGACCAGGAGGACAATGTGCAACAAGAGCTGTAAGTGGTCGAAAAAATTCAATCTAACCTAACATCTAGACATTGCAGTTTTACGATTTATTTTTGAACAACTTCCCAATCCTTGAATCCAACGCCAATTTGACCAGTCACTCTTCTATATCGGAGGTGTAATTGACCAGGAGGACAATGTGCAACAAGAGCTGTAAGTTGTCGAAAAAAATTTAATCTAACCTAAGATCAAGACATTGCAGATTTACGATTTATTTTTGAACAACTTCCCAATCCTTGAATCCAACGCCAATTTGACCAGTCACTCTTCTATATCGGAGGTGTAATTGACCAGGAGGACAATGTGCAACAAGAGCTGTAAGTTGTCGAAAAAAATTTAATCTAACCTAACATCAAGACATTGCAGATTTACGATTTATTTTTGAACAACTTCCCAATCCTTGAATCCAACGCCAATTTGACCAGTCACTCTTCTATATCGGAGGTGTAATTGACCAGGAGGACAATGTGCAACAAGAGCTGTAAGTTGTCGAAAAAAATTTAATCTAACCTAACATCAAGACATTGCAGATTTACGATTTATTTTTGAACAACTTCCCAATCCTTGAATCCAACGCCAATTTGACCAGTCATTCTTCTATATCCAAGGTGTAATTGACCAGAAGGACAATGTGCAGCAAGAGCTGTAAGTGGTCGAAAAAAATTCAATCTAACCTAACACCTAGACATTGCAGTTTTACGATTTATTTTTGAACAACTTCCCAATCCTTGAATCCAACGCCAATTTGACCAGTCATTCTTCTATATCGAAGGTGTAATTGACCAGGAGGACAATGTGCAACAAGAGTTGTAAGTGGTCGAAAAAAATTCAATCTAACCTAACATCTAGACATTGCAGTTTTACGATTTATTTTTGAACAACTTCCAAATCCTTGAATCCAGCGCCAATTTGACCAGTCTCTCTTCTATATCGGAGGTGTAATTGACCAGGAGGACAATGTGCAACAAGAGCTGTAAGTGGTCGAAAAAATTCAATCTAACCTAACATCTAGACATTGCAGTTTTACGATTTATTTTTGAACAACTTCCCAATCCTTGAATCCAACGCCAATTTGACCAGTCATTCTTCTATATCCAAGGTGTAATTGACCAGGAGGACAATGTGCAGCAAGAGCTGTAAGTGGTCGAAAAAAATTCAATCTAACCTAACATCTAGACATTGCAGTTTTACGATTTATTTTTGAACAACTTCCCAATCCTTGAATCCAACGCCAATTTGACCAGTCATTCTTCTATATCGAAGGTGTAATTGACCAGGAGGACAATGTGCAACAAGAGCTGTAAGTGGTCGAAAAAAATTAAATCTAACCTAACATCTAGACATTGCAGTTTTACGATTTATTTTTGAACAACTTCCAAATTCTTGAATCCAGCGCCAATTTGACCAGTCTCTCTTCTATATCGGAGGTGTAATTGACCAGGAGGACAATGTGCAACAAGAGCTGTAAGTGGTCGAAAAAATTCAATCTAACCTAACATCTAGACATTGCAGTTTTACGATTTATTTTTGAACAACTTCCCAATCCTTGAATCCAACGCCAATTTGACCAGTCACTCTTCTATATCGGAGGTGTAATTGACCAGGAGGACAATGTGCAACAAGAGCTGTAAGTTGTCGAAAAAAATTTAATCTAACCTAAGATCAAGACATTGCAGATTTACGATTTATTTTTGAACAACTTCCCAATCCTTGAATCCAACGCCAATTTGACCAGTCACTCTTCTATATCGGAGGTGTAATTGACCAGGAGGACAATGTGCAACAAGAGCTGTAAGTTGTCGAAAAAAATTTAATCTAACCTAACATCAAGACATTGCAGATTTACGATTTATTTTTGAACAACTTCCCAATCCTTGAATCCAACGCCAATTTGACCAGTCATTCTTCTATATCCAAGGTGTAATTGACCAGAAGGACAATGTGCAGCAAGAGCTGTAAGTGGTCGAAAAAAATTCAATCTAACCTAACACCTAGACATTGCAGTTTTACGATTTATTTTTGAACAACTTCCCAATCCTTGAATCCAACGCCAATTTGACCAGTCATTCTTCTATATCGAAGGTGTAATTGACCAGGAGGACAATGTGCAACAAGAGTTGTAAGTGGTCGAAAAAAATTCAATCTAACCTAACATCTAGACATTGCAGTTTTACGATTTATTTTTGAACAACTTCCAAATTCTTGAATCCAGCGCCAATTTGACCAGTCTCTCTTCTATATCGGAGGTGTAATTGACCAGGAGGACAATGTGCAACAAGAGCTGTAAGTGGTCGAAAAAATTCAATCTAACCTAACATCTAGACATTGCAGTTTTACGATTTATTTTTGAACAACTTCCCAATCCTTGAATCCAACGCCAATTTGACCAGTCACTCTTCTATATCGGAGGTGTAATTGACCAGGAGGACAATGTGCAACAAGAGCTGTAAGTTGTCGAAAAAAATTTAATCTAACCTAACATCAAGACATTGCAGATTTACGATTTATTTTTGAACAACTTCCCAATCCTTGAATCCAACGCCAATTTGACCAGTCACTCTTCTATATCGGAGGTGTAATTGACCAGGAGGACAATGTGCAACAAGAGCTGTAAGTTGTCGAAAAAAATTTAATCTAACCTAACATCAAGACATTGCAGATTTACGATTTATTTTTGAACAACTTCCCAATCCTTGAATCCAACGCCAATTTGACAAGTCACTCTTCTATATCGGAGGTGTAATTGACCAGGAGGACAATGTGCAACAAGAGCTGTAAGTTGTCGAAAAAAATTTAATCTAACCTAACATCAAGACATTGCAGATTTACGATTTATTTTTGAACAACTTCCCAATCCTTGAATCCAACGCCAATTTGACCAGTCATTCTTCTATATCCAAGGTGTAATTGACCAGGAGGACAATGTGCAGCAAGAGCTGTAAGTGGTCGAAAAAAATTCAATCTAACCTAACACCTAGACATTGCAGTTTTACGATTTATTTTTGAACAACTTCCCAATCCTTGAATCCAACGCCAATTTGACCAGTCATTCTTCTATATCGAAGGTGTAATTGACCAGGAGGACAATGTGCAACAAGAGTTGTAAGTGGTCGAAAAAAATTCAATCTAACCTAACATCTAGACATTGCAGTTTTACGATTTATTTTTGAACAACTTCCAAATTCTTGAATCCAGCGCCAATTTGACCAGTCTCTCTTCTATATCGGAGGTGTAATTGACCAGGAGGACAATGTGCAACAAGAGCTGTAAGTGGTCGAAAAAATTCAATCTATCCTAACATCTACCCACGTAACACACATCCATCCTTTGTACGCTCTTTGGATGCCGTAAACCGGACCAACGATGGTCCGAAGTGCATCCATTGTTTACCCCGTAAAGGTCCGATTTGCGTCCCTCAATGGTCCGCAGTTCACTTTTTTGTACGCCCAATGTGTACCCGTTATTCGGCATGAATTGGATCCTCGCGGATGCACTTCGGGCATTCATCGGACGCACGACTCGGGGACTCGCGGAGCGTTTTTAGATTATACATCGGACGTCCTAAGCAGGACATTTAAAGGATGGTTTTCGGACGTTTAATGGACGTTCTTCGGATGCTCAGTTTCGGCTGCATTTTGTACGCTTTTAGGATGATTTGATAGATCCGTCTGAAGTATACCCTTAGTTTATCCATTGAGTGTTCTTTGCACAACCAATTTACGTTACTAACTGGACAGTTTTCGGACGAATTAAATTTATTGGTTTAATTAAATAATATATATATAAATAATATTTATAACTACATACACTTAATTTATTAATTAGACTGTACATAATATAGAACACTCCAAATATCTAATTTTTCCTTCTTCTTTCTGGAGCTCTCCTCAACCATTTTGCTATTACGGCCTCGATTTCTCGGTCTCCTTCGCCCTTAAAACTGCACAGTCTCGTTGCCTCTGAAATTAAAAAAATATTTCTAAATAATATGTAAGTAGGTAGTTGTATATATTTTGTTTGCTTATGATTTTTTCCGCTTTATGATGTGCAGGTGGTAGAAACTAAAATTTTCTGGATTATTCAATATACAGTGCGAGTGTAAAGTATGGAATGCCTAATATTCATAAATTTTTTACCGTTCATTTCTGTCAAAATCCGTACCCAAAGTCGTTTTTTTTAATGCGGATTTGATGGCGTGGTCAATCAATTTCTTCTATTTCCGATTCAACCGGAAATAGCCTTAAATTTGTGTTCTCAAATGAAATGATAGTTTTTTCTCATCGAATTCGAAATCTACAATTTTTTCTGAATTGAAAACACACACATTTCACCGGAAGTGGAGTCACGGCCTCCAGATTTTCAATAACACCGAAAGAATTGGTTAAAAATCAAGATTTTTGAAAATCGCAAATACAAGTCAGTCTTATTTTTTTGAGTCAAATTTAACTGCGCAATTACATTTCGTCTTATTCGTCTTTGCTCTTTAAAATTTTTTTCACTTTGACAATCTGCCAAAATTGCGAAAAGCATTTTTTTAAAATGTGTAATCGCACAGTTAAATTTGTATCAAAAAATCAAAATCAAAAAAAATTAGGTTGAAGTGTATTAATTTTGATTTTTTACCGATTAATTTTTTCGATGTTTTTGAAAGTCTAGGGTGGTCATGAGTCCACTTCCGGTCAAGCATAATAGATGTTTTTAACTCAGAAAAAATTGTAGATTCCGAACCCGATGAGGAAAAGCTATATATCATTCCAGTTAAAAACAATAAATTTAAAGCCATTTCCGGTTGACCCGGAAGTGGAGAAAATAAGTAACATCCAATTGGCATTAAAAAAATAAAATAGACCCATCCAAGGAATTTTGGCAGAAATCAGTGTAAAAGATTTATGAATAAATTTTATTCCATCATACTTTACACTCGCACTGTATTTATTCTCGTTCTCCCGACCGATTTTTGAGGAATTTAATTTGTATTATCTTTAAGAATCTATTTTTGCAACTAGGTAACTAATAACTAAAAAATGTTCTTGGTTTGACACTTACCAACGATAAGTGCCGTAACGTGCAGGTCTGCGAAACAATACTTCGCGTTCATCCCTGTGCTTGTTGTATAAGGCAGCTACACTATCTGACAATATTCGCGTCAAGAGCCTTCTAACAAATTCCATCAAGTCTTTCTCGCCGACAGTGGACAACTGGACGGCCTGTAATCAAAAAAGTTAACGAAATGTTATGAAATAATAATCAGGGTTATTTACCGCAGAAGACATGTTTTCCTTTGAAGACAGATACTTATTGAATTTTCTCAGTTCTAGTAGTACACTGTCTGCAGGCATCCATCACCCCTCACGTGCACATATTTGGCATTTTGATTGGTTGAGATCAAGTGACGACTGCGCAGTGATCCCTCAGCTACACTTACCTTAAAGGGATGAAGAAAATATCGATCGAGGTTTTGGGGAAAAGTAGCGGTACCCACGCCATGCCACGCTCTTAGGCGTGTATATGATTTACGATTACAAAAGATGGCGGCGCTTTGGTACTGAGTGGTATTCATTCATTAATAATAACAATTTTTCAAACATTTACGTCTCGCAAACTCACTTTGTGCATGAAGCACAAAGTTAAAATAATATGACATTCTTTAGTTTTTAGCTTTTTCCGCATTTACTATATTTCAAAAACCAAGCCAGATATCTTGAATTTCTTTTCAGATTCTTAATTTACACGGAAAATGACAACTTTTTTGTAACTTGATAAAATTTTGTATCCTTTAACGTTTGCGCGATGTAAATTTTTCTAAAATGGAAGAAAATGCTCTGATAAATAATTATAGCCATCGACTGGATGAAGTAGGTATAAATGATTCTAATTCCCGAATATCTGAATAATTTCCCACTTGTGATAATAAATATTAGATGAAACGCATAGTAATTTTTCTGTGAATCGGCGGCTGATAGATGCTTGAATAAACATGCCAAATTTCGTCCATTTGCGGACGGTTCATTGTTAATACGGAATTAGATAAACTTTGTATGCTCGATTTCGGTCATCCGAAGACTATCCGTAATCAGGCATTCAATGGATGCACGTATTACGAAAAACTTTGTACCGTCCAAAATCTTCCGCCGATGGTTTATTCAAAGAACGCCCAATTACGTCCGTCTTGTGGACGGTTCATAATTAACCCGGACTTGGGATGTACTTTGTACGTCAGATTCTGTGCATCCGAAAAGCATCCGTAATCAGGCATCCATTGTGCATCCATTTCTTGTCGGTCCATAAATAGTCCGGAAATTGGCATCCAAATAGCATACAAACACGCCCGCAATCGGACTGTCCGAAGATTACCCACAGCGGTTCTGCCAATGGACGCCTTTTTTTCGTCCGCATCAGGACGGTTCAAAAAGTGCCCAGAAAAATGCGTTCAATGGATACCCAATTTTAGTCCGGGACGGTTCGACAGTAAATCGGACCAACAATGGACCGACTCGGGCGTACATTGTACGTCCGTGTGTTACGTGGGTAGACATTGCAGTTTTACGATTTATTTTTGAACAACTTCCCAATCCTTGAATCCAACGCCAATTTGACCAGTCACTCTTCTATATCGGAGGTGTAATTGACCAGGAGGACAATGTGCAACAAGAGCTGTAAGTTGTCGAAAGAAATTTAATCTAACCTAACATCAAGGCATTGCAGATTTACGATTTATTTTTGAACAACTTCCCAATCCTTGAATCCAACGCCAATTTGACCAGTCACTCTTCTATATCGGAGGTGTAATTGACCAGGAGGACAATGTGCAACAAGAGCTGTAAGTTGTCGAAAAAAATTTAATCTAACCTAACATCAAGACATTGCAGATTTACGATTTATTTTTGAACAACTTCCCAATCCTTGAATCCAACGCCAATTTGACCAGTCACTCTTCTATATCGGAGGTGTAATTGACCAGGAGGACAATGTGCAACAAGAGCTGTAAGTTGTCGAAAAAAATTTAATCTAACCTAACATCAAGACATTGCAGATTTACGATTTATTTTTGAACAACTTCCCAATCCTTGAATGCAACGCCAATTTGACCAGTCATTCTTCTATATCCTAGGTGTAATTGACCAGGAGGACAATGTGCAACAAGAGCTGTAAGCTGTCGAAAAAAATTTAATCTAACCTAACATCTAGACATTGCAGATTTACGATTTATTTTTGAACAACTTCCCAATCCTTGAATCCAACGCCAATTTGACCAGTCATTCTTCTATATCGAAGGTGTAATTGACCAGGAGGACAATGTGCAACAAGAGCTGTAAGTTGTCGAAAAAAATTTAATCTAACCTAACATCAAGACACTGCAGATTTACGATTTATTTTTGAACAACTTCCCAATCCTTGAATCCAACGCCAATTTGACCAGTCATTCTTCTATATCCTAGGTGTAATTGACCAGGAGGACAATGTGCAACAAGAGCTGTAAGTTGTCGAAAAAAATTTAATCTAACCTAACATCTAGACATTGCAGATTTACGATTTATTTTTGAACAACTTCCCAATCCTTGAATCCAGTGCCAATTTGACCAGTCTCTCTTCTATATCGGAGGTGTAATTGACCAGGAGGACAATGTGCAACAAGAGCTGTAAGTGGTCGAAAAAAATTCAATCTAACCTAACATCTAGACATTGCAGTTTTACGATTTATTTTTGAACAACTTCCAAATCCTTGAATCCAGCGCCAATTTGACCAGTCTCTCTTCTATATCGGAGGTGTAATTGACCAGGAGGACAATGTGCAGCAAGAGCTGTAAGTTGTCGAAAAAAATTTAATCTAACCTAACATCTAGACATTGCAGATTTACGATTTATTTTTGAACAACTTCCCAATCCTTGAATCCAACGCCAATTTGACCAGTCATTCTTCTATATCCAAGGTGTAATTGACCAGGAGGACAATGTGCAGCAAGAGCTGTAAGTGGTCGAAAAAAATTCAATCTAACCTAACATCTAGACATTGCAGTTTTACGATTTATTTTTGAACAACTTCCCAATCCTTGAATCCAACGCCAATTTGACCAGTCATTCTTCTATATCGGAGGTGTAATTGACCAGGAGGACAATGTGCAACAAGAGCTGTAAGTTGTCGAAAAAAATTTAATCTAACCTAACATCAAGACATTGCAGATTTACGATTTATTTTTGAACAACTTCCCAATCCTTGAATGCAACGCCAATTTGACCAGTCATTCTTCTATATCCTAGGTGTAATTGACCAGGAGGACAATGTGCAACAAGAGCTGTAAGCTGTCGAAAAAAATTTAATCTAACCTAACATCTAGACATTGCAGATTTACGATTTATTTTTGAACAACTTCCCAATCCTTGAATCCAACGCCAATTTGACCAGTCATTCTTCTATATCGAAGGTGTAATTGACCAGGAGGACAATGTGCAACAAGAGCTGTAAGTTGTCGAAAAAAATTTAATCTAACCTAACATCAAGACACTGCAGATTTACGATTTATTTTTGAACAACTTCCCAATCCTTGAATCCAACGCCAATTTGACCAGTCATTCTTCTATATCCTAGGTGTAATTGACCAGGAGGACAATGTGCAACAAGAGCTGTAAGTTGTCGAAAAAAATTTAATCTAACCTAACATCTAGACATTGCAGATTTACGATTTATTTTTGAACAACTTCCCAATCCTTGAATCCAGTGCCAATTTGACCAGTCTCTCTTCTATATCGGAGGTGTAATTGACCAGGAGGAGAATGTGCAACAAGAGCTGTAAGTGGTCGAAAAAAATTCAATCTAACCTAACATCTAGACATTGCAGATTTACGATTTATTTTTGAACAACTTCCCAATCCTTGAATCCAACGCCAATTTGACCAGTCATTCTTCTATATCGAAGGTGTAATTGACCAGGAGGACAATGTGCAACAAGAGCTGTAAGTTGTCGAAAAAAATTTAATCTAACCTAACATCAAGACACTGCAGATTTACGATTTATTTTTGAACAACTTCCCAATCCTTGAATCCAACGCCAATTTGACCAGTCATTCTTCTATATCCTAGGTGTAATTGACCAGGAGGACAATGTGCAACAAGAGCTGTAAGTTGTCGAAAAAAATTTAATCTAACCTAACATCTAGACATTGCAGATTTACGATTTATTTTTGAACAACTTCCCAATCCTTGAATCCAGTGCCAATTTGACCAGTCTCTCTTCTATATCGGAGGTGTAATTGACCAGGAGGAGAATGTGCAACAAGAGCTGTAAGTGGTCGAAAAAAATTCAATCTAACCTAACATCTAGACATTGCAGTTTTACGATTTATTTTTGAACAACTTCCCAATCCTTGAATCCAACGCCAATTTGACCAGTCATTCTTCTATATCGAAGGTGTAATTGACCAGGAGGACAATGTGCAACAAGAGCTGTAAGTGGTCGAAAAAAATTCAATCTAACCTAACATCTAGACATTGCAGTTTTACGATTTATTTTTGAACAACTTCCCAATCCTTGAATCCAACGCCAATTTGACCAGTCATTCTTCTATATCCAAGGTGTAATTGACCAGAAGGACAATGTGCAGCAAGAGCTGTAAGTGGTCGAAAAAAATTCAATCTAACCTAACACCTAGACATTGCAGTTTTACGATTTATTTTTGAACAACTTCCCAATCCTTGAATCCAACGCCAATTTGACCAGTCATTCTTCTATATCGAAGGTGTAATTGACCAGGAGGACAATGTGCAACAAGAGCTGTAAGTGGTCGAAAAAATTCAATCTAACCTAACATCTAGACATTGCAGTTTTACGATTTATTTTTGAACAACTTCCCAATCCTTGAATCCAACGCCAATTTGACCAGTCACTCTTCTATATCGGAGGTGTAATTGACCAGGAGGACAATGTGCAACAAGAGCTGTAAGTTGTCGAAAAAAATTTAATCTAACCTAACATCAAGACATTGCAGATTTACGATTTATTTTTGAACAACTTCCCAATCCTTGAATCCAACGCCAATTTGACCAGTCACTCTTCTATATCGGAGGTGTAATTGACCAGGAGGACAATGTGCAACAAGAGCTGTAAGTTGTCGAAAAAAATTTAATCTAACCTAACATCAAGACATTGCAGATTTACGATTTATTTTTGAACAACTTCCCAATCCTTGAATCCAACGCCAATTTGACAAGTCACTCTTCTATATCGGAGGTGTAATTGACCAGGAGGACAATGTGCAACAAGAGCTGTAAGTTGTCGAAAAAGATTTAATCTAACCTAACATCAAGACATTGCAGATTTACGATTTATTTTTGAACAACTTCCCAATCCTTGAATCCAACGCCAATTTGACAAGTCATTCTTCTATATCCAAGGTGTAATTGACCAGGAGGACAATGTGCAGCAAGAGCTGTAAGTGGTCGAAAAAAATTCAATCTAACCTAACACCTAGACATTGCAGTTTTACGATTTATTTTTGAACAACTTCCCAATCCTTGAATCCAACGCCAATTTGACCAGTCATTCTTCTATATCGAAGGTGTAATTGACCAGGAGGACAATGTGCAACAAAAGTTGTAAGTGGTCGAAAAAAATTCAATCTAACCTAACATCTAGACATTGCAGTTTTACGATTTATTTTTGAACAACTTCCAAATTCTTGAATCCAGCGCCAATTTGACCAGTCTCTCTTCTATATCGGAGGTGTAATTGACCAGGAGGACAATGTGCAACAAGAGCTGTAAGTGGTCGAAAAAATTCAATCTATCCTAACATCTAGACATTGCAGTTTTACGATTTATTTTTGAACAACTTCCCAATCCTTGAATCCAACGCCAATTTGACCAGTCACTCTTCTATATCGGAGGTGTAATTGACCAGGAGGACAATGTGCAACAAGAGCTGTAAGTTGTCGAAAGAAATTTAATCTAACCTAACATCAAGGCATTGCAGATTTACGATTTATTTTTGAACAACTTCCCAATCCTTGAATCCAACGCCAATTTGACCAGTCACTCTTCTATATCGGAGGTGTAATTGACCAGGAGGACAATGTGCAACAAGAGCTGTAAGTTGTCGAAAAAGATTTAATCTAACCTAACATCAAGACATTGCAGATTTACGATTTATTTTTGAACAACTTCCCAATCCTTGAATCCAACGCCAATTTGACCAGTCACTCTTCTATATCGGAGGTGTAATTGACCAGGAGGACAATGTGCAACAAGAGCTGTAAGTTGTCGAAAAAAATTTAATCTAACCTAACATCAAGACATTGCAGATTTACGATTTATTTTTGAACAACTTCCCAATCCTTGAATGCAACGCCAATTTGACCAGTCATTCTTCTATATCCTAGGTGTAATTGACCAGGAGGACAATGTGCAACAAGAGCTGTAAGCTGTCGAAAAAAATTTAATCTAACCTAACATCTAGACATTGCAGATTTACGATTTATTTTTGAACAACTTCCCAATCCTTGAATCCAACGCCAATTTGACCAGTCATTCTTCTATATCGAAGGTGTAATTGACCAGGAGGACAATGTGCAACAAGAGCTGTAAGTTGTCGAAAAAAATTTAATCTAACCTAACATCAAGACACTGCAGATTTACGATTTATTTTTGAACAACTTCCCAATCCTTGAATCCAACGCCAATTTGACCAGTCATTCTTCTATATCCTAGGTGTAATTGACCAGGAGGACAATGTGCAACAAGAGCTGTAAGTTGTCGAAAAAAATTTAATCTAACCTAACATCTAGACATTGCAGATTTACGATTTATTTTTGAACAACTTCCCAATCCTTGAATCCAGTGCCAATTTGACCAGTCTCTCTTCTATATCGGAGGTGTAATTGACCAGGAGGACAATGTGCAACAAGAGCTGTAAGTGGTCGAAAAAAATTCAATCTAACCTAACATCTAGACATTGCAGTTTTACGATTTATTTTTGAACAACTTCCAAATCCTTGAATCCAGCGCCAATTTGACCAGTCTTTCTTCTATATCGGAGGTGTAATTGACCAGGAGGACAATGTGCAGCAAGAGCTGTAAGTTGTCGAAAAAAATTTAATCTAACCTAACATCTAGACATTGCAGATTTACGATTTATTTTTGAACAACTTCCCAATCCTTGAATCCAACGCCAATTTGACCAGTCATTCTTCTATATCCAAGGTGTAATTGACCAGGAGGACAATGTGCAGCAAGAGCTGTAAGTGGTCGAAAAAAATTCAATCTAACCTAACATCTAGACATTGCAGTTTTACGATTTATTTTTGAACAACTTCCCAATCCTTGAATCCAACGCCAATTTGACCAGTCATTCTTCTATATCGGAGGTGTAATTGACCAGGAGGACAATGTGCAACAAGAGCTGTAAGTGGTCGAAAAAATTCAATCTAACCTAACATCTAGACATTGCAGTTTTACGATTTATTTTTGAACAACTTCCCAATCCTTGAATCCAACGCCAATTTGACCAGTCACTCTTCTATATCGGAGGTGTAATTGACCAGGAGGACAATGTGCAACAAGAGCTGTAAGTTGTCGAAAAAAATTTAATCTAACCTAACATCAAGGCATTGCAGATTTACGATTTATTTTTGAACAACTTCCCAATCCTTGAATCCAACGCCAATTTGACCAGTCACTCTTCTATATCGGAGGTGTAATTGACCAGGAGGACAATGTGCAACAAGAGCTGTAAGTTGTCGAAAAAAATTTAATCTAACCTAACATCAAGACATTGCAGATTTACGATTTATTTTTGAACAACTTCCCAATCCTTGAATGCAACGCCAATTTGACCAGTCATTCTTCTATATCCTAGGTGTAATTGACCAGGAGGACAATGTGCAACAAGAGCTGTAAGCTGTCGAAAAAAATTTAATCTAACCTAACATCTAGACATTGCAGATTTACGATTTATTTTTGAACAACTTCCCAATCCTTGAATCCAACGCCAATTTGACCAGTCATTCTTCTGTATCGAAGGTGTAATTGACCAGGAGGACAATGTGCAACAAGAGCTGTAAGTTGTCGAAAAAAATTTAATCTAACCTAACATCAAGACACTGCAGATTTACGATTTATTTTTGAACAACTTCCCAATCCTTGAATCCAACGCCAATTTGACCAGTCATTCTTCTATATCCTAGGTGTAATTGACCAGGAGGACAATGTGCAACAAGAGCTGTAAGTTGTCGAAAAAAATTTAATCTAACCTAACATCTAGACATTGCAGATTTACGATTTATTTTTGAACAACTTCCCAATCCTTGAATCCAGTGCCAATTTGACCAGTCTCTCTTCTATATCGGAGGTGTAATTGACCAGGAGGAGAATGTGCAACAAGAGCTGTAAGTGGTCGAAAAAAATTCAATCTAACCTAACATCTAGACATTGCAGTTTTACGATTTATTTTTGAACAACTTCCAAATCCTTGAATCCAGCGCCAATTTGACCAGTCTCTCTTCTATATCGGAGGTGTAATTGACCAGGAGGACAATGTGCAGCAAGAGCTGTAAGTTGTCGAAAAAAATTTAATCTAACCTAACATCTAGACATTGCAGATTTACGATTTATTTTTGAACAACTTCCCAATCCTTGAATCCAACGCCAATTTGACCAGTCATTCTTCTATATCGAAGGTGTAATTGACCAGGAGGACAATGTGCAACAAGAGCTGTAAGTGGTCGAAAAAAATTCAATCTAACCTAACATCTAGACATTGCAGTTTTACGATTTATTTTTGAACAACTTCCAAATCCTTGAATCCAGCGCCAATTTGACCAGTCTCTCTTCTATATCGGAGGTGTAATTGACCAGGAGGACAATGTGCAACAAGAGCTGTAAGTTGTCGAAAAAAATTTAATCTAACCTAACATCTAGACATTGCAGATTTACGATTTATTTTTGAACAACTTCCCAATCCTTGAATCCAACGCCAATTTGACCAGTCATTCTTCTATATCCAAGGTGTAATTGACCAGTAGGACAATGTGCAGCAAGAGCTGTAAGTGGTCGAAAAAAATTCAATCTAACCTAACATCTAGACATTGCAGTTTTACGATTTATTTTTGAACAACTTCCCAATCCTTGAATCCAACGCCAATTTGACCAGTCATTCTTCTATATCGAAGGTGTAATTGACCAGGAGGACAATGTGCAACAAGAGCTGTAAGTGGTCGAAAAAAATTCAATCTAACCTAACATCTAGACATTGCAGTTTTACGATTTATTTTTGAACAACTTCCAAATTCTTGAATCCAGCGCCAATTTGACCAGTCTCTCTTCTATATTTGAGGTGTAATTGACCAGGAGGACAATGTGCAACAAAAGCTGTAAGTGGTCGAAAAAAATTCAATCTAACCTAACATCTAGACATTGCAGTTTTACGATTTATTTTTGAACAACTTCCCAATCCTTGAATCCAACGCCAATTTGACCAGTCATTCTTCTATATCGGAGGTGTAATTGACCAGGAGGACAATGTGCAACAAGAGCTGTAAGTGGTCGAAAAAATTCAATCTAACCTAACATCTAGACATTGCAGTTTTACGATTTATTTTTGAACAACTTCCCAATCCTTGAATCCAACGCCAATTTGACCAGTCACTCTTCTATATCGGAGGTGTAATTGACCAGGAGGACAATGTGCAACAAGAGCTGTAAGTTGTCGAAAAAAATTTAATCTAACCTAACATCAAGGCATTGCAGATTTACGATTTATTTTTGAACAACTTCCCAATCCTTGAATCCAACGCCAATTTGACCAGTCACTCTTCTATATCGGAGGTGTAATTGACCAGGAGGACAATGTGCAACAAGAGCTGTAAGTTGTCGAAAAAAATTTAATCTAACCTAACATCAAGACATTGCAGATTTACGATTTATTTTTGAACAACTTCCCAATCCTTGAATCCAACGCCAATTTGACCAATCACTCTTCTATATCGGAGGTGTAATTGACCAGGAGGACAATGTGCAACAAGAGCTGTAAGTTGTCGAAAAAAATTTAATCTAACCTAACATCAAGACATTGCAGATTTACGATTTATTTTTGAACAACTTCCCAATCCTTGAATGCAACGCCAATTTGACCAGTCATTCTTCTATATCCTAGGTGTAATTGACCAGGAGGACAATGTGCAACAAGAGCTGTAAGCTGTCGAAAAAAATTTAATCTAACCTAACATCTAGACATTGCAGATTTACGATTTATTTTTGAACAACTTCCCAATCCTTGAATCCAACGCCAATTTGACCAGTCATTCTTCTATATCGAAGGTGTAATTGACCAGGAGGACAATGTGCAACAAGAGCTGTAAGTTGTCGAAAAAAATTTAATCTAACCTAACATCAAGACACTGCAGATTTACGATTTATTTTTGAACAACTTCCCAATCCTTGAATCCAACGCCAATTTGACCAGTCATTCTTCTATATCCTAGGTGTAATTGACCAGGAGGACAATGTGCAACAAGAGCTGTAAGTTGTCGAAAAAAATTTAATCTAACCTAACATCTAGACATTGCAGATTTACGATTTATTTTTGAACAACTTCCCAATCCTTGAATCCAGTGCCAATTTGACCAGTCTCTCTTCTATATCGGAGGTGTAATTGACCAGGAGGAGAATGTGCAACAAGAGCTGTAAGTGGTCGAAAAAAATTCAATCTAACCTAACATCTAGACATTGCAGTTTTACGATTTATTTTTGAACAACTTCCAAATCCTTGAATCCAGCGCCAATTTGACCAGTCTCTCTTCTATATCGGAGGTGTAATTGACCAGGAGGACAATGTGCAGCAAGAGCTGTAAGTTGTCGAAAAAAATTTAATCTAACCTAACATCTAGACATTGCAGATTTACGATTTATTTTTGAACAACTTCCCAATCCTTGAATCCAACGCCAATTTGACCAGTCATTCTTCTATATCGAAGGTGTAATTGACCAGGAGGACAATGTGCAACAAGAGCTGTAAGTGGTCGAAAAAAATTCAATCTAACCTAACATCTAGACATTGCAGTTTTACGATTTATTTTTGAACAACTTCCAAATCCTTGAATCCAGCGCCAATTTGACCAGTCTCTCTTCTATATCGGAGGTGTAATTGACCAGGAGGACAATGTGCAACAAGAGCTGTAAGTTGTCGAAAAAAATTTAATCTAACCTAACATCTAGACATTGCAGATTTACGATTTATTTTTGAACAACTTCCCAATCCTTGAATCCAACGCCAATTTGACCAGTCATTCTTCTATATCCAAGGTGTAATTGACCAGTAGGACAATGTGCAGCAAGAGCTGTAAGTGGTCGAAAAAAATTCAATCTAACCTAACATCTAGACATTGCAGTTTTACGATTTATTTTTGAACAACTTCCCAATCCTTGAATCCAACGCCAATTTGACCAGTCATTCTTCTATATCGAAGGTGTAATTGACCAGGAGGACAATGTGCAACAAGAGCTGTAAGTGGTCGAAAAAAATTCAATCTAACCTAACATCTAGACATTGCAGTTTTACGATTTATTTTTGAACAACTTCCAAATTCTTGAATCCAGCGCCAATTTGACCAGTCTCTCTTCTATATTTGAGGTGTAATTGACCAGGAGGACAATGTGCAACAAGAGCTGTAAGTGGTCGAAAAAATTCAATCTAACCTAACATCTAGACATTGCAGTTTTACGATTTATTTTTGAACAACTTCCCAATCCTTGAATCCAACGCCAATTTGACCAGTCACTCTTCTATATCGGAGGTGTAATTGACCAGGAGGACAATGTGCAACAAGAGCTGTAAGTTGTCGAAAAAAATTTAATCTAACCTAACATCAAGACATTGCAGATTTACGATTTATTTTTGAACAACTTCCCAATCCTTGAATCCAACGCCAATTTGACCAGTCATTCTTCTATATCCTAGGTGTAATTGACCAGGAGGACAATGTGCAACAAGAGCTGTAAGTTGTCGAAAAAAATTCAATCTAACCTAACATCTAGACATTGCAGTTTTACGATTTATTTTTGAACAACTTCCAAATCCTTGAATCCAGCGCCAACTTGACCAGTCTCTCTTCTATATCGGAGGTGTAATTGACCAGGAGGACAATGTGCAACAAGAGCTGTAAGTTGTCGAAAAAAATTTAATCTAACCTAACATCTAGACATTGCAGATTTACGATTTATTTTTGAACAACTTCCCAATCCTTGAATCCAACGCCAATTTGACCAGTCATTCTTCTATATCCAAGGTGTAATTGACCAGGAGGACAATGTGCAGCAAGAGCTGTAAGTGGTCGAAAAAAATTCAATCTAACCTAACATCTAGACATTGCAGTTTTACGATTTATTTTTGAACAACTTCCAAATCCTTGAATCCAGCGCCAATTTGACCAGTCATTCTTCTATATCGCAGCAAGTTGTCGAAAAAAATTTAATCTAACCTAACATCTAGACATTGCAGATTTACGATTTATTTTTGAACAACTTCCCAATCCTTGAATCCAACGCCAATTTGACCAGTCATTCTTCTATATCCAAGGTGTAATTGACCAGGAGGACAATGTGCAGCAAGAGCTGTAAGTGGTCGAAAAAAATTCAATCTAACCTAACATCTAGACATTGCAGTTTTACGATTTATTTTTGAACAACTTCCCAATCCTTGAATCCAACGCCAATTTGACCAGTCATTCTTCTATATCGAAGGTGTAATTGACCAGGAGGACAATGTGCAACAAGAGCTGTAAGTGGTCGAAAAAAATTCAATCTAACCTAACATCTAGACATTGCAGTTTTACGATTTATTTTTGAACAACTTCCAAATCCTTGAATCCAGCGCCAATTTGACCAGTCTCTCTTCTATATCGGAGGTGTAATTGACCAGGAGGACAATGTGCAACAAGAGCTGTAAGTTGTCGAAAAAAATTTAATCTAACCTAACATCTAGACATTGCAGATTTACGATTTATTTTTGAACAACTTCCCAATCCTTGAATCCAACGCCAATTTGACCAGTCATTCTTCTATATCCAAGGTGTAATTGACCAGTAGGACAATGTGCAGCAAGAGCTGTAAGTGGTCGAAAAAAATTCAATCTAACCTAACATCTAGACATTGCAGTTTTACGATTTATTTTTGAACAACTTCCCAATCCTTGAATCCAACGCCAATTTGACCAGTCATTCTTCTATATCGAAGGTGTAATTGACCAGGAGGACAATGTGCAACAAGAGCTGTAAGTGGTCGAAAAAAATTCAATCTAACCTAACATCTAGACATTGCAGTTTTACGATTTATTTTTGAACAACTTCCAAATTCTTGAATCCAGCGCCAATTTGACCAGTCTCTCTTCTATATCGGAGGTGTAATTGACCAGGAGGACAATGTGCAACAAGAGCTGTAAGTGGTCGAAAAAATTCAATCTAACCTAACATCTAGACATTGCAGTTTTACGATTTATTTTTGAACAACTTCCCAATCCTTGAATCCAACGCCAATTTGACCAGTCACTCTTCTATATCGGAGGTGTAATTGACCAGGAGGACAATGTGCAACAAGAGCTGTAAGTTGTCGAAAAAAATTTAATCTAACCTAACATCAAGACATTGCAGATTTACGATTTATTTTTGAACAACTTCCCAATCCTTGAATCCAACGCCAATTTGACCAGTCATTCTTCTATATCCTAGGTGTAATTGACCAGGAGGACAATGTGCAACAAGAGCTGTAAGTTGTCGAAAAGAATTTAATCTAACCTAACATCTAGACATTGCAGATTTACGATTTATTTTTGAACAACTTCCCAATCCTTGAATCCAACGCCAATTTGACCAGTCATTCTTCTATATCGAAGGTGTAATTGACCAGGAGGACAATGTGCAACAAGAGCTGTAAGTTGTCGAAAAAAATTTAATCTAACCTAACATCAAGACATTGCAGATTTACGATTTATTTTTGAACAACTTCCCAATCCTTGAATCCAACGCCAATTTGACCAGTCATTCTTCTATATCCTAGGTGTAATTGACCAGGAGGACAATGTGCAACAAGAGCTGTAAGTTGTCGAAAAAAATTTAATCTAACCTAACATCTAGACATTGCAGATTTACGATTTATTTTTGAACAACTTCCCAATCCTTGAATCCAGCGCCAATTTGACCAGTCGCTCTTCTATATCGGAGGTGTAATTGACCAGGAGGACAATGTGCAGCAAGAGCTGTAAGTGGTCGAAAAAATTCAATCTAACCTAACATCTAGACATTGCAGTTTTACGATTTATTTTTGAACAACTTCCCATTCCTTGAATCCAACGCCAATTTGACCAGTCACTCTTCTATATCGGAGGTGTAATTGACCAGGAGGACAATGTGCAACAAGAGCTGTAAGTTGTCGAAAAAAATTTAATCTAACCTAACATCAAGACATTGCAGATTTACGATTTATTTTTGAACAACTTCCCAATCCTTGAATCCAACGCCAATTTGACCAGTCATTCTTCTATATCCTAGGTGTAATTGACCAGGAGGACAATGTGCAACAAGAGCTGTAAGTTGTCGAAAAAAATTCAATCTAACCTAACATCTAGACATTGCAGTTTTACGATTTATTTTTGAACAACTTCCAAATCCTTGAATCCAGCGCCAATTTGACCAGTCTCTCTTCTATATCGGAGGTGTAATTGACCAGGAGGACAATGTGCAACAAGAGCTGTAAGTTGTCGAAAAAAATTTAATCTAACCTAACATCAAGACATTGCAGATTTACGATTTATTTTTGAACAACTTCCCAATCCTTGAATGCAACGCCAATTTGACCAGTCATTCTTCTATATCCTAGGTGTAATTGACCAGGAGGACAATGTGCAACAAGAGCTGTAAGCTGTCGAAAAAAATTTAATCTAACCTAACATCTAGACATTGCAGATTTACGATTTATTTTTGAACAACTTCCCAATCCTTGAATCCAACGCCAATTTGACCAGTCATTCTTCTATATCGAAGGTGTAATTGACCAGGAGGACAATGTGCAACAAGAGCTGTAAGTTGTCGAAAAAAATTTAATCTAACCTAACATCAAGACACTGCAGATTTACGATTTATTTTTGAACAACTTCCCAATCCTTGAATCCAACGCCAATTTGACCAGTCATTCTTCTATATCCTAGGTGTAATTGACCAGGAGGACAATGTGCAACAAGAGCTGTAAGTTGTCGAAAAAAATTTAATCTAACCTAACATCTAGACATTGCAGATTTACGATTTATTTTTGAACAACTTCCCAATCCTTGAATCCAGTGCCAATTTGACCAGTCTCTCTTCTATATCGGAGGTGTAATTGACCAGGAGGAGAATGTGCAACAAGAGCTGTAAGTGGTCGAAAAAAATTCAATCTAACCTAACATCTAGACATTGCAGTTTTACGATTTATTTTTGAACAACTTCCAAATCCTTGAATCCAGCGCCAATTTGACCAGTCTCTCTTCTATATCGGAGGTGTAATTGACCAGGAGGACAATGTGCAGCAAGAGCTGTAAGTTGTCGAAAAAAATTTAATCTAACCTAACATCTAGACATTGCAGATTTACGATTTATTTTTGAACAACTTCCCAATCCTTGAATCCAACGCCAATTTGACCAGTCATTCTTCTATATCGAAGGTGTAATTGACCAGGAGGACAATGTGCAACAAGAGCTGTAAGTGGTCGAAAAAAATTCAATCTAACCTAACATCTAGACATTGCAGTTTTACGATTTATTTTTGAACAACTTCCAAATCCTTGAATCCAGCGCCAATTTGACCAGTCTCTCTTCTATATCGGAGGTGTAATTGACCAGGAGGACAATGTGCAACAAGAGCTGTAAGTTGTCGAAAAAAATTTAATCTAACCTAACATCTAGACATTGCAGATTTACGATTTATTTTTGAACAACTTCCCAATCCTTGAATCCAACGCCAATTTGACCAGTCATTCTTCTATATCCAAGGTGTAATTGACCAGTAGGACAATGTGCAGCAAGAGCTGTAAGTGGTCGAAAAAAATTCAATCTAACCTAACATCTAGACATTGCAGTTTTACGATTTATTTTTGAACAACTTCCCAATCCTTGAATCCAACGCCAATTTGACCAGTCATTCTTCTATATCGAAGGTGTAATTGACCAGGAGGACAATGTGCAACAAGAGCTGTAAGTGGTCGAAAAAAATTCAATCTAACCTAACATCTAGACATTGCAGTTTTACGATTTATTTTTGAACAACTTCCAAATTCTTGAATCCAGCGCCAATTTGACCAGTCTCTCTTCTATATTTGAGGTGTAATTAACCAGGAGGACAATGTGCAACAAGAGCTGTAAGTGGTCGAAAAAATTCAATCTAACCTAACATCTAGACATTGCAGTTTTACGATTTATTTTTGAACAACTTCCCAATCCTTGAATCCAACGCCAATTTGACCAGTCACTCTTCTATATCGGAGGTGTAATTGACCAGGAGGACAATGTGCAACAAGAGCTGTAAGTTGTCGAAAAAAATTTAATCTAACCTAACATCAAGACATTGCAGATTTACGATTTATTTTTGAACAACTTCCCAATCCTTGAATCCAACGCCAATTTGACCAGTCATTCTTCTATATCCTAGGTGTAATTGACCAGGAGGACAATGTGCAACAAGAGCTGTAAGTTGTCGAAAAGAATTTAATCTAACCTAACATCTAGACATTGCAGATTTACGATTTATTTTTGAACAACTTCCCAATCCTTGAATCCAACGCCAATTTGACCAGTCATTCTTCTATATCGAAGGTGTAATTGACCAGGAGGACAATGTGCAACAAGAGCTGTAAGTTGTCGAAAAAAATTTAATCTAACCTAACATCAAGACATTGCAGATTTACGATTTATTTTTGAACAACTTCCCAATCCTTGAATCCAACGCCAATTTGACCAGTCATTCTTCTATATCCTAGGTGTAATTGACCAGGAGGACAATGTGCAACAAGAGCTGTAAGTTGTCGAAAAAAATTTAATCTAACCTAACATCTAGACATTGCAGATTTACGATTTATTTTTGAACAACTTCCCAATCCTTGAATCCAGCGCCAATTTGACCAGTCGCTCTTCTATATCGGAGGTGTAATTGACCAGGAGGACAATGTGCAGCAAGAGCTGTAAGTGGTCGAAAAAATTCAATCTAACCTAACATCTAGACATTGCAGTTTTACGATTTATTTTTGAACAACTTCCCATTCCTTGAATCCAACGCCAATTTGACCAGTCACTCTTCTATATCGGAGGTGTAATTGACCAGGAGGACAATGTGCAACAAGAGCTGTAAGTTGTCGAAAAAAATTTAATCTAACCTAACATCAAGACATTGCAGATTTACGATTTATTTTTGAACAACTTCCCAATCCTTGAATCCAACGCCAATTTGACCAGTCATTCTTCTATATCCTAGGTGTAATTGACCAGGAGGACAATGTGCAACAAGAGCTGTAAGTTGTCGAAAAAAATTCAATCTAACCTAACATCTAGACATTGCAGTTTTACGATTTATTTTTGAACAACTTCCAAATCCTTGAATCCAGCGCCAATTTGACCAGTCTCTCTTCTATATCGGAGGTGTAATTGACCAGGAGGACAATGTGCAACAAGAGCTGTAAGTTGTCGAAAAAAATTTAATCTAACCTAACATCAAGACATTGCAGATTTACGATTTATTTTTGAACAACTTCCCAATCCTTGAATGCAACGCCAATTTGACCAGTCATTCTTCTATATCCTAGGTGTAATTGACCAGGAGGACAATGTGCAACAAGAGCTGTAAGCTGTCGAAAAAAATTTAATCTAACCTAACATCTAGACATTGCAGATTTACGATTTATTTTTGAACAACTTCCCAATCCTTGAATCCAACGCCAATTTGACCAGTCATTCTTCTATATCGAAGGTGTAATTGACCAGGAGGACAATGTGCAACAAGAGCTGTAAGTTGTCGAAAAAAATTTAATCTAACCTAACATCAAGACACTGCAGATTTACGATTTATTTTTGAACAACTTCCCAATCCTTGAATCCAACGCCAATTTGACCAGTCATTCTTCTATATCCTAGGTGTAATTGACCAGGAGGACAATGTGCAACAAGAGCTGTAAGTTGTCGAAAAAAATTTAATCTAACCTAACATCTAGACATTGCAGATTTACGATTTATTTTTGAACAACTTCCCAATCCTTGAATCCAGTGCCAATTTGACCAGTCTCTCTTCTATATCGGAGGTGTAATTGACCAGGAGGAGAATGTGCAACAAGAGCTGTAAGTGGTCGAAAAAAATTCAATCTAACCTAACATCTAGACATTGCAGTTTTACGATTTATTTTTGAACAACTTCCAAATCCTTGAATCCAGCGCCAATTTGACCAGTCTCTCTTCTATATCGGAGGTGTAATTGACCAGGAGGACAATGTGCAGCAAGAGCTGTAAGTTGTCGAAAAAAATTTAATCTAACCTAACATCTAGACATTGCAGATTTACGATTTATTTTTGAACAACTTCCCAATCCTTGAATCCAACGCCAATTTGACCAGTCATTCTTCTATATCGAAGGTGTAATTGACCAGGAGGACAATGTGCAACAAGAGCTGTAAGTGGTCGAAAAAAATTCAATCTAACCTAACATCTAGACATTGCAGTTTTACGATTTATTTTTGAACAACTTCCAAATCCTTGAATCCAGCGCCAATTTGACCAGTCTCTCTTCTATATCGGAGGTGTAATTGACCAGGAGGACAATGTGCAACAAGAGCTGTAAGTTGTCGAAAAAAATTTAATCTAACCTAACATCTAGACATTGCAGATTTACGATTTATTTTTGAACAACTTCCCAATCCTTGAATCCAACGCCAATTTGACCAGTCATTCTTCTATATCCAAGGTGTAATTGACCAGTAGGACAATGTGCAGCAAGAGCTGTAAGTGGTCGAAAAAAATTCAATCTAACCTAACATCTAGACATTGCAGTTTTACGATTTATTTTTGAACAACTTCCCAATCCTTGAATCCAACGCCAATTTGACCAGTCATTCTTCTATATCGAAGGTGTAATTGACCAGGAGGACAATGTGCAACAAGAGCTGTAAGTGGTCGAAAAAAATTCAATCTAACCTAACATCTAGACATTGCAGTTTTACGATTTATTTTTGAACAACTTCCAAATTCTTGAATCCAGCGCCAATTTGACCAGTCTCTCTTCTATATTTGAGGTGTAATTAACCAGGAGGACAATGTGCAACAAGAGCTGTAAGTGGTCGAAAAAATTCAATCTAACCTAACATCTAGACATTGCAGTTTTACGATTTATTTTTGAACAACTTCCCAATCCTTGAATCCAACGCCAATTTGACCAGTCACTCTTCTATATCGGAGGTGTAATTGACCAGGAGGACAATGTGCAACAAGAGCTGTAAGTTGTCGAAAAAAATTTAATCTAACCTAACATCAAGACATTGCAGATTTACGATTTATTTTTGAACAACTTCCCAATCCTTGAATCCAACGCCAATTTGACCAGTCATTCTTCTATATCCTAGGTGTAATTGACCAGGAGGACAATGTGCAACAAGAGCTGTAAGTTGTCGAAAAGAATTTAATCTAACCTAACATCTAGACATTGCAGATTTACGATTTATTTTTGAACAACTTCCCAATCCTTGAATCCAACGCCAATTTGACCAGTCATTCTTCTATATCGAAGGTGTAATTGACCAGGAGGACAATGTGCAACAAGAGCTGTAAGTTGTCGAAAAAAATTTAATCTAACCTAACATCAAGACATTGCAGATTTACGATTTATTTTTGAACAACTTCCCAATCCTTGAATCCAACGCCAATTTGACCAGTCATTCTTCTATATCCTAGGTGTAATTGACCAGGAGGACAATGTGCAACAAGAGCTGTAAGTTGTCGAAAAAAATTTAATCTAACCTAACATCTAGACATTGCAGATTTACGATTTATTTTTGAACAACTTCCCAATCCTTGAATCCAGCGCCAATTTGACCAGTCGCTCTTCTATATCGGAGGTGTAATTGACCAGGAGGACAATGTGCAGCAAGAGCTGTAAGTGGTCGAAAAAATTCAATCTAACCTAACATCTAGACATTGCAGTTTTACGATTTATTTTTGAACAACTTCCCATTCCTTGAATCCAACGCCAATTTGACCAGTCACTCTTCTATATCGGAGGTGTAATTGACCAGGAGGACAATGTGCAACAAGAGCTGTAAGTTGTCGAAAAAAATTTAATCTAACCTAACATCAAGACATTGCAGATTTACGATTTATTTTTGAACAACTTCCCAATCCTTGAATCCAACGCCAATTTGACCAGTCATTCTTCTATATCCTAGGTGTAATTGACCAGGAGGACAATGTGCAACAAGAGCTGTAAGTTGTCGAAAAAAATTCAATCTAACCTAACATCTAGACATTGCAGTTTTACGATTTATTTTTGAACAACTTCCAAATCCTTGAATCCAGCGCCAACTTGACCAGTCTCTCTTCTATATCGGAGGTGTAATTGACCAGGAGGACAATGTGCAACAAGAGCTGTAAGTTGTCGAAAAAAATTTAATCTAACCTAACATCTAGACATTGCAGATTTACGATTTATTTTTGAACAACTTCCCAATCCTTGAATCCAACGCCAATTTGACCAGTCATTCTTCTATATCCAAGGTGTAATTGACCAGGAGGACAATGTGCAGCAAGAGCTGTAAGTGGTCGAAAAAAATTCAATCTAACCTAACATCTAGACATTGCAGTTTTACGATTTATTTTTGAACAACTTCCAAATCCTTGAATCCAGCGCCAATTTGACCAGTCATTCTTCTATATCGCAGCAAGTTGTCGAAAAAAATTTAATCTAACCTAACATCTAGACATTGCAGATTTACGATTTATTTTTGAACAACTTCCCAATCCTTGAATCCAACGCCAATTTGACCAGTCATTCTTCTATATCCAAGGTGTAATTGACCAGGAGGACAATGTGCAGCAAGAGCTGTAAGTGGTCGAAAAAAATTCAATCTAACCTAACATCTAGACATTGCAGTTTTACGATTTATTTTTGAACAACTTCCCAATCCTTGAATCCAACGCCAATTTGACCAGTCATTCTTCTATATCGAAGGTGTAATTGACCAGGAGGACAATGTGCAACAAGAGCTGTAAGTGGTCGAAAAAAATTCAATCTAACCTAACATCTAGACATTGCAGTTTTACGATTTATTTTTGAACAACTTCCAAATCCTTGAATCCAGCGCCAATTTGACCAGTCTCTCTTCTATATCGGAGGTGTAATTGACCAGGAGGACAATGTGCAACAAGAGCTGTAAGTTGTCGAAAAAAATTTAATCTAACCTAACATCTAGACATTGCAGATTTACGATTTATTTTTGAACAACTTCCCAATCCTTGAATCCAACGCCAATTTGACCAGTCATTCTTCTATATCCAAGGTGTAATTGACCAGTAGGACAATGTGCAGCAAGAGCTGTAAGTGGTCGAAAAAAATTCAATCTAACCTAACATCTAGACATTGCAGTTTTACGATTTATTTTTGAACAACTTCCCAATCCTTGAATCCAACGCCAATTTGACCAGTCATTCTTCTATATCGAAGGTGTAATTGACCAGGAGGACAATGTGCAACAAGAGCTGTAAGTGGTCGAAAAAAATTCAATCTAACCTAACATCTAGACATTGCAGTTTTACGATTTATTTTTGAACAACTTCCAAATTCTTGAATCCAGCGCCAATTTGACCAGTCTCTCTTCTATATCGGAGGTGTAATTGACCAGGAGGACAATGTGCAACAAGAGCTGTAAGTGGTCGAAAAAATTCAATCTAACCTAACATCTAGACATTGCAGTTTTACGATTTATTTTTGAACAACTTCCCAATCCTTGAATCCAACGCCAATTTGACCAGTCACTCTTCTATATCGGAGGTGTAATTGACCAGGAGGACAATGTGCAACAAGAGCTGTAAGTTGTCGAAAAAAATTTAATCTAACCTAACATCAAGACATTGCAGATTTACGATTTATTTTTGAACAACTTCCCAATCCTTGAATCCAACGCCAATTTGACCAGTCATTCTTCTATATCCTAGGTGTAATTGACCAGGAGGACAATGTGCAACAAGAGCTGTAAGTTGTCGAAAAGAATTTAATCTAACCTAACATCTAGACATTGCAGATTTACGATTTATTTTTGAACAACTTCCCAATCCTTGAATCCAACGCCAATTTGACCAGTCATTCTTCTATATCGAAGGTGTAATTGACCAGGAGGACAATGTGCAACAAGAGCTGTAAGTTGTCGAAAAAAATTTAATCTAACCTAACATCAAGACATTGCAGATTTACGATTTATTTTTGAACAACTTCCCAATCCTTGAATCCAACGCCAATTTGACCAGTCATTCTTCTATATCCTAGGTGTAATTGACCAGGAGGACAATGTGCAACAAGAGCTGTAAGTTGTCGAAAAAAATTTAATCTAACCTAACATCTAGACATTGCAGATTTACGATTTATTTTTGAACAACTTCCCAATCCTTGAATCCAGCGCCAATTTGACCAGTCGCTCTTCTATATCGGAGGTGTAATTGACCAGGAGGACAATGTGCAGCAAGAGCTGTAAGTGGTCGAAAAAATTCAATCTAACCTAACATCTAGACATTGCAGTTTTACGATTTATTTTTGAACAACTTCCCATTCCTTGAATCCAACGCCAATTTGACCAGTCACTCTTCTATATCGGAGGTGTAATTGACCAGGAGGACAATGTGCAACAAGAGCTGTAAGTTGTCGAAAAAAATTTAATCTAACCTAACATCAAGACATTGCAGATTTACGATTTATTTTTGAACAACTTCCCAATCCTTGAATCCAACGCCAATTTGACCAGTCATTCTTCTATATCCTAGGTGTAATTGACCAGGAGGACAATGTGCAACAAGAGCTGTAAGTTGTCGAAAAAAATTCAATCTAACCTAACATCTAGACATTGCAGTTTTACGATTTATTTTTGAACAACTTCCAAATCCTTGAATCCAGCGCCAATTTGACCAGTCTCTCTTCTATATCGGAGGTGTAATTGACCAGGAGGACAATGTGCAACAAGAGCTGTAAGTTGTCGAAAAAAATTTAATCTAACCTAACATCAAGACATTGCAGATTTACGATTTATTTTTGAACAACTTCCCAATCCTTGAATCCAACGCCAATTTGACCAGTCATTCTTCTATATCCAAGGTGTAATTGACCAGGAGGACAATGTGCAGCAAGAGCTGTAAGTGGTCGAAAAAAATTCAATCTAACCTAACATCTAGACATTGCAGTTTTACGATTTATTTTTGAACAACTTCCCAATCCTTGAATCCAACGCCAATTTGACCAGTCATTCTTCTATATCGAAGGTGTAATTGACCAGGAGGACAATGTGCAACAAGAGCTGTAAGTGGTCGAAAAAAATTCAATCTAACCTAACATCTAGACATTGCAGTTTTACGATTTATTTTTGAACAACTTCCAAATTCTTGAATCCAGCGCCAATTTGACCAGTCTCTCTTCTATATCGGAGGTGTAATTGACCAGGAGGACAATGTGCAACAAGAGCTGTAAGTGGTCGAAAAAATTCAATCTAACCTAACATCTAGACATTGCAGTTTTACGATTTATTTTTGAACAACTTCCCAATCCTTGAATCCAACGCCAATTTGACCAGTCACTCTTCTATATCGGAGGTGTAATTGACCAGGAGGACAATGTGCAACAAGAGCTGTAAGTTGTCGAAAAAAATTTAATCTAACCTAACATCAAGACATTGCAGATTTACGATTTATTTTTGAACAACTTCCCAATCCTTGAATCCAACGCCAATTTGACCAGTCACTCTTCTATATCGGAGGTGTAATTGACCAGGAGGACAATGTGCAACAAGAGCTGTAAGTTGTCGAAAAAAATTCAATCTAACCTAACATCTAGACATTGCAGATTTACGATTTATTTTTGAACAACTTCCCAATACTTGAATCCAACGTCAATTTGACCAGTCATTCTTCTATATCGAAGGTGTAATTGACCAGGAGGACAATGTGCAACAAGAGCTGTAAGTGGTCGAAAAAAATTCAATCTAACCTAACATCTAGACATTGCAGTTTTACGATTTATTTTTGAACAACTTCCAAATTCTTGAATCCAGCGCCAATTTGACCAGTCATTCTTCTATATCGAAGGTGTAATTGACCAGGAGGACAATGTGCAACAAGAGCTGTAAGTGGTCGAAAAAAATTCAATCTAACCTAACATCTAGACATTGCAGTTTTACGATTTATTTTTGAACAACTTCCAAATCCTTGAATCCAGCGTCAATTTGACCAGTCTCTCTTCTATATCGGAGGTGTAATTGACCAGGAGGACAATGTGCAGCAAGAGCTGTAAGTGGTCGAAAAAATTCAATCTAACCTAACATCTAGACATTGCAGTTTTACGATTTATTTTTGAACAACTTCCCATTCCTTGAATCCAACGCCAATTTGACCAGTCACTCTTCTATATCGGAGGTGTAATTGACCAGGAGGACAATGTGCAACAAGAGCTGTAAGTTGTCGAAAAAAATTTAATCTAACCTAACATCAAGACATTGCAGATTTACGATTTATTTTTGAACAACTTCCCAATCCTTGAATCCAACGCCAATTTGACCAGTCATTCTTCTATATCCTAGGTGTAATTGACCAGGAGGACAATGTGCAACAAGAGCTGTAAGTTGTCGAAAAAAATTCAATCTAACTTAACATCTAGACATTGCAGTTTTACGATTTATTTTTGAACAACTTCCAAATCCTTGAATCCAGCGCCAATTTGACCAGTCTCTCTTCTATATCGGAGGTGTAATTGACCAGGAGGACAATGTGCAACAAGAGCTGTAAGTTGTCGAAAAAAATTTAATCTAACCTAACATCTAGACATTGCAGATTTACGATTTATTTTTGAACAACTTCCCAATCCTTGAATCCAACGCCAATTTGATTAGTCATTCTTCTATATCCAAGGTGTAATTGACCAGGAGGACAATGTGCAGCAAGAGCTGTAAGTGGTCGAAAAAAATTCAATCTAACCTAACATCTAGACATTGCAGTTTTACGATTTATTTTTGAACAACTTCCCAATCCTTGAATCCAACGCCAATTTGACCAGTCATTCTTCTATATCGAAGGTGTAATTGACCAGGAGGACAATGTGCAACAAGAGTTGTAAGTGGTCGAAAAAAATTCAATCTAACCTAACATCTAGACATTGCAGTTTTACGATTTATTTTTGAACAACTTCCAAATTCTTGAATCCAGCGCCAATTTGACCAGTCTCTCTTCTATATCGGAGGTGTAATTGACCAGGAGGACAATGTGCAACAAGAGCTGTAAGTGGTCGAAAAAATTCAATCTAACCTAACATCTAGACATTGCAGTTTTACGATTTATTTTTGAACAACTTCCCAATCCTTGAATCCAACGCCAATTTGACCAGTCACTCTTCTATATCGGAGGTGTAATTGACCAGGAGGACAATGTGCAACAAGAGCTGTAAGTTGTCGAAAAAAATTTAATCTAACCTAACATCAAGGCATTGCAGATTTACGATTTATTTTTGAACAACTTCCCAATCCTTGAATCCAACGCCAATTTGACCAGTCACTCTTCTATATCGGAGGTGTAATTGACCAGGAGGACAATGTGCAACAAGAGCTGTAAGTTGTCGAAAAAAATTTAATCTAACCTAACATCAAGACATTGCAGATTTACGATTTATTTTTGAACAACTTCCCAATCCTTGAATCCAACGCCAATTTGACCAGTCATTCTTCTATATCCTAGGTGTAATTGACCAGGAGGACAATGTGCAACAAGAGCTGTAAGCTGTCGAAAAAAATTTAATCTAACCTAACATCTAGACATTGCAGATTTACGATTTATTTTTGAACAACTTCCCAATCCTTGAATCCAACGCCAATTTGACCAGTCATTCTTCTATATCGAAGGTGTAATTGACCAGGAGGACAATGTGCAACAAGAGCTGTAAGTTGTCGAAAAAAATTTAATCTAACCTAACATCAAGACATTGCAGATTTACGATTTATTTTTGAACAACTTCCCAATCCTTGAATCCAACGCCAATTTGACCAGTCATTCTTCTATATCCTAGGTGTAATTGACCAGGAGGACAATGTGCAACAAGAGCTGTAAGTTGTCGAAAAAAATTTAATCTAACCTAACATCTAGACATTGCAGATTTACGATTTATTTTTGAACAACTTCCCAATCCTTGAATCCAGTGCCAATTTGACCAGTCTCTCTTCTATATCGGAGGTGTAATTGACCAGGAGGACAATGTGCAACAAGAGCTGTAAGTGGTCGAAAAAAATTCAATCTAACCTAACATCTAGACATTGCAGTTTTACGATTTATTTTTGAACAACTTCCCATTCCTTGAATCCAACGCCAATTTGACCAGTCACTCTTCTATATCGGAGGTGTAATTGACCAGGAGGACAATGTGCAACAAGAGCTGTAAGTTGTCGAAAAAAATTTAATCTAACCTAACATCAAGACATTGCAGATTTACGATTTATTTTTGAACAACTTCCCAATCCTTGAATCCAACGCCAATTTGACCAGTCACTCTTCTATATCGGAGGTGTAATTGACCAGGAGGACAATGTGCAACAAGAGCTGTAAGTTGTCGAAAAAAATTTAATCTAACCTAACATCAAGACATTGCAGATTTACGATTTATTTTTGAACAACTTCCCAATCCTTGAATCCAACGCCAATTTGACCAGTCACTCTTCTATATCGGAGGTGTAATTGACCAGGAGGACAATGTGCAACAAGAGCTGTAAGTTGTCGAAAAAAATTTAATCTAACCTAACATCAAGACATTGCAGATTTACGATTTATTTTTGAACAACTTCCCAATCCTTGAATCCAACGCCAATTTGACCAGTCATTCTTCTATATCCAAGGTGTAATTGACCAGGAGGACAATGTGCAACAAGAGCTGTAAGTTGTCGAAAAAAATTCAATCTAACCTAACATCTAGACATTGCAGTTTTACGATTTATTTTTGAACAACTTCCAAATCCTTGAATCCAACGCCAATTTGACCAGTCATTCTTCTATATCCAAGGTGTAATTGACCAGGAGGACAATGTGCAGCAAGAGCTGTAAGTGGTCGAAAAAAATTCAATCTAACCTAACATCTAGACATTGCAGTTTTACGATTTATTTTTGAACAACTTCCCAATCCTTGAATCCAACGCCAATTTGACCAGTCATTCTTCTATATCGAAGGTGTAATTGACCAGGAGGACAATGTGCAACAAGAGCTGTAAGTGGTCGAAAAAAATTCAATCTAACCTAACATCTAGACATTGCAGTTTTACGATTTATTTTTGAACAACTTCCAAATTCTTGAATCCAGCGCCAATTTGACCAGTCTCTCTTCTATATCGGAGGTGTAATTGACCAGGAGGACAATGTGCAACAAGAGCTGTAAGTGGTCGAAAAAATTCAATCTAACCTAACATCTAGACATTGCAGTTTTACGATTTATTTTTGAACAACTTCCCAATCCTTGAATCCAACGCCAATTTGACCAGTCACTCTTCTATATCGGAGGTGTAATTGACCAGGAGGACAATGTGCAACAAGAGCTGTAAGTTGTCGAAAAAAATTTAATCTAACCTAACATCAAGACATTGCAGATTTACGATTTATTTTTGAACAAGTTCCCAATCCTTGAATCCAACGCCAATTTGACCAGTCACTCTTCTATATCGGAGGTGTAATTGACCAGGAGGACAATGTGCAACAAGAGCTGTAAGTTGTCGAAAAAAATTTAATCTAACCTAACATCAAGACATTGCAGATTTACGATTTATTTTTGAACAACTTCCCAATCCTTGAATCCAACGCCAATTTGACCAGTCATTCTTCTATATCCTAGGTGTAATTGACCAGGAGGACAATGTGCAACAAGAGCTGTAAGTTGTCGAAAAAAATTTAATCTAACCTAACATCAAGACATTGCAGATTTACGATTTATTTTTGAACAAGTTCCCAATCCTTGAATCCAACGCCAATTTGACCAGTCACTCTTCTATATCGGAGGTGTAATTGACCAGGAGGACAATGTGCAACAAGAGCTGTAAGTTGTCGAAAAAAATTTAATCTAACCTAACATCAAGACATTGCAGATTTACGATTTATTTTTGAACAACTTCCCAATCCTTGAATCCAACGCCAATTTGACCAGTCATTCTTCTATATCCTAGGTGTAATTGACCAGGAGGACAATGTGCAACAAGAGCTGTAAGCTGTCGAAAAAAATTTAATCTAACCTAACATCAAGACATTGCAGATTTACGATTTATTTTTGAACAAGTTCCCAATCCTTGAATCCAACGCCAATTTGACCAGTCACTCTTCTATATCGGAGGTGTAATTGACCAGGAGGACAATGTGCAACAAGAGCTGTAAGCTGTCGAAAAAAATTTAATCTAACCTAACATCTAGACATTGCAGATTTACGATTTATTTTTGAACAACTTCCTAATCCTTGAATCCAACGCCAATTTGACCAGTCATTCTTCTATATCGAAGGTGTAATTGACCAGGAGGACAATGTGCAACAAGAGCTGTAAGTTGTCGAAAAAAATTTAATCTAACCTAACATCAAGACATTGCAGATTTACGATTTATTTTTGAACAAGTTCCCAATCCTTGAATCCAACGCCAATTTGACCAGTCATTCTTCTATATCCTAGGTGTAATTGACCAGCAGGACAATGTGCAACAAGAGCTGTAAGTTGTCGAAAAAAATTTAATCTAACCTAACATCTAGACATTGCAGTTTTACGATTTATTTTTGAACAACTTCCAAATCCTTGAATCCAGCGCCAATTTGACCAGTCTCTCTTCTATATCGGAGGTGTAATTGACCAGGAGGACAATGTGCAACAAGAGCTGTAAGCTGTCGAAAAAAATTTAATCTAACCTAACATCTAGACATTGCAGATTTACGATTTATTTTTGAACAACTTCCTAATCCTTGAATCCAACGCCAATTTGACCAGTCATTCTTCTATATCGAAGGTGTAATTGACCAGGAGGACAATGTGCAACAAGAGCTGTAAGTTGTCGAAAAAAATTTAATCTAACCTAACATCAAGACATTGCAGATTTACGATTTATTTTTGAACAACTTCCCAATCCTTGAATCCAACGCCAATTTGACCAGTCATTCTTCTATATCCTAGGTGTAATTGATTAGGAGGACAATGTGCAACAAGAGCTGTAAGTTGTCGAAAAAAATTCAATCTAACCTAACATCTAGACATTGCAGTTTTACGATTTATTTTTGAACAACTTCCAAATCCTTGAATCCAGCGCCAATTTGACCAGTCTCTCTTCTATATCGGAGGTGTAATTGACCAGGAGGACAATGTGCAACAAGAGCTGTAAGTTGTCGAAAAAAATTTAATCTAACCTAACATCTAGACATTGCAGATTTACGATTTATTTTTGAACAACTTCCCAATCCTTGAATCCAACGCCAATTTGACCAGTCATTCTTCTATATCCAAGGTGTAATTGACCAGGAGGACAATGTGCAGCAAGAGCTGTAAGTGGTCGAAAAAAATTCAATCTAACCTAACATCTAGACATTGCAGTTTTACGATTTATTTTTGAACAACTTCCCAATCCTTGAATCCAACGCCAATTTGACCAGTCATTCTTCTATATCGAAGGTGTAATTGACCAGGAGGACAATGTGCAACAAGAGCTGTAAGTGGTCGAAAAAAATTCAATCTAACCTAACATCTAGACATTGCAGTTTTACGATTTATTTTTGAACAACTTCCAAATTCTTGAATCCAGCGCCAATTTGACCAGTCTCTCTTCTATATCGGAGGTGTAATTGACCAGGAGGACAATGTGCAACAAGAGCTGTAAGTGGTCGAAAAAATTCAATCTAACCTAACATCTAGACATTGCAGTTTTACGATTTATTTTTGAACAACTTCCCAATCCTTGAATCCAACGCCAATTTGACCAGTCACTCTTCTATATCGGAGGTGTAATTGACCAGGAGGACAATGTGCAACAAGAGCTGTAAGTTGTCGAAAAAAATTTAATCTAACCTAACATCAAGACATTGCAGATTTACGATTTATTTTTGAACAAGTTCCCAATCCTTGAATCCAACGCCAATTTGACCAGTCACTCTTCTATATCGGAGGTGTAATTGACCAGGAGGACAATGTGCAACAAGAGCTGTAAGTTGTCGAAAAAAATTTAATCTAACCTAACATCAAGACATTGCAGATTTACGATTTATTTTTGAACAACTTCCCAATCCTTGAATCCAACGCCAATTTGACCAGTCATTCTTCTATATCCTAGGTGTAATTGACCAGGAGGACAATGTGCAACAAGAGCTGTAAGCTGTCGAAAAAAATTTAATCTAACCTAACATCTAGACATTGCAGATTTACGATTTATTTTTGAACAACTTCCCAATCCTTGAATCCAACGCCAATTTGACCAGTCATTCTTCTATATCGAAGGTGTAATTGACCAGGAGGACAATGTGCAACAAGAGCTGTAAGTTGTCGAAAAAAATTTAATCTAACCTAACATCAAGACATTGCAGATTTACGATTTATTTTTGAACAACTTCCCAATCCTTGAATCCAACGCCAATTTGACCAGTCATTCTTCTATATCCTAGGTGTAATTGACCAGGAGGACAATGTGCAACAAGAGCTGTAAGTTGTCGAAAAAAATTTAATCTAACCTAACATCTAGACATTGCAGATTTACGATTTATTTTTGAACAACTTCCCAATCCTTGAATCCAGTGCCAATTTGACCAGTCTCTCTTCTATATCGGAGGTGTAATTGACCAGGAGGACAATGTGCAGCAAGAGCTGTAAGTGGTCGAAAAAATTCAATCTAACCTAACATCTAGACATTGCAGTTTTACGATTTATTTTTGAACAACTTCCCATTCCTTGAATCCAACGCCAATTTGACCAGTCACTCTTCTATATCGGAGGTGTAATTGACCAGGAGGACAATGTGCAACAAGAGCTGTAAGTTGTCGAAAAAAATTTAATCTAACCTAACATCAAGACATTGCAGATTTACGATTTATTTTTGAACAACTTCCCAATCCTTGAATCCAACGCCAATTTGACCAGTCATTCTTCTATATCCTAGGTGTAATTAACCAGGAGGACAATGTGCAACAAGAGCTGTAAGTTGTCGAAAAAAATTCAATCTAACCTAACATCTAGACATTGCAGTTTTACGATTTATTTTTGAACAACTTCCAAATCCTTGAATCCAGCGCCAATTTGACCAGTCTCTCTTCTATATCGGAGGTGTAATTGACCAGGAGGACAATGTGCAACAAGAGCTGTAAGTTGTCGAAAAAAATTTAATCTAACCTAACATCTAGAAATTGCAGATTTACGATTTATTTTTGAACAACTTCCCAATCCTTGAATCCAACGCCAATTTGACCAGTCATTCTTCTATATCCAAGGTGTAATTGACCAGTAGGACAATGTGCAGCAAGAGCTGTAAGTGGTCGAAAAAAATTCAATCTAACCTAACATCTAGACATTGCAGTTTTACGATTTATTTTTGAACAACTTCCCAATCCTTGAATCCAACGCCAATTTGACCAGTCATTCTTCTATATCGAAGGTGTAATTGACCAGGAGGACAATGTGCAACAAGAGCTGTAAGTGGTCGAAAAAAATTCAATCTAACCTAACATCTAGACATTGCAGTTTTACGATTTATTTTTGAACAACTTCCAAATTCTTGAATCCAGCGCCAATTTGACCAGTCTCTCTTCTATATCGGAGGTGTAATTGACCAGGAGGACAATGTGCAACAAGAGCTGTAAGTGGTCGAAAAAATTCAATCTAACCTAACATCTAGACATTGCAGTTTTACGATTTATTTTTGAACAACTTCCCAATCCTTGAATCCAACGCCAATTTGACCAGTCACTCTTCTATATCGGAGGTGTAATTGACCAGGAGGACAATGTGCAACAAGAGCTGTAAGTTGTCGAAAAAAATTTAATCTAACCTAACATCAAGACATTGCAGATTTACGATTTATTTTTGAACAACTTCCCAATCCTTGAATCCAACGCCAATTTGACCAGTCATTCTTCTATATCCTAGGTGTAATTGACCAGGAGGACAATGTGCAACAAGAGCTGTAAGTTGTCGAAAAGAATTTAATCTAACCTAACATCTAGACATTGCAGATTTACGATTTATTTTTGAACAACTTCCCAATCCTTGAATCCAGCGCCAATTTGACCAGTCGCTCTTCTATATCGGAGGTGTAATTGACCAGGAGGACAATGTGCAGCAAGAGCTGTAAGTGGTCGAAAAAATTCAATCTAACCTAACATCTAGACATTGCAGTTTTACGATTTATTTTTGAACAACTTCCAAATCCTTGAATCCAGCGCCAATTTGACCGGTCTCTCTTCTATATCGGAGGTGTAATTGACCAGGAGGACAATGTGCAACAAGAGCTGTAAGTTGTCGAAAAAAATTTAATCTAACCTAACATCTAGACATTGCAGATTTACGATTTATTTTTGAACAACTTCCCAATCCTTGAATCCAACGCCAATTTGACCAGTCATTCTTTTATATCCTAGGTGTAATTAACCAGGAGGACAATGTGCAACAAGAGCTGTAAGTTGTCGAAAAAAATTCAATCTAACCTAACATCTAGACATTGCAGTTTTACGATTTATTTTTGAACAACTTCCAAATCCTTGAATCCAGCGCCAATTTGACCAGTCTCTCTTCTATATCGGAGGTGTAATTGACCAGGAGGACAATGTGCAACAAGAGCTGTAAGTTGTCGAAAAAAATTTAATCTAACCTAACATCTAGAAATTGCAGATTTACGATTTATTTTTGAACAACTTCCCAATCCTTGAATCCAACGCCAATTTGACCAGTCATTCTTCTATATCCAAGGTGTAATTGACCAGTAGGACAATGTGCAGCAAGAGCTGTAAGTGGTCGAAAAAAATTCAATCTAACCTAACATCTAGACATTGCAGTTTTACGATTTATTTTTGAACAACTTCCCAATCCTTGAATCCAACGCCAATTTGACCAGTCATTCTTCTATATCGAAGGTGTAATTGACCAGGAGGACAATGTGCAACAAGAGCTGTAAGTGGTCGAAAAAAATTCATTCTAACCTAACATCTAGACATTGCAGTTTTACGATTTATTTTTGAACAACTTCCAAATTCTTGAATCCAGCGCCAATTTGACCAGTCTCTCTTCTATATCGGAGGTGTAATTGACCAGGAGGACAATGTGCAACAAGAGCTGTAAGTGGTCGAAAAAATTCAATCTAACCTAACATCTAGACATTGCAGTTTTACGATTTATTTTTGAACAACTTCCCAATCCTTGAATCCAACGCCAATTTGACCAGTCATTCTTCTATATCGAAGGTGTAATTGACCAGGAGGACAATGTGCAACAAGAGCTGTAAGTTGTCGAAAAAAATTTAATCTAACCTAACATCAAGACATTGCAGATTTACGATTTATTTTTGAACAACTTCCCAATCCTTGAATCCAACGCCAATTTGACCAGTCATTCTTCTATATCCAAGGTGTAATTGACCAGGAGGACAATGTGCAGCAAGAGCTGTAAGTGGTCGAAAAAAATTCAATCTAACCTAACACCTAGACATTGCAGTTTTACGATTTATTTTTGAACAACTTCCCAATCCTTGAATCCAACGCCAATTTGACCAGTCATTCTTCTATATCGAAGGTGTAATTGACCAGGAGGACAATGTGCAACAAGAGCTGTAAGTGGTCGAAAAAAATTCAATCTAACCTAACATCTAGACATTGCAGTTTTACGATTTATTTTTGAACAACTTCCAAATTCTTGAATCCAGCGCCAATTTGAGCAGTCTCTCTTCTATATCGGAGGTGTAATTGACCAGGAGGACAATGTGCAACAAGAGCTGTAAGTGGTCGAAAAAATTCAATCTAACCTAACATCTAGACATTGCAGTTTTACGATTTATTTTTGAACAACTTCCCAATCCTTGAATCCAACGCCAATTTGACCAGTCATTCTTCTATATCGAAGGTGTAATTGACCAGGAGGACAATGTGCAACAAGAGCTGTAAGTGGTCGAAAAAAATTCAATCTAACCTAACATCTAGACATTGCAGTTTTACGATTTATTTTTGAACAACTTCCAAATCCTTGAATCCAGCGTCAATTTGACCAGTCTCTCTTCTATATCGGAGGTGTAATTGACCAGGAGGACAATGTGCAGCAAGAGCTGTAAGTGGTCGAAAAAATTCAATCTAACCTAACATCTAGACATTGCAGTTTTACGATTTATTTTTGAACAACTTCCCATTCCTTGAATCCAACGCCAATTTGACCAGTCACTCTTCTATATCGGAGGTGTAATTGACCAGGAGGACAATGTGCAACAAGAGCTGTAAGTTGTCGAAAAAAATTTAATCTAACCTAACATCAAGACATTGCAGATTTACGATTTATTTTTGAACAACTTCCCAATCCTTGAATCCAACGCCAATTTGACCAGTCATTCTTCTATATCCTAGGTGTAATTGACCAGGAGGACAATGTGCAACAAGAGCTGTAAGTTGTCGAAAAAAATTCAATCTAACTTAACATCTAGACATTGCAGTTTTACGATTTATTTTTGAACAACTTCCAAATCCTTGAATCCAGCGCCAATTTGACCAGTCATTCTTCTATATCGAAGGTGTAATTGACCAGGAGGACAATGTGCAACAAGAGCTGTAAGTTGTCGAAAAAAATTTAATCTAACCTAACATCTAGACATTGCAGATTTACGATTTATTTTTGAACAACTTCCCAATCCTTGAATCCAACGCCAATTTGATTAGTCATTCTTCTATATCCAAGGTGTAATTGACCAGGAGGACAATGTGCAGCAAGAGCTGTAAGTGGTCGAAAAAAATTCAATCTAACCTAACATCTAGACATTGCAGTTTTACGATTTATTTTTGAACAACTTCCCAATCCTTGAATCCAACGCCAATTTGACCAGTCATTCTTCTATATCGAAGGTGTAATTGACCAGGAGGACAATGTGCAACAAGAGTTGTAAGTGGTCGAAAAAAATTCAATCTAACCTAACATCTAGACATTGCAGTTTTACGATTTATTTTTGAACAAGTTCCAAATTCTTGAATCCAGCGCCAATTTGACCAGTCTCTCTTCTATATCGGAGGTGTAATTGACCAGGAGGACAATGTGCAACAAGAGCTGTAAGTGGTCGAAAAAATTCAATCTAACCTAACATCTAGACATTGCAGTTTTACGATTTATTTTTGAACAACTTCCCAATCCTTGAATCCAACGCCAATTTGACCAGTCACTCTTCTATATCGGAGGTGTAATTGACCAGGAGGACAATGTGCAACAAGAGCTGTAAGTTGTCGAAAAAAATTTAATCTAACCTAACATCAAGGCATTGCAGATTTACGATTTATTTTTGAACAACTTCCCAATCCTTGAATCCAACGCCAATTTGACCAGTCACTCTTCTATATCGGAGGTGTAATTGACCAGGAGGACAATGTGCAACAAGAGCTGTAAGTTGTCGAAAAAAATTTAATCTAACCTAACATCAAGACATTGCAGAATTACGATTTATTTTTGAACAACTTCCCAATCCTTGAATCCAACGCCAATTTGACCAGTCACTCTTCTATATCGGAGGTGTAATTGACCAGGAGGACAATGTGCAACAAGAGCTGTAAGTTGTCGAAAAAAATTTAATCTAACCTAACATCAAGACATTGCAGATTTACGATTTATTTTTGAACAACTTCCCAATCCTTGAATCCAACGCCAATTTGACCAGTCACTCTTCTATATCGGAGGTGTAATTGACCAGGAGGACAATGTGCAACAAGAGCTGTAAGCTGTCGAAAAAAATTTAATCTAACCTAACATCTAGACATTGCAGATTTACGATTTATTTTTGAACAACTTCCCAATCCTTGAATCCAACGCCAATTTGACCAGTCATTCTTCTATATCGAAGGTGTAATTGACCAGGAGGACAATGTGCAACAAGAGCTGTAAGTTGTCGAAAAAAATTTAATCTAACCTAACATCAAGACATTGCAGATTTACGATTTATTTTTGAACAACTTCCCAATCCTTGAATCCAACGCCAATTTGACCAGTCATTCTTCTATATCCTAGGTGTAATTGACCAGGAGGACAATGTGCAACAAGAGCTGTAAGTTGTCGAAAAAAATTTAATCTAACCTAACATCTAGACATTGCAGATTTACGATTTATTTTTGAACAACTTCCCAATCCTTGAATCCAGTGCCAATTTGACCAGTCTCTCTTCTATATCGGAGGTGTAATTGACCAGGAGGACAATGTGCAACAAGAGCTGTAAGTGGTCGAAAAAAATTCAATCTAACCTAACATCTAGACATTGCAGTTTTACGATTTATTTTTGAACAACTTCCAAATCCTTGAATCCAGCGCCAATTTGACCAGTCTCTCTTCTATATCGGAGGTGTAATTGACCAGGAGGACAATGTGCAGCAAGAGCTGTAAGTGGTCGAAAAAATTCAATCTAACCTAACATCTAGACATTGCAGTTTTACGATTTATTTTTGAACAACTTCCCATTCCTTGAATCCAACGCCAATTTGACCAGTCACTCTTCTATATCGGAGGTGTAATTGACCAGGAGGACAATGTGCAACAAGAGCTGTAAGTTGTCGAAAAAAATTTAATCTAACCTAACATCTAGACATTGCAGATTTACGATTTATTTTTGAACAACTTCCCAATCCTTGAATCCAGTGCCAATTTGACCAGTCTCTCTTCTATATCGGAGGTGTAATTGACCAGGAGGACAATGTGCAACAAGAGCTGTAAGTGGTCGAAAAAAATTCAATCTAACCTAACATCTAGACATTGCAGTTTTACGATTTATTTTTGAACAACTTCCAAATCCTTGAATCCAGCGCCAATTTGACCAGTCTCTCTTCTATATCGGAGGTGTAATTGACCAGGAGGACAATGTGCAGCAAGAGCTGTAAGTGGTCGAAAAAATTCAATCTAACCTAACATCAAGACATTGCAGATTTACGATTTATTTTTGAACAACTTCCCAATCCTTGAATCCAACGCCAATTTGACCAGTCATTCTTCTATATCCTAGGTGTAATTGACCAGGAGGACAATGTGCAACAAGAGCTGTAAGTTGTCGAAAAAAATTTAATCTAACCTAACATCTAGACATTGCAGATTTACGATTTATTTTTGAACAACTTCCCAATCCTTGAATCCAGTGCCAATTTGACCAGTCTCTCTTCTATATCGGAGGTGTAATTGACCAGGAGGACAATGTGCAACAAGAGCTGTAAGTGGTCGAAAAAAATTCAATCTAACCTAACATCTAGACATTGCAGTTTTACGATTTATTTTTGAACAACTTCCAAATCCTTGAATCCAGCGCCAATTTGACCAGTCTCTCTTCTATATCGGAGGTGTAATTGACCAGGAGGACAATGTGCAGCAAGAGCTGTAAGTGGTCGAAAAAATTCAATCTAACCTAACATCTAGACATTGCAGTTTTACGATTTATTTTTGAACAACTTCCCATTCCTTGAATCCAACGCCAATTTGACCAGTCACTCTTCTATATCGGAGGTGTAATTGACCAGGAGGACAATGTGCAACAAGAGCTGTAAGTTGTCGAAAAAAATTTAATCTAACCTAACATCTAGACATTGCAGATTTACGATTTATTTTTGAACAACTTCCCAATCCTTGAATCCAGTGCCAATTTGACCAGTCTCTCTTCTATATCGGAGGTGTAATTGACCAGGAGGACAATGTGCAACAAGAGCTGTAAGTGGTCGAAAAAAATTCAATCTAACCTAACATCTAGACATTGCAGTTTTACGATTTATTTTTGAACAACTTCCAAATCCTTGAATCCAGCGCCAATTTGACCAGTCTCTCTTCTATATCGGAGGTGTAATTGACCAGGAGGACAATGTGCAGCAAGAGCTGTAAGTGGTCGAAAAAATTCAATCTAACCTAACATCAAGACATTGCAGATTTACGATTTATTTTTGAACAACTTCCCAATCCTTGAATCCAACGCCAATTTGACCAGTCATTCTTCTATATCCTAGGTGTAATTGACCAGGAGGACAATGTGCAACAAGAGCTGTAAGTTGTCGAAAAAAATTTAATCTAACCTAACATCTAGACATTGCAGATTTACGATTTATTTTTGAACAACTTCCCAATCCTTGAATCCAGTGCCAATTTGACCAGTCTCTCTTCTATATCGGAGGTGTAATTGACCAGGAGGACAATGTGCAACAAGAGCTGTAAGTGGTCGAAAAAAATTCAATCTAACCTAACATCTAGACATTGCAGTTTTACGATTTATTTTTGAACAACTTCCAAATCCTTGAATCCAGCGCCAATTTGACCAGTCTCTCTTCTATATCGGAGGTGTAATTGACCAGGAGGACAATGTGCAGCAAGAGCTGTAAGTGGTCGAAAAAATTCAATCTAACCTAACATCTAGACATTGCAGTTTTACGATTTATTTTTGAACAACTTCCCATTCCTTGAATCCAACGCCAATTTGACCAGTCACTCTTCTATATCGGAGGTGTAATTGACCAGGAGGACAATGTGCAACAAGAGCTGTAAGTTGTCGAAAAAAATTTAATCTAACCTAACATCAAGACATTGCAGATTTACGATTTATTTTTGAACAACTTCCCAATCCTTGAATCCAACGCCAATTTGACCAGTCATTCTTCTATATCCTAGGTGTAATTAACCAGGAGGACAATGTGCAACAAGAGCTGTAAGTTGTCGAAAAAAATTTAATCTAACCTAACATCAAGACATTGCAGATTTACGATTTATTTTTGAACAACTTCCCAATCCTTGAATCCAACGCCAATTTGACCAGTCACTCTTCTATATCGGAGGTGTAATTGACCAGGAGGACAATGTGCAACAAGAGCTGTAAGTTGTCGAAAAAAATTTAATCTAACCTAACATCAAGACATTGCAGATTTACGATTTATTTTTGAACAACTTCCCAATCCTTGAATCCAACGCCAATTTGACCAGTCACTCTTCTATATCGGAGGTGTAATTGACCAGGAGGACAATGTGCAACAAGAGCTGTAAGTTGTCGAAAAAAATTTAATCTAACCTAACATCAAGACATTGCAGATTTACGATTTATTTTTGAACAACTTCCCAATCCTTGAATCCAACGCCAATTTGACCAGTCATTCTTCTATATCCAAGGTGTAATTGACCAGGAGGACAATGTGCAGCAAGAGCTGTAAGTGGTCGAAAAAAATTCAATCTAACCTAACACCTAGACATTGCAGTTTTACGATTTATTTTTGAACAACTTCCCAATCCTTGAATCCAACGCCAATTTGACCAGTCATTCTTCTATATCGAAGGTGTAATTGACCAGGAGGACAATGTGCAACAAGAGTTGTAAGTGGTCGAAAAAAATTCAATCTAACCTAACATCTAGACATTGCAGTTTTACGATTTATTTTTGAACAACTTCCAAATTCTTGAATCCAGCGCCAATTTGACCAGTCTCTCTTCTATATCGGAGGTGTAATTGACCAGGAGGACAATGTGCAACAAGAGCTGTAAGTGGTCGAAAAAATTCAATCTAACCTAACATCTAGACATTGCAGTTTTACGATTTATTTTTGAGCAACTTCCCAATCCTTGAATCCAACGCCAATTTGACCAGTCACTCTTCTATATCGGAGGTGTAATTGACCAGGAGGACAATGTGCAACAAGAGCTGTAAGTTGTCGAAAAAAATTTAATCTAACCTAACATCAAGGCATTGCAGATTTACGATTTATTTTTGAACAACTTCCCAATCCTTGAATCCAACGCCAATTTGACCAGTCACTCTTCTATATCGGAGGTGTAATTGACCAGGAGGACAATGTGCAACAAGAGCTGTAAGTTGTCGAAAAAAATTTAATCTAACCTAACATCAAGACATTGCAGATTTACGATTTATTTTTGAAGAACTTCCCAATCCTTGAATCCAACGCCAATTTGACCAGTCACTCTTCTATATCGGAGGTGTAATTGACCAGGAGGACAATGTGCAACAAGAGCTGTAAGTTGTCGAAAAAAATTTAATCTAACCTGACATCAAGACATTGCAGATTTACGATTTATTTTTGAACAACTTCCCAATCCTTGAATCCAACGCCAATTTGACCAGTCATTCTTCTATATCCAAGGTGTAATTGACCAGGAGGACAATGTGCAGCAAGAGCTGTAAGTGGTCGAAAAAAATTCAATCTAACCTAACACCTAGACATTGCAGTTTTACGATTTATTTTTGAACAACTTCCCAATCCTTGAATCCAACGCCAATTTGACCAGTCATTCTTCTATATCGAAGGTGTAATTGACCAGGAGGACAATGTGCAACAAGAGTTGTAAGTGGTCGAAAAAAATTCAATCTAACCTAACATCTAGACATTGCAGTTTTACGATTTATTTTTGAACAACTTCCAAATTCTTGAATCCAGCGCCAATTTGACCAGTCTCTCTTCTATATCGGAGGTGTAATTGACCAGGAGGACAATGTGCAACAAGAGCTGTAAGTGGTCGAAAAAATTCAATCTAACCTAACATCTAGACATTGCAGTTTTACGATTTATTTTTGAACAACTTCCCAATCCTTGAATCCAACGCCAATTTGACCAGTCATTCTTCTATATCGAAGGTGTAATTGACCAGGAGGACAATGTGCAACAAGAGTTGTAAGTGGTCGAAAAAAATTCAATCTAACCTAACATCTAGACATTGCAGTTTTACGATTTATTTTTGAACAACTTCCCAATCCTTGAATCCAACGCCAATTTGACCAGTCACTCTTCTATATCGGAAGTGTAATTGACCAGGAGGACAATGTGCAACAAGAGCTGTAAGTTGTCGAAAAAAATTTAATCTAACCTAACATCAAGACATTGCAGATTTACGATTTATTTTTGAACAACTTCCCAATCCTTGAATCCAACGCCAATTTGACCAGTCACTCTTCTATATCGGAGGTGTAATTGACCAGGAGGACAATGTGCAACAAGAGCTGTAAGTTGTCGAAAAAAATTTAATCTAACCTAACATCAAGACATTGCAGATTTACGATTTATTTTTGAACAACTTCCCAATCCTTGAATGCAACGCCAATTTGACCAGTCATTCTTCTATATCCTAGGTGTAATTGACCAGGAGGACAATGTGCAACAAGAGCTGTAAGCTGTCGAAAAAAATTTAATCTAACCTAACATCTAGACATTGCAGATTTACGATTTATTTTTGAACAACTTCCCAATCCTTGAATCCAACGCCAATTTGACCAGTCATTCTTCTATATCGAAGGTGTAATTGACCAGGAGGACAATGTGCAACAAGAGTTGTAAGTGGTCGAAAAAAATTCAATCTAACCTAACATCTAGACATTGCAGTTTTACGATTTATTTTTGAACAACTTCCAAATTCTTGAATCCAGCGCCAATTTGACCAGTCTCTCTTCTATATCGGAGGTGTAATTGACCAGGAGGACAATGTGCAACAAGAGCTGTAAGTGGTCGAAAAAATTCAATCTAACCTAACATCTAGACATTGCAGTTTTACGATTTATTTTTGAGCAACTTCCCAATCCTTGAATCCAACGCCAATTTGACCAGTCACTCTTCTATATCGGAGGTGTAATTGACCAGGAGGACAATGTGCAACAAGAGCTGTAAGTTGTCGAAAAAAATTTAATCTAACCTAACATCAAGGCATTGCAGATTTACGATTTATTTTTGAACAACTTCCCAATCCTTGAATCCAACGCCAATTTGACCAGTCACTCTTCTATATCGGAGGTGTAATTGACCAGGAGGACAATGTGCAACAAGAGCTGTAAGTTGTCGAAAAAAATTTAATCTAACCTAACATCAAGACATTGCAGATTTACGATTTATTTTTGAAGAACTTCCCAATCCTTGAATCCAACGCCAATTTGACCAGTCATTCTTCTATATCGAAGGTGTAATTGACCAGGAGGACAATGTGCAACAAGAGTTGTAAGTGGTCGAAAAAAATTCAATCTAACCTAACATCTAGACATTGCAGTTTTACGATTTATTTTTGAACAACTTCCCAATCCTTGAATCCAACGCCAATTTGACCAGTCACTCTTCTATATCGGAAGTGTAATTGACCAGGAGGACAATGTGCAACAAGAGCTGTAATTTGTCGAAAAAAATTTAATCTAACCTAACATCAAGACATTGCAGATTTACGATTTATTTTTGAACAACTTCCCAATCCTTGAATCCAACGCCAATTTGACCAGTCACTCTTCTATATCGGAGGTGTAATTGACCAGGAGGACAATGTGCAACAAGAGCTGTAAGTTGTCGAAAAAAATTTAATCTAACCTAACATCAAGACATTGCAGATTTACGATTTATTTTTGAACAACTTCCCAATCCTTGAATGCAACGCCAATTTGACCAGTCATTCTTCTATATCCTAGGTGTAATTGACCAGGAGGACAATGTGCAACAAGAGCTGTAAGCTGTCGAAAAAAATTTAATCTAACCTAACATCTAGACATTGCAGATTTACGATTTATTTTTGAACAACTTCCCAATCCTTGAATCCAACGCCAATTTGACCAGTCATTCTTCTATATCGAAGGTGTAATTGACCAGGAGGACAATGTGCAACAAGAGCTGTAAGTTGTCGAAAAAAATTTAATCTAACCTAACATCAAGACACTGCAGATTTACGATTTATTTTTGAACAACTTCCCAATTCTCGAATCCAACGCCAGTTTGACCAGTCATTCTTCTATATCCTAGGTGTAATTGACCAGGAGGACAATGTGCAACAAGAGCTGTAAGTTGTCGAAAAAAATTTAATCTAACCTAACATCTAGACATTGCAGATTTACGATTTATTTTTGAACAACTTCCCAATCCTTGAATCCAGTGCCAATTTGACCAGTCTCTCTTCTATATCGGAGGTGTAATTGACCAGGAGGACAATGTGCAACAAGAGCTGTAAGTGGTCGAAAAAATTCAATCTAACCTAACATCTAGACATTGCAGTTTTACGATTTATTTTTGAACAACTTCCCATTCCTTGAATCCAACGCCAATTTGACCAGTCACTCTTCTATATCGGAGGTGTAATTGACCAGGAGGACAATGTGCAACAAGAGCTGTAAGTTGTCGAAAAAAATTTAATCTAACCTAACATCAAGACATTGCAGATTTACGATTTATTTTTGAACAACTTCCCAATCCTTGAATGCAACGCCAATTTGACCAGTCATTCTTCTATATCCTAGGTGTAATTGACCAGGAGGACAATGTGCAACAAGAGCTGTAAGCTGTCGAAAAAAATTTAATCTAACCTAACATCTAGACATTGCAGATTTACGATTTATTTTTGAACAACTTCCCAATCCTTGAATCCAACGCCAATTTGACCAGTCATTCTTCTATATCGAAGGTGTAATTGACCAGGAGGACAATGTGCAACAAGAGCTGTAAGTTGTCGAAAAAAATTTAATCTAACCTAACATCAAGACATTGCAGATTTACGATTTATTTTTGAACAACTTCCCAATCCTTGAATCCAACGCCAATTTGACCAGTCATTCTTCTATATCCTAGGTGTAATTGACCAGGAGGACAATGTGCAACAAGAGCTGTAAGTTGTCGAAAAAAATTTAATCTAACCTAACATCTAGACATTGCAGATTTACGATTTATTTTTGAACAACTTCCCAATCCTTGAATCCAGTGCCAATTTGACCAGTCTCTCTTCTATATCGGAGGTGTAATTGACCAGGAGGACAATGTGCAACAAGAGCTGTAAGTGGTCGAAAAAAATTCAATCTAACCTAACATCTAGACATTGCAGTTTTACGATTTATTTTTGAACAACTTCCAAATCCTTGAATCCAGCGCCAATTTGACCAGTCTCTCTTCTATATCGGAGGTGTAATTGACCAGGAGGACAATGTGCAGCAAGAGCTGTAAGTGGTCGAAAAAATTCAATCTAACCTAACATCTAGACATTGCAGTTTTACGATTTATTTTTGAACAACTTCCCATTCCTTGAATCCAACGCCAATTTGACCAGTCACTCTTCTATATCGGAGGTGTAATTGACCAGGAGGACAATGTGCAACAAGAGCTGTAAGTTGTCGAAAAAAATTTAATCTAACCTAACATCTAGACATTGCAGATTTACGATTTATTTTTGAACAACTTCCCAATCCTTGAATCTAGCGCCAATTTGACCAGTCGCTCTTCTATATCGGAGGTGTAATTGACCAGGAGGACAATGTGCAGCAAGAGCTGTAAGTGGTCGAAAAAATTCAATCTAACCTAACATCAAGACATTGCAGATTTACGATTTATTTTTGAACAACTTCCCAATCCTTGAATCCAACGCCAATTTGACCAGTCATTCTTCTATATCCTAGGTGTAATTGACCAGGAGGACAATGTGCAACAAGAGCTGTAAGTTGTCGAAAAAAATTCAATCTAACCTAACATCTAGACATTGCAGTTTTACGATTTATTTTTGAACAACTTCCAAATTCTTGAATCCAGCGCCAATTTGACCAGTCTCTCTTCTATATCGGAGGTGTAATTGACCAGGAGGACAATGTGCAACAAGAGCTGTAAGTTGTCGAAAAAAATTTAATCTAACCTAACATCTAGACATTGCAGATTTACGATTTATTTTTGAACAACTTCCCAATCCTTGAATCCAACGCCAATTTGACCAGTCATTCTTCTATATCCAAGGTGTAATTGACCAGGAGGACAATGTGCAGCAAGAGCTGTAAGTGGTCGAAAAAAATTCAATCTAACCTAACATCTGGACATTGCAGTTTTACGATTTATTTTTGAACAACTTCCCAATCCTTGAATCCAACGCCAATTTGACCAGTCATTCTTCTATATCGAAGGTGTAATTGACCAGGAGGACAATGTGCAACAAGAGCTGTAAGTGGTCGAAAAAAATTCAATCTAACCTAACATCTAGACATTGCAGTTTTACGATTTATTTTTGAACAACTTCCAAATTCTTGAATCCAGCGCCAATTTGACCAGTCTCTCTTCTATATCGGAGGTGTAATTGACCAGGAGGACAATGTGCAACAAGAGCTGTAAGTGGTCGAAAAAATTCAATCTAACCTAACATCTAGACATTGCAGTTTTACGATTTATTTTTGAACAACTTCCTGTTGGGGTTTGGATTGAAGATGTAGATGTGGGTAAAGGAGATATAAAGGAGAATAATAAAATTGACGTCCAACTACAACACTTATTTATTAACAACAACTGTTTCTATACAAACATGACTACTTGATTAACTAATGTCAGTAGAGTCCTTTCAAGCTCTAACACTCCCACGAAGGACTCTTCTGTTTTACATTTAAGAAACATATCAACAAATTACATACGTGCACAAATGGGTGCACAAGGATTACAAGGACATTCCCAATAGGCGTCTGAATTTATCAAAAACATTAAACGGCAACACCTTTGTGAATATGTCCGCAATTTGTAATTCACTCGGAACGAATTCTAAATCAATATCACCATTACTATACTTTTCCCGAATGAAGTGGTAACGCACATCGATGTGTTTTGTACGGTGATGAAAAACTGGGTTCTTTATCAACTTGATGGCACTTTGATTGTCCACACATAGTTTGATACACTTGATGTTTTCGTCCAGTTCATTAAATAGTTGAAGAAGCCAGATAGCTTCTTTGCAGGCCTCTGATGCTGCGATGTATTCAGCTTCGGCAGTTGAACATGTCACGCATCGTTGTCTCTGGGCTCTCCAAGTTATGGCACCTCCATTGTACTTGAATACGTATCCAGACGTTGAATGACGCTCTCGCAGTTCACCAGCAAAGTCAGAATCCGAATAGCCGATTGGAACTGGATCATCAACTATTGTTTCGTATTTGATACCAAGGTTTATTGTTTCCTTGAGGTACCTCAGCACTCGTTTTGCTGCGTTCCAATGAATTCTTCCATGATTGTTCTGAGCTCTGCAGAGAATGTTCGTGATGTGGGCTATATCTGGACGCGCTGTAGTGGCAGCAAAGATTAATGAGCCCACGACTTCTCTGTACGGCACTGTTTCCTCCATGGGTTGAGTCTCAGGATCAGTCAGGCACACAGATGGTTCAGCTGGTATCTTGTTGCCAACTGCATCCCCTGCAAGGTTAAAACGTTTAATAATACGTTCAATAAAGTTACGAATGTTAATCGAAATTGATCTTGTTTCACTGTCTCGTTTTATTTCCAGTCCCACAAAATAGTTCGGTTCACCAATTGTCAACTCAAATGCACTCTTGAGTAGTTCTGTTATTTTGTTAAGCACTGTCATACTCTTCCCAAATAACAGTCCGTCATCCACGTAGAGTACCAAAATCACTAACTCATGTTCGAATTCGCCTCGATAAACACACTTGTCAGTTTGACACTGTTTTAAACCGATTGTTAGCAAAAAATCATTGAATTTCGAGTTCCAGCAACGAGGAGCTTGCTTTAAACCGTATAAGGACCTTTTCAATTTACAGACAGTTCCTGGTGAAACACGAATCCCTAGTGGTGGATCCATATAAATCTCTTCTTCAATTTCACCATATAAAAAGGCGGTTTTCACGTCGAATTGTAACATCTGCAGGTTCCTTTTAACAGCTAGTGCCAAAAGCACTCTAATGGTGTCGTATCTGGTTGTTGGAGCGAAAGTTTCATTAAAGTCTATTCCTTCCACTTGAGAATATCCTTTTGCACATAGTCTTGCCTTGTAGCGAACTTTCTTTCCATCTGGGGATTTCTTCAATTTGAATACCCATTTTGAGCCAATAGCAGACTTGTTGAGTGGTAAGGTTGTCAGCTCCCACGTACTGTTTACCCTCAACGATTCCAGTTCTTCCTCTATTGCGATTTTCCAATTTTCCTTGTCTGGACCTGCCACTGCTTCAGAGTATGTGTTTGGGATTTCAACTTCAGCAAGATTCGCTTCAGGTCCATTAGCTTCACAGATGCTTAAATATTGCGGGGGTTTCAAGTTTTCTCTATTTCGTAGATTGTACCTCGCATTTTCTAAAACATTTTGAGGATTATTTATTGGAATTTCATTTACCTGCCCAATTATTTCAATCATTTCTTCAGTGTTGTTCTCGTTCTCAGGTTCTATTGTTTCATTTGCCGGAACAGCCTCAGGAATCTCTGTTTCTTCGTCGCCGTTGACGTTTATCAAAATTGTATTCTTTCTTGGCAGATTCACTGTGCTTTCTTCATTGAATATAACATGACGAGACACTTTAACTTTATGCGTAATTGGATTGTAAAGTCTGTAGTTGGTCGAATTTCCATCATAACCAACGAAAAGAAGTTTTTCACTTTTCTTGTCCAATTTCTTTCGTAGACTGTCTGGTATATGAAGATATGCATCGCAACCAAAAACTTTTACATGGTCCAGATGTGCCTTCTTCCCCGTCCATTTTTCGTACGGTGTACAGTCCTTCGCTTGAGTGGTTGGCGTTCTATTTAGTAAATATACCGCTGCGTTCACTGCTTCCGCCCATAAACACAGGGGTAGATCCTTTAAAAAGAGCATCGCTCGAGCACTTTCTACAATTGTCCTGTTGTCTCTTTCACAGCGACCGTTCTGTTGTGGAGTGTAAATACCAGTCGTTTCCAATACAATCCCGTTGTTGCGAAACATTTCTTTGGATCTTCCATTGATATATTCACTCCCATTGTCCATGCGAACTCGTTGAATGTTGTAATCAAATTTGGTTTTACACATGTTTATAAAATCACGGAAACATTCGTAAACGTCACTTTTGTGTTTGACAAATCTGACTTCACGATAGCCTGTGCTATCATCTTTGAAAAGTACGAAGTACCTTGAGCCACCGACGGATTCCTGGCTCATCGGCCCACAAACATCACTGTAGATTAGTTCTCCGGGTTTCGTCACATGTCTTTCGATGGGTGGAAATTTTAAATTGTGTTGTTTAGCGTAAACACAACTTTCGCAGAAAAATTCCTCATCAGAATCTACTAATTTCGCACCTTCGACAAGATGTTTGGAGAACATTTCCTTTAGTGACCTGATGTTGAGATGGCCCAATCTCTCATGCCAACTCTTCAAAGTTCCAGAAGCCACTGCATTGGCTTCGGCAGACAATGTTTCTTCTTTACAGCGAATTAACATTATGTAAAGATTGTTGTAGCTGCGTGTGGCAACTCCAACTAACTCGTTATTCTCGAATATTTCAGCTTTGGTGTCATTCTTGACAATTGAAAATCCCTTTCTTGTTATGGCACCTTCAGAGAATAAATTTCTTTTCAGTCCTGGCACGAACCACACTTCTTCCATTCTTCCGCTACGCCACTCGCCATTAATCCATTTTTCAATATTGATTGTGCCAATTCCTTTGACTTCTAGTTGCTCATTGTTCCCAAGTTTCACTGTTAGACCACTGACTTCACGAAGAGATGTGAAGACCCTTTTATTGGGACACATGTGACTAGATGCACCGCTGTCCATCAACCAGGTTGTCTCTGAATTTGCTATCAGAGCTTCAACTTCATCATTTTCGGCATTAAAAGCACTACCCTGGGGGCTTCTGTTCTTGCTGATTTCGTTTCTTCCTTCTTGCCTCTTTGGAGCGCGGCAGAACCGACTATAATGGCCTTTCTTACCGCAATTGTAACAGGTTCCAGTAAATTTCTTCTTATTTGGTTGCTGTTTGTTGCTTGATCCACTTGCCATTAGTGCGTTTTCAGTCTCTGCACCGTGCTCTGCATTATTATTAGCTTCTTCGTCCAGTAATCTGGCCGTCAAATTTGCTACCGTCTGTTTAGTTTCTTCCATTGACAGCCACGCTTGTCTGACAGTCGAATACTTCCATGGCAGAGAACTTAAGATTTTTGTGATTACAGCCGTCTCACTTATGGTATCACCTGATTCCTTGACTAAACGTGCCAAACTCTCAACCTTTGAGATGTGTAATGCAACAGAATCAGTTGGATCCATTTTGTACTGATAGAAACGCTCGTGCACCAGCATTTTGTTCATCTCCGACTTCTGCTCGTAGATCGAGTTCAGTTTGTCCACTATGTCCTTAGCCGATCCGCAGTTTTCCACCAAAGAAACTTGCGTTAGCTCCATTGCGGATGTGATGATACACATTGCTAATGCGTCCTTTTGGTTCCATTTTTCAACTTCATCAGAATTTGTGGCTGTCGGTGCCGGTTTCGCCAATGTTCCGTCCACCAAACCATAGACACCCTTCGCACGTAGGGTGCACTTTATCTGGAATTTCCACTGCTGGAAGTTCTTGCCACTAAATCTGCTGATTTGTTGAGTTACTTGTCCAATGGTAACGTCACCCATTTCTCCTTTTCGTTCACGAGGTGGATTCTTGAAGAAAAAACGACGAAAGATAGGGACACAACGAAATAGTCCTCTTTTTTTTTGTTTTTTTTTCTTTTGATCCGTCAAACCTTTGAAAACTGCGACACACGCGCTTTCACCACTACTTATTTCACTATTACACGCATACACCGATCTTCTCAAGCGTTGACCTGGGCCACATAACCTGTTGGGGTTTGGATTGAAGATGTAGATGTGGGTAAAGGAGATATAAAGGAGAATAATAAAATTGACGTCCAACTACAACACTTATTTATTAACAACAACTGTTTCTATACAAACATGACTACTTGATTAACTAATGTCAGTAGAGTCCTTTCAAGCTCTAACACTTCCCAATCCTTGAATCCAACGCCAATTTGACCAGTCACTCTTCTATATCGGAGGTGTAATTGACCAGGAGGACAATGTGCAACAAGAGCTGTAAGTGGTCGAAAAAATTCAATCTAACCTAACATCTAGACATTGCAGTTTTACGATTTATTTTTGAACAACTTCCCAATCCTTGAATCCAACGCCAATTTGACCAGTCACTCTTCTATATCGGAGGTGTAATTGACCAGGAGGACAATGTGCAACAAGAGCTGTAAGTTCTCGAAAAAATTCAATCTAACCTAACATCTAGACATTGCAGTTTTACGATTTATTTTTGAACAACTTCCCAATCCTTGAATCCAACGCCAATTTGACCAGTCATTCTTCTATATCCTAGGTGTAATTGACCAGGAGGACAATGTGCAACAAGAGCTGTAAGCTGTCGAAAAAAATTTAATCTAACCTAACATCTAGACATTGCAGATTTACGATTTATTTTTGAACAACTTCCCAATCCTTGAATCCAACGCCAATTTGACCAGTCATTCTTCTATATCGAAGGTGTAATTGACCAGGAGGACAATGTGCAACAAGAGCTGTAAGTTGTCGAAAAAAATTTAATCTAACCTAACATCAAGACATTGCAGATTTACGATTTATTTTTGAACAACTTCCCAATCCTTGAATCCAACGCCAATTTGACCAGTCATTCTTCTATATCCTAGGTGTAATTGACCAGGAGGACAATGTGCAACAAGAGCTGTAAGTTGTCGAAAAAAATTTAATCTAACCTAACATCTAGACATTGCAGATTTACGATTTATTTTTGAACAACTTCCCAATCCTTGAATCCAGTGCCAATTTGACCAGTCATTCTTCTATATCCTAGGTGTAATTGACCAGGAGGACAATGTGCAACAAGAGCTGTAAGTTGTCGAAAAAAATTCAATCTAACCTAACATCTAGACATTGCAGTTTTACGATTTATTTTTGAACAACTTCCAAATCCTTGAATCCAGCGCCAATTTGACCAGTCTCTCTTCTATATCGGAGGTGTAATTGACCAGGAGGACAATGTGCAACAAGAGCTGTAAGTTGTCGAAAAAAATTTAATCTAACCTAACATCTAGACATTGCAGTTTTACGATTTATTTTTGAACAACTTCCCAATCCTTGAATCCAACGCCAATTTGACCAGTCATTCTTCTATATCCTAGGTGTAATTGACCAGGAGGACAATGTGCAACAAGAGCTGTAAGCTGTCGAAAAAAATTTAATCTAACCTAACATCAAGACATTGCAGATTTACGATTTATTTTTGAACAAGTTCCCAATCCTTGAATCCAACGCCAATTTGACCAGTCACTCTTCTATATCGGAGGTGTAATTGACCAGGAGGACAATGTGCAACAAGAGCTGTAAGCTGTCGAAAAAAATTTAATCTAACCTAACATCTAGACATTGCAGATTTACGATTTATTTTTGAACAACTTCCCAATCCTTGAATCCAACGCCAATTTGACCAGTCATTCTTCTATATCCTAGGTGTAATTGACCAGGAGGACAATGTGCAACAAGAGCTGTAAGTTGTCGAAAAAAATTTAATCTAACCTAACATCTAGACATTGCAGATTTACGATTTATTTTTGAACAACTTCCCAATCCTTGAATCCAACGCCAATTTGACCAGTCATTCTTCTATATCCTAGGTGTAATTGACCAGGAGGACAATGTGCAACAAGAGCTGTAAGTTGTCGAAAAAAATTCAATCTAACCTAACATCTAGACATTGCAGTTTTACGATTTATTTTTGAACAACTTCCAAATCCTTGAATCCAGCGCCAATTTGACCAGTCTCTCTTCTATATCGGAGGTGTAATTGACCAGGAGGACAATGTGCAACAAGAGCTGTAAGTTGTCGAAAAAAATTTAATCTAACCTAACATCTAGACATTGCAGATTTACGATTTATTTTTGAACAACTTCCCAATCCTTGAATCCAACGCCAATTTGACCAGTCATTCTTCTATATCGAAGGTGTAATTGACCAGGAGGACAATGTGCAACAAGAGCTGTAAGTTGTCGAAAAAAATTTAATCTAACCTAACATCAAGACATTGCAGATTTACGATTTATTTTTGAACAACTTCCCAATCCTTGAATCCAACGCCAATTTGACCAGTCATTCTTCTATATCCAAGGTGTAATTGACCAGGAGGACAATGTGCAGCAAGAGCTGTAAGTGGTCGAAAAAAATTCAATCTAACCTAACACCTAGACATTGCAGTTTTACGATTTATTTTTGAACAACTTCCCAATCCTTGAATCCAACGCCAATTTGACCAGTCATTCTTCTATATCGAAGGTGTAATTGACCAGGAGGACAATGTGCAACAAGAGCTGTAAGTGGTCGAAAAAAATTCAATCTAACCTAACATCTAGACATTGCAGTTTTACGATTTATTTTTGAACAACTTCCAAATTCTTGAATCCAGCGCCAATTTGAGCAGTCTCTCTTCTATATCGGAGGTGTAATTGACCAGGAGGACAATGTGCAACAAGAGCTGTAAGTGGTCGAAAAAATTCAATCTAACCTAACATCTAGACATTGCAGTTTTACGATTTATTTTTGAACAACTTCCCAATCCTTGAATCCAACGCCAATTTGACCAGTCATTCTTCTATATCGAAGGTGTAATTGACCAGGAGGACAATGTGCAACAAGAGCTGTAAGTGGTCGAAAAAAATTCAATCTAACCTAACATCTAGACATTGCAGTTTTACGATTTATTTTTGAACAACTTCCAAATCCTTGAATCCAGCGTCAATTTGACCAGTCTCTCTTCTATATCGGAGGTGTAATTGACCAGGAGGACAATGTGCAGCAAGAGCTGTAAGTGGTCGAAAAAATTCAATCTAACCTAACATCTAGACATTGCAGTTTTACGATTTATTTTTGAACAACTTCCCATTCCTTGAATCCAACGCCAATTTGACCAGTCACTCTTCTATATCGGAGGTGTAATTGACCAGGAGGACAATGTGCAACAAGAGCTGTAAGTTGTCGAAAAAAATTTAATCTAACCTAACATCAAGACATTGCAGATTTACGATTTATTTTTGAACAACTTCCCAATCCTTGAATCCAACGCCAACTTGACCAGTCATTCTTCTATATCCTAGGTGTAATTGACCAGGAGGACAATGTGCAACAAGAGCTGTAAGTTGTCGAAAAAAATTCAATCTAACTTAACATCTAGACATTGCAGTTTTACGATTTATTTTTGAACAACTTCCAAATCCTTGAATCCAGCGCCAATTTGACCAGTCTCTCTTCTATATCGGAGGTGTAATTGACCAGGAGGACAATGTGCAACAAGAGCTGTAAGTTGTCGAAAAAAATTTAATCTAACCTAACATCTAGACATTGCAGATTTACGATTTATTTTTGAACAACTTCCCAATCCTTGAATCCAACGCCAATTTGATTAGTCATTCTTCTATATCCAAGGTGTAATTGACCAGGAGGACAATGTGCAGCAAGAGCTGTAAGTGGTCGAAAAAAATTCAATCTAACCTAACATCTAGACATTGCAGTTTTACGATTTATTTTTGAACAACTTCCCAATCCTTGAATCCAACGCCAATTTGACCAGTCATTCTTCTATATCGAAGGTGTAATTGACCAGGAGGACAATGTGCAACAAGAGCTGTAAGTGGTCGAAAAAAATTCATTCTAACCTAACATCTAGACATTGCAGTTTTACGATTTATTTTTGAACAACTTCCCAATCCTTGAATCCAACGCCAATTTGACCAGTCATTCTTCTATATCGAAGGTGTAATTGACCAGGAGGACAATGTGCAACAAGAGCTGTAAGTGGTCGAAAAAAATTCATTCTAACCTAACATCTAGACATTGCAGTTTTACGATTTATTTTTGAACAACTTCCAAATTCTTGAATCCAGCGCCAATTTGACCAGTCTCTCTTCTATATCGGAGGTGTAATTGACCAGGAGGACAATGTGCAACAAGAGCTGTAAGTGGTCGAAAAAATTCAATCTAACCTAACATCTAGACATTGCAGTTTTACGATTTATTTTTGAACAACTTCCCAATCCTTGAATCCAACGCCAATTTGACCAGTCATTCTTCTATATCGAAGGTGTAATTGACCAGGAGGACAATGTGCAACAAGAGCTGTAAGTTGTCGAAAAAAATTTAATCTAACCTAACATCAAGACATTGCAGATTTACGATTTATTTTTGAACAACTTCCCAATCCTTGAATCCAACGCCAATTTGACCAGTCATTCTTCTATATCCAAGGTGTAATTGACCAGGAGGACAATGTGCAGCAAGAGCTGTAAGTGGTCGAAAAAAATTCAATCTAACCTAACACCTAGACATTGCAGTTTTACGATTTATTTTTGAACAACTTCCCAATCCTTGAATCCAACGCCAATTTGACCAGTCATTCTTCTATATCGAAGGTGTAATTGACCAGGAGGACAATGTGCAACAAGAGCTGTAAGTGGTCGAAAAAAATTCAATCTAACCTAACATCTAGACATTGCAGTTTTACGATTTATTTTTGAACAACTTCCAAATTCTTGAATCCAGCGCCAATTTGAGCAGTCTCTCTTCTATATCGGAGGTGTAATTGACCAGGAGGACAATGTGCAACAAGAGCTGTAAGTGGTCGAAAAAATTCAATCTAACCTAACATCTAGACATTGCAGTTTTACGATTTATTTTTGAACAACTTCCCAATCCTTGAATCCAACGCCAATTTGACCAGTCATTCTTCTATATCGAAGGTGTAATTGACCAGGAGGACAATGTGCAACAAGAGCTGTAAGTGGTCGAAAAAAATTCAATCTAACCTAACATCTAGACATTGCAGTTTTACGATTTATTTTTGAACAACTTCCAAATCCTTGAATCCAGCGTCAATTTGACCAGTCTCTCTTCTATATCGGAGGTGTAATTGACCAGGAGGACAATGTGCAGCAAGAGCTGTAAGTGGTCGAAAAAATTCAATCTAACCTAACATCTAGACATTGCAGTTTTACGATTTATTTTTGAACAACTTCCCATTCCTTGAATCCAACGCCAATTTGACCAGTCACTCTTCTATATCGGAGGTGTAATTGACCAGGAGGACAATGTGCAACAAGAGCTGTAAGTTGTCGAAAAAAATTTAATCTAACCTAACATCAAGACATTGCAGATTTACGATTTATTTTTGAACAACTTCCCAATCCTTGAATCCAACGCCAATTTGACCAGTCATTCTTCTATATCCTAGGTGTAATTGACCAGGAGGACAATGTGCAACAAGAGCTGTAAGTTGTCGAAAAAAATTCAATCTAACTTAACATCTAGACATTGCAGTTTTACGATTTATTTTTGAACAACTTCCAAATCCTTGAATCCAGCGCCAATTTGACCAGTCATTCTTCTATATCGAAGGTGTAATTGACCAGGAGGACAATGTGCAACAAGAGCTGTAAGTTGTCGAAAAAAATTTAATCTAACCTAACATCTAGACATTGCAGATTTACGATTTATTTTTGAACAACTTCCCAATCCTTGAATCCAACGCCAATTTGATTAGTCATTCTTCTATATCCAAGGTGTAATTGACCAGGAGGACAATGTGCAGCAAGAGCTGTAAGTGGTCGAAAAAAATTCAATCTAACCTAACATCTAGACATTGCAGTTTTACGATTTATTTTTGAACAACTTCCCAATCCTTGAATCCAACGCCAATTTGACCAGTCATTCTTCTATATCGAAGGTGTAATTGACCAGGAGGACAATGTGCAACAAGAGTTGTAAGTGGTCGAAAAAAATTCAATCTAACCTAACATCTAGACATTGCAGTTTTACGATTTATTTTTGAACAAGTTCCAAATTCTTGAATCCAGCGCCAATTTGACCAGTCTCTCTTCTATATCGGAGGTGTAATTGACCAGGAGGACAATGTGCAACAAGAGCTGTAAGTGGTCGAAAAAATTCAATCTAACCTAACATCTAGACATTGCAGTTTTACGATTTATTTTTGAACAACTTCCCAATCCTTGAATCCAACGCCAATTTGACCAGTCACTCTTCTATATCGGAGGTGTAATTGACCAGGAGGACAATGTGCAACAAGAGCTGTAAGTTGTCGAAAAAAATTTAATCTAACCTAACATCAAGGCATTGCAGATTTACGATTTATTTTTGAACAACTTCCCAATCCTTGAATCCAACGCCAATTTGACCAGTCACTCTTCTATATCGGAGGTGTAATTGACCAGGAGGACAATGTGCAACAAGAGCTGTAAGTTGTCGAAAAAAATTTAATCTAACCTAACATCAAGACATTGCAGATTTACGATTTATTTTTGAACAACTTCCCAATCCTTGAATCCAACGCCAATTTGACCAGTCACTCTTCTATATCGGAGGTGTAATTGACCAGGAGGACAATGTGCAACAAGAGCTGTAAGTTGTCGAAAAAAATTTAATCTAACCTAACATCAAGACATTGCAGATTTACGATTTATTTTTGAACAACTTCCCAATCCTTGAATCCAACGCCAATTTGACCAGTCACTCTTCTATATCGGAGGTGTAATTGACCAGGAGGACAATGTGCAACAAGAGCTGTAAGCTGTCGAAAAAAATTTAATCTAACCTAACATCTAGACATTGCAGATTTACGATTTATTTTTGAACAACTTCCCAATCCTTGAATCCAACGCCAATTTGACCAGTCATTCTTCTATATCGAAGGTGTAATTGACCAGGAGGACAATGTGCAACAAGAGCTGTAAGTTGTCGAAAAAAATTTAATCTAACCTAACATCAAGACATTGCAGATTTACGATTTATTTTTGAACAACTTCCCAATCCTTGAATCCAACGCCAATTTGACCAGTCATTCTTCTATATCCTAGGTGTAATTGACCAGGAGGACAATGTGCAACAAGAGCTGTAAGTTGTCGAAAAAAATTTAATCTAACCTAACATCTAGACATTGCAGATTTACGATTTATTTTTGAACAACTTCCCAATCCTTGAATCCAGTGCCAATTTGACCAGTCTCTCTTCTATATCGGAGGTGTAATTGACCAGGAGGACAATGTGCAACAAGAGCTGTAAGTGGTCGAAAAAAATTCAATCTAACCTAACATCTAGACATTGCAGTTTTACGATTTATTTTTGAACAACTTCCAAATCCTTGAATCCAGCGCCAATTTGACCAGTCTCTCTTCTATATCGGAGGTGTAATTGACCAGGAGGACAATGTGCAGCAAGAGCTGTAAGTGGTCGAAAAAATTCAATCTAACCTAACATCTAGACATTGCAGTTTTACGATTTATTTTTGAACAACTTCCCATTCCTTGAATCCAACGCCAATTTGACCAGTCACTCTTCTATATCGGAGGTGTAATTGACCAGGAGGACAATGTGCAACAAGAGCTGTAAGTTGTCGAAAAAAATTTAATCTAACCTAACATCTAGACATTGCAGATTTACGATTTATTTTTGAACAACTTCCCAATCCTTGAATCCAGTGCCAATTTGACCAGTCTCTCTTCTATATCGGAGGTGTAATTGACCAGGAGGACAATGTGCAACAAGAGCTGTAAGTGGTCGAAAAAAATTCAATCTAACCTAACATCTAGACATTGCAGTTTTACGATTTATTTTTGAACAACTTCCAAATCCTTGAATCCAGCGCCAATTTGACCAGTCTCTCTTCTATATCGGAGGTGTAATTGACCAGGAGGACAATGTGCAGCAAGAGCTGTAAGTGGTCGAAAAAATTCAATCTAACCTAACATCAAGACATTGCAGATTTACGATTTATTTTTGAACAACTTCCCAATCCTTGAATCCAACGCCAATTTGACCAGTCATTCTTCTATATCCTAGGTGTAATTGACCAGGAGGACAATGTGCAACAAGAGCTGTAAGTTGTCGAAAAAAATTTAATCTAACCTAACATCTAGACATTGCAGATTTACGATTTATTTTTGAACAACTTCCCAATCCTTGAATCCAGTGCCAATTTGACCAGTCTCTCTTCTATATCGGAGGTGTAATTGACCAGGAGGACAATGTGCAACAAGAGCTGTAAGTGGTCGAAAAAAATTCAATCTAACCTAACATCTAGACATTGCAGTTTTACGATTTATTTTTGAACAACTTCCAAATCCTTGAATCCAGCGCCAATTTGACCAGTCTCTCTTCTATATCGGAGGTGTAATTGACCAGGAGGACAATGTGCAGCAAGAGCTGTAAGTGGTCGAAAAAATTCAATCTAACCTAACATCTAGACATTGCAGTTTTACGATTTATTTTTGAACAACTTCCCATTCCTTGAATCCAACGCCAATTTGACCAGTCACTCTTCTATATCGGAGGTGTAATTGACCAGGAGGACAATGTGCAACAAGAGCTGTAAGTTGTCGAAAAAAATTTAATCTAACCTAACATCAAGACATTGCAGATTTACGATTTATTTTTGAACAACTTCCCAATCCTTGAATCCAACGCCAATTTGACCAGTCATTCTTCTATATCCTAGGTGTAATTAACCAGGAGGACAATGTGCAACAAGAGCTGTAAGTTGTCGAAAAAAATTTAATCTAACCTAACATCAAGACATTGCAGATTTACGATTTATTTTTGAACAACTTCCCAATCCTTGAATCCAACGCCAATTTGACCAGTCACTCTTCTATATCGGAGGTGTAATTGACCAGGAGGACAATGTGCAACAAGAGCTGTAAGTTGTCGAAAAAAATTTAATCTAACCTAACATCAAGACATTGCAGATTTACGATTTATTTTTGAACAACTTCCCAATCCTTGAATCCAACGCCAATTTGACCAGTCACTCTTCTATATCGGAGGTGTAATTGACCAGGAGGACAATGTGCAACAAGAGCTGTAAGTTGTCGAAAAAAATTTAATCTAACCTAACATCAAGACATTGCAGATTTACGATTTATTTTTGAACAACTTCCCAATCCTTGAATCCAACGCCAATTTGACCAGTCATTCTTCTATATCCAAGGTGTAATTGACCAGGAGGACAATGTGCAGCAAGAGCTGTAAGTGGTCGAAAAAAATTCAATCTAACCTAACACCTAGACATTGCAGTTTTACGATTTATTTTTGAACAACTTCCCAATCCTTGAATCCAACGCCAATTTGACCAGTCATTCTTCTATATCGAAGGTGTAATTGACCAGGAGGACAATGTGCAACAAGAGTTGTAAGTGGTCGAAAAAAATTCAATCTAACCTAACATCTAGACATTGCAGTTTTACGATTTATTTTTGAACAACTTCCCAATCCTTGAATCCAACGCCAATTTGACCAGTCATTCTTCTATATCGAAGGTGTAATTGACCAGGAGGACAATGTGCAACAAGAGTTGTAAGTGGTCGAAAAAAATTCAATCTAACCTAACATCTAGACATTGCAGTTTTACGATTTATTTTTGAACAACTTCCAAATTCTTGAATCCAGCGCCAATTTGACCAGTCTCTCTTCTATATCGGAGGTGTAATTGACCAGGAGGACAATGTGCAACAAGAGCTGTAAGTGGTCGAAAAAATTCAATCTAACCTAACATCTAGACATTGCAGTTTTACGATTTATTTTTGAGCAACTTCCCAATCCTTGAATCCAACGCCAATTTGACCAGTCACTCTTCTATATCGGAGGTGTAATTGACCAGGAGGACAATGTGCAACAAGAGCTGTAAGTTGTCGAAAAAAATTTAATCTAACCTAACATCAAGGCATTGCAGATTTACGATTTATTTTTGAACAACTTCCCAATCCTTGAATCCAACGCCAATTTGACCAGTCACTCTTCTATATCGGAGGTGTAATTGACCAGGAGGACAATGTGCAACAAGAGCTGTAAGTTGTCGAAAAAAATTTAATCTAACCTAACATCAAGACATTGCAGATTTACGATTTATTTTTGAAGAACTTCCCAATCCTTGAATCCAACGCCAATTTGACCAGTCACTCTTCTATATCGGAGGTGTAATTGACCAGGAGGACAATGTGCAACAAGAGCTGTAAGTTGTCGAAAAAAATTTAATCTAACCTGACATCAAGACATTGCAGATTTACGATTTATTTTTGAACAACTTCCCAATCCTTGAATCCAACGCCAATTTGACCAGTCATTCTTCTATATCCAAGGTGTAATTGACCAGGAGGACAATGTGCAGCAAGAGCTGTAAGTGGTCGAAAAAAATTCAATCTAACCTAACACCTAGACATTGCAGTTTTACGATTTATTTTTGAACAACTTCCCAATCCTTGAATCCAACGCCAATTTGACCAGTCATTCTTCTATATCGAAGGTGTAATTGACCAGGAGGACAATGTGCAACAAGAGTTGTAAGTGGTCGAAAAAAATTCAATCTAACCTAACATCTAGACATTGCAGTTTTACGATTTATTTTTGAACAACTTCCAAATTCTTGAATCCAGCGCCAATTTGACCAGTCTCTCTTCTATATCGGAGGTGTAATTGACCAGGAGGACAATGTGCAACAAGAGCTGTAAGTGGTCGAAAAAATTCAATCTAACCTAACATCTAGACATTGCAGTTTTACGATTTATTTTTGAACAACTTCCCAATCCTTGAATCCAACGCCAATTTGACCAGTCATTCTTCTATATCGAAGGTGTAATTGACCAGGAGGACAATGTGCAACAAGAGTTGTAAGTGGTCGAAAAAAATTCAATCTAACCTAACATCTAGACATTGCAGTTTTACGATTTATTTTTGAACAACTTCCCAATCCTTGAATCCAACGCCAATTTGACCAGTCACTCTTCTATATCGGAAGTGTAATTGACCAGGAGGACAATGTGCAACAAGAGCTGTAAGTTGTCGAAAAAAATTTAATCTAACCTAACATCAAGACATTGCAGATTTACGATTTATTTTTGAACAACTTCCCAATCCTTGAATCCAACGCCAATTTGACCAGTCACTCTTCTATATCGGAGGTGTAATTGACCAGGAGGACAATGTGCAACAAGAGCTGTAAGTTGTCGAAAAAAATTTAATCTAACCTAACATCAAGACATTGCAGATTTACGATTTATTTTTGAACAACTTCCCAATCCTTGAATGCAACGCCAATTTGACCAGTCATTCTTCTATATCCTAGGTGTAATTGACCAGGAGGACAATGTGCAACAAGAGCTGTAAGCTGTCGAAAAAAATTTAATCTAACCTAACATCTAGACATTGCAGATTTACGATTTATTTTTGAACAACTTCCCAATCCTTGAATCCAACGCCAATTTGACCAGTCATTCTTCTATATCGAAGGTGTAATTGACCAGGAGGACAATGTGCAACAAGAGTTGTAAGTGGTCGAAAAAAATTCAATCTAACCTAACATCTAGACATTGCAGTTTTACGATTTATTTTTGAACAACTTCCAAATTCTTGAATCCAGCGCCAATTTGACCAGTCTCTCTTCTATATCGGAGGTGTAATTGACCAGGAGGACAATGTGCAACAAGAGCTGTAAGTGGTCGAAAAAATTCAATCTAACCTAACATCTAGACATTGCAGTTTTACGATTTATTTTTGAGCAACTTCCCAATCCTTGAATCCAACGCCAATTTGACCAGTCACTCTTCTATATCGGAGGTGTAATTGACCAGGAGGACAATGTGCAACAAGAGCTGTAAGTTGTCGAAAAAAATTTAATCTAACCTAACATCAAGGCATTGCAGATTTACGATTTATTTTTGAACAACTTCCCAATCCTTGAATCCAACGCCAATTTGACCAGTCACTCTTCTATATCGGAGGTGTAATTGACCAGGAGGACAATGTGCAACAAGAGCTGTAAGTTGTCGAAAAAAATTTAATCTAACCTAACATCAAGACATTGCAGATTTACGATTTATTTTTGAAGAACTTCCCAATCCTTGAATCCAACGCCAATTTGACCAGTCACTCTTCTATATCGGAGGTGTAATTGACCAGGAGGACAATGTGCAACAAGAGCTGTAAGTTGTCGAAAAAAATTTAATCTAACCTGACATCAAGACATTGCAGATTTACGATTTATTTTTGAACAACTTCCCAATCCTTGAATCCAACGCCAATTTGACCAGTCATTCTTCTATATCCAAGGTGTAATTGACCAGGAGGACAATGTGCAGCAAGAGCTGTAAGTGGTCGAAAAAAATTCAATCTAACCTAACACCTAGACATTGCAGTTTTACGATTTATTTTTGAACAACTTCCCAATCCTTGAATCCAACGCCAATTTGACCAGTCATTCTTCTATATCGAAGGTGTAATTGACCAGGAGGACAATGTGCAACAAGAGTTGTAAGTGGTCGAAAAAAATTCAATCTAACCTAACATCTAGACATTGCAGTTTTACGATTTATTTTTGAACAACTTCCAAATTCTTGAATCCAGCGCCAATTTGACCAGTCTCTCTTCTATATCGGAGGTGTAATTGACCAGGAGGACAATGTGCAACAAGAGCTGTAAGTGGTCGAAAAAATTCAATCTAACCTAACATCTAGACATTGCAGTTTTACGATTTATTTTTGAACAACTTCCCAATCCTTGAATCCAACGCCAATTTGACCAGTCATTCTTCTATATCGAAGGTGTAATTGACCAGGAGGACAATGTGCAACAAGAGTTGTAAGTGGTCGAAAAAAATTCAATCTAACCTAACATCTAGACATTGCAGTTTTACGATTTATTTTTGAACAACTTCCCAATCCTTGAATCCAACGCCAATTTGACCAGTCACTCTTCTATATCGGAAGTGTAATTGACCAGGAGGACAATGTGCAACAAGAGCTGTAAGTTGTCGAAAAAAATTTAATCTAACCTAACATCAAGACATTGCAGATTTACGATTTATTTTTGAACAACTTCCCAATCCTTGAATCCAACGCCAATTTGACCAGTCACTCTTCTATATCGGAGGTGTAATTGACCAGGAGGACAATGTGCAACAAGAGCTGTAAGTTGTCGAAAAAAATTTAATCTAACCTAACATCAAGACATTGCAGATTTACGATTTATTTTTGAACAACTTCCCAATCCTTGAATCCAACGCCAATTTGACCAGTCATTCTTCTATATCGAAGGTGTAATTGACCAGGAGGACAATGTGCAACAAGAGCTGTAAGTTGTCGAAAAAAATTTAATCTAACCTAACATCAAGACATTGCAGATTTACGATTTATTTTTGAACAACTTCCCAATCCTTGAATCCAACGCCAATTTGACCAGTCACTCTTCTATATCGGAGGTGTAATTGACCAGGAGGACAATGTGCAACAAGAGCTGTAAGCTGTCGAAAAAAATTTAATCTAACCTAACATCTAGACATTGCAGATTTACGATTTATTTTTGAACAACTTCCCAATCCTTGAATCCAACGCCAATTTGACCAGTCATTCTTCTATATCGAAGGTGTAATTGACCAGGAGGACAATGTGCAACAAGAGCTGTAAGTTGTCGAAAAAAATTTAATCTAACCTAACATCAAGACATTGCAGATTTACGATTTATTTTTGAACAACTTCCCAATCCTTGAATCCAACGCCAATTTGACCAGTCATTCTTCTATATCCTAGGTGTAATTGACCAGGAGGACAATGTGCAACAAGAGCTGTAAGTTGTCGAAAAAAATTTAATCTAACCTAACATCTAGACATTGCAGTTTTACGATTTATTTTTGAACAACTTCCCATTCCTTGAATCCAACGCCAATTTGACCAGTCACTCTTCTATATCGGAGGTGTAATTGACCAGGAGGACAATGTGCAACAAGAGCTGTAAGTTGTCGAAAAAAATTTAATCTAACCTAACATCAAGACATTGCAGATTTACGATTTATTTTTGAACAACTTCCCAATCCTTGAATGCAACGCCAATTTGACCAGTCATTCTTCTATATCCTAGGTGTAATTGACCAGGAGGACAATGTGCAACAAGAGCTGTAAGCTGTCGAAAAAAATTTAATCTAACCTAACATCTAGACATTGCAGATTTACGATTTATTTTTGAACAACTTCCCAATCCTTGAATCCAACGCCAATTTGACCAGTCATTCTTCTATATCGAAGGTGTAATTGACCAGGAGGACAATGTGCAACAAGAGCTGTAAGTTGTCGAAAAAAATTTAATCTAACCTAACATCAAGACATTGCAGATTTACGATTTATTTTTGAACAACTTCCCAATCCTTGAATCCAACGCCAATTTGACCAGTCATTCTTCTATATCCTAGGTGTAATTGACCAGGAGGACAATGTGCAACAAGAGCTGTAAGTTGTCGAAAAAAATTTAATCTAACCTAACATCTAGACATTGCAGATTTACGATTTATTTTTGAACAACTTCCCAATCCTTGAATCCAGTGCCAATTTGACCAGTCTCTCTTCTATATCGGAGGTGTAATTGACCAGGAGGACAATGTGCAACAAGAGCTGTAAGTGGTCGAAAAAAATTCAATCTAACCTAACATCTAGACATTGCAGTTTTACGATTTATTTTTGAACAACTTCCAAATCCTTGAATCCAGCGCCAATTTGACCAGTCTCTCTTCTATATCGGAGGTGTAATTGACCAGGAGGACAATGTGCAGCAAGAGCTGTAAGTGGTCGAAAAAATTCAATCTAACCTAACATCTAGACATTGCAGTTTTACGATTTATTTTTGAACAACTTCCCATTCCTTGAATCCAACGCCAATTTGACCAGTCACTCTTCTATATCGGAGGTGTAATTGACCAGGAGGACAATGTGCAACAAGAGCTGTAAGTTGTCGAAAAAAATTTAATCTAACCTAACATCTAGACATTGCAGATTTACGATTTATTTTTGAACAACTTCCCAATCCTTGAATCCAGCGCCAATTTGACCAGTCGCTCTTCTATATCGGAGGTGTAATTGACCAGGAGGACAATGTGCAGCAAGAGCTGTAAGTGGTCGAAAAAATTCAATCTAACCTAACATCAAGACATTGCAGATTTACGATTTATTTTTGAACAACTTCCCAATCCTTGAATCCAACGCCAATTTGACCAGTCATTCTTCTATATCCTAGGTGTAATTGACCAGGAGGACAATGTGCAACAAGAGCTGTAAGTTGTCGAAAAAAATTCAATCTAACCTAACATCTAGACATTGCAGTTTTACGATTTATTTTTGAACAACTTCCAAATTCTTGAATCCAGCGCCAATTTGACCAGTCTCTCTTCTATATCGGAGGTGTAATTGACCAGGAGGACAATGTGCAACAAGAGCTGTAAGTTGTCGAAAAAAATTTAATCTAACCTAACATCTAGACATTGCAGATTTACGATTTATTTTTGAACAACTTCCCAATCCTTGAATCCAACGCCAATTTGACCAGTCATTCTTCTATATCCAAGGTGTAATTGACCAGGAGGACAATGTGCAGCAAGAGCTGTAAGTGGTCGAAAAAAATTCAATCTAACCTAACATCTAGACATTGCAGTTTTACGATTTATTTTTGAACAACTTCCCAATCCTTGAATCCAACGCCAATTTGACCAGTCATTCTTCTATATCGAAGGTGTAATTGACCAGGAGGACAATGTGCAACAAGAGCTGTAAGTGGTCGAAAAAAATTCAATCTAACCTAACATCTAGACATTGCAGTTTTACGATTTATTTTTGAACAACTTCCAAATTCTTGAATCCAGCGCCAATTTGACCAGTCTCTCTTCTATATCGGAGGTGTAATTGACCAGGAGGACAATGTGCAACAAGAGCTGTAAGTGGTCGAAAAAATTCAATCTAACCTAACATCTAGACATTGCAGTTTTACGATTTATTTTTGAACAACTTCCTGTTGGGGTTTGGATTGAAGATGTAGATGTGGGTAAAGGAGATATAAAGGAGAATAATAAAATTGACGTCCAACTACAACACTTATTTATTAACAACAACTGTTTCTATACAAACATGACTACTTGATTAACTAATGTCAGTAGAGTCCTTTCAAGCTCTAACACTCCCACGAAGGACTCTTCTGTTTTACATTTAAGAAACATATCAACAAATTACATACGTGCACAAATGGGTGCACAAGGATTACAAGGACATTCCCAATAGGCGTCTGAATTTATCAAAAACATTAAACGGCAACACCTTTGTGAATATGTCCGCAATTTGTAATTCACTCGGAACGAATTCTAAATCAATATCACCATTACTATACTTTTCCCGAATGAAGTGGTAACGCACATCGATGTGTTTTGTACGGTGATGAAAAACTGGGTTCTTTATCAACTTGATGGCACTTTGATTGTCCACACATAGTTTGATACACTTGATGTTTTCGTCCAGTTCATTAAATAGTTGAAGAAGCCAGATAGCTTCTTTGCAGGCCTCTGATGCTGCGATGTATTCAGCTTCGGCAGTTGAACATGTCACGCATCGTTGTCTCTGGGCTCTCCAAGTTATGGCACCTCCATTGTACTTGAATACGTATCCAGACGTTGAATGACGCTCTCGCAGTTCACCAGCAAAGTCAGAATCCGAATAGCCGATTGGAACTGGATCATCAACTATTGTTTCGTATTTGATACCAAGGTTTATTGTTTCCTTGAGGTACCTCAGCACTCGTTTTGCTGCGTTCCAATGAATTCTTCCATGATTGTTCTGAGCTCTGCAGAGAATGTTCGTGATGTGGGCTATATCTGGACGCGCTGTAGTGGCAGCAAAGATTAATGAGCCCACGACTTCTCTGTACGGCACTGTTTCCTCCATGGGTTGAGTCTCAGGATCAGTCAGGCACACAGATGGTTCAGCTGGTATCTTGTTGCCAACTGCATCCCCTGCAAGGTTAAAACGTTTAATAATACGTTCAATAAAGTTACGAATGTTAATCGAAATTGATCTTGTTTCACTGTCTCGTTTTATTTCCAGTCCCACAAAATAGTTCGGTTCACCAATTGTCAACTCAAATGCACTCTTGAGTAGTTCTGTTATTTTGTTAAGCACTGTCATACTCTTCCCAAATAACAGTCCGTCATCCACGTAGAGTACCAAAATCACTAACTCATGTTCGAATTCGCCTCGATAAACACACTTGTCAGTTTGACACTGTTTTAAACCGATTGTTAGCAAAAAATCATTGAATTTCGAGTTCCAGCAACGAGGAGCTTGCTTTAAACCGTATAAGGACCTTTTCAATTTACAGACAGTTCCTGGTGAAACACGAATCCCTAGTGGTGGATCCATATAAATCTCTTCTTCAATTTCACCATATAAAAAGGCGGTTTTCACGTCGAATTGTAACATCTGCAGGTTCCTTTTAACAGCTAGTGCCAAAAGCACTCTAATGGTGTCGTATCTGGTTGTTGGAGCGAAAGTTTCATTAAAGTCTATTCCTTCCACTTGAGAATATCCTTTTGCACATAGTCTTGCCTTGTAGCGAACTTTCTTTCCATCTGGGGATTTCTTCAATTTGAATACCCATTTTGAGCCAATAGCAGACTTGTTGAGTGGTAAGGTTGTCAGCTCCCACGTACTGTTTACCCTCAACGATTCCAGTTCTTCCTCTATTGCGATTTTCCAATTTTCCTTGTCTGGACCTGCCACTGCTTCAGAGTATGTGTTTGGGATTTCAACTTCAGCAAGATTCGCTTCAGGTCCATTAGCTTCACAGATGCTTAAATATTGCGGGGGTTTCAAGTTTTCTCTATTTCGTAGATTGTACCTCGCATTTTCTAAAACATTTTGAGGATTATTTATTGGAATTTCATTTACCTGCCCAATTATTTCAATCATTTCTTCAGTGTTGTTCTCGTTCTCAGGTTCTATTGTTTCATTTGCCGGAACAGCCTCAGGAATCTCTGTTTCTTCGTCGCCGTTGACGTTTATCAAAATTGTATTCTTTCTTGGCAGATTCACTGTGCTTTCTTCATTGAATATAACATGACGAGACACTTTAACTTTATGCGTAATTGGATTGTAAAGTCTGTAGTTGGTCGAATTTCCATCATAACCAACGAAAAGAAGTTTTTCACTTTTCTTGTCCAATTTCTTTCGTAGACTGTCTGGTATATGAAGATATGCATCGCAACCAAAAACTTTTACATGGTCCAGATGTGCCTTCTTCCCCGTCCATTTTTCGTACGGTGTACAGTCCTTCGCTTGAGTGGTTGGCGTTCTATTTAGTAAATATACCGCTGCGTTCACTGCTTCCGCCCATAAACACAGGGGTAGATCCTTTAAAAAGAGCATCGCTCGAGCACTTTCTACAATTGTCCTGTTGTCTCTTTCACAGCGACCGTTCTGTTGTGGAGTGTAAATACCAGTCGTTTCCAATACAATCCCGTTGTTGCGAAACATTTCTTTGGATCTTCCATTGATATATTCACTCCCATTGTCCATGCGAACTCGTTGAATGTTGTAATCAAATTTGGTTTTACACATGTTTATAAAATCACGGAAACATTCGTAAACGTCACTTTTGTGTTTGACAAATCTGACGTCACGATAGCCTGTGCTATCATCTTTGAAAAGTACGAAGTACCTTGAGCCACCGACGGATTCCTGGCTCATCGGCCCACAAACATCACTGTAGATTAGTTCTCCGGGTTTCGTCACATGTCTTTCGATGGGTGGAAATTTTAAATTGTGTTGTTTAGCGTAAACACAACTTTCGCAGAAAAATTCCTCATCAGAATCTACTAATTTCGCACCTTCGACAAGATGTTTGGAGAACATTTCCTTTAGTGACCTGATGTTGAGATGGCCCAATCTCTCATGCCAACTCTTCAAAGTTCCAGAAGCCACTGCATTGGCTTCGGCAGACAATGTTTCTTCTTTACAGCGAATTAACATTATGTAAAGATTGTTGTAGCTGCGTGTGGCAACTCCAACTAACTCGTTATTCTCGAATATTTCAGCTTTGGTGTCATTCTTGACAATTGAAAATCCCTTTCTTGTTATGGCACCTTCAGAGAATAAATTTCTTTTCAGTCCTGGCACGAACCACACTTCTTCCATTCTTCCGCTACGCCACTCGCCATTAATCCATTTTTCAATATTGATTGTGCCAATTCCTTTGACTTCTAGTTGCTCATTGTTCCCAAGTTTCACTGTTAGACCACTGACTTCACGAAGAGATGTGAAGACCCTTTTATTGGGACACATGTGACTAGATGCACCGCTGTCCATCAACCAGGTTGTCTCTGAATTTGCTATCAGAGCTTCAACTTCATCATTTTCGGCATTAAAAGCACTACCCTGGGGGCTTCTGTTCTTGCTGATTTCGTTTCTTCCTTCTTGCCTCTTTGGAGCGCGGCAGAACCGACTATAATGGCCTTTCTTACCGCAATTGTAACAGGTTCCAGTAAATTTCTTCTTATTTGGTTGCTGTTTGTTGCTTGATCCACTTGCCATTAGTGCGTTTTCAGTCTCTGCACCGTGCTCTGCATTATTATTAGCTTCTTCGTCCAGTAATCTGGCCGTCAAATTTGCTACCGTCTGTTTAGTTTCTTCCATTGACAGCCACGCTTGTCTGACAGTCGAATACTTCGATGGCAGAGAACTTAAGATTTTTGTGATTACAGCCGTCTCACTTATGGTATCACCTGATTCCTTGACTAAACGTGCCAAACTCTCAACCTTTGAGATGTGTAATGCAACAGAATCAGTTGGATCCATTTTGTACTGATAGAAACGCTCGTGCACCAGCATTTTGTTCATCTCCGACTTCTGCTCGTAGATCGAGTTCAGTTTGTCCACTATGTCCTTAGCCGATCCGCAGTTTTCCACCAAAGAAACTTGCGTTAGCTCCATTGCGGATGTGATGATACACATTGCTAATGCGTCCTTTTGGTTCCATTTTTCAACTTCATCAGAATTTGTGGCTGTCGGTGCCGGTTTCGCCAATGTTCCGTCCACCAAACCATAGACACCCTTCGCACGTAGGGTGCACTTTATCTGGAATTTCCACTGCTGGAAGTTCTTGCCACTAAATCTGCTGATTTGTTGAGTTACTTGTCCAATGGTAACGTCACCCATTTCTCCTTTTCGTTCACGAGGTGGATTCTTGAAGAAAAAACGACGAAAGATAGGGACACAACGAAATAGTCCTCTTTTTTTTTGTTTTTTTTTCTTTTGATCCGTCAAACCTTTGAAAACTGCGACACACGCGCTTTCACCACTACTTATTTCACTATTACACGCATACACCGATCTTCTCAAGCGTTGACCTGGGCCACATAACCTGTTGGGGTTTGGATTGAAGATGTAGATGTGGGTAAAGGAGATATAAAGGAGAATAATAAAATTGACGTCCAACTACAACACTTATTTATTAACAACAACTGTTTCTATACAAACATGACTACTTGATTAACTAATGTCAGTAGAGTCCTTTCAAGCTCTAACACTTCCCAATCCTTGAATCCAACGCCAATTTGACCAGTCACTCTTCTATATCGGAGGTGTAATTGACCAGGAGGACAATGTGCAACAAGAGCTGTAAGTTGTCGAAAAAAATTTAATCTAACCTAACATCAAGACATTGCAGATTTACGATTTATTTTTGAACAAGTTCCCAATCCTTGAATCCAACGCCAATTTGACCAGTCACTTTTCTATATCGGAGGTGTAATTGACCAGGAGGACAATGTGCAACAAGAGCTGTAAGTTGTCGAAAAAAATTTAATCTAACCTAACATCAAGACATTGCAGATTTACGATTTATTTTTGAACAACTTCCCAATCCTTGAATCCAACGCCAATTTGACCAGTCATTCTTCTATATCCTAGGTGTAATTGACCAGGAGGACAATGTGCAACAAGAGCTGTAAGCTGTCGAAAAAAATTTAATCTAACCTAACATCTAGACATTGCAGATTTACGATTTATTTTTGAACAACTTCCCAATCCTTGAATCCAACGCCAATTTGACCAGTCATTCTTCTATATCGAAGGTGTAATTGACCAGGAGGACAATGTGCAACAAGAGCTGTAAGTTGTCGAAAAAAATTTAATCTAACCTAACATCAAGACATTGCAGATTTACGATTTATTTTTGAACAACTTCCCAATCCTTGAATCCAACGCCAATTTGACCAGTCATTCTTCTATATCCTAGGTGTAATTGACCAGGAGGACAATGTGCAACAAGAGCTGTAAGTTGTCGAAAAAAATTTAATCTAACCTAACATCTAGACATTGCAGATTTACGATTTATTTTTGAACAACTTCCCAATCCTTGAATCCAGTGCCAATTTGACCAGTCATTCTTCTATATCCTAGGTGTAATTGACCAGGAGGACAATGTGCAACAAGAGCTGTAAGTTGTCGAAAAAAATTCAATCTAACCTAACATCTAGACATTGCAGTTTTACGATTTATTTTTGAACAACTTCCAAATCCTTGAATCCAGCGCCAATTTGACCAGTCTCTCTTCTATATCGGAGGTGTAATTGACCAGGAGGACAATGTGCAACAAGAGCTGTAAGTTGTCGAAAAAAATTTAATCTAACCTAACATCTAGACATTGCAGTTTTACGATTTATTTTTGAACAACTTCCCAATCCTTGAATCCAACGCCAATTTGACCAGTCACTCTTCTATATCGGAGGTGTAATTGACCAGGAGGACAATGTGCAACAAGAGCTGTAAGTTGTCGAAAAAAATTTAATCTAACCTAACATCAAGACATTGCAGATTTACGATTTATTTTTGAACAAGTTCCCAATCCTTGAATCCAACGCCAATTTGACCAGTCACTCTTCTATATCGGAGGTGTAATTGACCAGGAGGACAATGTGCAACAAGAGCTGTAAGTTGTCGAAAAAAATTTAATCTAACCTAACATCAAGACATTGCAGATTTACGATTTATTTTTGAACAACTTCCCAATCCTTGAATCCAACGCCAATTTGACCAGTCATTCTTCTATATCCTAGGTGTAATTGACCAGGAGGACAATGTGCAACAAGAGCTGTAAGCTGTCGAAAAAAATTTAATCTAACCTAACATCAAGACATTGCAGATTTACGATTTATTTTTGAACAACTTCCCAATCCTTGAATCCAACGCCAATTTGACCAGTCATTCTTCTATATCCTAGGTGTAATTGACCAGGAGGACAATGTGCAACAAGAGCTGTAAGTTGTCGAAAAAAATTTAATCTAACCTAACATCTAGACATTGCAGATTTACGATTTATTTTTGAACAACTTCCCAATCCTTGAATCCAACGCCAATTTGACCAGTCATTCTTCTATATCCTAGGTGTAATTGACCAGGAGGACAATGTGCAACAAGAGCTGTAAGTTGTCGAAAAAAATTCAATCTAACCTAACATCTAGACATTGCAGTTTTACGATTTATTTTTGAACAACTTCCAAATCCTTGAATCCAGCGCCAATTTGACCAGTCTCTCTTCTATATCGGAGGTGTAATTGACCAGGAGGACAATGTGCAACAAGAGCTGTAAGTTGTCGAAAAAAATTTAATCTAACCTAACATCTAGACATTGCAGATTTACCATTTATTTTTGAACAACTTCCCAATCCTTGAATCCAACGCCAATTTGACCAGTCATTCTTCTATATCGAAGGTGTAATTGACCAGGAGGACAATGTGCAACAAGAGCTGTAAGTTGTCGAAAAAAATTTAATCTAACCTAACATCAAGACATTGCAGATTTACGATTTATTTTTGAACAACTTCCCAATCCTTGAATCCAACGCCAATTTGACCAGTCATTCTTCTATATCCAAGGTGTAATTGACCAGGAGGACAATGTGCAGCAAGAGCTGTAAGTGGTCGAAAAAAATTCAATCTAACCTAACACCTAGACATTGCAGTTTTACGATTTATTTTTGAACAACTTCCCAATCCTTGAATCCAACGCCAATTTGACCAGTCATTCTTCTATATCGAAGGTGTAATTGACCAGGAGGACAATGTGCAACAAGAGCTGTAAGTGGTCGAAAAAAATTCAATCTAACCTAACATCTAGACATTGCAGTTTTACGATTTATTTTTGAACAACTTCCAAATTCTTGAATCCAGCGCCAATTTGAGCAGTCTCTCTTCTATATCGGAGGTGTAATTGACCAGGAGGACAATGTGCAACAAGAGCTGTAAGTGGTCGAAAAAATTCAATCTAACCTAACATCTAGACATTGCAGTTTTACGATTTATTTTTGAACAACTTCCCAATCCTTGAATCCAACGCCAATTTGACCAGTCATTCTTCTATATCGAAGGTGTAATTGACCAGGAGGACAATGTGCAACAAGAGCTGTAAGTGGTCGAAAAAAATTCAATCTAACCTAACATCTAGACATTGCAGTTTTACGATTTATTTTTGAACAACTTCCAAATCCTTGAATCCAGCGTCAATTTGACCAGTCTCTCTTCTATATCGGAGGTGTAATTGACCAGGAGGACAATGTGCAGCAAGAGCTGTAAGTGGTCGAAAAAATTCAATCTAACCTAACATCTAGACATTGCAGTTTTACGATTTATTTTTGAACAACTTCCCATTCCTTGAATCCAACGCCAATTTGACCAGTCACTCTTCTATATCGGAGGTGTAATTGACCAGGAGGACAATGTGCAACAAGAGCTGTAAGTTGTCGAAAAAAATTTAATCTAACCTAACATCAAGACATTGCAGATTTACGATTTATTTTTGAACAACTTCCCAATCCTTGAATCCAACGCCAACTTGACCAGTCATTCTTCTATATCCTAGGTGTAATTGACCAGGAGGACAATGTGCAACAAGAGCTGTAAGTTGTCGAAAAAAATTCAATCTAACTTAACATCTAGACATTGCAGTTTTACGATTTATTTTTGAACAACTTCCAAATCCTTGAATCCAGCGCCAATTTGACCAGTCTCTCTTCTATATCGGAGGTGTAATTGACCAGGAGGACAATGTGCAACAAGAGCTGTAAGTTGTCGAAAAAAATTTAATCTAACCTAACATCTAGACATTGCAGATTTACGATTTATTTTTGAACAACTTCCCAATCCTTGAATCCAACGCCAATTTGATTAGTCATTCTTCTATATCCAAGGTGTAATTGACCAGGAGGACAATGTGCAGCAAGAGCTGTAAGTGGTCGAAAAAAATTCAATCTAACCTAACATCTAGACATTGCAGTTTTACGATTTATTTTTGAACAACTTCCCAATCCTTGAATCCAACGCCAATTTGACCAGTCATTCTTCTATATCGAAGGTGTAATTGACCAGGAGGACAATGTGCAACAAGAGTTGTAAGTGGTCGAAAAAAATTCAATCTAACCTAACATCTAGACATTGCAGTTTTACGATTTATTTTTGAACAACTTCCAAATTCTTGAATCCAGCGCCCATTTGACCAGTCTCTCTTCTATATCGGAGGTGTAATTGACCAGGAGGACAATGTGCAACAAGAGCTGTAAGTGGTCGAAAAAATTCAATCTAACCTAACATCTAGACATTGCAGTTTTACGATTTATTTTTGAACAACTTCCCAATCCTTGAATCCAACGCCAATTTGACCAGTCACTCTTCTATATCGGAGGTGTAATTGACCAGGAGGACAATGTGCAACAAGAGCTGTAAGTTGTCGAAAAAAATTTAATCTAACCTAACATCAAGGCATTGCAGATTTACGATTTATTTTTGAACAACTTCCCAATCCTTGAATCCAACGCCAATTTGACCAGTCACTCTTCTATATCGGAGGTGTAATTGACCAGGAGGACAATGTGCAACAAGAGCTGTAAGTTGTCGAAAAAAATTTAATCTAACCTAACATCAAGACATTGCAGATTTACGATTTATTTTTGAACAACTTCCCAATCCTTGAATCCAACGCCAATTTGACCAGTCACTCTTCTATATCGGAGATGTAATTGACCAGGAGGACAATGTGCAACAAGAGCTGTAAGTTGTCGAAAAAAATTTAATCTAACCTAACATCAAGACATTGCAGATTTTCGATTTATTTTTGAACAACTTCCCAATCCTTGAATCCAACGCCAATTTGACCAGTCATTCTTCTATATCCTAGGTGTAATTGACCAGGAGGACAATGTGCAACAAGAGCTGTAAGCTGTCGAAAAAAATTTAATCTAACCTAACATCTAGACATTGCAGATTTACGATTTATTTTTGAACAACTTCCCAATCCTTGAATCCAACGCCAATTTGACCAGTCATTCTTCTATATCGAAGGTGTAATTGACCAGGAGGACAATGTGCAACAAGAGCTGTAAGTTGTCGAAAAAAATTTAATCTAACCTAACATCAAGACATTGCAGATTTACGATTTATTTTTGAACAACTTCCCAATCCTTGAATCCAACGCCAATTTGACCAGTCATTCTTCTATATCCTAGGTGTAATTGACCAGGAGGACAATGTGCAACAAGAGCTGTAAGTTGTCGAAAAAAATTTAATCTAACCTAACATCTAGACATTGCAGATTTACGATTTATTTTTGAACAACTTCCCAATCCTTGAATCCAGTGCCAATTTGACCAGTCTCTCTTCTATATCGGAGGTGTAATTGACCAGGAGGACAATGTGCAACAAGAGCTGTAAGTGGTCGAAAAAAATTCAATCTAACCTAACATCTAGACATTGCAGTTTTACGATTTATTTTTGAACAACTTCCAAATCCTTGAATCCAGCGCCAATTTGACCAGTCTCTCTTCTATATCGGAGGTGTAATTGACCAGGAGGACAATGTGCAGCAAGAGCTGTAAGTGGTCGAAAAAATTCAATCTAACCTAACATCTAGACATTGCAGTTTTACGATTTATTTTTGAACAACTTCCCATTCCTTGAATCCAACGCCAATTTGACCAGTCACTCTTCTATATCGGAGGTGTAATTGACCAGGAGGACAATGTGCAACAAGAGCTGTAAGTTGTCGAAAAAAATTTAATCTAACCTAACATCTAGACATTGCAGATTTACGATTTATTTTTGAACAACTTCCCAATCCTTGAATCCAGTGCCAATTTGACCAGTCTCTCTTCTATATCGGAGGTGTAATTGACCAGGAGGACAATGTGCAACAAGAGCTGTAAGTGGTCGAAAAAAATTCAATCTAACCTAACATCTAGACATTGCAGTTTTACGATTTATTTTTGAACAACTTCCAAATCCTTGAATCCAGCGCCAATTTGACCAGTCTCTCTTCTATATCGGAGGTGTAATTGACCAGGAGGACAATGTGCAGCAAGAGCTGTAAGTGGTCGAAAAAATTCAATCTAACCTAACATCAAGACATTGCAGATTTACGATTTATTTTTGAACAACTTCCCAATCCTTGAATCCAACGCCAATTTGACCAGTCATTCTTCTATATCCTAGGTGTAATTGACCAGGAGGACAATGTGCAACAAGAGCTGTAAGTTGTCGAAAAAAATTTAATCTAACCTAACATCTAGACATTGCAGATTTACGATTTATTTTTGAACAACTTCCCAATCCTTGAATCCAGTGCCAATTTGACCAGTCTCTCTTCTATATCGGAGGTGTAATTGACCAGGAGGACAATGTGCAACAAGAGCTGTAAGTGGTCGAAAAAAATTCAATCTAACCTAACATCTAGACATTGCAGTTTTACGATTTATTTTTGAACAACTTCTAAATCCTTGAATCCAGCGCCAATTTGACCAGTCTCTCTTCTATATCGGAGGTGTAATTGACCAAGAGGACAATGTGCAGCAAGAGCTGTAAGTGGTCGAAAAAATTCAATCTAACCTAACATCTAGACATTGCAGTTTTACGATTTGTTTTTGAACAACTTCCCATTCCTTGAATCCAACGCCAATTTGACCAGTCACTCTTCTATATCGGAGGTGGAATTGACCAGGAGGACAATGTGCAACAAGAGCTGTAAGTTGTCGAAAAAAATTTAATCTAACCTAACATCAAGACATTGCAGATTTACGATTTATTTTTGAACAACTTCCCAATCCTTGAATCCAACGCCAATTTGACCAGTCATTCTTCTATATCCTAGGTGTAATTAACCAGGAGGACAATGTGCAACAAGAGCTGTAAGTTGTCGAAAAAAATTTAATCTAACCTAACATCAAGACATTGCAGATTTACGATTTATTTTTGAACAACTTCCCAATCCTTGAATCCAACGCCAATTTGACCAGTCACTCTTCTATATCGGAGGTGTAATTGACCAGGAGGACAATGTGCAACAAGAGCTGTAAGTTGTCGAAAAAAATTTAATCTAACCTAACATCAAGACATTGCAGATTTACGATTTATTTTTGAACAACTTCCCAATCCTTGAATCCAACGCCAATTTGACCAGTCATTCTTCTATATCCAAGGTGTAATTGACCAGGAGGACAATGTGCAGCAAGAGCTGTAAGTGGTCGAAAAAAATTCAATCTAACCTAACACCTAGACATTGCAGTTTTACGATTTATTTTTGAACAACTTCCCAATCCTTGAATCCAACGCCAATTTGACCAGTCATTCTTCTATATCGAAGGTGTAATTGACCAGGAGGACAATGTGCAACAAGAGTTGTAAGTGGTCGAAAAAAATTCAATCTAACCTAACATCTAGACATTGCAGTTTTACGATTTATTTTTGAACAACTTCCAAATTCTTGAATCCAGCGCCAATTTGACCAGTCTCTCTTCTATATCGGAAGTTGTCGAAAAAAATTTAATCTAACCTAACATCAAGACATTGCAGATTTACGATTTATTTTTGAACAACTTCCCAATCCTTGAATCCAGCGCCAATTTGACCAGTCACTCTTCTATATCGGAGGTGTAATTGACCAGGAGGGCAATGTGCAACAAGAGCTGTAAGTTGTCGAAAAAAATTTAATCTAACCTAACATCAAGACATTGCAGATTTACGATTTATTTTTGAACAAGTTCCCAATCCTTGAATCCAACGCCAATTTGACCAGTCACTCTTCTATATCGGAGGTGTAATTGACCAGGAGGACAATGTGCAACAAGAGCTGTAAGTTGTCGAAAAAAATTTAATCTAACCTAACATCAAGACATTGCAGATTTACGATTTATTTTTGAACAACTTCCCAATCCTTGAATCCAACGCCAATTTGACCAGTCATTCTTCTATATCCAAGGTGTAATTGACCAGGAGGACAATGTGCAGCAAGAGCTGTAAGTGGTCGAAAAAAATTCAATCTAACCTAACACCTAGACATTGCAGTTTTACGATTTATTTTTGAACAACTTCCCAATCCTTGAATCCAACGCCAATTTGACCAGTCATTCTTCTATATCGAAGGTGTAATTGACCAGGAGGACAATGTGCAACAAGAGCTGTAAGTGGTCGAAAAAAATTCAATCTAACCTAACATCTAGACATTGCAGTTTTACGATTTATTTTTGAACAACTTCCAAATTCTTGAATCCAGCGCCAATTTGAGCAGTCTCTCTTCTATATCGGAGGTGTAATTGACCAGGAGGACAATGTGCAACAAGAGCTGTAAGTGGTCGAAAAAATTCAATCTAACCTAACATCTAGACATTGCAGTTTTACGATTTATTTTTGAACAACTTCCCAATCCTTGAATCCAACGCCAATTTGACCAGTCATTCTTCTATATCGAAGGTGTAATTGACCAGGAGGACAATGTGCAACAAGAGCTGTAAGTGGTCGAAAAAAATTCAATCTAACCTAACATCTAGACATTGCAGTTTTACGATTTATTTTTGAACAACTTCCAAATCCTTGAATCCAGCGTCAATTTGACCAGTCTCTCTTCTATATCGGAGGTGTAATTGACCAGGAGGACAATGTGCAGCAAGAGCTGTAAGTGGTCGAAAAAATTCAATCTAACCTAACATCTAGACATTGCAGTTTTACGATTTATTTTTGAACAACTTCCCATTCCTTGAATCCAACGCCAATTTGACCAGTCACTCTTCTATATCGGAGGTGTAATTGACCAGGAGGACAATGTGCAACAAGAGCTGTAAGTTGTCGAAAAAAATTTAATCTAACCTAACATCAAGACATTGCAGATTTACGATTTATTTTTGAACAACTTCCCAATCCTTGAATCCAACGCCAATTTGACCAGTCATTCTTCTATATCCTAGGTGTAATTGACCAGGAGGACAATGTGCAACAAGAGCTGTAAGTTGTCGAAAAAAATTCAATCTAACTTAACATCTAGACATTGCAGTTTTACGATTTATTTTTGAACAACTTCCAAATCCTTGAATCCAGCGCCAATTTGACCAGTCTCTCTTCTATATCGGAGGTGTAATTGACCAGGAGGACAATGTGCAACAAGAGCTGTAAGTTGTCGAAAAAAATTTAATCTAACCTAACATCTAGACATTGCAGATTTACGATTTATTTTTGAACAACTTCCCAATCCTTGAATCCAACGCCAATTTGACCAGTCATTCTTCTATATCCAAGGTGTAATTGACCAGAAGGACAATGTGCAGCAAGAGCTGTAAGTGGTCGAAAAAAATTCAATCTAACCTAACATCTAGACATTGCAGTTTTACGATTTATTTTTGAACAACTTCCCAATCCTTGAATCCAACGCCAATTTGACCAGTCATTCTTCTATATCGAAGGTGTAATTGACCAGGAGGACAATGTGCAACAAGAGTTGTAAGTGGTCGAAAAAAATTCAATCTAACCTAACATCTAGACATTGCAGTTTTACGATTTATTTTTGAACAACTTCCAAATTCTTGAATCCAGCGCCAATTTGACCAGTCTCTCTTCTATATCGGAGGTGTAATTGACCAGGAGGACAATGTGCAACAAGAGCTGTAAGTGGTCGAAAAAATTCAATCTAACCTAACATCTAGACATTGCAGTTTTACGATTTATTTTTGAACAACTTCCCAATCCTTGAATCCAACGCCAATTTTACCAGTCACTCTTCTATATCGGAGGTGTAATTGACCAGGAGGACAATGTGCAACAAGAGCTGTAAGTTGTCGAAAAAAATTTAATCTAACCTAACATCAAGGCATTGCAGATTTACGATTTATTTTTGAACAACTTCCCAATCCTTGAATCCAACGCCAATTTGACCAGTCACTCTTCTATATCGGAGGTGTAATTGACCAGGAGGACAATGTGCAACAAGAGCTGTAAGTTGTCGAAAAAAATTTAATCTAACCTAACATCAAGACATTGCAGATTTACGATTTATTTTTGAACAACTTCCCAATCCTTGAATCCAACGCCAATTTGACCAGTCACTCTTCTATATCGGAGGTGTAATTGACCAGGAGGACAATGTGCAACAAGAGCTGTAAGCTGTCGAAAAAAATTTAATCTAACCTAACATCTAGACATTGCAGATTTACGATTTATTTTTGAACAACTTCCCAATACTTGAATCCAACGCCAATTTGACCAGTCATTCTTCTATATCGAAGGTGTAATTGACCAGGAGGACAATGTGCAACAAGAGCTGTAAGTTGTCGAAAAAAATTTAATCTAACCTAACATCAAGACATTGCAGATTTACGATTTATTTTTGAACAACTTCCCAATTTTTGAATCCGACGCCAATTTGACCAGTCATTCTTCTATATCCTAGGTGTAATTGACCAGGAGGACAATGTGCAACAAGAGCTGTAAGCTGTCGAAAAAAATTTAATCTAACCTAACATCTAGACATTGCAGATTTACGATTTATTTTTGAACAACTTCCCAATACTTGAATCCAACGCCAATTTGACCAGTCATTCTTCTATATCGAAGGTGTAATTGACCAGGAGGACAATGTGCAACAAGAGCTGTAAGTTGTCGAAAAAAATTTAATCTAACCTAACATCAAGACATTGCAGATTTACGATTTATTTTTGAACAACTTCCCAATTTTTGAATCCGACGCCAATTTGACCAGTCATTCTTCTATATCCTAGGTGTAATTGACCAGGAGGACAATGTGCAACAAGAGCTGTAAGTTGTCGAAAAAAATTTAATCTAACCTAACATCTAGACATTGCAGATTTACGATTTATTTTTGAACAACTTCCCAATCCTTGAATCCAACGCCAATTTGACCAGTCATTCTTCTATATCCTAGGTGTAATTGACCAGGAGGACAATGTGCAACAAGAGCTGTAAGCTGTCGAAAAAAATTTAATCTAACCTAACATCTAGACATTGCAGATTTACGATTTATTTTTGAACAACTTCCCAATACTTGAATCCAACGCCAATTTGACCAGTCATTCTTCTATATCGAAGGTGTAATTGACCAGGAGGACAATGTGCAACAAGAGCTGTAAGTTGTCGAAAAAAATTTAATCTAACCTAACATCAAGACATTGCAGATTTACGATTTATTTTTGAACAACTTCCCAATTTTTGAATCCGACGCCAATTTGACCAGTCATTCTTCTATATCCTAGGTGTAATTGACCAGGAGGACAATGTGCAACAAGAGCTGTAAGTTGTCGAAAAAAATTTAATCTAACCTAACATCTAGACATTGCAGATTTACGATTTATTTTTGAACAACTTCCCAATCCTTGAATCCAACGCCAATTTGACCAGTCACTCTTCTATATCGGAGGTGTAATTGACCAGGAGGACAATGTGCAACAAGAGCTGTAAGTTGTCGAAAAAAATTTAATCTAACCTAACATCAAGACATTGCAGATTTACGATTTATTTTTGAACAACTTCCCAATCCTTGAATCCAACGCCAATTTGACCAGTCATTCTTCTATATCCTAGGTGTAATTGACCAGGAGGACAATGTGCAACAAGAGCTGTAAGCTGTCGAAAAAAATTTAATCTAACCTAACATCTAGACATTGCAGATTTACGATTTATTTTTGAACAACTTCCCAATCCTTGAATCCAACGCCAATTTGACCAGTCATTCTTCTATATCGAAGGTGTAATTGACCAGGAGGACAATGTGCAACAAGAGCTGTAAGTTGTCGAAAAAAATTTAATCTAACCTAACATCAAGACATTGCAGATTTACGATTTATTTTTGAACAACTTCCCAATCCTTGAATCCAACGCCAATTTGACCAGTCATTCTTCTATATCCTAGGTGTAATTGACCAGGAGGACAATGTGCAACAAGAGCTGTAAGTTGTCGAAAAAAATTTAATCTAACCTAACATCTAGACATTGCAGATTTACGATTTATTTTTGAACAACTTCCCAATCCTTGAATCCAGTGCCAATTTGACCAGTCATTCTTCTATATCCTAGGTGTAATTGACCAGGAGGACAATGTGCAACAAGAGCTGTAAGTTGTCGAAAAAAATTCAATCTAACCTAACATCTAGACATTGCAGTTTTACGATTTATTTTTGAACAACTTCCAAATCCTTGAATCCAGCGCCAATTTGACCAGTCTCTCTTCTATATCGGAGGTGTAATTGACCAGGAGGACAATGTGCAACAAGAGCTGTAAGTTGTCGAAAAAAATTTAATCTAACCTAACATCTAGACATTGCAGTTTTACGATTTATTTTTGAACAACTTCCCAATCCTTGAATCCAACGCCAATTTGACCAGTCACTCTTCTATATCGGAGGTGTAATTGACCAGGAGGACAATGTGCAACAAGAGCTGTAAGTTGTCGAAAAAAATTTAATCTAACCTAACATCAAGACATTGCAGATTTACGATTTATTTTTGAACAAGTTCCCAATCCTTGAATCCAACGCCAATTTGACCAGTCACTCTTCTATATCGGAGGTGTAATTGACCAGGAGGACAATGTGCAACAAGAGCTGTAAGTTGTCGAAAAAAATTTAATCTAACCTAACATCAAGACATTGCAGATTTACGATTTATTTTTGAACAACTTCCCAATCCTTGAATCCAACGCCAATTTGACCAGTCATTCTTCTATATCCTAGGTGTAATTGACCAGGAGGACAATGTGCAACAAGAGCTGTAAGCTGTCGAAAAAAATTTAATCTAACCTAACATCAAGACATTGCAGATTTACGATTTATTTTTGAACAAGTTCCCAATCCTTGAATCCAACGCCAATTTGACCAGTCACTCTTCTATATCGGAGGTGTAATTGACCAGGAGGACAATGTGCAACAAGAGCTGTAAGCTGTCGAAAAAAATTTAATCTAACCTAACATCTAGACATTGCAGATTTACGATTTATTTTTGAACAACTTCCCAATCCTTGAATCCAACGCCAATTTGACCAGTCATTCTTCTATATCCTAGGTGTAATTGACCAGGAGGACAATGTGCAACAAGAGCTGTAAGTTGTCGAAAAAAATTTAATCTAACCTAACATCTAGACATTGCAGATTTACGATTTATTTTTGAACAACTTCCCAATCCTTGAATCCAACGCCAATTTGACCAGTCATTCTTCTATATCCTAGGTGTAATTGACCAGGAGGACAATGTGCAACAAGAGCTGTAAGTTGTCGAAAAAAATTCAATCTAACCTAACATCTAGACATTGCAGTTTTACGATTTATTTTTGAACAACTTCCAAATCCTTGAATCCAGCGCCAATTTGACCAGTCTCTCTTCTATATCGGAGGTGTAATTGACCAGGAGGACAATGTGCAACAAGAGCTGTAAGTTGTCGAAAAAAATTTAATCTAACCTAACATCTAGACATTGCAGATTTACGATTTATTTTTGAACAACTTCCCAATCCTTGAATCCAACGCCAATTTGACCAGTCATTCTTCTATATCGAAGGTGTAATTGACCAGGAGGACAATGTGCAACAAGAGCTGTAAGTTGTCGAAAAAAATTTAATCTAACCTAACATCAAGACATTGCAGATTTACGATTTATTTTTGAACAACTTCCCAATCCTTGAATCCAACGCCAATTTGACCAGTCATTCTTCTATATCCAAGGTGTAATTGACCAGGAGGACAATGTGCAGCAAGAGCTGTAAGTGGTCGAAAAAAATTCAATCTAACCTAACACCTAGACATTGCAGTTTTACGATTTATTTTTGAACAACTTCCCAATCCTTGAATCCAACGCCAATTTGACCAGTCATTCTTCTATATCGAAGGTGTAATTGACCAGGAGGACAATGTGCAACAAGAGCTGTAAGTGGTCGAAAAAAATTCAATCTAACCTAACATCTAGACATTGCAGTTTTACGATTTATTTTTGAACAACTTCCAAATTCTTGAATCCAGCGCCAATTTGAGCAGTCTCTCTTCTATATCGGAGGTGTAATTGACCAGGAGGACAATGTGCAACAAGAGCTGTAAGTGGTCGAAAAAATTCAATCTAACCTAACATCTAGACATTGCAGTTTTACGATTTATTTTTGAACAACTTCCCAATCCTTGAATCCAACGCCAATTTGACCAGTCATTCTTCTATATCGAAGGTGTAATTGACCAGGAGGACAATGTGCAACAAGAGCTGTAAGTGGTCGAAAAAAATTCAATCTAACCTAACATCTAGACATTGCAGTTTTACGATTTATTTTTGAACAACTTCCAAATCCTTGAATCCAGCGTCAATTTGACCAGTCTCTCTTCTATATCGGAGGTGTAATTGACCAGGAGGACAATGTGCAGCAAGAGCTGTAAGTGGTCGAAAAAATTCAATCTAACCTAACATCTAGACATTGCAGTTTTACGATTTATTTTTGAACAACTTCCCATTCCTTGAATCCAACGCCAATTTGACCAGTCACTCTTCTATATCGGAGGTGTAATTGACCAGGAGGACAATGTGCAACAAGAGCTGTAAGTTGTCGAAAAAAATTTAATCTAACCTAACATCAAGACATTGCAGATTTACGATTTATTTTTGAACAACTTCCCAATCCTTGAATCCAACGCCAACTTGACCAGTCATTCTTCTATATCCTAGGTGTAATTGACCAGGAGGACAATGTGCAACAAGAGCTGTAAGTTGTCGAAAAAAATTCAATCTAACTTAACATCTAGACATTGCAGTTTTACGATTTATTTTTGAACAACTTCCAAATCCTTGAATCCAGCGCCAATTTGACCAGTCTCTCTTCTATATCGGAGGTGTAATTGACCAGGAGGACAATGTGCAACAAGAGCTGTAAGTTGTCGAAAAAAATTTAATCTAACCTAACATCTAGACATTGCAGATTTACGATTTATTTTTGAACAACTTCCCAATCCTTGAATCCAACGCCAATTTGATTAGTCATTCTTCTATATCCAAGGTGTAATTGACCAGGAGGACAATGTGCAGCAAGAGCTGTAAGTGGTCGAAAAAAATTCAATCTAACCTAACATCTAGACATTGCAGTTTTACGATTTATTTTTGAACAACTTCCCAATCCTTGAATCCAACGCCAATTTGACCAGTCATTCTTCTATATCGAAGGTGTAATTGACCAGGAGGACAATGTGCAACAAGAGTTGTAAGTGGTCGAAAAAAATTCAATCTAACCTAACATCTAGACATTGCAGTTTTACGATTTATTTTTGAACAACTTCCAAATTCTTGAATCCAGCGCCAATTTGACCAGTCTCTCTTCTATATCGGAGGTGTAATTGACCAGGAGGACAATGTGCAACAAGAGCTGTAAGTGGTCGAAAAAATTCAATCTAACCTAACATCTAGACATTGCAGTTTTACGATTTATTTTTGAACAACTTCCCAATCCTTGAATCCAACGCCAATTTGACCAGTCACTCTTCTATATCGGAGGTGTAATTGACCAGGAGGACAATGTGCAACAAGAGCTGTAAGTTGTCGAAAAAAATTTAATCTAACCTAACATCAAGGCATTGCAGATTTACGATTTATTTTTGAACAACTTCCCAATCCTTGAATCCAACGCCAATTTGACCAGTCACTCTTCTATATCGGAGGTGTAATTGACCAGGAGGACAATGTGCAACAAGAGCTGTAAGTTGTCGAAAAAAATTTAATCTAACCTAACATCAAGACATTGCAGATTTACGATTTATTTTTGAACAACTTCCCAATCCTTGAATCCAACGCCAATTTGACCAGTCACTCTTCTATATCGGAGGTGTAATTGACCAGGAGGACAATGTGCAACAAGAGCTGTAAGTTGTCGAAAAAAATTTAATCTAACCTAACATCAAGACATTGCAGATTTTCGATTTATTTTTGAACAACTTCCCAATCCTTGAATCCAACGCCAATTTGACCAGTCATTCTTCTATATCCTAGGTGTAATTGACCAGGAGGACAATGTGCAACAAGAGCTGTAAGCTGTCGAAAAAAATTTAATCTAACCTAACATCTAGACATTGCAGATTTACGATTTATTTTTGAACAACTTCCCAATCCTTGAATCCAACGCCAATTTGACCAGTCATTCTTCTATATCGAAGGTGTAATTGACCAGGAGGACAATGTGCAACAAGAGCTGTAAGTTGTCGAAAAAAATTTAATCTAACCTAACATCAAGACATTGCAGATTTACGATTTATTTTTGAACAACTTCCCAATCCTTGAATCCAACGCCAATTTGACCAGTCATTCTTCTATATCCTAGGTGTAATTGACCAGGAGGACAAAGTGCAACAAGAGCTGTAAGTTGTCGAAAAAAATTTAATCTAACCTAACATCTAGACATTGCAGATTTACGATTTATTTTTGAACAACTTCCCAATCCTTGAATCCAGTGCCAATTTGACCAGTCTCTCTTCTATATCGGAGGTGTAATTGACCAGGAGGACAATGTGCAACAAGAGCTGTAAGTGGTCGAAAAAAATTCAATCTAACCTAACATCTAGACATTGCAGTTTTACGATTTATTTTTGAACAACTTCCAAATCCTTGAATCCAGCGCCAATTTGACCAGTCTCTCTTCTATATCGGAGGTGTAATTGACCAGGAGGACAATGTGCAGCAAGAGCTGTAAGTGGTCGAAAAAATTCAATCTAACCTAACATCTAGACATTGCAGTTTTACGATTTATTTTTGAACAACTTCCCATTCCTTGAATCCAACGCCAATTTGACCAGTCACTCTTCTATATCGGAGGTGTAATTGACCAGGAGGACAATGTGCAACAAGAGCTGTAAGTTGTCGAAAAAAATTTAATCTAACCTAACATCTAGACATTGCAGATTTACGATTTATTTTTGAACAACTTCCCAATCCTTGAATCCAGTGCCAATTTGACCAGTCTCTCTTCTATATCGGAGGTGTAATTGACCAGGAGGACAATGTGCAACAAGAGCTGTAAGTGGTCGAAAAAAATTCAATCTAACCTAACATCTAGACATTGCAGTTTTACGATTTATTTTTGAACAACTTCCAAATCCTTGAATCCAGCGCCAATTTGACCAGTCTCTCTTCTATATCGGAGGTGTAATTGACCAGGAGGACAATGTGCAGCAAGAGCTGTAAGTGGTCGAAAAAATTCAATCTAACCTAACATCAAGACATTGCAGATTTACGATTTATTTTTGAACAACTTCCCAATCCTTGAATCCAACGCCAATTTGACCAGTCATTCTTCTATATCCAAGGTGTAATTGACCAGGAGGACAATGTGCAGCAAGAGCTGTAAGTGGTCGAAAAAATTCAATCTAACCTAACATCAAGACATTGCAGATTTACGATTTATTTTTGAACAACTTCCCAATCCTTGAATCCAACGCCAATTTGACCAGTCATTCTTCTATATCCTAGGTGTAATTGACCAGGAGGACAATGTGCAACAAGAGCTGTAAGTTGTCGAAAAAAATTTAATCTAACCTAACATCTAGACATTGCAGATTTACGATTTATTTTTGAACAACTTCCCAATCCTTGAATCCAGTGCCAATTTGACCAGTCTCTCTTCTATATCGGAGGTGTAATTGACCAGGAGGACAATGTGCAACAAGAGCTGTAAGTGGTCGAAAAAAATTCAATCTAACCTAACATCTAGACATTGCAGTTTTACGATTTATTTTTGAACAACTTCTAAATCCTTGAATCCAGCGCCAATTTGACCAGTCTCTCTTCTATATCGGAGGTGTAATTGACCAGGAGGACAATGTGCAGCAAGAGCTGTAAGTGGTCGAAAAAATTCAATCTAACCTAACATCTAGACATTGCAGTTTTACGATTTGTTTTTGAACAACTTCCCATTCCTTGAATCCAACGCCAATTTGACCAGTCACTCTTCTATATCGGAGGTGTAATTGACCAGGAGGACAATGTGCAACAAGAGCTGTAAGTTGTCGAAAAAAATTTAATCTAACCTAACATCAAGACATTGCAGATTTACGATTTATTTTTGAACAACTTCCCAATCCTTGAATCCAACGCCAATTTGACCAGTCATTCTTCTATATCCTAGGTGTAATTAACCAGGAGGACAATGTGCAACAAGAGCTGTAAGTTGTCGAAAAAAATTTAATCTAACCTAACATCAAGACATTGCAGATTTACGATTTATTTTTGAACAACTTCCCAATCCTTGAATCCAACGCCAATTTGACCAGTCACTCTTCTATATCGGAGGTGTAATTGACCAGGAGGACAATGTGCAACAAGAGCTGTAAGTTGTCGAAAAAAATTTAATCTAACCTAACATCAAGACATTGCAGATTTACGATTTATTTTTGAACAACTTCCCAATCCTTGAATCCAACGCCAATTTGACCAGTCATTCTTCTATATCCAAGGTGTAATTGACCAGGAGGACAATGTGCAGCAAGAGCTGTAAGTGGTCGAAAAAAATTCAATCTAACCTAACACCTAGACATTGCAGTTTTACGATTTATTTTTGAACAACTTCCCAATCCTTGAATCCAACGCCAATTTGACCAGTCATTCTTCTATATCGAAGGTGTAATTGACCAGGAGGACAATGTGCAACAAGAGTTGTAAGTGGTCGAAAAAAATTCAATCTAACCTAACATCTAGACATTGCAGTTTTACGATTTATTTTTGAACAACTTCCAAATTCTTGAATCCAGCGCCAATTTGACCAGTCTCTCTTCTATATCGGAAGTTGTCGAAAAAAATTTAATCTAACCTAACATCAAGACATTGCAGATTTACGATTTATTTTTGAACAACTTCCCAATCCTTGAATCCAGCGCCAATTTGACCAGTCACTCTTCTATATCGGAGGTGTAATTGACCAGGAGGGCAATGTGCAACAAGAGCTGTAAGTTGTCGAAAAAAATTCAATCTAACCTAACATCTAGACATTGCAGATTTACGATTTATTTTTGAACAACTTCCCAATCCTTGAATCCAGTGCCAATTTGACCAGTCTCTCTTCTATATCGGAGGTGTAATTGACCAGGAGGACAATGTGCAACAAGAGCTGTAAGTGGTCGAAAAAAATTCAATCTAACCTAACATCTAGACATTGCAGTTTTACGATTTATTTTTGAACAACTTCTAAATCCTTGAATCCAGCGCCAATTTGACCAGTCTCTCTTCTATATCGGAGGTGTAATTGACCAGGAGGACAATGTGCAGCAAGAGCTGTAAGTGGTCGAAAAAATTCAATCTAACCTAACATCTAGACATTGCAGTTTTACGATTTGTTTTTGAACAACTTCCCATTCCTTGAATCCAACGCCAATTTGACCAGTCACTCTTCTATATCGGAGGTGTAATTGACCAGGAGGACAATGTGCAACAAGAGCTGTAAGTTGTCGAAAAAAATTTAATCTAACCTAACATCAAGACATTGCAGATTTACGATTTATTTTTGAACAACTTCCCAATCCTTGAATCCAACGCCAATTTGACCAGTCATTCTTCTATATCCTAGGTGTAATTAACCAGGAGGACAATGTGCAACAAGAGCTGTAAGTTGTCGAAAAAAATTTAATCTAACCTAACATCAAGACATTGCAGATTTACGATTTATTTTTGAACAACTTCCCAATCCTTGAATCCAACGCCAATTTGACCAGTCACTCTTCTATATCGGAGGTGTAATTGACCAGGAGGACAATGTGCAACAAGAGCTGTAAGTTGTCGAAAAAAATTTAATCTAACCTAACATCAAGACATTGCAGATTTACGATTTATTTTTGAACAACTTCCCAATCCTTGAATCCAACGCCAATTTGACCAGTCATTCTTCTATATCCAAGGTGTAATTGACCAGGAGGACAATGTGCAGCAAGAGCTGTAAGTGGTCGAAAAAAATTCAATCTAACCTAACACCTAGACATTGCAGTTTTACGATTTATTTTTGAACAACTTCCCAATCCTTGAATCCAACGCCAATTTGACCAGTCATTCTTCTATATCGAAGGTGTAATTGACCAGGAGGACAATGTGCAACAAGAGTTGTAAGTGGTCGAAAAAAATTCAATCTAACCTAACATCTAGACATTGCAGTTTTACGATTTATTTTTGAACAACTTCCAAATTCTTGAATCCAGCGCCAATTTGACCAGTCTCTCTTCTATATCGGAAGTTGTCGAAAAAAATTTAATCTAACCTAACATCAAGACATTGCAGATTTACGATTTATTTTTGAACAACTTCCCAATCCTTGAATCCAGCGCCAATTTGACCAGTCACTCTTCTATATCGGAGGTGTAATTGACCAGGAGGGCAATGTGCAACAAGAGCTGTAAGTTGTCGAAAAAAATTTAATCTAACCTAACATCAAGACATTGCAGATTTACGATTTATTTTTGAACAAGTTCCCAATCCTTGAATCCAACGCCAATTTGACCAGTCACTCTTCTATATCGGAGGTGTAATTGACCAGGAGGACAATGTGCAACAAGAGCTGTAAGTTGTCGAAAAAAATTTAATCTAACCTAACATCAAGACATTGCAGATTTACGATTTATTTTTGAACAACTTCCCAATCCTTGAATCCAACGCCAATTTGACCAGTCATTCTTCTATATCCAAGGTGTAATTGACCAGGAGGACAATGTGCAGCAAGAGCTGTAAGTGGTCGAAAAAAATTCAATCTAACCTAACACCTAGACATTGCAGTTTTACGATTTATTTTTGAACAACTTCCCAATCCTTGAATCCAACGCCAATTTGACCAGTCATTCTTCTATATCGAAGGTGTAATTGACCAGGAGGACAATGTGCAACAAGAGCTGTAAGTGGTCGAAAAAAATTCAATCTAACCTAACATCTAGACATTGCAGTTTTACGATTTATTTTTGAACAACTTCCAAATTCTTGAATCCAGCGCCAATTTGAGCAGTCTCTCTTCTATATCGGAGGTGTAATTGACCAGGAGGACAATGTGCAACAAGAGCTGTAAGTGGTCGAAAAAATTCAATCTAACCTAACATCTAGACATTGCAGTTTTACGATTTATTTTTGAACAACTTCCCAATCCTTGAATCCAACGCCAATTTGACCAGTCATTCTTCTATATCGAAGGTGTAATTGACCAGGAGGACAATGTGCAACAAGAGCTGTAAGTGGTCGAAAAAAATTCAATCTAACCTAACATCTAGACATTGCAGTTTTACGATTTATTTTTGAACAACTTCCAAATCCTTGAATCCAGCGTCAATTTGACCAGTCTCTCTTCTATATCGGAGGTGTAATTGACCAGGAGGACAATGTGCAGCAAGAGCTGTAAGTGGTCGAAAAAATTCAATCTAACCTAACATCTAGACATTGCAGTTTTACGATTTATTTTTGAACAACTTCCCATTCCTTGAATCCAACGCCAATTTGACCAGTCACTCTTCTATATCGGAGGTGTAATTGACCAGGAGGACAATGTGCAACAAGAGCTGTAAGTTGTCGAAAAAAATTTAATCTAACCTAACATCAAGACATTGCAGATTTACGATTTATTTTTGAACAACTTCCCAATCCTTGAATCCAACGCCAATTTGACCAGTCATTCTTCTATATCCTAGGTGTAATTGACCAGGAGGACAATGTGCAACAAGAGCTGTAAGTTGTCGAAAAAAATTCAATCTAACTTAACATCTAGACATTGCAGTTTTACGATTTATTTTTGAACAACTTCCAAATCCTTGAATCCAGCGCCAATTTGACCAGTCTCTCTTCTATATCGGAGGTGTAATTGACCAGGAGGACAATGTGCAACAAGAGCTGTAAGTTGTCGAAAAAAATTTAATCTAACCTAACATCTAGACATTGCAGATTTACGATTTATTTTTGAACAACTTCCCAATCCTTGAATCCAACGCCAATTTGACCAGTCATTCTTCTATATCCAAGGTGTAATTGACCAGAAGGACAATGTGCAGCAAGAGCTGTAAGTGGTCGAAAAAAATTCAATCTAACCTAACATCTAGACATTGCAGTTTTACGATTTATTTTTGAACAACTTCCCAATCCTTGAATCCAACGCCAATTTGACCAGTCATTCTTCTATATCGAAGGTGTAATTGACCAGGAGGACAATGTGCAACAAGAGTTGTAAGTGGTCGAAAAAAATTCAATCTAACCTAACATCTAGACATTGCAGTTTTACGATTTATTTTTGAACAACTTCCAAATTCTTGAATCCAGCGCCAATTTGACCAGTCTCTCTTCTATATCGGAGGTGTAATTGACCAGGAGGACAATGTGCAACAAGAGCTGTAAGTGGTCGAAAAAATTCAATCTAACCTAACATCTAGACATTGCAGTTTTACGATTTATTTTTGAACAACTTCCCAATCCTTGAATCCAACGCCAATTTTACCAGTCACTCTTCTATATCGGAGGTGTAATTGACCAGGAGGACAATGTGCAACAAGAGCTGTAAGTTGTCGAAAAAAATTTAATCTAACCTAACATCAAGGCATTGCAGATTTACGATTTATTTTTGAACAACTTCCCAATCCTTGAATCCAACGCCAATTTGACCAGTCACTCTTCTATATCGGAGGTGTAATTGACCAGGAGGACAATGTGCAACAAGAGCTGTAAGTTGTCGAAAAAAATTTAATCTAACCTAACATCAAGACATTGCAGATTTACGATTTATTTTTGAACAACTTCCCAATCCTTGAATCCAACGCCAATTTGACCAGTCACTCTTCTATATCGGAGGTGTAATTGACCAGGAGGACAATGTGCAACAAGAGCTGTAAGTTGTCGAAAAAAATTTAATCTAACCTAACATCAAGACATTGCAGATTTACGATTTATTTTTGAACAACTTCCCAATCCTTGAATCCAACGCCAATTTGACCAGTCATTCTTCTATATCCTAGGTGTAATTGACCAGGAGGACAATGTGCAACAAGAGCTGTAAGCTGTCGAAAAAAATTTAATCTAACCTAACATCTAGACATTGCAGATTTACGATTTATTTTTGAACAACTTCCCAATCCTTGAATCCAACGCCAATTTGACCAGTCATTCTTCTATATCGAAGGTGTAATTGACCAGGAGGACAATGTGCAACAAGAGCTGTAAGTTGTCGAAAAAAATTTAATCTAACCTAACATCAAGACATTGCAGATTTACGATTTATTTTTGAACAACTTCCCAATTTTTGAATCCGACGCCAATTTGACCAGTCATTCTTCTATATCCTAGGTGTAATTGACCAGGAGGACAATGTGCAACAAGAGCTGTAAGTTGTCGAAAAAAATTTAATCTAACCTAACATCTAGACATTGCAGATTTACGATTTATTTTTGAACAACTTCCCAATCCTTGAATCCAGTGCCAATTTGACCAGTCTCTCTTCTATATCGGAGGTGTAATTGACCAGGAGGACAATGTGCAACAAGAGCTGTAAGTGGTCGAAAAAAATTCAATCTAACCTAACATCTAGACATTGCAGTTTTACGATTTATTTTTGAACAACTTCCAAATCCTTGAATCCAGCGCCAATTTGACCAGTCTCTCTTCTATATCGGAGGTGTAATTGACCAGGAGGACAATGTGCAGCAAGAGCTGTAAGTGGTCGAAAAAATTCAATCTAACCTAACATCTAGACATTGCAGTTTTACGATTTATTTTTGAACAACTTCCCATTCCTTGAATCCAACGCCAATTTGACCAGTCACTCTTCTATATCGGAGGTGTAATTGACCAGGAGGACAATGTGCAACAAGAGCTGTAAGTTGTCGAAAAAAATTTAATCTAACCTAACATCAAGACATTGCAGATTTACGATTTATTTTTGAACAACTTCCCAATCCTTGAATCCAACGCCAATTTGACCAGTCATTCTTCTATATCCTAGGTGTAATTAACCAGGAGGACAATGTGCAACAAGAGCTGTAAGTTGTCGAAAAAAATTCAATCTAACCTAACATCTAGACATTGCAGTTTTACGATTTATTTTTGAACAACTTCCAAATCCTTGAATCCAGCGCCAATTTGACCAGTCTCTCTTCTATATCGGAGGTGTAATTGACCAGGAGGACAATGTGCAACAAGAGCTGTAAGTGGTCGAAAAAATTCAATCTAACCTAACATCTAGACATTGCAGATTTACGATTTATTTTTGAACAACTTCCCAATCCTTGAATCCAACGCCAATTTGACCAGTCATTCTTCTATATCCTAGGTGTAATTGACCAGGAGGACAATGTGCAACAAGAGCTGTAAGTTGTCGAAAAAAATTTAATCTAACCTAACATCTAGACATTGCAGTTTTACGATTTATTTTTGAACAACTTCCCAATCCTTGAATCCAGCGCCAATTTGACCAGTCGCTCTTCTATATCGGAGGTGTAATTGACCAGGAGGACAATGTGCAGCAAGAGCTGTAAGTGGTCGAAAAAATTCAATCTAACCTAACATCAAGACATTGCAGATTTACGATTTATTTTTGAACAACTTCCCAATCCTTGAATCCAACGCCAATTTGACCAGTCTCTCTTCTATATCGGAGGTGTAATTGACCAGGAGGACAATGTGCAACAAGAGCTGTAAGTTGTCGAAAAAAATTTAATCTAACCTAACATCTAGACATTGCAGATTTACGATTTATTTTTGAACAACTTCCCAATTCTTGAATCCAACGCCAATTTGACCAGTCATTCTTCTATATCCAAGGTGTAATTGACCAGGAGGACAATGTGCAGCAAGAGCTGTAAGTGGTCGAAAAAAATTCAATCTAACCTAACATCTAGACATTGCAGTTTTACGATTTATTTTTGAACAACTTCCCAATCCTTGAATCCAACGCCAATTTGACCAGTCATTCTTCTATATCGAAGGTGTAATTGACCAGGAGGACAATGTGCAACAAGAGCTGTAAGTGGTCGAAAAAAATTCAATCTAACCTAACATCTAGACATTGCAGTTTTACGATTTATTTTTGAACAACTTCCAAATTCTTGAATCCAGCGCCAATTTGACCAGTCTCTCTTCTATATCGGAGGTGTAATTGACCAGGAGGACAATGTGCAACAAGAGCTGTAAGTGGTCGAAAAAATTCAATCTAACCTAACATCTAGACATTGCAGTTTTACGATTTATTTTTGAACAACTTCCCAATCCTTGAATCCAACGCCAATTTGACCAGTCACTCTTCTATATCGGAGGTGTAATTGACCAGGAGGACAATGTGCAACAAGAGCTGTAAGTTGTCGAAAAAAATTTAATCTAACCTAACATCAAGACATTGCAGATTTACGATTTATTTTTGAACAAGTTCCCAATCCTTGAATCCAACGCCAATTTGACCAGTCACTCTTCTATATCGGAGGTGTAATTGACCAGGAGGACAATGTGCAACAAGAGCTGTAAGTTGTCGAAAAAAATTTAATCTAACCTAACATCAAGACATTGCAGATTTACGATTTATTTTTGAACAACTTCCCAATCCTTGAATCCAACGCCAATTTGACCAGTCATTCTTCTATATCCTAGGTGTAATTGACCAGGAGGACAATGTGCAACAAGAGCTGTAAGCTGTCGAAAAAAATTTAATCTAACCTAACATCTAGACATTGCAGATTTACGATTTATTTTTGAACAACTTCCCAATCCTTGAATCCAACGCCAATTTGACCAGTCATTCTTCTATATCGAAGGTGTAATTGACCAGGAGGACAATGTGCAACAAGAGCTGTAAGTTGTCGAAAAAAATTTAATCTAACCTAACATCAAGACATTGCAGATTTACGATTTATTTTTGAACAACTTCCCAATCCTTGAATCCAACGCCAATTTGACCAGTCATTCTTCTATATCCTAGGTGTAATTGACCAGGAGGACAATGTGCAACAAGAGCTGTAAGTTGTCGAAAAAAATTTAATCTAACCTAACATCTAGACATTGCAGATTTACGATTTATTTTTGAACAACTTCCCAATCCTTGAATCCAGTGCCAATTTGACCAGTCTCTCTTCTATATCGGAGGTGTAATTGACCAGGAGGACAATGTGCAACAAGAGCTGTAAGTGGTCGAAAAAAATTCAATCTAACCTAACATCTAGACATTGCAGTTTTACGATTTATTTTTGAACAACTTCTAAATCCTTGAATCCAGCGCCAATTTGACCAGTCTCTCTTCTATATCGGAGGTGTAATTGACCAGGAGGACAATGTGCAGCAAGAGCTGTAAGTGGTCGAAAAAATTCAATCTAACCTAACATCTAGACATTGCAGTTTTACGATTTGTTTTTGAACAACTTCCCATTCCTTGAATCCAACGCCAATTTGACCAGTCACTCTTCTATATCGGAGGTGTAATTGACCAGGAGGACAATGTGCAACAAGAGCTGTAAGTTGTCGAAAAAAATTTAATCTAACCTAACATCAAGACATTGCAGATTTACGATTTATTTTTGAACAACTTCCCAATCCTTGAATCCAACGCCAATTTGACCAGTCATTCTTCTATATCCTAGGTGTAATTAACCAGGAGGACAATGTGCAACAAGAGCTGTAAGTTGTCGAAAAAAATTTAATCTAACCTAACATCAAGACATTGCAGATTTACGATTTATTTTTGAACAACTTCCCAATCCTTGAATCCAACGCCAATTTGACCAGTCACTCTTCTATATCGGAGGTGTAATTGACCAGGAGGACAATGTGCAACAAGAGCTGTAAGTTGTCGAAAAAAATTTAATCTAACCTAACATCAAGACATTGCAGATTTACGATTTATTTTTGAACAACTTCCCAATCCTTGAATCCAACGCCAATTTGACCAGTCATTCTTCTATATCCAAGGTGTAATTGACCAGGAGGACAATGTGCAGCAAGAGCTGTAAGTGGTCGAAAAAAATTCAATCTAACCTAACACCTAGACATTGCAGTTTTACGATTTATTTTTGAACAACTTCCCAATCCTTGAATCCAACGCCAATTTGACCAGTCATTCTTCTATATCGAAGGTGTAATTGACCAGGAGGACAATGTGCAACAAGAGTTGTAAGTGGTCGAAAAAAATTCAATCTAACCTAACATCTAGACATTGCAGTTTTACGATTTATTTTTGAACAACTTCCAAATTCTTGAATCCAGCGCCAATTTGACCAGTCTCTCTTCTATATCGGAAGTTGTCGAAAAAAATTTAATCTAACCTAACATCAAGACATTGCAGATTTACGATTTATTTTTGAACAACTTCCCAATCCTTGAATCCAGCGCCAATTTGACCAGTCACTCTTCTATATCGGAGGTGTAATTGACCAGGAGGGCAATGTGCAACAAGAGCTGTAAGTTGTCGAAAAAAATTTAATCTAACCTAACATCAAGACATTGCAGATTTACGATTTATTTTTGAACAAGTTCCCAATCCTTGAATCCAACGCCAATTTGACCAGTCACTCTTCTATATCGGAGGTGTAATTGACCAGGAGGACAATGTGCAACAAGAGCTGTAAGTTGTCGAAAAAAATTTAATCTAACCTAACATCAAGACATTGCAGATTTACGATTTATTTTTGAACAACTTCCCAATCCTTGAATCCAACGCCAATTTGACCAGTCATTCTTCTATATCCAAGGTGTAATTGACCAGGAGGACAATGTGCAGCAAGAGCTGTAAGTGGTCGAAAAAAATTCAATCTAACCTAACACCTAGACATTGCAGTTTTACGATTTATTTTTGAACAACTTCCCAATCCTTGAATCCAACGCCAATTTGACCAGTCATTCTTCTATATCGAAGGTGTAATTGACCAGGAGGACAATGTGCAACAAGAGCTGTAAGTGGTCGAAAAAAATTCAATCTAACCTAACATCTAGACATTGCAGTTTTACGATTTATTTTTGAACAACTTCCAAATTCTTGAATCCAGCGCCAATTTGAGCAGTCTCTCTTCTATATCGGAGGTGTAATTGACCAGGAGGACAATGTGCAACAAGAGCTGTAAGTGGTCGAAAAAATTCAATCTAACCTAACATCTAGACATTGCAGTTTTACGATTTATTTTTGAACAACTTCCCAATCCTTGAATCCAACGCCAATTTGACCAGTCATTCTTCTATATCGAAGGTGTAATTGACCAGGAGGACAATGTGCAACAAGAGCTGTAAGTGGTCGAAAAAAATTCAATCTAACCTAACATCTAGACATTGCAGTTTTACGATTTATTTTTGAACAACTTCCAAATCCTTGAATCCAGCGTCAATTTGACCAGTCTCTCTTCTATATCGGAGGTGTAATTGACCAGGAGGACAATGTGCAGCAAGAGCTGTAAGTGGTCGAAAAAATTCAATCTAACCTAACATCTAGACATTGCAGTTTTACGATTTATTTTTGAACAACTTCCCATTCCTTGAATCCAACGCCAATTTGACCAGTCACTCTTCTATATCGGAGGTGTAATTGACCAGGAGGACAATGTGCAACAAGAGCTGTAAGTTGTCGAAAAAAATTTAATCTAACCTAACATCAAGACATTGCAGATTTACGATTTATTTTTGAACAACTTCCCAATCCTTGAATCCAACGCCAATTTGACCAGTCATTCTTCTATATCCTAGGTGTAATTGACCAGGAGGACAATGTGCAACAAGAGCTGTAAGTTGTCGAAAAAAATTCAATCTAACTTAACATCTAGACATTGCAGTTTTACGATTTATTTTTGAACAACTTCCAAATCCTTGAATCCAGCGCCAATTTGACCAGTCTCTCTTCTATATCGGAGGTGTAATTGACCAGGAGGACAATGTGCAACAAGAGCTGTAAGTTGTCGAAAAAAATTTAATCTAACCTAACATCTAGACATTGCAGATTTACGATTTATTTTTGAACAACTTCCCAATCCTTGAATCCAACGCCAATTTGACCAGTCATTCTTCTATATCCAAGGTGTAATTGACCAGAAGGACAATGTGCAGCAAGAGCTGTAAGTGGTCGAAAAAAATTCAATCTAACCTAACATCTAGACATTGCAGTTTTACGATTTATTTTTGAACAACTTCCCAATCCTTGAATCCAACGCCAATTTGACCAGTCATTCTTCTATATCGAAGGTGTAATTGACCAGGAGGACAATGTGCAACAAGAGTTGTAAGTGGTCGAAAAAAATTCAATCTAACCTAACATCTAGACATTGCAGTTTTACGATTTATTTTTGAACAACTTCCAAATTCTTGAATCCAGCGCCAATTTGACCAGTCTCTCTTCTATATCGGAGGTGTAATTGACCAGGAGGACAATGTGCAACAAGAGCTGTAAGTGGTCGAAAAAATTCAATCTAACCTAACATCTAGACATTGCAGTTTTACGATTTATTTTTGAACAACTTCCCAATCCTTGAATCCAACGCCAATTTTACCAGTCACTCTTCTATATCGGAGGTGTAATTGACCAGGAGGACAATGTGCAACAAGAGCTGTAAGTTGTCGAAAAAAATTTAATCTAACCTAACATCAAGGCATTGCAGATTTACGATTTATTTTTGAACAACTTCCCAATCCTTGAATCCAACGCCAATTTGACCAGTCACTCTTCTATATCGGAGGTGTAATTGACCAGGAGGACAATGTGCAACAAGAGCTGTAAGTTGTCGAAAAAAATTTAATCTAACCTAACATCAAGACATTGCAGATTTACGATTTATTTTTGAACAACTTCCCAATCCTTGAATCCAACGCCAATTTGACCAGTCACTCTTCTATATCGGAGGTGTAATTGACCAGGAGGACAATGTGCAACAAGAGCTGTAAGTTGTCGAAAAAAATTTAATCTAACCTAACATCAAGACATTGCAGATTTACGATTTATTTTTGAACAACTTCCCAATCCTTGAATCCAACGCCAATTTGACCAGTCATTCTTCTATATCCTAGGTGTAATTGACCAGGAGGACAATGTGCAACAAGAGCTGTAAGCTGTCGAAAAAAATTTAATCTAACCTAACATCTAGACATTGCAGATTTACGATTTATTTTTGAACAACTTCCCAATCCTTGAATCCAACGCCAATTTGACCAGTCATTCTTCTATATCGAAGGTGTAATTGACCAGGAGGACAATGTGCAACAAGAGCTGTAAGTTGTCGAAAAAAATTTAATCTAACCTAACATCAAGACATTGCAGATTTACGATTTATTTTTGAACAACTTCCCAATTTTTGAATCCGACGCCAATTTGACCAGTCATTCTTCTATATCCTAGGTGTAATTGACCAGGAGGACAATGTGCAACAAGAGCTGTAAGTTGTCGAAAAAAATTTAATCTAACCTAACATCTAGACATTGCAGATTTACGATTTATTTTTGAACAACTTCCCAATCCTTGAATCCAGTGCCAATTTGACCAGTCTCTCTTCTATATCGGAGGTGTAATTGACCAGGAGGACAATGTGCAACAAGAGCTGTAAGTGGTCGAAAAAAATTCAATCTAACCTAACATCTAGACATTGCAGTTTTACGATTTATTTTTGAACAACTTCCAAATCCTTGAATCCAGCGCCAATTTGACCAGTCTCTCTTCTATATCGGAGGTGTAATTGACCAGGAGGACAATGTGCAGCAAGAGCTGTAAGTGGTCGAAAAAATTCAATCTAACCTAACATCTAGACATTGCAGTTTTACGATTTATTTTTGAACAACTTCCCATTCCTTGAATCCAACGCCAATTTGACCAGTCACTCTTCTATATCGGAGGTGTAATTGACCAGGAGGACAATGTGCAACAAGAGCTGTAAGTTGTCGAAAAAAATTTAATCTAACCTAACATCAAGACATTGCAGATTTACGATTTATTTTTGAACAACTTCCCAATCCTTGAATCCAACGCCAATTTGACCAGTCATTCTTCTATATCCTAGGTGTAATTAACCAGGAGGACAATGTGCAACAAGAGCTGTAAGTTGTCGAAAAAAATTCAATCTAACCTAACATCTAGACATTGCAGTTTTACGATTTATTTTTGAACAACTTCCAAATCCTTGAATCCAGCGCCAATTTGACCAGTCTCTCTTCTATATCGGAGGTGTAATTGACCAGGAGGACAATGTGCAACAAGAGCTGTAAGTGGTCGAAAAAATTCAATCTAACCTAACATCTAGACATTGCAGATTTACGATTTATTTTTGAACAACTTCCCAATCCTTGAATCCAACGCCAATTTGACCAGTCATTCTTCTATATCCTAGGTGTAATTGACCAGGAGGACAATGTGCAACAAGAGCTGTAAGTTGTCGAAAAAAATTTAATCTAACCTAACATCTAGACATTGCAGTTTTACGATTTATTTTTGAACAACTTCCCAATCCTTGAATCCAGCGCCAATTTGACCAGTCGCTCTTCTATATCGGAGGTGTAATTGACCAGGAGGACAATGTGCAGCAAGAGCTGTAAGTGGTCGAAAAAATTCAATCTAACCTAACATCAAGACATTGCAGATTTACGATTTATTTTTGAACAACTTCCCAATCCTTGAATCCAACGCCAATTTGACCAGTCTCTCTTCTATATCGGAGGTGTAATTGACCAGGAGGACAATGTGCAACAAGAGCTGTAAGTTGTCGAAAAAAATTTAATCTAACCTAACATCTAGACATTGCAGATTTACGATTTATTTTTGAACAACTTCCCAATTCTTGAATCCAACGCCAATTTGACCAGTCATTCTTCTATATCCAAGGTGTAATTGACCAGGAGGACAATGTGCAGCAAGAGCTGTAAGTGGTCGAAAAAAATTCAATCTAACCTAACATCTAGACATTGCAGTTTTACGATTTATTTTTGAACAACTTCCCAATCCTTGAATCCAACGCCAATTTGACCAGTCATTCTTCTATATCGAAGGTGTAATTGACCAGGAGGACAATGTGCAACAAGAGCTGTAAGTGGTCGAAAAAAATTCAATCTAACCTAACATCTAGACATTGCAGTTTTACGATTTATTTTTGAACAACTTCCAAATTCTTGAATCCAGCGCCAATTTGACCAGTCTCTCTTCTATATCGGAGGTGTAATTGACCAGGAGGACAATGTGCAACAAGAGCTGTAAGTGGTCGAAAAAATTCAATCTAACCTAACATCTAGACATTGCAGTTTTACGATTTATTTTTGAACAACTTCCCAATCCTTGAATCCAACGCCAATTTGACCAGTCACTCTTCTATATCGGAGGTGTAATTGACCAGGAGGACAATGTGCAACAAGAGCTGTAAGTTGTCGAAAAAAATTTAATCTAACCTAACATCAAGACATTGCAGATTTACGATTTATTTTTGAACAAGTTCCCAATCCTTGAATCCAACGCCAATTTGACCAGTCACTCTTCTATATCGGAGGTGTAATTGACCAGGAGGACAATGTGCAACAAGAGCTGTAAGTTGTCGAAAAAAATTTAATCTAACCTAACATCAAGACATTGCAGATTTACGATTTATTTTTGAACAACTTCCCAATCCTTGAATCCAACGCCAATTTGACCAGTCATTCTTCTATATCCTAGGTGTAATTGACCAGGAGGACAATGTGCAACAAGAGCTGTAAGCTGTCGAAAAAAATTTAATCTAACCTAACATCTAGACATTGCAGATTTACGATTTATTTTTGAACAACTTCCCAATCCTTGAATCCAACGCCAATTTGACCAGTCATTCTTCTATATCGAAGGTGTAATTGACCAGGAGGACAATGTGCAACAAGAGCTGTAAGTGGTCGAAAAAAATTCAATCTAACCTAACATCTAGACATTGCAGTTTTACGATTTATTTTTGAACAACTTCCAAATCCTTGAATCCAGCGCCAATTTGACCAGTCTCTCTTCTATATCGGAGGTGTAATTGACCAGGAGGACAATGTGCAGCAAGAGCTGTAAGTGGTCGAAAAAATTCAATCTAACCTAACATCTAGACATTGCAGTTTTACGATTTATTTTTGAACAACTTCCCATTCCTTGAATCCAACGCCAATTTGACCAGTCACTCTTCTATATCGGAGGTGTAATTGACCAGGAGGACAATGTGCAACAAGAGCTGTAAGTTGTCGAAAAAAATTTAATCTAACCTAACATCAAGACATTGCAGATTTACGATTTATTTTTGAACAACTTCCCAATCCTTGAATCCAACGCCAATTTGACCAGTCATTCTTCTATATCCTAGGTGTAATTAACCAGGAGGACAATGTGCAACAAGAGCTGTAAGTTGTCGAAAAAAATTCAATCTAACCTAACATCTAGACATTGCAGTTTTACGATTTATTTTTGAACAACTTCCAAATCCTTGAATCCAGCGCCAATTTGACCAGTCTCTCTTCTATATCGGAGGTGTAATTGACCAGGAGGACAATGTGCAACAAGAGCTGTAAGTGGTCGAAAAAATTCAATCTAACCTAACATCTAGACATTGCAGATTTACGATTTATTTTTGAACAACTTCCCAATCCTTGAATCCAACGCCAATTTGACCAGTCATTCTTCTATATCCTAGGTGTAATTGACCAGGAGGACAATGTGCAACAAGAGCTGTAAGTTGTCGAAAAAAATTTAATCTAACCTAACATCTAGACATTGCAGTTTTACGATTTATTTTTGAACAACTTCCCAATCCTTGAATCCAGCGCCAATTTGACCAGTCGCTCTTCTATATCGGAGGTGTAATTGACCAGGAGGACAATGTGCAGCAAGAGCTGTAAGTGGTCGAAAAAATTCAATCTAACCTAACATCAAGACATTGCAGATTTACGATTTATTTTTGAACAACTTCCCAATCCTTGAATCCAACGCCAATTTGACCAGTCTCTCTTCTATATCGGAGGTGTAATTGACCAGGAGGACAATGTGCAACAAGAGCTGTAAGTTGTCGAAAAAAATTTAATCTAACCTAACATCTAGACATTGCAGATTTACGATTTATTTTTGAACAACTTCCCAATTCTTGAATCCAACGCCAATTTGACCAGTCATTCTTCTATATCCAAGGTGTAATTGACCAGGAGGACAATGTGCAGCAAGAGCTGTAAGTGGTCGAAAAAAATTCAATCTAACCTAACATCTAGACATTGCAGTTTTACGATTTATTTTTGAACAACTTCCCAATCCTTGAATCCAACGCCAATTTGACCAGTCATTCTTCTATATCGAAGGTGTAATTGACCAGGAGGACAATGTGCAACAAGAGCTGTAAGTGGTCGAAAAAAATTCAATCTAACCTAACATCTAGACATTGCAGTTTTACGATTTATTTTTGAACAACTTCCAAATTCTTGAATCCAGCGCCAATTTGACCAGTCTCTCTTCTATATCGGAGGTGTAATTGACCAGGAGGACAATGTGCAACAAGAGCTGTAAGTGGTCGAAAAAATTCAATCTAACCTAACATCTAGACATTGCAGTTTTACGATTTATTTTTGAACAACTTCCCAATCCTTGAATCCAACGCCAATTTGACCAGTCACTCTTCTATATCGGAGGTGTAATTGACCAGGAGGACAATGTGCAACAAGAGCTGTAAGTTGTCGAAAAAAATTTAATCTAACCTAACATCAAGACATTGCAGATTTACGATTTATTTTTGAACAAGTTCCCAATCCTTGAATCCAACGCCAATTTGACCAGTCACTCTTCTATATCGGAGGTGTAATTGACCAGGAGGACAATGTGCAACAAGAGCTGTAAGTTGTCGAAAAAAATTTAATCTAACCTAACATCAAGACATTGCAGATTTACGATTTATTTTTGAACAACTTCCCAATCCTTGAATCCAACGCCAATTTGACCAGTCATTCTTCTATATCCTAGGTGTAATTGACCAGGAGGACAATGTGCAACAAGAGCTGTAAGCTGTCGAAAAAAATTTAATCTAACCTAACATCTAGACATTGCAGATTTACGATTTATTTTTGAACAACTTCCCAATCCTTGAATCCAACGCCAATTTGACCAGTCATTCTTCTATATCGAAGGTGTAATTGACCAGGAGGACAATGTGCAACAAGAGCTGTAAGTTGTCGAAAAAAATTTAATCTAACCTAACATCAAGACATTGCAGATTTACGATTTATTTTTGAACAACTTCCCAATCCTTGAATCCAACGCCAATTTGACCAGTCATTCTTCTATATCCTAGGTGTAATTGACCAGGAGGACAATGTGCAACAAGAGCTGTAAGTTGTCGAAAAAAATTTAATCTAACCTAACATCTAGACATTGCAGATTTACGATTTATTTTTGAACAACTTCCCAATCCTTGAATCCAGTGCCAATTTGACCAGTCATTCTTCTATATCCTAGGTGTAATTGACCAGGAGGACAATGTGCAACAAGAGCTGTAAGTTGTCGAAAAAAATTCAATCTAACCTAACATCTAGACATTGCAGTTTTACGATTTATTTTTGAACAACTTCCAAATCCTTGAATCCAGCGCCAATTTGACCAGTCTCTCTTCTATATCGGAGGTGTAATTGACCAGGAGGACAATGTGCAACAAGAGCTGTAAGTTGTCGAAAAAAATTTAATCTAACCTAACATCTAGACATTGCAGTTTTACGATTTATTTTTGAACAACTTCCCAATCCTTGAATCCAACGCCAATTTGACCAGTCATTCTTCTATATCGAAGGTGTAATTGACCAGGAGGACAATGTGCAACAAGAGCTGTAAGTTGTCGAAAAAAATTTAATCTAACCTAACATCAAGACATTGCAGATTTACGATTTATTTTTGAACAACTTCCCAATTTTTGAATCCAACGCCAATTTGACCAGTCATTCTTCTATATCCTAGGTGTAATTGACCAGGAGGACAATGTGCAACAAGAGCTGTAAGTTGTCGAAAAAAATTTAATCTAACCTAACATCTAGACATTGCAGATTTACGATTTATTTTTGAACAACTTCCCAATCCTTGAATCCAGTGCCAATTTGACCAGTCTCTCTTCTATATCGGAGGTGTAATTGACCAGGAGGACAATGTGCAACAAGAGCTGTAAGTGGTCGAAAAAAATTCAATCTAACCTAACATCTAGACATTGCAGTTTTACGATTTATTTTTGAACAACTTCCAAATCCTTGAATCCAGCGCCAATTTGACCAGTCTCTCTTCTATATCGGAGGTGTAATTGACCAGGAGGACAATGTGCAGCAAGAGCTGTAAGTGGTCGAAAAAATTCAATCTAACCTAACATCTAGACATTGCAGTTTTACGATTTATTTTTGAACAACTTCCCATTCCTTGAATCCAACGCCAATTTGACCAGTCACTCTTCTATATCGGAGGTGTAATTGACCAGGAGGACAATGTGCAACAAGAGCTGTAAGTTGTCGAAAAAAATTTAATCTAACCTAACATCAAGACATTGCAGATTTACGATTTATTTTTGAACAACTTCCCAATCCTTGAATCCAACGCCAATTTGACCAGTCATTCTTCTATATCCTAGGTGTAATTGACCAGGAGGACAATGTGCAACAAGAGCTGTAAGTTGTCGAAAAAAATTCAATCTAACTTAACATCTAGACATTGCAGTTTTACGATTTATTTTTGAACAACTTCCAAATCCTTGAATCCAGCGCCAATTTGACCAGTCTCTCTTCTATATCGGAGGTGTAATTGACCAGGAGGACAATGTGCAACAAGAGCTGTAAGTTGTCGAAAAAAATTTAATCTAACCTAACATCTAGACATTGCAGATTTACGATTTATTTTTGAACAACTTCCCAATCCTTGAATCCAACGCCAATTTGACCAGTCATTCTTCTATATCCAAGGTGTAATTGACCAGAAGGACAATGTGCAGCAAGAGCTGTAAGTGGTCGAAAAAAATTCAATCTAACCTAACATCTAGACATTGCAGTTTTACGATTTATTTTTGAACAACTTCCCAATCCTTGAATCCAACGCCAATTTGACCAGTCATTCTTCTATATCGAAGGTGTAATTGACCAGGAGGACAATGTGCAACAAGAGTTGTAAGTGGTCGAAAAAAATTCAATCTAACCTAACATCTAGACATTGCAGTTTTACGATTTATTTTTGAACAACTTCCAAATTCTTGAATCCAGCGCCAATTTGACCAGTCTCTCTTCTATATCGGAGGTGTAATTGACCAGGAGGACAATGTGCAACAAGAGCTGTAAGTGGTCGAAAAAATTCAATCTAACCTAACATCTAGACATTGCAGTTTTACGATTTATTTTTGAACAACTTCCCAATCCTTGAATCCAACGCCAATTTTACCAGTCACTCTTCTATATCGGAGGTGTAATTGACCAGGAGGACAATGTGCAACAAGAGCTGTAAGTTGTCGAAAAAAATTTAATCTAACCTAACATCAAGGCATTGCAGATTTACGATTTATTTTTGAACAACTTCCCAATCCTTGAATCCAACGCCAATTTGACCAGTCACTCTTCTATATCGGAGGTGTAATTGACCAGGAGGACAATGTGCAACAAGAGCTGTAAGTTGTCGAAAAAAATTTAATCTAACCTAACATCAAGACATTGCAGATTTACGATTTATTTTTGAACAACTTCCCAATCCTTGAATCCAACGCCAATTTGACCAGTCACTCTTCTATATCGGAGGTGTAATTGACCAGGAGGACAATGTGCAACAAGAGCTGTAAGTTGTCGAAAAAAATTTAATCTAACCTAACATCAAGACATTGCAGATTTACGATTTATTTTTGAACAACTTCCCAATCCTTGAATCCAACGCCAATTTGACCAGTCATTCTTCTATATCCTAGGTGTAATTGACCAGGAGGACAATGTGCAACAAGAGCTGTAAGCTGTCGAAAAAAATTTAATCTAACCTAACATCTAGACATTGCAGATTTACGATTTATTTTTGAACAACTTCCCAATCCTTGAATCCAACGCCAATTTGACCAGTCATTCTTCTATATCGAAGGTGTAATTGACCAGGAGGACAATGTGCAACAAGAGCTGTAAGTTGTCGAAAAAAATTTAATCTAACCTAACATCAAGACATTGCAGATTTACGATTTATTTTTGAACAACTTCCCAATTTTTGAATCCGACGCCAATTTGACCAGTCATTCTTCTATATCCTAGGTGTAATTGACCAGGAGGACAATGTGCAACAAGAGCTGTAAGTTGTCGAAAAAAATTTAATCTAACCTAACATCTAGACATTGCAGATTTACGATTTATTTTTGAACAACTTCCCAATCCTTGAATCCAGTGCCAATTTGACCAGTCTCTCTTCTATATCGGAGGTGTAATTGACCAGGAGGACAATGTGCAACAAGAGCTGTAAGTGGTCGAAAAAAATTCAATCTAACCTAACATCTAGACATTGCAGTTTTACGATTTATTTTTGAACAACTTCCAAATCCTTGAATCCAGCGCCAATTTGACCAGTCTCTCTTCTATATTGGAGGTGTAATTGACCAGGAGGACAATGTGCAGCAAGAGCTGTAAGTGGTCGAAAAAATTCAATCTAACCTAACATCTAGACATTGCAGTTTTACGATTTATTTTTGAACAACTTCCCATTCCTTGAATCCAACGCCAATTTGACCAGTCACTCTTCTATATCGGAGGTGTAATTGACCAGGAGGACAATGTGCAACAAGAGCTGTAAGTTGTCGAAAAAAATTTAATCTAACCTAACATCAAGACATTGCAGATTTACGATTTATTTTTGAACAACTTCCCAATCCTTGAATCCAACGCCAATTTGACCAGTCATTCTTCTATATCCTAGGTGTAATTAACCAGGAGGACAATGTGCAACAAGAGCTGTAAGTTGTCGAAAAAAATTCAATCTAACCTAACATCTAGACATTGCAGTTTTACGATTTATTTTTGAACAACTTCCAAATCCTTGAATCCAGCGCCAATTTGACCAGTCTCTCTTCTATATCGGAGGTGTAATTGACCAGGAGGACAATGTGCAACAAGAGCTGTAAGTGGTCGAAAAAATTCAATCTAACCTAACATCTAGACATTGCAGATTTACGATTTATTTTTGAACAACTTCCCAATCCTTGAATCCAACGCCAATTTGACCAGTCATTCTTCTATATCCTAGGTGTAATTGACCAGGAGGACAATGTGCAACAAGAGCTGTAAGTTGTCGAAAAAAATTTAATCTAACCTAACATCTAGACATTGCAGTTTTACGATTTATTTTTGAACAACTTCCCAATCCTTGAATCCAGCGCCAATTTGACCAGTCGCTCTTCTATATCGGAGGTGTAATTGACCAGGAGGACAATGTGCAGCAAGAGCTGTAAGTGGTCGAAAAAATTCAATCTAACCTAACATCAAGACATTGCAGATTTACGATTTATTTTTGAACAACTTCCCAATCCTTGAATCCAACGCCAATTTGACCAGTCTCTCTTCTATATCGGAGGTGTAATTGACAAGGAGGACAATGTGCAACAAGAGCTGTAAGTTGTCGAAAAAAATTTAATCTAACCTAACATCTAGACATTGCAGATTTACGATTTATTTTTGAACAACTTCCCAATTCTTGAATCCAACGCCAATTTGACCAGTCATTCTTCTATATCCAAGGTGTAATTGACCAGGAGGACAATGTGCAGCAAGAGCTGTAAGTGGTCGAAAAAAATTCAATCTAACCTAACATCTAGACATTGCAGTTTTACGATTTATTTTTGAACAACTTCCCAATCCTTGAATCCAACGCCAATTTGACCAGTCATTCTTCTATATCGAAGGTGTAATTGACCAGGAGGACAATGTGCAACAAGAGCTGTAAGTGGTCGAAAAAAATTCAATCTAACCTAACATCTAGACATTGCAGTTTTACGATTTATTTTTGAACAACTTCCAAATTCTTGAATCCAGCGCCAATTTGACCAGTCTCTCTTCTATATCGGAGGTGTAATTGACCAGGAGGACAATGTGCAACAAGAGCTGTAAGTGGTCGAAAAAATTCAATCTAACCTAACATCTAGACATTGCAGTTTTACGATTTATTTTTGAACAACTTCCCAATCCTTGAATCCAACGCCAATTTGACCAGTCACTCTTCTATATCGGAGGTGTAATTGACCAGGAGGACAATGTGCAACAAGAGCTGTAAGTTGTCGAAAAAAATTTAATCTAACCTAACATCAAGACATTGCAGATTTACGATTTATTTTTGAACAAGTTCCCAATCCTTGAATCCAACGCCAATTTGACCAGTCACTCTTCTATATCGGAGGTGTAATTGACCAGGAGGACAATGTGCAACAAGAGCTGTAAGTTGTCGAAAAAAATTTAATCTAACCTAACATCAAGACATTGCAGATTTACGATTTATTTTTGAACAACTTCCCAATCCTTGAATCCAACGCCAATTTGACCAGTCATTCTTCTATATCCTAGGTGTAATTGACCAGGAGGACAATGTGCAACAAGAGCTGTAAGCTGTCGAAAAAAATTTAATCTAACCTAACATCTAGACATTGCAGATTTACGATTTATTTTTGAACAACTTCCCAATCCTTGAATCCAACGCCAATTTGACCAGTCATTCTTCTATATCGAAGGTGTAATTGACCAGGAGGACAATGTGCAACAAGAGCTGTAAGTTGTCGAAAAAAATTTAATCTAACCTAACATCAAGACATTGCAGATTTACGATTTATTTTTGAACAACTTCCCAATCCTTGAATCCAACGCCAATTTGACCAGTCATTCTTCTATATCCTAGGTGTAATTGACCAGGAGGACAATGTGCAACAAGAGCTGTAAGTTGTCGAAAAAAATTTAATCTAACCTAACATCTAGACATTGCAGATTTACGATTTATTTTTGAACAACTTCCCAATCCTTGAATCCAGTGCCAATTTGACCAGTCATTCTTCTATATCCTAGGTGTAATTGACCAGGAGGACAATGTGCAACAAGAGCTGTAAGTTGTCGAAAAAAATTCAATCTAACCTAACATCTAGACATTGCAGTTTTACGATTTATTTTTGAACAACTTCCAAATCCTTGAATCCAGCGCCAATTTGACCAGTCTCTCTTCTATATCGGAGGTGTAATTGACCAGGAGGACAATGTGCAACAAGAGCTGTAAGTTGTCGAAAAAAATTTAATCTAACCTGACATCTAGACATTGCAGTTTTACGATTTATTTTTGAACAACTTCCCAATCCTTGAATCCAACGCCAATTTGACCAGTCATTCTTCTATATCGAAGGTGTAATTGACCAGGAGGACAATGTGCAACAAGAGCTGTAAGTTGTCGAAAAAAATTTAATCTAACCTAACATCAAGACATTGCAGATTTACGATTTATTTTTGAACAACTTCCCAATTTTTGAATCCAACGCCAATTTGACCAGTCATTCTTCTATATCCTAGGTGTAATTGACCAGGAGGACAATGTGCAACAAGAGCTGTAAGTTGTCGAAAAAAATTTAATCTAACCTAACATCTAGACATTGCAGATTTACGATTTATTTTTGAACAACTTCCCAATCCTTGAATCCAGTGCCAATTTGACCAGTCTCTCTTCTATATCGGAGGTGTAATTGACCAGGAGGACAATGTGCAACAAGAGCTGTAAGTGGTCGAAAAAAATTCAATCTAACCTAACATCTAGACATTGCAGTTTTACGATTTATTTTTGAACAACTTCCAAATCCTTGAATCCAGCGCCAATTTGACCAGTCTCTCTTCTATATCGGAGGTGTAATTGACCAGGAGGACAATGTGCAGCAAGAGCTGTAAGTGGTCGAAAAAATTCAATCTAACCTAACATCTAGACATTGCAGTTTTACGATTTATTTTTGAACAACTTCCCATTCCTTGAATCCAACGCCAATTTGACCAGTCACTCTTCTATATCGGAGGTGTAATTGACCAGGAGGACAATGTGCAACAAGAGCTGTAAGTTGTCGAAAAAAATTTAATCTAACCTAACATCAAGACATTGCAGATTTACGATTTATTTTTGAACAACTTCCCAATCCTTGAATCCAACGCCAATTTGACCAGTCATTCTTCTATATCCTAGGTGTAATTAACCAGGAGGACAATGTGCAACAAGAGCTGTAAGTTGTCGAAAAAAATTCAATCTAACCTAACATCTAGACATTGCAGTTTTACGATTTATTTTTGAACAACTTCCAAATCCTTGAATCCAGCGCCAATTTGACCAGTCTCTCTTCTATATCGGAGGTGTAATTGACCAGGAGGACAATGTGCAACAAGAGCTGTAAGTGGTCGAAAAAATTCAATCTAACCTAACATCTAGACATTGCAGATTTACGATTTATTTTTGAACAACTTCCCAATCCTTGAATCCAACGCCAATTTGACCAGTCATTCTTCTATATCCTAGGTGTAATTGACCAGGAGGACAATGTGCAACAAGAGCTGTAAGTTGTCGAAAAAAATTTAATCTAACCTAACATCTAGACATTGCAGTTTTACGATTTATTTTTGAACAACTTCCCAATCCTTGAATCCAGCGCCAATTTGACCAGTCGCTCTTCTATATCGGAGGTGTAATTGACCAGGAGGACAATGTGCAGCAAGAGCTGTAAGTGGTCGAAAAAATTCAATCTAACCTAACATCAAGACATTGCAGATTTACGATTTATTTTTGAACAACTTCCCAATCCTTGAATCCAACGCCAATTTGACCAGTCATTCTTCTATATCCTAGGTGTAATTGACCAGGAGGACAATGTGCAACAAGAGCTGTAAGTTGTCGAAAAAAATTCAATCTAACCTAACATCTAGACATTGCAGTTTTACGATTTATTTTTGAACAACTTCCAAATCCTTGAATCCAGCGCCAATTTGACCAGTCTCTCTTCTATATCGGAGGTGTAATTGACCAGGAGGACAATGTGCAACAAGAGCTGTAAGTTGTCGAAAAAAATTTAATCTAACCTAACATCTAGACATTGCAGATTTACGATTTATTTTTGAACAACTTCCCAATTCTTGAATCCAACGCCAATTTGACCAGTCATTCTTCTATATCCAAGGTGTAATTGACCAGGAGGACAATGTGCAGCAAGAGCTGTAAGTGGTCGAAAAAAATTCAATCTAACCTAACATCTAGACATTGCAGTTTTACGATTTATTTTTGAACAACTTCCCAATCCTTGAATCCAACGCCAATTTGACCAGTCATTCTTCTATATCGAAGGTGTAATTGACCAGGAGGACAATGTGCAACAAGAGCTGTAAGTGGTCGAAAAAAATTCAATCTAACCTAACATCTAGACATTGCAGTTTTACGATTTATTTTTGAACAACTTCCAAATTCTTGAATCCAGCGCCAATTTGACCAGTCTCTCTTCTATATCGGAGGTGTAATTGACCAGGAGGACAATGTGCAACAAGAGCTGTAAGTGGTCGAAAAAATTCAATCTAACCTAACATCTAGACATTGCAGTTTTACGATTTATTTTTGAACAACTTCCCAATCCTTGAATCCAACGCCAATTTGACCAGTCACTCTTCTATATCGGAGGTGTAATTGACCAGGAGGACAATGTGCAACAAGAGCTGTAAGTTGTCGAAAAAAATTTAATCTAACCTAACATCAAGACATTGCAGATTTACGATTTATTTTTGAACAAGTTCCCAATCCTTGAATCCAACGCCAATTTGACCAGTCACTCTTCTATATCGGAGGTGTAATTGACCAGGAGGACAATGTGCAACAAGAGCTGTAAGTTGTCGAAAAAAATTTAATCTAACCTAACATCAAGACATTGCAGATTTACGATTTATTTTTGAACAACTTCCCAATCCTTGAATCCAACGCCAATTTGACCAGTCATTCTTCTATATCCTAGGTGTAATTGACCAGGAGGACAATGTGCAACAAGAGCTGTAAGCTGTCGAAAAAAATTTAATCTAACCTAACATCTAGACATTGCAGATTTACGATTTATTTTTGAACAACTTCCCAATCCTTGAATCCAACGCCAATTTGACCAGTCATTCTTCTATATCGAAGGTGTAATTGACCAGGAGGACAATGTGCAACAAGAGCTGTAAGTTGTCGAAAAAAATTTAATCTAACCTAACATCAAGACATTGCAGATTTACGATTTATTTTTGAACAACTTCCCAATTTTTGAATCCAACGCCAATTTGACCAGTCATTCTTCTATATCCTAGGTGTAATTGACCAGGAGGACAATGTGCAACAAGAGCTGTAAGTTGTCGAAAAAAATTTAATCTAACCTAACATCTAGACATTGCAGATTTACGATTTATTTTTGAACAACTTCCCAATCCTTGAATCCAGTGCCAATTTGACCAGTCTCTCTTCTATATCGGAGGTGTAATTGACCAGGAGGACAATGTGCAACAAGAGCTGTAAGTGGTCGAAAAAAATTCAATCTAACCTAACATCTAGACATTGCAGTTTTACGATTTATTTTTGAACAACTTCCAAATCCTTGAATCCAGCGCCAATTTGACCAGTCTCTCTTCTATATCGGAGGTGTAATTGACCAGGAGGACAATGTGCAGCAAGAGCTGTAAGTGGTCGAAAAAATTCAATCTAACCTAACATCTAGACATTGCAGTTTTACGATTTATTTTTGAACAACTTCCCATTCCTTGAATCCAACGCCAATTTGACCAGTCACTCTTCTATATCGGAGGTGTAATTGACCAGGAGGACAATGTGCAACAAGAGCTGTAAGTTGTCGAAAAAAATTTAATCTAACCTAACATCAAGACATTGCAGATTTACGATTTATTTTTGAACAACTTCCCAATCCTTGAATCCAACGCCAATTTGACCAGTCATTCTTCTATATCCTAGGTGTAATTAACCAGGAGGACAATGTGCAACAAGAGCTGTAAGTTGTCGAAAAAAATTCAATCTAACCTAACATCTAGACATTGCAGTTTTACGATTTATTTTTGAACAACTTCCAAATCCTTGAATCCAGCGCCAATTTGACCAGTCTCTCTTCTATATCGGAGGTGTAATTGACCAGGAGGACAATGTGCAACAAGAGCTGTAAGTGGTCGAAAAAATTCAATCTAACCTAACATCTAGACATTGCAGATTTACGATTTATTTTTGAACAACTTCCCAATCCTTGAATCCAACGCCAATTTGACCAGTCATTCTTCTATATCCTAGGTGTAATTGACCAGGAGGACAATGTGCAACAAGAGCTGTAAGTTGTCGAAAAAAATTTAATCTAACCTAACATCTAGACATTGCAGTTTTACGATTTATTTTTGAACAACTTCCCAATCCTTGAATCCAGCGCCAATTTGACCAGTCGCTCTTCTATATCGGAGGTGTAATTGACCAGGAGGACAATGTGCAGCAAGAGCTGTAAGTGGTCGAAAAAATTCAATCTAACCTAACATCAAGACATTGCAGATTTACGATTTATTTTTGAACAACTTCCCAATCCTTGAATCCAACGCCAATTTGACCAGTCATTCTTCTATATCCTAGGTGTAATTGACCAGGAGGACAATGTGCAACAAGAGCTGTAAGTTGTCGAAAAAAATTCAATCTAACCTAACATCTAGACATTGCAGTTTTACGATTTATTTTTGAACAACTTCCAAATCCTTGAATCCAGCGCCAATTTGACCAGTCTCTCTTCTATATCGGAGGTGTAATTGACCAGGAGGACAATGTGCAACAAGAGCTGTAAGTTGTCGAAAAAAATTTAATCTAACCTAACATCTAGACATTGCAGATTTACGATTTATTTTTGAACAACTTCCCAATTCTTGAATCCAACGCCAATTTGACCAGTCATTCTTCTAGATCCAAGGTGTAATTGACCAGGAGGACAATGTGCAGCAAGAGCTGTAAGTGGTCGAAAAAAATTCAATCTAACCTAACATCTAGACATTGCAGTTTTACGATTTATTTTTGAACAACTTCCCAATCCTTGAATCCAACGCCAATTTGACCAGTCATTCTTCTATATCGAAGGTGTAATTGACCAGGAGGACAATGTGCAACAAGAGCTGTAAGTGGTCGAAAAAAATTCAATCTAACCTAACATCTAGACATTGCAGTTTTACGATTTATTTTTGAACAACTTCCAAATTCTTGAATCCAGCGCCAATTTGACCAGTCTCTCTTCTATATCGGAGGTGTAATTGACCAGGAGGACAATGTGCAACAAGAGCTGTAAGTGGTCGAAAAAATTCAATCTAACCTAACATCTAGACATTGCAGTTTTACGATTTATTTTTGAACAACTTCCCAATCCTTGAATCCAACGCCAATTTGACCAGTCACTCTTCTATATCGGAGGTGTAATTGACCAGGAGGACAATGTGCAACAAGAGCTGTAAGTTGTCGAAAAAAATTTAATCTAACCTAACATCAAGACATTGCAGATTTACGATTTATTTTTGAACAAGTTCCCAATCCTTGAATCCAACGCCAATTTGACCAGTCACTCTTCTATATCGGAGGTGTAATTGACCAGGAGGACAATGTGCAACAAGAGCTGTAAGTTGTCGAAAAAAATTTAATCTAACCTAACATCAAGACATTGCAGATTTACGATTTATTTTTGAACAACTTCCCAATCCTTGAATCCAACGCCAATTTGACCAGTCATTCTTCTATATCCTAGGTGTAATTGACCAGGAGGACAATGTGCAACAAGAGCTGTAAGCTGTCGAAAAAAATTTAATCTAACCTAACATCTAGACATTGCAGATTTACGATTTATTTTTGAACAACTTCCCAATCCTTGAATCCAACGCCAATTTGACCAGTCATTCTTCTATATCGAAGGTGTAATTGACCAGGAGGACAATGTGCAACAAGAGCTGTAAGTTGTCGAAAAAAATTTAATCTAACCTAACATCAAGACATTGCAGATTTACGATTTATTTTTGAACAACTTCCCAATCCTTGAATCCAACGCCAATTTGACCAGTCATTCTTCTATATCCTAGGTGTAATTGACCAGGAGGACAATGTGCAACAAGAGCTGTAAGTTGTCGAAAAAAATTTAATCTAACCTAACATCTAGACATTGCAGATTTACGATTTATTTTTGAACAACTTCCCAATCCTTGAATCCAGTGCCAATTTGACCAGTCATTCTTCTATATCCTAGGTGTAATTGACCAGGAGGACAATGTGCAACAAGAGCTGTAAGTTGTCGAAAAAAATTCAATCTAACCTAACATCTAGACATTGCAGTTTTACGATTTATTTTTGAACAACTTCCAAATCCTTGAATCCAGCGCCAATTTGACCAGTCTCTCTTCTATATCGGAGGTGTAATTGACCAGGAGGACAATGTGCAACAAGAGCTGTAAGTTGTCGAAAAAAATTTAATCTAACCTAACATCTAGACATTGCAGTTTTACGATTTATTTTTGAACAACTTCCCAATCCTTGAATCCAACGCCAATTTGACCAGTCACTCTTCTATATCGGAGGTGTAATTGACCAGGAGGACAATGTGCAACAAGAGCTGTAAGTTGTCGAAAAAAATTTAATCTAACCTAACATCAAGACATTGCAGATTTACGATTTATTTTTGAACAAGTTCCCAATCCTTGAATCCAACGCCAATTTGACCAGTCACTCTTCTATATCGGAGGTGTAATTGACCAGGAGGACAATGTGCAACAAGAGCTGTAAGTTGTCGAAAAAAATTTAATCTAACCTAACATCAAGACATTGCAGATTTACGATTTATTTTTGAACAACTTCCCAATCCTTGAATCCAACGCCAATTTGACCAGTCATTCTTCTATATCCTAGGTGTAATTGACCAGGAGGACAATGTGCAACAAGAGCTGTAAGCTGTCGAAAAAAATTTAATCTAACCTAACATCAAGACATTGCAGATTTACGATTTATTTTTGAACAAGTTCCCAATCCTTGAATCCAACGCCAATTTGACCAGTCACTCTTCTATATCGGAGGTGTAATTGACCAGGAGGACAATGTACAACAAGAGCTGTAAGCTGTCGAAAAAAATTTAATCTAACCTAACATCTAGACATTGCAGATTTACGATTTATTTTTGAACAAGTTCCCAATCCTTGAATCCAACGCCAATTTGACCAGTCACTCTTCTATATCGGAGGTGTAATTGACCAGGAGGACAATGTGCAACAAGAGCTGTAAGTGGTCGAAAAAAATTCAATCTAACCTAACATCTAGACATTGCAGTTTTACGATTTATTTTTGAACAACTTCCAAATTCTTGAATCCAGCGCCAATTTGACCAGTCTCTCTTCTATATCGGAGGTGTAATTGACCAGGAGGACAATGTGCAACAAGAGCTGTAAGTGGTCGAAAAAATTCAATCTAACCTAACATCTAGACATTGCAGTTTTACGATTTATTTTTGAACAACTTCCCAATCCTTGAATCCAACGCCAATTTGACCAGTCACTCTTCTATATCGGAGGTGTAATTGACCAGGAGGACAATGTGCAACAAGAGCTGTAAGTTGTCGAAAAAAATTTAATCTAACCTAACATCAAGACATTGCAGATTTACGATTTATTTTTGAACAAGTTCCCAATCCTTGAATCCAACGCCAATTTGACCAGTCACTCTTCTATATCGGAGGTGTAATTGACCAGGAGGACAATGTGCAACAAGAGCTGTAAGTTGTCGAAAAAAGTTTAATCTAACCTAACATCAAGACATTGCAGATTTACGATTTATTTTTGAACAACTTCCCAATCCTTGAATCCAACGCCAATTTGACCAGTCATTCTTCTATATCCTAGGTGTAATTGACCAGGAGGACAATGTGCAACAAGAGCTGTAAGCTGTCGAAAAAAATTTAATCTAACCTAACATCTAGACATTGCAGATTTACGATTTATTTTTGAACAACTTCCCAATCCTTGAATCCAACGCCAATTTGACCAGTCATTCTTCTATATCGAAGGTGTAATTGACCAGGAGGACAATGTGCAACAAGAGCTGTAAGTTGTCGAAAAAAATTTAATCTAACCTAACATCAAGACATTGCAGATTTACGATTTATTTTTGAACAACTTCCCAATCCTTGAATCCAACGCCAATTTGACCAGTCATTCTTCTATATCCTAGGTGTAATTGACCAGGAGGACAATGTGCAACAAGAGCTGTAAGTTGTCGAAAAAAATTTAATCTAACCTAACATCTAGACATTGCAGATTTACGATTTATTTTTGAACAACTTCCCAATCCTTGAATCCAGTGCCAATTTGACCAGTCATTCTTCTATATCCTAGGTGTAATTGACCAGGAGGACAATGTGCAACAAGAGCTGTAAGTTGTCGAAAAAAAATTCAATCTAACCTAACATCTAGACATTGCAGTTTTACGATTTATTTTTGAACAACTTCCAAATCCTTGAATCCAGCGCCAATTTGACCAGTCTCTCTTCTATATCGGAGGTGTAATTGACCAGGAGGACAATGTGCAACAAGAGCTGTAAGTTGTCGAAAAAAATTTAATCTAACCTAACATCTAGACATTGCAGTTTTACGATTTATTTTTGAACAACTTCCCAATCCTTGAATCCAACGCCAATTTGACCAGTCACTCTTCTATATCGGAGGTGTAATTGACCAGGAGGACAATGTGCAACAAGAGCTGTAAGTTGTCGAAAAAAATTTAATCTAACCTAACATCAAGACATTGCAGATTTACGATTTATTTTTGAACAAGTTCCCAATCCTTGAATCCAACGCCAATTTGACCAGTCACTCTTCTATATCGGAGGTGTAATTGACCAGGAGGACAATGTGCAACAAGAGCTGTAAGTTGTCGAAAAAAATTTAATCTAACCTAACATCAAGACATTGCAGATTTACGATTTATTTTTGAACAACTTCCCAATCCTTGAATCCAACGCCAATTTGACCAGTCATTCTTCTATATCCTAGGTGTAATTGACCAGGAGGACAATGTGCAACAAGAGCTGTAAGCTGTCGAAAAAAATTTAATCTAACCTAACATCAAGACATTGCAGATTTACGATTTATTTTTGAACAAGTTCCCAATCCTTGAATCCAACGCCAATTTGACCAGTCACTCTTCTGTATCGGAGGTGTAATTGACCAGGAGGACAATGTGCAACAAGAGCTGTAAGCTGTCGAAAAAAATTTAATCTAACCTAACATCTAGACATTGCAGATTTACGATTTATTTTTGAACAACTTCCCAATCCTTGAATCCAACGCCAATTTGACCAGTCATTCTTCTATATCGAAGGTGTAATTGACCAGGAGGACAATGTGCAACAAGAGCTGTAAGTTGTCGAAAAAAATTTAATCTAACCTAACATCAAGACATTGCAGATTTACGATTTATTTTTGAACAAGTTCCCAATCCTTGAATCCAACGCCAATTTGACCAGTCATTCTTCTATATCCTAGGTGTAATTGACCAGGAGGACAATGTGCAACAAGAGCTGTAAGTTGTCGAAAAAAATTTAATCTAACCTAACATCTAGACATTGCAGATTTACGATTTATTTTTGAACAACTTCCCAATCCTTGAATCCAACGCCAATTTGACCAGTCATTCTTCTATATCCTAGGTGTAATTGATTAGGAGGACAATGTGCAACAAGAGCTGTAAGTTGTCGAAAAAAATTCAATCTAACCTAACATCTAGACATTGCAGTTTTACGATTTATTTTTGAACAACTTCCAAATCCTTGAATCCAGCGCCAATTTGACCAGTCTCTCTTCTATATCGGAGGTGTAATTGACCAGGAGGACAATGTGCAACAAGAGCTGTAAGTTGTCGAAAAAAATTTAATCTAACCTAACATCTAGACATTGCAGATTTACGATTTATTTTTGAACAACTTCCCAATCCTTGAATCCAACGCCAATTTGACCAGTCATTCTTCTATATCCAAGGTGTAATTGACCAGGAGGACAATGTGCAGCAAGAGCTGTAAGTGGTCGAAAAAAATTCAATCTAACCTAACATCTAGACATTGCAGTTTTACGATTTATTTTTGAACAACTTCCCAATCCTTGAATCCAACGCCAATTTGACCAGTCATTCTTCTATATCGAAGGTGTAATTGACCAGGAGGACAATGTGCAACAAGAGCTGTAAGTGGTCGAAAAAAATTCAATCTAACCTAACATCTAGACATTGCAGTTTTACGATTTATTTTTGAACAACTTCCAAATTCTTGAATCCAGCGCCAATTTGACCAGTCTCTCTTCTATATCGGAGGTGTAATTGACCTCTCTTCTATATCGGAGGTGTAATTGACCAGGAGGACAATGTGCAACAAGAGCTGTAAGTTGTCGAAAAAAATTCAATCTAACCTAACATCTAGACATTGCAGTTTTACGATTTATTTTTGAACAACTTCCAAATCCTTGAATCCAGCGCCAATTTGACCAGTCTCTCTTCTATATCGGAGGTGTAATTGACCAGGAGGACAATGTGCAACAAGAGCTGTAAGTTGTCGAAAAAAATTTAATCTAACCTAACATCTAGAAATTGCAGATTTACGATTTATTTTTGAACAACTTCCCAATCCTTGAATCCAACGCCAATTTGACCAGTCATTCTTCTATATCCAAGGTGTAATTGACCAGTAGGACAATGTGCAGCAAGAGCTGTAAGTGGTCGAAAAAAATTCAATCTAACCTAACATCTAGACATTGCAGTTTTACGATTTATTTTTGAACAACTTCCCAATCCTTGAATCCAACGCCAATTTGACCAGTCATTCTTCTATATCGAAGGTGTAATTGACCAGGAGGACAATGTGCAACAAGAGCTGTAAGTGGTCGAAAAAAATTCATTCTAACCTAACATCTAGACATTGCAGTTTTACGATTTATTTTTGAACAACTTCCAAATTCTTGAATCCAGCGCCAATTTGACCAGTCTCTCTTCTATATCGGAGGTGTAATTGACCAGGAGGACAATGTGCAACAAGAGCTGTAAGTGGTCGAAAAAATTCAATCTAACCTAACATCTAGACATTGCAGTTTTACGATTTATTTTTGAACAACTTCCCAATCCTTGAATCCAACGCCAATTTGACCAGTCATTCTTCTATATCGAAGGTGTAATTGACCAGGAGGACAATGTGCAACAAGAGCTGTAAGTTGTCGAAAAAAATTTAATCTAACCTAACATCAAGACATTGCAGATTTACGATTTATTTTTGAACAACTTCCCAATCCTTGAATCCAACGCCAATTTGACCAGTCATTCTTCTATATCCAAGGTGTAATTGACCAGGAGGACAATGTGCAGCAAGAGCTGTAAGTGGTCGAAAAAAATTCAATCTAACCTAACACCTAGACATTGCAGTTTTACGATTTATTTTTGAACAACTTCCCAATCCTTGAATCCAACGCCAATTTGACCAGTCATTCTTCTATATCGAAGGTGTAATTGACCAGGAGGACAATGTGCAACAAGAGCTGTAAGTGGTCGAAAAAAATTCAATCTAACCTAACATCTAGACATTGCAGTTTTACGATTTATTTTTGAACAACTTCCAAATTCTTGAATCCAGCGCCAATTTGAGCAGTCTCTCTTCTATATCGGAGGTGTAATTGACCAGGAGGACAATGTGCAACAAGAGCTGTAAGTGGTCGAAAAAATTCAATCTAACCTAACATCTAGACATTGCAGTTTTACGATTTATTTTTGAACAACTTCCCAATCCTTGAATCCAACGCCAATTTGACCAGTCATTCTTCTATGTAATTGACCAGGAGGACAATGTGCAACAAGAGCTGTAAGTTGTCGAAAAAAATTTAATCTAACCTAACATCTAGACATTGCAGATTTACGATTTATTTTTGAACAACTTCCCAATCCTTGAATCCAGTGCCAATTTGACCAGTCTCTCTTCTATATCGGAGGTGTAATTGACCAGGAGGACAATGTGCAACAAGAGCTGTAAGTGGTCGAAAAAAATTCAATCTAACCTAACATCTAGACATTGCAGTTTTACGATTTATTTTTGAACAACTTCCCATTCCTTGAATCCAACGCCAATTTGACCAGTCACTCTTCTATATCGGAGGTGTAATTGGCCAGGAGGACAATGTGCAACAAGAGCTGTAAGTTGTCGAAAAAAATTTAATCTAACCTAACATCAAGACATTGCAGATTTACGATTTATTTTTGAACAACTTCCCAATCCTTGAATCCAACGCCAATTTGACCAGTCATTCTTCTATATCCTAGGTGTAATTAACCAGGAGGACAATGTGCAACAAGAGCTGTAAGTTGTCGAAAAAAATTCAATCTAACCTAACATCTAGACATTGCAGTTTTACGATTTATTTTTGAACAACTTCCAAATCCTTGAATCCAGCGCCAATTTGACCAGTCTCTCTTCTATATCGGAGGTGTAATTGACCAGGAGGACAATGTGCAACAAGAGCTGTAAGTTGTCGAAAAAAATTTAATCTAACCTAACATCTAGACATTGCAGATTTACGATTTATTTTTGAACAACTTCCCAATCCTTGAATCCAACGCCAATTTGACCAGTCATTCTTCTATATCCAAGGTGTAATTGACCAGTAGGACAATGTGCAGCAAGAGCTGTAAGTGGTCGAAAAAAATTCAATCTAACCTAACATCTAGACATTGCAGTTTTACGATTTATTTTTGAACAACTTCCCAATCCTTGAATCCAACGCCAATTTGACCAGTCATTCTTCTATGTCGAAGGTGTAATTGACCAGGAGGACAATGTGCAACAAGAGCTGTAAGTGGTCGAAAAAAATTCAATCTAACCTAACATCTAGACATTGCAGTTTTACGATTTATTTTTGAACAACTTCCAAATTCTTGAATCCAGCGCCAATTTGACCAGTCTCTCTTCTATATCGGAGGTGTAATTGACCAGGAGGACAATGTGCAACAAGAGCTGTAAGTGGTCGAAAAAATTCAATCTAACCTAACATCTAGACATTGCAGTTTTACGATTTATTTTTGAACAACTTCCCAATCCTTGAATCCAACGCCAATTTGACCAGTCACTCTTCTATATCGGAGGTGTAATTGACCAGGAGGACAATGTGCAACAAGAGCTGTAAGTTGTCGAAAAAAATTTAATCTAACCTAACATCAAGACATTGCAGATTTACGATTTATTTTTGAACAACTTCCCAATCCTTGAATCCAACGCCAATTTGACCAGTCATTCTTCTATATCCTAGGTGTAATTGACCAGGAGGACAATGTGCAACAAGAGCTGTAAGTTGTCGAAAAGAACTTAATCTAACCTAACATCTAGACATTGCAGATTTACGATTTATTTTTGAACAACTTCCCAATCCTTGAATCCAACGCCAATTTGACCAGTCATTCTTCTATATCCAAGGTGTAATTGACCAGGAGGACAATGTGCAGCAAGAGCTGTAAGTGGTCGAAAAAAATTCAATCTAACCTAACATCTAGACATTGCAGTTTTACGATTTATTTTTGAACAACTTCCCAATCCTTGAATCCAACGCCAATTTGACCAGTCATTCTTCTATATCGAAGGTGTAATTGACCAGGAGGACAATGTGCAACAAGAGCTGTAAGTGGTCGAAAAAAATTCAATCTAACCTAACATCTAGACATTGCAGTTTTACGATTTATTTTTGAACAACTTCCAAATTCTTGAATCCAGCGCCAATTTGACCAGTCTCTCTTCTATATCGGAGGTGTAATTGACCAGGAGGACAATGTGCAACAAGAGCTGTAAGTGGTCGAAAAAATTCAATCTAACCTAACATCTAGACATTGCAGTTTTACGATTTATTTTTGAACAACTTCCCAATCCTTGAATCCAACGCCAATTTGACCAGTCACTCTTCTATATCGGAGGTGTAATTGACCAGGAGGACAATGTGCAACAAGAGCTGTAAGTTGTCGAAAAAAATTTAATCTAACCTAACATCAAGACATTGCAGATTTACGATTTATTTTTGAACAAGTTCCCTATCCTTGAATCCAACGCCAATTTGACCAGTCACTCTTCTATATCGGAGGTGTAATTGACCAGGAGGACAATGTGCAACAAGAGCTGTAAGTTGTCGAAAAAAATTTAATCTAACCTAACATCAAGACATTGCAGATTTACGATTTATTTTTGAACAACTTCCCAATCCTTGAATCCAACGCCAATTTGACCAGTCACTCTTCTATATCGGAGGTGTAATTGACCAGGAGGACAATGTGCAACAAGAGCTGTAAGTTGTCGAAAAAAATTTAATCTAACCTAACATCAAGACATTGCAGATTTACGATTTATTTTTGAACAACTTCCCAATCCTTGAATCCAACGCCAATTTGACCAGTCACTCTTCTATATCGGAGGTGTAATTGACCAGGAGGACAATGTGCAACAAGAGCTGTAAGTTGTCGAAAAAAATTTAATCTAACCTAACATCAAGACATTGCAGATTTACGATTTATTTTTGAACAACTTCCCAATCCTTGAATCCAACGCCAATTTGACCAGTCATTCTTCTATATCCTAGGTGTAATTGACCAGGAGGACAATGTGCAACAAGAGCTGTAAGTTGTCGAAAAAAATTTAATCTAACCTAACATCTATACATTGCAGATTTACGATTTATTTTTGAACAACTTCCCAATCCTTGAATCCAACGCCAATTTGACCAGTCATTCTTCTATATCGAAGGTGTAATTGACCAGGAGGACAATGTGCAACAAGAGCTGTAAGTTGTCGAAAAAAATTTAATCTAACCTAACATCAAGACATTGCAGATTTACGATTTATTTTTGAACAACTTCCCAAACCTTGAATCCAACGCCAATTTGACCAGTCATTCTTCTATATCCTAGGTGTAATTGACCAGGAGGACAATGTGCAACAAGAGCTGTAAGTTGTCGAAAAAAATTTAATCTAACCTAACATCTAGACATTGCAGACTTACGATTTATTTTTGAACAACTTCCCAATCCTTGAATCCAACGCCAATTTGACCAGTCATTCTTCTATATCGAAGGTGTAATTGACCAGGAGGACAATGTGCAACAAGAGCTGTAAGTTGTCGAAAAAAATTTAATCTAACCTAACATCTAGACATTGCAGTTTTACGATTTATTTTTGAACAACTTCCAAATCCTTGAATCCAGCGCCAATTTGACCAGTCTCTCTTCTATATCGGAGGTGTAATTGACCAGGAGGACAATGTGCAGCAAGAGCTGTAAGTGGTCGAAAAAATTCAATCTAACCTAACATCTAGACATTGCAGTTTTACGATTTATTTTTGAACAACTTCCCATTCCTTGAATCCAACGCCAATTTGACCAGTCACTCTTCTATATCGGAGGTGTAATTGGCCAGGAGGACAATGTGCAACAAGAGCTGTAAGTTGTCGAAAAAAATTTAATCTAACCTAACATCAAGACATTGCAGATTTACGATTTATTTTTGAACAACTTCCCAATCCTTGAATCCAACGCCAATTTGACCAGTCATTCTTCTATATCCTAGGTGTAATTAACCAGGAGGACAATGTGCAACAAGAGCTGTAAGTTGTCGAAAAAAATTCAATCTAACCTAACATCTAGACATTGCAGTTTTACGATTTATTTTTGAACAACTTCCAAATCCTTGAATCCAGCGCCAATTTGACCAGTCTCTCTTCTATATCGGAGGTGTAATTGACCAGGAGGACAATGTGCAACAAGAGCTGTAAGTTGTCGAAAAAAATTTAATCTAACCTAACATCTAGACATTGCAGATTTACGATTTATTTTTGAACAACTTCCCAATCCTTGAATCCAACGCCAATTTGACCAGTCATTCTTCTATATCCAAGGTGTAATTGACCAGTAGGACAATGTGCAGCAAGAGCTGTAAGTGGTCGAAAAAAATTCAATCTAACCTAACATCTAGACATTGCAGTTTTACGATTTATTTTTGAACAACTTCCCAATCCTTGAATCCAACGCCAATTTGACCAGTCATTCTTCTATGTCGAAGGTGTAATTGACCAGGAGGACAATGTGCAACAAGAGCTGTAAGTGGTCGAAAAAAATTCAATCTAACCTAACATCTAGACATTGCAGTTTTACGATTTATTTTTGAACAACTTCCAAATTCTTGAATCCAGCGCCAATTTGACCAGTCTCTCTTCTATATCGGAGGTGTAATTGACCAGGAGGACAATGTGCAACAAGAGCTGTAAGTGGTCGAAAAAATTCAATCTAACCTAACATCTAGACATTGCAGTTTTACGATTTATTTTTGAACAACTTCCCAATCCTTGAATCCAACGCCAATTTGACCAGTCACTCTTCTATATCGGAGGTGTAATTGACCAGGAGGACAATGTGCAACAAGAGCTGTAAGTTGTCGAAAAAAATTTAATCTAACCTAACATCAAGACATTGCAGATTTACGATTTATTTTTGAACAACTTCCCAATCCTTGAATCCAACGCCAATTTGACCAGTCATTCTTCTATATCCTAGGTGTAATTGACCAGGAGGACAATGTGCAACAAGAGCTGTAAGTTGTCGAAAAGAACTTAATCTAACCTAACATCTAGACATTGCAGATTTACGATTTATTTTTGAACAACTTCCCAATCCTTGAATCCAACGCCAATTTGACCAGTCATTCTTCTATATCCAAGGTGTAATTGACCAGGAGGACAATGTGCAGCAAGAGCTGTAAGTGGTCGAAAAAAATTCAATCTAACCTAACATCTAGACATTGCAGTTTTACGATTTATTTTTGAACAACTTCCCAATCCTTGAATCCAACGCCAATTTGACCAGTCATTCTTCTATATCGAAGGTGTAATTGACCAGGAGGACAATGTGCAACAAGAGCTGTAAGTGGTCGAAAAAAATTCAATCTAACCTAACATCTAGACATTGCAGTTTTACGATTTATTTTTGAACAACTTCCAAATTCTTGAATCCAGCGCCAATTTGACCAGTCTCTCTTCTATATCGGAGGTGTAATTGACCAGGAGGACAATGTGCAACAAGAGCTGTAAGTGGTCGAAAAAATTCAATCTAACCTAACATCTAGACATTGCAGTTTTACGATTTATTTTTGAACAACTTCCCAATCCTTGAATCCAACGCCAATTTGACCAGTCACTCTTCTATATCGGAGGTGTAATTGACCAGGAGGACAATGTGCAACAAGAGCTGTAAGTTGTCGAAAAAAATTTAATCTAACCTAACATCAAGACATTGCAGATTTACGATTTATTTTTGAACAAGTTCCCTATCCTTGAATCCAACGCCAATTTGACCAGTCACTCTTCTATATCGGAGGTGTAATTGACCAGGAGGACAATGTGCAACAAGAGCTGTAAGTTGTCGAAAAAAATTTAATCTAACCTAACATCAAGACATTGCAGATTTACGATTTATTTTTGAACAACTTCCCAATCCTTGAATCCAACGCCAATTTGACCAGTCACTCTTCTATATCGGAGGTGTAATTGACCAGGAGGACAATGTGCAACAAGAGCTGTAAGTTGTCGAAAAAAATTTAATCTAACCTAACATCTAGACATTGCAGATTTACGATTTATTTTTGAACAACTTCCCAATCCTTGAATCCAGTGCCAATTTGACCAGTCTCTCTTCTATATCGGAGGTGTAATTGACCAGGAGGACAATGTGCAACAAGAGCTGTAAGTGGTCGAAAAAAATTCAATCTAACCTAACATCTAGACATTGCAGTTTTACGATTTATTTTTGAACAACTTCCAAATCCTTGAATCCAGCGCCAATTTGACCAGTCTCTCTTCTATATCGGAGGTGTAATTGACCAGGAGGACAATGTGCAGCAAGAGCTGTAAGTGGTCGAAAAAATTCAATCTAACCTAACATCTAGACATTGCAGTTTTACGATTTATTTTTGAACAACTTCCCATTCCTTGAATCCAACGCCAATTTGACCAGTCACTCTTCTATATCGGAGGTGTAATTGGCCAGGAGGACAATGTGCAACAAGAGCTGTAAGTTGTCGAAAAAAATTTAATCTAACCTAACATCAAGACATTGCAGATTTACGATTTATTTTTGAACAACTTCCCAATCCTTGAATCCAACGCCAATTTGACCAGTCATTCTTCTATATCCTAGGTGTAATTAACCAGGAGGACAATGTGCAACAAGAGCTGTAAGTTGTCGAAAAAAATTCAATCTAACCTAACATCTAGACATTGCAGTTTTACGATTTATTTTTGAACAACTTCCAAATCCTTGAATCCAGCGCCAATTTGACCAGTCTCTCTTCTATATCGGAGGTGTAATTGACCAGGAGGACAATGTGCAACAAGAGCTGTAAGTTGTCGAAAAAAATTTAATCTAACCTAACATCTAGACATTGCAGATTTACGATTTATTTTTGAACAACTTCCCAATCCTTGAATCCAACGCCAATTTGACCAGTCATTCTTCTATATCCAAGGTGTAATTGACCAGTAGGACAATGTGCAGCAAGAGCTGTAAGTGGTCGAAAAAAATTCAATCTAACCTAACATCTAGACATTGCAGTTTTACGATTTATTTTTGAACAACTTCCCAATCCTTGAATCCAACGCCAATTTGACCAGTCATTCTTCTATGTCGAAGGTGTAATTGACCAGGAGGACAATGTGCAACAAGAGCTGTAAGTGGTCGAAAAAAATTCAATCTAACCTAACATCTAGACATTGCAGTTTTACGATTTATTTTTGAACAACTTCCAAATTCTTGAATCCAGCGCCAATTTGACCAGTCTCTCTTCTATATCGGAGGTGTAATTGACCAGGAGGACAATGTGCAACAAGAGCTGTAAGTGGTCGAAAAAATTCAATCTAACCTAACATCTAGACATTGCAGTTTTACGATTTATTTTTGAACAACTTCCCAATCCTTGAATCCAACGCCAATTTGACCAGTCACTCTTCTATATCGGAGGTGTAATTGACCAGGAGGACAATGTGCAACAAGAGCTGTAAGTTGTCGAAAAAAATTTAATCTAACCTAACATCAAGACATTGCAGATTTACGATTTATTTTTGAACAACTTCCCAATCCTTGAATCCAACGCCAATTTGACCAGTCATTCTTCTATATCCTAGGTGTAATTGACCAGGAGGACAATGTGCAACAAGAGCTGTAAGTTGTCGAAAAGAACTTAATCTAACCTAACATCTAGACATTGCAGATTTACGATTTATTTTTGAACAACTTCCCAATCCTTGAATCCAACGCCAATTTGACCAGTCATTCTTCTATATCCAAGGTGTAATTGACCAGGAGGACAATGTGCAGCAAGAGCTGTAAGTGGTCGAAAAAAATTCAATCTAACCTAACATCTAGACATTGCAGTTTTACGATTTATTTTTGAACAACTTCCCAATCCTTGAATCCAACGCCAATTTGACCAGTCATTCTTCTATATCGAAGGTGTAATTGACCAGGAGGACAATGTGCAACAAGAGCTGTAAGTGGTCGAAAAAAATTCAATCTAACCTAACATCTAGACATTGCAGTTTTACGATTTATTTTTGAACAACTTCCAAATTCTTGAATCCAGCGCCAATTTGACCAGTCTCTCTTCTATATCGGAGGTGTAATTGACCAGGAGGACAATGTGCAACAAGAGCTGTAAGTGGTCGAAAAAATTCAATCTAACCTAACATCTAGACATTGCAGTTTTACGATTTATTTTTGAACAACTTCCCAATCCTTGAATCCAACGCCAATTTGACCAGTCACTCTTCTATATCGGAGGTGTAATTGACCAGGAGGACAATGTGCAACAAGAGCTGTAAGTTGTCGAAAAAAATTTAATCTAACCTAACATCAAGACATTGCAGATTTACGATTTATTTTTGAACAAGTTCCCTATCCTTGAATCCAACGCCAATTTGACCAGTCACTCTTCTATATCGGAGGTGTAATTGACCAGGAGGACAATGTGCAACAAGAGCTGTAAGTTGTCGAAAAAAATTTAATCTAACCTAACATCTAGACATTGCAGATTTACGATTTATTTTTGAACAACTTCCCAATCCTTGAATCCAGTGCCAATTTGACCAGTCTCTCTTCTATATCGGAGGTGTAATTGACCAGGAGGACAATGTGCAACAAGAGCTGTAAGTGGTCGAAAAAAATTCAATCTAACCTAACATCTAAACATTGCAGTTTTACGATTTATTTTTGAACAACTTCCAAATCCTTGAATCCAGCGCCAATTTGACCAGTCTCTCTTCTATATCGGAGGTGTAATTGACCAGGAGGACAATGTGCAGCAAGAGCTGTAAGTGGTCGAAAAAATTCAATCTAACCTAACATCTAGACATTGCAGTTTTACGATTTATTTTTGAACAACTTCCCATTCCTTGAATCCAACGCCAATTTGACCAGTCACTCTTCTATATCGGAGGTGTAATTGGCCAGGAGGACAATGTGCAACAAGAGCTGTAAGTTGTCGAAAAAAATTTAATCTAACCTAACATCAAGACATTGCAGATTTACGATTTATTTTTGAACAACTTCCCAATCCTTGAATCCAACGCCAATTTGACCAGTCATTCTTCTATATCCTAGGTGTAATTAACCAGGAGGACAATGTGCAACAAGAGCTGTAAGTTGTCGAAAAAAATTCAATCTAACCTAACATCTAGACATTGCAGTTTTACGATTTATTTTTGAACAACTTCCAAATCCTTGAATCCAGCGCCAATTTGACCAGTCTCTCTTCTATATCGGAGGTGTAATTGACCAGGAGGACAATGTGCAACAAGAGCTGTAAGTTGTCGAAAAAAATTTAATCTAACCTAACATCTAGACATTGCAGATTTACGATTTATTTTTGAACAACTTCCCAATCCTTGAATCCAACGCCAATTTGACCAGTCATTCTTCTATATCCAAGGTGTAATTGACCAGTAGGACAATGTGCAGCAAGAGCTGTAAGTGGTCGAAAAAAATTCAATCTAACCTAACATCTAGACATTGCAGTTTTACGATTTATTTTTGAACAACTTCCCAATCCTTGAATCCAACGCCAATTTGACCAGTCATTCTTCTATGTCGAAGGTGTAATTGACCAGGAGGACAATGTGCAACAAGAGCTGTAAGTGGTCGAAAAAAATTCAATCTAACCTAACATCTAGACATTGCAGTTTTACGATTTATTTTTGAACAACTTCCAAATTCTTGAATCCAGCGCCAATTTGACCAGTCTCTCTTCTATATCGGAGGTGTAATTGACCAGGAGGACAATGTGCAACAAGAGCTGTAAGTGGTCGAAAAAATTCAATCTAACCTAACATCTAGACATTGCAGTTTTACGATTTATTTTTGAACAACTTCCCAATCCTTGAATCCAACGCCAATTTGACCAGTCACTCTTCTATATCGGAGGTGTAATTGACCAGGAGGACAATGTGCAACAAGAGCTGTAAGTTGTCGAAAAAAATTTAATCTAACCTAACATCAAGACATTGCAGATTTACGATTTATTTTTGAACAACTTCCCAATCCTTGAATCCAACGCCAATTTGACCAGTCATTCTTCTATATCCTAGGTGTAATTGACCAGGAGGACAATGTGCAACAAGAGCTGTAAGTTGTCGAAAAGAACTTAATCTAACCTAACATCTAGACATTGCAGATTTACGATTTATTTTTGAACAACTTCCCAATCCTTGAATCCAACGCCAATTTGACCAGTCATTCTTCTATATCCAAGGTGTAATTGACCAGGAGGACAATGTGCAGCAAGAGCTGTAAGTGGTCGAAAAAAATTCAATCTAACCTAACATCTAGACATTGCAGTTTTACGATTTATTTTTGAACAACTTCCCAATCCTTGAATCCAACGCCAATTTGACCAGTCATTCTTCTATATCGAAGGTGTAATTGACCAGGAGGACAATGTGCAACAAGAGCTGTAAGTGGTCGAAAAAAATTCAATCTAACCTAACATCTAGACATTGCAGTTTTACGATTTATTTTTGAACAACTTCCAAATTCTTGAATCCAGCGCCAATTTGACCAGTCTCTCTTCTATATCGGAGGTGTAATTGACCAGGAGGACAATGTGCAACAAGAGCTGTAAGTGGTCGAAAAAATTCAATCTAACCTAACATCTAGACATTGCAGTTTTACGATTTATTTTTGAACAACTTCCCAATCCTTGAATCCAACGCCAATTTGACCAGTCACTCTTCTATATCGGAGGTGTAATTGACCAGGAGGACAATGTGCAACAAGAGCTGTAAGTTGTCGAAAAAAATTTAATCTAACCTAACATCAAGACATTGCAGATTTACGATTTATTTTTGAACAAGTTCCCTATCCTTGAATCCAACGCCAATTTGACCAGTCACTCTTCTATATCGGAGGTGTAATTGACCAGGAGGACAATGTGCAACAAGAGCTGTAAGTTGTCGAAAAAAATTTAATCTAACCTAACATCAAGACATTGCAGATTTACGATTTATTTTTGAACAACTTCCCAATCCTTGAATCCAACGCCAATTTGACCAGTCACTCTTCTATATCGGAGGTGTAATTGACCAGGAGGACAATGTGCAACAAGAGCTGTAAGTTGTCGAAAAAAATTTAATCTAACCTAACATCAAGACATTGCAGATTTACGATTTATTTTTGAACAACTTCCCAATCCTTGAATCCAACGCCAATTTGACCAGTCACTCTTCTATATCGGAGGTGTAATTGACCAGGAGGACAATGTGCAACAAGAGCTGTAAGTTGTCGAAAAAAATTTAATCTAACCTAACATCAAGACATTGCAGATTTACGATTTATTTTTGAACAACTTCCCAATCCTTGAATCCAACGCCAATTTGACCAGTCATTCTTCTATATCCTAGGTGTAATTGACCAGGAGGACAATGTGCAACAAGAGCTGTAAGTTGTCGAAAAAAATTTAATCTAACCTAACATCTATACATTGCAGATTTACGATTTATTTTTGAACAACTTCCCAATCCTTGAATCCAACGCCAATTTGACCAGTCATTCTTCTATATCGAAGGTGTAATTGACCAGGAGGACAATGTGCAACAAGAGCTGTAAGTTGTCGAAAAAAATTTAATCTAACCTAACATCAAGACATTGCAGATTTACGATTTATTTTTGAACAACTTCCCAAACCTTGAATCCAACGCCAATTTGACCAGTCATTCTTCTATATCCTAGGTGTAATTGACCAGGAGGACAATGTGCAACAAGAGCTGTAAGTTGTCGAAAAAAATTTAATCTAACCTAACATCTAGACATTGCAGACTTACGATTTATTTTTGAACAACTTCCCAATCCTTGAATCCAACGCCAATTTGACCAGTCATTCTTCTATATCGAAGGTGTAATTGACCAGGAGGACAATGTGCAACAAGAGCTGTAAGTTGTCGAAAAAAATTTAATCTAACCTAACATCTAGACATTGCAGTTTTACGATTTATTTTTGAACAACTTCCAAATCCTTGAATCCAGCGCCAATTTGACCAGTCTCTCTTCTATATCGGAGGTGTAATTGACCAGGAGGACAATGTGCAGCAAGAGCTGTAAGTGGTCGAAAAAATTCAATCTAACCTAACATCTAGACATTGCAGTTTTACGATTTATTTTTGAACAACTTCCCATTCCTTGAATCCAACGCCAATTTGACCAGTCACTCTTCTATATCGGAGGTGTAATTGGCCAGGAGGACAATGTGCAACAAGAGCTGTAAGTTGTCGAAAAAAATTTAATCTAACCTAACATCAAGACATTGCAGATTTACGATTTATTTTTGAACAACTTCCCAATCCTTGAATCCAACGCCAATTTGACCAGTCATTCTTCTATATCCTAGGTGTAATTAACCAGGAGGACAATGTGCAACAAGAGCTGTAAGTTGTCGAAAAAAATTCAATCTAACCTAACATCTAGACATTGCAGTTTTACGATTTATTTTTGAACAACTTCCAAATCCTTGAATCCAGCGCCAATTTGACCAGTCTCTCTTCTATATCGGAGGTGTAATTGACCAGGAGGACAATGTGCAACAAGAGCTGTAAGTTGTCGAAAAAAATTTAATCTAACCTAACATCTAGACATTGCAGATTTACGATTTATTTTTGAACAACTTCCCAATCCTTGAATCCAACGCCAATTTGACCAGTCATTCTTCTATATCCAAGGTGTAATTGACCAGTAGGACAATGTGCAGCAAGAGCTGTAAGTGGTCGAAAAAAATTCAATCTAACCTAACATCTAGACATTGCAGTTTTACGATTTATTTTTGAACAACTTCCCAATCCTTGAATCCAACGCCAATTTGACCAGTCATTCTTCTATGTCGAAGGTGTAATTGACCAGGAGGACAATGTGCAACAAGAGCTGTAAGTGGTCGAAAAAAATTCAATCTAACCTAACATCTAGACATTGCAGTTTTACGATTTATTTTTGAACAACTTCCAAATTCTTGAATCCAGCGCCAATTTGACCAGTCTCTCTTCTATATCGGAGGTGTAATTGACCAGGAGGACAATGTGCAACAAGAGCTGTAAGTGGTCGAAAAAATTCAATCTAACCTAACATCTAGACATTGCAGTTTTACGATTTATTTTTGAACAACTTCCCAATCCTTGAATCCAACGCCAATTTGACCAGTCACTCTTCTATATCGGAGGTGTAATTGACCAGGAGGACAATGTGCAACAAGAGCTGTAAGTTGTCGAAAAAAATTTAATCTAACCTAACATCAAGACATTGCAGATTTACGATTTATTTTTGAACAACTTCCCAATCCTTGAATCCAACGCCAATTTGACCAGTCATTCTTCTATATCCTAGGTGTAATTGACCAGGAGGACAATGTGCAACAAGAGCTGTAAGTTGTCGAAAAGAACTTAATCTAACCTAACATCTAGACATTGCAGATTTACGATTTATTTTTGAACAACTTCCCAATCCTTGAATCCAACGCCAATTTGACCAGTCATTCTTCTATATCCAAGGTGTAATTGACCAGGAGGACAATGTGCAGCAAGAGCTGTAAGTGGTCGAAAAAAATTCAATCTAACCTAACATCTAGACATTGCAGTTTTACGATTTATTTTTGAACAACTTCCCAATCCTTGAATCCAACGCCAATTTGACCAGTCATTCTTCTATATCGAAGGTGTAATTGACCAGGAGGACAATGTGCAACAAGAGCTGTAAGTGGTCGAAAAAAATTCAATCTAACCTAACATCTAGACATTGCAGTTTTACGATTTATTTTTGAACAACTTCCAAATTCTTGAATCCAGCGCCAATTTGACCAGTCTCTCTTCTATATCGGAGGTGTAATTGACCAGGAGGACAATGTGCAACAAGAGCTGTAAGTGGTCGAAAAAATTCAATCTAACCTAACATCTAGACATTGCAGTTTTACGATTTATTTTTGAACAACTTCCCAATCCTTGAATCCAACGCCAATTTGACCAGTCACTCTTCTATATCGGAGGTGTAATTGACCAGGAGGACAATGTGCAACAAGAGCTGTAAGTTGTCGAAAAAAATTTAATCTAACCTAACATCAAGACATTGCAGATTTACGATTTATTTTTGAACAAGTTCCCTATCCTTGAATCCAACGCCAATTTGACCAGTCACTCTTCTATATCGGAGGTGTAATTGACCAGGAGGACAATGTGCAACAAGAGCTGTAAGTTGTCGAAAAAAATTTAATCTAACCTAACATCAAGACATTGCAGATTTACGATTTATTTTTGAACAACTTCCCAATCCTTGAATCCAACGCCAATTTGACCAGTCACTCTTCTATATCGGAGGTGTAATTGACCAGGAGGACAATGTGCAACAAGAGCTGTAAGTTGTCGAAAAAAATTTAATCTAACCTAACATCAAGACATTGCAGATTTACGATTTATTTTTGAACAACTTCCCAATCCTTGAATCCAACGCCAATTTGACCAGTCACTCTTCTATATCGGAGGTGTAATTGACCAGGAGGACAATGTGCAACAAGAGCTGTAAGTTGTCGAAAAAAATTTAATCTAACCTAACATCAAGACATTGCAGATTTACGATTTATTTTTGAACAACTTCCCAATCCTTGAATCCAACGCCAATTTGACCAGTCATTCTTCTATATCCTAGGTGTAATTGACCAGGAGGACAATGTGCAACAAGAGCTGTAAGTTGTCGAAAAAAATTTAATCTAACCTAACATCTATACATTGCAGATTTACGATTTATTTTTGAACAACTTCCCAATCCTTGAATCCAACGCCAATTTGACCAGTCATTCTTCTATATCGAAGGTGTAATTGACCAGGAGGACAATGTGCAACAAGAGCTGTAAGTTGTCGAAAAAAATTTAATCTAACCTAACATCAAGACATTGCAGATTTACGATTTATTTTTGAACAACTTCCCAAACCTTGAATCCAACGCCAATTTGACCAGTCATTCTTCTATATCCTAGGTGTAATTGACCAGGAGGACAATGTGCAACAAGAGCTGTAAGTTGTCGAAAAAAATTTAATCTAACCTAACATCTAGACATTGCAGACTTACGATTTATTTTTGAACAACTTCCCAATCCTTGAATCCAACGCCAATTTGACCAGTCATTCTTCTATATCGAAGGTGTAATTGACCAGGAGGACAATGTGCAACAAGAGCTGTAAGTTGTCGAAAAAAATTTAATCTAACCTAACATCAAGACATTGCAGATTTACGATTTATTTTTGAACAACTTCCCAATCCTTGAATCCAACGCCAATTTGACCAGTCATTCTTCTATATCCTAGGTGTAATTGACCAGGAGGACAATGTGCAACAAGAGCTGTAAGTTGTCGAAAAAAATTTAATCTAACCTAACATCTAGACATTGCAGATTTACGATTTATTTTTGAACAACTTCCCAATCCTTGAATCCAACGCCAATTTGACCAGTCATTCTTCTATATCGAAGGTGTAATTGACCAGGAGGACAATGTGCAACAAGAGCTGTAAGTGGTCGAAAAAAATTCAATCTGACCTAACATCTAGACATTGCAGTTTTACGATTTATTTTTGAACAACTTCCAAATCCTTGAATCCAGCGCCAATTTGACCAGTCTCTCTTCTATATCGGAGGTGTAATTGACCAGGAGGACAATGTGCAACAAGAGCTGTAAGTGGTCGAAAAAAATTCAATCTAACCTAACATCTAGACATTGCAGTTTTACGATTTATTTTTGAACAACTTCCCAATCCTTGAATCCAACGCCAATTTGACCAGTCATTCTTCTATATCGAAGGTGTAATTGACCAGGAGGACAATGTGCAACAAGAGCTGTAAGTGGTCGAAAAAAATTCAATCTAACCTAACATCTAGACATTGCAGTTTTACGATTTATTTTTGAACAACTTCCAAATTCTTGAATCCAGCGCCAATTTGACCAGTCTCTCTTCTATATCGGAGGTGTAATTGACCAGGAGGACAATGTGCAACAAGAGCTGTAAGTGGTCGAAAAAATTCAATCTAACCTAACATCTAGACATTGCAGTTTTACGATTTATTTTTGAACAACTTCCCAATCCTTGAATCCAACGCCAATTTGACCAGTCACTCTTCTATATCGGAGGTGTAATTGACCAGGAGGACAATGTGCAACAAGAGCTGTTAGTTGTCGAAAATTTAATCTAACCTAACATCAAGACATTGCAGATTTACGATTTATTTTTGAACAAGTTCCCAATCCTTGAATCCAACGCCAATTTGACCAGTCACTCTTCTATATCGGAGGTGTAATTGACCAGGAGGACAATGTGCAACAAGAGCTGTAAGTTGTCGAAAAAAATTTAATCTAACCTAACATCTAGACATTGCAGATTTACGATTTATTTTTGAACAACTTCCCAATCCTTGAATCCAGTGCCAATTTGACCAGTCATTCTTCTATATCGAAGGTGTAATTGACCAGGAGGACAATGTGCAACAAGAGCTGTAAGTTGTCGAAAAAAATTTAATCTAACCTAACATCAAGACATTGCAGATTTACGATTTATTTTTGAACAACTTCCCAATCCTTGAATCCAACGCCAATTTGACCAGTCATTCTTCTATATCCTAGGTGTAATTGACCAGGAGGACAATGTGCAACAAGAGCTGTAAGTTGTCGAAAAAAATTTAATCTAACCTAACATCTAGACATTGCAGATTTACGATTTATTTTTGAACAACTTCCAAATCCTTGAATCCAGCGCCAATTTGACCAGTCTCTCTTCTATATCGGAGGTGTAATTGACCAGGAGGACAATGTGCAACAAGAGCTGTAAGTTGTCGAAAAAAATTTAATCTAACCTAACATCTAGACATTGCAGATTTACGATTTATTTTTGAACAACTTCCCAATCCTTGAATCCAACGCCAATTTGACCAGTCATTCTTCTATATCGAAGGTGTAATTGACCAGGAGGACAATGTGCAACAAGAGCTGTAAGTGGTCGAAAAAAGTTCAATCTGACCTAACATCTAGACATTGCAGTTTTACGATTTATTTTTGAACAACTTCCAAATCCTTGAATCCAGCGCCAATTTGACCAGTCTCTCTTCTATATCGGAGGTGTAATTGACCAGGAGGACAATGTGCAACAAGAGCTGTAAGTGGTCGAAAAAAATTCAATCTAGCCTAACATCTAGACATTGCAGTTTTACGATTTATTTTTGAACAACTTCCCAATCCTTGAATCCAACGCCAATTTGACCAGTCATTCTTCTATGTCGAAGGTGTAATTGACCAGGAGGACAATGTGCAACAAGAGCTGTAAGTGGTCGAAAAAAATTCAATCTAACCTAACATCTAGACATTGCAGTTTTACGATTTATTTTTGAACAACTTCCAAATTCTTGAATCCAGCGCCAATTTGACCAGTCTCTCTTCTATATCGGAGGTGTAATTGACCAGGAGGACAATGTGCAACAAGAGCTGTAAGTGGTCGAAAAAATTCAATCTAACCTAACATCTAGACATTGCAGTTTTACGATTTATTTTTGAACAACTTCCCAATCCTTGAATCCAACGCCAATTTGACCAGTCACTCTTCTATATCGGAGGTGTAATTGACCAGGAGGACAATGTGCAACAAGAGCTGTAAGTTGTCGAAAAAAATTTAATCTAACCTAACATCAAGACATTGCAGATTTACGATTTATTTTTGAACAACTTCCCAATCCTTGAATCCAACGCCAATTTGACCAGTCATTCTTCTATATCCTAGGTGTAATTGACCAGGAGGACAATGTGCAACAAGAGCTGTAAGTTGTCGAAAAGAACTTAATCTAACCTAACATCTAGACATTGCAGATTTACGATTTATTTTTGAACAACTTCCCAATCCTTGAATCCAACGCCAATTTGACCAGTCATTCTTCTATATCGAAGGTGTAATTGACCAAGAGGACAATGTGCAACAAGAGCTGTAAGTTGTCGAAAAAAATTTAATCTAACCTAACATCAAGACATTGCAGATTTACGATTTATTTTTGAACAACTTCCCAATCCTTGAATCCAACGCCAATTTGACCAGTCATTCTTCTATATCCTAGGTGTAATTGACCAGGAGGACAATGTGCAACAAGAGCTGTAAGTTGTCGAAAAAAATTTAATCTAACCTAACATCTAGACATTGCAGATTTACGATTTATTTTTGAACAACTTCCCAACCCTTGAATCCAGCGCCAATTTGACCAGTCGCTCTTCTATATCGGAGGTGTAATTGACCAGGAGGACAATGTGCAGCAAGAGCTGTAAGTGGTCGAAAAAATTCAATCTAACCTAACATCTAGACATTGCAGTTTTACGATTTATTTTTGAACAACTTCCCATTCCTTGAATCCAACGCCAATTTGACCAGTCACTCTTCTATATCGGAGGTGTAATTGACCAGGAGGACAATGTGCAACAAGAGCTGTAAGTTGTCGAAAAAAATTTAATCTAACCTAACATCAAGACATTGCAGATTTACGATTTATTTTTGAACAACTTCCCAATCCTTGAATCCAACGCCAATTTGACCAGTCATTCTTCTATATCCTAGGTGTAATTGACCAGGAGGACAATGTGCAACAAGAGCTGTAAGTTGTCGAAAAAAATTCAATCTAACCTAACATCTAGACATTGCAGTTTTACGATTTATTTTTGAACAACTTCCAAATCCTTGAATCCAGCGCCAATTTGACCAGTCTCTCTTCTATATCGGAGGTGTAATTGACCAGGAGGACAATGTGCAACAAGAGCTGTAAGTTGTCGAAAAAAAATTAATCTAACCTAACATCTAGACATTGCAGATTTACGATTTATTTTTGAACAACTTCCCAATCCTTGAATCCAACGCCAATTTGACCAGTCATTCTTCTATATCCAAGGTGTAATTGACCAGGAGGACAATGTGCAGCAAGAGCTGTAAGTGGTCGAAAAAAATTCAATCTAACCTAACATCTAGACATTGCAGTTTTACGATTTATTTTTGAACAACTTCCCAATCCTTGAATCCAACGCCAATTTGACCAGTCATTCTTCTATATCGAAGGTGTAATTGACCAGGAGGACAATGTGCAACAAGAGCTGTAAGTGGTCGAAAAAAATTCAATCTAACCTAACATCTAGACATTGCAGTTTTACGATTTATTTTTGAACAACTTCCAAATTCTTGAATCCAGCGCCAATTTGACCAGTCTCTCTTCTATATCGGAGGTGTAATTGACCAGGAGGACAATGTGCAACAAGAGCTGTAAGTGGTCGAAAAAATTCAATCTAACCTAACATCTAGACATTGCAGTTTTACGATTTATTTTTGAACAACTTCCCAATCCTTGAATCCAACGCCAATTTGACCAGTCACTCTTCTATATCGGAGGTGTAATTGACCAGGAGGACAATGTGCAACAAGAGCTGTAAGTTGTCGAAAAAAATTTAATCTAACCTAACATCAAGACATTGCAGATTTACGATTTATTTTTGAACAAGTTCCCTATCCTTGAATCCAACGCCAATTTGACCAGTCACTCTTCTATATCGGAGGTGTAATTGACCAGGAGGACAATGTGCAACAAGAGCTGTAAGTTGTCGAAAAAAATTTAATCTAACCTAACATCAAGACATTGCAGATTTACGATTTATTTTTGAACAACTTCCCAATCCTTGAATCCAACGCCAATTTGACCAGTCACTCTTCTATATCGGAGGTGTAATTGACCAGGAGGACAATGTGCAACAAGAGCTGTAAGTTGTCGAAAAAAATTTAATCTAACCTAACATCAAGACATTGCAGATTTACGATTTATTTTTGAACAACTTCCCAATCCTTGAATCCAACGCCAATTTGACCAGTCACTCTTCTATATCGGAGGTGTAATTGACCAGGAGGACAATGTGCAACAAGAGCTGTAAGTTGTCGAAAAAAATTTAATCTAACCTAACATCAAGACATTGCAGATTTACGATTTATTTTTGAACAACTTCCCAATCCTTGAATCCAACGCCAATTTGACCAGTCATTCTTCTATATCCTAGGTGTAATTGACCAGGAGGACAATGTGCAACAAGAGCTGTAAGTTGTCGAAAAAAATTTAATCTAACCTAACATCTATACATTGCAGATTTACGATTTATTTTTGAACAACTTCCCAATCCTTGAATCCAACGCCAATTTGACCAGTCATTCTTCTATATCGAAGGTGTAATTGACCAGGAGGACAATGTGCAACAAGAGCTGTAAGTTGTCGAAAAAAATTTAATCTAACCTAACATCAAGACATTGCAGATTTACGATTTATTTTTGAACAACTTCCCAAACCTTGAATCCAACGCCAATTTGACCAGTCATTCTTCTATATCCTAGGTGTAATTGACCAGGAGGACAATGTGCAACAAGAGCTGTAAGTTGTCGAAAAAAATTTAATCTAACCTAACATCTAGACATTGCAGACTTACGATTTATTTTTGAACAACTTCCCAATCCTTGAATCCAACGCCAATTTGACCAGTCATTCTTCTATATCGAAGGTGTAATTGACCAGGAGGACAATGTGCAACAAGAGCTGTAAGTTGTCGAAAAAAATTTAATCTAACCTAACATCAAGACATTGCAGATTTACGATTTATTTTTGAACAACTTCCCAATCCTTGAATCCAACGCCAATTTGACCAGTCATTCTTCTATATCCTAGGTGTAATTGACCAGGAGGACAATGTGCAACAAGAGCTGTAAGTTGTCGAAAAAAATTTAATCTAACCTAACATCTAGACATTGCAGATTTACGATTTATTTTTGAACAACTTCCCAATCCTTGAATCCAACGCCAATTTGACCAGTCATTCTTCTATATCGAAGGTGTAATTGACCAGGAGGACAATGTGCAACAAGAGCTGTAAGTGGTCGAAAAAAATTCAATCTGACCTAACATCTAGACATTGCAGTTTTACGATTTATTTTTGAACAACTTCCAAATCCTTGAATCCAGCGCCAATTTGACCAGTCTCTCTTCTATATCGGAGGTGTAATTGACCAGGAGGACAATGTGCAACAAGAGCTGTAAGTGGTCGAAAAAAATTCAATCTAACCTAACATCTAGACATTGCAGTTTTACGATTTATTTTTGAACAACTTCCCAATCCTTGAATCCAACGCCAATTTGACCAGTCATTCTTCTATATCGAAGGTGTAATTGACCAGGAGGACAATGTGCAACAAGAGCTGTAAGTGGTCGAAAAAAATTCAATCTAACCTAACATCTAGACATTGCAGTTTTACGATTTATTTTTGAACAACTTCCAAATTCTTGAATCCAGCGCCAATTTGACCAGTCTCTCTTCTATATCGGAGGTGTAATTGACCAGGAGGACAATGTGCAACAAGAGCTGTAAGTGGTCGAAAAAATTCAATCTAACCTAACATCTAGACATTGCAGTTTTACGATTTATTTTTGAACAACTTCCCAATCCTTGAATCCAACGCCAATTTGACCAGTCACTCTTCTATATCGGAGGTGTAATTGACCAGGAGGACAATGTGCAACAAGAGCTGTTAGTTGTCGAAAATTTAATCTAACCTAACATCAAGACATTGCAGATTTACGATTTATTTTTGAACAAGTTCCCAATCCTTGAATCCAACGCCAATTTGACCAGTCACTCTTCTATATCGGAGGTGTAATTGACCAGGAGGACAATGTGCAACAAGAGCTGTAAGTTGTCGAAAAAAATTTAATCTAACCTAACATCTAGACATTGCAGATTTACGATTTATTTTTGAACAACTTCCCAATCCTTGAATCCAGTGCCAATTTGACCAGTCATTCTTCTATATCGAAGGTGTAATTGACCAGGAGGACAATGTGCAACAAGAGCTGTAAGTTGTCGAAAAAAATTTAATCTAACCTAACATCAAGACATTGCAGATTTACGATTTATTTTTGAACAACTTCCCAATCCTTGAATCCAACGCCAATTTGACCAGTCATTCTTCTATATCCTAGGTGTAATTGACCAGGAGGACAATGTGCAACAAGAGCTGTAAGTTGTCGAAAAAAATTTAATCTAACCTAACATCTAGACATTGCAGATTTACGATTTATTTTTGAACAACTTCCAAATCCTTGAATCCAGCGCCAATTTGACCAGTCTCTCTTCTATATCGGAGGTGTAATTGACCAGGAGGACAATGTGCAACAAGAGCTGTAAGTTGTCGAAAAAAATTTAATCTAACCTAACATCTAGACATTGCAGATTTACGATTTATTTTTGAACAACTTCCCAATCCTTGAATCCAACGCCAATTTGACCAGTCATTCTTCTATATCGAAGGTGTAATTGACCAGGAGGACAATGTGCAACAAGAGCTGTAAGTGGTCGAAAAAAGTTCAATCTGACCTAACATCTAGACATTGCAGTTTTACGATTTATTTTTGAACAACTTCCAAATCCTTGAATCCAGCGCCAATTTGACCAGTCTCTCTTCTATATCGGAGGTGTAATTGACCAGGAGGACAATGTGCAACAAGAGCTGTAAGTGGTCGAAAAAAATTCAATCTAGCCTAACATCTAGACATTGCAGTTTTACGATTTATTTTTGAACAACTTCCCAATCCTTGAATCCAACGCCAATTTGACCAGTCATTCTTCTATATCGAAGGTGTAATTGACCAGGAGGACAATGTGCAACAAGAGCTGTAAGTGGTCGAAAAAAATTCAATCTAACCTAACATCTAGACATTGCAGTTTTACGATTTATTTTTGAACAACTTCCAAATTCTTGAATCCAGCGCCAATTTGACCAGTCTCTCTTCTATATCGGAGGTGTAATTGACCAGGAGGACAATGTGCAACAAGAGCTGTAAGTGGTCGAAAAAATTCAATCTAACCTAACATCTAGACATTGCAGTTTTACGATTTATTTTTGAACAACTTCCCAATCCTTGAATCCAACGCCAATTTGACCAGTCACTCTTCTATATCGGAGGTGTAATTGACCAGGAGGACAATGTGCAACAAGAGCTGTTAGTTGTCGAAAAAAATTTAATCTAACCTAACATCAAGACATTGCAGATTTACGATTTATTTTTGAACAAGTTCCCAATCCTTGAATCCAACGCCAATTTGACCAGTCACTCTTCTATATCGGAGGTGTAATTGACCAGGAGGACAATGTGCAACAAGAGCTGTAAGTTGTCGAAAAAAATTTAATCTAACCTAACATCTAGACATTGCAGATTTACGATTTATTTTTGAACAACTTCCCAATCCTTGAATCCAGTGCCAATTTGACCAGTCATTCTTCTATATCCTAGGTGTAATTGACCAGGAGGACAATGTGCAACAAGAGCTGTAAGTTGTCGAAAAAAATTCAATCTAACCTAACATCTAGACATTGCAGTTTTACGATTTATTTTTGAACAACTTCCAAATCCTTGAATCCAGCGCCAATTTGACCAGTCTCTCTTCTATATCGGAGGTGTAATTGACCAGGAGGACAATGTGCAACAAGAGCTGTAAGTTGTCGAAAAAAATTTAATCTAACCTAACATCTAGACATTGCAGTTTTACGATTTATTTTTGAACAACTTCCCAATCCTTGAATCCAACGCCAATTTGACCAGTCACTCTTCTATATCGGAGGTGTAATTGACCAGGAGGACAATGTGCAACAAGAGCTGTAAGTTGTCGAAAAAAATTTAATCTAACCTAACATCAAGACATTGCAGATTTACGATTTATTTTTGAACAAGTTCCCAATCCTTGAATCCAACGCCAATTTGACCAGTCACTCTTCTATATCGGAGGTGTAATTGACCAGGAGGACAATGTGCAACAAGAGCTGTAAGTTGTCGAAAAAAATTTAATCTAACCTAACATCAAGACATTGCAGATTTACGATTTATTTTTGAACAACTTCCCAATCCTTGAATCCAACGCCAATTTGACCAGTCATTCTTCTATATCCTAGGTGTAATTGACCAGGAGGACAATGTGCAACAAGAGCTGTAAGCTGTCGAAAAAAATTTAATCTAACCTAACATCAAGACATTGCAGATTTACGATTTATTTTTGAACAAGTTCCCAATCCTTGAATCCAACGCCAATTTGACCAGTCACTCTTCTATATCGGAGGTGTAATTGACCAGGAGGACAATGTGCAACAAGAGCTGTAAGCTGTCGAAAAAAATTTAATCTAACCTAACATCTAGACATTGCAGATTTACGATTTATTTTTGAACAACTTCCAAATCCTTGAATCCAGCGCCAATTTGACCAGTCACTCTTCTATATCGGAGGTGTAATTGACCAGGAGGACAATGTGCAACAAGAGCTGTAAGCTGTCGAAAAAAATTTAATCTAACCTAACATCTAGACATTGCAGTTTTACGATTTATTTTTGAACAACTTCCAAATCCTTGAATCCAGCGCCAATTTGACCAGTCTCTCTTCTATATCGGAGGTGTAATTGACCAGGAGGACAATGTGCAACAAGAGCTGTAAGTGGTCGAAAAAAATTCAATCTAACCTAACATCTAGACATTGCAGTTTTACGATTTATTTTTGAACAACTTCCCAATCCTTGAATCCAACGCCAATTTGACCAGTCATTCTTCTATATCGAAGGTGTAATTGACCAGGAGGACAATGTGCAACAAGAGCTGTAAGTGGTCGAAAAAAATTCAATCTAACCTAACATCTAGACATTGCAGTTTTACGATTTATTTTTGAACAACTTCCAAATTCTTGAATCCAGCGCCAATTTGACCAGTCTCTCTTCTATATCGGAGGTGTAATTGACCAGGAGGACAATGTGCAACAAGAGCTGTAAGTGGTCGAAAAAATTCAATCTAACCTAACATCTAGACATTGCAGTTTTACGATTTATTTTTGAACAACTTCCCAATCCTTGAATCCAACGCCAATTTGACCAGTCACTCTTCTATATCGGAGGTGTAATTGACCAGGAGGACAATGTGCAACAAGAGCTGTTAGTTGTCGAAAATTTAATCTAACCTAACATCAAGACATTGCAGATTTACGATTTATTTTTGAACAAGTTCCCAATCCTTGAATCCAACGCCAATTTGACCAGTCACTCTTCTATATCGGAGGTGTAATTGACCAGGAGGACAATGTGCAACAAGAGCTGTAAGTTGTCGAAAAAAATTTAATCTAACCTAACATCTAGACATTGCAGATTTACGATTTATTTTTGAACAACTTCCCAATCCTTGAATCCAGTGCCAATTTGACCAGTCATTCTTCTATATCGAAGGTGTAATTGACCAGGAGGACAATGTGCAACAAGAGCTGTAAGTTGTCGAAAAAAATTTAATCTAACCTAACATCAAGACATTGCAGATTTACGATTTATTTTTGAACAACTTCCCAATCCTTGAATCCAACGCCAATTTGACCAGTCATTCTTCTATATCCTAGGTGTAATTGACCAGGAGGACAATGTGCAACAAGAGCTGTAAGTTGTCGAAAAAAATTTAATCTAACCTAACATCTAGACATTGCAGATTTACGATTTATTTTTGAACAACTTCCAAATCCTTGAATCCAGCGCCAATTTGACCAGTCTCTCTTCTATATCGGAGGTGTAATTGACCAGGAGGACAATGTGCAACAAGAGCTGTAAGTTGTCGAAAAAAATTTAATCTAACCTAACATCTAGACATTGCAGATTTACGATTTATTTTTGAACAACTTCCCAATCCTTGAATCCAACGCCAATTTGACCAGTCATTCTTCTATATCGAAGGTGTAATTGACCAGGAGGACAATGTGCAACAAGAGCTGTAAGTGGTCGAAAAAAGTTCAATCTGACCTAACATCTAGACATTGCAGTTTTACGATTTATTTTTGAACAACTTCCAAATCCTTGAATCCAGCGCCAAATTGACCAGTCTCTCTTCTATATCGGAGGTGTAATTGACCAGGAGGACAATGTGCAACAAGAGCTGTAAGTGGTCGAAAAAAATTCAATCTAGCCTAACATCTAGACATTGCAGTTTTACGATTTATTTTTGAACAACTTCCCAATCCTTGAATCCAACGCCAATTTGACCAGTCATTCTTCTATGTCGAAGGTGTAATTGACCAGGAGGACAATGTGCAACAAGAGCTGTAAGTGGTCGAAAAAAATTCAATCTAACCTAACATCTAGACATTGCAGTTTTACGATTTATTTTTGAACAACTTCCAAATTCTTGAATCCAGCGCCAATTTGACCAGTCTCTCTTCTATATCGGAGGTGTAATTGACCAGGAGGACAATGTGCAACAAGAGCTGTAAGTGGTCGAAAAAATTCAATCTAACCTAACATCTAGACATTGCAGTTTTACGATTTATTTTTGAACAACTTCCCAATCCTTGAATCCAACGCCAATTTGACCAGTCACTCTTCTATATCGGAGGTGTAATTGACCAGGAGGACAATGTGCAACAAGAGCTGTAAGTTGTCGAAAAAAATTTAATCTAACCTAACATCAAGACATTGCAGATTTACGATTTATTTTTGAACAACTTCCCAATCCTTGAATCCAACGCCAATTTGACCAGTCATTCTTCTATATCCTAGGTGTAATTGACCAGGAGGACAATGTGCAACAAGAGCTGTAAGTTGTCGAAAAGAACTTAATCTAACCTAACATCTAGACATTGCAGATTTACGATTTATTTTTGAACAACTTCCCAATCCTTGAATCCAACGCCAATTTGACCAGTCATTCTTCTATATCGAAGGTGTAATTGACCAAGAGGACAATGTGCAACAAGAGCTGTAAGTTGTCGAAAAAAATTTAATCTAACCTAACATCAAGACATTGCAGATTTACGATTTATTTTTGAACAACTTCCCAATCCTTGAATCCAACGCCAATTTGACCAGTCATTCTTCTATATCCTAGGTGTAATTGACCAGGAGGACAATGTGCAACAAGAGCTGTAAGTTGTCGAAAAAAATTTAATCTAACCTAACATCTAGACATTGCAGATTTACGATTTATTTTTGAACAACTTCCCAACCCTTGAATCCAGCGCCAATTTGACCAGTCGCTCTTCTATATCGGAGGTGTAATTGACCAGGAGGACAATGTGCAGCAAGAGCTGTAAGTGGTCGAAAAAATTCAATCTAACCTAACATCTAGACATTGCAGTTTTACGATTTATTTTTGAACAACTTCCCATTCCTTGAATCCAACGCCAATTTGACCAGTCACTCTTCTATATCGGAGGTGTAATTGACCAGGAGGACAATGTGCAACAAGAGCTGTAAGTTGTCGAAAAAAATTTAATCTAACCTAACATCAAGACATTGCAGATTTACGATTTATTTTTGAACAAGTTCCCAATCCTTGAATCCAACGCCAATTTGACCAGTCACTCTTCTATATCGGAGGTGTAATTGACCAGGAGGACAATGTGCAACAAGAGCTGTAAGTTGTCGAAAAAAATTTAATCTAACCTAACATCAAGACATTGCAGATTTACGATTTATTTTTGAACAACTTCCCAATCCTTGAATCCAACGCCAATTTGACCAGTCATTCTTCTATATCCTAGGTGTAATTGACCAGGAGGACAATGTGCAACAAGAGCTGTAAGCTGTCGAAAAAAATTTAATCTAACCTAACATCAAGACATTGCAGCTTTACGATTTATTTTTGAACAAGTTCCCAATCCTTGAATCCAACGCCAATTTGACCAGTCACTCTTCTATATCGGAGGTGTAATTGACCAGGAGGACAATGTGCAACAAGAGCTGTAAGCTGTCGAAAAAAATTTAATCTAACCTAACATCTAGACATTGCAGATTTACGATTTATTTTTGAACAACTTCCAAATCCTTGAATCCAGCGCCAATTTGACCAGTCACTCTTCTATATCGGAGGTGTAATTGACCAGGAGGACAATGTGCAACAAGAGCTGTAAGCTGTCGAAAAAAATTTAATCTAACCTAACATCTAGACATTGCAGTTTTACGATTTATTTTTGAACAACTTCCAAATCCTTGAATCCAGCGCCAATTTGACCAGTCTCTCTTCTATATCGGAGGTGTAATTGACCAGGAGGACAATGTGCAACAAGAGCTGTAAGTGGTCGAAAAAAATTCAATCTAACCTAACATCTAGACATTGCAGTTTTACGATTTATTTTTGAACAACTTCCCAATCCTTGAATCCAACGCCAATTTGACCAGTCATTCTTCTATATCGAAGGTGTAATTGACCAGGAGGACAATGTGCAACAAGAGCTGTAAGTGGTCGAAAAAAATTCAATCTAACCTAACATCTAGACATTGCAGTTTTACGATTTATTTTTGAACAACTTCCAAATTCTTGAATCCAGCGCCAATTTGACCAGTCTCTCTTCTATATCGGAGGTGTAATTGACCAGGAGGACAATGTGCAACAAGAGCTGTAAGTGGTCGAAAAAATTCAATCTAACCTAACATCTAGACATTGCAGTTTTACGATTTATTTTTGAACAACTTCCCAATCCTTGAATCCAACGCCAATTTGACCAGTCACTCTTCTATATCGGAGGTGTAATTGACCAGGAGGACAATGTGCAACAAGAGCTGTTAGTTGTCGAAAATTTAATCTAACCTAACATCAAGACATTGCAGATTTACGATTTATTTTTGAACAAGTTCCCAATCCTTGAATCCAACGCCAATTTGACCAGTCACTCTTCTATATCGGAGGTGTAATTGACCAGGAGGACAATGTGCAACAAGAGCTGTAAGTTGTCGAAAAAAATTTAATCTAACCTAACATCTAGACATTGCAGATTTACGATTTATTTTTGAACAACTTCCCAATCCTTGAATCCAGTGCCAATTTGACCAGTCATTCTTCTATATCGAAGGTGTAATTGACCAGGAGGACAATGTGCAACAAGAGCTGTAAGTTGTCGAAAAAAATTTAATCTAACCTAACATCAAGACATTGCAGATTTACGATTTATTTTTGAACAACTTCCCAATCCTTGAATCCAACGCCAATTTGACCAGTCATTCTTCTATATCCTAGGTGTAATTGACCAGGAGGACAATGTGCAACAAGAGCTGTAAGTTGTCGAAAAAAATTTAATCTAACCTAACATCTAGACATTGCAGATTTACGATTTATTTTTGAACAACTTCCAAATCCTTGAATCCAGCGCCAATTTGACCAGTCTCTCTTCTATATCGGAGGTGTAATTGACCAGGAGGACAATGTGCAACAAGAGCTGTAAGTTGTCGAAAAAAATTTAATCTAACCTAACATCTAGACATTGCAGATTTACGATTTATTTTTGAACAACTTCCCAATCCTTGAATCCAACGCCAATTTGACCAGTCATTCTTCTATATCGAAGGTGTAATTGACCAGGAGGACAATGTGCAACAAGAGCTGTAAGTGGTCGAAAAAAGTTCAATCTGACCTAACATCTAGACATTGCAGTTTTACGATTTATTTTTGAACAACTTCCAAATCCTTGAATCCAGCGCCAATTTGACCAGTCTCTCTTCTATATCGGAGGTGTAATTGACCAGGAGGACAATGTGCAACAAGAGCTGTAAGTGGTCGAAAAAAATTCAATCTAGCCTAACATCTAGACATTGCAGTTTTACGATTTATTTTTGAACAACTTCCCAATCCTTGAATCCAACGCCAATTTGACCAGTCATTCTTCTATGTCGAAGGTGTAATTGACCAGGAGGACAATGTGCAACAAGAGCTGTAAGTGGTCGAAAAAAATTCAATCTAACCTAACATCTAGACATTGCAGTTTTACGATTTATTTTTGAACAACTTCCAAATTCTTGAATCCAGCGCCAATTTGACCAGTCTCTCTTCTATATCGGAGGTGTAATTGACCAGGAGGACAATGTGCAACAAGAGCTGTAAGTGGTCGAAAAAATTCAATCTAACCTAACATCTAGACATTGCAGTTTTACGATTTATTTTTGAACAACTTCCCAATCCTTGAATCCAACGCCAATTTGACCAGTCACTCTTCTATATCGGAGGTGTAATTGACCAGGAGGACAATGTGCAACAAGAGCTGTAAGTTGTCGAAAAAAATTTAATCTAACCTAACATCAAGACATTGCAGATTTACGATTTATTTTTGAACAACTTCCCAATCCTTGAATCCAACGCCAATTTGACCAGTCATTCTTCTATATCCTAGGTGTAATTGACCAGGAGGACAATGTGCAACAAGAGCTGTAAGTTGTCGAAAAGAACTTAATCTAACCTAACATCTAGACATTGCAGATTTACGATTTATTTTTGAACAACTTCCCAATCCTTGAATCCAACGCCAATTTGACCAGTCATTCTTCTATATCGAAGGTGTAATTGACCAAGAGGACAATGTGCAACAAGAGCTGTAAGTTGTCGAAAAAAATTTAATCTAACCTAACATCAAGACATTGCAGATTTACGATTTATTTTTGAACAACTTCCCAATCCTTGAATCCAACGCCAATTTGACCAGTCATTCTTCTATATCCTAGGTGTAATTGACCAGGAGGACAATGTGCAACAAGAGCTGTAAGTTGTCGAAAAAAATTTAATCTAACCTAACATCTAGACATTGCAGATTTACGATTTATTTTTGAACAACTTCCCAACCCTTGAATCCAGCGCCAATTTGACCAGTCGCTCTTCTATATCGGAGGTGTAATTGACCAGGAGGACAATGTGCAGCAAGAGCTGTAAGTGGTCGAAAAAATTCAATCTAACCTAACATCTAGACATTGCAGTTTTACGATTTATTTTTGAACAACTTCCCATTCCTTGAATCCAACGCCAATTTGACCAGTCACTCTTCTATATCGGAGGTGTAATTGACCAGGAGGACAATGTGCAACAAGAGCTGTAAGTTGTCGAAAAAAATTTAATCTAACCTAACATCCCAGGTGGCACATTATGTTGGTTGTAAAGGGGTGTTATATATCACCTATATATGTATAACGTTTCTATATAGACAATGTCTACTCGATATTGGTACGACATCGAATACAAAATTATGTAACTATATACTTTGCCCTTTATAACTCCGATATAGGTGCTAAGTAGAAAAAACTACATTGATTCTTTGTTACTGGCCCAATAAAGGTTAGACATTTATAAATCTATGTTGATTATATCAATATGAGACCCATATCTATGAACTAGATACAATCAACATTAGCATTTCTCAGATTGATTCTATATAGAATAGACAAGAACACTTTTATATTGATTTGGCCTGTATCATGCCTATAAATACAATCTATATCGATGGTAATATATAGGATCAATATCAAAATGTTCGAGGTATTTTATATAGGCTAGATCGGGGGCTATTTTATGGACAATTTAATATTGTACCATTGTCTCAATATATTTGGAATCGCCATGGAAAATTCCAGGATGGTGCTACATAGAATCAACTTGGAACTTATACCTATACTTCAAGATATGAGTTTCTTGCCTGAACAAGTTAATTTTGCAAGAGATTGAAATATGTACAAGTGTCTCGAATGGGACTGTGGATAAACATTTGCCAGGTATTGGTGGAATAGTTTTCAAAGTTTCAAGCAAAAAAGTTCGGTACTACTTTTTCGGCGAAGGAACGCCATTGTGCCGTGCGCTGTGCGGTTGTCACTTGTTATTCCTACGCAGTACGTTTTCGCATCCCAAATAATCACGTTCCTTGAAGTACCGATTTCAAGAGAAAACTAAATTTGCAATAGTATCTGGAAATGTAAGAATAATATTCATTTTGAGAATATAGGATCAGACATGCCATCACTTTCAAAGTTTCGAGCCAAAAATTTCGGCACTACTTTTTCAGCGAAGGGATGCCATTGTGGTTGCCGCTTGGTGTTCCTACGCTCCCTACGCGTCCCTGTGTTACCCTCTACTCAATTCAATTGCCTCGTCTTGTCGTCTTGATCAGAACGCGTTGTGCTATCTGGTGTGTGTTAATAAAATAAAATCAAATTTGGATTTTGGTTGGAGCTAGTCTAGTGTGGTGTTCTTTTCCGGCGTCCCTGTTACCTACCCTCTAGTCAATTGCCTTGTCTTGACTTGATTGAACTAGAGAAAAACGCATTGTACGGTCGTCTGGTGTGTGGTGTTAATAAAATCAAATCAAATTTGGATTTTGGAGCTAGTGTGGTGTTGTTTTATTTAATTGTACAAACAAAATAAATTAAATATTGATTCAATAAAAAGATTTAAGGTTAACAAGTATATATGTATTTTGCCCTATATCGGTCCTCTCTAGATTAAAATATAAATTCCATATTGATATCCACATTTACCCTATGTATTTTGCAATATGTTGCTTATATTGGTTTTCACATGGAAATGAGATAGATTCTACATGCATTCTATATAGAAGCCTATATGCATTCCATCTCTCAAAGCGTTAACATTTTATATCGATTTTATATTAAATAAATATATGGAATCTACATTTAATCAGTTTATAACCTACATCGGTTCTACATGGTGTGTTACCTGGGATCAAGACATTGCAGATTTACGATTTATTTTTGAACAACTTCCCAATCCTTGAATCCAACGCCAATTTGACCAGTCATTCTTCTATATCCTAGGTGTAATTGACCAGGAGGACAATGTGCAACAAGAGCTGTAAGTTGTCGAAAAAAATTCAATCTAACCTAACATCTAGACATTGCAGTTTTACGATTTATTTTTGAACAACTTCCAAATCCTTGAATCCAGCGCCAATTTGACCAGTCTCTCTTCTATATCGGAGGTGTAATTGACCAGGAGGACAATGTGCAACAAGAGCTGTAAGTTGTCGAAAAAAAATTAATCTAACCTAACATCTAGACATTGCAGATTTACGATTTATTTTTGAACAACTTCCCAATCCTTGAATCCAACGCCAATTTGACCAGTCATTCTTCTATATCCAAGGTGTAATTGACCAGGAGGACAATGTGCAGCAAGAGCTGTAAGTTGTCGAAAAAAATTCAATCTAACCTAACATCTAGACATTGCAGTTTTACGATTTATTTTTGAACAACTTCCAAATCCTTGAATCCAGCGCCAATTTGACCAGTCTCTCTTCTATATCGGAGGTGTAATTGACCAGGAGGACAATGTGCAACAAGAGCTGTAAGTTGTCGAAAAAAAATTAATCTAACCTAACATCTAGACATTGCAGATTTACGATTTATTTTTGAACAACTTCCCAATCCTTGAATCCAACGCCAATTTGACCAGTCATTCTTCTATATCCAAGGTGTAATTGACCAGGAGGACAATGTGCAGCAAGAGCTGTAAGTGGTCGAAAAAAATTCAATCTAACCTAACATCTAGACATTGCAGTTTTACGATTTATTTTTGAACAACTTCCCAATCCTTGAATCCAACGCCAATTTGACCAGTCATTCTTCTATATCGAAGGTGTAATTGACCAGGAGGACAATGTGCAACAAGAGCTGTAAGTGGTCGAAAAAAATTCAATCTAACCTAACATCTAGACATTGCAGTTTTACGATTTATTTTTGAACAACTTCCAAATTCTTGAATCCAGCGCCAATTTGACCAGTCTCTCTTCTATATCGGAGGTGTAATTGACCAGGAGGACAATGTGCAACAAGAGCTGTAAGTGGTCGAAAAAATTCAATCTAACCTAACATCTAGACATTGCAGTTTTACGATTTATTTTTGAACAACTTCCCAATCCTTGAATCCAACGCCAATTTGACCAGTCACTCTTCTATATCGGAGGTGTAATTGACCAGGAGGACAATGTGCAACAAGAGCTGTAAGTTGTCGAAAAAAATTTAATCTAACCTAACATCAAGACATTGCAGATTTACGATTTATTTTTGAACAACTTCCCAATCCTTGAATCCAACGCCAATTTGACCAGTCACTCTTCTATATCGGAGGTGTAATTGACCAGGAGGACAATGTGCAACAAGAGCTGTAAGTTGTCGAAAAAAATTTAATCTAACCTAACATCAAGACATTGCAGATTTACGATTTATTTTTGAACAACTTCCCAATCCTTGAATCCAACGCCAATTTGACCAGTCATTCTTCTATATCCTAGGTGTAATTGACCAGGAGGACAATGTGCAACAAGAGCTGTAAGTTGTCGAAAAAAATTTAATCTAACCTAACATCTATACATTGCAGATTTACGATTTATTTTTGAACAACTTCCCAATCCTTGAATCCAACGCCAATTTGACCAGTCATTCTTCTATATCGAAGGTGTAATTGACCAGGAGGACAATGTGCAACAAGAGCTGTAAGTTGTCGAAAAAAATTTAATCTAACCTAACATCAAGACATTGCAGATTTACGATTTATTTTTGAACAACTTCCCAAACCTTGAATCCAACGCCAATTTGACCAGTCATTCTTCTATATCCTAGGTGTAATTGACCAGGAGGACAATGTGCAACAAGAGCTGTAAGTTGTCGAAAAAAATTTAATCTAACCTAACATCTAGACATTGCAGACTTACGATTTATTTTTGAACAACTTCCCAATCCTTGAATCCAACGCCAATTTGACCAGTCATTCTTCTATATCGAAGGTGTAATTGACCAGGAGGACAATGTGCAACAAGAGCTGTAAGTTGTCGAAAAAAATTTAATCTAACCTAACATCAAGACATTGCAGATTTACGATTTATTTTTGAACAACTTCCCAATCCTTGAATCCAACGCCAATTTGACCAGTCATTCTTCTATATCCTAGGTGTAATTGACCAGGAGGACAATGTGCAACAAGAGCTGTAAGTTGTCGAAAAAAATTTAATCTAACCTAACATCTAGACATTGCAGATTTACGATTTATTTTTGAACAACTTCCCAATCCTTGAATCCAACGCCAATTTGACCAGTCATTCTTCTATATCGAAGGTGTAATTGACCAGGAGGACAATGTGCAACAAGAGCTGTAAGTGGTCGAAAAAAATTCAATCTGACCTAACATCTAGACATTGCAGTTTTACGATTTATTTTTGAACAACTTCCAAATCCTTGAATCCAGCGCCAATTTGACCAGTCTCTCTTCTATATCGGAGGTGTAATTGACCAGGAGGACAATGTGCAACAAGAGCTGTAAGTGGTCGAAAAAAATTCAATCTAACCTAACATCTAGACATTGCAGTTTTACGATTTATTTTTGAACAACTTCCCAATCCTTGAATCCAACGCCAATTTGACCAGTCATTCTTCTATATCGAAGGTGTAATTGACCAGGAGGACAATGTGCAACAAGAGCTGTAAGTGGTCGAAAAAAATTCAATCTAACCTAACATCTAGACATTGCAGTTTTACGATTTATTTTTGAACAACTTCCAAATTCTTGAATCCAGCGCCAATTTGACCAGTCTCTCTTCTATATCGGAGGTGTAATTGACCAGGAGGACAATGTGCAACAAGAGCTGTAAGTGGTCGAAAAAATTCAATCTAACCTAACATCTAGACATTGCAGTTTTACGATTTATTTTTGAACAACTTCCCAATCCTTGAATCCAACGCCAATTTGACCAGTCACTCTTCTATATCGGAGGTGTAATTGACCAGGAGGACAATGTGCAACAAGAGCTGTTAGTTGTCGAAAATTTAATCTAACCTAACATCAAGACATTGCAGATTTACGATTTATTTTTGAACAAGTTCCCAATCCTTGAATCCAACGCCAATTTGACCAGTCACTCTTCTATATCGGAGGTGTAATTGACCAGGAGGACAATGTGCAACAAGAGCTGTAAGTTGTCGAAAAAAATTTAATCTAACCTAACATCTAGACATTGCAGATTTACGATTTATTTTTGAACAACTTCCCAATCCTTGAATCCAGTGCCAATTTGACCAGTCATTCTTCTATATCGAAGGTGTAATTGACCAGGAGGACAATGTGCAACAAGAGCTGTAAGTTGTCGAAAAAAATTTAATCTAACCTAACATCAAGACATTGCAGATTTACGATTTATTTTTGAACAACTTCCCAATCCTTGAATCCAACGCCAATTTGACCAGTCATTCTTCTATATCCTAGGTGTAATTGACCAGGAGGACAATGTGCAACAAGAGCTGTAAGTTGTCGAAAAAAATTTAATCTAACCTAACATCTAGACATTGCAGATTTACGATTTATTTTTGAACAACTTCCAAATCCTTGAATCCAGCGCCAATTTGACCAGTCTCTCTTCTATATCGGAGGTGTAATTGACCAGGAGGACAATGTGCAACAAGAGCTGTAAGTTGTCGAAAAAAATTTAATCTAACCTAACATCTAGACATTGCAGATTTACGATTTATTTTTGAACAACTTCCCAATCCTTGAATCCAACGCCAATTTGACCAGTCATTCTTCTATATCGAAGGTGTAATTGACCAGGAGGACAATGTGCAACAAGAGCTGTAAGTGGTCGAAAAAAGTTCAATCTGACCTAACATCTAGACATTGCAGTTTTACGATTTATTTTTGAACAACTTCCAAATCCTTGAATCCAGCGCCAATTTGACCAGTCTCTCTTCTATATCGGAGGTGTAATTGACCAGGAGGACAATGTGCAACAAGAGCTGTAAGTGGTCGAAAAAAATTCAATCTAGCCTAACATCTAGACATTGCAGTTTTACGATTTATTTTTGAACAACTTCCCAATCCTTGAATCCAACGCCAATTTGACCAGTCATTCTTCTATATCGAAGGTGTAATTGACCAGGAGGACAATGTGCAACAAGAGCTGTAAGTGGTCGAAAAAAATTCAATCTAACCTAACATCTAGACATTGCAGTTTTACGATTTATTTTTGAACAACTTCCAAATTCTTGAATCCAGCGCCAATTTGACCAGTCTCTCTTCTATATCGGAGGTGTAATTGACCAGGAGGACAATGTGCAACAAGAGCTGTAAGTGGTCGAAAAAATTCAATCTAACCTAACATCTAGACATTGCAGTTTTACGATTTATTTTTGAACAACTTCCCAATCCTTGAATCCAACGCCAATTTGACCAGTCACTCTTCTATATCGGAGGTGTAATTGACCAGGAGGACAATGTGCAACAAGAGCTGTTAGTTGTCGAAAAAAATTTAATCTAACCTAACATCAAGACATTGCAGATTTACGATTTATTTTTGAACAAGTTCCCAATCCTTGAATCCAACGCCAATTTGACCAGTCACTCTTCTATATCGGAGGTGTAATTGACCAGGAGGACAATGTGCAACAAGAGCTGTAAGTTGTCGAAAAAAATTTAATCTAACCTAACATCTAGACATTGCAGATTTACGATTTATTTTTGAACAACTTCCCAATCCTTGAATCCAGTGCCAATTTGACCAGTCATTCTTCTATATCCTAGGTGTAATTGACCAGGAGGACAATGTGCAACAAGAGCTGTAAGTTGTCGAAAAAAATTCAATCTAACCTAACATCTAGACATTGCAGTTTTACGATTTATTTTTGAACAACTTCCAAATCCTTGAATCCAGCGCCAATTTGACCAGTCTCTCTTCTATATCGGAGGTGTAATTGACCAGGAGGACAATGTGCAACAAGAGCTGTAAGTTGTCGAAAAAAATTTAATCTAACCTAACATCTAGACATTGCAGTTTTACGATTTATTTTTGAACAACTTCCCAATCCTTGAATCCAACGCCAATTTGACCAGTCACTCTTCTATATCGGAGGTGTAATTGACCAGGAGGACAATGTGCAACAAGAGCTGTAAGTTGTCGAAAAAAATTTAATCTAACCTAACATCAAGACATTGCAGATTTACGATTTATTTTTGAACAAGTTCCCAATCCTTGAATCCAACGCCAATTTGACCAGTCACTCTTCTATATCGGAGGTGTAATTGACCAGGAGGACAATGTGCAACAAGAGCTGTAAGTTGTCGAAAAAAATTTTATCTAACCTAACATCAAGACATTGCAGATTTACGATTTATTTTTGAACAACTTCCCAATCCTTGAATCCAACGCCAATTTGACCAGTCATTCTTCTATATCCTAGGTGTAATTGACCAGGAGGACAATGTGCAACAAGAGCTGTAAGCTGTCGAAAAAAATTTAATCTAACCTAACATCAAGACATTGCAGATTTACGATTTATTTTTGAACAAGTTCCCAATCCTTGAATCCAACGCCAATTTGACCAGTCACTCTTCTATATCGGAGGTGTAATTGACCAGGAGGACAATGTGCAACAAGAGCTGTAAGCTGTCGAAAAAAATTTAATCTAACCTAACATCTAGACATTGCAGATTTACGATTTATTTTTGAACAACTTCCCAATCCTTGAATCCAACGCCAATTTGACCAGTCATTCTTCTATATCGAAGGTGTAATTGACCAGGAGGACAATGTGCAACAAGAGCTGTAAGTTGTCGAAAAAAATTTAATCTAACCTAACATCAAGACATTGCAGATTTACGATTTATTTTTGAACAGGTTCCCAATCCTTGAATCCAACGCCAATTTGACCAGTCATTCTTCTATATCCTAGGTGTAATTGACCAGGAGGACAATGTGCAACAAGAGCTGTAAGTTGTCGAAAAAAATTTAATCTAACCTAACATCTAGACATTGCAGATTTACGATTTATTTTTGAACAACTTCCCAATCCTTGAATCCAACGCCAATTTGACCAGTCATTCTTCTATATCCTAGGTGTAATTGACCAGGAGGACAATGTGCAACAAGAGCTGTAAGTTGTCGAAAAAAATTCAATCTAACCTAACATCTAGACATTGCAGTTTTACGATTTATTTTTGAACAACTTCCAAATCCTTGAATCCAGCGCCAATTTGACCAGTCTCTCTTCTATATCGGAGGTGTAATTGACCATAAGGACAATGTGCAACAAGAGCTGTAAGTTGTCGAAAAAAATTTAATCTAACCTAACATCTAGACATTGCAGATTTACGATTTATTTTTGAACAACTTCCCAATCCTTGAATCCAACGCCAATTTGACCAGTCATTCTTCTATATCCAAGGTGTAATTGACCAGGAGGACAATGTGCAGCAAGAGCTGTAAGTGGTCGAAAAAAATTCAATCTAACCTAACATCTAGACATTGCAGTTTTACGATTTATTTTTGAACAACTTCCCAATCCTTGAATCCAACGCCAATTTGACCAGTCATTCTTCTATATCGAAGGTGTAATTGACCAGGAGGACAATGTGCAACAAGAGCTGTAAGTGGTCGAAAAAAATTCAATCTAACCTAACATCTAGACATTGCAGTTTTACGATTTATTTTTGAACAACTTCCAAATTCTTGAATCCAGCGCCAATTTGACCAGTCTCTCTTCTATATCGGAGGTGTAATTGACCAGGAGGACAATGTGCAGCAAGAGCTGTAAGTGGTCGAAAAAATTCAATCTAACCTAACATCTAGACATTGCAGTTTTACGATTTATTTTTGAACAACTTCCCATTCCTTGAATCCAACGCCAATTTGACCAGTCACTCTTCTATATCGGAGGTGTAATTGACCAGGAGGACAATGTGCAACAAGAGCTGTAAGTTGTCGAAAAAAATTTAATCTAACCTAACATCAAGACATTGCAGATTTACGATTTATTTTTGAACAACTTCCCAATCCTTGAATCCAACGCCAATTTGACCAGTCATTCTTCTATATCCTAGGTGTAATTAACCAGGAGGACAATGTGCAGCAAGAGCTGTAAGTGGTCGAAAAAAATTCAATCTAACCTAACATCTAGACATTGCAGTTTTACGATTTATTTTTGAACAACTTCCCAATCCTTGAATCCAACGCCAATTTGACCAGTCATTCTTCTATATCGAAGGTGTAATTGACCAGGAGGACAATGTGCAACAAGAGCTGTAAGTGGTCGAAAAAAATTCAATCTAACCTAACATCTAGACATTGCAGTTTTACGATTTATTTTTGAACAACTTCCCAATCCTTGAATCCAACGCCAATTTGACCAGTCACTCTTCTATATCGGAGGTGTAATTGACCAGGAGGACAATGTGCAACAAGAGCTGTAAGTTGTCGAAAAAAATTTAATCTAACCTAACATCAAGACATTGCAGATTTACGATTTATTTTTGAACAAGTTCCCAATCCTTGAATCCAACGCCAATTTGACCAGTCACTCTTCTATATCGGAGGTGTAATTGACCAGGAGGACAATGTGCAACAAGAGCTGTAAGTTGTCGAAAAAAATTTAATCTAACCTAACATCAAGACATTGCAGATTTACGATTTATTTTTGAACAACTTCCCAATCCTTGAATCCAACGCCAATTTGACCAGTCATTCTTCTATATCCTAGGTGTAATTGACCAGGAGGACAATGTGCAACAAGAGCTGTAAGCTGTCGAAAAAAATTTAATCTAACCTAACATCTAGACATTGCAGATTTACGATTTATTTTTGAACAACTTCCCAATCCTTGAATCCAACGCCAATTTGACCAGTCATTCTTCTATATCGAAGGTGTAATTGACCAGGAGGACAATGTGCAACAAGAGCTGTAAGTTGTCGAAAAAAATTTAATCTAACCTAACATCAAGACATTGCAGATTTACGATTTATTTTTGAACAACTTCCCAATCCTTGAATCCAACGCCAATTTGACCAGTCTCTCTTCTATATCGGAGGTGTAATTGACCAGGAGGACAATGTGCAACAAGAGCTGTAAGTTGTCGAAAAAAATTTAATCTAACCTAACATCTAGACATTGCAGATTTACGATTTATTTTTGAACAACTTTCCAATCCTTGAATCCAGTGCCAATTTGACCAGTCTCTCTTCTATATCGGAGGTGTAATTGACCAGGAGGACAATGTGCAGCAAGAGCTGTAAGTGGTCGAAAAAATTCAATCTAACCTAACATCTAGACATTGCAGTTTTACGATTTATTTTTGAACAACTTCCCATTCCTTGAATCCAACGCCAATTTGACCAGTCACTCTTCTATATCGGAGGTGTAATTGACCAGGAGGACAATGTGCAACAAGAGCTGTAAGTTGTCGAAAAAAATTTAATCTAACCTAACATCAAGACATTGCAGATTTACGATTTATTTTTGAACAACTTCCCAATCCTTGAATCCAACGCCAATTTGACCAGTCATTCTTCTATATCCTAGGTGTAATTAACCAGGAGGACAATGTGCAACAAGAGCTGTAAGTTGTCGAAAAAAATTCAATCTAACCTAACATCTAGACATTGCAGTTTTACGATTTATTTTTGAACAACTTCCAAATCCTTGAATCCAGGGCCAATTTGACCAGTCTCTCTTCTATATCGGAGGTGTAATTGACCAGGAGGACAATGTGCAACAAGAGCTGTAAGTTGTCGAAAAAAATTTAATCTAACCTAACATCTAGAAATTGCAGATTTACGATTTATTTTTGAACAACTTCCCAATCCTTGAATCCAACGCCAATTTGACCAGTCATTCTTCTATATCCAAGGTGTAATTGACCAGTAGGACAATGTGCAGCAAGAGCTGTAAGTGGTCGAAAAAAATTCAATCTAACCTAACATCTAGACATTGCAGTTTTACGATTTATTTTTGAACAACTTCCCAATCCTTGAATCCAACGCCAATTTGACCAGTCATTCTTCTATATCGAAGGTGTAATTGACCAGGAGGACAATGTGCAACAAGAGCTGTAAGTGGTCGAAAAAAATTCAATCTAACCTAACATCTAGACATTGCAGTTTTACGATTTATTTTTGAACAACTTCCAAATTCTTGAATCCAGCGCCAATTTGACCAGTCTCTCTTCTATATCGGAGGTGTAATTGACCAGGAGGACAATGTGCAACAAGAGCTGTAAGTGGTCGAAAAAATTCAATCTAACCTAACATCTAGACATTGCAGTTTTACCATTTATTTTTGAACAACTTCCCAATCCTTGAATCCAACGCCAATTTGACCAGTCACTCTTCTATATCGGAGGTGTAATTGACCAGGAGGACAATGTGCAACAAGAGCTGTAAGTTGTCGAAAAAAATTTAATCTAACCTAACATCAAGACATTGCAGATTTACGATTTATTTTTGAACAACTTCCCAATCCTTGAATCCAACGCCAATTTGACCAGTCATTCTTCTATATCCTAGGTGTAATTGACCAGGAGGACAATGTGCAACAAGAGCTGTAAGTTGTCGAAAAGAATTTAATCTAACCTAACATCTAGACATTGCAGATTTACGATTTATTTTTGAACAACTTCCCAATCCTTGAATCCAGCGCCAATTTGACCAGTCGCTCTTCTATATCGGAGGTGTAATTGACCAGGAGGACAATGTGCAGCAAGAGCTGTAAGTGGTCGAAAAAATTCAATCTAACCTAACATCTAGACATTGCAGTTTTACGATTTATTTTTGAACAACTTCCAAATCCTTGAATCCAGCGCCAATTTGACCAGTCTCTCTTCTATATCGGAGGTGTAATTGACCAGGAGGACAATGTGCAACAAGAGCTGTAAGTTGTCGAAAAAAATTTAATCTAACCTAACATCTAGACATTGCAGATTTACGATTTATTTTTGAACAACTTCCCAATCCTTGAATCCAGCGCCAATTTGACCAGTCGCTCTTCTATATCGGAGGTGTAATTGACCAGGAGGACAATGTGCAGCAAGAGCTGTAAGTGGTCGAAAAAATTCAATCTAACCTAACATCTAGACATTGCAGTTTTACGATTTATTTTTGAACAACTTCCCATTCCTTGAATCCAACGCCAATTTGACCAGTCACTCTTCTATATCGGAGGTGTAATTGACCAGGAGGACAATGTGCAACAAGAGCTGTAAGTTGTCGAAAAAAATTTAATCTAACCTAACATCAAGACATTGCAGATTTACGATTTATTTTTGAACAACTTCCCAATCCTTGAATCCAACGCCAATTTGACCAGTCATTCTTCTATATCCTAGGTGTAATTGACCAGGAGGACAATGTGCAACAAGAGCTGTAAGTTGTCGAAAAAAATTCAATCTAACCTAACATCTAGACATTGCAGTTTTACGATTTATTTTTGAACAACTTCCAAATCCTTGAATCCAGCGCCAATTTGACCACTCTCTCTTCTATATCGGAGGTGTAATTGACCAGGAGGACAATGTGCAACAAGAGCTGTAAGTTGCCGAAAAAAATTTAATCTAACCTAACATCTAGACATTGCAGATTTACGATTTATTTTTGAACAACTTCCCAATCCTTGAATCCAACGCCAATTTGACCAGTTATTCTTCTATATCCAAGGTGTAATTGACCAGGAGGACAATGTGCAGCAAGAGCTGTAAGTGGTCGAAAAAAATTCAATCTAACCTAACATCTAGACATTGCAGTTTTACGATTTATTTTTGAACAACTTCCCAATCCTTGAATCCAACGCCAATTTGACCAGTCATTCTTCTATATCGAAGGTGTAATTGACCAGGAGGATAATGTGCAACAAGAGCTGTAAGTGGTCGAAAAAAATTCAATCTAACCTAACATCTAGACATTGCAGTTTTACGATTTATTTTTGAACAACTTCCAAATTCTTGAATCCAGCGCCAATTAGACCAGTCTCTCTTCTATATCGGAGGTGTAATTGACCAGGAGGACAATGTGCAACAAGAGCTGTAAGTGGTCGAAAAAATTCAATCTAACCTAACATCTAGACATTGCAGTTTTACGATTTATTTTTGAACAACTTCCCAATCCTTGAATCCAACGCCAATTTGACCAGTCACTCTTCTATATCGGAGGTGTAATTGATTAGGAGGACAATGTGCAACAAGAGCTGTAAGTTGTCGAAAAAAATTTAATCTAACCTAACATCAAGACATTGCAGATTTACGATTTATTTTTGAACAACTTCCCAATCCTTGAATCCAACGCCAATTTGACCAGTCATTCTTCTATATCCTAGGTGTAATTGACCAGGAGGACAATGTGCAACAAGAGCTGTAAGCTGTCGAAAAAAATTTAATCTAACCTAACATCTAGACATTGCAGATTTACGATTTATTTTTGAACAACTTCCCAATCTTTGAATCCAACGCCAATTTGACCAGTCATTCTTCTATATCGAAGGTGTAATTGACCAGGAGGACCATGTGCAACAAGAGCTGTAAGTTGTCGAAAAAAATTTAATCTAACCTAACATCAAGACATTGCAGATTTACGATTTATTTTTGAACAACTTCCCAATCCTTGAATCCAACGCCAATTTGACCAGTCATTCTTCTATATCCTAGGTGTAATTGACCAGGAGGACAATGTGCAACAAGAGCTGTAAGTTGTCGAAAAAAATTTAATCTAACCTAACATCTAGACATTGCAGATTTACGATTTATTTTTGAACAACTTCCCAATCCTTGAATCCAGTGCCAATTTGACCAGTCTCTCTTCTATATCGGAGGTGTAATTGACCAGGAGGACAATGTGCAACAAGAGCTGTAAGTGGTCGAAAAAAATTCAATCTAACCTAACATCTAGACATTGCAGTTTTACGATTTATTTTTGAACAACTTCCAAATCCTTGAATCCAGCGCCAATTTGACCAGTCTCTCTTCTATATCGGAGGTGTAATTGACCAGGAGGACAATGTGCAGCAAGAGCTGTAAGTGGTCGAAAAAATTCAATCTAACCTAACATCTAGACATTGCAGTTTTACGATTTATTTTTGAACAACTTCCCATTCCTTGAATCCAACGCCAATTTGACCAGTCACTCTTCTATATCGGAGGTGTAATTGACCAGGAGGACAATGTGCAACAAGAGCTGTAAGTTGTCGAAAAAAATTTAATCTAACCTAACATCAAGACATTGCAGATTTACGATTTATTTTTGAACAACTTCCCAATCCTTGAATCCAACGCCAATTTGACCAGTCATTCTTCTATATCCTAGGTGTAATTAACCAGGAGGACAATGTGCAACAAGAGCTGTAAGTTGTCGAAAAAAATTCAATCTAACCTAACATCTAGACATTGCAGTTTTACGATTTATTTTTGAACAACTTCCAAATCCTTGAATCCAGCGCCAATTTGACCAGTCTCTCTTCTATATCGGAGGTGTAATTGACCAGGAGGACAATGTGCAACAAGAGCTGTAAGTTGTCGAAAAAAATTTAATCTAACCTAACATCTAGACATTGCAGATTTACGATTTATTTTTGAACAACTTCCCAATCCTTGAATCCAACGCCAATTTGACCAGTCATTCTTCTATATCCTAGGTGTAATTGACCAGGAGGACAATGTGCAACAAGAGCTGTAAGTTGTCGAAAAAAATTCAATCTAACCTAACATCTAGACATTGCAGTTTTACGATTTATTTTTGAACAACTTCCAAATCCTTGAATCCAGCGCCAATTTGACCAGTCTCTCTTCTATATCGGAGGTGTAATTGACCAGGAGGACAATGTGCAACAAGAGCTGTAAGTTGTCGAAAAAAATTTAATCTAACCTAACATCTAGACATTGCAGATTTACGATTTATTTTTGAACAACTTCCCAATCCTTGAATCCAACGCCAATTTGACCAGTCATTCTTCTATATCCAAGGTGTAATTGACCAGGAGGACAATGTGCAGCAAGAGCTGTAACCCACGTAATACACGGACGTACAATGTACGCCCGAGTCGGTCCATTGTTGGTCCGATTTACTGTCGAACCGTCCCGGACTAAAATTGGGTATCCATTGAACGCATTTTTCTGGGCACTTTTTGAACCGTCCTGATGCGGACGAAAAAAGGGCGTCCATTGGAAGAACCGCTGTGGGTAATCTTCGGACAGTCCGATTGCGGGCGTGTTTGTATGCTATTTGCATGCCGATTTCCGGACTATTTATGGACCGACAAGAAATGGATGCACAATGGATGCCTGATTACGGATACTTTTCGGATGCACAGAATCTGACGTACAAAGTACATCCCAAGTCCAGGTTAATTATGAACCGTCCACAAGACGGACGTAATTGGGCGTTCTTTGAATAAACCATCGGCGGAAGATTTTGGACGGTACAAAGTTTTTCGTAATACGTGCATCCATTGAATGCCTGATTACGGATAGTCTTCGGATGACCGAAATCGAGCATACAAAGTTTATCTAATTCCGTATTAACAATGAACCGTCCGCAAATGGACGTAATTTGGCATGTTTATTCAAGCATCTATCAGCCGCCGATTCACAGAAAAATTACTATGCGTTTCATCTAATATTTATTATCACAAGTGGGAAATTATTCAGATATTCGGGAATTAGAATCATTTATACCTACTTCATCCAGTCGATGGCTATAATTATTTCTCAGAGCATTTTCTTCCATTTTAGAAAAATTTACATCGCGCAAACGTTAAAGGATACAAAATTTTATCAAGTTACAAAAAAGTTGTCATTTTCCGTGTATATTTAGAATCTGAAAAGAAATTCAAGATATCTGACTTGGTTTTTGAAATATAGGAAATATGCGGAAAAAGCTAAAAACTGAAAAATGTCATATTATTTTAACTTTGTGCTTCATGCACAAAGTGAGTTTGCGAGACGTAAATGTTTGAAAAATTGTTATTATTAATGAATGAATACCACTCAGTACCAAAGCGCCGCCATCTTTTGTAATCGTAAATCATAGAATAGCGTGGCATGGCGTGGGTACCGGTACTTTTCCCCAAAACCTCGATCGATATTTTCTTCATCCCTTTAAGGCAAGTGTAGCTGAGGGATCACTGCGCAGTCGTCACTTGATTTCAACCAATCAAAATGCCAAATATGTGCACGTGAGGGGTGATGGATACCTGCAGACAGTGTATACTACTAGAACTGAGAAAATTCAATAAGTATCGATCTGTCTTCAAAGGAAAACATGTCTTCTGCGGTAAATAGCCCTGATTATTATTTCATAACATTTTCGTTAACTTTTTTGATTACAGGCCGTCCAGTTGTCCACTGTCGGCGGGAAAGACTTGATGGAATTTGTTAGAAGGCTCTTGACGCGAATATTGTCAGATAGTGTAGCTGCCTTATACAACAGCACAGGGATGAACGCGAAGTATTGTTTCGCAGACCTGCACGTTACGGCACTTATCGTTGGTAAGTGTCAAACCAAGAACATTTTTTAGTTATTAGTTACCTAGTTGCAAAAATAGATTCTTAAAGATAATACAAATTAAATTCCTCAAAAATCGGTCGGGAGAACGAGAATAAAGTTCTAAATACAGTGCGAGTGTAAAGTATGATGGAATAAAATTTATTCATAAATCTTTTATGGTTGATTTCTACCAAAATTCCTTGGATGGGTCTATTTTATTTTTTTAATGCGAATTGGATGCCTTATAGTCACTTATTTTTTCCACTTCCGGGTTAACCGGGAATGGCTTTAAATTTATTGTTTTTAACTGGAATGATATAGCTTTTTCTCATCGGGTTCGGAATCTACAAATTTTTCTGAGTTAAAAACATCTATTATGCTTGACCGGAAGTGGACTCATGACCACCACTGACTTTCAAAAACATCGAAAAAATTAATCGGTAAAAAATAAAAATTAATACACGTCAACCTAATTTTTTTGATACAAATTTAACTGTGCGATTACACATTTTAAAAAAATGCTTTTCGCAATTTTGGCAGATTGTCAAAGTGAAGAAAAAATTAAAAGAGCAAAGACGAATAAGACGAAATGTAATTGCGCAGTTGAATTTGACTCAAAAAAATAAGACTGACAATTGTACCGTTCGTTTCATTCCAGGCGCCGTATAGGGAAATAACACGGGAAAAGTGTTTTTATTTTTTGTTTGCTCCTGAAACTGGTTCCGGCCAAATCTGAGTGATACGGTCAATGGGCCTCAATGTCCTCTACGCATGAAAAAAAAATGGCCCTGAAATGCCCCCTTGTTAAAACGGGAGGACCGGTTGAAAATTGGAATTTTAAATTTCGCGGGCGTCAATTCAGCGCTGTTTGACATCTCCGAAAACTAAAGTTCCAGGGGCGGCTTTCACAATTTCTTGAGTTTTCGCTAACGTCATTTACTTACTTTTTTGGAATTTCTACAAATTATTGAGTGAATTCTGAGACGAAATAAACCGGCGCATTTTTGCAATAGTCCCAGAGAGTCTTGGTGTCAGAAACTTTACTAAAGAAGAGACACTATGAGGGTAACCTCACAAAAATTTTGTCTTTGGTTCCTTCGCTAGAACCAGACCGCATTTATTAACATTTTAATTCTCGAGGCAAGTCTCTGTTTATAGTTAAATCTGTCTTAATCGTTGTTTTGCTTCAGTTATGAATATTTTCACTGGAAGCACAGACTACGAGAAGGGTTGGTCGAATGAGGAAATGGCCAATATTCATGAACATTTTGCAACCTACCACCATCCCCTTAATTATGTTTTGCTATATTTGTTTTGTAAATTGAATCCTCGCGAGGAACTTTATTACTTTCTCACCTTACAGTCCAGTCTAATAACAAATAAAATAAGTAATAAGTAAATAATAAAATTTTTGCTGCTTATATTTTTGATGTGTTTATCTTCAAGAGATGTTGTAGTGACAATAATTATCTAAGTTATATTGCTTTATTTATATGAGCAGTCGGTACAGCATATAGCGGTCATAAAATCGCTAATTTGATTATTCAAGAATTTATTCAAAATTTCAACATTAAATTGTGAATTATCAACTAAAATATCTAGAAAATAAGGCCCATAAGACCTAGGTATGCTATTTTATTAATAATTAACATTTTTAGAATAAAACAATTAAAATTTGGCAAGCCAGTTACATATCTTCGTCCACACTCCAAACACGCACTCCGCGGTTAAATAACTGTTGGGGCAAAGGCACATCTTGTCCCAGGGGACAAGCAGGGCATGGTAACTCCTGCAACAGATTCCTCGGCGGCACAGCCGAAGCCACTAGTCTAGGCAAGGCCATCACCACCAGCTTCCAGGCCTTGGAGTGGAGACTGCAGGTGCCTTTTCCATCAGCCTTACAGGTGCTTGGTAAGGCGTATCCACCCTAAATATCAGAACCATCCTTGTCTTCGCTGTGACTCGTAAGGTCTATCGACACACCAACTTTTAAGCAAGACCTTCGCCTTACCTTCTGTGCTACCTAGCCTTTAGTGGCTCTCCATATTGTTATTCTTTAACAGAATTTGGTACCAGGTTCATGGTAACTGAATATTGGCCATTTCCTCATTCAACCAACCCTTCTCGTAGTCTGTGATATTCCAGTGAAAATATTCATAACTGAAGCAAAACAACGATTAAGACAGTTTTAACTATAAACAGAGACTTACCTCGAGAATTAAAATGTTAATAAATGCGGCCTGGTTGTAGCGAACAAAGACAAAATTTTTGTGAGGTTACTTTCATAGTGTCTTTTCTTTAGTAAAGTTTCTGACACCAAGACTCTCTGGGACTATTGCAAAAATGCGCCGGTTTATTTCGTCTCAGAATTCACTCAATAATTTGTAGAAATTCCAAAAAAGTAACTAAATGACGTTAGCGAAAACTCAAGAAATTGTGAAAGCCGCCACTGGAAGTTTAGTTTTCGGAGATGTCAAACAGCGCTGAATTGACGCCCGCGAAATTTAAAATTCCAATTTTCATCCGGTCCTCCCGTTTTAAGAAGGGGGCATTTCAGGTCCATTTGTTTTTCATGCGTAGAGGACACTGAGGCCCATTGACCGTATTACTCAGATTTGGCCGGAACCAGTTTCAGGAGCAAACAAAAAATAAAAACACTTTTCCCGTGTTATTTCCCTATACGGCGCCTGAAATGAAACGAACGGTATTTGCGATTTTCAAAAATCTTGATTTTTAACCAGTTCCTTCGGTGTTATTGAAAATCTGGAGGCCGTGACTCCACGTCCGGTGAAATGGGCGTTTTCAACTCAGAAAAAATTGTAGATTTCGAATTCGATGAGAAAAAACAATCATTCCATTTGAGAACACAAATTTAAGGCTATTTCCGGAAATAGAAGAAAATGATTGACTACGCCATCAAATCCGCATTAAAAAAAACGACTTTGCGTACGGATTTTGACAGAAATGAACGGTAAAAAATTTATGAATATTAGGCATTCCATACTTTACACTCGCACTGTTTATTGAATAATCCAGAAAATTTAGTTTCTACCACCTGCACATCATAAAGCGGAAAAAATCATAAGCAAACAAAATATATACAATCTTATACTTACATATTATTTAGCAATATTTTTTTAATTTCAGAGGCAACGAGACTGTGCAGTAAATTTAAGGACGAAGGAGACCGAGAAATCGAGGCCGTAATAGCAAAATGGTTGAGGAGAGCTCCAGAAAGAAGAAGGAAAAATTGGATATTTGGAGTGTTCTATATTATGTACAGTGTAATTAATAAATTAAGTGTATGTAGTTATAAATATATATATTATTTAATTAAACCAGTAAATTTAATTCGTCCGAAAACTGTCCAGTTAGTAACGTAAATTGGTTGTGCAAAGAACACTCAATGGATAAACTAAGGGTATACTTCAGACGGATCTATCAAATCATCCTAAAAGCGTACAAAATGCAGCCGAAACTGAGCATCCGAAGAACGTCCATTAAACGTCCGAAAACCATCCTTTAAATGTCCTGCTTAGGACGTCCGATGTATAATCTAAAAACGCTCCGCGAGTCCCCGAGTCGTGCGTCCGATGAATGCCCGAAGTGCATCCGCGAGGATCCAATTCATGCCGAATAACGGGTATACATTGGGCGTACAAAAAAGTGAACTGCGGACCATTGAGGGACGCAAATCGGACCTTTACGGGGTAAACAATGGATGCCCTTCGGACCATCGTTGGTCCGGTTTACGGCATCCAAAGAGCGTACAAAGGATGGATGTGTGTTACGTGGGAAGTGGTCGAAAAAAATTCAATCTAACCTAACATCTAGACATTGCAGTTTTACGATTTATTTTTGAACAACTTCCCAATCCTTGAATCCAACGCCAATTTGACCAGTCATTCTTCTATATCGAAGGTGTAATTGACCAGGAGGACAATGTGCAACAAGAGCTGTAAGTGGTCGAAAAAAATTCAATCTAACCTAACATCTAGACATTGCAGTTTTACGATTTATTTTTGAACAACTTCCAAATTCTTGAATCCAGCGCCAATTTGACCAGTCTCTCTTCTATATCGGAGGTGTAATTGACCAGGAGGACAATGTGCAACAAGAGCTGTAAGTGGTCGAAAAAATTCAATCTAACCTAACATCTAGACATTGCAGTTTTACGATTTATTTTTGAACAACTTCCCAATCCTTGAATCCAACGCCAATTTGACCAGTCACTCTTCTATATCGGAGGTGTAATTGACCAGGAGGACAATGTGCAACAAGAGCTGTAAGTTGTCGAAAAAAATTTAATCTAACCTAACATCAAGACATTGCAGATTTACGATTTATTTTTGAACAACTTCCCAATCCTTGAATCCAACGCCAATTTGACCAGTCATTCTTCTATATCCTAGGTGTAATTGACCAGGAGGACAATGTGCAACAAGAGCTGTAAGCTGTCGAAAAAAATTTAATCTAACCTAACATCTAGACATTGCAGATTTACGATTTATTTTTGAACAACTTCCCAATCCTTGAATCCAACGCCAATTTGACCAGTCATTCTTCTATATCGAAGGTGTAATTGACCAGGAGGACAATGTGCAACAAGAGCTGTAAGTTGTCGAAAAAAATTTAATCTAACCTAACATCAAGACATTGCAGATTTACGATTTATTTTTGAACAACTTCCCAATCCTTGAATCCAACGTCAATTTGACCAGTCATTCTTCTATATCCTAGGTGTAATTGACCAGGAGGACAATGTGCAACAAGAGCTGTAAGTTGTCGAAAAAAATTTAATCTAACCTAACATCTAGACATTGCAGATTTACGATTTATTTTTGAACAACTTTCCAATCCTTGAATCCAGTGCCAATTTGACCAGTCTCTCTTCTATATCGGAGGTGTAATTGACCAGGAGGACAATGTGCAGCAAGAGCTGTAAGTGGTCGAAAAAATTCAATCTAACCTAACATCTAGACATTGCAGTTTTACGATTTATTTTTGAACAACTTCCCATTCCTTGAATCCAACGCCAATTTGACCAGTCACTCTTCTATATCGGAGGTGTAATTGACCAGGAGGACAATGTGCAACAAGAGCTGTAAGTTGTCGAAAAAAATTTAATCTAACCTAACATCAAGACATTGCAGATTTACGATTTATTTTTGAACAACTTCCCAATCCTTGAATCCAACGCCAATTTGACCAGTCATTCTTCTATATCCTAGGTGTAATTAACCAGGAGGACAATGTGCAACAAGAGCTGTAAGTTGTCGAAAAAAATTCAATCTAACCTAACATCTAGACATTGCAGTTTTACGATTTATTTTTGAACAACTTCCAAATCCTTGAATCCAGCGCCAATTTGACCAGTCTCTCTTCTATATCGGAGGTGTAATTGACCAGGAGGACAATGTGCAACAAGAGCTGTAAGTTGTCGAAAAAAATTTAATCTAACCTAACATCTAGAAATTGCAGATTTACGATTTATTTTTGAACAACTTCCCAATCCTTGAATCCAACGCCAATTTGACCAGTCATTCTTCTATATCCAAGGTGTAATTGACCAGTAGGACAATGTGCAGCAAGAGCTGTAAGTGGTCGAAAAAAATTTAATCTAACCTAACATCTAGACATTGCAGATTTACGATTTATTTTTGAACAACTTCCCAATCCTTGAATCCAACGCCAATTTGACCAGTCATTCTTCTATATCGAAGGTGTAATTGACCAGGAGGACAATGTGCAACAAGAGCTGTAAGTTGTCGAAAAAAATTTAATCTAACCTAACATCAAGACATTGCAGATTTACGATTTATTTTTGAACAACTTCCCAATCCTTGAATCCAACGCCAATTTGACCAGTCATTCTTCTATATCCTAGGTGTAATTGACCAGGAGGACAATGTGCAACAAGAGCTGTAAGTTGTCGAAAAAAATTTAATCTAACCTAACATCTAGACATTGCAGATTTACGATTTATTTTTGAACAACTTTCCAATCCTTGAATCCAGTGCCAATTTGACCAGTCTCTCTTCTATATCGGAGGTGTAATTGACCAGGAGGACAATGTGCAGCAAGAGCTGTAAGTGGTCGAAAAAATTCAATCTAACCTAACATCTAGACATTGCAGTTTTACGATTTATTTTTGAACAACTTCCCATTCCTTGAATCCAACGCCAATTTGACCAGTCACTCTTCTATATCGGAGGTGTAATTGACCAGGAGGACAATGTGCAACAAGAGCTGTAAGTTGTCGAAAAAAATTTAATCTAACCTAACATCAAGACATTGCAGATTTACGATTTATTTTTGAACAACTTCCCAATCCTTGAATCCAACGCCAATTTGACCAGTCATTCTTCTATATCCTAGGTGTAATTAACCAGGAGGACAATGTGCAACAAGAGCTGTAAGTTGTCGAAAAAAATTCAATCTAACCTAACATCTAGACATTGTAGTTTTACGATTTATTTTTGAACAACTTCCAAATCCTTGAATCCAGCGCCAATTTGACCAGTCTCTCTTCTATATCGGAGGTGTAATTGACCAGGAGGACAATGTGCAACAAGAGCTGTAAGTTGTCGAAAAAAATTTAATCTAACCTAACATCTAGAAATTGCAGATTTACGATTTATTTTTGAACAACTTCCCAATCCTTGAATCCAACGCCAATTTGACCAGTCATTCTTCTATATCCAAGGTGTAATTGACCAGTAGGACAATGTGCAGCAAGAGCTGTAAGTGGTCGAAAAAAATTCAATCTAACCTAGCATCTAGACATTGCAGTTTTACGATTTATTTTTGAACAACTTCCCAATCCTTGAATCCAACGCCAATTTGACCAGTCATTCTTCTATATCGAAGGTGTAATTGACCAGGAGGACAATGTGCAACAAGAGCTGTAAGTGGTCGAAAAAAATTCAATCTAACCTAACATCTAGACATTGCAGTTTTACGATTTATTTTTGAACAACTTCCAAATTCTTGAATCCAGCGCCAATTTGACCAGTCTCTCTTCTATATCGGAGGTGTAATTGACCAGGAGGACAATGTGCAACAAGAGCTGTAAGTGGTCGAAAAAATTCAATCTAACCTAACATCTAGACATTGCAGTTTTACCATTTATTTTTGAACAACTTCCCAATCCTTGAATCCAACGCCAATTTGACCAGTCACTCTTCTATATCGGAGGTGTAATTGACCAGGAGGACAATGTGCAACAAGAGCTGTAAGTTGTCGAAAAAAATTTAATCTAACCTAACATCAAGACATTGCAGATTTACGATTTATTTTTGAACAACTTCCCAATCCTTGAATCCAACGCCAATTTGACCAGTCATTCTTCTATATCCTAGGTGTAATTGACCAGGAGGACAATGTGCAACAAGAGCTGTAAGTTGTCGAAAAGAATTTAATCTAACCTAACATCTAGACATTGCAGATTTACGATTTATTTTTGAACAACTTCCCAATCCTTGAATCCAGCGCCAATTTGACCAGTCGCTCTTCTATATCGGAGGTGTAATTGACCAGGAGGACAATGTGCAGCAAGAGCTGTAAGTGGTCGAAAAAATTCAATCTAACCTAACATCTAGACATTGCAGTTTTACGATTTATTTTTGAACAACTTCCAAATCCTTGAATCCAGCGCCAATTTGACCAGTCTCTCTTCTATATCGGAGGTGTAATTGACCAGGAGGACAATGTGCAACAAGAGCTGTAAGTTGTCGAAAAAAATTTAATCTAACCTAACATCTAGACATTGCAGATTTACGATTTATTTTTGAACAACTTCCCAATCCTTGAATCCAGCGCCAATTTGACCAGTCGCTCTTCTATATCGGAGGTGTAATTGACCAGGAGGACAATGTGCAGCAAGAGCTGTAAGTGGTCGAAAAAATTCAATCTAACCTAACATCTAGACATTGCAGTTTTACGATTTATTTTTGAACAACTTCCAAATCCTTGAATCCAGCGCCAATTTGACCAGTCTCTCTTCTATATCGGAGGTGTAATTGACCAGGAGGACAATGTGCAACAAGAGCTGTAAGTTGTCGAAAAAAATTTAATCTAACCTAACATCAAGACATTGCAGATTTACGATTTATTTTTGAACAACTTCCCAATCCTTGAATCCAACGCCAATTTGACCCGTCATTCTTCTATATCCTAGGTGTAATTGACCAGGAGGACAATGTGCAACAAGAGCTGTAAGTTGTCGAAAAAAATTCAATCTAACCTAACATCTAGACATTGCAGTTTTACGATTTATTTTTGAACAACTTCCAAATCCTTGAATCCAGCGCCAATTTGACCAGTCTCTCTTCTATATCGGAGGTGTAATTGACCAGGAGGACAATGTGCAACAAGAGCTGTAAGTTGCCGAAAAAAATTTAATCTAACCTAACATCTAGACATTGCAGATTTACGATTTATTTTTGAACAACTTCCCAATCCTTGAATCCAACGCCAATTTGACCAGTCATTCTTCTATATCCAAGGTGTAATTGACCAGGAGGACAATGTGCAGCAAGAGCTGTAAGTGGTCGAAAAAAATTCAATCTAACCTAACATCTAGACATTGCAGTTTTACGATTTATTTTTGAACAACTTCCCAATCCTTGAATCCAACGCCAATTTGACCAGTCATTCTTCTATATCGAAGGTGTAATTGACCAGGAGGATAATGTGCAACAAGAGCTGTAAGTGGTCGAAAAAAATTCAATCTAACCTAACATCTAGACATTGCAGTTTTACGATTTATTTTTGAACAACTTCCAAATTCTTGAATCCAGCGCCAATTAGACCAGTCTCTCTTCTATATCGGAGGTGTAATTGACCAGGAGGACAATGTGCAACAAGAGCTGTAAGTGGTCGAAAAAATTCAATCTAACCTAACATCTAGACATTGCAGTTTTACGATTTATTTTTGAACAACTTCCCAATCCTTGAATCCAACGCCAATTTGACCAGTCACTCTTCTATATCGGAGGTGTAATTGATTAGGAGGACAATGTGCAACAAGAGCTGTAAGTTGTCGAAAAAAATTTAATCTAACCTAACATCAAGACATTGCAGATTTACGATTTATTTTTGAACAACTTCCCAATCCTTGAATCCAACGCCAATTTGACCAGTCATTCTTCTATATCCTAGGTGTAATTGACCAGGAGGACAATGTGCAACAAGAGCTGTAAGCTGTCGAAAAAAATTTAATCTAACCTAACATCTAGACATTGCAGATTTACGATTTATTTTTGAACAACTTCCCAATCCTTGAATCCAACGCCAATTTGACCAGTCATTCTTCTATATCGAAGGTGTAATTGACCAGGAGGACCATGTGCAACAAGAGCTGTAAGTTGTCGAAAAAAATTTAATCTAACCTAACATCAAGACATTGCAGATTTACGATTTATTTTTGAACAACTTCCCAATCCTTGAATCCAACGCCAATTTGACCAGTCATTCTTCTATATCCTAGGTGTAATTGACCAGGAGGACAATGTGCAACAAGAGCTGTAAGTTGTCGAAAAAAATTTAATCTAACCTAACATCTAGACATTGCAGATTTACGATTTATTTTTGAACAACTTCCCAATCCTTGAATCCAGTGCCAATTTGACCAGTCTCTCTTCTATATCGGAGGTGTAATTGACCAGGAGGACAATGTGCAACAAGAGCTGTAAGTGGTCGAAAAAAATTCAATCTAACCTAACATCTAGACATTGCAGTTTTACGATTTATTTTTGAACAACTTCCAAATCCTTGAATCCAGCGCCAATTTGACCAGTCTCTCTTCTATATCGGAGGTGTAATTGACCAGGAGGACAATGTGCAGCAAGAGCTGTAAGTGGTCGAAAAAATTCAATCTAACCTAACATCTAGACATTGCAGTTTTACGATTTATTTTTGAACAACTTCCCATTCCTTGAATCCAACGCCAATTTGACCAGTCACTCTTCTATATCGGAGGTGTAATTGACCAGGAGGACAATGTGCAACAAGAGCTGTAAGTTGTCGAAAAAAATTTAATCTAACCTAACATCAAGACATTGCAGATTTACGATTTATTTTTGAACAACTTCCCAATCCTTGAATCCAACGCCAATTTGACCAGTCATTCTTCTATATCCTAGGTGTAATTAACCAGGAGGACAATGTGCAACAAGAGCTGTAAGTTGTCGAAAAAAATTCAATCTAACCTAACATCTAGACATTGCAGTTTTACGATTTATTTTTGAACAACTTCCAAATCCTTGAATCCAGCGCCAATTTGACCAGTCTCTCTTCTATATCGGAGGTGTAATTGACCAGGAGGACAATGTGCAACAAGAGCTGTAAGTTGTCGAAAAAAATTTAATCTAACCTAACATCTAGACATTGCAGATTTACGATTTATTTTTGAACAACTTCCCAATCCTTGAATCCAACGCCAATTTGACCAGTCATTCTTCTATATCCAAGGTGTAATTGACCAGTAGGACAATGTGCAGCAAGAGCTGTAAGTGGTCGAAAAAAATTCAATCTAACCTAACATCTAGACATTGCAGTTTTACGATTTATTTTTGAACAACTTCCCAATCCTTGAATCCAACGCCAATTTGACCAGTCATTCTTCTATATCGAAGGTGTAATTGACCAGGAGGACAATGTGCAACAAGAGCTGTAAGTGGTCGAAAAAAATTCAATCTAACCTAACATCTAGACATTGCAGTTTTACGATTTATTTTTGAACAACTTCCAAATTCTTGAATCCAGCGCCAATTTGACCAGTCTCTCTTCTATATCGGAGGTGTAATTGACCAGGAGGACAATGTGCAACAAGAGCTGTAAGTGGTCGAAAAAATTCAATCTAACCTAACATCTAGACATTGCAGTTTTACGATTTATTTTTGAACAACTTCCCAATCCTTGAATCCAACGCCAATTTGACCAGTCACTCTTCTATATCGGAGGTGTAATTGACCAGGAGGACAATGTGCAACAAGAGCTGTAAGTTGTCGAAAAAAATTTAATCTAACCTAACATCAAGACATTGCAGATTTACGATTTATTTTTGAACAACTTCCCAATCCTTGAATCCAACGCCAATTTGACCAGTCATTCTTCTATATCCTAGGTGTAATTGACCAGGAGGACAATGTGCAACAAGAGCTGTAAGTTGTCGAAAAGAATTTAATCTAACCTAACATCTAGACATTGCAGATTTACGATTTATTTTTGAACAACTTCCCAATCCTTGAATCCAACGTCAATTTGACCAGTCATTCTTCTATATCGAAGGTGTAATTGACCAAGAGGACAATGTGCAACAAGAGCTGTAAGTTGTCGAAAAAAATTTAATCTAACCTAACATCAAGACATTGCAGATTTACGATTTATTTTTGAACAACTTCCCAATCCTTGAATCCAACGCCAATTTGACCAGTCATTCTTCTATATCCTAGGTGTAATTGACCAGGAGGACAATGTGCAACAAGAGCTGTAAGTTGTCGAAAAAAATTTAATCTAACCTAACATCTAGACATTGCAGATTTACGATTTATTTTTGAACAACTTCCCAACCCTTGAATCCAGCGCCAATTTGACCAGTCGCTCTTCTATATCGGAGGTGTAATTGACCAGGAGGACAATGTGCAGCAAGAGCTGTAAGTGGTCGAAAAAATTCAATCTAACCTAACATCTAGACATTGCAGTTTTACGATTTATTTTTGAACAACTTCCCATTCCTTGAATCCAACGCCAATTTGACCAGTCACTCTTCTATATCGGAGGTGTAATTGACCAGGAGGACAATGTGCAACAAGAGCTGTAAGTTGTCGAAAAAAATTTAATCTAACCTAACATCAAGACATTGCAGATTTACGATTTATTTTTGAACAACTTCCCAATCCTTGAATCCAACGCCAATTTGACCAGTCATTCTTCTATATCCTAGGTGTAATTGACCAGGAGGACAATGTGCAACAAGAGCTGTAAGTTGTCGAAAAAAATTCAATCTAACCTAACATCTAGACATTGCAGTTTTACGATTTATTTTTGAACAACTTCCAAATCCTTGAATCCAGCGCCAATTTGACCAGTCTCTCTTCTATATCGGAGGTGTAATTGACCAGGAGGACAATGTGCAACAAGAGCTGTAAGTTGTCGAAAAAAAATTAATCTAACCTAACATCTAGACATTGCAGATTTACGATTTATTTTTGAACAACTTCCCAATCCTTGAATCCAACGCCAATTTGACCAGTCATTCTTCTATATCCAAGGTGTAATTGACCAGGAGGACAATGTGCAGCAAGAGCTGTAAGTGGTCGAAAAAAATTCAATCTAACCTAACATCTAGACATTGCAGTTTTACGATTTATTTTTGAACAACTTCCCAATCCTTGAATCCAACGCCAATTTGACCAGTCATTCTTCTATATCGAAGGTGTAATTGACCAGGAGGACAATGTGCAACAAGAGCTGTAAGTGGTCGAAAAAAATTCAATCTAACCTAACATCTAGACATTGCAGTTTTACGATTTATTTTTGAACAACTTCCAAATTCTTGAATCCAGCGCCAATTTGACCAGTCTCTCTTCTATATCGGAGGTGTAATTGACCAGGAGGACAATGTGCAACAAGAGCTGTAAGTGGTCGAAAAAATTCAATCTAACCTAACATCTAGACATTGCAGTTTTACGATTTATTTTTGAACAACTTCCCAATCCTTGAATCCAACGCCAATTTGACCAGTCACTCTTCTATATCGGAGGTGTAATTGACCAGGAGGACAATGTGCAACAAGAGCTGTAAGTTGTCGAAAAAAATTTAATCTAACCTAACATCAAGACATTGCAGATTTACGATTTATTTTTGAACAAGTTCCCTATCCTTGAATCCAACGCCAATTTGACCAGTCACTCTTCTATATCGGAGGTGTAATTGACCAGGAGGACAATGTGCAACAAGAGCTGTAAGTTGTCGAAAAAAATTTAATCTAACCTAACATCAAGACATTGCAGATTTACGATTTATTTTTGAACAACTTCCCATTCCTTGAATCCAACGCCAATTTGACCAGTCACTCTTCTATATCGGAGGTGTAATTGACCAGGAGGACAATGTGCAACAAGAGCTGTAAGTTGTCGAAAAAAATTTAATCTAACCTAACATCAAGACATTGCAGATTTACGATTTATTTTTGAACAACTTCCCAATCCTTGAATCCAACGCCAATTTGACCAGTCACTCTTCTATATCGGAGGTGTAATTGACCAGGAGGACAATGTGCAACAAGAGCTGTAAGTTGTCGAAAAAAATTTAATCTAACCTAACATCAAGACATTGCAGATTTACGATTTATTTTTGAACAACTTCCCAATCCTTGAATCCAACGCCAATTTGACCAGTCATTCTTCTATATCCTAGGTGTAATTGACCAGGAGGACAATGTGCAACAAGAGCTGTAAGTTGTCGAAAAAAATTTAATCTAACCTAACATCTATACATTGCAGATTTACGATTTATTTTTGAACAACTTCCCAATCCTTGAATCCAACGCCAATTTGACCAGTCATTCTTCTATATCGAAGGTGTAATTGACCAGGAGGACAATGTGCAACAAGAGCTGTAAGTTGTCGAAAAAAATTTAATCTAACCTAACATCAAGACATTGCAGATTTACGATTTATTTTTGAACAACTTCCCAAACCTTGAATCCAACGCCAATTTGACCAGTCATTCTTCTATATCCTAGGTGTAATTGACCAGGAGGACAATGTGCAACAAGAGCTGTAAGTTGTCGAAAAAAATTTAATCTAACCTAACATCTAGACATTGCAGACTTACGATTTATTTTTGAACAACTTCCCAATCCTTGAATCCAACGCCAATTTGACCAGTCATTCTTCTATATCGAAGGTGTAATTGACCAGGAGGACAATGTGCAACAAGAGCTGTAAGTTGTCGAAAAAAATTTAATCTAACCTAACATCAAGACATTGCAGATTTACGATTTATTTTTGAACAACTTCCCAATCCTTGAATCCAACGCCAATTTGACCAGTCATTCTTCTATATCCTAGGTGTAATTGACCAGGAGGACAATGTGCAACAAGAGCTGTAAGTTGTCGAAAAAAATTTAATCTAACCTAACATCTAGACATTGCAGATTTACGATTTATTTTTGAACAACTTCCCAATCCTTGAATCCAACGCCAATTTGACCAGTCATTCTTCTATATCGAAGGTGTAATTGACCAGGAGGACAATGTGCAACAAGAGCTGTAAGTGGTCGAAAAAAATTCAATCTGACCTAACATCTAGACATTGCAGTTTTACGATTTATTTTTGAACAACTTCCAAATCCTTGAATCCAGCGCCAATTTGACCAGTCTCTCTTCTATATCGGAGGTGTAATTGACCAGGAGGACAATGTGCAACAAGAGCTGTAAGTGGTCGAAAAAAATTCAATCTAACCTAACATCTAGACATTGCAGTTTTACGATTTATTTTTGAACAACTTCCCAATCCTTGAATCCAACGCCAATTTGACCAGTCATTCTTCTATATCGAAGGTGTAATTGACCAGGAGGACAATGTGCAACAAGAGCTGTAAGTGGTCGAAAAAAATTCAATCTAACCTAACATCTAGACATTGCAGTTTTACGATTTATTTTTGAACAACTTCCAAATTCTTGAATCCAGCGCCAATTTGACCAGTCTCTCTTCTATATCGGAGGTGTAATTGACCAGGAGGACAATGTGCAACAAGAGCTGTAAGTGGTCGAAAAAATTCAATCTAACCTAACATCTAGACATTGCAGTTTTACGATTTATTTTTGAACAACTTCCCAATCCTTGAATCCAACGCCAATTTGACCAGTCACTCTTCTATATCGGAGGTGTAATTGACCAGGAGGACAATGTGCAACAAGAGCTGTTAGTTGTCGAAAAAAATTTAATCTAACCTAACATCAAGACATTGCAGATTTACGATTTATTTTTGAACAAGTTCCCAATCCTTGAATCCAACGCCAATTTGACCAGTCACTCTTCTATATCGGAGGTGTAATTGACCAGGAGGACAATGTGCAACAAGAGCTGTAAGTTGTCGAAAAAAATTTAATCTAACCTAACATCTAGACATTGCAGATTTACGATTTATTTTTGAACAACTTCCCAATCCTTGAATCCAGTGCCAATTTGACCAGTCATTCTTCTATATCCTAGGTGTAATTGACCAGGAGGACAATGTGCAACAAGAGCTGTAAGTTGTCGAAAAAAATTCAATCTAACCTAACATCTAGACATTGCAGTTTTACGATTTATTTTTGAACAACTTCCAAATCCTTGAATCCAGCGCCAATTTGACCAGTCTCTCTTCTATATCGGAGGTGTAATTGACCAGGAGGACAATGTGCAACAAGAGCTGTAAGTTGTCGAAAAAAATTTAATCTAACCTAACATCAAGACATTGCAGATTTACGATTTATTTTTGAACAAGTTCCCAATCCTTGAATCCAACGCCAATTTGACCAGTCACTCTTCTATATCGGAGGTGTAATTGACCAGGAGGACAATGTGCAACAAGAGCTGTAAGTTGTCGAAAAAAATTTAATCTAACCTAACATCAAGACATTGCAGATTTACGATTTATTTTTGAACAACTTCCCAATCCTTGAATCCAACGCCAATTTGACCAGTCATTCTTCTATATCCTAGGTGTAATTGACCAGGAGGACAATGTGCAACAAGAGCTGTAAGCTGTCGAAAAAAATTTAATCTAACCTAACATCAAGACATTGCAGATTTACGATTTATTTTTGAACAAGTTCCCAATCCTTGAATCCAACGCCAATTTGACCAGTCACTCTTCTATATCGGAGGTGTAATTGACCAGGAGGACAATGTGCAACAAGAGCTGTAAGCTGTCGAAAAAAATTTAATCTAACCTAACATCTAGACATTGCAGATTTACGATTTATTTTTGAACAACTTCCCAATCCTTGAATCCAACGCCAATTTGACCAGTCATTCTTCTATATCGAAGGTGTAATTGACCAGGAGGACAATGTGCAACAAGAGCTGTAAGTTGTCGAAAAAAATTTAATCTAACCTAACATCAAGACATTGCAGATTTACGATTTATTTTTGAACAGGTTCCCAATCCTTGAATCCAACGCCAATTTGACCAGTCATTCTTCTATATCGAAGGTGTAATTGACCAGGAGGACAATGTGCAACAAGAGCTGTAAGTTGTCGAAAAAAATTTAATCTAACCTAACATCAAGACATTGCAGATTTACGATTTATTTTTGAACAGGTTCCCAATCCTTGAATCCAACGCCAATTTGACCAGTCATTCTTCTATATCCTAGGTGTAATTGACCAGGAGGACAATGTGCAACAAGAGCTGTAAGTTGTCGAAAAAAATTTAATCTAACCTAACATCTAGACATTGCAGATTTACGATTTATTTTTGAACAACTTCCCAATCCTTGAATCCAACGCCAATTTGACCAGTCATTCTTCTATATCCTAGGTGTAATTGACCAGGAGGACAATGTGCAACAAGAGCTGTAAGTTGTCGAAAAAAATTCAATCTAACCTAACATCTAGACATTGCAGTTTTACGATTTATTTTTGAACAACTTCCAAATCCTTGAATCCAGCGCCAATTTGACCAGTCTCTCTTCTATATCGGAGGTGTAATTGACCATAAGGACAATGTGCAACAAGAGCTGTAAGTTGTCGAAAAAAATTTAATCTAACCTAACATCTAGACATTGCAGATTTACGATTTATTTTTGAACAACTTCCCAATCCTTGAATCCAACGCCAATTTGACCAGTCATTCTTCTATATCCAAGGTGTAATTGACCAGGAGGACAATGTGCAGCAAGAGCTGTAAGTGGTCGAAAAAAATTCAATCTAACCTAACATCTAGACATTGCAGTTTTACGATTTATTTTTGAACAACTTTCCAATCCTTGAATCCAACGCCAATTTGACCAGTCATTCTTCTATATCGAAGGTGTAATTGACCAGGAGGACAATGTGCAACAAGAGCTGTAAGTGGTCGAAAAAAATTCAATCTAACCTAACATCTAGACATTGCAGTTTTACGATTTATTTTTGAACAACTTCCCAATCCTTGAATCCAACGCCAATTTGACCAGTCACTCTTCTATATCGGAGGTGTAATTGACCAGGAGGACAATGTGCAACAAGAGCTGTAAGTTGTCGAAAAAAATTTAATCTAACCTAACATCAAGACATTGCAGATTTACGATTTATTTTTGAACAAGTTCCCAATCCTTGAATCCAACGCCAATTTGACCAGTCACTCTTCTATATCGGACAATGTGCAACAAGAGCTGTAAGCTGTCGAAAAAAATTTAATCTAACCTAACATCTATACATTGCAGATTTACGATTTATTTTTGAACAACTTCCCAATCCTTGAATCCAACGCCAATTTGACCAGTCATTCTTCTATATCGAAGGTGTAATTGACCAGGAGGACAATGTGCAACAAGAGCTGTAAGTTGTCGAAAAAAATTTAATCTAACCTAACATCAAGACATTGCAGATTTACGATTTATTTTTGAACAACTTCCCAATCCTTGAATCCAACGCCAATTTGACCAGTCTCTCTTCTATATCGGAGGTGTAATTGACCAGGAGGACAATGTGCAACAAGAGCTGTAAGTTGTCGAAAAAAATTTAATCTAACCTAACATCTAGACATTGCAGATTTACGATTTATTTTTGAACAACTTTCCAATCCTTGAATCCAGTGCCAATTTGACCAGTCTCTCTTCTATATCGGAGGTGTAATTGACCAGGAGGACAATGTGCAGCAAGAGCTGTAAGTGGTCGAAAAAATTCAATCTAACCTAACATCTAGACATTGCAGTTTTACGATTTATTTTTGAACAACTTCCCATTCCTTGAATCCAACGCCAATTTGACCAGTCACTCTTCTATATCGGAGGTGTAATTGACCAGGAGGACAATGTGCAACAAGAGCTGTAAGTTGTCGAAAAAAATTTAATCTAACCTAACATCAAGACATTGCAGATTTACGATTTATTTTTGAACAACTTCCCAATCCTTGAATCCAACGCCAATTTGACCAGTCATTCTTCTATATCCTAGGTGTAATTGACCAGGAGGACAATGTGCAACAAGAGCTGTAAGTTGTCGAAAAAAATTCAATCTAACCTAACATCTAGACATTGCAGTTTTACGATTTATTTTTGAACAACTTCCAAATCCTTGAATCCAGCGCCAATTTGACCAGTCTCTCTTCTATATCGGAGGTGTAATTGACCATAAGGACAATGTGCAACAAGAGCTGTAAGTTGTCGAAAAAAATTTAATCTAACCTAACATCTAGACATTGCAGATTTACGATTTATTTTTGAACAACTTCCCAATCCTTGAATCCAACGCCAATTTGACCAGTCATTCTTCTATATCCAAGGTGTAATTGACCAGGAGGACAATGTGCAGCAAGAGCTGTAAGTGGTCGAAAAAAATTCAATCTAACCTAACATCTAGACATTGCAGTTTTACGATTTATTTTTGAACAACTTTCCAATCCTTGAATCCAACGCCAATTTGACCAGTCATTCTTCTATATCGAAGGTGTAATTGACCAGGAGGACAATGTGCAACAAGAGCTGTAAGTGGTCGAAAAAAATTCAATCTAACCTAACATCTAGACATTGCAGTTTTACGATTTATTTTTGAACAACTTCCCAATCCTTGAATCCAACGCCAATTTGACCAGTCACTCTTCTATATCGGAGGTGTAATTGACCAGGAGGACAATGTGCAACAAGAGCTGTAAGTTGTCGAAAAAAATTTAATCTAACCTAACATCAAGACATTGCAGATTTACGATTTATTTTTGAACAAGTTCCCAATCCTTGAATCCAACGCCAATTTGACCAGTCACTCTTCTATATCGGACAATGTGCAACAAGAGCTGTAAGCTGTCGAAAAAAATTTAATCTAACCTAACATCTATACATTGCAGATTTACGATTTATTTTTGAACAACTTCCCAATCCTTGAATCCAACGCCAATTTGACCAGTCATTCTTCTATATCGAAGGTGTAATTGACCAGGAGGACAATGTGCAACAAGAGCTGTAAGTTGTCGAAAAAAATTTAATCTAACCTAACATCAAGACATTGCAGATTTACGATTTATTTTTGAACAACTTCCCAATCCTTGAATCCAACGCCAATTTGACCAGTCTCTCTTCTATATCGGAGGTGTAATTGACCAGGAGGACAATGTGCAACAAGAGCTGTAAGTTGTCGAAAAAAATTTAATCTAACCTAACATCTAGACATTGCAGATTTACGATTTATTTTTGAACAACTTTCCAATCCTTGAATCCAGTGCCAATTTGACCAGTCTCTCTTCTATATCGGAGGTGTAATTGACCAGGAGGACAATGTGCAGCAAGAGCTGTAAGTGGTCGAAAAAATTCAATCTAACCTAACATCTAGACATTGCAGTTTTACGATTTATTTTTGAACAACTTCCCATTCCTTGAATCCAACGCCAATTTGACCAGTCACTCTTCTATATCGGAGGTGTAATTGACCAGGAGGACAATGTGCAACAAGAGCTGTAAGTTGTCGAAAAAAATTTAATCTAACCTAACATCAAGACATTGCAGATTTACGATTTATTTTTGAACAACTTCCCAATCCTTGAATCCAACGCCAATTTGACCAGTCATTCTTCTATATCCTAGGTGTAATTAACCAGGAGGACAATGTGCAGCAAGAGCTGTAAGTGGTCGAAAAAAATTCAATCTAACCTAACATCTAGACATTGCAGTTTTACGATTTATTTTTGAACAACTTCCCAATCCTTGAATCCAACGCCAATTTGACCAGTCATTCTTCTATATCGAAGGTGTAATTGACCAGGAGGACAATGTGCAACAAGAGCTGTAAGTGGTCGAAAAAAATTCAATCTAACCTAACATCTAGACATTGCAGTTTTACGATTTATTTTTGAACAACTTCCCAATCCTTGAATCCAACGCCAATTTGACCAGTCACTCTTCTATATCGGAGGTGTAATTGACCAGGAGGACAATGTGCAACAAGAGCTGTAAGTTGTCGAAAAAAATTTAATCTAACCTAACATCAAGACATTGCAGATTTACGATTTATTTTTGAACAAGTTCCCAATCCTTGAATCCAACGCCAATTTGACCAGTCACTCTTCTATATCGGACAATGTGCAACAAGAGCTGTAAGCTGTCGAAAAAAATTTAATCTAACCTAACATCTATACATTGCAGATTTACGATTTATTTTTGAACAACTTCCCAATCCTTGAATCCAACGCCAATTTGACCAGTCATTCTTCTATATCGAAGGTGTAATTGACCAGGAGGACAATGTGCAACAAGAGCTGTAAGTTGTCGAAAAAAATTTAATCTAACCTAACATCAAGACATTGCAGATTTACGATTTATTTTTGAACAACTTCCCAATCCTTGAATCCAACGCCAATTTGACCAGTCTCTCTTCTATATCGGAGGTGTAATTGACCAGGAGGACAATGTGCAACAAGAGCTGTAAGTTGTCGAAAAAAATTTAATCTAACCTAACATCTAGACATTGCAGATTTACGATTTATTTTTGAACAACTTTCCAATCCTTGAATCCAGTGCCAATTTGACCAGTCTCTCTTCTATATCGGAGGTGTAATTGACCAGGAGGACAATGTGCAGCAAGAGCTGTAAGTGGTCGAAAAAATTCAATCTAACCTAACATCTAGACATTGCAGTTTTACGATTTATTTTTGAACAACTTCCCATTCCTTGAATCCAACGCCAATTTGACCAGTCACTCTTCTATATCGGAGGTGTAATTGACCAGGAGGACAATGTGCAACAAGAGCTGTAAGTTGTCGAAAAAAATTTAATCTAACCTAACATCAAGACATTGCAGATTTACGATTTATTTTTGAACAACTTCCCAATCCTTGAATCCAACGCCAATTTGACCAGTCATTCTTCTATATCCTAGGTGTAATTAACCAGGAGGACAATGTGCAACAAGAGCTGTAAGTTGTCGAAAAAAATTCAATCTAACCTAACATCTAGACATTGCAGTTTTACGATTTATTTTTGAACAACTTCCAAATCCTTGAATCCAGCGCCAATTTGACCAGTCTCTCTTCTATATCGGAGGTGTAATTGACCAGGAGGACAATGTGCAACAAGAGCTGTAAGTTGTCGAAAAAAATTTAATCTAACCTAACATCTAGAAATTGCAGATTTACGATTTATTTTTGAACAACTTCCCAATCCTTGAATCCAACGCCAATTTGACCAGTCATTCTTCTATATCCAAGGTGTAATTGACCAGTAGGACAATGTGCAGCAAGAGCTGTAAGTGGTCGAAAAAGATTCAATCTAACCTAACATCTAGACATTGCAGTTTTACGATTTATTTTTGAACAACTTCCCAATCCTTGAATCCAACGCCAATTTGACCAGTCATTCTTCTATATCGAAGGTGTAATTGACCAGGAGGACAATGTGCAACAAGAGCTGTAAGTGGTCGAAAAAAATTCAATCTAACCTAACATCTAGACATTGCAGTTTTACGATTTATTTTTGAACAACTTCCAAATTCTTGAATCCAGCGCCAATTTGACCAGTCTCTCTTCTATATCGGAGGTGTAATTGACCAGGAGGACAATGTGCAACAAGAGCTGTAAGTGGTCGAAAAAATTCAATCTAACCTAACATCTAGACATTGCAGTTTTACCATTTATTTTTGAACAACTTCCCAATCCTTGAATCCAACGCCAATTTGACCAGTCACTCTTCTATATCGGAGGTGTAATTGACCAGGAGGACAATGTGCAACAAGAGCTGTAAGTTGTCGAAAAAAATTTAATCTAACCTAACATCAAGACATTGCAGATTTACGATTTATTTTTGAACAACTTCCCAATCCTTGAATCCAACGCCAATTTGACCAGTCATTCTTCTATATCCTAGGTGTAATTGACCAGGAGGACAATGTGCAACAAGAGCTGTAAGTTGTCGAAAAGAATTTAATCTAACCTAACATCTAGACATTGCAGATTTACGATTTATTTTTGAACAACTTCCCAATCCTTGAATCCAGCGCCAATTTGACCAGTCGCTCTTCTATATCGGAGGTGTAATTGACCAGGAGGACAATGTGCAGCAAGAGCTGTAAGTGGTCGAAAAAATTCAATCTAACCTAACATCTAGACATTGCAGTTTTACGATTTATTTTTGAACAACTTCCAAATCCTTGAATCCAGCGCCAATTTGACCAGTCTCTCTTCTATATCGGAGGTGTAATTGACCAGGAGGACAATGTGCAACAAGAGCTGTAACTTGTCGAAAAAAATTTAATCTAACCTAACATCTAGACATTGCAGATTTACGATTTATTTTTGAACAACTTCCCAATCCTTGAATCCAGCGCCAATTTGACCAGTCGCTCTTCTATATCGGAGGTGTAATTGACCAGGAGGACAATGTGCAGCAAGAGCTGTAAGTGGTCGAAAAAATTCAATCTAACCTAACATCTAGACATTGCAGTTTTACGATTTATTTTTGAACAACTTCCCATTCCTTGAATCCAACGCCAATTTGACCAGTCACTCTTCTATATCGGAGGTGTAATTGACCAGGAGGACAATGTGCAACAAGAGCTGTAAGTTGTCGAAAAAAATTTAATCTAACCTAACATCAAGACATTGCAGATTTACGATTTATTTTTGAACAACTTCCCAATCCTTGAATCCAACGCCAATTTGACCAGTCATTCTTCTATATCCTAGGTGTAATTGACCAGGAGGACAATGTGCAACAAGAGCTGTAAGTTGTCGAAAAAAATTCAATCTAACCTAACATCTAGACATTGCAGTTTTACGATTTATTTTTGAACAACTTCCAAATCCTTGAATCCAGCGCCAATTTGACCAGTCTCTCTTCTATATCGGAGGTGTAATTGACCAGGAGGACAATGTGCAACAAGAGCTGTAAGTTGCCGAAAAAAATTTAATCTAACCTAACATCTAGACATTGCAGATTTACGATTTATTTTTGAACAACTTCCCAATCCTTGAATCCAACGCCAATTTGACCAGTCATTCTTCTATATCCAAGGTGTAATTGACCAGGAGGACAATGTGCAGCAAGAGCTGTAAGTGGTCGAAAAAAATTCAATCTAACCTAACATCTAGACATTGCAGTTTTACGATTTATTTTTGAACAACTTCCCAATCCTTGAATCCAACGCCAATTTGACCAGTCATTCTTCTATATCGAAGGTGTAATTGACCAGGAGGATAATGTGCAACAAGAGCTGTAAGTGGTCGAAAAAAATTCAATCTAACCTAACATCTAGACATTGCAGTTTTACGATTTATTTTTGAACAACTTCCAAATTCTTGAATCCAGCGCCAATTAGACCAGTCTCTCTTCTATATCGGAGGTGTAATTGACCAGGAGGACAATGTGCAACAAGAGCTGTAAGTGGTCGAAAAAATTCAATCTAACCTAACATCTAGACATTGCAGTTTTACGATTTATTTTTGAACAACTTCCCAATCCTTGAATCCAACGCCAATTTGACCAGTCACTCTTCTATATCGGAGGTGTAATTGATTAGGAGGACAATGTGCAACAAGAGCTGTAAGTTGTCGAAAAAAATTTAATCTAACCTAACATCAAGACATTGCAGATTTACGATTTATTTTTGAACAACTTCCCAATCCTTGAATCCAACGCCAATTTGACCAGTCATTCTTCTATATCCTAGGTGTAATTGACCAGGAGGACAATGTGCAACAAGAGCTGTAAGCTGTCGAAAAAAATTTAATCTAACCTAACATCTAGACATTGCAGATTTACGATTTATTTTTGAACAACTTCCCAATCCTTGAATCCAACGCCAATTTGACCAGTCATTCTTCTATATCGAAGGTGTAATTGACCAGGAGGACCATGTGCAACAAGAGCTGTAAGTTGTCGAAAAAAATTTAATCTAACCTAACATCTAGACATTGCAGATTTACGATTTATTTTTGAACAACTTCCCAATCCTTGAATCCAGTGCCAATTTGACCAGTCATTCTTCTATATCCTAGGTGTAATTGACCAGGAGGACAATGTGCAACAAGAGCTGTAAGTTGTCGAAAAAAATTCAATCTAACCTAACATCTAGACATTGCAGTTTTACGATTTATTTTTGAACAACTTCCAAATCCTTGAATCCAGCGCCAATTTGACCAGTCTCTCTTCTATATCGGAGGTGTAATTGACCAGGAGGACAATGTGCAACAAGAGCTGTAAGTTGTCGAAAAAAATTTAATCTAACCTAACATCAAGACATTGCAGATTTACGATTTATTTTTGAACAAGTTCCCAATCCTTGAATCCAACGCCAATTTGACCAGTCACTCTTCTATATCGGAGGTGTAATTGACCAGGAGGACAATGTGCAACAAGAGCTGTAAGTTGTCGAAAAAAATTTAATCTAACCTAACATCAAGACATTGCAGATTTACGATTTATTTTTGAACAACTTCCCAATCCTTGAATCCAACGCCAATTTGACCAGTCATTCTTCTATATCCTAGGTGTAATTGACCAGGAGGACAATGTGCAACAAGAGCTGTAAGCTGTCGAAAAAAATTTAATCTAACCTAACATCAAGACATTGCAGATTTACGATTTATTTTTGAACAAGTTCCCAATCCTTGAATCCAACGCCAATTTGACCAGTCACTCTTCTATATCGGAGGTGTAATTGACCAGGAGGACAATGTGCAACAAGAGCTGTAAGCTGTCGAAAAAAATTTAATCTAACCTAACATCTAGACATTGCAGATTTACGATTTATTTTTGAACAACTTCCCAATCCTTGAATCCAACGCCAATTTGACCAGTCATTCTTCTATATCGAAGGTGTAATTGACCAGGAGGACAATGTGCAACAAGAGCTGTAAGTTGTCGAAAAAAATTTAATCTAACCTAACATCAAGACATTGCAGATTTACGATTTATTTTTGAACAGGTTCCCAATCCTTGAATCCAACGCCAATTTGACCAGTCATTCTTCTATATCGAAGGTGTAATTGACCAGGAGGACAATGTGCAACAAGAGCTGTAAGTTGTCGAAAAAAATTTAATCTAACCTAACATCAAGACATTGCAGATTTACGATTTATTTTTGAACAGGTTCCCAATCCTTGAATCCAACGCCAATTTGACCAGTCATTCTTCTATATCCTAGGTGTAATTGACCAGGAGGACAATGTGCAACAAGAGCTGTAAGTTGTCGAAAAAAATTTAATCTAACCTAACATCTAGACATTGCAGATTTACGATTTATTTTTGAACAACTTCCCAATCCTTGAATCCAACGCCAATTTGACCAGTCATTCTTCTATATCCTAGGTGTAATTGACCAGGAGGACAATGTGCAACAAGAGCTGTAAGTTGTCGAAAAAAATTCAATCTAACCTAACATCTAGACATTGCAGTTTTACGATTTATTTTTGAACAACTTCCAAATCCTTGAATCCAGCGCCAATTTGACCAGTCTCTCTTCTATATCGGAGGTGTAATTGACCATAAGGACAATGTGCAACAAGAGCTGTAAGTTGTCGAAAAAAATTTAATCTAACCTAACATCTAGACATTGCAGATTTACGATTTATTTTTGAACAACTTCCCAATCCTTGAATCCAACGCCAATTTGACCAGTCATTCTTCTATATCCAAGGTGTAATTGACCAGGAGGACAATGTGCAGCAAGAGCTGTAAGTGGTCGAAAAAAATTCAATCTAACCTAACATCTAGACATTGCAGTTTTACGATTTATTTTTGAACAACTTCCCAATCCTTGAATCCAACGCCAATTTGACCAGTCATTCTTCTATATCGAAGGTGTAATTGACCAGGAGGACAATGTGCAACAAGAGCTGTAAGTGGTCGAAAAAAATTCAATCTAACCTAACATCTAGACATTGCAGTTTTACGATTTATTTTTGAACAACTTCCAAATTCTTGAATCCAGCGCCAATTTGACCAGTCTCTCTTCTATATCGGAGGTGTAATTGACCAGGAGGACAATGTGCAGCAAGAGCTGTAAGTGGTCGAAAAAATTCAATCTAACCTAACATCTAGACATTGCAGTTTTACGATTTATTTTTGAACAACTTCCCATTCCTTGAATCCAACGCCAATTTGACCAGTCACTCTTCTATATCGGAGGTGTAATTGACCAGGAGGACAATGTGCAACAAGAGCTGTAAGTTGTCGAAAAAAATTTAATCTAACCTAACATCAAGACATTGCAGATTTACGATTTATTTTTGAACAACTTCCCAATCCTTGAATCCAACGCCAATTTGACCAGTCATTCTTCTATATCCTAGGTGTAATTAACCAGGAGGACAATGTGCAGCAAGAGCTGTAAGTGGTCGAAAAAAATTCAATCTAACCTAACATCTAGACATTGCAGTTTTACGATTTATTTTTGAACAACTTCCCAATCCTTGAATCCAACGCCAATTTGACCAGTCATTCTTCTATATCGAAGGTGTAATTGACCAGGAGGACAATGTGCAACAAGAGCTGTAAGTGGTCGAAAAAAATTCAATCTAACCTAACATCTAGACATTGCAGTTTTACGATTTATTTTTGAACAACTTCCCAATCCTTGAATCCAACGCCAATTTGACCAGTCACTCTTCTATATCGGAGGTGTAATTGACCAGGAGGACAATGTGCAACAAGAGCTGTAAGTTGTCGAAAAAAATTTAATCTAACCTAACATCAAGACATTGCAGATTTACGATTTATTTTTGAACAAGTTCCCAATCCTTGAATCCAACGCCAATTTGACCAGTCACTCTTCTATATCGGACAATGTGCAACAAGAGCTGTAAGCTGTCGAAAAAAATTTAATCTAACCTAACATCTATACATTGCAGATTTACGATTTATTTTTGAACAACTTCCCAATCCTTGAATCCAACGCCAATTTGACCAGTCATTCTTCTATATCGAAGGTGTAATTGACCAGGAGGACAATGTGCAACAAGAGCTGTAAGTTGTCGAAAAAAATTTAATCTAACCTAACATCAAGACATTGCAGATTTACGATTTATTTTTGAACAACTTCCCAATCCTTGAATCCAACGCCAATTTGACCAGTCTCTCTTCTATATCGGAGGTGTAATTGACCAGGAGGACAATGTGCAACAAGAGCTGTAAGTTGTCGAAAAAAATTTAATCTAACCTAACATCTAGACATTGCAGATTTACGATTTATTTTTGAACAACTTTCCAATCCTTGAATCCAGTGCCAATTTGACCAGTCTCTCTTCTATATCGGAGGTGTAATTGACCAGGAGGACAATGTGCAGCAAGAGCTGTAAGTGGTCGAAAAAATTCAATCTAACCTAACATCTAGACATTGCAGTTTTACGATTTATTTTTGAACAACTTCCCATTCCTTGAATCCAACGCCAATTTGACCAGTCACTCTTCTATATCGGAGGTGTAATTGACCAGGAGGACAATGTGCAACAAGAGCTGTAAGTTGTCGAAAAAAATTTAATCTAACCTAACATCAAGACATTGCAGATTTACGATTTATTTTTGAACAACTTCCCAATCCTTGAATCCAACGCCAATTTGACCAGTCATTCTTCTATATCCTAGGTGTAATTAACCAGGAGGACAATGTGCAACAAGAGCTGTAAGTTGTCGAAAAAAATTCAATCTAACCTAACATCTAGACATTGCAGTTTTACGATTTATTTTTGAACAACTTCCAAATCCTTGAATCCAGCGCCAATTTGACCAGTCTCTCTTCTATATCGGAGGTGTAATTGACCAGGAGGACAATGTGCAACAAGAGCTGTAAGTTGTCGAAAAAAATTTAATCTAACCTAACATCTAGAAATTGCAGATTTACGATTTATTTTTGAACAACTTCCCAATCCTTGAATCCAACGCCAATTTGACCAGTCATTCTTCTATATCCAAGGTGTAATTGACCAGTAGGACAATGTGCAGCAAGAGCTGTAAGTGGTCGAAAAAAATTCAATCTAACCTAACATCTAGACATTGCAGTTTTACGATTTATTTTTGAACAACTTCCCAATCCTTGAATCCAACGCCAATTTGACCAGTCATTCTTCTATATCGAAGGTGTAATTGACCAGGAGGACAATGTGCAACAAGAGCTGTAAGTGGTCGAAAAAAATTCAATCTAACCTAACATCTAGACATTGCAGTTTTACGATTTATTTTTGAACAACTTCCAAATTCTTGAATCCAGCGCCAATTTGACCAGTCTCTCTTCTATATCGGAGGTGTAATTGACCAGGAGGACAATGTGCAACAAGAGCTGTAAGTGGTCGAAAAAATTCAATCTAACCTAACATCTAGACATTGCAGTTTTACCATTTATTTTTGAACAACTTCCCAATCCTTGAATCCAACGCCAATTTGACCAGTCACTCTTCTATATCGGAGGTGTAATTGACCAGGAGGACAATGTGCAACAAGAGCTGTAAGTTGTCGAAAAAAATTTAATCTAACCTAACATCAAGACATTGCAGATTTACGATTTATTTTTGAACAACTTCCCAATCCTTGAATCCAACGCCAATTTGACCAGTCATTCTTCTATATCCTAGGTGTAATTGACCAGGAGGACAATGTGCAACAAGAGCTGTAAGTTGTCGAAAAGAATTTAATCTAACCTAACATCTAGACATTGCAGATTTACGATTTATTTTTGAACAACTTCCCAATCCTTGAATCCAGCGCCAATTTGACCAGTCGCTCTTCTATATCGGAGGTGTAATTGACCAGGAGGACAATGTGCAGCAAGAGCTGTAAGTGGTCGAAAAAATTCAATCTAACCTAACATCTAGACATTGCAGTTTTACGATTTATTTTTGAACAACTTCCAAATCCTTGAATCCAGCGCCAATTTGACCAGTCTCTCTTCTATATCGGAGGTGTAATTGACCAGGAGGACAATGTGCAACAAGAGCTGTAAGTTGTCGAAAAAAATTTAATCTAACCTAACATCTAGACATTGCAGATTTACGATTTATTTTTGAACAACTTCCCAATCCTTGAATCCAGCGCCAATTTGACCAGTCGCTCTTCTATATCGGAGGTGTAATTGACCAGGAGGACAATGTGCAGCAAGAGCTGTAAGTGGTCGAAAAAATTCAATCTAACCTAACATCTAGACATTGCAGTTTTACGATTTATTTTTGAACAACTTCCCATTCCTTGAATCCAACGCCAATTTGACCAGTCACTCTTCTATATCGGAGGTGTAATTGACCAGGAGGACAATGTGCAACAAGAGCTGTAAGTTGTCGAAAAAAATTTAATCTAACCTAACATCAAGACATTGCAGATTTACGATTTATTTTTGAACAACTTCCCAATCCTTGAATCCAACGCCAATTTGACCAGTCATTCTTCTATATCCTAGGTGTAATTGACCAGGAGGACAATGTGCAACAAGAGCTGTAAGTTGTCGAAAAAAATTCAATCTAACCTAACATCTAGACATTGCAGTTTTACGATTTATTTTTGAACAACTTCCAAATCCTTGAATCCAGCGCCAATTTGACCAGTCTCTCTTCTATATCGGAGGTGTAATTGACCAGGAGGACAATGTGCAACAAGAGCTGTAAGTTGCCGAAAAAAATTTAATCTAACCTAACATCTAGACATTGCAGATTTACGATTTATTTTTGAACAACTTCCCAATCCTTGAATCCAACGCCAATTTGACCAGTCATTCTTCTATATCCAAGGTGTAATTGACCAGGAGGACAATGTGCAGCAAGAGCTGTAAGTGGTCGAAAAAAATTCAATCTAACCTAACATCTAGACATTGCAGTTTTACGATTTATTTTTGAACAACTTCCCAATCCTTGAATCCAACGCCAATTTGACCAGTCATTCTTCTATATCGAAGGTGTAATTGACCAGGAGGATAATGTGCAACAAGAGCTGTAAGTGGTCGAAAAAAATTCAATCTAACCTAACATCTAGACATTGCAGTTTTACGATTTATTTTTGAACAACTTCCAAATTCTTGAATCCAGCGCCAATTAGACCAGTCTCTCTTCTATATCGGAGGTGTAATTGACCAGGAGGACAATGTGCAACAAGAGCTGTAAGTGGTCGAAAAAATTCAATCTAACCTAACATCTAGACATTGCAGTTTTACGATTTATTTTTGAACAACTTCCCAATCCTTGAATCCAACGCCAATTTGACCAGTCACTCTTCTATATCGGAGGTGTAATTGATTAGGAGGACAATGTGCAACAAGAGCTGTAAGTTGTCGAAAAAAATTTAATCTAACCTAACATCAAGACATTGCAGATTTACGATTTATTTTTGAACAACTTCCCAATCCTTGAATCCAACGCCAATTTGACCAGTCATTCTTCTATATCCTAGGTGTAATTGACCAGGAGGACAATGTGCAACAAGAGCTGTAAGCTGTCGAAAAAAATTTAATCTAACCTAACATCTAGACATTGCAGATTTACGATTTATTTTTGAACAACTTCCCAATCCTTGAATCCAACGCCAATTTGACCAGTCATTCTTCTATATCGAAGGTGTAATTGACCAGGAGGACCATGTGCAACAAGAGCTGTAAGTTGTCGAAAAAAATTTAATCTAACCTAACATCAAGACATTGCAGATTTACGATTTATTTTTGAACAACTTCCCAATCCTTGAATCCAACGCCAATTTGACCAGTCATTCTTCTATATCCTAGGTGTAATTGACCAGGAGGATAATGTGCAACAAGAGCTGTAAGTGGTCGAAAAAAATTCAATCTAACCTAACATCTAGACATTGCAGTTTTACGATTTATTTTTGAACAACTTCCAAATTCTTGAATCCAGCGCCAATTAGACCAGTCTCTCTTCTATATCGGAGGTGTAATTGACCAGGAGGACAATGTGCAACAAGAGCTGTAAGTGGTCGAAAAAATTCAATCTAACCTAACATCTAGACATTGCAGTTTTACGATTTATTTTTGAACAACTTCCCAATCCTTGAATCCAACGCCAATTTGACCAGTCACTCTTCTATATCGGAGGTGTAATTGATTAGGAGGACAATGTGCAACAAGAGCTGTAAGTTGTCGAAAAAAATTTAATCTAACCTAACATCAAGACATTGCAGATTTACGATTTATTTTTGAACAACTTCCCAATCCTTGAATCCAACGCCAATTTGACCAGTCATTCTTCTATATCCTAGGTGTAATTGACCAGGAGGACAATGTGCAACAAGAGCTGTAAGCTGTCGAAAAAAATTTAATCTAACCTAACATCTAGACATTGCAGATTTACGATTTATTTTTGAACAACTTCCCAATCCTTGAATCCAACGCCAATTTGACCAGTCATTCTTCTATATCGAAGGTGTAATTGACCAGGAGGACCATGTGCAACAAGAGCTGTAAGTTGTCGAAAAAAATTTAATCTAACCTAACATCTAGACATTGCAGATTTACGATTTATTTTTGAACAACTTCCCAATCCTTGAATCCAGTGCCAATTTGACCAGTTTCTCTTCCATATCGGAGGTGTAATTGACCAGGAGGACAATGTGCAACAAGAGCTGTAAGTGGTCGAAAAAAATTCAATCTAACCTAACATCTAGACATTGCAGTTTTACGATTTATTTTTGAACAACTTCCAAATCCTTGAATCCAGCGCCAATTTGACCAGTCTCTCTTCTATATCGGAGGTGTAATTGACCAGGAGGACAATGTGCAGCAAGAGCTGTAAGTGGTCGAAAAAATTCAATCTAACCTAACATCTAGACATTGCAGTTTTACGATTTATTTTTGAACAACTTCCCATTCCTTGAATCCAACGCCAATTTGACCAGTCACTCTTCTATATCGGAGGTGTAATTGACCAGGAGGACAATGTGCAACAAGAGCTGTAAGTTGTCGAAAAAAATTTAATCTAACCTAACATCAAGACATTGCAGATTTACGATTTATTTTTGAACAACTTCCCAATCCTTGAATCCAACGCCAATTTGACCAGTCATTCTTCTATATCCTAGGTGTAATTAACCAGGAGGACAATGTGCAACAAGAGCTGTAAGTTGTCGAAAAAAATTCAATCTAACCTAACATCTAGACATTGCAGTTTTACGATTTATTTTTGAACAACTTCCAAATCCTTGAATCCAGCGCCAATTTGACCAGTCTCTCTTCTATATCGGAGGTGTAATTGACCAGGAGGACAATGTGCAACAAGAGCTGTAAGTTGTCGAAAAAAATTTAATCTAACCTAACATCTAGACATTGCAGATTTACGATTTATTTTTGAACAACTTCCCAATCCTTGAATCCAACGCCAATTTGACCAGTCATTCTTCTATATCCAAGGTGTAATTGACCAGTAGGACAATGTGCAGCAAGAGCTGTAAGTGGTCGAAAAAAATTCAATCTAACCTAACATCTAGACATTGCAGTTTTACGATTTATTTTTGAACAACTTCCCAATCCTTGAATCCAACGCCAATTTGACCAGTCATTCTTCTATATCGAAGGTGTAATTGACCAGGAGGACAATGTGCAACAAGAGCTGTAAGTGGTCGAAAAAAATTCAATCTAACCTAACATCTAGACATTGCAGTTTTACGATTTATTTTTGAACAACTTCCAAATTCTTGAATCCAGCGCCAATTTGACCAGTCTCTCTTCTATATCGGAGGTGTAATTGACCAGGAGGACAATGTGCAACAAGAGCTGTAAGTGGTCGAAAAAAATTCAATCTAACCTAACATCTAGACATTGCAGTTTTACGATTTATTTTTGAACAACTTCCCAATCCTTGAATCCAACGCCAATTTGACCAGTCACTCTTCTATATCGGAGGTGTAATTGACCAGGAGGACAATGTGCAACAAGAGCTGTAAGTTGTCGAAAAAAATTTAATCTAACCTAACATCAAGACATTGCAGATTTACGATTTATTTTTGAACAACTTCCCAATCCTTGAATCCAACGCCAATTTGACCAGTCATTCTTCTATATCCTAGGTGTAATTGACCAGGAGGACAATGTGCAACAAGAGCTGTAAGTTGTCGAAAAGAATTTAATCTAACCTAACATCTAGACATTGCAGATTTACGATTTATTTTTGAACAACTTCCCAATCCTTGAATCCAACGCCAATTTGACCAGTCATTCTTCTATATCGAAGGTGTAATTGACCAAGAGGACAATGTGCAACAAGAGCTGTAAGTTGTCGAAAAAAATTTAATCTAACCTAACATCAAGACATTGCAGATTTACGATTTATTTTTGAACAACTTCCCAATCCTTGAATCCAACGCCAATTTGACCAGTCATTCTTCTATATCCAAGGTGTAATTGACCAGGAGGACAATGTGCAGCAAGAGCTGTAAGTGGTCGAAAAAAATTCAATCTAACCTAACATCTAGACATTGCAGTTTTACGATTTATTTTTGAACAACTTCCCAATCCTTGAATCCAACGCCAATTTGACCAGTCATTCTTCTATATCGAAGGTGTAATTGACCAGGAGGACAATGTGCAACAAGAGCTGTAAGTGGTCGAAAAAAATTCAATCTAACCTAACATCTAGACATTGCAGTTTTACGATTTATTTTTGAACAACTTCCAAATTCTTGAATCCAGCGCCAATTTGACCAGTCTCTCTTCTATATCGGAGGTGTAATTGACCAGGAGGACAATGTGCAGCAAGAGCTGTAAGTGGTCGAAAAAATTCAATCTAACCTAACATCTAGACATTGCAGTTTTACGATTTATTTTTGAACAACTTCCCATTCCTTGAATCCAACGCCAATTTGACCAGTCACTCTTCTATATCGGAGGTGTAATTGACCAGGAGGACAATGTGCAACAAGAGCTGTAAGTTGTCGAAAAAAATTTAATCTAACCTAACATCAAGACATTGCAGATTTACGATTTATTTTTGAACAACTTCCCAATCCTTGAATCCAACGCCAATTTGACCAGTCATTCTTCTATATCCTAGGTGTAATTAACCAGGAGGACAATGTGCAGCAAGAGCTGTAAGTGGTCGAAAAAAATTCAATCTAACCTAACATCTAGACATTGCAGTTTTACGATTTATTTTTGAACAACTTCCCAATCCTTGAATCCAACGCCAATTTGACCAGTCATTCTTCTATATCGAAGGTGTAATTGACCAGGAGGACAATGTGCAACAAGAGCTGTAAGTGGTCGAAAAAAATTCAATCTAACCTAACATCTAGACATTGCAGTTTTACGATTTATTTTTGAACAACTTCCCAATCCTTGAATCCAACGCCAATTTGACCAGTCACTCTTCTATATCGGAGGTGTAATTGACCAGGAGGACAATGTGCAACAAGAGCTGTAAGTTGTCGAAAAAAATTTAATCTAACCTAACATCAAGACATTGCAGATTTACGATTTATTTTTGAACAAGTTCCCAATCCTTGAATCCAACGCCAATTTGACCAGTCACTCTTCTATATCGGATAATGTGCAACAAGAGCTGTAAGCTGTCGAAAAAAATTTAATCTAACCTAACATCTATACATTGCAGATTTACGATTTATTTTTGAACAACTTCCCAATCCTTGAATCCAACGCCAATTTGACCAGTCATTCTTCTATATCGAAGGTGTAATTGACCAGGAGGACAATGTGCAACAAGAGCTGTAAGTTGTCGAAAAAAATTTAATCTAACCTAACATCAAGACATTGCAGATTTACGATTTATTTTTGAACAACTTCCCAATCCTTGAATCCAACGCCAATTTGACCAGTCTCTCTTCTATATCGGAGGTGTAATTGACCAGGAGGACAATGTGCAACAAGAGCTGTAAGTTGTCGAAAAAAATTTAATCTAACCTAACATCTAGACATTGCAGATTTACGATTTATTTTTGAACAACTTTCCAATCCTTGAATCCAGTGCCAATTTGACCAGTCTCTCTTCTATATCGGAGGTGTAATTGACCAGGAGGACAATGTGCAGCAAGAGCTGTAAGTGGTCGAAAAAATTCAATCTAACCTAACATCTAGACATTGCAGTTTTACGATTTATTTTTGAACAACTTCCCATTCCTTGAATCCAACGCCAATTTGACCAGTCACTCTTCTATATCGGAGGTGTAATTGACCAGGAGGACAATGTGCAACAAGAGCTGTAAGTTGTCGAAAAAAATTTAATCTAACCTAACATCAAGACATTGCAGATTTACGATTTATTTTTGAACAACTTCCCAATCCTTGAATCCAACGCCAATTTGACCAGTCATTCTTCTATATCCTAGGTGTAATTAACCAGGAGGACAATGTGCAACAAGAGCTGTAAGTTGTCGAAAAAAATTCAATCTAACCTAACATCTAGACATTGCAGTTTTACGATTTATTTTTGAACAACTTCCAAATCCTTGAATCCAGCGCCAATTTGACCAGTCTCTCTTCTATATCGGAGGTGTAATTGACCAGGAGGACAATGTGCAACAAGAGCTGTAAGTTGTCGAAAAAAATTTAATCTAACCTAACATCTAGAAATTGCAGATTTACGATTTATTTTTGAACAACTTCCCAATCCTTGAATCCAACGCCAATTTGACCAGTCATTCTTCTATATCCAAGGTGTAATTGACCAGTAGGACAATGTGCAGCAAGAGCTGTAAGTGGTCGAAAAAAATTCAATCTAACCTAACATCTAGACATTGCAGTTTTACGATTTATTTTTGAACAACTTCCCAATCCTTGAATCCAACGCCAATTTGACCAGTCATTCTTCTATATCGAAGGTGTAATTGACCAGGAGGACAATGTGCAACAAAAGCTGTAAGTGGTCGAAAAAAATTCAATCTAACCTAACATCTAGACATTGCAGTTTTACGATTTATTTTTGAACAACTTCCAAATTCTTGAATCCAGCGCCAATTTGACCAGTCTCTCTTCTATATCGGAGGTGTAATTGACCAGGAGGACAATGTGCAACAAGAGCTGTAAGTGGTCGAAAAAATTCAATCTAACCTAACATCTAGACATTGCAGTTTTACCATTTATTTTTGAACAACTTCCCAATCCTTGAATCCAACGCCAATTTGACCAGTCACTCTTCTATATCGGAGGTGTAATTGACCAGGAGGACAATGTGCAACAAGAGCTGTAAGTTGTCGAAAAAAATTTAATCTAACCTAACATCAAGACATTGCAGATTTACGATTTATTTTTGAACAACTTCCCAATCCTTGAATCCAACGCCAATTTGACCAGTCATTCTTCTATATCCTAGGTGTAATTGACCAGGAGGACAATGTGCAACAAGAGCTGTAAGTTGTCGAAAAGAATTTAATCTAACCTAACATCTAGACATTGCAGATTTACGATTTATTTTTGAACAACTTCCCAATCCTTGAATCCAGCGCCAATTTGACCAGTCGCTCTTCTATATCGGAGGTGTAATTGACCAGGAGGACAATGTGCAGCAAGAGCTGTAAGTGGTCGAAAAAATTCAATCTAACCTAACATCTAGACATTGCAGTTTTACGATTTATTTTTGAACAACTTCCAAATCCTTGAATCCAGCGCCAATTTGACCAGTCTCTCTTCTATATCGGAGGTGTAATTGACCAGGAGGACAATGTGCAACAAGAGCTGTAAGTTGTCGAAAAAAATTTAATCTAACCTAACATCTAGACATTGCAGATTTACGATTTATTTTTGAACAACTTCCCAATCCTTGAATCCAGCGCCAATTTGACCAGTCGCTCTTCTATATCGGAGGTGTAATTGACCAGGAGGACAATGTGCAGCAAGAGCTGTAAGTGGTCGAAAAAATTCAATCTAACCTAACATCTAGACATTGCAGTTTTACGATTTATTTTTGAACAACTTCCCATTCCTTGAATCCAACGCCAATTTGACCAGTCACTCTTCTATATCGGAGGTGTAATTGACCAGGAGGACAATGTGCAACAAGAGCTGTAAGTTGTCGAAAAAAATTTAATCTAACCTAACATCAAGACATTGCAGATTTACGATTTATTTTTGAACAACTTCCCAATCCTTGAATCCAACGCCAATTTGACCAGTCATTCTTCTATATCCTAGGTGTAATTGACCAGGAGGACAATGTGCAACAAGAGCTGTAAGTTGTCGAAAAAAATTCAATCTAACCTAACATCTAGACATTGCAGTTTTACGATTTATTTTTGAACAACTTCCAAATCCTTGAATCCAGCGCCAATTTGACCAGTCTCTCTTCTATATCGGAGGTGTAATTGACCAGGAGGACAATGTGCAACAAGAGCTGTAAGTTGCCGAAAAAAATTTAATCTAACCTAACATCTAGACATTGCAGATTTACGATTTATTTTTGAACAACTTCCCAATCCTTGAATCCAACGCCAATTTGACCAGTCATTCTTCTATATCCAAGGTGTAATTGACCAGGAGGACAATGTGCAGCAAGAGCTGTAAGTGGTCGAAAAAAATTCAATCTAACCTAACATCTAGACATTGCAGTTTTACGATTTATTTTTGAACAACTTCCCAATCCTTGAATCCAACGCCAATTTGACCAGTCATTCTTCTATATCGAAGGTGTAATTGACCAGGAGGATAATGTGCAACAAGAGCTGTAAGTGGTCGAAAAAAATTCAATCTAACCTAACATCTAGACATTGCAGTTTTACGATTTATTTTTGAACAACTTCCAAATTCTTGAATCCAGCGCCAATTAGACCAGTCTCTCTTCTATATCGGAGGTGTAATTGACCAGGAGGACAATGTGCAACAAGAGCTGTAAGTGGTCGAAAAAATTCAATCTAACCTAACATCTAGACATTGCAGTTTTACGATTTATTTTTGAACAACTTCCCAATCCTTGAATCCAACGCCAATTTGACCAGTCACTCTTCTATATCGGAGGTGTAATTGATTAGGAGGACAATGTGCAACAAGAGCTGTAAGTTGTCGAAAAAAATTTAATCTAACCTAACATCAAGACATTGCAGATTTACGATTTATTTTTGAACAACTTCCCAATCCTTGAATCCAACGCCAATTTGACCAGTCATTCTTCTATATCCTAGGTGTAATTGACCAGGAGGACAATGTGCAACAAGAGCTGTAAGCTGTCGAAAAAAATTTAATCTAACCTAACATCTAGACATTGCAGATTTACGATTTATTTTTGAACAACTTCCCAATCCTTGAATCCAACGCCAATTTGACCAGTCATTCTTCTATATCGAAGGTGTAATTGACCAGGAGGACCATGTGCAACAAGAGCTGTAAGTTGTCGAAAAAAATTTAATCTAACCTAACATCAAGACATTGCAGATTTACGATTTATTTTTGAACAACTTCCCAATCCTTGAATCCAACGCCAATTTGACCAGTCATTCTTCTATATCCTAGGTGTAATTGACCAGGAGGACAATGTGCAACAAGAGCTGTAAGTTGTCGAAAAAAATTTAATCTAACCTAACATCTAGACATTGCAGATTTACGATTTATTTTTGAACAACTTCCCAATCCTTGAATCCAGTGCCAATTTGACCAGTCTCTCTTCCATATCGGAGGTGTAATTGACCAGGAGGACAATGTGCAACAAGAGCTGTAAGTGGTCGAAAAAAATTCAATCTAACCTAACATCTAGACATTGCAGTTTTACGATTTATTTTTGAACAACTTCCAAATCCTTGAATCCAGCGCCAATTTGACCAGTCTCTCTTCTATATCGGAGGTGTAATTGACCAGGAGGACAATGTGCAGCAAGAGCTGTAAGTGGTCGAAAAAATTCAATCTAACCTAACATCTAGACATTGCAGTTTTACGATTTATTTTTGAACAACTTCCCATTCCTTGAATCCAACGCCAATTTGACCAGTCACTCTTCTATATCGGAGGTGTAATTGACCAGGAGGACAATGTGCAACAAGAGCTGTAAGTTGTCGAAAAAAATTTAATCTAACCTAACATCAAGACATTGCAGATTTACGATTTATTTTTGAACAACTTCCCAATCCTTGAATCCAACGCCAATTTGACCAGTCATTCTTCTATATCCTAGGTGTAATTAACCAGGAGGACAATGTGCAACAAGAGCTGTAAGTTGTCGAAAAAAATTCAATCTAACCTAACATCTAGACATTGCAGTTTTACGATTTATTTTTGAACAACTTCCAAATCCTTGAATCCAGCGCCAATTTGACCAGTCTCTCTTCTATATCGGAGGTGTAATTGACCAGGAGGACAATGTGCAACAAGAGCTGTAAGTTGTCGAAAAAAATTTAATCTAACCTAACATCTAGACATTGCAGATTTACGATTTATTTTTGAACAACTTCCCAATCCTTGAATCCAACGCCAATTTGACCAGTCATTCTTCTATATCCAAGGTGTAATTGACCAGTAGGACAATGTGCAGCAAGAGCTGTAAGTGGTCGAAAAAAATTCAATCTAACCTAACATCTAGACATTGCAGTTTTACGATTTATTTTTGAACAACTTCCCAATCCTTGAATCCAACGCCAATTTGACCAGTCATTCTTCTATATCGAAGGTGTAATTGACCAGGAGGACAATGTGCAACAAGAGCTGTAAGTGGTCGAAAAAAATTCAATCTAACCTAACATCTAGACATTGCAGTTTTACGATTTATTTTTGAACAACTTCCAAATTCTTGAATCCAGCGCCAATTTGACCAGTCTCTCTTCTATATCGGAGGTGTAATTGACCAGGAGGACAATGTGCAACAAGAGCTGTAAGTGGTCGAAAAAATTCAATCTAACCTAACATCTAGACATTGCAGTTTTACGATTTATTTTTGAACAACTTCCCAATCCTTGAATCCAACGCCAATTTGACCAGTCACTCTTCTATATCGGAGGTGTAATTGACCAGGAGGACAATGTGCAACAAGAGCTGTAAGTTGTCGAAAAAAATTTAATCTAACCTAACATCAAGACATTGCAGATTTACGATTTATTTTTGAACAACTTCCCAATCCTTGAATCCAACGCCAATTTGACCAGTCATTCTTCTATATCCTAGGTGTAATTGACCAGGAGGACAATGTGCAACAAGAGCTGTAAGTTGTCGAAAAGAATTTAATCTAACCTAACATCTAGACATTGCAGATTTACGATTTATTTTTGAACAACTTCCCAATCCTTGAATCCAACGCCAATTTGACCAGTCATTCTTCTATATCGAAGGTGTAATTGACCAAGAGGACAATGTGCAACAAGAGCTGTAAGTTGTCGAAAAAAATTTAATCTAACCTAACATCAAGACATTGCAGATTTACGATTTATTTTTGAACAACTTCCCAATCCTTGAATCCAACGCCAATTTGACCAGTCATTCTTCTATATCCTAGGTGTAATTGACCAGGAGGACAATGTGCAACAAGAGCTGTAAGTTGTCGAAAAAAATTTAATCTAACCTAACATCTAGACATTGCAGATTTACGATTTATTTTTGAACAACTTCCCAACCCTTGAATCCAGCGCCAATTTGACCAGTCGCTCTTCTATATCGGAGGTGTAATTGACCAGGAGGACAATGTGCAGCAAGAGCTGTAAGTGGTCGAAAAAATTCAATCTAACCTAACATCTAGACATTGCAGTTTTACGATTTATTTTTGAACAACTTCCCATTCCTTGAATCCAACGCCAATTTGACCAGTCACTCTTCTATATCGGAGGTGTAATTGACCAGGAGGACAATGTGCAACAAGAGCTGTAAGTTGTCGAAAAAAATTTAATCTAACCTAACATCAAGACATTGCAGATTTACGATTTATTTTTGAACAACTTCCCAATCCTTGAATCCAACGCCAATTTGACCAGTCACTCTTCTATATCGGAGGTGTAATTGACCAGGAGGACAATGTGCAACAAGAGCTGTAAGTTGTCGAAAAAAATTTAATCTAACCTAACATCAAGACATTGCAGATTTACGATTTATTTTTGAACAACTTCCCAATCCTTGAATCCAACGCCAATTTGACCAGTCATTCTTCTATATCCTAGGTGTAATTGACCAGGAGGACAATGTGCAACAAGAGCTGTAAGTTGTCGAAAAAAATTTAATCTAACCTAACATCTATACATTGCAGATTTACGATTTATTTTTGAACAACTTCCCAATCCTTGAATCCAACGCCAATTTGACCAGTCATTCTTCTATATCGAAGGTGTAATTGACCAGGAGGACAATGTGCAACAAGAGCTGTAAGTTGTCGAAAAAAATTTAATCTAACCTAACATCAAGACATTGCAGATTTACGATTTATTTTTGAACAACTTCCCAAACCTTGAATCCAACGCCAATTTGACCAGTCATTCTTCTATATCCTAGGTGTAATTGACCAGGAGGACAATGTGCAACAAGAGCTGTAAGTTGTCGAAAAAAATTTAATCTAACCTAACATCTAGACATTGCAGACTTACGATTTATTTTTGAACAACTTCCCAATCCTTGAATCCAACGCCAATTTGACCAGTCATTCTTCTATATCGAAGGTGTAATTGACCAGGAGGACAATGTGCAACAAGAGCTGTAAGTTGTCGAAAAAAATTTAATCTAACCTAACATCAAGACATTGCAGATTTACGATTTATTTTTGAACAACTTCCCAATCCTTGAATCCAACGCCAATTTGACCAGTCATTCTTCTATATCCTAGGTGTAATTGACCAGGAGGACAATGTGCAACAAGAGCTGTAAGTTGTCGAAAAAAATTTAATCTAACCTAACATCTAGACATTGCAGATTTACGATTTATTTTTGAACAACTTCCCAATCCTTGAATCCAACGCCAATTTGACCAGTCATTCTTCTATATCCTAGGTGTAATTGACCAGGAGGACAATGTGCAACAAGAGCTGTAAGCTGTCGAAAAAAATTTAATCTAACCTAACATCAAGACATTGCAGATTTACGATTTATTTTTGAACAAGTTCCCAATCCTTGAATCCAACGCCAATTTGACCAGTCACTCTTCTATATCGGAGGTGTAATTGACCAGGAGGACAATGTGCAACAAGAGCTGTAAGCTGTCGAAAAAAATTTAATCTAACCTAACATCTAGACATTGCAGATTTACGATTTATTTTTGAACAACTTCCCAATCCTTGAATCCAACGCCAATTTGACCAGTCATTCTTCTATATCGAAGGTGTAATTGACCAGGAGGACAATGTGCAACAAGAGCTGTAAGTTGTCGAAAAAAATTTAATCTAACCTAACATCAAGACATTGCAGATTTACGATTTATTTTTGAACAGGTTCCCAATCCTTGAATCCAACGCCAATTTGACCAGTCATTCTTCTATATCCTAGGTGTAATTGACCAGGAGGACAATGTGCAACAAGAGCTGTAAGTTGTCGAAAAAAATTTAATCTAACCTAACATCTAGACATTGCAGATTTACGATTTATTTTTGAACAACTTCCCAATCCTTGAATCCAACGCCAATTTGACCAGTCATTCTTCTATATCCTAGGTGTAATTGACCAGGAGGACAATGTGCAACAAGAGCTGTAAGTTGTCGAAAAAAATTCAATCTAACCTAACATCCAGACATTGCAGTTTTACGATTTATTTTTGAACAACTTCCAAATCCTTGAATCCAGCGCCAATTTGACCAGTCTCTCTTCTATATCGGAGGTGTAATTGACCAGGAGGACAATGTGCAACAAGAGCTGTAAGTTGTCGAAAAAAATTTAATCTAACCTAACATCTAGACATTGCAGATTTACGATTTATTTTTGAACAACTTCCCAATCCTTGAATCCAACGCCAATTTGACCAGTCATTCTTCTATATCCAAGGTGTAATTGACCAGGAGGACAATGTGCAGCAAGAGCTGTAAGTGGTCGAAAAAAATTCAATCTAACCTAACATCTAGACATTGCAGTTTTACGATTTATTTTTGAACAACTTCCCAATCCTTGAATCCAACGCCAATTTGACCAGTCATTCTTCTATATCGAAGGTGTAATTGACCAGGAGGACAATGTGCAACAAGAGCTGTAAGTGGTCGAAAAAAATTCAATCTAACCTAACATCTAGACATTGCAGTTTTACGATTTATTTTTGAACAACTTCCAAATTCTTGAATCCAGCGCCAATTTGACCAGTCTCTCTTCTATATCGGAGGTGTAATTGACCAGGAGGACAATGTGCAGCAAGAGCTGTAAGTGGTCGAAAAAATTCAATCTAACCTAACATCTAGACATTGCAGTTTTACGATTTATTTTTGAACAACTTCCCATTCCTTGAATCCAACGCCAATTTGACCAGTCACTCTTCTATATCGGAGGTGTAATTGACCAGGAGGACAATGTGCAACAAGAGCTGTAAGTTGTCGAAAAAAATTTAATCTAACCTAACATCAAGACATTGCAGATTTACGATTTATTTTTGAACAACTTCCCAATCCTTGAATCCAACGCCAATTTGACCAGTCATTCTTCTATATCCTAGGTGTAATTAACCAGGAGGACAATGTGCAGCAAGAGCTGTAAGTGGTCGAAAAAAATTCAATCTAACCTAACATCTAGACATTGCAGTTTTACGATTTATTTTTGAACAACTTCCCAATCCTTGAATCCAACGCCAATTTGACCAGTCATTCTTCTATATCGAAGGTGTAATTGACCAGGAGGACAATGTGCAACAAGAGCTGTAAGTGGTCGAAAAAAATTCAATCTAACCTAACATCTAGACATTGCAGTTTTACGATTTATTTTTGAACAACTTCCCAATCCTTGAATCCAACGCCAATTTGACCAGTCACTCTTCTATATCGGAGGTGTAATTGACCAGGAGGACAATGTGCAACAAGAGCTGTAAGTTGTCGAAAAAAATTTAATCTAACCTAACATCTAGACATTGCAGATTTACGATTTATTTTTGAACAACTTCCCAATCCTTGAATCCAGTGCCAATTTGACCAGTCATTCTTCTATATCCTAGGTGTAATTGACCAGGAGGACAATGTGCAACAAGAGCTGTAAGTTGTCGAAAAAAATTTAATCTAACCTAACATCTAGACATTGCAGATTTACGATTTATTTTTGAACAACTTCCCAACCCTTGAATCCAGCGCCAATTTGACCAGTCGCTCTTCTATATCGGAGGTGTAATTGACCAGGAGGACAATGTGCAGCAAGAGCTGTAAGTGGTCGAAAAAATTCAATCTAACCTAACATCTAGACATTGCAGTTTTACGATTTATTTTTGAACAACTTCCCATTCCTTGAATCCAACGCCAATTTGACCAGTCACTCTTCTATATCGGAGGTGTAATTGACCAGGAGGACAATGTGCAACAAGAGCTGTAAGTTGTCGAAAAAAATTTAATCTAACCTAACATCAAGACATTGCAGATTTACGATTTATTTTTGAACAACTTCCCAATCCTTGAATCCAACGCCAATTTGACCAGTCACTCTTCTATATCGGAGGTGTAATTGACCAGGAGGACAATGTGCAACAAGAGCTGTAAGTTGTCGAAAAAAATTTAATCTAACCTAACATCAAGACATTGCAGATTTACGATTTATTTTTGAACAACTTCCCAATCCTTGAATCCAACGCCAATTTGACCAGTCATTCTTCTATATCCTAGGTGTAATTGACCAGGAGGACAATGTGCAACAAGAGCTGTAAGTTGTCGAAAAAAATTTAATCTAACCTAACATCTATACATTGCAGATTTACGATTTATTTTTGAACAACTTCCCAATCCTTGAATCCAACGCCAATTTGACCAGTCATTCTTCTATATCGAAGGTGTAATTGACCAGGAGGACAATGTGCAACAAGAGCTGTAAGTTGTCGAAAAAAATTTAATCTAACCTAACATCAAGACATTGCAGATTTACGATTTATTTTTGAACAACTTCCCAAACCTTGAATCCAACGCCAATTTGACCAGTCATTCTTCTATATCCTAGGTGTAATTGACCAGGAGGACAATGTGCAACAAGAGCTGTAAGTTGTCGAAAAAAATTTAATCTAACCTAACATCTAGACATTGCAGACTTACGATTTATTTTTGAACAACTTCCCAATCCTTGAATCCAACGCCAATTTGACCAGTCATTCTTCTATATCGAAGGTGTAATTGACCAGGAGGACAATGTGCAACAAGAGCTGTAAGTTGTCGAAAAAAATTTAATCTAACCTAACATCTATACATTGCAGATTTACGATTTATTTTTGAACAACTTCCCAATCCTTGAATCCAACGCCAATTTGACCAGTCATTCTTCTATATCGAGGGTGTAATTGACCAGGAGGACAATGTGCAACAAGAGCTGTAAGTTGTCGAAAAAAATTTAATCTAACCTAACATCAAGACATTGCAGATTTACGATTTATTTTTGAACAACTTCCCAAACCTTGAATCCAACGCCAATTTGACCAGTCATTCTTCTATATCCTAGGTGTAATTGACCAGGAGGACAATGTGCAACAAGAGCTGTAAGTTGTCGAAAAAAATTTAATCTAACCTAACATCTAGACATTGCAGACTTACGATTTATTTTTGAACAACTTCCCAATCCTTGAATCCAACGCCAATTTGACCAGTCATTCTTCTATATCGAAGGTGTAATTGACCAGGAGGACAATGTGCAACAAGAGCTGTAAGTTGTCGAAAAAAATTTAATCTAACCTAACATCAAGACATTGCAGATTTACGATTTATTTTTGAACAACTTCCCAATCCTTGAATCCAACGCCAATTTGACCAGTCATTCTTCTATATCCTAGGTGTAATTGACCAGGAGGACAATGTGCAACAAGAGCTGTAAGTTGTCGAAAAAAATTTAATCTAACCTAACATCTAGACATTGCAGATTTACGATTTATTTTTGAACAACTTCCCAATCCTTGAATCCAACGCCAATTTGACCAGTCATTCTTCTATATCCTAGGTGTAATTGACCAGGAGGACAATGTGCAACAAGAGCTGTAAGCTGTCGAAAAAAATTTAATCTAACCTAACATCAAGACATTGCAGATTTACGATTTATTTTTGAACAAGTTCCCAATCCTTGAATCCAACGCCAATTTGACCAGTCACTCTTCTATATCGGAGGTGTAATTGACCAGGAGGACAATGTGCAACAAGAGCTGTAAGCTGTCGAAAAAAATTTAATCTAACCTAACATCTAGACATTGCAGATTTACGATTTATTTTTGAACAACTTCCCAATCCTTGAATCCAACGCCAATTTGACCAGTCATTCTTCTATATCGAAGGTGTAATTGACCAGGAGGACAATGTGCAACAAGAGCTGTAAGTTGTCGAAAAAAATTTAATCTAACCTAACATCAAGACATTGCAGATTTACGATTTATTTTTGAACAGGTTCCCAATCCTTGAATCCAACGCCAATTTGACCAGTCATTCTTCTATATCCTAGGTGTAATTGACCAGGAGGACAATGTGCAACAAGAGCTGTAAGTTGTCGAAAAAAATTTAATCTAACCTAACATCTAGACATTGCAGATTTACGATTTATTTTTGAACAACTTCCCAATCCTTGAATCCAACGCCAATTTGACCAGTCATTCTTCTATATCCTAGGTGTAATTGACCAGGAGGACAATGTGCAACAAGAGCTGTAAGTTGTCGAAAAAAATTCAATCTAACCTAACATCCAGACATTGCAGTTTTACGATTTATTTTTGAACAACTTCCAAATCCTTGAATCCAGCGCCAATTTGACCAGTCTCTCTTCTATATCGGAGGTGTAATTGACCAGGAGGACAATGTGCAACAAGAGCTGTAAGTTGTCGAAAAAAATTTAATCTAACCTAACATCTAGACATTGCAGATTTACGATTTATTTTTGAACAACTTCCCAATCCTTGAATCCAACGCCAATTTGACCAGTCATTCTTCTATATCCAAGGTGTAATTGACCAGGAGGACAATGTGCAGCAAGAGCTGTAAGTGGTCGAAAAAAATTCAATCTAACCTAACATCTAGACATTGCAGTTTTACGATTTATTTTTGAACAACTTCCCAATCCTTGAATCCAACGCCAATTTGACCAGTCATTCTTCTATATCGAAGGTGTAATTGACCAGGAGGACAATGTGCAACAAGAGCTGTAAGTGGTCGAAAAAAATTCAATCTAACCTAACATCTAGACATTGCAGTTTTACGATTTATTTTTGAACAACTTCCAAATTCTTGAATCCAGCGCCAATTTGACCAGTCTCTCTTCTATATCGGAGGTGTAATTGACCAGGAGGACAATGTGCAGCAAGAGCTGTAAGTGGTCGAAAAAAATTCAATCTAACCTAACATCTAGACATTGCAGTTTTACGATTTATTTTTGAACAACTTCCAAATTCTTGAATCCAGCGCCAATTTGACCAGTCTCTCTTCTATATCGGAGGTGTAATTGACCAGGAGGACAATGTGCAGCAAGAGCTGTAAGTGGTCGAAAAAATTCAATCTAACCTAACATCTAGACATTGCAGTTTTACGATTTATTTTTGAACAACTTCCCATTCCTTGAATCCAACGCCAATTTGACCAGTCACTCTTCTATATCGGAGGTGTAATTGACCAGGAGGACAATGTGCAACAAGAGCTGTAAGTTGTCGAAAAAAATTTAATCTAACCTAACATCAAGACATTGCAGATTTACGATTTATTTTTGAACAACTTCCCAATCCTTGAATCCAACGCCAATTTGACCAGTCATTCTTCTATATCCTAGGTGTAATTAACCAGGAGGACAATGTGCAGCAAGAGCTGTAAGTGGTCGAAAAAAATTCAATCTAACCTAACATCTAGACATTGCAGTTTTACGATTTATTTTTGAACAACTTCCCAATCCTTGAATCCAACGCCAATTTGACCAGTCATTCTTCTATATCGAAGGTGTAATTGACCAGGAGGACAATGTGCAACAAGAGCTGTAAGTGGTCGAAAAAAATTCAATCTAACCTAACATCTAGACATTGCAGTTTTACGATTTATTTTTGAACAACTTCCCAATCCTTGAATCCAACGCCAATTTGACCAGTCACTCTTCTATATCGGAGGTGTAATTGACCAGGAGGACAATGTGCAACAAGAGCTGTAAGTTGTCGAAAAAAATTTAATCTAACCTAACATCTAGACATTGCAGATTTACGATTTATTTTTGAACAACTTCCCAATCCTTGAATCCAGTGCCAATTTGACCAGTCATTCTTCTATATCCTAGGTGTAATTGACCAGGAGGACAATGTGCAACAAGAGCTGTAAGTTGTCGAAAAAAATTTAATCTAACCTAACATCTAGACATTGCAGATTTACGATTTATTTTTGAACAACTTCCCAACCCTTGAATCCAGCGCCAATTTGACCAGTCGCTCTTCTATATCGGAGGTGTAATTGACCAGGAGGACAATGTGCAGCAAGAGCTGTAAGTGGTCGAAAAAATTCAATCTAACCTAACATCTAGACATTGCAGTTTTACGATTTATTTTTGAACAACTTCCCATTCCTTGAATCCAACGCCAATTTGACCAGTCACTCTTCTATATCGGAGGTGTAATTGACCAGGAGGACAATGTGCAACAAGAGCTGTAAGTTGTCGAAAAAAATTTAATCTAACCTAACATCAAGACATTGCAGATTTACGATTTATTTTTGAACAACTTCCCAATCCTTGAATCCAACGCCAATTTGACCAGTCACTCTTCTATATCGGAGGTGTAATTGACCAGGAGGACAATGTGCAACAAGAGCTGTAAGTTGTCGAAAAAAATTTAATCTAACCTAACATCAAGACATTGCAGATTTACGATTTATTTTTGAACAACTTCCCAATCCTTGAATCCAACGCCAATTTGACCAGTCATTCTTCTATATCCTAGGTGTAATTGACCAGGAGGACAATGTGCAACAAGAGCTGTAAGTTGTCGAAAAAAATTTAATCTAACCTAACATCTATACATTGCAGATTTACGATTTATTTTTGAACAACTTCCCAATCCTTGAATCCAACGCCAATTTGACCAGTCATTCTTCTATATCGAAGGTGTAATTGACCAGGAGGACAATGTGCAACAAGAGCTGTAAGTTGTCGAAAAAAATTTAATCTAACCTAACATCAAGACATTGCAGATTTACGATTTATTTTTGAACAACTTCCCAAACCTTGAATCCAACGCCAATTTGACCAGTCATTCTTCTATATCCTAGGTGTAATTGACCAGGAGGACAATGTGCAACAAGAGCTGTAAGTTGTCGAAAAAAATTTAATCTAACCTAACATCTAGACATTGCAGACTTACGATTTATTTTTGAACAACTTCCCAATCCTTGAATCCAACGCCAATTTGACCAGTCATTCTTCTATATCGAAGGTGTAATTGACCAGGAGGACAATGTGCAACAAGAGCTGTAAGTTGTCGAAAAAAATTTAATCTAACCTAACATCTATACATTGCAGATTTACGATTTATTTTTGAACAACTTCCCAATCCTTGAATCCAACGCCAATTTGACCAGTCATTCTTCTATATCGAAGGTGTAATTGACCAGGAGGACAATGTGCAACAAGAGCTGTAAGTTGTCGAAAAAAATTTAATCTAACCTAACATCAAGACATTGCAGATTTACGATTTATTTTTGAACAACTTCCCAAACCTTGAATCCAACGCCAATTTGACCAGTCATTCTTCTATATCCTAGGTGTAATTGACCAGGAGGACAATGTGCAACAAGAGCTGTAAGTTGTCGAAAAAAATTTAATCTAACCTAACATCTAGACATTGCAGACTTACGATTTATTTTTGAACAACTTCCCAATCCTTGAATCCAACGCCAATTTGACCAGTCATTCTTCTATATCGAAGGTGTAATTGACCAGGAGGACAATGTGCAACAAGAGCTGTAAGTTGTCGAAAAAAATTTAATCTAACCTAACATCAAGACATTGCAGATTTACGATTTATTTTTGAACAACTTCCCAATCCTTGAATCCAACGCCAATTTGACCAGTCATTCTTCTATATCCTAGGTGTAATTGACCAGGAGGACAATGTGCAACAAGAGCTGTAAGTTGTCGAAAAAAATTTAATCTAACCTAACATCTAGACATTGCAGATTTACGATTTATTTTTGAACAACTTCCCAATCCTTGAATCCAACGCCAATTTGACCAGTCATTCTTCTATATCCTAGGTGTAATTGACCAGGAGGACAATGTGCAACAAGAGCTGTAAGCTGTCGAAAAAAATTTAATCTAACCTAACATCAAGACATTGCAGATTTACGATTTATTTTTGAACAAGTTCCCAATCCTTGAATCCAACGCCAATTTGACCAGTCACTCTTCTATATCGGAGGTGTAATTGACCAGGAGGACAATGTGCAACAAGAGCTGTAAGCTGTCGAAAAAAATTTAATCTAACCTAACATCTAGACATTGCAGATTTACGATTTATTTTTGAACAACTTCCCAATCCTTGAATCCAACGCCAATTTGACCAGTCATTCTTCTATATCGAAGGTGTAATTGACCAGGAGGACAATGTGCAACAAGAGCTGTAAGTTGTCGAAAAAAATTTAATCTAACCTAACATCAAGACATTGCAGATTTACGATTTATTTTTGAACAGGTTCCCAATCCTTGAATCCAACGCCAATTTGACCAGTCATTCTTCTATATCCTAGGTGTAATTGACCAGGAGGACAATGTGCAACAAGAGCTGTAAGTTGTCGAAAAAAATTTAATCTAACCTAACATCTAGACATTGCAGATTTACGATTTATTTTTGAACAACTTCCCAATCCTTGAATCCAACGCCAATTTGACCAGTCATTCTTCTATATCCTAGGTGTAATTGACCAGGAGGACAATGTGCAACAAGAGCTGTAAGTTGTCGAAAAAAATTCAATCTAACCTAACATCCAGACATTGCAGTTTTACGATTTATTTTTGAACAACTTCCAAATCCTTGAATCCAGCGCCAATTTGACCAGTCTCTCTTCTATATCGGAGGTGTAATTGACCAGGAGGACAATGTGCAACAAGAGCTGTAAGTTGTCGAAAAAAATTTAATCTAACCTAACATCTAGACATTGCAGATTTACGATTTATTTTTGAACAACTTCCCAATCCTTGAATCCAACGCCAATTTGACCAGTCATTCTTCTATATCCAAGGTGTAATTGACCAGGAGGACAATGTGCAGCAAGAGCTGTAAGTGGTCGAAAAAAATTCAATCTAACCTAACATCTAGACATTGCAGTTTTACGATTTATTTTTGAACAACTTCCCAATCCTTGAATCCAACGCCAATTTGACCAGTCATTCTTCTATATCGAAGGTGTAATTGACCAGGAGGACAATGTGCAACAAGAGCTGTAAGTGGTCGAAAAAAATTCAATCTAACCTAACATCTAGACATTGCAGTTTTACGATTTATTTTTGAACAACTTCCAAATTCTTGAATCCAGCGCCAATTTGACCAGTCTCTCTTCTATATCGGAGGTGTAATTGACCAGGAGGACAATGTGCAGCAAGAGCTGTAAGTGGTCGAAAAAATTCAATCTAACCTAACATCTAGACATTGCAGTTTTACGATTTATTTTTGAACAACTTCCCATTCCTTGAATCCAACGCCAATTTGACCAGTCACTCTTCTATATCGGAGGTGTAATTGACCAGGAGGACAATGTGCAACAAGAGCTGTAAGTTGTCGAAAAAAATTTAATCTAACCTAACATCAAGACATTGCAGATTTACGATTTATTTTTGAACAACTTCCCAATCCTTGAATCCAACGCCAATTTGACCAGTCATTCTTCTATATCCTAGGTGTAATTAACCAGGAGGACAATGTGCAGCAAGAGCTGTAAGTGGTCGAAAAAAATTCAATCTAACCTAACATCTAGACATTGCAGTTTTACGATTTATTTTTGAACAACTTCCCAATCCTTGAATCCAACGCCAATTTGACCAGTCATTCTTCTATATCGAAGGTGTAATTGACCAGGAGGACAATGTGCAACAAGAGCTGTAAGTGGTCGAAAAAAATTCAATCTAACCTAACATCTAGACATTGCAGTTTTACGATTTATTTTTGAACAACTTCCCAATCCTTGAATCCAACGCCAATTTGACCAGTCACTCTTCTATATCGGAGGTGTAATTGACCAGGAGGACAATGTGCAACAAGAGCTGTAAGTTGTCGAAAAAAATTTAATCTAACCTAACATCTAGACATTGCAGATTTACGATTTATTTTTGAACAACTTCCCAATCCTTGAATCCAGTGCCAATTTGACCAGTCATTCTTCTATATCCTAGGTGTAATTGACCAGGAGGACAATGTGCAACAAGAGCTGTAAGTTGTCGAAAAAAATTCAATCTAACCTAACATCTAGACATTGCAGTTTTACGATTTATTTTTGAACAACTTCCAAATCCTTGAATCCAGCGCCAATTTGACCAGTCTCTCTTCTATATCGGAGGTGTAATTGACCAGGAGGACAATGTGCAACAAGAGCTGTAAGTTGTCGAAAAAAATTTAATCTAACCTAACATCTAGACATTGCAGTTTTACGATTTATTTTTGAACAACTTCCCAATCCTTGAATCCAACGCCAATTTGACCAGTCACTCTTCTATATCGGAGGTGTAATTGACCAGGAGGACAATGTGCAACAAGAGCTGTAAGTTGTCGAAAAAAATTTAATCTAACCTAACATCAAGACATTGCAGATTTACGATTTATTTTTGAACAAGTTCCCAATCCTTGAATCCAAAGCCAATTTGACCAGTCACTCTTCTATATCGGAGGTGTAATTGACCAGGAGGACAATGTGCAACAAGAGCTGTAAGTTGTCGAAAAAAATTTAATCTAACCTAACATCAAGACATTGCAGATTTACGATTTATTTTTGAACAACTTCCCAATCCTTGAATCCAACGCCAATTTGACCAGTCATTCTTCTATATCCTAGGTGTAATTGACCAGGAGGACAATGTGCAACAAGAGCTGTAAGCTGTCGAAAAAAATTTAATCTAACCTAACATCAAGACATTGCAGATTTACGATTTATTTTTGAACAAGTTCCCAATCCTTGAATCCAACGCCAATTTGACCAGTCACTCTTCTATATCGGAGGTGTAATTGACCAGGAGGACAATGTGCAACAAGAGCTGTAAGCTGTCGAAAAAAATTTAATCTAACCTAACATCTAGACATTGCAGATTTACGATTTATTTTTGAACAACTTCCCAATCCTTGAATCCAACGCCAATTTGACCAGTCATTTTTCTATATCGAAGGTGTAATTGACCAGGAGGACAATGTGCAACAAGAGCTGTAAGTTGTCGAAAAAAATTTAATCTAACCTAACATCAAGACATTGCAGATTTACGATTTATTTTTGAACAGGTTCCCAATCCTTGAATCCAACGCCAATTTGACCAGTCATTCTTCTATATCCTAGGTGTAATTGACCAGGAGGACAATGTGCAACAAGAGCTGTAAGTTGTCGAAAAAAATTTAATCTAACCTAACATCTAGACATTGCAGATTTACGATTTATTTTTGAACAACTTCCCAATCCTTGAATCCAACGCCAATTTGACCAGTCATTCTTCTATATCCTAGGTGTAATTGACCAGGAGGACAATGTGCAACAAGAGCTGTAAGTTGTCGAAAAAAATTCAATCTAACCTAACATCCAGACATTGCAGTTTTACGATTTATTTTTGAACAACTTCCAAATCCTTGAATCCAGCGCCAATTTGACCAGTCTCTCTTCTATATCGGAGGTGTAATTGACCAGGAGGACAATGTGCAACAAGAGCTGTAAGTTGTCGAAAAAAATTTAATCTAACCTAACATCTAGACATTGCAGATTTACGATTTATTTTTGAACAACTTCCCAATCCTTGAATCCAACGCCAATTTGACCAGTCATTCTTCTATATCCAAGGTGTAATTGACCAGGAGGACAATGTGCAGCAAGAGCTGTAAGTGGTCGAAAAAAATTCAATCTAACCTAACATCTAGACATTGCAGTTTTACGATTTATTTTTGAACAACTTCCCAATCCTTGAATCCAACGCCAATTTGACCAGTCATTCTTCTATATCGAAGGTGTAATTGACCAGGAGGACAATGTGCAACAAGAGCTGTAAGTGGTCGAAAAAAATTCAATCTAACCTAACATCTAGACATTGCAGTTTTACGATTTATTTTTGAACAACTTCCAAATTCTTGAATCCAGCGCCAATTTGACCAGTCTCTCTTCTATATCGGAGGTGTAATTGACCAGGAGGACAATGTGCAGCAAGAGCTGTAAGTGGTCGAAAAAATTCAATCTAACCTAACATCTAGACATTGCAGTTTTACGATTTATTTTTGAACAACTTCCCATTCCTTGAATCCAACGCCAATTTGACCAGTCACTCTTCTATATCGGAGGTGTAATTGACCAGGAGGACAATGTGCAACAAGAGCTGTAAGTTGTCGAAAAAAATTTAATCTAACCTAACATCAAGACATTGCAGATTTACGATTTATTTTTGAACAACTTCCCAATCCTTGAATCCAACGCCAATTTGACCAGTCATTCTTCTATATCCTAGGTGTAATTAACCAGGAGGACAATGTGCAGCAAGAGCTGTAAGTGGTCGAAAAAAATTCAATCTAACCTAACATCTAGACATTGCAGTTTTACGATTTATTTTTGAACAACTTCCCAATCCTTGAATCCAACGCCAATTTGACCAGTCATTCTTCTATATCGAAGGTGTAATTGACCAGGAGGACAATGTGCAACAAGAGCTGTAAGTGGTCGAAAAAAATTCAATCTAACCTAACATCTAGACATTGCAGTTTTACGATTTATTTTTGAACAACTTCCCAATCCTTGAATCCAACGCCAATTTGACCAGTCACTCTTCTATATCGGAGGTGTAATTGACCAGGAGGACAATGTGCAACAAGAGCTGTAAGTTGTCGAAAAAAATTTAATCTAACCTAACATCTAGACATTGCAGATTTACGATTTATTTTTGAACAACTTCCCAATCCTTGAATCCAGTGCCAATTTGACCAGTCATTCTTCTATATCCTAGGTGTAATTGACCAGGAGGACAATGTGCAACAAGAGCTGTAAGTTGTCGAAAAAAATTTAATCTAACCTAACATCTAGACATTGCAGATTTACGATTTATTTTTGAACAACTTCCCAACCCTTGAATCCAGCGCCAATTTGACCAGTCGCTCTTCTATATCGGAGGTGTAATTGACCAGGAGGACAATGTGCAGCAAGAGCTGTAAGTGGTCGAAAAAATTCAATCTAACCTAACATCTAGACATTGCAGTTTTACGATTTATTTTTGAACAACTTCCCATTCCTTGAATCCAACGCCAATTTGACCAGTCACTCTTCTATATCGGAGGTGTAATTGACCAGGAGGACAATGTGCAACAAGAGCTGTAAGTTGTCGAAAAAAATTTAATCTAACCTAACATCAAGACATTGCAGATTTACGATTTATTTTTGAACAACTTCCCAATCCTTGAATCCAACGCCAATTTGACCAGTCACTCTTCTATATCGGAGGTGTAATTGACCAGGAGGACAATGTGCAACAAGAGCTGTAAGTTGTCGAAAAAAATTTAATCTAACCTAACATCAAGACATTGCAGATTTACGATTTATTTTTGAACAACTTCCCAATCCTTGAATCCAACGCCAATTTGACCAGTCATTCTTCTATATCCTAGGTGTAATTGACCAGGAGGACAATGTGCAACAAGAGCTGTAAGTTGTCGAAAAAAATTTAATCTAACCTAACATCTATACATTGCAGATTTACGATTTATTTTTGAACAACTTCCCAATCCTTGAATCCAACGCCAATTTGACCAGTCATTCTTCTATATCGAAGGTGTAATTGACCAGGAGGACAATGTGCAACAAGAGCTGTAAGTTGTCGAAAAAAATTTAATCTAACCTAACATCAAGACATTGCAGATTTACGATTTATTTTTGAACAACTTCCCAAACCTTGAATCCAACGCCAATTTGACCAGTCATTCTTCTATATCCTAGGTGTAATTGACCAGGAGGACAATGTGCAACAAGAGCTGTAAGTTGTCGAAAAAAATTTAATCTAACCTAACATCTAGACATTGCAGACTTACGATTTATTTTTGAACAACTTCCCAATCCTTGAATCCAACGCCAATTTGACCAGTCATTCTTCTATATCGAAGGTGTAATTGACCAGGAGGACAATGTGCAACAAGAGCTGTAAGTTGTCGAAAAAAATTTAATCTAACCTAACATCTATACATTGCAGATTTACGATTTATTTTTGAACAACTTCCCAATCCTTGAATCCAACGCCAATTTGACCAGTCATTCTTCTATATCGAAGGTGTAATTGACCAGGAGGACAATGTGCAACAAGAGCTGTAAGTTGTCGAAAAAAATTTAATCTAACCTAACATCAAGACATTGCAGATTTACGATTTATTTTTGAACAACTTCCCAAACCTTGAATCCAACGCCAATTTGACCAGTCATTCTTCTATATCCTAGGTGTAATTGACCAGGAGGACAATGTGCAACAAGAGCTGTAAGCTGTCGAAAAAAATTTAATCTAACCTAACATCAAGACATTGCAGATTTACGATTTATTTTTGAACAAGTTCCCAATCCTTGAATCCAACGCCAATTTGACCAGTCACTCTTCTATATCGGAGGTGTAATTGACCAGGAGGACAATGTGCAACAAGAGCTGTAAGCTGTCGAAAAAAATTTAATCTAACCTAACATCTAGACATTGCAGATTTACGATTTATTTTTGAACAACTTCCCAATCCTTGAATCCAACGCCAATTTGACCAGTCATTTTTCTATATCGAAGGTGTAATTGACCAGGAGGACAATGTGCAACAAGAGCTGTAAGCTGTCGAAAAAAATTTAATCTAACCTAACATCAAGACATTGCAGATTTACGATTTATTTTTGAACAACTTCCCAATCCTTGAATCCAACGCCAATTTGACCAGTCATTTTTCTATATCCTAGGTGTAATTGACCAGGAGGACAATGTGCAACAAGAGCTGTAAGCTGTCGAAAAAAATTTAATCTAACCTAACATCAAGACATTGCAGATTTACGATTTATTTTTGAACAAGTTCCCAATCCTTGAATCCAACGCCAATTTGACCAGTCACTCTTCTATATCGGAGGTGTAATTGACCAGGAGGACAATGTGCAACAAGAGCTGTAAGCTGTCGAAAAAAATTTAATCTAACCTAACATCTAGACATTGCAGATTTACGATTTATTTTTGAACAACTTCCCAATCCTTGAATCCAACGCCAATTTGACCAGTCATTTTTCTATATCGAAGGTGTAATTGACCAGGAGGACAATGTGCAACAAGAGCTGTAAGTTGTCGAAAAAAATTTAATCTAACCTAACATCAAGACATTGCAGATTTACGATTTATTTTTGAACAGGTTCCCAATCCTTGAATCCAACGCCAATTTGACCAGTCATTCTTCTATATCCTAGGTGTAATTGACCAGGAGGACAATGTGCAACAAGAGCTGTAAGTTGTCGAAAAAAATTTAATCTAACCTAACATCTAGACATTGCAGATTTACGATTTATTTTTGAACAACTTCCCAATCCTTGAATCCAACGCCAATTTGACCAGTCATTCTTCTATATCCTAGGTGTAATTGACCAGGAGGACAATGTGCAACAAGAGCTGTAAGTTGTCGAAAAAAATTCAATCTAACCTAACATCCAGACATTGCAGTTTTACGATTTATTTTTGAACAACTTCCAAATCCTTGAATCCAGCGCCAATTTGACCAGTCTCTCTTCTATATCGGAGGTGTAATTGACCAGGAGGACAATGTGCAACAAGAGCTGTAAGTTGTCGAAAAAAATTTAATCTAACCTAACATCTAGACATTGCAGATTTACGATTTATTTTTGAACAACTTCCCAATCCTTGAATCCAACGCCAATTTGACCAGTCATTCTTCTATATCCAAGGTGTAATTGACCAGGAGGACAATGTGCAGCAAGAGCTGTAAGTGGTCGAAAAAAATTCAATCTAACCTAACATCTAGACATTGCAGTTTTACGATTTATTTTTGAACAACTTCCCAATCCTTGAATCCAACGCCAATTTGACCAGTCATTCTTCTATATCGAAGGTGTAATTGACCAGGAGGACAATGTGCAACAAGAGCTGTAAGTGGTCGAAAAAAATTCAATCTAACCTAACATCTAGACATTGCAGTTTTACGATTTATTTTTGAACAACTTCCAAATTCTTGAATCCAGCGCCAATTTGACCAGTCTCTCTTCTATATCGGAGGTGTAATTGACCAGGAGGACAATGTGCAGCAAGAGCTGTAAGTGGTCGAAAAAATTCAATCTAACCTAACATCTAGACATTGCAGTTTTACGATTTATTTTTGAACAACTTCCCATTCCTTGAATCCAACGCCAATTTGACCAGTCACTCTTCTATATCGGAGGTGTAATTGACCAGGAGGACAATGTGCAACAAGAGCTGTAAGTTGTCGAAAAAAATTTAATCTAACCTAACATCAAGACATTGCAGATTTACGATTTATTTTTGAACAACTTCCCAATCCTTGAATCCAACGCCAATTTGACCAGTCATTCTTCTATATCCTAGGTGTAATTAACCAGGAGGACAATGTGCAGCAAGAGCTGTAAGTGGTCGAAAAAAATTCAATCTAACCTAACATCTAGACATTGCAGTTTTACGATTTATTTTTGAACAACTTCCCAATCCTTGAATCCAACGCCAATTTGACCAGTCATTCTTCTATATCGAAGGTGTAATTGACCAGGAGGACAATGTGCAACAAGAGCTGTAAGTGGTCGAAAAAAATTCAATCTAACCTAACATCTAGACATTGCAGTTTTACGATTTATTTTTGAACAACTTCCCAATCCTTGAATCCAACGCCAATTTGACCAGTCACTCTTCTATATCGGAGGTGTAATTGACCAGGAGGACAATGTGCAACAAGAGCTGTAAGTTGTCGAAAAAAATTTAATCTAACCTAACATCTAGACATTGCAGATTTACGATTTATTTTTGAACAACTTCCCAATCCTTGAATCCAGTGCCAATTTGACCAGTCATTCTTCTATATCCTAGGTGTAATTGACCAGGAGGACAATGTGCAACAAGAGCTGTAAGTTGTCGAAAAAAATTTAATCTAACCTAACATCTAGACATTGCAGATTTACGATTTATTTTTGAACAACTTCCCAACCCTTGAATCCAGCGCCAATTTGACCAGTCGCTCTTCTATATCGGAGGTGTAATTGACCAGGAGGACAATGTGCAGCAAGAGCTGTAAGTGGTCGAAAAAATTCAATCTAACCTAACATCTAGACATTGCAGTTTTACGATTTATTTTTGAACAACTTCCCATTCCTTGAATCCAACGCCAATTTGACCAGTCACTCTTCTATATCGGAGGTGTAATTGACCAGGAGGACAATGTGCAACAAGAGCTGTAAGTTGTCGAAAAAAATTTAATCTAACCTAACATCAAGACATTGCAGATTTACGATTTATTTTTGAACAACTTCCCAATCCTTGAATCCAACGCCAATTTGACCAGTCACTCTTCTATATCGGAGGTGTAATTGACCAGGAGGACAATGTGCAACAAGAGCTGTAAGTTGTCGAAAAAAATTTAATCTAACCTAACATCAAGACATTGCAGATTTACGATTTATTTTTGAACAACTTCCCAATCCTTGAATCCAACGCCAATTTGACCAGTCATTCTTCTATATCCTAGGTGTAATTGACCAGGAGGACAATGTGCAACAAGAGCTGTAAGTTGTCGAAAAAAATTTAATCTAACCTAACATCTATACATTGCAGATTTACGATTTATTTTTGAACAACTTCCCAATCCTTGAATCCAACGCCAATTTGACCAGTCATTCTTCTATATCGAAGGTGTAATTGACCAGGAGGACAATGTGCAACAAGAGCTGTAAGTTGTCGAAAAAAATTTAATCTAACCTAACATCAAGACATTGCAGATTTACGATTTATTTTTGAACAACTTCCCAAACCTTGAATCCAACGCCAATTTGACCAGTCATTCTTCTATATCCTAGGTGTAATTGACCAGGAGGACAATGTGCAACAAGAGCTGTAAGTTGTCGAAAAAAATTTAATCTAACCTAACATCTAGACATTGCAGACTTACGATTTATTTTTGAACAACTTCCCAATCCTTGAATCCAACGCCAATTTGACCAGTCATTCTTCTATATCGAAGGTGTAATTGACCAGGAGGACAATGTGCAACAAGAGCTGTAAGTTGTCGAAAAAAATTTAATCTAACCTAACATCTATACATTGCAGATTTACGATTTATTTTTGAACAACTTCCCAATCCTTGAATCCAACGCCAATTTGACCAGTCATTCTTCTATATCGAAGGTGTAATTGACCAGGAGGACAATGTGCAACAAGAGCTGTAAGTTGTCGAAAAAAATTTAATCTAACCTAACATCAAGACATTGCAGATTTACGATTTATTTTTGAACAACTTCCCAAACCTTGAATCCAACGCCAATTTGACCAGTCATTCTTCTATATCCTAGGTGTAATTGACCAGGAGGACAATGTGCAACAAGAGCTGTAAGTTGTCGAAAAAAATTTAATCTAACCTAACATCTAGACATTGCAGACTTACGATTTATTTTTGAACAACTTCCCAATCCTTGAATCCAACGCCAATTTGACCAGTCATTCTTCTATATCGAAGGTGTAATTGACCAGGAGGACAATGTGCAACAAGAGCTGTAAGTTGTCGAAAAAAATTTAATCTAACCTAACATCAAGACATTGCAGATTTACGATTTATTTTTGAACAACTTCCCAATCCTTGAATCCAACGCCAATTTGACCAGTCATTCTTCTATATCCTAGGTGTAATTGACCAGGAGGACAATGTGCAACAAGAGCTGTAAGTTGTCGAAAAAAATTTAATCTAACCTAACATCTAGACATTGCAGATTTACGATTTATTTTTGAACAACTTCCCAATCCTTGAATCCAACGCCAATTTGACCAGTCATTCTTCTATATCCTAGGTGTAATTGACCAGGAGGACAATGTGCAACAAGAGCTGTAAGCTGTCGAAAAAAATTTAATCTAACCTAACATCAAGACATTGCAGATTTACGATTTATTTTTGAACAAGTTCCCAATCCTTGAATCCAACGCCAATTTGACCAGTCACTCTTCTATATCGGAGGTGTAATTGACCAGGAGGACAATGTGCAACAAGAGCTGTAAGCTGTCGAAAAAAATTTAATCTAACCTAACATCTAGACATTGCAGATTTACGATTTATTTTTGAACAACTTCCCAATCCTTGAATCCAACGCCAATTTGACCAGTCATTCTTCTATATCGAAGGTGTAATTGACCAGGAGGACAATGTGCAACAAGAGCTGTAAGTTGTCGAAAAAAATTTAATCTAACCTAACATCAAGACATTGCAGATTTACGATTTATTTTTGAACAGGTTCCCAATCCTTGAATCCAACGCCAATTTGACCAGTCATTCTTCTATATCCTAGGTGTAATTGACCAGGAGGACAATGTGCAACAAGAGCTGTAAGTTGTCGAAAAAAATTTAATCTAACCTAACATCTAGACATTGCAGATTTACGATTTATTTTTGAACAACTTCCCAATCCTTGAATCCAACGCCAATTTGACCAGTCATTCTTCTATATCCTAGGTGTAATTGACCAGGAGGACAATGTGCAACAAGAGCTGTAAGTTGTCGAAAAAAATTCAATCTAACCTAACATCCAGACATTGCAGTTTTACGATTTATTTTTGAACAACTTCCAAATCCTTGAATCCAGCGCCAATTTGACCAGTCTCTCTTCTATATCGGAGGTGTAATTGACCAGGAGGACAATGTGCAACAAGAGCTGTAAGTTGTCGAAAAAAATTTAATCTAACCTAACATCTAGACATTGCAGATTTACGATTTATTTTTGAACAACTTCCCAATCCTTGAATCCAACGCCAATTTGACCAGTCATTCTTCTATATCCAAGGTGTAATTGACCAGGAGGACAATGTGCAGCAAGAGCTGTAAGTGGTCGAAAAAAATTCAATCTAACCTAACATCTAGACATTGCAGTTTTACGATTTATTTTTGAACAACTTCCCAATCCTTGAATCCAACGCCAATTTGACCAGTCATTCTTCTATATCGAAGGTGTAATTGACCAGGAGGACAATGTGCAACAAGAGCTGTAAGTGGTCGAAAAAAATTCAATCTAACCTAACATCTAGACATTGCAGTTTTACGATTTATTTTTGAACAACTTCCAAATTCTTGAATCCAGCGCCAATTTGACCAGTCTCTCTTCTATATCGGAGGTGTAATTGACCAGGAGGACAATGTGCAGCAAGAGCTGTAAGTGGTCGAAAAAAATTCAATCTAACCTAACATCTAGACATTGCAGTTTTACGATTTATTTTTGAACAACTTCCAAATTCTTGAATCCAGCGCCAATTTGACCAGTCTCTCTTCTATATCGGAGGTGTAATTGACCAGGAGGACAATGTGCAGCAAGAGCTGTAAGTGGTCGAAAAAATTCAATCTAACCTAACATCTAGACATTGCAGTTTTACGATTTATTTTTGAACAACTTCCCATTCCTTGAATCCAACGCCAATTTGACCAGTCACTCTTCTATATCGGAGGTGTAATTGACCAGGAGGACAATGTGCAACAAGAGCTGTAAGTTGTCGAAAAAAATTTAATCTAACCTAACATCAAGACATTGCAGATTTACGATTTATTTTTGAACAACTTCCCAATCCTTGAATCCAACGCCAATTTGACCAGTCATTCTTCTATATCCTAGGTGTAATTAACCAGGAGGACAATGTGCAGCAAGAGCTGTAAGTGGTCGAAAAAAATTCAATCTAACCTAACATCTAGACATTGCAGTTTTACGATTTATTTTTGAACAACTTCCCAATCCTTGAATCCAACGCCAATTTGACCAGTCATTCTTCTATATCGAAGGTGTAATTGACCAGGAGGACAATGTGCAACAAGAGCTGTAAGTGGTCGAAAAAAATTCAATCTAACCTAACATCTAGACATTGCAGTTTTACGATTTATTTTTGAACAACTTCCCAATCCTTGAATCCAACGCCAATTTGACCAGTCACTCTTCTATATCGGAGGTGTAATTGACCAGGAGGACAATGTGCAACAAGAGCTGTAAGTTGTCGAAAAAAATTTAATCTAACCTAACATCTAGACATTGCAGATTTACGATTTATTTTTGAACAACTTCCCAATCCTTGAATCCAGTGCCAATTTGACCAGTCATTCTTCTATATCCTAGGTGTAATTGACCAGGAGGACAATGTGCAACAAGAGCTGTAAGTTGTCGAAAAAAATTTAATCTAACCTAACATCTAGACATTGCAGATTTACGATTTATTTTTGAACAACTTCCCAACCCTTGAATCCAGCGCCAATTTGACCAGTCGCTCTTCTATATCGGAGGTGTAATTGACCAGGAGGACAATGTGCAGCAAGAGCTGTAAGTGGTCGAAAAAATTCAATCTAACCTAACATCTAGACATTGCAGTTTTACGATTTATTTTTGAACAACTTCCCATTCCTTGAATCCAACGCCAATTTGACCAGTCACTCTTCTATATCGGAGGTGTAATTGACCAGGAGGACAATGTGCAACAAGAGCTGTAAGTTGTCGAAAAAAATTTAATCTAACCTAACATCAAGACATTGCAGATTTACGATTTATTTTTGAACAACTTCCCAATCCTTGAATCCAACGCCAATTTGACCAGTCACTCTTCTATATCGGAGGTGTAATTGACCAGGAGGACAATGTGCAACAAGAGCTGTAAGTTGTCGAAAAAAATTTAATCTAACCTAACATCAAGACATTGCAGATTTACGATTTATTTTTGAACAACTTCCCAATCCTTGAATCCAACGCCAATTTGACCAGTCATTCTTCTATATCCTAGGTGTAATTGACCAGGAGGACAATGTGCAACAAGAGCTGTAAGTTGTCGAAAAAAATTTAATCTAACCTAACATCTATACATTGCAGATTTACGATTTATTTTTGAACAACTTCCCAATCCTTGAATCCAACGCCAATTTGACCAGTCATTCTTCTATATCGAAGGTGTAATTGACCAGGAGGACAATGTGCAACAAGAGCTGTAAGTTGTCGAAAAAAATTTAATCTAACCTAACATCAAGACATTGCAGATTTACGATTTATTTTTGAACAACTTCCCAAACCTTGAATCCAACGCCAATTTGACCAGTCATTCTTCTATATCCTAGGTGTAATTGACCAGGAGGACAATGTGCAACAAGAGCTGTAAGTTGTCGAAAAAAATTTAATCTAACCTAACATCTAGACATTGCAGACTTACGATTTATTTTTGAACAACTTCCCAATCCTTGAATCCAACGCCAATTTGACCAGTCATTCTTCTATATCGAAGGTGTAATTGACCAGGAGGACAATGTGCAACAAGAGCTGTAAGTTGTCGAAAAAAATTTAATCTAACCTAACATCTATACATTGCAGATTTACGATTTATTTTTGAACAACTTCCCAATCCTTGAATCCAACGCCAATTTGACCAGTCATTCTTCTATATCGAAGGTGTAATTGACCAGGAGGACAATGTGCAACAAGAGCTGTAAGTTGTCGAAAAAAATTTAATCTAACCTAACATCAAGACATTGCAGATTTACGATTTATTTTTGAACAACTTCCCAAACCTTGAATCCAACGCCAATTTGACCAGTCATTCTTCTATATCCTAGGTGTAATTGACCAGGAGGACAATGTGCAACAAGAGCTGTAAGTTGTCGAAAAAAATTTAATCTAACCTAACATCTAGACATTGCAGACTTACGATTTATTTTTGAACAACTTCCCAATCCTTGAATCCAACGCCAATTTGACCAGTCATTCTTCTATATCGAAGGTGTAATTGACCAGGAGGACAATGTGCAACAAGAGCTGTAAGTTGTCGAAAAAAATTTAATCTAACCTAACATCAAGACATTGCAGATTTACGATTTATTTTTGAACAACTTCCCAATCCTTGAATCCAACGCCAATTTGACCAGTCATTCTTCTATATCCTAGGTGTAATTGACCAGGAGGACAATGTGCAACAAGAGCTGTAAGTTGTCGAAAAAAATTTAATCTAACCTAACATCTAGACATTGCAGATTTACGATTTATTTTTGAACAACTTCCCAATCCTTGAATCCAACGCCAATTTGACCAGTCATTCTTCTATATCCTAGGTGTAATTGACCAGGAGGACAATGTGCAACAAGAGCTGTAAGCTGTCGAAAAAAATTTAATCTAACCTAACATCAAGACATTGCAGATTTACGATTTATTTTTGAACAAGTTCCCAATCCTTGAATCCAACGCCAATTTGACCAGTCACTCTTCTATATCGGAGGTGTAATTGACCAGGAGGACAATGTGCAACAAGAGCTGTAAGCTGTCGAAAAAAATTTAATCTAACCTAACATCTAGACATTGCAGATTTACGATTTATTTTTGAACAACTTCCCAATCCTTGAATCCAACGCCAATTTGACCAGTCATTCTTCTATATCGAAGGTGTAATTGACCAGGAGGACAATGTGCAACAAGAGCTGTAAGTTGTCGAAAAAAATTTAATCTAACCTAACATCAAGACATTGCAGATTTACGATTTATTTTTGAACAGGTTCCCAATCCTTGAATCCAACGCCAATTTGACCAGTCATTCTTCTATATCCTAGGTGTAATTGACCAGGAGGACAATGTGCAACAAGAGCTGTAAGTTGTCGAAAAAAATTTAATCTAACCTAACATCTAGACATTGCAGATTTACGATTTATTTTTGAACAACTTCCCAATCCTTGAATCCAACGCCAATTTGACCAGTCATTCTTCTATATCCTAGGTGTAATTGACCAGGAGGACAATGTGCAACAAGAGCTGTAAGTTGTCGAAAAAAATTCAATCTAACCTAACATCCAGACATTGCAGTTTTACGATTTATTTTTGAACAACTTCCAAATCCTTGAATCCAGCGCCAATTTGACCAGTCTCTCTTCTATATCGGAGGTGTAATTGACCAGGAGGACAATGTGCAACAAGAGCTGTAAGTTGTCGAAAAAAATTTAATCTAACCTAACATCTAGACATTGCAGATTTACGATTTATTTTTGAACAACTTCCCAATCCTTGAATCCAACGCCAATTTGACCAGTCATTCTTCTATATCCAAGGTGTAATTGACCAGGAGGACAATGTGCAGCAAGAGCTGTAAGTGGTCGAAAAAAATTCAATCTAACCTAACATCTAGACATTGCAGTTTTACGATTTATTTTTGAACAACTTCCCAATCCTTGAATCCAACGCCAATTTGACCAGTCATTCTTCTATATCGAAGGTGTAATTGACCAGGAGGACAATGTGCAACAAGAGCTGTAAGTGGTCGAAAAAAATTCAATCTAACCTAACATCTAGACATTGCAGTTTTACGATTTATTTTTGAACAACTTCCAAATTCTTGAATCCAGCGCCAATTTGACCAGTCTCTCTTCTATATCGGAGGTGTAATTGACCAGGAGGACAATGTGCAGCAAGAGCTGTAAGTGGTCGAAAAAATTCAATCTAACCTAACATCTAGACATTGCAGTTTTACGATTTATTTTTGAACAACTTCCCATTCCTTGAATCCAACGCCAATTTGACCAGTCACTCTTCTATATCGGAGGTGTAATTGACCAGGAGGACAATGTGCAACAAGAGCTGTAAGTTGTCGAAAAAAATTTAATCTAACCTAACATCAAGACATTGCAGATTTACGATTTATTTTTGAACAACTTCCCAATCCTTGAATCCAACGCCAATTTGACCAGTCATTCTTCTATATCCTAGGTGTAATTAACCAGGAGGACAATGTGCAGCAAGAGCTGTAAGTGGTCGAAAAAAATTCAATCTAACCTAACATCTAGACATTGCAGTTTTACGATTTATTTTTGAACAACTTCCCAATCCTTGAATCCAACGCCAATTTGACCAGTCATTCTTCTATATCGAAGGTGTAATTGACCAGGAGGACAATGTGCAACAAGAGCTGTAAGTGGTCGAAAAAAATTCAATCTAACCTAACATCTAGACATTGCAGTTTTACGATTTATTTTTGAACAACTTCCCAATCCTTGAATCCAACGCCAATTTGACCAGTCACTCTTCTATATCGGAGGTGTAATTGACCAGGAGGACAATGTGCAACAAGAGCTGTAAGTTGTCGAAAAAAATTTAATCTAACCTAACATCTAGACATTGCAGATTTACGATTTATTTTTGAACAACTTCCCAATCCTTGAATCCAGTGCCAATTTGACCAGTCATTCTTCTATATCCTAGGTGTAATTGACCAGGAGGACAATGTGCAACAAGAGCTGTAAGTTGTCGAAAAAAATTCAATCTAACCTAACATCTAGACATTGCAGTTTTACGATTTATTTTTGAACAACTTCCAAATCCTTGAATCCAGCGCCAATTTGACCAGTCTCTCTTCTATATCGGAGGTGTAATTGACCAGGAGGACAATGTGCAACAAGAGCTGTAAGTTGTCGAAAAAAATTTAATCTAACCTAACATCTAGACATTGCAGTTTTACGATTTATTTTTGAACAACTTCCCAATCCTTGAATCCAACGCCAATTTGACCAGTCACTCTTCTATATCGGAGGTGTAATTGACCAGGAGGACAATGTGCAACAAGAGCTGTAAGTTGTCGAAAAAAATTTAATCTAACCTAACATCAAGACATTGCAGATTTACGATTTATTTTTGAACAAGTTCCCAATCCTTGAATCCAAAGCCAATTTGACCAGTCACTCTTCTATATCGGAGGTGTAATTGACCAGGAGGACAATGTGCAACAAGAGCTGTAAGTTGTCGAAAAAAATTTAATCTAACCTAACATCAAGACATTGCAGATTTACGATTTATTTTTGAACAACTTCCCAATCCTTGAATCCAACGCCAATTTGACCAGTCATTCTTCTATATCCTAGGTGTAATTGACCAGGAGGACAATGTGCAACAAGAGCTGTAAGCTGTCGAAAAAAATTTAATCTAACCTAACATCAAGACATTGCAGATTTACGATTTATTTTTGAACAAGTTCCCAATCCTTGAATCCAACGCCAATTTGACCAGTCACTCTTCTATATCGGAGGTGTAATTGACCAGGAGGACAATGTGCAACAAGAGCTGTAAGCTGTCGAAAAAAATTTAATCTAACCTAACATCTAGACATTGCAGATTTACGATTTATTTTTGAACAACTTCCCAATCCTTGAATCCAACGCCAATTTGACCAGTCATTTTTCTATATCGAAGGTGTAATTGACCAGGAGGACAATGTGCAACAAGAGCTGTAAGTTGTCGAAAAAAATTTAATCTAACCTAACATCAAGACATTGCAGATTTACGATTTATTTTTGAACAGGTTCCCAATCCTTGAATCCAACGCCAATTTGACCAGTCATTCTTCTATATCCTAGGTGTAATTGACCAGGAGGACAATGTGCAACAAGAGCTGTAAGTTGTCGAAAAAAATTTAATCTAACCTAACATCTAGACATTGCAGATTTACGATTTATTTTTGAACAACTTCCCAATCCTTGAATCCAACGCCAATTTGACCAGTCATTCTTCTATATCCTAGGTGTAATTGACCAGGAGGACAATGTGCAACAAGAGCTGTAAGTGGTCGAAAAAAATTCAATCTAACCTAACATCTAGACATTGCAGTTTTACGATTTATTTTTGAACAACTTCCAAATCCTTGAATCCAGCGCCAATTTGACCAGTCTCTCTTCTATATCGGAGGTGTAATTGACCAGGAGGACAATGTGCAACAAGAGCTGTAAGTTGTCGAAAAAAATTTAATCTAACCTAACATCAAGACATTGCAGATTTACGATTTATTTTTGAACAACTTCCCAATCCTTGAATCCAACGCCAATTTGACCAGTCATTCTTCTATATCCTAGGTGTAATTGACCAGGAGGACAATGTGCAACAAGAGCTGTAAGCTGTCGAAAAAAATTTAATCTAACCTAACATCTAGACATTGCAGATTTACGATTTATTTTTGAACAACTTCCCAATCCTTGAATCCAGCGCCAATTTGACCAGTCTCTCTTCTATATCGGAGGTGTAATTGACCAGGAGGACAATGTGCAGCAAGAGCTGTAAGTGGTCGAAAAAAATTTAATCTAACCTAACATCAAGACATTGCAGATTTACGATTTATTTTTGAACAACTTCCCAATCCTTGAATCCAACGCCAATTTGACCAGTCTCTCTTCTATATCGGAGGTGTAATTGACCAGGAGGACAATGTGCAACAAGAGCTGTAAGTTGTCGAAAAAAATTTAATCTAACCTAACATCTAGACATTGCAGATTTACGATTTATTTTTGAACAACTTTCCAATCCTTGAATCCAGTGCCAATTTGACCAGTCTCTCTTCTATATCGGAGGTGTAATTGACCAGGAGGACAATGTGCAGCAAGAGCTGTAAGTGGTCGAAAAAATTCAATCTAACCTAACATCTAGACATTGCAGTTTTACGATTTATTTTTGAACAACTTCCCATTCCTTGAATCCAACGCCAATTTGACCAGTCACTCTTCTATATCGGAGGTGTAATTGACCAGGAGGACAATGTGCAACAAGAGCTGTAAGTTGTCGAAAAAAATTTAATCTAACCTAACATCAAGACATTGCAGATTTACGATTTATTTTTGAACAACTTCCCAATCCTTGAATCCAACGCCAATTTGACCAGTCATTCTTCTATATCCTAGGTGTAATTGACCAGGAGGACAATGTGCAACAAGAGCTGTAAGCTGTCGAAAAAAATTTAATCTAACCTAACATCAAGACATTGCAGATTTACGATTTATTTTTGAACAAGTTCCCAATCCTTGAATCCAACGCCAATTTGACCAGTCACTCTTCTATATCGGAGGTGTAATTGACCAGGAGGACAATGTGCAACAAGAGCTGTAAGCTGTCGAAAAAAATTTAATCTAACCTAACATCTAGACATTGCAGATTTACGATTTATTTTTGAACAACTTCCCAATCCTTGAATCCAACGCCAATTTGACCAGTCATTTTTCTATATCGAAGGTGTAATTGACCAGGAGGACAATGTGCAACAAGAGCTGTAAGTTGTCGAAAAAAATTTAATCTAACCTAACATCAAGACATTGCAGATTTACGATTTATTTTTGAACAGGTTCCCAATCCTTGAATCCAACGCCAATTTGACCAGTCATTCTTCTATATCCTAGGTGTAATTGACCAGGAGGACAATGTGCAACAAGAGCTGTAAGTTGTCGAAAAAAATTTAATCTAACCTAACATCTAGACATTGCAGATTTACGATTTATTTTTGAACAACTTCCCAATCCTTGAATCCAACGCCAATTTGACCAGTCATTCTTCTATATCCTAGGTGTAATTGACCAGGAGGACAATGTGCAACAAGAGCTGTAAGTGGTCGAAAAAAATTCAATCTAACCTAACATCTAGACATTGCAGTTTTACGATTTATTTTTGAACAACTTCCAAATCCTTGAATCCAGCGCCAATTTGACCAGTCTCTCTTCTATATCGGAGGTGTAATTGACCAGGAGGACAATGTGCAACAAGAGCTGTAAGTTGTCGAAAAAAATTTAATCTAACCTAACATCAAGACATTGCAGATTTACGATTTATTTTTGAACAACTTCCCAATCCTTGAATCCAACGCCAATTTGACCAGTCATTCTTCTATATCCTAGGTGTAATTGACCAGGAGGACAATGTGCAACAAGAGCTGTAAGCTGTCGAAAAAAATTTAATCTAACCTAACATCTAGACATTGCAGATTTACGATTTATTTTTGAACAACTTCCCAATCCTTGAATCCAGCGCCAATTTGACCAGTCTCTCTTCTATATCGGAGGTGTAATTGACCAGGAGGACAATGTGCAGCAAGAGCTGTAAGTGGTCGAAAAAAATTTAATCTAACCTAACATCAAGACATTGCAGATTTACGATTTATTTTTGAACAACTTCCCAATCCTTGAATCCAACGCCAATTTGACCAGTCTCTCTTCTATATCGGAGGTGTAATTGACCAGGAGGACAATGTGCAACAAGAGCTGTAAGTTGTCGAAAAAAATTTAATCTAACCTAACATCTAGACATTGCAGATTTACGATTTATTTTTGAACAACTTTCCAATCCTTGAATCCAGTGCCAATTTGACCAGTCTCTCTTCTATATCGGAGGTGTAATTGACCAGGAGGACAATGTGCAGCAAGAGCTGTAAGTGGTCGAAAAAATTCAATCTAACCTAACATCTAGACATTGCAGTTTTACGATTTATTTTTGAACAACTTCCCATTCCTTGAATCCAACGCCAATTTGACCAGTCACTCTTCTATATCGGAGGTGTAATTGACCAGGAGGACAATGTGCAACAAGAGCTGTAAGTTGTCGAAAAAAATTTAATCTAACCTAACATCAAGACATTGCAGATTTACGATTTATTTTTGAACAACTTCCCAATCCTTGAATCCAACGCCAATTTGACCAGTCATTCTTCTATATCCTAGGTGTAATTAACCAGGAGGACAATGTGCAACAAGAGCTGTAAGTTGTCGAAAAAAATTCAATCTAACCTAACATCTAGACATTGCAGTTTTACGATTTATTTTTGAACAACTTCCAAATCCTTGAATCCAGCGCCAATTTGACCAGTCTCTCTTCTATATCGGAGGTGTAATTGACCAGGAGGACAATGTGCAACAAGAGCTGTAAGTTGTCGAAAAAAATTTAATCTAACCTAACATCTAGAAATTGCAGATTTACGATTTATTTTTGAACAACTTCCCAATCCTTGAATCCAACGCCAATTTGACCAGTCATTCTTCTATATCCAAGGTGTAATTGACCAGTAGGACAATGTGCAGCAAGAGCTGTAAGTGGTCGAAAAAAATTCAATCTAACCTAACATCTAGACATTGCAGTTTTACGATTTATTTTTGAACAACTTCCCAATCCTTGAATCCAACGCCAATTTGACCAGTCATTCTTCTATATCGAAGGTGTAATTGACCAGGAGGACAATGTGCAACAAGAGCTGTAAGTGGTCGAAAAAAATTCAATCTAACCTAACATCTAGACATTGCAGTTTTACGATTTATTTTTGAACAACTTCCAAATTCTTGAATCCAGCGCCAATTTGACCAGTCTCTCTTCTATGTCGGAGGTGTAATTGACCAGGAGGACAATGTGCAACAAGAGCTGTAAGTTGTCGAAAAAAATTTAATCTAACCTAACATCAAGACATTGCAGATTTACGATTTATTTTTGAACAACTTCCCAATCCTTGAATCCAACGCCAATTTGACCAGTCATTCTTCTATATCCTAGGTGTAATTGACCAGGAGGACAATGTGCAACAAGAGCTGTAAGCTGTCGAAAAAAATTTAATCTAACCTAACATCTAGACATTGCAGATTTACGATTTATTTTTGAACAACTTCCCAATCCTTGAATCCAACGCCAATTTGACCAGTCATTCTTCTATATCGAAGGTGTAATTGACCAGGAGGACAATGTGCAACAAGAGCTGTAAGTTGTCGAAAAAAATTTAATCTAACCTAACATCAAGACATTGCAGATTTACGATTTATTTTTGAACAACTTCCCAATCCTTGAATCCAACGCCAATTTGACCAGTCTCTCTTCTATATCGGAGGTGTAATTGACCAGGAGGACAATGTGCAACAAGAGCTGTAAGTTGTCGAAAAAAATTTAATCTAACCTAACATCTAGACATTGCAGATTTACGATTTATTTTTGAACAACTTTCCAATCCTTGAATCCAGTGCCAATTTGACCAGTCTCTCTTCTATATCGGAGGTGTAATTGACCAGGAGGACAATGTGCAGCAAGAGCTGTAAGTGGTCGAAAAAATTCAATCTAACCTAACATCTAGACATTGCAGTTTTACGATTTATTTTTGAACAACTTCCCATTCCTTGAATCCAACGCCAATTTGACCAGTCACTCTTCTATATCGGAGGTGTAATTGACCAGGAGGACAATGTGCAACAAGAGCTGTAAGTTGTCGAAAAAAATTTAATCTAACCTAACATCAAGACATTGCAGATTTACGATTTATTTTTGAACAACTTCCCAATCCTTGAATCCAACGCCAATTTGACCAGTCATTCTTCTATATCCTAGGTGTAATTAACCAGGAGGACAATGTGCAACAAGAGCTGTAAGTTGTCGAAAAAAATTCAATCTAACCTAACATCTAGACATTGCAGTTTTACGATTTATTTTTGAACAACTTCCAAATCCTTGAATCCAGCGCCAATTTGACCAGTCTCTCTTCTATATCGGAGGTGTAATTGACCAGGAGGACAATGTGCAACAAGAGCTGTAAGTTGTCGAAAAAAATTTAATCTAACCTAACATCTAGAAATTGCAGATTTACGATTTATTTTTGAACAACTTCCCAATCCTTGAATCCAACGCCAATTTGACCAGTCATTCTTCTATATCCAAGGTGTAATTGACCAGTAGGACAATGTGCAGCAAGAGCTGTAAGTGGTCGAAAAAAATTCAATCTAACCTAACATCTAGACATTGCAGTTTTACGATTTATTTTTGAACAACTTCCCAATCCTTGAATCCAACGCCAATTTGACCAGTCATTCTTCTATATCGAAGGTGTAATTGACCAGGAGGACAATGTGCAACAAGAGCTGTAAGTGGTCGAAAAAAATTCAATCTAACCTAACATCTAGACATTGCAGTTTTACGATTTATTTTTGAACAACTTCCAAATTCTTGAATCCAGCGCCAATTTGACCAGTCTCTCTTCTATATCGGAGGTGTAATTGACCAGGAGGACAATGTGCAACAAGAGCTGTAAGTGGTCGAAAAAATTCAATCTAACCTAACATCTAGACATTGCAGTTTTACCATTTATTTTTGAACAACTTCCCAATCCTTGAATCCAACGCCAATTTGACCAGTCACTCTTCTATATCGGAGGTGTAATTGACCAGGAGGACAATGTGCAACAAGAGCTGTAAGTTGTCGAAAAAAATTTAATCTAACCTAACATCAAGACATTGCAGATTTACGATTTATTTTTGAACAACTTCCCAATCCTTGAATCCAACGCCAATTTGACCAGTCATTCTTCTATATCCTAGGTGTAATTGACCAGGAGGACAATGTGCAACAAGAGCTGTAAGTTGTCGAAAAGAATTTAATCTAACCTAACATCTAGACATTGCAGATTTACGATTTATTTTTGAACAACTTCCCAATCCTTGAATCCAGCGCCAATTTGACCAGTCGCTCTTCTATATCGGAGGTGTAATTGACCAGGAGGACAATGTGCAGCAAGAGCTGTAAGTGGTCGAAAAAATTCAATCTAACCTAACATCTAGACATTGCAGTTTTACGATTTATTTTTGAACAACTTCCAAATCCTTGAATCCAGCGCCAATTTGACCAGTCTCTCTTCTATATCGGAGGTGTAATTGACCAGGAGGACAATGTGCAACAAGAGCTGTAAGTTGTCGAAAAAAATTTAATCTAACCTAACATCTAGACATTGCAGATTTACGATTTATTTTTGAACAACTTCCCAATCCTTGAATCCAGCGCCAATTTGACCAGTCGCTCTTCTATATCGGAGGTGTAATTGACCAGGAGGACAATGTGCAGCAAGAGCTGTAAGTGGTCGAAAAAATTCAATCTAACCTAACATCTAGACATTGCAGTTTTACGATTTATTTTTGAACAACTTCCCATTCCTTGAATCCAACGCCAATTTGACCAGTCACTCTTCTATATCGGAGGTGTAATTGACCAGGAGGACAATGTGCAACAAGAGCTGTAAGTTGTCGAAAAAAATTTAATCTAACCTAACATCAAGACATTGCAGATTTACGATTTATTTTTGAACAACTTCCCAATCCTTGAATCCAACGCCAATTTGACCAGTCATTCTTCTATATCCTAGGTGTAATTGACCAGGAGGACAATGTGCAACAAGAGCTGTAAGTTGTCGAAAAAAATTCAATATAACCTAACATCTAGACATTGCAGTTTTACGATTTATTTTTGAACAACTTCCAAATCCTTGAATCCAGCGCCAATTTGACCAGTCTCTCTTCTATATCGGAGGTGTAATTGACCAGGAGGACAATGTGCAACAAGAGCTGTAAGTTGCCGAAAAAAATTTAATCTATCCTAACATCTAGACATTGCAGATTTACGATTTATTTTTGAACAACTTCCCAATCCTTGAATCCAACGCCAATTTGACCAGTCATTCTTCTATATCCAAGGTGTAATTGACCAGGAGGACAATGTGCAGCAAGAGCTGTAAGTGGTCGAAAAAAATTCAATCTAACCTAACATCTAGACATTGCAGTTTTACGATTTATTTTTGAACAACTTCCCAATCCTTGAATCCAACGCCAATTTGACCAGTCATTCTTCTATATCGAAGGTGTAATTGACCAGGAGGATAATGTGCAACAAGAGCTGTAAGTGGTCGAAAAAAATTCAATCTAACCTAACATCTAGACATTGCAGTTTTACGATTTATTTTTGAACAACTTCCAAATTCTTGAATCCAGCGCCAATTAGACCAGTCTCTCTTCTATATCGGAGGTGTAATTGACCAGGAGGACAATGTGCAACAAGAGCTGTAAGTGGTCGAAAAAATTCAATCTAACCTAACATCTAGACATTGCAGTTTTACGATTTATTTTTGAACAACTTCCCAATCCTTGAATCCAACGCCAATTTGACCAGTCACTCTTCTATATCGGAGGTGTAATTGATTAGGAGGACAATGTGCAACAAGAGCTGTAAGTTGTCGAAAAAAATTTAATCTAACCTAACATCAAGACATTGCAGATTTACGATTTATTTTTGAACAACTTCCCAATCCTTGAATCCAACGCCAATTTGACCAGTCATTCTTCTATATCCTAGGTGTAATTGACCAGGAGGACAATGTGCAACAAGAGCTGTAAGCTGTCGAAAAAAATTTAATCTAACCTAACATCTAGACATTGCAGATTTACGATTTATTTTTGAACAACTTCCCAATCCTTGAATCCAACGCCAATTTGACCAGTCATTCTTCTATATCGAAGGTGTAATTGACCAGGAGGACCATGTGCAACAAGAGCTGTAAGTTGTCGAAAAGAATTTAATCTAACCTAACATCAAGACATTGCAGATTTACGATTTATTTTTGAACAACTTCCCAATCCTTGAATCCAACGCCAATTTGACCAGTCATTCTTCTATATCCTAGGTGTAATTGACCAGGAGGACAATGTGCAACAAGAGCTGTAAGTTGTCGAAAAAAATTTAATCTAACCTAACATCTAGACATTGCAGATTTACGATTTATTTTTGAACAACTTCCCAATCCTTGAATCCAGTGCCAATTTGACCAGTCTCTCTTCTATATCGGAGGTGTAATTGACCAGGAGGACAATGTGCAACAAGAGCTGTAAGTGGTCGAAAAAAATTCAATCTAACCTAACATCTAGACATTGCAGATTTACGATTTATTTTTGAACAACTTCCCAATCCTTGAATCCAACGCCAATTTGACCAGTCATTCTTCTATATCCTAGGTGTAATTGACCAGGAGGACAATGTGCAACAAGAGCTGTAAGTTGTCGAAAAAAATTCAATCTAACCTAACATCTAGACATTGCAGTTTTACGATTTATTTTTGAACAACTTCCAAATCCTTGAATCCAGCGCCAATTTGACCAGTCTCTCTTCTATATCGGAGGTGTAATTGACCAGGAGGACAATGTGCAACAAGAGCTGTAAGTGGTCGAAAAAAATTCAATCTAACCTAACATCTAGACATTGCAGTTTTACGATTTATTTTTGAACAACTTCCCAATCCTTGAATCCAACGCCAATTTGACCAGTCATTCTTCTATATCCAAGGTGTAATTGACCAGGAGGACAATGTGCAGCAAGAGCTGTAAGTGGTCGAAAAAAATTCAATCTAACCTAACATCTAGACATTGCAGTTTTACGATTTATTTTTGAACAACTTCCCAATCCTTGAATCCAACGCCAATTTGACCAGTCATTCTTCTATATCGAAGGTGTAATTGACCAGGAGGACAATGTGCAACAAGAGCTGTAAGTGGTCGAAAAAAATTCAATCTAACCTAACATCTAGACATTCCAGTTTTACGATTTATTTTTGAACAACTTCCAAATTCTTGAATCCAGCGCCAATTTGACCAGTCTCTCTTCTATATCGGAGGTGTAATTGACCAGGAGGACAATGTGCAGCAAGAGCTGTAAGTGGTCGAAAAAATTCAATCTAACCTAACATCTAGACATTGCAGTTTTACGATTTATTTTTGAACAACTTCCCATTCCTTGAATCCAACGCCAATTTGACCAGTCACTCTTCTATATCGGAGGTGTAATTGACCAGGAGGACAATGTGCAACAAGAGCTGTAAGTTGTCGAAAAAAATTTAATCTAACCTAACATCAAGACATTGCAGATTTACGATTTATTTTTGAACAACTTCCCAATCCTTGAATCCAACGCCAATTTGACCAGTCATTCTTCTATATCCTAGGTGTAATTAACCAGGAGGACAATGTGCAGCAAGAGCTGTAAGTGGTCGAAAAAAATTCAATCTAACCTAACATCTAGACATTGCAGTTTTACGATTTATTTTTGAACAACTTCCCAATCCTTGAATCCAACGCCAATTTGACCAGTCATTCTTCTATATCGAAGGTGTAATTGACCAGGAGGACAATGTGCAACAAGAGCTGTAAGTGGTCGAAAAAAATTCAATCTAACCTAACATCTAGACATTGCAGTTTTACGATTTATTTTTGAACAACTTCCCAATCCTTGAATCCAACGCCAATTTGACCAGTCACTCTTCTATATCGGAGGTGTAATTGACCAGGAGGACAATGTGCAACAAGAGCTGTAAGTTGTCGAAAAAAATTTAATCTAACCTAACATCTAGACATTGCAGATTTACGATTTATTTTTGAACAACTTCCCAATCCTTGAATCCAGTGCCAATTTGACCAGTCATTCTTCTATATCCTAGGTGTAATTGACCAGGAGGACAATGTGCAACAAGAGCTGTAAGTTGTCGAAAAAAATTCAATCTAACCTAACATCTAGACATTGCAGTTTTACGATTTATTTTTGAACAACTTCCAAATCCTTGAATCCAGCGCCAATTTGACCAGTCTCTCTTCTATATCGGAGGTGTAATTGACCAGGAGGGCAATGTGCAGCAAGAGCTGTAAGTGGTCGAAAAAATTCAATCTAACCTAACATCTAGACATTGCAGTTTTACGATTTATTTTTGAACAACTTCCCAATCCTTGAATCCAACGCCAATTTGACCAGTCATTCTTCTATATCCTAGGTGTAATTGACCAGGAGGACAATGTGCAACAAGAGCTGTAAGTTGTCGAAAAAAATTCAATCTAACCTAACATCCAGACATTGCAGTTTTACGATTTATTTTTGAACAACTTCCAAATCCTTGAATCCAGCGCCAATTTGACCAGTCTCTCTTCTATATCGGAGGTGTAATTGACCAGGAGGACAATGTGCAACAAGAGCTGTAAGTTGTCGAAAAAAATTTAATCTAACCTAACATCTAGACATTGCAGATTTACGATTTATTTTTGAACAACTTCCCAATCCTTTAATCCAACGCCAATTTGACCAGTCATTCTTCTATATCCAAGGTGTAATTGACCAGGAGGACAATGTGCAGCAAGAGCTGTAAGTGGTCGAAAAAAATTCAATCTAACCTAACATCTAGACATTGCAGTTTTACGATTTATTTTTGAACAACTTCCCAATCCTTGAATCCAACGCCAATTTGACCAGTCATTCTTCTATATCGAAGGTGTAATTGACCAGGAGGACAATGTGCAACAAGAGCTGTAAGTGGTCGAAAAAAATTCAATCTAACCTAACATCTAGACATTGCAGTTTTACGATTTATTTTTGAACAACTTCCAAATTCTTGAATCCAGCGCCAATTTGACCAGTCTCTCTTCTATATCGGAGGTGTAATTGACCAGGAGGACAATGTGCAGCAAGAGCTGTAAGTGGTCGAAAAAATTCAATCTAACCTAACATCTAGACATTGCAGTTTTACGATTTATTTTTGAACAACTTCCCATTCCTTGAATCCAACGCCAATTTGACCAGTCACTCTTCTATATCGGAGGTGTAATTGACCAGGAGGACAATGTGCAACAAGAGCTGTAAGTTGTCGAAAAAAATTTAATCTAACCTAACATCAAGACATTGCAGATTTACGATTTATTTTTGAACAACTTCCCAATCCTTGAATCCAACGCCAATTTGACCAGTCATTCTTCTATATCCTAGGTGTAATTAACCAGGAGGACAATGTGCAGCAAGAGCTGTAAGTGGTCGAAAAAAATTCAATCTAACCTAACATCTAGACATTGCAGTTTTACGATTTATTTTTGAACAACTTCCCAATCCTTGAATCCAACGCCAATTTGACCAGTCATTCTTCTATATCGAAGGTGTAATTGACCAGGAGGACAATGTGCAACAAGAGCTGTAAGTGGTCGAAAAAAATTCAATCTAACCTAACATCTAGACATTGCAGTTTTACGATTTATTTTTGAACAACTTCCCAATCCTTGAATCCAACGCCAATTTGACCAGTCACTCTTCTATATCGGAGGTGTAATTGACCAGGAGGACAATGTGCAACAAGAGCTGTAAGTTGTCGAAAAAAATTTAATCTAACCTAACATCTAGACATTGCAGATTTACGATTTATTTTTGAACAACTTCCCAATCCTTGAATCCAGTGCCAATTTGACCAGTCATTCTTCTATATCCTAGGTGTAATTGACCAGGAGGACAATGTGCAACAAGAGCTGTAAGTTGTCGAAAAAAATTCAATCTAACCTAACATCTAGACATTGCAGTTTTACGATTTATTTTTGAACAACTTCCAAATCCTTGAATCCAGCGCCAATTTGACCAGTCTCTCTTCTATATCGGAGGTGTAATTGACCAGGAGGACAATGTGCAACAAGAGCTGTAAGTTGTCGAAAAAAATTTAATCTAACCTAACATCTAGACATTGCAGTTTTACGATTTATTTTTGAACAACTTCCCAATCCTTGAATCCAACGCCAATTTGACCAGTCACTCTTCTATATCGGAGGTGTAATTGACCAGGAGGACAATGTGCAACAAGAGCTGTAAGTTGTCGAAAAAAATTTAATCTAACCTAACATCAAGACATTGCAGATTTACGATTTATTTTTGAACAAGTTCCCAATCCTTGAATCCAAAGCCAATTTGACCAGTCACTCTTCTATATCGGAGGTGTAATTGACCAGGAGGACAATGTGCAACAAGAGCTGTAAGTTGTCGAAAAAAATTTAATCTAACCTAACATCAAGACATTGCAGATTTACGATTTATTTTTGAACAACTTCCCAATCCTTGAATCCAACGCCAATTTGACCAGTCATTCTTCTATATCCTAGGTGTAATTGACCAGGAGGACAATGTGCAACAAGAGCTGTAAGCTGTCGAAAAAAATTTAATCTAACCTAACATCAAGACATTGCAGATTTACGATTTATTTTTGAACAAGTTCCCAATCCTTGAATCCAACGCCAATTTGACCAGTCACTCTTCTATATCGGAGGTGTAATTGACCAGGAGGACAATGTGCAACAAGAGCTGTAAGCTGTCGAAAAAAATTTAATCTAACCTAACATCTAGACATTGCAGATTTACGATTTATTTTTGAACAACTTCCCAATCCTTGAATCCAACGCCAATTTGACCAGTCATTTTTCTATATCGAAGGTGTAATTGACCAGGAGGACAATGTGCAACAAGAGCTGTAAGTTGTCGAAAAAAATTTAATCTAACCTAACATCAAGACATTGCAGATTTACGATTTATTTTTGAACAGGTTCCCAATCCTTGAATCCAACGCCAATTTGACCAGTCATTCTTCTATATCCTAGGTGTAATTGACCAGGAGGACAATGTGCAACAAGAGCTGTAAGTTGTCGAAAAAAATTTAATCTAACCTAACATCTAGACATTGCAGATTTACGATTTATTTTTGAACAACTTCCCAATCCTTGAATCCAACGCCAATTTGACCAGTCATTCTTCTATATCCTAGGTGTAATTGACCAGGAGGACAATGTGCAACAAGAGCTGTAAGTTGTCGAAAAAAATTCAATCTAACCTAACATCCAGACATTGCAGTTTTACGATTTATTTTTGAACAACTTCCAAATCCTTGAATCCAGCGCCAATTTGACCAGTCTCTCTTCTATATCGGAGGTGTAATTGACCAGGAGGACAATGTGCAACAAGAGCTGTAAGTTGTCGAAAAAAATTTAATCTAACCTAACATCTAGACATTGCAGATTTACGATTTATTTTTGAACAACTTCCCAATCCTTGAATCCAACGCCAATTTGACCAGTCATTCTTCTATATCCAAGGTGTAATTGACCAGGAGGACAATGTGCAGCAAGAGCTGTAAGTGGTCGAAAAAAATTCAATCTAACCTAACATCTAGACATTGCAGTTTTACGATTTATTTTTGAACAACTTCCCAATCCTTGAATCCAACGCCAATTTGACCAGTCATTCTTCTATATCGAAGGTGTAATTGACCAGGAGGACAATGTGCAACAAGAGCTGTAAGTGGTCGAAAAAAATTCAATCTAACCTAACATCTAGACATTGCAGTTTTACGATTTATTTTTGAACAACTTCCAAATTCTTGAATCCAGCGCCAATTTGACCAGTCTCTCTTCTATATCGGAGGTGTAATTGACCAGGAGGACAATGTGCAGCAAGAGCTGTAAGTGGTCGAAAAAATTCAATCTAACCTAACATCTAGACATTGCAGTTTTACGATTTATTTTTGAACAACTTCCCATTCCTTGAATCCAACGCCAATTTGACCAGTCACTCTTCTATATCGGAGGTGTAATTGACCAGGAGGACAATGTGCAACAAGAGCTGTAAGTTGTCGAAAAAAATTTAATCTAACCTAACATCAAGACATTGCAGATTTACGATTTATTTTTGAACAACTTCCCAATCCTTGAATCCAACGCCAATTTGACCAGTCATTCTTCTATATCCTAGGTGTAATTAACCAGGAGGACAATGTGCAGCAAGAGCTGTAAGTGGTCGAAAAAAATTCAATCTAACCTAACATCTAGACATTGCAGTTTTACGATTTATTTTTGAACAACTTCCCAATCCTTGAATCCAACGCCAATTTGACCAGTCATTCTTCTATATCGAAGGTGTAATTGACCAGGAGGACAATGTGCAACAAGAGCTGTAAGTGGTCGAAAAAAATTCAATCTAACCTAACATCTAGACATTGCAGTTTTACGATTTATTTTTGAACAACTTCCCAATCCTTGAATCCAACGCCAATTTGACCAGTCACTCTTCTATATCGGAGGTGTAATTGACCAGGAGGACAATGTGCAACAAGAGCTGTAAGTTGTCGAAAAAAATTTAATCTAACCTAACATCTAGACATTGCAGATTTACGATTTATTTTTGAACAACTTCCCAATCCTTGAATCCAGTGCCAATTTGACCAGTCATTCTTCTATATCCTAGGTGTAATTGACCAGGAGGACAATGTGCAACAAGAGCTGTAAGTTGTCGAAAAAAATTTAATCTAACCTAACATCTAGACATTGCAGATTTACGATTTATTTTTGAACAACTTCCCAACCCTTGAATCCAGCGCCAATTTGACCAGTCGCTCTTCTATATCGGAGGTGTAATTGACCAGGAGGACAATGTGCAGCAAGAGCTGTAAGTGGTCGAAAAAATTCAATCTAACCTAACATCTAGACATTGCAGTTTTACGATTTATTTTTGAACAACTTCCCATTCCTTGAATCCAACGCCAATTTGACCAGTCACTCTTCTATATCGGAGGTGTAATTGACCAGGAGGACAATGTGCAACAAGAGCTGTAAGTTGTCGAAAAAAATTTAATCTAACCTAACATCAAGACATTGCAGATTTACGATTTATTTTTGAACAACTTCCCAATCCTTGAATCCAACGCCAATTTGACCAGTCACTCTTCTATATCGGAGGTGTAATTGACCAGGAGGACAATGTGCAACAAGAGCTGTAAGTTGTCGAAAAAAATTTAATCTAACCTAACATCAAGACATTGCAGATTTACGATTTATTTTTGAACAACTTCCCAATCCTTGAATCCAACGCCAATTTGACCAGTCATTCTTCTATATCCTAGGTGTAATTGACCAGGAGGACAATGTGCAACAAGAGCTGTAAGTTGTCGAAAAAAATTTAATCTAACCTAACATCTATACATTGCAGATTTACGATTTATTTTTGAACAACTTCCCAATCCTTGAATCCAACGCCAATTTGACCAGTCATTCTTCTATATCGAAGGTGTAATTGACCAGGAGGACAATGTGCAACAAGAGCTGTAAGTTGTCGAAAAAAATTTAATCTAACCTAACATCAAGACATTGCAGATTTACGATTTATTTTTGAACAACTTCCCAAACCTTGAATCCAACGCCAATTTGACCAGTCATTCTTCTATATCCTAGGTGTAATTGACCAGGAGGACAATGTGCAACAAGAGCTGTAAGTTGTCGAAAAAAATTTAATCTAACCTAACATCTAGACATTGCAGACTTACGATTTATTTTTGAACAACTTCCCAATCCTTGAATCCAACGCCAATTTGACCAGTCATTCTTCTATATCGAAGGTGTAATTGACCAGGAGGACAATGTGCAACAAGAGCTGTAAGTTGTCGAAAAAAATTTAATCTAACCTAACATCTATACATTGCAGATTTACGATTTATTTTTGAACAACTTCCCAATCCTTGAATCCAACGCCAATTTGACCAGTCATTCTTCTATATCGAAGGTGTAATTGACCAGGAGGACATTGTGCAACAAGAGCTGTAAGTTGTCGAAAAAAATTTAATCTAACCTAACATCAAGACATTGCAGATTTACGATTTATTTTTGAACAACTTCCCAAACCTTGAATCCAACGCCAATTTGACCAGTCATTCTTCTATATCCTAGGTGTAATTGACCAGGAGGACAATGTGCAACAAGAGCTGTAAGCTGTCGAAAAAAATTTAATCTAACCTAACATCAAGACATTGCAGATTTACGATTTATTTTTGAACAAGTTCCCAATCCTTGAATCCAACGCCAATTTGACCAGTCACTCTTCTATATCGGAGGTGTAATTGACCAGGAGGACAATGTGCAACAAGAGCTGTAAGCTGTCGAAAAAAATTTAATCTAACCTAACATCTAGACATTGCAGATTTACGATTTATTTTTGAACAACTTCCCAATCCTTGAATCCAACGCCAATTTGACCAGTCATTTTTCTATATCGAAGGTGTAATTGACCAGGAGGACAATGTGCAACAAGAGCTGTAAGCTGTCGAAAAAAATTTAATCTAACCTAACATCAAGACATTGCAGATTTACGATTTATTTTTGAACAACTTCCCAATCCTTGAATCCAACGCCAATTTGACCAGTCATTTTTCTATATCCTAGGTGTAATTGACCAGGAGGACAATGTGCAACAAGAGCTGTAAGCTGTCGAAAAAAATTTAATCTAACCTAACATCAAGACATTGCAGATTTACGATTTATTTTTGAACAAGTTCCCAATCCTTGAATCCAACGCCAATTTGACCAGTCACTCTTCTATATCGGAGGTGTAATTGACCAGGAGGACAATGTGCAACAAGAGCTGTAAGCTGTCGAAAAAAATTTAATCTAACCTAACATCTAGACATTGCAGATTTACGATTTATTTTTGAACAACTTCCCAATCCTTGAATCCAACGCCAATTTGACCAGTCATTTTTCTATATCGAAGGTGTAATTGACCAGGAGGACAATGTGCAACAAGAGCTGTAAGTTGTCGAAAAAAATTTAATCTAACCTAACATCAAGACATTGCAGATTTACGATTTATTTTTGAACAGGTTCCCAATCCTTGAATCCAACGCCAATTTGACCAGTCATTCTTCTATATCCTAGGTGTAATTGACCAGGAGGACAATGTGCAACAAGAGCTGTAAGTTGTCGAAAAAAATTTAATCTAACCTAACATCTAGACATTGCAGATTTACGATTTATTTTTGAACAACTTCCCAATCCTTGAATCCAACGCCAATTTGACCAGTCATTCTTCTATATCCTAGGTGTAATTGACCAGGAGGACAATGTGCAACAAGAGCTGTAAGTTGTCGAAAAAAATTCAATCTAACCTAACATCCAGACATTGCAGTTTTACGATTTATTTTTGAACAACTTCCAAATCCTTGAATCCAGCGCCAATTTGACCAGTCTCTCTTCTATATCGGAGGTGTAATTGACCAGGAGGACAATGTGCAACAAGAGCTGTAAGTTGTCGAAAAAAATTTAATCTAACCTAACATCTAGACATTGCAGATTTACGATTTATTTTTGAACAACTTCCCAATCCTTGAATCCAACGCCAATTTGACCAGTCATTCTTCTATATCCAAGGTGTAATTGACCAGGAGGACAATGTGCAGCAAGAGCTGTAAGTGGTCGAAAAAAATTCAATCTAACCTAACATCTAGACATTGCAGTTTTACGATTTATTTTTGAACAACTTCCCAATCCTTGAATCCAACGCCAATTTGACCAGTCATTCTTCTATATCGAAGGTGTAATTGACCAGGAGGACAATGTGCAACAAGAGCTGTAAGTGGTCGAAAAAAATTCAATCTAACCTAACATCTAGACATTGCAGTTTTACGATTTATTTTTGAACAACTTCCAAATTCTTGAATCCAGCGCCAATTTGACCAGTCTCTCTTCTATATCGGAGGTGTAATTGACCAGGAGGACAATGTGCAGCAAGAGCTGTAAGTGGTCGAAAAAATTCAATCTAACCTAACATCTAGACATTGCAGTTTTACGATTTATTTTTGAACAACTTCCCATTCCTTGAATCCAACGCCAATTTGACCAGTCACTCTTCTATATCGGAGGTGTAATTGACCAGGAGGACAATGTGCAACAAGAGCTGTAAGTTGTCGAAAAAAATTTAATCTAACCTAACATCAAGACATTGCAGATTTACGATTTATTTTTGAACAACTTCCCAATCCTTGAATCCAACGCCAATTTGACCAGTCATTCTTCTATATCCTAGGTGTAATTAACCAGGAGGACAATGTGCAGCAAGAGCTGTAAGTGGTCGAAAAAAATTCAATCTAACCTAACATCTAGACATTGCAGTTTTACGATTTATTTTTGAACAACTTCCCAATCCTTGAATCCAACGCCAATTTGACCAGTCATTCTTCTATATCGAAGGTGTAATTGACCAGGAGGACAATGTGCAACAAGAGCTGTAAGTGGTCGAAAAAAATTCAATCTAACCTAACATCTAGACATTGCAGTTTTACGATTTATTTTTGAACAACTTCCCAATCCTTGAATCCAACGCCAATTTGACCAGTCACTCTTCTATATCGGAGGTGTAATTGACCAGGAGGACAATGTGCAACAAGAGCTGTAAGTTGTCGAAAAAAATTTAATCTAACCTAACATCTAGACATTGCAGATTTACGATTTATTTTTGAACAACTTCCCAATCCTTGAATCCAGTGCCAATTTGACCAGTCATTCTTCTATATCCTAGGTGTAATTGACCAGGAGGACAATGTGCAACAAGAGCTGTAAGTTGTCGAAAAAAATTTAATCTAACCTAACATCTAGACATTGCAGATTTACGATTTATTTTTGAACAACTTCCCAACCCTTGAATCCAGCGCCAATTTGACCAGTCGCTCTTCTATATCGGAGGTGTAATTGACCAGGAGGACAATGTGCAGCAAGAGCTGTAAGTGGTCGAAAAAATTCAATCTAACCTAACATCTAGACATTGCAGTTTTACGATTTATTTTTGAACAACTTCCCATTCCTTGAATCCAACGCCAATTTGACCAGTCACTCTTCTATATCGGAGGTGTAATTGACCAGGAGGACAATGTGCAACAAGAGCTGTAAGTTGTCGAAAAAAATTTAATCTAACCTAACATCAAGACATTGCAGATTTACGATTTATTTTTGAACAACTTCCCAATCCTTGAATCCAACGCCAATTTGACCAGTCACTCTTCTATATCGGAGGTGTAATTGACCAGGAGGACAATGTGCAACAAGAGCTGTAAGTTGTCGAAAAAAATTTAATCTAACCTAACATCAAGACATTGCAGATTTACGATTTATTTTTGAACAACTTCCCAATCCTTGAATCCAACGCCAATTTGACCAGTCATTCTTCTATATCCTAGGTGTAATTGACCAGGAGGACAATGTGCAACAAGAGCTGTAAGTTGTCGAAAAAAATTTAATCTAACCTAACATCTATACATTGCAGATTTACGATTTATTTTTGAACAACTTCCCAATCCTTGAATCCAACGCCAATTTGACCAGTCATTCTTCTATATCGAAGGTGTAATTGACCAGGAGGACAATGTGCAACAAGAGCTGTAAGTTGTCGAAAAAAATTTAATCTAACCTAACATCAAGACATTGCAGATTTACGATTTATTTTTGAACAACTTCCCAAACCTTGAATCCAACGCCAATTTGACCAGTCATTCTTCTATATCCTAGGTGTAATTGACCAGGAGGACAATGTGCAACAAGAGCTGTAAGTTGTCGAAAAAAATTTAATCTAACCTAACATCTAGACATTGCAGACTTACGATTTATTTTTGAACAACTTCCCAATCCTTGAATCCAACGCCAATTTGACCAGTCATTCTTCTATATCGAAGGTGTAATTGACCAGGAGGACAATGTGCAACAAGAGCTGTAAGTTGTCGAAAAAAATTTAATCTAACCTAACATCTATACATTGCAGATTTACGATTTATTTTTGAACAACTTCCCAATCCTTGAATCCAACGCCAATTTGACCAGTCATTCTTCTATATCGAAGGTGTAATTGACCAGGAGGACAATGTGCAACAAGAGCTGTAAGTTGTCGAAAAAAATTTAATCTAACCTAACATCAAGACATTGCAGATTTACGATTTATTTTTGAACAACTTCCCAAACCTTGAATCCAACGCCAATTTGACCAGTCATTCTTCTATATCCTAGGTGTAATTGACCAGGAGGACAATGTGCAACAAGAGCTGTAAGTTGTCGAAAAAAATTTAATCTAACCTAACATCTAGACATTGCAGACTTACGATTTATTTTTGAACAACTTCCCAATCCTTGAATCCAACGCCAATTTGACCAGTCATTCTTCTATATCGAAGGTGTAATTGACCAGGAGGACAATGTGCAACAAGAGCTGTAAGTTGTCGAAAAAAATTTAATCTAACCTAACATCAAGACATTGCAGATTTACGATTTATTTTTGAACAACTTCCCAATCCTTGAATCCAACGCCAATTTGACCAGTCATTCTTCTATATCCTAGGTGTAATTGACCAGGAGGACAATGTGCAACAAGAGCTGTAAGTTGTCGAAAAAAATTTAATCTAACCTAACATCTAGACATTGCAGATTTACGATTTATTTTTGAACAACTTCCCAATCCTTGAATCCAACGCCAATTTGACCAGTCATTCTTCTATATCCTAGGTGTAATTGACCAGGAGGACAATGTGCAACAAGAGCTGTAAGCTGTCGAAAAAAATTTAATCTAACCTAACATCAAGACATTGCAGATTTACGATTTATTTTTGAACAAGTTCCCAATCCTTGAATCCAACGCCAATTTGACCAGTCACTCTTCTATATCGGAGGTGTAATTGACCAGGAGGACAATGTGCAACAAGAGCTGTAAGCTGTCGAAAAAAATTTAATCTAACCTAACATCTAGACATTGCAGATTTACGATTTATTTTTGAACAACTTCCCAATCCTTGAATCCAACGCCAATTTGACCAGTCATTCTTCTATATCGAAGGTGTAATTGACCAGGAGGACAATGTGCAACAAGAGCTGTAAGTTGTCGAAAAAAATTTAATCTAACCTAACATCAAGACATTGCAGATTTACGATTTATTTTTGAACAGGTTCCCAATCCTTGAATCCAACGCCAATTTGACCAGTCATTCTTCTATATCCTAGGTGTAATTGACCAGGAGGACAATGTGCAACAAGAGCTGTAAGTTGTCGAAAAAAATTTAATCTAACCTAACATCTAGACATTGCAGATTTACGATTTATTTTTGAACAACTTCCCAATCCTTGAATCCAACGCCAATTTGACCAGTCATTCTTCTATATCCTAGGTGTAATTGACCAGGAGGACAATGTGCAACAAGAGCTGTAAGTTGTCGAAAAAAATTCCATCTAACCTAACATCCAGACATTGCAGTTTTACGATTTATTTTTGAACAACTTCCAAATCCTTGAATCCAGCGCCAATTTGACCAGTCTCTCTTCTATATCGGAGGTGTAATTGACCAGGAGGACAATGTGCAACAAGAGCTGTAAGTTGTCGAAAAAAATTTAATCTAACCTAACATCTAGACATTGCAGATTTACGATTTATTTTTGAACAACTTCCCAATCCTTGAATCCAACGCCAATTTGACCAGTCATTCTTCTATATCCAAGGTGTAATTGACCAGGAGGACAATGTGCAGCAAGAGCTGTAAGTGGTCGAAAAAAATTCAATCTAACCTAACATCTAGACATTGCAGTTTTACGATTTATTTTTGAACAACTTCCCAATCCTTGAATCCAACGCCAATTTGACCAGTCATTCTTCTATATCGAAGGTGTAATTGACCAGGAGGACAATGTGCAACAAGAGCTGTAAGTGGTCGAAAAAAATTCAATCTAACCTAACATCTAGACATTGCAGTTTTACGATTTATTTTTGAACAACTTCCAAATTCTTGAATCCAGCGCCAATTTGACCAGTCTCTCTTCTATATCGGAGGTGTAATTGACCAGGAGGACAATGTGCAGCAAGAGCTGTAAGTGGTCGAAAAAAATTCAATCTAACCTAACATCTAGACATTGCAGTTTTACGATTTATTTTTGAACAACTTCCAAATTCTTGAATCCAGCGCCAATTTGACCAGTCTCTCTTCTATATCGGAGGTGTAATTGACCAGGAGGACAATGTGCAGCAAGAGCTGTAAGTGGTCGAAAAAATTCAATCTAACCTAACATCTAGACATTGCAGTTTTACGATTTATTTTTGAACAACTTCCCATTCCTTGAATCCAACGCCAATTTGACCAGTCACTCTTCTATATCGGAGGTGTAATTGACCAGGAGGACAATGTGCAACAAGAGCTGTAAGTTGTCGAAAAAAATTTAATCTAACCTAACATCAAGACATTGCAGATTTACGATTTATTTTTGAACAACTTCCCAATCCTTGAATCCAACGCCAATTTGACCAGTCATTCTTCTATATCCTAGGTGTAATTAACCAGGAGGACAATGTGCAGCAAGAGCTGTAAGTGGTCGAAAAAAATTCAATCTAACCTAACATCTAGACATTGCAGTTTTACGATTTATTTTTGAACAACTTCCCAATCCTTGAATCCAACGCCAATTTGACCAGTCATTCTTCTATATCGAAGGTGTAATTGACCAGGAGGACAATGTGCAACAAGAGCTGTAAGTGGTCGAAAAAAATTCAATCTAACCTAACATCTAGACATTGCAGTTTTACGATTTATTTTTGAACAACTTCCCAATCCTTGAATCCAACGCCAATTTGACCAGTCACTCTTCTATATCGGAGGTGTAATTGACCAGGAGGACAATGTGCAACAAGAGCTGTAAGTTGTCGAAAAAAATTTAATCTAACCTAACATCTAGACATTGCAGATTTACGATTTATTTTTGAACAACTTCCCAATCCTTGAATCCAGTGCCAATTTGACCAGTCATTCTTCTATATCCTAGGTGTAATTGACCAGGAGGACAATGTGCAACAAGAGCTGTAAGTTGTCGAAAAAAATTTAATCTAACCTAACATCTAGACATTGCAGATTTACGATTTATTTTTGAACAACTTCCCAACCCTTGAATCCAGCGCCAATTTGACCAGTCGCTCTTCTATATCGGAGGTGTAATTGACCAGGAGGACAATGTGCAGCAAGAGCTGTAAGTGGTCGAAAAAATTCAATCTAACCTAACATCTAGACATTGCAGTTTTACGATTTATTTTTGAACAACTTCCCATTCCTTGAATCCAACGCCAATTTGACCAGTCACTCTTCTATATCGGAGGTGTAATTGACCAGGAGGACAATGTGCAACAAGAGCTGTAAGTTGTCGAAAAAAATTTAATCTAACCTAACATCAAGACATTGCAGATTTACGATTTATTTTTGAACAACTTCCCAATCCTTGAATCCAACGCCAATTTGACCAGTCACTCTTCTATATCGGAGGTGTAATTGACCAGGAGGACAATGTGCAACAAGAGCTGTAAGTTGTCGAAAAAAATTTAATCTAACCTAACATCAAGACATTGCAGATTTACGATTTATTTTTGAACAACTTCCCAATCCTTGAATCCAACGCCAATTTGACCAGTCATTCTTCTATATCCTAGGTGTAATTGACCAGGAGGACAATGTGCAACAAGAGCTGTAAGTTGTCGAAAAAAATTTAATCTAACCTAACATCTATACATTGCAGATTTACGATTTATTTTTGAACAACTTCCCAATCCTTGAATCCAACGCCAATTTGACCAGTCATTCTTCTATATCGAAGGTGTAATTGACCAGGAGGACAATGTGCAACAAGAGCTGTAAGTTGTCGAAAAAAATTTAATCTAACCTAACATCAAGACATTGCAGATTTACGATTTATTTTTGAACAACTTCCCAAACCTTGAATCCAACGCCAATTTGACCAGTCATTCTTCTATATCCTAGGTGTAATTGACCAGGAGGACAATGTGCAACAAGAGCTGTAAGTTGTCGAAAAAAATTTAATCTAACCTAACATCTAGACATTGCAGACTTACGATTTATTTTTGAACAACTTCCCAATCCTTGAATCCAACGCCAATTTGACCAGTCATTCTTCTATATCGAAGGTGTAATTGACCAGGAGGACAATGTGCAACAAGAGCTGTAAGTTGTCGAAAAAAATTTAATCTAACCTAACATCTATACATTGCAGATTTACGATTTATTTTTGAACAACTTCCCAATCCTTGAATCCAACGCCAATTTGACCAGTCATTCTTCTATATCGAAGGTGTAATTGACCAGGAGGACAATGTGCAACAAGAGCTGTAAGTTGTCGAAAAAAATTTAATCTAACCTAACATCAAGACATTGCAGATTTACGATTTATTTTTGAACAACTTCCCAAACCTTGAATCCAACGCCAATTTGACCAGTCATTCTTCTATATCCTAGGTGTAATTGACCAGGAGGACAATGTGCAACAAGAGCTGTAAGTTGTCGAAAAAAATTTAATCTAACCTAACATCTAGACATTGCAGACTTACGATTTATTTTTGAACAACTTCCCAATCCTTGAATCCAACGCCAATTTGACCAGTCATTCTTCTATATCGAAGGTGTAATTGACCAGGAGGACAATGTGCAACAAGAGCTGTAAGTTGTCGAAAAAAATTTAATCTAACCTAACATCAAGACATTGCAGATTTACGATTTATTTTTGAACAACTTCCCAATCCTTGAATCCAACGCCAATTTGACCAGTCATTCTTCTATATCCTAGGTGTAATTGACCAGGAGGACAATGTGCAACAAGAGCTGTAAGTTGTCGAAAAAAATTTAATCTAACCTAACATCTAGACATTGCAGATTTACGATTTATTTTTGAACAACTTCCCAATCCTTGAATCCAACGCCAATTTGACCAGTCATTCTTCTATATCCTAGGTGTAATTGACCAGGAGGACAATGTGCAACAAGAGCTGTAAGCTGTCGAAAAAAATTTAATCTAACCTAACATCAAGACATTGCAGATTTACGATTTATTTTTGAACAAGTTCCCAATCCTTGAATCCAACGCCAATTTGACCAGTCACTCTTCTATATCGGAGGTGTAATTGACCAGGAGGACAATGTGCAACAAGAGCTGTAAGCTGTCGAAAAAAATTTAATCTAACCTAACATCTAGACATTGCAGATTTACGATTTATTTTTGAACAACTTCCCAATCCTTGAATCCAACGCCAATTTGACCAGTCATTCTTCTATATCGAAGGTGTAATTGACCAGGAGGACAATGTGCAACAAGAGCTGTAAGTTGTCGAAAAAAATTTAATCTAACCTAACATCAAGACATTGCAGATTTACGATTTATTTTTGAACAGGTTCCCAATCCTTGAATCCAACGCCAATTTGACCAGTCATTCTTCTATATCCTAGGTGTAATTGACCAGGAGGACAATGTGCAACAAGAGCTGTAAGTTGTCGAAAAAAATTTAATCTAACCTAACATCTAGACATTGCAGATTTACGATTTATTTTTGAACAACTTCCCAATCCTTGAATCCAACGCCAATTTGACCAGTCATTCTTCTATATCCTAGGTGTAATTGACCAGGAGGACAATGTGCAACAAGAGCTGTAAGTTGTCGAAAAAAATTCAATCTAACCTAACATCCAGACATTGCAGTTTTACGATTTATTTTTGAACAACTTCCAAATCCTTGAATCCAGCGCCAATTTGACCAGTCTCTCTTCTATATCGGAGGTGTAATTGACCAGGAGGACAATGTGCAACAAGAGCTGTAAGTTGTCGAAAAAAATTTAATCTAACCTAACATCTAGACATTGCAGATTTACGATTTATTTTTGAACAACTTCCCAATCCTTGAATCCAACGCCAATTTGACCAGTCATTCTTCTATATCCAAGGTGTAATTGACCAGGAGGACAATGTGCAGCAAGAGCTGTAAGTGGTCGAAAAAAATTCAATCTAACCTAACATCTAGACATTGCAGTTTTACGATTTATTTTTGAACAACTTCCCAATCCTTGAATCCAACGCCAATTTGACCAGTCATTCTTCTATATCGAAGGTGTAATTGACCAGGAGGACAATGTGCAACAAGAGCTGTAAGTGGTCGAAAAAAATTCAATCTAACCTAACATCTAGACATTGCAGTTTTACGATTTATTTTTGAACAACTTCCAAATTCTTGAATCCAGCGCCAATTTGACCAGTCTCTCTTCTATATCGGAGGTGTAATTGACCAGGAGGACAATGTGCAGCAAGAGCTGTAAGTGGTCGAAAAAATTCAATCTAACCTAACATCTAGACATTGCAGTTTTACGATTTATTTTTGAACAACTTCCCATTCCTTGAATCCAACGCCAATTTGACCAGTCACTCTTCTATATCGGAGGTGTAATTGACCAGGAGGACAATGTGCAACAAGAGCTGTAAGTTGTCGAAAAAAATTTAATCTAACCTAACATCAAGACATTGCAGATTTACGATTTATTTTTGAACAACTTCCCAATCCTTGAATCCAACGCCAATTTGACCAGTCATTCTTCTATATCCTAGGTGTAATTAACCAGGAGGACAATGTGCAGCAAGAGCTGTAAGTGGTCGAAAAAAATTCAATCTAACCTAACATCTAGACATTGCAGTTTTACGATTTATTTTTGAACAACTTCCCAATCCTTGAATCCAACGCCAATTTGACCAGTCATTCTTCTATATCGAAGGTGTAATTGACCAGGAGGACAATGTGCAACAAGAGCTGTAAGTGGTCGAAAAAAATTCAATCTAACCTAACATCTAGACATTGCAGTTTTACGATTTATTTTTGAACAACTTCCCAATCCTTGAATCCAACGCCAATTTGACCAGTCACTCTTCTTTATCGGAGGTGTAATTGACCAGGAGGACAATGTGCAACAAGAGCTGTAAGTTGTCGAAAAAAATTTAATCTAACCTAACATCTAGACATTGCAGATTTACGATTTATTTTTGAACAACTTCCCAATCCTTGAATCCAGTGCCAATTTGACCAGTCATTCTTCTATATCCTAGGTGTAATTGACCAGGAGGACAATGTGCAACAAGAGCTGTAAGTTGTCGAAAAAAATTCAATCTAACCTAACATCTAGACATTGCAGTTTTACGATTTATTTTTGAACAACTTCCAAATCCTTGAATCCAGCGCCAATTTGACCAGTCTCTCTTCTATATCGGAGGTGTAATTGACCAGGAGGACAATGTGCAACAAGAGCTGTAAGTTGTCGAAAAAAATTTAATCTAACCTAACATCTAGACATTGCAGTTTTACGATTTATTTTTGAACAACTTCCCAATCCTTGAATCCAACGCCAATTTGACCAGTCACTCTTCTATATCGGAGGTGTAATTGACCAGGAGGACAATGTGCAACAAGAGCTGTAAGTTGTCGAAAAAAATTTAATCTAACCTAACATCAAGACATTGCAGATTTACGATTTATTTTTGAACAAGTTCCCAATCCTTGAATCCAAAGCCAATTTGACCAGTCACTCTTCTATATCGGAGGTGTAATTGACCAGGAGGACAATGTGCAACAAGAGCTGTAAGTTGTCGAAAAAAATTTAATCTAACCTAACATCAAGACATTGCAGATTTACGATTTATTTTTGAACAACTTCCCAATCCTTGAATCCAACGCCAATTTGACCAGTCATTCTTCTATATCCTAGGTGTAATTGACCAGGAGGACAATGTGCAACAAGAGCTGTAAGCTGTCGAAAAAAATTTAATCTAACCTAACATCAAGACATTGCAGATTTACGATTTATTTTTGAACAAGTTCCCAATCCTTGAATCCAACGCCAATTTGACCAGTCACTCTTCTATATCGGAGGTGTAATTGACCAGGAGGACAATGTGCAACAAGAGCTGTAAGCTGTCGAAAAAAATTTAATCTAACCTAACATCTAGACATTGCAGATTTACGATTTATTTTTGAACAACTTCCCAATCCTTGAATCCAACGCCAATTTGACCAGTCATTTTTCTATATCGAAGGTGTAATTGACCAGGAGGACAATGTGCAACAAGAGCTGTAAGTTGTCGAAAAAAATTTAATCTAACCTAACATCAAGACATTGCAGATTTACGATTTATTTTTGAACAGGTTCCCAATCCTTGAATCCAACGCCAATTTGACCAGTCATTCTTCTATATCCTAGGTGTAATTGACCAGGAGGACAATGTGCAACAAGAGCTGTAAGTTGTCGAAAAAAATTTAATCTAACCTAACATCTAGACATTGCAGATTTACGATTTATTTTTGAACAACTTCCCAATCCTTGAATCCAACGCCAATTTGACCAGTCATTCTTCTATATCCTAGGTGTAATTGACCAGGAGGACAATGTGCAACAAGAGCTGTAAGTGGTCGAAAAAAATTCAATCTAACCTAACATCTAGACATTGCAGTTTTACGATTTATTTTTGAACAACTTCCAAATCCTTGAATCCAGCGCCAATTTGACCAGTCTCTCTTCTATATCGGAGGTGTAATTGACCAGGAGGACAATGTGCAACAAGAGCTGTAAGTTGTCGAAAAAAATTTAATCTAACCTAACATCAAGACATTGCAGATTTACGATTTATTTTTGAACAACTTCCCAATCCTTGAATCCAACGCCAATTTGACCAGTCATTCTTCTATATCCTAGGTGTAATTGACCAGGAGGACAATGTGCAACAAGAGCTGTAAGCTGTCGAAAAAAATTTAATCTAACCTAACATCTAGACATTGCAGATTTACGATTTATTTTTGAACAACTTCCCAATCCTTGAATCCAGCGCCAATTTGACCAGTCTCTCTTCTATATCGGAGGTGTAATTGACCAGGAGGACAATGTGCAGCAAGAGCTGTAAGTGGTCGAAAAAAATTTAATCTAACCTAACATCAAGACATTGCAGATTTACGATTTATTTTTGAACAACTTCCCAATCCTTGAATCCAACGCCAATTTGACCAGTCTCTCTTCTATATCGGAGGTGTAATTGACCAGGAGGACAATGTGCAACAAGAGCTGTAAGTTGTCGAAAAAAATTTAATCTAACCTAACATCTAGACATTGCAGATTTACGATTTATTTTTGAACAACTTTCCAATCCTTGAATCCAGTGCCAATTTGACCAGTCTCTCTTCTATATCGGAGGTGTAATTGACCAGGAGGACAATGTGCAGCAAGAGCTGTAAGTGGTCGAAAAAATTCAATCTAACCTAACATCTAGACATTGCAGTTTTACGATTTATTTTTGAACAACTTCCCATTCCTTGAATCCAACGCCAATTTGACCAGTCACTCTTCTATATCGGAGGTGTAATTGACCAGGAGGACAATGTGCAACAAGAGCTGTAAGTTGTCGAAAAAAATTTAATCTAACCTAACATCAAGACATTGCAGATTTACGATTTATTTTTGAACAACTTCCCAATCCTTGAATCCAACGCCAATTTGACCAGTCATTCTTCTATATCCTAGGTGTAATTAACCAGGAGGACAATGTGCAACAAGAGCTGTAAGTTGTCGAAAAAAATTCAATCTAACCTAACATCTAGACATTGCAGTTTTACGATTTATTTTTGAACAACTTCCAAATCCTTGAATCCAGCGCCAATTTGACCAGTCTCTCTTCTATATCGGAGGTGTAATTGACCAGGAGGACAATGTGCAACAAGAGCTGTAAGTTGTCGAAAAAAATTTAATCTAACCTAACATCTAGAAATTGCAGATTTACGATTTATTTTTGAACAACTTCCCAATCCTTGAATCCAACGCCAATTTGACCAGTCATTCTTCTATATCCAAGGTGTAATTGACCAGTAGGACAATGTGCAGCAAGAGCTGTAAGTGGTCGAAAAAAATTCAATCTAACCTAACATCTAGACATTGCAGTTTTACGATTTATTTTTGAACAACTTCCCAATCCTTGAATCCAACGCCAATTTGACCAGTCATTCTTCTATATCGAAGGTGTAATTGACCAGGAGGACAATGTGCAACAAGAGCTGTAAGTGGTCGAAAAAAATTCAATCTAACCTAACATCTAGACATTGCAGTTTTACGATTTATTTTTGAACAACTTCCAAATTCTTGAATCCAGCGCCAATTTGACCAGTCTCTCTTCTATGTCGGAGGTGTAATTGACCAGGAGGACAATGTGCAACAAGAGCTGTAAGTTGTCGAAAAAAATTTAATCTAACCTAACATCAAGACATTGCAGATTTACGATTTATTTTTGAACAACTTCCCAATCCTTGAATCCAACGCCAATTTGACCAGTCATTCTTCTATATCCTAGGTGTAATTGACCAGGAGGACAATGTGCAACAAGAGCTGTAAGCTGTCGAAAAAAATTTAATCTAACCTAACATCTAGACATTGCAGATTTACGATTTATTTTTGAACAACTTCCCAATCCTTGAATCCAACGCCAATTTGACCAGTCATTCTTCTATATCGAAGGTGTAATTGACCAGGAGGACAATGTGCAACAAGAGCTGTAAGTTGTCGAAAAAAATTTAATCTAACCTAACATCAAGACATTGCAGATTTACGATTTATTTTTGAACAACTTCCCAATCCTTGAATCCAACGCCAATTTGACCAGTCTCTCTTCTATATCGGAGGTGTAATTGACCAGGAGGACAATGTGCAACAAGAGCTGTAAGTTGTCGAAAAAAATTTAATCTAACCTAACATCTAGACATTGCAGATTTACGATTTATTTTTGAACAACTTTCCAATCCTTGAATCCAGTGCCAATTTGACCAGTCTCTCTTCTATATCGGAGGTGTAATTGACCAGGAGGACAATGTGCAGCAAGAGCTGTAAGTGGTCGAAAAAATTCAATCTAACCTAACATCTAGACATTGCAGTTTTACGATTTATTTTTGAACAACTTCCCATTCCTTGAATCCAACGCCAATTTGACCAGTCACTCTTCTATATCGGAGGTGTAATTGACCAGGAGGACAATGTGCAACAAGAGCTGTAAGTTGTCGAAAAAAATTTAATCTAACCTAACATCAAGACATTGCAGATTTACGATTTATTTTTGAACAACTTCCCAATCCTTGAATCCAACGCCAATTTGACCAGTCATTCTTCTATATCCTAGGTGTAATTAACCAGGAGGACAATGTGCAACAAGAGCTGTAAGTTGTCGAAAAAAATTCAATCTAACCTAACATCTAGACATTGCAGTTTTACGATTTATTTTTGAACAACTTCCAAATCCTTGAATCCAGCGCCAATTTGACCAGTCTCTCTTCTATATCGGAGGTGTAATTGACCAGGAGGACAATGTGCAACAAGAGCTGTAAGTTGTCGAAAAAAATTTAATCTAACCTAACATCTAGAAATTGCAGATTTACGATTTATTTTTGAACAACTTCCCAATCCTTGAATCCAACGCCAATTTGACCAGTCATTCTTCTATATCCAAGGTGTAATTGACCAGTAGGACAATGTGCAGCAAGAGCTGTAAGTGGTCGAAAAAAATTCAATCTAACCTAACATCTAGACATTGCAGTTTTACGATTTATTTTTGAACAACTTCCCAATCCTTGAATCCAACGCCAATTTGACCAGTCATTCTTCTATATCGAAGGTGTAATTGACCAGGAGGACAATGTGCAACAAGAGCTGTAAGTGGTCGAAAAAAATTCAATCTAACCTAACATCTAGACATTGCAGTTTTACGATTTATTTTTGAACAACTTCCAAATTCTTGAATCCAGCGCCAATTTGACCAGTCTCTCTTCTATATCGGAGGTGTAATTGACCAGGAGGACAATGTGCAACAAGAGCTGTAAGTGGTCGAAAAAATTCAATCTAACCTAACATCTAGACATTGCAGTTTTACCATTTATTTTTGAACAACTTCCCAATCCTTGAATCCAACGCCAATTTGACCAGTCACTCTTCTATATCGGAGGTGTAATTGACCAGGAGGACAATGTGCAACAAGAGCTGTAAGTTGTCGAAAAAAATTTAATCTAACCTAACATCAAGACATTGCAGATTTACGATTTATTTTTGAACAACTTCCCAATCCTTGAATCCAACGCCAATTTGACCAGTCATTCTTCTATATCCTAGGTGTAATTGACCAGGAGGACAATGTGCAACAAGAGCTGTAAGTTGTCGAAAAGAATTTAATCTAACCTAACATCTAGACATTGCAGATTTACGATTTATTTTTGAACAACTTCCCAATCCTTGAATCCAGCGCCAATTTGACCAGTCGCTCTTCTATATCGGAGGTGTAATTGACCAGGAGGACAATGTGCAGCAAGAGCTGTAAGTGGTCGAAAAAATTCAATCTAACCTAACATCTAGACATTGCAGTTTTACGATTTATTTTTGAACAACTTCCAAATCCTTGAATCCAGCGCCAATTTGACCAGTCTCTCTTCTATATCGGAGGTGTAATTGACCAGGAGGACAATGTGCAACAAGAGCTGTAAGTTGTCGAAAAAAATTTAATCTAACCTAACATCTAGACATTGCAGATTTACGATTTATTTTTGAACAACTTCCCAATCCTTGAATCCAGCGCCAATTTGACCAGTCGCTCTTCTATATCGGAGGTGTAATTGACCAGGAGGACAATGTGCAGCAAGAGCTGTAAGTGGTCGAAAAAATTCAATCTAACCTAACATCTAGACATTGCAGTTTTACGATTTATTTTTGAACAACTTCCCATTCCTTGAATCCAACGCCAATTTGACCAGTCACTCTTCTATATCGGAGGTGTAATTGACCAGGAGGACAATGTGCAACAAGAGCTGTAAGTTGTCGAAAAAAATTTAATCTAACCTAACATCAAGACATTGCAGATTTACGATTTATTTTTGAACAACTTCCCAATCCTTGAATCCAACGCCAATTTGACCAGTCATTCTTCTATATCCTAGGTGTAATTGACCAGGAGGACAATGTGCAACAAGAGCTGTAAGTTGTCGAAAAAAATTCAATATAACCTAACATCTAGACATTGCAGTTTTACGATTTATTTTTGAACAACTTCCAAATCCTTGAATCCAGCGCCAATTTGACCAGTCTCTCTTCTATATCGGAGGTGTAATTGACCAGGAGGACAATGTGCAACAAGAGCTGTAAGTTGCCGAAAAAAATTTAATCTATCCTAACATCTAGACATTGCAGATTTACGATTTATTTTTGAACAACTTCCCAATCCTTGAATCCAACGCCAATTTGACCAGTCATTCTTCTATATCCAAGGTGTAATTGACCAGGAGGACAATGTGCAGCAAGAGCTGTAAGTGGTCGAAAAAAATTCAATCTAACCTAACATCTAGACATTGCAGTTTTACGATTTATTTTTGAACAACTTCCCAATCCTTGAATCCAACGCCAATTTGACCAGTCATTCTTCTATATCGAAGGTGTAATTGACCAGGAGGATAATGTGCAACAAGAGCTGTAAGTGGTCGAAAAAAATTCAATCTAACCTAACATCTAGACATTGCAGTTTTACGATTTATTTTTGAACAACTTCCAAATTCTTGAATCCAGCGCCAATTAGACCAGTCTCTCTTCTATATCGGAGGTGTAATTGACCAGGAGGACAATGTGCAACAAGAGCTGTAAGTGGTCGAAAAAATTCAATCTAACCTAACATCTAGACATTGCAGTTTTACGATTTATTTTTGAACAACTTCCCAATCCTTGAATCCAACGCCAATTTGACCAGTCACTCTTCTATATCGGAGGTGTAATTGATTAGGAGGACAATGTGCAACAAGAGCTGTAAGTTGTCGAAAAAAATTTAATCTAACCTAACATCAAGACATTGCAGATTTACGATTTATTTTTGAACAACTTCCCAATCCTTGAATCCAACGCCAATTTGACCAGTCATTCTTCTATATCCTAGGTGTAATTGACCAGGAGGACAATGTGCAACAAGAGCTGTAAGCTGTCGAAAAAAATTTAATCTAACCTAACATCTAGACATTGCAGATTTACGATTTATTTTTGAACAACTTCCCAATCCTTGAATCCAACGCCAATTTGACCAGTCATTCTTCTATATCGAAGGTGTAATTGACCAGGAGGACCATGTGCAACAAGAGCTGTAAGTTGTCGAAAAGAATTTAATCTAACCTAACATCAAGACATTGCAGATTTACGATTTATTTTTGAACAACTTCCCAATCCTTGAATCCAACGCCAATTTGACCAGTCATTCTTCTATATCCTAGGTGTAATTGACCAGGAGGACAATGTGCAACAAGAGCTGTAAGTTGTCGAAAAAAATTTAATCTAACCTAACATCTAGACATTGCAGATTTACGATTTATTTTTGAACAACTTCCCAATCCTTGAATCCAGTGCCAATTTGACCAGTCTCTCTTCTATATCGGAGGTGTAATTGACCAGGAGGACAATGTGCAACAAGAGCTGTAAGTGGTCGAAAAAAATTCAATCTAACCTAACATCTAGACATTGCAGATTTACGATTTATTTTTGAACAACTTCCCAATCCTTGAATCCAACGCCAATTTGACCAGTCATTCTTCTATATCCTAGGTGTAATTGACCAGGAGGACAATGTGCAACAAGAGCTGTAAGTTGTCGAAAAAAATTCAATCTAACCTAACATCTAGACATTGCAGTTTTACGATTTATTTTTGAACAACTTCCAAATCCTTGAATCCAGCGCCAATTTGACCAGTCTCTCTTCTATATCGGAGGTGTAATTGACCAGGAGGACAATGTGCAACAAGAGCTGTAAGTGGTCGAAAAAAATTCAATCTAACCTAACATCTAGACATTGCAGTTTTACGATTTATTTTTGAACAACTTCCCAATCCTTGAATCCAACGCCAATTTGACCAGTCATTCTTCTATATCCAAGGTGTAATTGACCAGGAGGACAATGTGCAGCAAGAGCTGTAAGTGGTCGAAAAAAATTCAATCTAACCTAACATCTAGACATTGCAGTTTTACGATTTATTTTTGAACAACTTCCCAATCCTTGAATCCAACGCCAATTTGACCAGTCATTCTTCTATATCGAAGGTGTAATTGACCAGGAGGACAATGTGCAACAAGAGCTGTAAGTGGTCGAAAAAAATTCAATCTAACCTAACATCTAGACATTCCAGTTTTACGATTTATTTTTGAACAACTTCCAAATTCTTGAATCCAGCGCCAATTTGACCAGTCTCTCTTCTATATCGGAGGTGTAATTGACCAGGAGGACAATGTGCAGCAAGAGCTGTAAGTGGTCGAAAAAATTCAATCTAACCTAACATCTAGACATTGCAGTTTTACGATTTATTTTTGAACAACTTCCCATTCCTTGAATCCAACGCCAATTTGACCAGTCACTCTTCTATATCGGAGGTGTAATTGACCAGGAGGACAATGTGCAACAAGAGCTGTAAGTTGTCGAAAAAAATTTAATCTAACCTAACATCAAGACATTGCAGATTTACGATTTATTTTTGAACAACTTCCCAATCCTTGAATCCAACGCCAATTTGACCAGTCATTCTTCTATATCCTAGGTGTAATTAACCAGGAGGACAATGTGCAGCAAGAGCTGTAAGTGGTCGAAAAAAATTCAATCTAACCTAACATCTAGACATTGCAGTTTTACGATTTATTTTTGAACAACTTCCCAATCCTTGAATCCAACGCCAATTTGACCAGTCATTCTTCTATATCGAAGGTGTAATTGACCAGGAGGACAATGTGCAACAAGAGCTGTAAGTGGTCGAAAAAAATTCAATCTAACCTAACATCTAGACATTGCAGTTTTACGATTTATTTTTGAACAACTTCCCAATCCTTGAATCCAACGCCAATTTGACCAGTCACTCTTCTATATCGGAGGTGTAATTGACCAGGAGGACAATGTGCAACAAGAGCTGTAAGTTGTCGAAAAAAATTTAATCTAACCTAACATCTAGACATTGCAGATTTACGATTTATTTTTGAACAACTTCCCAATCCTTGAATCCAGTGCCAATTTGACCAGTCATTCTTCTATATCCTAGGTGTAATTGACCAGGAGGACAATGTGCAACAAGAGCTGTAAGTTGTCGAAAAAAATTCAATCTAACCTAACATCTAGACATTGCAGTTTTACGATTTATTTTTGAACAACTTCCAAATCCTTGAATCCAGCGCCAATTTGACCAGTCTCTCTTCTATATCGGAGGTGTAATTGACCAGGAGGGCAATGTGCAGCAAGAGCTGTAAGTGGTCGAAAAAATTCAATCTAACCTAACATCTAGACATTGCAGTTTTACGATTTATTTTTGAACAACTTCCCATTCCTTGAATCCAACGCCAATTTGACCAGTCACTCTTCTATATCGGAGGTGTAATTGACCAGGAGGACAATGTGCAACAAGAGCTGTAAGTTGTCGAAAAAAATTTAATCTAACCTAACATCAAGACATTGCAGATTTACGATTTATTTTTGAACAACTTCCCAATCCTTGAATCCAACGCCAATTTGACCAGTCATTCTTCTATATCCTAGGTGTAATTAACCAGGAGGACAATGTGCAGCAAGAGCTGTAAGTGGTCGAAAAAAATTCAATCTAACCTAACATCTAGACATTGCAGTTTTACGATTTATTTTTGAACAACTTCCCAATCCTTGAATCCAACGCCAATTTGACCAGTCATTCTTCTATATCGAAGGTGTAATTGACCAGGAGGACAATGTGCAACAAGAGCTGTAAGTGGTCGAAAAAAATTCAATCTAACCTAACATCTAGACATTGCAGTTTTACGATTTATTTTTGAACAACTTCCCAATCCTTGAATCCAACGCCAATTTGACCAGTCACTCTTCTATATCGGAGGTGTAATTGACCAGGAGGACAATGTGCAACAAGAGCTGTAAGTTGTCGAAAAAAATTTAATCTAACCTAACATCTAGACATTGCAGATTTACGATTTATTTTTGAACAACTTCCCAATCCTTGAATCCAGTGCCAATTTGACCAGTCATTCTTCTATATCCTAGGTGTAATTGACCAGGAGGACAATGTGCAACAAGAGCTGTAAGTTGTCGAAAAAAATTCAATCTAACCTAACATCTAGACATTGCAGTTTTACGATTTATTTTTGAACAACTTCCAAATCCTTGAATCCAGCGCCAATTTGACCAGTCTCTCTTCTATATCGGAGGTGTAATTGACCAGGAGGACAATGTGCAGCAAGAGCTGTAAGTGGTCGAAAAAAATTCAATCTAACCTAACATCTAGACATTGCAGTTTTACGATTTATTTTTGAACAACTTCCCAATCCTTGAATCCAACGCCAATTTGACCAGTCATTCTTCTATATCGAAGGTGTAATTGACCAGGAGGACAATGTGCAACAAGAGCTGTAAGTGGTCGAAAAAAATTCAATCTAACCTAACATCTAGACATTGCAGTTTTACGATTTATTTTTGAACAACTTCCCAATCCTTGAATCCAACGCCAATTTGACCAGTCACTCTTCTATATCGGAGGTGTAATTGACCAGGAGGACAATGTGCAACAAGAGCTGTAAGTTGTCGAAAAAAATTTAATCTAACCTAACATCTAGACATTGCAGATTTACGATTTATTTTTGAACAACTTCCCAATCCTTGAATCCAGTGCCAATTTGACCAGTCATTCTTCTATATCCTAGGTGTAATTGACCAGGAGGACAATGTGCAACAAGAGCTGTAAGTTGTCGAAAAAAATTCAATCTAACCTAACATCTAGACATTGCAGTTTTACGATTTATTTTTGAACAACTTCCAAATCCTTGAATCCAGCGCCAATTTGACCAGTCTCTCTTCTATATCGGAGGTGTAATTGACCAGGAGGACAATGTGCAACAAGAGCTGTAAGTTGTCGAAAAAAATTTAATCTAACCTAACATCTAGACATTGCAGTTTTACGATTTATTTTTGAACAACTTCCCAATCCTTGAATCCAACGCCAATTTGACCAGTCACTCTTCTATATCGGAGGTGTAATTGACCAGGAGGACAATGTGCAACAAGAGCTGTAAGTTGTCGAAAAAAATTTAATCTAACCTAACATCAAGACATTGCAGATTTACGATTTATTTTTGAACAAGTTCCCAATCCTTGAATCCAAAGCCAATTTGACCAGTCACTCTTCTATATCGGAGGTGTAATTGACCAGGAGGACAATGTGCAACAAGAGCTGTAAGTTGTCGAAAAAAATTTAATCTAACCTAACATCAAGACATTGCAGATTTACGATTTATTTTTGAACAACTTCCCAATCCTTGAATCCAACGCCAATTTGACCAGTCATTCTTCTATATCCTAGGTGTAATTGACCAGGAGGACAATGTGCAACAAGAGCTGTAAGCTGTCGAAAAAAATTTAATCTAACCTAACATCAAGACATTGCAGATTTACGATTTATTTTTGAACAAGTTCCCAATCCTTGAATCCAACGCCAATTTGACCAGTCACTCTTCTATATCGGAGGTGTAATTGACCAGGAGGACAATGTGCAACAAGAGCTGTAAGCTGTCGAAAAAAATTTAATCTAACCTAACATCTAGACATTGCAGATTTACGATTTATTTTTGAACAACTTCCCAATCCTTGAATCCAACGCCAATTTGACCAGTCATTCTTCTATATCGAAGGTGTAATTGACCAGGAGGACAATGTGCAACAAGAGCTGTAAGTTGTCGAAAAAAATTTAATCTAACCTAACATCAAGACATTGCAGATTTACGATTTATTTTTGAACAACTTCCCAATCCTTGAATCCAACGCCAATTTGACCAGTCATTCTTCTATATCCTAGGTGTAATTGACCAGGAGGACAATGTGCAACAAGAGCTGTAAGTTGTCGAAAAGAATTTAATCTAACCTAACATCTAGACATTGCAGATTTACGATTTATTTTTGAACAACTTCCCAATCCTTGAATCCAACGCCAATTTGACCAGTCTCTCTTCTATATCGGAGGTGTAATTGACCAGGAGGACAATGTGCAACAAGAGCTGTAAGTTGTCGAAAAAAATTTAATCTAACCTAACATCTAGACATTGCAGATTTACGATTTATTTTTGAACAACTTTCCAATCCTTGAATCCAGTGCCAATTTGACCAGTCTCTCTTCTATATCGGAGGTGTAATTGACCAGGAGGACAATGTGCAGCAAGAGCTGTAAGTGGTCGAAAAAATTCAATCTAACCTAACATCTAGACATTGCAGTTTTACGATTTATTTTTGAACAACTTCCCATTCCTTGAATCCAACGCCAATTTGACCAGTCACTCTTCTATATCGGAGGTGTAATTGACCAGGAGGACAATGTGCAACAAGAGCTGTAAGTTGTCGAAAAAAATTTAATCTAACCTAACATCAAGACATTGCAGATTTACGATTTATTTTTGAACAACTTCCCAATCCTTGAATCCAACGCCAATTTGACCAGTCATTCTTCTATATCCTAGGTGTAATTAACCAGGAGGACAATGTGCAACAAGAGCTGTAAGTTGTCGAAAAAAATTCAATCTAACCTAACATCTAGACATTGCAGTTTTACGATTTATTTTTGAACAACTTCCAAATCCTTGAATCCAGCGCCAATTTGACCAGTCTCTCTTCTATATCGGAGGTGTAATTGACCAGGAGGACAATGTGCAACAAGAGCTGTAAGTTGTCGAAAAAAATTTAATCTAACCTAACATCTAGAAATTGCAGATTTACGATTTATTTTTGAACAACTTCCCAATCCTTGAATCCAACGCCAATTTGACCAGTCATTCTTCTATATCCAAGGTGTAATTGACCAGTAGGACAATGTGCAGCAAGAGCTGTAAGTGGTCGAAAAAAATTCAATCTAACCTAACATCTAGACATTGCAGTTTTACGATTTATTTTTGAACAACTTCCCAATCCTTGAATCCAACGCCAATTTGACCAGTCATTCTTCTATATCGAAGGTGTAATTGACCAGGAGGACAATGTGCAACAAGAGCTGTAAGTGGTCGAAAAAAATTCAATCTAACCTAACATCTAGACATTGCAGTTTTACGATTTATTTTTGAACAACTTCCAAATTCTTGAATCCAGCGCCAATTTGACCAGTCTCTCTTCTATATCGGAGGTGTAATTGACCAGGAGGACAATGTGCAACAAGAGCTGTAAGTGGTCGAAAAAATTCAATCTAACCTAACATCTAGACATTGCAGTTTTACCATTTATTTTTGAACAACTTCCCAATCCTTGAATCCAACGCCAATTTGACCAGTCACTCTTCTATATCGGAGGTGTAATTGACCAGGAGGACAATGTGCAACAAGAGCTGTAAGTTGTCGAAAAAAATTTAATCTAACCTAACATCAAGACATTGCAGATTTACGATTTATTTTTGAACAACTTCCCAATCCTTGAATCCAACGCCAATTTGACCAGTCATTCTTCTATATCCTAGGTGTAATTGACCAGGAGGACAATGTGCAACAAGAGCTGTAAGTTGTCGAAAAGAATTTAATCTAACCTAACATCTAGACATTGCAGATTTACGATTTATTTTTGAACAACTTCCCAATCCTTGAATCCAGCGCCAATTTGACCAGTCGCTCTTCTATATCGGAGGTGTAATTGACCAGGAGGACAATGTGCAGCAAGAGCTGTAAGTGGTCGAAAAAATTCAATCTAACCTAACATCTAGACATTGCAGTTTTACGATTTATTTTTGAACAACTTCCAAATCCTTGAATCCAGCGCCAATTTGACCAGTCTCTCTTCTATATCGGAGGTGTAATTGACCAGGAGGACAATGTGCAACAAGAGCTGTAAGTTGTCGAAAAAAATTTAATCTAACCTAACATCTAGACATTGCAGATTTACGATTTATTTTTGAACAACTTCCCAATCCTTGAATCCAGCGCCAATTTGACCAGTCGCTCTTCTATATCGGAGGTGTAATTGACCAGGAGGACAATGTGCAGCAAGAGCTGTAAGTGGTCGAAAAAATTCAATCTAACCTAACATCTAGACATTGCAGTTTTACGATTTATTTTTGAACAACTTCCCATTCCTTGAATCCAACGCCAATTTGACCAGTCACTCTTCTATATCGGAGGTGTAATTGACCAGGAGGACAATGTGCAACAAGAGCTGTAAGTTGTCGAAAAAAATTTAATCTAACCTAACATCAAGACATTGCAGATTTACGATTTATTTTTGAACAACTTCCCAATCCTTGAATCCAACGCCAATTTGACCAGTCATTCTTCTATATCCTAGGTGTAATTGACCAGGAGGACAATGTGCAACAAGAGCTGTAAGTTGTCGAAAAAAATTCAATATAACCTAACATCTAGACATTGCAGTTTTACGATTTATTTTTGAACAACTTCCAAATCCTTGAATCCAGCGCCAATTTGACCAGTCTCTCTTCTATATCGGAGGTGTAATTGACCAGGAGGACAATGTGCAACAAGAGCTGTAAGTTGCCGAAAAAAATTTAATCTATCCTAACATCTAGACATTGCAGATTTACGATTTATTTTTGAACAACTTCCCAATCCTTGAATCCAACGCCAATTTGACCAGTCATTCTTCTATATCCAAGGTGTAATTGACCAGGAGGACAATGTGCAGCAAGAGCTGTAAGTGGTCGAAAAAAATTCAATCTAACCTAACATCTAGACATTGCAGTTTTACGATTTATTTTTGAACAACTTCCCAATCCTTGAATCCAACGCCAATTTGACCAGTCATTCTTCTATATCGAAGGTGTAATTGACCAGGAGGATAATGTGCAACAAGAGCTGTAAGTGGTCGAAAAAAATTCAATCTAACCTAACATCTAGACATTGCAGTTTTACGATTTATTTTTGAACAACTTCCAAATTCTTGAATCCAGCGCCAATTAGACCAGTCTCTCTTCTATATCGGAGGTGTAATTGACCAGGAGGACAATGTGCAACAAGAGCTGTAAGTGGTCGAAAAAATTCAATCTAACCTAACATCTAGACATTGCAGTTTTACGATTTATTTTTGAACAACTTCCCAATCCTTGAATCCAACGCCAATTTGACCAGTCACTCTTCTATATCGGAGGTGTAATTGATTAGGAGGACAATGTGCAACAAGAGCTGTAAGTTGTCGAAAAAAATTTAATCTAACCTAACATCAAGACATTGCAGATTTACGATTTATTTTTGAACAACTTCCCAATCCTTGAATCCAACGCCAATTTGACCAGTCATTCTTCTATATCCTAGGTGTAATTGACCAGGAGGACAATGTGCAACAAGAGCTGTAAGCTGTCGAAAAAAATTTAATCTAACCTAACATCTAGACATTGCAGATTTACGATTTATTTTTGAACAACTTCCCAATCCTTGAATCCAACGCCAATTTGACCAGTCATTCTTCTATATCGAAGGTGTAATTGACCAGGAGGACCATGTGCAACAAGAGCTGTAAGTTGTCGAAAAGAATTTAATCTAACCTAACATCAAGACATTGCAGATTTACGATTTATTTTTGAACAACTTCCCAATCCTTGAATCCAACGCCAATTTGACCAGTCATTCTTCTATATCCTAGGTGTAATTGACCAGGAGGACAATGTGCAACAAGAGCTGTAAGTTGTCGAAAAAAATTTAATCTAACCTAACATCTAGACATTGCAGATTTACGATTTATTTTTGAACAACTTCCCAATCCTTGAATCCAGTGCCAATTTGACCAGTCTCTCTTCTATATCGGAGGTGTAATTGACCAGGAGGACAATGTGCAACAAGAGCTGTAAGTGGTCGAAAAAAATTCAATCTAACCTAACATCTAGACATTGCAGATTTACGATTTATTTTTGAACAACTTCCCAATCCTTGAATCCAACGCCAATTTGACCAGTCATTCTTCTATATCCTAGGTGTAATTGACCAGGAGGACAATGTGCAACAAGAGCTGTAAGTTGTCGAAAAAAATTCAATCTAACCTAACATCTAGACATTGCAGTTTTACGATTTATTTTTGAACAACTTCCAAATCCTTGAATCCAGCGCCAATTTGACCAGTCTCTCTTCTATATCGGAGGTGTAATTGACCAGGAGGACAATGTGCAACAAGAGCTGTAAGTGGTCGAAAAAAATTCAATCTAACCTAACATCTAGACATTGCAGTTTTACGATTTATTTTTGAACAACTTCCCAATCCTTGAATCCAACGCCAATTTGACCAGTCATTCTTCTATATCCAAGGTGTAATTGACCAGGAGGACAATGTGCAGCAAGAGCTGTAAGTGGTCGAAAAAAATTCAATCTAACCTAACATCTAGACATTGCAGTTTTACGATTTATTTTTGAACAACTTCCCAATCCTTGAATCCAACGCCAATTTGACCAGTCATTCTTCTATATCGAAGGTGTAATTGACCAGGAGGACAATGTGCAACAAGAGCTGTAAGTGGTCGAAAAAAATTCAATCTAACCTAACATCTAGACATTCCAGTTTTACGATTTATTTTTGAACAACTTCCAAATTCTTGAATCCAGCGCCAATTTGACCAGTCTCTCTTCTATATCGGAGGTGTAATTGACCAGGAGGACAATGTGCAGCAAGAGCTGTAAGTGGTCGAAAAAATTCAATCTAACCTAACATCTAGACATTGCAGTTTTACGATTTATTTTTGAACAACTTCCCATTCCTTGAATCCAACGCCAATTTGACCAGTCACTCTTCTATATCGGAGGTGTAATTGACCAGGAGGACAATGTGCAACAAGAGCTGTAAGTTGTCGAAAAAAATTTAATCTAACCTAACATCAAGACATTGCAGATTTACGATTTATTTTTGAACAACTTCCCAATCCTTGAATCCAACGCCAATTTGACCAGTCATTCTTCTATATCCTAGGTGTAATTAACCAGGAGGACAATGTGCAGCAAGAGCTGTAAGTGGTCGAAAAAAATTCAATCTAACCTAACATCTAGACATTGCAGTTTTACGATTTATTTTTGAACAACTTCCCAATCCTTGAATCCAACGCCAATTTGACCAGTCATTCTTCTATATCGAAGGTGTAATTGACCAGGAGGACAATGTGCAACAAGAGCTGTAAGTGGTCGAAAAAAATTCAATCTAACCTAACATCTAGACATTGCAGTTTTACGATTTATTTTTGAACAACTTCCCAATCCTTGAATCCAACGCCAATTTGACCAGTCACTCTTCTATATCGGAGGTGTAATTGACCAGGAGGACAATGTGCAACAAGAGCTGTAAGTTGTCGAAAAAAATTTAATCTAACCTAACATCTAGACATTGCAGATTTACGATTTATTTTTGAACAACTTCCCAATCCTTGAATCCAGTGCCAATTTGACCAGTCATTCTTCTATATCCTAGGTGTAATTGACCAGGAGGACAATGTGCAACAAGAGCTGTAAGTTGTCGAAAAAAATTCAATCTAACCTAACATCTAGACATTGCAGTTTTACGATTTATTTTTGAACAACTTCCAAATCCTTGAATCCAGCGCCAATTTGACCAGTCTCTCTTCTATATCGGAGGTGTAATTGACCAGGAGGGCAATGTGCAGCAAGAGCTGTAAGTGGTCGAAAAAATTCAATCTAACCTAACATCTAGACATTGCAGTTTTACGATTTATTTTTGAACAACTTCCCATTCCTTGAATCCAACGCCAATTTGACCAGTCACTCTTCTATATCGGAGGTGTAATTGACCAGGAGGACAATGTGCAACAAGAGCTGTAAGTTGTCGAAAAAAATTTAATCTAACCTAACATCAAGACATTGCAGATTTACGATTTATTTTTGAACAACTTCCCAATCCTTGAATCCAACGCCAATTTGACCAGTCATTCTTCTATATCCTAGGTGTAATTAACCAGGAGGACAATGTGCAGCAAGAGCTGTAAGTGGTCGAAAAAAATTCAATCTAACCTAACATCTAGACATTGCAGTTTTACGATTTATTTTTGAACAACTTCCCAATCCTTGAATCCAACGCCAATTTGACCAGTCATTCTTCTATATCGAAGGTGTAATTGACCAGGAGGACAATGTGCAACAAGAGCTGTAAGTGGTCGAAAAAAATTCAATCTAACCTAACATCTAGACATTGCAGTTTTACGATTTATTTTTGAACAACTTCCCAATCCTTGAATCCAACGCCAATTTGACCAGTCACTCTTCTATATCGGAGGTGTAATTGACCAGGAGGACAATGTGCAACAAGAGCTGTAAGTTGTCGAAAAAAATTTAATCTAACCTAACATCTAGACATTGCAGATTTACGATTTATTTTTGAACAACTTCCCAATCCTTGAATCCAGTGCCAATTTGACCAGTCATTCTTCTATATCCTAGGTGTAATTGACCAGGAGGACAATGTGCAACAAGAGCTGTAAGTTGTCGAAAAAAATTCAATCTAACCTAACATCTAGACATTGCAGTTTTACGATTTATTTTTGAACAACTTCCAAATCCTTGAATCCAGCGCCAATTTGACCAGTCTCTCTTCTATATCGGAGGTGTAATTGACCAGGAGGACAATGTGCAGCAAGAGCTGTAAGTGGTCGAAAAAAATTCAATCTAACCTAACATCTAGACATTGCAGTTTTACGATTTATTTTTGAACAACTTCCCAATCCTTGAATCCAACGCCAATTTGACCAGTCATTCTTCTATATCGAAGGTGTAATTGACCAGGAGGACAATGTGCAACAAGAGCTGTAAGTGGTCGAAAAAAATTCAATCTAACCTAACATCTAGACATTGCAGTTTTACGATTTATTTTTGAACAACTTCCCAATCCTTGAATCCAACGCCAATTTGACCAGTCACTCTTCTATATCGGAGGTGTAATTGACCAGGAGGACAATGTGCAACAAGAGCTGTAAGTTGTCGAAAAAAATTTAATCTAACCTAACATCTAGACATTGCAGATTTACGATTTATTTTTGAACAACTTCCCAATCCTTGAATCCAGTGCCAATTTGACCAGTCATTCTTCTATATCCTAGGTGTAATTGACCAGGAGGACAATGTGCAACAAGAGCTGTAAGTTGTCGAAAAAAATTCAATCTAACCTAACATCTAGACATTGCAGTTTTACGATTTATTTTTGAACAACTTCCAAATCCTTGAATCCAGCGCCAATTTGACCAGTCTCTCTTCTATATCGGAGGTGTAATTGACCAGGAGGACAATGTGCAACAAGAGCTGTAAGTTGTCGAAAAAAATTTAATCTAACCTAACATCTAGACATTGCAGTTTTACGATTTATTTTTGAACAACTTCCCAATCCTTGAATCCAACGCCAATTTGACCAGTCACTCTTCTATATCGGAGGTGTAATTGACCAGGAGGACAATGTGCAACAAGAGCTGTAAGTTGTCGAAAAAAATTTAATCTAACCTAACATCAAGACATTGCAGATTTACGATTTATTTTTGAACAAGTTCCCAATCCTTGAATCCAAAGCCAATTTGACCAGTCACTCTTCTATATCGGAGGTGTAATTGACCAGGAGGACAATGTGCAACAAGAGCTGTAAGTTGTCGAAAAAAATTTAATCTAACCTAACATCAAGACATTGCAGATTTACGATTTATTTTTGAACAACTTCCCAATCCTTGAATCCAACGCCAATTTGACCAGTCATTCTTCTATATCCTAGGTGTAATTGACCAGGAGGACAATGTGCAACAAGAGCTGTAAGCTGTCGAAAAAAATTTAATCTAACCTAACATCAAGACATTGCAGATTTACGATTTATTTTTGAACAAGTTCCCAATCCTTGAATCCAACGCCAATTTGACCAGTCACTCTTCTATATCGGAGGTGTAATTGACCAGGAGGACAATGTGCAACAAGAGCTGTAAGCTGTCGAAAAAAATTTAATCTAACCTAACATCTAGACATTGCAGATTTACGATTTATTTTTGAACAACTTCCCAATCCTTGAATCCAACGCCAATTTGACCAGTCATTCTTCTATATCGAAGGTGTAATTGACCAGGAGGACAATGTGCAACAAGAGCTGTAAGTTGTCGAAAAAAATTTAATCTAACCTAACATCCAGACATTGCAGATTTACGATTTATTTTTGAACAGGTTCCCAATCCTTGAATCCAACGCCAATTTGACCAGTCATTCTTCTATATCCTAGGTGTAATTGACCAGGAGGACAATGTGCAACAAGAGCTGTAAGTTGTCGAAAAAAATTTAATCTAACCTAACATCTAGACATTGCAGATTTACGATTTATTTTTGAACAACTTCCCAATCCTTGAATCCAACGCCAATTTGACCAGTCATTCTTCTATATCCTAGGTGTAATTGACCAGGAGGACAATGTGCAACAAGAGCTGTAAGTTGTCGAAAAAAATTCAATCTAACCTAACATCTAGACATTGCAGTTTTACGATTTATTTTTGAACAACTTCCAAATCCTTGAATCCAGCGCCAATTTGACCAGTCTCTCTTCTATATCGGAGGTGTAATTGACCAGGAGGACAATGTGCAACAAGAGCTGTAAGTTGTCGAAAAAAATTTAATCTAACCTAACATCTAGACATTGCAGATTTACGATTTATTTTTGAACAACTTCCCAATCCTTGAATCCAACGCCAATTTGACCAGTCATTCTTCTATATCCAAGGTGTAATTGACCAGGAGGACAATGTGCAGCAAGAGCTGTAAGTGGTCGAAAAAAATTCAATCTAACCTAACATCTAGACATTGCAGTTTTACGATTTATTTTTGAACAACTTCCCAATCCTTGAATCCAACGCCAATTTGACCAGTCATTCTTCTATATCGAAGGTGTAATTGACCAGGAGGACAATGTGCAACAAGAGCTGTAAGTGGTCGAAAAAAATTCAATCTAACCTAACATCTAGACATTGCAGTTTTACGATTTATTTTTGAACAACTTCCAAATTCTTGAATCCAGCGCCAATTTGACCAGTCTCTCTTCTATATCGGAGGTGTAATTGACCAGGAGGACAATGTGCAGCAAGAGCTGTAAGTGGTCGAAAAAATTCAATCTAACCTAACATCTAGACATTGCAGTTTTACGATTTATTTTTGAACAACTTCCCATTCCTTGAATCCAACGCCAATTTGACCAGTCACTCTTCTATATCGGAGGTGTAATTGACCAGGAGGACAATGTGCAACAAGAGCTGTAAGTTGTCGAAAAAAATTTAATCTAACCTAACATCAAGACATTGCAGATTTACGATTTATTTTTGAACAACTTCCCAATCCTTGAATCCAACGCCAATTTGACCAGTCATTCTTCTATATCCTAGGTGTAATTAACCAGGAGGACAATGTGCAGCAAGAGCTGTAAGTGGTCGAAAAAAATTCAATCTAACCTAACATCTAGACATTGCAGTTTTACGATTTATTTTTGAACAACTTCCCAATCCTTGAATCCAACGCCAATTTGACCAGTCATTCTTCTATATCGAAGGTGTAATTGACCAGGAGGACAATGTGCAACAAGAGCTGTAAGTGGTCGAAAAAAATTCAATCTAACCTAACATCTAGACATTGCAGTTTTACGATTTATTTTTGAACAACTTCCCAATCCTTGAATCCAACGCCAATTTGACCAGTCACTCTTCTATATCGGAGGTGTAATTGACCAGGAGGACAATGTGCAACAAGAGCTGTAAGTTGTCGAAAAAAATTTAATCTAACCTAACATCAAGACATTGCAGATTTACGATTTATTTTTGAACAAGTTCCCAATCCTTGAATCCAACGCCAATTTGACCAGTCACTCTTCTATATCGGAGGTGTAATTGACCAGGAGGACAATGTGCAACAAGAGCTGTAAGTTGTCGAAAAAAATTTAATCTAACCTAACATCAAGACATTGCAGATTTACGATTTATTTTTGAACAACTTCCCAATCCTTGAATCCAACGCCAATTTGACCAGTCATTCTTCTATATCCTAGGTGTAATTGACCAGGAGGACAATGTGCAACAAGAGCTGTAAGCTGTCGAAAAAAATTTAATCTAACCTAACATCTAGACATTGCAGATTTACGATTTATTTTTGAACAACTTTCCAATCCTTGAATCCAGTGCCAATTTGACCAGTCTCTCTTCTATATCGGAGGTGTAATTGACCAGGAGGACAATGTGCAACAAGAGCTGTAAGTTGTCGAAAAAAATTTAATCTAACCTAACATCTAGACATTGCAGATTTACGATTTATTTTTGAACAACTTTCCAATCCTTGAATCCAGTGCCAATTTGACCAGTCTCTCTTCTATATCGGAGGTGTAATTGACCAGGAGGACAATGTGCAGCAAGAGCTGTAAGTGGTCGAAAAAATTCAATCTAACCTAACATCTAGACATTGCAGTTTTACGATTTATTTTTGAACAACTTCCCATTCCTTGAATCCAACGCCAATTTGACCAGTCACTCTTCTATATCGGAGGTGTAATTGACCAGGAGGACAATGTGCAACAAGAGCTGTAAGTTGTCGAAAAAAATTTAATCTAACCTAACATCAAGACATTGCAGATTTACGATTTATTTTTGAACAACTTCCCAATCCTTGAATCCAACGCCAATTTGACCAGTCATTCTTCTATATCCTAGGTGTAATTAACCAGGAGGACAATGTGCAACAAGAGCTGTAAGTTGTCGAAAAAAATTCAATCTAACCTAACATCTAGACATTGCAGTTTTACGATTTATTTTTGAACAACTTCCAAATCCTTGAATCCAGCGCCAATTTGACCAGTCTCTCTTCTATATCGGAGGTGTAATTGACCAGGAGGACAATGTGCAACAAGAGCTGTAAGTTGTCGAAAAAAATTTAATCTAACCTAACATCTAGACATTGCAGTTTTACGATTTATTTTTGAACAACTTCCCAATCTTTGAATCCAACGCCAATTTGACCAGTCATTCTTCTATATCGAAGGTGTAATTGACCAGGAGGACAATGTGCAACAAGAGCTGTAAGTGGTCGAAAAAAATTCAATCTAACCTAACATCTAGACATTGCAGTTTTACGATTTATTTTTGAACAACTTCCAAATTCTTGAATCCAGCGCCAATTTGACCAGTCTCTCTTCTATATCGGAGGTGTAATTGACCAGGAGGACAATGTGCAACAAGAGCTGTAAGTTGTCGAAAAAAATTTAATCTAACCTAACATCAAGACATTGCAGATTTACGATTTATTTTTGAACAACTTCCCAATCCTTGAATCCAACGCCAATTTGACCAGTCATTCTTCTATATCCTAGGTGTAATTGACCAGGAGGACAATGTGCAACAAGAGCTGTAAGCTGTCGAAAAAAATTTAATCTAACCTAACATCTAGACATTGCAGATTTACGATTTATTTTTGAACAACTTCCCAATCCTTGAATCCAACGCCAATTTGACCAGTCATTCTTCTATATCCAAGGTGTAATTGACCAGTAGGACAATGTGCAGCAAGAGCTGTAAGTGGTCGAAAAAAATTCAATCTAACCTAACATCTAGACATTGCAGTTTTACGATTTATTTTTGAACAACTTCCCAATCTTTGAATCCAACGCCAATTTGACCAGTCATTCTTCTATATCGAAGGTGTAATTGACCAGGAGGACAATGTGCAACAAGAGCTGTAAGTGGTCGAAAAAAATTCAATCTAACCTAACATCTAGACATTGCAGTTTTACGATTTATTTTTGAACAACTTCCAAATTCTTGAATCCAGCGCCAATTTGACCAGTCTCTCTTCTATATCGGAGGTGTAATTGACCAGGAGGACAATGTGCAACAAGAGCTGTAAGTTGTCGAAAAAAATTTAATCTAACCTAACATCTAGACATTGCAGTTTTACGATTTATTTTTGAACAACTTCCCAATCCTTGAATCCAACGCCAATTTGACCAGTCACTCTTCTATATCGGAGGTGTAATTGACCAGGAGGACAATGTGCAACAAGAGCTGTAAGTTGTCGAAAAAAATTTAATCTAACCTAACATCAAGACATTGCAGATTTACGATTTATTTTTGAACAAGTTCCCAATCCTTGAATCCAAAGCCAATTTGACCAGTCACTCTTCTATATCGGAGGTGTAATTGACCAGGAGGACAATGTGCAACAAGAGCTGTAAGTTGTCGAAAAAAATTTAATCTAACCTAACATCAAGACATTGCAGATTTACGATTTATTTTTGAACAACTTCCCAATCCTTGAATCCAACGCCAATTTGACCAGTCATTCTTCTATATCCTAGGTGTAATTGACCAGGAGGACAATGTGCAACAAGAGCTGTAAGCTGTCGAAAAAAATTTAATCTAACCTAACATCAAGACATTGCAGATTTACGATTTATTTTTGAACAAGTTCCCAATCCTTGAATCCAACGCCAATTTGACCAGTCACTCTTCTATATCGGAGGTGTAATTGACCAGGAGGACAATGTGCAACAAGAGCTGTAAGCTGTCGAAAAAAATTTAATCTAACCTAACATCTAGACATTGCAGATTTACGATTTATTTTTGAACAACTTCCCAATCCTTGAATCCAACGCCAATTTGACCAGTCATTCTTCTATATCGAAGGTGTAATTGACCAGGAGGACAATGTGCAACAAGAGCTGTAAGTTGTCGAAAAAAATTTAATCTAACCTAACATCCAGACATTGCAGATTTACGATTTATTTTTGAACAGGTTCCCAATCCTTGAATCCAACGCCAATTTGACCAGTCATTCTTCTATATCCTAGGTGTAATTGACCAGGAGGACAATGTGCAACAAGAGCTGTAAGTTGTCGAAAAAAATTTAATCTAACCTAACATCTAGACATTGCAGATTTACGATTTATTTTTGAACAACTTCCCAATCCTTGAATCCAACGCCAATTTGACCAGTCATTCTTCTATATCCTAGGTGTAATTGACCAGGAGGACAATGTGCAACAAGAGCTGTAAGTTGTCGAAAAAAATTCAATCTAACCTAACATCTAGACATTGCAGTTTTACGATTTATTTTTGAACAACTTCCAAATCCTTGAATCCAGCGCCAATTTGACCAGTCTCTCTTCTATATCGGAGGTGTAATTGACCAGGAGGACAATGTGCAACAAGAGCTGTAAGTTGTCGAAAAAAATTTAATCTAACCTAACATCTAGACATTGCAGATTTACGATTTATTTTTGAACAACTTCCCAATCCTTGAATCCAACGCCAATTTGACCAGTCATTCTTCTATATCCAAGGTGTAATTGACCAGGAGGACAATGTGCAGCAAGAGCTGTAAGTGGTCGAAAAAAATTCAATCTAACCTAACATCTAGACATTGCAGTTTTACGATTTATTTTTGAACAACTTCCCAATCCTTGAATCCAGCGCCAATTTGACCAGTCTCTCTTCTATATCGGAGGTGTAATTGACCAGGAGGACAATGTGCAGCAAGAGCTGTAAGTGGTCGAAAAAATTCAATCTAACCTAACATCTAGACATTGCAGTTTTACGATTTATTTTTGAACAACTTCCCATTCCTTGAATCCAACGCCAATTTGACCAGTCACTCTTCTATATCGGAGGTGTAATTGACCAGGAGGACAATGTGCAACAAGAGCTGTAAGTTGTCGAAAAAAATTTAATCTAACCTAACATCAAGACATTGCAGATTTACGATTTATTTTTGAACAACTTCCCAATCCTTGAATCCAACGCCAATTTGACCAGTCATTCTTCTATATCCTAGGTGTAATTAACCAGGAGGACAATGTGCAGCAAGAGCTGTAAGTGGTCGAAAAAAATTCAATCTAACCTAACATCTAGACATTGCAGTTTTACGATTTATTTTTGAACAACTTCCCAATCCTTGAATCCAACGCCAATTTGACCAGTCATTCTTCTATATCCAAGGTGTAATTGACCAGGAGGACAATGTGCAACAAGAGCTGTAAGTGGTCGAAAAAAATTCAATCTAACCTAACATCTAGACATTGCAGTTTTACGATTTATTTTTGAACAACTTCCAAATTCTTGAATCCAGCGCCAATTTGACCAGTCTCTCTTCTATATCGGAGGTGTAATTGACCAGGAGGACAATGTGCAGCAAGAGCTGTAAGTGGTCGAAAAAATTCAATCTAACCTAACATCTAGACATTGCAGTTTTACGATTTATTTTTGAACAACTTCCCATTCCTTGAATCCAACGCCAATTTGACCAGTCACTCTTCTATATCGGAGGTGTAATTGACCAGGAGGACAATGTGCAACAAGAGCTGTAAGTTGTCGAAAAAAATTTAATCTAACCTAACATCAAGACATTGCAGATTTACGATTTATTTTTGAACAACTTCCCAATCCTTGAATCCAACGCCAATTTGACCAGTCATTCTTCTATATCCTAGGTGTAATTAACCAGGAGGACAATGTGCAGCAAGAGCTGTAAGTGGTCGAAAAAAATTCAATCTAACCTAACATCTAGACATTGCAGTTTTACGATTTATTTTTGAACAACTTCCCAATCCTTGAATCCAACGCCAATTTGACCAGTCATTCTTCTATATCGAAGGTGTAATTGACCAGGAGGACAATGTGCAACAAGAGCTGTAAGTGGTCGAAAAAAATTCAATCTAACCTAACATCTAGACATTGCAGTTTTACGATTTATTTTTGAACAACTTCCCAATCCTTGAATCCAACGCCAATTTGACCAGTCACTCTTCTATATCGGAGGTGTAATTGACCAGGAGGACAATGTGCAACAAGAGCTGTAAGTTGTCGAAAAAAATTTAATCTAACCTAACATCAAGACATTGCAGATTTACGATTTATTTTTGAACAAGTTCCCAATCCTTGAATCCAACGCCAATTTGACCAGTCACTCTTCTATATCGGAGGTGTAATTGACCAGGAGGACAATGTGCAACAAGAGCTGTAAGTTGTCGAAAAAAATTTAATCTAACCTAACATCAAGACATTGCAGATTTACGATTTATTTTTGAACAACTTCCCAATCCTTGAATCCAACGCCAATTTGACCAGTCATTCTTCTATATCCTAGGTGTAATTGACCAGGAGGACAATGTGCAACAAGAGCTGTAAGCTGTCGAAAAAAATTTAATCTAACCTAACATCTAGACATTGCAGATTTACGATTTATTTTTGAACAACTTTCCAATCCTTGAATCCAGTGCCAATTTGACCAGTCTCTCTTCTATATCGGAGGTGTAATTGACCAGGAGGACAATGTGCAACAAGAGCTGTAAGTTGTCGAAAAAAATTTAATCTAACCTAACATCTAGACATTGCAGATTTACGATTTATTTTTGAACAACTTTCCAATCCTTGAATCCAGTGCCAATTTGACCAGTCTCTCTTCTATATCGGAGGTGTAATTGACCAGGAGGACAATGTGCAGCAAGAGCTGTAAGTGGTCGAAAAAATTCAATCTAACCTAACATCTAGACATTGCAGTTTTACGATTTATTTTTGAACAACTTCCCATTCCTTGAATCCAACGCCAATTTGACCAGTCACTCTTCTATATCGGAGGTGTAATTGACCAGGAGGACAATGTGCAACAAGAGCTGTAAGTTGTCGAAAAAAATTTAATCTAACCTAACATCAAGACATTGCAGATTTACGATTTATTTTTGAACAACTTCCCAATCCTTGAATCCAACGCCAATTTGACCAGTCATTCTTCTATATCCTAGGTGTAATTAACCAGGAGGACAATGTGCAACAAGAGCTGTAAGTTGTCGAAAAAAATTCAATCTAACCTAACATCTAGACATTGCAGTTTTACGATTTATTTTTGAACAACTTCCAAATCCTTGAATCCAGCGCCAATTTGACCAGTCTCTCTTCTATATCGGAGGTGTAATTGACCAGGAGGACAATGTGCAACAAGAGCTGTAAGTTGTCGAAAAAAATTTAATCTAACCTAACATCTAGACATTGCAGTTTTACGATTTATTTTTGAACAACTTCCCAATCTTTGAATCCAACGCCAATTTGACCAGTCATTCTTCTATATCGAAGGTGTAATTGACCAGGAGGACAATGTGCAACAAGAGCTGTAAGTGGTCGAAAAAAATTCAATCTAACCTAACATCTAGACATTGCAGTTTTACGATTTATTTTTGAACAACTTCCAAATTCTTGAATCCAGCGCCAATTTGACCAGTCTCTCTTCTATATCGGAGGTGTAATTGACCAGGAGGACAATGTGCAACAAGAGCTGTAAGTTGTCGAAAAAAATTTAATCTAACCTAACATCAAGACATTGCAGATTTACGATTTATTTTTGAACAACTTCCCAATCCTTGAATCCAACGCCAATTTGACCAGTCATTCTTCTATATCCTAGGTGTAATTGACCAGGAGGACAATGTGCAACAAGAGCTGTAAGCTGTCGAAAAAAATTTAATCTAACCTAACATCTAGACATTGCAGATTTACGATTTATTTTTGAACAACTTCCCAATCCTTGAATCCAACGCCAATTTGACCAGTCATTCTTCTATATCCAAGGTGTAATTGACCAGTAGGACAATGTGCAGCAAGAGCTGTAAGTGGTCGAAAAAAATTCAATCTAACCTAACATCTAGACATTGCAGTTTTACGATTTATTTTTGAACAACTTCCCAATCTTTGAATCCAACGCCAATTTGACCAGTCATTCTTCTATATCGAAGGTGTAATTGACCAGGAGGACAATGTGCAACAAGAGCTGTAAGTGGTCGAAAAAAATTCAATCTAACCTAACATCTAGACATTGCAGTTTTACGATTTATTTTTGAACAACTTCCAAATTCTTGAATCCAGCGCCAATTTGACCAGTCTCTCTTCTATATCGGAGGTGTAATTGACCAGGAGGACAATGTGCAACAAGAGCTGTAAGTTGTCGAAAAAAATTTAATCTAACCTAACATCAAGACATTGCAGATTTACGATTTATTTTTGAACAACTTCCCAATCCTTGAATCCAACGCCAATTTGACCAGTCATTCTTCTATATCCTAGGTGTAATTGACCAGGAGGACAATGTGCAACAAGAGCTGTAAGCTGTCGAAAAAAATTTAATCTAACCTAACATCTAGACATTGCAGATTTACGATTTATTTTTGAACAACTTCCCAATCCTTGAATCCAACGCCAATTTGACCAGTCATTCTTCTATATCGAAGGTGTAATTGACCAGGAGGACAATGTGCAACAAGAGCTGTAAGTTGTCGAAAAAAATTTAATCTAACCTAACATCAAGACATTGCAGATTTACGATTTATTTTTGAACAACTTCCCAATCCTTGAATCCAACGCCAATTTGACCAGTCTCTCTTCTATATCGGAGGTGTAATTGACCAGGAGGACAATGTGCAACAAGAGCTGTAAGTTGTCGAAAAAAATTTAATCTAACCTAACATCTAGACATTGCAGATTTACGATTTATTTTTGAACAACTTTCCAATCCTTGAATCCAGTGCCAATTTGACCAGTCTCTCTTCTATATCGGAGGTGTAATTGACCAGGAGGACAATGTACAGCAAGAGCTGTAAGTGGTCGAAAAAATTCAATCTAACCTAACATCTAGACATTGCAGTTTTACGATTTATTTTTGAACAACTTCCCATTCCTTGAATCCAACGCCAATTTGACCAGTCACTCTTCTATATCGGAGGTGTAATTGACCAGGAGGACAATGTGCAACAAGAGCTGTAAGTTGTCGAAAAAAATTTAATCTAACCTAACATCAAGACATTGCAGATTTACGATTTATTTTTGAACAACTTCCCAATCCTTGAATCCAACGCCAATTTGACCAGTCATTCTTCTATATCCTAGGTGTAATTAACCAGGAGGACAATGTGCAACAAGAGCTGTAAGTTGTCGAAAAAAATTCAATCTAACCTAACATCTAGACATTGCAGTTTTACGATTTATTTTTGAACAACTTCCAAATCCTTGAATCCAGCGCCAATTTGACCAGTCTCTCTTCTATATCGGAGGTGTAATTGACCAGGAGGACAATGTGCAACAAGAGCTGTAAGTTGTCGAAAAAAATTTAATCTAACCTAACATCTAGAAATTGCAGATTTACGATTTATTTTTGAACAACTTCCCAATCCTTGAATCCAACGCCAATTTGACCAGTCATTCTTCTATATCCAAGGTGTAATTGACCAGTAGGACAATGTGCAGCAAGAGCTGTAAGTGGTCGAAAAAAATTCAATCTAACCTAACATCTAGACATTGCAGTTTTACGATTTATTTTTGAACAACTTCCCAATCCTTGAATCCAACGCCAATTTGACCAGTCATTCTTCTATATCGAAGGTGTAATTGACCAGGAGGACAATGTGCAACAAGAGCTGTAAGTGGTCGAAAAAAATTCAATCTAACCTAACATCTAGACATTGCAGTTTTACGATTTATTTTTGAACAACTTCCAAATTCTTGAATCCAGCGCCAATTTGACCAGTCTCTCTTCTATATCGGAGGTGTAATTGACCAGGAGGACAATGTGCAACAAGAGCTGTAAGTGGTCGAAAAAATTCAATCTAACCTAACATCTAGACATTGCAGTTTTACCATTTATTTTTGAACAACTTCCCAATCCTTGAATCCAACGCCAATTTGACCAGTCACTCTTCTATATCGGAGGTGTAATTGACCAGGAGGACAATGTGCAACAAGAGCTGTAAGTTGTCGAAAAAAATTTAATCTAACCTAACATCAAGACATTGCAGATTTACGATTTATTTTTGAACAACTTCCCAATCCTTGAATCCAACGCCAATTTGACCAGTCATTCTTCTATATCCTAGGTGTAATTGACCAGGAGGACAATGTGCAACAAGAGCTGTAAGTTGTCGAAAAGAATTTAATCTAACCTAACATCTAGACATTGCAGATTTACGATTTATTTTTGAACAACTTCCCAATCCTTGAATCCAGCGCCAATTTGACCAGTCGCTCTTCTATATCGGAGGTGTAATTGACCAGGAGGACAATGTGCAGCAAGAGCTGTAAGTGGTCGAAAAAATTCAATCTAACCTAACATCTAGACATTGCAGTTTTACGATTTATTTTTGAACAACTTCCAAATCCTTGAATCCAGCGCCAATTTGACCAGTCTCTCTTCTATATCGGAGGTGTAATTGACCAGGAGGACAATGTGCAACAAGAGCTGTAAGTTGTCGAAAAAAATTTAATCTAACCTAACATCTAGACATTGCAGATTTACGATTTATTTTTGAACAACTTCCCAATCCTTGAATCCAGCGCCAATTTGACCAGTCGCTCTTCTATATCGGAGGTGTAATTGACCAGGAGGACAATGTGCAGCAAGAGCTGTAAGTGGTCGAAAAAATTCAATCTAACCTAACATCTAGACATTGCAGTTTTACGATTTATTTTTGAACAACTTCCCATTCCTTGAATCCAACGCCAATTTGACCAGTCACTCTTCTATATCGGAGGTGTAATTGACCAGGAGGACAATGTGCAACAAGAGCTGTAAGTTGTCGAAAAAAATTTAATCTAACCTAACATCAAGACATTGCAGATTTACGATTTATTTTTGAACAACTTCCCAATCCTTGAATCCAACGCCAATTTGACCAGTCATTCTTCTATATCCTAGGTGTAATTGACCAGGAGGACAATGTGCAACAAGAGCTGTAAGTTGTCGAAAAAAATTCAATCTAACCTAACATCTAGACATTGCAGTTTTACGATTTATTTTTGAACAACTTCCAAATCCTTGAATCCAGCGCCAATTTGACCAGTCTCTCTTCTATATCGGAGGTGTAATTGACCAGGAGGACAATGTGCAACAAGAGCTGTAAGTTGCCGAAAAAAATTTAATCTATCCTAACATCTAGACATTGCAGATTTACGATTTATTTTTGAACAACTTCCCAATCCTTGAATCCAACGCCAATTTGACCAGTCATTCTTCTATATCCAAGGTGTAATTGACCAGGAGGACAATGTGCAGCAAGAGCTGTAAGTGGTCGAAAAAAATTCAATCTAACCTAACATCTAGACATTGCAGTTTTACGATTTATTTTTGAACAACTTCCCAATCCTTGAATCCAACGCCAATTTGACCAGTCATTCTTCTATATCGAAGGTGTAATTGACCAGGAGGATAATGTGCAACAAGAGCTGTAAGTGGTCGAAAAAAATTCAATCTAACCTAACATCTAGACATTGCAGTTTTACGATTTATTTTTGAACAACTTCCAAATTCTTGAATCCAGCGCCAATTAGACCAGTCTCTCTTCTATATCGGAGGTGTAATTGACCAGGAGGACAATGTGCAACAAGAGCTGTAAGTGGTCGAAAAAATTCAATCTAACCTAACATCTAGACATTGCAGTTTTACGATTTATTTTTGAACAACTTCCCAATCCTTGAATCCAACGCCAATTTGACCAGTCACTCTTCTATATCGGAGGTGTAATTGATTAGGAGGACAATGTGCAACAAGAGCTGTAAGTTGTCGAAAAAAATTTAATCTAACCTAACATCAAGACATTGCAGATTTACGATTTATTTTTGAACAACTTCCCAATCCTTGAATCCAACGCCAATTTGACCAGTCATTCTTCTATATCCTAGGTGTAATTGACCAGGAGGACAATGTGCAACAAGAGCTGTAAGCTGTCGAAAAAAATTTAATCTAACCTAACATCTAGACATTGCAGATTTACGATTTATTTTTGAACAACTTCCCAATCCTTGAATCCAACGCCAATTTGACCAGTCATTCTTCTATATCGAAGGTGTAATTGACCAGGAGGACCATGTGCAACAAGAGCTGTAAGTGGTCGAAAAAATTCAATCTAACCTAACATCTAGACATTGCAGTTTTACGATTTATTTTTGAACAACTTCCCAATCCTTGAATCCAACGCCAATTTGACCAGTCATTCTTCTATATCGAAGGTGTAATTGACCAGGAGGACCATGTGCAACAAGAGCTGTAAGTTGTCGAAAAGAATTTAATCTAACCTAACATCAAGACATTGCAGATTTACGATTTATTTTTGAACAACTTCCCAATCCTTGAATCCAACGCCAATTTGACCAGTCATTCTTCTATATCCTAGGTGTAATTGACCAGGAGGACAATGTGCAACAAGAGCTGTAAGTTGTCGAAAAAAATTTAATCTAACCTAACATCTAGACATTGCAGATTTACGATTTATTTTTGAACAACTTCCCAATCCTTGAATCCAGTGCCAATTTGACCAGTCTCTCTTCTATATCGGAGGTGTAATTGACCAGGAGGACAATGTGCAACAAGAGCTGTAAGTGGTCGAAAAAAATTCAATCTAACCTAACATCTAGACATTGCAGATTTACGATTTATTTTTGAACAACTTCCCAATCCTTGAATCCAACGCCAATTTGACCAGTCATTCTTCTATATCCTAGGTGTAATTGACCAGGAGGACAATGTGCAACAAGAGCTGTAAGTTGTCGAAAAAAATTCAATCTAACCTAACATCTAGACATTGCAGTTTTACGATTTATTTTTGAACAACTTCCAAATCCTTGAATCCAGCGCCAATTTGACCAGTCTCTCTTCTATATCGGAGGTGTAATTGACCAGGAGGACAATGTGCAACAAGAGCTGTAAGTGGTCGAAAAAAATTCAATCTAACCTAACATCTAGACATTGCAGTTTTACGATTTATTTTTGAACAACTTCCCAATCCTTGAATCCAACGCCAATTTGACCAGTCATTCTTCTATATCCAAGGTGTAATTGACCAGGAGGACAATGTGCAGCAAGAGCTGTAAGTGGTCGAAAAAAATTCAATCTAACCTAACATCTAGACATTGCAGTTTTACGATTTATTTTTGAACAACTTCCCAATCCTTGAATCCAACGCCAATTTGACCAGTCATTCTTCTATATCGAAGGTGTAATTGACCAGGAGGACAATGTGCAACAAGAGCTGTAAGTGGTCGAAAAAAATTCAATCTAACCTAACATCTAGACATTCCAGTTTTACGATTTATTTTTGAACAACTTCCAAATTCTTGAATCCAGCGCCAATTTGACCAGTCTCTCTTCTATATCGGAGGTGTAATTGACCAGGAGGACAATGTGCAGCAAGAGCTGTAAGTGGTCGAAAAAATTCAATCTAACCTAACATCTAGACATTGCAGTTTTACGATTTATTTTTGAACAACTTCCCATTCCTTGAATCCAACGCCAATTTGACCAGTCACTCTTCTATATCGGAGGTGTAATTGACCAGGAGGACAATGTGCAACAAGAGCTGTAAGTTGTCGAAAAAAATTTAATCTAACCTAACATCAAGACATTGCAGATTTACGATTTATTTTTGAACAACTTCCCAATCCTTGAATCCAACGCCAATTTGACCAGTCATTCTTCTATATCCTAGGTGTAATTAACCAGGAGGACAATGTGCAGCAAGAGCTGTAAGTGGTCGAAAAAAATTCAATCTAACCTAACATCTAGACATTGCAGTTTTACGATTTATTTTTGAACAACTTCCCAATCCTTGAATCCAACGCCAATTTGACCAGTCATTCTTCTATATCGAAGGTGTAATTGACCAGGAGGACAATGTGCAACAAGAGCTGTAAGTGGTCGAAAAAAATTCAATCTAACCTAACATCTAGACATTGCAGTTTTACGATTTATTTTTGAACAACTTCCCAATCCTTGAATCCAACGCCAATTTGACCAGTCACTCTTCTATATCGGAGGTGTAATTGACCAGGAGGACAATGTGCAACAAGAGCTGTAAGTTGTCGAAAAAAATTTAATCTAACCTAACATCTAGACATTGCAGATTTACGATTTATTTTTGAACAACTTCCCAATCCTTGAATCCAGTGCCAATTTGACCAGTCATTCTTCTATATCCTAGGTGTAATTGACCAGGAGGACAATGTGCAACAAGAGCTGTAAGTTGTCGAAAAAAATTCAATCTAACCTAACATCTAGACATTGCAGTTTTACGATTTATTTTTGAACAACTTCCAAATCCTTGAATCCAGCGCCAATTTGACCAGTCTCTCTTCTATATCGGAGGTGTAATTGACCAGGAGGGCAATGTGCAGCAAGAGCTGTAAGTGGTCGAAAAAATTCAATCTAACCTAACATCTAGACATTGCAGTTTTACGATTTATTTTTGAACAACTTCCCATTCCTTGAATCCAACGCCAATTTGACCAGTCACTCTTCTATATCGGAGGTGTAATTGACCAGGAGGACAATGTGCAACAAGAGCTGTAAGTTGTCGAAAAAAATTTAATCTAACCTAACATCAAGACATTGCAGATTTACGATTTATTTTTGAACAACTTCCCAATCCTTGAATCCAACGCCAATTTGACCAGTCATTCTTCTATATCCTAGGTGTAATTAACCAGGAGGACAATGTGCAGCAAGAGCTGTAAGTGGTCGAAAAAAATTCAATCTAACCTAACATCTAGACATTGCAGTTTTACGATTTATTTTTGAACAACTTCCCAATCCTTGAATCCAACGCCAATTTGACCAGTCATTCTTCTATATCGAAGGTGTAATTGACCAGGAGGACAATGTGCAACAAGAGCTGTAAGTGGTCGAAAAAAATTCAATCTAACCTAACATCTAGACATTGCAGTTTTACGATTTATTTTTGAACAACTTCCCAATCCTTGAATCCAACGCCAATTTGACCAGTCACTCTTCTATATCGGAGGTGTAATTGACCAGGAGGACAATGTGCAACAAGAGCTGTAAGTTGTCGAAAAAAATTTAATCTAACCTAACATCTAGACATTGCAGATTTACGATTTATTTTTGAACAACTTCCCAATCCTTGAATCCAGTGCCAATTTGACCAGTCATTCTTCTATATCCTAGGTGTAATTGACCAGGAGGACAATGTGCAACAAGAGCTGTAAGTTGTCGAAAAAAATTCAATCTAACCTAACATCTAGACATTGCAGTTTTACGATTTATTTTTGAACAACTTCCAAATCCTTGAATCCAGCGCCAATTTGACCAGTCTCTCTTCTATATCGGAGGTGTAATTGACCAGGAGGACAATGTGCAGCAAGAGCTGTAAGTGGTCGAAAAAAATTCAATCTAACCTAACATCTAGACATTGCAGTTTTACGATTTATTTTTGAACAACTTCCCAATCCTTGAATCCAACGCCAATTTGACCAGTCATTCTTCTATATCGAAGGTGTAATTGACCAGGAGGACAATGTGCAACAAGAGCTGTAAGTGGTCGAAAAAAATTCAATCTAACCTAACATCTAGACATTGCAGTTTTACGATTTATTTTTGAACAACTTCCCAATCCTTGAATCCAACGCCAATTTGACCAGTCACTCTTCTATATCGGAGGTGTAATTGACCAGGAGGACAATGTGCAACAAGAGCTGTAAGTTGTCGAAAAAAATTTAATCTAACCTAACATCTAGACATTGCAGATTTACGATTTATTTTTGAACAACTTCCCAATCCTTGAATCCAGTGCCAATTTGACCAGTCATTCTTCTATATCCTAGGTGTAATTGACCAGGAGGACAATGTGCAACAAGAGCTGTAAGTTGTCGAAAAAAATTCAATCTAACCTAACATCTAGACATTGCAGTTTTACGATTTATTTTTGAACAACTTCCAAATCCTTGAATCCAGCGCCAATTTGACCAGTCTCTCTTCTATATCGGAGGTGTAATTGACCAGGAGGACAATGTGCAACAAGAGCTGTAAGTTGTCGAAAAAAATTTAATCTAACCTAACATCTAGACATTGCAGTTTTACGATTTATTTTTGAACAACTTCCCAATCCTTGAATCCAACGCCAATTTGACCAGTCACTCTTCTATATCGGAGGTGTAATTGACCAGGAGGACAATGTGCAACAAGAGCTGTAAGTTGTCGAAAAAAATTTAATCTAACCTAACATCAAGACATTGCAGATTTACGATTTATTTTTGAACAAGTTCCCAATCCTTGAATCCAAAGCCAATTTGACCAGTCACTCTTCTATATCGGAGGTGTAATTGACCAGGAGGACAATGTGCAACAAGAGCTGTAAGTTGTCGAAAAAAATTTAATCTAACCTAACATCAAGACATTGCAGATTTACGATTTATTTTTGAACAACTTCCCAATCCTTGAATCCAACGCCAATTTGACCAGTCATTCTTCTATATCCTAGGTGTAATTGACCAGGAGGACAATGTGCAACAAGAGCTGTAAGCTGTCGAAAAAAATTTAATCTAACCTAACATCAAGACATTGCAGATTTACGATTTATTTTTGAACAAGTTCCCAATCCTTGAATCCAACGCCAATTTGACCAGTCACTCTTCTATATCGGAGGTGTAATTGACCAGGAGGACAATGTGCAACAAGAGCTGTAAGCTGTCGAAAAAAATTTAATCTAACCTAACATCTAGACATTGCAGATTTACGATTTATTTTTGAACAACTTCCCAATCCTTGAATCCAACGCCAATTTGACCAGTCATTCTTCTATATCGAAGGTGTAATTGACCAGGAGGACAATGTGCAACAAGAGCTGTAAGTTGTCGAAAAAAATTTAATCTAACCTAACATCCAGACATTGCAGATTTACGATTTATTTTTGAACAGGTTCCCAATCCTTGAATCCAACGCCAATTTGACCAGTCATTCTTCTATATCCTAGGTGTAATTGACCAGGAGGACAATGTGCAACAAGAGCTGTAAGTTGTCGAAAAAAATTTAATCTAACCTAACATCTAGACATTGCAGATTTACGATTTATTTTTGAACAACTTCCCAATCCTTGAATCCAACGCCAATTTGACCAGTCATTCTTCTATATCCTAGGTGTAATTGACCAGGAGGACAATGTGCAACAAGAGCTGTAAGTTGTCGAAAAAAATTCAATCTAACCTAACATCTAGAAATTGCAGTTTTACGATTTATTTTTGAACAACTTCCAAATCCTTGAATCCAGCGCCAATTTGACCAGTCTCTCTTCTATATCGGAGGTGTAATTGACCAGGAGGACAATGTGCAACAAGAGCTGTAAGTTGTCGAAAAAAATTTAATCTAACCTAACATCTAGACATTGCAGATTTACGATTTATTTTTGAACAACTTCCCAATCCTTGAATCCAACGCCAATTTGACCAGTCATTCTTCTATATCCAAGGTGTAATTGACCAGGAGGACAATGTGCAGCAAGAGCTGTAAGTGGTCGAAAAAAATTCAATCTAACCTAACATCTAGACATTGCAGTTTTACGATTTATTTTTGAACAACTTCCCAATCCTTGAATCCAACGCCAATTTGACCAGTCATTCTTCTATATCGAAGGTGTAATTGACCAGGAGGACAATGTGCAACAAGAGCTGTAAGTGGTCGAAAAAAATTCAATCTAACCTAACATCTAGACATTGCAGTTTTACGATTTATTTTTGAACAACTTCCAAATTCTTGAATCCAGCGCCAATTTGACCAGTCTCTCTTCTATATCGGAGGTGTAATTGACCAGGAGGACAATGTGCAGCAAGAGCTGTAAGTGGTCGAAAAAATTCAATCTAACCTAACATCTAGACATTGCAGTTTTACGATTTATTTTTGAACAACTTCCCATTCCTTGAATCCAACGCCAATTTGACCAGTCACTCTTCTATATCGGAGGTGTAATTGACCAGGAGGACAATGTGCAACAAGAGCTGTAAGTTGTCGAAAAAAATTTAATCTAACCTAACATCAAGACATTGCAGATTTACGATTTATTTTTGAACAACTTCCCAATCCTTGAATCCAACGCCAATTTGACCAGTCATTCTTCTATATCCTAGGTGTAATTAACCAGGAGGACAATGTGCAGCAAGAGCTGTAAGTGGTCGAAAAAAATTCAATCTAACCTAACATCTAGACATTGCAGTTTTACGATTTATTTTTGAACAACTTCCCAATCCTTGAATCCAACGCCAATTTGACCAGTCATTCTTCTATATCGAAGGTGTAATTGACCAGGAGGACAATGTGCAACAAGAGCTGTAAGTGGTCGAAAAAAATTCAATCTAACCTAACATCTAGACATTGCAGTTTTACGATTTATTTTTGAACAACTTCCCAATCCTTGAATCCAACGCCAATTTGACCAGTCACTCTTCTATATCGGAGGTGTAATTGACCAGGAGGACAATGTGCAACAAGAGCTGTAAGTTGTCGAAAAAAATTTAATCTAACCTAACATCAAGACATTGCAGATTTACGATTTATTTTTGAACAAGTTCCCAATCCTTGAATCCAACGCCAATTTGACCAGTCACTCTTCTATATCGGAGGTGTAATTGACCAGGAGGACAATGTGCAACAAGAGCTGTAAGTTGTCGAAAAAAATTTAATCTAACCTAACATCAAGACATTGCAGATTTACGATTTATTTTTGAACAACTTCCCAATCCTTGAATCCAACGCCAATTTGACCAGTCATTCTTCTATATCCTAGGTGTAATTGACCAGGAGGACAATGTGCAACAAGAGCTGTAAGCTGTCGAAAAAAATTTAATCTAACCTAACATCTAGACATTGCAGATTTACGATTTATTTTTGAACAACTTTCCAATCCTTGAATCCAGTGCCAATTTGACCAGTCTCTCTTCTATATCGGAGGTGTAATTGACCAGGAGGACAATGTGCAACAAGAGCTGTAAGTTGTCGAAAAAAATTTAATCTAACCTAACATCTAGACATTGCAGATTTACGATTTATTTTTGAACAACTTTCCAATCCTTGAATCCAGTGCCAATTTGACCAGTCTCTCTTCTATATCGGAGGTGTAATTGACCAGGAGGACAATGTGCAGCAAGAGCTGTAAGTGGTCGAAAAAATTCAATCTAACCTAACATCTAGACATTGCAGTTTTACGATTTATTTTTGAACAACTTCCCATTCCTTGAATCCAACGCCAATTTGACCAGTCACTCTTCTATATCGGAGGTGTAATTGACCAGGAGGACAATGTGCAACAAGAGCTGTAAGTTGTCGAAAAAAATTTAATCTAACCTAACATCAAGACATTGCAGATTTACGATTTATTTTTGAACAACTTCCCAATCCTTGAATCCAACGCCAATTTGACCAGTCATTCTTCTATATCCTAGGTGTAATTAACCAGGAGGACAATGTGCAACAAGAGCTGTAAGTTGTCGAAAAAAATTCAATCTAACCTAACATCTAGACATTGCAGTTTTACGATTTATTTTTGAACAACTTCCAAATCCTTGAATCCAGCGCCAATTTGACCAGTCTCTCTTCTATATCGGAGGTGTAATTGACCAGGAGGACAATGTGCAACAAGAGCTGTAAGTTGTCGAAAAAAATTTAATCTAACCTAACATCTAGACATTGCAGTTTTACGATTTATTTTTGAACAACTTCCCAATCTTTGAATCCAACGCCAATTTGACCAGTCATTCTTCTATATCGAAGGTGTAATTGACCAGGAGGACAATGTGCAACAAGAGCTGTAAGTGGTCGAAAAAAATTCAATCTAACCTAACATCTAGACATTGCAGTTTTACGATTTATTTTTGAACAACTTCCAAATTCTTGAATCCAGCGCCAATTTGACCAGTCTCTCTTCTATATCGGAGGTGTAATTGACCAGGAGGACAATGTGCAACAAGAGCTGTAAGTTGTCGAAAAAAATTTAATCTAACCTAACATCAAGACATTGCAGATTTACGATTTATTTTTGAACAACTTCCCAATCCTTGAATCCAACGCCAATTTGACCAGTCATTCTTCTATATCCTAGGTGTAATTGACCAGGAGGACAATGTGCAACAAGAGCTGTAAGCTGTCGAAAAAAATTTAATCTAACCTAACATCTAGACATTGCAGATTTACGATTTATTTTTGAACAACTTCCCAATCCTTGAATCCAACGCCAATTTGACCAGTCATTCTTCTATATCCAAGGTGTAATTGACCAGTAGGACAATGTGCAGCAAGAGCTGTAAGTCGTCGAAAAAAATTCAATCTAACCTAACATCTAGACATTGCAGTTTTACGATTTATTTTTGAACAACTTCCCAATCTTTGAATCCAACGCCAATTTGACCAGTCATTCTTCTATATCGAAGGTGTAATTGACCAGGAGGACAATGTGCAACAAGAGCTGTAAGTGGTCGAAAAAAATTCAATCTAACCTAACATCTAGACATTGCAGTTTTACGATTTATTTTTGAACAACTTCCAAATTCTTGAATCCAGCGCCAATTTGACCAGTCTCTCTTCTATATCGGAGGTGTAATTGACCAGGAGGACAATGTGCAACAAGAGCTGTAAGTTGTCGAAAAAAATTTAATCTAACCTAACATCAAGACATTGCAGATTTACGATTTATTTTTGAACAACTTCCCAATCCTTGAATCCAACGCCAATTTGACCAGTCATTCTTCTATATCCTAGGTGTAATTGACCAGGAGGACAATGTGCAACAAGAGCTGTAAGCTGTCGAAAAAAATTTAATCTAACCTAACATCTAGACATTGCAGATTTACGATTTATTTTTGAACAACTTCCCAATCCTTGAATCCAACGCCAATTTGACCAGTCATTCTTCTATATCGAAGGTGTAATTGACCAGGAGGACAATGTGCAACAAGAGCTGTAAGTTGTCGAAAAAAATTTAATCTAACCTAACATCAAGACATTGCAGATTTACGATTTATTTTTGAACAACTTCCCAATCCTTGAATCCAACGCCAATTTGACCAGTCTCTCTTCTATATCGGAGGTGTAATTGACCAGGAGGACAATGTGCAACAAGAGCTGTAAGTTGTCGAAAAAAATTTAATCTAACCTAACATCTAGACATTGCAGATTTACGATTTATTTTTGAACAACTTTCCAATCCTTGAATCCAGTGCCAATTTGACCAGTCTCTCTTCTATATCGGAGGTGTAATTGACCAGGAGGACAATGTACAGCAAGAGCTGTAAGTGGTCGAAAAAATTCAATCTAACCTAACATCTAGACATTGCAGTTTTACGATTTATTTTTGAACAACTTCCCATTCCTTGAATCCAACGCCAATTTGACCAGTCACTCTTCTATATCGGAGGTGTAATTGACCAGGAGGACAATGTGCAACAAGAGCTGTAAGTTGTCGAAAAAAATTTAATCTAACCTAACATCAAGACATTGCAGATTTACGATTTATTTTTGAACAACTTCCCAATCCTTGAATCCAACGCCAATTTGACCAGTCATTCTTCTATATCCTAGGTGTAATTAACCAGGAGGACAATGTGCAACAAGAGCTGTAAGTTGTCGAAAAAAATTCAATCTAACCTAACATCTAGACATTGCAGTTTTACGATTTATTTTTGAACAACTTCCAAATCCTTGAATCCAGCGCCAATTTGACCAGTCTCTCTTCTATATCGGAGGTGTAATTGACCAGGAGGACAATGTGCAACAAGAGCTGTAAGTTGTCGAAAAAAATTTAATCTAACCTAACATCTAGAAATTGCAGATTTACGATTTATTTTTGAACAACTTCCCAATCCTTGAATCCAACGCCAATTTGACCAGTCATTCTTCTATATCCAAGGTGTAATTGACCAGTAGGACAATGTGCAGCAAGAGCTGTAAGTGGTCGAAAAAAATTCAATCTAACCTAACATCTAGACATTGCAGTTTTACGATTTATTTTTGAACAACTTCCCAATCCTTGAATCCAACGCCAATTTGACCAGTCATTCTTCTATATCGAAGGTGTAATTGACCAGGAGGACAATGTGCAACAAGAGCTGTAAGTGGTCGAAAAAAATTCAATCTAACCTAACATCTAGACATTGCAGTTTTACGATTTATTTTTGAACAACTTCCAAATTCTTGAATCCAGCGCCAATTTGACCAGTCTCTCTTCTATATCGGAGGTGTAATTGACCAGGAGGACAATGTGCAACAAGAGCTGTAAGTGGTCGAAAAAATTCAATCTAACCTAACATCTAGACATTGCAGTTTTACCATTTATTTTTGAACAACTTCCCAATCCTTGAATCCAACGCCAATTTGACCAGTCACTCTTCTATATCGGAGGTGTAATTGACCAGGAGGACAATGTGCAACAAGAGCTGTAAGTTGTCGAAAAAAATTTAATCTAACCTAACATCAAGACATTGCAGATTTACGATTTATTTTTGAACAACTTCCCAATCCTTGAATCCAACGCCAATTTGACCAGTCATTCTTCTATATCCTAGGTGTAATTGACCAGGAGGACAATGTGCAACAAGAGCTGTAAGTTGTCGAAAAGAATTTAATCTAACCTAACATCTAGACATTGCAGATTTACGATTTATTTTTGAACAACTTCCCAATCCTTGAATCCAGCGCCAATTTGACCAGTCGCTCTTCTATATCGGAGGTGTAATTGACCAGGAGGACAATGTGCAGCAAGAGCTGTAAGTGGTCGAAAAAATTCAATCTAACCTAACATCTAGACATTGCAGTTTTACGATTTATTTTTGAACAACTTCCAAATCCTTGAATCCAGCGCCAATTTGACCAGTCTCTCTTCTATATCGGAGGTGTAATTGACCAGGAGGACAATGTGCAACAAGAGCTGTAAGTTGTCGAAAAAAATTTAATCTAACCTAACATCTAGACATTGCAGATTTACGATTTATTTTTGAACAACTTCCCAATCCTTGAATCCAGCGCCAATTTGACCAGTCGCTCTTCTATATCGGAGGTGTAATTGACCAGGAGGACAATGTGCAGCAAGAGCTGTAAGTGGTCGAAAAAATTCAATCTAACCTAACATCTAGACATTGCAGTTTTACGATTTATTTTTGAACAACTTCCCATTCCTTGAATCCAACGCCAATTTGACCAGTCACTCTTCTATATCGGAGGTGTAATTGACCAGGAGGACAATGTGCAACAAGAGCTGTAAGTTGTCGAAAAAAATTTAATCTAACCTAACATCAAGACATTGCAGATTTACGATTTATTTTTGAACAACTTCCCAATCCTTGAATCCAACGCCAATTTGACCAGTCATTCTTCTATATCCTAGGTGTAATTGACCAGGAGGACAATGTGCAACAAGAGCTGTAAGTTGTCGAAAAAAATTCAATCTAACCTAACATCTAGACATTGCAGTTTTACGATTTATTTTTGAACAACTTCCAAATCCTTGAATCCAGCGCCAATTTGACCAGTCTCTCTTCTATATCGGAGGTGTAATTGACCAGGAGGACAATGTGCAACAAGAGCTGTAAGTTGCCGAAAAAAATTTAATCTATCCTAACATCTAGACATTGCAGATTTACGATTTATTTTTGAACAACTTCCCAATCCTTGAATCCAACGCCAATTTGACCAGTCATTCTTCTATATCCAAGGTGTAATTGACCAGGAGGACAATGTGCAGCAAGAGCTGTAAGTGGTCGAAAAAAATTCAATCTAACCTAACATCTAGACATTGCAGTTTTACGATTTATTTTTGAACAACTTCCCAATCCTTGAATCCAACGCCAATTTGACCAGTCATTCTTCTATATCGAAGGTGTAATTGACCAGGAGGATAATGTGCAACAAGAGCTGTAAGTGGTCGAAAAAAATTCAATCTAACCTAACATCTAGACATTGCAGTTTTACGATTTATTTTTGAACAACTTCCAAATTCTTGAATCCAGCGCCAATTAGACCAGTCTCTCTTCTATATCGGAGGTGTAATTGACCAGGAGGACAATGTGCAACAAGAGCTGTAAGTGGTCGAAAAAATTCAATCTAACCTAACATCTAGACATTGCAGTTTTACGATTTATTTTTGAACAACTTCCCAATCCTTGAATCCAACGCCAATTTGACCAGTCACTCTTCTATATCGGAGGTGTAATTGATTAGGAGGACAATGTGCAACAAGAGCTGTAAGTTGTCGAAAAAAATTTAATCTAACCTAACATCAAGACATTGCAGATTTACGATTTATTTTTGAACAACTTCCCAATCCTTGAATCCAACGCCAATTTGACCAGTCATTCTTCTATATCCTAGGTGTAATTGACCAGGAGGACAATGTGCAACAAGAGCTGTAAGCTGTCGAAAAAAATTTAATCTAACCTAACATCTAGACATTGCAGATTTACGATTTATTTTTGAACAACTTCCCAATCCTTGAATCCAACGCCAATTTGACCAGTCATTCTTCTATATCGAAGGTGTAATTGACCAGGAGGACCATGTGCAACAAGAGCTGTAAGTTGTCGAAAAGAATTTAATCTAACCTAACATCAAGACATTGCAGATTTACGATTTATTTTTGAACAACTTCCCAATCCTTGAATCCAACGCCAATTTGACCAGTCATTCTTCTATATCCTAGGTGTAATTGACCAGGAGGACAATGTGCAACAAGAGCTGTAAGTTGTCGAAAAAAATTTAATCTAACCTAACATCTAGACATTGCAGATTTACGATTTATTTTTGAACAACTTCCCAATCCTTGAATCCAGTGCCAATTTGACCAGTCTCTCTTCTATATCGGAGGTGTAATTGACCAGGAGGACAATGTGCAACAAGAGCTGTAAGTGGTCGAAAAAAATTCAATCTAACCTAACATCTAGACATTGCAGTTTTACGATTTATTTTTGAACAACTTCCAAATCCTTGAATCCAGCGCCAATTTGACCAGTCTCTCTTCTATATCGGAGGTGTAATTGACCAGGAGGACAATGTGCAGCAAGAGCTGTAAGTGGTCGAAAAAATTCAATCTAACCTAACATCTAGACATTGCAGTTTTACGATTTATTTTTGAACAACTTCCCATTCCTTGAATCCAACGCCAATTTGACCAGTCACTCTTCTATATCGGAGGTGTAATTGACCAGGAGGACAATGTGCAACTAGAGCTGTAAGTTGTCGAAAAAAATTTAATCTAACCTAACATCAAGACATTGCAGATTTACGATTTATTTTTGAACAACTTCCCAATCCTTGAATCCAACGCCAATTTGACCAGTCATTCTTCTATATCCTAGGTGTAATTAACCAGGAGGACAATGTGCAACAAGAGCTGTAAGTTGTCGAAAAAAATTCAATCTAACCTAACATCTAGACATTGCAGTTTTACGATTTATTTTTGAACAACTTCCAAATCATCCTTGAATCCAGCGCCAATTTGACCAGTCTCTCTTCTATATCGGAGGTGTAATTGACCAGGAGGACAATGTGCAACAAGAGCTGTAAGTTGTCGAAAAAAATTTAATCTAACCTAACATCTAGACATTGCAGATTTACGATTTATTTTTGAACAACTTCCCAATCCTTGAATCCAACGCCAATTTGACCAGTCATTCTTCTATATCCAAGGTGTAATTGACCAGTAGGACAATGTGCAGCAAGAGCTGTAAGTGGTCGAAAAAAATTCAATCTAACCTAACATCTAGACATTGCAGTTTTACGATTTATTTTTGAACAACTTCCCAATCCTTGAATCCAACGCCAATTTGACCAGTCATTCTTCTATATCGAAGGTGTAATTGACCAGGAGGACAATGTGCAACAAGAGCTGTAAGTGGTCGAAAAAAATTCAATCTAACCTAACATCTAGACATTGCAGTTTTACGATTTATTTTTGAACAACTTCCAAATTCTTGAATCCAGCGCCAATTTGACCAGTCTCTCTTCTATATCGGAGGTGTAATTGACCAGGAGGACAATGTGCAACAAGAGCTGTAAGTGGTCGAAAAAATTCAATCTAACCTAACATCTAGACATTGCAGTTTTACGATTTATTTTTGAACAACTTCCCAATCCTTGAATCCAACGCCAATTTGACCAGTCACTCTTCTATATCGGAGGTGTAATTGACCAGGAGGACAATGTGCAACAAGAGCTGTAAGTTGTCGAAAAAAATTTAATCTAACCTAACATCAAGACATTGCAGATTTACGATTTATTTTTGAACAACTTCCCAATCCTTGAATCCAACGCCAATTTGACCAGTCATTCTTCTATATCCTAGGTGTAATTGACCAGGAGGACAATGTGCAACAAGAGCTGTAAGTTGTCGAAAAGAATTTAATCTAACCTAACATCTAGACATTGCAGATTTACGATTTATTTTTGAACAACTTCCCAATCCTTGAATCCAACGCCAATTTGACCAGTCATTCTTCTATATCGAAGGTGTAATTGACCAAGAGGACAATGTGCAACAAGAGCTGTAAATTGTCGAAAAAAATTTAATCTAACCTAACATCAAGACATTGCAGATTTACGATTTATTTTTGAACAACTTCCCAATCCTTGAATCCAACGCCAATTTGACCAGTCATTCTTCTATATCCTAGGTGTAATTGACCAGGAGGACAATGTGCAACAAGAGCTGTAAGTTGTCGAAAAAAATTTAATCTAACCTAACATCTAGACATTGCAGATTTACGATTTATTTTTGAACAACTTCCCAACCCTTGAATCCAGCGCCAATTTGACCAGTCGCTCTTCTATATCGGAGGTGTAATTGACCAGGAGGACAATGTGCAGCAAGAGCTGTAAGTGGTCGAAAAAATTCAATCTAACCTAACATCTAGACATTGCAGTTTTACGATTTATTTTTGAACAACTTCCCATTCCTTGAATCCAACGCCAATTTGACCAGTCACTCTTCTATATCGGAGGTGTAATTGACCAGGAGGACAATGTGCAACAAGAGCTGTAAGTTGTCGAAAAAAATTTAATCTAACCTAACATCAAGACATTGCAGATTTACGATTTATTTTTGAACAACTTCCCAATCCTTGAATCCAACGCCAATTTGACCAGTCATTCTTCTATATCCTAGGTGTAATTGACCAGGAGGACAATGTGCAACAAGAGCTGTAAGTTGTCGAAAAAAATTCAATCTAACCTAACATCTAGACATTGCAGTTTTACGATTTATTTTTGAACAACTTCCAAATCCTTGAATCCAGCGCCAATTTGACCAGTCTCTCTTCTATATCGGAGGTGTAATTGACCAGGAGGACAATGTGCAACAAGAGCTGTAAGTTGTCGAAAAAAATTTAATCTAACCTAACATCTAGACATTGCAGATTTACGATTTATTTTTGAACAACTTCCCAATCCTTGAATCCAACGCCAATTTGACCAGTCATTCTTCTATATCCAAGGTGTGATTGACCAGGAGGACAATGTGCAGCAAGAGCTGTAAGTGGTCGAAAAAAATTCAATCTAACCTAACATCTAGACATTGCAGTTTTACGATTTATTTTTGAACAACTTCCCAATCCTTGAATCCAACGCCAATTTGACCAGTCATTCTTCTATATCGAAGGTGTAATTGACCAGGAGGACAATGTGCAGCAAGAGCTGTAAGTGGTCGAAAAAATTCAATCTAACCTAACATCTAGACATTGCAGTTTTACGATTTATTTTTGAACAACTTCCCATTCCTTGAATCCAACGCCAATTTGACCAGTCACTCTTCTATATCGGAGGTGTAATTGACCAGGAGGACAATGTGCAACAAGAGCTGTAAGTTGTCGAAAAAAATTTAATCTAACCTAACATCAAGACATTGCAGATTTACGATTTATTTTTGAACAACTTCCCAATCCTTGAATCCAACGCCAATTTGACCAGTCATTCTTCTATATCCTAGGTGTAATTGACCAGGAGGACAATGTGCAACAAGAGCTGTAAGTTGTCGAAAAAAATTCAATCTAACCTAACATCTAGACATTGCAGTTTTACGATTTATTTTTGAACAACTTCCAAATCCTTGAATCCAGCGCCAATTTGACCAGTCTCTCTTCTATATCGGAGGTGTAATTGACCAGGAGGACAATGTGCAACAAGAGCTGTAAGTTGTCGAAAAAAATTTAATCTAACCTAACATCTAGACATTGCAGATTTACGATTTATTTTTGAACAACTTCCCAATCCTTGAATCCAACGCCAATTTGACCAGTCATTCTTCTATATCCAAGGTGTAATTGACCAGGAGGACAATGTGCAGCAAGAGCTGTAAGTGGTCGAAAAAAATTCAATCTAACCTAACATCTAGACATTGCAGTTTTACGATTTATTTTTGAACAACTTCCCAATCCTTGAATCCAACGCCAATTTGACCAGTCATTCTTCTATATCGAAGGTGTAATTGACCAGGAGGACAATGTGCAACAAGAGCTGTAAGTGGTCGAAGAAAATTCAATCTAACCTAACATCTAGACATTGCAGTTTTACGATTTATTTTTGAACAACTTCCAAATTCTTGAATCCAGCGCCAATTTGACCAGTCTCTCTTCTATATCGGAGGTGTAATTGACCAGGATTACAATGTGCAACAAGAGCTGTAAGTGGTCGAAAAAATTCAATCTAACCTAACATCTAGACATTGCAGTTTTACGATTTATTTTTGAACAACTTCCCAATCCTTGAATCCAACGCCAATTTGACCAGTCATTCTTCTATATCCTAGGTGTAATTGACCAGGAGGACAATGTGCAACAAAAGCTGTAAGTTGTCGAAAAAAATTTAATCTAACCTAACATCTAGACATTGCAGTTTTACGATTTATTTTTGAACAACTTCCCAATCCTTGAATCCAACGCCAATTTGACCAGTCACTCTTCTATATCGGAGGTGTAATTGACCAGGAGGACAATGTGCAACAAGAGCTGTAAGTTGTCGAAAAAAATTTAATCTAACCTAACATCAAGACATTGCAGATTTACGATTTATTTTTGAACAAGTTCCCAATCCTTGAATCCAACGCCAATTTGACCAGTCACTCTTCTATATCGGAGGTGTAATTGACCAGGAGGACAATATGCAACAAGAGCTGTAAGTTGTCGAAAAAAATTTAATCTAACCTAACATCAAGACATTGCAGATTTACGATTTATTTTTGAACAACTTCCCAATCCTTGAATCCAACGCCAATTTGACCAGTCATTCTTCTATATCCTAGGTGTAATTGACCAGGAGGACAATGTGCAACAAGAGCTGTAAGCTGTCGAAAAAAATTTAATCTAACCTAACATCTAGACATTGCAGATTTACGATTTATTTTTGAACAACTTCCCAATCCTTGAATCCAACGCCAATTTGACCAGTCATTCTTCTATATCGAAGGTGTAATTGACCAGGAGGACAATGTGCAACAAGAGCTGTAAGTTGTCGAAAAAAATTTAATCTAACCTAACATCAAGATATTGCAGATTTACGATTTATTTTTGAACAACTTCCCAATCCTTGAATCCAACGCCAATTTGACCAGTCATTCTTCTATATCCTAGGTGTAATTGACCAGGAGGACAATGTGCAACAAGAGCTGTAAGTTGTCGAAAAAAATTTAATCTAACCTAACATCTAGACATTGCAGATTTACGATTTATTTTTGAACAATTTCCCAATCCTTGAATCCAGTGCCAATTTGACCAGTCTCTCTTCTATATCGGAGGTGTAATTGACCAGGAGGACAATGTGCAACAAGAGCTGTAAGTGGTCGAAAAAAATTCAATCTAACCTAACATCTAGACATTGCAGTTTTACGATTTATTTTTGAACAACTTCCAAATCCTTGAATCCAGCGCCAATTTGACCAGTCTCTCTTCTATATCGGAGGTGTAATTGGCCAGGAGGACAATGTGCAGCAAGAGCTGTAAGTGGTCGAAAAAATTCAATCTAACCTAACATCTAGACATTGCAGTTTTACGATTTTTTTTTGAACAACTTCCCATTCCTTGAATCCAACGCCAATTTGACCAGTCACTCTTCTATATCGGAGGTGTAATTGACCAGGAGGACAATGTGCAACAAGAGCTGTAAGTTGTCGAAAAAAATTTAATCTTACCTAACATCAAGACATTGCAGATTTACGATTTATTTTTGAACAACTTCCCAATCCTTGAATCCAACGCCAATTTGACCAGTCATTCTTCTATATCCTAGGTGTAATTAACCAGGAGGACAATGTGCAACAAGAGCTGTAAGTTGTCGAAAAAAATTCAATCTAACCTAACATCTAGACATTGCAGTTTTACGATTTATTTTTGAACAACTTCCAAATCCTTGAATCCAGCGCCAATTTGACCAGTCTCTCTTCTATATCGGAGGTGTAATTGACCAGGAGGACAATGTGCAACAAGAGCTGTAAGTTGTCGAAAAAAATTTAATCTAACCTAACATCTAGACATTGCAGATTTACGATTTATTTTTGAACAACTTCCCAATCCTTGAATCCAACGCCAATTTGACCAGTCATTCTTCTATATCCAAGGTGTAATTGACCAGTAGGACAATGTGCAGCAAGAGCTGTAAGTGGTCGAAAAAAATTCAATCTAACCTAACATCTAGACATTGCAGTTTTACGATTTATTTTTGAACAACTTCCCAATCCTTGAATCCAACGCCAATTTGACCAGTCATTCTTCTATATCCTAGGTGTAATTGACCAGGAGGACAATGTGCAACAAGAGCTGTAAGTTGTCGAAAAAAATTTAATCTAACCTAACATCTATACATTGCAGATTTACGATTTATTTTTGAACAACTTCCCAATCCTTGAATCCAACGCCAATTTGTCCAGTCATTCTTCTATATCGAAGGTGTAATTGACCAGGAGGACAATGTGCAACAAGAGCTGTAAGTTGTCGAAAAAAATTTAATCTAACCTAACATCAAGACATTGCAGATTTACGATTTATTTTTGAACAACTTCCCAAACCTTGAATCCAACGCCAATTTGACCAGTCATTCTTCTATATCCTAGGTGTAATTGACCAGGAGGACAATGTGCAACAAGAGCTGTAAGTTGTCGAAAAAAATTTAATCTAACCTAACATCTAGACATTGCAGACTTACGATTTATTTTTGAACAACTTCCCAATCCTTGAATCCAACGCCAATTTGACCAGTCATTCTTCTATATCGAAGGTGTAATTGACCAGGAGGACAATGTGCAACAAGAGCTGTAAGTTGTCGAAAAAAATTTAATCTAACCTAACATCAAGACATTGCAGATTTACGATTTATTTTTGAACAACTTCCCAATCCTTGAATCCAACGCCAATTTGACCAGTCATTCTTCTATATCCTAGGTGTAATTGACCAGGAGGACAATGTGCAACAAGAGCTGTAAGTTGTCGAAAAAAATTTAATCTAACCTAACATCTAGACATTGCAGATTTACGATTTATTTTTGAACAACTTCCCAATCCTTGAATCCAACGCCAATTTGACCAGTCGTTCCTCTATATCGAAGGTGTAATTGACCAGGAGGACAATGTGCAACAAGAGCTGTAAGTGGTCGAAAAAAATTCAATCTGACCTAACATCTAGACATTGCAGTTTTACGATTTATTTTTGAACAACTTCCAAATCCTTGAATCCAGCGCCAATTTGACCAGTCTCTCTTCTATATCGGAGGTGTAATTGACCAGGAGGACAATGTGCAACAAGAGCTGTAAGTGGTCGAAAAAAATTCAATCTAACCTAACATCTAGACATTGCAGTTTTACGATTTATTTTTGAACAACTTCCCAATCCTTGAATCCAACGCCAATTTGACCAGTCATTCTTCTATATCGAAGGTGTAATTGACCAGGAGGACAATGTGCAACAAGAGCTGTAAGTGGTCGAAAAAAATTCAATCTAACCTAACATCTAGACATTGCAGTTTTACGATTTATTTTTGAACAACTTCCAAATTCTTGAATCCAGCGCTAATTTGACCAGTCTCTCTTCTATATCGGAGGTGTAATTGACCAGGAGGACAATGTGCAACAAGAGCTGTAAGTGGTCGAAAAAATTCAATCTAACCTAACATCTAGACATTGCAGTTTTACGATTTATTTTTGAACAACTTCCCAATCCTTGAATCCAACGCCAATTTGACCAGTCACTCTTCTATATCGGAGGTGTAATTGACCAGGAGGACAATGTGCAACAAGAGCTGTAAGTTGTCGAAAAAAATTTAATCTAACCTAACATCAAGACATTGCAGATTTACGATTTATTTTTGAACAAGTTCCCAATCCTTGAATCCAACGCCAATTTGACCAGTCACTCTTCTATATCGGAGGTGTAATTGACCAGGAGGACAATGTGCAACAAGAGCTGTAAATTGTCGAAAAAAATTTAATCTAACCTAACATCAAGACATTGCAGATTTACGATTTATTTTTGAACAACTTCCCAATCCTTGAATCCAACGCCAATTTGACCAGTCACTCTTCTATATCGGAGGTGTAATTGACCAGGAGGACAATGTGCAACAAGAGCTGTAAGTTGTCGAAAAAAATTTAATCTAACCTAACATCAAGACATTGCAGATTTACGATTTATTTTTGAACAACTTCCCAATCCTTGAATCCAACGCCAATTTGACCAGTCACTCTTCTATATCGGAGGTGTAATTGACCAGGAGGACAATGTGCAACAAGAGCTGTAAGTTGTCGAAAAAAATTTAATCTAACCTAACATCAAGACATTGCAGATTTACGATTTATTTTTGAACAACTTCCCAATCCTTGAATCCAACGCCAATTTGACCAGTCATTCTTCTATATCCTAGGTGTAATTGACCAGGAGGACAATGTGCAACAAAAGCTGTAAGTTGTCGAAAAAAATTTAATCTAACCTAACATCTAGACATTGCAGTTTTACGATTTATTTTTGAACAACTTCCCAATCCTTGAATCCAACGCCAATTTGACCAGTCACTCTTCTATATCGGAGGTGTAATTGACCAGGAGGACAATGTGCAACAAGAGCTGTAAGTTGTCGAAAAAAATTTAATCTAACCTAACATCAAGACATTGCAGATTTACGATTTATTTTTGAACAAGTTCCCAATCCTTGAATCCAACGCCAATTTGACCAGTCACTCTTCTATATCGGAGGTGTAATTGACCAGGAGGACAATGTGCAACAAGAGCTGTAAGTTGTCGAAAAAAATTTAATCTAACCTAACATCAAGACATTGCAGATTTACGATTTATTTTTGAACAACTTCCCAATCCTTGAATCCAACGCCAATTTGACCAGTCATTCTTCTATATCCTAGGTGTAATTGACCAGGAGGACAATGTGCAACAAGAGCTGTAAGCTGTCGAAAAAAATTTAATCTAACCTAACATCTAGACATTGCAGATTTACGATTTATTTTTGAACAACTTCCCAATCCTTGAATCCAACGCCAATTTGACCAGTCATTCTTCTATATCGAAGGTGTAATTGACCAGGAGGACAATGTGCAACAAGAGCTGTAAGTTGTCGAAAAAAATTTAAACTAACCTAACATCAAGACATTGCAGATTTACGATTTATTTTTGAACAACTTCCCAATCCTTGAATCCAACGCCAATTTGCCCAGTCATTCTTCTATATCCTAGGTGTAATTGACCAGGAGGACAATGTGCAACAAGAGCTGTAAGTTGTCGAAAAAAATTTAATCTAACCTAACATCTAGACATTGCAGATTTACGATTTATTTTTGAACAACTTCCCAATCCTTGAATCCAGTGCCAATTTGACCAGTCTCTCTTCTATATCGGAGGTGTAATTGACCAGGAGGACAATGTGCAACAAGAGCTGTAAGTGGTCGAAAAAAATTCAATCTAACCTAACATCTAGACATTGCAGTTTTACGATTTATTTTTGAACAACTTCCCATTCCTTGAATCCAACGCCAATTTGACCAGTCACTCTTCTATATCGGAGGTGTAATTGACCAGGAGGACAATGTGCAACAAGAGCTGTAAGTTGTCGAAAAAAATTTAATCTAACCTAACATCAAGACATTGCAGATTTACGATTTATTTTTGAACAACTTCCCAATCCTTGAATCCAACGCCAATTTGACCAGTCATTCTTCTATATCCTAGGTGTAATTGACCAGGAGGACAATGTGCAACAAGAGCTGTAAGTTGTCGAAAAAAATTCAATCTAACCTAGCATCTAGACATTGCAGTTTTACGATTTATTTTTGAACAACTTCCAAATCCTTGAATCCAGCGCCAATTTGACCAGTCTCTCTTCTATATCGGAGGTGTAATTGACCAGGAGGACAATGTGCAACAAGAGCTGTAAGTTGTCGAAAAAAATTTAATCTAACCTAACATCTAGACATTGCAGATTTACGATTTATTTTTGAACAACTTCCCAATCCTTGAATCCAACGCCAATTTGACCAGTCATTCTTCTATATCCAAGGTGTAATTGACCAGGAGGACAATGTGCAGCAAGAGCTGTAAGTGGTCGAAAAAAATTCAATCTAACCTAACATCTAGACATTGCAGTTTTACGATTTATTTTTGAACAACTTCCAAATTCTTGAATCCAGCGCCAATTTGACCAGTCTCTCTTCTATATCGGAGGTGTAATTGACCAGGAGGACAATGTGCAACAAGAGCTGTAAGTGGTCGAAAAAATTCAATCTAACCTAACATCTAGACATTGCAGTTTTACGATTTATTTTTGAACAACTTCCCAATCCTTGAATCCAACGCCAATTTGACCAGTCACTCTTCTATATCGGAGGTGTAATTGACCAGGAGGACAATGTGCAACAAGAGCTGTAAGTTGTCGAAAAAAATTTAATCTAACCTAACATCAAGGCATTGCAGATTTACGATTTATTTTTGAACAACTTCCCAATCCTTGAATCCAACGCCAATTTGACCAGTCACTCTTCTATATCGGAGGTGTAATTGACCAGGAGGACAATGTGCAACAAGAGCTGTAAGTGGTCGAAAAAAATTCAATCTAACCTAACATCTAGACATTGCAGTTTTACGATTTATTTTTGAACAACTTCCAAATTCTTGAATCCAGCGCCAATTTGACCAGTCTCTCTTCTATATCGGAGGTGTAATTGACCAGGAGGACAATGTGCAACAAGAGCTGTAAGTGGTCGAAAAAATTCAATCTAACCTAACATCTAGACATTGCAGTTTTACGATTTATTTTTGAACAACTTCCCAATCCTTGAATCCAACGCCAATTTGACCAGTCACTCTTCTATATCGGAGGTGTAATTGACCAGGAGGACAATGTGCAACAAGAGCTGTAAGTTGTCGAAAAAAATTTAATCTAACCTAACATCAAGACATTGCAGATTTACGATTTATTTTTGAACAACTTCCCAATCCTTGAATCCAACGCCAATTTGACAAGTCATTCTTCTATATCCTAGGTGTAATTGACCAGGAGGACAATGTGCAACAAGAGCTGTAAGTTGTCGAAAAGAATTTAATCTAACCTAACATCTAGACATTGCAGATTTACGATTTATTTTTGAACAACTTCCCAATCCTTGAATCCAACGCCAATTTGACCAGTCATTCTTCTATATCGAAGGTGTAATTGACCAAGAGGACAATGTGCAACAAGAGCTGTAAGTTGTCGAAAAAAATTTAATCTAACCTAACATCAAGACATTGCAGATTTACGATTTATTTTTGAACAACTTCCCAATCCTTGAATCCAACGCCAATTTGACCAGTCATTCTTCTATATCCTAGGTGTAATTGACCAGGAGGACAATGTGCAACAAGAGCTGTAAGTTGTCGAAAAAAATTCAATCTAACCTAGCATCTAGACATTGCAGTTTTACGATTTATTTTTGAACAACTTCCAAATCCTTGAATCCAGCGCCAATTTGACCAGTCTCTCTTCTATATCGGAGGTGTAATTGACCAGGAGGACAATGCTCCCGTGCAATCGAATAACCTAGTAAGTCGACTTACTTAAAAAAACGAGATATTTACGTCACTAGGCTACTGACGATGAGCTACACATAATGCTGTTTTTCATATCACATTCTGAGCTTCCATTATCGAGTTATACATATGCAAATTTTGGCAAGTAGAGTTACTAGAAATTTTATTTGATTAAATAGACTTACTATGAATTTATTGTTTTCCCCTTGCTTTGCTTTGAATATGTTTCACCTAAAATCTGGTATATAGAGATACTAAATTCAAATTTGCAAATTTACTATCCAATAATAAAGTAAGTATTTATACTAATTTTTGTCTATCTAAAATACAAACCAAAAACCTAGTAACTTGAGTTGCTTTACTTTAAATTACCTTATTTCCGAACCACTGGCAAGTAACTCCAGTTACTCTTACATTAATACTCTCCGTTGACTTTTACCAAGTTAGCAAGTCAAGTTGAAACACCTGCCAAGTGCGAGTTAAAACAATGGAAGGGGTGGTAAGTTGACCTGCTAAGGGTTTGTACCGCCAAAAGGCTCTCAGTCGCTTTGAAGAAGCCGCGACGTAAGGACGGTTTGCCACGTCGTGGTCTACGAATTAAAAGACATGAGTAGCCGCAGCAAAAAACTTCTCGAACTGGCATTGGAAAGGTATGTTCCTATAGTACCTATCTGATTTATTGAAACTATATAATGTATTGCATTGAGCAGAATTATAATTGTTTAAAAAATTAAAATTCATCAATTAATCTAGAATTGAGGTGCGTCATAAAAAATAAAACTGAAAAATTTACAGAAATTGTTGGGCATAATTATTATTCTTAAAGCTGCCGAAAATCATTAATTATTTTGTCTTATTACAGACAAAATGATATTTGCAATGGCAATGGCAATGGCGCAGATATGTCACCATTATTGTCATTGTCACCTCATGAAGATTCTGATGACTCTGTTAAAGACCCCGATTATCATCCTGAGGACGAAGAAAAAAATGCAATACCTGAGTACTTCAAAGAAAGTGACTTTCTGGTAGATAGTAGAAATGCTAATGAACTTCTTCATTGCAATTCAGCAGCAGCAGCAGGGCAAAAATTATGTCACTACGCCGACTTTAGTAAAGTTTTTCCTGCTTCGGAAATTTGGGAAACTAAGGGATTAAGTGCAGCAGAAGCTGAAATTGCAATTATTGAAAATGCAAATGTGGTACCTACGCATTGTTGATTACAAAATAGTTGATTCAAAACGTAATGATTTTTATGAATTTCAGACTATAGATAATATACCGGTAAATAGTTTTGAACCCCAAATAAAGTGCGATGATAAACAAAGGAATACAGATGGAGAAATAACAACTGCTGAATTGTATGAGAATTGTGGCCCTTCCGTAAATGCCGATGAAAATTTTCAAACTCAAGTTAATATCTCAGAAGAAATATTTAAAGACATTTTAGATGACGGTAAAGCACTACTTAATGAAGTAGAAGAGGAGATTCATGTAGCTGATGAAACCTCTACAACTACTACTACAAGTAAGGTCGAATGTGATAATACTGAAAAAGAAAGAAAGGGTTTCAAGAAGAAGGGAAAAGCTGTAAAAACTGTAATTGAGAAGACAATAGAAAAAACTATATTACCTGCCTGCAAAAGTACATGTAGAAAAAAATGCTTTCAGCTTTTTACCGTTGAGCAAAGGCAATTAATCTTCAACTACTATCAGAAACTTGATTATGGGAAACGACAAATGTTCTTAGACAAATATGTAGTCAAAATGGACGTTAAATATAGGAAGGCTGATGCGGCAACAAATAAACGATTTTCTATTTCTTACCAACTTCCATTGGTCATGCAGTTAAATAATCCAAATGTCATAATAACATCCCACGAGATTTTTAACAACTTTAATAACGTCACTGCAGAATCAAACATTGCAAAATCCGTGCAAATAATCTCTGTATGTAAGACAATGTTCCTTCATACAATAGGTTCCAAATCTGATAGCATAATTACCGAGTTCTTTAATAGGACTGTAAATGATGTTCTGCCCTCATTGAAAGATCAACGTGGGAGCAAGCGTGCAAAACAAATGAAGGAGATATCGGAAGAAAACTATAAAAGAGTTAAACTGCACATTGATTCTTATCATCCCCAAGTTTCGCATTATAAGATTGATCACGCTCCTCAGAGAAGATATTTGCCATCAGATTTAAATATCAAGCAAATGCATGATGATTTCAAGTTGAAGGACAAGCTGTGCTATGAAACTTATAGAAAGGTTTTTGAAAACGAAAACATTGGCTTTGCAGCCCCTAGTCAAGATGATTGCGCGGTATGCTCCACCTACAAACAGCATGAACATTCTAATGATGACGCACCAATGACAGATATTGACCAAAATGCAACGGGCCCATCAACCTCAGAAGAAATAAAAGAAAACATTCAGGATGACAATCAATGTTCTATTTGTGAGAACTATAAGACGCATAAACGCCGATACAGGGTAGCTAGAGTAAATTATCAAAACGATACAGAAAGAAAATGGGAAGAAAATTACGCAGTCTTTTCGGTGGACATGCAAAAGGTTTTAATACTACCGAAAATGACAATTAAAAACTCATTTTTTGTGAGTCGGTTGGTAGCGTTCCATGAAACTTTTGCTAATTTGCAACCAGGAAGTACAAATATGTGCATTTTATGGCACGAGGCGGTCATGGGAAGAAATGGTCCAGACGTTGTTTCAGCGTATTACAACGCCTTAATAAGACTTAACGACAAAACTAAGCACGTCGTGTTTTGGGCAGACAATTGTACTGCCCAAAATAAAAACTGGGTACTATTTACATCTTGTATTATATTCGTAAACGAAAATTGGGGACCGGAGACAATAACATTTAAAAATTTCGAACCTGGTCACAGTTTTATGAAGGCAGACGCTATTCATGGACAGATAGGTAAAAAATGGAAAAACGCAAAGGAAGTTTTAGACTTCGAAGATTTAGTAATGTTAATAAGATCGTCAAACAAACTTAATAACGTCATTACATTGCGTTCAGAAGACTTCAGACTATTCGAGAATGGCTGTACACAGAGGAAAAAAGGTTCCTCTACTCCAAAGATAAGTGAAATAAAATCTGTGCAGTTCAGAAAAGGATCCAATAAATTATACTATAAACCTGAATTGGAAGATAAAGAATTTTTAGAAGCATCTATTCTAAAGCCGAAATTTAAAATGGAGCTACCAAAACAGGCAGAACGCGATCGAGGTATAAATACGAAGAAACTAAATGTTATTTTAAAAGAGTTAGTTCCGCATATGCAACCGCGCAAACGCATATTTTGGCAAAATTTGCCTACTTCTGATGAGCAAGAAGATTTAGGGAAAAATATAGCTCAAACTTAACTTAGGAAGGTGTACCTACAATATTTATATATAAACTGCTCAACAATTCAATTGGTCCACCCGGAAATTTGTGTCGAATTCAAAATGCCGTAACTCCTCAAGCAGAGATCGATTTGAATGAACCCTTTTTCCACGGATGGCCCATTTCATTGGCTACGACATGACATGTTCCGCATTTTATGCAGGTATCCATTATTTGGTATACAGGGTGACAGAGCCGGGTACTGCAAAAGGACGAAAATTTAAACCACCCCCGATTCTGAAAGAAATTTTTCTAATTTTTTGTAGCTGGTTGAGAAAACCTCCCAGGTTCATACCTCCAGACGTTTTTTTGAAATTTGCTCCATCTCCTCTAATTAGGGTGCAGAGCCGAAAAAACTGTCTTTTCATCGGTGGTTAAGAGCGCCTTTTAGTTGTACACAAATTTTAATTTTCTGGGGGTCCTTGTAACGCAAGAACTTCACTCTAAATTGTCATCAATGCAAAATTATCCTGATATAAAATGTCACAGAAAAGGGGGCCCACTGAAATGAACCCAAAATTATTCTGCGTTTAAAATGATCTTTGATTAAAGACGGACCAAAATTGAAACGATGCCGTCATAGAGCCATTCATCCTGAACATTTTAAGATGCTCATCGTCTGAATTGGATCACATTTGGCTGTGCTGATACCAGTGCTTTGGTTGAAGGATTTCGGACAAAAAGCAGGCATTTCGCACATCTGTAATTTCGTGAAACCAAGGCGACAAAAATTTTGACAAAGCCTGAAGGATCGTTACCTTGTCAACGAAATATGGCTCTTTGTTTTCATTTTTGTCACCTTGGTTTCACGAATTTAAGGGGCTGTATTTTGTCTAAAAACGGTTCGCTGAAGAGTTGGGTTGAACACCGGTGATTCTGATCCGATTCTGACGAAGAACATCTTAAAATGTTCAGGACAACTGGTTCTATGAAAGCATCGTTTCAAATTTAGTCCGTCTTTACTTAAAGATTACTTCGAAAGCAGAATAAAATTGGGTCAATTTCAAAGGGCCCCCTTTTCTGGGTCACCTTGTTTTAGATTAATTTTGACCCCATGGTGTCCTAGAGTAACGCTTTTACGACACAACGACCTCAAGAAATTTAAAATGGAGTAAAAATTAAAGAAGCTATTAACTACCGATGAAAAAACAGTTTTTTTGGCCCTGCACCCTAATTAGAGGAGATGGAGCAAATTTCAAAAAAACGTCTGGAGGTATGAACCTGAGACGTCTTCTCAACCAGGCAAAAAAAATTAGAAAAATTTCTTTCAGAATCGGGGGTGGTTTAAATTTTCGTCATTTTGCAGTACCCGGCTCTGACACCTTGTATATCAAATAAGGGGCACCTGCATAAAACGCGGAACATCCCGTGTCGTGGCCAATGAAATGGAATATCCGTGGAAAAAAGGTTCATTCAAATCGATCAACTGCTTGAGGAGTTGCGGCATTTTGAATTCGACTCAAATTTCCGGGTGGACCAATTGAATTGTTGAGCAGTTTATATATAAATCTATATTTTGGTAGGTACCTACATAATCCTTTTCACAAACTTATTCTGTTCGTTTTGTTACTTTTTTTGTTCAATTTTTCAGTTATTATATAAAATTGTCCTCAGTTCATATATTATTGTATTCACATTATTGTTTTTAATTGAAAAAATAAAATGTTTCATTGACTATCAATTTTTCTTGGTGTGAAAAAAAAATCTGTTGATTTTTGAATAAATTATGTCGACTTACCGTCTTATAAGAGGGTAGGAAAAAATGTAAGTAGCATTACTTGGGTTTTTGTGTGACTTGTGTAAAGACTCAGAAAGTATAAGTAAACTTACTTGGTTTATGAGCAGCTTTTCTTAAGTAACAGTAATGGCAAATAGACTTACTTGGTTCTTTATTTGCAAAATTAGTGTGAATAGTGAAACAAGTAACTATAAAATTCACAAAAACATGGGTTTGTTTGAAGATTTGTAAATTTTAAATAGACAGTCTGAAAAAGCGTAACAGACATTATCCTCGCGCAAAATTTCAAAATCCTTACTTAAAATTTAAGGAAACTGCAATGAAATTCATTTCAAAAACTTTAAATTGCTCTCCTGAAAATGTGATTTTTTAGAGTTACTAGGTTATTTGATTGCACGGGAGAATGTGCAACAAGAGCTGTAAGTTGTCGAAAAAAATTTAATCTAACCTAACATCTAGACATTGCAGATTTACGATTTATTTTTGAACAACTTTCCAATCCTTGAATCCAACGCCAATTTGACCAGTCATTCTTCTATATCCAAGGTGTAATTGACCAGGAGGACAATGTGCAGCAAGAGCTGTAAGTGGTCGAAAAAAATTCAATCTAACCTAACATCTAGACATTGCAGTTTTACGATTTATTTTTGAACAACTTCCCAATCCTTGAATCCAACGCCAATTTGACCAGTCATTCTTCTATATCGAAGGTGTAATTGACCAGGAGGACAATGTGCAACAAGAGCTGTAAGTGGTCGAAAAAAATTCAATCTAACCTAACATCTAGACATTGCAGTTTTACGATTTATTTTTGAACAACTTCCCAATCCTTGAATCCAACGCCAATTTGACCAGTCACTCTTCTATATCGGAGGTGTAATTGACCAGGAGGACAATGTGCAACAAGAGCTGTAAGTGGTCGAAAAAATTCAATCTAACCTAACATCTAGACATTGCAGTTTTACGATTTATTTTTGAACAACTTCCCAATCCTTGAATCCAACGCCAATTTGACCAGTCACTCTTCTATATCGGAGGTGTAATTGACCAGGAGGACAATGTGCAACAAGAGCTGTAAGTTGTCGAAAAAAATTTAATCTAACCTAACATCAAGACATTGCAGATTTACGATTTATTTTTGAACAACTTCCCAATCCTTGAATCCAACGCCAATTTGACCAGTCATTCTTCTATATCCTAGGTGTAATTGACCAGGAGGACAATGTGCAACAAGAGCTGTAAGTTGTCGAAAAGAATTTAATCTAACCTAACATCTAGACATTGCAGATTTACGATTTATTTTTGAACAACTTCCCAATCCTTGAATCCAACGCCAATTTGACCAGTCATTCTTCTATATCGAAGGTGTAATTGACCAAGAGGACAATGTGCAACAAGAGCTGTAAGTTGTCGAAAAAAATTTAATCTAACCTAACATCAAGACATTGCAGATTTACGATTTATTTTTGAACAACTTCCCAATCCTTGAATCCAACGCCAATTTGACCAGTCATTCTTCTATATCCTAGGTGTAATTGACCAGGAGGACAATGTGCAACAAGAGCTGTAAGTTGTCGAAAAAAATTCAATCTAACCTAGCATCTAGACATTGCAGTTTTACGATTTATTTTTGAACAACTTCCAAATCCTTGAATCCAGCGCCAATTTGACCAGTCTCTCTTCTATATCGGAGGTGTAATTGACCAGGAGGACAATGTGCAACAAGAGCTGTAAGTTGTCGAAAAAAATTTAATCTAACCTAACATCTAGACATTGCAGATTTACGATTTATTTTTGAACAACTTCCCAATCCTTGAATCCAACGCCAATTTGACCAGTCATTCTTCTATATCCAAGGTGTAATTGACCAGGAGGACAATGTGCAACAAGAGCTGTAAGTGGTCGAAAAAATTCAATCTAACCTAACATCTAGACATTGCAGTTTTACGATTTATTTTTGAACAACTTCCCAATCCTTGAATCCAACGCCAATTTGACCAGTCACTCTTCTATATCGGAGGTGTAATTGACCAGGAGGACAATGTGCAACAAGAGCTGTAAGTTGTCGAAAAAAATTTAATCTAACCTAACATCAAGACATTGCAGATTTACGATTTATTTTTGAACAAGTTCCCAATCCTTGAATCCAACGCCAATTTGACCAGTCACTCTTCTATATCGGAGGTGTAATTGGCCAGGAGGACAATGTGCAACAAGAGCTGTAAGTTGTCGAAAAAAATTTAATCTAACCTAACATCAAGACATTGCAGATTTACGATTTATTTTTGAACAACTTCCCAATCCTTGAATCCAACGCCAATTTGACCAGTCACTCTTCTATATCGGAGGTGTAATTGACCAGGAGGACAATGTGCAACAAGAGCTGTAAGTTGTCGAAAAAAATTTAATCTAACCTAACATCAAGACATTGCAGATTTACGATTTATTTTTGAACAACTTCCCAATCCTTGAATCCAACGCCAATTTGACCAGTCACTCTTCTATATCGGAGGTGTAATTGACCAGGAGGACAATGTACAACAAGAGCTGTAAGTTGTCGAAAAAAATTTAATCTAACCTATCAAGACATTGCAGATTTACGATTTATTTTTGAACAACTTCCCAATCCTTGAATCCAACGCCAATTTGACCAGTCACTCTTCTATATCGGAGGTGTAATTGACTAGGAGGACAATGTGCAACAAGAGCTGTAAGTTGTCGAAAAAAATTTAATCTAACCTAACATCAAGACATTGCAGATTTACGATTTATTTTTGAACAACTTCCCAATCCTTGAATCCAACGCCAATTTGACCAGTCACTCTTCTATATCGGAGGTGTAATTGACCAGGAGGACAATGTGCAACAAGAGCTGTAAGTTGTCGAAAAAAATTTAATCTAACCTAACATCAAGACATTGCAGATTTACGATTTATTTTTGAACAACTTCCCAATCCTTGAATCCAACGCCAATTTGACCAGTCATTCTTCTATATCCTAGGTGTAATTGACCAGGAGGACAATGTGCAACAAAAGCTGTAAGTTGTCGAAAAAAATTTAATCTAACCTAACATCTAGACATTGCAGTTTTACGATTTATTTTTGAACAACTTCCCAATCCTTGAATCCAACGCCAATTTGACCAGTCACTCTTCTATATCGGAGGTGTAATTGACCGGGAGGACAATGTGCAACAAGAGCTGTAAGTTGTCGAAAAAAATTTAATCTAACCTAACATCAAGACATTGCAGATTTACGATTTATTTTTGAACAAGTTCCCAATCCTTGAATCCAACGCCAATTTGACCAGTCACTCTTCTATATCGGAGGTGTAATTGACCAGGAGGACAATGTGCAACAAGAGCTGTAAGTTGTCGAAAAAAATTTAATCTAACCTAACATCAAGACATTGCAGATTTACGATTTATTTTTGAACAACTTCCCAATCCTTGAATCCAACGCCAATTTGACCAGTCATTCTTCTATATCCTAGGTGTAATTGACCAGGAGGACAATGTGCAACAAGAGCTGTAAGCTGTCGAAAAAAATTTAATCTAACCTAACATCTAGACATTGCAGATTTACGATTTATTTTTGAACAACTTCCCAATCCTTGAATCCAACGCCAATTTGACCAGTCATTCTTCTATATCGAAGGTGTAATTGACCAGGAGGACAATGTGCAACAAGAGCTGTAAGTTGTCGAAAAAAATTTAATCTAACCTAACATCAAGACATTGCAGATTTACGATTTATTTTTGAACAACTTCCCAATCCTTGAATCCAACGCCAATTTGACCAGTCATTCTTCTATATCCTAGGTGTAATTGACCAGGAGGACAATGTGCAACAAGAGCTGTAAGTTGTCGAAAAAAATTTAATCTAACCTAACATCTAGACATTGCAGACTTACGATTTATTTTTGAACAACTTCCCAATCCTTGAATCCAGTGCCAATTTGGCCAGTCTCTCTTCTATATCGGAGGTGTAATTGACCAGGAGGACAATGTGCAACAAGAGCTGTAAGTGGTCGAAAAAAATTCAATCTAACCTAACATCTAGACATTGCAGTTTTACGATTTATTTTTGAACAACTTCCAAATCCTTGAATCCAGCGCCAATTTGACCAGTCTCTCTTCTATATCGGAGGTGTAATTGACCAGGAGGACAATGTGCAGCAAGAGCTGTAAGTGGTCGAAAAAATTCAATCTAACCTAACATCTAGACATTGCAGTTTTACGATTTATTTTTGAACAACTTCCCATTCCTTGAATCCAACGCCAATTTGACCAGTCACTCTTCTATATCGGAGGTGTAATTGACCAGGAGGACAATGTGCAACAAGAGCTGTAAGTTGTCGAAAAAAATTTAATCTAACCTAACATCAAGACATTGCAGATTTACGATTTATTTTTGAACAACTTCCCAATCCTTGAATCCAACGCCAATTTGACCAGTCATTCTTCTATATCCTAGGTGTAATTGACCAGGAGGACAATGTGCAACAAGAGCTGTAAGCTGTCGAAAAAAATTTAATCTAACCTAACATCTAGACATTGCAGATTTACGATTTATTTTTGAACAACTTCCCAATCCTTGAATCCAACGCCAATTTGACCAGTCATTCTTCTATATCGAAGGTGTAATTGACCAGGAGGACAATGTGCAACAAGAGCTGTAAGTTGTCGAAAAAAATTTAATCTAACCTAACATCAAGACATTGCAGATTTACGATTTATTTTTGAACAACTTCCCAATCCTTGAATCCAACGCCAATTTGACCAGTCATTCTTCTATATCCTAGGTGTAATTGACCAGGAGGACAATGTGCAACAAGAGCTGTAAGTTGTCGAAAAAAATTTAATCTAACCTAACATCTAGACATTGCAGATTTACGATTTATTTTTGAACAATTTCCCAATCCTTGAATCCAGTGCCAATTTGACCAGTCTCTCTTCTATATCGGAGGTGTAATTGACCAGGAGGACAATGTGCAACAAGAGCTGTAAGTGGTCGAAAAAAATTCAATCTAACCTAACATCTAGACATTGCAGTTTTACGATTTATTTTTGAACAACTTCCAAATCCTTGAATCCAGCGCCAGTTTGACCAGTCTCTCTTCTATATCGGAGGTGTAATTGGCCAGGAGGACAATGTGCAGCAAGAGCTGTAAGTGGTCGAAAAAATTCAATCTAACCTAACATCTAGACATTGCAGTTTTACGATTTATTTTTGAACAACTTCCCATTCCTTGAATCCAACGCCAATTTGACCAGTCACTCTTCTATATCGGAGGTGTAATTGACCAGGAGGACAATGTGCAACAAGAGCTGTAAGTTGTCGAAAAAAATTTAATCTTACCTAACATCAAGACATTGCAGATTTACGATTTATTTTTGAACAACTTCCCAATCCTTGAATCCAACGCCAATTTGACCAGTCATTCTTCTATATCCTAGGTGTAATTAACCAGGAGGACAATGTGCAACAAGAGCTGTAAGTTGTCGAAAAAAATTCAATCTAACCTAACATCTAGACATTGCAGTTTTACGATTTATTTTTGAACAACTTCCAAATCCTTGAATCCAGCGCCAATTTGACCAGTCTCTCTTCTATATCGGAGGTGTAATTGACCAGGAGGACAATGTGCAACAAGAGCTGTAAGTTGTCGAAAAAAATTTAATCTAACCTAACATCTAGACATTGCAGATTTACGATTTATTTTTGAACAACTTCCCAATCCTTGAATCCAACGCCAATTTGACCAGTCATTCTTCTATATCCAAGGTGTAATTGACCAGTAGGACAATGTGCAGCAAGAGCTGTAAGTGGTCGAAAAAAATTCAATCTAACCTAACATCTAGACATTGCAGTTTTACGATTTATTTTTGAACAACTTCCCAATCCTTGAATCCAACGCCAATTTGACCAGTCACTCTTCTATATCGGAGGTGTAATTGACCAGGAGGACAATGTGCAACAAGAGCTGTAAGTGGTCGAAAAAATTCAATCTAACCTAACATCTAGACATTGCAGTTTTACGATTTATTTTTGAACAACTTCCCAATCCTTGAATCCAACGCCAATTTGACCAGTCACTCTTCTATATCGGAGGTGTAATTGACCAGGAGGACAATGTGCAACAAGAGCTGTAAGTTGTCGAAAAAAATTTAATCTAACCTAACATCAAGACATTGCAGATTTACGATTTATTTTTGAACAACTTCCCAATCCTTGAATCCAACGCCAATTTGACCAGTCATTCTTCTATATCCTAGGTGTAATTGACCAGGAGGACAATGTGCAACAAGAGCTGTAAGTTGTCGAAAAGAATTTAATCTAACCTAACATCTAGACATTGCAGATTTACGATTTATTTTTGAACAACTTCCCAATCCTTGAATCCAACGCCAATTTGACCAGTCATTCTTCTATATCGAAGGTGTAATTGACCAAGAGGACAATGTGCAACAAGAGCTGTAAGTTGTCGAAAAAAATTTAATCTAACCTAACATCAAGACATTGCAGATTTACGATTTATTTTTGAACAACTTCCCAATCCTTGAATCCAACGCCAATTTGACCAGTCATTCTTCTATATCCTAGGTGTAATTGACCAGGAGGACAATGTGCAACAAGAGCTGTAAGTTGTCGAAAAAAATTCAATCTAACCTAGCATCTAGACATTGCAGTTTTACGATTTATTTTTGAACAACTTCCAAATCCTTGAATCCAGCGCCAATTTGACCAGTCTCTCTTCTATATCGGAGGTGTAATTGACCAGGAGGACAATGTGCAACAAGAGCTGTAAGTTGTCGAAAAAAATTTAATCTAACCTAACATCTAGACATTGCAGATTTACGATTTATTTTTGAACAACTTCCCAATCCTTGAATCCAACGCCAATTTGACCAGTCATTCTTCTATATCCAAGGTGTAATTGACCAGGAGGACAATGTGCAACAAGAGCTGTAAGTGGTCGAAAAAATTCAATCTAACCTAACATCTAGACATTGCAGTTTTACGATTTATTTTTGAACAACTTCCCAATCCTTGAATCCAACGCCAATTTGACCAGTCACTCTTCTATATCGGAGGTGTAATTGACCAGGAGGACAATGTGCAACAAGAGCTGTAAGTTGTCGAAAAAAATTCAATCTAACCTAGCATCTAGACATTGCAGTTTTACGATTTATTTTTGAACAACTTCCAAATCCTTGAATCCAGCGCCAATTTGACCAGTCTCTCTTCTATATCGGAGGTGTAATTGACCAGGAGGACAATGTGCAACAAGAGCTGTAAGTTGTCGAAAAAAATTTAATCTAACCTAACATCAAGACATTGCAGATTTACGATTTATTTTTGAACAACTTCCCAATCCTTGAATCCAACGCCAATTTGACCAGTCATTCTTCTATATCCTAGGTGTAATTGACCAGGAGGACAATGTGCAACAAGAGCTGTAAGCTGTCGAAAAAAATTTAATCTAACCTAACATCTAGACATTGCAGATTTACGATTTATTTTTGAACAACTTCCCAATCCTTGAATCCAACGCCAATTTGACCAGTCATTCTTCTATATCGAAGGTGTAATTGACCAGGAGGACAATGTGCAACAAGAGCTGTAAGTTGTCGAAAAAAATTTAATCTAACCTAACATCAAGACATTGCAGATTTACGATTTATTTTTGAACAACTTCCCAATCCTTGAATCCAACGCCAATTTGACCAGTCATTCTTCTATATCCTAGGTGTAATTGACCAGGAGGACAATGTGCAACAAGAGCTGTAAGTTGTCGAAAAAAATTTAATCTAACCTAACATCTAGACATTGCAGATTTACGATTTATTTTTGAACAATTTCCCAATCCTTGAATCCAGTGCCAATTTGACCAGTCTCTCTTCTATATCGGAGGTGTAATTGACCAGGAGGACAATGTGCAACAAGAGCTGTAAGTGGTCGAAAAAAATTCAATCTAACCTAACATCTAGACATTGCAGTTTTACGATTTATTTTTGAACAACTTCCAAATCCTTGAATCCAGCGCCAGTTTGACCAGTCTCTCTTCTATATCGGAGGTGTAATTGGCCAGGAGGACAATGTGCAGCAAGAGCTGTAAGTGGTCGAAAAAATTCAATCTAACCTAACATCTAGACATTGCAGTTTTACGATTTATTTTTGAACAACTTCCCATTCCTTGAATCCAACGCCAATTTGACCAGTCACTCTTCTATATCGGAGGTGTAATTGACCAGGAGGACAATGTGCAACAAGAGCTGTAAGTTGTCGAAAAAAATTTAATCTTACCTAACATCAAGACATTGCAGATTTACGATTTATTTTTGAACAACTTCCCAATCCTTGAATCCAACGCCAATTTGACCAGTCATTCTTCTATATCCTAGGTGTAATTAACCAGGAGGACAATGTGCAACAAGAGCTGTAAGTTGTCGAAAAAAATTCAATCTAACCTAACATCTAGACATTGCAGTTTTACGATTTATTTTTGAACAACTTCCAAATCCTTGAATCCAGCGCCAATTTGACCAGTCTCTCTTCTATATCGGAGGTGTAATTGACCAGGAGGACAATGTGCAACAAGAGCTGTAAGTTGTCGAAAAAAATTTAATCTAACCTAACATCTAGACATTGCAGATTTACGATTTATTTTTGAACAACTTCCCAATCCTTGAATCCAACGCCAATTTGACCAGTCATTCTTCTATATCCAAGGTGTAATTGACCAGTAGGACAATGTGCAGCAAGAGCTGTAAGTGGTCGAAAAAAATTCAATCTAACCTAACATCTAGACATTGCAGTTTTACGATTTATTTTTGAACAACTTCCCAATCCTTGAATCCAACGCCAATTTGACCAGTCACTCTTCTATATCGGAGGTGTAATTGACCAGGAGGACAATGTGCAACAAGAGCTGTAAGTGGTCGAAAAAATTCAATCTAACCTAACATCTAGACATTGCAGTTTTACGATTTATTTTTGAACAACTTCCCAATCCTTGAATCCAACGCCAATTTGACCAGTCACTCTTCTATATCGGAGGTGTAATTGACCAGGAGGACAATGTGCAACAAGAGCTGTAAGTTGTCGAAAAAAATTTAATCTAACCTAACATCAAGACATTGCAGATTTACGATTTATTTTTGAACAACTTCCCAATCCTTGAATCCAACGCCAATTTGACCAGTCATTCTTCTATATCCTAGGTGTAATTGACCAGGAGGACAATGTGCAACAAGAGCTGTAAGTTGTCGAAAAGAATTTAATCTAACCTAACATCTAGACATTGCAGATTTACGATTTATTTTTGAACAACTTCCCAATCCTTGAATCCAACGCCAATTTGACCAGTCATTCTTCTATATCGAAGGTGTAATTGACCAAGAGGACAATGTGCAACAAGAGCTGTAAGTTGTCGAAAAAAATTTAATCTAACCTAACATCAAGACATTGCAGATTTACGATTTATTTTTGAACAACTTCCCAATCCTTGAATCCAACGCCAATTTGACCAGTCATTCTTCTATATCCTAGGTGTAATTGACCAGGAGGACAATGTGCAACAAGAGCTGTAAGTTGTCGAAAAAAATTCAATCTAACCTAGCATCTAGACATTGCAGTTTTACGATTTATTTTTGAACAACTTCCAAATCCTTGAATCCAGCGCCAATTTGACCAGTCTCTCTTCTATATCGGAGGTGTAATTGACCAGGAGGACAATGTGCAACAAGAGCTGTAAGTTGTCGAAAAAAATTTAATCTAACCTAACATCTAGACATTGCAGATTTACGATTTATTTTTGAACAACTTCCCAATCCTTGAATCCAACGCCAATTTGACCAGTCATTCTTCTATATCCAAGGTGTAATTGACCAGGAGGACAATGTGCAACAAGAGCTGTAAGTGGTCGAAAAAATTCAATCTAACCTAACATCTAGACATTGCAGTTTTACGATTTATTTTTGAACAACTTCCCAATCCTTGAATCCAACGCCAATTTGACCAGTCACTCTTCTATATCGGAGGTGTAATTGACCAGGAGGACAATGTGCAACAAGAGCTGTAAGTTGTCGAAAAAAATTTAATCTAACCTAACATCAAGACATTGCAGATTTACGATTTATTTTTGAACAAGTTCCCAATCCTTGAATCCAACGCCAATTTGACCAGTCACTCTTCTATATCGGAGATGTAATTGGCCAGGAGGACAATGTGCAACAAGAGCTGTAAGTTGTCGAAAAAAATTTAATCTAACCTAACATCAAGACATTGCAGATTTACGATTTATTTTTGAACAACTTCCCAATCCTTGAATCCAACGCCAATTTGACCAGTCACTCTTCTATATCGGAGGTGTAATTGACCAGGAGGACAATGTGCAACAAGAGCTGTAAGTTGTCGAAAAAAATTTAATCTAACCTAACATCAAGACATTGCAGATTTACGATTTATTTTTGAACAAGTTCCCAATCCTTGAATCCAACGCCAATTTGACCAGTCACTCTTCTATATCGGAGGTGTAATTGACCAGGAGGACAATGTACAACAAGAGCTGTAAGTTGTCGAAAAAAATTTAATCTAACCTAACATCAAGACATTGCAGATTTACGATTTATTTTTGAACAACTTCCCAATCCTTGAATCCAACGCCAATTTGACCAGTCACTCTTCTATATCGGAGGTGTAATTGACCAGGAGGACAATGTGCAACAAGAGCTGTAAGTTGTCGAAAAAAATTTAATCTAACCTAACATCAAGACATTGCAGATTTACGATTTATTTTTGAACAACTTCCCAATCCTTGAATCCAACGCCAATTTGACCAGTCATTCTTCTATATCCTAGGTGTAATTGACCAGGAGGACAATGTGCAACAAGAGCTGTAAGTTGTCGAAAAAAATTTAATCTAACCTAACATCTAGACATTGCAGACTTACGATTTATTTTTGAACAACTTCCCAATCCTTGAATCCAGTGCCAATTTGACCAGTCTCTCTTCTATATCGGAGGTGTAATTGACCAGGAGGACAATGTGCAACAAGAGCTGTAAGTGGTCGAAAAAAATTCAATCTAACCTAACATCTAGACATTGCAGTTTTACGATTTATTTTTGAACAACTTCCAAATCCTTGAATCCAGCGCCAATTTGACCAGTCTCTCTTCTATATCGGAGGTGTAATTGACCAGGAGGACAATGTGCAGCAAGAGCTGTAAGTGGTCGAAAAAATTCAATCTAACCTAACATCTAGACATTGCAGTTTTACGATTTATTTTTGAACAACTTCCCATTCCTTGAATCCAACGCCAATTTGACCAGTCACTCTTCTATATCGGAGGTGTAATTGACCAGGAGGACAATGTGCAACAAGAGCTGTAAGTTGTCGAAAAAAATTTAATCTTACCTAACATCAAGACATTGCAGATTTACGATTTATTTTTGAACAACTTCCCAATCCTTGAATCCAACGCCAATTTGACCAGTCATTCTTCTATATCCTAGGTGTAATTAACCAGGAGGACAATGTGCAACAAGAGCTGTAAGTTGTCGAAAAAAATTCAATCTAACCTAACATCTAGACATTGCAGTTTTACGATTTATTTTTGAACAACTTCCAAATCCTTGAATCCAGCGCCAATTTGACCAGTCTCTCTTCTATATCGGAGGTGTAATTGACCAGGAGGACAATGTGCAACAAGAGCTGTAAGTTGTCGAAAAAAATTTAATCTAACCTAACATCTAGACATTGCAGATTTACGATTTATTTTTGAACAACTTCCCAATCCTTGAATCCAACGCCAATTTGACCAGTCATTCTTCTATATCCAAGGTGTAATTGACCAGTAGGACAATGTGCAGCAAGAGCTGTAAGTGGTCGAAAAAAATTCAATCTAACCTAACATCTAGACATTGCAGTTTTACGATTTATTTTTGAACAACTTCCCAATCCTTGAATCCAACGCCAATTTGACCAGTCACTCTTCTATATCGGAGGTGTAATTGACCAGGAGGACAATGTGCAACAAGAGCTGTAAGTGGTCGAAAAAATTCAATCTAACCTAACATCTAGACATTGCAGTTTTACGATTTATTTTTGAACAACTTCCCAATCCTTGAATCCAACGCCAATTTGACCAGTCACTCTTCTATATCGGAGGTGTAATTGACCAGGAGGACAATGTGCAACAAGAGCTGTAAGTTGTCGAAAAAAATTTAATCTAACCTAACATCAAGACATTGCAGATTTACGATTTATTTTTGAACAACTTCCCAATCCTTGAATCCAACGCCAATTTGACCAGTCATTCTTCTATATCCTAGGTGTAATTGACCAGGAGGACAATGTGCAACAAGAGCTGTAAGTTGTCGAAAAGAATTTAATCTAACCTAACATCTAGACATTGCAGATTTACGATTTATTTTTGAACAACTTCCCAATCCTTGAATCCAACGCCAATTTGACCAGTCATTCTTCTATATCGAAGGTGTAATTGACCAAGAGGACAATGTGCAACAAGAGCTGTAAGTTGTCGAAAAAAATTTAATCTAACCTAACATCAAGACATTGCAGATTTACGATTTATTTTTGAACAACTTCCCAATCCTTGAATCCAACGCCAATTTGACCAGTCATTCTTCTATATCCTAGGTGTAATTGACCAGGAGGACAATGTGCAACAAGAGCTGTAAGTTGTCGAAAAAAATTCAATCTAACCTAGCATCTAGACATTGCAGTTTTACGATTTATTTTTGAACAACTTCCAAATCCTTGAATCCAGCGCCAATTTGACCAGTCTCTCTTCTATATCGGAGGTGTAATTGACCAGGAGGACAATGTGCAACAAGAGCTGTAAGTTGTCGAAAAAAATTTAATCTAACCTAACATCTAGACATTGCAGATTTACGATTTATTTTTGAACAACTTCCCAATCCTTGAATCCAACGCCAATTTGACCAGTCATTCTTCTATATCCAAGGTGTAATTGACCAGGAGGACAATGTGCAACAAGAGCTGTAAGTGGTCGAAAAAATTCAATCTAACCTAACATCTAGACATTGCAGTTTTACGATTTATTTTTGAACAACTTCCCAATCCTTGAATCCAACGCCAATTTGACCAGTCACTCTTCTATATCGGAGGTGTAATTGACCAGGAGGACAATGTGCAACAAGAGCTGTAAGTTGTCGAAAAAAATTTAATCTAACCTAACATCAAGACATTGCAGATTTACGATTTATTTTTGAACAAGTTCCCAATCCTTGAATCCAACGCCAATTTGACCAGTCACTCTTCTATATCGGAGATGTAATTGGCCAGGAGGACAATGTGCAACAAGAGCTGTAAGTTGTCGAAAAAAATTTAATCTAACCTAACATCAAGACATTGCAGATTTACGATTTATTTTTGAACAACTTCCCAATCCTTGAATCCAACGCCAATTTGACCAGTCACTCTTCTATATCGGAGGTGTAATTGACCAGGAGGACAATGTGCAACAAGAGCTGTAAGTTGTCGAAAAAAATTTAATCTAACCTAACATCAAGACATTGCAGATTTACGATTTATTTTTGAACAAGTTCCCAATCCTTGAATCCAACGCCAATTTGACCAGTCACTCTTCTATATCGGAGGTGTAATTGACCAGGAGGACAATGTACAACAAGAGCTGTAAGTTGTCGAAAAAAATTTAATCTAACCTAACATCAAGACATTGCAGATTTACGATTTATTTTTGAACAACTTCCCAATCCTTGAATCCAACGCCAATTTGACCAGTCACTCTTCTATATCGGAGGTGTAATTGACCAGGAGGACAATGTGCAACAAGAGCTGTAAGTTGTCGAAAAAAATTTAATCTAACCTAACATCAAGACATTGCAGATTTACGATTTATTTTTGAACAACTTCCCAATCCTTGAATCCAACGCCAATTTGACCAGTCATTCTTCTATATCCTAGGTGTAATTGACCAGGAGGACAATGTGCAACAAGAGCTGTAAGTTGTCGAAAAAAATTTAATCTAACCTAACATCTAGACATTGCAGACTTACGATTTATTTTTGAACAACTTCCCAATCCTTGAATCCAGTGCCAATTTGACCAGTCTCTCTTCTATATCGGAGGTGTAATTGACCAGGAGGACAATGTGCAACAAGAGCTGTAAGTGGTCGAAAAAAATTCAATCTAACCTAACATCTAGACATTGCAGTTTTACGATTTATTTTTGAACAACTTCCAAATCCTTGAATCCAGCGCCAATTTGACCAGTCTCTCTTCTATATCGGAGGTGTAATTGACCAGGAGGACAATGTGCAGCAAGAGCTGTAAGTGGTCGAAAAAATTCAATCTAACCTAACATCTAGACATTGCAGTTTTACGATTTATTTTTGAACAACTTCCCATTCCTTGAATCCAACGCCAATTTGACCAGTCACTCTTCTATATCGGAGGTGTAATTGACCAGGAGGACAATGTGCAACAAGAGCTGTAAGTTGTCGAAAAAAATTTAATCTTACCTAACATCAAGACATTGCAGATTTACGATTTATTTTTGAACAACTTCCCAATCCTTGAATCCAACGCCAATTTGACCAGTCATTCTTCTATATCCTAGGTGTAATTAACCAGGAGGACAATGTGCAACAAGAGCTGTAAGTTGTCGAAAAAAATTCAATCTAACCTAACATCTAGACATTGCAGTTTTACGATTTATTTTTGAACAACTTCCAAATCCTTGAATCCAGCGCCAATTTGACCAGTCTCTCTTCTATATCGGAGGTGTAATTGACCAGGAGGACAATGTGCAACAAGAGCTGTAAGTTGTCGAAAAAAATTTAATCTAACCTAACATCTAGACATTGCAGATTTACGATTTATTTTTGAACAACTTCCCAATCCTTGAATCCAACGCCAATTTGACCAGTCATTCTTCTATATCGAAGGTGTAATTGACCAGGAGGACAATGTGCAACAAGAGCTGTAAGTGGTCGAAAAAAATTCAATCTAACCTAACATCTAGACATTGCAGTTTTACGATTTATTTTTGAACAACTTCCATATTCTTGAATCCAGCGCCAATTTGAACAGTCTCTCTTCTATATCGGAGGTGTAATTGACCAGGAGGACAATGTGCAACAAGAGCTGTAAGTGGTCGAAAAAATTCAATCTAACCTAACATCTAGACATTGCAGTTTTACGATTTATTTTTGAACAACTTCCCAATCCTTGAATCCAACGCCAATTTGACCAGTCACTCTTCTATATCGGAGGTGTAATTGACCAGTTGGACAATGTGCAACAAGAGCTGTAAGTTGTCGAAAAAAATTTAATCTAACCTAACATCAAGACATTGCAGATTTACGATTTATTTTTGAACAACTTCCCAATCCTTGAATCCAACGCCAATTTGACCAGTCATTCTTCTATATCCTAGGTGTAATTGACCAGGAGGACAATGTGCAACAAGAGCTGTAAGTTGTCGAAAAGAATTTAATCTAACCTAACATCTAGACATTGCAGTTTTACGATTTATTTTTGAACAACTTCCCATTCCTTGAATCCAACGCCAATTTGACCAGTCACTCTTCTATATCGGAGGTGTAATTGACCAGGAGGACAATGTGCAACAAGAGCTGTAAGTTGTCGAAAAAAATTTAATCTAACCTAACATCAAAACATTGCAGATTTACGATTTATTTTTGAACAAGTTCCCAATCCTTGAATCCAACGCCAATTTGACCAGTCACTCTTCTATATCGGAGGTGTAATTGACCAGGAGGACAATGTGCAACAAGAGCTGTAAGTGGTCGAAAAAATTCAATCTAACCTAACATCTAGACATTGCAGTTTTACGATTTATTTTTGAACAACTTCCCATTCCTTGAATCCAACGCCAATTTGACCAGTCACTCTTCTATATCGGAGGTGTAATTGACCAGGAGGACAATGTGCAACAAGAGCTGTAAGTTGTCGAAAAAAATTTAATCTAACCTAACATCAAGACATTGCAGATTTACGATTTATTTTTGAACAACTTCCCAATCCTTGAATCCAACGCCAATTTGACCAGTCATTCTTCTATATCCTAGGTGTAATTGACCAGGAGGACAATGTGCAACAAGAGCTGTAAGTTGTCGAAAAAAATTCAATCTAACCTAACATCTAGACATTGCAGTTTTACGATTTATTTTTGAACAACTTCCAAATCCTTGAATCCAGCGCCAATTTGACCAGTCTCTCTTCTATATCGGAGGTGTAATTGACCAGGAGGACAATGTGCAACAAGAGCTGTAAGTTGTCGAAAAAAATTTAATCTAACCTAACATCTAGACATTGCAGATTTACGATTTATTTTTGAACAACTTCCCAATCCTTGAATCCAACGCCAATTTGACCAGTCATTCTTCTATATCCAAGGTGTAATTGACCAGGAGGACAATGTGCAGCAAGAGCTGTAAGTGGTCGAAAAAAATTCAATCTAACCTAACATCTAGACATTGCAGTTTTACGATTTATTTTTGAACAACTTCCCAATCCTTGAATCCAACGCCAATTTGACCAGTCATTCTTCTATATCGAAGGTGTAATTGACCAGGAGGACAATGTGCAACAAGAGCTGTAAGTGGTCGAAGAAAATTCAATCTAACCTAACATCTAGACATTGCAGTTTTACGATTTATTTTTGAACAACTTCCAAATTCTTGAATCCAGCGCCAATTTGACCAGTCTCTCTTCTATATCGGAGGTGTAATTGACCAGGATTACAATGTGCAACAAGAGCTGTAAGTGGTCGAAAAAATTCAATCTAACCTAACATCTAGACATTGCAGTTTTACGATTTATTTTTGAACAACTTCCCAATCCTTGAATCCAACGCCAATTTGACCAGTCATTCTTCTATATCCTAGGTGTAATTGACCAGGAGGACAATGTGCAACAAAAGCTGTAAGTTGTCGAAAAAAATTTAATCTAACCTAACATCTAGACATTGCAGTTTTACGATTTATTTTTGAACAACTTCCCAATCCTTGAATCCAACGCCAATTTGACCAGTCACTCTTCTATATCGGAGGTGTAATTGACCAGGAGGACAATGTGCAACAAGAGCTGTAAGTTGTCGAAAAAAATTTAATCTAACCTAACATCAAGACATTGCAGATTTACGATTTATTTTTGAACAAGTTCCCAATCCTTGAATCCAACGCCAATTTGACCAGTCACTCTTCTATATCGGAGGTGTAATTGACCAGGAGGACAATGTGCAACAAGAGCTGTAAGTTGTCGAAAAAAATTTAATCTAACCTAACATCAAGACATTGCAGATTTACGATTTATTTTTGAACAACTTCCCAATCCTTGAATCCAACGCCAATTTGACCAGTCATTCTTCTATATCCTAGGTGTAATTGACCAGGAGGACAATGTGCAACAAGAGCTGTAAGCTGTCGAAAAAAATTTAATCTAACCTAACATCTAGACATTGCAGATTTACGATTTATTTTTGAACAACTTCCCAATCCTTGAATCCAACGCCAATTTGACCAGTCATTCTTCTATATCGAAGGTGTAATTGACCAGGAGGACAATGTGCAACAAGAGCTGTAAGTTGTCGAAAAAAATTTAATCTAACCTAACATCAAGACATTGCAGATTTACGATTTATTTTTGAACAACTTCCCAATCCTTGAATCCAACGCCAATTTGACCAGTCATTCTTCTATATCCTAGGTGTAATTGACCAGGAGGACAATGTGCAACAAGAGCTGTAAGTTGTCGAAAAAAATTTAATCTAACCTAACATCTAGACATTGCAGATTTACGATTTATTTTTGAACAATTTCCCAATCCTTGAATCCAGTGCCAATTTGACCAGTCTCTCTTCTATATCGGAGGTGTAATTGACCAGGAGGACAATGTGCAACAAGAGCTGTAAGTGGTCGAAAAAAATTCAATCTAACCTAACATCTAGACATTGCAGTTTTACGATTTATTTTTGAACAACTTCCAAATCCTTGAATCCAGCGCCAGTTTGACCAGTCTCTCTTCTATATCGGAGGTGTAATTGGCCAGGAGGACAATGTGCAGCAAGAGCTGTAAGTGGTCGAAAAAATTCAATCTAACCTAACATCTAGACATTGCAGTTTTACGATTTATTTTTGAACAACTTCCCATTCCTTGAATCCAACGCCAATTTGACCAGTCACTCTTCTATATCGGAGGTGTAATTGACCAGGAGGACAATGTGCAACAAGAGCTGTAAGTTGTCGAAAAAAATTTAATCTTACCTAACATCAAGACATTGCAGATTTACGATTTATTTTTGAACAACTTCCCAATCCTTGAATCCAACGCCAATTTGACCAGTCATTCTTCTATATCCTAGGTGTAATTAACCAGGAGGACAATGTGCAACAAGAGCTGTAAGTTGTCGAAAAAAATTCAATCTAACCTAACATCTAGACATTGCAGTTTTACGATTTATTTTTGAACAACTTCCAAATCCTTGAATCCAGCGCCAATTTGACCAGTCTCTCTTCTATATCGGAGGTGTAATTGACCAGGAGGACAATGTGCAACAAGAGCTGTAAGTTGTCGAAAAAAATTTAATCTAACCTAACATCTAGACATTGCAGATTTACGATTTATTTTTGAACAACTTCCCAATCCTTGAATCCAACGCCAATTTGACCAGTCATTCTTCTATATCCAAGGTGTAATTGACCAGTAGGACAATGTGCAGCAAGAGCTGTAAGTGGTCGAAAAAAATTCAATCTAACCTAACATCTAGACATTGCAGTTTTACGATTTATTTTTGAACAACTTCCCAATCCTTGAATCCAACGCCAATTTGACCAGTCATTCTTCTATATCCTAGGTGTAATTGACCAGGAGGACAATGTGCAACAAGAGCTGTAAGTTGTCGAAAAAAATTTAATCTAACCTAACATCTATACATTGCAGATTTACGATTTATTTTTGAACAACTTCCCAATCCTTGAATCCAACGCCAATTTGTCCAGTCATTCTTCTATATCGAAGGTGTAATTGACCAGGAGGACAATGTGCAACAAGAGCTGTAAGTTGTCGAAAAAAATTTAATCTAACCTAACATCAAGACATTGCAGATTTACGATTTATTTTTGAACAACTTCCCAATCCTTGAATCCAACGCCAATTTGACCAGTCATTCTTCTATATCCTAGGTGTAATTGACCAGGAGGACAATGTGCAACAAGAGCTGTAAGTTGTCGAAAAAAATTTAATCTAACCTAACATCTAGACATTGCAGACTTACGATTTATTTTTGAACAACTTCCCAATCCTTGAATCCAACGCCAATTTGACCAGTCATTCTTCTATATCGAAGGTGTAATTGACCAGGAGGACAATGTGCAACAAGAGCTGTAAGTTGTCGAAAAAAATTTAATCTAACCTAACATCAAGACATTGCAGATTTACGATTTATTTTTGAACAACTTCCCAATCCTTGAATCCAACGCCAATTTGACCAGTCATTCTTCTATATCCTAGGTGTAATTGACCAGGAGGACAATGTGCAACAAGAGCTGTAAGTTGTCGAAAAAAATTTAATCTAACCTAACATCTAGACATTGCAGATTTACGATTTATTTTTGAACAACTTCCCAATCCTTGAATCCAACGCCAATTTGACCAGTCGTTCCTCTATATCGAAGGTGTAATTGACCAGGAGGACAATGTGCAACAAGAGCTGTAAGTGGTCGAAAAAAATTCAATCTGACCTAACATCTAGACATTGCAGTTTTACGATTTATTTTTGAACAACTTCCAAATCCTTGAATCCAGCGCCAATTTGACCAGTCTCTCTTCTATATCGGAGGTGTAATTGACCAGGAGGACAATGTGCAACAAGAGCTGTAAGTGGTCGAAAAAAATTCAATCTAACCTAACATCTAGACATTGCAGTTTTACGATTTATTTTTGAACAACTTCCCAATCTTTGAATCCAACGCCAATTTGACCAGTCATTCTTCTATATCGAAGGTGTAATTGACCAGGAGGACAATGTGCAACAAGAGCTGTAAGTGGTCGAAAAAAATTCAATCTAACCTAACATCTAGACATTGCAGTTTTACGATTTATTTTTGAACAACTTCCAAATTCTTGAATCCAGCGCCAATTTGACCAGTCTCTCTTCTATATCGGAGGTGTAATTGACCAGGAGGACAATGTGCAACAAGAGCTGTAAGTGGTCGAAAAAATTCAATCTAACCTAACATCTAGACATTGCAGTTTTACGATTTATTTTTGAACAACTTCCCAATCCTTGAATCCAACGCCAATTTGACCAGTCACTCTTCTATATCGGAGGTGTAATTGACCAGGAGGACAATGTGCAACAAGAGCTGTAAGTTGTCGAAAAAAATTTAATCTAACCTAACATCAAGACATTGCAGATTTACGATTTATTTTTGAACAAGTTCCCAATCCTTGAATCCAACGCCAATTTGACCAGTCACTCTTCTATATCGGAGGTGTAATTGACCAGGAGGACAATGTGCAACAAGAGCTGTAAATTGTCGAAAAAAATTTAATCTAACCTAACATCAAGACATTGCAGATTTACGATTTATTTTTGAACAACTTCCCAATCCTTGAATCCAACGCCAATTTGACCAGTCACTCTTCTATATCGGAGGTGTAATTGACCAGGAGGACAATGTGCAACAAGAGCTGTAAGTTGTCGAAAAAAATTTAATCTAACCTAACATCAAGACATTGCAGATTTACGATTTATTTTTGAACAACTTCCCAATCCTTGAATCCAACGCCAATTTGACCAGTCACTCTTCTATATCGGAGGTGTAATTGACCAGGAGGACAATGTGCAACAAGAGCTGTAAGTTGTCGAAAAAAATTTAATCTAACCTAACATCAAGACATTGCAGATTTACGATTTATTTTTGAACAACTTCCCAATCCTTGAATCCAACGCCAATTTGACCAGTCATTCTTCTATATCCTAGGTGTAATTGACCAGGAGGACAATGTGCAACAAAAGCTGTAAGTTGTCGAAAAAAATTTAATCTAACCTAACATCTAGACATTGCAGTTTTACGATTTATTTTTGAACAACTTCCCAATCCTTGAATCCAACGCCAATTTGACCAGTCACTCTTCTATATCGGAGGTGTAATTGACCAGGAGGACAATGTGCAACAAGAGCTGTAAGTTGTCGAAAAAAATTTAATCTAACCTAACATCAAGACATTGCAGATTTACGATTTATTTTTGAACAAGTTCCCAATCCTTGAATCCAACGCCAATTTGACCAGTCACTCTTCTATATCGGAGGTGTAATTGACCAGGAGGACAATGTGCAACAAGAGCTGTAAGTTGTCGAAAAAAATTTAATCTAACCTAACATCAAGACATTGCAGATTTACGATTTATTTTTGAACAACTTCCCAATCCTTGAATCCAACGCCAATTTGACCAGTCATTCTTCTATATCCTAGGTGTAATTGACCAGGAGGACAATGTGCAACAAGAGCTGTAAGCTGTCGAAAAAAATTTAATCTAACCTAACATCTAGACATTGCAGATTTACGATTTATTTTTGAACAACTTCCCAATCCTTGAATCCAACGCCAATTTGACCAGTCATTCTTCTATATCGAAGGTGTAATTGACCAGGAGGACAATGTGCAACAAGAGCTGTAAGTTGTCGAAAAAAATTTAAACTAACCTAACATCAAGACATTGCAGATTTACGATTTATTTTTGAACAACTTCCCAATCCTTGAATCCAACGCCAATTTGCCCAGTCATTCTTCTATATCCTAGGTGTAATTGACCAGGAGGACAATGTGCAACAAGAGCTGTAAGTTGTCGAAAAAAATTTAATCTAACCTAACATCTAGACATTGCAGATTTACGATTTATTTTTGAACAACTTCCCAATCCTTGAATCCAGTGCCAATTTGACCAGTCTCTCTTCTATATCGGAGGTGTAATTGACCAGGAGGACAATGTGCAACAAGAGCTGTAAGTGGTCGAAAAAAATTCAATCTAACCTAACATCTAGACATTGCAGTTTTACGATTTATTTTTGAACAACTTCCCATTCCTTGAATCCAACGCCAATTTGACCAGTCACTCTTCTATATCGGAGGTGTAATTGACCAGGAGGACAATGTGCAACAAGAGCTGTAAGTTGTCGAAAAAAATTTAATCTAACCTAACATCAAGACATTGCAGATTTACGATTTATTTTTGAACAACTTCCCAATCCTTGAATCCAACGCCAATTTGACCAGTCATTCTTCTATATCCTAGGTGTAATTGACCAGGAGGACAATGTGCAACAAGAGCTGTAAGTTGTCGAAAAAAATTCAATCTAACCTAGCATCTAGACATTGCAGTTTTACGATTTATTTTTGAACAACTTCCAAATCCTTGAATCCAGCGCCAATTTGACCAGTCTCTCTTCTATATCGGAGGTGTAATTGACCAGGAGGACAATGTGCAACAAGAGCTGTAAGTTGTCGAAAAAAATTTAATCTAACCTAACATCTAGACATTGCAGATTTACGATTTATTTTTGAACAACTTCCCAATCCTTGAATCCAACGCCAATTTGACCAGTCATTCTTCTATATCCAAGGTGTAATTGACCAGGAGGACAATGTGCAGCAAGAGCTGTAAGTGGTCGAAAAAAATTCAATCTAACCTAACATCTAGACATTGCAGTTTTACGATTTATTTTTGAACAACTTCCAAATTCTTGAATCCAGCGCCAATTTGACCAGTCTCTCTTCTATATCGGAGGTGTAATTGACCAGGAGGACAATGTGCAACAAGAGCTGTAAGTGGTCGAAAAAATTCAATCTAACCTAACATCTAGACATTGCAGTTTTACGATTTATTTTTGAACAACTTCCCAATCCTTGAATCCAACGCCAATTTGACCAGTCACTCTTCTATATCGGAGGTGTAATTGACCAGGAGGACAATGTGCAACAAGAGCTGTAAGTTGTCGAAAAAAATTTAATCTAACCTAACATCAAGGCATTGCAGATTTACGATTTATTTTTGAACAACTTCCCAATCCTTGAATCCAACGCCAATTTGACCAGTCACTCTTCTATATCGGAGGTGTAATTGACCAGGAGGACAATGTGCAACAAGAGCTGTAAGTGGTCGAAAAAAATTCAATCTAACCTAACATCTAGACATTGCAGTTTTACGATTTATTTTTGAACAACTTCCAAATTCTTGAATCCAGCGCCAATTTGACCAGTCTCTCTTCTATATCGGAGGTGTAATTGACCAGGAGGACAATGTGCAACAAGAGCTGTAAGTGGTCGAAAAAATTCAATCTAACCTAACATCTAGACATTGCAGTTTTACGATTTATTTTTGAACAACTTCCCAATCCTTGAATCCAACGCCAATTTGACCAGTCACTCTTCTATATCGGAGGTGTAATTGACCAGGAGGACAATGTGCAACAAGAGCTGTAAGTTGTCGAAAAAAATTTAATCTAACCTAACATCAAGACATTGCGGATTTACGATTTATTTTTGAACAACTTCCCAATCCTTGAATCCAACGCCAATTTGACAAGTCATTCTTCTATATCCTAGGTGTAATTGACCAGGAGGACAATGTGCAACAAGAGCTGTAAGTTGTCGAAAAGAATTTAATCTAACCTAACATCTAGACATTGCAGATTTACGATTTATTTTTGAACAACTTCCCAATCCTTGAATCCAACGCCAATTTGACCAGTCATTCTTCTATATCGAAGGTGTAATTGACCAAGAGGACAATGTGCAACAAGAGCTGTAAGTTGTCGAAAAAAATTTAATCTAACCTAACATCAAGACATTGCAGATTTACGATTTATTTTTGAACAACTTCCCAATCCTTGAATCCAACGCCAATTTGACCAGTCATTCTTCTATATCCTAGGTGTAATTGACCAGGAGGACAATGTGCAACAAGAGCTGTAAGTTGTCGAAAAAAATTCAATCTAACCTAGCATCTAGACATTGCAGTTTTACGATTTATTTTTGAACAACTTCCAAATCCTTGAATCCAGCGCCAATTTGACCAGTCTCTCTTCTATATCGGAGGTGTAATTGACCAGGAGGACAATGTGCAACAAGAGCTGTAAGTTGTCGAAAAAAATTTAATCTAACCTAACATCTAGACATTGCAGATTTACGATTTATTTTTGAACAACTTTCCAATCCTTGAATCCAACGCCAATTTGACCAGTCATTCTTCTATATCCAAGGTGTAATTGACCAGGAGGACAATGTGCAGCAAGAGCTGTAAGTGGTCGAAAAAAATTCAATCTAACCTAACATCTAGACATTGCAGTTTTACGATTTATTTTTGAACAACTTCCCAATCCTTGAATCCAACGCCAATTTGACCAGTCATTCTTCTATATCGAAGGTGTAATTGACCAGGAGGACAATGTGCAACAAGAGCTGTAAGTGGTCGAAAAAAATTCAATCTAACCTAACATCTAGACATTGCAGTTTTACGATTTATTTTTGAACAACTTCCAAATTCTTGAATCCAGCGCCAATTTGACCAGTCTCTCTTCTATATCGGAGGTGTAATTGACCAGGAGGACAATGTGCAACAAGAGCTGTAAGTGGTCGAAAAAATTCAATCTAACCTAACATCTAGACATTGCAGTTTTACGATTTATTTTTGAACAACTTCCCAATCCTTGAATCCAACGCCAATTTGACCAGTCACTCTTCTATATCGGAGGTGTAATTGACCAGGAGGACAATGTGCAACAAGAGCTGTAAGTTGTCGAAAAAAATTTAATCTAACCTAACATCAAGACATTGCAGATTTACGATTTATTTTTGAACAACTTCCCAATCCTTGAATCCAACGCCAATTTGACCAGTCATTCTTCTATATCCTAGGTGTAATTGACCAGGAGGACAATGTGCAACAAGAGCTGTAAGTTGTCGAAAAGAATTTAATCTAACCTAACATCTAGACATTGCAGATTTACGATTTATTTTTGAACAACTTCCCAATCCTTGAATCCAACGCCAATTTGACCAGTCATTCTTCTATATCGAAGGTGTAATTGACCAAGAGGACAATGTGCAACAAGAGCTGTAAGTTGTCGAAAAAAATTTAATCTAACCTAACATCAAGACATTGCAGATTTACGATTTATTTTTGAACAACTTCCCAATCCTTGAATCCAACGCCAATTTGACCAGTCATTCTTCTATATCCTAGGTGTAATTGAGCAGGAGGACAATGTGCAACAAGAGCTGTAAGTTGTCGAAAAAAATTCAATCTAACCTAGCATCTAGACATTGCAGTTTTACGATTTATTTTTGAACAACTTCCAAATCCTTGAATCCAGCGCCAATTTGACCAGTCTCTCTTCTATATCGGAGGTGTAATTGACCAGGAGGACAATGTGCAACAAGAGCTGTAAGTTGTCGAAAAAAATTTAATCTAACCTAACATCTAGACATTGCAGATTTACGATTTATTTTTGAACAACTTCCCAATCCTTGAATCCAACGCCAATTTGACCAGTCATTCTTCTATATCCAAGGTGTAATTGACCAGGAGGACAATGTGCAGCAAGAGCTGTAAGTGGTCGAAAAAAATTCAATCTAACCTAACATCTAGACATTGCAGTTTTACGATTTATTTTTGAACAACTTCCCAATCCTTGAATCCAACGCCAATTTGACCAGTCATTCTTCTATATCGAAGGTGTAATTGACCAGGAGGACAATGTGCAACAAGAGCTGTAAGTGGTCGAAAAAAATTCAATCTAACCTAACATCTAGACATTGCAGTTTTACGATTTATTTTTGAACAACTTCCAAATTCTTGAATCCAGCGCCAATTTGACCAGTCTCTCTTCTATATCGGAGGTGTAATTGACCAGGAGGACAATGTGCAACAAGAGCTGTAAGTGGTCGAAAAAATTCAATCTAACCTAACATCTAGACATTGCAGTTTTACGATTTATTTTTGAACAACTTCCCAATACTTGAATCCAACGCCAATTTGACCAGTCACTCTTCTATATCGGAGGTGTAATTGACCAGGAGGACAATGTGCAACAAGAGCTGTAAGTTGTCGAAAAAAATTTAATCTAACCTAACATCAAGACATTGCAGATTTACGATTTATTTTTGAACAAGTTCCCAATCCTTGAATCCAACGCCAATTTGACCAGTCACTCTTCTATATCGGAGGTGTAATTGGCCAGGAGGACAATGTGCAACAAGAGCTGTAAGTTGTCGAAAAAAATTTAATCTAACCTAACATCAAGACATTGCAGATTTACGATTTATTTTTGAACAACTTCCCAATCCTTGAATCCAACGCCAATTTGACCAGTCACTCTTCTATATCGGAGGTGTAATTGACCAGGAGGACAATGTGCAACAAGAGCTGTAAGTTGTCGAAAAAAATTTAATCTAACCTAACATCAAGACATTGCAGATTTACGATTTATTTTTGAACAAGTTCCCAATCCTTGAATCCAACGCCAATTTGACCAGTCACTCTTCTATATCGGAGGTGTAATTGACCAGGAGGACAATGTGCAACAAGAGCTGTAAGTTGTCGAAAAAAATTTAATCTAACCTAACATCAAGACATTGCAGATTTACGATTTATTTTTGAACAACTTCCCAATCCTTGAATCCAACGCCAATTTGACCAGTCACTCTTCTATATCGGAGGTGTAATTGACCAGGAGGACAATGTGCAACAAGAGCTGTAAGTTGTCGAAAAAAATTTAATCTAACCTAACATCAAGACATTGCAGATTTACGATTTATTTTTGAACAACTTCCCAATCCTTGAATCCAACGCCAATTTGACCAGTCACTCTTCTATATCGGAGGTGTAATTGACCAGGAGGACAATGTGCAACAAGAGCTGTAAGTTGTCGAAAAAAATTTAATCTAACCTAACATCAAGACATTGCAGATTTACGATTTATTTTTGAACAACTTCCCAATCCTTGAATCCAACGCCAATTTGACCAGTCATTCTTCTATATCCTAGGTGTAATTGACCAGGAGCACAATGTGCAACAAAAGCTGTAAGTTGTCGAAAAAAATTTAATCTAACCTAACATCTAGACATTGCAGTTTTACGATTTATTTTTGAACAACTTCCCAATCCTTGAATCCAACGCCAATTTGACCAGTCACTCTTCTATATCGGAGGTGTAATTGACCGGGAGGACAATGTGCAACAAGAGCTGTAAGTTGTCGAAAAAAATTTAATCTAACCTAACATCAAGACATTGCAGATTTACGATTTATTTTTGAACAAGTTCCCAATCCTTGAATCCAACGCCAATTTGACCAGTCACTCTTCTATATCGGAGGTGTAATTGACCAGGAGGACAATGTGCAACAAGAGCTGTAAGTTGTCGAAAAAAATTTAATCTAACCTAACATCAAGACATTGCAGATTTACGATTTATTTTTGAACAACTTCCCAATCCTTGAATCCAACGCCAATTTGACCAGTCATTCTTCTATATCCTAGGTGTAATTGACCAGGAGGACAATGTGCAACAAGAGCTGTAAGCTGTCGAAAAAAATTTAATCTAACCTAACATCTAGACATTGCAGATTTACGATTTATTTTTGAACAACTTCCCAATCCTTGAATCCAACGCCAATTTGACCAGTCATTCTTCTATATCGAAGGTGTAATTGACCAGGAGGACAATGTGCAACAAGAGCTGTAAGTTGTCGAAAAAAATTTAATCTAACCTAACATCAAGACATTGCAGATTTACGATTTATTTTTGAACAACTTCCCAATCCTTGAATCCAACGCCAATTTGACCAGTCATTCTTCTATATCCTAGGTGTAATTGACCAGGAGGACAATGTGCAACAAGAGCTGTAAGTTGTCGAAAAAAATTTAATCTAACCTAACATCTAGACATTGCAGACTTACGATTTATTTTTGAACAACTTCCCAATCCTTGAATCCAGTGCCAATTTGACCAGTCTCTCTTCTATATCGGAGGTGTAATTGACCAGGAGGACAATGTGCAACAAGAGCTGTAAGTGGTCGAAAAAAATTCAATCTAACCTAACATCTAGACATTGCAGTTTTACGATTTATTTTTGAACAACTTCCAAATCCTTGAATCCAGCGCCAATTTGACCAGTCTCTCTTCTATATCGGAGGTGTAATTGACCAGGAGGACAATGTGCAGCAAGAGCTGTAAGTGGTCGAAAAAATTCAATCTAACCTAACATCTAGACATTGCAGTTTTACGATTTATTTTTGAACAACTTCCCATTCCTTGAATCCAACGCCAATTTGACCAGTCACTCTTCTATATCGGAGGTGTAATTGACCAGGAGGACAATGTGCAACAAGAGCTGTAAGTTGTCGAAAAAAATTTAATCTTACCTAACATCAAGACATTGCAGATTTACGATTTATTTTTGAACAACTTCCCAATCCTTGAATCCAACGCCAATTTGACCAGTCATTCTTCTATATCCTAGGTGTAATTAACCAGGAGGACAATGTGCAACAAGAGCTGTAAGTTGTCGAAAAAAATTCAATCTAACCTAACATCTAGACATTGCAGTTTTACGATTTATTTTTGAACAACTTCCAAATCCTTGAATCCAGCGCCAATTTGACCAGTCTCTCTTCTATATCGGAGGTGTAATTGACCAGGAGGACAATGTGCAACAAGAGCTGTAAGTTGTCGAAAAAAATTTAATCTAACCTAACATCTAGACATTGCAGATTTACGATTTATTTTTGAACAACTTCCCAATCCTTGAATCCAACGCCAATTTGACCAGTCATTCTTCTATATCGAAGGTGTAATTGACCAGGAGGACAATGTGCAACAAGAGCTGTAAGTGGTCGAAAAAAATTCAATCTAACCTAACATCTAGACATTGCAGTTTTACGATTTATTTTTGAACAACTTCCATATTCTTGAATCCAGCGCCAATTTGAACAGTCTCTCTTCTATATCGGAGGTGTAATTGACCAGGAGGACAATGTGCAACAAGAGCTGTAAGTGGTCGAAAAAATTCAATCTAACCTAACATCTAGACATTGCAGTTTTACGATTTATTTTTGAACAACTTCCCAATCCTTGAATCCAACGCCAATTTGACCAGTCACTCTTCTATATCGGAGGTGTAATTGACCAGTTGGACAATGTGCAACAAGAGCTGTAAGTTGTCGAAAAAAATTTAATCTAACCTAACATCAAGACATTGCAGATTTACGATTTATTTTTGAACAACTTCCCAATCCTTGAATCCAACGCCAATTTGACCAGTCATTCTTCTATATCCTAGGTGTAATTGACCAGGAGGACAATGTGCAACAAGAGCTGTAAGTTGTCGAAAAGAATTTAATCTAACCTAACATCTAGACATTGCAGATTTACGATTTATTTTTGAACAACTTCCCAATCCTTGAATCCAACGCCAATTTGACCAGTCATTCTTCTATATCGAAGGTGTAATTGACCAAGAGGACAATGTGCAACAAGAGCTGTAAGTTGTCGAAAAAAATTTAATCTAACCTAACATCAAGACATTGCAGATTTACGATTTATTTTTGAACAACTTCCCAATCCTTGAATCCAACGCCAATTTGACCAGTCATTCTTCTATATCCTAGGTGTAATTGACCAGGAGGACAATGTGCAACAAGAGCTGTAAGTTGTCGAAAAAAATTTAATCTAACCTAACATCTAGACATTGCAGATTTACGATTTATTTTTGAACAACTTCCCAATCCTTGAATCCAGCGCCAATTTGACCAGTCGCTCCTCTATATCGGAGGTGTAATTGACCAGGAGGACAATGTGCAGCAAGAGCTGTAAGTGGTCGAAAAAATTCAATCTAACCTAACATCTAGACATTGCAGTTTTACGATTTATTTTTGAACAACTTCCCATTCCTTGAATCCAACGCCAATTTGACCAGTCACTCTTCTATATCGGAGGTGTAATTGACCAGGAGGACAATGTGCAACAAGAGCTGTAAGTTGTCGAAAAAAATTTAATCTAACCTAACATCAAGACATTGCAGATTTACGATTTATTTTTGAACAACTTCCCAATCCTTGAATCCAACGCCAATTTGACCAGTCATTCTTCTATATCCTAGGTGTAATTGACCAGGAGGACAATGTGCAACAAGAGCTGTAAGTTGTCGAAAAAAATTCAATCTAACCTAACATCTAGACATTGCAGTTTTACGATTTATTTTTGAACAACTTCCAAATCCTTGAATCCAGCGCCAATTTGACCAGTCTCTCTTCTATATCGGAGGTGTAATTGACCAGGAGGACAATGTGCAACAAGAGCTGTAAGTTGTCGAAAAAAATTTAATCTAACCTAACATCTAGACATTGCAGATTTACGATTTATTTTTGAACAACTTCCCAATCCTTGAATCCAACGCCAATTTGACCAGTCATTCTTCTATATCCAAGGTGTAATTGACCAGGAGGACAATGTGCAGCAAGAGCTGTAAGTGGTCGAAAAAAATTCAATCTAACCTAACATCTAGACATTGCAGTTTTACGATTTATTTTTGAACAACTTCCCAATCCTTGAATCCAACGCCAATTTGACCAGTCATTCTTCTATATCGAAGGTGTAATTGACCAGGAGGACAATGTGCAACAAGAGCTGTAAGTGGTCGAAAAAAATTCAATCTAACCTAACATCTAGACATTGCAGTTTTACGATTTATTTTTGAACAACTTCCAAATTCTTGAATCCAGCGCCAATTTGACCAGTCTCTCTTCTATATCGGAGGTGTAATTGACCAGGAGGACAATGTGCAACAAGAGCTGTAAGTGGTCGAAAAAATTCAATCTAACCTAACATCTAGACATTGCAGTTTTACGATTTATTTTTGAACAACTTCCCAATCCTTGAATCCAACGCCAATTTGACCAGTCATTCTTCTATATCCTAGGTGTAATTGACCAGGAGGACAATGTGCAACAAAAGCTGTAAGTTGTCGAAAAAAATTTAATCTAACCTAACATCTAGACATTGCAGTTTTACGATTTATTTTTGAACAACTTCCCAATCCTTGAATCCAACGCCAATTTGACCAGTCACTCTTCTATGTCGGAGGTGTAATTGACCAGGAGGACAATGTGCAACAAGAGCTGTAAGTTGTCGAAAAAAATTTAATCTAACCTAACATCAAGACATTGCAGATTTACGATTTATTTTTGAACAAGTTCCCAATCCTTGAATCCAACGCCAATTTGACCAGTCACTCTTCTATATCGGAGGTGTAATTGACCAGGAGGACAATGTGCAACAAGAGCTGTAAGTTGTCGAAAAAAATTTAATCTAACCTAACATCAAGACATTGCAGATTTACGATTTATTTTTGAACAACTTCCCAATCCTTGAATCCAACGCCAATTTGACCAGTCATTCTTCTATATCCTAGGTGTAATTGACCAGGAGGACAATGTGCAACAAGAGCTGTAAGCGGTCGAAAAAAATTTAATCTAACCTAACATCTAGACATTGCAGATTTACGATTTATTTTTGAACAACTTCCCATTCCTTGAATCCAACGCCAATTTGACCAGTCATTCTTCTATATCGAAGGTGTAATTGACCAGGAGGACAATGTGCAACAAGAGCTGTAAGTTGTCGAAAAAAATTTAATCTAACCTAACATCAAGACATTGCAGATTTACGATTTATTTTTGAACAACTTCCCAATCCTTGAATCCAACGCCAATTTGACCAGTCATTCTTCTATATCCTAGGTGTAATTGACCAGGAGGACAATGTGCAACAAGAGCTGTAAGTTGTCGAAAAAAATTTAATCTAACCTAACATCTAGACATTGCAGATTTACGATTTATTTTTGAACAACTTCCCAATCCTTGAATCCAGTGCCAATTTGACCAGTCTCTCTTCTATATCGGAGGTGTAATTGACCAGGAGGACAATGTGCAACAAGAGCTGTAAGTGGTCGAAAAAAATTCAATCTAACCTAACATCTAGACATTGCAGTTTTACGATTTATTTTTGAACAACTTCCAAATCCTTGAATCCAGCGCCAATTTGACCAGTCTCTCTTCTATATCGGAGGTGTAATTGACCAGGAGGACAATGTGCAGCAAGAGCTGTAAGTTGTCGAAAAAAATTTAATCTAACCTAACATCAAGACATTGCAGATTTACGATTTATTTTTGAACAACTTCCCAATCCTTGAATCCAACGCCAATTTGACCAGTCATTCTTCTATATCCTAGGTGTAATTGACCAGGAGGACAATGTGCAACAAAAGCTGTAAGTTGTCGAAAAAAATTTAATCTAACCTAACATCTAGACATTGCAGTTTTACGATTTATTTTTGAACAACTTCCCAATCCTTGAATCCAACGCCAATTTGACCAGTCACTCTTCTATATCGGAGGTGTAATTGACCGGGAGGACAATGTGCAACAAGAGCTGTAAGTTGTCGAAAAAAATTTAATCTAACCTAACATCAAGACATTGCAGATTTACGATTTATTTTTGAACAAGTTCCCAATCCTTGAATCCAACGCCAATTTGACCAGTCACTCTTCTATATCGGAGGTGTAATTGACCAGGAGGACAATGTGCAACAAGAGCTGTAAGTTGTCGAAAAAAATTTAATCTAACCTAACATCAAGACATTGCAGATTTACGATTTATTTTTGAACAACTTCCCAATCCTTGAATCCAACGCCAATTTGACCAGTCATTCTTCTATATCCTAGGTGTAATTGACCAGGAGGACAATGTGCAACAAGAGCTGTAAGCTGTCGAAAAAAATTTAATCTAACCTAACATCTAGACATTGCAGATTTACGATTTATTTTTGAACAACTTCCCAATCCTTGAATCCAACGCCAATTTGACCAGTCATTCTTCTATATCGAAGGTGTAATTGACCAGGAGGACAATGTGCAACAAGAGCTGTAAGTTGTCGAAAAAAATTTAATCTAACCTAACATCAAGACATTGCAGATTTACGATTTATTTTTGAACAACTTCCCAATCCTTGAATCCAACGCCAATTTGACCAGTCATTCTTCTATATCCTAGGTGTAATTGACCAGGAGGACAATGTGCAACAAGAGCTGTAAGTTGTCGAAAAAAATTTAATCTAACCTAACATCTAGACATTGCAGACTTACGATTTATTTTTGAACAACTTCCCAATCCTTGAATCCAGTGCCAATTTGACCAGTCTCTCTTCTATATCGGAGGTGTAATTGACCAGGAGGACAATGTGCAACAAGAGCTGTAAGTGGTCGAAAAAAATTCAATCTAACCTAACATCTAGACATTGCAGTTTTACGATTTATTTTTGAACAACTTCCAAATCCTTGAATCCAGCGCCAATTTGACCAGTCTCTCTTCTATATCGGAGGTGTAATTGACCAGGAGGACAATGTGCAGCAAGAGCTGTAAGTGGTCGAAAAAATTCAATCTAACCTAACATCTAGACATTGCAGTTTTACGATTTATTTTTGAACAACTTCCCATTCCTTGAATCCAACGCCAATTTGACCAGTCACTCTTCTATATCGGAGGTGTAATTGACCAGGAGGACAATGTGCAACAAGAGCTGTAAGTTGTCGAAAAAAATTTAATCTTACCTAACATCAAGACATTGCAGATTTACGATTTATTTTTGAACAACTTCCCAATCCTTGAATCCAACGCCAATTTGACCAGTCATTCTTCTATATCCTAGGTGTAATTAACCAGGAGGACAATGTGCAACAAGAGCTGTAAGTTGTCGAAAAAAATTCAATCTAACCTAACATCTAGACATTGCAGTTTTACGATTTATTTTTGAACAACTTCCAAATCCTTGAATCCAGCGCCAATTTGACCAGTCTCTCTTCTATATCGGAGGTGTAATTGACCAGGAGGACAATGTGCAACAAGAGCTGTAAGTTGTCGAAAAAAATTTAATCTAACCTAACATCTAGACATTGCAGATTTACGATTTATTTTTGAACAACTTCCCAATCCTTGAATCCAACGCCAATTTGACCAGTCATTCTTCTATATCGAAGGTGTAATTGACCAGGAGGACAATGTGCAACAAGAGCTGTAAGTGGTCGAAAAAAATTCAATCTAACCTAACATCTAGACATTGCAGTTTTACGATTTATTTTTGAACAACTTCCATATTCTTGAATCCAGCGCCAATTTGAACAGTCTCTCTTCTATATCGGAGGTGTAATTGACCAGGAGGACAATGTGCAACAAGAGCTGTAAGTGGTCGAAAAAATTCAATCTAACCTAACATCTAGACATTGCAGTTTTACGATTTATTTTTGAACAACTTCCCAATCCTTGAATCCAACGCCAATTTGACCAGTCACTCTTCTATATCGGAGGTGTAATTGACCAGTTGGACAATGTGCAACAAGAGCTGTAAGTTGTCGAAAAAAATTTAATCTAACCTAACATCAAGACATTGCAGATTTACGATTTATTTTTGAACAACTTCCCAATCCTTGAATCCAACGCCAATTTGACCAGTCATTCTTCTATATCCTAGGTGTAATTGACCAGGAGGACAATGTGCAACAAGAGCTGTAAGTTGTCGAAAAGAATTTAATCTAACCTAACATCTAGACATTGCAGATTTACGATTTATTTTTGAACAACTTCCCAATCCTTGAATCCAACGCCAATTTGACCAGTCATTCTTCTATATCGAAGGTGTAATTGACCAAGAGGACAATGTGCAACAAGAGCTGTAAGTTGTCGAAAAAAATTTAATCTAACCTAACATCAAGACATTGCAGATTTACGATTTATTTTTGAACAACTTCCCAATCCTTGAATCCAACGCCAATTTGACCAGTCATTCTTCTATATCCTAGGTGTAATTGACCAGGAGGACAATGTGCAACAAGAGCTGTAAGTTGTCGAAAAAAATTTAATCTAACCTAACATCTAGACATTGCAGATTTACGATTTATTTTTGAACAACTTCCCAATCCTTGAATCCAGCGCCAATTTGACCAGTCGCTCCTCTATATCGGAGGTGTAATTGACCAGGAGGACAATGTGCAGCAAGAGCTGTAAGTGGTCGAAAAAATTCAATCTAACCTAACATCTAGACATTGCAGTTTTACGATTTATTTTTGAACAACTTCCCATTCCTTGAATCCAACGCCAATTTGACCAGTCACTCTTCTATATCGGAGGTGTAATTGACCAGGAGGACAATGTGCAACAAGAGCTGTAAGTTGTCGAAAAAAATTTAATCTAACCTAACATCAAGACATTGCAGATTTACGATTTATTTTTGAACAACTTCCCAATCCTTGAATCCAACGCCAATTTGACCAGTCATTCTTCTATATCCTAGGTGTAATTGACCAGGAGGACAATGTGCAACAAGAGCTGTAAGTTGTCGAAAAAAATTCAATCTAACCTAACATCTAGACATTGCAGTTTTACGATTTATTTTTGAACAACTTCCAAATCCTTGAATCCAGCGCCAATTTGACCAGTCTCTCTTCTATATCGGAGGTGTAATTGACCAGGAGGACAATGTGCAACAAGAGCTGTAAGTTGTCGAAAAAAATTTAATCTAACCTAACATCTAGACATTGCAGATTTACGATTTATTTTTGAACAACTTCCCAATCCTTGAATCCAACGCCAATTTGACCAGTCATTCTTCTATATCCAAGGTGTAATTGACCAGGAGGACAATGTGCAGCAAGAGCTGTAAGTGGTCGAAAAAAATTCAATCTAACCTAACATCTAGACATTGCAGTTTTACGATTTATTTTTGAACAACTTCCCAATCCTTGAATCCAACGCCAATTTGACCAGTCATTCTTCTATATCGAAGGTGTAATTGACCAGGAGGACAATGTGCAACAAGAGCTGTAAGTGGTCGAAAAAAATTCAATCTAACCTAACATCTAGACATTGCAGTTTTACGATTTATTTTTGAACAACTTCCAAATTCTTGAATCCAGCGCCAATTTGACCAGTCTCTCTTCTATATCGGAGGTGTAATTGACCAGGAGGACAATGTGCAACAAGAGCTGTAAGTGGTCGAAAAAATTCAATCTAACCTAACATCTAGACATTGCAGTTTTACGATTTATTTTTGAACAACTTCCCAATCCTTGAATCCAACGCCAATTTGACCAGTCATTCTTCTATATCCTAGGTGTAATTGACCAGGAGGACAATGTGCAACAAAAGCTGTAAGTTGTCGAAAAAAATTTAATCTAACCTAACATCTAGACATTGCAGTTTTACGATTTATTTTTGAACAACTTCCCAATCCTTGAATCCAACGCCAATTTGACCAGTCACTCTTCTATGTCGGAGGTGTAATTGACCAGGAGGACAATGTGCAACAAGAGCTGTAAGTTGTCGAAAAAAATTTAATCTAACCTAACATCAAGACATTGCAGATTTACGATTTATTTTTGAACAAGTTCCCAATCCTTGAATCCAACGCCAATTTGACCAGTCACTCTTCTATATCGGAGGTGTAATTGACCAGGAGGACAATGTGCAACAAGAGCTGTAAGTTGTCGAAAAAAATTTAATCTAACCTAACATCAAGACATTGCAGATTTACGATTTATTTTTGAACAACTTCCCAATCCTTGAATCCAACGCCAATTTGACCAGTCATTCTTCTATATCCTAGGTGTAATTGACCAGGAGGACAATGTGCAACAAGAGCTGTAAGCTGTCGAAAAAAATTTAATCTAACCTAACATCTAGACATTGCAGATTTACGATTTATTTTTGAACAACTTCCCATTCCTTGAATCCAACGCCAATTTGACCAGTCATTCTTCTATATCGAAGGTGTAATTGACCAGGAGGACAATGTGCAACAAGAGCTGTAAGTTGTCGAAAAAAATTTAATCTAACCTAACATCAAGACATTGCAGATTTACGATTTATTTTTGAACAACTTCCCAATCCTTGAATCCAACGCCAATTTGACCAGTCATTCTTCTATATCCTAGGTGTAATTGACCAGGAGGACAATGTGCAACAAGAGCTGTAAGTTGTCGAAAAAAATTTAATCTAACCTAACATCTAGACATTGCAGATTTACGATTTATTTTTGAACAACTTCCCAATCCTTGAATCCAGTGCCAATTTGACCAGTCTCTCTTCTATATCGGAGGTGTAATTGACCAGGAGGACAATGTGCAACAAGAGCTGTAAGTGGTCGAAAAAAATTCAATCTAACCTAACATCAAGACATTGCAGATTTACGATTTATTTTTGAACAACTTCCCAATCCTTGAATCCAACGCCAATTTGACCAGTCATTCTTCTATATCCTAGGTGTAATTGACCAGGAGGACAATGTGCAACAAGAGCTGTAAGCTGTCGAAAAAAATTTAATCTAACCTAACATCTAGACATTGCAGATTTACGATTTATTTTTGAACAACTTCCCATTCCTTGAATCCAACGCCAATTTGACCAGTCATTCTTCTATATCGAAGGTGTAATTGACCAGGAGGACAATGTGCAACAAGAGCTGTAAGTTGTCGAAAAAAATTTAATCTAACCTAACATCAAGACATTGCAGATTTACGATTTATTTTTGAACAACTTCCCAATCCTTGAATCCAACGCCAATTTGACCAGTCATTCTTCTATATCCTAGGTGTAATTGACCAGGAGGACAATGTGCAACAAGAGCTGTAAGTTGTCGAAAAAAATTTAATCTAACCTAACATCTAGACATTGCAGATTTACGATTTATTTTTGAACAACTTCCCAATCCTTGAATCCAGTGCCAATTTGACCAGTCTCTCTTCTATATCGGAGGTGTAATTGACCAGGAGGACAATGTGCAACAAGAGCTGTAAGTGGTCGAAAAAAATTCAATCTAACCTAACATCTAGACATTGCAGTTTTACGATTTATTTTTGAACAACTTCCAAATCCTTGAATCCAGCGCCAATTTGACCAGTCTCTCTTCTATATCGGAGGTGTAATTGACCAGGAGGACAATGTGCAGCAAGAGCTGTAAGTGGTCGAAAAAATTCAATCTAACCTAACATCTAGACATTGCAGTTTTACGATTTATTTTTGAACAACTTCCAAATCCTTGAATCCAGCGCCAATTTGACCAGTCTCTCTTCTATATCGGAGGTGTAATTGACCAGGAGGACAATGTGCAACAAGAGCTGTAAGTTGTCGAAAAAAATTTAATCTAACCTAACATCTAGACATTGCAGATTTACGATTTATTTTTGAACAACTTCCCAATCCTTGAATCCAACGCCAATTTGACCTGTCATTCTTCTATATCCAAGGTGTAATTGACCAGGAGGACAATGTGCAACAAAAGCTGTAAGTTGTCGAAAAAAATTTAATCTAACCTAACATCTAGACATTGCAGTTTTACGATTTATTTTTGAACAACTTCCCAATCCTTGAATCCAACGCCAATTTGACCAGTCACTCTTCTATGTCGGAGGTGTAATTGACCAGGAGGACAATGTGCAACAAGAGCTGTAAGTTGTCGAAAAAAATTTAATCTAACCTAACATCAAGACATTGCAGATTTACGATTTATTTTTGAACAAGTTCCCAATCCTTGAATCCAACGCCAATTTGACCAGTCACTCTTCTATATCGGAGGTGTAATTGACCAGGAGGACAATGTGCAACAAGAGCTGTAAGTTGTCGAAAAAAATTTAATCTAACCTAACATCAAGACATTGCAGATTTACGATTTATTTTTGAACAACTTCCCAATCCTTGAATCCAACGCCAATTTGACCAGTCATTCTTCTATATCCTAGGTGTAATTGACCAGGAGGACAATGTGCAACAAGAGCTGTAAGCTGTCGAAAAAAATTTAATCTAACCTAACATCTAGACATTGCAGATTTACGATTTATTTTTGAACAACTTCCCATTCCTTGAATCCAACGCCAATTTGACCAGTCATTCTTCTATATCGAAGGTGTAATTGACCAGGAGGACAATGTGCAACAAGAGCTGTAAGTTGTCGAAAAAAATTTAATCTAACCTAACATCAAGACATTGCAGATTTACGATTTATTTTTGAACAACTTCCCAATCCTTGAATCCAACGCCAATTTGACCTGTCATTCTTCTATATCCTAGGTGTAATTGACCAGGAGGACAATGTGCAACAAGAGCTGTAAGTTGTCGAAAAAAATTTAATCTAACCTAACATCTAGACATTGCAGATTTACGATTTATTTTTGAACAACTTCCCAATCCTTGAATCCAGTGCCAATTTGACCAGTCTTTCTTCTATATCGGAGGTGTAATTGACCAGGAGGACAATGTGCAACAAGAGCTGTAAGTGGTCGAAAAAAATTCAATCTAACCTAACATCTAGACATTGCAGTTTTACGATTTATTTTTGAACAACTTCCAAATCCTTGAATCCAGCGCCAATTTGACCAGTCTCTCTTCTATATCGGAGGTGTAATTGACCAGGAGGACAATGTGCAGCAAGAGCTGTAAGTGGTCGAAAAAATTCAATCTAACCTAACATCTAGACATTGCAGTTTTACGATTTATTTTTGAACAACTTCCCATTCCTTGAATCCAACGCCAATTTGACCAGTCACTCTTCTATATCGGAGGTGTAATTGACCAGGAGGACAATGTGCAACAAGAGCTGTAAGTTGTCGAAAAAAATTTAATCTTACCTAACATCAAGACATTGCAGATTTACGATTTATTTTTGAACAACTTCCCAATCCTTGAATCCAACGCCAATTTGACCAGTCATTCTTCTATATCCAAGGTGTAATTGACCAGTAGGACAATGTGCAGCAAGAGCTGTAAGTTGTCGAAAAGAATTTAATCTAACCTAACATCTAGACATTGCAGATTTACGATTTATTTTTGAACAACTTCCCAATCCTTGAATCCAACGCCAATTTGACCAGTCATTCTTCTATATCGAAGGTGTAATTGACCAAGAGGACAATGTGCAACAAGAGCTGTAAGTTGTCGAAAAAAATTTAATCTAACCTAACATCAAGACATTGCAGATTTACGATTTATTTTTGAACAACTTCCCAATCCTTGAATCCAACGCCAATTTGACCAGTCATTCTTCTATATCCTAGGTGTAATTGACCAGGAGGACAATGTGCAACAAGAGCTGTAAGTTGTCGAAAAAAATTTAATCTAACCTAACATCTAGACATTGCAGATTTACGATTTATTTTTGAACAACTTCCCAATCCTTGAATCCAGCGCCAATTTGACCAGTCGCTCCTCTATATCGGAGGTGTAATTGACCAGGAGGACAATGTGCAGCAAGAGCTGTAAGTGGTCGAAAAAATTCAATCTAACCTAACATCTAGACATTGCAGTTTTACGATTTATTTTTGAACAACTTCCCATTCCTTGAATCCAACGCCAATTTGACCAGTCACTCTTCTATATCGGAGGTGTAATTGACCAGGAGGACAATGTGCAACAAGAGCTGTAAGTTGTCGAAAAAAATTTAATCTAACCTAACATCAAGACATTGCAGATTTACGATTTATTTTTGAACAACTTCCCAATCCTTGAATCCAACGCCAATTTGACCAGTCATTCTTCTATATCCTAGGTGTAATTGACCAGGAGGACAATGTGCAACAAGAGCTGTAAGTTGTCGAAAAAAATTCAATCTAACCTAACATCTAGACATTGCAGTTTTACGATTTATTTTTGAACAACTTCCAAATCCTTGAATCCAGCGCCAATTTGACCAGTCTCTCTTCTATATCGGAGGTGTAATTGACCAGGAGGACAATGTGCAACAAGAGCTGTAAGTTGTCGAAAAAAATTTAATCTAACCTAACATCTAGACATTGCAGATTTACGATTTATTTTTGAACAACTTCCCAATCCTTGAATCCAACGCCAATTTGACCAGTCATTCTTCTATATCCAAGGTGTAATTGACCAGGAGGACAATGTGCAGCAAGAGCTGTAAGTGGTCGAAAAAAATTCAATCTAACCTAACATCTAGACATTGCAGTTTTACGATTTATTTTTGAACAACTTCCCAATCCTTGAATCCAACGCCAATTTGACCAGTCATTCTTCTATATCGAAGGTGTAATTGACCAGGAGGACAATGTGCAACAAGAGCTGTAAGTGGTCGAAGAAAATTCAATCTAACCTAACATCTAGACATTGCAGTTTTACGATTTATTTTTGAACAACTTCCAAATTCTTGAATCCAGCGCCAATTTGACCAGTCTCTCTTCTATATCGGAGGTGTAATTGACCAGGAGGACAATGTGCAACAAGAGCTGTAAGTGGTCGAAAAAATTCAATCTAACCTAACATCTAGACATTGCAGTTTTACGATTTATTTTTGAACAACTTCCCAATCCTTGAATCCAACGCCAATTTGACCAGTCATTCTTCTATATCCTAGGTGTAATTGACCAGGAGGACAATGTGCAACAAAAGCTGTAAGTTGTCGAAAAAAATTTAATCTAACCTAACATCTAGACATTGCAGTTTTACGATTTATTTTTGAACAACTTCCCAATCCTTGAATCCAACGCCAATTTGACCAGTCACTCTTCTATATCGGAGGTGTAATTGACCAGGAGGACAATGTGCAACAAGAGCTGTAAGTTGTCGAAAAAAATTTAATCTAACCTAACATCAAGACATTGCAGATTTACGATTTATTTTTGAACAAGTTCCCAATCCTTGAATCCAACGCCAATTTGACCAGTCACTCTTCTATATCGGAGGTGTAATTGACCAGGAGGACAATGTGCAACAAGAGCTGTAAGTTGTCGAAAAAAATTTAATCTAACCTAACATCAAGACATTGCAGATTTACGATTTATTTTTGAACAACTTCCCAATCCTTGAATCCAACGCCAATTTGACCAGTCATTCTTCTATATCCTAGGTGTAATTGACCAGGAGGACAATGTGCAACAAGAGCTGTAAGCTGTCGAAAAAAATTTAATCTAACCTAACATCTAGACATTGCAGATTTACGATTTATTTTTGAACAACTTCCCAATCCTTGAATCCAACGCCAATTTGACCAGTCATTCTTCTATATCGAAGGTGTAATTGACCAGGAGGACAATGTGCAACAAGAGCTGTAAGTTGTCGAAAAAAATTTAATCTAACCTAACATCAAGACATTGCAGATTTACGATTTATTTTTGAACAACTTCCCAATCCTTGAATCCAACGCCAATTTGACCAGTCATTCTTCTATATCCTAGGTGTAATTGACCAGGAGGACAATGTGCAACAAGAGCTGTAAGTTGTCGAAAAAAATTTAATCTAACCTAACATCTAGACATTGCAGATTTACGATTTATTTTTGAACAATTTCCCAATCCTTGAATCCAGTGCCAATTTGACCAGTCTCTCTTCTATATCGGAGGTGTAATTGACCAGGAGGACAATGTGCAACAAGAGCTGTAAGTGGTCGAAAAAAATTCAATCTAACCTAACATCTAGACATTGCAGTTTTACGATTTATTTTTGAACAACTTCCAAATCCTTGAATCCAGCGCCAATTTGACCAGTCTCTCTTCTATATCGGAGGTGTAATTGGCCAGGAGGACAATGTGCAGCAAGAGCTGTAAGTGGTCGAAAAAATTCAATCTAACCTAACATCTAGACATTGCAGTTTTACGATTTATTTTTGAACAACTTCCCATTCCTTGAATCCAACGCCAATTTGACCAGTCACTCTTCTATATCGGAGGTGTAATTGACCAGGAGGACAATGTGCAACAAGAGCTGTAAGTTGTCGAAAAAAATTTAATCTTACCTAACATCAAGACATTGCAGATTTACGATTTATTTTTGAACAACTTCCCAATCCTTGAATCCAACGCCAATTTGACCAGTCATTCTTCTATATCCTAGGTGTAATTAACCAGGAGGACAATGTGCAACAAGAGCTGTAAGTTGTCGAAAAAAATTCAATCTAACCTAACATCTAGACATTGCAGTTTTACGATTTATTTTTGAACAACTTCCAAATCCTTGAATCCAGCGCCAATTTGACCAGTCTCTCTTCTATATCGGAGGTGTAATTGACCAGGAGGACAATGTGCAACAAGAGCTGTAAGTTGTCGAAAAAAATTTAATCTAACCTAACATCTAGACATTGCAGATTTACGATTTATTTTTGAACAACTTCCCAATCCTTGAATCCAACGCCAATTTGACCAGTCATTCTTCTATATCCAAGGTGTAATTGACCAGTAGGACAATGTGCAGCAAGAGCTGTAAGTGGTCGAAAAAAATTCAATCTAACCTAACATCTAGACATTGCAGTTTTACGATTTATTTTTGAACAACTTCCCAATCCTTGAATCCAACGCCAATTTGACCAGTCATTCTTCTATATCGAAGGTGTAATTGACCAGGAGGACAATGTGCAACAAGAGCTGTAAGTGGTCGAAAAAAATTCAATCTAACCTAACATCTAGACATTGCAGTTTTACGATTTATTTTTGAACAACTTCCAAATTCTTGAATCCAGCGCCAATTTGACCAGTCTCTCTTCTATATCGGAGGTGTAATTGACCAGGAGGACAATGTGCAACAAGAGCTGTAAGTGGTCGAAAAAATTCAATCTAACCTAACATCTAGACATTGCAGTTTTACGATTTGTTTTTGAACAACTTCCCAATCCTTGAATCCAACGCCAATTTGACCAGTCACTCTTCTATATCGGAGGTGTAATTGACCAGGAGGACAATGTGCAACAAGAGCTGTAAGTTGTCGAAAAAAATTTAATCTAACCTAACATCAAGACATTGCAGATTTACGATTTATTTTTGAACAACTTCCCAATCCTTGAATCCAACGCCAATTTGACCAGTCATTTTTCTATATCCTAGGTGTAATTGACCAGGAGGACAATGTGCAACAAGAGCTGTAAGTTGTCGAAAAGAATTTAATCTAACCTAACATCTAGACATTGCAGATTTACGATTTATTTTTGAACAACTTCCCAATCCTTGAATCCAACGCCAATTTGACCAGTCATTCTTCTATATCGAAGGTGTAATTGACCAAGAGGACAATGTGCAACAAGAGCTGTAAGTTGTCAAAAAAAATTTAATCTAACCTAACATCAAGACATTGCAGATTTACGATTTATTTTTGAACAAGTTCCCAATCCTTGAATCCAGCGCCAATTTGACCAGTCGCTCCTCTATATCGGAGGTGTAATTGACCAGGAGGACAATGTGCAGCAAGAGCTGTAAGTGGTCGAAAAAATTCAATCTAACCTAACATCTAGACATTGCAGTTTTACGATTTATTTTTGAACAACTTCCCATTCCTTGAATCCAACGCCAATTTGACCAGTCACTCTTCTATATCGGAGGTGTAATTGACCAGGAGGACAATGTGCAACAAGAGCTGTAAGTTGTCGAAAAAAATTTAATCTAACCTAACATCAAGACATTGCAGATTTACGATTTATTTTTGAACAACTTCCCAATCCTTGAATCCAACGCCAATTTGACCAGTCATTCTTCTATATCCTAGGTGTAATTGACCAGGAGGACAATGTGCAACAAGAGCTGTAAGTTGTCGAAAAAAATTCAATCTAACCTAACATCTAGACATTGCAGTTTTACGATTTATTTTTGAACAACTTCCAAATCCTTGAATCCAGCGCCAATTTGACCAGTCTCTCTTCTATATCGGAGGTGTAATTGACCAGGAGGACAATGTGCAACAAGAGCTGTAAGTTGTCGAAAAAAATTTAATCTAACCTAACATCTAGACATTGCAGATTTACGATTTATTTTTGAACAACTTCCCAATCCTTGAATCCAACGCCAATTTGACCAGTCATTCTTCTATATCCAAGGTGTAATTGACCAGGAGGACAATGTGCAGCAAGAGCTGTAAGTGGTCGAAAAAAATTCAATCTAACCTAACATCTAGACATTGCAGTTTTACGATTTATTTTTGAACAACTTCCCAATCCTTGAATCCAACGCCAATTTGACCAGTCATTCTTCTATATCGAAGGTGTAATTGACCAGGAGGACAATGTGCAACAAGAGCTGTAAGTGGTCGAAGAAAATTCAATCTAACCTAACATCTAGACATTGCAGTTTTACGATTTATTTTTGAACAACTTCCAAATTCTTGAATCCAGCGCCAATTTGACCAGTCTCTCTTCTATATCGGAGGTGTAATTGACCAGGAGGACAATGTGCAACAAGAGCTGTAAGTGGTCGAAAAAATTCAATCTAACCTAACATCTAGACATTGCAGTTTTACGATTTATTTTTGAACAACTTCCCAATCCTTGAATCCAACGCCAATTTGACCAGTCATTCTTCTATATCCTAGGTGTAATTGACCAGGAGGACAATGTGCAACAAAAGCTGTAAGTTGTCGAAAAAAATTTAATCTAACCTAACATCTAGACATTGCAGTTTTACGATTTATTTTTGAACAACTTCCCAATCCTTGAATCCAACGCCAATTTGACCAGTCACTCTTCTATATCGGAGGTGTAATTGACCAGGAGGACAATGTGCAACAAGAGCTGTAAGTTGTCGAAAAAAATTTAATCTAACCTAACATCAAGACATTGCAGATTTACGATTTATTTTTGAACAAGTTCCCAATCCTTGAATCCAACGCCAATTTGACCAGTCACTCTTCTATATCGGAGGTGTAATTGACCAGGAGGACAATGTGCAACAAGAGCTGTAAGTTGTCGAAAAAAATTTAATCTAACCTAACATCAAGACATTGCAGATTTACGATTTATTTTTGAACAACTTCCCAATCCTTGAATCCAACGCCAATTTGACCAGTCATTCTTCTATATCCTAGGTGTAATTGACCAGGAGGACAATGTGCAACAAGAGCTGTAAGCTGTCGAAAAAAATTTAATCTAACCTAACATCTAGACATTGCAGATTTACGATTTATTTTTGAACAACTTCCCAATCCTTGAATCCAACGCCAATTTGACCAGTCATTCTTCTATATCGAAGGTGTAATTGACCAGGAGGACAATGTGCAACAAGAGCTGTAAGTTGTCGAAAAAAATTTAATCTAACCTAACATCAAGACATTGCAGATTTACGATTTATTTTTGAACAACTTCCCAATCCTTGAATCCAACGCCAATTTGACCAGTCATTCTTCTATATCCTAGGTGTAATTGACCAGGAGGACAATGTGCAACAAGAGCTGTAAGTTGTCGAAAAAAATTTAATCTAACCTAACATCTAGACATTGCAGATTTACGATTTATTTTTGAACAATTTCCCAATCCTTGAATCCAGTGCCAATTTGACCAGTCTCTCTTCTATATCGGAGGTGTAATTGACCAGGAGGACAATGTGCAACAAGAGCTGTAAGTGGTCGAAAAAAATTCAATCTAACCTAACATCTAGACATTGCAGTTTTACGATTTATTTTTGAACAACTTCCAAATCCTTGAATCCAGCGCCAATTTGACCAGTCTCTCTTCTATATCGGAGGTGTAATTGGCCAGGAGGACAATGTGCAGCAAGAGCTGTAAGTGGTCGAAAAAATTCAATCTAACCTAACATCTAGACATTGCAGTTTTACGATTTATTTTTGAACAACTTCCCATTCCTTGAATCCAACGCCAATTTGACCAGTCACTCTTCTATATCGGAGGTGTAATTGACCAGGAGGACAATGTGCAACAAGAGCTGTAAGTTGTCGAAAAAAATTTAATCTTACCTAACATCAAGACATTGCAGATTTACGATTTATTTTTGAACAACTTCCCAATCCTTGAATCCAACGCCAATTTGACCAGTCATTCTTCTATATCCTAGGTGTAATTAACCAGGAGGACAATGTGCAACAAGAGCTGTAAGTTGTCGAAAAAAATTCAATCTAACCTAACATCTAGACATTGCAGTTTTACGATTTATTTTTGAACAACTTCCAAATCCTTGAATCCAGCGCCAATTTGACCAGTCTCTCTTCTATATCGGAGGTGTAATTGACCAGGAGGACAATGTGCAACAAGAGCTGTAAGTTGTCGAAAAAAATTTAATCTAACCTAACATCTAGACATTGCAGATTTACGATTTATTTTTGAACAACTTCCCAATCCTTGAATCCAACGCCAATTTGACCAGTCATTCTTCTATATCCAAGGTGTAATTGACCAGTAGGACAATGTGCAGCAAGAGCTGTAAGTGGTCGAAAAAAATTCAATCTAACCTAACATCTAGACATTGCAGTTTTACGATTTATTTTTGAACAACTTCCCAATCCTTGAATCCAACGCCAATTTGACCAGTCATTCTTCTATATCGAAGGTGTAATTGACCAGGAGGACAATGTGCAACAAGAGCTGTAAGTGGTCGAAAAAAATTCAATCTAACCTAACATCTAGACATTGCAGTTTTACGATTTATTTTTGAACAACTTCCAAATTCTTGAATCCAGCGCCAATTTGACCAGTCTCTCTTCTATATCGGAGGTGTAATTGACCAGGAGGACAATGTGCAACAAGAGCTGTAAGTGGTCGAAAAAATTCAATCTAACCTAACATCTAGACATTGCAGTTTTACGATTTGTTTTTGAACAACTTCCCAATCCTTGAATCCAACGCCAATTTGACCAGTCACTCTTCTATATCGGAGGTGTAATTGACCAGGAGGACAATGTGCAACAAGAGCTGTAAGTTGTCGAAAAAAATTTAATCTAACCTAACATCAAGACATTGCAGATTTACGATTTATTTTTGAACAACTTCCCAATCCTTGAATCCAACGCCAATTTGACCAGTCATTTTTCTATATCCTAGGTGTAATTGACCAGGAGGACAATGTGCAACAAGAGCTGTAAGTTGTCGAAAAGAATTTAATCTAACCTAACATCTAGACATTGCAGATTTACGATTTATTTTTGAACAACTTCCCAATCCTTGAATCCAACGCCAATTTGACCAGTCATTCTTCTATATCGAAGGTGTAATTGACCAAGAGGACAATGTGCAACAAGAGCTGTAAGTTGTCAAAAAAAATTTAATCTAACCTAACATCAAGACATTGCAGATTTACGATTTATTTTTGAACAAGTTCCCAATCCTTGAATCCAACGCCAATTTGACCAGTCACTCTTCTATATCGGAGGTGTAATTGACCAGGAGGACAATGTGCAACAAGAGCTGTAAGTTGTCGAAAAAAATTTAATCTAACCTAACATCAAGACATTGCAGATTTACGATTTATTTTTGAACAACTTCCCAATCCTTGAATCCAACGCCAATTTGACCAGTCACTCTTCTATATCGGAGGTGTAATTGACCAGGAGGACAATGTGCAACAAGAGCTGTAAGTTGTCGAAAAAAATTTAATCTAACCTAACATCAAGACATTGCAGATTTACGATTTATTTTTGAACAACTTCCCAATCCTTGAATCCAACGCCAATTTGACCAGTCACTCTTCTATATCGGAGGTGTAATTGACCAGGAGGACAATGTGCAACAAGAGCTGTAAGTTGTCGAAAAAAATTTAATCTAACCTAACATCAAGACATTGCAGATTTACGATTTATTTTTGAACAACTTCCCAATCCTTGAATCCAACGCCAATTTGACCAGTCATTCTTCTATATCCTAGGTGTAATTGACCAGGAGGACAATGTGCAACAAGAGCTGTAAGTTGTCGAAAAAAATTTAATCTAACCTAACATCTATACATTGCAGATTTACGATTTATTTTTGAACAACTTCCCAATCCTTGAATCCAACGCCAATTTGACCAGTCATTCTTCTATATCGAAGGTGTAATTGACCAGGAGGACAATGTGCAACAAGAGCTGTAAGTTGTCGAAAAAAATTTAATCTAACCTAACATAAAGACATTGCAGATTTACGATTTATTTTTGAACAAGTTCCCAATCCTTGAATCCAACGCCAATTTGACCAGTCACTCTTCTATATCGGAGGTGTAATTGACCAGGAGGACAATGTGCAACAAGAGCTGTAAGTTGTCGAAAAAAATTTAATCTAACCTAACATCAAGACATTGCAGATTTACGATTTATTTTTGAACAACTTCCCAATCCTTGAATCCAACGCCAATTTGACCAGTCACTCTTCTATATCGGAGGTGTAATTGACCAGGAGGACAATGTGCAACAAGAGCTGTAAGTTGTCGAAAAAAATTTAATCTAACCTAACATCAAGACATTGCAGATTTACGATTTATTTTTGAACAACTTCCCAATCCTTGAATCCAACGTCAATGACCTTTCTCAAACAAGTCTCAACCTGTTACAACTGTCTAGACAAAATTCCAAGAATTGATGTCAATGACCTTTCAAGGTCAATGGGGTCAATGACCTTTCTCAAACAAGTCTCAACCTGTTACAACTGTCTAGACAAAATTCCAAGAATTGATGTCAATGACCTTTCAAGGTCAATGGGGTCAAAGGTCAATGACCTTTCTCAAACAAGTCTCAACCTGTTACAACTGTCTAGACAAAATTCCAAGAATTGATGTCAATGACCTTTCAAGGTCAATGGGGTCAATGACCTTTCTCAAACAAGTCTCAACCTGTTACAACTGTCTAGACAAAATTCCAAGAATTGATGTCAATGACCTTTCAAGGTCAATGGGGTCAATGACCTTTCTCAAACAAGTCTCAACCTGTTACAACTGTCTAGACAAAATTCCAAGAATTGATGTCAATGACCTGTCTAGATGTTAGGTTAGATTGAATTTTTTCGACCACTTACAGCTCTTGTTGCACATTGTCCTCCTGGTCAATGACACCTCCGATATAGAAGAGAGACTGGTCAAATTGGCGCTGGATTCAAGAATTTGGAAGTTGTTCAAAAATAAATCGTAAAACTGCAATGTCTAGATGTTAGGTTAGATTGAATTTTTTTCGACCACTTACAGCTCTTGTTGCACATTGTCCTCCTGGTCAATTACACCTTCGATATAGAAGAATGACTGGTCAAATTGGCGTTGGATTCAAGGATTGGGAAGTTGTTCAAAAATAAATCGTAAAACTGCAATGTCTAGATGTTAGGTTAGATTGAATTTTTTTCGACCACTTACAGCTCTTGCTGCACATTGTCCTCCTGGTCAATTACACCTTGGATATAGAAGAATGACTGGTCAAATTGGCGTTGGATTCAAGGATTGGGAAGTTGTTCAAAAATAAATCGTAAATCTGCAATGTCTAGATGTTAGGTTAGATTAAATTTTTTTCGACAATTTACAGCTCTTGTTGCACATTGTCCTCCTGGTCAATTACACCTCCGATATAGAAGAGAGACTGGTCAAATTGGCGCTGGATTCAAGGATTTGGAAGTTGTTCAAAAATAAATCGTAAAACTGCAATGTCTAGATGTTAGGTTAGATTGAATTTTTTCGACCACTTACAGCTCTTGCTGCACATTGTCCTCCTGGTCAATTACACCTCCGATATAGAAGAGTGACTGGTCAAATTGGCGTTGGATTCAAGGATTGGGAAGTTGTTCAAAAATAAATCGTAAATCTGCAATGCCTTGATGTTAGGTTAGATTAAATTTTTTTCGACAACTTACAGCTCTTGTTGCACATTGTCCTCCTGGTCAATTACACCTCCGATATAGAAGAGTGACTGGTCAAATTGGCGTTGGATTCAAGGATTGGGAAGTTGTTCAAAAATAAATCGTAAAACTGCAATGTCTAGATGTTAGGTTAGATTGAATTTTTTCGACCACTTACAGCTCTTGTTGCACATTGTCCTCCTGGTCAATGACACCTCCGATATAGAAGAGAGACTGGTCAAATTGGCGCTGGATTCAAGAATTTGGAAGTTGTTCAAAAATAAATCGTAAAACTGCAATGTCTAGATGTTAGGTTAGATTGAATTTTTTTCGACCACTTACAGCTCTTGTTGCACATTGTCCTCCTGGTCAATTACACCTTCGATATAGAAGAATGACTGGTCAAATTGGCGTTGGATTCAAGGATTGGGAAGTTGTTCAAAAATAAATCGTAAAACTGCAATGTCTAGATGTTAGGTTAGATTGAATTTTTTTCGACCACTTACAGCTCTTGCTGCACATTGTCCTCCTGGTCAATTACACCTTGGATATAGAAGAATGACTGGTCAAATTGGCGTTGGATTCAAGGATTGGGAAGTTGTTCAAAAATAAATCGTAAATCTGCAATGTCTAGATGTTAGGTTAGATTAAATTTTTTTCGACAATTTACAGCTCTTGTTGCACATTGTCCTCCTGGTCAATTACACCTCCGATATAGAAGAGAGACTGGTCAAATTGGCGCTGGATTCAAGGATTTGGAAGTTGTTCAAAAATAAATCGTAAAACTGCAATGTCTAGATGTTAGGTTAGATTGAATTTTTTTCGACCACTTACAGCTCTTGTTGCACATTGTCCTCCTGGTCAATTACACCTTCGATATAGAAGAATGACTGGTCAAATTGACGCTGGATTCAAGGATTTGGAAGTTGTTCAAAAATAAATCGTAAAACTGCAATGTCTAGATGTTAGGTTAGATTGAATTTTTTTCGACCACTTACAGCTTTTGTTGCACATTGTCCTCCTGGTCAATTACACCTCCGATATAGAAGAGAGACTGGTCAAATTGGCGCTGGATTCAAGGATTTGGAAGTTGTTCAAAAATAAATCGTAAAACTGCAATGTCTAGATGTTAGGTTAGATTGAATTTTTTTCGACCACTTACAGCTCTTGTTGCACATTGTCCTCCTGGTCAATTACACCTTCGATATAGAAGAATGACTGGTCAAATTGGCGTTGGATTCAAGGATTGGGAAGTTGTTCAAAAATAAATCGTAAATCTGCAATGTCTAGATGTTAGGTTAGATTAAATTTTTTTCGACAACTTACAGCTCTTGTTGCACATTGTCCTCCTGGTCAATTACACCTAGGATATAGAAGAATGACTGGTCAAATTGGCGTTGGATTCAAGGATTGGGAAGTTGTTCAAAAATAAATAGTAAATCTGCAATGTCTTGATGTTAGGTTAGATTAAATTTTTTTCGACAACTTACAGCTCTTGTTGCACATTGTCCTCCTGGTCAATTACACCTTCGATATAGAAGAATGACTGGTCAAATTGGCGTTGGATTCAAGGACTGGGAAGTTGTTCAAAAATAAATCGTAAATCTGCAATGTCTAGATGTTAGGTTAGATAAAATTTTTTTCGACAACTTACAGCTCTTGTTGCACATTGTCCTCCTGGTCAATTACACCTCCGATATAGAAGAGTGACTGGTCAAATTGGCGTTGGATTCAAGGATTGGGAAGTTGTTCAAAAATAAATCGTAAATCTGCAATGCCTTGATGTTAGGTTAGATTAAATTTTTTTCGACAACTTACAGCTCTTGTTGCACATTGTCCTCCTGGTCAATTACACCTCCGATATAGAAGAGTGACTGGTCAAATTGGCGTTGGATTCAAGGATTGGGAAGTTGTTCAAAAATAAATCGTAAAACTGCAATGTCTAGATGTTAGGTTAGATTGAATTTTTTCGACCACTTACAGCTCTTGTTGCACATTGTCCTCCTGGTCAATGACACCTCCGATATAGAAGAGAGACTGGTCAAATTGGCGCTGGATTCAAGAATTTGGAAGTTGTTAAAAAATAAATCGTAAAACTGCAATGTCTAGATGTTAGGTTAGATTGAATTTTTTTCGACCACTTACAGCTCTTGTTGCACATTGTCCTCCTGGTCAATTACACCTTCGATATAGAAGAATGACTGGTCAAATTGGCGTTGGATTCAAGGATTGGGAAGTTGTTCAAAAATAAATCGTAAAACTGCAATGTCTAGATGTTAGGTTAGATTGAATTTTTTTCGACCACTCTGTAAGTGGTCGAAAAAAATTCAATCAAGAGCTGTACTCTTGCTGCACATTGTCCTCCTGGTCAATTACACCTTGGATATAGAAGAATGACTGGTCAAATTGGCGTTGGATTCAAGGATTGGGAAGTTGTTCAAAAATAAATCGTAAATCTGCAATGTCTAGATGTTAGGTTAGATTAAATTTTTTTCGACAATTTACAGCTCTTGTTGCACATTGTCCTCCTGGTCAATTACACCTCCGATATAGAAGAGAGACTGGTCAAATTGGCGCTGGATTCAAGGATTTGGAAGTTGTTCAAAAATAAATCGTAAAACTGCAATGTCTAGATGTTAGGTTAGATTGAATTTTTTCGACCACTTACAGCTCTTGCTGCACATTGTCCTCCTGGTCAATTACACCTCCGATATAGAAGAGAGACTGGTCAAATTGACGCTGGATTCAAGGATTTGGAAGTTGTTCAAAAATAAATCGTAAAACTGCAATGTCTAGATGTTAGGTTAGATTGAATTTTTTTCGACCACTTACAGCTCTTGTTGCACATTGTCCTCCTGGTCAATTACACCTCCGATATAGAAGAGAGACTGGTCAAATTGGCGCTGGATTCAAGGATTTGGAAGTTGTTCAAAAATAAATCGTAAAACTGCAATGTCTAGATGTTAGGTTAGATTGAATTTTTTTCGACCACTTACAGCTCTTGTTGCACATTGTCCTCCTGGTCAATTACACCTTCGATATAGAAGAATGACTGGTCAAATTGGCGTTGGATTCAAGGATTGGGAAGTTGTTCAAAAATAAATCGTAAATCTGCAATGTCTAGATGTTAGGTTAGATTAAATTTTTTTCGACAACTTACAGCTCTTGTTGCACATTGTCCTCCTGGTCAATTACACCTAGGATATAGAAGAATGACTGGTCAAATTGGCGTTGGATTCAAGGATTGGGAAGTTGTTCAAAAATAAATAGTAAATCTGCAATGTCTTGATGTTAGGTTAGATTAAATTTTTTTCGACAACTTACAGCTCTTGTTGCACATTGTCCTCCTGGTCAATTACACCTTCGATATAGAAGAATGACTGGTCAAATTGGCGTTGGATTCAAGGACTGGGAAGTTGTTCAAAAATAAATCGTAAATCTGCAATGTCTAGATGTTAGGTTAGATTAAATTTTTTTCGACAACTTACAGCTCTTGTTGCACATTGTCCTCCTGGTCAATTACACCTAGGATATAGAAGAATGACTGGTCAAATTGGCGTTGGATTCAAGGTTTGGGAAGTTGTTCAAAAATAAATCGTAAATCTGCAATGTCTTGATGTTAGGTTAGATTAAATTTTTTTCGACAACTTACAGCTCTTGTTGCACATTGTCCTCCTGGTCAATTACACCTTCGATATAGAAGAATGACTGGTCAAATTGGCGTTGGATTCAAGGATTGGGAAGTTGTTCAAAAATAAATCGTAAATCTGCAATGCCTTGATGTTAGGTTAGATTAAATTTTTTTCGACAACTTACAGCTCTTGTTGCACATTGTCCTCCTGGTCAATTACACCTCCGATATAGAAGAGTGACTGGTCAAATTGGCGTTGGATTCAAGGATTGGGAAGTTGTTCAAAAATAAATCGTAAAACTGCAATGTCTAGATGTTAGGTTAGATTGAATTTTTTCGACCACTTACAGCTCTTGTTGCACATTGTCCTCCTGGTCAATGACACCTCCGATATAGAAGAGAGACTGGTCAAATTGGCGCTGGATTCAAGAATTTGGAAGTTGTTCAAAAATAAATCGTAAAACTGCAATGTCTAGATTTTAGGTTAGATTGAATTTTTTTCGACCACTTACAGCTCTTGTTGCACATTGTCCTCCTGGTCAATTACACCTTCGATATAGAAGAATGACTGGTCAAATTGGCGTTGGATTCAAGGATTGGGAAGTTGTTCAAAAATAAATCGTAAAACTGCAATGTCTAGATGTTAGGTTAGATTGAATTTTTTTCGACCACTTACAGCTCTTGCTGCACATTGTCCTCCTGGTCAATTACACCTTGGATATAGAAGAATGACTGGTCAAATTGGCGTTGGATTCAAGGATTGGGAAGTTGTTCAAAAATAAATCGTAAATCTGCAATGTCTAGATGTTAGGTTAGATTAAATTTTTTTCGACAATTTACAGCTCTTGTTGCACATTGTCCTCCTGGTCAATTACACCTCCGATATAGAAGAGAGACTGGTCAAATTGGCGCTGGATTCAAGGATTTGGAAGTTGTTCAAAAATAAATCGTAAAACTGCAATGTCTAGATGTTAGGTTAGATTGAATTTTTTCGACCACTTACAGCTCTTGCTGCACATTGTCCTCCTGGTCAATTACACCTCCGATATAGAAGAGTGACTGGTCAAATTGGCGTTGGATTCAAGGATTGGGAAGTTGTTCAAAAATAAATCGTAAATCTGCAATGCCTTGATGTTAGGTTAGATTAAATTTTTTTCGACAACTTACAGCTCTTGTTGCACATTGTCCTCCTGGTCAATTACACCTCCGATATAGAAGAGTGACTGGTCAAATTGGCGTTGGATTCAAGGATTGGGAAGTTGTTCAAAAATAAATCGTAAAACTGCAATGTCTAGATGTTAGGTTAGATTGAATTTTTTCGACCACTTACAGCTCTTGTTGCACATTGTCCTCCTGGTCAATGACACCTCCGATATAGAAGAGAGACTGGTCAAATTGGCGCTGGATTCAAGAATTTGGAAGTTGTTCAAAAATAAATCGTAAAACTGCAATGTTTAGATGTTAGGTTAGATTGAATTTTTTTCGACCACTTACAGCTCTTGTTGCACATTGTCCTCCTGGTCAATTACACCTTCGATATAGAAGAATGACTGGTCAAATTGGCGTTGGATTCAAGGATTGGGAAGTTGTTCAAAAATAAATCGTAAAACTGCAATGTCTAGATGTTAGGTTAGATTGAATTTTTTTCGACCACTTACAGCTCTTGCTGCACATTGTCCTCCTGGTCAATTACACCTTGGATATAGAAGAATGACTGGTCAAATTGGCGTTGGATTCAAGGATTGGGAAGTTGTTCAAAAATAAATCGTAAATCTGCAATGTCTAGATGTTAGGTTAGATTAAATTTTTTTCGACAATTTACAGCTCTTGTTGCACATTGTCCTCCTGGTCAATTACACCTCCGATATAGAAGAGAGACTGGTCAAATTGGCGCTGGATTCAAGGATTTGGAAGTTGTTCAAAAATAAATCGTAAAACTGCAATGTCTAGATGTTAGGTTAGATTGAATTTTTTTCGACCACTTACAGCTCTTGTTGCACATTGTCCTCCTGGTCAATTACACCTTCGATATAGAAGAATGACTGGTCAAATTGACGCTGGATTCAAGGATTTGGAAGTTGTTCAAAAATAAATCGTAAAACTGCAATGTCTAGATGTTAGGTTAGATTGAATTTTTTTCGACCACTTACAGCTCTTGTTGCACATTGTCCTCCTGGTCAATTACACCTCCGATATAGAAGAGAGACTGGTCAAATTGGCGCTGGATTCAAGGATTTGGAAGTTGTTCAAAAATAAATCGTAAAACTGCAATGTCTAGATGTTAGGTTAGATTGAATTTTTTTCGACCACTTACAGCTCTTGTTGCACATTGTCCTCCTGGTCAATTACACCTTCGATATAGAAGAATGACTGGTCAAATTGGCGTTGGATTCAAGGATTGGGAAGTTGTTCAAAAATAAATCGTAAATCTGCAATGTCTAGATGTTAGGTTAGATTAAATTTTTTTCGACAACTTACAGCTCTTGTTGCACATTGTCCTCCTGGTCAATTACACCTAGGATATAGAAGAATGACTGGTCAAATTGGCGTTGGATTCAAGGATTGGGAAGTTGTTCAAAAATAAATAGTAAATCTGCAATGTCTTGATGTTAGGTTAGATTAAATTTTTTTCGACAACTTACAGCTCTTGTTGCACATTGTCCTCCTGGTCAATTACACCTTCGATATAGAAGAATGACTGGTCAAATTGGCGTTGGATTCAAGGACTGGGAAGTTGTTCAAAAATAAATCGTAAATCTGCAATGTCTAGATGTTAGGTTAGATAAAATTTTTTTCGACAACTTACAGCTCTTGTTGCACATTGTCCTCCTGGTCAATTACACCTCCGATATAGAAGAGTGACTGGTCAAATTGGCGTTGGATTCAAGGATTGGGAAGTTGTTCAAAAATAAATCGTAAATCTGCAATGCCTTGATGTTAGGTTAGATTAAATTTTTTTCGACAACTTACAGCTCTTGTTGCACATTGTCCTCCTGGTCAATTACACCTCCGATATAGAAGAGTGACTGGTCAAATTGGCGTTGGATTCAAGGATTGGGAAGTTGTTCAAAAATAAATCGTAAATCTGCAATGTCTAGATGTTAGGTTAGATAAAATTTTTTTCGACAACTTACAGCTCTTGTTGCACATTGTCCTCCTGGTCAATTACACCTCCGATATAGAAGAGTGACTGGTCAAATTGGCGTTGGATTCAAGGATTGGGAAGTTGTTCAAAAATAAATCGTAAATCTGCAATGCCTTGATGTTAGGTTAGATTAAATTTTTTTCGACAACTTACAGCTCTTGTTGCACATTGTCCTCCTGGTCAATTACACCTTCGATATAGAAGAATGACTGGTCAAATTGGCGTTGGATTCAAGGATTGGGAAGTTGTTCAAAAATAAATCGTAAAACTGCAATGTCTAGATGTTAGGTTAGATTGAATTTTTTTCGACCACTTACAGCTCTTGCTGCACATTGTCCTCCTGGTCAATTACACCTTGGATATAGAAGAATGACTGGTCAAATTGGCGTTGGATTCAAGGATTGGGAAGTTGTTCAAAAATAAATCGTAAATCTGCAATGCCTTGATGTTAGGTTAGATTAAATTTTTTTCGACAACTTACAGCTCTTGTTGCACATTGTCCTCCTGGTCAATTACACCTCCGATATAGAAGAGTGACTGGTCAAATTGGCGTTGGATTCAAGGATTGGGAAGTTGTTCAAAAATAAATCGTAAAACTGCAATGTCTAGATGTTAGGTTAGATTGAATTTTTTCGACCACTTACAGCTCTTGCTGCACATTGTCCTCCTGGTCAATTACACCTCCGATATAGAAGAGAGACTGGTCAAATTGACGCTGGATTCAAGGATTTGGAAGTTGTTCAAAAATAAATCGTAAAACTGCAATGTCTAGATGTTAGGTTAGATTGAATTTTTTTCGACCACTTACAGCTCTTGTTGCACATTGTCCTCCTGGTCAATTACACCTCCGATATAGAAGAGAGACTGGTCAAATTGGCGCTGGATTCAAGGATTTGGAAGTTGTTCAAAAATAAATCGTAAAACTGCAATGTCTAGATGTTAGGTTAGATTGAATTTTTTTCGACCACTTACAGCTCTTGTTGCACATTGTCCTCCTGGTCAATTACACCTTCGATATAGAAGAATGACTGGTCAAATTGGCGTTGGATTCAAGGATTGGGAAGTTGTTCAAAAATAAATCGTAAATCTGCAATGTCTAGATGTTAGGTTAGATTAAATTTTTTTCGACAACTTACAGCTCTTGTTGCACATTGTCCTCCTGGTCAATTACACCTAGGATATAGAAGAATGACTGGTCAAATTGGCGTTGGATTCAAGGATTGGGAAGTTGTTCAAAAATAAATAGTAAATCTGCAATGTCTTGATGTTAGGTTAGATTAAATTTTTTTCGACAACTTACAGCTCTTGTTGCACATTGTCCTCCTGGTCAATTACACCTTCGATATAGAAGAATGACTGGTCAAATTGGCGTTGGATTCAAGGACTGGGAAGTTGTTCAAAAATAAATCGTAAATCTGCAATGTCTAGATGTTAGGTTAGATTAAATTTTTTTCGACAACTTACAGCTCTTGTTGCACATTGTCCTCCTGGTCAATTACACCTAGGATATAGAAGAATGACTGGTCAAATTGGCGTTGGATTCAAGGTTTGGGAAGTTGTTCAAAAATAAATCGTAAATCTGCAATGTCTTGATGTTAGGTTAGATTAAATTTTTTTCGACAACTTACAGCTCTTGTTGCACATTGTCCTCCTGGTCAATTACACCTTCGATATAGAAGAATGACTGGTCAAATTGGCGTTGGATTCAAGGATTGGGAAGTTGTTCAAAAATAAATCGTAAATCTGCAATGCCTTGATGTTAGGTTAGATTAAATTTTTTTCGACAACTTACAGCTCTTGTTGCACATTGTCCTCCTGGTCAATTACACCTCCGATATAGAAGAGTGACTGGTCAAATTGGCGTTGGATTCAAGGATTGGGAAGTTGTTCAAAAATAAATCGTAAAACTGCAATGTCTAGATGTTAGGTTAGATTGAATTTTTTCGACCACTTACAGCTCTTGTTGCACATTGTCCTCCTGGTCAATGACACCTCCGATATAGAAGAGAGACTGGTCAAATTGGCGCTGGATTCAAGAATTTGGAAGTTGTTCAAAAATAAATCGTAAAACTGCAATGTCTAGATTTTAGGTTAGATTGAATTTTTTTCGACCACTTACAGCTCTTGTTGCACATTGTCCTCCTGGTCAATTACACCTTCGATATAGAAGAATGACTGGTCAAATTGGCGTTGGATTCAAGGATTGGGAAGTTGTTCAAAAATAAATCGTAAAACTGCAATGTCTAGATGTTAGGTTAGATTGAATTTTTTTCGACCACTTACAGCTCTTGCTGCACATTGTCCTCCTGGTCAATTACATCTTGGATATAGAAGAATGACTGGTCAAATTGGCGTTGGATTCAAGGATTGGGAAGTTGTTCAAAAATAAATCGTAAATCTGCAATGTCTAGATGTTAGGTTAGATTAAATTTTTTTCGACAATTTACAGCTCTTGTTGCACATTGTCCTCCTGGTCAATTACACCTCCGATATAGAAGAGAGACTGGTCAAATTGGCGCTGGATTCAAGGATTTGGAAGTTGTTCAAAAATAAATCGTAAAACTGCAATGTCTAGATGTTAGGTTAGATTGAATTTTTTTCGACCACTTACAGCTCTTGTTGCACATTGTCCTCCTGGTCAATTACACCTTCGATATAGAAGAATGACTGGTCAAATTGGCGTTGGATTCAAGGATTGGGAAGTTGTTCAAAAATAAATCGTAAATCTGCAATGTCTAGATGTTAGGTTAGATTAAATTTTTTTCGACAACTTACAGCTCTTGTTGCACATTGTCCTCCTGGTCAATTACACCTAGGATATAGAAGAATGACTGGTCAAATTGGCGTTGGATTCAAGGATTGGGAAGTTGTTCAAAAATAAATAGTAAATCTGCAATGTCTTGATGTTAGGTTAGATTAAATTTTTTTCGACAACTTACAGCTCTTGTTGCACATTGTCCTCCTGGTCAATTACACCTTCGATATAGAAGAATGACTGGTCAAATTGGCGTTGGATTCAAGGACTGGGAAGTTGTTCAAAAATAAATCGTAAATCTGCAATGTCTAGATGTTAGGTTAGATAAAATTTTTTTCGACAACTTACAGCTCTTGTTGCACATTGTCCTCCTGGTCAATTACACCTCCGATATAGAAGAGTGACTGGTCAAATTGGCGTTGGATTCAAGGATTGGGAAGTTGTTCAAAAATAAATCGTAAATCTGCAATGCCTTGATGTTAGGTTAGATTAAATTTTTTTCGACAACTTACAGCTCTTGTTGCACATTGTCCTCCTGGTCAATTACACCTCCGATATAGAAGAGTGACTGGTCAAATTGGCGTTGGATTCAAGGATTGGGAAGTTGTTCAAAAATAAATCGTAAAACTGCAATGTCTAGATGTTAGGTTAGATTGAATTTTTTCGACCACTTACAGCTCTTGTTGCACATTGTCCTCCTGGTCAATGACACCTCCGATATAGAAGAGAGACTGGTCAAATTGGCGCTGGATTCAAGAATTTGGAAGTTGTTCAAAAATAAATCGTAAAACTGCAATGTCTAGATGTTAGGTTAGATTGAATTTTTTTCGACCACTTACAGCTCTTGTTGCACATTGTCCTCCTGGTCAATTACACCTTCGATATAGAAGAATGACTGGTCAAATTGGCGTTGGATTCAAGGATTGGGAAGTTGTTCAAAAATAAATCGTAAAACTGCAATGTCTAGATGTTAGGTTAGATTGAATTTTTTTCGACCACTTACAGCTCTTGCTGCACATTGTCCTCCTGGTCAATTACACCTTGGATATAGAAGAATGACTGGTCAAATTGGCGTTGGATTCAAGGATTGGGAAGTTGTTCAAAAATAAATCGTAAATCTGCAATGTCTAGATGTTAGGTTAGATTAAATTTTTTTCGACAATTTACAGCTCTTGTTGCACATTGTCCTCCTGGTCAATTACACCTCCGATATAGAAGAGAGACTGGTCAAATTGGCGCTGGATTCAAGGATTTGGAAGTTGTTCAAAAATAAATCGTAAAACTGCAATGTCTAGATGTTAGGTTAGATTGAATTTTTTCGACCACTTACAGCTCTTGCTGCACATTGTCCTCCTGGTCAATTACACCTCCGATATAGAAGAGAGACTGGTCAAATTGACGCTGGATTCAAGGATTTGGAAGTTGTTCAAAAATAAATCGTAAAACTGCAATGTCTAGATGTTAGGTTAGATTGAATTTTTTTCGACCACTTACAGCTCTTGTTGCACATTGTCCTCCTGGTCAATTACACCTCCGATATAGAAGAGAGACTGGTCAAATTGGCGCTGGATTCAAGGATTTGGAAGTTGTTCAAAAATAAATCGTAAAACTGCAATGTCTAGATGTTAGGTTAGATTGAATTTTTTTCGACCACTTACAGCTCTTGTTGCACATTGTCCTCCTGGTCAATTACACCTTCGATATAGAAGAATGACTGGTCAAATTGGCGTTGGATTCAAGGACTGGGAAGTTGTTCAAAAATAAATCGTAAATCTGCAATGTCTAGATGTTAGGTTAGATTAAATTTTTTTCGACAACTTACAGCTCTTGTTGCACATTGTCCTCCTGGTCAATTACACCTAGGATATAGAAGAATGACTGGTCAAATTGGCGTTGGATTCAAGGATTGGGAAGTTGTTCAAAAATAAATAGTAAATCTGCAATGTCTTGATGTTAGGTTAGATTAAATTTTTTTCGACAACTTACAGCTCTTGTTGCACATTGTCCTCCTGGTCAATTACACCTTCGATATAGAAGAATGACTGGTCAAATTGGCGTTGGATTCAAGGACTGGGAAGTTGTTCAAAAATAAATCGTAAATCTGCAATGTCTAGATGTTAGGTTAGATTAAATTTTTTTCGACAACTTACAGCTCTTGTTGCACATTGTCCTCCTGGTCAATTACACCTAGGATATAGAAGAATGACTGGTCAAATTGGCGTTGGATTCAAGGATTGGGAAGTTGTTCAAAAATAAATAGTAAATCTGCAATGTCTTGATGTTAGGTTAGATTAAATTTTTTTCGACAACTTACAGCTCTTGTTGCACATTGTCCTCCTGGTCAATTACACCTTCGATATAGAAGAATGACTGGTCAAATTGGCGTTGGATTCAAGGACTGGGAAGTTGTTCAAAAATAAATCGTAAATCTGCAATGTCTAGATGTTAGGTTAGATTAAATTTTTTTCGACAATTTACAGCTCTTGTTGCACATTGTCCTCCTGGTCAATTACACCTCCGATATAGAAGAGAGACTGGTCAAATTGGCGCTGGATTCAAGGATTTGGAAGTTGTTCAAAAATAAATCGTAAAACTGCAATGTCTAGATGTTAGGTTAGATTGAATTTTTTCGACCACTTACAGCTCTTGCTGCACATTGTCCTCCTGGTCAATTACACCTCCGATATAGAAGAGAGACTGGTCAAATTGACGCTGGATTCAAGGATTTGGAAGTTGTTCAAAAATAAATCGTAAAACTGCAATGTCTAGATGTTAGGTTAGATTGAATTTTTTTCGACCACTTACAGCTCTTGTTGCACATTGTCCTCCTGGTCAATTACACCTCCGATATAGAAGAGAGACTGGTCAAATTGGCGCTGGATTCAAGGATTTGGAAGTTGTTCAAAAATAAATCGTAAAACTGCAATGTCTAGATGTTAGGTTAGATTGGATTTTTTTCGACCACTTACAGCTCTTGTTGCACATTGTCCTCCTGGTCAATTACACCTTCGATATAGAAGAATGACTGGTCAAATTGGCGTTGGATTCAAGGATTGGGAAGTTGTTCAAAAATAAATCGTAAATCTGCAATGTCTAGATGTTAGGTTAGATTAAATTTTTTTCGACAACTTACAGCTCTTGTTGCACATTGTCCTCCTGGTCAATTACACCTAGGATATAGAAGAATGACTGGTCAAATTGGCGTTGGATTCAAGGATTGGGAAGTTGTTCAAAAATAAATAGTAAATCTGCAATGTCTTGATGTTAGGTTAGATTAAATTTTTTTCGACAACTTACAGCTCTTGTTGCACATTGTCCTCCTGGTCAATTACACCTTCGATATAGAAGAATGACTGGTCAAATTGGCGTTGGATTCAAGGACTGGGAAGTTGTTCAAAAATAAATCGTAAATCTGCAATGTCTAGATGTTAGGTTAGATAAAATTTTTTTCGACAACTTACAGCTCTTGTTGCACATTGTCCTCCTGGTCAATTACACCTCCGATATAGAAGAGTGACTGGTCAAATTGGCGTTGGATTCAAGGATTGGGAAGTTGTTCAAAAATAAATCGTAAATCTGCAATGCCTTGATGTTAGGTTAGATTAAATTTTTTTCGACAACTTACAGCTCTTGTTGCACATTGTCCTCCTGGTCAATTACACCTCCGATATAGAAGAGTGACTGGTCAAATTGGCGTTGGATTCAAGGATTGGGAAGTTGTTCAAAAATAAATCGTAAAACTGCAATGTCTAGATGTTAGGTTAGATTGAATTTTTTCGACCACTTACAGCTCTTGTTGCACATTGTCCTCCTGGTCAATGACACCTCCGATATAGAAGAGAGACTGGTCAAATTGGCGCTGGATTCAAGAATTTGGAAGTTGTTCAAAAATAAATCGTAAAACTGCAATGTCTAGATGTTAGGTTAGATTGAATTTTTTTCGACCACTTACAGCTCTTGTTGCACATTGTCCTCCTGGTCAATTACACCTTCGATATAGAAGAATGACTGGTCAAATTGGCGTTGGATTCAAGGATTGGGAAGTTGTTCAAAAATAAATCGTAAAACTGCAATGTCTAGATGTTAGGTTAGATTGAATTTTTTTCGACCACTTACAGCTCTTGCTGCACATTGTCCTCCTGGTCAATTACACCTTGGATATAGAAGAATGACTGGTCAAATTGGCGTTGGATTCAAGGATTGGGAAGTTGTTCAAAAATAAATCGTAAATCTGCAATGTCTAGATGTTAGGTTAGATTAAATTTTTTTCGACAATTTACAGCTCTTGTTGCACATTGTCCTCCTGGTCAATTACACCTCCGATATAGAAGAGAGACTGGTCAAATTGGCGCTGGATTCAAGGATTTGGAAGTTGTTCAAAAATAAATCGTAAAACTGCAATGTCTAGATGTTAGGTTAGATTGAATTTTTTCGACCACTTACAGCTCTTGCTGCACATTGTCCTCCTGGTCAATTACACCTCCGATATAGAAGAGAGACTGGTCAAATTGACGCTGGATTCAAGGATTTGGAAGTTGTTCAAAAATAAATCGTAAAACTGCAATGTCTAGATGTTAGGTTAGATTGAATTTTTTTCGACCACTTACAGCTCTTGTTGCACATTGTCCTCCTGGTCAATTACACCTCCGATATAGAAGAGAGACTGGTCAAATTGGCGCTGGATTCAAGGATTTGGAAGTTGTTCAAAAATAAATCGTAAAACTGCAATGTCTAGATGTTAGGTTAGATTGAATTTTTTTCGACCACTTACAGCTCTTGTTGCACATTGTCCTCCTGGTCAATTACACCTTCGATATAGAAGAATGACTGGTCAAATTGGCGTTGGATTCAAGGATTGGGAAGTTGTTCAAAAATAAATCGTAAATCTGCAATGTCTAGATGTTAGGTTAGATTAAATTTTTTTCGACAACTTACAGCTCTTGTTGCACATTGTCCTCCTGGTCAATTACACCTAGGATATAGAAGAATGACTGGTCAAATTGGCGTTGGATTCAAGGATTGGGAAGTTGTTCAAAAATAAATAGTAAATCTGCAATGTCTTGATGTTAGGTTAGATTAAATTTTTTTCGACAACTTACAGCTCTTGTTGCACATTGTCCTCCTGGTCAATTACACCTTCGATATAGAAGAATGACTGGTCAAATTGGCGTTGGATTCAAGGACTGGGAAGTTGTTCAAAAATAAATCGTAAATCTGCAATGTCTAGATGTTAGGTTAGATTAAATTTTTTTCGACAACTTACAGCTCTTGTTGCACATTGTCCTCCTGGTCAATTACACCTAGGATATAGAAGAATGACTGGTCAAATTGGCGTTGGATTCAAGGTTTGGGAAGTTGTTCAAAAATAAATCGTAAATCTGCAATGTCTTGATGTTAGGTTAGATTAAATTTTTTTCGACAACTTACAGCTCTTGTTGCACATTGTCCTCCTGGTCAATTACACCTTCGATATAGAAGAATGACTGGTCAAATTGGCGTTGGATTCAAGGATTGGGAAGTTGTTCAAAAATAAATCGTAAATCTGCAATGCCTTGATGTTAGGTTAGATTAAATTTTTTTCGACAACTTACAGCTCTTGTTGCACATTGTCCTCCTGGTCAATTACACCTCCGATATAGAAGAGTGACTGGTCAAATTGGCGTTGGATTCAAGGATTGGGAAGTTGTTCAAAAATAAATCGTAAAACTGCAATGTCTAGATGTTAGGTTAGATTGAATTTTTTCGACCACTTACAGCTCTTGTTGCACATTGTCCTCCTGGTCAATGACACCTCCGATATAGAAGAGAGACTGGTCAAATTGGCGCTGGATTCAAGAATTTGGAAGTTGTTCAAAAATAAATCGTAAAACTGCAATGTCTAGATTTTAGGTTAGATTGAATTTTTTTCGACCACTTACAGCTCTTGTTGCACATTGTCCTCCTGGTCAATTACACCTTCGATATAGAAGAATGACTGGTCAAATTGGCGTTGGATTCAAGGATTGGGAAGTTGTTCAAAAATAAATCGTAAAACTGCAATGTCTAGATGTTAGGTTAGATTGAATTTTTTTCGACCACTTACAGCTCTTGCTGCACATTGTCCTCCTGGTCAATTACACCTTGGATATAGAAGAATGACTGGTCAAATTGGCGTTGGATTCAAGGATTGGGAAGTTGTTCAAAAATAAATCGTAAATCTGCAATGTCTAGATGTTAGGTTAGATTAAATTTTTTTCGACAATTTACAGCTCTTGTTGCACATTGTCCTCCTGGTCAATTACACCTCCGATATAGAAGAGAGACTGGTCAAATTGGCGCTGGATTCAAGGATTTGGAAGTTGTTCAAAAATAAATCGTAAAACTGCAATGTCTAGATGTTAGGTTAGATTGAATTTTTTCGACCACTTACAGCTCTTGCTGCACATTGTCCTCCTGGTCAATTACACCTCCGATATAGAAGAGAGACTGGTCAAATTGACGCTGGATTCAAGGATTTGGAAGTTGTTCAAAAATAAATCGTAAAACTGCAATGTCTAGATGTTAGGTTAGATTGAATTTTTTTCGACCACTTACAGCTCTTGTTGCATATTGTCCTCCTGGTCAATTACACCTCCGATATAGAAGAGAGACTGGTCAAATTGGCGCTGGATTCAAGGATTTGGAAGTTGTTCAAAAATAAATCGTAAAACTGCAATGTCTAGATGTTAGGTTAGATTGAATTTTTTTCGACCACTTACAGCTCTTGTTGCACATTGTCCTCCTGGTCAATTACACCTTCGATATAGAAGAATGACTGGTCAAATTGGCGTTGGATTCAAGGATTGGGAAGTTGTTCAAAAATAAATCGTAAATCTGCAATGTCTAGATGTTAGGTTAGATTAAATTTTTTTCGACAACTTACAGCTCTTGTTGCACATTGTCCTCCTGGTCAATTACACCTAGGATATAGAAGAATGACTGGTCAAATTGGCGTTGGATTCAAGGATTGGGAAGTTGTTCAAAAATAAATAGTAAATCTGCAATGTCTTGATGTTAGGTTAGATTAAATTTTTTTCGACAACTTACAGCTCTTGTTGCACATTGTCCTCCTGGTCAATTACACCTTCGATATAGAAGAATGACTGGTCAAATTGGCGTTGGATTCAAGGACTGGGAAGTTGTTCAAAAATAAATCGTAAATCTGCAATGTCTAGATGTTAGGTTAGATTAAATTTTTTTCGACAACTTACAGCTCTTGTTGCACATTGTCCTCCTGGTCAATTACACCTAGGATATAGAAGAATGACTGGTCAAATTGGCGTTGGATTCAAGGTTTGGGAAGTTGTTCAAAAATAAATCGTAAATCTGCAATGTCTTGATGTTAGGTTAGATTAAATTTTTTTCGACAACTTACAGCTCTTGTTGCACATTGTCCTCCTGGTCAATTACACCTTCGATATAGAAGAATGACTGGTCAAATTGGCGTTGGATTCAAGGATTGGGAAGTTGTTCAAAAATAAATCGTAAATCTGCAATGTATAGATGTTAGGTTAGATTAAATTTTTTTCGACAACTTACAGCTTTTGTTGCACATTGTCCTCCTGGTCAATTACACCTAGGATATAGAAGAATGACTGGTCAAATTGGCGTTGGATTCAAGGATTGGGAAGTTGTTCAAAAATAAATCGTAAATCTGCAATGTCTTGATGTTAGGTTAGATTAAATTTTTTTCGACAACTTACAGCTCTTGTTGCACATTGTCCTCCTGGTCAATTACACCTCCGATATAGAAGAGTGACTGGTCAAATTGGCGTTGGATTCAAGGATTGGGAAGTTGTTCAAAAATAAATCGTAAATCTGCAATGTCTTGATGTTAGGTTAGATTAAATTTTTTTCGACAACTTACAGCTCTTGTTGCACATTGTCCTCCTGGTCAATTACACCTCCGATATAGAAGAGTGACTGGTCAAATTGGCGTTGGATTCAAGGATTGGGAAGTTGTTCAAAAATAAATCGTAAATCTGCAATGTCTTGATGTTAGGTTAGATTAAATTTTTTTCGACAACTTACAGCTCTTGTTGCACATTGCCCTCCTGGTCAATTACACCTCCGATATAGAAGAGTGACTGGTCAAATTGGCGTTGGATTCAAGGATTGGGAACTTGTTCAAAAATAAATCGTAAATCTGCAATGTCTTGATGTTAGGTTAGATTAAATTTTTTTCGACAACTTACAGCTCTTGTTGCACATTGTCCTCCTGGTCAATTACACCTCCGATATAGAAGAGTGACTGGTCAAATTGGCGTTGGATTCAAGGATTGGGAAGTTGTTCAAAAATAAATCGTAAAACTGCAATGTCTAGATGTTAGGTTAGATTGAATTTTTTCGACCACTTACAGCTCTTGTTGCACATTGTCCTCCTGGTCAATGACACCTCCGATATAGAAGAGAGACTGGTCAAATTGGCGCTGGATTCAAGAATTTGGAAGTTGTTCAAAAATAAATCGTAAAACTGCAATGTCTAGATGTTAGGTTAGATTGAATTTTTTTCGACCACTTACAGCTCTTGTTGCACATTGTCCTCCTGGTCAATTACACCTTCGATATAGAAGAATGACTGGTCAAATTGGCGTTGGATTCAAGGATTGGGAAGTTGTTCAAAAATAAATCGTAAAACTGCAATGTCTAGATGTTAGGTTAGATTGAATTTTTTTCGACCACTTACAGCTCTTGCTGCACATTGTCCTCCTGGTCAATTACACCTTGGATATAGAAGAATGACTGGTCAAATTGGCGTTGGATTCAAGGATTGGGAAGTTGTTCAAAAATAAATCGTAAATCTGCAATGTCTAGATGTTAGGTTAGATTAAATTTTTTTCGACAATTTACAGCTCTTGTTGCACATTGTCCTCTTGGTCAATTACACCTCCGATATAGAAGAGAGACTGGTCAAATTGGCGCTGGATTCAAGGATTTGGAAGTTGTTCAAAAATAAATCGTAAAACTGCAATGTCTAGATGTTAGGTTAGATTGAATTTTTTTCGACAACTTACAGCTCTTGTTGCACATTGTCCTCCTGGTCAATTACACCTAGGATATAGAAGAATGACTGGTCAAATTGGCGTTGGATTCAAGGATTGGGAAGTTGTTCAAAAATAAATCGTAAATCTGCAATGTCTTGATGTTAGGTTAGATTAAATTTTTTTCGACAACTTACAGCTCTTGTTGCACATTGTCCTCCTGGTCAATTACACCTCCGATATAGAAGAGTGACTGGTCAAATTGGCGTTGTATTCAAGGAATGGGAAGTTGTTCAAAAATAAATCGTAAAACTGCAATGTCTAGATGTTAGGTTAGATTGAATTTTTTCGACCACTTACAGCTCTTGCTGCACATTGTCCTCCTGGTCAATTACACCTCCGATATAAGTAGTTAAGTAGTGCCGAAGTTGAACCACTTTTTTGCCGAAGTTGGCGCAATTTCTGTGTTCCAGCTTCGGCACTACTTTCTACCGGAGGTTCATTTGGTCCAGCTTCGGCAGTACTTTCTACCGGCTCAGGTCAGCTCGGAAACGTTCGTGTTTGACCCGAATGAGGGGAGGGGGGAAAACAAGTCTCAACCTGTTACAACTGTCTAGACAAAATTCCAAGAATTGATGATGACGTCATAGGTCAATGGGGTCAAAGATCGATGAACTTTCTCAAACAAGTCTCAACCTGTTAGACAAAATTCCAAGAATTGATGTCAATGACCTTTCAAGGTCAAAGGTCAATGACCTTTCTCAAACAAGTCTCAACCTGTTACAACTGCCTAGACAAAATTCCAAGAATTGATGTCAATGACCTTTCAAGGTCAATGGGGTCAATGACCTTTCTCAAACAAGTCTCAACCTGTTACAACTGTCTAGACAAAATTCCAAGAATTGATGATGACGTCATAGGTCAATGGGGTCAAAGACCTTTCTCAAACAACCCGAGAAACACACGTTTATTTCGCGTGAAATATTAATCCGAAAACACGTAGTTAAACAATGTTTGTATATGCGTTTATTATTAGTGAAAATGTCAGGCTAGTAAACGTATACGTTAATCCTAGATAAAAACGTTTACATCAAACGCATATTTTTAAGGGTAATTTTCACGCATAAACTGCTCAACAATTCAATTGGTCCACCCGGAAATTTGAGTCGAATTCAAAATGCCGTAACTCCTGAAGCAGTCGATCGATTTGAATGAACGTTTTGTCCACGGATAGCCCATTTTATTGGCTACGACATGACATGTTCCGCTTTTTATGCAGGTCCCCCTTATTTGATATACAGGGTGTCAGAGCCGGGTACTGCAAAATGGCGAAAATTTAAACCACCCCCGATTCTGTGAGAAATTTTTCTAATTTTTTTTGCCTGGTTGAGAAGACGTCTTAGAACCATACCTCCACACGTTTTTTTGAAATTCGCTCCATCTCCTCTAATTAGGGTGCTGGCCCAAGAAAACTGTTTTTTCACTGGTAGTTAATAGCCTCTTTAACTTCTACTTAATTTTTAATTTCTTGAGGTCATTGTGTCGTAAAAGCTTTACTCTAGGACACCATGAGGTCAAAATTAATCTAAATTAAGGCGACCCTGAAAAGGGGGCCCGTTGAAATGGACCCAATTTTATTCTGCTTCCGAAGTGATCTTTAAGTAAAGGCGGACTAAATTTGAAACGATGTTTTCATAGAGCCATTTATCCTGCACATTTTAAGATGCTCTTCGTCTGAATTGGATCACAATCACCGGTGCTCAAACCAACTTTTCAACTGACTGTTTTCAGACAAAATACAGCCCCCTAAATTCGTGAAACCAAGGAGACAAAAATTATAACAAAGAGCTATACCTTGTTGACAAGGTAACGATCCTTCAGGCTTTGTCAAAATTTTTGTCGCCTTCGTTTCAGGAAATTGCAGATGTGCGAAATGCCTGTTTTTTGTCCGAAATCCGTCAGCCAAAGTACTGGTATCAGCACCCCCAAATGTGATCCAATACAGACGAAGAGCATCTTAAAATGTTCAGGATGAATGGCTCTATGGCGGCATCGTTTCAATTTTGGTCCGTCTTTAATCAAGATCATTTCAGACGCAGAATAATTTTGGGTTCAGTTCAGTGGGCCCCCTTTTCTGTGACATTTTATATCCGGATAATTTTGAATTTATGACAATTTAGAGTGAAGTTCTTGCGTTACAAGGACCCCCAGGAAATTAAAATTCGTGTACAAGTAAAGGCGCTATTAACGACCGGTGAAAAAACAGTTTTTTTAGCCCTGCACCCTAATTAGAGGAGATGGAGCAAGTTTCAAAAAAACGTCTGGAGATATGGACCTGAGACGTCTTCTCAACCAGGCAAAAAAAATTTGAAAAATTTCTTTCAGAATCGGGGGTGGTTTAAATTTTCGCTATTTTGCAGTACCCGGTTCTGACATCCTGTATCTCAAATAAAGGGGACCTGGAATAAAACGTGGAACATGTCATGTAGTAGCCAATGAAATGGGCTATCCGTGGAAAAAAGGTTCATTCAAATCGATCATCTGCTTGAGGAGTTACGGCATTTTGAATTCGACTCAAATTTCCGGGTGGACCAATTGAATTGTTGAGCAGTTTATTTTACTATTACTTTATTAACGTTTACATTATACGTTTATTGTAAGGGTAATTTTCACGTATATTTTTTGGTTACTTGAAGGAATACAAAACGTATATAAATATCGTTTTTTACAGGTATCTGGAGGACGTGCATAAACATATAAACATAAAGTAATTTTAAACGTTTTTAATATCCAATACAAAATACAAATACTTTTTTATTATTATACGGTCTGCCTCTTCAGGCTATCGTTGTATCTTTTCTTGGCCTGTTTCAGCCAGTCCTGTATAGCGGCTTTGATTATATTCTCCGTGGAGGATTCGAATTGCAGCCAGACTGCCTCTGAAATAATACTGTTATTTAATTATACAAATATGATAGATTTGCAGACTGTCAAGGTAGTTAAGTTGTATTCAAAGTTTTATCGCCTGTCATTTAAATTTAACTTAAGCCATTTTTTGAATAATTTTTGACGTCCCAGTGACGCGATTGTTGGGGTTTCTATTCGAAACAAATTGGTAACTATGGTAACCTTTTTTACTGCGCAAAAGAGCCGTTTTACTCCCGCAAGTGCCGGCAAAATGCACTTTTAGTGATTATTTTATACAGTAAGTATTGAACCAATCCAAAGCAGCATTTAGTATACCAGAAGCCAATCAAATCCTAAATACAGTGATAATACTACAACGTCAACTTGACACTACTTACTCAATACTTTAATTTATAAAATAATCTGCAAAATACGATTCGCAGTCTCTTGGTTGCCTTGTTGAGTCCTCATGGATGCACTACTTGTCAAATGGTAGATTTTTTTAGGCTAAAAAGAGGACGAGAGCTTGCTCGTAGTTGACAACCATTCGGACGTCAAAACCCGCGGCAATCAAGAGACTAGGTACTCGTCGTATTACTATTGACATTTCGCGAGGCAGTAGAAGCACTTGTAAGCCAATACGATTCGGATACGAACAAATGAAAAATATGCGAGTGACGTTCCGTTGCTCGAATGACGTAAAAACTTATAAAGTAATGAAATCAAAATACATACCTCTAATAACTTTCAGTAGATTCGTGTTGGAGAAAGATTTCTTGTTATTATGTCCCAACCAATTAAATTTCTTGGCGACTTTATTTGTAATTAAGAACTTCAACATTGAATGGACAGCATTTCTTACGGTAGTCCCTCCAACTGCGGCCAACCTTTTTTTCTGTAAATACAGATGTTTAGATGCAAAAATAGTCATAAATCTTACCAGGTACTCAAAATTTTCCTGTTTGGATATAAATTCTTCCGACTTTCGGAAGTCCTCTCTTGAATCAACGGGGTATTCTGGAATATCAACTGGCGCCACACCTAAATTGGCCTGGGCTTTTAAATATCGCAAAATTTCATTTAATGTGATAGATTGTTGACTTTGCACTTCTTTTAAATGCAGCTGGTTGTCAATCAATTTTTTGATAACGTTGTTGCTCATAATGGATGACGTCGGAGTCACTGACATGGGAGTTGAACATCCATCTTCGTTGTCGTCATTTCTCAGCCTAATTGAACGAGTCGTTGATTCCTTTGAATGCGATTTTGATGATTTGGATTCAGATAATTTCACTAACTGGGAAGGCACATTCTGTTGTAGGGAAGGCGGTACACTTCCACTTCTTTGTCCATCATTACTCGAGTCCCAATTATCTTCAGACTCCTTTGCAGATTGTTCGGATTCTTCGCTGGCGCTGTATACAGGGTGTTCGGTAGAAAACGCCCCACGCCATAGCTCCCTTATTTATGAACCGATTTTAAAAAAATTAAAAGGATTTCAAATGGCTGCTAAAATACTACAATCTGGGCGTATATACGCATTTTTCCAATGTCAACAAAAATGACTAACGACTACCAACTTTTGTTTTTCAAATTGCGACCTGCATATTTTTTGCTCCCATTTGATAGAGGATTTTTTTCTGAATTCATCCATATCATACAAGTCTTTTTTTCTACAGCAATTTATGAGAGAAAAAATTATCAAGTGCTGAAATAAATAAATTAAGATCATTTGAAAAATTGCAAGTGTGCCATGAAACAATGAAAATGACGGTTTTCAAACTAATGTCATTTAAGCGTCAGCGAGACAATTACTGACATTTTGGGCATTGTTAATCAAAAATATGGTAACATCACAGGGGGATAGTTGTACATAAATAGCTTTACTGATTAAAAACGCGTAGTAATTTCTAAAATTTATCTGCAGGAAAAAGAAACAATACAAAAAACCAAATTTCAAAGTTTTTTATAAAACGCTGCATGAGTTATTTTACAAATAAAATTGCTCAAAGATATCTCCTTCATGTTCGATGCACAGCTCACATTCTTACTTCGCAAGCGGCGTTAAGTATCATGTTTTGAGGTAGGTATAGCTTAAATGACATTAGTTTGAAAACCGTCATTTTCATTGTTTCATGGCACACTTGCAATTTTTCAAATGATCTTAATTTATTTATTTCAGTACTTGATAATTTTTTCTCATAAATTGCTGTAGAAAAAAAGACTTGTATGGTATGGATGAATTCAGAAAAAAGTCCTCTATCAAATGGGAGCAAAAAATATGCAGGTCGCAATTTGAAAAACAAACGTTGGTAGTCGTTAGTCATTTTTGTTGACATTGGAAAAATTCGGATATACGCCCAGATTGTAGTATTTTAGCAGCCATTTGAAATGCTTTTTATTTTTTTAAAATCGGTTCATAAATAAGGGAGCTATGGCGTGGGGCGTTTTCTACCGAACACCCTGTATTACTCTGGTGTCATCTTGGGTCTTATGTTTTTTCCTGGATTCCAATTGTGATGACTCAACATTCTGCCTCTTCCCCGATGTATTCAGATCTTGCAAAATGGGATTATCCAGTAAAGGTTTAATACTGCGTACAATTGTTTCACCATTATCCGATGTGAAAGGTTTAATACTGCGTACAATAGTTTCACCATCATCCGATGTTACTGACTCTAGGAGACACTCTTCAAGATGTGAGTCAGCGGCAGCTTGATCCTCTAAAATTTTTCGAATGATCATCAAATATATGATACTTTACACTTTACCTGATGTAAATAGGACGTTCCTAACATCGCAAACAATCCAGGTGTTGAGGGGACTCATCTTCTTTGCAACTAATTTTTCGAATGTGTCTCGTATCTTAGTGCGGGGCCAATAGCACTTCTTGTTTTCATTGTGCAACCAACAGTAAGGCACAACGAAACATGTGTAGTCAATGAATTCCACGACGACATACATATTCAATTCTTCTGTGTGACCAGATTGTGTGCAAAAACAGACCATTAATTTATTTCTTTAATAAATAAGTGTTTTTCAGCAAAGTTACAAACACATCAGGGATATATTTCTATAATTTTGATGACAAAAATTAATAATAATAATAATCGGTATGCTAAAATATAATAACGTGGGTGGCTGTATTTGAAAAGAGATCAGAGTTAGTTTGAATCCTTTTGGTGAATTATAGGAATCAATGCATATCCTGCCTTCAAAGTGTAACATACATATTTGTATTTTATGACATTAATGTTAAATTCATGTAATGGAGACTGGGAAACACCCGAGGCAAAATAAATTCCCAATTTTGAGGACTCCATCGGATAAGTATACAGATTATCTAAACGTCTTAGCTTCACACAAATACACTTAAAATTCCCATTTTGACAAATAATTGATCGTATAAAATAAACACAACTTTGAACGCAAATAACATTATTTGGAAATACTGTCGATAAAGTGAACTTTTCAGTTTCTAAATGTTTACAACGAAAATTGGAGTCATCTAACTTCTCAAATAAATAAATTGGTCTTATTATTCCTTCATTTGAAAATTTCGAAATATTGTTAAGGTCTACTAATCCTTCCATTTCAGCTAAGCGATTATGTATTTGACTTAATGGATGTTTAGTACCTCTTACGCATCGTTTCATTTTTCCTAATAAATTTTCAAAGGGGAAACAACTAAAATTCTCCAATTTTCCAAATCTAAGTACATCTTCGTGAAGATGGGTTAAGGAATGAACATTGAAACTTACATAAAACTTATCGTATAGTGTTGTACTATCTGACACAAATCTACGTATTAAATTTTTGGCAGAACGCATAAAGTTATTTTCGATTGTTTGACTTGAGAATATTGTAATCGCGACATGTAGCAACATAAAATGGTTATATTTTTCTCGAGACAGAACATTTTTTAGGACAACTGGAGAACAGTACAACACAAAAAATCTAAACTCGACAGCTTTCCATCTTCTCACTTCTGAAAAAGGCCGAAGCCTCTGACCGAAATCCAAAATTGGAACTTTACTTTCTTTAATTTTGTTGTCAATAGCAGATACTTGAACTTTAGACAGCTTAGAAGGTCTTTTTCCCTCTAGCCAATATTTAATCAAGAGACGTCTCACAACACCCAAATAAACCAAGTGCATCGGGTCAAGAACAAACTGCTTTCTAAATCGAGGTTTATAAGAGGCGATTGCTCGTGGTTATTATCTGTTTCTGCGTTATTAATTAGAAAATCTGAATTTTGCCTAAGCGGAAATATTTCCCCTACAGGGTAAAATGGTTTTCTGTCCTCTCGTTTTGACCTTATAGTACATCGTTCACAACCCTCAGTGCTTGTATGCCCCTTGGTTACCTTCAAAAAAGAGCGCGCAGGAGCGTCACATGAAAAACAACTTATTTCAAGTTTAAACAATTTTTCAACTTCCACGCCATCTTGTTTAACACAAATAGTTATGCCTGTATGACATAAGTTTCTGCACTCTTCGACAAAGTTCTCTAGAAAAGTGTTTAATGGTCGGGGTTTACCACAACCACAGTACACGGCAATCACGAATGGACGTCTATTTTTTACTTCTAAACAACCAAGTATTGGCCAAAATTCTATCGAGCTTTTGTTGTATATAGGAATACCGTCTATATTAATTTGAAGTTTAAGGGTATCAATAACATCACTAATCTTCGTCAGCTGATTTTTGACTCCCTTTTCAATTCCGAGGTAAATCATTTTGCCTTTATCTAGGTTAATGGTGTTAACGGTCCTCGGAGTACCCAAAATACTTCTAGCATCCTTTTTTATGAACTCGTATTTAGGTGTTATTAGGCCAATAAGTTCATTAAAGGCCTTATGAGTGATATTATTTCGAATGGCCCAGTTTCTCAGGTTAATTTCAAACAATTCGTTGTTGTTATTGTCATTGGGAAAACTGTACGGAATTGACGCGTTATTTAGAAAAACAGCTGGTGAATCCGTTGCTGTATCGTTAGTCAACATTTGCGGAATTTCACTAAAATATGCGTAAGAGCTGCTATTAGGCACAAAACTACTGGTTTCACAAGGACTCGAATTAAGCATATTATGTTCGCTTAGATGATAAGGGGTATTACTACTAGCCTCTATTGGGACCACTTCACATAAATTATTTAGACAGGATAAGTTGTCTAATTGGTTAGGAATATAAGAATTTGGCTCTACCGAGTTCTCTACATTAGAAAATTCAGTGAGTATGTTTTTAACACTTCTGGACACTTTACGTCGTATGTGACGCTTGGATAGTATCTTAGACATTTTTTTCCGAAAAAAAAAACAGGGATTTTAAGACTTGTTAGTATGGACCCCACTATTGATACCTGTTCCTTATACACCTGAAATAAAAAAAATACATCTATACAACTATTATTAAATATATGGATATAGTTAGCTGATGGCCGTTATTTTTAATAACATTTTTAACTTATACAAATTTTCTAATTTTTGGTGGCCATTCTTTGATTAAGTTTCGCAAAGCACAAAAAGATTGCTCGGGTACTATGAACGACACGCTTCCTCCGATTGATTTCCATGAAGTGAGGCCTTTTGAAGGGAGTTGTGCTCGGTTGTGGCATCCATAATTATGAAAATTCTTTGAAAGCAGTAGTTTTCAAATAAAAAAATAGCAATTAAAGTTTTCATGATATTTAGGAATCTTGTCGAGAAAAATAAACAATAAAATTAGGTAGGTACCGTCCGTTTCATTCCAGGCGCCGTATAGGGAAATAACACGGGAAAAGTGTTTTTATTTTTTGTTTGCTCCTGAAACTGGTTCCGGCCAAATCTGAGTAATACGGTCAATGGGCCTCAGTGTCCTCTACGCATGAAAAAAAAAATGGACCTGAAATGCCCCCTTCTTAAAACGGGAGGACCGGTTGAAAATTGGAATTTTAAATTTCGCGGGCGTCAATTCAGCGCTGTTTGACATCTCCGAAAACTAAACTTCCAGTGGCGGCTTTCACAATTTCTTGAGTTTTCGCTAACGTCATTTAGTTACTTTTTTGGAATTTCTACAAATTATTGAGTGAATTCTGAGACGAAATAAACCGGCGCATTTTTGGAATAGTCCCAGAGAGTCTTGGTGTCAGAAACTTTACTAAAGAAAAGACACTATGAAGGTAACCTCACAAAAATTTGTCTTTCTTCGCTACAACCAGGCCGCATTTATTAACATTTTAATTCTCGAGGTAAGTCTCTGTTTATAGTTAAAACTGTCTTAATCGTTGTTTTGCTTCAGTTATGAATATTTTCACTGGAATATCACAGACTACGAGAAGGGTTGGTTGAATGAGGAAATGGCGAACATTCAGTTACCATGAACCTGGTACAGTGAGATTCAAAACGTTTGTAATTAGGGTTGGCTTTGGAAACAAAAGATTCGAAAAACGTTTGTCCAAAATTAATCGCACTGTCCCCAAAGAAAATCACTAAACTAAAATGGCAGATGTGAATTCTTTAAATTTATTCGTTTTGCAAAATATTTAGAATAAATTTAATATCGACCTCTCCACTTCCTCTATCAAATTTGGCGCCCTTCCGTAATGAATCCCAGTGCCACTGCAACCAACAAAACTTGGTGGAAGAAGTTAGGTTAGGTTTGTTGGTGTTCCCATTTCTTGAATTTCTTCATAAATCTTGAATTTTTGAGCAAGCATTTTGAAACACTCGTCAAAAACAGCATTGGAGGCCAGTTCTCCATCTGGTCGAGTCGAATCGAAAGGTAATTTGTTAAAATCAACAACCTGCTAATTTGTAATTTGTAAACCGTTTCAGAAACAAATATTTGGAGAGTGGAGACTCCGATTGGCCCGATGCTCTGTTTTTTGTGAATTTTCTCTCACAACACAAAACAGCCTTTTTTTCTGCAATGAAAGCATTTTGGTAAAACTTAACGAATGGAACTTATTGAATTATAATTTATCTCTCTTCAGGTGCACCCTCTGATAAAATAAAACAATGTGTCTGTGATTCCGGGAAGTTACAAATGTGAATAACGTGCATAGGATTGTGTGCATTAGGCAATTTTTTCAGCGAAATTTTTAATCCAATTAACGTGACGTACGGATGATCCTGACTTAGCCCCCTGCTTTAAGACATGGTCTGAACTGCAGCACAGAAGTAGAAGATCAATCATGTTGCTTTTAATTTATTTACATCAATTTGTGGGGCCAGCAATTTTTGTTCGCCGTCTCAAAATCAGAACACTTTTTCATAATCTAAACTAAAGATTTGTTCTCACCGTGTCGTGTGTTATTTGCAATTGAAAAATAAAACCATTAAATTTACTTGTTTTATGAATTTACTACTCTTTTTGATAAAAACTAGGTGGGTGTTAATTTTAAACACCATGTAGGTAAATAGGACATTGCACTCTGTTCATTTGGTGCTTTTTCTTCTAAAAAGCAGCCCCCGGTCCAGGATGAATGTTCGATGGATATTGAAGGCAGCCCTCGCCTCTAGAAATTGTTATGACCAAATTTACTCGCCAGTATTTGTTTCTGAAACGGTTTTCAAATGAGCAAGTTGGGTTTAATAAACAAATCACCTTTCGATTCGACCTGGCCTCCAAGATTGTTTTTGAGGAATGCTTCAAGATGCTTGTTGAAAAATTTTATGAGGATCACTAACATAACCTAACTTTTTCCAGATTTCTTGGTTGCACTGGGACTGGTCACGGAAGGGCGCCAAAGATGCTGGAAGTGGCGAGGTCGATATTTTTTCGAAATAATTTGCATTAATAAATGCAAAAGAAATTAATTTTAAAAATTCACATCTGTCAATTTTAGTTTAGTGAATTTCTTTGCGGACAGTGTGATTAATTTTGGACAAACGTCTTTCGAAACTTTTGTTTCCAAAGCCAACCCTAATTACAAACGTTTTGAATCTCACTGTACCAAATTCTGTTAAAGAATAACAATATGGAGAGCCACTAAAGGCTAGGTAGCACAGAAGGTAAGGCGAAGGTCTTGCTTAAAAATTGGTGTGTCGATAGACCTTACGAGTCACAGCGAAGACAAGGATGGTTCTGATATTTAGGGTGGATACGCCTTACCAAGCACCTGTAAGGCTGATGGAAAAGGCACCTGCAGTCTCCATTCCAAGGCCTGGAAGCTGGTGGTGATGGCCTTGCCTAGACTAGTGGCTTCGGCTGTGCCGAGGAATCTGTTGCAGGAGTTACCATGCCCTGCTTGTCCCCTGGGACAAGATGTGCCTTTGCCCCAACAGTTATTTAACCGCGGAGTGCGTGTTTGGAGTGTGGACGAAGATATGTAACTGGCTTGCCAAATTTTAATTGTTTTATTCTAAAAATGTTAATAATTAATAAAATAGCATACCTAGGTCTTATGGGCCTTATTTTCTAGATATTTTAGTTGATAATTCACAATTTAATGTTGAAATTTTGAATAAATTCTTGAATAATCAAATTAGCGATTTTATGACCGCTATATGCTGTACCGACTGCTCATATAAATGAAACAATATAACTTAGATAATTATTGTCACTACAATATCTCTTGAAGATAAACACATCAAAAATATAAGCAGCAAAAATTTTATTATTTACTTACTATTTATTTTATTTGTTATTAAACTAGACTGTAAGGTGAGAAAGTAATAAAGTTCCTCGCGAGGATTCAATTTACAAAACAAATATAGCAAAACATAATTAAGGGGACGGTGGTAGGTTGCAAAATGTTCATAAATATTGGCCATTTCCTCATTCGACCAACCCTTCTCGTAGTCTGTGCTTCCAGTGAAAATATTCATAACTGAAGCAAAACAACGATTAAGACAGATTTAACTATAAACAGAGACTTGCCTCGAAAATTAAAATGTTAATAAATGCGGTCTGGTTCTAGCGAAGGCACCAAAGACAAAATTTTTGTGAGGTTACCCTCATAGTGTCTTTTCTTTAGTAAAGTTTCTGACACCAAGACTCTCAGAATTCACTCAATAATTTGTAGAAATTCCAAAAAAGTAAGTAAATGACGTTAGCGAAAACTCAAGAAATTGTGAAAGCCGCCCCTGGAAGTTTAGTTTTCGGAGATGTCAAACAGCGCTGAATTGACGCCCGCGAAATTTAAAATTCCAATTTTCAACCGGTCCTCCCGTTTTAACAAGGGGGCATTTCAGGGCCATTTTTTTTTCATGCGTACAGGACACTGAGGCCCATTGACCGTATTACTCAGATTTGGCCGGAACCAGTTTCAGGAGCAAACAAAAAATAAAAACACTTTTCCCGTGTTATTTCCCTATACGGCGCCTGGAATGAAACGGACGGTACATGTGGTCTTATATGAAATGGGACATATTTTGGCATAGGTACCTATCTTAGCAAAAAATCATGACATAAAAATCTGAAATTTTCCTAGCTGGGCAAGAAAAGCCGAATAATTATGGGTGTAACATTTATTTTCCGCGTACTCTTCTGAAATACATATATTAAATTTCCAAGTAATTTTTCATTTAGGAAAGTTCAACTTTTCTACATAGCAACACTTTTCCACATAGCAACGCTTTTCTAAATAATTCGTTTCATCTGCAGCAAACATTTTCAGTGACATTTGTAAATTTTTATTTTGCTGTTTTCCGTTACCATGTAAATGAAGTTTCAGAAAGTATTTGACCCTGCACAAATAATTTTTGATTTTAAATGTTAACGCCATTTCAGGATAGTACACGGAAAAATAATGTGTACAACTCGTGGAAAAGATTCTTTTCCATGCTCGTTTCAATTAATACACTCGGCTTCGCCTTGTGCATTAAACACTCCTCGCATGGAAAAGTATCTAATACTTTTCCTTACTTGTTGTAGAAATAAGTATAGGAGGCTCGTTTGGTCAGAGAAAAAGTATCAGCACCTATGCAAAAAAACAGGAAAAATTGCATTATAGGTAAGTGTATTACTCATTAGGAAAATGAATAGGAAGGTGATTTTCAGTTTGAAGAACGGTTTTGAGGTTAGCAATTCGATAATTTGCACATGATAATCTAAAAAGTGCTGATTTTAAACCATTTTCCATTGAGGGTACTGCAAAATGGCTTTTGATACGACACATACTGTACCACCACAACTCCCTTATTAATAAGTTGGAAAAGCCCTCCGTCTATTTTTTGCATTCTCGACCTAGTTTATTCTACGATTATTGTATACGCGTATGATCCCACGCCGACAGTTTTTTGTGAGTTCTCAATTCCTAACAATGGAGCGAACAAAAACTAAGCACGAGATGGGACAACACAACAACCAATCTTTTTAGCCAATACCTATAATAATTTCTCAAGTTAATGAAATACCTCGTGAAAAACAACCAAGTGCGGTTATGTGCATGCCGCGATACTCCGGTAAACATTAAGTTCAATTAATAAATGAAATGCAATAAATAATGTACTTACCCGAAATTCGCAGTCTGTACAGGCTTCAACAAGAACCAAATGATGAATATTATCACCCAGTTAACTGGCGGGAATTATTTTAGCAGATCAGAAGCAAAACAATCAACAAACGGGCACGGCTGCCACCCCCACCCTACAATACTCAAGACTGGCGAGTGGCGCGGCGCGGAAAATGACGACCGACGGGCGACCGTGAAACTCCGCCACCCTTATTGGTTACAAGGTCCTCTGTGAAGCCCGCGCAAATTCAAAAATACTCACTCCTTCGCCACAAAAAGATAATATGTAGATGTGTATACTATACAGGCTGGTCCAACACTAGTGTCCAGCGGCAAAACGACCTTTTACTTTGAGGCTAGAGTTTTGAATTTTTTACAGGGTGTATGGGTACTAAAAACCCTTCAGATGGCGTTAACATTTTTTTCATTGGACCAAAAATGTGACGTCACGAGATTTCAAATTGAGCTATTTTCATGGAATAAATAATTTTTGTCCATAGGTTGATTATTTTCGGCCTTAAGATTATGTTGACCAGATTTTTAATTTTTTTGAACGTCAGGTTAGCAAACTGCAGAAGGCAAAATAATCGTCATTTTATTTCATAAGGAGGCCGTGAAACAATATCGAAACGATGCGCCGTGTGTCCAACTTGAGTTCATCGGAGATTTAGAACTGTCAGTTGCTTGTCATGTTTTGACAGCGGCCATTGAGCCCAGGAATTATTAATTGATTGATTTATTCGAATAATCTAATATTTTTACAAAAAAAATATGTGAAAATCATCGAGTCTGCCCCGCGAAGTTTTAAACACGCGCGCAGACGCAAAGCGTGTTGTTTACATCCTCGACTCTCGGCAGTTGATGCCTGGAAGATGTGAAGATTAATGAACCTTTTAGCAGTTTATTTTCTTGCAAACGCTCTCCAGAGGTTTACCTCATTTAATTATCATTGAATAGAGTAAGTTTTTCAATTTTCTTTGTATTATTATAAGCAATACTGGGTAATTTAAGGTGTGAAGATTTGGACGACAGGATCATCACAATCTACAAGAAACAGTTGTTTACTACAATTACAAGATAAAGGAATAACGAAGGCAAGACTAGCAGAATTATTCGTCAGTGTTAGTAATGAGAACGAGAAACCAAAACCCTATCTGTCGAAGTGCCTGAACTTTGGTGAAATGCAGTGCGAATGAATCTGGGACTGGTTTCAAAATCATACGTATTGTCTTTGTAAAACAATCAGCAAAACAGTAACAATTTCTGTTGGATTAAATTATGAATAAAGCACCACTAAACTTATTTATTTTAAGTAAGGTACACACGCATCTTTATGAAATGGTCTGAATATTCACTTGGAACAAAATGCCCCAAATTCCTAGCTAGTAATTTATTTCACATTACTAATTCAACAATGTAGTTTATTTAGTAAGGTTTCACTGCAATCTTGACACTAATCATCGCAGTCACTACACGAGTTCCTCAAACAGACACTGCTGCACAATATCCACACTTTTCCCTTGTAAAATGTAAACAGTCTTGGATCAGAACGTGATAATCATCAACAATTATTTGTAGTAGATGCCATAATCTTGTCGTTTAAATCCGAGTCCAAATCTTCAACATCACCTTCAATTAAACAGGGTTGTTTTTACAGATACAATAAAAGTTGAAAAACTTACCCAATTCATAGATAATTAAATGGGGTAAACCTCTGTACGAATTTGCAAGGAAATAAACTGCTAGAAAGGTTATTAATCGTGTCGGACTGCCGGCATCAGCTGTCGAGATGTAAACACGCATTGCGATTGCGCCTGCGCGTTCAAACACTTCGCCGTGAATATTCATGACTTTCGCATAAGTTTTTTGTAAAAATATCAGATTATTTCAATAAACCAATCAATTAATAATTCTGGAGTTCAATCACCCGTGTCAAAACATGACAAGCAACTGACAGTTCTAAATCTCCGATGAACTCAAGTTGGACACACGGCGCATCGTTTCGATATTGTTTCACGGCCTCCTTATGAAATAAAATGACGATTATTTTGCCTTCTGCAGTTTGCTAACCTGACGTTCAAAAAAATTGAAAATCTGGTCAACATAATCTTAAGGCCCAAAATAATCAACCTATGGACAAAAATTATTTATTCCATGAAAATAGCCCAATTTGGAACCTCGTGACGTCACATTTTTGGTCCAATCAAAAAAAATTTAAGGCCATTTTTAGTACCCATACACCCTGTAAAAAATTCAAAACTCTAGCTTCAAAGGAAAAGGTCGTTTTGCCGCTGGACACTAGTGTTGGACCAGCCTGTATAGATATATACTCTACTACCATACACACGTCTTGATTTCGTTGTGACATTAATATTATAAAATAACAGATATCTTGATATCTAGCAACAGGGCACGTTTATTATTCGTGAGTTGTATACGTATACTATTGTTAATATTTGATACCAACATATACCGTTCGTTTCATTCCAGGCGCCGTATAGGGAAATAACACGGGAAAAGTGTTTTTATTTTTTGTTTGCTCCTGAAACTGGTTCCGGCCAAATCTGAGTGATACGGTCAATGGGCCTCAATGTCCTCTACGCATGAAAAAAAAATGGACCTGAAATGCCCCCTTGTTAAAACGGGAGGACCGGTTGAAAATTGGAATTTTAAATTTCGCGGGCGTCAATTCAGCGCTGTTTGACATCTCCGAAAACTAAACTTCCAGGGGTGGCTTTCACAATTTCTTGAGTTTTCGCTAACGTCATTTACTCACTTTTTTGGAATTTCTACAAATTATTGAGTGAATTCTGAGACGAAATAAACCGGCGCATTTTTGCAATAGTCCCAGAGAGTCTTGGTGTCAGAAACTTTACTAAAGAAAAGACACTATGAGGGTAACCTCACAAAAATTTTGTCTTTGGTTCCTTCGCTAGAACCAGACCGCATTTATTAACATTTTAATTCTCGAGGCAAGTCTCTGTTTATACAGGGTGAGTCTAGTTGGACAAATCAGTCGCTCTAGCGTTCAAGATATTGGAATTGGAAATTCAATTTTTGGATAATGTTGTAGCTGAAATGGTCCCCTACGCATGGGACCCATAAAGAATGCTCCAGTTTTATTCAAATCGAAATTATTAAATAAAAACGAGGGCCTAAAAATTTTTTTTTCGATATTCTTGCATTTTTTAGGGTTATTTCGTTAGAGAATCATTTTCTCTTTATGTAAACATAATTTTTTGCAGAAAAAAGTTAATAATATCCGAGAGATAAATTATTTAAATAATAAAGATTTTTAATAATTTCCACGAGTGCCGTGGTTTTAACAACTGAGATGCAGTCTTGCTTATACTGCAGACTGTACCCAGAATGACAATAAGTGTCAGTTGGAAATGTCATTTGGAGTTGTTTGTGGAAAAATAATGCAAAACTGCGAGTTTTTGCCTTTTTCTTTACAGATAATTGGTAATTTTTAATGCTTGATGGATTTTGTGATAAATTCGCCGAATACAAGTGTCTTGGGTTGTCACCCTATTGATGATGCTTTTAACCTCCCCACTCCACTCCACCATTTAAAAAAAAGGGAGGTTACTGCAATCACTAAAATTTTCGAATTCGAGATAAGACCGGATCTATACGTTTTGAGGTCTCAGGAGCCCAAAAAAGTGGTTTTTAAAATGTGTCTGTATGTATGTACGTACGTTCGTACGTACGTTCGTACGTTCGTACGTTCGTACGTACGTTCGTAAACACGCCACAGCCCAAACTACTAGACAGATTTAGCTGAAATTTGGTACGTGTGCATGTGATAACCCAACTTAGATCTGAAAAGCTTTTGGAGCCAATCGTGCAACCAGAAATGCCATTTTGGCACATCAACTTTTAAATTTTAAATGCAAACCCCCATTTTTCACGTCACGATAGGAAAGGCCTTCAAATTCTGCTTCTAAAAATGCATTCATTCTTAGTGCCTTTTTGACCAAAAATGAAAAAAAAATTGATTTTTATCGGACTTTAAAATCGCGGTACAGCCCAAGCCCCTGAACCGATTTGGCTGAAACTTTGCAAATGGGGCTTGCATTACACGTCGAAGAGCTGAAAATATTTTGGATTCAATCGACCCACGGAAAGTGCCGTTTTGGCACACCAATTTCCAAATTTAACGTTATTCTCTCATTTAACCATCCAAAACAAGTTTTTGAAAGATTTATTGTCACCATCAGAAAGGTCTTCAAATTGTGGTTTTAAATAAGACAAAAATTATTTACAATTAGTTCCCTTTGGGTAGAAAAATCGAAATTTTGTAATAGTAACACTCAAACCACGTTATAGCCCAAACTACTGCGGATCGATTTGTCCGAAATTTGGTACATGGAGGTTAGATGACCTGTTGAAAAGCTGAAAGGCCTTTGGGAGCAATTCGTACACGGAAAGTACAATTTATAGGCATATCACCTTTAAAATTTTAAACACAAGTCACGGAAATCAAAGACCCACGCGTTCGGGAAGTTCCAGCTGCTTCTGTGCGGCCAATTTAAAAAAACGGGGTCTACTGCAATCACTAAAATTTTCGAATTCGAGATAAGTCCGGATCTATACGTTTTGAGGTCTCAGGAACTCAAAAAAGTGGTTTTTAAAATGTGTCTGTGTATGGATTTAACTGCTGGATTTTGTGTAAGTTATCATATTAAAGTAATAGGTAAAAGGTGTGAATAGTGAACGAGAATCATCAATTTTTCCGGACTATTGTAATTTTCATTTCATTTCCGAGTTTTAAACATCAAAGAGGCGGGTGTCAATTCCCATTGAGTGACGTTCCCGTGATTCTGTTATACTGAATGTGAATTTTTATTCATTAACAGATTATCAATTACTAAAAGTATCTGAATAGTAAGCGAAAATCATCAGATATTCAAGGTAAAAGTCTCCACATAATAATTTATTATTGAAGTTGTGGATTTCCGTCGCGGTGATTGTCAATAAACAGGATATTTGGAACCATCGTTAAGTAGCTCAAAAAGTAAGTAATTATTCAAGAAAGATAATACCTACTATTATTAATAAAATTTTAGAAATGCGTGTTAAAAAAAAATCAAATAAAGCCAGGAAAGTTATTATTAAAAAGGCCGTGCAGAGATTGCGGGATGATTTAGAATATGCAGAAATAGACGCGCGGAAAGCACAAGAAAGGATGCGGAACCTGCGAAATGACCCGGAGTTCAAGCAGAGTGAAGCTGTTAAAACCCAAGAACGAATTCGGAACATGCGAAACGACCCGGAGTTCAAGCAGAGTGAAGCTGTTAAAACCCAAGAACGAATTCGAAACATGCGAAACGACCCGGAGTTCAAGCAGAGTGAAGCAGTTAAATCACAAGAAAGGATGCGGAACCTGCGAAATGACCCTGAGTTCAAGCAGAGTGAAGCTGTTAAAACCCAAGAACGAATTCGGAACATGCGAAACGACCCGGAGTTCAAGCAGTGTGAAGCTGTTAAATCACAAGAAAGGATGAGGAACCTGCGAAATGACCCGGAGTTCAAACAGAGTGAAGCTGTTAAAACCCAAGAACGAATTCGGAACATGCGAAACGACCCGGAGTTCAAGCAGAGTGAAGCAGTTAAATCACAAGAAAGGATGCGGAACCTGCGAAATGACCCTGAGTTCAAGCAGAGTGAAGCTGTTAAAACCCAAGAACGAATTCGGAACATGCGAAACGACCCGGAGTTCAAGCAGAGTGAAGCTGTTAAAACCCAAGAACGAATTCGAAACATGCGAAACGACCCGGAGTTCAAGCAGTGTGAAGCTGTTAAATCACAAGAAAGGATGAGGAACCTGCGAAATGACCCGGAGTTCAAGAAAAGTGAAGCAGTTAAAACACAAGAACGTCTTCAAAAATTGCGAAAAGGTCCAGAATTCAAACAGGATGAAACTGTTAAAACACAGGAGCGAATTCAAAAACTGCGCAATAACGCGGAGTATAAGCAGAGTGAAGCATCTAAAAATTTACAACGCATACAAAAACATAGACGTAAAAAAAGTTTTGTTGAAAAAGAGACTATCAGAAATAAGGAAAGAATTGGGTTAAAAAGGAAATCTAAGGATGAAAGACAAAAAGAGCGTGAAGCGGAAAAAGAACGAAGACGTATTGAGAGGTCCAACAATTTATGTCGACATCGTGAAAAGATTGTAAGACAAGTAAGAAATTGTGAAAGTCCCACATCCAAAGCGAAGCAAAAGTTTATTGTTGCCTCTAAAGAAGTTCCTGAATATGTTTGTTGTTGTTGCCAGGGACTTTTCTTTAAGAAATCAGTGAAAGATTATGATTTAGAAAAGTGCTTTTCAGTTTTCGATAGAAACCAAAAGGGGCTGCCAAGTAATAAATTTGATATAAATGAATTCAAAAAACAAATTGAAAGTTTCCCGTCGGGATATATTTGCGTATCATGTAAACATTCAACTGATAAAGGTAGAGTTCCCATTATTGCAATCAGCCATGGATTAGAATTTTCCGCAGTTCCAGCTTATGTGACGGATTTGTCTGATTTAGAAGAACGAATGGTTTCTCCGTATTTGTACTTTATGCAAGTTCGAGATTTAAAACCACATGCATTGAATCCACAGATGGGAGTAAAAGGCAGTGTAGTAAATATTCCAGTAGATATTGAAGACATGGTTGCTGCTTTGCCAAGACAATTCGACAACTTGAGTACTATTCAGATCAAGTTAAAACGGCATGTTGAACACAAATCACATTATATGTTCGAGACTATAAGACCACAGAAAGTTGTTAAAGCATTGAAATATTTGCTTAATCAGGAGTTGTATGCTAATAATAACATAACACTGAATGAAAATTTTCTGCAAGAATTTAATGATGCTGATGGTAATACAACAGTAAATTTTATAATAAGTGCTGAAGATCGTACTGATGAAGGCGATAGTAACGACAATAATGATAAAGAACAGGTTGATATGGAGGACGATTTGCAGGGTCTAGATCTAGAAGAAGAATTATTCATAGCAAATACGTGCGAAGAAGTTGTACTGCTAAATAGAGGTATAAACGGCGACAACGTAAATAATATAAAAATAATCGCCCCAGGACAATCCAAAAAACCAATTTCATTTTATGACGTCAGCAATTTGGACGAAATGCTTTTTCCGACTGTTTACGGTGGTCAAAAATTGCCTTTGCATTCTGGAGTGACTTACACGAAGAGGATTAAATCTGAATTGAGAAGATTCGACAGACGGTGTAGTAGGAAGCCGCGAGTCGTATTGTTTAAAGCTTTGCAAAAATTATACCGGGATGTTGTAAACTCAGTTCAAACGGCATTAAGGAAGGTGCAGAAGACAAGAAACTTAACCGCTGCTCAAGCTTTGGATTCTAACTTCATGCAAGACGTAATTTTCACATCCGATTTAGGATACAAGTTTCTAAGTCATATTCGATGTTCACCGGCATACTGGAAAGAACGTAAAAGTGAATTACTTGCCATGATGAGACAGTTGGGAAAGCCGACCTTTTTTTTCACTTTGACTCCCGGTGAATATAGTTGGCCGGAACTATTAATTTGTTTGTACAAATTGCAAAGAAACAAAACATTGTCTGTAAAGGAGGCATTGGAACTAAGCGAATTTGACAAATCAGAACTAGTCAAGAACGATCCAGTTACTTGCGTACGGTATTTCAATCATAAAGTTATGGAATTTATGAAATATTTACAAAGCGGAAGTGGAGGTCCCTTTGAAGAGTACAAGGTTGACGATTATTTTTTACGTTGGGAATTTCAAATGCGGGGATCGCCCCATGTTCATGGATTTTTGTGGCTTAAAGATGCTCCTCAATATTCAGAAGATGGACCATGTCAAGCTGTAATTGATTTTGTGGACAGATTTATAACATGCAAATATGAAGATGACAATCCCTACATGGCCGCACATTTGCATAAACACACTCATACTTGTTACAAAAAGTGTAAAAGCCGTGAAAAGATTTGTCGGTTTCATTTTCCCCAATTTGTTATGGAGAAAACGACGATTCTTTTGCCGTTATCAGAGGAAGAACAAACACCTGAAGTTTCCAAACATTTGGACAAGATAAAAGAGTTGATGGAAGGATATTTTAAGGCCCAAGAATTTAGCGATGACACCTTCAATGACGTGTTGGGAAAACTTTTTCTCACTAGAAAAGGGTATATAACTGCTGTTCGTTCTTCAATTAAACAACCAAAAATTTTTTTGAAACGCACCTGCAGGGAAGTGAGAGTGAATAGTTACTGCAAAGACTTTATGATATGGGAGGCAAACACTGATCTACAGTTTGTTCTTGATGAATACGCGGCTGTAACGTACATGTGCGATTATGTTTTGAAGGATGAAGCTGGATTAGTAAGAATTCTCGAAGAAGCCACGAAAGATAATCAATTTGCTTCTTTGAAAATTAAGGACAGGTTGAAAGCTATAGCATCAAAATTTTTGAATTCATCTGTCATGGGGGCCCAAGAGGCAGTTTATCATTGCTTGTCCTTGCCTTTGTCGGAGAAGTCGAGAACAGTTGTTCACATTTCCACTTGGCCGAAAAAGGAACGAGTGAGAATTTTAAAGAGAAAAGGTGAGCTTCAGGAGTTGGAAGGAGAGTCGACCGATATATTCGCAGAAGGACTGTTTGAAAAGTATGGCAAAAGACCGGAAAAATACGAAAATTTGTGCTTGGCCGATTTTGCTGCCGAATATAATACGAAGAAAAAAGTTGCTAGGGAAAATGATGACGAGATAGACGATGAATCGTTCTCGTTAGTTTCCCGGAGAGCAACCAAAGTTATTAGATATAGAAGGTACAATGAACAAGTTGATCCTGTCAATTATTACAGAGAAAAGTTGCTTCTGTTCCTACCGTGGAGAAATGAAGAAAGTGAAGTTGAGAACGTAAATTGCCAAGAAAAGTTTTTTCAACATCTTGAAATAATTAAAACAAATTCAGCTAAATATTCTGTAATATCGGATGATGTCCTTGATATATATATGGAGCAAGCTGCAGAGGAAAACAGGGAATTTAGAGAACAAGAGGCTCAGCAATTTGTCGCTGAAAGGATTTCGCAGAGTCAAGAAGTAGACGTAATGTTACCTGGTGATGGCGGTGCGAAAACAAATAAAAAGTCATCTGACAATGAAAATAATCCATTCGTACGTATTACGTGTCCACCAAGAATCGACAAGGAGTCTTTAGAAGACATGATGCGGAAATTGAATGAGAAACAACGTGAAATAGCTATGCATATATTGCATTGTTTCAAGACCGGACGACATTCTGAGAAACTGTTGATATTAGGTTCAGCTGGAACGGGTAAAAGTTTACTAATAAGTGCAGTTTATCAATTAGTTACAACTTATTTCGATAGTCAACCGGGCGCGCAGACAGACTGTGCCAGAGTTTTGCTAACTGCGTATTGTGGTAAAGCGGCGTTTCTGATAGGTGGAATTACGTTACATACGGCTTTTGCTATACCTGTAAATCAGTATAGCGGAACAATGACTGAGCTTTCTAACGACATAGCTTCGAAACTAAGAAAAGATTTAATCCATGTAAAACTCGTAATAGTTGACGAAATAAGTATGCTAGGAGTCAAAACGTTTCATTACGTAGATCGTAGACTTAGGCAAATATTTGGGCGACCTAAAGAACCTTTCGGAGGTATTGCCGTATTATTGGTAGGTGACTTGTTTCAATTGAGTCCAGTCTTTGATCGGTATATTTTTGAGTCACTCCCCGGTCAGTTGATGGGAGAAGTTCTAGGAAATGCATTGTGGGAACAATTTAAATTGTTTGAATTGACGGAAATAATGAGACAAAAAGATCAACGATTTGTGCAAGCGTTGAACAACTTGGGTAGAGGTCAATTGACTGCAGACGATATAAAGTTGATAAATTCGCGCTCAGTTACTCGTATGACAGATATTCCTGAAAATGCTGTAAGACTTTATTACGAAAATAAAAACGTCGACGAGTATAACAATGCACGGATTAACAGTAAATTGGGTGAAGAACATGCGGCAGAGGCAACAGATAAACTTGTCGGTAAAATAAGTGAAAGCAGTAGAGATAAAATTCTAGATAAATATAAAAATAAGCCAGTATGTGAAGTTATGGGTGTTCCTTATAGTATCCGTTTAAAAATTGGAATTAAGTACATGCTAACTGTCAACAGTGACCTTCAAGATGGTCTTGTCAATGGGGCAACGGGCGTACTAAAGCATATCAGTTTTAAAGAGAATTCAACTGCTCCTGAAATTTTGTGGTTAGATTTCGATTCGAATCGTGTGGGCCAGAAAGCCAAATTAAAACATTCTTGTTATATTCAACAACATTCCGATGTTTGCACGAATTTGGTACCAGTCGAAAAGATAAGTGTTGAATTAAACGTTGATAAAAATTTAAAATATCGTTTATCACGAAGAAACTTTCCATTGGTCCCTGCTGAAGCGATAACAATTCACAAGTCGCAAGGTCAGACATACAGAAATGTTTGCGTTGATTTTACCAAATCCAAAAACATGAACAGAATGCTCAAGTATGTAGCTCTTTCTAGATCCGATTTCGATGGTATTTTCATAATTGGTCAATTCAGAAAGCCCAATGCGGTAAAAAATGACATAGTTTTGAGGGAAATAAACAGATTACAGAAAGAATGCAATTTGCAATTGAGTTATGACAATTTAAGTTTCAAGACAGGTTGCGTAGTCGGATATCACAACGTAAGATCACTTAATAAAAATAAATGTAATTTGGTTAACGATAACTGGTATGGAAAATGTGATTTTCTAATACTAGCAGAAACTAACACCAGACAAACTGATGACATAAATTTGCCGTCTTTCAATGTTGTTTTTAGAACTGACGAAAACGAACGAGTAAATTGTAAAGGATTACTGGGCTATGCCAAACCTAACGTTACCATAAAAAATGTCGTATTGAAAAAAGTTGATTGCCCGTCGTACCATTTACATTTGGTAAAATTTGAATTGGTTGAATATCCTGTTGTAATAATAACCGGTTACAAATCACCGAAAACACCTATTTCAGTATTTAAAGAGAATTTTAGTGGTATTTTGGAGCAGATAGATTCTAATTCCGCCAAGGATATAATAGTGTTGGGTGACTTTAATTTTAACGTTTTATTAAATGACAATGCCCTCACTTCATTTCTTCAAAAATACGGCTTGATTAATTGTCTTAATTCTGACGACATAACAACAGATGGCAATACGCAAATCGACGTTGTATTTTCAAACATAGCTGAACTATACGTGAACTGTTATGAAAGCTACTTTTCAGATCACAAACCTATATTTTGCGAAATTGGTAAAAAAGTCAATCCTAAGAGGGTAGCATCCGAGTCTATATTGGACGTAAGCCATGGTGACGTGTCACAAGTAAAAGTTAGAAAACAACAAAATGTGAACCACGCATCGCATGCTGCAAATATAATAAAGATTCCCGTCATCAAAAATCAATCAACAACAGTTGCAATTCAACCTCGAAACAATCTATTAGACACGAAAACCGAGAAAACGACAAGACACGAAGTGAAATCCATCACCCAAAATAGTTCGTCTCCATCAATATGTGAACTGTCCTCGGACGACGATGATCCAGTCGGTTCGCCAAAAATTAATCGATTAAATAACGATTATTCAGCAGGTGGCTTAACCAATGTCGACAAAGTATCCTGCTATGCGAATGCTTCGACACAGTGTTTTCTGGCGTTGTCTGATTTTCGAACATCGATTAGAAAACAAGATTCTCCGAATAGATTCAATGCAATTATGCTGTCCATTCTGGAAAAAGCAAGCAATAATTGCAACGATTTGAGAGATCTCATTGGAAACGATTTCGTGTTGAATCAACAACAAGACGCCCAGGAATTCATTTACTACATGATCCAGCATATGGACGATGATTTCACAAATTTATTAAAATTCAGGGCTTACAACCCGTTTGTAGTTTGCGATGACTGTCAGGAATCTTCCCGAAATGATGAACAAGTTGAAATGACACAACTCATCTTGAATCCAGGAAATGTGGACAGTTTGAAATTTAACGACCAATTTCGGTTTAAGCGTAATGATACGCAATGCCGCGCATGCGGATCCGCTAATCGAAGAGAAAAAAAGGCAGCAGAGAAGCGGCTGGAACCTCCCCAACGCATGGGTCTTTGATTTCCGTGACTTATTGTCTTTAAGGTTTTAAAGTTGATATGCCTAAATTGCACTTCCCGTGGACCAATTGCTCCCAAAAGCCTTTCAGCTCTTCAATGGGTTACCTAACCTCCATGTACCAAATTTCGGACAAATCGATCCAGTAGTTTGGGCTATAACGTGGTTTCAGTGTTATTACAAAATTTCGATTTTTCTACCCAAAGGGTACTAAATGCGAATAAATTTTATCTCACTTAAAACCAGAATTTGAAGACCTTTCTGATGATAACAATAAATCTTTCAAAAAGTTGTTTTTGATGGGTGAATGAGAGAATAATTTTAAGTTTCGAAATTGGTGTGCCAAAACGGCACTTTCCGTGGGCCGATTGAATCCAAAATTTGTTCAACTCTTCGACTTGTAATACAATCCCCATGTGCAAAATTTCAGCCAAATCGGTTGAGGGGCTTGGGCTGTACCGCGATTTTAAAGTCCGATAAAAATCTATTTTTTTTTAATTGTTGGTCAAAAGGGCACTAAGAATGAATACATTTTTAGACGCAGAATTTGAAGGTCTTTCTTATGGTGACGTGAAAAATGGGGGTTTACATTTAAAATTTAAAAGTTGATGTGCCAAAATGGCGCTTCTGGTTGCACGATTGGCTCCAGAAGCTTTTCAGATCTAAGTTGGGTTATCACATGCACACGTACCAAATTTCAGCCAAATCGGTCGAGTAGTTTGGGCTGTGGCGTGTTTACGAACGTACATACGTACGTACGCACGTACGTACGTACATACATACAGACACATTTTAAAAACCACTTTTTTGGGCTCCTGAGACCTCAAAACGTATAGATCCGGTCTTATCTCGAATTCGAAAATTTTAGTGATTGCAGTAACCTCCCTTTTTTTTAAATGGTGAAGTGGAGTGGGGAGGTTAAAATCGAGGTGATTAGACCCAGCAGATATCTCATGTTGACTTTAATTCGTTATGGTGCGGACGGTCGAAAAACCAATACGAAAATCACCGATTTCGATCCCTCAAACGTTTACGTAAACGAATTCTTGTACGAAACAGTGGCCATGATCAAACACCAGGGCGAGACCATTCAAAGCGGTCATTACACGGCACAAATTAAGAAAAATGGTTTATGGGTAACATGTAATGACAACCATATATCCACGTCGTTACATTTAACTGATTCAGAAGACGTTTTAAAAGACGTCTACATGATGATTTTGAAAAGACAAGGGTTTGACGATTGAAACAATTTCGACTGAAATTACATATAAATTTGAGTCTCGAAATATTGTGCATATTATACAATATTATGCACCTACGTGTGTTTGCTCTATTGATGGTGTCCCGGGACAATCAGGCCTTACGACGTATTTCCTCGAGTAGTCCGTAAAATGGTTTTCCAAGAACAATAATTATTAAACGATCTCTATACCGAGATTTGCTGGCATACGTTAATGTATCACGGCAAGTTCTTGGCCGAGAATCGGGTAATAATTTTCCTTCGAAAACGGGGTTGAACGTTGTCGCAATCTATCGATTATCTTCCTCATCAGTTAATCGTTAGCTTTCGATTGTAATGAATTCGCTCCTATCTACTCGGGATGATGAATCAGTCGAGGCATTTAACCAATAGAAGCGCAAAACAAAACGTTAATTTTTTTCGAGATTTACTGTTTTTTTTTATTCATAAATCATTTCATATTTAAAAAAAAATCATTTCAATTATCAACAGCACAATCAACTAGAAGAAAAAGCATTTGAACTTTTAAAATTTTTTTATTGTAAAATAACCATCATCGACAATATAAAGAACATCAAGAAATCTTTGGACGAAAATAAATTTAGCAGAACCAATGCTAAAGGCACCGCATCTAAAGTCGAGGTATCGCTTGAGGGTGAGTATAAGTACTTAATTTCAACATATTAAACTATTATATTTTCATTCAGCAGAACTTTTTCACATAATGCCCAATGTCAACTTTAAGTTCAATCGACCTGAGCAAATTAACACCGGAACCTTTCCACAGTAGCAGCCGATTGCAGAGAAGCAGATCACAGATTTTTCGAGCGAAAAAATGAATGAAGCAATCATTGGCATACTATTTCGATGAACCCATTTGTAAACAGCAAAAAATTGAAGCGGATGAAAGATAGATAATCCAAATTGTTTGAAATGCGAGTTGTATAAAAGCAAAATGAAGACAATGAACACTTCTACCAAAGAGTATCCAGGTATTAGAGGAACGGAAAGGGCATAATCCGTGTCCCACCTTTTTTTGGAATAAAATTGCCCGAGAAATGCTGGTATCTGCCGGTGAAAAGTTGTACTAACCGAACTACACAGCAAGAAACAAACACTGCAAAAATCTTACAGTTAACATTTCAGAACAGTAGGTTTGTTTCTCAGATAGTGAAACATAATACCCTGATAAAGCGCATCGGGACAATGGGACAAAGGAAAAAAGGGTGACCTTGTTTATACTAAACCGTCAGCGGCTGAAATTTATTAGGTGATTAGCCGCTCGTGTTTATATTTTTCAAGAAATGAAATTGGCGATCACCACCCATATCTACCCAAAGGCACAATAATTCCCCCGATTTTGTTTTTCGTCTCTTAACTAATATTAATAAAAAATAAGTACCTACCTAGTTGTTGATGAAAGTAGATAATAAAGTGGGTACTGGCTAAATAAATATAGTTCTGTAAACGCATTTTTCGAACTGTGCCTTCAATCAAATCCGATTAAATTCAAAGGGACTTCAAATAGTGGAGGCAAATTTTTCAGCGTATCGAGAAGTCATAAAAATGTCACGCCGTAAATAATTATGCCGTCGCGTCGCTGCTACTACTGCGGTATCGCCCAGCCAGCTTCCTAGAAGTCACTGTGACAAAACTTGTCAATGCTAAACTATAGATTATTGTTATTGTACTTGATATAATTTTCAATAATTTTTTAAGAGATTCCCGTTCATCGTTTAGATACTTATTACAGGAAAGGTGTAAACGCAATTTTCTGTCTTATCTACAATCTACAAGAAGTGAAATTGTCGTTTACATGCTTGAAGCTTGTAGAGAGTTGTAAAAGTACTTTCTCACGGCTAGCTATGAAAATTTAACTTTCGAGTTTAGGTATTTACCTACTATGGGTGTCAGAGGCTCATGGTACACCCCCCTTTTTCCCTTATTTTCCAGAGATGGGTAAATTTCCATTTACTGAAAATTCTCGGAAAGTTTTCATTGAAGATTTCCGAAAGTTCCGGGAAACTTTCCGGGATTTTTCGATTTTGCTTTTAATGAATTCTAGGCGGAGTTTCCTTCTCAAAAATACCAAATACATCATATTTCTTTCGACAAAAATGTGTTAATAAAGTAAATTAAATACAATAAAAACCAAAAAAATTTGGATAGAATATTTTGAAAAGAGCGTTAACACTCTTGCTACTGCTCACGAGCTGGTCACAACAAGAATTAACAAGGTTTTTCCCAGAGAAGTTTTTCGGATTTTGGTTACTTACGGCTGTGCTTACGGGTACTTTTATGTTAAAAAACCGCTAAATTTAGGGCCAAAAACCGGAGAATATTATAGGAAAGCTTCCGGGAATATTTCCTGGGGAAGATTGCCTAAACCTCGTTTATTTATTCCCGGAAATATTCCCATTTTGGAAAGTTTCCAAAATGGAAAATTCCCGTCGACCCATCTCTATAATTTTCTGAATCCAATGATACCACATAAAATGACATTTCAAATGTCAAAATAATTTTTGAGTGTTTCTCCATGTTATTGTAATGGATCATATTGTATATGATAATATACATACAGGGTGTTATTTTTAAAACTGGCCAATCCGCAAAGAGGGGGACACTTGCGCGTATATTGAGGGAATTTTTTCCGCTTGCGGTTTAACCGGAAATGACCTTAACTTTGATTTTTCAAATAGAATGACACCTTTTTCTCAGCGGATTGGGAATCTACGATTTTTTCTGAGTTAGGAACATGTATCATACTTGACCGGAAGTGCTGTCACGGCCACCCTAGATTATCAAAAACATCGAAGAAATCGGTAAAATATTGAGATTTTCTAAAAACGCAAAAACACGTCAATTTGGTTTTTTTGATGCAGATTTACCTGGCAATTTGTCAAAATCTCAAAAGTAAATAAAAAGAAAATGTCAATGGGCAGATGAATTTGCATCAAAAAATTAAAGTAGACGTGTTTTTGCGTTTTTCAAAAATCTCAATTTTTCACCGATTTCTTCGATGTTTTTGTGTTTCGTGAATGCACTTCCGGTCAAGTATGAGACATGTTCCTAACTCAGAAAAAACCATAGATTTCGAATGCGTTGAGAGAAAAGTGTCATTCAATTTGAAAAAAGAAAGTTAAGGTCATTTCCGGTTAAACCGGAAGTGGAAAAAATTCCCTCTATAAATGCGCAAGTATCCCCCTTCTTGCGGGATGGGTCAACGTTTATTTCAATTAAATATATTTAAAAAATTGGAGGTGTCCACTGTCCATCTTAAAGTGGGCTAAGTAGAATTAGATGAGGAGAATATAACTCAAAATATATTTATTACGTCCAAAGATATTCAAGGTGGGAAGTTTTAAAAATAACATCCTGTATATATAAAAGGTAACGCAGGAAAATTTGAAGTCACATGAAAAACATCGAAAGTTTATTTTTTTAAACGGTACCATAATGGTACCGATGTACCATTTGAAATACAAATGTTTTTCACCCTTAAAATGTCATCTTTCGAAAAAATGGCACTAAGGTTTTCGATATGCCAATGCAACAGCTATCGAATTCGTTAATGATATGACCTTTTGCTAAGAAAAATTCCAGAAGGGGCCTTTTTGTCCCTAAAATGGAAATTTTCTAAAAAATTGAACTGAGGTTTTTGATCCGGCAATACAACAGCTGCTGTCGAATCCGATAGCAAGCATATGCTTTTTTGTAAAATAAATTGAAACAAGGGCCCCTTTGGCACTAAAGTGACATTTCTAGAAAAAATGGCACTAAGGTTTTCGGCTTGAAAAAAAATCAGCTTTCAAATCCGCTAATAAAAATGTACAGTTATGCGTAGGTTTTTTTTCAGACACGACATTTTTTCAAAAACCACTTTTTTGGGTTCCCAGGACCCTACAACGTAAAGATTTCATGTTTATGGCGATTAAATTTTTTTGAATTTTTCGATCGATTCCACAGTAACTGCTTCGCGCTGCGTAGAAGTTGAAAAAATAAAGTTTTGATTGAAAAATCGTTTTGGCAAAAAGAATGTTTTTCATGCGACTTAAATTTTCCCTGCATAACTATGATCCATTAGGACAATAAAGGGAAGTCACAACACAACCTTCGATTGAAAGATTAAAGTCGCCTCAAACGTTATTTTGACACTTGAAGGGTCACTTATGTGGTATCATTAGCTGCTTTCCTTTTAAACCAGGGTGGGGGGCTGATCACTCAAAAAAATTGTGTACAACTAATTCCAATCGGGAATTAATTCTAATAATTCCAGTTTAATTCCATTAATTCCATTCTAATTCCATTAATTCCATTCTAATTCCACTAATTCCGATTTAGTTCCATTAATTCCAAACAATTCCATATTAATTCCAAATAATTCCAACTAATTCCTTTAATTCCTTTTAAATGATATACTTATCAATTCCAAATAATTCCACTTAATTCCAGCTAATTCCAGATAATTCCACCTAATTCCAACTAATTCCATCTAATTGCAACTAATTCCATTAATTCCATTCTGATTCCATTAATTCCATTCTAATTCCACTAATTCCGATTTAGTTCCATTAATTCCAAACAATTCCATCCAATTCCAACTAATTCCAGCTAATTCCAACTAATTCCTTTAATTCCTTTTAAATGATGTACTCATCAATTCCAAATAATTCCTTATTAATTCCATATCAATTCCAAATAATTCCATAATAATTCCAGTTAATTCCAAATAATTCCAGCTAATTCCAACTAATTCCAACTAATTCCAGCTAATTCCAACTAATTCCAACTAATTCCGGCTAATTCCAACTAATTCCATTAATCCCTGTTAAATTCCATCAATTCCAGAATAATTCCGTAATAATTCCATAATTCCGGAATTAATTCCAAGCCGGATGTACAACTAATTCCACTAGTGATCAGCCCCCCAAACCAGGGTGCAACTCCGAACTGTTCAAGAATAATTCGCCCCGTGTTCCTTTTAGTCTGTGCATTTTGCCCCAGAGTTACTTGATCTGCCTTCCCCCTTCCCCTACCGCACCAACGCAGGAGCTGGTGCAACAAGCCCCCGCATGCGCAATGTGTAATTTGTTATTGTGAATCAGCTGAGTGATGGTTTTTCGTGGTTTTCTCCAACGTTTTCCCTGTGCCTTTTCAAATTTATTGCTACGCCTACATCTCTACTCCTCCACTATGGCATCGCTTTTGCGAAATGAGCGATTATCTTACTTTTGATTTTTGATGCGGTTATGTTATCTGTCTAACAACGGAAGTATCACTATCACGCTAGTGAATCCATATAGTGAATCTCCTGAAATACGTGTTCCTTTTAGGGCAGCTCGGAGTTGCTTCAGTGCTTGTAGCTCTGGAGCAATAAACACGGAAAAGGAAAGCGCTTATTGGATGCAGAAAATGTTGTAGATTCCAAAACTGTTTTGATACATTAGGCTGTTCCATTTAAAAATAAAAAGTTTTAAGCAACTTCCTGTAAAACCGGAAATGAAAAAAAGTTGGTTATGACGCCAGAGAATGGTCTTTGCTTCGATTAGTACACTTTGATGTTCCAAATTTCAAAATTTTACTTCAAAAATAAGAGAAAAAAGGGGGTGTACCATGATCCTGTGACACCCTCTGTATACCTATTTACGTGGTATTGCAGTATGATAGTATGAAGTAAAGGAGAACGTACACTTTAAATGCATTTCGGCCTTCGGGAATCGGGAAACCACACAATTCGCGATTCAAATTAATTTTGTGCGTCACTCATACAAATAGTTTGTTGGAAGCGTCCATCAAATGTCTGTCATTATATTTCAGCGCTCCTCATTGGCTCCTTTCACACAGTTCCCACGTGTGCCGTCACATACTAGAGCTCGGCGTCCTCTTTATGAGGTCTATCCAGTCAGGTTGTCTTTCTCTCTCTGATTTTTGAGAAATGATTTTATTTCTCGGAAATGAAAGTCCTAATTTTAATTCTCAGTTTGTAGCGTTAGAGAATATAAACACTAAACAGGCACACTGTAATTTTTTTGTTTCAGTATTCTTATATTTAAGGTCATAATCTCAAAAATTCGACATTTATGACTTCAAACATGATTATGTGAAGATGAAAAAATTACTGATAACCTCTATGCAGCGACAGAGTTGCATTTTAAATAAAGCCATTGATTTTCAAGAAATAAAATCATTTCTCGAAAATCAGAGAGAGAAATACCACCTGACTGGATAGCCCTCGAGGCAAAGCCGAGTTCCGTAACTGTCTGTAAGCATACAAGTAAGGAATCGTAAAATTTTGAAAAATCTCAGGAAACGCCTTATTAATGTTGGCGGAGTATAGGAAACAGGAAAATTTGCTCGATTTTGGTGATACGATATTGGATCTTTCATGCAAAGTGGGGAGGTTCCAGCCGCTTCCGTAGCTGCCTATTTTTTTTGCACTGAACAAGATCGTGCGACTAAGACAGGGAGTAGATTTCCGCCAAACGTGACCTTGAAGCCTTTAGAATTGAGTTTCCGAGAACTCTAATTAATTCGCGGAAACATTGGAGAGAAAGCCAATTCGACCCGTCAGGTGCTAAGTACCCAAAACTTTTCATTTGAAATCATAAAAAGAATTATTGCCATTATTACGTTTATGTAAATTACAGAACATAATTTATGTTATGTATTACGTTATGTAATTTACTTAGGTACCTTCAATCAGAAGGTCTTCATAATATCACATATTGTTAACCGGGTTCGTATTTATATTAATAAATAATTTGGCCGGTCATTAAGATTGTGCGACATTGTCCGTGAATTTTTTCCAAGAATTCTACGGCGAAACTTTTCTAGTGCCGCCAAAGGGGTCGTAAAACCGATAAACAACCATAAACGTCTCAGATTACACTGAGTTTTTTTGCTCGTTTTTTTTACCATGACTACAAGGGAGGTCGAGCTTCCCGTTACGAAGCGGTCTCTATTAGATGGCGCCACTGCGGCGTTTCTTTAATCGTATAATTTAGTACCAATGTTCAATACCAGGGGGCCTACGCTGGCTCCATCTACTAATCACCGGGGTTTTTCAGAGCCTCGAATTTAGTGCTTTTCCGTTCCTCTAATACCTGGATACTCTTTGCTTCTACCTACTGGAAACGTTTGAGTATTGAAACAATGCAATCTAAACCACTTTTTTGCTCACTAGAGTTCCCATAGAACGGCCCCCGGAAGATGTACATCAATGCGATGTGTAGCCCTGTAGATGTTTATCACGTTAATGTGTATGCAGGGGCGGCTGGTCTTACTGGTGGAATCGGGTGCACCGAGTGAGGGTTGAAATACCTATTTATACCTATACCTACTGCGAAGAAAACTCGAAGTTATCCAACGGACAGAGTGAGGAGCGAGCGAGCGAATAAGCTAAGACAACAGTACCTCCACCTCCGCATTCTGCTACGGCCCTAATAAGTACGTCTTCAAATAGAGGAAGAAATATACATCATTCCAATAAAAACAATGTCACAAAAAAGCAGAAGTGGGTGAAGATTTGTTTGTTGACCGAAAAAATTTATAGGTGAGCTACTTAATTTAACTCTTTCAACATTAATTAAACAAATTTTGAAGAGGGATACTTGCTGGACTGCTACCTGTGGAACAATGAAGCAGAGTTGGGTGTAAGATGTATTACAAAACGAAGAGAGAAGCTCAACCAAAATAGACTCAAGTAGACGAACCATAAATGAATAAATAATGACGCAAAAATCATGCCAAGAAGGGCAGCCATCATTTAAGAAAGTAACTTTGCTAAATAATTTTCTAAAAAACTTAAATATAAATTTATAAAATACATAACATTTTATAGGCTAATGGGACGAGGAAATAGATGGTAGGATGGGAAAGCAGTAAGTTGTCCAGTCTATCTATTTCACAAACGGTGGAATAGCAGTGGCAGTCCTGACAAACACACAAGTCCCCTACACAAAAACCTTTTTAATTTTATGTACCAGTATAGGTATAAATTATGTACTTACTTAAGCTTCAAATTATTTGTTATAGGTAAAGCATATAATGTAATTGAAGAAAGGAATTATTAACACAAATTGCAAATTTTGAGAAAAACTAATTTAGAACATCGCCGATACCTATACAGATAATTCGTACGTGACAATGACAACATGAAAACAGCAGTTTCGTCCATTTCTTAATTCAAATAACTGGTAACTGTAAAAATTTTCAGTTTCAAAAGATTTACAGTGTCAGTATTTCTTATAGGTACTTTAGTACATTCAAATAATCTTCTTCATTTTTTGAAATTGAAGATTCTGGCTCATAATATTGATGTTATAAAATGTTTATGTATAGGTACAAGTCTTATATATTTGTCAAGTATTTTCTTCACAATTTCTGCTTGACAATAATTATTTAGCGACAGAAAGTTTCAATATACAAAAGAGTAAAATATAAGAAGCAGTAATTTGAAGAAAAGACTTGCAAGTTCACATGCTTTTTCACAAACAGAAATCATTAACCTTACTATACAGGGTGAGTCTAGTTGGACAAATCAGTCGTCTAGCGTTTAAGATATTGACATTGGAAATTCTATTTTTTGATATGATGTAGCTGAAAAGGTCCCCTACGCATGGCACACAGAAAGAAAGCTCCAGTTTTATTCAAACCAAAATTATTAAATAAAAACAAAGGCTAAAAATTTTTTTTTTCGATTTTGTTCAATTTTTTAATATTACTTCGTTAAAGCATCATTTTCTCTTTATGGAAACATAATTTTTTGCACAGAAAAGTTAATAGTATCCGAGAGATAGATTATGAAAGTAATAAGATTTTTAATAATTTCGTAAGGAAAACCACGAGTGCCGAGGTTTTGACAACTGAAATGCAGTCTCGTGGGCAGTCTAGCATCTCAGCTGCCTTTCAGTTGTCAAAATCACGGCACTCGTGGTTTTCCTTACGAATTAATTGAAAATCTTTATTATTTAAATAATTTACCCTTCGGACACTATTAACTTTTTTCTGCAAAAAATTATGTTTCCATGAAGAGAAAATGATTCTCTAACGAAATGACTTTAAAAAATTCAACAATATTGAAAAAAAAAATTTTAGGCCCTTATTTTTATTTAATAATTTGGGTTTGAATAAAACTGGAGCTTTCTTTCTGGGTCCCATGCGTAGAGGACCTTTTCAGCTACAGCATATCCAAAAACAGAATTTCCAATATCAATATCTTAAACGCTAGAGCGACTGATTTGTCCAACTAGACTCACCCTGTATACATGCTATCAGTAGGTAATGATTAATAATTATTCGTCCATTTAGTGTTAAGTTTGATAATAAATTTTGTTATAATTGATCTGTTAAATGACCGGCCCCAATAATAATATTTTATTGAAGTATAAATTATTACTGTTAAAAATCGCCCGGACCCCCCGTCCTGTCAAAGTGACACGGAAAACTGTTAATAAAATCAGGGGCGACCCGAAAATGTTCCTTCGCCTTTTCCGTCAGAGAAAATGCCAAAGTCGATAGTGGCCAGGCTTTGCCGAAGGCGACCTCTCAAATAGAATTTGAGGCGCAGCCAAACTTTTGCGAGCTTTGGCGGAGCCAAAAGTGAGTATCCAACCGAAACTGTAAAAACTAAGGCGTATCCGTGTGAGCTTTGGCGGAGCCAAAAGCGAGTAGTAAATTGACGGTGTGAACATCTGTAAAATCTTAATATGAACGAATTTTAACCTCCCCAACACCATAATTTTTAAAAAATGCAGCAGTGAAGCGGCTGGAACCTCCCCATCGCGTGGATCTTTGACTTGGGTTTCTAGTCGAATTAGCATAGAAAATGTATGACTGGTTTCCATGATGGTTTTAGAACTTTTTTAGAACACACAAATTGAAACATTCATCAGAGAAGAGTAGGTACAAGTAAGTCCTTTTTAGGCAGGACCCCCAAAGTTCTAAAACCGTCGTTGAAACCAGTCTTATACATTTTCTATGCTAATTCGACTAGAAACCCAAGTCAAAGATCCACGCGATGGGGAGGTTCCAGCCGCTTCACTGCTGCATTTTTTTATAATAAACGTGTTTCATAAGGCTCTTATCGCACTCGGATTTTGGAAAACTCGGGCTTTTCGCCCTCGTTGTCCAAACGTTATGAAACGACGTGTTTTTTAATATACTATTCTTTGACTGCAATACTCTAATTGCGAAATTAGTCACAGACGAGAAGGCTAAAATTTTTTCTGTTGAATTGACTATCTACACAGAACTCAAAGATTCAGGCAATGGGGAGGTTCCAGCCGCTTCTCTGCTGCCAATTTTTTACATTGCCATTGGAGTCGAATGTTTCGACCAAGAAAAGCTATTCCCTTCAGCCAGAAAGGAATTGGCAATATTTACTAACAGGACGGTTTAAAATTCAGTATAAACATTTTATTACATCCCATAAAACAGTGACAAAATTTCAAATAAACATTAGGCCTCTGTCGTCACTTTCTAATAAGAATACAAACTGTAATAGAAAAAATATGATCTTAACATCGATCTTAACGAAGCGTGATTTAGATTAAAATGCAGTGGACTACAAGGGTTTACATAAATGTTGCAACATCAAATGTACTGATAAATAAATAATTAACAATGTGATGACAATAGTCTCCGTCCAATTTTAACGTTCACTTGAAATAATAGATGATTGTTTAATTCGATCATCCTCCCGTGCTCTTTTTCTTCATGTTATGATTTCTGGATGTTCGCAAGCAAGCATCTTTGATGACCACCGCTCGAAATGACTCCCTAGCCACAATCAAGCCATTTTGTTCGACATCTACTTGTTCCTAATCTCGATTCATGTGATGTGACTGCTACATACACCTTCGTTGCATCAATTCATATTTCATCTGTACACTGTACACCCTCCGTCTTGAATTTTCTTGGTTTCACTTTGCTCAACGCTTCTTTGTCTATTTTCATTATATCAACAGTCTCAACATTTGCTAAGTGTGAAAACTTATCGGCTGAAAAAGGATTAACTTTTAACCTCCCCAATCCACTTCACCACTTATAAAAAAGGGAGGTTACTGCAATCACTAAAATTTTCGAATTTGAGATAGCACCAGATCTTCACGTTTCGAGGTCTCAGGAACCCAAAAAAGTGGTTTTAAAAATGTGTCTGTGTGTATGTGCGTACGTACGTACGTACGTACGTGCGTACGTACGTACGTGCGTACGTTTGTAAACACGCCACAGCCAAAACTACTAGACCGATTTGCCTGAAATTTGGTGCGTAGGCATCTCATAACCCAACTTAGATCTGAAAAGCTTTTGGAGCCAATCGTGCAACTAGAAATGCCAATTTGGCACATCAACTTTTAAATTTTAAATGCAAACCCCCATTTTTCACGTCACTTTAGGAAAGGCCTTCAAATTCTGCTTCTAAAAATGTATTCACTCTCAGTGCCCTTTTGACCAAATATAAAAAAAAAATTGATTTTTATCGGACTTTCAAATCGCGGTACAGCCCAAACCCCTGAACCGATTTGGCTGAAATTTTGCACATGGGGATTGTATTGCACGTCGAAGAGCTGAACAAATTTTGGATTCAATCGGCCCACGGAAAGTGCCGTTTTGGCACACCAATTTCCAAATTTAAAATTATTCACTCATTTCACCATCCAAAACAAGTTTATGAAAGATTTATTGTCACCATCAGAAAGGTCATCAAATTCTGGTTTTAAATAAGACAAAATTCGTTCGCATTTAGTGCTCTTTGGGTCAGAAAATCGAAATTTTGTAATAACACTAAAAATACATTATAGCCCAAATTAGTGAATCGATTTGGCTGAAATTTGCTACATGGAGATTGGGTGACCCGTTGAAGACCTGAAAGGCTTTTGGAAGCAATTGGTCCACAGGAAGTGCCATTTAAGCATATCAACTTTAAATTTTAAATACAAGGCCTCTTTTTTATGTCGCCATTAGAAAGACGATCAAATTCTGGTTCTAAAAATGTATCCACAGTTTCTGCCATTTCAGTGGAAAATAGAGAAAAAAATCTTTTTCATTAAAAGGGAGCAGGCTGACAGTGGATGACAAAGTATCAGTTATTGTCAAAAGGGTGGTAAACTGTTAACCTTAAAAGGAACATATTGTCAAATGTGATGGGTGATGATTGTCTGAAGTGATGTCAGTATTTGTCAGAAAATTGCGAAATTAGTCACAGATGATAAGCACAAAAAAAATTCTGTTGAATTGACTACCATCTACACAGAATACAAAGATCCACGCGATGGGGAGGTTCCAGCCGCTTCTCTGCTGCATTTTTTAATAAGACAACAAAATCACCTTATTTGACAGCAATGTACTCACTTAGTAAACTGTTAGAAACTATTCCAATTCCCTTCTGGCTGACGAGAATAGCTTTTCTTGGTCAAACCATTCAATTCCAATGGCAATGTAAAAAAAAACATCAATCGGGTGACAATCCGAGACACTTGGATTCGGCGAATTTAGTAAAAAATTCATCAAGCAATAAAAATTACCTAATTATCTGTAAAGAAAAGGGCAAAAACTCGCAGTTTTGCATTACTTTTCCACAAACGACCCCAAATGACATTTCCAACTGACACTTGTCATTCTGGGTACAGTCTGCAGAATAAGCAAGACTGCCTTTCAGTTGTTAAAACCATGGGACTCGTGGTTTTCGTTAGGAAATAATTAAAAATCTTTATTATTTAAATAATTTATCTCTCGGATATTATTAACTTTCTTCTGCAAAAAATTATGTTTCCATAAAGAGAAAATGATTCTCTAAGAATATAACCCTAAAAAATGCAACAATATCGAAAACAATATTTTTAGGCCTTCGTTTTTATTTAATAATTTCGGTTTGAATAAAACTGGAGCTTTCTTCATGAGTCCCATGCGTAGGGGACCATTTCAGCTACAACATATCCAAAAATAGAATTTCCAATTTCAATATCTTAAACGCTAGAGCGCTGATTTGTCCAACTAGACTCACCCTGTAGTTAAATCTGTCTTAATCGTTGTTTTGCTTCAGTTATGAATATTTTCACTGGAAGCACAGACTACGAGAAGGGTTGGTCGAATGAGGAAATGGCCAATATTCATGAACATTTTGCAACCTACCACCGTCCCCTTAATTATGTTTTGCTATATTTGTTTTGTAAATTGAATCCTCGCGAGGAACTTTATTACTTTCTCACCTTACAGTCCAGTCTAATAACAAATAAAATAAATAGTAAGTAAATAATAAAATTTTTGCTGCTTATATTTTTGATGTGTTTATCTTCAAGAGATATTGTAGTGACAATAATTATCTAAGTTATATTGTTTCATTTATATGAGCAGTCGGTACAGCATAAAATCGCTAATTTGATTATTCAAGAATTTATTCAAAATTTCAACATTAAATTGTGAATTATCAACTAAAATGTCTAGAAAATAAGGCCCATAAGACCTAGGTATTCTATTTTATTAATTATTAACATTTTTAGAATAAAACAATTAAAATTTGGCAAGCCAGTTACATATCTTCGTCCACACTCCAAACACGCACTCCGCGGTTAAATAACTGTTGGGGCAAAGGCACATCTTGTCCCAGGGGACAAGCAGGGCATGGTAACTCCTGCAACAGATTCCTCGGCACAGCCGAAGCCACTAGTCTAGGCAAGGCCATCACCACCAGCTTCCAGGCCTTGGAGTGGAGACTGCAGGTGCCTTTTCCATCAGCCTTACAGGTGCTTGGTAAGGCGTATCCACCCTAAATATCAGAACCATCCTTGTCTTCGCTGTGACTCGTAAGGTCTATCGACACACCAACTTTTAAGCAAGACCTTCGCCTTACCTTCTGTGCTACCTAGCGTTTAGTGGCTCTCCATATTGTTATTCTTTAACAGAATTTGGTACTAGGTTCATGGTAACTGAATATTGGCCATTTCCTCATTCAACCAACCCTTCTCGTAGTCTGTGATATTCCAGTGAAAATATTCATAACTGAAGCAAAACAACGATTAAGGGCCGGTTTATCGATGCTCAGCTAAATGAAAATATCTGTCAGTTTGCGTTATCCGCTAGTTAATATAACCCCAAACTCGGGGTTAATAAACAATAAGCTCGGTCTAGCTTTTATTCAGCGGAGACGGCGTGGTTCGTTAAGTGTGCGGCAGTGATCTGGGACGAGGAGAGGTTTCAACGACAAAGGGCGCCACCAAGTTGAATTAGAAAAATGTATAATTAGTGAATAGTGGAAATACAGTAAAAACAGGTAATATAAAAATACAAAACCTAGATGGATAGTTAATTCTTAAACGTCAACTTGGAACCGTTCAGAGTGTTGTTTAACGTCAGCGGGGGTTGGAGAAGCCAACCCCGAAACCGCAATGCCTGACTCCCAAGTCTACGAGACCAATGCTATGGACCGCTGTCCACTTTTGGTTAACTACCGGGCACTATTGTGGGCGTCCTACCTACCGAGCAAGCTTGCACGATTTATAGTTACGCAAACCCGAAGGATATTAATTCAAGCTGGTCGCAAACCCGAAAGAAAGTCGGTTTCCAATTAATGACAACTGACGAACGATACCAAATGATTCTACGATAACTCCACGATAATGGTTTGACAGTTCGGTGAAGCCAAACTGCCGACAAGTTATTAAACAACAGGATAAAAACACAATTACAAGTCACTGAAGCGACAGTGACAGACACACGAAGCTAAATATCTACAAAACTACAACAATAGTACAAGTCGGTCACAAATTTGGGCTAAGATTTATCACTTATCGTGAGGGCATCTATGTCAGGAATTCCTGGTTCTCGATGAACTTCCGGCTACTCGACTGTCAATCCAAGGTGAATCTTCGCTCGATGACAATTAATCCTGGCCTGATGTTTATAAGGCTGCTCCGATGAGACATCCGACTCGACAAGTTTGACCCAATCCTGGAAGCTATTTCGCCGGAAACTACGGCCCAATACGACGAGATGACTCCGTAGATAATGATGCTCAAAGTCCACCGATGGAAATACTGCCCGAAGGAAATCTTCTCACATGGAAAGATTACCCAATGGAAAAATCACCCAATGGAAAAATCACCCAATGGACAAATCACCCAATGGAAAAATCACCCAATGGAAAAATCACCCAATGGAAAAATCACCCAATGGAAAAATCCTACAATAAAAATGCGTTCGGTCTAGCGAGTACACTTCCCCAACATACCTCCAGGAAGAAGTCGTCTGGAGGACTTTTCCGTTACAACGATGTGGCCCGCGTCCAAAATGGCGGGCTCCCAATTCTCTTCCCCTACGACCACGTTTACAGGTGATATTACGACCTGGCAATTACTCACCTCCGAATTTCCCTCAGGTATGCACGCCCCAAACGACAACTGTCCGAGGGACCCTATATGGCGTGGAAATACCGGGGTTCTATGAGGAATATCACAGATTTTCAGGAGGCCTACAACCAACACTTCGCCATTTTTGCACCGGTCGAAGCCAAAAGAACGAAAACCAAGCGGGACTACAACTGCGCAAGCGCAACTCGTCAGTCCACCCACAACTCTCCATGAAAAATCCCCCAAGAAAGACGCTAGTAACGTTCCAGGTCACCGGAAAAATACCTGACGAATGTCAGTACTACATCTTGACTAAACGAATTACCTAAGACTCCTCCTATCAACGGGAAAGCAATCTGCAATTTTTAAAGTGATTCGGAAGCGACCGAGTCAGGGATATTTGCGTGACCACCCTGGATGGTGGCCAGCCCGATTGACCACAACATCTGTTCTACGTCACCTGTCAATGTCATGACATACCTAACCCCTATAATTTGCGTCTGAAAATATCATTTTCATGATATTCCAACGAAATTACTTCAGTCACAGCCGTGAATAACAATCCAAAGGTGAGTATAACTGTATCTTTGCAAAATATACGACCAATCAATTTACAGATACACCATTACCAGTCGACCAAACCCAAATATGTCTCCGCTCACTCGAATCACCAAGAAACAGCCCCTTTACGATGATGTTGATAGACCACGGTGGTAGTGTGGCCCCCCTCTTATCAGTGGAATGTGTCAGGAGTCCCTGTCGATGACCTTGATAGAAAATGGACCGTAACAATTCCCCCCTAACTTCAATACAGGAAGTTACAATACTTCCAGCGGGTAGTCCTACTCAACCAAACACCAAACAAACACAATAATAACCGTTAACAACCAAACCCACCCCAACTATGCCAACAACAAACAAACCCACCCCCAACTACTGAAGCCAGTGTAGTCGGCTTCCCACTAAAATTGATGGGCGGTGTAGTCGCTCCTCACTAAAACTAGGGATGTTACTCTCCGAGGAACGCAGTCACTTGGTAACGAGGCACGTTCCACGACGCGGAGCGCTCCAGATCCACCCCAAATCCATGCGTCAGAGGTCGCCAGCCTCGCTCAAAGATGTTGACAGCGCGTCGTGGCTGTAACGGCCTCCTTAAGACACACAGAAGAGGGAGAGACCTACAGCACTCACGGAAGTACAGCAGCGCCTACTAAATTTCAACTCACTCCTGTACGACCTGGCGATCAGGGAACGCGGCTCGCCCGCGGACCTTGCCCCAAGGAAAGTCCCCTTCCCCAGGAAGACTCTACCAAACAAACAAAACCTGGAATGACAAGTGCACGGCGAAAAATCATGACGGCCGGGACACGTCCACTCATGCGAGAAGGAAGAGGTTGTCGGTGGACAGGACCTATCCGACAACTAAGCAGATCCGACACTGGTCGAGTGGCATAACAAACACAAAACACAACAAACACAGGACCGACATCGATTTCGCCCCCAAACAAGACATTCCAAGACCTCCGGCAAATGAAGGATTTGCGCGCTCCCGGTCCCCAACATCCAAGTGGCCAAGACCTTCGTCGCTCACAATCGGTATGCAAAAAAAAGAAAAACAAAACAAAGAGAAGAACGTCTCGACCGCCACCCCGACGGTGGTTAACCATCAGCATAACACCCGACACGGTCCTCTCCCAAATACGTCCAATCCAGGTTAATAGCGGAGATACTGTGATCTCACCGCTATGACAAATCCGTTAAACAACGAGTCAGAGATAAAACGAGCATCCAAAATCCAATCCGAACGATGACACTGAGGAACAATAGGCCACGCCACACGCAGCCAACAAATCAATCCATCCAAATTCCCAAAACTCCTCCAGCGCATCTCTGCCTCGAAATATCTGCAACTGGTGACAAAATGTGAGGATAACTTAGCTGACGCGATCCTCGGAAGTGTTCTTTTAGTGGCTCCTACCACTGCCAGAGTTCAGCGTTGGTGTATTCTGGTGTAGCTGTGGCGATGAGTGATGTTATACTCGCCGGCGCCCCAACCAACAGGGCAAATCCAAACTCAAAATGTCCTTGAGGACTACGTACAACTTGGTCCTCGGTACTCAGGATGGATGTTCCAGATCCCACGAAAATGGCAACAATGCTACACACGATGTGGCCTCAAATCCTCTTTACAGAGTACGAAAGTCGGTCCGGAACCAAACTTTCCAACGACGAGTGCTATGACCAACCCGGTACGAGTTCCCTGAACTCTTCCTAGATAGACCAACCGAAGTACAAAACCACAAGTCAACCAACAACGTAGCAGCGATGCTGTGCCTCCTACCAAGGCGTACCAACCAATCCCAACAAAACAGCTTTCCACCCCAAGTCCTAATACCAAGCGTAACAACCAACAATTAATCGTCTTCGCTTTCGGAGTCCGCCGCGACCTTGAGGTCCTTGGCGTTCCAAGTTCCGCACGATTTTCCTGTACTGTCTGCCAATTCGTAATTCCAAGGATTCAATCTCTTCGCAACAACAAATGGTCCAACAAATTTGGGCAACAACTTGGCTGTGATGTAATTACCAGCATTCGACTGAGCAAAGTTCCGATGCCAAACACGATCTCCAATAGCAAACTGTACGTCTCGATGACGCAAATCGTACACTTTCTTACTTCGCTCAAACGCCTGATCCAACCTTTTACGTACCACCTTGTACAGTTCCTCAAATTTCGATGCTCGATCTTCCCAATACTTTTCGTCTCGTACGACGTTACTTCCAGGTTCTACGGAATTTTTACGATGACCCCCATCTAGCGAGATTTCTCTCCCGAAGTTTACGAAGTATGGTGTCATCTTCAACGCCTCATGTTTGGATGTCCTAATAGCGCAAGCTACCTTCTGTAGTAAAACATCCCATTGTCGTTGGTCGTCTTTCACGAATGAACGCAGCATGGTGTTAATTGAACGATGTGCACGCTCAACCGCGTTACTTTGAGGATGATACAAAGACGTATACGAGATCTTCACGTCGTAAGAACCCATTAGTTTCGTAAATTCACGCCCCACCAGTTGTCTACCATTATCACAGACGATCGTCTGTGGAACCCCAAACAGACAGAACACGTTCTCTTCCAAAATCTGGACTATATTCTTACCCAAAGCGCGACGCAGAGGAAATAGCAGCAAAAATTTGCTGAAGTAATCCTGCACTGACAGTATAAACGTATTTCCCCTCGACGATTTAGGAAGAGGTCCAACCAAGTCCACACAGATAGTCTGCCAAGGTCGAGTCACTGAAGGTCTGCCACTCATCAAACCGCCAGGTTTCTTCTGCTCCGGCTTGCTTGCCGCACAAACCCTACAACGATTCACATACTTTTGGATGTCCGATCGCATCCCTGGCCAAAAGTACAAATTTCTGGTCCGGTGATATGTCTTATATCCCCCACAATGGCCAGCCAATACCGAATCATGGCATTCCCGCAAAACTCCTCCTCTCAATTCTTTTGGCACGACTCGTTTCCAATTGTCTGCCCCACTATCCAATTCTCCAAATTCGGGCCTTACTAGCCGAAACAACGTACCATTGTCAATCCTCCAGAGCGGAAATTTCTGAGGTTCTTTCTCAATCCTATCAGCCATGTTTCTATACCACCGATCTTTGACCTCACTGATTGTATCATCCAATGCTTCCACTCTTGGTACGGCACGCGACAATGCGTCCGGTACGACATGTTCTTTGCCTTTCCTATGTATGACGTCAAAGGTGTATTGTTGAAGCTTCACGCTCCAACGCGCCAATCTTCCTGATGGGTCCTTCAAGTTGTTAAGCCATTTCAGGCTATAATGGTCTGTGATCACAGTGAAATGAGCCCCCTCTACGTATGGCCTGAACTTTTCGACGCTAAAGACAACTGCTAAACACTCCTTTTCCGTTGTGGTATATTTTCTTTCCGCCTCTGACAGCGATCTACTGACGTATGCTACTACCTTTTCGCCCTCGTCATACTCCTGGGTTAACACCCCTCCCAATCCATAATCGCTAGCGTCAGTGTGGATAACAAACGGAAGTTCAAAGTTAGGGCAACTCAAAATAGGTGCGGTGATCAACCTAGTTTGCAGCTGTTCAAAAGCTCGCTGACAATCCGAAGTCCAGCCAAACTTCACGTTCTTCCTCAAAAGACCAGTGATCGGAGCCATCAAAGAGGAGAAATTTCCAATAAAGCGCCTGTACCACGAGGCCATTCCAATCAAACGTCTCACTTGCCTCACGCTTTTCGGTACTGGATAATTGACGATGGCCTCCACCTTCTGCGGATCCACCTTCAATCCATCCCGTCCCACAAGATATCCCAAATAACGCAATTCCTCTCTGCAGATGATGCTCTTCTCTATGTTCAGTGTTAAACCGGCCTTCGCAACACGTTGGAATACCTGACGTAGAATTTCCATATGTTTGTCGAAATCCTGGGTTACTACAACAATATCGTCCAGGTATGCGAATACGAAAGGCTCTAAATCATGTCCCACGACTCCATCAATCAATCTCTGCCAAGTCGCTGGTGAATTGTGCAGACCGAACGGCATCCGTCGATACTGAAATAATCCTCTACCCGGGACTGTAAAAGCTGTAATGTGACGACAATCTTCCCGAACTGGTACCTGCCAATATGCACTCTTGATATCCAATGTTGTTATGTACCGTGCATCCCGAAGCTTATCCAAGGTGTCGGTCACCCTTGGTAACGGATATGCGTCTTTCTCCGTCACCGCATTGACCGCCCTATAATCGGTGCAAAAACGATAGGTGTTACCCTTTTTAGGAGCCATGACGATTGGTGAGCTCCATGCCGATTCTGACGGCTCAGCAACTCCCTCCTTGAGCATTTCGTCCAACTGCTCATGCGCATTTTTGAGCAATACAGGTGACATGGGGTAATACCGCTGCTTGATCGGTTCGGTTCCTGGCTTAACCTTGATGACATGTTCCACCAGAGTTGTACATCCAAACAAACCTTTGGCTACAGGCATCTCTTTCCTAATGTTTTCTACAATTTCACGTTGGGCTGGGGTTAGATGCTCTGCAATCTCATTCACTTCCTCCAAAACTGAGTCCGACTGTCGACTCCAACCTACATCAATAAGATCCGGAAGCAATCGCATCTTCCGCCAAAAGTCAATCCCTAAGATAAGGGTCTGAGACAACGCAGGCAAAACAATAACATCAATAACCCGAACGTTACCTTTTAAAGAGAACGGAACCCTCAAAGTACCCACAATTTCCACCTGACTACCATCCGCTAAATGACATTGCGATTTACCAAACTTATCCAATCCAAATCCTAATCCATTTAAAAGTTTCAGTCCCCTTGGTCCGACTGCTGTCCGAGTAGCTCCCGAATCAAGAAGTCCAGTGATCGATGTGTCAAACACCTTCACCTCCAGATACAATCGCTCGTCGTTCGGCATGTCGGCCAACATGGACTCTATGCTCGATTTGATCATGTTGTCGAAATCTGCCGATGGTGATTTTACTGGCGAGTCGCAGGCTCGGTTACCTGACTGCCACTTTCCCCGTTTCCCGATTTCTTAGGTTTCGCTGCTCTATTCCTAACAGGATGACAACTAGGATTACAATTAGGACACGTTTTTGTTGTCACATTTTTGGCCTGACACCTATAGCAGTGCAAATTCAATGGCTGTCTACACTCTCGCGCGTAATGGCCTGACTTATCACAATTGAAACAGCGCATGTCCGACCGAATTCCCATGGATCGAGGTTGTTCTTTACCTACCGACCGAATCTCTTCCACAACCACAGTTGGTGTATCCTTCTGAGGTGGTTTAAAGGACTCCAAGTTCACCTTACATTTCTGCAGTTTACGACACAGCGACTCCAATTCCGCCAATGATGATACATCACGAGTCGCGAGTTGTTGCTGAAAGAACGGATCCAAATTTTTCAAGATGATTTTCAACCTCACAGACCCGGGCAAACCACAATCCAATTGCTCAAACAGATCTTGCATAATGGCCAAATAAATCCCCACAGGTTCTGATGGATCTTGAGTACGCTTACGAATAGACTCGAACAGATTCTCGCTAAAGTCTTCATCCCGGAATTGTGCCTTCAATTTCTTTACCAAATCAACCCAACTATGGACACTACTTCTGGTGGCTCTATACCAATGCAATGCCTGACCCTCAAACAGGTCAACGGCTTGTCCAATCAAAGCTTCAGGCGATGTTTGCCGAGCTGGCATCAATTCCTCTACTCTCCTAATGAAGTCTTCAACTCTCATTCCTCCGGTCTCACCGGAAAACTTCAAATGCCACTGACTTACTGGTACTGGTCTAGGATTGTTAAACGTTGGTAATATGCTCGAGTGTCTCACACCCGATGCAGTGTTCAAACGACCATCATCACTATCCGAATCTGACGAACCCCCACTCGCACTTCTAGGCAAAGTACGCTGCAATAGTGTTGCTGCTACTGGTGTTCTATTGTCCTTCTCAAATTGTTTGTAACCGCTCTCCAGGGTTGCCAAAACCGACAAAACACGAGCTACCAATTCGGCCTTCGCCGCCACTTCATCTGGCTCTGCGGGATCCACTACCATTCTTTCTACTCGACCACTAAGGTGGTTCAAAACCGCTTTGAACTGCCTCACAGCGGCACTATGACGGTCAGCCTTCAAATCACGGACACCAGGCTCAATGTCATCCAACTTCTTTGTGACCATCGCCTGATCTTCGGCGAAAGTGAAAGGATGATTCGGTGTGGTGAAACTCCTGTTCTGCTTCTCCAACTTGACTGATGCGGCGATGTTCGTACGCATCTCCGTCACCGTACCTACTGCTATGCCTCTTACCTTGGCTTCATACTCCAATTCCTCTTGTGAGAGTCGACTACAATCTACCCGAAACATCTTGATACCAAAAACGACCGACAAACTGACTCAATTTACCGCAATCAATACAACAATCGCAGTTACCCCCAAAGCTGAAAATTCAAAGTACCAAAATCCGCCTAAACGAGTACCAAAAATTCAAACCGACAACGAACTACAATGGGCAACAGCGCAACAAAATTATCAATCAAGTCAATCGCAATCAGCTCAAGTCGACAACACCCCACCGACAAGTGAAAATCGCAATATCAATAGTGTGGTTCTTAAACAATTCCGACTAAGTCCGCAAAATAATAAATTCGCCTGTCACTCCAGTTCCAAGTCTTTATCCCCCAATTTTGAATACAAATCTCCACCAAGTCTCCAAATCACTACGCAACACCTTCAAGAAAACAATTGAAGTTAGTATTTTTCAATTCGAGCTAGGCTGTACAACACTAATTTTTTTTAGTTCTTAACCAAGTATGCAAATTTTTAAGTAAGTATGCCCCAATTTTAATTAGTATGCCCAATTTTAATTAGTATGCCCAATTTTAATTAGTATGCCCCACGTTGGGCGCCAAAATTTTATAACCCCAAACTCGGGGTTAATAAACAATAAGCTCGGTCTAGCTTTTATTCAGCGGAGACGGCGTGGTTCGTTAAGTGTGCGGCAGTGATCTGGGACGAGGAGAGGTTTCAACGACAAAGGGCGCCACCAAGTTGAATTAGAAAAATGTATAATTAGTGAATAGTGGAAATACAGTAAAAACAGGTAATATAAAAATACAAAACCTAGATGGATAGTTAATTCTTAAACGTCAACTTGGAACCGTTCAGAGTGTTGTTTAACGTCAGCGGGGGTTGGAGAAGCCAACCCCGAAACCGCAATGCCTGACTCCCAAGTCTACGAGACCAATGCTATGGACCGCTGTCCACTTTTGGTTAACTACCGGGCACTATTGTGGGCGTCCTACCTACCGAGCAAGCTTGCACGATTTATAGTTACGCAAACCCGAAGGATATTAATTCAAGCTGGTCGCAAACCCGAAAGAAAGTCGGTTTCCAATTAATGACAACTGACGAACGATACCAAATGATTCTACGATAACTCCACGATAATGGTTTGACAGTTCGGTGAAGCCAAACTGCCGACAAGTTATTAAACAACAGGATAAAAACACAATTACAAGTCACTGAAGCGACAGTGACAGACACACGAAGCTAAATATCTACAAAACTACAACAATAGTACAAGTCGGTCACAAATTTGGGCTAAGATTTATCACTTATCGTGAGGGCATCTATGTCAGGAATTCCTGGTTCTCGATGAACTTCCGGCTACTCGACTGTCAATCCAAGGTGAATCTTCGCTCGATGACAATTAATCCTGGCCTGATGTTTATAAGGCTGCTCCGATGAGACATCCGACTCGACAAGTTTGACCCAATCCTGGAAGCTATTTCGCCGGAAACTACGGCCCAATACGACGAGATGACTCCGTAGATAATGATGCTCAAAGTCCACCGATGGAAATACTGCCCGAAGGAAATCTTCTCACATGGAAAGATTACCCAATGGAAAAATCACCCAATGGAAAAATCACCCAATGGACAAATCACCCAATGGAAAAATCACCCAATGGAAAAATCACCCAATGGAAAAATCACCCAATGGAAAAATCCTACAATAAAAATGCGTTCGGTCTAGCGAGTACACTTCCCCAACATACCTCCAGGAAGAAGTCGTCTGGAGGACTTTTCCGTTACAACGATGTGGCCCGCGTCCAAAATGGCGGGCTCCCAATTCTCTTCCCCTACGACCACGTTTACAGGTGATATTACGACCTGGCAATTACTCACCTCCGAATTTCCCTCAGGTATGCACGCCCCAAACGACAACTGTCCGAGGGACCCTATATGGCGTGGAAATACCGGGGTTCTATGAGGAATATCACAGATTTTCAGGAGGCCTACAACCAACACTTCGCCATTTTTGCACCGGTCGAAGCCAAAAGAACGAAAACCAAGCGGGACTACAACTGCGCAAGCGCAACTCGTCAGTCCACCCACAACTCTCCATGAAAAATCCCCCAAGAAAGACGCTAGTAACGTTCCAGGTCACCGGAAAAATACCTGACGAATGTCAGTACTACATCTTGACTAAACGAATTACCTAAGACTCCTCCTATCAACGGGAAAGCAATCTGCAATTTTTAAAGTGATTCGGAAGCGACCGAGTCAGGGATATTTGCGTGACCACCCTGGATGGTGGCCAGCCCGATTGACCACAACATCTGTTCTACGTCACCTGTCAATGTCATGACATACCTAACCCCTATAATTTGCGTCTGAAAATATCATTTTCATGATATTCCAACGAAATTACTTCAGTCACAGCCGTGAATAACAATCCAAAGGTGAGTATAACTGTATCTTTGCAAAATATACGACCAATCAATTTACAGATACACCATTACCAGTCGACCAAACCCAAATATGTCTCCGCTCACTCGAATCACCAAGAAACAGCCCCTTTACGATGATGTTGATAGACCACGGTGGTAGTGTGGCCCCCCTCTTATCAGTGGAATGTGTCAGGAGTCCCTGTCGATGACCTTGATAGAAAATGGACCGTAACATTAAACTGTTTATCGACAGCAAGTTGACTGCAAGGTCTTTGCTAAAGTGCTGAGCAAACTGACTGACAGTTCGAAGTGTCAGCTAGGGCAGAAAACCGACGGTTAGCATCGCCCACAGTCATTTAAATGACGAAGAAGATGAATCTTTGGTTTTCTTCAACATTAATCTAGCCAATATAAAGTTTAAGAAAGTACCTGAAACTATTTTGAGGAATTTGCCACTACTTAAGATTTCCTCAACTTTCTTTCAGACCTATTGCTTCTACCATCCATTTTCTTATCCTCAATTACATCTCCTGCTAGTTACTTTTCAAAGCACGTCTGGATCGTAGGCAGAAAAATTTACTCCTCGTTTCTTTTCTGTCACCAATACAAATTTCAACTGCATCAGCACCTGCCACAGTAAACAAAGACCGAATGGCATTGCTATGGAAACAGTTGACTATATTAGCGCGAAATTTAAATCTGTCCAATAGAATTCAACTTCCGCTACCCCAAATGTTGCCAACACAACTCAAACTGTCAGGCACGTAACTGGCAGACAAATTCGATGTCGATAAACGTGAATCTGATTTATCTGTCAGTTATAGTAAACCGTCAGATAGATAACAGCCAGTTTTGACTGAGCATCGATAAACCGGCCCTAAGACAGTTTTAACTATAAACAGAGACTTACCTCGAGAATTAAAATGTTAATAAATGCGGCCTGGTTGTAGCGAACAAAGACAAAATTTTTGTGAGGTTACCTTCATAGCGTCTTTTCTTTAGTAAAGTTTCTGACACCAAGACTCTCTGGGACTATTGCAAAAATGCGCCGGTTTATTTCGTCTCAGAATTCACTCAATAATTTGTAGAAATTCCAAAAAAAGTAACTAAATGACGTTAGCGAAAACTCAAGAAATTGTGAAAGCCGCCACTGGAAGTTTAGTTTTCGGAGATGTCAAACAGCGCTGAATTGACGCCCGCGAAATTTAAAATTCCAATTTTCAACCGGTCTTCCCGTTTTAAGAAGGGGGCATTTCAGGTCCATTTTTTTTTCATGCGTAGAGGACACTGAGGCCCATTGACCGTTTTACTCAGATTTGGCCGGAACCAGTTTCAGGAGCAAACAAAAATTAAAAACACTTTTCCCGTGTTATTTCCCTATACGGCGCCTGAAATGAAACGAACGGTACAATAATGACCTGTATCTAATTAGGATTGTGAATTCTCCAAATATAACTAATCTTCTAATGCTGGAGTTTGTGAAATCGCGACAATTTGCGATTTTCGAAGAATAAGATATTTTTGGTCTATCCATATTCGAATATTTAACGGATATTATTCACCTGAAATATTTTAAGTATATAATAAACGTTTAGTAAACCGTGTAACATATTCAATTACTTAAAATATACCAACTACACGTTTAGTTAACGTATAATATTCGTACCGGTGTTTCTCGGGAAGTCTCAACCTGTTACAACTGTCTAGACAAAATTCCAAGAATTGAAGATGACGTCATAGGTCAATGAGGTCAAAGGTCAACGACTTTCTCAAACAAGTCTCAACCTGTTACAACTGTCTAGAGGAGTCAAAATCACGATTTGAGCCAATACCGTCAAAAACGCGTTTTCGCACGATTCTGGAGTCAAAATCACGATTTGAGCCAATACCGTCAAAAACGCGTTTTCGCACGATTCTAGGCTGAAAATCACGATTTGAGCCAATACCGTCAAAAACGCGTTTTCGCACTATTCTGGAGTCAAAATCACGATTTGAGCCAATACCGTCAAAAACGCGTTTTCGCACTATTCTGGAGTCAAAAGCACGATTTGAGCCTAAACAGTGAAAAACGCGTTTTTACACTATTCTGGAGTCGAAAGCACGATTTGAGCCTAAACAGTGAAAAACGAGTTTTTACACTATTCTGGAGTCGAAAGCACGATTTGAGCCAATACCGTCAAAAACGCGTTTTTACACTATTCTGGGCTAAAAATCACGATTTGAGCCTAAACAGTAAAAAACGCGTTTTCGCACGATTCTGGAGTCAAAATCACGATTTGAGCCAATACCGTCAAAAACGCGTTTTCGCACGATTCTGGAGTCAAAATCACGATTTGAGCCAATACCGTCAAAAACGCGTATTCGCACTATTCTGGAGTCAAAAGCACGATTTGAGCCTAAACAGTGAAAAACGCGTTTTTACACTATTCTGGAGTCGAAAGCACGATTTGAGCCTAAACAGTAAAAAACGAGTTTTTACACTATTCTGGGCTAAAAATCACGATTTGAGCCTAAACAGTAAAAAACGCGTTTTCGCACGATTCTGGAGTCAAAATCACGATTTGAGCCAATACCGTCAAAAACGCGTTTTCGCATTATTCTGTGCTAAAAATCACGATTTGAGCCAATAATGTCAAAAACGCGTTTTTACACTATTCTGGGCTAAAAATCACGATTTGAACCTAAACAGTAAAAAACGCGTTTTCGCACGATTCTGGAGTCAAAATCACGATTTGAGCCAATACCGTCAAAAACGCGTTTTCGCACTATTCTGGAGTAAAAAGCACGATTTGAGCCTAAACAGTGACAAACGAGTTTTTACACTATTTTGGAGTCGAAAGCACGATTTGAGCCAATGCCGTCAAAAACGCGTTTTTACACTATTCTGGGCTAAAAATCACGAGCGTTTTTACACTATTCTGGGCTAAAAATCACGATTTGAGCCTAAACAGTAAAAAACGCGTTTTCGCACGATTCTGGAGTCAAAATCACGATTTGAGCCAATACCGTCAAAAACGCGTTTTCGCACTATTCTGGAGTCAAAAGCACGATTTGAGCCTAAACAGTGAAAAACGCGTTTTTACACTATTCTGGAGTCGAAAGCACGATTTGAGCCTAAACAGTGAAAAACGAGTTTTTACACTATTCTGGAGTCGAAAGCACGATTTGAGCCAATACCGTCAAAAACGCGTTTTCGCACGATTCTGGAGTCAAAAGCACGATTTGAGCCTAAACAGTGAAAAACGCGTTTTTACACTATTCTGGAGTAAAAAGCACGATTTGAGCCTAAACAGTGAAAAACGAGTTTTTACACTATTTTGGAGTCGAAAGCACGATTTGAGCCAATGCCGTCAAAAACGCGTTTTTACACTATTCTGGGCTAAAAATCACGAGCGTTTTTACACTATTCTGGGCTAAAAATCACGATTTGAGCCTAAACAGTAAAAAACGCGTTTTCGCACGATTCTGGAGTCAAAATCACGATTTGAGCCAATACCGTCAAAAACGCGTTTTCGCACTATTCTGGAGTCGAAAGCACGATTTGAGCCTAAACAGTGAAAAACGAGTTTTTACACTATTCTGGAGTCGAAAGCACGATTTGAGCCAATACCGTCAAAAACGCGTTTTTACACTATTCTGGGCTAAAAATCACGATTTGAGCCTAAACAGTAAAAAACGCGTTTTCGCACTATTCTGGAGTCAAAAGCACGATTTGAGCCTAAACAGTGAAAAACGAATTTTTACACTATTCTGGGCTAAAAATCACGATTTGAGCCAATACCGTCAAAAACGCGTTTTCGCACTATTCTGGGCTGAAAATCACGATTTGAGCCAATACCGTCAAAAACGCGTTTTCGCACTATTCTGGAGTCAAAAGCACGATTTGAGCCTAAACAGTGAAAAACGCGTTTTTACACTATTCTGGAGTCGAAAGCACGATTTGAGCCTAAACAGTGAAAAACGAGTTTTTACACTATTCTGGAGTCGAAAGCACGATTTGAGCCTAAACAGTGAAAAACGAGTTTTTACACTATTCTGGAGTCGAAAGCACGATTTGAGCCAATACCGTCAAAAACGCGTTTTTACACTATTCTGGGCTAAAAATCACGATTTGAGCCTAAACAGTAAAAAACGCGTTTTCGCACTATTCTGGAGTCAAAAGCACGATTTGAGCCTAAACAGTGAAAAACGAATTTTTACACTATTCTGGGCTAAAAATCACGATTTGAGCCAATACCGTCAAAAACGCGTTTTCGCACTATTCTGGGCTGAAAATCACGATTTGAGCCAATACCGTCAAAAACGCGTTTTCGCACTATTCTGGAGTCAAAAGCACGATTTGAGCCTAAACAGTGAAAAACGAGTTTTTACACTATTCTGGAGTCGAAAGCACGATTTGAGCCAATACCGTCAAAAACGCGTTTTTACACTATTCTGGGCTAAAAATCACGATTTGAGCCTAAACAGTAAAAAACGCGTTTTCGCACTATTCTGGAGTCAAAAGCACGATTTGAGCCTAAACAGTGAAAAACGAATTTTTACACTATTCTGGGCTAAAAATCACGATTTGAGCCAATACCGTCAAAAACGCGTTTTCGCACTATTCTGGAGTCAAAAGCACGATTTGAGCCTAAACAGTGAAAAACGCGTTTTTACACTATTCTGGAGTCGAAAGCACGATTTGAGCCTAAACAGTGAAAAACGAGTTTTTACACTATTCTGGAGTCGAAAGCACGATTTGAGCCAATACCGTCAAAAACGCGTTTTTACACTATTCTGGAGTCGAAAGCACGATTTGAGCCAATACCGTCAAAAACGCGTTTTTACACTATTCTGGGCTAAAAATCACGATTTAAGCCTAAACAGTAAAAAACGCGTTTTCTCACGATTCTGGAGTCAAAATCACGATTTGAGCCAATACCGTCAAAAACGCGTTTTCGCACGATTCTGGAGTCAAAATCACGATTTGAGCCAATACCGTCAAAAACGCGTTTTCGCACTATTCTGGAGTAAAAAGCACGATTTGAGCCTAAACAGTGAAAAACGAGTTTTTACACTATTTTGGAGTCGAAAGCACGATTTGAGCCAATGCCGTCAAAAACGCGTTTTTACACTATTCTGGGCTAAAAATCACGAGCGTTTTTACACTATTCTGGGCTAAAAATCACGATTTGAGCCTAAACAGTAAAAAACGCGTTTTCGCACGATTCTGGAGTCAAAATCACGATTTGAGCCAATACCGTCAAAAACGCGTTTTCGCACTATTCTGGAGTCAAAAGCACGATTTGAGCCTAAACAGTGAAAAACGCGTTTTTACACTATTCTGGAGTCGAAAGCACGATTTGAGCCTAAACAGTGAAAAACGAGTTTTTACACTATTCTGGAGTCGAAAGCACGATTTGAGCCAATACCGTCAAAAACGCGTTTTCGCACGATTCTGGAGTCAAAAGCACGATTTGAGCCTAAACAGTGAAAAACGCGTTTTTACACTATTCTGGAGTAAAAAGCACGATTTGAGCCTAAACAGTGAAAAACGAGTTTTTACACTATTTTGGAGTCGAAAGCACGATTTGAGCCAATGCCGTCAAAAACGCGTTTTTACACTATTCTGGGCTAAAAATCACGAGCGTTTTTACACTATTCTGGGCTAAAAATCACGATTTGAGCCTAAACAGTAAAAAACGCGTTTTCGCACGATTCTGGAGTCAAAATCACGATTTGAGCCAATGCCGTCAAAAACGCGTTTTCGCACTATTCTGGAGTCGAAAGCACGATTTGAGCCTAAACAGTGAAAAACGAGTTTTTACACTATTCTGGAGTCGAAAGCACGATTTGAGCCAATACCGTCAAAAAACGCGTTTTTACACTATTCTGGGCTAAAAATCACGATTTGAGCCTAAACAGTAAAAAACGCGTTTTCGCACTATTCTGGAGTCAAAAGCACGATTTGAGCCTAAACAGTGAAAAACGAATTTTTACACTATTCTGGGCTAAAAATCACGATTTGAGCCAATACCGTCAAAAACGCGTTTTCGCACTATTCTGGGCTGAAAATCACGATTTGAGCCAATACCGTCAAAAACGCGTTTTCGCACTATTCTGGAGTCAAAAGCACGATTTGAGCCTAAACAGTGAAAACGCGTTTTTACACTATTCTGGAGTCGAAAGCACGATTTGAGCCTAAACAGTGAAAAACGAGTTTTTACACTATTCTGGAGTCGAAAGCACGATTTGAGCCAATACCGTCAAAAACGCGTTTTTACACTATTCTGGGCTAAAAATCACGATTTGAGCCTAAACAGTAAAAAACGCGTTTTCGCACTATTCTGGAGTCAAAAGCACGATTTGAGCCTAAACAGTGAAAAACGAATTTTTACACTATTCTGGGCTAAAAATCACGATTTGAGCCAATACCGTCAAAAACGCGTTTTCGCACTATTCTGGAGTCAAAAGCACGATTTGAGCCTAAACAGTGAAAAACGCGTTTTTACACTATTC